>CM057724.1:12178594-16978594 GCA_030064385.1 Melaleuca quinquenervia
GTAAGTAGAAGTTGAATATGTCAGTGTTTTAGCTCAGGTATAAATTTTGAAAGTTTTCGGATGAGTGGGTGTAATTTGTTTCATATTTACTTGCTAGATCAAAATACACAGGACTTGTCCTGGTGAGTTAGACGAAGTTGTGAAGCAACTGGAGTTGGTCACCGGGTCAGTTGTTGTTGGTCAGATTGGTCGGACTATAATCATATACAGGCCCAGCATTACCAAATTGAAGGCGGAGGATAAGAAGAAGCAGGCGCGCAGGGTGTTTGTTAGAAAAGGGGCTGACCCCAATCGGTTGCTCTTGGTAAAATGAAAATCCTTGGATTCTCTCATTTTACTCAAAAAACATTATCCCTATTGCAATTTGTGGGAGCAATTTGAGAACCTTAATATTTCACGGTCAAATGCAGAAGAAAGGTCAACCGACAAGACTTGCAGGACGTGGTCGTCGTGGCAGTACCCGGGTTTAAGATCTTGCTCATCATTTGGTACTATTGAACTTCTAAGCAAGCACATCGTCCTTTGTCCCGTCGCTTGTTTCTCTGACGGCCGGTTCTCAGATAGGGAAATGGAAGTTTACATAAAATACATCTTGCAGTGCAATCTGAATTGTGGGAGTACTTGTTTCGATGCGAGACCAAACACGCAAGAGTGTGGTCATGAATTGGGTTTATGGGAAAGTAAATTAGATAATGTCATGCTGTTTGCCTCGGTGGTATTCTGATCAGCTTGGTATCATGAAATTGCTGTTTATCTGAGATGCCAATGTGCACACAGCGCTACTGTCTTCAATCGTTTCCTATTTTGTGTCTTCTCTCCCAGATGGGTCGTAGTAGGCGAGACATTATTATCAATGTGATCCTATGCAATGATTTTGGCCAGAATTTGCTGGTTCTGCAATTACATCTGGTTTCTCATACCTGTTTGTTGGACGAATTGCTCGACCATTCACATTGGAAATGGATACATATGACATTAAATGTGGGGAGTGACCCATTTCATCCGTGTACTTTAATTTGTAATGTAGTTATTGAATTGTTCTTTCATTCACTCTATAGTGTCCCATGTCAAGTCTAGATTTGATCCCAACATGGAATGTTCGTTTATCATCTCACAATACTATAATCCAACGGTAATACTTTATTTAAATGGATTAAACAGTAAATAATATCTAAGATATAACTTTTATTGTGGAAAAATAGTTACCTGTTTTTACATGTTGTAATCTTCCCAAATGTAAATAAACATGTCCGGTAAAATACAACAAAAATTTGAAATTGCTCGAGTGAATGAGTACGAGCTTGTCATAAACAGTTAAAAGGGTTAATCGATACTTGACATGTTTATTATTCATCAAAATCACGCTTATTATGAACCCATTAACATGTGTAACGTGTGTCTTGTCAAAGTGTTGTAAAGAACATTACTAGTTCTAGATAAGAGTAATGGAAATTTAACATGCAGGATATGTAATGATCACGCCCAAGCGGAGGCATTTAGAAAGGAAAAACAAAAATATATTGGTTTGAAGATGAAATTGAAGAAGAAAAAAATCACCACTCAGTAACTTTGATGACCACGTCAGCATAGTTCCTTAAAATTAAACAATCAATGGAAGCATCTGATTGAACAATTAGAAAATTCGAGAACAACATTGAGCGAAATAATTAAGTTCAGTGAAACATTGAACAACGATGAAGAATTCAAGGACTACTAAGGTCATTACTCATATTCTTTTTTAAACTGACGACAAAAAGAAAGGTAAATTTAGTATTTTAATTTGACTCTTTCTTCCTTGGTGACTGTGATGCTATATAAATATTCTTGAATCTTCGCGATAGAGGAAGAAAGATCTCAAAACCTACTTTTTACTCCTAACAATTTTTTTCTTATGACCATCCACTAATTACTAGCTAATATCCATGAATAATATCCATAAATAACTTCAAGGTTCCATCAATTGATGTTCATTTTCTACGTTGCCACTTCAGCAGAAGTCTCTTCCGCCTGGATACAAGGTTCAAGGTTATCTTTCCAGAGCAAACTGCGAGAACCTCTTCAAGAACAATTAGTATATTCTTTTATTTCCCACGAGTCACTCATGGAAGAGAATACGCTCGGGCATAATTAATTGACGTACAAAACCAATGGATCCATCACACTGTACTACACTAGCGGGAGAAAAGCACTGGTTCAAAAGCAGTGCTCACTTATGGTCTTCTCTTGGCCATTTGGCATTAAAGAATGAGAGCCTCCTTATCCATTTGGTGTCTGGAGAGTGCGAATGCCTCCCAGGAAGCTGCCAATTCGGGGTCCGGACGCAAATGCAAGAACCTGTCACGGCTCTTCCTTCGAGTTACGCTAATTTGTAGCTAAATTCACAGGGATGGTTTGGAACTTAAGCAGCTTTTAACTTCCCTATTTGAAACTGAGTCGAGCTCTCGGAGTAAAGTATCCCCGTAGGGGAGAGTAGACGCCGGAGAGCGAGGAAGAATCGAGCCTGAACATTGAAAAATCAAGAACAACTCTTGAGCAATAGTGCATAAGAAGAGTGGTGAGAGGTTCTTAAAGATCTAAAATTGGTAAAAATTACCCATTGAAAACCAACGAGTGCAGCCCAGCAGCCTGGCAAACCGTATCCTCTGCTGCTTACGAGCTGATATTGAAGAGAGTGAAAGAAAATTCTTCAGTTCATAAAGATGCTGGAGAAAAAATGGGTAACTCCTAAATCAAAGAAATAGAAACTTGAGGAACAGATCCCTACCATAAGCATAAGGGCACCAAGAGAGAAGCAGCCGCTCATCGAGAGGCTAATAAATTTGAAATCTCGTCCAGCCTGTAAAATAGAGGGGTTCTGATGTTAAGATCTTTCTCTTATATCTTCTCATTGTAATGTTTGTGAATTAAATGACATTGTGGAGAACCAAGGAGGCAACTAATATCTGGTACTCCTGTATCATTGCCAATCATGTGTTTTTTTTTAACATGCCAGAGCGCTTGAGATCTTTTGACAGCACTAAAATATACTGAGAAGTGCGGATGCATTGGAAAGTGATCGACTAACCAACAAGGTTCCCTCGAGGCTATGAGTGCAAGGTGTTGCAGATAAGGCAACAAAGAACAGAAGCAAGACTTTGTGCATCTGCAAGAGCAAGCACAAGAAATTAACCGATATGCTTGAATCGCACCTTGAGCACATTTTGCAGTGCCTATGCTAAAAACAAATGTGAAGTAGATGATGCAAAAGATTGATTCAAAATTTGGTAGAACGAGTGCATTAAAGAAGGTGATATAATCATATTAATTATAGTTGCCCATAAAATGAGAAAAAAAAGGTTATGATAGTGTCATGAAAAAGAAAACACTGACCTGCTGTATGACGCTAGGATCCGATGTGAAAATATTGGGGAACAAACCAGGAACAGAAGCTCCAATACCAGATATTACTAGTCCCAGAATTGCTCCGATAATCATAAGAGACTTCAGCAGCATTCGAGCCTGAAAATTGTTTAATTCCTTTAGCACCGACATATTTTTCGGGGAAGTCTAAATCTACTCAAGCAAGAAGTGCAAGGAAAGGGAGTACATAGACATGTCAGAATCTATGGAGGCGGAAGAAATACCTTCTCTAAGCTTCTGGTTCTTCCATACATCAACTCGGGCATGAACGACTGTGCAGTTTGAGAGAGAGGCTCACCCCATACCACGCACATGCTGTACATTTGTATCATGACCTGATGGTGTATGCATGAGAGTTCATGAATGCCACTAAAATTAAATTGGAAGCCAAGCAATGCAGTTGATATAATGTGCTAAAGATTAACCTGGTGAGCCGCAACTGTGTGTGTGCCCATGGCCGTGGCGAAGTACGTAATGAGTGAGTAGAATGCCACCTGAAATGTTGATACATCTCAAATGCATCAGCCTCGCAATTGAGCAGAATAGACAACCATGTGTCCGTGAAATGGAGCTGACCTTTGAAAACATTGTTACAAAAACTGGAGCGGCAATCCCAAATATGTGGAGAAATTCGGTGGGTGATGGAACGGAGACAGCAAAGCTGTTAAAACCTTTCTTGTTCAGAGCTTCGATCATCATATATGCTGCAACAATCTGGATGGTCATGGATTTACTATTAGTGAAAATCAAGAAGGAAGAGCATCATGAATTGAATGAAATTCAAGCTGAAAGTGGAAGTCTGTTCCTTCATTCACAAATTTCTGGTTGATTTTCCCTGATTGCACTGAAAAGAAACAAGAACATGCTCTTTGAGAATACCTGTGAAGCCATTGTTGCCCAAGCAGCACCAACAATACCATAACCCAACATTTTGCATAGGACTAAGTGACCCGTTCCATTTACAGCACTGGCCACCAATAGAGCCTTCAAGGGGCCCATGGAATCCTTCATGCCAAGGCTGAAATGAAAAATCATGAAGCCAGAAGATGCAGAACAATGAGCAAAAAATTTGAGTGATTTCATCAATTTTATCACTAATAACCAGCACATCCTCATTGGTAGTCACATAATCAAGTACTGCTAGTTTGACAAGAGTGGAAAAAAATGATATCTGACAACTACAAGATATGCCGGTCTGTATATGCCAACCAAAATGACAAGCATCTGAACTATATCGATAACTCGAGTAACTTGAGAGGTCTCAGGCAGCCTCAGAACTCAAAGTTATTTTGTTATCACATAGCTCAGAACAGTAGGACACATGGCTGATGGCTGAAGAGGACAGAATCACACAAAAAATGCACTTAGATGCTAAGGATTATTGATTTTACCAAACGATACCCTAAGAGTTCTAAAGTGGACACCATTGTACTAAAGTACCTCATCCTGCATGATACCTCAATCACCCATTTGTAAACTTACGACATGCAAAACTTTCCATACAAAGCGAGGCTAGACTTGCAGAGCCCTCACTATGTATAATACAATGCTAAAGATCATTGGAGGACAACTAAGGTAGGAGTCTTCCAACAGTTGCTAGGAAATGAACAGCACATTCAAATATGGATACACGAATCTGCTCAGCAATCAGCACACATAAATATGCTGTCATAAATATGTAGCACAGACTGCAGCATGAGTACCAAACAAGGACATATATATGAAGTACCCACCTCGAGCTTTGAGCGACCAATCCATAAAGGACAGCAGGCCATGCTAGCCCTCGTATCTATCAAAAGAAGATAGTTGCGGTCATTTGTGGACTTGTGAAACATTACAAGCAAGAGGTGATAGATATAAGGAGCATGACATCTACACTATGCACCTACAAGCCAAAAACTTCAAAATCCAGATCAATCCAGCTTGTATAGTTTAGCGAAACATAATGAACCTAGTTTGGGGCCTCAGAAGGATCATCTGTCATGGTCTCAATCTGTCCATTTCACCTCATTAGAGATTGTATGGTCATGAGTGGAGAGATTGAACTATTGACACAAGATACGGTAATTTAGAAGCATACAAGAAGACAGAGCAAGCAAATGATCACAATTGGTTTACAAAAAGAAGAGACACTTCAGATTTAATGAACCTGAACATATTTGGTTGCTGCAGGTACAATGTGCACATTCTTTGCCCCTGCGAAAGCTGAAAGAATACAAGTTCGAGCTCATCAGTTCTCTGCATTACGCGTCTCTCAAAGACTAAATCTCTTGACAAGCAACTAATTTGGCCATAGAGAAAGCAGCTGATTTTTGCTTAGTTCCTTAGCAGCTGATATGCCAAAGTCTAATACATATTTTTGAGAACACGGAAGAAGAATAAAAGCTGCACAGTTTATTACCAGTCAGTGCTTGTGATCCAAGTAATTTGGTGAACAAAAGCATCAGTGTCCCACACGTCAATCCAACGAATAACAAGACAGAGATTTGGTGCTGAACGTCTTTTTTGTCCTGCATCAGTTTTATCTGGTTAACTCAGAGGAGCAAATTCAGTACCAGATTAGGAACTTTAAACATTTGACTACATTCATCGATAACAGATGCATGCAAGGAACGTGGAAGCAATTGTAGTCACAGCGTTGAGATGCAAATTTGCTTTGGACACATGACGACAGTTGGAACCGACGAACCTTGGCATGAATATTTTGGCATTGAACTTTTGTGAAAATTGATGTTGTTAAGCGGGCATGTTAGTCAGTATAAAACTCTTCCATATCATTTTCATGCTCTCAATTCGAAAATGTCACTGACGGCACTCAAACTATGGCAAAGCAAGAAAGTTATCCATCTGAAAAGCTCATAATACTTACCCCTTTCGCGAGCGACGTGGCAACCATATTCGAAGTAGCAATGGACAGGAACATGAACAGAAGATTCATGTTGTCGCAGAACACCGTCCCAGGACCTGTTAATTTGAAAATTGTACAGATAACTAGACTCGTAAGCAAGCTATGCATTTTTCCCCAAAAACCAATAGAGCTCCAATTGAATCAAAGCTCAATTCGGAGGAAGTCCAGCAATCGATCAAACTAACCTAAGGCGGCAAGCTCCGTTGAGCTTCCCTGCCCGATCACAGCCGTCGAGATGAGACTCATCAATGGAGCGCAGATCCACAGCCCCGTCGCCGGCCCCGAGAACATGATGATCTCCTTGATTTGGCTCCACAGGCTCTTCGTCGCCAGATCCTCCTCCTCCTTAGTACCAACTCCCGCCACTTCAATCTTTTCTTCCTCACTCTGCGCAGCCAGCGCACCATTGCCATCGCTCCCGGTGGCGACCACAGGCTTGTCATGGAGGAGCTCTTGGCTCGAGCTGCCGAGGCATGGAGCTATGAAGGGGCGCCAAGGATGCGGCGGCAGTGAGACGCGCTGATCGAAAGGCGCGAGAGAGATGTTTGGAGGTTTGAGCGAGGCAGGGAGGAGAGACGGTGGCCGAAGCCGAACCGGAGACGGTCGAGAGAGTCGCCTGAGATTCGCATTGTGGTGGACTGGAGTGGGTGAATGAGCGAACGTGTGGATTTGCATTGTGTTTGTTGCCGTTAATGCGCGCAGAGAGAGACCGCTGGAGGGAGAGAGAGAAAATTAGCGGGCTTATATAGGAGCCATTTTCAAATGAGCTGGAGCGGCTCGGAAATGGTTCGGCTCGGCTCACCGTGTTCGGTCGGATGAAGTGAGAAGGAAATATCAGGAGGGGAAATTGATGGCGGCGAAGGAGCTCGGCTTGGCAGCTGATTCCTCTTCCAACTAACTTCTTTCCTGGTGAAATGTATCTAACTGTAGCGAGCGTGGGGGCCACGCTCCGATGCGCACGTGCCCAGCGGCAATTCCAACCGGTCTCTCTCTTCCTAGAGAGGGACAGCTGAAGCCGCTTAAATCCTCACGATCCGTCTCTTTCCATTTCTTGTCCCCTGTTTTCGCTGAAATTCCAACTAGATAAGCCACAAGATTAAGATGGAGTAGAAAAATGAAGATGTACAAGAACGTACATGCGTATCAAAAGAAACTTCCAAAGTAAGTTAAGAAATAAATTAAAACGTTTCCTGCTATTTTCATTTTTTTTCAATTCGACCGAAAATCAAGAGTTATTTGGCAAATACATACGTTCAAAAGAATAATCCTCCAACGCTAACATTGGGATATAACATCAATTTTACGAAATGATGCTTCAGATTTTTTTTAGACTTGGACATGACATGATTATTCAGCTAAACGTTCATATGGATTGGTGCCACTTTTATATCACTAGTGTATATCAATCTTAACACCCACAAAATTGTTAAGAAGATGCTCTATTTTTTTTGTGAAACTGAAAGTTGATAATCTTCACTTATCAAACGACCTCATTTTCGGAGCCTATTTATGAGCAATTTTCTAGAGTGAATCCTAAGTGTAGCAAGTACAGACAAATGGGTGAGAGCATGTTCGGGTGCAAGTTCTAGAACTAAACTGATCTACCCTGAAATTGCATTGAACTAAACTAGCTTCTTGAGACAAATTCCCCAGATGATTCGAAAACCCATTCTCCATTTTTTTTATTTCCAGTGTACAGAAAATATTTAATAATTAACCTTTTTATTTTGATTTCTGACTTTGTATTTGTGAGTTCTTTAATTTTATTTTGAGTTTGCTAAATCTTTAGTAAAGCAATTTTTTGTTAAAAGATATATGCTCATAGAATCAGAACTAGTTGTGATTGGTTTTAATAAGTGAATCTGCTTAGTTAGTTTTACACATGCTTAAAATCAACGTACTTGAGACACAACCAAAGGACCGAACCTAACTAGATAGTTCCCAAGTTTAGAACCTATGAATCTGCCCACTCAAAGACAACTTCGCAGATTTGAACCTGGACCATTGCTCATCCTACAAATGAGCCTAATGGCAGCAAGCCACCATCTTTGATGGATTTCATCTGATACCCGCATGTTCTTAGGATGATGATGAAATTCCTTGATATTCATATGATGCGCTCAATATTCACTCATTCTAGAAATATTTTTATGTATGTTAGGGGTATGTGAGCCCATTTAAGTCTCAATCTTTGATTACTGTGGATTTCACTTGAGATTTTCATGATTTAATGGCCGAGACTAAATGAGCTCATATGCATAGGAGCAGTTACTGCAAAATTTGGATCCTTAAGACTCGTGGCCCTTGCCAATTGGTCCAACCCTTTAACAGGCTCTCAGAGCCGGCTGATCATGGGAAATGTGTTCTCGCCAGGTCAACTGGGCTCCCCAAACAGTGAGCGTACCTTATTTTCTTGGTGTCCACCAAATTGGCTAGGGAAAGCCAAAACAAGAGATTAAAATACAAGTACTTCACAGCTGCTAGTCATCGTTTCAATGACGAACGGTATCAAAAAGGCCTAGTCAGCCGCCACAGAGGTCCACCCGTTGACCCACCATACCATGCAAGGTTAGCGTGTGTTAGTTTGACTTGGCTTCTTCCACTGATAGGAAGTCGTTTTGGCTGATATCTTATTTTCAATCCCCCTCGTATTTCTTCTCTATGCACCGGTGAAGATTAGTTGCTAACCGCCGCAAGCAATTCAACGAATGTGGTGCAAGCGAGGAGAAAGAAGGTAATCTCTACGGTACTCTCGTTAATCTCGTACTCTTGCATGACACGGCACTGAGAAGTGAAGCGGAAACGCCGGAGTTGCAGTTGCAAACCAGAGGGCTGTGGTGAAGTTGAGCTGCGAGGGCAAGGTCACTGCAGCCACGAGGAAGGAAAGGAATGAAACTAAAGAGGGAGACCCTGTGTGGGAATGGAGTCCGAGGAGATGGCAATAAAACCCAAGGCCACATACATCTCTATCTCGCTGACATCTCATATCGTCTTCACAGAAGGTGAGGAGCTTCAACTTGTTATTCAAATTTGAGATCTGTGATCTTATGCATGGAAGATGATGAGAGAGACAAACGGTGGGTGGCAATGTTCCATAATCAAGTAGGTCGAGATGGTGAGTTCGCCACGAACATGGCTGTAGTGACCGGCTGGCAAGGCAGCATATGACGACCCTCGACCTAGCCTTAAAGGAAGACAATGAGCTCCGGAACATTGACCAATGATTGTTTAGTACCTGTATTGCAAATGATGTTTTTGACGCCATAAACAACCATGCGGCACTTGGAAGACGGGAAAGCACGCGTAGTCAATTGCATCTTTTTTCACGCCCCATAGAGAATTTATCGAAGCACGTCCCTGGTGCTGAATGATTATTCAATTGTAAGTGTCATTATGGCCCGCATGATATTATTAATAGCTTTGTGTTTATATAAATGCTAAGAAGTAGTGGTTATAAGAAGTTGCAAATTTTTATGAAGATAGCATTTGAGAAGTTGTAACTTTCATGAAGATAGAATGTAAGAAGTTGACTTTTATGAAGATAGAACATTTTATGTGTTTTGATAGAATGCACTTATTGAAGGTATCCATTGATAACTTATAAGAGAAACCTAATCCTATCTCTATCCATTTAGACAACGAAAAGTTGTATTTTATCTTCCATCAAGTAAGATACGTAAGAAAAAGTTGTTTAAAGGAGAGAGATTGCATTTCATTTTTTCTCTTATTAGTGTACCAATTGAAAGTTCGAGGTTATTTTTTTCACGGGGTTATTACTTTCTCGAGGTCATTGTTATGATAAAGGTATACGTTAATCTCTCTTGTTGATTTTTTTACTATGAATTACCGAATTACACTATAGTTAACACTAGTCGCATCAACAAATTGTTCTAGTCAAGTTACAATTGCAAAGGGGTGACGATGGAGTAGACTTTGAGTAAGGTCGGGCTCATAGTGAAGCGGAGCTTTTATTAGGAAGATGCCCGACCATTACAAAGAAGGGTTGGGCCGAGCGCAGGACAATCGGGTTGAGAATTTTTACCAACACCCTTCTTCAAGTTCGCCCATCCATAGCAAGGGCAAGGTTTGGACAAGCCGAACTTGCCGTTCGGTCCCGGTCCCCTCTAAAAAGCCATACATCCTCGAAAAGCTCCGTTCCCATGTCACGCATCGTTAACTCAACTACTCCTCTATCGTGCTTGTTTCTTCTCACTAGGAATCCTTAGTACATGGATTTACACCTATTGATGGGTGTATCTCCGAAGTGCTTCAAACAAGCTCGATCTTCTTCAAAACCATATCTACACACAAAAAGCGACAATGGCTATTGGGGGATAATTGTCCAAAAAGTCCTAAACTTATTCCATTTTTGCCAATTCAATCCTCAACCTTTTTTTTTTGCCAATTCAATCCTAAACATTTTGGAACTTTATCATTTCAGTCCTTTCGACTACTTTCTGCCAAAAAAGCCTAAGTTGATGTATCTCACACAGTGCTAACCAGACACCCACATAGGTATTTTAAGGCACGAAGTCATTGGAATAACTAAAGTGGCAAAGCTTCCAAATGTTTAGGACTAAATTTACAAAAAAAAAAAAGATTTAGAACTGAATCAACAAAAATGCAATAGGTTTAAGACTTTTTAGACAATTACCCCGCTTAGTGGGATTTACCTTCGAAGGACCCCACGATGATTTAATGAGTTTTTATTTGAAATAAAGGAGCAAGAGAATGTGTTTAGGTTGAAAGATCTTTAGATTACAAAAAAGATCAATAATGTTAATTCTGATAAGATGTTTTGGTTTGCGTTCTCATCTTTCTAATTATGGTTGCCAAACCTTGACCTTCTGCTTTTGACATGACATGTGTAAGGCCCACCAACTTTACCCAAGCACCGACCTCGCCTTTTAGGCAAGTTATTATAACATGAGCATGTTCACGAACTTTCCTCAATGCTTGACCGACTGTTATCTAGTGCACTTTTGTCGGTTTTTAGTGGTAAATTAAAACTCAATTTCTCCAGGATCAAATATCTAAAATCACAACGAAACTAAAAGATCAATGGAGAGTACACAATTGAGAAGATTAACTGAGCAACGTAGCTTAATTTATATACACATAAAATGACACTTAACTGATTCAATTAGGAAGAAAAACATCTAATTACATCTTCCCAACAGGTAGTATATAGCATCGGTGATAACAAAACTCGTGTCACTTAGCCAACAAACCAAAAGTCCAACATCCAACCCAGTAAGTATAAAGATGTACCATGAATTACGATGATATTATTAGTGGAGTGGAATGAAGAAAGACATTGCCCTATATGTGGCACAGTCTCATTTGCCAACAAATACAAACTAAGCATCAAAAGCCAACAGGATTATTAAAATCTTTAGAAATCCCAAAATGGAAATGGACTATGTAACCATGGATTTTATACAATGATTACCTAGGACATTAAGTGGTCATGATTCCATTTGGGTAATTGTAAATTGATTAATAAAGTCTGCTCACTTCTTGGTAGCGAGGCAAGACTTTTCGTTGGAAAGATACGAATAATTGTACATAAAGCAAATCATTAAGTTACATGGAATCCTAGTGACCATTACTTCAGATCGAGATCCTAAGTTTACATCCAATTTTTGGAAAAAATTGGGCAGCTCTAGGAACTAAGCTATACTATAGCACAACATATCACCCGCAGACCGATTGTCAAACAGAGTGAGTCATACAAGTACTTGAAGATATACTACGGGCACGTGTGCTAGACTTCGATTGAAATTGGGACGAAAAGTTACATTAAGTAGAGTTTGCTTAGGACAATAGTTATTAGCAAAGCATAGGGATTGCACCCTATGAAGCTCTTTATGTAAGGCCATGTGGAACTCCTATATGTTGGAATGAAGTAGGAGAAAGACAATTGACTGGGCCGGAATCAGTATAACTCACAATGGAAAAGATTAAAATCGTGAGAGACCGATTAAGAATAGCTCAGGATCAACAAAAGAGCTATGCGGATAAACGAATGAGACCTTTAGAAATTGAAGTGGGTGAACATGAATTTCTTCAAGTAATGCCCATGAGGAACATAACTCGATTTGAATCAAGAGGAAAGCTAAGTCCTCGTTATATTGGTCCATTTGAGATATTGGAATGAGTTGGAGAAGTGGCGTATTATATTGCTTTACCTCCAAAGTTATCTAGGCTACATGATGTGTTCCATGTCCCATTGCTAAGGAAATATCATTCGCACAAACTGATCATATTTTGAAGGACGAATCAGTAGATGTGAATTACAAGATATCTTATATAGAAAAATCGGGCCGAATATTAGACAAACGAGAGAAAGCAATGAGAAACAAAATGATCCCTTTGGTGAAAGTATTATGGAAGTACCACGATATGGAAGAGATGACTTGGGAAACTGTAGAGGAAATGAAACGTCTTTATCCCCAACCATTTGAGAAATCTATAGACTCTTGAATTTTGAGGACGAAATTTTTAAAGGAGGGGAGAATTGTGATAGACCGAATTTCTGTGGACGTTAAGTAAATCGAATGAGAATGATTAGCAATTTCTATCACAGTAAGATGCAAAACCATGTGTCGTTGATCGAAGGACAATTAATACTACGAGCATTGAACCACATTCTTGGACTTTGATTCAGTGAATTATGGTTATGTTATAAAAATCTTGATGGACCAAGGGACACAAAGTGTAGTCACGATAAGGTATGGTTTAGAAAGATTGAGGTTATTAGTGATACATTACCAATGAAGATGTCATACGAAATTAAATTGATTGCGACTAAGTGTACCATGTGCAATACTCAATATTTTGAGACCTTGACCGGAGTATGTCTTGGCATTTTTAGATGCCTAAACTTAGATTAGTCGGTCAAACATATTGAACATAGTGTCGGTGGACTACTAATTTGAGCACCAAGCGACTTCCCCTCATGGAAATTCCTTCAAGACCGGAACACGGCAAGCTGTGGCCGCCCAACGTGAGGGACGCTGGTGACACCAGCCTTCTCCTCCCTCCAGATGTCACGAGACCTAATACACTTGGCAAGGAAGACTCACAAAGAAGTTCCACCGACTCTAAAGGTGTAAAGAGAGAGAATAGAAAACTCACGCCTATTTCTTCCTCTTCTTCGAACTCCCTCACGACACCTCGCTGTTCTGCCTTTCTCTCTCTCTCGGCTTTATTTCTTTCGCCACTCTTCTTGTTACTTCTTCTTCCTGTTCGTGCGTCGGTGCTTGGTTGAATTGAGAACTCCTCAGAATCTAAATCTAGCCGCATGAACAGCCAACCCAGCAGAGCAACCACAACTCGCCTCACCTGTTATCAGCTTGAATCGCATTAAAATTAGGCAAGTGGGCATCATTCTCCTTGATCAAGTCTTTAGTCATCTTGTAATGTCTTGGATGTGTGATTGGTCAAGCTCTTAGGATGAATTTGGGTACGTTCTGGGTCTTGGAGGAAGAACAGAACCTGATAGTGCAGTTTTATTTGAAAACAATTCGAAAACCCATTCTATTTCTTGATTTTCTTTAACGTTATACACTGAGAATTGGTGTTCGAGATCTTGATGGAAGTTGTTCATATTTATCATATCTACAACATAAATTAATTTGGGAATATTCATAATTTTTTAATATACCAGTTCGTTCTATTTGCAAAAGCGTGGTGAAATTGAGCCAGAAAACTGATGCTGACCTCAGTTCAAAAAGTTACTTGTTCAAGCTTGATAAGTAGAGAATTTAACTTAGGTTTCTTCATGAAAGTTGTATCTTATATTCACGGATAAAACATGTTAAAATTTCAGCTTCATACATTGACATTTGATTCACTTTTTTCTTGCTCTTGGGTTTGAGTTTTCTCTGAAAGTGACTCTATTTTTTCAATCAAATTAGATACTCTGATTGATAAATTTGCTTAACGAATTTGTGGATGGTTCTCATCAAAGTTGTTCACCTAGGTCTTATTTTGTATGTGGTAAAATATCGCGATTTTTGGACAATCGAATTCCTTTGTATGTAATAATGAACTTAGTGATTTCCACTGGATGCATGATGGAATTGTTCTATTTTGCTCTTTGAATTACTAATCGAGGATTTTATGAGGGTGAATTCATTGAGTTGGCAATTGAATGGAGGATCGGACTCTTCTTCCTTATAAGAATACGATAAATGTCTAGGACAAATTGGATAATTGAATTGCAGCATTATTGTTATGCAAGTTCATGGCATGTGTATGCAGTGCATTCAAGAATGCTTATCCACACGGTGCATTCAAAATTATGTATACCATGTTCATGCAATTCATTTGAATGTGAAACATGTGCATATGCTGTAATTGAGTGAGAAGTGAGAAATATTCCGTGGGTACAATCCGTAATGCCCTTGTGTAGTAGGGATGCCTCGAATGAATGAATGGTCCGGTAGCCATGGGGGGAGGGGGAAAGGTCGAGATGCCTTTTTGTGACGGGTGGTTATAAGCCACGAAGCCTCTGGAGGAGAGATGCCTAGATTACAGTGGATCCGGGAGCTTGCGTTATCGGTCTAGACGTGCCCGTGTATACCGTTAACCGAAGGTAGATTTGGCTTTGCAGATTGGAATGATAGCGGTTTTGACGATTGTGCAAGGTGTTTGCAACTACATGGTTTAAAATGATAACATGAGAAATTCTGTGTGGAAATACGGCTGCATTACTTGTGTCGGATATGTGAGAATTGATCATATATGGCTGCATTATTTGCATTGACTTTGTGAGAGTCCGATCATGCATCCAAGTGACATGCGTCATGTTGAGTTGCACGTATACTAGTACTAAGCGTGTGGATAAATTTTGATGTGAAACTTGGTTTTATCATGAAATGCATGTTGAAAAGTGTTTGCCATACGTTTATTTGGTTAAATAACATTCAAGGTCTGCTGGTTGGTGTTATATGATTCATTGGCAACCATGTAAGGCATGTTGTCCGTGTACAATTCATGTTGAATTGTGTACATAATTTGCTAGCTGATGCATGTGATGCCTACTGTGGTATGGATCTAACCCAACCCTTGCTAATCGGACATGTATTGCAAGCTACGGTTAAGGCGAATACCGATGCATGTGTTAGACGTGCAATTGATTAATTATTTGATCATGTGTAAATGATTGTTTTACTTGCTAAGCTTATGCTTACCACATTATGGCTTACATTTTTTAGAGAAAGATGTCTGGCTTAGGAGATTCGCTCCCCTAGTATGAGATCATTAACAACTTATTTCACAAGTTCACCGAATTCTACTTCTCTCATAGTCCTCATGATCACTTCATATTAGCTGAGATGGGAATTAAGCTTTGGATGAGCTTAGGTCGAGAGCCTGTTATGTATTGTTTTTATGCCATTTATGCCTACTGCGGACACGGCTGGGTAGGTCCACTACCATTACCAAATCACTTGCTTGGTGGCAGCTCCACTCCTAGCAATGACATATAGGCGATCATGGACAGGGGCTGGACTTTGGGAACATTGGCTATGTGATACAACGTTTGATAGCACCGATATCGTATATTGTATGTTAGAAAGTTGTGATATATGTTTTACTACCTAACAAAGATCGGTTATGTGTCAACTATGTAAATAAAGACAACATTGATCAATAATTTCTGACTTGTGTATTGTACATCTAATTGTTTAGTTTCGATGCGACATAGACGTTGGATTCTAAGAAAAATTAAATGGTAAAGCCACTAAAACAATTTCTTTTTCAAAGCTGTAAGGCGCCGCCATCTTCATTCCCCAGGATCTAATGTCTATGTTGCATTGGAATTAAACAATTAGATGGAGAGTACACAAGTCAGAAATTATTGATCAATGTTGTTTTTATTTACATAGTTGATACATAACCTATCTTTGCTAGGTAGTAAAACATATACCACAACTTTCTAACATACAATCTACGATATTAGCACTATCAAAAGTCGTGTCACATGGCCAAAGTTCTCAAAAGTAGCCACTAAGGAAGTGATCTGGTAATGGTAGTGGACCTACCCAACCATGTCTGCAGTAGGCATGGATGGCATAAAAACGATACGTAACAGGCTCCCAACCTAAGCCCGTCTTAAGCTTAATTCCCTTCTCGTCTTAAGCCATTTGATTACTTTGAATCGTTCTTTTTTTTTACTTTTCATTTAGGATGTGCAATAATTTAGATTCATATCCGCAAATAGGGGTAATGTTTGAGATATTGAGATCAAAATGTCCTTTAAGTCAGCCCCAATGATCACATCGAATTGTCTTTTTTCTTTCTATTTAGGACGTGAAATAATTTATGTCCACATTTGCGAATAGGAACAACATTTGAGATATCAATAGACATTTTTCATTCCCTGATCTTAATTGGAACTATGAACTAGTTACTTCATTTGAATTTTCATTATCATAGAAAATAGTAAGCCTGCATTTATGAAGGATTTGGAAGAATAAGAATACCAAGTATAATATGCCAATGTAAAACAAACAAAACAAGCTTATGACCAAACTTCCGATCAAGGAAAGAGAACACAGAGCGAGCACCAGAGAAACGAGCCAAAAGAAACATATTTGATTGTTGGTAGAGAGTATACTAACTCGATCGCAACCGAGAAAGAAGGAGGAGAAGGTCAGGGTCATTGAATTTTGGATAGACAGAGATGAAGTAAGGATTGAGGTGCAAGCGGGGACAATATCCAAAATGTCCTAAATCTTTTGGAACTTTGCTGATTTAGTCCTAAATATATATATTTTTATTTTTACCAATTTAGTCATAAACTTTTTGGAACGTTCTCATTTCAATCATTCCGGTGTCATTGTGTTGGAAAATGCCTATGTGGATGTTTGGCTACTTCATATACTTGACATTCATGTAGGCATTTTCTGGTACAAAGTTGTCGGAATGATTGAAATGACAATGTTCAACTGAATTGGCAGAAAAAAAAGGATTAGGACTGAACCATCAAAGTTTCAAAAGATTTATGACTTTTTGGACAATTACCCCGTTGTAAGTGTGATTAAGGAATGAGGTGAGGCAAGGGTAAGGGCAAGCACAGTTGAAGAGTGAGATGAGGCGAGGCCGAGCATAATTGTGATTGAGAAGTGAGATGAGGGGAGTGTGAGAGCAAGTGCAACTAAGGAGTGAGAGAACAAACAGGTATATGACTCACTAAAGGTATTAGAAACAAGAACAACAACTAATTCATCAGCTAATATATTTTCGAAAAGTTGAAAACTAAGTAATAAAAGTTTTGTGAAATCTTCAATATGTTAATAGGTAAAAGTATTGGAGTTGGTTGAATGTATTTACTGGAATAACTTAATCCTTTTTTGGTAAAACCTGTATAAAAATATGCTACCGAAGTGAATCCATATGACTTTTGTTCTTCCATTTCTTTGTTCCAAACCATCAGTTGAATACTTCATTCTTTTTCTTGATTTCATCTTTTTATTCATTCAATTCACAGTCATAAACGAAAGAAAAAGACTTGTTTTAGAATTTCTATCCAAATTCACATTACATAGTAGTATAAAGCAGACTATATCATATTTATTTTTAGCATATATATGAGTAGCAGATCTAATATCACATATACATGGGTTTCTTCCATGATGTAAACCAATTGTTGACACCTAAATTTTGAGGGATATGTGCATCAACTTTGGCCAAGATTATATGTGGGTTGGTTGCATGTGAATTTTGGCAAATAAATGATATTGGAAGGAACGGTTTGAATAGAGCCATGAAATTGAGTGAGATTCAGTCAAAACGGAGGCTGAAAAATTACACATGACATATTGAGAGGAGGCTCCACATTGAATACATGGTCACCTTAAGAGTGAAGAAAAAAAAACGAGTCTCACGAGCAAAAGAAAGTCAAAGGGGAGGGGGTCTTTTTCACGGACAGAAAAATTGAGAGAGAGAGAGAGAGAGAGAGAGAAAAGTGAGGAAAAAGAGAGAGCAGGGGAAAGCCTCCTTTCTCAGAGTCTTGGCACAAAGAGGAGGGAATCATCATAAAAATACTGCACTCTCGGCCACGCTGCATCATGGTTGTTGGTCGCCAGGCCATTCTCTTGCCGCGGAATCCACCCACGTTTGGTTTTCGTCGTGTCAACGAGATATCAGCGACCTTTGCACCAACAAGTCTTCTGTTTTGACGTTTATTTGCTGGCTCTTCCACCTTGTACGGTGAGCAATTTTAGGCGAGTTTCACGTCGCCTTTGACGATTCCTCACTACAAACAACAACCATCAGTGAACCAGCCATTTGTTACTTAGCTAGTTCCTCCAGAATTGTTGCTGTTGTTCTATGTTTTGTCACGTCTCCATAAGTGGCCTTCACTGGTGCTATTGTTGCTGATTTTCTTCGCACCCAATGACACCAACGTTACCAAATCAAATCAGTACCGCGCGTTCCACAAACGTTTGAGAATTGCCATCGTTATGTCCCTTGCGTGATCCGCGTCCGTCGATTCAAATTTGCACTACCAAAAAATGGCCATTTAGTTATGGAAGCTCAGCGACGAAAAAATACAGCTGTCGCTAATTTGTGACGAAACAAAAATCGTCACTCGTCGCTACTAGCGACAAATTTGTTGATGACACAAAGTATCTGTCGCCAATTAGCAACAAAATCAAATTCGTAGCTAAATCAATCGCAAAAATAGCGATGAAAAAAAGTTCCGTTACTAATTAGCGACGAATTTTGTGACAAATAAATTTCCGTCGCTAATTATCGACGAAAATAATTGTTCATTGCAAATTTGCTACGAAAATAAAGTACATCGTCAAATCCATCATAAATTTGTGACGAGTTAATGTTTAGTCGCTAATTAGCGACTGATGTTGTGACTAACTTCTATTTCATCGCAAATTAAAAAATTATGTCACAAAATTCGTGGCTATTTTGCAAGGGTTCATCAATTCGTCGTGACTTTCGTTGCCATACCGGGAACACAGAAAATGTCGTCGTAAAATTGAGGTGGAATGACTATCATTGCAAAAACTGTCGATAATTAGCCACTCAAAAAAATTGGTCGCAAATTGTCATCGCTACTTAGCGACGACTCAGATAATCGTCGCTAATTTAGCTACGAAATTTAGTGTCGTAGCCAACTCCATCACTAATAGCGACAGACTTTGAGACGATCAAATTTCCGTCGCTAATTTCCTTGTATATTTACAACCTCTTGCTCGCTTTTATTTTAATATTCTCCCCCGATAACCTCTTTCCATCCTTCCTTTGTTAGACTCAAACCCAAAATCTTAACTTAGGTTTTTGCATTTCTATTGTGTTGTCTTGTTCTTTCTCTGTAGCGAAGACCATGTGAGCGTGTGGGTGAGGGCGTTGTCGAGTGGTAGCCAAGGCAAGGCTGCTCCACATCCCCACAGATTCGGGCGTGGAGCAACGGCCACTTGACCTTGCCGTTGCCTATACGCTTCCGACAACCGTTTTGCGGTTAGCAATTCATTGTATTCAGTTTTGACTAAATCTAATCTACGAGTATATATATGTTATTGTTTTTGTCTACTATGTGTCTTCTTGTACTTGTATATGAAATCAATATAAAGGGCTCAAATGCACATCCGAATGAGGATCAAATATTCTTTCTTTAGGTACATGTCCATTTGAAAGTCATGAAATCCAAGTGTCTCATAGCAATTATAGCCAACTTGACAACCTTCTACTTACAAAGATTTCAGTCAAGTACTTGGGTAAATCTTCTTGACATGGTCATTTTTCAATTTCGAAGTACTTGTTGAGAAAAATAAACAAAATTTTGGTTTTTAACATTTCACGATTTTTATTAAGAATATTAATCAGTATATATGACATTTATAATATTTTAAAATTTTTGTAATGTTTTTATATAGAGACAATGCAAAGAGACAGGTGCTTGATATATAATAAGAACTTACCTAGACATGAATAATTGACCGAAAAGTTTCATATTTGGTTGAAACTGTTTTTGGAATTTGATAGTAGTAAATTTGAGTTCATGGATGTAAATAAGTTAAGGTGTCCGTGTAAAAAGTGCAGAGATTATAAATTTCATGAGGTTGATAAAGTTAGAGAACGTATTTGTAGATTTGAGTATATTCTGAACTACTATAATTAGACTTGCCATGGTAAAATATTTATATCTGATGAAGGATATCGAAGAAGTGGCCAAGATTTAGTTAGGGAAGAGTGTAGCTATTATAATAGATTGAATATGGGGTAAGAACACTATAAGTGCCAAAAGTTGTGTACAGGGCTCACTTCAATGCCAAAAGTTTCAAAATGCTCACTTTAATGCCAATTATGGGGAAAAACAAATTCACAAGTGCCAACTTCGATACGCTTGCTGAAAATACGACGTGGCTTATTGTTCATTAATTTTCAAGTCATACGTGACTCATCGGAGGCCTAGTCAACTTATAAACATCAAAACAACGTTATATATGGCTGGTCGGATGCCCAATCAGCTTATAAACATCAAGACGACGTCATGTAGTCAAATTAACCACGTTGGTCACAAATTCTTGAATGTTCTTATCATAACTATCTCCTTCATCTACTATTTCTCTAGCCATCGCTCTCGATCTCTTCGCCCCTCTCTCCTTCCATGATATCATCATGCAACTTTCAATTTCTTCTTTAGCTACGACCCTGTATTAGCCCTTACCTTAAGGCTGACCTTCCACACCTCAACAATGAATGTGGCGTTCGTTGGCTGGTCTATCCACTGAGGCATCACCACCATGGGCACACTCAAGCTCAACTCTTCAAGCGTCGAGTTCGAATCGCAGTGAGTCAGGATGCAACCGACCGAATCATGGCTCAGCACTTGGAGTTGGTTGCATCACTTCACCAATAAACCCTTATCATCGATCCCCATATCTTGCAGGAAATTGCAAGGGAGCTTTTTCTCTTCCGATTCTCACACCACCCATAAAAAGTTTCTCTTCATTCTCTTGAGTCCCCTTGCTAATTCTTTCATTTGATCTTCTCTAAGAGAGGCCAAGCTTCCAAATGATACGTATACAGTAGCAATATGGGTGGCTTCGAGTCCAACCATTTGAGGCAAGCTTCTGCTTTGGGCTTGAAGAGGCTGAGTCCATAATCTTTGTTGCCTTCAAGTCTCTTGTCCAAGTAAACATATGGTTTCCTTGGATAAGAGACACCTCCTTCATCTACTGCTTCACAAATTAGGGTCTTCGGCAATTTGCGTCGTCGTCACTATCGCTCATTGTTGCTCGCTCCGAAGTGCTATCGAACGATAGGTGACATCGATGAGAATGTAGATGGCTAAAGACAAAAATAGTAAGAGGAAACCCTAATTTAGTTGATTTCACCCTCAATTTTGGATTTCACCCCTAATTTTGGAGAGAACCCTAATTGAAGACAAGTGGTGTTGTTTGAGAGTCCATGTGGATTCTTATTTTGGAAGAGCGGCGTCATTTAGGAAGTCCACTTGGACTCTATTTTTTGGCCAAAGTTTTACCATGTTAGATAATATCAATAATTATAAATGCCATGCCAATTTTTGGCCGGAATTCTCAACATTGGCACTTGCGAATTTGTTTTTTTTTTTGAAATTGGCACTCAAGTGACCATTTTGAAACTTTTGGCACTAAGGTGAGTGCCATACACAAGTTTTGGCACTTATGGTGTTCTTATCCCAATTGAATCCATACCAAAATATGATAATTGATGCAGTTGGTCAAAATTTTGTTTATGAACCAGTTAGTGAAAGTATTAGTTTTACTCATACTCTTGAACAAGAGGATTCTAGTCAAGCTGCACACTTGGAATAAATAGGAGTGACAAGATTTGATGAGAATGTGTGTAATGATGATTTTGAACCTAATCAGTTTCGGGAAGTGTTGAGAGCAGCATATGAACCTCTATGGGTAGGTTGTGACAACCACGCTAAGTTATCAGTCTAAACGAGATTGTTAAATATTAAAGAGTTGAAGTAATGGGGGAAATAATGCCTCATGATAATAAAATGCCAATGGATTATTATGATATGAAAAAGGTAGTGGCTGACTTAGGTCTTTCATACATGAGGATCGATGTATGTAGTAGCGGTTGTATGTTATATTAGGGAGATGATGAAAATGCAGAATGTTGCAAATTTTGCACCCAATATAGGTACAAGAGTAAAGAGATACTTAGTGGTGATCAAATACGTAGACCATGAAAGCAAATGTATACCATTAATCCCCATATTACAAAGGTTTTATGCATTTGAATCCATTACTGAACACATGACATGACATACAAATCATAATACATAAGAGGATTTAATGTGTTATCCTTCATATGTAGAGGCATGGAAACATTATAGAATATACCTTGAGTTTGCGATAGAGCCTCGAAACATCATGTTAGGTCTATGTGCTGATAGATTTGCCCCATTTGATAATTTGGGAAAAAATTAATGTTGGCTAGTTATCCTACCTCCGTACAATCTTCCACCTGGAATCTACATAATGATACCTTATATGTTTTTGACATTGATCGTGCCTAGGCTGAAAAATTCCGAAATAGTTGATAGATGTTTATATGCAACAATTGATTAAAGAGTTACAACTGCTATTGAATGAAGGTGTCCCTACGTATGATGTTCATAGTGATCAAATATTTGTAATGAAGGATGTACCTTTTTGGATGATAAATGATTTTCCAACTAATGAAATGTTATCTAGATATAACTAGAATCTTAGGATGTCCAATATGTATAGAAGGATTGAAGGCATTTAGATTAAAACACAGCCAAATGTTTTGATTGTCATGGGCAATCTTTGCTGGTGAATCATACACTCAGAAGAAATAAAAAAGAGTTCAAAAAGAATATGATTGAAAAAACACCTCCCTCATTGAGGTTGACCAATGAACAAATTTGGGAGTAAGTATATTACTTTCCATATGCTGTTGAAAACCCAAATGGCACAACTGTTGCGTATGCAAGAACACATAAGTGGACTAAACACAATATATTTAGGGATCTACCGTATTGGAAGTCCCATCTTATTCATCATAATCTTGATGTTATGCATATAGAAAAGAATGTTTTCGACAATATCATAAATACAATTATGGATGTCAATGGAAAAATAAAAGACAACTTGAGTGCAAGGAAAGATATTGTTTGTAAATAGTTAAAATATTTACGGTTGCTCGATGGATATGCTTCGAACCTCGGGAGATGTGTTGATTTGAATGAATATAAATTCACGGGTTTGAAAAGTCATGATTGTCACATATTTATGGAATGGCTAATTCCAAAGTTTTGAATGAGTTTCTACAAAATTTTGTATGGTACGCTATTACAGAGTTAAGTAATTTCCTTCATGATATATGCTTGACAAAGTTACAAGAATCACACATGGACAAACTAGAAAAAGATATTCCAATTATTCTTTGCAACTTAGAAATGATATTTCCTCATTCGTTTTTTGATTCAATGGAGCATCTCTTAGTTCATTTGCCTTATGACACCAAAGTTGTAGGTCCTGTCTAATTTCGATGGATATATCCATTTGAGAGGTTAAAATACTTTTTAATACTCATAATAAATTAGTTCATTATATATTATGTTCTTATAAACTTCTTTCTATTGCAACTAGGTTCTTATATCACTTGAAAAAAAAAGTGAAGAATAAGAGGACCGTTGAAGCTTCGATTTGTAATTGCATATATTGTGGAAGAAGTGAGTACATTTGCATCATATTATTTTGAGCCACACGTGCAATGCAAGAGGTGGAGACCAGGAAGAAACAATGAGGGCCCCATTAATCCCCATTGTAAATCTTTCTCTATCTTCAATTATTTAGGTCGACCAAGCGGCGCCTATAAGTTTTGTTACTTAACAGGTGAAGAATAGCATGCAATGCATACATATATTTAACTGAATTGTCCAGAAGTTGATTTATACTTTGAGTAAGTGTACATATATTTTCAATATTTTCTTTGTCTGTATGGACTACTGCCAAATGAGTTTGACTGTTTGCATAATGAAAAATTCGTAGCTTGGTTCAAAAAAGCATACGTAAGTTGCCTATTCAAATATTTTATACATCATATATTAACATATATTAAAAAATATATTAATTATTGACTTTGCGTATGTCACCTTAGGTTGACAATAATCATTATCAAACTAAAAAGCAAGAATTGATATATTATCTGTCATTGGGTCCAAAATCAAAAGTCCCAAGTACTCATGCATATTTCATAAACAGATATAATTTTCACACTCAAATATATGGAATTGGAAAAGCCACAATGAACAGTGGTGTGTGTGTGTTCAGTCATCCAATGATGCAAATACATGTTCTGATTGTTATGGCTTGTTGGATGAAACCATAGAGATATAGTATCCTGGACCATTAATGCAGTTTGTGTTATTTAAGTGCACATGGTTCGACCCAATCAAAGGAATGAAGGTCGTACGAAGTTTAATTTGGTTGAAATTAATCACAAGAAAAGGTATACGAAATATGAATAATTTATCTTGGCACAACAAACAATTTAAGTATATTATGCATCATATCCTAGTTTGTCTCGCGAGAAAGCTAATTGGTGGGTTATATGTAAAATCAAAGTATGAAGAAAAATCAAGGAGCACTGGAAGGATCCGCATATCAACAAGAGGAAATTTGTAACATGGTTGATACTGAGGAATATAACATTCCAAGCAATGATTGATGTGGACCGAACTGACATTTTCTAATAAAATTCAGAAAGTGTTAAAGGAGTTGATTTTGAGTCCGAGGATGAAGATGAAGACTAAGACCAAGAACAAGATGAAGACGAATATGAAGACAAAGACGAACACAAAGATGCAGATGAAGACGATGCTTTTTGAGAATTTTGACTCATTATTATGTGTCATTATCATTATTGATCAAACAAACTTTGATGCTATTGTTGTTGTCATAATTATTATCATGATTGGTGTTTGTTATTGATGGAAGAGTAAGACGACATTCATTGTTGATGGGAGAGCAGGACAAAAAGTAGTCTTTGATTAGCGACGACACTTTAGTGCTTGTGGCTCATTAGCGACGGAATTTTAGTATTGTCGCTAATTTTAGCGACGACTTCTTTTTACCATAGCTAATTTGCAATAATAAAAAGTTCACTGCTAATTCGTCGCTAATTAGTGATGAAAGGTAATTCGTAGCAAAGTAAAGAAGATAAAGTTATCCATCGTGCATCCGGTTGTCACTTTTTTTTCACCATCACAAGCTCACCCTCCTCCATTAAGATTGCAGAAACCCTAACCCTAACCCTAATTCACTTAAGCCCTCCCCACGCAACATCTCGCACGCCACTCCTCTACTAGTTCTCGCCATACCATTGGTAAGTTTCTAGTCGGTCTTCTTCTTTGCTTTACGTGTTTCCACGTGGATGGGCAGGCTCCCGGTGGGTCGCAAATTGTGATTTTTTTTTTAAATTATTCAGTGGGCTGCATAGTAGTTGATGACTCATTTTCAAGAATTTTGTACTTCCTAATAGATTTGTCACGATTGTTAATCTGCATAGATCGATGGACATGTGCAGTTTGTTAGTCATATTATGATATGTGTCAGCTTGCTTAGGATTTGGCAAACATTACAAAAGACCACTGGTATTCATTCATTAGGACTAACATGATGAGAATGGGCAATCAGTTTAAATAGAATGTAATGGTTAATGTAGCGGGGCTTGTTACTGTTTAGAGACCAAAAGTCATTGATTGGACGTGTTGCTATTTGCCTAAAGTAGGAAAACGAACTTCGATGCCTCTTTTTTGCTTTCTTAAAACATAAAGATCATTCTTTGCTATTTATACTCAGTTTCTTATAGACGTTGTAACTTTAATATGTGACTACGTTGATTGGCCCAATGATCTGTAATTCTGTTTGTATAAGTGTGTAATATTGCAAGCGATATGTGTAACTCAGTTTCTTACGATGTTGGAAGTATGCTACAACCATACAAAGCAAGTATAAGTTTTGAAGAGACAGGTTATGGATTGTCTGAGATGTTGTTATGTTCCAACATATGTTGTTTGGAGTTCTGAAACCAATTTGCATTGCATTTTCCTTTACTTGATACTCTTCTTTTCTAGATAATTGCATAATTGAGTCGTTGTCTATCTTGATGTTGCTGGTTGGCTTCTTAGAACTTAAGAAATTTGAAGAAGTGGTGCAACGTAGGGTGATCTCGGGAAATATATCAGTTTTACAGCATGGTAGGCTTAATTTTAAATGTTATTATGTGTCCCTAATACTAAGTATTTCGTAAGAGCAAGGTCTAACTATTTGTGATGGTCAGCATCAACGTGGACATGGAGGTCGTCGTATCAATGGAGTAAGGCTAGTCACGACCCTTTCCCCTTCCCCAAACACTATCAAGTCCTCGTCCCTTTCCTCTTAAACCGCAGATGCTAACATCCCTCAACCCATGGTCAGACCTTCTCAATTGGATGGCCTCCTCATTAGCCCCTTATCCAACCTTCACCAAATTGGCCACGTTGGCTCATCATCTGCTCATGACCATATTAGCCCCATTGGCCCCTCATCCGACTAAAGACAAATTGGACACATCGGCCTGTCATTCGACCCGCTACATTAGAGGTTTGGACAATGTTATCGGAGGCAAACCCATGATCATTTAGTTCCACCTTCTGCAGGGCAGGTGTTGACTAATGATGGAAACTCAGGTGAAGAACAAAGCCGACAAATGATCTACCCTCTTGGAGAGTCGTAAGTCCATTATGAATTTTTTTTTTGTATATGTAATAGCTAAGGGTTTTATATATGGATGTCTAGTAAATAAAAGGTGACTTATTTGCAGTTTCACGGAGAGCAATGTTGTTAGGCAACTCAACACAATAATCAATGCACAATAGAGGGGGGCATATATTTCATATAGAAGCACTCCACATAGTGTGAAGGAGATGTGGTGGGATGACGTCAAGGTAAGTTATGTCTTTTTTATGTAATTACATACTAAGCTCAATGTGAATGATGTGTCTTATGTTTTTTGTGTGATTGCAGCGGAAGTTTAAGTGAGAGGAATATGACGAGTTAGAAGTTAGAAGAATATTTAACAAAAAGGCAATGGACCATATGAGAAATGTAATGAATAAAGCAAAGACCAAACAAGTCAAGCCGCCTTATATTACAAAGGACATTTGGCCGGAAATTCAAAAATTGTGGGAAAGTGAATCGCACAAGCAACGAAGTGAGAAGAATAAGCAAAATTGAGCTTTCAGTTCGAGTGAAGGGTATGCAACATATGCTGGGGGCTCCATTAGCATCGGGGAGCATAGAAAAAAGACTGGTAAGTTGGTTTTATTAAACAAACTTGTTATTTAATTTAGTAACGAAAAATACTCATTTATGTTTTTACTTTGTAGGCAGCGGAATTGGGGAGGGAACCAACATATACAACCGCATTTGAACGCACATTCCAAAAAAAGGATAAAGCGTGGGCAAGTGAACGAGCACGAAATATTAAGGTTTGTAAGGTTGAACATTGGACTTTATGGAAACTACATTTATATATATATGAAGATAAGTTATTTTCATTAATATTGTTAATGTAGGAAAAATATGATGAATTGCGGATGACTAATGCTGCTGGTGGTGATGGTGGTGTCGTGTCCTCGCAAAATGTTGATAGTTTCGACTTATGGTTAGAGGCATCGGGTAGGGTCAAAAGATGAAAAGTATATGGGCTGGAATCCTTGTCCAAGATATATAGTGCAAAGGCTGCTCCATCATCATCATCCAGTATGGCTGGTTCAAGGAGGACACACCATGAATTGCAATTGAATCCTAAAGTGGCCCATGTTGAAAATTTGCTCGTGGAGAAAAACACAAAAATACGTGCTCTCAAACAACAAATGGGACTGGTCATGCAACACCTCAACATCCAATAAGAAGCCCAAAACCCTTTTACCCCAGTTCGTCCTATGCCTCCCAATTATTCCATAGGTGATGTGGACAAGGATGACGACCTTGATGTTATTGTTGATTATCTTGCTGATGATTATGGTAATGAGGACCTTAGGGGTCGGTGAAGAATTGACTAAACATCTAAATGGTAAGTCTTCTCTGTAGAACCTCGAGGCATGGATGTTTTGAATTTGGTATTTTATGTTGTGTTGTGTGTTAAAGGATTTGGATTTCAAGGTGCAATTTCTGATTATAGTATTTTTGAATTTGTTAGTATCAAAGCCAGAGCAAAATGATTTGTAAGAAGAAAAAAGTTCAACAATTATTCTAAACTTTTTTTCTATATGCATTAGTGATCATAATGAGGCCCATTTCTTGAATGCTAAGAAAAAAAGGCCCATCTTTTTAGTAAGTTTCTATTTTCTTGTGATTCTAATTCATTCACTGAGACTTGTCAACCAGCTATTATTGTTGTTAAAGCTAAATTTGATGTCATTTTGCATATATATAGCTTTGAGGATGCAAAGAGGCTGATGTATATCGTTTAGGGCACTCTCCTGTGTTGTAGAAAATGCCTATTATATTTTGAAGATGACAAAACATGCTTTTAGTCAGACTATGGATAGTTTGAGTGACTTTAGACGATGTATCGTCTGAAACACTAAAGTCTAGAATATAAGACTTTAGTGTTTTCATTTTATCTTATCTCATGGTGATTTTGGGAGGTTTATCTTGCTGTTTTGGTCAGAATCTAAGACAGCTACCTAAGTGATCTAATTGACTATAGTTTATGATGGAATATTCTTATTGATTGTCAATCATATATTCATAGGAAGTATCCATATTTGGAAGCCAGAGATTCTGATTGTATGGGCGATCTGAATTGACGGATTCTCAGCTTAATCTATTTAAGGCTTGAGATCTTCCTGATTGATTTGTCCAACGGGTTAATTGAAAGAGCTTCTTTAGAAGGTGACAACGATCACAAGGATTGAATAAGTGTTGACACCTAATTTTTCGCTCCTTATTACCATATAGTTCATAAGAATATTTTGCGTATCAAAAAAATCTTGGACATACATTGAGCATATCTTAGGCATATATCGGGGTGGAATATATTCTGTTTCAAAACAAGAAATAAGGACAAAAAGGAAATATTTGAAAAGAAGAAGTGGAAATAAAATTTCAAAGGCAATTTGCTTTGACATCCTTTAAAAGAAAGAAAGTGGACGCAAGAAAAGTGGGGGGTCTCCTTCGGTGGTGGACTTGCAGAGGGCACCATGAGGGAGAGAGGAAAAAAGTGAGAAAGAAAAGGACGACTTGCAGAGGGAATTAGAGAGAAGGTGAGAGAAAGATTTGAAAAAAGAAAGTCAAAGAGAGAGCAACAAAAAATAGAGAAAGACGTGGGCAGCTTTGGGGAAAAAAATCGTCCGCGACTTTGACGATCTGGCCGTGAAGCTTTCTCCTCTGATTCTTCACTTCGACGTCGCTCATTCCACGTGGCCGTTGTTCACACTCTGAAGTTCCAAGCGCTACTGCCAATGACAACACAAGCGAGCAAATTTTTGTCCCGAAAAAAGATAAGCACTTATAAATCGCTTGCGTTTTTCCCTGATTTTGCTGTTTGTTTATCGAGCTAACAATGACTTGTTGTCATTCGTGGTTTTCTTATAGATTCTCACCTAAGCCGCGTCATTGGTCACTTCACCGCCCCCGCCACCTTCGAACTGCGTAGGGAAAAAATCGGCCTCCATTCTTTTCCTTTCCCGAGTTTCCTATGCTTTTCAAACCTATGCTCAATATTGATGATTTTTTTTTGGTTTGGTTAGTTGTTCTAGATTTTGTGCTATTTTGGCCCCGGCAAGTGAACCCTATTGCTACATATCGCATGAGTGAATTGTGGTGGTTTTAGTCTGTCCCGATTTCCTTTATTTTCTTTTTATTTTATTTTATTATTTTCGTTTATTTTTAATTAAAAAATTAAAAAAAATTAGAATTCAATTTTTGAGTGTTTGATTTTTTTTATTTTCTGTTTAATTTCATTTTTGTGCATATTTAGATTATTTTGCATGTTTGAATTGATTGCGTTGCATTACGTGCATATTAGAATATTTGCATATTTAGGTTAGTTGCATATTTAGATTTAAAATTGCATATTCCATGTTTAAATTTGAAATCATATGTGTAGATTAATTTCATGTTTAAATTGAAAATTGCATGTTTAGATTAATTGCACGATTAGGTAAAATTGGCATAATTAGTTTAGATTGCATATTAGATATTTTTGTTAGGATATTTTTTTAGCTAGATTGCATTATAGTACATTATCTTTGGTTGAGTAAGATTTAGTTTAAATTAGGAATTGATATATTTGGTTTCCTAATTTAGATTAGGTAATATTTAGCTATGGATAATTAGGCTAATTTATTCATAAAAATTCCAAAAAAAATTGCATTTCATATATTGCATTAGATTTGTTGATTTTCATGCATATCTTATTTTATTTTGTTAGATTTTATTAGATTCTTATATATTTTATTAGATTAGATTTTATTTGATTTCGTTAGATTAGAAACTAGATTTTTATTTGATTTTGTTAGATTAGATTTTATTTGATACTTTATTAGATTAGATTTTATTTGATTTTGTTAGATTAGATTTTATTTGATATTTTATTAGATTAGATTTTTATTTTATTTGATGCATTGTATATTTTAGTCATTTATTTTGATTTGTTTTGATTCCTTTCTTATTATTTTTTGAGTGCTTTGTGTTAGTTGTTGAGTATACGTGTGGTCACTATTGCATGTTAGGAGTAGAATTAAAATGAATCCAAACTGCCTGCGAAGTTTTGAAAATAATGAAAAGGTACCGAAAGGGCGTTAGAGTAATTTAGCGTAACCAAGTCCCCGAGTCCTAGATCTCTGGTTCGTAGGAGTAAGGCATGACTCCCGATGCCTTACATGGGTTTCTAACCAACCCACCATAAATAGGTTAGTGGCGGCTCCAAATTGAATATCTTGCATGTTTAAAGAAAGTGAAACCCTAAATCGCAATGGGCTTGGGAGAGCTCGAGCTAAGTTAGGCTTAGCAATCCATTAGCCGAACCCTAGGTGGTGCACCTTTGGGGAGATCGCGACAATAAGTATTTAAGGAGTTTTCTTTAGTTGTGTTAAGAGAGCTTTTTGAGAGAACACTTCCTTGTCTTATTCTATTGAGATCACTTGAATAGTGCCCTGACATTGTATTCAAAAAGGAGAATACATACGAACTGTGTGAGTGTGAAGTTATGAAACTTTAGTGCCGAGATTGTAACTTTTTCATTCATAGTGGACTCTAGCCAATAAGCTGTCACTGTGGGAGAATAGACATATACTTGATCTAAATCGAACCACTATAAACTTTATGTTTGATTTTCTCTCTATTTCTACTCTTTATTTATTTCCGCATTAATTAAGTATACGCACTGTGACATCCTGAAATTCAAGGATCTCACAAGATGACACACGACACACGTGAAGGATCGAAATGGAAAGAATTGAGCTTGGATCAGATTAAGCTAGTCACCAATGGACAGTTGGAACAACCAAAGGGAAAGAAATGGAAGAAATAATGGAAACCCCGAAAACCCCGTCGTGAATCCATCGTCGCCCCGAGCTCTGTCCATCCATCTAAGGCATTTGATTTTCAGGCAACGGTGAAGTTTTCTAAACTATTCTTTTGATTTAGAAAATGGTGAGACCGAGATTTCGATATTCGAAATTTGATTTCGAAATTCCTAGAAATTGATTTTTTCTAGTTGATTCTAAGTCGATCTAATTTTGAGTCTTAACCTTGAGATCATTTAGTTGACCCTTTGACCTTTAGATGGAAACGAGTAGACACAACATCGAGACCGACCGACTGACTGACGAATCATTGCCGCTGGCCAACCAACGCCGATCGGCCACATCCATTCACCCATTCCTTACCACTTGTCCATCCACTTGTCCTCTTGCAATTTTGAATTTAAAAAGGGGAAAAGAAACATCTTTTAGAAGGTTTGTGACACTTGCACACATGTAAAAATGGATATTATACTTTAAAAGGAAAATAATATTTTAATGAGGGGAAATCTTATTATATTATATTTTAATCAATGATTCCTATTAAATGAATTTTTATCCTTTTTGACAAATATCAAACATGTACCACCTTTCTTCATTTTCTTTCTTTTCTCTCTTTTCTTTGCTTTGGCCAAACCTACCCCTTATTTCTCTTGAGTTTCGGCCACTTCTAAGAAGGAAGCAAAGATTGACTTTTCTTTGACCAACCAATTGCCACTTGGCAAACATACAAAAAAGGTTTCAAAATAAAAAGGTTTAAGAATTTTAGAAGGAAAACTTTCTCCCTACTTCTCTTGATTTGTCCATTTCCTCTTGTCTTGGTTTCATTAAATTTTGTCAAAGCAAATGATGGTGATTTGGGAACAAATGGCTAAACCATTCTTCCACTTCTTCCCCAAGTTTCGGCCACCTTAAATAAAAAGAGAAATGACAAGCTTTTGACCCTCTTTGACACTTGTTCTTCATGCAAAAGGAGTATTTAACCTTGAATTGAAAAACTTGGACCTCTTGGAAAGGAGTTGGCCGAATCACTCTTCCCCTCTTTTAAACTATTCGGGCACCTCTCTTGATCAAAGGAAAGTCAAGCTTTTTGAAAACCAATTGACATTTGGCAACCATGCAAAGGAATCTTGGACTTTGAAAATGGCATTTGTACATGTTGAATGAGCCTTGGCCGACCACCTCTTCTTCTTTCCTCTTAATTGTCTTCTTCTTGCTTGTTTCTTGTAATTGATAGCCTTAAACTTCCAAGGGAAGTCATGATACCATCCTTGGAAAGACAAGGATCAATCCAAGCTCCCTCTCTTCCCTCTTTGTTTATTCTAGTCAAGACAAAGCTTTGCAAAGTCCAAGAGAAGCATGAACCGAACCAACCTCTCTCTCTTCTCCTCCATTCGGTTGTCCTCTTCTTCATTGACCTATTTGGTGTTCTAATCAAGAAAGGAAGGCCATCATGAAGACCTAGGGAAGGCCATGACCAAATCCCTCTCTCTCCTCTCTTCTCTTCCTCTTGTCTCTTCCTCCTTGTCTTCTCTTCTTTGGAATCAAGCCATGATGACTCTTGGAAATGAATGAGCAGAACCAACCATCTCCATTTCTTCCTCTTGTCCTCTTCTTCTTGATCTTTGTTCATTTAGAGTTTCAAAGGCCATCATGAGGATTCTTTCTTGGAGATTGAAGAAGCATGCAAGAACCCCCTCTCTTTTCTCTTCTTTCCTCCCCCATTTGTGCCGGCCACCACCCTCCTCTTCCCTCTCACGCCGAGCCCTCTCTCTCCCTCTTCTCCTCTTCCTTTCTTCTCTTGTTCATCATGACCTTCATTTTGAGAAGAAGGATGAAGCCACTTGGCTTCCATGCATCCAAAATGAGAATAATTAGCCATCATTACATATGGAAGAGATCTCTTCTTCCTCTCTTCAAGATGATAGCTTGGATAGCTTTACCATCTCTTCTCTTGGCCAATGGTTGCCACCGCCCACCTCCTCCAATCCATGGACATGCAAAAGTGGCCAAGACTTCTATTTGAACCCCCATTCTTCCTTCTACCTCCCACTTTACTTCTCATTTGAGCTACCAAGATAGAGAGCTAAGAGAGTGAGAGATTGAGACCAAGAAGAAGCCGAGCAGCCAAGCCAAGACACCGCCATCGTCGTTCGCCGTCGCCGTCGTCTCTTGCCATCGCCATTTGCCATTCGTCCAAGCCGAGCCGAGCTTTCACGGCCTTCATTCTTCTACTTCTACTCCTTCTTCACTTGTTGTCTTTTAATCGTGATTTGAAGGGCCGCCATTCATCGAGCCGAGACCAATGAACCACCGACACCTTCTTTGAGTTTGAATCAAAACCTATCTAGGCAAGTGACCTCTTGTACATGGGCTAGGAGAGTACTCGTCTCCTAGGATTTCTTTTATTTGCTTTGAAATAAAAAAAAATGGGTCATGTTTTGACTAGATGGCATGCATTTGATGATGGTATGATTTCATGCATCGTAGGGCCGCTTAATATTTGAAAAAACTCTAGGATTGCATTAGCTTTCAAACTAATAAGTTGCATGGATCAATATTTAGCCGAGTCGACATGGAATGGGACGTGTTCACCGAGGCCGGATATTGATCTCGTTAGAGATCCAAATGTGAATGTGATGCTTGTGATGATGATGGTTACTTTCCCCAAAGAGGTTGGGATGCTTTGGATGATGGTAGGTTGGATCACATAAGAGTGTTGCCAATGCTAGCTGAACAGATTGCCGTGAGATGCACGATGCCCTCGGAGTGAGGATACCTGGGTAGTTAGACCTGGTGACTCCCACGTGACAGGTCAAATTGAGTTGTCTCCGATAGCAATACGTCAGACGTGTGAAGGGTTCCTCCTTGGAGTAGGGTATGCCTCGAGAGAATGAGGGTCGAATTCTCTTGAAGAGAGATTGCGCGATGCCTTTGGACGAGTAGCCCGAACCGAGCACTGGAAGCCTTCGGAGTGAAGGAGGATGTAATAGATGGATCACGATTTTCATGCATTGAAATGCTTTTTCTAATGATGAAATATTTTTACAGGTTTTGGTGATAAACTTGCATCCGTGTGCTATGGTGTGACTTCATGAGATTGCGAGTATTTGCATGAGCCATGTGATCATATTGGTTTGTGTGCTTAAGTGTTGCTTGTCTAAGCTTATGCTTACCCCGTGGATTACAATTTTTCCAGATTAAGCATGCCTCCAATCCTACGTGCACCAAGGTACTACGGCGAGTTTATGGATGTATACACTGAGGAGAGCGAATTTTTACATTCCTATTACCCAAACTCTAGGTTTCGTCATGTAATAACCACTCTAATCTTCTATGTTGGAATCATCTATAGTTTCACCCGATATCATTTTCATGCGGACTACCTCTGCACTGGGAATACTTGGTGGGGACCATTGTCCCCATTTACTTATAGTGACATGTATGAGAGCGAGGAGGAGTCCGCGGAAGACTAGGTGTGGCTACGACTGAGTTCGGGGAGGGCCGCCTGGCTTTTGGTGTCGTAGGATGAAGATGATGGCATTTGTTGTTGTTTTAAGTGTTGAAATGTTATTTTAAAACTCCTATACCATTTTGCCACGATTTACATCGTGCTAGGAGTTGTGCTATGATGATTTTTATCTTTCATTTCCATGTAATCGAGGAAGAATGAAAGTAGCCCTCCTTTGAAGTATTATTTCATTCTCTATGTGTACTAGCTCCATTTTCATGATATTATGTATGGGTCAAGGATTGATTTTAGCTTAAGAAAAGCTAAACTTGAATTTTAATCGCATCCAGAATACTATGATTTGAAATTAATTTAAACGATTTCTTAAAGAACATCAAGTGGGTTGTATTATTAAATGAAGTAAAATGGGATTATACTTTGTAACAAACCGCGAGATCTCTTCTATTTGAGATGCGTTTGGGTTTTATGGTAAAATGAGAGATCTCGACTCCACGTGACGTGTTTTTTATTTTAAAAGACAAAATTTCAGGCCGTGGCGTTCTGTGAATAGTGAGTTCACAGGGCACCCCAACTTTGGTATCAAAATCTTTTATCTTTCAAAAAACTTTCATAAGAGATCGTTTATGTGTTGATTTATGGAAAACCCTAGGCTGGGGGACATTGCACGCACTAGCAATTTTAATTGGTATCAGAGCCAGGTTGCTTGTTATTGAAGTGTTTTACTTCTAAGCTTACGATCTGTGGGTAGTGCAAGTGCTTCAGGTGTGATGGAAGGACAAAGTTACACAAGACCTCCCTACTTTGGTGGAAAGGACTACTGTGTCTGGAAGAACAAAATGAAGATCTTCTTGAAATCAAAAGAACCCCTAGAATGTGAGGTGGATGAACAGGGCATAACTCCCCACAAGCTGCTGCTAATTCTAGTGAAACTAGAGTGTTGCCATAAGTTGAGATCATCAAAAGACAACATATTGATGCCAAGGGCAACTCACTCTCTCTATTGTGCTTTATCAATCACAAAATATAACAGAATCTCTTCTTGTGAAACAGCAAAAGAGATCTAGGACAGACTCAATGTCACTTATGAAGGAGCTGATCGGGTCAAGGAAACCAGAACCAATATTTTGTTTGGTCAATATGAAGCCTTCAAGATGAAGCATGGTGAATCAATATCTGACATGTTCAGTAGGTTCCCAAAGATTGTAAATGGTCTTACAAATCAAGGATAACCTATTTCTAGACCTATGAAGGTCAACAAGCTTTTATGAGGGCTATCACAAGAATGAAATCATATCAAGACCTCAATCAAAGAAACTCAAAGAATTCATCCTTTATCAGTAGACGAGCTTATCGGACACTTCAATCCTATGAAGTGGAAAACTTTAATGAAAATGAGGAGCCAAAAGGTGAGAAATCAATTGCTCTAAAATCTAATATTATTTTCGATGATACAGGATCAGATGAATTTCTAGATGAAGAAGAAATGAGTCTTTTCATTAAGAAATTCAAGAAGTTCAACATGAATGGAAGAAAATCAAATTGGAAGGGTTCTAATTCTCAGAATTTTTAGAAGAGACAAACTCATGAAAAAAATATTTACACTGATATTACTTGCTACAACTGTCAAAAGAAATGACATATCAAACCAGATTGTCATCTTCTTAAAGAAAAGAATTGAAGATATGAGAAGAACAAGAAAACACTAAAAGCTAAAAACATGGTGTGACACTGAATGTGAGGATAGTGATGATGAGTATGCAAATATTTACATGATGGCAAAATCTGATTCAGATTCTGATAAGGACTCGGATTCAGAAGTTGAAGAAGAAAACAACAATCAGGTAAATAATTACAGAATCCCTATCAAAGTTGCTAGATACATAGATGATTTATGTTCCAAGCTAAACTCCTCTCTCAAGAAAGTTTCTTAGCTAAAAAAGGAGAATTTGATACTCAAACAACAAGAGGTTTCTTTAAAGGAAAGATTTCATAGTTTGCACAATGATTTTTTGGTTTCAAAAGAAAAATCTGTTTTTCTTGAAAAAGAGAATGTTTGAAAACTTATATTTCTTATATTTCAAAGAAAATTTCTCTTGGGTCTGATAAATTACAAAAACTCTTTCTGTTCAAAGACCTTATTTCAAAAAGGAATGCTTGGGCATGACTCCAGAAACTATTCCTTTGATTGACTTTCCTAAAGTCAAGGAGAGACTTAAAAAAATTCCTCCCAAAAAGGTTTATAAAAATCATTTTTTAGAAAATGTATGTAAAACCTGTTGGTAGAGATGCTTTCAAGTGCTCCATATGTTATTGCTCAAAACATCTTGAAAGAGATTGTCCAAAGGCTCGGAAGCCTGCTAATAGGAGATAGGAGACATCTCTATTTTGCACTAACACAAGAGGACCCCAAATGATTTGGGTACCTAAAAAGAAATAAGTCTTTTTCTTCTTGCAGGTACTGTCCAAAAATAAAACAAAATAGTATTTGGACAGTGGATGTTCGAAACATATGACTAGTGACTCAAGTTGCTTTTGTTAGTTTGGAAAGTACTTATGGTGGCAAAGTATCCTTTGGAAAAAACATTAAAGGAAAAATTGTTGATTTTGGAATTGCGAAGATTGGGAATATGTTCATCAACAATGTGTCTTTAGTGAAGGGTTTGAATTATAATCTGCTTAGTATCAGTTAGTTTTGTAATACAGGTTACAGAATTCACTTTCAAGAAGGTGTTTGCTTTGATTCTAGTAAAGACAGTTCTCAGACTTTTACTAGACGAAGACATGGTAATATCTATCTTTTAAATGTCGATATGAATAATTCAAAATGTCTTATCTCTATACAGAAAAAGCAGTTTTATGGCACAAAAGGCTAAGCCATGCAAATATGAAGCAAATTGCCAAAGTTTCTTCAAAATAGCTTGTACTAGGACTTCCTAGGATGGCCTTTCATAAGATAGAAAATTGTACAGCTTGTGTTCTACGAAAACAGGTCAAGAGCTCTTTCAAGTCAATATATCAAGTCGTAACTGTTCGAGTTTTACAACTTCTTCATATAGATCTCTTTGGACCAAATCATACAAAAAGCATTGGAGGAAAACGTTATTGCCTGGTAATTGTTGATGATTTCTCAAGGTTTACTTGGGTGATGATCTTAGCAAATAAGTCTGACGCCTTTTCATATTTTTCTAAGTTTGCTAAGAAAGTTTAAAATGAGAAAGGATATGTTATTTCCAGTATACGTTCAGATCATGGTGGTGAATTTGAGAATCATGAGTTTGCTAAGTTCTGTGATGACTTTGGAATTCAGCATCTGTTTTCCTTTCCTTATACTCCACAGCAAAATAGAGTAGTTAAAAGAAAGAATAGATCTTTACAGGAGATGGCAAGAACTCTGCTTATTGGTAGCAATATGTCTTCCAAATTTTGGACTGAAGCAATTTCTACTGCTTGTTATATTATCAACAGGGCATTTTTAAGACATGTTCTGGAGAAAACTTCATATGAGATCTATAAAGATAAGAAACCAAGTGTTTCTTCTTTTCATGTTTTTGGTTGTAAGTGTTTTATTCTCAAGAATTCTGTTGATCATATTGGAAAATGTGATGGAAGATTTGATGAAGGAATTTTTCTAGATTACTCTTCAACAAGCAAGGCTTATAGAGTATATAACAAAAAAACTTAGACAGTGGAAGAATCAATACATGTAAAATTGCAAGAGACAGAGCAGAGACCTTCACACCAAACTGATTTTGAAGATCAATATTTGTCATCAGACACTACAAAGCTAGATGTACTCACTGAAGATCAAGAGCCACAAGAGCAGAATGTAGAAGTAGAAACTTCAAAAATAAGGTTTCAAAGAAACTAGAAGCATAAATCCAATCATCCTTTGAACAATATTATTGGAAGTCTGGAAGATAGTTTGCAAACTAGATCCATAGTTCGAATTCCAGTTCTCCCTAAAGAGCGAGAGGAGTCAAGTGCCATTACTCTTATTTCAAAAATTGAGCCTAATAAGGTTAATGAAGCAATAGCTGATGATAGCTGGATTGAGGCAATGCAGGATGAATTTACTATTAATGATGTGTGGAAGTTGGTACCAAAACCTGAAGGAAAGTACATTATTAGTACTAAATGGGTTTTTAGAAATAAGCTAAATGAAGAAGGATTAATAGTCAAAAACAAAGCAAGGCTTATAGCTAAGGGTTACACACAGGATGAAGGGATTGACTATGATGAGACTTATGTCCCTGTAGCAAGGTTAGAATCTATCAAGTTAGAATATATCAGGTTATTACTTGCTTTTGCTTGCTTTCATAATTTCAAGTTATATCAAATAGACGCGAAGAGTGCTTTTTAAAATTGATTTATCCAAAAAGAAGTATATGTGGAACAACCTCCTGACTTTGAAGATCCAAAAAATCCTCATTAAGTTTACAAACTTAAGAAGGCTCTTTATGGATTGAAACAAGCTCCTCGTGCTTGGTATGAAATGTTAAGTTTATTTCTAATTCAGGCTGGTTTTGAGAAAGGCTAAGTGGATACTACTCTTTTTATTAAGAAGGTAGGTAAGGATTTATTGCTAGTCCAAATATATGTTGATGATATTATATTTGGCTCTCCTAATGACATTATTTGCAAGAACTTTGCTAGTGAAGCAATCATCTAAAAGCATATTTATTCATCAAGAAAACTATGTAAAGGACCTTGTAAAGAAGTTTGGTATGGAAAACTGCAAGAAAGTAGAAACTCCAATGGCTACCACATCTGAACTTGAGAAGGATACTGATGAGAAGTTAGTTGATCGGAAGCTATATAGAAGCATGATTAAATCCTTATTATATCTTACTGCTTCTAGACTTGATATACTATTTAGTGTTTGCTTGTGTGCAAGATTTCAATTTGATCCTAGAGAATCACATTTGACAGTATTCAAACGTATCATCAAATATGTCTCAACAACTTCAAAGTTTGGACTTTGGTATCCAAAAGAAGGTAATTTTACTCTTCTTAGTTATTCTGTTGTTGACCTAGCTGGTTGCAGATTCAACAAGAAAAGCACCACCGGTAATTGTCAACTACTAGGAAATATATTGGTATCTTGGTTATACAGAAAGCATATACTGTTGCAATGTCCTCGACTGAATCAGAATATGTTGCATTAGGAAGTTGTTACTCACAATTCTTTGGATGAGACAACAATTGCCGGATTTTGGAATAAAAAAGTATTGTGTTGAGATATGATGTGATAGCACAAGTGCAATAGACCTCACAAAGAATCCAATTCTTCATTCAAGGGCAAAACATATTGAGTTCCGACATCATTTTATTCGAGATCATGTTCAAAAGAATGATGTTAAGATCACCTTCATAGATTCCAAGAATCAATTAGCTGATATTTTCACTAAGCCTCTGGACAAGTGCTCTTTCGAATTTATAAGAGGTAAGCTGAATATCTTGTCGGTCTAATTTCATAAGGTTGTCTTGTTTCAAAAGGTTCTCTAAATCAAATGTTGATTCCTATCTTTATTTTCCTTAAGTTGCCTTCCCGCCAAACAGGTAGTTTTCTTTATTATTTTGAATAAAGAGATACAGATTATGAGGTAATGGTTGACCATATTTATTTTTGGTAACTACTTGTGTTTATTTATTATTGCTTTTATTCTGATTTTCTATATTTTGTGTAGCGTCTTTAAAAAGGTATTTCTTTTCTTTCTAAAAATTTGTTTTCCAAAAACTCCTTTTTAGCAAATCGTTTGTCTTCTCTCCCAATCGTCTTTTTACTTTCTGTGAAATGCTTCTTTCACCTTCTCTAGTTCTCTTTCTTTCTCTTTTACCCTTTCAAGTTTCTTGCTTTCTTTTTTTTTTTCTAGAAAGTCATGTCTGGTCCTAGGAAATCCTCGTGCTTAGCTAAAAAGTACTTTGGGTCCCCCTCAAGTCCCACTTTCTTTGATCTTATTGAAGAAGAACCAACTCATCCAAGTCATCATGCTGAGGAAGAAATGAGTGAAGAATAGGTACTAGATGTCACTTATTTGCAAAGTAAAAATACTTGTGTGATTTACAAAAAATAGACAGAACTATGGAATAGTCATGCTCGGTTTGATGATATTACTATGTACATTAATGGGCAAGGTTTCTGAATATGTTCATTTTTCTGGCACAAGTAGAACTCATGGGTATAGCACCCAAAGGGGCTATTGACGAGGCCCGGAAAAATTATCCTTTGATCACTCATCGTCGATTTACTGAAGAGTCTAATCATGGAGATGAGGATGAAAGGATGTATTCTTCTTTTAAACCAAGTCAAGGAGTTGCTTAACTTACCGGGAAGTCCATCCAGTTTGTTTTGGTCTCCCTCTCACAAAGCTGAGTTTAAAAAGTTATTGGCAAGAGGTGTTATGATCCAAGGACCCTTGACTTTGATTATCTTGATTCTATGAATATTCAGGTCCAGTACTATGCTTCTACAAAGATTAGAATGAGGCTCATGTTTCGTGCTCTGCATATTGAGAAATTTGTTTCTAATTCTGATAATGCTTTTCTAGACCTCATTGCATATTTTTATTCCAATATTTCCTTTCCTAATCGTTACACACTCAGTTTCACTGTCAAAGATAGAACTTTTTCTATTGATGTGGATGATTTAGCTTCTATCATTGGGGTAAAGAAAAGTAGATTTGTACCTATTAATGCCACATATTAACAAGTTTTGGAGTTTTTATCAGAAGGAAAGACCACTAAGGGTGTTCTCACTTACTTCAAGATGCATGCTTCCTACATTCTGCTTCACAAGATAGTCATCAATTGTTTGAAACCCAAAACATCATCAAAGACAAACATTTCCAAGTCATAAGCCATAATAATGTATGGTATAGTTCGTGATCATGTTTCAAATGAATCGCATTGTCCAAAAGGACAAAGGTTTGTTGCCTAATTATGCCCTGATTACCAGTTTTTTTAAGTATCTTCGCATTGAGCTTCCTTCAAAGCTTATTAAGAGGACTCTATCTCATACTGTGATTGGCAAAACAATAATTGCCAAAATGAGGCTTACGTCTCTACTCTCCAAGGAAGCCAGAGGTAAACAGTAGGGCAAATTTTCTTCCAAAAGAAAGGGTAAAGCACCCATGGATGAGCCTTTTAGCAAGAAAATGAAGTCATCTACTTTCAGGGATGGGCCTGAGTTTGACACTGGTGATGAGGGTGGTCATAATGGAACCAACTCAGATGATGATCTATTTCAAAAATTGATGATTATGTTGGTGAGGGAATGGTTGGTGGTAGTCAGGTGGCTAGTGAATCATCTCTTCAAACTTCTCTTGTTGGTCAAGTGTCTATTAGCTCTTCTGATTTTGATATTGATATGAGAGAGGTAGCAGCAACAAAAGCTACAGAGGCTGAGGATGCATAAGAGACTAATGCTGAAGAAGAGATATACACCATGCATATTGACTATCCAAGTACTGAGCAAGTTCCTATTGGCGTTGATACTGGCTTAGGGACAGGGGAGATATGGAAGTTGATACTTCTTTGGCTAAAGTGGACAAGTTGCAAGAGGATCTTCTTCGGTTGGAGTAGACAATGCTTTCATGAATACATTTACTCTTATGAGGGGCCCTCATCTTCCCTAAATGAATTTCTTTTAGTCAAAAAGGGGGAGAAGAGTATAGCATATTTGACTGTTAGATTTGTTTTTATAACATTTGGTTTTGTGTGTGTTGACTTTTGATATATTGATTTTTGATCTGTTGACATTTGATCTTTTTGTAAATGTGATTTGGTTTGTTATGGGATGTGTTGTTTACATGGATTAATTGTTAATGTTACTACCTTATATGGATTATTTGTTAATGTTACTAACTCTTTGTTGCAGATTTCGTTATGGTTCTTACACAGGTTATTTCAAATCTACTGATGGTTTTGTCATCATAAAAAAGGAGGAGATTGTTGCAGGAAATGCCTATTATATTTCGAAGATGACAAAACATGCTTTTAGTTAGACTATGGATAGTCTGAGTGGCTTTAGATGATGTATTGTCTGAAACACTAAAGTCTGGAATATAAGACTTTAGTGTTTTTATTTATCTTTTATCATGGTGATTTTGGGAGGTTTATCTTGCTGTTTTGGTCAAAATCCGAGACAGCTACTTGAGTGATCTTAATTGACCACAGTTTATTATGGAATCTTTTTATTGATTGTCAATCATATATTCGTAGCAAGTATTAAGATTTGGAAGCCAGAGATTCTGATTGTATGGGCGATCTGAATTGACAGATTCTTAGCTTGATCTATTTACAGCTTGAGATCTCCTTGATCGATCTGTCCAATGAGTTGATTGGAATAGCTTTTTTGGAAGGTGACAACAGTCACAAGGATTGAAGAAGTATTTAAGGAGTTTTATTTAGTCGTGTTAAAAGAGCTTTTGAAGAGAACACTTCCTTGTCTTATTCTACTGAGATCACTTGAATAGTGTCCTAACATTGTATTCAAAAAGGAGAATACACACGAACTGTGTGAGTGTGAAACTGTGAAGCTTAGTGCTGACATTGTAACTTTTTGATTCAAACTTTAGTGCTTAATCTAAATCAAACCACTGTAAACCTTGTGTTTGATTTTCTCTCAATCTCTACTCTTTATTTATTTCCACATTAATTAAGTATATGCACTAGCAATTTCATCTTGCAAGAGACTTTTGAACCCAATATAGTGAACCGATGGATCCGATGATGAATTAAACAATGGTAGTGAAAGAAGCTATACTTGTTCCATCATGTAGTAGTTTCCCCTAAGATGGCAAGTTCTCTGTGTAAATAGACGCAAGTTGGGATCAAGGTGAGAATGGTCAAAGGGGCTTGTTCTTTGCAGATGGGCCTGCAAGATGAGTGAATAGAGGTTATGCTGAGTTTGAGTCCCATGGAAGGATCCCACCGGCCATTAAAATATGCGGTTTTGTTCTCTCATTGGCTTGTTGTGCCAATGCTTTTGTCTATAAAGTTTCAGTACTTCAGTTTCAGTTTTGCCGCTTCGGCACAACGGATTTTTGTAAGGTGCATCTGATAGTATATGTAGTGTGTTGATGCACATCATACATTCATAATTAGTAATGTGTTATTGGCGAATTATCCATATGGCTTGGTCATGAATTGTTGCTTCTTCCATGGACGAAATTCCTTGATTGAGAATCATGCGTATTGCCATGGTGTAATTTTGAACAACATATTTTTTTCTCTTTACTGAAACAATAACGACAAACAGCAAATCGCAATCAAATTAACCTATATGGGACTCAAGTATGGGGTTCATTAAAATGAGAAATAGTGTAAAATAAATTTGTCCACCATATATTTAAATATCAAGATTTACATGATATAATTTATTTAGAATGATCGTTTAGCTTCATTAATGAAAGATTTCATTATTATATAAATTAATTTAAGTGAATATGTTACTCTTTTTTATATCAATTTTGGATAATTTTGCGTAAAAATAAGTTCAATGTAAATGTTTCAAAATTGACAAACTTTTAAATTTTTTTTTCATGATATTTGAGTAGGGTAAAGAAAATGCTAAATTTGATGGGCATGTCAGCATCTAATTGCTAATATTGTGATTGCTAAATTGAAAATTAGAAAGGTGAAAAAGATAAGCCAAAAAAAGATTACTCGGAATGTTGGCAAAGCTAATTCGCCACGATAAGTATTTCGTGGCAACATCTATAGCTAATTAGCTATGGAAATGGTGTCTATCGCTAATTTGCGACGAAAATGATATCCGTAGCTAAATTTCCACAGTAAATTGCCCCGTCACAATTTAGCTACAGAAATTAACCGTCGCAAATATTTTGTTGCTATTTAGCGACGATTTGGCGACAAATAGCTAATTCATTGGTAATTGTGATGAAGATAATAGTCCATCGCAAATTTCATTAAATGTTCTTCAAATTGAAGCGCAACATTCAAGCGCGAAAAATTACTATAAATAGAAAAATTTGTGATGGAGGAAGAGGAGTAAGACTGGGGGAGGTCGGGGCGACGAGGATCAATGGGAATTTCGCGCTTCTTTGTGCGATGTATTAAAAACCCTAATGTTGACGAGTGCATTACGACGTTCAGCAAAAAAAGAGCCATGGGGTCTCTAAAGCCTCTGCTTTCCCCTTCTCTCCACGTCTGAGTCATCGAGCGGGTTGGGGTTCTCCTCTCTTCTAAGTTCCTCCAGCCAGGTAAGTTACTCAACACCATGTAATAGAAGATTTTTTTGTCATGTGTCTCTTTCTGGGTAATCACGACTGCATAGGGACTTAAGAGGATGGCGAAAGGGAAAGCTTGTAGCTTTATGTACATGTGAGGGGAATCACTGGGGAGGGAGGCTTCTATGTGAGCGTTTTATGCTAGGTGATTCGGGCGCAGGGATATTTATGGCTTCTTGATCAATGTTAATTTCTTTGTCTGGAGGTCTCAGGTTAACAAGAATACAATTTGCTAGTTAGATGGTATGTTTATTATGTTTTAAGATTTTGGTTTGGCATGTTTGGTCCACTGTCTTCTTATATTTCTGTGATGTTTTCTCCTCATGTCGACAGGCAATGGAAGGAATTTAGTTTGCAGAGCTTGCTAGCACACATGTTGCCTTTCAAGTTTAGGTAATCAACCATTGTGCAGGGCTTACACCCTTCCCCTGTCAACGTATCTTGTTACTTCCATAGGATGTAGATGCCTTGCAAACTTGTATGTTGGGAATGGTTAGATGTGAATTTAGCCTAACACTTTTGCCCTCTTATGACTTAACCGTAACTCCCTCCCAATTTTCAAGGCTCTAGTGTTTAGCAGCTTAATTCTGTAAAATGTTGGCATTTCTTTTATGCTCTAGTTTGTATGCTCTAGTTTTGAAGCCTCTGGAATTGGATCCATATTTCATCAGAATATGGATTATGCGTCAGCATTCATAAGATGTTACAACTTGAAAATGCACTTTACAAATTGTTTAACCATTTATATCTATGGCATGTTTTGGTGGGTTGGACAATGCATTTTAGCTTTGTCAGTCACATTTATCATTCATATGATTGCTACAAAGGATGTGACTTCACGTAGCAATAATTATCATCGTTTGAATAGCACGAATGTCGCAAAAGTGTTCTTGCTGGTTGAGTAGTTGGACTGGTCTTTGATGATTGTCAGTCAACGGGTCTCTAGAAATGCATCGAAGGATTTGATATTGATGCACAAAGTAATTTCTTTTCATGCAATTGCTAAGTAGTAAATCTATCTTTCCGTTTTCTGTGATAACTAACTAGTGTGATCATGCAATAACTAAATTGTTGTACTATTATGATCATTTCTTATTGTCTTGGTTCAGGTAGCTTTCTTGGTATAACGTCCACTAATGAGGCTTTTCAAGATCGATGGATGTTCAGAAGTTTGTTGGCCTTTGGATGACAATGACACTATGAACTTAGAGCTTGAGTCTGAAGAGAAGTCTTACAACTTAGTTCTCAGTCTTGGCCAACAATTGCTTATGCGTCTATGTTTATTAATTGGAATCCTACTAACAAGTGGTTGTGTGTCTATGTGATGTGTCTTGCTTTAAACTTAAAGTAGTCCTATTTTTGTAATTGGCATTCGAATATAAGAGAAAGAAAAACTTGGTGCTTCAATGCTTGCTACTATGCCAATACATTGTAAAATAAATATTTATGTTTTCCATTGCTACTTAGTTCTAGAAAATATTCGTTGCAGCTTTCAATCCAAAAAAAAAAAATCGTCGATAATTCGAATGTAACAATGGAACAATGTTCGTATATCCAATTAACATTTTTTGCGGTAAATTATCGACAAATTCCGATGCAAATTACAGTAATGAGGCACATTATCGATGAATTTGCAACGAATAATCGACGAAAAATTCATTACACCAGCGTCGATTTTACCCATGAAATACAATGTTGCCACGATTTTTTGCCACAAATTATGCCATGAACTTTGCCACAAATGTTGCTAGGAATGTTGCCATGAATTTTTCCATGACGAAGCATTATAGCCGAATTTTGCGACAACAATTAGCAACGAATTTAGATATGAAAATTTAACTAGGAAATTTGCGACGAATTCTGCATTTCTCTTTGCTATGAATTTGCGATGGAATTATTGACGAATTTATGCTACAAATTTGGCGACGAAAAATTAGCGACAAATTTTGCCACAATAAATTAGCGACGACAATAGCCATGAATTTTGCAATAACATTCGGCAACAAACTTTACAGAAAATTGGCTATATGTTTGCCACGAATATTAAGCGACGAAGTGTTCTGTAACCAATTGGCGACGAGAACCGCGAAGTAATTTTAGTGACGAAAGTCTGCGACAATGTTCATTTTCGTCGCAATGTGGCCACAAATTTTGCGACAAACATTTAGCAACGAACTTAGCAACGGATAGTTTTTGTCACTATTTTAGCGATGGAAGACAGATTGTGTTCGTCCCAAATTAGCAACGAAAACTCAATTTTTTTGTCGCTAAATTTTTGTGACGAAAAAATTGTTGTCGTTGATTCTTTTAGCGATGAATTTTACCCATTTTCATTGCAAATTCCGTAGCTCAATGTCCATTTTTTTTTTGTAGTGAAATAGAAGCAATCCACTAATTTTCATCCATTTCAACTTTGAATTTCATATCGTTTTTCCTAATTTGGACTAACGTGCATTATTTGTGAGATTTCTAGGTATCAAATAAATTAGGAAACTTTCTTAATTTTATAATGTGCATCAGTCGATAGTTTGATCTTATGCTTGAAATATGACTCGGGACCGCATGTAAAATCAACCAATCCGGTCCCACGTTTGAAATACCATTTGTTGATTTTATCTGTTTTCCAATTTTGAAGGATTTAGTGGTTACAAAAATTACATTGCTTTATATAGTGTGCTGTCGATAATACACTGTGGTATTTGATAGGCCGAGATAGTATTTAGTTAAATTCTTTTTTAATTTTAAAAATATCAAAAATATTGCATTCTAGATAACATTGCATACTTAGATTAGGCTGCATGTTATATAAGCATAATTCTTTTGATAACATTGCATGCTTAAATTAGGTTATATAATTTCGAGTTTTGATGAAAAAAAGGGGTTAATACCACGACAAATCCTAAATTTTAACCACTATGACATATTTACCCCAAACTTTTTTATGACACGAAAAACCCTAAACTTTGCCCACTGTAACACATTTACCTCAAACTTTTTTTGTGACATGAAAGATCTCAAATTTTGCCCACTATGACATATTTACTCCAAATTTTTTCCCTTCGTGACACATTTACCCTAAAAAAATTTCTCTTTTTTTCCTAAAACAATACTTGTCCGACAAGCTCTGGCAGCCGGTGAAGCTCATTGGCCACTTCAGAAGGCAGTGAAGCCCTCACCGACAACGAGTCCCCTCTCTAGCGGCCAACGGAGCTCTCCGATCAGGGTAAATGTGTCACAGGGGGCAAAGTTTGAAGTTTTTCGTGTCACAAAAAAAGTTTTAGAGTAAATGTGTCACAGTGGGTAAAGTTTAGGGTTTTTCATGTTACAAAAAAAATGTGTGTCACGGTGGATAATTTTTAAGATTTTTCGTGTTATAAAATTTTTTTTAGATATATGTGTCACAGTGGGCAAAATTTAAAATTTTTCGTGGTATTAACCCTAAAAAAATACAAAAAAATGCCATATGCATGCCATATAGTTTGCATGTTAGGATTACAACAAAATCCAAAAAAAATAAAATAAAATCATTTGACTTGTTTTGTTAGATCATGTTTGTTTATTGTTTTGTTTCATTAAGCATTTACATGTTTGCACATCTGCATGATCATCACACATGCTAGGAATTAATTAAAATCAATTCAAGCTGCTTGCAAAAAATATTTTTTTTTAAATAAATGAAAAGGTACCCAAAGGACTTTAGAATAATCTAGTATAATCAAATCCCCATACCCATATCTCTAGTTCGTAAGGATAAAGTATAACTCCCGATACTTTACATGAGTTTCTAATCAACCCATTATAAATAACTAGTGGCGACTCTAATTGAAATCAATTTTGCATGATAAAAATTGTAACTTAAGTCACGAATTGGTATGAACTTAGGAGAACTCGAGCGAAGTCAACCTTAGTAATCCATTAACTAAACACTAGGTGGTGCATTTTCGGAGATGTCATGACACCAATAATTCATATCTTAGATTTAATCAGATTTTAGAATTTTTTTATCTTTGAAATTGAAACATCCAAGGGTTGGATTATAGCCATTCCATTAGAAGAACCTAAGCACGACTACAATTGAGGATTGAGATGTTTAAGGGCAAGCGCAATTAAGGAGTGAGGAGAGGACAGTGAGCAGATTAGGGTTTTCTAACTTGCAAGTTTCTTTGATTTTGACAAAATTGATATTTTTAAATATAAATTATATATGTTAGAAGTCTGGTTCGAGTGGATGGGTGAGTGGTTCTACACCTGAAACCAAGAATTGGACTTGTTCCCTTCGATTGTAACAAGGAATTAGACTGGTCCCCATGGGAAACACCAGTTCAATATGATTTTGAGTGATTCAAATGGTTCTTGGTTTCTTTGTACATCCTCATTTAATTAAATGGTCCGCTCTTTAAAAAAAAACCCCATTTAATTCATTTTGATATGTCTATACATAATACGAATTTAGTGGCCACACTTATCCTCGACCTGATGTGATATATTTTTTATTTATATTTTTCTCCTTAAATTGTTGCTTTTGAAGAGTGGATGTTTTTTTTATGAATTGACTCATTTAGTGAGGGAGGTTGCAGGTTGGCTTAGCAACGGGGGTGTGAAGTTGGTGGTGAAAATTCGGCTGGGCCGTCCATAGATAATGAAACGAATTCGGACTTTGGTTGTGGGTTAAATATAGAAGATGGATCTTTATTGGGTTTAATGAAAGCATAACTCTCGTTTCTCTCGTAATAAAAATAAATTTATGCGAATTTATCTTTTTTGATCACTTTCAAGAATTACACATCTCAGTTGACGAGTAAGTCATACTTGTCGAGCAACTATTGCATCATCAATTGTATTTTTTCGTCCAAAAGAAATATAACATTTGTATTCCAATAATAAATTGTTAGTAGTGACGGAATACGCAAATCATCTCCAAAATAATAAAGCAAAATCATTAGGAAACATCAAAGTAGGACTAAAACACATCTTTTGAAGTACGCAGATGAAAATGTATTCTGCTTAAATCACATATTGTTCTCTTTCCCTTTAAAATGGTCTGCAAGATCCATTCTTCACCATTGATTTGCTCTACAAGACCATAGTACGTCAACATTCTCACAAAGAAAGGATGCAACTCTATACTCTTTGAATTATTCATAGTCGTGTGTGTGTATATATATATATATCGTTAGATCTTGATATGTTAACTATTTAATTGAGAAAAGTATGAATTAGAACAAGCTGTAAATACTTCAGAGAAAGAAAATAACATAGCATATTCCTACCAAACGTTAGATCAAACGCTTGGTGGTGGCCCGGCCCAGTATTTATGCAGAGTCATGGAGCACTGAATAGAGAGTTACAGACAACTACCTCCACAAGCAGCCCAAGTTTCGCTCTCTCCCGTAAGCTAAATGCCCGCAACTTCTCCCTATCGACACCTAGTTTCTAGGTCGCAGACTCACAGTTCACAGACAAAATATTTCATCTCATAATCTGACGCAAGTCATCCCCTAAAAGGAAAGAATGCGACTATGAATACACAAACCGATCCGTGTTCATAACAATCACGCTATTAAAAACATCACCAAATCACATCCTACCCCAGTCCCGAACAATCTAATGATCTATCACCATCGCGTGAGACCCTCCACATTCATCAAGACACCAAGAGCCCAAATCAACAGCTTGATTGAAGGGAAAAAACAAGAACGGCGAACTAGAACCAGGGAAACAGGAGCTCTCCAAATTGGGCCTCGTTGCCTTTCCGGAGCCATTCGTCAAGCACCGGAGCAACACTCGAGCCAGGTCTTCGGGAGGACTAACCCTTCGAGTACAGTGTTGGCTTTTACGAGTCAAGATTGCTGACGGAGGCGGTGGCCTCTCGATTTCGCTTGACGGGATGCTGGCCTCTACGTCATCTTCCGTGTCGTCTAGTAAAAACCCTAGACCCACGTCAATATTTACGGCTTGAATTTGTACGTAAACCCTCTTTCGAAAGTTAGGCTAAATCCGTATCTACCCCATGAAAGAAGGAGGGGGAAAGCGGCCCTTTGACCCCTTCTTTGACAGACTTACCATTTACTAGTCACATCGAGTGGAGAGCAAGGACGATGAGCGCATGCGAATGGAAGTAGGCCGACACCTGGGTAGAGGGACCACCGTACAAATAGCCAGAGTCACAGAGTCAGGGCTTAGCTGCCAGTTTTCATTTTAGGAATGCAAGTATCCACTCTCTTTTTTCTTCCTTTTGAATTAAAAAAAAAACAAACATATAACATACCATCCGAACAGACGATTCGATTTTCGATTCTTAAATTATATTTATTTAATTTTATCAAAATAATTTTCCTTTTTGAAATAACTTTTCAACAAATCCATTAGATTTTATAGGAACCGTCGTCAACTTAGAAGTCCCGGAAACCGGTCGGAGAAAAATTGGACGGTCATGAATCACGCGCATCCTTCGTATAACGGGCGTAAAAGGCGGGGCCCGCATGAGCGAAGACATCAGGGAGAGAGGAGAGGGCAAGATAAGCGGGGCCCACCAACCACGCGGCTCCATAATTTCGGCTCCGCTACTTCAATGCGATTGGTGGAACCGGTTTGACGTCACGTGCACCCTTTCGATATCACCGAAGCGTGGGCCCACGAGGCCAACCAGAGAAGCACTCATTCGACGATCCACGTTTTCTTTTTAATCTCTTTTTCACCCCCCCCCCCCCCCTCGTTATTGGGGCTGCCTACTTTTTCCAAATCTGCAGCATCAGCAAAGACGGTCAACTTTGCCGAGCCCCAGCTACGGCGCACTGACTTTGACCAAAACGACGCCTCTTTATAAAAAAGAGTGCATTGAATTCCGAGGTGAGTATGCTCCTAACTCCGCATTCAATTAAACAGTCAACTAATCCCATCGGGCCAACCTTTGTTCACCCAGTCAACTTGGAGCAGCTGTGTGCTTTGAGAGCTCGCACTGTGCTCTCACACGTTGAACAATTTGCCACCTGGACAAGGGGACAAGTTAAGTGCTGGGAAGAGTTTGGTGGGAGGGAATATTCGAGGGTTAACCCCTCAAATTCAATAAAATCACTTCTTCACGAAAGTGGAAATTACGCGACCTCTTGGACATGTGACGTAGGTCAATTATGGGCATATGCCCCTACTTTGTTAGCCCTATCGTATCAATCTAACTATCCCACATCCTTCTCTCTCTCTCTTTTTGCTTTTTTTTTTTTAAATATGTTCAATCTCAGCTTGCTGTAAAGAAAACTGTATTAGTTTCCACACGTCAATATTCGCATACTTTTGATTATTCCAAGTGCTTTTTTTTGGTAAATTATTCCAAGTGCTTCCCGTCAATTAAACATAAGAATTTAAGAAATGCAAAAAATATGATTATAAAAAATGAAGAGATCGAATGGTGGGTAGTTATGTTGGTTGAGAGCTTTTTCCTCATCACTAAGATCGAGGGTTCACTCGTAATTACTAATGTTTAAAGTGGGGAAAAAATAAAAGGTTTGAGGGGACAGTTATTTCGAACAAGTTATTTTTACATTCGACTTCCAATAACCCATCGCTTTTCTAAAAAAAATAAAGATAATGAATTTCGCTTTCATCGAAGACTTTTGGGAATCCAGATTTACAATGATTCCCACGTGGTTGAGGATTGGAGTTAGCATATCGAATGGCACATGATCCTCCGAAAAAAAAATTAAAATGCACAGAGAAAATTCGAACGAGACGACATAAAAAATAAAAAATAAAAGAAAAGGAGAACTCGCGAAAATATCGGCCTCATAAGACAAAACGACAAAGAACTGAATAAAGAGAGGAGATAAAAATAAAATATAAGGCCGTCCACCTCATCATCGCCCCAGAAATTCCTCGTCTGGACTCGCTCGCTGAATCACGGACAAAGGCCCGGGGTCGCTTTCGGAGAGATGTATGCACATCTCCTCTTTCTTGTCCGCAAGCCAGCTCTCCCCCCATTCTTGATTTGACTCCCCATCAGCATTTTCGGCGTTTACGCATTGCTTCTTCCAATCCCGGAGACGCCACATTGGACCTTTGGGGCTTCCCCATCGCCCTTACAAAAGCCTCCCCTTTTATTACTTTCGCCAGATTCGTCATCCGTCTTCTCCGATCTCGAGGTCAGCGAGAGAGCGAGAGAGAGAGAGAGAGAGAGATGGGGAGCTTGGGGACCATTCTGAAGCACCCGGATGATTTCTACCCGCTGCTGAAGCTGAAGATGGCGGCGAGGCATGCCGAGAAGCAGATCCCTCCGCAGCCTCACTGGGGGTTCTGCTACTCCATGCTCCACAAGGTCTCCCGGAGCTTCGCCCTCGTTATACAGCAGCTCGGCACCGAGCTTCGCGACGCGGTGAGCCCGGTTTTCGATTTTGCCGTTGTGATGATGTATGGCCTGTTTGTTCTTTGGTTTTTTGTTCCTTTTTTTTGTTGTTGTTTTTTCGAGGAATTTGGGCGGTCGTGACGTTAATTACGGTTGATTCGCGTGGGAGCTGTGGATGATGAGTGGCTTAAGTTGCGGATCAGTGGATTGAGCTCTCTGCTGTGATGGTCTTGTTATGGATGAGTGTTTTTGTGCTTTTGTCGAATCGTGATCGCTGACTATTGTTCGTGGTGTTTAAGCAATGCCTTGATTGACTTTGGATGCACTGACTCTGCCTGTTGCTATTGAATGGATTGAAGTTGTTTTCTGGTTCTTTTTTCTTTTTCTTTTTTGGGCCAATGGAAATTTTCCTATGGGTCAGTGAGCATTAACTGCGATCAGGAAATTTGAGGTAATTAATGACATTTGTAAGGCTTCTTTATTTCGCAAAAAGGACACGGTTTGGAATATATTTTCTTGCTTATAAGGCTTACAGAAAGCGAACGAATGAAAAATATTTGTATCATTCATGAAAATATTTAGGTATGAATTATTGTTCATAATGAAAATATTCTTTATTGGGTAATTATCTCGAGCGAGACATAAATTTGGCATTTAGTTGATGGGAATCCCATGTATGTGAATCCCATGAGGAGTCCACATAACAAGTCAGATGGTAGGCATAAGCCAAGGTTTTCATGAATTTGGCATTTAGTTGATGGGAGGAGGTTCATCGAGTCCCTCCTCCTCCTCCTCCACCTTCTAAGGTATTGGTTTTTAGTGTTATTGATTTTGAATTTGGAGCCAAATGATGTATAGATTTTTTTTTTGCTCTCCTTTCTCAGAGAGATTCTGCAGGAAGGATATATCATGTGTTGATGTTCAGAGTCTTTCTTGGCTAGACTGGCCTTTACTCATACTGTGTAATAGCATGCGTGTGGCACACATGGCACCTGGAAATCCAACATTTCTGATGGACTGTATATAATGATGACTTGGTTATGTAGGAAAGGTGACGCGTGTATTGGTGAACAAGCTGCAGGAGCTTATTTCTTTCCCTTCTTAGAAATTATAATATCAGCAGTTGAAGTACATATTTCCATCCAACCGTTAAAATTAAAAAGTTAACAAAAGCGCTATAGGTTCTCCTGACATGAACGACATCTGAGTATGATCTTGAATGAAATTGTATGATGTTACTGTTGATGCCAATGCTGTCCTCTTACCTAGATTAATGTGGTTACTTCTTGCTTTCTTTTGATTCTTTCTCCTACAGACTTCTAGTGTCTGCTAATCCAAATGCCAAAATCTGATGAACTGTTAGATTAGAAAAATCAAATGCTGGTGGTAGCCAATCCAAATGCAATGGACTTGTTAGATTAGCTTCTTGTGATGTGTTTTTATCTTTTTAACTTTTCTTTTGCATTTTTGCAGGTGTGCATATTCTATTTGGTCCTGCGAGCACTCGATACAGTTGGTTAGTCCCATGACTCTATATTAATTCTCTGTCTCGCTTTTGCAAGATTTAGGCTGTTTATGAAATATAGTGCATTTGTCGTAAATTACTGCCGTTCCATTTGGGTGATGTTAAACTTTGACGGTCAGTTTACCCAATTAATTTCAAGTGTATCTACCCAATTGGCAGCTTTATTTTTTCCTTCAAACTTCTACATATCTGGAGAGGGAAGTGGAGTTCAAGCTACTTTCCTTGTCTGTGTTTCTAAAGGCGAAAGCCTATGCCTCTTCAAATATCAATATATTTGAAGTATCCTTTCAACTATGAGAAGTTGCAGCACTAATCTATAGCAATTTTTGGTTGGCGATCTGGGCCTGCTATTCTTTGTCTGTCAAAGACTAACCACAATGTGAACCCACTGGAGTTATCTTTTTATGTTGATAACATTCATAGGAATATTGTTGTGTAGGTCAGAGTGTGTTCTTCACATCTATACTTCAGTTTATTTGTCACCACTATCCATGATAAATGGAAGTGCAGCATGCTATGCTCTAGTTGTTAAGGTCAATGCTGATTCATCAGTTGAAAAAACTTGTATATAGTTAATCAGTTGGATAATCCCTAAAAGAGTCAGGTACAGGATTAGTCCTTAGTTCCTCTTCCAACCCGTCAGTATCCCATTGAATAGCTGTTTCCAGCTCCATAATGACATTATTTCATAATTTTGCGCTGGACCTTATTTCTTCTAATGTTCCCTTTCCAGAGGATGACACAAGCATACCTACTGATGTCAAAGTGCCAATCCTGAAAGCTTTCCATCAGCATGTGTATGACAAAGAGTGGCATTTTTCATGTGAGTTAGACATGCTATCCTACTACCGTTTCTTGCTAGTTAAAGCTTTTGGTGATCAAAGACTGGTTTTACAGTAGTTAAAGGCTTTGTTCTGTATTGATGCCCTTTCCATATCTTTACATAAAATCCAGGAAGCATGAGTTAGATGTATTCTAGAAGAAATTTGTTTGATTCTTCTCTATTAATGGTTTTTTGTCTATAAATATGCATGTATGTATGTGTAACTAATAGATGTCATCCACATTTTGCAATAAGAATGGGCTTTGAAGCCACATGGAGATCCTATCTTTAACATTATCTTGTAGCAAATTTACATCTTTGCCACTTTGTTCTTCAAAATCTATGTTGATAGAGTAGATCCCCCTGTGATATATTCTTTGAAATTGACTTGAATTATTTCCTGTAACACTGCTTTTCGTAGAACAAGAAGTATCAACGATACTTTGCATTCATCATATGATTCTACATGAGAACCTTTACAAACAGTCTTGTCTACTTTTCTTATTATGTGCAATCTTTCACTAACTTTTTAAGAACCAAAACTAGAGTAAGATGAATGCTCTCTTGCTATTGGATAGTCTTGTAATAAGCATGGGGTAAAAGATTGTCAAATTTATTCCCGATCTTGAGTTGGGAAATCATGTGTTTCTGGCTTTTTGAGATGCCGTTGTCCTACTGATTTCATCCAACTAGCAATTTTTGGGGCATCCAGAACTTGGTTAGAAAGCTGTCTTAAGTTTCAACTGTTGGTGCCTTGTAGCTATTATTATTGTTATTATGATAATTTGCTTCTTTAGTTTACAGAATCTGTGAAGCATGCTTCAACAGTAATCTGTGTTAGAAGAAGTTGGGCTGGGCTCTGAACTATCAGTCATGCAGGATTTTGAGTGAGTTGTACTGACTCGAGTTTTCCGTTATTTTTGTATTTAAGGTGGTACAAAGGAGTACAAGGTTCTGATGGACGAATTTCATCATGTTTCAACGGCTTTCCTGGAGCTGGGGAAAAGGTTACAACTTATGGCTTTCTTTGTAAAATTAATGTGAACACCTTTTGTGAGATTGGGATATTCTCTTCTTCTACCTGATCATCTTTAGCTGCTCAACTTAATTATGTGTCTTTCCTTTGCCGACATACGTAACCATCATATTCACAAATGATTCTTGATATCAAGGCCAACAGTTCCTGCTGATTGATATGGTGACTGCCTTTCCTTTATAAGTTGGGGTTTTTTTTTTTTATACTTGCAGGTATCAAGAGGCAATTGATGATATTACTAAAAGAATGGGAGCAGGAATGGCAAAATTTATTTGCAAAGAGGTTTGTGATCTGCCATGCGACACTTACTGATATTTTCCAAGACCTCTTACTGTAATATGTAGCCAAGCTGTAGGAACTCTTACAAAGATTGTAATATTTGGTTGTGCTTGGAGTAGGTCAGTATGTAGCCAGGTGCATGAGATTTACATGAGGAGAACCCTTACCTCCAGTGGAACAAAATAAAAATAAGTCTGCTGATATCTTTTAGTGCTAGCGACCTTTTATTTGTTTAATGTCTGACACAATGGTTAGCCCGTCCTGCTGTTTACCATGACCTTGGTGGAGTAAGGATTTGACTTTAGCGCTTTGGTACAACTCCTCAAAGGATTCACTCACTTATAGGAAATAATGAATACATCTAGAAGTTTAACATTTGGCCTAAATGACCATTCTTTCCATCTTCTAAAGTCAAGCGGCTTGTGAACTGACTATTGACTCTATTATGCATCTTGTTTGTGGTCACCAATTTGGTTGAATTGGAACAAGTTTGACTAAATACTATAATCATGAGGATTTAAGAGCTGGCAATGTTCTTTTGCACAAAACATTTGAAGGCTGGTTATATAGTCTTGCACCTTCTTGAAGAGTTGCTTATAGATCTGTTAAATTGGTCATGCTGTTACTTATCCTACAAAGAGTTCTACTAATTGTTTCCTCATTGCAGGTGGAAACAATTGATGATTACGATGAATATTGCCACTATGTGGCAGGACTCGTTGGTTTAGGTCTGTCGAAGCTTTTCCACGCTTCTGGCGCTGAAGATCTGGCACCAGATTCTCTATCCAATTCAATGGGTTTATTTCTTCAGGTACTTAAAAGACTACGAAGTCTAATGTGCATTACCATATTTTGTTTTATTTGGATTTCTGACATTGCTTTTGAATGTGAATATCAGAAAACAAACATTATTCGAGATTATTTGGAGGATATCAATGAGATTCCAAAGTCACGCATGTTTTGGCCTCGTCAGATTTGGAGTAAATATGTAAACAAGCTCGAGGTATGCCTCTTCAACATGATTCACAAATATTAAGTGCTTATGTAGATCGCTTTAACCTGTTTAACACATGAAGTCGGTTTTTCCATCACCTTGGTTGCAGATGAACTTCTAAGATATTATTCACCTATAGTGTTGTATATTATGTCACTTGCACATCCTTATTTTCCTTTTTCGTGATTTGCCCCATCCATGTAGGATTTGAAGTATGAGGAGAACTCAGTGAAGGCAGTGCAATGTTTGAATGACATGGTCACAAATGCCTTGACACATGTTGAAGACTGTTTGACATACATGTCTGATTTAAGGGATCCTGCTATATTCCGGTTTTGTGCTATTCCTCAGGTACATGATCATTTCTTCAAAGCAACAATGTTCTTAACTGTGACCAAGAGTTGTTGCCTAATTTCTCCTATATATTAAAAGTACAGGAGGTAGTTATTGTTCCAAAAATAATTTCCTCCAAACATTTCCTTTGAAAGTGTTTCTCACAAACATTCTACAAGCACACTGTCGGCATGATTCTCTCTCTCACACCCCCATCTCCAACACAAGTGTGCACAGACAAATTGTCCCTTGATCTCTTCTTGCACGCACATTTGTGCATCCTCTACTAGTGTGCATTAGAAAGAGGTTGCTTTTGCTTTCAGTCTCACACATTGACTTTGCCAAATTTTTGTACTTCGATGATGTGTCGGCTCTTCATAATCTCAAGACTTCTGTATGCAGCAATTTTGGTTTCATAGTGTGTAATATAGTTATTTTTTTGTCTATGCCAATAATGTATTGTTTTCCTGGAAGAAGCTTCTTTGCCAACATTTTCTACTTTTTCTAGATTATGGCAATTGGAACATTAGCTTTGTGCTACAACAACATTGAAGTTTTCAGAGGTGTGGTGAAGATGAGGCGAGGTAAGAACATGATTTGTTGATATTTTCTTTCATCCCTAGACACGATGAAATGACTAGGCATATTGAAGAACTTAAATGGCATGAGGCATTCATAAATAGTTTTACTGGGCCATTAGACATGAGGAAATAATGCGGCATACTGAAGAACTAGATTGAGATGGAAATATATTCTGTGAGATTATCACCATTGATCAGCTTAAGACTCTCAGAAGGGCCTTGCATTCTTATAATTCATTATTTGTCAGGGTGGTGTCTATCATGAGCCTTTATAATTGTGTATCTTCTGTAGTTAGCTTCTAGATAATGGCTGCTCAGTGATTCCATCTGTCTACCTATTCTTTTCAGGTCTTACTGCTAAAGTTATTGATCGCACAAAAACAATGGCTGATGTTTATGGTGCTTTCTATGATTTTTCTTGTATGCTGAAATCCAAGGTATGGAAGTCAAAACCTAGAATGCACTTCTTATGTTCTGTACTCTCACACACATTCTCTTCATATATATTTTTAGTTATTTCTTCTTGAAAATGAACTAGACCTTATAACCTGCAGTAGACTTGATTTATTGGAACGAAACTGCTTATGTTCCCAATTTGTATGCGTCTGGGTAACATTGGGGAGGCCTCCCCAGGACATTGCCAGCGACCAAACAGGCGAGCCTTCCCAATGTTTAATGTCATCGGACCAAACCCTGTATCCCTATATACTTCTTACTGAGAGGGTTAATCCCCCAGCTTAGCTTTAGGCCAGTAGAAAACTGAGTTTGGGGTTGGGTGGGGGTATACTATGAGAACTTCGTATATTTATATACTCATACATACACACAGATGCTGGTTTAGCATATCTGAACAAGAAAAAAAAATCAAGTTCAGTTGTCCCTGACTAAATTACGCTTTTGGATCCTGTAGGTTGATAAGAAGGATCCTAATGCTACAAAAACATTAAGCAGAATTGAGGCTTCAATGAAGGTTTGCAGAGATTCTGGCCTCATAAACAAAAGGTTTCTCTCTCTCTCTCTCTCTCTCTCTCTCTCTCTCTCGCGGTGGTATAGACACCGATTTTGTTCCCTTTACTTAAACAAACATTTTGTGAATTTTGACAGGAAATCTTACATCCTTGCCAGTGAATCCAGTTACAGTCCCATCTTGGTGAGTTTACAACCGTTTATCTTGCATTGTTTGGCTGGTCTGAGGGGGCTGAACAGTAACACAAACAAAAGAGAACGAACAATCGCTTATTGTGATCTAAATTTCAGGTTGTCGTTTTGCTCATTATACTGGCAATAATTATGGCTCGACTCCCCGCAAGCAGATCAAGCAACTAACGTGAGTTCAAATAGCATAATATGCTCGACCTAAGATTGCCATAAACTTCTCTTATCATCGTCCGACAACTTATTATTCCTTTTCATTTTGTGCAGGATGGGCTTTGTGGGAACACCAGCAGGTGATAAGAGATTGGGTTGATGCAGATGCATGTATTAAGGAGTTATGCTTTGATATATATCTTGTAATTTGCTCTTTGTAAAAATAGAGAGAATATGCCTTGCCCTTAACCTTCGAAGAAAAGGAAATAAATACGACATATCATTTTTCTGACAATTTATTTCAGACCCAACTCGCTAAATCCATGATCCTTTGCCCCCGACCCCCGGCAAATCCATCTTGAGCTGATACAGGATCAGATGGTATTTCTTCTGCCAAAGAAGCAAACGATGGATAAATAATTTGAAGCACAAAATACACATGATTATGTATGTGGAACACGATGGATAAAATCCTTTTTTCAAAGCAATAATTGTCCAAAAACTTCTGAAATACAGCGATTATTATGATCCGAAGTCTTTTTACAATTTGTTAGTAGTCTTTTCAACTAAAATTGATCGGGAATTACGCCTTTGTGGCACCACGTGGCACTGACGTAGATTAGTTTTCCAAATGTTTGAACATTTTCTGAAAATTTCTATGAATTTTTTTCAATGTTTACTTCCCAGGAGGGTCGGCATAGGTCAACAACGGCCCGCCATTGTCACAACCCTCACCGGCCCTCCGGAGAAGTGAATAGTGAAAAGGAAAGGAAAGAAATTCAGAAAAATCAGAATTTTGTTTTAGAGAATGTTAAAGATTATCCATCGGCATCATGCGTACCACGGTTTGCGATAACATCAGTGATCTTCAGCTTTTATGTAATCATAAATCGTGAAAATATTTTTAATTAAATAAGCTCAATTAAAAATTGACAGAATTGGCCGTTATACAGAAGCTTTAAAAAAATTTGGACAAATTTTCCTTTTATTTGTCGTAGATGATGGTTGCAAATGCCTAAAAACAATTTTTCTTCCGGGACATCAGGAATATTCCCGTGTGCCCATGACCCCGAACCATCCAAACATCAAAACTGAATCTCCTCTTCTTAGCTTCCTGTATTTCGTAGGAATTTAATGTGATTTCAGTCAAGTTTAGACTTTCTTTACCCTCTTGCAATTATTTACTAGAGAGTAGGAATGAGCAATTTGGATCATTTGAACCGAGAACGGCCTGGACTGATTGGGAATCGGATCGGACCGGAAGTGTTGGTCCAGTCCCCAATCCCCAAAAGTGGAACCAATGTCCGAGCGGTCTGATTTTTTATTCCTAGGTGGTTAAAAAATAATTGTATAAGCTATAAATTGGAAAATGTCGAGTTTTTGTTTTTCTTTTAAAAAATAGAGTACATTGACATAAAACAAGTCCGTTTATTTATGCCATCAACTCATCTAATTTATAACTATTAATTCAAGAAATATCTAGCAGTTTTATATTGGTGAAATCTTTTCATAAACTCCAAGCAGGTGCATAGTGAGAATTATTTTGGACAAGAAGGTGATCTTTTAATTACATTTATTTTTGCAATAGGTTTTTATTAACAAGTGGTTCAAGAGAAATCATTAACTATGCTAAATAAAGAAATGTGTCTTTTTCATGTATTGATTATACATTATACGATAAATATAATGCAATCAAAATGACAAACTCTTTTTTTTTATGTTTTACAAATGTCCAAAAGATTATTTTGGTAATTTATCATGAGTGTGGCTAGCATTACGGCCCCCGTCATCCATCGTGGGCCATGATTTCCAATTCAAAGGAATGGGTAACCTATCAAAAGTAACCTCACTAGGATGGAAGCACCAACCACCTCACTTATCTTAATATTGTTAGAGATATTAATTATTTGGGTTTTGTGATATTATTAATTACAAGACTTTTCTAACATACTATCCAATGTACAGTTTTGATCAAAAAAAGAAAATGTCAATGCACAGTTACCGTGACCTCCCCGAGAAGGTGCACTATCTAGGGATTGACTAATAGGCTTTTATGTGTAAATCTAACTTGAGCTCTCCCGAACCTATGCTAACTCCCAACTCAAGGCTTGAGGCAAATGACTTTCACCTAAGAGCCGCCATTAATCATGTAAAGTATTGAGAGAATATTTACCTCTACTAACTAGAGACTGAGGATAGTTACCATAGCACTCTTATGATACAATTTCATTCTAGAAAAATACTTTAATAGATAGTTTGGTTAAATTCAATTCTTATCCCTCACATATGAAGTGATCATTTGAGTGCACAAAAATTTCTTCACACCCAATAATCAAAACAGTAACTAAATTGTTAGGGTAGAGAGCATGGGCTTATCTCGATAGTAATGCAAGCATCTATAGAGTTAGTATAAAATCATATCATTATCTTTATATGGTTTCTACTAACACACATTATCAGCCAATATTTCTTGTTAGATTTTCACGTTATTTAAATGGAATGCAATGAAATGTAATGCACGTGTTATGCAATAATGACAAAGGATTATGCTAAAAATGTTATGCGAATTATTTAATTATCTTGATGTGAAAGATATTTATTTGAATGACCTAACTCTAGCGACGTTTAACATGAATATACGATGACTCCATAAAATTAACCTGACATGCACCTTATAAATGTTGTGCGGTTTAACAAACATGCAAACTATATTATATGAAATTCTAAATTATTTAGTCAAGCTTGCAAACCTATATGAGGTATGAGTTTACTCAAATTAAGATGCAAGCTCTTTTATTTGTCATCTGATTATTGAGTAAATAAATTTAACAAGCAATTCTACATTTTAAGCAAACCCAATCAACATTAAACTATGTGAATTTAAATTATTCAACCTAACATGTAGAGTATGAACTGGCCTAATTCGATTTACAAATTTATTAATATACTCGAAATTTTTTATTTAATTAATTATTTTTCGCTGTCAACATGTGATTTTTAAAATTATCTATTTAGTTGTATATTTCATCAGAAAAATAAATTCTTTTTATTTTGATAAAGAAAGATTTCAACCAATACTGAATCATAAGCAAAAAAAATATTTCATATCAGAATCCATTTGTGGGCACCTTCATTTGTAAAACATAACATAAATAAATAATAAAATCATTGAATTTGAATTGCCAACGTTGTCTTACATAAAAATAAGAATATTTTATTGCATCGGACGCAACAATATCAATATCAATGTGCAATTGTTTGGACAAATTCTTATCAATCTACTTGCATATAAATATGGTATATTATAACCATTATCAAGAGAGTCCCACATGGGACAATGAACGGCTACAATATTTAGACCATAAAATCAAGTCCGAGTAGGAGTTTTTCATTGCTTAAATTAGAATTGTGAATGATTTTCTTTTTCGCAAAAACCAAATCTCACAATTCATATCCTAATATTAATAGGAAGCATCTCTATTTTTGTTTAATAATAAAGAGATGGTCGAGACTTCTTAAACACACCACTAATCCACATCACACACCAGATAATTATTAGTAACGCCGGAATAGTACATGCAACATCTTCAACATTCACCTATGAGGTTCAAACCAAAATCAAATCAAACTAGATCAAACTAATCAAATTTTTACACCTTATAGCGTTATCTGTTTAATATGGTTTCGGTTTACTTTTAATCCCTAATCAAAAGTATGAAACTTTAATCTTTGAACCACAATGGCCAACATTCAAAACTCCCCTCCTCCATATACGGGGTTTAATGGGTTTACGGGGTTTTCCCAGGTGGGCCCACTAGAGGTCGGCCTAGCTCCTCATGGAAGAGCTCCAAAGTCCAAGAATTCAATTGGCTGATAAAAAAGAAAACGTAATTATAATCTTTGCCACAAATAAGAAAAAAGGAACAGCACGATAATTTTTTTTTTTGAAAAGCGTATTGGACACACGAGTGACGCGCAACAATATTGTGTTTTGGTTCTTTTGATCTGCAATTTGTGATACAAGCACTCCAAATTTTTTATCATCAAATTTCCTAAACTCATAGACCGTAATATAAGTTTCCCTCATTTTTTATGTCGGGAAAAAATTTGATATATATGTGTGTGTGTGACATGTATACATATGTCAGAGCTTTTGAAGCTAGACAGTCGATGAGAATGAGATGTTTGTGTTGACATGTGCATAATTAAATCTGCTTGATGAGTACTGTTGATTTGAGTTAATCGTGTCATCATGCATATGTATAGAGTGAGTACGATTTCATGACTCTTTTTATGAACAGTGTGCTTGACCGATGCATGGTTGGATCTATTGCTTGCTAAGCTAATTTGTTTAGATAAATAGGTATATGGCATCATCCTAAATCTGCTACCTAGATATGGAGCTTTGACTGAGTTTTGGTATGATTTCATGGAGTTCATGACACCGTTTATTTAAGAGAGCTAATCCTCCACGTTGAAACCATCTCGATAGTCAACACAAGTTGCTCTCATGGCATATTAATTATCATTTTTTTCCATCTATGTTAGGCATGGTAGGGATTGAATTGGTTTGGTTCCTTCGCTGATGGATATGGCAATTAGTAGCAGCGACAGTAGCGACTCAGATAGGAAGGTCTCACTAAGTCCTTAGGATAGGATAGATACTTTTTGGATATATACTTTTTGGGATGTTTTTGGATAGCTTCCGACACTTTTTGAATAGAGTTACAGATATAACGACAATTCTGAAAAGAATAGTAGATTATACATATATAGGATCTTGCCCCTTGCTCTTATTGACGTCCATATGCACCTATTTTAATTCATATATTTATATTATATGTATTTTCAGGTATACTGGTTTGTTTTGTGTTTGGCTTTGAGTAAATATATTTATAACTTATCCACTGTGCAAATTGAATAAAATTAATCTAGACTTCAACTTGAGATTAAAATAAAATTGTTATATGAGCGTTGCAATATGTGACACAAAATGCTCAAATGTCATTAAAAATCCTATACTTGCACACAATAACACAAAAATTAAAAAAATTATATGTTAGAAAAAGCTCAAATATATATGTGATATATATACTTTATATTTTAGATCCATCAGATATATATTTATCACACTGTATAAATTAGAAATTCTTCTTTGAATTTGAAGTACTTGTGCTACGACAAAAAGTTTAAAATTTTTAATATCAAGTTTACATAATTTATAATTTTTTGTAGTATTAATATTGTAAATTATCCCTTCAGCGTTGGTCTCTAGTCTCTTCCGCTTTCTCCGAATTTCCGAAATGCGTAACAACGTGGAGCAACCCGCCCGTGGACCCTCTTTTTCTTTTTTCTTTTATTCGGTGGGTAGGATTGAAGCATTTGTCGTGGAGCACCCCGCCCTTAAAGTTCCCAAATTGCTTTAAATACCAAAAGCGAGAAACACCCACTCTCTCCCAGATCTCGTACCAACACGACAGCCTATGACCCGTCCGATCGAAACCCGGTTGAATTTTCCGTGGTCCGATTCCCACGCGCTACGTTGGCGCGACGCTCTTCGAATATTACTTTTGAAAAGGACCGGGGAAAGCAGGGCAGAAATTGCGGGCGCCATCAGCGCGGCCGAGCAATCTAGAGAAGGACATAACCGTAAATAAGTTGAAGTAAGAGGGCAGTTTTGGAAAGGGGACACAAATATAAGAAAACGAGGACGGCACGGCACTTTCGGGGCTCCTTCGTCGGCCGGTTTCCTTTTTGGAATCCGATCAAAGGTCCACTTGGCTGTCCCGTCGCTAAGCTCTTGAAAGATACTGTAGTTAATTCTTTTATTGGTAATTAATCAAGTTGCGCTGTTGTCAACAACTAGTCTCTCTCTACTATATCCTGCACCATAATTAGGGGTGAGCAGTCAAAACCACCCACCCAAAAACCATCCGAACCGATTGATTCCGAGCAGTTCTAAAACTTACCGGTCCTGTTCATTTCCTGTCTGGTTCCCGATTATGGGAATGGAATTGCCCACCCGAACTACCCGGACGGAACTGACATTGTTTATTAAAAATAAAAAATATATTTATTTTACCGATTTCTTTTTCTCACCATCTCGCTCTCGCCGCCATAATTCAGTCTTCCGTGATAATAGCTCTTTCATAGTTGAAGGATGTCCATAGATGAAGGACAACTCCTTCCTCCACAGATGAAGGATGGCACCAGACAATACATTGCTTCCAGCAGCTGTATTAGAGCTTGCAATTTTTATGTTCCCTTAGTATGCTTGGGACGGCACTTTAATGTTTGGGATGGTTGAAACTAAAGTAGAAAAATTATATCTTTCAAATTCTTTTTTATAATTACCCACATGGGAACCGGTCCGGACCGAGGGGAACGGGACCTCCCAATCCGGTCCAATCCGGTTCCCAATTCCAAATAATAAAGAACCGGTTCCACCGGTCCGAAATTGGGAACCACGCGGGAACTTATTACTCCTAACCGTAATCTTTCATTTTTCCTCCACGTTTATGTGGCGTAATTTTCAATTTAAGGGTGCATGAAAAATAAATTACTAGAGTAATACATTTAAAAAGATTGCTCATTTTACTTATATAAATGAACAACATTTCTTTTATCATGCACGAAAATATTTAGTTATAAATAATTGTCCATAATGAAGTATTTTTATTAATTATTTATTTCAAGGAGATACATGCTATTATATTCAAGAAAAACGTATTATAAATTCGTTTCTAGCAAAACAAACAGAGCTTAAATATAAATAAATTCACATGATTTTTTTTATTCATAATTTAACTTTTTTGACAAGAATGCAAAAAATTACCTTTTTCTTTCATTCATAAGTAAAATCCAATAGGCCTTAAAGACTAGGAACTTATTACTTTCTCAATTTAGCAAAAAACAAATACTCTCTTGCACCCAAGTACATTTGTGCATAACATAATATGCCATCAATTTGCACTTGAGTAAATAATCTCGTGTTGTTAAGGGTTTCCATCATAATTGATAATACATCTACTCGTGCATTCATCATACATCATTACTTTGTATTGCATAAAACTAAAATTGTTTGTACCTTCGGGATTATCCCGGTTGCCTCGGAGTTGAGATACTCCATATGTTGGGACTCCCGAAGAGTTTTTGGGAGGAGAATAAATAATAAATATGATGCATGTTTGTGTATATGTATGCATGCACCCATGGTTTAAAAGGTGATAGTCATGCATTATATTATATTATGACGTCCACTTGCACTTGAGTATATAATCTCATGTTGTTAAGGGTTTCGATCAAAATATTGATAATGCATTTACTTTTCACATTCGTCATACATGGTTACTGTGTATTGCATGGAACTGAATTTTTTTTTATACCAAATTGAGTGACAAGGTGATATCTGTAACAAACCGAGCCCCAATGCTCCTTGTCAGCAAGGGATTGATGCCCAATCCTTGTAAGATGTTGATGCCCTAGGTGCGTCACCTGTGTTCTCGCAACTTAACTCATCGATGTTGTTCTTCTTTCTTTAAACACAAGCAAGAGCATACAATACACACATCTGACAACTTACATCGTAAGAAACACTCATTCTACAAGAGCTAGTATTTCATTACATTTCATTTGATCTCGCTGATAGTTACAAAATCAGTCTATCCTAAGCTATGGCAGGGGTCCTAAGCCACCACAACAAAATTTGACTCCTAAGTGGAGTTTTCTTAGCATAATGGACCGGAAATTGATATTTTCCTATTGGAACCCCGATAGATCGTTTAACTCTTGAAGAGGACCACGAGGTGTGGTAGTATCAATAGATCACATTCTTCTCAATGTTCGTTACGTCGTGGTTGACCATCTCTATGGTGACTGGCATCTCAAACTGTACAGGCACTTCTATATCCATTCTCAACACCTGAAATTATGAAAAACAAGAGTGAGCTTACACCCAGTAAGCAAATACTTAGTGCCAAGGTAGGAGAGTCACTTAAGACTCAATCCAACATGAAAACATGCCAATGACTGATCAATAGCAATGCAGAAATACATATGCGAATTAAGGATTTCTGGCATTCCCCTTGGATTTTCCTAGTGGACTTCCTAAATAGGATCCCCACGGTTTACATGACGGGGTTTCACAACTTCGCGGCATCCCTACATCACACTATGGGGGCATCCCCATAACCACACAATAGGAACATTGCCGACTCTCAACAACAACCTTGTATCACCATTAGAGGGGCAATATTTATCTCCTCACATAAGGGACCTCTCGACCCTCGTTAAGAGTGTTGCCAAATCTCACTTGGATTCCCAACCCAGTGCAATCTAAGAATGTTACACAAATGCATGAACCACCCCATTAAGGGTTCATCAAAATGCGCCTCACAAAGGTGATCACTAAGAGGAATTACCCAACTTTGCCTCATGGAACTCCACTTACCCTCACAAGTCGACACAAACGGCATGAGAGAGAGAGAGAGAGAGAGAGAGAGAGAGAGAGAGAGAGAGAGAGAGAGAGAGAGAGAGAGAGAGAGAGAAGGGTAACAAGTAGTTACTTATTTAAGAACTAGCCCTCCCTTCTCTATTTATGACCTCCACTCTTGGCCATCATAATTATCCTCATTAATTAGAGGATATTTCTTATTAATTATAGATTCAAACTTGGCCCAATGATAATCCAATAACTTCACCATCCAAAGCTTGCACGACACATTAGATTGGCTTATGTGTCCTTTAGGCCAAATAATGATTTCAAGCCTTTATTCCTATTAGTCTCTATGTTTTGGTTCATTTTAGAACCTAAGAATTAGATAGGATATGCTTAGGAAATTGCCAAGTTATCCTAATTACAAATGGCCCAATGTTTTGTTCTTGCTTGGTGAAGAGAGTGTTGAGGTGTGCCACTTAAATTAAATATTTAAAATTGGCCACCATGGACTTAGATCATATTAATTAATATTTAGATTTGGTCATCATGGATATTACATTACATTAATTAATGCCTACATCCAACTAGTCTAATACTTGGCTAAGACAAGTGGCCTCTCATTTCAATCCAAATGTCCCAAAGTTCCAAGTTCTAGGGTGATCAGTTGGGCTTAGTGTATAAATATTGCAATTAATATAATTTGGGGTGCATTTGGTAATGATTGTGGTCTTGGTTTCTCGTCCCCGAACGAGTTTGAAACGATAAACTGTTTGACAAATGCCCTTAAATTTTCTATTATTAGGATGAAAAAAAGGTTGTGAATGGGTTTTAGATAAGAAATCAGAACAAATTTTTTTTTTATTTTTTGTTTCTTGGACAAAAATGAATAGTACGAAAAAGAGAAACCCGATTTCTTCCTTAATTTTTACTCTCGTCCCAAACGAAAAAGAGAAAATCGATCTTACCAAATACGTTTCTCTTTCTAAAAACTCATTCGAGAACCATTTCAAAAAAAAACTCATTGTAAAAAAAAAAAACTGTTTCTAGGACAAGAATTATTACCAAAACTAAATGCTTAGGATCATTTGGCAAAATTTGGTGGTTGGACTCAACTTTGCCAATTAGAAGGCGAGTGTCCAATTAGGCTAGGAAAGTTAATGGCCAAGGTGAGCTGGTCGACATGTGGCTAGATGGTGGCTAGTAGGATAATCAGGCATGGCCGAGTTGTGGCCGAGCACAACTCAGTGTATAGCTAGGCCATACCAATCCATGGCCTGGTGTCACCATTTCAGGATTAGTTTGGCCACATCTAGCACCATGCATAACCATTCGGTGGTCAAGCCTTGCCGATTCATGGCTATTTGGTAGCTAAGCATGGGACTGGAGATAGCCGTGTGTGACCAGTGCTTGGCTAGTTCACAGCCCATTTGTGACCGGTGTGTGGCCAACGTATAACTTGGTGAATCGATGCATAGTGGTCTACCAATTCTTGGATGGTTCGGTGAATTGTGCCTCACGACCCTTGGGGAGATTGCGTATGATTGCCTACTAATCCTCGGATGAATTAGTGGATTGATGCATAGAATAGTTTGGGATCGATCCTTGGTTGGTCCATGGATTAGTTTCTCGATCCATGGCCGATTCATGGATCATTTCCAAAGGTCCATGGTCGATCCTTAGATTGGTCTAGTCGATCTACGGCTGATCTTCACCAATCCTTATCAATGCATGACCAATCCTTGATAAGTCCTTGTCAATTTACCACCAATCCTTAGTCAGTCCTCATCGATTCATGACTAATCCCCAATCAATCCAAATCATCCCAAGTGATTCTACGATCAATCCACTTAATCCATTTGAGCGATTCCATAGCTCCTCCCTATGTCTATACGGGCAATCCCGCAGTCTAACTACTCCATTGATCCATGTGATCCTGTAGCCGCTCCCTATGGTCACTACATAATTCTCGACTCTTGATCCACATGGTTGATCCAGCTTACCCTATGGCCAATCCGTGCAAGCAGTCCATGGACAATTCATAGAACTGATCAAGGTAAGTATTTTCAGGATAAAATCCTTCCTTAAACTTAGAAAGTTTCATTACTAGGCTTTTAATACTTCTTTATTTTTATTTTTCAGATATACAGGATGAATCGTCCATGCCTTTATTTTAGGTCCCATGTAGCATGAATATGTTTATGAAAGTGTTCTTATACATGGGTCAACATTGTATATACTAAGTGTAGGTCCACTGTGTCGCGACCTCCCCGAAAGTGCACTACCTAGAGTTTAGGCTAATGGACTGCTAAGATTAAACCTAACTCAAGTTCTCACAAACTCATACCAATTCACAACATTATGTTTCACTTTTTAACATGCAAAATATTTTCAACTTGGATTCGCCACTAATCTGTTTATGGTGGGTCGATGAGGAACCCATGTAAAGTATCAGAAGTTGTGCTTTACTCTTGTGAACTAGAGATCTATGGTACAAGGAGTTGGTTATGCTATATTAAACTAACACCCTTTCGATACCTTTTCATTTATGTCCAAAAACCAATAGGCAACTTGAGTTAATTTTAGACTAATTTCCTCACATGCAACTAGTTTAATGCAATTCTAAACTACATGAAATGCAATTTTTTTTCGTATTTTCTATGAATTTAAAAATTAATTAACCAAGAAACCTAATTCTCCATAGGTAAATAAAATCTAATTAAAACTAGGAATTAACCTACGTTAATCCCTAATTAAAACTAAAATCTTAATAATATCCTATAATGCAAAATCTAACTAAACTTATCCTAATAAAGATATCTAATATGCAACCTATGTAGGTAAATTAACCTACACGTGTAAATTAATCTAATCATGCAATTATCTAAATGTGCGACTTTAAATTTAAACATGCAAATAATCTAATTATGCAATTAATCTAAATATGTAAAGAATTAATTATGTAACTAATCTAAATATGTAAAGAATCTAATTATGCAATTAGTCTACTTATGCAATTAATCTAAACATGCAAAGAAAAAAAAATCTAATCTAGTCAAATGCAACAAAATCAATTCCAACAAAGGTTCGCACATAAAATCGATAAATTGATCTTAAGCTTTAAAGATCAAGATATCAATTCTATAGATTCCCGCATAATTAATTATTCCCTCTAAAGCCTTATAGATAGAATAAAAAATTGACGTGCGGTTGCAAATTGGAAAAAACAAATTCCAATTGATCATGCATATCACCCGGAACAAGCAAATTAAGCAAAACATGCTACTAATCAAATATTCAAATCAACCTGAAAAAATATTTACCAAAATTTTGGGATGATCTTTTCAAACTCAAACCAATATCCAAATCAACCTAGAAAAGATATTTACCAAATCTTTGGGATGATCTTTCCAAACTCAAACTAATGGCAGGCGACGAATGTGCTGGCTAGCGGTGACGCTCGGCGATGAAATGGCCAATGACACGACTTGGGCTAGAATATGCAAATGGCGACAAACAAAATTGTTAACTTGATGAACCAACAGCAAAATCAAGGAAAAACACAAGTGATTAATAAGTGAAGAATTTGTCTTTTCGGTGCAACAGGCGACATATCATGGCCATCTAACGACGACGTTGGTGATATGGTGGACATCTTGGTGGCGCTCAATGCTCCCAAGTTGACAACGGACACCTAAAAAAGAACCACCGGTATTTCTCTTCATGGACCACAAGCCATACAAAGAACGCCCAAAAGTGGAGGGAGTTGCAAGAGGTTTGATTGTTGAATTTCAGCACCGCTCGCCGTTTGCTTAGTTCTCCGAAAGTCTCCTCGGAGTTGGTCTTGCTCTTTTTTTCCTTTGACCTTCGCAGTGATGAAGAGCAATCGTCTTGGTCTAGACGAAGGAGGGTGCGAAGGATCGAGGTTGGAACTCGAGGTTGGCTTGATGAAGAAACGTGAGGATTCTTCGTCGATGTGCGCTCCTGTGGGCTGATTCGCTGGAGAATGTTGAAGACTTAGAAGGCTTTGGGCACGATGACCAAGTGCTGGTGTTTGCGTGTTTGCCGCCACCACCCTTCTCTCTGTTTTCTCTCTGTGGGCTCCTTTTTTTTTTCTTTCAAAACGAAAAGTCCTCTTTTTTTTGGCCGATTTCCTTCTTTCTTTTCCACGCTGAGATCCCTTTTGTGCCCAGACCTCCCTCTCGCGTGTGTTTTCTCCGGGTATCTCCTCTGTGCGTGGTCTTTTTTTTCCTCCAAAAATCCTCCTGAGTTTTTTTTTTTTGTTCTCTGAAGACCGTGGAGACCTCCCCCCGAGCACGTCTTCCTCCTGGACGCTTTTAAGGCCAAAGAAGCAATCTTTGGTCAAATTTTTAGAAGTTTTGACCGAAGGATTATTTTTCCTTTTTTCATGTTTTCCTCTTTTGTCTTTTTCTTATTTTAAAACAAATATATTCCGCCCAATAATTCTTTCCAACTAAAGTCAAAAACAATATATCACCACTAATAATTTCCTGATATGCAAGATGCTCTAACTATAAGCAATGTATTTTTTTAGGAATTAAAATAAATATCTGTTTTATTTATGCAATTAATCCTAAATGACTTGCCAAAATTTGGGTGTCAACACACTGCATGAATCGACATTTCTAGAGTAGATTCCCCATCGATCTATTGCTTGGTATAAGAAAATCAAGGGTAAATTGGTTGGACCATTGAGAGGTTTCGATGGCAATGGCGATGAGTTGATTAGTGAGGTTGTCGACCCATAATAGGATCCGTAGTAGAAAGCTCGACTTTCATATAGATAGGCTTTTGGGCTTAGGAGTATAGCATGGCAATAGCTGACCCCAACCCCTTCCCAAGACTCTTGTAGGTTGTGTTTTGAATTGGGATATTGTTTTGAAAATGTAATATTAATGTCAATATAAAGAGGTGTATCTATAATTTTTTAACTTGTACAAATTTCTATACGCGATATTGCGAATGTTTTATTATGGTTCCACATGTTAATATTTATAAAAAAAATTGATATAAAAAATGACTTATAGCACGCGACATTCTGAGGCATCACATTCACCAAACACTAAAACAAATTGGAGGCTTACAACTCCATCTTTCACTCTAATATCAATTATTAGAAGTGCATGGCAGAAGTTTAATATCATTGCTTGGAAAAATTGCCAAATTGTAGCCCAAATATGAGCTCGTCAACATATTCAATTAGTCATTTTTACTCAAAAACTTAAATCAATGAGTTATGGACATTTAACCAATACATATTCAATTAAACTATTATATATATTATATGGTTTAACTATACTAATTCTCTGATGTTGGACTTTTTAAGCATAACTAACACATGTATCCTAACAATTAAATTGAACAGCATAATAATATTTGAAACTATTGTTCTAGTATGGTGGTAGTAGCTAATGGTGCGCATGGTAACCTTCTATTCCGGGGAACAATTTATTTTGAGAAACATTTCTTTTATATTTTTACTCCCCAGAATAATTTCTAAGTAAAATAAGGCGTTTGGTAATTACATAAAATTTTTACTCTTGGAATAGAAAAAAAATATGAATGCATTTGGTATGATTCACAAAATTTTTGTTCTTTTTATTTTGTCTTCTTACTCACGGACGACGGACCGCTGCCGATTGCTGCCTGTTGCCGGTTGGGTGGCGGCGGCGATGTTGGCCAGCGGTGGTGATCGGACAGATGGAGGCATGGCAGCGGCGGCCAACAGGGGTTGTCAACGGGGGTTGCCCACAATGGAGGCGGAGGCGGCAAAGTGCCGTTGGCGGCAACGGGTGGAGGGTGGCGGCAATGGGTAATGGGTGGGCGACGGTCACCGGCGGCAGCGGCAGGCAATCGGAGGTGGCCATGGCAAGATATAAGAAGAAATGAAAAGAAAAAAGGAAAATAGCTTATTTCTAGAAATTGTTCCCGGGAACAAGAAGCTATTTTTTTGTTTCTTATTTTTGGCCCAAATCTATTGCCGAGAACAATTTTCTATTCTCGAGAACAAAAAAAATAAGTTGGTGTTACCAAACGAATTTCTGTTCTGTTTTTGTTTCGGAAAACAAAAGAATAGAAATTGGGAGAAATAGAAACGTTGCCATTCACACCCTAACACGCAACATCATTAACCATCACAGCTTTGCAAAGAAGGTCTTAATGCTATAGTGTAAAAAGAATAGGGCGCAATAATCAAGATGACAAAAGAAAACAGGAACTGTGGAGCCCATTCTTGAGAGTATAATGTTTAAAGTTATGATTTCTAATAGCATTTAAAAACCTTCTTAGCCTTGAACATAGTTAATATGCTTTGATATTTGGTGTAAACTTTCTAAAAAAAAAACCTAGGATCAAACGAACATATATTTATTTATGATCTTCTTAGTAGCAAAAAAGGATAGAAAGGTAATTTCCGTAGCTCTGGAGGGAACAATTTTAATAGAATGGTATTAAAATGTATCCAATGATCATTTAAAGCCTCAAATGTTGATTTTTCCAAAACTTGTAGCCATGTTTCAATTATTTCCTTTTCATTTCAAGCATATGAACTTTTAGCAATTGTATTTTCACAGTACACAAACTATCACGTTCGTAGCGTGTTTGTGATCAGGTTCAAGCTAATCTAAAGTACTTGTGTGAGATGGACTTTTGTACACGCCTTAGGGAGAAAATTGCATTAATGATAATATGGTATGGGACGCCACCAACAGGAGATATTGGTGAAGTCCATACATCCCAGCGAATGAAGTCCATTATACAATTAGGCTCAATTTATTGTGCAGAAAATGAATAATGAATTATTTTCATTATTAATAAAAAATTTAGATATAAATTGTTGTCAATGATGAAAATATTCTTCAATGGACAATTATTTCAAGTGCTACAAACAGACATTTTGAGAGAAAATTTGTTCAAATCATTCATTTATCTTAAAATAAATGGAGCCTAAAAATAAATAAATAAATAAAAAGAGATGAGCTATTCTCGAATTAGTTCATGGTTTTTAGAGATTAAACAGGAGGCACTACAACTTGAGATTCCTGAAGGACTTTATTACAAATTTGAGCACCCTTATGACCAAGAGCAGGGTGCCATGTATAGAGAGAAGGTGCGTATCGAGATACCACGAAGCATAAAATAAGTCATTTTATAAAAGTGCAGCAAATTGATCTGTGATATCAAGACCTTGACATATGTACGTGCATAACTTGTTCATGATCAAAGGGGGGTGTTGAATAGCATCCAGAGAATCGGTAAGCCCCCGAAGCTTCTTACAATAGGCATCAATTGCGATAGAAAGGCATTTTGAAATGATTACGCAAGTTGCTGCCTGGTTCAACATGATTTTGTATATCTAATACTTGTAGCGAGACAAAAGATGGGACCAAGACAGATATAATTGTTCATGTCAAGCCTTCCCTGAACATAATCAGTGATATGCGCGGCAAATGATTTAGAGCGGGCATAGGAAAAGAAGAAGAGGAGCTGTTGGTCATGATGCATTGTAGAGGAAAATTATAAAAAAAAGTTCTAAATTTATTGTACTTTTACTTATTTAGCCATAAACCTTTTAATTACGCTAGTAAGTCAAAACCATTTTCATGTTTGGTCAATTGAGTTTATGTGATCAATTTTGACTCGAAGTCACTGACGAACCAACGCTCCTATAAGCCAATGCTGACTTAGGCAAAAATCTTAATTTTTTTAAAATTTTCAAAAAAATTCTAACTTTGATTCTTTATTTTTCCCTTTTCCCTTCCTTTATTTATTCTTTACTTTACTTTTTTTCCCTTAACCCTTGGCCAGCAAGGGTGGTGTTGCCCCTGACCCCTCGCCTAAAAGGACAACACCGACTATATTACGTAGGATATCGGCATTCATGTCAGTGGTTTCCAATCAAAATTAGGAATGACTCGATTGACAAAATGTAAAAAATTTTATATCTCAATTGTTATAATTAAAATGTTCAAGATTGAATTATTAAAAGTGCAATAATTTTTTTATCCCACTCATGGGTAGCTCAGGTGGGTAGGGCGAATTTAGACTTAGTTGAGATCTTGGGTTCGATTCCTGACATGTTGGTTACCAAAAAATAAATCTTTTTATATAGTCTTCCTGCATTCTAGTGGTATCAGAAAAAGAGTGGCACCGGACGTTGGAAGATGCGGGAGGTAAAAGAGCCAAATCCCTGGGTGGGGAATAGGGGAGAAGAAAGACCAGTGAAAACCCCACCAGATCACGCCCGCAATAATCCCGGTTACCATCAAAATAAACTGAATCCCTCATTATTTGCGAGTCGATTTCATTTAACTTACGTGGCGTGGTTTTGTTTCGTTTTTTCTCGGAATATGTTGTGTGGGTTACATACAAAGAAGGAGACAGCATCAAAACATGCCATACTGACTATTACCTAAGAAAAGAATAACTATTCCGCCTCCCAATAGGGTATGCATGAATAAGATTCTTTCTGTCATGCCTGAATAAGATTCTTTCTGTCCTAAAAGTACAAAAGAGCAAGGTGAAAAAGAGGAAACAGCCCCGATACGGCGGTGTTCGAAAAGGGAGGGGAAAGGAGAACGGAGGAGGACAACTAAGGAAACGCCCATGGGAGGTCGCTCCTTAATGACGACAACCACGACAGTGGATTATCTCAATGTCTTCTCTCTTCACTGAGGTCCTCTCCCTTTGTGTCGTATGCATGCGCGCGTTTGAGAGCAGGGGGCCTCGTGCATGATTTGAGGTCCCAAGCTACAAGTTGCGGTGGTCCCTCTGCCTTGGCGACCACCAAATGTTGGTTGATTTTTCCTCTCGATCAGGATTGTTATATCATGATGTTCTCTCTCTCTCTCTCTCTCTCTCTCTCTCTCTCTCTCTCTCTCTCTCTCTCTCTCTCTCTCTCTACTTATTATTCTTCCTGTGCGATTTGTGCATTGCAGCTTGTGGAGTTTCTCACGTTAGTACGATGGCTAACTCTAAGCCAGTTGATGAGATAACGACTATATCTTTTGCATAGCGCTGAAACAGGTCACAATTTGTTGATATTTATCTATGAGATACTTTCGCTTCGCTCAGTCCCCCGGGGTTGAGCAAATCTTGTATCTCGCGTCACAATTGAGGTCTGGAGAAGATATGAGGGCCTCTAATACCATCTTGCCTCTCAAAAACCATTGTTATCTTGCACCAAGAAAAGTGGGGAAAAGTTAGTAAAAAATTTGCTAAATATATCGTATATATTGGTATCAATTTAGTCCAAAACCTTTCAATTAGACTAATTTAACCATGAATTTTTTCATGTTTTTTCAATCTTAAACATATTGTGTTAATATTAGTTTAGTCCAAAACATTTTAATCGGACCACTTTAATCACAAATATTTTCACATTTTGCCTATCAAATTCATCTAGCCAATTTAAAACAAAAATTATTGATGTGGACATGCCATAAATGGTATGATTGACACTGATGTGAACTTTTTTTAAAAATATTTTTTAAAATCATTTTTCAAATTTTTTTCCCTTTTCTTATTTTCCATGGCCGACACTAGCCTCGCTTGGGCTAGGGTTGCCCTCACGTCCTATGGCCTAGGGTCGGCCTCAATGGGCCGTGCTGGGGTGAGGGCAAGTCGCGACAAGCCCCACCTTGGCCTGGTGAGGATTGGCCTCACCAAATCAAGTGAGGGCCCCTCATCGACCATGGCTTGTGCTAGTCATTGGAAAAAAGAGAAGGAAAAGAAATAAAAGAAAAAATATTAAAATTAAAAATTTCCAAATATGTTTGTCGGCAACAACGTCAACAATTTCCAACCTAAGTTGGCAGGATAGACTTAATTGAAAAAATTTGAAAGTTTCTACTATTAAATTGGTCAGAATGAAAAGTTTATGACTAAATTAAAAAATATGTAATATGTTGATGATTTTTTTAAATATTCTTCCTAGAAAAGTGTGAGCTTTTATGTTTAATTTCTATTCGACGCTACTACTTGAGGTTAAGCCACGACAAACTGGTCACAAGTTTTTTTCGGTGAGAATAACGTATCTTTGATTAGATCTAGGGAAGTGGACTTTGTTTTGCAAGCAAAGAACTGGCTCAATTAAAATACCATCCAAACTCTACAGGAAGTGGAAAAGTCTTTAGATATTTGATGCAATGTGCTCTGTTGTCATTTTGCTATTTAACATAAGAATAGTTTTAAAAAGTATTCAATAAATAAGACAACACACTTTTAACTTACATATATATTTTTATATAGGGGTGAGTATTCGATCCGGTTTAACTCAAGAATCGAACCATCGGACTGAACTAGCTGGTTCAGCATGGTACTCCATGAGTGCCGTTCTCGATTCACAACCCTGACCAAAGCTGGACTGGCCCTAGTTTTCTCTTTTTTACCTCCCGCTAGTCACCAACGTTAAGCGTAAGTTTCATACTCATTCCATAAAGCTCCACGGCTTACTTTTCTTGAAGCTTATAGCTATCTTGCATAAAACAACATGCATATTCAGTTGTGCATAATGTTGCCAAAGAACAAAATACTAATTACAAACTTGCCAATGAATTATACATTATTAATATGGAAGTAAAAAATCTTTATTATTTCCTTGATTAGTAATATGTTGATGAATTATGTTGTCCAGTTCTCGCGGTACACATCTCCAGTGAATTCTCTAGGCTGGTTCAGATTCTGAATATTTTGCCAATAGAGTGAATGTTATTCACCTTCTCACCATTCTTGCGTGAAAGACTGTAACAGGAGGAGAACTGGGCCATGTTAACTTTTGAGCATCTTTGGTGTATGATGTATGTGACGTATTATTGATAATTTGCAATGTCCTTCAAAAAAAAAAAAAAGAAGAGAAAGAAACAAATAAAGTAAATTGGTTGATTCCCCAATTGATCCTAGAATTGGGTTGGATCGGCAAACTTGATTCCACAATCGGTTTCAAGGTCAACAAAATTGATTCCCAATTCCAAAAAGTGAAGTTGAAGTCTAAAACTCGCACATCCTAAAATCGGTCACCACTCTATGTGTATGTCACGGGATTCTGCAATTTTTCTATTGGTCAGGAAATGGCGTCCGGCTCAATCCAATGCGATTTTCCTGGCATTTTCGATTTGGACCCGTCGCATCGGACCAAGAAACAAGTGGTCAAACAAATTGTCTTTGTCGAGTGAAAATGAAAACTGAAGGGTCCGATCCCGGTTGGATGGTCCGAATCAGTCCAGGCACGAAACTCCCCTCCTCCGTCCGGCACCATTAGGAACTTTTTTTGAACAGTCAACCTTCCTCAATGACCCGCCAAATTCAACCCATCACCCTTGGAAATTTCTCCCTAAATCACACGTCTTCCTAATTCTCGCCCGCCACTGTAAAATAAATAAATTGACTGCATGCCATAAATTCATAGGCCCATAAAAGCGCTTCGTTGTTTAGTGGTATCATAGCGCCAAGTCACTGACGTGGCGCATATTTTCTCATTTAGACCAATTATAAATTTACACGTAGTGCCGAAAATTTTTAAAAAATATCCATAAATGCATGTCAGTTTTTACGGTACCACATGTAAATTTATAATTAGTTCAAGTGAAAAAATGCGCGTTACGTCAGGCGACGATGTTGCACTATGATACTATTGAATATTTTCTCTTTTTCCAAAAAAAATATAAAAAGTTAAAAATAAAATAATATAATATATAAAGATGAAAACCGTCTTTTCTCCCACCACCTGTTTCGCCCCATTTCAGTGCGCTCTCTCTGACCAACTCCTCGTTCCTATCCACGGCCGATCTCCGTCTCCTTCAACACGCGCTTATTCCCTTCCTTGTTTACTCAGGTACAAAGCAGGAATAAGCTCGTTCCAGAGTGAATTCGTTTCTGTGTTTCGTCGAACTGCTGTTAGTTTGTGAAGGTTTGATTCGGTGGGGGATAATTATACACAGAGAGAGAGAGAGAGAGAGAGAGAGATGGAGTCCTCGTCCATGGTGGAAAGAGCGCTCAAATCCAGTTTCCGCAGCAAGGCGGAGGAGGGCCAACTCGTGGCGGTTGAGGAGTGCTTGGTCGGTCTCGGCGGAGTGTCCTTGGTTGCCTGCAACGACGATTTCGTCGTCGACGACTTGTTCGACTTCTCTAATGACGATGGAGAGGTTGGAGAAGAAGAAGAAGGTGAGGACGACGATGGAGAGGTTGAAGAAGAAGAGGAGGAAGAAGGGGAGGCCGAAGAAGGGGCGGAAGCGAAGGACTCTCTCTCTGTTTCTTCGCAAGATGGAGATGACGATTGCTTCAATCTCAGTCCCTCTTCTTCGGCCTCCGGGGACCCTATTTTGACCAGTGAATTGACTCTTCCGGTAACAGATATTTTCTTTGCATTATTTATCAAAACAACTATTTTTTGTAATTTCCTTAAGATTTATTTTTTGTGAAGCTTTTCCTTGTCGGATGTTTTTTTCTTTCTTCTTTTTTTCCCCTCAGTTTAAGATATGTCAATTGAAAATATTGCGTTCCCGCCCTCGAGAATTATCGTCATGTGAGCATCTCTTGAAATAATTGAGGTGCCATATTCAAATAAGGAAAAAAAATGATAATTTATCAAGTTTTATGCGGTTTTCTAAATGGTATTTTTTTTTTTGCGATAGCAAACTAACGATAATATTAGGCTTTTTTTTTCGCTACAATTCATTAAAGTCAGTTTACGTTACTTTGTTTTCAGTAATTCTTATGTTATCTTGCTGTTGTGCAGGATGATGATATAGCAGAGCTTGAATGGTTGTCTCAATTTGTGGAAGATTATTCCCTGCCGGAATTCCCGACTTGTTCCCCCACCGGGAAATGGACACAAGGAAGCAGTGCGAAAAACCGGTCTGAACCGGAACCAAAGCCGGTTTTCATAAGACCGCCCTGTTTTCCTTCACCGGTTCCAGTCAAGACCCGGACCAAACGGACCCGGCCCGCGAAGAAAGACCATCCGCCGTCCTCCGAGTCATCTTCCACATCTTCGTGCTCTTCGGAGGACTCGTCCAGCTCGTGCCTTTCTTTCACTAGCGTGCTCACACGCATGGAATTTGGGAGCAGCCAAAGAGGACCGGAGAAGAAGAAGACAAAGAAGATGAGGGGACCGCCGGTTCAGGCCAGCCCGGTTCAGTTCCAGAGGCGTTGCAGCCATTGCCAGGTGCAGAAGACCCCGCAGTGGCGAGCCGGCCCGTTGGGCCCGAAGACGCTCTGCAATGCATGCGGGGTCCGGTACAAGTCGGGCCGGCTCTTCCCTGAATATAGACCAGCTTGTAGCCCAACGTTCTCAGTCGAAGATCACTCAAACAGTCACCGGAAAGTGTTGGAGATGAGGAAGAGGAAGGAGATGGGCGGGAGTGGAATTGAAGGAGGCGGCTTTAAGTTGAACCGGATGGTGACCAGTTTTTGAAGGGTCTGTCAGGTTAGGAGAAGAGGTCACTGGACCCGGTTTAGTCGGGTTTTTCTTTTTTCGCTTCAGCATCACCCCTCTCTCTCTCTCTCTCTCTCTCCCCTCTGCGATTAGGTATCATTTACTATTAGCCTAAGTTAGATTATTCGGGGCGTAGAAGGTTTGATCTGTTTGGTGCTGAAATAGTATATAACTTAGGTGAGATGTTAGAATGATTATGAGACTTCGATCTGATTTGAGTCTGTTTTTTGAAAAATTAAGGTTTTAGCGTACATCGAAACTTACCTTGCATGGTAAATCAAGAAATTTATGATTATTAGGTGGATTCCTCTCAGAATTTGGGTCCAAAATGATATTAGTCAATGGAATTTTCTACCTAGTAGAAGCTTCGTTTGATACTTGACGTGTATCATTTCAGTGATTGGCGCCTGGTAAAGTCTTAAGTCTTAATTCAAATGGCTGCTTCAACCAATCTCACAAGCCGTTGAAATGTTCAAATGGATTCGGCGGTTTCTTACAGGGCCGTGGAAAACCCAAATCCAAAAAATAAGAGGAAGAGAAGAAATTGTCTGGTGTGCGATCTTGCCATTTGACAGGGTCAAGCTAATAAAACAAAATATCTAGATTATCTTATTGGCATGGCTGATGACTAATTGCATGCTTATAAGTGTCTGCTATTTTACTATAAATCACAATACTAGATAATAAATCTCAAAATCCTAATATATAATCGTTCTTAACATAGATAATTGCTAAAGTGCCATACACTATAGAGAAACATGCACTAAGGCTCCGTTCATTTCATGAACAATAACTTCCAGGAAAATATTTTTCGGATTATTTGACGTTCGTTTAACAGAAAACAAGATAGTTAAGAAAAATATTTTTCTACCGATAGAAAAAACTATCAAAAGTGGGAAAGTGAAAAATATTTTTCATATTCTTTATTCACATTTAAACATCTTCTATCTTCTTTCAAAAGTGGCTTGTGATCAACGGTCAGTCAATGTACAATAAAAAAAATGAGAGAAAAGAAAAAAAAAATTAAAAAACGATTTTTTTATATATAATTTTTCTTAACTTTCAAATAAACACAAGAAATATTGTTATTTTTCAAGAAAATGACTTTCTATAAAATATTCTTCAAAAATGTCATATTTTTTGTGAAACAAATGGAGCCTAATAGTCCTTTTTTTTTTTTTAAATTATCCCATGACATTTTAAAAATTGTCGACTAATGGAGCGCGAGTCATTGTTTACACAGGGCGTTTCATTTAGAAGGGAAAAGCTGACGTGACTATGAGGCTACCGGTAATGTTGTGTTGGCATCTTATATGGCATCCCAAGTGGCATCTTTTGCGATAAAAAGTCATGACAATATAAAATAAGATGAATAAGTTGCCAAAATTTCTCAAATGGTATTGAGATATCGATGATTATCTCTTGTCAAACATAAACGAATCTATATAGATACCCTAAATAACGAAGAGTCAAACATCAATGCCCCACTATCCAGCATATCACTTTCAATGCCCTAAACAAGATCATCGTTATCAAGACGCCGTCAACTTGGCATGATAAAGAGGGGGGAAATTGACGATTATTGTATGCTATACTCTATAATTAGATTTATGTTTGACTTGTTCGACGAATTATGAGCGTACACGCCGGATCAAACAATAATTATTGAAAATTCATGATTTGAGAAATTAGTCCAGAAGAATGGGAAAATTATCAGTTTGCCCCTTTAGTGGACAAGAGAGTACCAATCCACCTCATAGACTAACTTCTTTCTCAAATTCAACCCCATGGACTAATGCCGATTGACCTAAATCACTTACCGCGTCGCCAACTAGACAGTGGCACTTGGGTTAATACGTAGCTTTCATCCGTTTTGGACCATGTATTGGTCTTAAACAAAGCATGTATTTTCAAAAGATGTTGAGTGATTGAAGGGTGGATTTGACAAATTTAAGTTCGAGTATAGAGTAAATTCATTTTTCTATCCACTCCGGGAGACAAATGGACAATTTTCCTATGTTCTTCTGCATATAATTCAAGTCTAAGTCCTCTACTTTATCGAAAGAAAGAGAAAAGAAGAGAAAGAGAGGGGAAGGGGGGGAGGGGTTAGTTGAGGAAACCTACTTCCTTTTCAGTGATGCGTTGTAACGCATTCTTATATGATTATACAAACATGTGAATTACTTAGCCTGCGCTTTTCCGGGCATGTGTTATAATTGCATATTTTTTTTCCAATTGTTTACAACGACAATATTATGATGTATGATGTGAGAAGTGATAGAACTTTTTAAATGTTAATATTTAATTTTAATTAGAAAATATTATAATCTAAGGAGACTTAAGATTAACATCGCGCAGAAAAGGATATCGTACTATTGTTCTTCCTGAGCATGTAATTCGTAAATAGAAACAGGGAGTGATATTTTTAGCATACAATTTGGAAGTTGCCATTGAACCAGGTTCATTTATGAATCAAAAGTGAAAGACTAATGCACTTTGTTTCAAATAAGGTGCACTACAAATTCATTTTTATTACTATGAATCTATTTGTAAATTTAAGATAAAAAAATCGATTTTGTTTATAATATCAAAAGAAACAGGAGTTATCTGCATTCTTTAATTTCATCATGATGAACAGAATCATATTTAGTATTATTTTTGTCCACCAGCAATAATTTTAATAAGATTTTACAGATTTCTCAAATTGAGTGAAGTTATCTAGCTTATGATTCTCTAAAAAAAATTTAAATAAGGGTTTGAAGTGGAAATGCTTTCTCAAATAAAAGTATAGAATGAACCTTGTCTTAAATAAGAGTATGAAGTGTTAGAAATTGGGAATAAAAAGGGTGAATGAGAAATTGTTCTCAAGAGAAAAACCCTTAGTGGAATGTGAGTTCCACTTGTGAAAAGCAACTTCTAGTTGTTAGTGGGAAGTGTAGAAGCACTAGTCCCACATAGAATAGAAAGAAGGCTTGTGAGTGCTTTAAATGTGATTACACTCCACTAGAGTGATAACTTAAAATCACAAGTATTATGCCTCGTGCGCACGCGTAGGGGGTGCAAATCCGGTTCTCGTCGAACCTGAACTTGTGCGTGAGCGTGCGACCTGCGCACACGATTGCAACCCCGGAAAACTCCGAAAAGTGGGCTTAGAGACAAGTCACTTTTTGCCTTCTTTCTATACTGTTACGTTTTGGTAAAGGCGGGATGAGTCTGAGTCAAAGTCTGAGACGATCAGACTTTGTACAGTCTGAAGATGTGACCAGATTCTGGAGACGATCAGACTTTGTAAAGTCTGAAGAACGCCAGACTTAACGGTAAAGTCTGTAACCGCTAGATTCAGATTAAATGACGATTTAATCTGTTGTTTCGTAACAGTAAGTTATCATTAAGTTGTAACGTTCGTATTAATCAGCGTTAAAGCTTGTAACGACTGGTTAATGATGATGATTAATTCCCAAACGACTGATTAATTTCAGTAACGGTAGAGTTAATACTGTAACGTCTCCCCACTTTATTATATATTTCTTCTGTTTTGCTCAAAGATGCGCGCAGATTATTGAAAAACTTCTCTCTCTCTGTATTCGAAAGTGCATTGCATTGTTTTAGACAAGTGTTCAGCATAGAAGTTGTTCGAGTTCGCCGAAAGCCTCGAAGCCTCGTTCTTCATTGCTGTTCAACCATTGTATCCTAGGAGACAGATGTCCACGTAGCCTCACGTGTACTGGAGAGCATCTCATTGTGTACTGGAGGGGACGAATCTGTTTTAAGGAAACTGTGTGTTACACAGGCCTTGGTTCTTCAATTTCTATTCTCATCTTTGTTATTTAAATCAGTTTGTAATTACGTCATTCCAGTGAAGTTCATTTGAATTGTTTATGCTCATTGTATTCGAGCATATCCTCTAACAAGTTTTTCCAATGAAAGGCAGAAATCTGACCACCTCAGACTTTCGGAAGCCTTATTTTCCAACAAGCTTAAAATAGATTCGATTATTCAATGGCTTCTGGAAAGGACTTGGTTGACATTCCTGGAGATGATGCGATTGATGTTCGTGGGAAGAACGTTGTGGATGCTGCTGATGGCTCCAACATGAAAACCACAGAAGCTGTTCCAGTTCTGGGTTCTACCCCACATGGAGAACGACCAGAGAAGTTCAACAGATCAAATTCTAAAAGATGATGGTAAGGAACCCGAATAATCGAACTTTGAAAGGTAGGTAGCAACATGAAATGTTGTTTTACCAAAGGATTACGAATCTTGGGAGATTCTTGATGGAGGAAACTCCTAGGCTATCCGTTTGAGAAACGGATGTGTAAGCTATCAACATGGTTGAAGCTTGGAAACACTAAGATTTCTTGTAAAGGAACTATGTCTTAAGTGGTTTGAACGGTCATTTATGCAAGGTGAATTGTGCAAATTAGATGGTGAAGAATCTAAGGGAATCATTGGACCAAAATATAAATCAAAGGATACCGGAGCAAAGAAATTTGTTGTCGGATGGTTCCTTGATTTTAAAATGATGGATTTAAGACTGTGATCAGTCTAAGTGCATGAAATCTGAGAGATTTTGCACGAAATCCGAGAGATTTTGCACGAAATCCATGTGAAAGGAAAGTCTGGAATACCTCTAGATCGAGGGATCCGTTGTAAGACCTGGAGTCCAGGGTGACCTATATGGAGGTCACGATGGTGGACATCCAAGGCAAGGTAGAAGACTTGTCCGAAAACACCTAAGGAGCAATATCTGACATGAGAGAGCTAATTGCCAAGGAGCAATAGCTGAAGTCAGATGTTGGGGAACTCCGAGTGGAGGTGTTGGGACGCTCACCACAATAGAAGAAGGTCTTCAACGATGACGATCAGGGTTGGAAAAGGTAGAGACCAATTCTGCTTTGTGGTTTTTCTCTAGCGCTGTACGCTGAGAATTTGAGGTTAGTAATTGATGAAAGTTGTTTCTTTCATGCTTGTTTACAACATATATTTATTTGGGAATTTTCTGGATTATTTTGAGCAACAGTTTGTTTAAATTCCAGAAGAGTGTTCAAACTGTTTCCAGAAAACTGGTTTTGACCCCGAGTCAAAGAAGTCTCTTTTTGAGCATGTTTCGTTGTGAATTTGGTTTGATGATGATCTTCATGAGTTTTGTAGTTCATATGTAGAGCTACTTTGTGTTAAAATTTCAAAATCATACGATGAGTTTTGATATCATTTTGACATGGATTTATGTCCGAGTTTTCTCTGAAACTGACATAGTTTGTCCAGTCAAATGGATGTCTGGCTTTTAACACTCTTGCTCAATGATTTTGAGGTTGATTCCTTCTTGAAAGTTGTTCAGCTTTGTCTTAACTACTTTGTGGTGAAAAATCAGAATTTTTGGCTGATTAAATCTTTTTTTTTGATTTAACAAAGTGAACAATTTTTCTGTGCAAACTAGTAGATAGTTGCCGTGTGCATTCTGAGCACATTTTTGTTGGCTTGATGCATGTGTGTTCAGTAAATGCTGATTGGAAATGTTTTTGGAGTGAATTTCCTTGTAAGACCAATATTATGGTCTTCGTGATTGACTTGCTGCTCATGAATTGAGCAATATGTAGTGGATGTAATCCACAACGACCCTATGTATTAGGGACCTCACGAAATGTGGGAGGAGGAAGCTATTTTGACAAGATTACCTTTTGAGAAGATACCTCGAAAGATGATGAAACCCCTTATGAGTTTTGAACTCAATGGAAAGGTAGGAAACTATCTTATGGACACTTGCGAGTGTGGGGGTATCTTGCAAAGAAGCTTAGTTACAAGCTTAATGCTTTAAAGCATGATATGTTCGATGCCTCCAAATGGAAAAATGTGTGCCACCAATCTTTATACATTGTGATAATCAATGTACGATTAGAAGAGCATGGAGGAAAAATGGTAAAGTCTGGACATATACGTCGTAGACATAATACCATTAGACAACAACTCTCAACTGTGATTATCTCTATTGACTATATGAGGTCAAAGGATAGTATTGCGGATCCGCTAACCAAAGGATTAAACCAAGAGTTAGTTGAGAGGTTGACGGAAGGAATGGGACTAAAGCCCATAGAGTAATGAGGAGTATAGAGGAAAACCCAACCTAGCTGACTGGAGATCCTAAGATCTAGGTTTGCAAAGGGACAACCTACCATACAGACTCATAAGGTCACTGTGGGGGAAACACCTTCAACCCATTCCTATGTCTTGAAAGTGACCATATACGGAAAAAAAGATAGTGAAATTGACGCTTAAGTGAAGCAAATGAAATTGCTCAAGACTTAGAGCAATTTTCTTTAATGACAATTAAGTGGAGCAAATGAATTGCTCGAGACTTAATAAGTCACCTATGTAAGAGCGAAGTGGGGCCGCTTCAAAGGAGAATTTAAGGGCTAAATTCATCCTAAGCTCTCGCAGAACCAGGACGATGTTCATGGCCAAAACGAGCATAACCATGAGAACCGAACAAACGATTGAATCCTGTGTGATTGTATGGCTATTCACTTAGTAAGTAGGACAGTTTGCAAGGATATCGTGTCTACTGATCCTCTAGTGAAGTCAGTATACTTTCATAAGGGAAGGTTCAAAGGGTGACACCTACCTATCCTATGCAGGTTTCGATTGCTGAACACTGTCGTAGTGTCAAAATGAAAACAATTTTTCATTCATGTGGGGGATTGTTGGAAATTGGGAATAAAAAGGGTGAATGAGAAATTGTTCTCAAGAGAAAAACCCTTAGTGGAATGTGGATCCCACTTGTGAAAAGCAACTTCTAGTTGTTAGTGGGAAGTGTAGAAGCACTAGTCTCATATAGAATAGAAAGAAGGCTTGTGAGTGCTTTAAATGTGATTACACTCCATTAGAGTGATAACTTAAAATCACTAGTATTATGCCTTGTGCGCACGCGCAGGGGGGTGCAAATCCGATTCTCGTCGAACCTGAACTTGTGCGCGAGCGTGCGACCTGCGCACACGATTGCAACCCCGAAAAACTCCGAAAAGTGGGCTTAGAGACAAGTCACTTTTTACCTTCTTTCTATACTGTTACGTTTTGATAAAGGCGGGATGAGTTTGAGTCAAAGTCTGAGATGATCAGACTTTGTACAGTCTGAAGATGTGATCAGATTCTGGAGACGATCAGACTTTGTAAAGTCTAAAGAACGCCAGACTTAACGGTAAAGTCTGTAACCGCCAGATTCATATTAAATGACGATTTAATCTGTTGTTTCGTAACAGTAAGTTACCATTAAGTTGTAACGTTCGTATTAATCAGCGTTAAAGCTTGTAACGGCTGGTTAATGACGATGATTAATTTCCAAACGACTGATTAATTTCAGTAACGGTAGAGTTAATACCGTAACGTCTCCCAACTTCATTATATATTTCTTCTGTTTTGCTCAAAGATACGCGCAGATTATTGAAAAACTTCTCTCTCTCTATATTCGAAAGTGCATTGCATTGTTTTAGACAAGTGTTCAGCATAGAAGTTGTTCGAGTTCGCCGAAAGCCTCGAAGCCTCGTTCTTCGTTGCTGTTCAACCGTTGTATCCCGGGAGACAGATGTCCACGTAGCCTCATGTGTATTGGAGAGCGTCTCATTGTGTACTGGAGGGGACGAATCTGTTTTAAGGAAACTGTGTGTTACACAGGCCTCGGTTCTTCAATTTCTATTCTCATCTTTGTTATTTAAGTCAGTTTGTAATTACGTCATTTCAGTGAAGTTCATTTGAATTGTTTACGCTCATTGTATTCGAGCATATCCTCTAACAAGTTTTTCCAGTGAAAGGCAGAAGTCTGACCACCTCAGACTTTGGTTAAGTCTGACCACCTCAGACTTTCGGAAGCCTTATTTTCCAACATGAAGTTGCCCACTTAATTTCAATAAGGGCATCAACTCACTGGCCAGCTAAATTTTCGTTGATTGGCTTATTTCGACTATTAGAGCATAGGCAATTTTGTCCAAAAATTGTAATTAGGTAGAAAAAAGTGTAAATCTTCAGAACGAAATATCCCAAATTAATTTCTGGGGTTCTTCATCAATTCTATCCCAAATTGAATTCTAGGGTTCTTCATGAATTTTCTCCATTTCCAATATTGCTCTTCCATTGTCCGTGCTTGTTCTCCCAACCAAATCAAACATGAGCTTCACTTTTTTTTTTAGTACATTTACGACCCAAAGCCCACAGTCTCCCACCTCCTCCTGCATTCTTCTCTCTTTGCCTCTCTCTCACATACATAGACACACTTTCATTCATTTTGAGAAGCAATTGAGTGAGAGGACAAAATGAAGCAAATTACAGGGCGTTGAAATTTAATGGAATTGATGCACCTTTAGTGCTTCTCCAAAGTGGCACACCACATATTTTTAAGTGAAACTAACTGAACTAAACAAATTGTTCAATTCAAGATGCTTCAGAGTGCAAAATAATTCTTTAAAAGGAGAATTGGTTCAAAAAATAATTGGTTTCGGTTCACTTTGTATAGTAATCAAATTACTTAATTCAAGTTATAAAATGGATTCGTTCAAAGCAAATACCAAAATTAATTTAACTTCTATTGCCATTGTAATATAAAGCCTAGTGTCGAACACACGCTTCTTTTTCCTTTAAAGTTTTCTGTTTGAGCCTCTTTTCACCTTATTTTCTAGAGAGGCTGAGGAGAGGTTGAATGAGAAGTTTCGGATACAAAGGGGTTAATTTTTTGAAGGAAGATTCAAGTTAGAAAAACATGAATGCTCTATTGGGTCAAAACGGATTTTTTTTTTGGAACAAGATCAATTTGGGATCTTTCTAATTTGGTTAATGGAAAATTCTATTTTGAGAATTGAAAAGTGGAAATGATTCTCTCTGATTTAGTTAGGAGAAACATATATAGATAGAACTAGTGTTGAGAATTGAAGATCCACGTGAAAAAGAAAGAAAATCCACAAAAAAATCTTAAAATTCAATTTTGGATCTTTCGTTCTTAGGATTTCTCCTTTTTTACAATTAAAAATTTTTGGACGAAATTGCCCATGCTTGAACCCCCGGAATAAGTCGAGCATTGAAAATTTGGTGGACTAACAAGTTGAGGCCCCTATTTGAGACTAAGTGGGCAACGATAGATCATCATTTGAGACAAATGCTACTGCAATACCTTATTTGAGAAAACGGGTCAACTTTAGGCCATTATTTAAGATTTTCCCTTTTTTTAATGCACCAAATCAAATGAACTTGAATGAAAGAAGTTATGCTTTACTACCAATAGTTTAATTATTAACATATATATCTAAAGTGGAATTTATTCAGTTGTGTTCTAAGCTATAATTGAAATTGTTGATAAATATCAATAATAAGATATAATTTTACTTTTAAATGTTTTCATCTTAATTTCCTTAGATATTTGTTTTTAAGTATTTACAAATAGTTTAATTGTAACATTTTGGAATTAAAAGTCCTCTCATATAAATAAGCTATATTGCACCTTACATATAGAAACCAGTAAACAAAATGAACTTTTTAATTAAGTGGGATTTAAAGATGTAATGAAATAGGCAGTAGTTGAAAACCCCGATTTTATTTTTGATGAATAAAAGATGAAACTTTAAAGAAAAAAAATCCTAATGCAGATTTATTAATGAGTCATAAGTTAGCTTTAAAGTGTCAATTGTAAAGAAATAAGTTATATTTTTCAAAAGATAAGTACGTTAAATGGGGCATAATATTGTAAATGAAGTGAGATTCCTTAAATTAATGAGTCATATGTTAGCCTTTATGTGATCTGTTCCTTTAATTTTAAAAAATGCGTGGTAAATTCAATATTTCACCCTAATGGATTTGTACTTTGTATTTACTATAATTCCAGAAAGAACCTTAAAAAGCACAATTAGTCTAAGACGTTGTTTGTTTCGCGGAAAATATTCTTACGAAAATTATAGTGTTCGAAGGGCGGAAAATAACTCGTTAACGAAAATATTTTCTGTAACATCCTAAATTTTTAAGAAGGATCGGGCAAGATTGTTGGTACTAACACAGTTGTCATGCGACGACCCAAAGACAAGTTCAGTGGATGATTATTGTTAAGTCGTGAGTGACAATAATTAATCTTGAACCAACCTTGGAGTTATCGGTACAATTATGTGATTAGAACGATATCTCACCGATTACATAATGATTAAGTAAATTTTTTAAGGACTGAAGGAGCTCAACGCGGTATGAGTGAGCCCACTAGCTAATCATATGAGGTCAAGTGTTTTTAGCACATTTAATGACATTTATTACCTTAGGACAACTCATGACCTTAAGGTTTGACCTAGTGGGACACATGACTTAGGATATGAGGTTCTAACTTCCCTTGACATATTATTAGACCATTTGACACTAGCATTAATTAATGAGATCTAAAACTCATAATGACCAAATCTATGCATTAAATGCTTAATGGATAAGCATGACTCTTATAAGATAAGGGCATTAAATGTTTAAAGGATAAGCATGACTCTTATAAGATAAGGGCATTAAATGCTTAATGGATAAATATGACTCATTAAATACTAATGGATAAGAATAAATCTTAGGCCATGATGGCCATATCTAGGGTATTAATACCTAGAATGCTCCTTTAACGTGATAGGCAAGGAATGGAAGATGATTGGTCCGTTTGTCCATGAGAGAATTAGAGTTGGACCAACCTAAGGGAGTTAAACTATGGAAAAGGCTACAAAATCAAGGTGATACGAGCAAGGAATTTAGAATATAAGAAAGCGAGGGTCATTAAATGCACTTAATTAATGAATGAGAATATTATGGGAATATTCCTTAACTTGAACTCCAAGTTTGACAAAGTAGAATATTATGAGAATATTCTTATTTGGACCATAAGTCTATAAATCCTAAGCTAGCCAAGTAAGCCTATCTAAATTAGCCAAATTAGCCTACTGGCATTTAATGATAAACTTAAGCCTTAAGTAAACTTAGACCCCAAGTTTGACTATGAGAATATTATGAGAATATTCTCTAACTTCGGCCACAAGTTTTGGTTAGTCTACAAGTCTATAGATCATATGCCATTAATGTTGGCTTAAGCTCCAAGTTTCTCTATAGGCTTACTCTCTAAGTTTTCCTCTAGCTTGCTCTCCAAGTTTCTCCCTAAACTTGCTCTCCAAGTTTCTCTCCATGCTTGATATCCAAGTTTATTCTCTAAACTTGCTCCCCAAGTTTCTTCTTCAAGCTTGAGCCCCAAGTTTCCTTGCTTATAAATAGATGAAGAGAATCCTTCATTTGCATCCCTTTCTCAGCCCAAAAGCTCTCCCTGTCTTCTTAAACTCTTGCTGTCCAAATTCGGACTCCTGCCGACCAACCCACTATTTGCCTCCTAAACACCCACCTACAGCCATTTTCTTCACCAAAGCCCTCCACCATCCTTTTATACACCTTAGAACTATCCCTCCCACCAAAATACAGCCCCAAAGGAGCTCTGGTTGCTCGGAAATTAATTTGGGAAGTTCCAGACTTCATTCCCGAGAAACTGCATCGTCGACCTTTTTGGTTGGCCTTCGTTGACTGACCAAACGACCTCTGAATTGAGCAAAACCACCTGCATTCTGTCTATAACACCCAGATCTTTCCAACAGATCGAACCACAGACCCATACATTTAGGCATCGTCGCTGTAGAGCCACTGGAAGGAAGACGAACGGCCACCGTTTTCCAGCACAGGCGATCCTAACAGCTGCGCTATTTCACTTGTTTCTTCATTTTCTTGACTTCTCTTCCATATTTCTGGTATCTACATTAGATAAGTAGATTTTCTAACCCTTGGGTAGGGCGTGACATTACGTAGTTAACTTGTAGAGTGACTTCCTTAAATTATCTTTACACTTTGGTCTTATCAGTCTTACTGAAATATTGCTGATTACTTTTAAAGTTTTATGTTACCTTTTTGATGAAAAATACATCTCTTTTCCAAATAAAATGATTTTGGAAATGATTGATCTGTTGAAAATGTTTTTGATTTTAAGAGCAAGGTGAAAGAAATGATTTTTGAAAATGATTTTATTGTGTGTGATGCATTAGCCTCCTCGTCGGATGGATTTCGGGGGAGTTGCGCCCTACGAGGTATGCCCGGCTTTTGAGTCGGTAGACGTGCTAGATGAGGGCTAGGCGTGATGATATGCTCGGATGGATTTCCGGTAGAATTATCCTCCTCGTCAGATAGATTTCGGAGGAGTTGCGCCTTATGGGGTATACCCGGCTTTTGAGTCGGTAGACATGCTAGACGGGGCTAGGTGTAGCTTCGGCTGCGATCCAAGGGACGCGTTTTGAGCCTACGGGCGAATAAAACAAAACCTTGAGGCCGAGGCAGCGTTACACACTTTGGTGTGAGCATGTGTACAGCTAAAGAGGAGAATATATTGGCTTGGGAGAGGGATGGCGATACGTTCTCACCTCTACCCTTCCAATACACGTTAAGATGAGTTAAGAGTAAATGCATGCAATGTGTGCGAAAACCTTTTGATGTTAACATTGATTTTTGCGGGTGAGTTGTTTTGGAAATCCTCAAGAAGGTGTTCTTTTGAGAAAGAATGAGGTTTGAAATACTATTTCGTGATTGGATTTTCAAACCTTTGCATGTTGATTGCGAGGCCACCTTCTAGGCGAGGTTTAGGATTTCCACTTACTGAGTTTATCTCACCCCGTAATTATTAACAATTTTCAGGGTCGCATAGTTGAACAATTCACTTTGGCACTCTGCTCGGCTTGATGGTGAAAGTCAATACGTCGATCGAACCCTTTTTTGATCAAATGTTAGACTAGAGGAGTTAGGGATAACCGACCCCCAATCTTAGCCGATTCGTGATTAAAGGTGCTTTTGGCACGTCTTGTTGAAGTTATATTGAAAGATAATTGTTGTGTTCATAATGGCTTCCATTATGTTGATGTATTAGTAGGTAGTATATTCTGTTGCATGCTATGTGACTTGCCTATTTAACTACTATTGTTTGCTAGGGATGCTTTCGCTTAATTATAGAGTAAAAGATGAGAAGTCGACAATTGGATCCTGGGATAATATTGTCGCAAGGAAACGTGAATGTTGGGACTTATCATGTGCCCAACGGACCGGGACATGATAAGTCTAATGTAACGAACCCTTGTACTTAATTAAAATAATAAAGTATGTGCTTTAGGTGGTATATGGAATGGGGTCGTTATATTTTCCAAACAAAGAAAAACGTTCTTGTAAAAAAAGGGAAAACGTTTTCCTTTCCCAAAAAAAGGAAAATGTTTTCCGGCAGCCAACCGATCCTCAATGTCGACCAAATTATCAATAAAGCTGCCGTCGGGTGGTTGGTCGTCGGACCGCCGTCGACCGCCAAACGCAGCCGGTCGATCGTTGGACCACCGCTGGACGTGGTCGCCGGCAATCAGCGGCGATTCGGGAGTAATTGGGCAGTAAAACAAAAAGAACAAAAAAATTTATGAATTTATTTTTAAGTTCCAAACGAACATCGGAAAATATTGTCATTTTTTGAGAAAATGGCTTAATGGAAAATATTTTCCGGAGATGCTATGTTTTTCACGAAATGAACGGAGCCTAAATCTTGACCACATCGTAATATCCAATTGAATATCTATAATTTCCTCAGTGTATTTATACTATGTGCTTACACCATAAAAAGACTTTCATTATTATCAATATGTTATGGACTTAGTTGATGAGAACAAAGTTTGATTGTTTATGAATAATATTATGACAACTTGATGAATCGACAGCTTTAAGCAATCGATAAAAAGTAAAGTTGATAATCTCGAATGCAACCGTCAAGGAAGTAGCAGTCAATATATTGATATAAAGCAATCGTTATAATAATAAAGTTGAAGAGACTGTTAAGATATCTAAGTTGATGAAACCATCAATATAGCAGAGTTAATGCAACCATCGATGTAACCAATTGTAACGTGCATTTGTAACCTTTGTTGATAACTGTCCATTTTAGGCTATCAATGACCATGGTTTACTCTTCAAAGCCCCCTCCCATCAGACACACAAACAATCGAATATGTTACCTTTCAATTTCTGCATTGGACTTATAGTATCCATATTCACATCGTCAATTAAATTACGACATATTTCTTAGTTGTAATTTACAATCTGTGTCATTGATTGAATTCTAGTGTGTATGTTTGCTATAGATTTTGGATGCTCCATCATCAATTAATTTCCAGCATTGCATCTTACATCTTAGGCTTTGTCGTTGGTCAAATTTAGATACAGTTTATGTGTTCCATTTGAAGTGAAGTAATGGACTTTCGTGTACTTGTGACATTTCCTTTTCAAAATCACCCCAAAACCTATCTCATTCAACAAAAATCAAAGAACTTTTGATAATAGGTATTTTGTCATGAAAGCAAATTCAAGCTGAACATCTTTTTGACACAATCGGTAAGACTTGTGTCCTGCTTTGAGGAAATACCAAGAACCATGAATTACTGAAAGCCTGATCACACTTCGAGTAACAAACCTAGTGATATGGACCACCCAATTTAGAACCACAACTACTCTGTCAATAGAGCCAAGCTAAGAGGGCAACGTCGAAATCTCCATCACTTCCCAGACCTCACTTTGGTCGCTACCATGAAGAGGCCGTTTGAGGAACAATGAAATAAGATGGCAAATCACATAGCGAGACACATCCTTCATGTGATTTGGTCGATGGTCATCAATATAATCAACAATATCATCTCTAGTCTCTGAATACCGAATTAGTCCATATCGATCCAGTCCAACACAACAATTTTTTGGGTGTGTTCCTCCAATTCTTAGTCAATTGAACGGTACAATAATTTAGGCTAAGTGATCCACCACCAGTGAGAATTTTGAGAAGGCCTGGAAATTCTGTTTACCTTGAACTTAGTGGACAGAAAGGCCGAGTTTATTGATCTATCTAACTTGAAGATAGGAGGCAAGAAAGACAAGTTTATAAACTCAAGATTAGTGATCGAGTGGCTGAACTTGTGTTACAACAATTAGGTGTGAAAGAATGGTCAAGCCACTATATAGGAAGCTGCATTCTATTTATTTTTTTTTGGTCTGAATACGTGCTGATCATATTACTGAAACAAAAGGAGTTTGATAGGGGAGGTTACAACTTTCAGCACAAATTAGATTAAAAAGAGATGTAGGTGGATTGTACAACCAAGACCTAGGTAGAGATTTGGTCCTTTGGGCTTTCGCAACCCAATCAGCCATTTGATTTTGCACTCACGAGCAGTGGGCTAGAGTGAGCTGCTGAAAGCCGATCATACGGCCCTGGGCTTCACTGATCAGAGCTGCTGCTTCCCATCCGATTTGTTCTACAGGGCTGTAGATCAGTTGGATTAATTCAAGGCAGTCAGTCTCAATAATAAGTTCCAGATTTCGCCTATCTTCAAGGAAAGCAAGGGTTTCCAGCAGGGCCATTGTTTCCGCCTGTAGAGGAGAGATCGCCCGAGTGGAGCACGCCAAGCCATCGAGAAGTTGTCCATTGTTGTTTCTACAGACGCATCCCATGGAGCTTTCTCCGGTTTCTGGGTCATAGGAGCCGTCTATGTTGATTTTGATTGTTCTAGGGGGGGAGGGGTCCATGATGAGGATTCCTTTGCATGACTATTTCCAAGTGGGTGCTTTGTCCAGCGCTTGTGGCTCTCATCATCTGCTTTAGCTGATTCTAGTATATGTTGAGCACTTGCAGATTTACCTCGGAAGACGACGCTGTTCCTGGACTTCCAGATCTGCCACAGAATTAAGCCAAGGAGGTCAAAAGATACGGTAAGGTGGGTAAAGTCCGTCAGCCATTTGTCTATTCTGGGAATCATATTCTGATTTACATGGATTTGCAGCATTGGGTCTTCCCAGATATCTCGTGTCCAAGAGCACAAGAGGAAGAGATGTTCTAGAGACTCTGGCGCTTGGTTACATACTGGGCAATGGCTTTCAGGTACAATCTTTCTTCGATGCAAATTTTCTTTAGTCGTGAGTGCATTTTGCGCCACCTGCCATAGAAAAAAGCGAATTTTTGGTTGCACATTTTCTTTCCAGATACGTGCCCATAGAGCTTTAGATGTCTGGTAGGATGATGATGAGTGAGGTTGCTTGCTGCCTGTTGTTGATTTCCTAATGAGGTTATATGCGCTATGCACTGTGAAGGTCCCATTGCTTGTAGGCTCCCATTTGAGGGAGTCTTCTTTTAGATGTATGCTTAGAGGGATGGTAAGGATTGTATTGGCTATGGGATCGATGAAAAGGTTCTGTACCAGTTCTGTCTTCCATTGGCTTTCTGTTGAGCTCAGCAGTTCCGAGACTGTTAAAGGAGGATTAATGTTGACTGGGCCTCCTATAACACCCATGGGAAGCCATTTATCTTCCCATATATTCACTTTTTCTCCATTCCCAATAGACCAACATGCTGACTGTTTGATAACTTCTTGGCCGACTAGGAGACTCTGCCAGCCCTACGAGGGTCTAGTTCCTTTTGTAGCTTGAAGGAAGTTCTTGTGGGGAAAGTAGATACTCTTCAGGACTCTTCCCCATAATGAGTTTGGGTTGTGAGTCAGCCTCCATGCTTGTTTAGCGAGCATAGCTCGATTGAAATCCTTGAGGTCTCGAAATCGTAGGCCTCCCTCTTCTTCTTTTAGTTTCAAAATGTCCCAGTTTCTCCAGTGCATGCCCTTCTTGCTTTCTTGATTTTTCCACCAGAAGTCTGCGATTTTCCTTTCTAATGATTGACAAATAGAGTTAGGAATTTTAAAGATAGACATGGCGTACTGAGGCAAAGCTTGGACGACAGTTTTGAGTAGGATCTCCTTTCCAGCCTTGGATAGTAATCCTTCCTTCCATCCCTCAAGCTTTTTGTTGACCCTGTCATTTATCCAAGAGAACATGTTTTTCTTGGACTCTCCCCAATTTGAAGGGATGCCAAGATATTTCCCAGTCTTTTTGATCTCTGGAATTCTTAATTCATATGCCATATTTCTTCTTAGAGATGGTGGACAGTCTTTACCGAAGAAGACCCCTGATTTGTTTAAGTTAACAGCTTGGCTTGATGCATAGCAGTATTGATTCAAGATTCCAGAGACATTTTGGCATTCAACAATCCTGCCCTCTAAGAAAATGATTAGGTCATCTGCAAAAAGCAAATGCGAAAGTGTGGGACTAGTTGGTCTGAGTTTTATTCCTTTGACACTTCCATCTTCCACGGCTTTTCTGAATAAATTTGACAAGGAGTTGGCCATAATAATAAATAGATAAGGGGACAGTGGATCACCTTGTCTGATTCCTCTTGAGGGTTGAAAGAACGGGAGAGATTCGCCATTCATCTGCACTGCATAGGAGACTGTGGTAACACACTCCATGATCTAGGAGACCCATTTGCTATGAAAACCCATTTTGATCATGCATTCTTCAAGGAAGTCCCATTCTACTCGGTCGAAAGCTTTTCTCATGTCAACTTTGAGGACTGCATTGAATCTTTTTTTCCTTTTCCTGGTTCTGATTTGGTGTAGCACTTCCTGGACCATGAAAATGTTATCCCGAATTTGCCTTTCCTTAACAAAGGCACTTTGTTCTTCGACGATAAGTTCTGGGAGCCACTGTTTGAGTCTATTTGCCAGTACTTTGGCGATGATTTTGTAGCTGAAATTGCAGAGGCTAATGGGTCTAAACTGTTCTAGCTTTTCTGGGTTAGACACTTTTGGGATTAGGGTGATAAAGGTCTTATTTAGTGCTGGGTTGAGGCGTCCAGATTGGAGAAAAAGTTGTATTTCCTGGAAAACAGTGGTCTTGATTTCCTGCCAATGAAGTTGGTAAAATTTACCGTTTAAACCATCTAGACCTGGAGCTTTCAAGGCACCTAGCTGCAACATAGCATCAGAAACTTCTTCCATGGTGACGTCTTTAATCAAGCTGTTGTTCATCTCAGCTGTGACTGATTTAGTTATTTGGTTGACGGTTGGGGAGATATTCCGGTCACCAGTTGTTTGATAGAGGTCTTGGAAGTAGTCTCTACACATTTTCTTTAGCTACTGAGAGCCTCTGATCCATTGGCCATAATCATCTTTTAGCATCGCTATTCGGTTTCTGTGTCTCCTTTGCATCGTTGTAGCATGAAAGAATTTAGTGTTCTTGTCGCCCCATTTAAGCCAATGAATTCTCGATCTCACCCCCCAGTACATCTCTTCCTGCCTCCATAGCCTCTCAACCTCCTTTTTCAGCCAGTTCAATCTGCTTGTGCTTTCAGCCAAGATTGGACTATTGGTTATATGCTCCATTTCACCCTTCATAAGTTTGATCTGTTGATGGCCATTTGAGAACTTTTTCCTGCTCCACAAGGATAAGTGTTTTGCCACTTTGTCTAGTTTAGCGCTGAGGTTTTGCAAAGGAGTGTCATACTCAGAATGCCATGCCTTATGGAAAATAATATCATACTCCTCATCCTCTGCCCAGTACATTTCAAATCTGAACGGCTTCTTTCTTTTAGTCTCCTCTGGGGTTAAGTTTAAGATTAAAGGGCTGTGGTCAGACCCTATTGCTGGGAGAGCCAGGACATAGGTGTCTAGGAATAAGATTCTCTAGTCTAGAGAGCATAGGGCTCTGTCTAGTCTTTCCTTTACCATGAAATCTATGCTTCTATTGTTTGCCCAAGTGAAAGAACAGCCTTTGCTCTCCATATCCATAAAGCCACATGTGTTAAGGAAATCCTGGAAGGCATTTATTCTGTAGTTTTCCACTCCTCTCCCTCCAACCTTTTCCCAGAAGTGTAGCACTTCATTGAAATCTCCTATGCACAGCCAGGGAAGCGAGTTGCTTAGCCCTATCTGCTCAATTTCTTGCCACAAAATCAATCTTTGTTGAAATTCATTTGGAGCATGAACAAAGGAAAGATGCATTTTCTGTCTGGTATCTTCAATCATACAGACTGCATCTATTAGAAACTTCGAGCTGGACACCATGTTTAAGGAGATCTGATTGTTCCAAAATAAGGCCAATCCACCTGTAATTCCCACTGGGTTAACTAAGAAACTGTTCTGAAAGAGCAGTCTTCTTTGAATGCGTTTAACCACTGTCTCTTTGTTTTTGGTTTCTAATAAGCACAAAATAGCAGGTCTCTCTTGAACCACTAGGGCTCTGAGTGCTTGGAATGTCAAGGGGGAGCCCAGCCCTTGACAATTCCAGCACATGAATTTCACTTGTAGTTGGGTGGCTTGTTCGGGCCAGCCACCAATGCCCTGCTTTGGACTTCTTCCACAGTTTGTACTTGTGTCTCCAGCAACTGGGTCTCATCAAGCATACCAATCAGTTGTTGTTGCTGCAGATCATTGGGAGGAAGTCTCCTCTTTTTGTTTGCTTTGAATGATTTTTGGCTTTTAATGTGTTTCATATTAACTGACATTCGGGGCCCCAGCTGGTTTTCGGAAATCACTATTCCTTTTTGCTTCTGAGGGCAGCCTTTGTCGTTCATCAGGGTCTTCTCTGTGGCTTTGTCATACATGGGCTGTTTTCCTGCTGCTTTGCTAAGTGTTTCTGCAGGTTGAGGGTTATCTGTGGCTATGTCATCATCTTTATTGCAAGGTTGGAAAGGGTCGTCATACACTACCATTTGGCCCGTGTTCTGCTGGGTTTCCTGTACTACTTCCTCCTCCATAAGTTCTTCTGTGTTTTTGCTGTAGAACACCTTCCAATATGGGCTAAGTTCGTTTGCTTCAACTTTCAGCCATGAGCCGTAGGGGAAGTTACTTGTTTCTTCGATTTTGGCATTGTAATCTTTCTTTCCTTCACAGAATTGTGCATAGTGTCCCATTCTTCCGCAGTAGTAACAATAATGCGGCAATCTTTCGTATTTAAAGTCAACCCAGACTTTCTTCCCCTTATTGCTGAAAATCAAGCTAGACAATAATGGGGCAGAGACAGCTAATGCCACTATTGCTTTGCCTAATTTACAAGCTGAAGCTCCCTTGTTATCTATTCGCACAGTTGATACCTTGCCAATTTCACTAGCCACCTTCCTGATAACATTTTTTGTGGTCCACTCTGTAGGCAAATCGTGAATATGTACCCAGAAATCACAAACAGAGAAGTCATAACTTGCTGGTGAGGTGTTGGACTTCCAGTGTTTAAGCATGAGCAAGTTGTTTGAGAATGACCAAGGACCTAGTTCCAGCACTCTGTTTCTATCCATCTCGGTATCAAACAGAAATTCGAAAATTCTTGGGGCAATAAGAGATATGCTAACATTCTCTAATCGCCAGGCTTTTTTCATGGTACTTTGAAATGCCTGAAGATTCACTTTAGGGTTCTGGAAAAGTTGGCCGATGAGTGATAACTTACATTCTTCGATTTTTGTTGCAGAGATTTCGTTATCCACGGCGATGATCCTTTTGTGTGACCAGAGAGTTCCGAGTTTGCTGCAGAGTGCTGCTAGGCGAGCGGAATCCTCATCGTCGTCCATTTTAGGGGTGGGTTGGGTTAGGTTGTTTGAGAAAGGGGAGTTTTGGGTTTTGGATTTTGTTGTGGGAGGGTATACTTTGAGATGGTCGTTGATTTAGAGTTTTGGTTTTGGAGGTGGTGGTTAATGGTTTGAATGTGTATGTGGGTTAGATTTGGGGGAGAGGTGATCGGTGGTTTAGGGTCTGGGCCATTTCTCTATGATGGAAGTTGTGGGTTTTGTGGTTTGTGATGGGAAGAGGGGATGCCGACGAGGACGAAGATTCATCGGTGGAGTGGGCGGAAGTTTGGGGTTGAGGGTGAATCTGCCCAGTAGCAGTGATTTGGCTGCCCGTCGGCAGAGGAAGCTCGCAGTGGGCGAGAGGCATTCTAATTAGGTTGACATTATACATTATATAAGAGAATATGGAATTCTCTAACTCATTGTGTTTATTGGAGAAGATGATCAATCAACTATTGAACATGTTAGTCGATTAATTGCCGAACATGGAGAGCTAGGAACAAATGAATTCCCGAAAATTAGATTGTTCCATTTGTCTTTATAAAAAAATTGTATTTACTTGGGATACGAATTCATCTCCTAATTAGGGTGCGTTTGGTTGGGCTTTGGGAAAGCCCTTTGAGGTCCCAAAGCCCTTTGGGCAAATGTTGGGGTGTTTGGCAAGCAATTTCAAAAACCTTTGAGATGAAAGTTGGCTTTGAGAATGCTGAAAGTCCAAAGTTACTTAAATGAGCTTTGAGCTTTCAGCATTTTTGGAATGCTGAAGCCCACTTTAATTAATTTTTGTTAGTTGCCCATTTTGCCCTCAAAATTATATCAAAAGTCCGCATTTACCCCTGGATTGTTCATCTTCTTCATTTGTAGCCTTGTCCTCTGCCTTGTCCTCGCGGCTGAGGTCGCGTCCTCACCGCTGAGGTCACGCGACCTCAGTCGAGCTAGCTGGGTTGCTAGACAGAGCTGCTAGGATGGCTGGACGGCTGGATGGCTGGGCGGCTTAATTGGGCAATTGGATGGGGCTACCGGAAAACAGAGTAGGATGGCGCCGATGAGTTGGACATTCGGTTTGGGTCAATTTGGGCCATGCCGGAGGCAAACGAGGATCTCTGTGGATGGTGTTTGGAACTAAAGAGGAGGTTGGTAGTGAGATTTTGGCCTTGGTTGACCTCGATTGCTCGAGCCAAGGTCAGGTGAGCAGGGGATTAGGGTTTTGGGTTTGGGAGAGTCGGATGGCATAGCGGCGTCCAAGGCGGTGATGGCAAGCTTTGGTGAGGCAGGCAAAGCTTCTGGGACAATATCCCGGCCAAACGGCGTCAACGAACGCCACAAACGAACGGCTAGGGTTTCTTGGGAGCAACGCACGCGCAGGGGAGAGAGAGGAAGAAGACAAGCTAACATGGCTTCCTTCCTTTTGCCTTACTTTTTTTAGAAAAAAAAAAACTGATTGAAAGCCCATTTAAAATTCAAGTTTTGCCAAATACTAATTCAACTTAAAGCCCAGTCTAAATGTATTTTTACCAAACGCATTTTGCATTCTCTCAATGGGTTTTGGGCTTTCAGTATTCCCATTTCTCCAAAGCTTATTGCAAATGCTCAATCAAACGCACCCTTAAATCCATACTTGGGCAAAGATGGAAAGAAAATTCTTTTCTCAATTTTATAAAATTACTTGAAATATCAATTGCTGATTTGGCAAGAATCCATCAATGCGATAATGTGTCAACTAATTAGCTTGTTGCTCAATTCAAGAGGACTGGAAATAGATGTCTCACTTCGCTTTTAGAGAAAGAATTCACGGATGTAGCTTTTACTGGATTGAACAATCTTAGAGAAAAATTCATTAGTCAATTGACGACAAAGAGTGTCTCAGTATGAGTAATTACTTAAGGATAAAGATAGAGAGTCACGTGGAGACTTCACATAAAAGACACCTTTCATAGAAAAATATGCACCATATAAACTATGCAAAGAAAAACCAAATTCTCCAATGACGAGGAGCACATGATAAAACTCGACTGTATATCTTAAAAGAATCAGATGAATTGTTCAATTCTTTTAAAATTGAACATTTGTTTACACAAACAAAATGAGCAACTTTTGGTTATTATTGACCGGTAGATTTAGTTGATAAGAGAAAAGTTTGGTCATTTATCAACTAGATTATTGACAACTACATGAATCGACAAAAAAGTGAAGTTGACAATCTCGGACACAATTGCAAAAAAAAAGAAAGTATTAATTAACATAGTGGAATAAAATAACCATGAAAATAGTTGAATCAAAGAAAACATTAAGATAGAGGAGTTGATGAAATCGTCAAGGTAGTGGAATCAACATAACTGTCGATGCAACAATTCGATAACCCTTTGTTAACCTCTATCTGTAACCTTGATTGGTAACCATTGATTATAAGCTTTACATAACCACATGGTACTCTCCAAATGCCCATCCCTGCACGCATACAAACATTTTATCTTTCAATTTATGCATTGCAGTGATAATTTCCCAATTCATTTCATTGGTTAAATTCTGGCTTTGCGTCTTTACTTTCTCAAGCTTTGTTGTCAAGAAAATTCTAGTACAATTTGTACATGTTTAGTTTCTCTTGAAATGAAGTTATTGATTTCCTTGTCTATCGTGATATTTTCTATTTGGAATCGCTACAAAACCTATCTTTTTAAATAGTAATGAAAAAATAAATTTTGGTAAAAAAATATTTCTTTGCACAAGTAAATTCAGGCGAAACACTGGGTTTTAGTTTTACAACGTTGTTCTGCTTTTAGCCATTAAAGTCCTCATTTAAATAGGATTTGATAGAATAATTTGTTATATTTTGATAATTATATGTAACTAATAAGGATTATAGAGTTAATGATCGCTATATTTAGGGTGTCTTTGTCTAAGTTAGAAAATTATCGAGATCAACTTTCCAAATTTTTACTCTTTTGATTTGTTGAAAATTATTTGTTAAAAGAAAACCATTTACGGTAAAATAAAATATGCATGCTTAAAGTTATAGAAATGATTATCCAAACAAAAAAAAAATGAGAAAAATATTTTCATTAAAAAGGATTTTTTAGATAGTATTCTCCTTTTATCATGAAATTTTTCCTAAAACAAATGTATCTTTTTTCGTTTGCTTTGAGGAGAATAAATGATTTACTATTTTTTCAAATGATTTTTCGAAATAAGTAATTAATTAAAAATATTTTTATAATTGAGTATTTGCAGCCCTTATGGAATGGAGTCCCCCATCATCTCGTTGCTACCATCTCTTCTTGTCTAAAAGTTCCAATGGCTACTTTCTCCTAATTATTTAATCTTTTCATGAGAAATTCCATGATAACTTTTTTTGTTCATTTATTAATCTCTTTTGGGGCCCACATCTGCCACGTTGACCTCTCTCCCTCTCTCCCTCTTAGGGGTGAGCAAAAACAGGGTGGGTAGGTTCTAGATATGGACCCTGTACCCGATTCTGTTATAACCGGTTCTCATTTTTTGGACCATGTACCCTACTCTGTTTGCATTGGACCCTATACCCTACCCACCCTATTTTTCCGGTCTGGGAACATGGTTAATCATGTTTTATTTTGGAACCTATTTTGCTCATTATATACGACTTCGAATTTTATATTAATATACGAGAAAACAACATAATTCATCTAATTTATATTGTAACATTAATCACTTGTAATTAATGAATAAGTAAACTCTTTGATTAAACAAAAATTAAGGATCCAAAAAATAAATTATAATAAACAAAATCATAAGATAAAGCAAAAATCATAATATTACATATATATCGGTAACAAACATAAACCTAATATTTTTCTCATTACCATAATATTACATTAAACTTTTTATTTGCCTAAAATGGTTAATAAATTTATAGCGCAAGTATAAGTTCTCCAAAAGTGAAATCAACATAACTCATCATCTAAAAATGAAATCAGGCGAGTCAATCCATGTGGTACAAAATCTCTAAGAAAAACTAAAATTCATATATAAAGAAACATCAACAAGAAACCATGTTCCAAAAAAATATACAAAAGTTATGGTTTAATAAGTTTATTTACTTATAAAATCGGAGTTTTTATTAAATAAAATTTATTTGATAATGATCAAAAACATGGTCCAAGGTTCAGGGTAGGTTCCACACCTGGACCCTATACCCGACCCTGTTTTAACCGGTTTCTCTTTTTTGGACCCTGTACCCGACCCTGTTTACATTGGACCCTGTTCCCGACCCTGTTTTCAGGGTGGGCCGGTCCGGTTGCACACCCCTACTCCCTCTCTCTCATTGTGCTTCCGCGTGACATCTCTCTCTTTCTCAACGCACGCGCCAGAGCATAATGGGAAGTTACTGGCTCGCCCTTCTGGTCAAGAAGAAAATGTAAACGTGTCAGAATATTTCACCGCCCTTTATTTGACATTTCCTTCGATGGAGTTGATCCCTTTCCATTGCCAACTTTTGCAAACTTTCGGAGCCCAAACCACCTCTGCTCGTTCAAATCGATCATTGAATGGACCAAACGTGTTACATTCTGAGCACTCATAGATCTAACGTGTTTGTGCTAAGACTCCAGGAAGGAGTTCTTATTGAAAATGAAAATGGTCTTATATTGACGTGAAGTGAATTGATGATTATTAATTCGAACTATTTTATCTGAAGTTCGTGATAAAAAAAACGAAAAACTCACAGGGAGAATAAAAAGAGATAGATCTCCCACTTTTAATATAAGGCATATTTTTTAATCACTCATCAAATTTTAGAAGTATAGAGTTCATCTAAAGTTCATTAAAGTCGCCAAAATTGTCCTAAAATGGAATAATTCTGTAATTTTCTTTTCTCTCGAACACTTGTTGTAAGTACAATGAAATTAGATATATATTTTAGGGAAATTGGAGTATGATTTACTTTGTGACAATCTCATGTATACAACAAGCAAGCTAACATGATTTGCTTCCGTATTTTCAGAAATTTGATTTGATGGGAATCCAAGCTTGTGGGCATATCTGTCCTTTTCATTTTCCACTTGAATTTACTTTCCATTGCAATGGTTCTGTCGAAGGCTTTTCGAATTACAGTTGACTCTTACCGGTGCGATAGTTCCCTCTTTCTCATACACACTATTCTATTTATTGAAAGAAGTGGTTCTATAGTGATATATTTCTAGATATAATCTTAAATTGAGGCGTAGGTGTTACTCCTCTTGATTGATTGATTGAGTGAAGAAGACAAGCATGCTTCCTACTTAGACAAAATCCTTAGGCTTGCTTGCCTGCTTGAAGTTAGTATGTGTTGACAAACTATGATTGGTACCTAAACTTTGTGGAAGGTTCCCATTGTATCTTGCGGTAGGTTGCGTTGGGTAGCAATTCACCTACCACGTACCAAAGAATCGTTGACAACGGAAATTTCGCAGCAACACAACTTTTTGGCTCTAAATACAGAGAATTTTATCTTAAAATGTGCAGAAGATCCGATAATTGGTTTACAGATTGCAATGTCGAAATGGTATAGAGACTGCACCACACTCTTAGGAATGATTGCCTATTTTTTATCCTTTAGGATGTGGGGAAGATGATAATCGTACTAGGAAAAGTGTGTGGTGAATCATGAAGTGATACAGATTAGGCTAGGTTAACCTAAACTATTAATGATCTCCAACTTAAACTCACCAACTTTAGGTAATTGGGAGAGTGGAGTTGCGAGGGAAACGGTGCAATATGATAAAAATGCTACTACCATTCAAAAGTCGACACATGTACGGTTCCATCTCCTGTTGGTCATGTTAGAGAGTTTCCCTCTAATTCTAGGGCTAGGGGTATATGGACTCTCTTAAATTGAACCTTTGCAACCATCTTTTGAAAAATACCTTCAAAGCAAATACCTTCCTTAAAAAATTCATATGTATTCAGAATCACCACTAACTATCGAAATCATCTCAAAGGTAAATAAAGGACTATCAGGGTAACACTAAACCTAAATCAAGACTAGTATATGTGAACTAGGAACTTTGCGATGGAGGATTTAGTGCCACCTTAGTGCTCAAAGATTGGTATACGTGATACTCGTTTAGGCTTTATGGGACGTATAAATTCTGCATGTGAAGGCTCAATGATTAGTAATGTGAGCTTGAGCTCGTGACCAAGGGCTGCTGCAGCTTGGAGCTTAAGGTCATGGCCACAAAACATAGTTGTCCCACAACGAAGGAGGGGTCAAAGTTGGCAGCGGAAAGGGAGTGACTTCTGCGACAGCCCCAGGTGGACGGGAGGTCAACGGCGGAATCAGATAGTAGGGGTGTATAATAGAGGGGGAGGTGGGGGTTTTCTGGGTTATGGAGACCAGTCTTTATGCGAGAGTTATGAGGTTTGGGGATTTGCAAAGGAGCAATTTGGTATTTTCGAAGTAGGGACTTTGTCTTGGGCTGGCGAACTTGTATTTCAGAAGACATGTTACATTTCCAGTCATAGAGTGAAAGTTGAGGCATATTTTTGGTACGTCCTCAGAAAAATGACTATCCTACACTTACTGAACTATACATTATGATGACCCAAACAAACACAATTAAAATTAGAAAATTGTAAAAGAGAGAATATATAAGATACCAATTTGAACGTGGAAATATTGTTCTTTTAGAGTTTTAAGCGGTCAAGCCTTAGTCGAAGAGGCCTTTGCCGAAGAGAAGGCACAAGCCTAATGGATGGACATAGAGTTTCAGCCGACGAATGATTTTGAAGCCGATGGCGGCTGTGAAGTTCGATTTATCTAAGTTATTCTAATATTGCAAGGGAACACATAGAAATATTCATCTGCTGAAGCTCAGTGATCTGCGAAGGTGGTTAGCATGAGGAGCACGATCTTGATTTTCATGGAGGAATCGACTGGTATGATCGATTCTCCAATATCACTTTAGTATAACATGATGGAGTCCGGAAAATGTCTATGGCTTGTGATCTTCGACCCGCTTTGCTGACGTACCTGGGTAATTGAATATTGAGAGCTGGGACCCCATCGGAGAAGATTTTTCCAGGTGTGTTGGTCAAGCACGGTTCAAGGTGATCCATCCATTCACAAAGGCAATAAAAGTGGACGTGTCAAACAGATGCTTCCATTGGCTTGAAGAATGTCAAGTGTCATTTGATTAGTGGGTGGGTGGCTCATGCGGGGACAGATGGGGTGCTTGAGTGCTTCGAAAAGTTTCTTTTTTGAGTTGGTGCAGAGCTTGGTGGGATTCATGCCCTAAAGATTGTATGGGGTCAAGTTGGCCGATCAAGAAAATGTGATGAAAAGTAGATGGAGAAAATCAGCTCGGTTGGGGTCAACCAACCCAAGGAACAAGAAGGAGCTTCCATTCAGTGTACCTTATATCTCTGAACTTTACTAAATTATAATTCACTTTTAGAGCTTAAATGGAAATATCGAACTATATTTTATTTAAAAATAAAAGTAGGAATTTAGATATCATTAAGTATATATATATATTATATATATTTCGATAGAAATCTTTATTGGGTAAAGTAGTTTTTGGATAAATTTAACATCATGACTCCGGGAGTCACGACACGCGTCTCTTAAACTGTTTGAAACGACAATGATATAGCGAAAGGCTAGCACGATGGGAACGGCTGCTGACTTTTCTTGATGCATCCGTATTGCGCATTGACTTGATCAGCTTTCATATGTAAACTGAGGAGAAACAATCGGCAAAGCCCAATCAAGGGTTTGATGGGCTTGGCAGGTAACAGACGAGGCCCATTGGCAACTTTTCTTGGATAATTTAGCTTGTCAAGGCTTGTTGGGTTGATCACGGCCGAAAGTAAAATAAACTAGAAAAATCATAATAAACAAAAAAGAGATAAAGGCTTCAAGTGAAAAAGGAAATTGTTAGAAAAGGAAAATCCTTTCATTAAAGAAGAAAGCTCTGCTAAGAATAGGGAAAGTACACCTGCCGTCGTGATAAGCGACGAATCTCGAGCGATGCCGAACACAAGATGATATATCAGATGAAAGGGAATGTGATTGATGGGCATGAACCATTAACTATATTATTCCCACTCCGACTAACTAGAGTAAAGGGACATCTTAAACACGATGATCCATCGGGCGTTAGAAAACGTGGTGCGGCCATTAAAGATGGGGAATGATAATTGTGCAAAACTGAAACCTTAGGGATTTACAAAACTTAGTAGAATCTTTAGTATACATGTCAAAATTCGTTTATTACAATAATGGAATTTGGCCCTTCTTGGCAAAGGATGCACTATTGAATAACTCCGTATCAGAGAAACTTGGATTCTTTTAAAATTGGGGTCCAGGAAGTTGCCCATTCTTCGACTTCGTCATCCTAATATTCTAGCTTTACTTCGGTCGCCTCCTGTAAGGCTGGACAATATCATCCAGACTCTCTTTTATGTAGCTTCCTACTCTATTCACATTCCTGGCAACACCAGATGCGACCAGACTTGCGTTTCTCTTAAACCTGCAAATCAACGGAATTTGTCATCTGGATTTGCAAGTGATCCTAAAACACAAAGGAGGATAATACGAATCTTGGTAGAGGACTTGCCTACTCAAGTAATCATCGCCTGAAGAAATTGCTGGCTTGTGACTCCGCTGATGAGGAAAAGCATGACTATCTGCAGCTGAAGGCAAGGGGATTAGCCATCATGCGAAGAAAGAACCAAATTGTTGCTAAGCAACTAATGTGGAATAGCATGAAAAGAGCACATCTAGGGCCTAAGCATACAATAAAACATGGCAAGGGGATTGTGGCTAAGGCTACGGTAGAACAAGGACAGAATGGTAAGTGTGTGCTGGCAAATATAACCAGGTAAAAAGGCAAGCATTGCAAAAGAGAAATAAGCTCCTCACCTTCCTTTTTATGAAGGTTCGCAGTAACATTATCAGCAGGTGTTGTTCTTTTATCTAACAGAACCTGAGACAAATTTAGCTGTCAGATGAAAATGAAGTAGGGGACAAATCATACGACATACCCAAGTTTACCAACCAACCACTCAAGAAGAACCAAATATGTTCACTACACAACACATCATCGTAATCACAAGAAAATCCAAAGATAAATGCAGTCCTTAGATCCTACTTTTCAATAACTATGCGTAATTTATGCTTGAAATTGAAGAGACAATTGATAGTTCACTTTCTTATTACATTTTATACCAATGACAGAAGAGACGATTAGTAATTTTTTTTGGTCAATGAGACGATTGATAATTGAAGGCTCTCTTTTGAGTTGACTACTTAAAACAGAAACTTCCAAAGTAACAACATCGAAGCAAACATACAACTACATCAGCCAGCAAAAAAGAAGAAACGACAACTCAAAAAATATATTTTCCAGCCATTGCAAAAAATTATTGGTTTGCTGTAGTCTAGCTGGACATTTTCAAGACCAAACTCAAGCATAAGCACATGCACGATTAATTTAAGGTCACGCTAGCTTCAGGGACTATAATCACCATACTGTGCAGCCTATGTTGTGTCTTCATCCTAATTAAATACAAAACCTCGAATAAGCAAAATATGTAGCACCTGGGTATCTTGTGTTCTTTGCAGACTTTCTCTAACAAAAGACACTGAATCAAATGACAATCTGTACAAGTACCCAAAAAACACAATTAAACAATGTCAAGCCTCCAAGATATTTATATGGACTAATGAAAAGAACACTATGGCCCCACTAAAAGACAATGTCAAAAGTAGGATCTCAAAAGCATCATTTCAATTACATTTAACTGAGTCAACCAAAAAGAAATCCCACTTCAATAATCATTATCTCGGTCTCAATATTTATCCTGCATTTGCAAGCAACTTGAATCCATAAGAAAAACACATCAATAGACTTAAGATACAACATTAAGGGACACTAGGTGCTTAGACCCTTCAACTTTTGTGTTGAACAAAAATACCATCATGATGTCATTAGGAAGAAGCTGGTTCATAAAGACAGGCAATCCCATTGAGGTGAAGACGGAGAGGAGTCATTACCTCAATACCATAAACACAGACTGGAAGCTCTGCTTGTTTATCCTTCAGATCTGAAGATTGATTATTTCTCTCCGAGAAAACAGAGTAACCAACGCAGGCATAGCTGAAGTCTTTCAGATTCCGGCCCTCTTTGGTGGCTTGCAACTCAGATTTTCCCACAATATAGCTTGGCACTGATCAACAATTGTAAGAGTCAGCATATACAAGTAACAGCTTCCAATAGGACTAAAGAATTCATGCTTTTCTCAAGATGGAGCTGGAACATATTGTCTGTGGGTCAACGAATTTAAGACAATGGGTACCTTTAAGTGAAAATTGCAAATTGTCAAACCAGTGTTTTCAAACCCAAGCTGCACTGGCCGATTAAGCCAGGAACTGGAGCATATTATGGTACGCTTCATGGAAAACAATTGGAGGGGTAAAAAACCAATCAAACCCAGCATGGATGGTTCAACTGGGACAACTTCTGACTGTTTCCTTGGCCTTATGAAAAAGATATTTTCGCCTTGCACAGGCAAGGTTAAAACCTTTGTTCACTTGGAAAAGCAATTGGGGCACTTTCTACTGGACCATTAACACTTTTCTGACATATAACTATAAAATAGTTTACTTAATCAAATGTAATTTTGATCCACTTTGAATCTGTAACTATGAGATGTAACTTTGATCTGCTTTGCATCCATAACTATCAAATGTAACTTTGATCCCCTTTGCATCTGTAACTATTCTTTAACATCAGTCAGATATGACTAGCAAAAAATCTAACAAGCCACGTTTTATCCTTTTTATCCAATGATCCACATTGAATGCTGGACCTGTAAAAGCACTTATGGGATGATAGCAATTCCCCCAGATTATGTCCAATATCATACTCAAAAAGTGCTAGTCCAGAAATCAGCACAAAAGTCATGGCTCATCTCAGTGCAGCTTAAGTTAAGGCTTTGTTAACAGAGAGTCTTTCCGGTTGCCCCACAATCAACCATACCATTCGCTCTAGAAGCAAGACTAAATTTGGAGGCAAAACACGAGAACAAGAACCCCACCAAACTCTACAATCTCAAACAGACGCAAAACAATTAGAAGGGGAACCGGCAGCAGCGGGCGTACTCACAAGAATCCCAATAAGCAAGAAAAACCTGTCAACGACTATGTGCAAAATAAGCTTAGACATCGAATAAACATCAACAAATCGACCAGAAAAGAAAAGAAAAGAAAAATGGTAATTTTGGTCCCCAATCTAACTAGTTAATCTTGTCGGACATAACCCTCGCGTCGCAAAACCCTCCGAGCTCAATTCCAATCAATTGCCCAAATGCGATGCCATCACCAAAGCCATCAAACCCGACACGAGAAGAGAAAAGAGCGAATCGCAGCAGATTACCAAATTCTCTCCGCCGTTCGCGGTGTCAATTTTTCTCATCAGGGCGGGGGAAGAAAAGCAGCGGAAAACGTCGAAAACAAAATGAGGCAGGAAACGAGTTCAACGAAGAGGAAAGACGGACCTCCGTCGAGAGTCCTGGAGAAGCCGACGCAGGTAGGGGCCTGAGATCCGGATTTCCGAACGGAGGAGAAGTACAAGCACCCCTTGCACGACTTCCCTCTCGATCCTGCGCTCCCGTGAGGGTTCGGCCTAGGGCTAGGGCTAGGGCTTTCATGGCGGACCTGAAGGCGATCACCCGCGTCTTCCCCTTTGTTCGTTTCCATTGGTGTTTCCTTCTTGCGGCTGATCAAATCGAATCTGCAACCGCAATCTCTCTATGGATGCGAGATTGAGAGAGAGATGACTCGCTAGTACTCGGAATGGAGATGGGAACGGCGAAGAAATCGTCAGGGGAGAGATTCCACCTGTGTGAGGCGGCAACCATCAAACCTGGTGAGCTCCGTACGGGCGAGAAATGCATTTTGTCTTTGTTTCCGAGCGATATACGCAAATAAATGAATCGATTTACTAAAACGCCCGTGAATTTAATCAAGTGATGAAGACATTTCCTTTTCTCTTGCTCGAGGCCCACCATCCCGATTAGGCGTGAAATTGAATCAACAATCGAACTGGAATCAAAATTAAGAGACAATTACAATCGTGACAAATATAAAATTATATCATCAAAATTCCAATTAAAACTAACATGGTATAAAGCACATTTCAATTTCAGAGTCAATATGCTCAAAAACCTGCAATCACGCTAAACACAATTTGATGCATGATTCGATCCAAATTTCTTAATATTTATCGACCCACGTCTCAGGTTCTTGCCACAACCAACATAAAGTTCACGCCTTATGTGTGCGATAGTTGGCCTTGTTAGGCTCAACTAAACACCACGCAAACGCGCCTTAGGGTAGCCCACATAAAAATGCCCTAGTGTAATAAAACCAATCAATTTCATAAATATACAATATGCTCATGCTTCAACAAGCGTACGATCAACAATTCAAGCCAAGCGATTTAAAAGACAAATGTACCACATGAATCTCACTCATGGCCATATGATTAATAATCGAATCACACGATTATTTAATGTACCACATGATTATTAGTCATGGCCACACGATTAATTATCGTACCACATGATTATCAGTCACGACCACATGATTGATAATCGGACCACATAATTAATTAACGTTTCATAAGAAATAACGTCATAAATCTTAAGATATCTTCTTTTGCAAGATATTTTCTCCTTGCATCATCCATGACCTCATATTCATAGATGCCCATAAAGTACACATGTGACATCATCATGTTTGACCATGACATCACCAAACTCAAATTCGGAAATCACCATGGTAGCCCACAAAACCCACGTTTTTCTCACTCAAATCTTCGTGTAAACATCTCTAATTTATGCCATAACAATAACTACATGATGACACGTCAAAATCATACAAGAAAATCCAAGTTCTAGCATCCAAAAATCACCATTTAACCTAGTCAAAGTTTAGAAAGATACTTACCTTAAAAGTGAGCTAAAAATGTGCACACACAAAGACGGAATAGGCTCTGAACCACTATTCCAAAACCGTTGTAGCAACGAAGGTGAAATCGAACAATAAACAGGAAAAATGGAGAGATTTTTTAGAGAACTTGAATTGATGGAGATGGCGGCCGTATGAAATTATGAAGAGAGAGAGAATGAGCTGAAAAATTCTCCTTTAAGAGGTGATATATTTAATCCAAGGGCCAAGGATCAATCTTGATCAAAAGGAGATTTAATGGCTAAGATTTAACCTTAAGAAATAAGGCTAATAAAGAAGACATGTGCGTGTTATCCAATTAATAAAACATCAATAAAAATAAATAACAAAGTAAATTATTCAACCAAAAAATAATCGATAATCGAACTAAGGGCAAAACGGTAATTTCGATTTTCGGGCCAATCTCGCGTTTTCTTGGGACTTCTCAAACTTTACCACTAAAATTTCTAACAAAATAAGGCGTAGTCCAAATGATACTTTAATGTCATCGAAAGTTCGATACCCAAGTTCGAAGGTTAATTTGTGATCAAAATCGATCATTTGTCATTTCAGGGTTTTTTAAATTAACTGGCAACCTTTTAGGTATTACGTGTATTGACCCTCGATTGATTCAAAAATCATGTTATGTTTGGTTTACTCTAGTCATGGTAAACTTGGTTTCCATGTGGCCGTAAGGTTCAATCTCTAGTTTTGAATATTGCGATCATTAGAAATTCCGATTTAGATTAATTTGTAAATTATACTATGGTCAAACGGAGTCACCCATGAATCAATTATATAACATTAGCAAATTGTTCTAAACCAATCTTAGGTCGGCTTATATTGATCCCACATATTCCTTTAATAACTCTTATTGTTCAAGCATCGATCCACGTTCAAGTTCTTAGGTCAGCATAAACAATTTATAGTTAGCATTTCCCTATTGGTTAGTCTTTTTGAGAGTGATCAATTCCGAGTGAGATTTAACTGGAGCACAACCGATGAAATATATATCATTTCATTTATCTCGAAAAAGGGATGAATTTTAGAATGTCACAATACATACTCATATGTATGATACGATGATATTATTACATGAGTATATATAAATAATCATATCATACCATGTTGTGGAATGATGTGATTATACCATATACCATTATGAATATTAGATAATGGTATACAATTATTGGTTAGATATTAGTTATATTTATATTAGATAATTATATACCAATGATATGATATATATATACATATGGTATATATACTATATTATTTCATATGTATATACCATAACTATACTAATTATTAGTTATCATAATTGCTATACTCATAAATATGAATAATGGTATACCATTATTCACATAATATGTATACATATTAACATGTTTTATCTTTACTAGTATATTAAATATGAGATATTATCAATACTTATTGGTACATATAATTGATTATGTATGCTAACATGATAATACTCAATGATATGGTATATACTATACAATATCATAAGATACATTATTAATATAATCTAATATTGATAGTTGTATTTACTCAGATGGTATAATCATACCATTCCATAACATGTAATGACATGATTATTGGTATATACCCAAATGTATATATAGCATATATACAATATATTGATTATTAATAATGTATATTATAATAATCAATAGTACATATTATTAATAATAGCATATACCTATAAGCATTAGTCTTCATTATAATGTAACCGATATGATATATCAATAATTGTTAAACATGTTAATATGTATACACATACGATCGTTCATATTATATATAATGGTCAGATATATGGTATACCTTAACATATATACACATAGTATGTATATATATATATACACCATATTCTTATCAAGCAAACAAGTCGATCATGAAACAAAGAAAAAGGAAAATCCAAATATTCACCCTTACGACTGTTTGAATGAACATCGGTTAGGAAATTTAAATTAGCAATCTTGTTAGCGCTCCTCCTAGATGGCCGAACTACCAATGGCCAAATTGGCCGAACCAATAGCCTTATGTCTTTTACTTGATAAAGTGAGCTGTGAATGGTGGTATCAGCAATAACAAATAAAGATGCCTCCGAACAACAATGAAGTGAGGAAATATACATAAATAAAGGAAATGATCTTTAGTTAAAATTTGCGAAATGGAGTATGAGTGACTGATGAGCAACAGAGAAGCAGAGTGTGGATATTGAGAAAGGTGGTAATGGAGTGGACCTCAAATGGGCAATCTGGCAACCTTTAATATTTTATAGTAAATAAGTTGATCATGATTGAGAAAATGAATGTGATAAATGACATTCCTAGAACTGGAGGAAGAGACAAAACTTGAATAGAACGAGCAACTAATAGAGTTGAACAAAGATTTTAAAAAGACTCCCCTGATGGGCCCCAACAATCGGGGAAATTTCTGAGGAAAGGAAGAAAACGATTCTTGAAGGAAAAGATTTCCATATGATCCTGAAAAAAAAATGTGCCAAAATTTGGTCTATTGGTGGGGAGCTCGTGACAATGTAAAACATGAATAAATAGGCATTCACATTACTAATTTGTATGTAAGTGTCTTAAATCTTGTGGGTTTAAGAACTTAATACTAGGCTTAGAAATAGCAACAGAAATCTTGATACTAAGTACTTTTCTCAACAAAACAATGTATATTGGGTCTGTTTGGTTCAACATTTAGGAAAAGCTATCGAGAAAATGCAAACATCTTAGCCTAAAGCCATTGGGGAAATGTAAATACTGTTTGGTAAATTGAAATTGACAAGAGCCTTGAAATGCAACTTTGAGGGAATATCGTTTGGTAAACTAATATTTGTAAAGTTGTTTGTTGTAACGAATTTTTTTAAATATTTAGCTTTAATTTGTTTGAAATTGAAAAAAAGTACGCTTATTTTCATGTCTAGAGTAATGTAAAAGAAGCATATTAGCAAATTTATAAGTAAAAAAAATTCATATTAAACAATATCTTTTCAATTAAAGAAGAGGTTCATTTCATTTATAAATATAAGTCGCACATAATTCAAGTAAATGGTTCCATTGTCCCTAAATATTACAAATATCCTCAACAATTTGTTAAACTTATAACTAATTAATCACGTAAATATCAAGTGATGCATTATCATTTGAACCACTTGCGCCATCATCCGTAACATCATCAACTTCAATTAATTAGCCATATTTCGGATCCAAATTTGCTACTTCAAAATCCCTATCGATCACGAGATACTTCGTATATAATTGTGCAAAGTTATTGTAGCTATGACAATTTGCACTTGCTTTGCATACGGATAACTTGACATGTTAGTTAGATCTTCCATTTATTTTTTAATACGTCAAATACTCGCTCAATTTCCGATCACAATGAAGAATGTGAACAGTTGAACACTTCTCGATATCTATTAGATGCAGGGCCTTGGCGAAACTCTGGCAAATGATATCTCACTTCTCTATAAGGCCCTAAGTAACTTGTGAAATTTGGATATCTAGCATCTACTAATTAATATTTGTCTATGTAGTATAATATTAAATTAATTAGTGTATGCCACATACATACATATCAATGTACATAAATCATTACTTAACATACCTGGAGGAGGATGGAGAAATTGTACATTATCTCTCCTCAAAGTGTCATGGAAGATATGGGTATCATGAGCTTGGCCCTCCCAACCAGCACAAAAATACACAAACTCTATGTTAACATTGCATATAGCTAGCACGTTTTGAGTTGTAGTTCCTTTTCGATCAATAAAACAAAATTTATCATACGTAGGAACTATCGTTGAAATATGTGTACCATCCATAACTCCAATGCAATTCTAAAACAAATAATACAAAATGTTACAGAATTTACCCTTTAGTTTTTCATTTTCTTTATACGATAACACTAACATTAAAATATGGAAAAAACTGTTGATCTTTCTTGATCTTCTTTGGAACTTCTTTGTATTGTCGATCGGTTGGTTAGATCAAATCTTTCGCCATATTACAAACTTTATCTAAAATTAAGCTAAAGTGCATTATGGTTTTCCCTTAAGCGCTGAAAGAGTTCTTGTGCTAACCTATTACCTATATCATGTCCCAACATATAAAGAAACATTACAACCATTTCTGCAACATCGTATTCCTAGATCCTGTAAGACCATAACGTGTTACCAAATCATGCGTTAAATTACTAAATACAACCTTATGCATTCTAAACATATTGTAGCATCTAATCGGATTAGTATCTTTGCCCATGAATTCTCTTAACCATACAAAACCTGTATGTTAAAATACACAAACTCTATGTTAAAATTGCATATAGCCAGCACGTTTTGAGTTGTAGTTCCTTTTCGATCAATAAAACAAAATTTATCATACGTAGGAACTATCGTTGAAATATGTGTACCATCCATAACTCCAATGCAATCCTAAAACAAATAATACAAAATGTTACATAATTTACCCTTTAGTTTTTCATTTTCTTTATACGATAACACTAACATTAAAATATGGAAAAAACTGTTGATCTTTCTTGATCTTCTTTGGAACTTCTTTGTATTGTTGATCGGTTGGTTAGATCAAATCTTTCGCCATATTACAAACTTTATCTAAAATTAAGCTAAAGTGCCTATTATGGTTTTCCCTTAAGTGCTGAAAGAGTTCTTGTGCTAACCTATTACCTATATCATGTCTCAACATATAAAGAAACATTACAACCATTTCTGCAACATCGTATTCCTAGATCCTGTAAGACCATAACGTGTTACCAAATCATGCGTTAAATTACTAAATACAACCTTATGCATTCTAAACATATTGTAGCATCTAATCGGATTAGTATCTTTGCCCATGAACTCTCTTAACCATACAAAACCTGTATGTTAAAATACACAAACTCTATGTTAAAATTGCATATAGCCAGCACGTTTTGAGTTGTAGTTCCTTTTCGATCAATAAAACAAAATTTATCATACGTAGGAACTATCGTTGAAATATGTGTACCATCCATAGCTCCAATGCAATCCTAAAACAAATAATACAAAATGTTACATAATTTACCCTTTAATTTTTCATTTTCTTTATACGATAACACTAATATTAAAATATGGAAAAAACTGTTGATCTTTCTTGATCTTCTTTGGAACTTCTTTGTATTGTCGATCAGTTGGTTAGATCAAATCTTTTGCCATATCACAAACTTTATCTAAAATTAACCTAAAGTGCCTACTTATGGTTTTCCCTTAAGCGCTGAAAGAGTTCTTGTGCTAACCTATTACCTACATCATGTCCCAACATATAAAGAAACATTTCAACCATTTCTGCAACATCGGTATTCCTAGATCCTGTAAGATCATATCGTGTTACCAAATCATGCAAAACCTGTATGTTAAAAAACCTGTATGTTAAAATACACAAACTCTATGTTAAAATTGCATATAGCCAGCACGTTTTGAGTTGTAGTTCCTTTTCGATCAATAAAACAAAATTTATCATACGTAGGAATTATCGTTGAAATATGTGTACCATCCATAGCTCCAATGCAATCCTAAAACAAATAATACAAAATGTTACATAATTTACCCTTTAGTTTTTCATTTTCTTTATACGATAACACTAACATTAAAATATGGAAAAAAACCGTTGATCTTTCTTGATCTTCTTTAGAACTTTTTTGTATTGTCGATCGGTTGGTTAGATCAAATCTTTCGCTATATCACAAACTTTATCTAAAATTAAGCTAAAGTGCCTACTTATGGTTTTCCCTTAAGCTCTGAAAGAGTTCTTGTGCTAACCTATTACCTACATCATGTCCCAACATATAAAGAAACATTCCAACCATTTCTGCAACATCGGTATTCCTAGATCCTGTAAGACCATAACGTGTTACCAAATCACGCGTTAAATTACTAAATACAACCTTATGCATTCTAAATATATTGTAGCATCTAATCGGATTAATTATTTTGCCCATCAACTCTCTTAACCATACAAAACCTGTATATAATGATGTTATGCAAGGTTGTTTATATAAATGAATTGCTTGATAAGCAATGGAAGCTGATGCGATTGTGAACAAATCATCAAATTCTTCTTCCTCCTGTTCACAAATTTCTCTTTTTGGAGAATCATCCATAACTGCATAATAAAAAAGCCAACATACATTTCATCATGTAAAATTAATTATCAACGAGTACATCAAATGACCGATTGATGTAAATAGAAATGATCCATAACACAATTCTCACATTAAGACATAGATAGCAATGAAGTCCATATATGATGCATATAAAAGTCTCAACACAAACTAATAAATCAACGAGTATAAACACAAATGATGCAAATAAAAACCTCAACACAAACTAATACATAAAAGAGTACAAATAGACGCTCCTAGCCACTAAGTTTCTCCAACTCACGCTTGAGATACTTAACCTTCATAGCAGAAGATCTGTCTATTATCTTTCTGTCCCCTAAAATGATCGATTGCAATATATATATATATATATATATATATATAAGGCTTCATCTTTCGCAATCTCAGGCATGGCATCCAAAATTTCAATGAAATCCTTGAAATGACCAAGTCTATCTTTTACTAGAGTTGATTGAGCAGTGGCGCTCCTACTTTCAACCGCAGAGCAGAGTTTTTCACTTTGATTTCCAAGCTGCTGTTGTGGGGTCATTCTCTTTTCCTTCTATCCTCGAGCTTGCCTAGTTGAAGCTTGTGTTTTTCTTCAATGAGTCTGAGTTCCAGTTGAACCAACAAAATTCTTAGCCACATCATCATCATCATCAGTAGATCCTCTCTCCCCTAAGCCTTCACCAATACCAACTTGTATGGGTTTAAGATCATCATCAATAGCTAAACCTTGTCCAAGAGTCCATGTGACTCCTCCAGTAGCAACTATACACATAAACATTCTATCTAGCAGCATTTGAAGATCGGAAGATATGCATTTCGTCTTAAAAATCTTTACCTTAGGATTAGCTTGTTATAATAAAACATTTAAGTAAGTTGTACTTTTAATATAAATTTAATGGATAAGAGAATGAATAGAAAAAACTAAACCTGAATTTTGGCCTCTCACCATTCATTGCTAGCATAAATGGTTTTCTTTATGGCATCCCATTCTAGTCTTGTTTCATTTAAAACTAATGTCCTCCATCTTTTCCATTCTTCCTTAAGATTATACCACTTACTTTTCATTTGCATTTTATCGTACTTTTTCCCGGTCAACTCATCGAATTTATTCATTATTACAGTCCACCCATCCCTCTTGTTAGATGCAAGATGATTGCCCTTGTCAATTTGCTCAATGCACAGCTTACAAAAAGTTTCCACATCTTCAGCGGTCCAATATGCCTTTCCTTTTGATGAATTGGCCATCTTCTTCTAGCATTATTGGAGCAAGATACTACTATGAGATGTTAACTAAATATATCGTTTTTGTTCCATAACAAAAAGCGAAGTAAACAAAAATATAATGTACTAGCACTTGATAGCAACTACTCCACAGTTCAGTCATTGAGAGTAAAACCAAAGACAAACAAGAAAGTAAAACCACTCTAAATTGAGGTAAAGATCTGAGCAAGAACACCAAAGACTATTCAAAACAAGAAAAAACAAACACGGTGGAGATTTAAATCAGTCAATAGTTCAAAACAATCAACCATTCATTCTCATTTGCTAAACTCATAAATCAACTTTTGTAGGCCTATCTCTACATGCACTAAAGCAGAACAATCGATCCAAAGCTAAACAAAGCAGAATAGTGAAGAATGCCTCATTCACGTGATTAAGAATCAATCGATCCAAAGCAGAACAAAGTAGAATAGCACTTGCAAAACTTGCTAGAAAAGTGAGAGCGAGAGACGTGAGCGGGAGGCTGAGTGCGAGTGGCTGGAGTAGGAGTTGGAGGGGGGGAACCGCTGGTCGCGCAAGATATCTGGAAGAACGACGGAAAGGAGAGGCAACGGGAGGGATAGTTACAAGGGAGAGGCGACGGGAGGGAGAGGCGTAGAGGATGAGAGGTGTGGAAGAGAAATCAAACCTAGGGTTAAAGGGGGAAAAAGTGGAATTATTATAATAGATAGGGGTAAACTTGTCCGAAACTTATATTTTCATTAAAAAGGAGGAGAGCATGTCAACAAAGTCATTTCCAAATACCGGTCTAGAGCAGCAGTGGGCAAAAGGCATTTGAGGAACTTTAGAAATGTAATGACATTACTTAAAAGCTGTGTGAAGTGTTTGCCAACCAGCAAAGCATTTTGCCAAAGGCCTTTATAGGCCAAAAGCCACTTCCAAATGCTGAACCAAACGGGTTCATTCTATGATAATATATATATATATATATAATACACTCATAATGGTGTGATTATACCATACGAGTATATATCATGGTGAGTATCATTGTGAATATTAGATAACGGTATATCATTATTGGTTATATATTGATTATTGTTCATATTAAATATTGGTATACCAATGGTACGGTATATACCATACCATAATATATATGACATATATATTTCATATTATACCATATGTATATACCATAACCATACTAATTATTGGTTATCATAATAGTTATACCATATATATAATCATACTAATAAAATATAAATAATGGTATGTACCATTATTCATATAATATATAATACATATTAACATGTTTAACCTTTACTGGTATATTAAATTTGATATATTATAATGGCATATTAGACTAATACTCATTATTATATATAATTACTAATAATATGTACTATTGATTATGTACGTTAATATGATGGTATTCAATGATATGTGTATACTGCATAATATTATATAAGTATAAAATACATTATCAATAATCATAATAGTTTACCATTATCTAACATTGATAATGGTATATATTCATATGGTATAATCATACCATTCCATAACATTGTATGATATGATTATATGTATTATATATTTATTCAATATTATCAATAATGTATCTTATCATGTTAACATACATAATCAATGTACATATTATTTTTTTTTTTGGTAAATCAATGTACATATTATTAATAATGGTATATACCAATGAGTATTCGTTTAATATACCAATGTAACAAATGTGATATATCAATAATGGTTAAACATGTTAATATAGCATATATCATAATTTATATTATATGATAATGGTCATATATATACATAGGTTGCATTTGGTCGTTCGGATTTCTGAACGGGATAAAACTGAATAGGATAGAATAAGAAATCCATGGATTTCTTCAAATCACATCCATTGTTTGGTGAATATCGGATTTAAAATCAGATATCTCAATATCATATCCAATCTATTGTTTGATGAATTACGGATTTAAAGTCATATAGCCTCGTATCTTATCAAATTTGTCGTTTGTTGAACTACAAATTTAAATTCAAATATTTTAAAATAATAATATAATGCAGTATAAATTTGCATATTTAATATTCAAAAAAAAATCATCCAAAAAATTATATATATTTTTTCAAATTAATAGATTCTCATCGAGTTTCAAATTAATAGATTCTCTTTTCTGCGGCATTTAGCTGAACACCTGATGAGCACGTGCGCACGACGCCTACCGCATGGTTAGTGGCTGACCGACTACAAGCTACGCTTGCTAAACACCGTAGCGTCTTGTTGGCGTGCCTCTCATCCATTGGATGGCTGCCAGCTGCCCCTAGCCACATCGTCTTCCTCCGCCCAAAACTCGAGCCTTGCCACTATACTTGGGAGACCGCCACTATTTCGATTGCTCGTGTGGCCACCATTTGGAGCATCATTAGTGGTGTTAGAATCTATGTAACCCCCTCTTCCAATCTTAACAAACTGCCGCCCCTATCGTCGTCGTATCTATCGCTAAGAGCTGCCTAAAGATGCCATCGCGAGCTGATCTTCCCCCTATTCACGAGAAGCTCACTCGGATGACCCATAGCTACCACTCATTTTTTGGTGACACGCAGGTCATGCCACCACCACCGGAGCACCCCTAGACATTAGCTCAACTTAGTGGTAACTGTTGTCGCCGGCGATTGCCCCTGAAGCCGATGATTTCTCCCTTGAGCCGCGATTGCCCCATAATCCTCTAAAGGGACTGTTCATGTTCATCATGCCTCCTTCGACGAGACCCAGCTGTTGCTGCCGCCTCCAATCAGCAGCAGAAGCCTCATGAGTCCAAATCTACCAGTTGTTGTCGTCGGCACTAAGCCATTTGAGAAAAATTGGGCTCGAAATTCGGTTGTCCTCTCCAGAATCGTAGTCGCGATCTGTTGCTTCTTCGAGCGATTTGTCGCCGGTTCGGCTAACGGTCACAAAAGATTGGTGAGAGTTTGCTTTACAAAGCCCAGTCGATCTCCGCAACTGCTTTGGCCCGAGAAGAGAGAATCGAGCCATGACCTGACTACCCCTCGCTCGACTCGATTCCAAACCTGGTTAGGGGAATCGGGCATGTTTGCTGGAGATAAGGGCGATCGGCACTGTTTCTTCGCCAACAACCACCACCAAGTTCAACGAACCTCCACGGGCAAGGGCCGTTGTCAAAAGCCTCGCAAAGGGTCGCTAGAGCCTCGTAGAAGATTTCCCGGAGCTACCTCGAAACTAAGCCACCTCGTCCGTGGTGTTGGATCGGAAATTGGAAAGCTGTACCAAGCTTGGGTGCGATCGAAAGTGCAAGAAATGTGTCACTGCAAGCCGCCATTTGGGATGCACAGGCCAACAGTGAGTGGGCACTATACCTTTATTAGGCAAACTATCGTTTTAGTAGAATTATTTGAATGGTTGGACTGAATGTTTAGATGAATGGGCCAAGTATGGTTAGGTATAGGATATCGACGATGAGGTGACTAGGAAATCGATTAGGAGGCATGTTTGCAGTGCGAGGCCTTATTATATGATTGGATGGATTGAGGTGGCTAAACGACCTTAAGCAATGGTTGGATGTTGAATGAATCTGATAAGAGATTGATGGGACCGTAGTTGGTAGCAATATGACGTTTTAGCATAATTATTATGATTATTTAGATGGTCTAATTGTGTAAATAAGGGGTGTACAATTATCTGTCGGTGGCTAGAAATCGAATCGATTATGTGGCTAATAGGCCCTAGTCAGTCGACGTGGTCAACAAAGCCTAGTGTTGTGATGATGAGAAATATATGAATCGCATGGTGATCGTTGGACTGACTGATACGATCATCGGTACTGGACCGTCTATGATGGTGATGGCATACCAGAAAATGATGGCTAGAATGCCCAGTTTAGCCGTGGAGCCAATTGTGGCTTTGGCTGATACGCCAATGAGGTGGCGATCGTATGAATTGGTTGTGTGGCCAATGAGCCCTAATTATTGGTGGGATAGTGATGAGTGACTATTGAATTAGAAAGCAATGATGACTTGAAAATGCTTAGCTAGGGTTTCAGGCCGGTTGTGGACGGCCTCATTTAGCTAAACTATGCATTTTTTTTATTTACGTACTTTTTCATTTTATGAAATATGTTATCATGTGGCTGATTTTGGTTTGACTGTTATGTTGGGCTTAGTGCTAAGTCTCGGTCATGGACCGATTGACTCATAGGTAGACTTGTTTAGCAAAGAGAGAGATCTTAGATGTGTTGCATGATAAAAGAATGGAATGAAGGAAATATGAATATGGCATTAATATGTTCTTATATGAAAGTTGATATAATTGAGAGTTGGGTTGTGGCTTTGGTGGTATCAAGAATGATACAAGATTTCACGATTTTGTGGACTATGGTCACGATATGATAAGTTAAATGGCTTTGGGCCGAGTCTCCGTTGGAGATCGGTTGACTAACAAGTCTAGCTCATGAGAGCGGTTGATCCGACGACGCGGGTCAGAATTCAAGGCTAAGCGATGGATTAGACAAGAAGTGGAAAGAGAATTTCGAGATAATTAATGAAGTAGAGGAAATAGGAATTGATCAATCGTGGGGTGAGAGATCGATGATAGGAGCTTGATTAGACGTGATAGTTGAGGGCGAGAAGCGATTAGGGACCCTGGGGTGATGGTGTTCCTAGTTTTGGGTTAGAGTTCACTTATTGAGATATCTCCATATCTCACCCCTTAACTTTAACCCCGTTTTCAAGTACATGGTGAATACTGATTTTGGAGGTGAGTACTGTGGGAGGAAACTTGCACTTCCGTTGAAGACTTGAAGGTCAGCGTCTATCAATCGAAGAAAGAGGACAATCGGGGACTGCCGTACTCTCGAGAAGTGGGGTGTGATGGACCTTGACAGTATATAACATATCATCGAGTATCAATGAGCATTTGTCTAATATACCATTAAAATGTAACATATATGACATATCAATAATGGTTAAACATGTTAATATGTATACACGTTATATGCATTGCATCAATGCAATTGAAGCAACATTGTTAACCATCTCATTAACAATTTTTTTGTACTCTCCATGGTGGTATTGTAGAATAGAGATTGATCCTGAAATTCAAGTTACAATTAGATTTTTTAAGCTACAAAAAACCTCCAAACACAACTTCTCAGAGTGATTTGCTATGAAGTACATATAATCATAGAGGAGAGATATGTAGATCCACAACAAAGACTCTCTAAATAGGAAAGACCATAATAGAGAAACATGGCTTAAGACACTAGGAAGACCACACTCTATGACACAAGCCATAGCAAAAGCTAGCTACTACTTGCATGCACATGTATAATGTGCTATCATAATATATAAATATCACAAGTTACAAATTTATGTATATAGGATGTCGCGACCTGCCCGAAGGTGCACTACCTAGAGTTAGGCTAATGGTTCGCTAAGTTCAACTTAACTTGAGTTCTCCCAAACTCAAACCAATTCATGACTTTGGGTTTCACTTCTTAACATGCAAATGATATTTCATGGAGTCGTCACTAATCTATTTATGGTGGGTCAATTAGAAACCCATGTAAAGCACCGTGAGTTGTGCTTTACTCATACGAACTAGAGATCTAATGATGTAGGGACTTGGTTATGCTAGCCTATTCTAGCACCCTTTCAGTACCTTTTCATTTATTTCCAAAAATCAGCAGATAACTTGGATTAATTTTAATTTTATTCCCTAACATGCAATGGTGACTACACAATACTCAACCATTAACATAAAACATTCAAGAAATAACAAGAAAGTAATGAAATAACAAAAACAAATCAAAAAGATCTAATCAAATATGCCATGCATGAAAATCAAACCAAATCAAATCAAATATCAAATAAAATCTAACCAAATCAAATAGCTAATAAAATATGCCAAATCTAGCTAAAAATTACCCTAACAAAAAATATCTAATATACAATCTAAATTAAATATGCAAAGAATCTAGTTAAGTAATTAATCTAAATATGAGAAGAATCTAATTATGCAATTAACCTAAATATGCAGAGCAATTAATTGAAACGTGCAAATTAAACTAAACATGCAATGCAATTTAAATCAAATCAAATACAAATACAACAAAATCAATTTTGAACATGTTATATTATCTAAATTCACCAACAAAAGCAAATTAAATAAAAATGACAAATCGAACACTCAAAAAATTAAATTATGAAAGAAAAGGATTTTCTTATTATATATATTTTTAAATAAAAAATAATTAAAACCGAAAAAGAAGTCGGGTCGGGAAGCGAATCGGGTCAGTTCTAACCTGACCCACTCACTGGGAGACCGGCAGGAACAGAAGGAGACGGGCTGGGCCTGCGATAGGCTCAGCTCGTCCCTTATGTTTCAAGTTGGGCAAACAGCAAATGGGCCTGGCCCACGCCTCTTTGGTCCAGTTCTAGCCTGCTCGCGAGGCAGCTCACTAGGCACTAAGCTTGCTCCAACCTCGGCCCGTCTCCGCGCAACCCGGCCCATTCTCGGCCCAGGCGAGACAGATTCGGCCCTACAGGAAACTCACCAAGAGCTGCTCCTTCTTGCTGGAGCCACATCCGACGGTGCTAAGGAGAATGGGAGACGGTCGGCTCACCGGCAACTCTTTGTTGTCAATGGGTCACATGAACACACAGCGAAAGACAAGCAAAATTGAGGAAAAGCATGGCCAAATCACACAAGCAAATCATCGAACACGTACGGTGTAGAAGGAAAACACTTGATTTTCAATAAAAAGCAAGACCAAACAAAGATCCAGCAAACGCTAGGAGCAAGTATAGACCAAAATCAACCTTTCACTCGAACAAATATCTAGCAAATCGCATAACAAAATCAAAGGTATGGCATGTTCACATAGGCAATATGTCGAGCAATTGATGTGCAATCAAGGGTTCGCTTGCAGGGGGTAAAACAACACGAGGTCTAGGCCTAATATGCATCAATGACAACCAGCATCAACACAATCGTCAAAATAAACATGCTAAGAGTTCTAAAATCGACCAAATCAACTGACCCATCTCAGTCCAAAAAATTTAGCAAAAATCAGCAATGAAGGGGGCATAGGGAGGCAATAATAGAGCGATAGATATCCTTACACGGTTCGAGGATGGTAGAGATCAGGTGCGCTTGAGCAAACTCGAGCCAAACCGTGCTCTTCCATGAAGCCTCTCGACTGTGATCCTCAGGAGGGCCACAGACAAAATGATAGTGACCCCAAAACTCACCGGAAGAGGAGAAGGTCAAGCTGAGAGTCGTGGACGCATCACCGGAGACGCTAATTGGACGAGGGAAGCACCAGAACCACCATCTGCCGTCTCTCACATGTTCTCATTCTCTCCCCCTGTCCGTATGTCTTTGTTTGTGTCCCCTTTTTCTGTCCAAAAAAAGTCTCCTTTTAATTGACCGCAAGTTTCAGCACTAAAAGGAAAAAAAGGGAGCAAATATTTGGTCCCCTATTGACCGAATATTGCTATCCAATTTTAGCCTCTTTTATTTTGTTTCTCAAATTTCCTCTTTTGGACATTAAAATCATATTTCCCCTTTTCCTTATTTCTTGTTTTGAACCAAGAATATTTCACCCAATATATGCCCCAATATTCCTTTCCCTGCCGCAATCTAAAGGTATATCCCGGCCGATAATTTTCCTGATATGCAAGATGCTCTAAAAATAAAATGAAATAAGATAAAGAAAATGTTTAGGTGTCAACAATTGCCCCTCTTTGAAGGTGAGCTCGCAGCGGTTGCATTCAAAGATCTCTGAGACCTAAATTTTGGCTATGCAAATGTAATGTGATTGACTCTTTTTTTTTGAGAAGAAAGAAAAGGAAAGGAAAAATAAAATAAAATAGAATAAAACTTGAATCCTATTCTAAATGCAATGATATGAAGATGTAAATGCAATTGCATGATGCGGAAAAGGAAAACATACCTGCAGTCACTTACCAGTCAGCGTGGGATTAATCCTAATTTGCCCAATTCATATCCCAACCGAATTAACATAATTGAATAAGTTAGCAAATAGCACTTATATCTAGAATGAAATAATGAATAAGGGGCATCGAAATCCAAACTGAGATATCACCAATGAAAGCAAACTTAATAGACGTTCATATGTCAAATTAAGACGACTATCAAGATGGCTCGAAATATTCAGATCTAGGCTGAGAAGATGAGGAATAAATGAATGAGAAACAAACTCATGTCCAAAATGAGATGCTTTCTCAGATGCAGATTCTAGACATCTAGATCCAAATTGAGATGTCAAGAATTGAAAAATTAACCAACTGACGCTCATATGTCCAATTGAGGTGACGATTTGGTGAAGATAGATCGAAATTCCTAGATCCAAACTGAGGTATAACGAGAAGCAAATCATGTCCAGAATGAAAAGCTTCACAAATGTAGGTTCAAGGCACCTAGATCCAGACTGAGATGTTGAGAATTGAAAAATTAACCAATTGACGCTCCTATGTTAGACTGAAACGACAATTTGATTAAGATAGATCAAAACACCTAGATCCAGACTGAGGTATAACGAGAAACCAAAAAACATTCATATCCAAAATGAAATGTTTAACGATGAGATTGAGACATTCATACTAAAAATATCTTGAGCAAAAAGGATGAAAAACATTTATATCTAGAATGAAATGTTCAACGACTTGGACATCCAGATCCAGACTGGGATGTCCTAAAGGTTGTGTCAATGGAATGAGATTTGGGCTACGAAAGCACGCTATGTTTGTTTAGATGAGACTTGAGCTATGAAAGCACGCCATGTCGATGGAGGGACTACGAGCTACGGAAGCACACCGGATTGATTCTCTACAAGAAGAAAGCTCGAGAATATTCCAGAATTACTTAAAGCTTTAGAAAACAATTTGATTATTGTAAATTCTCTGGTTCTCAGAGGAAAAACTATCTATTAGGAGAGACAAAACATTCTGTCATCAAAAGATAGACAAAATTCAAAGTTCAAATTTATGCGTATTGACTCCACATCCTTGAGTTTTCACCAAAGCAAGATGATTTATGGTCAGAAATGACTTTCTCTTACTCTCATTAGATGTCTTTTGTCCCAGCCATTAACACGGGAATAACTGCATCACTCAACCTTCCTATCATCATGTCAACAAAGGTTCGAGAATTCTCGCAAGCGGTACAGATCTACCGATCAGATAGGTCTTTTAAAGGACCGTAATTTGGGCTCGGTCAACGGCTAAACAAAGGGGACTCTTTAAGTCAAGACTTAGAAAGAATGTCTTCTCAACATATCTTCAACAAATGTCACCAGGTTTACAAGTCAAGAATCTAGCAAATGCAATAGGAACAGTCTTACTTGCACTTCTTCGAGTTAAGCTTAAACCATTAAAAACCTCGCATCAACTCAAGTGTCCTAATCAGAAGAGACTTTAAAGGGTTGTAATATAGGCTTGGCTCAAAGACGAGAGATAAATGGATAAGTAGGCTCAATAGTGTGTATGTGATAAACAACTAGTGATCAATTACTAGGGAATTGCTTCACAGGCTCAATTTTCGAGCTTCAAACTTTGCTTCACTAGGGATGACTCATGATGTCAACTTGACTGGGTATTTTTGCAAGATTTACTCATTCTGTACTTTTGGAAAACCCCACCACATTGGGGATTGACTTTTTGCAGATTTGATCCTTTAGCCCTAACTTCTATGGGTATCGGCCTTGCTTTTACCAGGCACAGTGCTATTTCTTACCCCCTAGTTTCTCTCACTTTTTCTTTTGAATTTGGACATCGGCCTTACTTTTACCAGGCACACTGTTTTTTCATGCCTTATCTTCTCATTTTTTTCTCTCTTTTTTACTGTTAGACTTGACTGACAAGTGTGAGTGGTATAACATCTTTGGCTAATGTCCCATGATGTGATTCTTGTACTCTGCTATTTCGAACAACTTTGCCCCAATGTAAGATATGATCACTAATGTGGATTTAATGAAATGAACTTTCAGGCTTAAAGTGGCTAGCAAAGGATAAGAGTGTTTAGGATAGAGAAATGAACGCTCTTCATCATCCTAAGGTATTTGATTTTCCTTTTGATTTTATATGTAATAACAACATTCAAAGATTGATGCATGTGAAAGTAAGAAAGTTTCTACCCATTTCACTTCTTTCAACACCAATAATACAAATGTACCTCTAGTTTGCCTTAGTGTGGGGTGGTTCTTGACAAGGATAGTATGAAATGAAACTTCATAAGTGTCTAGGCTCAATTTGGATAACCAATAGATCATTATAGTGTTTGGGGGAATAAAATGAACTGCCTCTCATTATTTTGGCTATTGTACCTTTCGCGAGAAAACTCTTCACCCTGCAGACATGAAACTTTGCACACTCTTCTCACGTGTGTATAAGAATAGGATTGTGTATGAACACGGCTTGCCTTTTGTCATCCCAATACATGTCATTTAAACATACTCAATCATTCATCAACTTTTCTACTAATGAGTGCTCAATCAAGGATAATGCAATGTGTGGCAAGTTTTATTCAACATCGATTCATCATGAATCAAAACATCAACATAAATAGAATGTCATCATGCATAGTACTTTTTTAGAGCATCAGCATTGACAGAATTAGAAAACTCCCAACCATCCATTTCAGCTAAGATTAATGCACCTCCAGGGAGTACCTTTTTCACGACGTATGGCCCGATGTAATTCGGAGTAAACTTACCTCTTGGATCAGGGATAATTAGTAGTATCTTGCATAGAACAAGGTCATCTACTTCAAAATACCTTGGCCGGACTTTGTGATTGAACGACTCAGCTACTCTCCACTGGTAACACTGACCATGGCAAATGGCTTTAAGTCTCTTCTCGTCAATTAAGTTCAATTGCTCAAACTTTTACTATATCCATTTAGCTTCAGACAGCTCCATCTGGGACAACACTCGTAGCGAAGGGATCTCTATATCAACGGGTAGAACTGCTTCCATGCCATACACAAGAGAAAAATGTGTTGCTAAAAACTGAAGTTAGGATCGAAGTTCAATACGCCAATAGGGTAAACGACAACCTTTCATGCTAGTCACTGTAGTTTTCAGCTGTCTTAGCCAAAATCTTCTTGATGTTTTTGTTGGCCGCCTCCACTGGTCCATTCATTTGGGGACGATAAGGAGATGAATTTAGGTGCCGAAACTTGAATTCACTAAACAACTCATCAACAAGCTTGTTGTTCAGATTAGTTCCATTATCAGTAATGATAGCCTCAATGACTCCATAATGAGCAATAATATCAATGTCGGATGAACTTTACCACGTTTCGTGCAGTGACGTTTGCATAAGAAATCGCTTTGATCCACTTTGAAAAATAATCAATTTGTGAATAACATGAACCGATGACCGTTTGATGTCTTTGGATTTATTGGGCCCATAACATCTATCCCCCACATAGAGAAAGGTCATGGCTCCGACAACTGAAGCAACTCATTTAAGGGCATATTTATCTAATCACCATGGATCTGACATTGGTGACAACTTTGCACATGTTTGATGCAATCACTCTCCAAAGTCAGCCAGTAGTAACCTAACCTCATGATCTTTTTAGCTAGCATATGGCCATTCATGTGTGGACCGCACGCTCCTTCATGCATTTCTTGCATTATTTGTGTGGCTTCACCAACATCCACACATCTCAACAACACCAAATCATAAGATCTCTTATAAAGATTCTCATTGCTAATTTAAAATTTCGATCCTATCTTCATAATATATTTCTTGTCGGAAGGACCACTTTCATCAGGATATTTTCCGCTTTTGATGTAATTCATGATGTCATGATACCATGGCTTTTCATTAGGCTCTTCAGTTATGATCATGTAGTGGGCCGACTTTGCCGAAACGTCAATTTTCAGAGGCTCTACCTCCATCCTGTCATTTACCTGTAGCATGGATGACAGTGTCGTTAAGGCATCAACAAACTGATTATGAGCTCTAGATAAGTATTCAAATGAAATATCATCAAACTCCTCCACTAATTCCTCCATATATTTGTGGTATGGAAGCAACTTGGCATCTCTCGTTTTCCACTCTTCTACAGTTTGAAGGATAATCAAAGCGAAATCCCCAAATACCTTGAGTCTAGCAATCTTCATCTCAATTGCAGCTTGAAGACTAAGGATGCATGCTTCATACTTAGCAATGTTGTTAGTGAATGGGAACACTAACCTTGCAGCGACTGGATAATGCTGTCCATTCGGAGAAATCAAAACTGTCCCGGTCCCGAACCCTAACAAGTTTACAGCGCCATCAAAGAACATGGTCCATGTATCTGCTTCCACCATCAAGATACGATCATCCATGGGAATATCTTCATGTGTTTCACCAGGATTATCTGCCAATATATCTGTAATCACGCGGCCTTTGACAGATTTTTGTGGCAGGGTCTGAATGTTAAACTCAGAGATCAAGATTTGCCACTTGGCTAACTTTCCTACCAAAGCCAGCCGATCAAGTAAATATCTGATGGGATCATTTTTGGTGACGAGCAATGTTTGGTGATGCAGTGTATATTGCCAAAGTATGTGCAGAACACACACCAATGTAGCACATGTTTTCTCTGCCTTAGAGTATTTTAACTCTGACACTGTAAACTTCTTGCTCAAATAACAGATGGCATGCTCCTTTTCGTCATCAGGTCCGTTCTAGGCTAGCATAACGCCTAAAGACTCACTACAAATTGTGAGGTACAGAATCAGTGGATGCCTCGGGACTGGAGGAACCGGGACTGGGGGTTTCATTAGATATTGTTTCAACTTCTCAAATACAGCTTGGCATCCTTCTTGAGGAGTTTGAATTGAGGAGTTTGAAGAAAGGTCTTGCAGTATCAGAGAGTTGAGAAATAAATTGTGCGATGTAGTTCAACATACCCAAAAGACTCTAAACTTCTTTTACAGTGGAAGGAGGTTATAGTTCACATATCGCCTTGGCTTTGGCTGTATCCACTTCAATCCCTCTACTACTCACAATAAATCCACGCAGCTTTCGAGAAGTTGCCCCGAACACACACTTCGCAAGATTAAGGCGTAGTTTGAACTCATGGAGTCGTTCGAACAATTTTCTCAGCATCTTCACATGGCTCTCTCCATGCCGTGTCTTGGCAATCATATTATCAACATATACTTCAATTTTCTTGTGCATCATATCATGGAAAATAGTGACCATGGCACGTTGATATGTTTGCCCAACATTCTTCAGTCAAAAAGGCATAATTTTATAGTGGAAAGTCCTCCACGGAGTGGTAAATGCCGTCTTTTCCTTATCTTCATCCTTCATTTTTATCTGATTGTACCCAAAAAAACCATCCATAAATGAGAACAGCTCGAATTTGGCAGTGCTATCCACGAGAACATCTATGTGTGGTAGCGGGAAATCATCTTTTGGGCTAGCTTTGTTCAAGTCGCAATAGTCGACACAAACTTAAACTCGACTGTCCTTCTTCATTACTAGCACTATATTGGCTACACACTTAGGATATAGCGAGACTTCAATGAATTCGACCATCATAAGTTTCATTACCTCTTCTTCAACCTTCTTTGACAGCTCGAGCTTCATTCTTCTTAGCTTTTGTTTTTTAGGAGGCATGTGTGGATTCGTCGGCAAGCTATGTTCCACAATCATTAGGTCAAGACTCGGCATATTCATGTAATACCATGCAAAGACATCTTGGTATTCTTTCAATAGAGCAATAAGCCATGTGGCCTCATCCTTAGGGAGATTTGCCTCGATCTTTACTTCTTTAACAACTTATATGTTCCCCAAGTTGACTGTGATAGTGTGCTCAACAGCCATAGATTTATGCCTTTCATGTTGCTCCAAATCTTGTTGAATCCCAGTAGGATCTTCATTTAAATCATCGGGATCCTCACCATACTCCTTAAGATCGTTCTTGAAACATAAAGTGGAGGAATCAGTAAAACAAACAAAGTTAAAGCTCTTTTGAAACGTTTTTTTTTTTATTTTTAGGAAAGGAATAAAAACAAGAAACCATGATGAAATCCAGGCCTCAGGATTCTCCATGGATAATTTTTTTTCACTGTTGGATAACATCACCAGACTGGTTTGGTGTATTTCATCACGCTCTCAAAACAAAAATAGTAATCTCATTGATTAATGTCAAATGAATTACATTTATTGAATGGAAATTGCAGAATTCAAAAGAGACACTTGAGAAATCCTAGGAAAGCAATAAATGAAAGAAATTCCCTCGCAGGGGAGTGAAACATAAATAGAAATAAATTACTCATGTGGGCTTACACCCATTTCCTTCGAAAGTTCCTCCTTGATGTTGCATATGAAGAGGTCCTTGAATAGATCTGCGAGTCCATCCAGCTCCTCATCTTGGCTTTCAAAAATTATAACATCCATGCCACGCCATCCATTTGGGACGATGTCTCGAGGATTAATGTAGAAACTTACAGGAACATAATCCCTTAGGTGATAATCGTACTTGCCGCTTGATTCCCCCAGAATGTCAATCGCTTCATCATTATGGAAGGACCTAGAAACATCTCACTGATGTTTCTAGGTCCTAGAAACATCAGTGAGATGTTTCTAGGACCTAGAAACATCTCACTGATGTGGGGAGGTAGCGTGGTATCCCCTTGTATCACTTCCACCATTGCCATGTTCATCCTTTCCGTTCTGAGGTAGTGTGGTATCCTCTTTAAGCCCTTGTTTCTTGTCATCACTTTCGCCATTACTATGTTCATCCTCTCTGTGGTACCCTAATCTAGCTTCAATTGGCTTTCGGATTCCCTACCCATACTTGCCAAGTTCTCATCCAGGAATAAAACCATTTTCGATCATAACCTTTGCTACCATGATTGCAACATTTAACATCTCGAGGGTCAGTATGGATGATCCTCGAGATCTGTGTATTGTCGATACTAGCTCAAACGATTGATAGCTAGCCTCAAAGTCATCCTTCGACTCGACATACGGAATGACAGTCTCACGAAAAATTCGATGGCCTCCTCACCATGAACAGTAGTAGCTTCCCCTCAACAACAAACTTCACACTTTGATGCAAACTTGAAGTTACAACTCCAGCAATATGTGACATCCTGAAATTCAAGGATCTCACGAGACGACACTTGACACACGACAACGATTGAAATGGAAAGAATTGAGCTTGGATAAGATTAAGCTAGTCACAAATGGAAAGTTGAAAGAAACCAAAGGGAAAGAAATGGAAGAAATAATGGAAACCTCGAAGACCCTATCGTGAATCCATCGTCGCCCCGAGCTCTGTCCATCCATATGAGGCATTTGATTTTGAGGCAACGGTGAAGTTTTCTAAACTATTCTTTTGCTTTAGAGGTGAGACCGAGATTTCGACATTTGAACTTTGATTTCGAAATTCCTAGAAATTAATTTTTCTAGTTGATTTTAACTTGACCCAATTTTGAGTCTTAACCTTAAGACCATCTAGTTGATCGTTTGACCTTTAGATGGACACGAGTAGACACAACACTGACACCGACTTACAGACCGACGAGTCACTGCTGACACTGACCGACTAGCACCGCCGGCCAGCCAACGTTGACCGGTCAAGCCGCTGGCCACGTTCACCCTCTCTCTCCTTCTTCCACTTGTCCATCCACTTGTCCTCTTGCATTTTTTTGAATTTAAAAAGGGGAAAGGAAACATCTTTTAGAAGGTTTGTGACACTTGTCACACATGCAAAAATGGATATTATACTTGAAAAGGAAAATAATATTTTAATGAGGAGAAATCTTATTAAATTATACTTTAATCAAGGTTTCTTAATAAATGAATTTTAATCCTTTTTGACAAATGTCAAATATGCATCACCTTTCTTCCATTTCTTTCTTTCTTTCCTCTCTTCTCCTTAGTTTGGCAGAACCTACCCATTTCCTCTTGAATTTTTGCTACTTCAAAGAGTGAAGCAAAGTTTGACTTTGATTTGACCAACCATTTGCCACTTGGAAAACATGCAAGAAAGGTCTTAAAAATAAAAGGTTTAACTGAGAAACTTACTCCCAACTTCTCTTGGTTTGTCCTCTATTTCTTATCTTGATTTTATTTAACTTTATCAAAGCAATTGATGGTGATTTGGAAGCATTTTGCCGAACCATCCTTCCCCTTCTTCCCCAAGTTTTGGCCACTTTACACAAAAGAGAGGGACAAGCTTTTGACCCTCTTTAACACTTGTCCTTCATGCAAAAGGAGCATTTGACCTTGAATTAAAAAATTTGGACATCTTGGAAAGGAGTTGGCCGAATCACTCTTCCCCTCTCTTAAACAATTCAGCCACTTCTCTTGATAAAAGGGAAGTCAAAATTTTGAAAATCAAATTGACATTTGGCATCCATGCAAGGGAATCTTGGACTTTGAAAATGGCATTTGGACGACTTGGATAGCTCTTGCCCGAACCACCTCTTCTTTTGCTCCTTGGTTGTCTTCTTCTTGCTTGTTTCTTGTAATTGATAGCCTTAAGCTTCCAAGGAAAGTCATGATACCATCCTTGGAAAGATAAGGACCAATCCAAGCCTTATACTTTCCCTTCTTTGTTTATTCTAGTCAAGACAAAGCTTTGAAGAGTTCAAGAGGAGCCTAAACCGAACCAACCTCTCTCTCTTCTCTTCCATTCGGTTGTTCTCTTCCTCTTTGACTCCTAGTTGTGCTAATCAAGAAAGGAAGGCCATCATGAAGGCCTAGGGAAGGCAAGGTCGAATCCCTCTTCTTCTTTCCTTCTCTTCCTCTTGTCTCTTCCTCCTTGTCTTCTCTTCTTTGGAATCAAGCCATGATAACTCTTGGAAATGAATAAGCCGAACCAACCATCTCCATCTCTTCCTCTTGTCCTCTTCTTCTTGTTCTTTGTTCATTTAGAGTTTCAAAGGCCATCATGAGGATCCTTTCTTGGAGAAGGAGAAGCATGCAAGGAAACCCTCTCTCTTTTCTCTTATTTTCCCTCCTCTTCCCCTTATTTTGCGCCGGCCACCACCCTCCCTTTCCCTCTCACACCGAGCCCTCTCTATCCCTCTTCTCCTCTTCTCTTCTTCTCTTGTTCATCATGAGTCTCATCTTGAGAAGAGGATGAAGCCACTTGGCTTCCATGCATCCAAAAGGAGAAGAACTAGCTATCATTACCTGTGGAGAAGCTCTCTTCTTCCTCTCTTCAAGATGATAGCTTGGATAGCTCCACCACCTCCTCTCTTGGCCAATGGTTGCCGCCACCCACTTCCTCCAATCCATGGACATGCAAGGGTGGCCAAAAGACTTTATTTTAACCCCCATTCTTCCTTCTACCTCCCACTTTACTTCTCATTTGAACTACCAAGATAGAGAGCTAAGAGAGTGAGAGATTGAGACCGAGAAGAAGCCAAGCTGCCGAGCCCAGACGCCTCTGGACGAGTAGCCCGGAAGCCGTCAGAGTGAAGGAGGATGTGATAGATGGATCATGATTTTCATGCATATGAAATGCTTTTTCTTATGATGAAATATTTTGCTGGTTTTGGTGATAAACTTGCATCCGTGTGCTATGGTGTGACTTCATGAGATTAGGAGCATTTGCATGAGCCATGTGATCATCTTGGTTTGTGTGCTTGAGTGTTGCTTATCTAAGCTTATGCTTACCCTGTGGATTACAATTTTTCAGATTAGACATGATTTATCTACCCGTTAGCTACATAACTCTTGAGGATGAACACTATGAAGAATTTGAGTTCAACCCTTGTTTTCCTAGATGTCGATTTAAGAGAGTCGATACCCATTTTACTATCCACCGAGGTTTTTTCATGGATCGATTACATTTTCATCTCTTTGTATATTATAAATTCGAAAATAATACATGGGTGGGGCCTTTAGGTCCACGTTATGCCGAGGAGATGGCAAGTAGAGAGGATAGTAATTCCTCAAATGATGATGATATGGATATTAATAGCGGATCCAAGGGGAATAGTGGCTAAAAATCACTATTACTTTATGGAGTGGCTTATTGAGTTTGGTTTTCATTTCCATGTAATTGGGGAAGAATGGAAGTAGCCCTTCTTTGAAGTATTATTTCAATCTCTACATGTACTAGCTCCATCTTTATGATATTATGTACGGGTCGGGGATTGATTTATCTTATGAAAAGCTAAACTTGAATTTTAATCGCTTCCACAATACTTTGATTTCAAAATTGATTTAAACGGTTTCTTAAAGAATGTCAACGTGGGTTGTTTATTTTATTCAATGAAATAAAATGGGATTATATTTTGTAAGAAACCGCGATGTCTCTTCTATTTGAGATGAGTTTGGGTTTTAAGGAATAATGAGAGATCTCGACTCCACGTGATGTGATGTTTACTCGAGATTTATTTAAAAGACAAAAATTTAGGCCATGACGTTCTGTTAATGGTGAGTTCGCGAGACGTTACAGCTCTGCTTGATATTAGAGCTTTTATCTTTCAAAAAGCTTTTACAAGAGATCGTTTATGTGTTGATTTACGGAAAACCCTAGGTTGATCGGAGCTAAGGTTTTGAGTTTGATTTGGAGTAATAGGGGAGATTTTGTTGAGTCTGGAGCTTTAGCACATGTAAATTGATTTTGAAATGACTTGGTTTACTCATGGTTTGGCTGTGATTTTTGCCATGGTCACCTGAGTGTTTTTCTTGGTCCTAATGCAAAACGTATAGTTTGTGCAGACAAGAAAACAGGTGAAAGATGAGAAGGATAGGAGTTTCAGTGCAATCGGGCACGACATGGGGTGAATCTTCCAATGCTACTCAAATTGATCCGATAATTGATGACATACTTGAAGTGCCAGCTCAAGTTGGGATTATGATGGGATAACAAGCTTGACAACAACAAGAGCAATAACAAGCTCAAAACACTACTAAGTGTCAAGCTCAAGGGTTAGTTGGAAAATTTCTGAAATTAAAGCCACCGAGATTTAATGGTATGGGAGGACCAGAAGAAGCTAAACGTTGGGTTCAAGCTATGGAGAAGATCTTTCGTCTACTGAATTGTGGTGAAGCCAACAAGCTGACGTTGGCCGAGTATCAATTTGAAGGAAATGCTAAATTTTGGTGGAGAGCCACCAAGGGAGCCGTATTTCCTCAAGGAGTGGAAGTAATTTGGAACAAATTTTTGGAGGCATTCTATGTCAAGTACTTCTCTGATTGTGCTAAGAATCAGAAAATCAAGGAATTCATGGAGCTACGCTAACGAGGAATGACTGTAGACCAATATGAGGCTACATTTTCTAAACTATCCAGGTATGCTCCTCGATTTGTGGAACATGCCTAGGACAAGGCCATGCAATTTCTGGAAGGCTTAAGGGCCGATATAAGAAGGCAACTTGTGCCTCTTAACATTCGAGACTACAACAAACTGTATGCTTGAGCTCAACTAATTGAACAAGAACTATTCTGAGAGAAAAGTGAAGCTTCTTCCAAGATGGATGCTTGCAACAACTCCAAGAGACCAAACTATTTCACCAAGCCTTCGATGATAGGCAAGAGAACCAACTTGGGAAGACAAGGTATGCCAAGAAGGAATGCAACAACATCCCATTCACCTATTTATGGGAACCGACCTTATGGAGACACAAGAAGATGTTACCAATGTGGCCGACAAGGACATATTCAACGATCTTGCCCTCAAAATCAACCAAGGATGAATAACCAAGCCCCGAGACCATCAAATCAAGTTAACATTGGAGGAAATAGACCGATGCCACCTAGAGGAAACCAAGGAAGACCACTTGCTCAAGGTCGAGTCTATGCAATGACTCGAGAGGAAGCAGAAGCTTCCAAGAACGTCATAGCAGGTACCATCTCTATTTTTGGTACCAAAGCTTATGCATTGTTTGACACGGGTGCGACACATTCATTCATATCAACAAGATTCATGAAATTGTGCGAGATAGAACCAAGTCCATTGGTGATTCCTCTCATTATTTCTACTCCATTGAAAGATTATGCCATGTCTACCTTGAGATGTAGAAATTGTAGAATTGCTATAAATGGACATGAATAAGAGATCGATCTCGTTGTGCTAGACATGTACGACTTCGACCTCATATTAGGGATGGATTGGCTCAGTAAGCAAAGGGCGACAGTGGATTGTCACGGGAAGGTCATATCATTCAACCCGTCGAATCAACCGAGTTATGAAATTCGAGGAGACAAGCTCAGTGGTACTTCAATGATGATATCGGCCATGGAAGTCGATAAGCTCATGAAAGAAGGGTGTCGAGGCTACCTAGCGACTATAAAGAATCAAGTGTTCAAAGAGGCTAAACCCGAAGACATACCGGTGATTCGAGAGTTCTTAGACGTTTTTCCTGAAGAGTTGCCAGGCTTACCACCAGAACGTGAAGTTGAGTTCGCCATCGAACTAACACCTGGAGCGGAGCCAATATCCAAAGCACCATACCGCATGGCACTAAAAGAATTAAAAGAATTCAAGGTACAACTTCAAAAACTACTTGACAAAGGCTTCATTCGATCAAGCGCATCGCCATGGGGAGCACCAGTTTTCTTCGTAAAGAAAAGATGGATTTCTAAGGTCATGTATCGACTACCATCAACTAAACCAAGTCACCATCAAGAACAAGTATCCATTGCCTAGAATTGACGACCTATTTGAACAACTACAAGGTACATCGGTATTCTCGAAGATTGACTTAAGGTTGGGGTACTACCAATTGAGAATCAAGAAAGAAAATATTCCCAAGACCGCTTTTCGCACACGATATGGGTGCTATGAGTTCTTGGTTATGCCGTTTGGATTGACCAATGCACCAGCAATCTTCATAGATCTCATGAACCGGATATTCAAAGGACTTGAAGAGCATGAACAACATCTAAGGATCGTGCTACAAAGTCTAAGGCAACACCAACTATATGCAAAGTTCAGCAAATGTGAGTTCTGGTTGAACCAAGTGACATTCTTAGGCCACGTAGTGACTAAGGATGGAATATCCATGGATCCAACAAAGATAGAAGCCGTGATTGAATGGTCAAGACCTACAATAGTTACCAAAGTTTGACGTTTCTTAGGTCTTGCTGGTTACTATCGACGATTTGTAGAAGGATTTTCTCGAATCATAGGTCCTTTGACGCAACTTACAAGGAAAGACACTATGTTCGAGTGGACCGAAGAATGCGAAAGGAGTTTTCTAGAAATCAAGAGAAGATTAACTTCAGCTCCAATATTGACTATACCATCCGGTAGTAGAGGTTACGTGGTTTACACTGATGCTTCTTACAAAGGTTTAGGTGCAGCTTTAATGCAACATGGAAGAGTTATTGCCTATGCTTCACGACAACTCAAGTTTTATGAGTTGAATTGCCCAACTCATGACTTGGAGCTCACCGCTATAATCTTTTCTTTGAAGATATGGTGACCCTACTTATATGGTGAGAAGTTCGAGATCTTTACCGACCACAAGAGTTTGAAGTACCTCTTCTCTCAAAAGGAGCTGAACATGTGACAAAGAAGATGGATGGAGTTACTAAAAGACTATGACTATGAGATTCTATATCATCCTAGGAAGTCTAACAAGGTTGCCGATACCCTAAGTCAAAAATCTACTATGGAAGTGGCGACTCTTATGGTCAAGAAATGGAAGCTACTTGACGAACTAGCCCACTTGGACTACCAAATCACTATGGATGATCTCACTGGTGTGATGGCTACTTTGAGAATCGAACTCGAGATAGTCCGAAGAGTCAAGAATGGAAAATGACAAGATCTAGAAATTGAGGAAGTTCGTGAACTAATCAAAAAGGGAAACAAGGTCAGATTTCATGAAGCCGAAGACGGAATTATCAAGTTTAGAGGATGCTTATGCGTACCAAATGACGAGCAACTAAGGAAAGATATCTTAACCAAAGCTCATCACGGTACGTACAACATTCACCTTGGAAGCACCAAGATGTATCAAAATCTTCATCAAAATTTCTAGTGGAACGGAATGAAGAGAGATATAGCTCATCATGTATCTCAATGCCTTACTTGCCAATAAGTAAAGGCCGAGCGTCAAAAGCCCGCTTGACTACTCAAACCGTTAGACATTCCAGAATGGAAATGGAAGCACATCACAATGGATTTTGTACATGGTTTGCCGAGAACTTCAAGTGGTTATGACACCATTTGGGTAATAGTGGACCGATTGACGAAATCCGCCCATTTCATTCTAATAAAGAAAGACTATTCTTTGGAAAGGTACGCCGATCTATACATTAAGCACGTAGTAAGATTGCATGAAATTCTAGTATCTATCACTTCTGACCGAGATTCAAGGTTTACATCACACTTTTGGAAGAAATTACAAACTGCACTTGGAACTCAATTAAATTTTAGCACGGCTTATCATCCTCAAATCGATGGACAATCCGAAAGAGTCATTCAAAATTTGGAAGACATGCTTCGAGCTTGTGTACTTGATTTTGGAGGTAATTGGGACGACAAACTACCTTTAGTTGAATTTGCATACAACAATAGCTTCCAACAAAGTATCGGAATGGCACCATATGAAGCATTATATGGAAGACCGTGCTGAACACCTACATGTTGGGATGAAGTAAGAGAACGAAAGCTTACAGGACCCGAGATTGTGCAAATCACGTTGGAAGGAATCAAGAAAGTCCGAGAAAGACTAAAGACGGCACAAGATAGGCAAAAGAGCTGTGTTGATCGTCAAAGAAGACCACTAGAATTTGAAGTTGGAGATCATGTTTTCCTTAAAGTATCGCCTTTAAGGGGAGTATCAAGGTTTGGAACAAAAGGAAAGCTTCAACCAAGGTACGTTGGACCATTTGAAAGTCTTGACAAGATTGGAAATTTGGCCTGTTAACTTCCTCTACCGCCGAAGTTTTCAAACGTACACGACGTGTTCCATGTCTCAATGTTGAAGAAGTATCAACCGGACTCGACACATGTTATACAACACGCACACTTGACCTTAGTGAGAAGGCGACTTACATTGAAGAGTCGGAACAAATATTCGATAAAAGAGAACAAGTGCTTAGAACGAAGACCATTCCATTGGTTAAAGTGTTGTGGCAACACCACGGTATTGAAGAAGCAACATGGGAAAGTGAAGAAGAAATGAGACAGAAATACCCGCATCTTTTTGAAGAGCAATGATCGAATTTGAGGATGAAATCTTCTAAAGTAGGGGAGTTCTGTGACATCTTAAAATTCAAGGATCTCACGAGACGACACTTGACACAGGAGAACGATCAAAATGGAAAGAATTAAGCTTGGATCAGATTGAGCTAGTCACAAATGGATAGTCGGAACAAACCAAAGGGAAAGAAATTGAAGAAATAATGGAAACCCCGAAGACCTCGTCATGAATCCATCATTGCCCCGAGCTCTGTCCATCCATTTGATGCATTTGATTTTGAGGCAACAGTGAAGTTTTCTAAACTATTCTTTTGATTTAGAAAATGATGAGACCGAGATTTCGACATTTGAACTTTGATTTAAAAATTCCTAGAAATTGATTTTTCTAGTTGATTCTAACTTGACCTAATTTTGAGTCTTAACCTTAAGACCATCTAGTTGACCGTTTGACCTTTAGATGGAGACGAGTAGACACAACACCGAGACCGACTGACAGACCGACGAGTCACCGCCGACATCGACCAACCAGTGCCACTGGCCAGCCAACACCGATCGGTCAAGCTGCCAGCCACGTTCACCCTCTCTCTCCTTCTTCCACTTGTCCATCCACTTGTCCTCTTGCATTTTTATTGAATTTAAAAAGGGGAAAGGAAACATCTTTTAGAAGGTTTGTGACACTTGTCACACATTGAAAAATTGATATTATACTTTATAAAGGAAAATAATAGTTTAATGAGGGGAAATCTTATTACATTATACTTTAATCAAGGTTTCTTAATAAATGAATTTTAATCTTTTTTGACAAATGTCAAACATGCACCGCCTTTCTTCCTTTTCTTTCTTTCTTTCATCTCTTTTCCTTGGTTTGGCAGAACCTACCCATTTCCTCTTGAATTTCTGCTACTTCAAAGAGTGAAGCAAAGTTTGACTTTGATTTGACCAACCATTTGCCACTTGGCGAACATGCAAGAAAGGTCTTAAAAATAAAAGGTTTAACTGAGAAACTTACTCCCAACTTCTCTTGGTTTGTCCTTTACTTCTTGTCTTGGTTTTATTTAACTTTATTAAAGCAATTGATGGTGATTTGGAAGCATTTTGCCGAAACATCCTTCCCCTTCTTCCCCAAGTTTCGGCCACTTTACACAAAAGAGAAGGACAATCTTTTGACCCTCTTTGACACTTGTCCTTCATGCAAAAGGAGCATTTGACCTTGAATTAAAAAATTTGGACATCTTGGAAAGGAGTTGGCCGAATCACTCTTCCCCTCTCTTAAACAATCCAGCCACTTCTCTTGATAAATGGGAAGTCAAATTTTTGAAAACCAAATTGACATTTAGCATCCATGCAAGGGAATCTTGGACTTTGAAAATGGCATTTGGACAACCTAGATAGCTCTTGCCCGAACCACCTCTTCTTTTGCTCCTTGGTTGTCTTCTTCTTGCTTGTTTCTTGTAATTGATAGCCTTAAGCTTCCAAGGAAAGTCAACCATCCTTGGAAAGATAAGGACCAATCCAAGCCCTCTACTTTCCCTTCTTTGTTTATTCTAGTCAAGACAAAGCTTTGAAGAGTCCAAGAGGAGCCTAAACCGAACCAACCTCTCTCTCTTCTCTTCCATTCGGTTGTTCTCTTCCTCTTTGACTCCTAGTTGTGCTAATCAAGAAAGGAAGGCCATCATGAAGGCCTAGGGAAGGCAAGGCCGAATCCCTCTTCTTCTTTCCTTCTCTTCCTCTTGTCTCTTCCTCCTTGCCTTCTCTTCTTTGGAATCAAGCCATGATGACTCTTGGAAATGAATAAGCCGAACCAACCATCTCCATCTCTTCCTCTTGTCCTCTTCTTCTTGTTCTTTGTTCATTTAGAGTTTCAAAGGCCATCATGAGGATCCTTTCTTGGAGAAGGAGAAGCATGCAAGGAAACCCTCTCTCTTTTCTCTTATTTTCCCTCCTCTTCCCCTTATTTTGCGCCGGCCACCACCCTCCCTTTCCCTCTCACACCGGGCCCTCTCTATCTCTCTTCTCCTCTTCTCTTCTTCTCTTGTTCATCGTGAGTCTCATCTTGAGAAGAAGGATGAAGCCACTTGGCTTCCATGCATCCGAAAGGAGAAGAACTAGCTATCATTACCTATGGAGGAGCTCTCTTCTTCCTCTCTTCAAGATGATAGCTTGGATAGCTCCACCGCCTCCTCTCTTGGCCAATGGTTGCCGCCGCCCAATTCCTCCAATCCATGGACATGAATGGGTGGCCAAAAGACTTCTATTTGAACCCCCATTCTTCCTTCTACCTCCCACTTTACTTGACATTTGAACTACCAAGATAGAGAGCTAAGAGAGTGAGAGATTGAGACTGAGAAGAAGCCAAGTTGTCGAGCCAAGACGCCGCCGTTGCCATTCACCGTCCTTCGCCAATCATCCTAGCCGAGCCGAGCCACCACGGCCTTCATTTTTCTTATTCTACTCCTTCTTTACTTGTTGTCTTTGATCCTGATTCGAAGGACCGCCATTCATTGAGCCGAGATCAACGAACCATCGACAGCTTCTTCGAGTTCGAATCGAAGCCGGTCTAGGCAAGTGACCTCTTATACATGAGCTAGGAGAGTCCTTGTTTCCTAGGGTTTATTTTCTTTGCTTTGAAACCAAAAATGGATCATGTTTTGACTAGATGGCATGCATTTGATGGTGGTGTGATTTTATGCATCGTAGGGCCACTTAGTATTTGAAAAAAAAAAAGCTCTAAGACCGTAGTAGCTTTCAAACTAATAGGTTGCATGGATCAATATTTAGTCGAGTCAGCATGGAATGAGACGTGTTCACCGAGGCCAGATATTGATCTCGCTAGTGATCCAAATGTGAATGAGATGCTTGTGATGATGATAGTTACTTTCCCCAAAGAGATTGGGATGCTTTGGATGATGGTAGGTTGGATCACATGAGAGGTGTTGCCAATGCTAGTCAGACGGATTGCCGTGAGATGCACGACGCCCTCGGAGTGAGGATGCCTGTGTAATTAAACCCGGTGGCTCCCACATGACAGGTCGGATTGAGTTGTCTCTGATAGCAATACGTCAGATGTGTGTAGGGTTCCTCATTAGAGTAGGGGATGCCTCAAGAGAAGAAGGGTCGGATTCTCTTGAAGAGAGATTGCGTGATGCCTCTGGATGAGTATCTCGGACCGAGCACCGGAAGCCTTCAGAGTGAGAGAGGATGTGATAGATGGATCATGATTTTCATGCATATGAAATGTTTTTTTTTTCATGATGAAGTATTTTACAAGTTTTGGTGATAAACTTGCATCCGTGTGATATGGTGTGACTTCATGAGATTGCGAGCATTTGCATGAGCTGTGTGATCATCTTGGTTTGTGTGCTTGAGTGTTGCTTGTCTAAGCTTATGCTTACCTCGTGGATTACAATTTTTTAGATTAGATTTGACTTATCTACCCGTTAGCTATGGAGCCCTCGAGGACGAACACTGTGAAGAATTTGAGTTCACTCACCCTCGTTTTCTTGGATGCCGATTTAAGAGAGTCGATATCCATTTCACTATCCACCTAGGCTTTTTCATGGATCGATTATGTTTTCGTCTCTTTGCTTATTATAAATTCTAAAATAATACATGGGTGGGGCATTTAGGTCCACTTTATGCCGAGGAGGTGGCAAGTAGCGAGGATAGTAATTCCTCAAATGATGATGATATGGATATTGATAGTGGATCCGAGGGGAGTAGTGGCTAAAAATCACTTATTACTTTATGGAGTGGCTTATTGAGTTTGGTTTTCATTTCCATGTAATCGGGGAAGAATGGAAGTAGCCCTTCTTTGAAGTATTATTTCAATCTCTACGTGTGCTAGCTCCATCTTTATGATATTATGTACGGGTCGGGGATTGATTTTAGCTTATGAAAAGCTAAACTTGAATTTTAATCGCTTCCGCAATACTCTGATTTGAAATTGATTTAAACGGTTTCTTAAAGAATGTCAACGTGGGTTGTTTATTTTATTAAATGAAATAAAATGGGATTATATTTTGTAAGAAACTACGATGTCTCTTCTATTTGAGATGAGTTTGGGTTTCATGAAATAATGAGAGATCTCGACTCCACGTGATGTGACGTTTACTCGAGATTTATATAAAAGACAAATTTAGGCCATGACGTTTTGTGAATGGTGAGTTCGTGGGATGTTACAGCCCTGCTTGGTATCAGAGCTTTTATCTTTCAAAAAGCATTTACAAGAGATTGTTTATGTGTTGATTTATGAACAATCCTAGGCTGAGGGACGTTACACAATATGAATCGAAGGGCAACCCAACAAAAGGTTGAAAACAATAGGAATATCCATCACTTGAAACAAAATGTTGAACATTGTCGGCCCGATTTGCACATCCATATGGATTTCACCCCTCACTTCTTTCATTGTCCCGTCAAAAGCTCGAACTGAAGTCTTAGCAGCATTGATCTTGGAGATATCCATTTTGAGGCGACACAGAGTTGCCAATGGACAAATATTCATTGTAGATCTGTTATCGATAAGAACATGAGCGACATGTGAATTCTTGTACCTGACAGAGATGTATAACGCCTTTGTGTATCCTCTCCCCTCAGTGGGAAATTCTTCATCAGAAAAAGAGATGAGGTCTTTGAGAAGTACTGCACCTATGAACCCCTCCAGCTTTCCTTGATCGATCGTTTCAGGCATATGTATCTCACTCAGGACCTTCATGAGGGCTTTCTGGTACTTTTTTTGATGTCTGTAAATGTTCTAATAAAGAGATTTATGTGGGCAGTTTTTGTAATTGTTCCATAACATTGTATTCACTCACTTTGATCACCGCTAGGAACTCCTTGGCTTCCTCATCAGTGACAGCCTTTGACAATTAGGATTTAGCTTGCCCATAAGCGTGCCTTGACCTTGTGAACAAATCCACATCGAAATCGTAGGACCAGTGGACCGCTTTGTTGTCATGGTATTTATAAGGTTGATGCACCTCTATAACTATCCTAGGTATATCAAAGGTGTCAGCCTCAATATCAAATGCATCTTCAAGCAGTAGTATGTCTTCGAGCTTCGGATCTACCTAACTCTAAGTATTCAAGTAATAACTTCCTCCTCGCAATCAATGACAACTTGGGAAATAGTTAACACGCTTCCTGCACAATCATTATGCATGATCACATCGACTTCAATGCTTTCTTGAACTCTTCTCTTCATATCAATCAAAGAAAGGTATCGGTCAGTAGGGTAGTAACCAATCGTTACTAGCCCTTGATAGATTTCCTTAACAGACACCTTCAGACTTATTTACTTCCCAGTGTCAATCTTAAAGATTGCATTAACGTTATTCTCATGTTTAGGGAGTGGGTTTTTCTCAACATTCGATTGAGCAACAGTGAAATTGACCTCCTTTATGTTCAAGAGATTTTGAACTTTGTGTTTCAAGGTCATACATTCATCAGTTGAATGCCTTATCTCCTCCATATGATAGTCACATTTCTTTGAAGGATCATAATTGCGGAACTTATCAGCGTTAGGTCACTTCAGCTCATGAGTGAGCAAACCTTTCTTTTGAAGGACTAGTAAAACCTTTGACAAAGGACCAGGAAGAGGAGTGAATTGCCTTCTATTGAATTACCGTGGCGCGGATGACTGATTTCCACTTCGTTGATTTCCAGGTGCATAAGTAGCCAATGCCTTGTCATGAGTCGATTATGTATAGGCAAAATTGACCTATGTAGCTTGCTCTTTTTCTTTCTGCGCAGTAAACCTCTTGGTTAGCCCGTTGAACCAATCATCCCTCAACCCGATTTCAATTTGCTCCCCTACTGGAATGAGTTGATTAAATGTTTCAGTGGTTATAGCTATCATCTGAGTGCGGTATTCGTGTGGGAGGGTCTTGATGAACATCTTCCTTAACTCCATACCTGGGCAGCTAAATTCCTCCACCGGATTGCATACTCTTTAAATGATTCAGTTCTTTTCTTCTCACCACGTTCCAGATCGTCACGAGAAGGAGTGATGTCCATTATGAATTTGTACTGCCTTAGAAAAGTCTCGCACACTTCATCCCAGGTCTCCAAAAGGTTAATACACTTCATAATGTACCACCTCAGGGCGGGGCCAGTTAGACTAGCCTAAAATGATTGGACCATCAAAGGAATATTATCAACATACGGAGTCATCCGCACCAAATACATTTGTAGATGAGCCTTTGAACATGTTGTGCCATCATACTTCTCAAACTCGGGCATCTTAAACTTCTTCGGCATTTTCACCTTGGAATAGACAAAGAGATCTGTCACGGACGGGTCTTAGGGGCCTTGTAGTTGCTTTAGTTTCTCCTCCAGCTTCTTGAGGCGTTTCTCCTACTCTGTCTTAATCATGTTATCAGCATTTGTTCTTCTCCCACGAGTAGTAATGTTGCCAAGGTTGAGCCTAACTGGGCTGCTTTAAGTTTAGCCGTCATCTCTTGCATCAAAGTGAAAAATTGCTTCATTTGCTCTTCCATGCTAGTGACACGCTCATGGAGTTAAATTTGATCAGCCATCTTAGCTTTCGATCGCGTGTGAATAGGTAAACGAGGACACTCCGTGATCACCTAGTTAAAAAAATGGAAGGATAGATAAGCATAAAGTGCAAGAAAAGAAAAAAGTTGGTCCATGACAATGATCTAAAAACTTTGTTATATTCAATTCATGAAATGTACTTTACATGAGAGAGAAAATGAATGACCTAAACTCATGTTCCATTTGACTTGGTCTATAAACAAATAGGAAGTTAATGCTCGACAGACTTGCCTATTCTCCATGGCAACTTTCTTCACTTGCTCTTCAAGTTCCTCAGCTTTCCTCTTGTACCGAATGGCTTCAGCTTGTCAAGTTGGCTTAATTGTCACATCGGGGACTTTTGGGAGCAACTCATCTGGGAACTTGTATTTGTAGACGTATCGAATGGTAGCATGGTAAGTCTTTTGCTTCCCTTCAAGTTCATCCTCGGGCCACTTCAAACTTTGAGGACGGCAATTGTGCCACACTTGTTTGAAATGGTGAAGTTCCCTTATGTAGTCATTGCTTTTTCTGGCGAATTTGATTTGGAATAATCCTGTCTTCAAAGGTGGTGGCAAATCTTACAAGACCCGATATTGGTGAACTACTCAGAACATATAGTAGGAGGCTACTCTAGTGATCCCCATCAGTGGGATCGGCTCATTGTCGGAATGGGAGAGACGTGCCTCACAAACTCAAAACCATCTAGCTTGTCATAGGAAAAGTTTGGCCTTTAGATTTTTCAATAAATTTAGCCACTTTGAATAAGAGAGATCTGGAGTCCGATTTTGTGAACTTCTAAATTCTTCGATGGGTGAATGGACTCAGTTTAACCACTAATAGTCATATAAATAGAAAAACTTTTTGTGTGAGAGAAAAACCAAACTTGTAAGAGCTCTATGGGTGCACAAAAGGTCTTTTCCTCATTCTCTTTGAATCGGGTAAGTGACAAGAATGTTTAAGCTAGAATAGTATTAACGAAATTTACACCACTGCATACTTGTTTAACTACCCATGCAATCGAAGGATCAATGGTATTCTTTCAGAAAGGGAAGATTATGAATCCAAAGAAAGCTAAAAGAAAGATTCTACTTTTTAAAAGGGTGTTAGCATTCTAAAAACAATGATCCATAAAGGAAAGTGGACAAGCATGACAATTATCTTTTAGGACTTTTGTCACATCGCTTTTGTTTACTCTCATAAAATCAGACAAAATCGACTGTGAATCAATCTCAAGAGGTGGGTTAATCAAATCAAGATCCAAAGGTTTCCCAGTGGCAACGCTATACTCTTCTAGAGTCGGCGCGTGCTCGTACTTACCAAACATAAATGTGGACATATGAGGGCACCAAAAATGAGCTATGGCTTGCATGGCCCCAACTTGAATGTTGATGTCGAGGAATGCAATAAGTCGGCCAAGTTTGTTTTTGACATAGGTTTGACCCTCACGGTCTAGCTTTTCCCACCACCGTTTAAGTTCAGCTTTTGGAGTAGGAACGAATTGAATATCGGACCTTCCCGTTGTATATAGACCAAAATTTGACTCACCTAATCGTCATGGACCAGACAAATATTAAACTGATAAGTAAATTGCAAAAAAAAAAAGATAAAGAACTTACTTCACGGACGACCAAAGCAATCACATAGACATGCATATGATAAGTGTAGCTTGATTTCTACTCTAGAAGGCTTAACAAAGTGGAGCCACGAGGGTGGGATGACTAGTCCCAGCCTCGCGTACTAAGTCAAGTCCTCGTGACTCTGGCTCAGTCAAGAATGATGCCACTGATGCGACGCTGACTTGCGGGTAGACGCAAACACTCTTGACACCAAGAAAGAAAGTTTTCGGGATTAAGTTGGGCAACCTCTACTGCGTAGCCTCGTGGTCGAAGTTGTATCCAAACTTAATACCATCCTAAGTGATGCTATGCGGCTCAGGTCCGGCGGCGGGTTGTGTGTGCAAAAATGTAGTACTAAAACAATGAGACCATGCACAACAATTGATAGTAAGCAACACTTCAAATAAAGAATTCAAACATTCATCACCAACAACCTCCTGCAAAAAATATTCAACACATGTATTAGGGACATACTTGCAATCTTCATTGCCAAACAAACTTTTTTTTTTTTGAAAACAATGAAAATTGGCCTAAGTCCACTAAGAATTTTTTTAAGTCCCCAGTGGAGTCGCCAAACTGTTGCGACCTCTCCGTAGGTGTACTATCTAGGGTTAGGCTAATGGTTCGCTAAGTTCAACTTAACTTGAGTTCTCCCAAACTCAGACCAATTCACAACTTTAGGTTTCACTTCTTAACATGCAAATGATTTTTATGGAGTCGTCACTAATCTATTTATGGTGGGTCGATTAGAAAACCATGTAAAGTACCGAGAGTTGTGCTTTACGCCTACGAACTAGAGATCTAAGGGTACGGGAACTTGGTTATGCTAGCCTATTCTAGCACCCTTTCGGTACATTTCCATTTATTTTCAAAAATCAGTAGGCAACTTTGATTAATTTTAATTCTATTCCCTAACATGAAATGGTGACCACATAAATACTCAAACATTAATATAAAACATTCAAGAAATAACAAGAAAGGAATGAAATAACAAAACAAATCAAAAGATCTAATCAAATATGCCATGCATAAAAATCAAATATCAAATAAAATCTAACAAAATCAAATATCTAATAAAATATGCCAAATCTAGCTAAAATTACCCTAACAAAAATATCTAATATACAATCTAAATTAAGTATGCAAAGAATCTAATTATGCAATTAATCTAAATATGTGAAGAATCTAATTATGTAATTCGTCTAATTATGCAATTAACCTAAATATGCAAAAAATCTAATATGCAATTAATTGAAATGTGCAAATTAAACCAAACATGCAATGCAAATCAAATCAAATCAAATACAAATATAACAAAATCAATTTTCAACATTCTATATTATCTAAATTCAGCCACAAAAGCAAATCAAACAAAAAAAAATAAAAAACATAAAATAAAAAAAAACGATTAAAACGGGAAAACAAGTCGGGTCGGGAATTGAACTGGGTCAATTCGAACCGATTCGAACCCGATCCGCTTGCTAGGAGACCAGCATGAACAGAAGGAGACAGTCTAGGCCCACGACAGGCCCAGCTCATCCCTTTTGTTTCAAGCTTGGTAAACAGCAAACGGGCCCGACCTGCACCTCTCTGGTCCAATTCCAGCCCATGCATGAGGTAGCTCACCATGCACCAAGCCCGCTCTAGCCTCAGCCCGCCTTCGCGCAACCCGGCCCGATGCCATTCTTGGCCCACACAAGACAGATTCGGCCCAGCCCTCAGCCGGTTTTCTTCTTCCTCGTGCCGCAACTCGGGACCTGCAGGAAACCCACCAGGAGCTGCTCATTCTTGTTGGAGCCATGGTCAACGGTGCCAAGGGGAATGAGAGACAGTCGAGTCACCGGCAACTCTCTACTGTCAATGGCTCACACGAAGACATAGTGAAAGACAAGCAAAATCGAGGAAAAGCATGGCCAAATCACACAAGCAAATCATCGAACACATACGGTGCAGAAGGAGAACACTTGATTTTCAACAAAAAGCAAGACCAAACAAAGATCCCACAAACATTAAGAGCAAGTATAGACCAAAATCAACCCATCACTCGAACAAATATCTAGCAAATCGCATAACAAATTCAAAGGCATGGCAGGTTCACATAGGTAATATGTCAAGCAATTGAGGTACAGTCAAGGGTTTGCTTGTAGGGGGAAAACAGCACGAGGTCTAGGCCTAACATGCATCAATGACAACCAGCATCAACACAATCATCAAAATAAACATGCTAAGAGTTCTAACATCGACCAAATCAACTATGACTCATTTCAGTCCAAGAAATTTAGCAAAAATCAGCAATGAAGGGGGCATGAGGAGGCAATAATAGAGTGATATCTATCCCTACACAATTCGAGGACGGCGAAGATCAAGTGTGCTCGAGTGAACTCGAGCCAAACTGTGCTCTTCCGCGAAGCCTCTCGACTGTGATCCTCGGGAAGGCCATGGACAAAATGATTATGACCCCAAAACTCACTGGAAGAGGAGAAGGTCGAGCTGAGAAGTTGCAGACGCATCGTCAAAGACACGAATCAGACGAGGGAAGCACCGGAAACCATCGTTTGCCGTCTCTCACCTGTTCTCCTTCTCTCCCTCTATCCATATGTCTTTGTCTGTGTCCCCTCTTTCTGTCCAAAAAAAAAAAAAGTCTCCTTTTAGTTGACTGCAAGTTTCAACACTAAAAGGAAAAAAGGGAGCAAATATTCGGTCCCCTATTAACCGAATATTGCTGTCCAATTTTAGCCTCTTTTATTTCTCAATTTTCCTCTTTTGGACATTAAAATCATATTTCCCCTTTTCCTTATTTCTTGTTTTGAACCAAGTATATTTCACCTAATATATGCCCCAATATTCCTTTCCCTGCTGCAATCTAAAGGTATATCCCGGCCGATAATTTTCTTGATATGCAAGATGCTCTAAAAATAAAACAAAATAAGATAAAGAAAATAAAATCCCTAGATGCAAAAATTTAGGTGTCAACATAGGACTTGAGACTCAATTATACTTTCAATAACTCACAAGTACAAATTACAGACACAAACAACTCTAGCTTGATTATTTATTCAATTCAGCCTCCTCTCTTCTTCCATGAATCCACACTAAGGCACCACTTTCAGGCTTTTAACTGTTCCAAAAAGTTAGACATATTGTAATCTTATTATATGTGCTTTCACGATGGAAAAGCTAAACATAATTAAAGTACATCATAAGTATTCCAATAGCTGTTTTATTTGAGTAGTAAAAAATTCGTGGGTTCATTCACATAGCCCGTAGGTCGTGCCTTACTTCCTCAATCTGCTTCTGAGAAGTCTATAAATGGAAAACAACAATCTTCAAACAAGATTTTGCATGATGTTGATTTTTTTTATGCATTTGGAAAACATAATGTAGCTGGTCTTTTACCTTCAACTTGATTGTTAGTGCCATATAATTTTTATGATAGCATCACATGCACAAAATATAAAATAGATAAGCCAAGATCAAATTCTCTTAAAGATGTACCAGTCAGTAAATATGGAAGGAAAAATCAAGTGTTTCTAGCTTATGTTGTTCATGTAGCATTCAAACCAACATTTTGCTCATTTGGGTTTGATTCTATAGTAGCTCTATGATCTATATTGGGTTTATTGTTGGATGAATTGCATCGCTAATACTAATCCTAAAAAAGAAAGGGTATAGCACTTATATTTGTTTGTTTGGGTTTGTAAGCAATGGAAACATGAGAGCGATCGAATAATATGTCATCAAATTATTTTACAAGGAAGGTGGTAGGTTATTGAAAAAAACAAGAATGAAGAATGAAAAACAAGAGGAAATTCATGTCGATGCTTATTCGCCAAATATTGTTATTGTTTTTTCTTCAAGCTCTGTATAAATGGACTCTGATAATCTATACATAATGGACTGATGTGGTATATTCATATCATAACATTTGAACAAGTAGTAAAAACTTCAACTTATATTAAGATTTGAACTCATAGGGAAGAAAATTGATTTATGGTTGGAATCACATATGCAGGATATCATTTTTTTTTCTTTTAGAATATATTTGTTAGTACAATATCGCCCTTACTAAATGGAATCAAGGATTTAATAAATATGTTCCGCCTAAAATGGGGATGAGTTAGTGTTAGGAACTTATAATCTATAATCTAATGGCCAAGTCAATTACATGATTATTCGAGACAACTACCATTCAAGCATTGAAACTAATGCCTTCTAAATATGCATCCTTGTGAGCTTGATTTGCCGATCCTACATGACAATATAGATAATTAAAACAAACTTATAAACAGAAAATCAGATTACTTATATCTTCTCATACTTAAAAAGAAACCACCGTCAAAAAGTAAAACGTGAAGAACATATGTTTATGATTCTTTATATCATAGCCACACCACCTCTTCCATATCAAATAACTCAGCATCATCCTTGCATGTCAAGTAAGAAACAATCATAAATAAAAAATGATGGTCAATACATAATGAAGCTAAGATTTTTTATTTTTATTTCTTTCCATAAATGATGAACCCCAAATAGCCAGAGCCTTTTCTAAAAGCTTTCTCTTCTCAAGATAATTACAACTTCAAACTTTTTTCAATGTTATTCTTTAGGCTTTATGCCTCTTTCAATGTTATGATTCTTTGTAATATGGAGTGGAGAGTTCAATTTCCAAATGCTGAAGCATTTGCATTCCCAGCTGTGGGGTCTGATCACTGCCAAGAAAATCTTCAGCGGTATGAATATGCCACGTCAAATGCTGACCTGGCATGTATTTATTGACTTGGACCACTCATAAATCGCCACGTGATCTCGCGAAACGAAAAAGAAAAATTATCTGGAATAGCTGACTAGCCGCCTGCAATAAATGTTCTTCATCAATGCATGACAGCTTTTGTTTAAAAAAATTTTGGAGCCCGCTCGTTCTTCTCCCAAAAGCAGAAGTCAAAGCCTCCCTCCCTCATTCTTAGAGCTTCGACTGAGTTGGAGAGCTTCCACTGAATTTTTTCTCCTCCTGTAGTCTCTGGATATTTGCGTGCGCAGCTAGGGTTTTTCTCCCGTCACGGCAGGTGGGGTGGAGGCTTCGGGAATAGGCTCTCCGATGGAGCTGCGCGTCGGCAACAAGTTCCAGCTCGACCGCAAGATCGGCAGTGGATCGTTCGGAGAGATCTACCTCGGTGGGCTACTCGCTAACTGATGCTTGGTTTTTGCTTCGTCCAATCCTGTTCTTTTTTTTTTTTTAGTTTGATTGTGACTGGATCTTTCCTTTCTTAGGTACTCATATTCTGACAACGAGGAGGTTGCAATTAAGCTTGTGAGCGGCCCTTCTCCCAAGTTGAATCGACCCTTTTCTTTTTGCTTGTTTTCGTGCGTTTTAGGTTCTTTTTATTTTTGTAGTGTTGTTATAGCCATTCACATCGGTACTTTGGTTGATTTATGAATTTTTGATGTTTGAAGTTTACGTTTTGCAAGGCAATATGGATTGTGCTTTGCAAAACCGTTTCCTACCTTGGGTTGTGTTTTTTTTTTGGTCGATTCCTTGGGTTGCTGTGAAATGATTGTTGTTGATGAGTGGGAGCTGTCCTCAATGTGTGGCTTTCATACGCATGTGTATGTATGTTTACAGCTATAATGCATGAATTCATGTTGTGCTTCTAGTATAATACAATTGTAAGCCCAAGTAATGCATCTTTGGCTGTCTTTTACAATATATATCTCAACTTTGTCGACAATTCAGTGCTTCTTGTGCCTTGTGGAGTGTCTAACTTTTTGTCTTAAAGAGTACTTAGAAGAGAAAGATTAAAGATCGATCTTTCACTAGAAGCATGTATATTTTCAGTAATGAGATTTATGAGGGGGCTGCTAGGATGGGTCCCAGCCTTTAGCTTCTTTTCCTGCAGAAACATTCACTATATTGTACCTGGCATTGCCAGAGCAAAGCCGTAGAATGATTTAGAATCACTTGGATATGTTTTCATGTACTTTCTCAGAGGAAGGTAAAACTCTATGCCAGCCCCTCCCCCAAGACGCCTCTCCAACGCTCCCTATCTTCTTCTTTTTTTCTCATTTAAGTTTTTGCTTTTCTCCAACCTACCATGGCAGGAATTGAAAGCTGGGACAAAGAAGTAGAAATATGAGAAGATCAGTGAAACGAAAGTATCAACTTCCATTGAGGTGATCGCTAGCTTTTAATGTTCCAATGAAGGTGGTGAAGATGGTATAACTGTTTCTTGGTCTCTGGGAGATCCATCTCGTGAGAGGCACTCTAGACCAATTGTGACTTCTGGAAGTTTACTGAAGCCAAAGAATCCGGTTGCAAATAATTTTGTTGCATCCAAAAAAGCTATGGTGGGTCATATAATCAGCTAAAGAAATATTTCCAAAATATTATTATGGTCGTTGGTTGTTTTTAGTGCTGTAATATGCCTTCATTGTATTCCATATGCTTGATCATTGTTACCTGAAATGATCTATCTTAATCCAGTTGTCTTGAATGATGCCATTAAGAATAATACTGTGGTGAGCTTAGTGGGACTACATGATTGTGCCTTGTCAAGTTCCAAGACAAGTGGTTAGTTTCTGTTGTGTTAATCATGTCTTGTGTTCCAATTGCAGTTTGCAATATTGGGAAGGAGGGGAATAATGTAGATAATGAAGCTGCGCCAAGGAAGCATGCAACACCAGCTTTTGCTTAATTGTTATGATTGTTTGGGGGGAATAATCATGTCATTTTAAATGATTTAATTATCGATATGTGGATGTATATCACTTTTGGCATATGCAGTTTTTGTTTTAATGTGATTTATTTTTGTTTCATCTATTGTGACATTGTTTGGAATTTTGAACCAATAGAGATAAGCCTGCGCTAGAGTGACAATTCAATCCAATGATTAGCGTTGCAATGGTTGTCACATTTAAATCAATAAGAGGGTTGATTCTTATTTAACAAATCTCATACGATAAAGTGAATGTCTCTTCAGTTTTGATTGCCATTGTAAAAGTATAGAACTTTGGGAGAATTTGGGTATAAATTGATCTCTACTAAAGTCAATATCATCTTGATGGGATTAAACAAGAAAAGAAAGAAGAATCAATCAAGAAATCAATTTTGATCCCTCTAAACGTTAAACTCAAGGTAAGGGGATAATATCTTCAATACATATTTGCTAAAAGTTTGATTCGTCTTGCCAATCAAACGCATATTTGGTACGTAATAAACTGTCTGATCTCAACAAAATAGGCAAGACAACTTAGTGAAGAAACTCATAATGGAAGTCTTTCATTTTTAGTGGAACCTTTGTGGCTATGCAAAGAAATATTAATTAGCTAGGGAAAAAATGCCACACGAACAGAAAAAAAGATTATGGCCAATGAGGAGTGAGTTGTTGGAAATCATGATAAATAAAAAGGAATCACCGGCATATGGGACATTTCCTTGTCCTCGTACTCATGACTTACCTGTCAACCCTTTTTTCCTTGATAATCAAACTCTATGAACACGAAACTAATAATTAAAATTGTATAATCAACCCCCAATATATTGAATAACATCTCAAGCAACCTCATCCACTCAATTTGTAGTTGTTCAACATCAAAATTTGGCATTGCTGATTTTCTAAGGAGTAGTGAATTGTACAAGTCCCAAAAGTAGTTTACAATCTGATCCTATTCTATGTAGAAGTGCATGCTCATAGCTAAAAAACCTAGAAGCTGCACTAATTGAAGTTAGCTAACTACTTACACTTTCGGGAAAACTAGTCTTATCATTTCAAAAAAAAAAAAAGGAACCTTTGTCTTGCTTGTTCTGCCTTGTGTAGTCCTTCGACTTTCCTTAATTCTGCGGACCTCTCTCTCTCTCAGCCTATTGATGACAACTCGCTTCTCATAACAGTCATACAATATGTCCTCAAGTGGCTGCAACATATTACAAAACGTTTCTTATCATTACTTTGACTTACAATGGAGACATCATAGCATAATAATTTAAGCAAAAAAAAAGATATAATTGTGCAGTGTTGATGCTGCTTGCACCTTGAAAAATATCAATAATAATGACCGTAAACTTTCACTAAGGTTAATCCTACCAAAAAAGGGAGAGTATTAGAATTAACTCATGCAAAAATAATGTAAAATAATTAACGGAATCATTCGATCACATTAAAGAAACATCATACATTGTGTAAGCAGATCACATTAAAGAAACATCCTTCTTGCTCCTATACCCAGGAGCATTCAGAAAATATGTACTTCAATTGAGGATTAGAGCATTATCTCCTTGGCATATGAATACAATAATGCAAAGTCATGGATAGCTGCTGAAATAATGAGGTCCAATCTAAAAGAATAACTTCATCGATTCAAATCTTATCCCTCTATAATTTACTGGAGCTTTCTTAAGCTTTGGTCATCAACACTGCCTCTCCATAGTCTCGGAAAGATCTGTACTCTCTATTCTACCTGCTCCTGAAGCTTGAGCTGAAATAAATTTGTTGAGAACTTTGACCTATAGCAAGTTATAAGTTTGGCAAATTTGTTAAGAACTTTGACCTGCTCATCATCTGCGTAGGCACTTGCTACTGTGCCTTTAATGGGTCTTCCACCAAATGGCAGGTACCAGTTTGGCAAAAAGGACGTACATTAGGTCTAGGAAAACTAGTAAACTTGTTAGTTGTTAACAGAGCATCTTCATGTCATCAAAACAAAAGACTGTAGTTGCCTGAGTTTCTAGCAGCCCCCTCATAAATCTCACTTACTGAAAATATACATGCTTCTAGTGAAAGATCGATCTTTAATCTTTCTCTTCTACGTACTCTTTAAGACAAAAAGTTAGACACTCCACAAGGCACAAGAAGCACTGAATTGTCAACAAAGTTGAGTATTTATTGTAAAAAACAGCCAAAGATGCATTACTTGGGCTTACAATCGTATTATACCAGAAGCACAACATGAATTCGTGCATTACAACTGTAAACATACACACACATGTGTGTGAAAGCCACACATTGAGGACAGCTCCCACTCATCAACAACAATCATTTCACAGCAACCCAAGGAATCAACCAAAAAAAAAAAATACAACCAAAGGTAGGAAACGGTTTTGCAAAGCACAATCCATATCGCCTTGCAAAACGTAAACTTCAAACATAAAAAATTCATAAATCAACCAAAGTACCGATGCGAATGGCTATAACAACACTACAAAAATAAAAAAGAACCTAAAACGTACGAAAACGAGCAAAAAGGAAAGGGTCGATTCAACTTGGGAGAAGGGCTGCTCACAAGCTTAATCGCAACCTCCTCGTTGTCTGAATATGAGTACCTGAGAAAGGAATGATCCAGTCACGATCAAACTTTAAAAAAATAAAAAAGAACAGGATTGGACGAAGCAAAAACCAAGCATCAGTTAGCGAGCAGCCCACCGAGGTAGATCTCTCCGAACGATCTGCTGCCGATCTTGCGGTCGAGCCGGAACTTGTTACCGACGTGTGGCTCCATCGGAGAGCCTATTCCCGAACCCCCACCCCACCTGCCGTGACGGGAGAAAAACCCTAGCTGCGCACGCAAATATCTAGAGACTACAGGAGGAGAAAAAATTCAGTGGAAGCTCTCCAACTCAGTTGAAGCTCTGAGAATGGGGGAGGGAGGCTTTGACTTCTGCTTTTGGGAGAAGAACGAGCGGGCTCCAAAATTTTTTTAAACAAAAGCTGTCATGCATTGATGAAGAACGTTTATTGTGGGCGACCAGTCATCTATTCCAGATAATTTTTCTTTTTCGTTTCGCGAGATCACGTGGCAATTTATGAGTGGTCCAAGTCAATAAATGCATGCCAGGTCAGCATCTGACGTGGCATATTCATACCACTGAATATTTTCTCGATCACTGCCCTATTTTATTATGCTTAGAACATGCTGAGCAAAAGAAACAGAAACCATTTCATTTTGAAGCCTACTGGCTGAATCATCTAGATTGTGAAGAAGTGATAGCAATGGCATGGAATATTGAAGATGGAAGAAAGGGGAGGGTAGCATGGAAAACAAAGAAAGTTGCTTACCAGTTACGTCGGTGGAGTAGGATAAATTTTAAAAATGCATCCAAAGAAATCGAAAGACTCAATAGTTAGCTCATGCAGATAATGAATAGGGCTGATTTAACTGATGTGAGAGGGGAATACATGGAAATTACAGAAAAAATGGGGATCTTATGGCGTCAGGAAGAACTTTACTGGAGGATTCATTCTCGAGTTAATTGGCTTAACGAAGGAGACAGGAATACCAAATTTTTCCATGCTACAGCTATTCAAAGGAGGCAGAGAAATAAGATTTCCACGCTTATGACTGAGGAGAACGTCTGGAGTAGGGATGAACAAAATATTATGCAGCATATTTTTGGTTATTATAGTGACATGTACAAGTCAATGGGTCCCAGAAATTACCTTTCTGAGCTTGAACTATGCCTTAGAGTTGTCTCTGAGGATATGAATGAGCTGCTTATGTGTAAAATTTCAAAAGAGGAGGTCAAAAATGTAGTATTTCAGATAGGAGCAGGAAAAGCACTGGGCCTTGATGGACTGAATGGCCTTTTTTATCAGAGTAACTGGCATGTTGTGCAGGAGGATATCTTTCATATGGTTGATAACTTTTTTAATGAAGGGAAATTCAACCCTGAATTGAATGTTACCCATATCACTCTTATTCCAAAGGTGGCTAATCCTGAGAGAGTTACTGATTTTCGGCCCATTAGCTTGTGCAACTTTAGTTACAAGATCATTGCTAAGGTGATGGCCAATACATTAAAGCCATCACTTCCTTCTATTATATCCCAGAACATAGTGCTTTTGTAGAAGGGCGTCAAATTCAGGATAATATTTTTATCGTTCAGGAAGTTCTACATCAGCTACGAATCAGGAGAAGGAGGAGGAAATTTCAGGCTATCTTGAAGCTTGACATGCAAAAAGCTTTTGATAGACTGGAATGGGATTTTATATGCGATTGTATAAAGAAGATGGGCTTCTGTGATAAATGGGTGAAGCTGATCAAATTCTGCATCTCTTCGGTTACCTTCCATATTCGAGTTAATGGGGAATTGAGTCACACTATTATTCCTACAAGAGGTATTCGACAAGGGGATCCTCTCTCTCCTTATATGTTCATTATACTTGCAAATGTGTTGTCTAATTTGGTAAATGTTGCTGTTCAAGAGGAGAAGTTGAAAGGAATTAAACTAAACCCTTCTTGCCCCACCCTATCCCATCTATTTTTTGCTGACAATGCAATATTCTTTATGGATGGTTCAGTAAAGGAGGCTCAAGCGCTAAGGAATGTGTTAAATAGCTACTGTTCAGCGTCTGGTCAGATGGTAAATTTGAGTAAATCCGGAGTATATTTCAGCAAAGCAAGTCCTCAGAATCTAAAAATTGATATTGCTACAGAACTCAGAGTTCCGATTATAGAAAAAACATGCAAATACTTAGGGATTCCTTCTGACTGGGGACATTCTAAAAAACAGATGTTCAGCTGGTTGTTGGCCAGGGTGGATAGAAAATTGGAAGGTTGGAAGGAAAAGTTGATATCGAAGGCGGGGAAAGAAGTTATGCTTAAGTCGGTCATTCAGGCCTTGCCTCAATATGCTATGAGCATCTTTAAGATCCCTTTTATCTATTTGTAGAGCCATTGAGAAAAAAGTTGCAGGATTTTGGTGGAGACAATCTGAAAAGAGTAGAGGAATTTATTGGAAGAGATGGGATGTTATGAAAAGTAAAAAGGAGGATGGTGGTATGGGGTTTAAAGACCTAATAGATTTTAATAAGGCTATGTTGGGTAAACAAGCATGGAGGCTAACTCAGAGTCAGGAAACTTTATGGGGAAAAATTTTCAAAGGCCTCTATTATCCAAATACCACATTCTGGAAGGCTTCTAGGGGTTCTAGACCATCCTAGGGTTGGTTAAGTATTTTAACGGGGAGCGGAGCTATTGAGACAGATCTGAAATGGGAAATTGGAGACGGTAAATCTATTTAGATTAGAGAGGATCGATGGCTTAATATTGGGAAAATTGGGGGCCCTGCGCGTATAAACGATCCTATATTGATGGAAGACATTATTGACCCATCGACTCGTACTTGGAACCTTCGGAAATTTAATGAACTTTTTAATGATGAGATTCAAGTGGAGATTAAGAAGACCCCTCTTAGTTTTATTCCTCGACCAAACAAGCTAATTTAGACAGGGAAAAATACTGGAAAGTACTCGGTTAAAAGCGGCTACTATAGAATCCGAGAACCTAACTCTACATCAACAACACCCCAGGCATCATCATCCTATCAGAACCCCCAAAGTCTATGGAAAAACATATGGCAGCTCTACACATATCCTAGAATTAAATAGTTCATGTGGAATTTGTGCAATGAATGTCTACCTACAAGGATAAATTTGCATAGGAGAAAGGTTTTACCTTCTTCAATCTGTCCTCTCTGCTGTCAGCTCCCCGAAACAACTGAACATCTGTTTCTATTATGCTCAAAGACAAAGAAGATCTGGTCAGATCCCAGAGTTGCTATCGATGTTTCGAAAAGATCTATAACGAGAATAGACAAATGGGTAGCCGATTACCTTCAAGCTGCAGCCTCGCCACATCAAAAAGCGTTCTTCGCGCACCTTCTATGGTTGATTTGGAGAGATCGAAACAGCTTGGTTTTCCAAGGTAGAAGGTTTAATTTCGAGTTGATCATCAAAGAAGCCCTTTTATCTCAAGAGCTCTACGAAAAATGGTTTCCTTTTAAGAAAAAGGCCGGATCCGAGATTACCTGTGTCTCGGATTGCTGGAGACCGCCGGAAAAAAAAGCCCTCAAATTGAACGTCGACTGCTCATGGGTTGAAGGAAGATCGTCTAACTCGGTTGCTGGAGTTTGTAGAGGAAGGGATGGTGTGTGTGTGGCTGGTTTCACAAGACTGATTGAAGCTTCCTCGGTGCTAGAAGGAGAAACCCTAGGCATCATTGAAGGGCTTCGGTGGTTGAAAGAGAGAAAAGAAGAACCAGGAGATGATGATCTGTTGGAAGTCTTACCCACACGAAGGAAACCTTCTGGAGTTCGCGATCTGCATGTGGTCTTATCATCGGACTGCTTATCAGCAGTACAGATCATCTTGGGCCAGGCTGAAACACTGTGGGCTTTATCTATTCATGCGAACAACGCTCGAACGCTTTTGGGCCAAATAGAAGGGGTAAGCTTAATCTATGAAGCACGCACTACAAATCAGGCAGCAAACTGGGTAGCCAAAACTCTTAGTGATGGATTCCTCCCTGCTGATTGGGTTTCAAACCCCCGCTAGATCTGTTTCAAATTTACTGTCTGGACTATAGTCCTTTATGTTATCAGCCTCAACGTTAAAGTAAATGAAGTTTCCTTTCGACCAAAAAAAAACTAAAAGTAACCTCATGGACTTATAGTTATCTAACCTAAATTGATGTTCCAGTAGACTCGACAGAATCGACTATATGATTTTATACTTAGATCGAGAAGCATCCACATTTAATAATTCCCTTCTTGGAAATAGTCTTTCTTTACCTTTTCTATTTAATTTAGACTAATTCTGCATGATTTGCAAACCTTATATGTTCATGTGGGCAATATGTCAATCTATATGATTTACTTCCATGGTTTCCATAATTGGAACCAAAATTTCGGCATTGTTAACATGATAAGTACAAAGAATGGAAATTCCTATGTTCCAAGAAGTTCCATGAAATAAGCATGTGAAGAATAATATATGATATTATGGCAAATCATAAACAAATATTTTGATCGTATGACATACATGAAAAGACGCACATAATGCGTTACACAATTTTTTTACCATATTTCTAATTTTGATCTTTATTGCTAATCATATGGTCACAAAAATTTGAGCATGCATCCAAAAAAATAAATTTTATAGGCTTCTCTCTTAATTTTCTTAAATAATTTGCTAGAGGTCACATCCAAAGGCAGAATATATATACATATATTGATATATATATGTATATATGTATGTATATATACATAATATATATATTATAGATCTATGTATTTATAAGACAGAATACACGGAGAAAAGAAATGCATATATGACTCACATTTTTGCATTTTGACTCGCATAATAGTACAAAAATGAAGTATTAGTAAGAATTGTGCCAAGGTACATCTTGAAAGTCCGATCCAGCTTCAAATTTGTTAGGACTAAATTACTCTTGACAAGAACTTCAATCTAGTTAAATTTCTGAAAAGGCCCTGCCAAAAAAAATGATTTGCATAATATTTACTACCAAGTCCCTAAAAGATATCGTTTGTTAACAAAAGAAAGCACGAACATTACACTTTCCGGGAAAAGGACACGTGTGGCTTGAAAAGTGGAAAATGCATTTTCCTATTTCCTCCCTTTTTCCGAGCCATCCCAAGAAGATTGCTTGGCTATTTCCCAAACCTGAATGTTGTCCAAGTGGCAAATGAAAATAAATGAAAGAGTAACCGCAAAATTGAGTCAAATTATAAAAGGAATTCATGTTTCCGTTGATAAGAGTGGCTTATTTAGAAAAAAAAAATGTAACAAGGCAAGCCATGGAAAGACTTTTTAATAAATGAGGGACTATGATAAAATTTAGGCCTATATATGTATGAATGTATGTGTATATATATGTTTTTCAGATAATATAATATTTCTTATTCAGGGAAAAGTAACAAAAAAGTCCTAAACCTTTGCCACTTGTACCAAATAAGTCATCAACCTTTTTTTTTTTTTTTTTTTTACCAAATGAGTCCAAAACCTTTGCAAGTTGTGTCATATAAGTCCTTCCAATCGGAGGAAGCATACGTGGCGCCGACATGGCTCATCGGAGCGCCAACGTGGCTCGTCGGAGCTTGTCGGTGACGACGTGGTGCCAATTTTTTTTTCTTATTCTTTTAAGCGGGGCAATCTTTCGGGTGGCAGAGCCCTTGCCGACGACGGACAAGGGTGACGGGGGTTGGGGATGCCGCCACTGCCCCCGCTAGGCACTGGCAAGGCCAGCCAGCGACCAGCGGGGGCCGGGAGAGGCCTGCCAAGATTTGGGCGGCGGGGTAGCTCTGCCCAGCCCAAATTTGGGTGAGAGAGGGGCTGCCCCGCCCAAATCTGGGCTGGGCAGGCTGGGCCGGGGGGGGGGGGGGGCTGTCCTGCCCAGATCTGGGTGGGGCCGCCTCGCCAGTAGCCAGCGAGGGTTGGGGGAGGCCGGCCCTGCCCAAATCTGGGCGGGGCCGGCCTCGCTCTATCCCAAATTTGGGTGGCGGAGTTGCCTCGCCGGCCTCACCAGTGCCTGGCAGGGGCCAGGCGAGGTTGCCCTCGCCCAGGCTGGGAGGGGCTGCCCCGCCCAGATCTGGGCGAGGCCGGCGGTGGCCTCCCCAACCCTCGCCGCCTGTCACCAACGAGGGCTCTACCGCCCCCAAAGGCTATCCTGTCTAGAAGAAGAAGAAAAAAAATTGTGCCACGTTGTCGTCAGCGAGCTTCGGCGAGCCACGTCGGCGCCACGTATGCTTCCTCCAGTTCGAATGACTTATTTGGCACAACTTGCAAAGATTTAGGAATCATTTGGTACAAAAAAAAAAGGTTGAGGACATATTTGGTACAAGTGGCAAAGGTTTAGGACTTTTTTTGGTACTTTTCCCTTCTTATTCATATGGCAAGTTAACTCATTCTTCACTTGTATATTGAACCAGCAAAGAAAAGTGAAGCCAAGTATCCTTCCTAAGTTAAGTAGATTCTCCAATTTCAACGGTTTCCTGATTTGTTTGATTTTGTTATTTTTTCAATGTTGTAGAAAAGAAAGGGCTTCATTTTTATGTTAGAGAAATTGCTTTACCGACATGATTAATCCCAATTTAAAAAAGTCAAAATTGACACATGATAGTGTTAACCCGAAGAAAATAGTGTCATATCTTGTTGACACCTAAATTTGGGTCACATTGATGAATCATCGGAAATAATTTTTGGGGGCATATGTGCATCAATTTCGTGGTTCCAGTCAAGATTACAAAATATGTAAAGAGAAAAATATGAGAAATTTGTGATTTGATTGCATGCGAATTTTATCAGGAAGAGATCACTTGACATATATTCAAGAAATCAGCCAAAAGATTTGATCTTAGGAAGAGTCTAAAAAAATGGGAGGTATGGCTATATAAAGGTGGTCTTTGACGGACAGAAAAATTGAGAGAGAGAGAGAGAGAGAGCGAAGGAAGAGAAAAAATGAAAGGGCGTCGTGCGACCATAAGAGAAAAAATAGTGAGATTGAGTGTTTTGGCTTGAAAAGTCCAAGCTTGGGAAAATAGAAAGAAGGGAGAAATCTGCCGCGGGGTTCTTTCTTTCGGAAAAGAAAAAAAGTCTTCTTTTCTTTGCTTTTGGTTCTGCAGAAAAGGGGGAGGTTTACTTTCTTGCACAAGAAAACGAGTGCAATAATTTGCTGATTGTCCAACTCTTCTCCAGCCAAGCAACGTCACTTCCAGCAGCCAGCCAACAAGTGTCGTTCGTCAACAATTTGTTTATGCTTCCATTAGTGCTACATTGAAAAGACAAATTCTGCATTTGAACCAACAAGACCACTTGTGTTTTTCCCTGATTTTTGCTGTTTGTTTATCGAGCTAACAAGATTTGTTGCCATTCATCGCTATTTGCAGCTTCTCACCCAAACCACGTCATTGGCCACTTTGCTGACCAAGATTTCTATGAGCCGTACATTGAGATTGAATTTGGAAAAATTGGCCAGGTGAAATTGCAAATTAGGTTATAATCTCAATTAATTTAAATTGCACATATGTTATTGCTTAATTAGAAAAATTGCAATCTTGTTTGAATATTTGGTTGACATTGCCATATCTAAAAAATATTTTGAACCTATTTAAATAATCCATAGTTTTTATAATGTGCATATCGGTCGATAGTCCGATCTCATGCTGGAGATACGACTTGCGACTGCATGAAAAATTAACCAATTTGATCTCATGTTCGTAATACAATTTGTTGATTTCTTCTTTTGTTTTCAAATTTACATGGATTTGGCGGTTGCAAAAAAATTCTATTGCTCACTAGGCATTGCGGATAATATCTGATGAGATTTGATAGGTGTAGATTGCATTTAGTTATACTCTTTTCAAACTTGAAAATACCGAAAAAAAATCATTTGATTTGTTTTCTTACATCATATTTATTCGTTGTTTTGCATTTACATTAGTGTTTGCGCACTTGCTTGATTACCACGCATGTTAGAAAGTTAATTAAAACTAATTTAAGTTGCCTGCAAAACTTTTTTTTTTTTGAAATGTACCAAAAGGCATTAAAGTAATATAGCGTAATCAAGTCTCCGTATCCAGTCTCTGGTTTGTAAGATTAAAGTATATCTTCCGATATTTTACTTGGGTTTCTAATCGACCCACTGTAAATAGATTAGTGGCGACTCCAAGTGAAATTAATTTTGCATGATAGAAACTTTAACCAAAGTCACGAACTAGTATGAGCTTGGGAGAGCTCGAGTTAAGTCTGATTTAGTAATCCATTGACTAAACCCTGGGCGGTGCACCTTTAGAGAGGTCATGACAGATCTTAATAAATATCAAGGTGCGCTAGGAATGAGAGCGTATCACTTAGAATAGGTTGTGAGGCACTAGGAGAGCTAGTATCAGAAGAGTCGACAAGAGATATATCGATATCACGAGGATTGGGGTTTTGGAAAGCCCTATTTCTACATGTACAATGTTTCTAGGTCGATTACGATACCATCGACTCAAGATGGAAAACAAAAGTGAGGAGGGGGGCTTCCTGCCTAGTGAAGTGAGATCAAGTGGAGAAAATGTTTGGGTGCTAACAACAAAAAAGTGGGCTTTCATGGCGTTTATAGGTGGTGTAAGCATCTTCTCTAAATTGCATTTTTGCCTTGTGCAATATCTCGTATGATAAAAAAAATGGATTAAATTGCCTCATGGAATAAAGGCAGGATGGAAATAACGTAACAGAAACGAAATGTAAGACAATTTAAAAAAAAAACTCTACTCATAGTATATAGCTGTGTCTAAATTTGAATTTTACCCATATTTTCTCTACCCATTTGAATTACAACGTTAATTGTGTATCATATTTTACACAAAAGAGGGCAAATAATGTGGGCACTCAACTAAAGGAAATGATATGAACTAATGGTTATCTAAAGTAGATTGATGTTTCGGTAGACTTTAGAAGTATCTACCTGTAATAATTCCCTTCCGTAAAAGAGTGTCGCTTGAAACTTTTCTATTTATTTTAGATCAGTTTTGCATGATTTGAGAACCCCATATTTTCACATGCGGCAGTATATCGATTTGAAAAGTTTACTTTGATAATCTACATAACTGGAACCGAAAAACACTTTCGGCATTCTTAACATGTTTAATGCAAAAAATAGAGATTCATGCATTTCAAGATGTTCTAAAAGATAGGGACATAGCAAGTAATGTCTAGTATTGCTGCATATCTTATACAGTTATTTTGATCGGATGAAGAATGAAAGATGACATACATAATGCATCACACTAGTTAAATTTCAGAACAGATTACATAATATTTGCTCCCGAGTCCCTCAAATCCCCTCATTGACAAAGAAACACCGTTACACTTCACGCACACAAAAAGGAAAATGCCTTTTCCTATACACTTTTTCCCGGGCCTTCTAATTTTCCCAAATGTCTTATCGGGTTTCCATGTCCCTGCCTGAATGTTGTTCAAGTAGCAAACAAAAAAAACTGGAAGAGTAACCGCAAAATGGAGTTTAAATTATAAAATGAAAATCATGTTTCTGCATATAAGAGTGACTACTTGAAAAAAAAATTGTGACAAGGCAACCTGGAATGGTGTTTTAAATGAAGGAGGTACTATGATGAAAAAAAATACGAGTAATGAATCAACCAACTGGCTTTATGAATAATGCATACAATATATATATATATAGCTTTTCCTTAAAGGTAATAACAGGAGGTAGATTTGGAGATAAATCAACTGACCTTCTCGATGAAGATGAATGGGAAGGAACATATCCAATATCAAGAGATCTCTTATGAGGAGTAAATCGAATTCTTGAAAACTGAATTGTGACTCTCCCTTCTGAATGTTGAATCACATTGATGGGTTCTGTTTGCTGAACAATTTGTCGGGGAATTTGGTTTTCTAATTCCCATTGCTCAAGAAGTGTAACTTCATCCCATTGGATAGTCCGAGGAACGATAGAATTGGCTCTTGAAATATTAGTCTGAAGAACTACGGTTTGTCCTTTAGGGCTGATTTTAAAAGCCTTACTACCAAAAGCAGAGTTTAAAAGTTTGTAATAAACTCTGTAAATAATAGCAAGAGGTATCGATTATTTTGCTATCGAATAATTGTGGGTCTTAATTTGCAAGGTAAGTGATTTCAAAATATTTTTGTCTTTAAGAGAAACAGAATAACTAGGATGACAGTCAAAATGAATTGGGTCATTGCAAAGGCTTGTTTCAACTATCACAAGAATGGACTCTTCATATCTTAAGAGTGGCATCTTTTAAAACAAAAAGCAAAGAGGTGTCTAATCCTTCTTTAGTAAGGGGTTTAACACCTACTTCAACAAGACCAATATGCATATATTGCCACTTTTGAGCATGTTTCCTCAAGGATTCTTCACTGAATAATTGAATTGAGGATATGGATTCAGAAAGTGGGATATCTCTTTCTTCGATCAAAATGCAATAATCATTTTTGCCAAAAATTTTCCAATTTGAAATTCATAAATCTCATCATATTTCGCCTTGGGAATTCTCCAATTTTTAATTGATCGTTTGAAATTCTCAATATTAATTTCTTCTCTATTAACATGTTCAATGTCTTCTGTTGTTCTATTAGACACAAAACTAGAAGCAAATGTAGTACGTCGTAATAAATTCATGTTTCTAGATCGAAATAAATTTCAAACCTCTACCAAAGATGCTAACCAACGAACTTACTCAAACAATTGTCGGGACCACAACAGAGAGGATAAGAAATTACTTCTTACCGTACTTAGAATCAATTAAGAAATGCTACAACCAACAACTTGGCTCTGATACCAACAAATTGATAGGATCCAATAAAATGTTAACAGAGGAGGAATAAAACAATTAAGAATCAATTAAGACTAAGCACCAGATCTTTCCACAATAGGGCGGTAATCCGCACACAAGACGGAAATATGATAACAATAAAATACCAAATCTTTGATAAGGCGGTAATCTGCACACAAGACGGAAATATGGTAACAATAAAATACCAAATCTTTTTGCAATAGAGCGATAATCCGCACACAAGATGGAAATATGGCAATAAGAGATAATATAAAATCACTTCGCTTCACAATACGGCGGTAATCCGCACACATGAAGTTAGTGACAAGGGCAAAATGATAAGAAGAAGTAACAATAATAAATTTAGGTAAAAAATTATTGCACTATATAAAATTGCATACAAATGTTTAAAATGAAATTACAAGTGCATTAAAGACCACAGAACTTCTACAGGGTAGAAGAAAATCGGCAAGTGAATTTTACTTAGCATGAAAATGGATTGATTCAAAGAATCATGGGATTTTGTGAATCTTGAGAATGGGTAGATTTGTGTTGATCTGAATAGAATTGAATTAGACCTTTTTGCAGATGTGACAAAAGATGGATCATATTGTGCACAAAAATCTCCTAAGCCTCTGTGAAAATCTTTTTGTTCTTTTTTGAGTGTGTGTATGTGTGTGTGTGTGTCTATATATATATATATATATATATTGTATGCATTATTCATAAAGCCAATTGGTTGATTCTAGGGGCGTCAAATGGGTGGGTCGTGTCAGGTCAAATATGGGTCGACCCATATTTGACCCATTTAACCCGTTTTGATCCATATTGATATAGTGTAAATATAATGACCCACACCCGACCCGACCCATATCCGACCCATACCCAACCCAACTCGTATTTCTAAAATGCACTAATATTCTCGAAAACTCATGCCTCCTTAAAAATGTATCTTTTAAATAATTTATACAATGTTTATTTATTTGATAATTTTTTAAATTTTAGTTATTTATATAATTCTTAAAATTTTATTTTATATCTTTTTTCTTTTTTCTCTATTAATCTACGACAATACTTAGGCTTGCCAGATTATAATGAGCTCAAGGCGAGGTTTAAGTCGACCTAGGGCGAGCTTGAGCTCATCAACCTCAACGAGTTTTGAGCTAGCCAATTTGGTGGCTCGATTCGACTGGACTCGATCACGATCAAGCAATAGAAATGGTGAGCTTTAAAGAGCCCCTTACGGTCCATGTTCCTCCTTGTCCGAGGCCCAATGGCTTAGCTCGTGCAAGACTAAGGAATCGGCTGAGAGCAGTGGCGTCGCCGCCACCGTGGCCTTCAGTGCCAGCAACGAGGACTAGAAGAAATGGCTCGCAAGGAGCAGTGACGCTTGGAAGAAAACCCAAAAGGAAGGAGAAGAAGTTGGGCGTCTAAGAAGAGAGAGAGGGAAATTAAACGAGTCAAAAGTCAACAAAGCAGGGGGCAAGTAGCGGCAAAATGGAAAAAAAAAAGGGTAGAAAGAGGGAGGGGTGTCGTGCTGTTACAGTTGGAGAGTGAGAGAGACGTCAAGTGGTTACAAATATGAGTTAAAATATGGGTCACTCCATTGACCTATATTTTAACTCTTTTTTGGGCTTTAACTCTTTTTAACCCATTTTAACCTATTTTTAAAGAAAACAAGTTACCCATTTAATTTTTGATCTCTTGAAAATGGGTTACTAAATGGGTTTATGACCCATTTTAACGCCCCTAGTTGATTCATTACTTGTGCACTGGGCTGATAAAGGACAACCAACCCAAGTAAGTTTCCCACTTCTAGTTTGAGTAAGTTTCGTAAAAAAATATTTTTTTTGGTAAGTTTGTAAAAAAATATTTATTCCATGGAATATTTAAAAGATGAAATTCTACTTAGTTATTATAGGGAAATTGTCCAAAAGGTCCTAAACCTATTGCATTTTTGACAATTCAGTCTTAAACATTTGAATTTTTCCAATTTAGTCCTAAACCTTTTGAAATCTTGCTAATTCAGTCATAAACTTTTAAATTTTGTCAATTTAGTCATAAACATTTTGAACCAATTCAAACCTTCCGACAACTCTATTTCAAAAATGTCTACATGGATGTCTGGTTAGCACTGACTATCTTACGTGGCTAGATCGGTAGGATGCTGGCACTGATATAGTCGTTGGAGATCAAAATGTCGTTGTTTCCTATTTAAAGACCAAATCAAGAATTCTCGCTCCAAATCAAATCAAAAAACCCTAGCTCAAGACAAATTGAATGACTTCAGTGAAGTTCCTTGGTTCTTTCCTCAAATCAGCATTCTCACATTTGCTTGTCCATTTAACCTAGAAGATTCAAGCTCAAACGACAAGGTCCGCTCCCGAACTCATTTTCTTGCTACGCTCCACATTTGTCATCTACTTGCTGCATTGCTATAGGTCTTGCTACTGGTTTTCAATAAACTTTGATGCAAGATGGTGTTCGCATGAGCTTGTTGCATTTTAAGCATGCTCCAAGCAAGAAAGAAGGGTCTTCAAGTTTTCAACAAGCTTGTTACATTTGAGCATGGGTCTTCAAGTCTTCAAGGGTCTTTTCCTTTTCCTCTTCCTTTTTCAATTATTTTCATTTGTGGCAACCAAATCAACGTTAGTGTCATACTAGTTCAGCCACTTGAGATAGTCAGCACTGACCTGATATCCACGAAGGCATTTTATGAAACATAGTTGCCGAAATGATTGAATTGGCAATATTTTAAAAAGGTTTAAAACTGAATTGACAAAAGTTAAAGGTTTAGAACTCAATTGCAAATATTTCAAAAGATTTAGGATTGAATTGGAAAATTTTAAAGATTTAGGACTATATTGACAAAAGAGCAATAGGTTTAGGACTTTTTGGACAAATTTATCCAATTATTACAAACTAGAGCAAATAGAATATTAGAAATTGGCCATTGCAAGTTTTGCGAATGAGTTTTTTGTGACAAATTATGAGATAACACTTGTGGATTTTAATTTAGATTTGAGAAATACTTGAACAATTGTAAACCCTACCATTCTCCAAATTCACAGTGGATTTCTTTGTGATTGACTCTCCGAGTACATCAACTTGTGGGTTTTGTTTTATTACAATAATTTTAAGTGCTTTATCTATTCCATCCCAAAACTTCATATTTACTTGTTCCAGAGCTCTCCTAACTTGGTCATTTCTTCCATGTCCTCCAACATGCCTCTAATTAATGAGTGATAAGTTATGTACGTTATCGACGTTCAATTTAACTCGACTCTTTCTAGCTTAAATGAATAATGCCACAAGCTTTAACATATTTCTTCGGATTTTGCATTAATGAAAAGATTAGAACAAATTTCAATTGTTAGTGTCCACTTCATTGCAGAGTCATTGTTCCTACCTTTTTATCCTTCCCTCTAGTTGATATTCTTCAATTCCTTATAGTCCGATGCTGCATATATGACTTATTTAAAATTTAATTTATTACAGAAGTGTGTATCACATCGATGCCATTGAGGCAACTTTGTTAACGACCTCATCAATTGTTTTCTTTTGTACTCTCTATGGTGGTATTTTAACATAGAAATTGATCCTTAACTTCTAGCTAAAATTAGAATTTACAAGTTGAACATCCTTGAAACACTTCAAAGTAATTCGCTGTGAAGTGCAACGAGAGGGAGGGAGGGAGTTGTTTGTAGATTCACAACAAAAACTCTTTAAAAAAAAAAAAGGTCCATAACAGAGAAACATGACTTGAGACTTTAAGAGGACCTCACTCTCGGATACAAGTCATAGCAAAGGGTAGCTATTGTTTGCATGCACATGTATGATGAACATCCCCAAATACAAAATTGCCTAGATACCACACTAGACTTGATCATCCTTTCAATAACTCACATACAAATTACAAACACAAATTACTTTGATTCGATAATTCACTCAATCAGGCCTCCTCTCTTCTTCCATGGATCCACACCACTTTCAGGCTTTCAACTGTTCCAAAAAGCAAGACACGTTATAATCTTATTTATAGGTACCATGTGCATGCTTTAATAAGGAGAAAACTAAATACAATCAATATACATGATAAATATTCAGACAACTATTTCATTTGAGTAGTAAAAGAATTGACATCCATTCGCATAACCTGGAGGTCGTGCCTCATTTTCTCAATCCGCTTCTTATAAATCTATAAATGAAAAACAACAATCAAAATTTCAAACAAGATTTTGGATAATGTTGATTTTCTTCTCACATTTGGAGAACTTAATCTAGCCAATCTTTTTATTGAAACTTAATGGTTAATACCTTTCAATTTTTATATGAATAGCATCACATGCACGAAAAGGAAATAGATAAGCCAAGATCATATCCTCAAAAGATGCACATATACCACACATTATAAACATGGTCAGTAAATATGGAAGGAACGACTGGATATTAACCAAATTATTTGCCAAGAGACAATTACCATCCAATCATTGAAAAATGCCATCTGAATAGGCATCCTTTCGCTCATCCTACGTAACAATATAGATCATCAAAACAAAAATTATACAAAGATAATCAGGTTACTTATATCTTCTTATGCTTAAAAAGAAAATAACATCAAAATACGAAACTTTGTTGTCATAAGATATGCAAATCTTCTATGTTAGGCATGTTAGACAGGAATGTAAATAAGTGATTTTCTTCTTTATTCATTATTTCCTTCCATTGCATGCTTCCTTGTAACATTAAATAGTAGATGCCTTGTACATTGATTATACAGTGAAATATACAATTACATAATTTTCCAGATCTCCTACGCATTCTTCTTGTTCTTCATCAACTTGTGACATGGTATCAGAGCGCGTCATCGCTCCTCAAATAGCTTCCGCTTTCTTCAATCCTTGATTGCCCTTGGGTGGATTCTTCTTGTTGCTGTTGACTCTACAAAACAAGCAGAATAATTTTTTCCGACCAAATATAAAGGAATCAAGCGATATTACTCACCTTTATCACCATGGTGGATGAAGTTAAGGTTTCTCAAGAATTGCAATCCTCAAATCCATTATTGGAATCATCACTGGATCGTTCTAGAGTCTCCAAAAATTCGGAAGAATGAAGCAAAGATTTGGGCCACACGCAATTCGATCAACAAGCTCAGTCTGGGCAAACCCAGACTTTTTCAGCCCACTCACACCAACCTGGATGTATGGGCCTCCACCCTGGTATTTCCATCCTGGACTCTTAAATTAGGCCCATGGAACCAGTGGCTTCAGCCCATTCATCGGCAATATCGGTGGATCGGATGTCTCGGGTTTGGCCTCAAATCTGAGTCAAGCAATCGGACCAGGGAGCTCGGGTACGGGTCCGGATCCCTACCCGATACCTCAACCCGGTCTGGTGCCGCACAACTTTCCGGTCATCATCGGCAGGCCGAAACCAGGCGATCCCCTCTACACGACGGCAAACGACGGACCAGAGCTTCGGCTCATTGGCCAAAACTCAACGGACCGGAGAATTCTTTGGGATGGGCTAACAAATTCCGTTGAGCCCTTGTCACAAAGGACAAGGACGAATTTCTTGACGGTAATGTTCCTCTTCCAACCAACAACCACCTCCGGCGACTTTGGCACAAATGTAGCCAATTAGTTCGAACTTGGATCGACAATACTCTAAGCCAAGAAGTGGCTGCCGAGCTTCCACCGATAGAAGATCCACAACAAATGTGGATGAACATTATGTATGGGAAATTAGATCGCGCATGAATATTTGCCCTCGAGCAACAAATCTCAGAACTCAAACAAGGCAACTCGTCAATTAGGGCTTGCTTTAATCGACTCCCGGCTCTCTGGAACGAACTAGAAATGGTAGAAGAAAAACTCGATGCCCCAGCTTCTGTATTGCAACAATATCATGCGATTCGAGAACGACAAAAGGCAACTCATTTTTTACTCATTCTCAACGACAATTACCTTGTCCTTCGAACTCAGATCTTGGCAATGGACCCGCCATCCTCGCTTGGAGAATTTACCAGCTTGTTGTCCAGGAGGAAAGCCAGCACTAAGCTCAGGACCATGGAGGAGATGGCCTCATCCTTGCTGCGCATGGAGCACGGCGAGCTAGAGATGCGAACGAGAGGCGCAGCTCTCTAGGGGAGGAGGTAAGACGAAACCCTAGAGGCGTCAAAGAGGATTACGGGTTTCAGGGCTTCGCAGGAGGACATGGGCCTCACTCTGGAAGTCTTGATCGCGGAGAAGACGGCCCACTGGATGGGCTTCGATTTTCTAGGAGTGGCCCATCTCGTGGGCCTCGGTTTACGGCTGGAGACAGCCCATTTCATGGACTCGCTGGAGACAGCCCATTACGCGGGCTCGCTGGAGATAGCCCATTTTGTGGGCCTCGGACAGACGGCCCAAAGGCCGGACGAATAGTGGGCAACCCACATATGCCTTAGCTGTAGGCGGCCCAGTAGAGAGAGAAGCTGTCACGTGGATAGGTAATGGTGGGCTAAAATCTAAAGAAAAATTGTATTGTGATTTTTGCAGACGACCGCATCATACTCGGGAAACTTGCTAGAAACTGCATGGCAGATCCACGGAGAAAGGAAAAAGGGCACAAATTAATCAAGTGACTAGCTCGACTCAGCCTATTTCCTATGAAAGTTATCAACAATTTATCAAGGCTTTAGGAAAAATGGACATTGATGAGAAGGGCGTCCATTTCTCAAGTACTTCTTACTATTTCTCGAACTCGTTTTTTTACTAATGCATGGATTATAGATTCAGGGGCTAATTATTACATAATTTGCGATGATAAATTTTATTCTAGCACCCTTGAAAATTTCAATTCTCCGAAATCCGTGCAATTGCCAAATGGAAATACCACTCTTATGACCAAGGTTGGAACTGTACGTCTTAGTCCAGAGATCACTCTTAAAAATGTTCTCTTTGTTCCTCAATTTAAATTCAATCTTATTTCAGTTTTGAAGGCATGTACAGATAATTCCTGTCATGTCACATTTCATGATCATACATGTCTATTTCAGGACCCTTCGACTAGGAAATTGATGGGGATGGGTCATGAATCACAAGGACTTTATCTTTGGAATGGCTCTTCAAGTCTTTTTGAATCTTCCTTTTCATGCAATGTCAATTCTAGCAATAAAAATTTTCTTTTCCATCAGCGACTTGGTCATAGCAATTCTATTCCTTGTCATCATTGTCCTATCTGCCCTTTTGCTAAGCAATCTAGACTTTTGTTTTCGTCTAGTACAAATCGAGCCACCACTCGTTTTTCTCTGCTTCACATGGATGTTTGCAGTCCTTACCATACTCCACATAGTGACGGATCTCGATTTTTCTTCACCATTGTGGATGATTATTCTCGTGCCACCTGGATTTTTCTTATGCAATCTAAAGGCCAAGTCTTTGTGCATTTACAACATTTTCTATCCTTGATTAAAAATCAATTTGGCAAATCTGTTCAAAAAATTCGAACAAATAATGGCAAAGAATTTTTCAATCAGAATCGTCATCGATTGTTTTCCTCTCTTGGAATAGTTCATGAAAGTACTTGCATATATACACCACAACAAGATGGGGTGGTAGAGAGAAAACATCGTCATATTCTTGAGGTTGCTCGTGCTCTAAAATTCCAGGCTTCTATTCCCGAAATTTTCTAGGGTGATTATGTGATCACGGCCAAGTATCTTATTAATTGCATGCCTAGTAGAGTTCTTGATGGTAAGAGTCATTTGGAACTGTTGTTTAATAAGAAACCATCATTGGATCATCTTCGTGTTTTTGGCTGCCTCTGTTATATTACTTCTGTGGGTCCTAAGCACAAACTAGATCCTCGTGCTCGTCAATGCATTTTTATGGGATATCCTGCGCTTCAGAAAGGCTATCGAGTCTATGATCCAGTTACTGGAGAATTTATTATCAGTTGAGATGTCGTCTTCCATGAAGACCAATTTCCATTCAAGCAGATGACATCTTCTTCTCAAGAGCCAAATCCCAGTTTATCTCATCCACCTGTGCTACTGGAGGAGGATCCATATGGTTCTTTATTACCAGCTCATTTCATACAGCCTGTTCTAGTAATGATGCCACCTGTTATAGTACCCTCCTGCTATGGTTCAGCTCCATCTACTTCTACCAGTCCTCCCTATGAAAACATTCCTGCTTCACCACTAGACTCTTCTGCAGCTCCTTATAAGGATGTGTCTATGTCCTCACCTTCTTCTGAGCATTTTCTTGAGGATATACCTTCTCCAGTGGTGCCAAGACACTCTAGTCGTCCCATTAGACCTCCGACTTGGACACAAGACTATATCTGCTTTTCTCATGCTTCATCAGGTACCTCTTATCCGATTACTTCCTGTGTTTCTTTCGATCGTCTTTCTCCGGAGTATCGGTGTTACATTAGTAAAATCTCTGAGGCACACGAGCCTTCTACTTATCATGAGGCAGTCCATGATCCACGGTGGCAAAAAGCGATGGAAGATGAACTTCATGCTTTAGACGCTAATCATACTTGGGATATTGTGCCTCTTCCTCCCCACTTAAGGCCATTGGTTGCAAATGGGTTTACAAAATTAAAAATAAGGCAGATGGTTCTGTGGAATGTTTTAAGGCACGTCTTGTGGCTAAGGGTTTTACTCAGCGTGAGGGTTTTGATTATCATGAAACCTTCTCTCCAATGGCCAAAGATGTGACGGTTCGTTCATTCTTAGCTGTGGCGGCATGTCGTGCTTGGAATCTTCATCAAATGGATGTGCACAATGCGTTTCTTCATGGTGATCTTGATGAAGAGATATATATGAACCTTCCACTGGGATTATGGCGACAGGGGGAGATGGGTGTATGTCATCTCCGTAAATCCTTGTATGGTCTCAAACAGGCATCACGACAGTGGAATGCTAAATTCACTAATGCTCTTACAGCCACTGGTTTTAAAGCAGTCCAGACGTGACTATGCCTTATTTACATGGAGAAAAGGTGCGTCATGTATTTATTTGATAATTTATGTGGATGACATTCTCATCATGGGAAATGATAAAATCGCCATTGATGGTTTAAAGTCGTATCTTCATTTTACATCCCATATTAAAGATCTGGGTGCACCTAAGTACTTTCTTGGAATAGAAATAGCCCGTTCACAATTGGGAATTTCTCTCAGTCAGCGGAACTATATACTGGAGATTATATCAGAGGCAGGATTATCAAGATGCAAACCCGCTGTTATTCCAATTGAGCATAATGTTAGTCTTACTACAGTGGAGCGTGATGGTGGACCATCTTCAGAAGATCCATTGCTTGAGGATGCTTCTAGTTATCAGAGGTTAGTGGGTAAGTTAATTTATCTTACCATGACTAGACCGGACATCTGCTTTGCTATGCAAAATCTTAGTTAGTTTATGCATCAACCCAAGCAATCTCACATGAATGCTATATTGAAGGTAGTTAAATATTTGAAGCAATGTCTAGGTTTTAGAATTTTTCTTCCTAAGGAGTGTAATATGGAGATGAAGGCTTATTGTGACTCAGACTGGGCTACATGTCCTATGAAGCGAAGGTCAGTGACAGGATTTTGTATTAAATTGGGAGATTCACTGTTGTCCTGGAAGACCAAGAAACAAGCTACAGTCTCATTATCTTCAGTTGAAGCAGAGTATAAAGCAATGACCAAGACTACTTGTGAAATTATATGGTTACGTGGACTTCTATCAGACCTTGGAATACAAATCAAGGGACCTACTATATTGTTCTGTGACAATGAAGCAGCACTCAAGCTTGCAGCCAATCCTATTCTTCATGAAAGAACAAAGCACATTGAAGTAGATTGTCATTTCACTCGAGAGAAAATTCAAAAAGGAATTATCAAGACAAGAGGTGTGAATACATCGGAGCAACAAGCGGACATCTTTACCAAGGCTTTATGCTCAAAACAACATACATATCTTCTAAGCAAGCTAAATGTCTTGGATGTATACAAGCCATTAGCTTGAGGGGGAGTGTTGTCAGAAGATATCCAAATCTTCTATGTTAGGCATGTTAGACAGGAATGTAAATAAGTGATTTTCTTGTTTATTCATTATTTCCTTCCATTACATGCTTCCTTGTAACATTAAATAGTAGATGCCTTGCACATTGATTATACAGTGAAATATACAATTACATAATTTTCCAGATCTCCTACGCATTCTTCTTGTTCTTCGTCAACTTGTGACAAACTTGAAGAACATATGTTTATGATTCGTTATATCATAATCACACCAACTCTTCCATATCAGATAATTTAGCATCATCCCTGCATGTCAAGCAAGAAATGATGATAAATAATTGATGACAGTCATTACATAAAGAAGGCAAGTTTTTTTTTTTTGCCACAAAGGATGAACCTAAGATGACCAAGATTCTTTTGTAAAAGCTTTTTCTTCTCGAGGTAATTCCTACATCAATTTTTTTTCAATGTTGGTATTGAGGCCCTTGCCCCTTTGGTTTTTGATCCACACTCATACATTCAACATCAACACTGAGGAGAGAAAGGGCTTCCACCAAAATTCCTTAATCCTAATTTGAAATATTGACACAAAAGGGTTAACCCAAAGAAAATAACATCAAAACTTTTTATATATCCGAGGTGCGCTGGGAATGAGAACGCGTCGCTTAGAATAGGTTGTAGGACACTAGCTGAGCTAACATCAAAAAGGTTGACAAAAGATACATCGGTGTCGTGAAAAATGGAGTTCTGAAAAGTCCCAATTCTCCTCATACGATGTTTTCTACACCTCACAATAGCTAGCATCATCTTCTCCTTTGCCAAGTCCTTCCACCTATCCATGGTCAATTACGATACTATCGACTCAAAAGAGAAGAAAAGCGATAAAGAGGGCTTCTTGCCTATTGAAGTGAGATCAAGCAGAGAAAATGATTGGATACTTACAGCAGAGAAGTGACCTTAGGTTGCATATTTACATGTCGAGTGAGAAACTTCTCTAAGTAGCATTTTTGTCTCATGCAATTCCTCATGTGATCAAAAAGTACAGATTAGATTGCCACATGGAATAAGGGCAGGATAGGAATAAAGTAAAACAAGAGTAGATGCAAGAAAATTTTTGGTCTACTCTCTACTCAAAAGCATATAGTAGTATCTAAGTCTGAATTTTCCCAATATTCTCTCTATCCACTAATGATTATCTAACCTAGATTGATGTTTTAGTAGATTCGAGTGAATCGGCTATTTCATTTTATATTTAGATCAAGAAGCATCTACATGTGATAATTCCCTTTTTGATAATGGTCTTGCTTTAGCTTTTCTATTTATTTCAGACTAGTTCGGTATGATTTGGAAACAGCATATGCTCCTGTGGGGCTTTATATCCGCCTCGATAGTTTACTTGCATGATTTCCATAATTGGAACCGAAAAACATAAGAACAAGGAATGGAAATTCATGCATTCCAAGAAATTCCAGAAGATAAGCGCATTAGAGAGCAACATATGATATCATTATGACAAACTCAAGATGACATACATGATGCGTTGCGCAATTTTTCAGCTTATCTCTACCTTTGATTTTCATTGCTAAGTATATGGTCATAGAATTTGAGCATGCATCAAATAAAAGAAATTCTTCTTTTCAAGCTTCTCTCTCAATTTGCCGAAATGACTAGCTAGAGGTCATGTCCAAAGACATGATAATATTTAAATTTTTAATAAATATATATATCAATGTGCTTATTCTCTAGTCAAAATACATGGAGAAAGGATATACATACATGAATCGCATTTTTCAGATTTTGGAGTATATAATAGTACAAAGGCAATGCATAATTAAGAATGTTCAAAGATACATCTTGAAGGTCTTCTTCAGCCTTAAATTTTTAGGACGAAATTATCCTCGACAAGAACTTCAATCTGGTTAAATTTCATAACAAGTCCTTCAAGTATCCTTTATTGACAAAAAAAAAAGCAGGACCGTCAGACTTCACGCATGCAAAAGGGACAATTATCTGGGTTGAAAATTGGAAAAGGTATTTTCCTATTATCGACCCCCTTTTTCTGAGCCTTCTTAAAAAAAACCGTTTGCTATTTTCCTGGAGTGTCCACGTCCTACTTGAATCTTGTCCAAGAGGCAAACGAAAATAAATGGAAGAGTAACTGCAAAATGGAGATCAAATTATGAAATGAAAATCATGTTTCTGCCCATCAGAGTGACTTACATAAAATAAAATAAAAAGTAATAAGGCAACCCATGAAATGGTGTTTTAAATCAACGATAGAGTATGATGAAATTTAGGCCCATAGATATGTCTTTCATAAAAATATCGTAATTTCAATTTATAGGGCCAATTGATTCATTCTTGACTTGTACATTGACCCGATAAAGGTTAGCCAAATCCAAGCAAGTTTCCTAATTTGAATAGATTTCCTATGTCAAGTGATTTACTAGTTTGAGTGGTTTCTTAGTTGAAGTAAGTGTTGTAAAGGATTTTCCTGCTTTGGATAGATGTAAAAGATGAAATTACTCTGCTACTACACACTAGAGAACAAAAAAAGAATGTTAGGATTTTTCATTTGCAAGTATTCTAACTATCTTCTGTTATTGATTATAAGAAGACATTCATGGGTTTTGCTTTAATTTAGAGCTAAGAAACACTTGAACAATTGTAGACTCCGCATTCTCCAAATTCAGAGTGGATTTCTTCGTGATTGGCTCTCCATTTGGAGTACATCTACACTAGTGGGTTTTTCTTTGTCACAAAGGTGATTTTAAGAACTTAATGCATTCCATCTGAGAAGCTTAATGTCTGTTTGTTCCAGAGCTATTCTAACTTGGTCATTTCTTCCATGTCCACCAACATCCTTATAATAAATGGGTGATCAATTATGTACATTATCCACATCCAGTTTAGGTCAGATCTCTAGCTTAAACGAAGTCCCTTTAATCTAGTCTGTCGGAGTGGGAATAATATAGTTAAGTTCATGCCCATTATTCACATTCCCTCTCATCTGATGTCTCATCTAGTCACTTGAAGAGATGAGGATACTCTTTCCTCATTGAGTCCTCGCTTTCCCACATGGCCTCTTCCAAGTTATGGTGATGCCGCAAGACTCTCACTAGTGAAATAGTCTTGTTCCTGATCACCTGTTCTCTTTGATCTAGTATTTGTATCGACTCCTCCACGTAACTCACTCTCTCGCCCACGTCCACCATATGGAAATCTAGCACATGAGAAAGATCAAGCTCATATTTTCTCAGCATAGACACATGAAACACGTCGTGTACATTGGACAATTTTGCTGGTAGTGCCAATCGATACGCCACCTCTCTAATCTTCTCGAGGATTTCGAACAGTCCAAAATAACGTGGACTCAATTTGTCTTTCTTCTCGAAACGTGATACACATTTCATAGGTGAGACTTTTAGGAACACATGGTCGCCAACATTGAATTCTTGGGGCCTTTGACACTTATCCACATAACTCTTTTAGCGACTCTACGCTTTCTTGAGCTGTTCACAGATGGTTTGTACTACGTCGGTGGTCGGTTGGATTAGCTCAGTCCGGTGAGTTTATTTTCACTAACCCCATCCGTACAAACTGGAATTTGTAGCTTTTTCATACAATGCCTCGAACTATGCCATATTAACACTCTGTTGGTAACTGTTATTATAGGCAAACTTAGCAAATAGCAAATGTTCATTTCAATTACCCCAGAAATCAATTGAACAAGCTCACAACGTATCTTCCAAGGTCAGGATTGTCCTTTCAGACTGTCCATCCATCTGTGGGTGGTATATTGTGATGTATTGAAACTTAGTACCCATGGCTACTTGTAAAGCTCGCTAAAGCATTGCCATAAATTTCGGATTATGATTCGACGTAATAGTCACCAGAACTTTGTGCAATCTGATAATTTGTTACACATACAACTTGACATACTTCTCTTGAGCATAATCCGCTCATATAGCCAAGACGTAGGTGGACTTAGGCAATCCACAATCACCCATATGGAATCATATTCCCTACAAGTACGAGGTAACCCTAGAATGAAATCCATAGTGATGTGCTCCGTTTCCATTTATGAATGTTTAGGGGATTTAACAACTTACCTGCTTTAGAAAGTTGTGCCTTAATTTGTTGACAAGTCAAGCATTTGGCAACATACCTTGCGATGTCCTGCTTCATTCCCTTCCACCAATAGTATTAGCAGATGTTTCAGTATATCTTTGTATTTCCAAGATGGATACTATATATGTTTCAATACGCTATGAATTCCTCCCTTAGGTTCGGTTATTAGGTACACATAGGCGCTCTCGAAACCATAGGATTCCATCTTCAGAACTGTTGAAATATGGTTTCTTACATTTGGTGGCAACTTCTTGAATTTTATCTAACTCAAGGTTCGATTGCTGAAGAGGTTTAATTCACTGCACTATTTCTAGCTCAACTCGAAGTGTGGCAATTATGTTGGATAGATTTCCAACCATGAGCCTACAGTCCAAGTCTCGAATTTTCTCTAGGAGATTCCACTCCTTAAGCATTAAATAGGATATAGCAAACTTTCAATTAAGAGCATCCACGACTTTATTTGCTTTGCCAGGATGGTACAATGCTTCATAGTCCTAGTCCTTCAGCAATTACATCCACCTCTGTTGCCTAATATTTAACTCCTTTTGGGAGAATATATTTGAGACTTTGGTGATTGGTGTAGATTTCAAATTTTTCTCCACAAAGATAGTGTCTCCATATCTTCAGGGCAAATATGATAGTCGTAAGTTCCAAATTATGGATTGGATAATTCAACTCATACAGCTTCAAATGCCTTGAAGCATAAGCAACAACCTTACCATGTTGCATTAATACGTAGTCCAAACCTTTATGTGAGGTGACTTTGTATATAACGAGACATATTGTCCTTGATGGTATTATTGAAACAGGGGCCGTGGTTAGCCTCCACTTTAACTCCTGAAAACTCCGTTCGCATTTTGTCTATCCACTCAAACTTAACATCTTTCTTGGTTAGGTATGTCAAGGGAGCATCAATATTTGCAAACTTTTCCAAAATCTTCAATAATAACCGACTAGTCCGAGGAAACTTCTGACTTCCATCACAGTCGTGGGTCTTGGCCAGTTACCACTGTTTCCACTTTGGCCAGGTCTATTGAGATTCCAACTCTCAACACAACGTGGCCCAATAATACAACACGATTCAACCAAAACCCGCACTTGATGAACTTAGCATAAAACTTATGTTCACGAAGGATTTGAAGAATTAACCTCAAGTATTGTTTGTGGTCGCCGGAGTTTTTGGAATACACTAGGATATCATTGATAAATACAATAACAAAGTGATCCAAATATGACTTAAATGCTCTATTCATCAAGTCCACAAAAAGTTGTTGGAGCATTGGTTAACCCAAACGGCATCACTAGAAATTCATAGTGGCTATAATAAGTCTGAAATGTTGTTTTCGGGATATTTTCCTTTTTAATTTGGAATTGAGCAAAGATCTATCTTGGAGAATACCGAAATACCTTAAAGTTGATCTAAAAGATCATCAATCTGAGGCAACGAGTAATTATTCTTCACAGTCACCCAACTAAGTTGCATGTAGTTGATTTTCGTCATTTTTCTTCACGAAAAAGACTGATGCTCCCCACAGCAAAGCACTAGGTTGAATGAAGCCTTTAGTTATGCGGGCGACATGCAGTATGGGGCCTTGGATATAGGCTTTGTCCCTTGATAGACTTCAATAGTGAATCCGATTTTCCGTTCCGGAGGTAACCCAGGTAGATCTGTGAGAAACACATTCGGAAAATCTCTGGCTATCGAAATGTCTTCCAGTTTCAATTCCTCCATGGACTTGTTTTTCACTACCGCTAGATATCATTGACAACTGTTTTCTAGTAGTCAACTAGTTTCAAATACTAATATAAGCAGTTTGAGGGACTTCCACTGTTCCCTTGGAATGAGTAGCCAGCGTGATTAGAAAGGTTGAATCGCACCATTTTCTGGTGACAATCTAGGCTAGCGTGTTGGTTGCCTAACCAATCCATCCCAATGATCACACGAAGTCATCAACAACTAACACGACTAGGTCAATTCGCCGCTCATGACTACTAATGGATAATATACACAACATAGTATCCTTTAATGGCGTGATAATATGGAGGCATACTTCCAGCTGTCTGGGCTTGAGCCCAACCAAACATATGAATTTCTTAAAAATGAAAGAATGAGTGGCACCATCATCAAATAGAGCATAAGCACTAGTGTCACAAACTGAGATCATACCTGAGATTATTGCATTGGACTTCTCAACCTCTTCCTGTGTGATCGTGTTGACTTTTTCTTGGGCAAGGGGTCGTTATAAGCCTCCTTGGGACTGCCTTCCTTTATAGGCACAAAAACATTTCGCATATTTCTTCAGATTTTGCATTAATGAATAGATCGAGACAAGTTTTACTTGTTAGTATACACTTCATTGCAGAGTCATTGTTCGTGCCTTTGTATTTTTCACTCTAATTGATATTCTTCAATTCCCTTTGATCCGATGCTGCATACGTGACTTATTTTTAACTTCATTTATTGAAAGAAGCTTGCATCACATCAATGCCATTGAAGCAACGTCGTCAACCGCCTTATCAACAGTTTTGTTTTATACTCCCCATGATGGTATTATAGATTAGAAATCAATCCTGAAATTCATGTCCCAATCCGAATTTTTGAGTTGAAAAATAACCTCCAAACACCAAGTTGTAAAAGTACTTTCCTTTGAAGTGCAATGAATGAGAGAGGGAGAGAGAGAGAGATGTTTGTAGAACCACAACAAGACATTAAGGCTACGTTTAGTAACGTTTTTATTTCTCTATTTTTTTATTCTTTGGTTCCCCAGATTAAGAAAAGAATATAAATTCATTTTTGTACGCTAGTTGATTTTTCTAATCTCCAAAATAGAAAAGTGGTCAAGGAAAAATTTGGAACATAAATCAGAAGTAAAAAACTTTTGCTTCTTGTTCTTGAAAATAATTTCTTGAAATAACCTTTTTTTCCTCCTTTTTTGTTCTTCTTCATTATTTTTCTTTTTCCTTTAACAAATCATTGGACCTTGATGAAGACCGATGATGACCGATGACTAGTGGCCCAACGACCAGCCAACCGATGATCGGCTAGGACTGGGCTCAACAAAGGCTAGGTCAACCTCATCGACCTCCAGTGACCCTCACTGTAGTTGGGTGGGGTCAACTTTGCCACTGCTAGGCAAGGACCAACCTTGCTTAGCCGCCATGAGACCAACCTCGCCTTTCCTCAGCATCACTGGGAACCGGTGTAGTCAAGCTGCTTCGCCCGACCTTGGCATCACAAAAATGTGAAGCGGTCATTGAAGATGGGGAATGTAAGTTGTGCAAAACTGAAACCTTAGGGATTTTCAAAACTTAGTAGAATATTAAGCATACACGTCAAAATTCGTTTATTACAATAATGGAATTTGGCCCTTCTCGGCAAAGGATGTACTATTCAATAACTCTGTGTCAGAGAAACTGGGATTCTGTTTAAATTGGCGACCAGGGAGTTGCCCATTCTTTGACTTTGTCATCACAATCTTCTAGCTTCACTTCGGTCGCCTCCTGTAAGGCTGGACAATATCATCCAGACTCTCTTTTATGTAGCTTCCTACTCTATTCACATTCCTGGCTACACCAGATGCGACCAAACTAGCATTTCTCTTAAACCTGCAAATTAATGGAATTTGTCACCTGGATTTGCAAGTGATCCTAAAACACAAAGGAGGATATTACAAATCTTAGTAGAGGACTTGCCTACTCAAGTAATCATCGCCTGAAGAAATTGCTGGCCTGTAACTCCGCTGCTGAGGAAAAGCATGACTATCTGGAGCTGAAGACACGGATTAGCCACAATGAGAAGAAAGAACCAAACTGTCGCTAGGCGACTAATCTGGAATAGCATGAGAAGAGCACATCTAGGGCCTAAGGCCAACAATAAAACATGGCAAGTGATTTTCAAAACCTGAGAAGGACAGAATGACAAGTGTGTGCTGGCGATATAACCCAGTAATAAGGCATGCATTGCAAAAAAGAGAAATAAGCTCCTCACCTTCCTTTTTATGAAGGTTCGCAGTAACATTCTCAGAAGGTGTTGTTCTTTTATCTAACAAAACCTGAGACAAGTTTAGCTGTCAGATAAAAATGAAGTGGGGGAAAAATCACACAACATACCTACTTTACCAACCAACTACTGAAGAAGAACCAAATACGTTCACTACACAACACACCTTTATAATCACAAGAAAATCCAAAGATAAATGCAGTCCTTAGATTTTACTTTTTAATAACTATGCGTAATCTATGCTTGAAGAGACAATTGACAATTCACTTTCTTTTTACATTTATACTAATGACAGAAGAGACGATCACTAAGTTTTTTTAGCCAATGAGACGGTTGATAATCAAAGGCTCTCTTTTAAGTTGACTACTTAAAACAATAACTTCCAAAGTAGCAACATCTAAGAAAACATACAAGTAAATCAGCCAGTGAAAAAGAGGAAATGGTAACTCAAAGGATGTCTTGTCCAGCCATTCCAAAAAATTCTTGGTTTGCTGTAGTCTAGCTGGACCTTTTTAAGACCAAACTCAAGCATAAGCACAAGCAGGATTAATTTAAGGTCACACTTGCTTCAGAAATTAAAATCACCATACTGTGAAATTAACTACAAAACCTTGAATTGAAAAAAATATGTAGCACCTGGGTATCTTGTGTTCTTTCCAGACTTTCTCAAACAAAAGACACTGAATCAAATGACAATCTATACAAGTACCCGCAAAACACAATTAAACAATGCTAAGCCTCCAAGAAAGTTATATGGGCTAATGAAAAGAACACGACGGCCCCACTAACAAATCATGCTCAAAAGTAGGATCTCAAAAAGCATAATTTTAATAACATTTAACTAAGTCAACCAAAAAGAAATATCTCGGTCTCAATACTTATCCTGCATTTGCAAGCAACTTGAATTCGTAAGAGAAACACATCAACAGACTTAAAATACAACATTAAGCTACACTTGGTGCTTAGAGCCTTCAACTTTTGTGTTGAACAAAAATACCATCATGATGTCATTAGGAGAAGCTGGTTCATAAAGAGAGGCAATCCCATTGAGGCAAAGATGGAGAGGAATCATTACCTCAAGACCGACACAGAATGGAAGCTCTGCTTGTTTATCCTTAAGATCTGAAGATTGATGATTTTTCTCCAAGAAAACAGAGTAACCAACACAGGCATAGCTGAAGTCTTTCAGATTCCGGCCCTCTTTGGTAGCTTCCAACTCAGTTTCTCCCACAATATAGCTTGGCACTGATCAACAATCCTAAGGGTCAGCATATACAAGTAACAGCTTACAGTAGGACTAAAGAATTCATGCTTTTCTCAAGATGGAGCTGGAACATTTTGTCTGTGGATCAACAAATTTAACACAATGGGTACCTTTAAGAGAAAATTTCAAATTGTCAAACCAGTGTTTTCAAACCCAAACTGGACTGGCCGATTAAACCAGGAACTGGAGCATATTATAGAGCGCTTCATGAAAAACAGTTGGAGGGGTCAAAAACCAATCAAACCCAGCATGGATGGTTCAACTGGGACAATTTCTGACTGTTTCCTTGACCTTATGAAAAAAATATTTTGCCCTTGCACGGGAAAGGTTAGACCTTTGTTCACTTGGAAAAGCAGTTGGGGCACTTCCTACTGGATCATTAACACTTTTCCAACACATAACTATAAACTAGTTTACTTGATCAAATGTAAGTTTGATCCACTTTGCATCTGTAATATCAAATGTAACTTTCATCCGCTTTGAATCCATAACCATCAAATGTAAGTTTGATCCCCTTTGCATCTGTAACTATTCTTTAACATCAGTCAGATATGACTAGCAAAAAACCTAACAAGCCACGTTTTATCCTTTTTATCCAACAAACATTGAATGCAGGAATGGACCGTAAAAGCACTTATGGTAGATTATGTCCAATATCATACTCAAAAAGTGCTAGTCCAGAAGTGAGCACAAAAGTCATGGCTCATCTCAGTGCAGCTTACGTTATGGCTATGTTAACAGAGAGCCTTTCCGGTTGCCCCACAATCAAACCATACCATTCGCTCTAGAAGCAAGACTAAATTTGGAGGCAAAACACGAGTACAAGAATCCCACCAAACTCTACAATCTCAAACAGACGCAAAACAATTAGAAGGGGAACCAGCAGCAGCGGGCGTACTCACAAGAATCCCAATAAGCAAGAAAAACCTGTCAAGGACAATGTGCAAAATAAGCTTAAACATCGAATAAAGATCAACGAATCGACCAGAAAAGAAAAAAAGAAAACATTCGTAATTTCGGTCCCCAATCTAACTAGTTAATCTTGTCGGACATAACCCTCGCGTCGCAAAACCCTCCGAGCTCAATTCCAATCAATTCCCCAAATACGATGCCATCACCAAAGCCATAAACCCAATCACGAGAAGAGAGAAGAGAGAAGAGAGAAACGCAGCAGATTACCAATACTATCCGCCGTTCGCGGTGTCGATTTTCTCATCAGGATGGGGAAAAAGAAGAAGCGGAAAACATCGAAAACAAGAAGAGGCAGGAACGAGTTAAATGAAGAGGAAAGACGGACCTTCGTTAAGAGTCTTGGATAAGCCGACGCAGGTAGGGGCCTGAGATTTGGATTTCCGAACGGAGGAGTAGTACAAGCACCCCTTGCACGACTTCCCCCTCGATCCTGCGCTCCCGTGAGGGTTCGGCCTAGGGCTAGGGCTAGGGCTTTGATGGCGGACCTGAGGGCGATCACCCGCGTCTTCCCCTTTGTTCGTTTCCATTGGGTTTTCTTGTCGCGGCTGATCGAATCGAATCGAATCTAATCTGCAACTGCAATCTCTGTATGAATGCCAGATTGAGAGAGAGATGACTCGCGAGTGCTCGGGATGGAGACGGGAACGGCGAAGAAATCGCCAGGGAAGAGATTCCACCTGCGTGAGGCTGCAATCATCAACCGGGGAGCTCCGTACGGGTTAGAAATGCTCTGCGCCTTGTTTCGACGAGCGATATTCGCAATAAATGAATCGATTTACTAAAACACCCATGAATTTAATCAACTGATGAAGACATTTCCTTTTCTCTTGCTCGAGGCCCTCCATCCGCATTAGGCGTGAGTTGAATCAACAATCGAACCGGTCAGTTTTGGGACGACCAATTCTTGAACTCGTCAATCTTGATGTGTTTTTGAGAACATCGAGGATTAACAAATTTATTAGATAAGTAGCTTCGTTGGTTGATCGCTTTTTCCTCATCACTGAGGTTAATGGTTTAAAATCCACAGTTGCTAGTGTCTTAAGTGGGGGGCATAATGTTAGGGTATTGTACTAGTCCCTTCCAAGGTATAGGAGCTCTGCCATTTCTTGCCGTTCTGGTATAGGAGGCCCACGGTAGATTCCTCAGTTATCAAGAACAAAAATAAAAACAAAAAAACAATCCTACTAGAGAGTTGACCCTTTTTTTTTGTTTTAAATGGAATTCAGAGTCTTGCATATTTCACCAGTTCACTATAAAAACATTTATTGATCAAGTAGTTATTACATTATTGTTATTATTCATGTTAAAGACCATATACGACTCTAAATAGGTGAAATTTCTAAAAAAAATTAAGTCCAGTTTAAAATCTATTTTGTTTGAGAATTAGACTCCTTCATAGAACTAGTGGTTCCAACCTTGGAATTGGAAATTGAATTGGTCTATCCAATTCTAGGTTTGAGGAATTTGAAGTGAATAATTTCTCCCCAGAATCAGTCTATCCAAGCTAATTCGATTGGAATTTTCGAGTTGAACTCGATTCGATACTCACCCCTAATGTTAGAGTGGTCATGCAAAATTGGAGGACATAAGGAAAGAGAGACGAGAGTTTAGAGTATTCTACGGATCATAATGGCTTTGCATTCATATTGAAGGCACAAGCGTGAGATTTTTTTAATTATTTTTAAGGATGTAGCAAAATTCCAATTAATTAGGTTTTTTTCTTATAAATAGGAGTTAACACATACTTTATGATTTGGAATGATGGCTTTTTTTGGGGTCAAAATACTTCATGGATGATTAAAAGATGGTGGATAACAAGTCATACTATAATCTAAACATAAGATAATAGATAGGTCTAGCAGGAGCTTTGAAACACATGTATTTGCAAGAGATCACGCACTATGGGCTTTCGCTATCCAGTCTGCAGCTTGATTTGTTTGGTGCTGTTCAAAAATTAAATGGACCTCTTTCATTCGGTCCGTGAGCTGTCAACAACTCAACAACTGAGAGAAAATAGCCCATGGAGCTTCATTCCAACCCATTATACTTTCTACGGCTAATAAGCAGTCTGAAGATATGCATACATTTAGATCGCTTTGTTCGTGACTTTCACTTCATGTGGAAGACATCCCCCTTAGAACACTTCTGTTTTCCTTCACCCAGAGCAGTCCATGTAGGATAGCTAGAGTTTCACTTGCGCAAGTCGAAAAAGCTTCAATCTGCTTCCCAAAACTAGCAATACATAGACCATCATCTCCTCTACATATTCCAGACAGAATTAACCAATCTGCCTTCCTACCAAGAAGCATCAACATTCAGCTTAAGGGCGTGCTTTTTAGGGGCTTCCAGATCTCCGAAGAGGTAAGTTCCACTCCTTTCTTTTTCCTTTATGGGTTCCATTCCTCGAGTAGTTGCTGAGAAGGAGTTGCTTCTCTTATAATATGATCAATGTTTAATTTCCTTCCTTGAAATTACTCCGCATTGTGAGTTTTTCAAGTTACTCAGAGTAGATGAGCAAAATGGCCTTTTGATGTGTCGAAACCCCCGAACTAAGGTATTCACTTACCCATTTGTCTATCCTTGTAATAGGTCTAGGAGAGACTTTGAGATCGACACTAAGGTGTGACCATATCTTTTTCATCCATTTGCACAGCAAAAAAAGGTGCTTGGTAGATTCTTGAAATTGATAGCAGAGGGGGCATGCTTGTATAGGTATGATATCTCTCCTGTGTAGATTGATTCTCGTGGAAAGACTTTCAATGCAGAGCTTCCACATAAATTGTCTGATTTTGGGATAAGCCTTTAAGCTCCAGATTTCTTTCCATAGATATCAAGGGACTTGGTAGGAAGAAGATGTCTAGAAATTTTGTGAGCTTGTGTTTGCTTCATGGACTATGTAGTAGCTACTTTTAATTGTGTACTTTTCGGATTTGTTTCCTATCCAGATAAGTCTATCAGGTCTGGAAAGAAAACCGAGAGATGTGGCCTGAATTTCCTCTTGAATGTGATTGTCAAATGTCTCATTGATCATTTTCAAATTCCACGTGCAAGTATTTGAGTCAATATGTTTGCCACTAGTTTAGGATCATTTCTATTTGATCGTCCCCCTAACTTGCTTGATTTGAGCCATCGATCCTCTCTTAGCTTAACAAATTTGCCATCACCTATCTCCCATTTCATGTCTGATTATAATGCTTCTTTGCCTATCAAATACTTTGCCAGGCCCAAGATTGTCTAATCCCTTTTGTTGCATTCCAAAAGGTACCACTAGGGAAATGTAGGCCTTTGAATAATTTGCTCCACAAAGCATCTGCATTTTGGGTCAATCTCCAAGCTTGTTTGCCCAACATAGCCTTGTTAAAATCCACTAGGTCTTTAAACCCCATCCCTCTATTATCCTTCCTCATCTTAAGGAACTCCCAACTCTTCCAATGGATACCTTTATGTCTTGCATTATGTTTCTACCAAAATGCTGAAATTTTCCTTTCAATGGCTCTACATATAGAGATAGGGATTTTGAAAATGTTCATAGCATATTGGGGTAAAGCCTGGATAACTGTTTTAATCAATATCTCTCTTCCCGCCTTTGAGATTAATTGCTCATTCTAGCCCTCCAGCTTCCTGTCCACTCTAGCTAATATCCAAGTAGACATTTATTTTTTGGTTTGTCCCCGATCAAATGGAATCTCCAAGTACTTCCGTTTTATCTAGAATGGGGACTCTCATTTCTGCTACAATATTACATCTCATATTCTATGGACATCTTTTTCCAAAGAAAATCCCATATCTGTTTAGATTAATCAACTGACCAAATGCAAAGCAATAGCAGTTCTGCAGATTAACAAGATTTTGAGCCTCCCTAATTTTTCCATCCATGGAAAAATAGCATCATCAGGGAAAAGTAAATGGGAGAGGGTAGGGCAATAGGAGTTTAGCTTAATACCTCGTAAATCTCCTTCTCGAACAGCATTGTTCATCACATGAGATAAGACATTAGCTAGTATTATAAACATATACGGAGAGAGAGAGGATCGCCTTGTCAAATGCCTCTTGTTAGAGTAATAACTTAACTAGCCTCGCCATTCACTAAAACACGAAATCTCACTAATGATATACAAAATTTCACCAAACTCACCCATTTATCACAAAGCCCCATCTTCTTCATACAATCACATAAAAATCTCATTCAACTCTATCATAGGCTTTCTATATATATATATATATATATATATATATATAGCTTCAATATAGCTAGAAATTTCCATCATCTCTTCCTAATTCTCAACTGATGTAGGACTTCTTGGACAACAAAAAATGTTATCTTATATTTGACGTCCTCCTACAAAGCACTTTGTTGTAGGGAGATGATAAATGGGAGTAAAGGTTTTAGCCTGTTTGCCCTAACTTTGGTGATAACTTTGCAATTAAAATTACATAAATTGATAGGCCTGAATTTAATGATACTCTTCGGGTCTGCCAATTTTGGTATAAGTGTAATATTTGTTGCATTCAGTTTAGGATCAAAGTTGCATTCATTAAAGAAAGAGTCTACCATTTGAAATGCATCCTCTTTAATAACATGTCATTGGTTATGGTAGAACAATTCAAACCATATGGTCCTAGGGTCTTAGCTGCACTTATCTGGAAAACAGCCTGCTGAACCTCTTCTCTCGTGATTTGTCTTGTTAATGCTTCATTCATTTCTTTAGAGATAAGCATGGGATGTTGCTCTAGTATTGGTTGATAAAATCGAGAACCCACATAAGTGTAAAGCTCATTATAATAACTTCTAATGTGTTGCTTTATAATATAATGATCCCAACTCCAAACATTCTCCTCCAATCGAAGCATGGTAATCTTGTTCCGTTGTCTCCTCTGAATGGTAGTGGCATGGAAAAAACTGACATTTTTTTGTCATCCTCTTTAAGCCAATTGATTCTAGAACAAATGCTCCAATATAATTCTTCTTGGCTCCATAAACTTCCAATCTTCTCTACTGTGACTGCATTTCTCTCTCACGTCTGCTATATCTATGATGTTCTACATTCTAGTAAGTTGATTGCTGAGTTTTTCAATTTGTTTTGATACATTCTGAAAATTTTTCTAGCTCCATTGTTGCAACTCATGAGTAACTCTCCTAGTTTTCTAAACATCCTCCCCTGTTGCCCATTTTCTATCTTCCATATCTATTATCTCTTCACAGTCTAGATGATCCAACTAATAGGCCTCAAATTTGAATGGTTTTTTCCTTTTCGGCACAGCTAAGTTCTAGACATAATATAAATGGGCCATAGTCAAACCCAATAGCTAGGTAGGCAAAGGCTTCAGTATTGGGATATTGTACCCTCCATTCTAAGTTACATAGTGTCGATCAAGTCTTTTTTTTTTTTACTAAATCATCCCCCTCCCAATTTTTTGTTCACGTAAAAGCACATCCCTTGCTTTCAATATCAATAAGAGAACATATATGAATAAATTCCTTAAAAGCCATAATTCGATATCTTTTCACTTCTCGCCTTCCCACCTTTTGCCAACAATATATCACTTCATTAAAATCACCTATACATAGCCAATGTGTACTCGATGATCCATGTCTAGTTTTGAGGATATTCCAGAGAGAGATTCTCTTTTGAAAATTTGTAGAAGAATGCAGGAAAGAAATCTTCATTTGCTACCCACTTTCAATATCTTTACATGAAACTTCAATAACCTCATGGTTGTTGTATTCAATACTAATTTGCACCGACTCTTCCCATAACAAGGGCAAACCTCCCGCTATTCCAATTGGGTTAACAACAAACAAAGATTGGAATTTTAATCTCCTCTTAATATTCTCCACCACCATATTTTGATTCTTGGTTTCCATAATGAAGACTATATTAGGTCTCTCACGAGCTATCATAGCTCAAAGATGCTGGATTGTCAAAGGAGAGCCTAGACCTTGACAGTTCCAGCTTAATATCTTCATAAAAAATTTGGTGGCTTATTAGGGCTAGCCACCAAAGCCCTTTTCAGACTCCCTTCCCACATATGAGAATTGGTGTCTCCGTGAGTTGTTCCATATCGATGAGGTACAAAGAAAGAACTCCTTTTTCTCATAAGGAGTGCATCATTTTGGCCTTTTGTATACTTGCTTCTTGGAGTTAGTGTTTCCTATCTCCTTTGCTCCCTCCCCTATCTCATTCAAAATAAGTATACCTTGTTGATCTTGTGGTTGTACTACCCTCTTCCCCTTTTTCTGTTCAATAAGTTCAACTGATGATGATGTGTTCAGTATAGGCTGAATTGTTGGATTGTAGAGTACCATTGCTTGACTACCCTCTAAGTTCAAGTTAGTGCTTAAACCATCATGAGTCGGGCCCATGGGAGTCTTAGGAATCATATCATCTACTTTTAAATCAACTTCAAGCTCTCTATAATAGATATTCAACTCAATTCCTCCACCTCTGCCTTTAACCAAGATCCATATCTACATGGTTTATCCTAAGGAAGTCCATACTCTTCATATGCAAAGCTTGGACAGTAAGGGTCTGCATGACGGGCAGCTATTTCTCGTTCAGAACTGGTTCTGGACCAAAAAAATCAGTTCTAGACGAGAAACCTGTTTGCTTCGCGGTTTTGTGAAAACTGGTTCTGAACCAATTTTTCCATCCAGAACCAACTTTTGGCCAAGAATGAGAAACTGAAAAAAACTTATTTCTCATTCTCCTAGAACCGGTTCTTCCCTTTCTTTTTTCTTTCCTTTCTTCCTTCCCCACTCTCTTTGTGCACACACTCTCTTCCTTCCCCTGCTGCCGCCAAGATCACCTCCTACCGCCACCCGCCGAGCTCGCCTCCTGCCTACCGCCGCCGCCCCCAGTTCGCAGCTCACCGCCCCCAGCTCGTCGCCCAATGTGGGTCGTCCCCTTGAGAACCGACGACCCCAGCTCGTCGATGGCCCAGCCGACGTTCTCCAGCAACCCGTGCGCCACCTGAATCTCCTTCCTCAGGCCCAGCCCGAACTCCTGGAGGTCGCGGCGGTAGGTCTCGAGCACGAACTCGGATTTGGTGGTCAGGGTCTTCACGAGGCTGCCTAAGCCACCCCACCGAGAACTAGATGGGTGGCCTGGTTCTTGGAGTGGCTTCTTCTCCCCGCGATGGAAGATCGTCCTTGGAAGGAGATTTGGACTAGGCGATTCGGACTAGACGATCGTCCTTGGGTTGTCGGAGAAGACGGATTTGAAGAAATTCATAAGAAATTCCTCGGTGAAGCAGAGCGATCGGGACGTGGAGTGGCGAAGTGGAAAAGAAGATGAATTCGATTGAAAGTTATCGATGCAGAAGAGAGAGAGAGAGAGAGAGAGAGAGAGAGAGGAATTTGCAGCATCGTTGGTTGAACTGGATCGAACGATGAGGATGGACCAGATAAGTGAACTTACAAATGTTTAATGCAATTAAAGTGGATTTTCAATTTTAGAGTTGATTACAATAAATTGTGCAAAAAAATATCAAATTTCTTTATTTTTACTAATATGAACATCTTCCAATATCTCAAATAATATACTTTAGAAAATGAAATAGAATCACAAATATAAATTTTTTTGTCATATCAAACAGCTTTCTCTTTCTGAAACAGAAATTGTATGTCCATATCAAACACGTTTTTTTCGTCAGAAACTCATTCTGAACCAGAAATAGAAAAAACTAGTTCTGGACAGAAATAGATTTCTGAACCAGAATGAGTATCATGCGCGCACTAATTAGCATAATGTCATCTCTGGCCACAAGAGTAGCGATAGTGGGTTAGCTTTTCATATTTTAAATCAATCCACCGGTTACGATATCCCACATGAATCATGGTGCCGGTTTTTAGGGGTTTAAGGAGATTCAACCTCACTTTTGCCTTCACTGTTTTGCGTAAGCTATTATTTCTACCTTCAGTTCTAACCTCCTCTATTTCTCCTGGCTTTGAGGCAATTTGCCTAATATAATCCTCTGTCATAGCTACCTGTGAAAGACCTACCAGATGTACCCAAAATGAGCAGTGATTAAACTCATAACAATGTTCAAGGATAGTGGGGTCGCCTTCTTGTAATAAAATCAAGTTACTAGCAAAAGACCAGGGGCCTAATTATAATACACCTTTTTGTTCTTTAGCATACTTAAAAATGAAAACAAACATACCTTGTTCAATCACCTTACATTTAGCTTCTTCTGTTTCCAAGCTTTCTTCATTGTAGTCCATAATGCTTCAAAATTCACATTGGGTTTTGAAAACAATTTCCCGTTGTTTATTTATCTCATGGATGTTTGTGTTCATCTTCGTGATGTCATCAACAGACCATGAGTCCCTCATTTGCTTGCACAACGTTAGTAATTTGAGCTTATTCTCATGGCTACTCTCCATAGATAACTTACACATAGTTGGAGAAGAAGAATACTGGGATTTAGTATTTTAGGGTTTCAATCGGAGCTTGTGTCTTTGTATAATCTTGGAGGGGTGAGCATAGTCCAAGTGGATGATTCCTACCTTAAAACCGAAAACCATCCCTGAGGATTGATTTAAAAAAATTAGAATCGAAAATCGCCAATTTATTTTATAGAACCATCGAAGAATCGAACCTTTGGTCCGGTTCAATTCTAAAGTGATTCCATGGAACAAGTAAATTATCTAAAAAGGTGATGGAAGCATCTCTCACGCCAATATCACAAGTCCAGTCTTGCAACTTAGAATGACTTACAAATGTCAATTAACAAAGTAGTATTAATGGTAGATTAAAAGAACTTGGAAATGTTCACTAACACATTCCAACATCACAAACCCAAAAAAAATGTTGAAAACTTCCGACATCACAAACTTATTACTTCTCTCGCTCAAATATTATAAACATTTTTCTAGTTTTCAATTTACAATCCCTAAGTGAACAATGTGAGAGACCGAATTCCTAATGATGTTAAGTAACCTAAATGAGAATAATTAGCAATTTCTTCCACGGTAAGGTGTAAAACCGCGTGTTGTCGATTGTAGGACAAGTAATATTGCGAGCATTGAACGACATTCTTGGACTTTGATTAAGTGAGTTATGAATATGTTATAAATATCTTGATGGACCAAGGGACCCAAAAAGTGGTCATAATAAGGCATGGTTTAGAAAAAAAAAATGAAGGTTATTAGTGGTAGATTGCCAACGAAGATGTCGTACGAAATTAATTAATTACGATTAAGTGTACGATGAGCAATACTCAATATTTTGAGACCATGATTGGAAGAGGTCTTGGCCTTTTTAGATGCCCAAATTTAGATTGGTCGGTCAAATATATTGAACATAGTGTCGGGTGGACTACTAATTTGAGCACCAACCAACTTCCCTTTGTGGAAAACTGACTTCTTCAACTTCAGTACACGGCGGGCTGTAGCCACCTAATTAAGGAGAGTCAGTGACACAAGACTAGTCAACGGACACTTGGCGAAGAAGACTTCATCGAGTGGAGAATACTAGCGTCAAAAAGCTTAGTTGGCGAAGAAGAAGAAAAACAGAAAACGCGTGTCTTCTTCTTCTTTGTGCAAACAATACCCATTTCTGCATCTCTCCCTCTTGGCTTTGTGTCATCTTCCATCATCATCTTCCTTTCTTCTTCTTCTTCCCTGCTCGTGCTCATCTTCTTCATCAATCCAAGGACTCCAAGAACCCTTAGAATAGCCGTACGAACTGACTAATCCAATAGCAACTTTCTAGGTTCCAACACCAAACAAGCTTCTGATTTGCTTTGAAAACTATGCAAATGGGCAACCATTCCTCTTGAACAAGCTTTTGATCTTTCTATATGGTCTTGCATGTCTACTAGCTAAGCTGCATGGGCTAATTTTGGATGCGTTTTAGGTATTTCTAGGTAAAACAACCTTCAACGATGTTGTTTTGAGTTGAATGGCAGAAACCCATTTTTGCTTTGCGATTTTCTATAGAGCTATATATTGATAATTTGAGGTTGTTGTCTTGATGAAAATTGTTTATCTCTTTCATGTATATGATATATTAATTTGAGAATTTTCTGAAGTGTTGTGATCATTAGCTTGTTTGAATTCCAGACTAGTGTTCAAACTGTTTTCCATAAGCTGGCCTCGATTCAAACAATAACCATTTTGAGCTTGATAATTGCGAATTTGACTTATGTTTCTCCATGAAAGTTGTAGCTGATACTCAGGGATAAAACATGTTAAAATTTCAGCTTCATTCCATTAGCATTTGATACACTTTGGGCCTGCTCCCCAAATTCTCTCTATCAGCGACCCAATTTTTCTGGTCAATTGAATACACTCCTTTTTTGGTAACTTTGCTCAATGAATGTGAGGATGATTCTTTTTTTGAAGTTGTTCAACTATGTCTTAACTATTTTGTGACTAAATTTCAAGATTTTTGGATGGATAAATCTTTCTCTTTGATTTAACAAAAAGAACAGCTTCCTGCTGCAAATACTAGTTTATGATGTGTTGATTGCTAAATGCTTGATTGATGATTTGTGATTCTGTATTCGGTGAATTATTGATTGAGAAATGATTTCCTGGCACAACAACTAAGGCTAAGATCTTGGACAAATTGGATAATTGAATTGCTGCTCATATGATGTGCATATGTGTGTGTCTTTAATGTGCATTCATTCACGGATACTTATTCTCACAATGCATGTGAGTGTGAGACATGTGCATGTGCTGTGAATAGTGGATAAATGAGCAATATTTCGTGGATGCAATCCACAACACTCCTCTGTTGTAGAGATGCCTCAAATGAATGGAGAGTTCGATAGCTGAGGTGGAGTTCGGGATGCCTTCGTGATGAGTTGCCATGCAAAGTAAGCCGTGAAGCCTCCGAAGGGGAGAGGCTTGGATTGGATTGATCCGGGAGTTCGTTGTTGCCGGTCTATATGCGCCTTTGGATACCATTTGTCGTGGGTGGACATCACCTTGTGGATCGTGGTAAAGGCAAGCTTCACGAAACACAGGGTGTTTACAATTGTATGGTTTGTGATAATAGCATTGGCAACTACATGTGCACATTGTGGTTGCAATTCTTGCATTGAACCCACGTGCATTGAGCATGTGTTTCACATTGTAAACGATATGCTGAGTTGAGCATGTATTGGTTATATGCGCATGGATGAACTCTGAGCTTGTGAACCTCGGCTTGATCATGGATTGCATGCTAGAAATTGATTGCTTTGTGCTGACAATGTAGTTGACATGCTGGTTGAGTATTGAGTGATTGGCAACTTGAGTGATTAGTTGTTCGTGTGCATTGAGTGATGTCTTACGCGTGATACGTGTTGGTTGTGTGCGTATTGCATGTTGGAACTTTGCAATGCATTCATCGCTTGTTGGTTGGGCATGTGACGCATGCTTGTTTAGGTGAATGTTGATGCATTTGTGGACGTACGATGGATTGCAGATTTGTTCACGCGTGAAAAATTGTTTCACTTGCTAAACTTATGCTTAACCCATTGTGGTTTATATTTTTCAAAGAAAGATGTTTAGCTCAAGAGATCTACTACCCCGCTATGAGATCATCGATGACTTATTTTATGAGTTTATCGAATTTCACTTCTCTCATAGTCCTCACGATCGCTTCATACTAGCCGAGACGGGCTTAGGTCGAGAGCCTATTAATGCTGTAAGGCGCCACCCTACCTTACCCCAAGCACTAAGCTTGCCAATTATGTATGGTATCTAGTTGTTAACGTATTAGTCAATTTATTTCCGGTGCTTGTCTAATATAGTTTTGTGTTGCAAAAAAATTTTGTTTTGGTGGCTTTACCATTTAATTTTCCCTAAGATCTAACGTCTATGTCACGGCGGAATTAAACAATTAAATGGTGCAAGTTAGAAATTATCAATCAACTTTGGCTTTATTTACATAGTTGACCCATAATCAATCTTTGCTAGGAAGTTAAATATATGACAAAACTTCCTAACATAGAGTATACAATATCGATGCTATCAAAAGTTGGGTTACACAGCCAACATTCCCAAAAGTCTAGCCATGTCCATGATCGCTTGTATGTCGCTACTAGGAGTGGAGCTGCCATTACTAATGAAGTGATATGGTAATGGTAACGGACCTAACCAGCCATGTCTGTAGTAGGCATATATGGCACAAAAACGATACATAATAGGCTCCTGACCTAAGTTTGTCTTAAGTTTAATCCTTGTCTCAGCTAATATGAAGCGATTGTGAGGATTATGAGAGAAGTGGAATTTGATGAACTCGTGAAATAAGTCATCGATGATCCCATACTGGGGTAGCAGATCTCTTGAGCTAGACATCTTTCTCTAAAAAACGTAAGCCACAATCGGGTAAGCATAAACTTAGCAAGTAAAATAATCATTCATGTGTGAACAAAACCATAAGCCATCGTACGTCCCACATGCATCAACATTCACCCAACACAAGCATGCATCACACGCCTGACCTACAAGCGATGAATGCATTGCAAAGTTCCATACGCACACAACCATCACGCATAATGCGTAAGACATCACTTGATGCACACGAACAATAAAATCACTCAAGTTGCCAATCACTTAGTACATCAACCAACATGTCAACTACATGCTCAGCACAATGTAATCACTTTCCAACATACAATATATGATCAAGCCGAGGTTCACTAGCTTATAGTTCATCTACGCACATATAACCAACACACATTCAACTCAGCAAACCGTTTACCATGTGAACACATGTTCAATGCATATAGATTCAATGTAAGAGTCGGAACCACAAGATGCCAATACTATCATTACAAACCATGCAATTGTAAATACCTTGTGTTCTGTCAAGACCGCATTTACGACGATCCGTAAGGTAACTCCACCTTCGGTAAATGGTTCCAAAGGTGTGTCCAGACGAGCGATGCAACCTCTCGGGTCCAATCAAATCTAGGTATCTCCCCTTTGTAGGTTTTGTAGCTTACTTTGCGCAGCAACCTGTCACAAAGTCATCCCGGCTCCACCTTAGCTATCGAACCCTCCGTTCATTCGAGGCATCCCTACTAAACAAGGGCAACACTTACTTCTCCACCATTCACATCATATGTACATATCTCACACTCACATGTTAGAACATTATAAACCCTAATTGGGTCATAAATCACAAGTCAATCAAATCATGCATGCAAAACCATCAAGAATTATAAAGTAATTAACAGAAGCATACCTGAATACATAGCTTTAAGCAGATTTGTGGAGATGTGGCTTGGTCTGCCGGATCTACACATTTTTCCTTGTGAGAAGCCCTTTAATGTTTCTCTCGGATCTCTCTTTCTTTAGTGATGGAATGCTAGAAAAAGCAAACATGTGTTCTATGATTCGTGCGATCTAGGGACCATAACTGTCTTATATAGACAACGTTGTAGTTATCTACTTATGTATTTCTACTTTAGCCCATCATAAAAATATAAATAATCCTAAAGTTCCTACACATTAATGCTCAATTATCTTATTAGATAACTTTCATGGGCATAAGTCCATATGATAGTCTGCAACACATAATTTTTCTATATAAGCCCAACATTGAGGATCCAACAATCTCCCACTTGGGTTATGCGTAATACATTATCAATTTGTTTTGCCAAAATAACCGTATGAGCTCAACTGTCTATCGTTACTGTAATATATCCATAACCAACCCGATCTAAATCATATCAACATTAGATTAAAGAGGCCTTTATCAGAAGGGAGAGAGAGGGTCACGCTAGTCAGTGGCGAGAGATCGAGCATCCGATGCTCGAGAGAGAGTCGGAGGCAAGGGACAAAGCGGAGGTGGCGGCAGCAGCAGAGTTTGTTGGACGGTTCCGCTCATGTCGATCATTAATTCTAACCGTCGGGGAGATCGGAGGGAGCTTAGCGAGGGAGAAAAAGGCCGAGCTCAATTCTGCAAGCTTGGAACATGGGAGAAGGCGGCTGGGAAGAGAGAGAAAGGGACATGACAGCTCAAAGTGGGAAGGGAAATTAAATCGTCTAGGATTGTTTATGGCGCGTGTGAAGTCAAATAAAAAACAACTTCTCTCTCTTCTCAACGTGGACCCACTCCCTCTACGTGGTGACATGTGGTGTTCATTCAATGAACTCTTGTATGTCCTACGTAATATTACTGTGTTACCCAATATTTTCTCCTCAAACACATGATCGACTCGGGGTACACGACTCCACCCCCATGTGTCTTTTTTCAAAAGTTGGTTAGGTCATCGAATTTTGAATCCGTCGAAGGTTTCCAAGTACTTTCCGTCTCAGAAAACACTAGTCTTTGGAACAGCAAACAGTAAACGTCAAATCGACACTGCACAGAAGGAAAACAAAGTATTCAAAAACCAAAAGGAGCAGGCCCTGCTTTTTGTACTTTTTAGTGGAAACCAGGCCCTGCTCAAAACTCTAGATTTTGACGGAAAAAATTTTGTCTTGGGCAACTCGTTGCATTGAGTACTCATGATTAGGAACTCTTCAACAGAAAAATCTTCTTAAAAAGGGAAATGATTAAGGAGGAAAAAATTAATTTGACTCTAAAATCAAATTCTATTTTCTGAACAATTCAAACTGAATCAAACTGTCAAAATTATATTCTGAACTCTCTCCGAATCTACCCATAAATAAGGGTTTAGTTCAATTTTCCTCGTTCTAATTAAAATGGAAAAGTTGGTACAAGGAAGGACAGCTGCTCGTGTACAAAAATATCACATAGAAGTCGATTACTGTTGAGGATTTCTTATCAAACGTCAAAAAGAAAAAATTTCATGTAGCTCAATAATTCTTTTGTTCTCAAAATATGATTCGATTCATTTGACGACATTATCGTATACAAAGTATTGCAATAGTGTGCACTGGTAAGTATAAAAGCTTTTAGGGTGGTTTGACTTGTGCTCCTGCAAAGAATGGTTGAATGAACAGCTTTAGGACGAACATCACATGATCAATCACTCTTGTGAGCAACTCGTTCCAAAAAAAAATTCCGTAAAACATTTTCAATCCCCTGATCTGGTTCTGAGTGCACGCCATGGCGCTAACGACAACGATCATAGATTCACACTAGAATGATCAGACAACACAAGAGTCGGCATAAACTACCTGCTTATTAACTCTCAATACAGACCATATAAGGTCAATACCACAAAATTCGGTACTCCTAATTATTCACGGACTGATTGAAGATAAGATGAGAAGATCAGGCAGCAGTAGGCATTTCGATTAAACGTCAGAGGAGAGTATAAGCAAAACACTAGCGAGTTTCTACTGCACAATAATAAGAATCCATTTTGCAACACTTGATTTTAGCGTAACCATTGCTAGTTGTTCGCTACGATACAGATAATGGAAGATTGCACCTTGGCACTAGTAGTGCTGGCCATTGACCGTGTCAGAGAAATTAGGATTTGCTTACAATTAATACCCCCAACAAGGCGGCTCTAGTTAGTGGAATAAGCAATCGTTTCACTTCTGTTCAGTTGCCTCCGGTAAGGGTAGAGACCATCGTCTAGACTCTGTTTAATGTAGTTAGTTTAGACCATCGTCCAGACTGTTTAATGTAGTTAGTTTGCCACTCTAGCTGCGCTGATTGCAACACCGGATGCGACCAGAACTGCTTCTGGAATTTGTCATCTGAACTACCGAGTAGTCTAGACCACACTGATAGACTACACGAATGTCAGAACAGGGCGACTTACCTTCTCAAAGATGCATGATCTGGCTCAGAAGAGAGCGATTACATACGATGAGCAAAAAGAAGCCAAATTAATGATGAGCAACGGATTTTGCATCGCACGTCATTCATGGCCCTGGCCAAGGACAGAAAAAGGCAGAGCGATTAATATGTGGCTCCTAATAAGCAACGCATGCATTGAGAGAAACGAGTTTTTCATTTCCTTTGTATGAATTCAAGCAGATACATGCTTGGCAGGTGTTGTTCTTTTATCTAAACATAAATTGGGACAGATTTACTCGTCAGATAGAACTATTTGAAGAGGTTGTGCAACCATACAGCTACGGCACGGCCACGTTATCCTATCAATAGGCTACTTCGAGGGGAAAAAAGGGCTTAAACTTCATTTCCTTTAGATTTCAGAAATAATGAAATCACAACGTCTAAGTATGTCCGCACTTATATTTTAAAGCTGTTAGATGATCCATATCAAGCAAAAAGTCAAATTCCAAACACTTAGACTAGAGAAAAATCTAAATCACTCTAATACAAACATAACTCATTCAAATTGAATAACTCATCCCAATAAATTTGTCGCATTCGAAAGTGCTCCTATATCTTTTTGTTTGGATGACAAATGGCAAATTACAAATGTTGAAATATCAATAGACTATTGTACGGCTTTTATACCATATTCTTTTGCTATCAAGCAAGGGTTGAAGTTGCAAACAAACAATATAGGAAACAGAGGCAGGCAGGATGAGAGAGGCATCAATTTTGACAATGCTCACCTGTCCCAACCATCAGCTAAATATTGAATTAAATGTAGTTTCTAAACCTGGAACGGTCAGAGATATTTTAAACATTAAATAGGATGCAGGAAAAGAGTTGGACCTACCTGCATTCACCATAATAATTCATAGTGTGTGGATTGAATCAGTTCAAACTAAACGATCTGTTCATACTCCCTCTATCAATGGGGACCAGAAGAGAAAGTACCTAAGCACCACAACACTATATATCCTTCTAGGAGAAAAATCTACAATCAAACTACAATTCAACCATGTAGAATGTCTGAGAAAGTACCTTAAAAGATGATGGTACACATCCAGTAAAGCAGCGGCCAAGCACTTGTGCTCCATTCAGGGACAAGAATATTATCAGCTTGTACTCCATCACCAGCTGTGATTCAAATATCTTGCCAAAACAATTACCAAACTTAAATATTTCTATCCCGTCGGACGTGAAAAGGAAAAACAGGTACTGATTTAACTATCCAACTCCTTTGAAGCTTAAGCTGCTTAAAGAATAAATACAGAAGTCATGATAACTCCTCCATTCCTCCATTCTCAAAGACAACCAAGAACATGCCTATGTATGTCCAACTCATTCATACAATGTTCACACCATGGTTAATCAAGTGTAAATCAAACAAACGAGACATGCATGACAAGTCAGATCAAGAAAATTAACAGCAAACAAGTCCCTCTATGACCACACGATAAACTGAGTGACCTAAGTGCAGGTATTGCACAAAAAGTAAAAAAGCAGACAAGTAAAAGAGCTGCTAAACTTCATTTTACAATAATCAAAATTCAACAGATTATACAATGACAAAGATCTTCAGGTTAAAATTACTGTATATAAGCTATTCTGTCCTGCTAGATTTAGTGCCTATAGTTGCAAGAAGCTCCCTTCTTGCAATGACCACTCTCATGATACCACCTACACACCCCCTGCTCCCCTCTAAAGAAAGGCCTGTTTGAACCTCCTCCACCCCCACCACCATTTCCACTACCAAATGAAGACTGCCTATTCCAACTCCTACCTCCAGTGTGACCCGAGTCTCGACCTCCTGGACCCCTGTCCCTTTTACCTGAGAACCGATCCCCATGTTGATTCTGTTCATTCCCCCACGCACCCTGATTACCTGGTGCAACCCAACCTGTATTTGCATTTTGAGGTGGTGCCCCTCGTCCCAATGACACTGCTGGTCCAGGATTAGAATTTCCTTGCACAAACCCTTGGCCCGTTGGTACCCACCCTGAGTTCGGAACTCCAGATGCTTGCATTTGACCAGGAACAGACCAACCAGGATTCACATTTCCAGGAGCCACCCAATTGACATTAGTATTTCCTGATACCTGACCACCCCATCCAACAGGAGGATTTCCAGGCATTTGGACCCAACCAGCATTTTGGTTCTCCGGTGCCACCACAGGAACAGTAGTGTAAGTGCTTGTATTTGCAGCCCAATTCATATTGGGTGGTCCAATGGACTGGAGACTTGATTGATCGCCTGAACCAGGTCTCCACGGATTTGCGAAAGCACCACTAGGGTTACCCATGGTGAAGGAAGCAGAGTTTTGGACAGAAGAGGCAGCTTCAACCCACTGACCATGTACAGAAGGCTGTGATTGTACAGAAGATTGTGTGGACATACTACTTGGTTCTGACTTCTGAGACAGTGAATTTCCCCAGACTGGAGCATCACTATGGGACCTGGGTGATGACCCAACGATATCTGTCTTTGACAATGGAGCAGATGCCCATCCATGAGGATTGACCGGAAGGTTCTGGCTTCTCATAACCTGGACTAAGTTTTGCATAGTTGCTACATTACTTATCATATCATTACTTGTGCTCCCAGAAGAATTAGCGAAATCAGCTGGTAGTTGAAGATGACCTGATGCTGTTGACTGAGGATGCACTTGAGAGGCATTTCCAGAGCTCAAAGGCATGCCTGTCTCTGGCCTAGGTGCAGTTGCCACATCATGAGAACCATCTGGACCATTCATACTGCCTGACCTCACAAAAGACGGAGCAGATGACTGCATCACTTGGCTACTGCTTGGGACAACATTTGTTGACGGTTGCGTAACTCCACTTCCAGGGATGATATTAGCACCAAGAACAGAACCAGCAGGTGACCATTTGCTTTCATCTCCCTTTGTTGCAGCAGTGGCATTTTGGCCTGGAGTAGGGGATGGGAGGTTTATACCAGAACCCCATTCAGTGGCAGAAAGCTTAGGTATGTCAACTGAAGATGGAGTACCTCTACCGATACTTAAAACCTCTTCTGATCCCCGTGTGCCACGATTCTGGTCCAAGTTCGACTGCTTCACAACCAGAAGTTCCGTTGCTTGCTGTAAGGGTGCACCCTGTGCTTTGCCAGAGTACAGAGATGATATATGAGGACTTTGTACCATCTGAGTCTTCGGAAAATCACCTTCTGGCGGGTCTTTCAGAAACTTCCCGTTCAATGCATCAGCTAAAAGAATGGAGTCATCCTGCTTCTCAGAAGCTCTCCAAATTCTTAAATTGGCAGGAAAATACCCAGTGTTATTCCATTTACGTAGTTGTACCATGGAAAATGGCCCCTGAACTTTTCCAGATGGATCCTGGTAATGCCACATCTTCTCCGTTTCATTGACTTTGGGGGCAGCTTGAGGTGTATTCACTACATGAGAGACCCCTGGACTTTCATGGACAACCCTCTGAAGTGACTCAGGCATTGTCCCATGATTAGAAATTCCTGCACTGATTTCAGAGGTTGGAGAAAATTTCGACTTCTCCCAACTGCTGAATTGCTGTGTTTCTTTCTCTCTAGGTTGATTCCACGCGCTTTGGTTCATTGTCTCACCAGTTTCAGTAGCATCATCCCCTCTAATCAAAGTGCCTTTGCTAGACAAATTTCTGGTTAATTCTCTGCCAGAGTTTGTATAAGCCCTTGTTCCACTCCAGGAATCAGTTGGTGCAGAACCTACTTTCTGGGGAGATATCGGATCCCTCCCTCTCCCACTCAAACTGGTACTACCTCTAGCTCCTACATAACTCTCTGCATAGGCAAGAACTACAATAAGAACAAAGAGCATATGCAGAAATGAGGTATTCAATTTTATACTGCCTACCAAAAAAAATGAAATGTACCTTGTCTTCTCTGATCTGCTTCACCTTCATCATCTTCAGATTCATAGCTTGGATCCATTTTTGGATCTGAATGTATTTCTGGAACCTCCTCAAGCCTCCGTTGGCGCTCCTCAGGTGTCTTTAGAACCTGCAGCTTTTCTACACATTCTCTAAGCGTAAACAAATGTCAAGGATAACTTCAAATCCACTGCAATGATGTTACAGAGTAATTCGTTAGATTTCAGGCCCTTTCCTAAATGGGGAGGCGGTCAGGAGAAAACAATGTGGTCACACGATACTAATCAGATTTATTGTAGGGGAGCTTCAGAGTCTAAGCTTATGCTAAAAACATCATCATACGGGTCAGGGAAACAACCAATGTCTGCAGATGAATTCAATGTCAAAACCACCCTATTACAAATTTCACTACCCATGAATGCAAAACAGCAAGAACGGACACAATCTGAAATGCAGGTTACTAAGGGCATATCTGGATTGCAATTACATTTTACATTGTACTCCTAAATATTGCAATGCATGCACTTTTTGACTTTTTTTTTAACCCAAGAAGTTGGAAACTTTCACAAAATAAATGTTGACAAGTATACTTGCCTACAACTTTATCATAATTTTTTGAGGCAGGGATAATATTTAGCCGGAAAGCCAAAAAGTGTCACTTATTTTTTAGTGGAAACGAACAAGACATAAATCTAACTTATGAAAATGGATTTATGCTTATCCAGCCAGTCAGATACACAACCTACTCATGTTTGTTCAAAGTTAACAGAAAACTCATATTTATATGATTTTTGCCAGCTAAAACCACTGAAATTTACCCAAAAAATCAGAAATTTGAAGAAGTATCAGTGCTTGTCAAGATCAAAAAATCACTTAGATTAGTTAAATGTGCTTGCTTTTTAATTAACCGTTTCAAAAAAATTCAACCAAGTGTAACATGTATGATTCACCTAAAAGCTAATATATCCTCACCCCTCGAACAATAATTTGAATTAGAAATTGCAAAGATCTGATAATTTACTATGCTAAGCAACTAAATCAAAGCTCAAAAGATCAGGTTGAATGCACTGACTTAGACAGGAAGGGATTTTCGTACAATGAAGCTCACCATCAAAGGACTTTTTCAACATTCTTCTCCTTTATCTTCTTCTCTTTGTTATGTTTAACAAAATGTAGGAGGAAATATTAACTTGTACTTCTTCACGATCATTATTTAGGTGTATGATATTGACATATGAATCAGCATTGCTATTTTACAAGGAAGAAAAGAGTGAAAGAAAACAAGGGCCGGGGCGGGGGGAGGAATTGGGATAATCTCCTTGTAGAAAAGGAAGGAGTGGTTTTTTGGAAATTCTTGCTTTATTTGAGCTAGAAACATAGTTCTTTTCTCAAGAATCATGAGAAACGTGAAGACCTGCAGCCCACTGCCCATTTGCTTCAAAGGAATATACTAGCAAAGTAAAACTACAGAAGACATGCAGACAAAGAGGGAGAAAGGGGAGGATAGGGGGGACAAAAATGAGAAGGGAGAGGGAGATGATCAATCAAAAATGAAAATTGAGCCCCTTTTTCACATATGCAGCTTATGAATAAAAAGAAAGAGATAAAACTGTTAAACTAATGTGTCAAAACATGCAGCAAAACAGTCCCACAGGAGCATCACTAAAGCATTACTCCATTGTGCAGAATTTATCTGAAAAAAAGTGACCACAAATTAACTTAAAATGCACTGTTGCACTTAAGAAAAGTTTAAAATGCATAAGAAGGATATTCTTTTCGGTGACCTTTTTCACTTGCTCGATCACGAAGGTGGCTGAGTCGCAAAACCTCTGCCTCCAGCCACTACATCAGGAGAAAGAAAACCATTCCTATCATTAACAGAAATAGATAGCAATTTATGTTCATTGACTGAGCTCTAATCACAAGATAAAGAGGGAAAATATGCTACTGTTCAAAACTGAAAGCTATTTTTGACATGCAACAAATTTATTACTCTAGGCTATATAATATATAACTGCTCTAAGCATGCCCGACACAGTTAAAATATACAGATGCACAGTGAAGTTAATTGAACAAAAATAAGTAATCTTCATTTTGACCTAGAATTAAAAAAGATCTTCGAGAAATTGACTTGTTTGCCTCTCAAAACGCTCAAGTAGCAAACTTGAAGCCAATGTCACTACAGCTCATATCACACGCCGATTCACATTTTATGTCTGGCTTTCTTCGAAAACGATCATGAGCAAGATTCTAATCCATTACACAAATTTCATTCCTGATACCCTAAAGAAGCGTAGACGCTTAAACTATTTTCTTATTGCTAAAGTTTGGATTCAGAAACTCTGATACTTCATTGATCTGCATTGTGTCGAACTCTGTTTAAGAAGACCATTTAGCGAGCAAATTCCAATATGATCCAGAAATTAACGAAATTAAGCTTTATATATGATTCAAGAGTAAAGTAGCGCCTCTAAACACAAAGTAACTCTCCTTAAAACGTTTTTTATTTCCAAACATATTAAAATTAATTAAAGTAAAATGACATAATTATTAAAAATTCAAAGCACCCTTTAATTGTAGCTTGAGAATAAACTTTCCACTGCTTTGTGTTAGCTTTCACCTGCTTCCACCTTTAAGGATTTGCCACATGCTATACAAAAATGTGCAACCATTTTGAAAGCAGAAGCAGCTGCCAAAGTACTGCAGCAGGTACTTTTATCTTTAAATTAATGCCATCCTAAGTGACATGCCATCAATGCCAAAATTACCATACATTTTTCAAGAAGAAACTTCAGTGGAAAGCTTTAGTGTCCTGGCTAGAATCCAAACAAGCGCAGAATGAATAGGTGAGTTGACAGGAACCCAACCAAATATCACTGTTTATGCAGCTGATTTTGACCCAAGTTTAGTTCCATTTACTTCTCAAATATGTGCTCTTAATCTGCATTTCCACAAGTGGTTTGGGCGGGACAAGACAGGCACAATTTCAATATAACATTAGCTAACATCCTAGTGGTCCGACATAGAGATATGCCCCCCCAATCCCCTCCCATGGTGCACTAATCCCCCAATATTCAACCTGCCAAGTCTTTGAAACAAAACAAAGACAGCTTTACAGGCGGACACAATTACCCAGCTTGACAAGTTGAACAAGAACCGATAGTCTGCAAGTAGAAATTATTTATGGAAGTAAAAAATGTTTTAATTCCAAAGTTCGACGAAGTCTGAGCAAGAAAATTACATCTTTGACTCTTACTGCCTGGAGCGCTATGGCCTTTTCCTGAATATCACCCTACAGAAAGTCATAGAAAAATTTTCAGGTTGAAAAAGTTTAGTAGAAAAGAGATATAAAAACATGGACAATAAATATTACCACAGTCAGACGGTTGATAAGTCCACATTTTATGCTCTGCCGCAGGCGCTTGCATTCATCCTACAACAGCAGGAGAAAATCACTGTTTAACAAACAGAATACCCTATACCATCAAAGCAGGAAGCACAATTTATCTTCAAAATTTCACTTATATCATCTTATGAAGCAACTGGATTAAACCATTGGTTCTCCTAGTAGCAACTTCTGACAGCAACCTATTGCATCAATAGCTCAAAAGCAAGATCAAGAAAATCCTTCATTATCAATCAAACAATTAAGTCATTGTACCTACTGAGCAAATCGTCAAAAACTAGAACTATGCTGGTAAGCAAACTCAAGAAGCCTCATCTCACCTACATCTAACTGCAAAGGACTTAAAAGATTAGGTCACCCACAATCAACGTCATGCAAATGGAAAATATTAAAAGAAAAATAAACCAATTGAATATTTAAACACATTACCTCAGTAAAATCTTGGTTGGAGATTATATCGACTGATATAACCTCAGACTTGTTCAGGTTATATATTTCCAGAAGATAATCTGTCATCTTTTTGCCAACTTTGTATGGCTCTGGAGCTTTGCTAGTACCTGGAGGAACAATGGTAAAGACACGTAACAATCTTGTTAATCGTTTGCAAAAACTTCACTATTTCTACAAATTTGATGAGCAAGACACATACCTATTACCGGGACTAATCTATAAAGATCTTGCTTTTGATTGCTACCAGAAATTCTTATCCTGACAAAAGAGCCAACAACTTTATCATGAAATGTCCCAACATCTTCAATCAACTCCTCCACCAGATTACGACGCAAGTAAATCAGATTGACGTTGTGTGTATCAATAGCTGCATAGTCATCAAGGTTAGACTGAAGTCCTCTCTCATCATTTTTTTTCCGCGTTCTGCGTCTCTTCTCTTTAACCACCTTTACCGAAGCATCAGAGTTCCCATTAACATCAATTTGATTGGAATCAGTATCAACAACACTCCCTTGAAGATCATCTGTATCCTCCTTCATAAGAAAGTGAGATTCAAGAAGCCTCAGCATTTCAAAATGCCCCACACGTGGCTTGCCAAAGAGATTTTGAAGCCTTGAGTCACAAATTATCTGACTTTTCCGCCGAGGATCTCGGAGTTTGTTGCTTTTTATATATTCTAACAAGAGAGCCTGCACATCAAACTGAGAAAGAACTGATCTATCACCATTTCTCATGTGCATCACAAACTCCAAAAGCTCTTTTGATGCCCACTCAACACCATCATCTGCAGAAGGATCTCCCCTGCTAACTTTCGTTGATCTGATCAATGAGCACTTTTCCTTGTTGCGTGATTTTGACTGTTTCTTTGCCTTCCTCTTTCTGGAGACAGTTACTTCTGCATTTTCAGAAGAATTTTCCGAACCTGATCCTCCATCCTCATTGGCATCATAAAGTTCGTCAGGAGATTCTTGTTTCCCTGAAGTTATATCGGATCCTTTCCATGGGTTCTTAGCCCGTGCAAGCTCTTCCAAGGTTAGTGAAAGCCTCTCCTTTAAGCCAGTATAGTAATCCTTGAACAGGTATTCCCAGCTGCTTTTGTCATCAAAATCCACTTGACCCTGCAAAGACATTAAATACCAAGCATAAGCGCAACAAGATGACATCATGGGATTGAGAGGATACAGAGTAAATTTTGAAAAAGTAAACACTCAGCTGAGAATAAGAGTATTCCCAGTGATAGACATGAAATATGCAAATAAACAAAAATCCTGCTTAGCCCAAAAGAAAAGCATGTATTCTGGCAACACATTTCATTGCACAACTTCTCGAGAGACATTATGGATTTTAGCTCTTTTTCTGAATGGGTTGGGAGCCCCTTGGAGCCTCATAGTGAATTTCCCTTCACTCTTAGAAAAATAACATTTCAGGAGACAATTCACCTCATAGTTACAAAGTTAAATTAAACAGATGGAGGAAAACAGAAGAGAGTTGAAGAGATTGCACTGTCCAGTCAAATACAGAGAAAAAAGATTGACATGTCCATTCAGGAATGTAATGAAAGAAAGGACCTACCAGTCTCTAAATGGAAGTGCAGATTCTTTCCAATAGTGTTAGGGGTCAGTTAAACAACTATGAAAGTATTGTGGTTAAATTTTTTAAGCTCGATGTGGACTTTATCTGTTGACACGAAACCCAGTTCAATACTTCTCAAGACCTGTAGGTTACTAAAATAGACTCTCTTTATATAAAATACAAACCAATCACACATTTCAAACTCACAAGTTTTACCACAAAATTCCATAAAAAGGCCATGCATTTTGTTAAGGTGACCTATCATAATATGCTAGAGCTAAATGGACTATATCATAACATTAATAGTCAAGCCAATTGTTATATTTCACTGCTCAAAAATTAAATTCCAATCACTCCATCTGACAATATTAAAAGATTTTCCTAAACTAATTCGTATATCAAAGATTTTATTCCTCTTCACGTTGTGACAACTTTTTTCTTTTATCCACACGTGTAAGTATGTTTTTTGCTATAAAGATGGTCATTGAAAACACAGCACAAAAGATGACTGGCTACTATGAACTTTGGTTCACTAAAGAGCATAGCTATCAAAAGACTTATCTTTAAATTGGTCAGATGGAATTTCCCAAAGTATAATCTATGATTAATTTTGATTTGCATTATTTGACTGCAGACCCAATTGTCCCAAATTTGATAAATTGTGTGGTGGTTGTAATGAAGGAGGTGATGAATAGAGTCGAGATGGTGGTGGTTGTATGGTTTAGGAGTTGCAACTCAGGTGATGTGAGGGTGTTGGAGGTGGAACATCCTGGTATTCCATATTGGCACTCTACTACTTCTACATCTTTGGAGTCAATTAATGTTGAAAACCAGAAAGATTTGTATGTAACAGAGTGAAAAGGCTCAATATTCTTTTATTGATACCATTTTAATGCTTCCAACTACATCAGCAACTAAGGAAAAAAATAATGAAAATCCAAACATCAAAAGACCACATCAAAGGGAAGAGGCCTCTTTCTCAATATTATGTAGAAAGTTCGTGGTTAGAAATGTCCACTCATACATAACGGTGTCGAGGAACTTTGAATGTTATTGTTATGGCTCCACTTACCACTTATGCAAATTAAATAGAACAGTGGATATGAAATAAACCAGACTTCCTGCTTGCACTCCCACTTTGCCTTTTCGCATAAATAAGTCAAACCCGCTATGACAATTTAAATCCTTCAAGCACATCTTTAGAACATCTAAATGAACAGAACAAACAGAGCTGCTGATAGTCTCGCCTACATACAATTCACACAAATAGACAACTAACGGAATTCCCAAAAGTAATGAATCAATGCACAGGACTCTCTCTTGCCCAATAGCAACCCCCACCGCCACAACAGCTTTGATGTGACGTAAATATTTCAGCTGTGCACTTCATCTAAAACACATAAAAAGGGGAATGATGTAAGATAAGAATCACTAATCACTAATCACTGGACTTGCAAGTATCCATCCACCAAAAACTGCATTGGAGTCTTTGAGTTACACATAACAATTAGAAGAGCACATACCACATCATTGCTCCCCTGCTCATTACTCTCAATCATCATCACTGTTCTCATGCATGTTTCACAGAATCCTTTGTTTCCTCTCACACATAGAATAACAGCATCTCTGATGCAACCCTTGCATAAGGAAAATGTACAAGTATAACACATATAGTATGCATTCTTCTCACAGTTGCTACAGAGGTGCCAACCTGTATAATAACAAGCAAAGTACATTATTTGACAATTGAGAAGAGCATTAATGGAAAAGATCAGGGAACTGAAGCAAAAAAAAAGGCATTAGCATGAGGCCACAAAATTAAAGGATAAACAACGAGACAGAGACATTTCATATTCAAACTGTCTTAAGATTACCAAACCTTACATGCTATGAATTATAGCCCTAAAATAACTCTCATGTCTCAGCAAATTACAGCAATAATGATGCAAGGAGAAACTACCCTAATAAAGTTTAGAGTTACACCATGTAATAGATGATGTAATATAGCAACTCAATTAAGTGACAAAACATCTACGGCGTTATGGATGATTTAGTTCTCTGCTTCCATTATTAAAATGGATCTGGCAACACTTGACTGGCTTTTGCAGCACATTCCAGAATTACTAAATACATAGTGTAACTAACAAGGCAGTGAAAAGCACTTTCTTTACCTATAATTTGTAAAGTCTCCATCCAATCAGATAGTAAGACATTAAGATAGTAAACTTTGTGAAATAACATCGAACAAATTAATGAATCACATACAGATTTGTTACAAACTGCATACAACTATATTAGAGAGTAGAAGCAAAACTAATAGTGTTGTTCCCATAATTCCTAAGGGAAAAAGGAGTGTGTTAGATTCTTGAGTGATATATGCGCACACAACTAGTCACAGACATAGTTTAAATTTGTTTCATTACATTATTATTCACGTAGCCATGAAAAAAAATCATTCAAAATTTAAATAATCAGAATTGCCATCTAGACTCTAATATAAGTAAAAATGATCATAACATCTAGACAAAAGAGAAATTTACTGATGACTGAGTAAAATTTGAACCAAAACATATAGAAATGGACCCAATATATAAGGACCTTAGGATCACTTTCTGGTCATCACTAAAGCTGCCAAAGCTAACCACCACATAACATAAAGCCTACCAACAATAGCATTGCAGACTAAAGACGAGAGTTACAGCTCGGTTTAAAAGTTCTTTCAAGTCTCAACTTTGCAAGTTCTCATTGCCCTAATCTTTTCAGAGCTCCAAGCTTGCTTTCATCTTCTTCCTTTTCTTTTTGCATTTGACATTAAAGGAACAATATGTTTCACTAAAGCCAAATCAGATTCTTTCACCTTAAAATGTTTTGGATAGTTAAGATCCCCAACAAAGAGCACCTATCAATTAAACGAGCAAATACATGATCCAACAGGCCATCTTGTGCAAGTTCACAACTTGTAATTATAGGCCAACACTTTAAACTGAGCCAACACCATTCTTCATTTCTGGCTCATACAATCGCACAATTTAACTTGCCAAATTGCTCTATCAAGTATGATGTAGATTATGCATTAGATACTTTCCCAACTGCAATGACTTCTACAATTTCGTTGCACTTAGCATCCATCCAACTTTTAGCATCATTAATTTGAAGTGCAGCACCCCCTTTGGTAGGTAACAAGCTAATCTGTATTTCACCGTCTCAAAGAATACTTTGGCAAGTGTTTATAGTGTATAAGTATAAGCACCAAAAATAATAATGCATGAACTTGAGTCCAGTCCGAATCTGAAGGTTGCAACAACTTAGGGTCTGTTTATTTCAGCTTAAAAAGAGGTTTTTTTTCCATCCAGATTCTGAAACCAAGAAAAAGAATGTGGAAGTCTAAACAAATCCTAAAAACTTCAAAATGACCACATATCTCAGTAATAATATGCTTACAAAAGTTTTGAGTGTTCAACATTAATCTGAAGTCAAATTTTAAAGATACAAGAAAGGAAAAAAAAAAGGTTAGATGATAAATCATTCCAAAAACACCCTCAATTACAAAGTATCAGCAGGTCCATTCCATCGTAAAACTAATCAGAGTGTCCCTCTTTTATAAAGCAAGCCTACCGGAAGATGAGGAGATGTCAAAAGGTTTCAGATGGAACAAAAGATAAAGCAGATCAAAAAACCAACTTCCATGCCAAAGACACACAGGATAAAATGCAACTGTATCAGAACTATTACTCACAGAAAGAAGTTTGATTTTATCAGTAACCTGTTAGCAAGTTCAAGAATCTGCAGTCCCCTTTTCTTGAAGACACTTACAATTTCAAAAGAACAAACAATAGCAATTGTAACTATGAGACCTAAGTCTCGAGCTACAGATTTAACAAAATAGAGATGCCTGGATCAACATTTCAGGTTGAAGAAGGTTCAATGGATGGCTATTACAATACTAAAGTTATGAAAAGAAAAGCTTACCACAGTTCCAGCGCCCCTTAGTTCGAAAAAAAGCTTCATCACGATTCACACATGAAGGATGATATACCTTGGGGCATCCCCTAAATATAAGAACCAAAAACATCATTCTCACTAAAAAAAACAAATTATTTGGTTTCAAAACCAGTTCCTAATCATATCAAAAGCAAGCAAAGGCAAAACCACGAGTACACCCATCAAAGGTGAATCTCAGAAGCTGGGCACACCTGCGATCACACAGCACCAGTGCACCCCCATCAAAACAGATGAAGCATACATCCTCTTCCGTCTTCTTCCTTGTAGGAGCCTTCACTCCCTTAGAAATCCTTCCTCGCTTTCTCTTTTGACCACCAATTCTATCTGCTTCCTCAACCTTCTCCATCTCATCCAACACATCTGTCTCCTCAGCAACATCAATGTCCTCAGGCACCTCCACTTCATCGACTGTTTCTGTATCCCCTACCACATCATCCATCTCTTGATCCTCCACCTCGACATGCTCCACTACATCAGAAAACTCCACATCTTCAACTGCATTCCGACCTAACACTATACCCTGTGCAACATCAGTAGCCTCCAAAGTTTCTCTCTCCTCAGTCTCCACCAAGCCCACGCCTGCTGTGCCAACAACTGCATCATCAACCACCATATCTTTTTCGAAAACGGTAATGCTATCCATATCTTCCACTGGTGCAATGACTTCTGTGGCGCGAGCCATGCCCATGTCCTTCCCAATGTCCTCCAGTGCCTGAGTTTCTTCCCCATGAGCAACATCTTCATCCGTTACTTCCACAATGCCATCTCTTCCAGAATCCTCCTCTAGAACGCTAGACACATGAGCACCCTGTTTTCCCTCAATCTCTTCATGCTCTTCTGTGCCAAATTCAGCTTCCTTCAGTGGTTTCTCATTCCCAAAAGCACCACCCTCCTGCTTGTCGTCTGCCACCTTCAAATCCTCCACCTCAACAACCCCTTGCTCTGCCACTTTATCGAAAGCCACAACAGCATCAACCCCTTGCTCTGCCACTTTATCGAAAGCCACAACAGCATCAACCCCTTGAAACTCTCTTTCATCCTCAGCTCCTTTAACCTGCTGTGCAACTACCAATACATCATCGCCCTGCACAAGGCTCATCTCATCAACCTCCATGGCCAGTCCCTCCTGCTTATCCCACGCCACCTTCCCCTCCTCCACTTCAACAGCCCCAACATCATCCTCTTCCACTTTATCGAAAGCCATAACACCACTGACCTCACCTTTAAACTGCTGTGCAACTTCCAACGCATCATTACCCCGCACACTGCACATCTCCTCCGCCTCTGCGGCACATATTCCCACCTTCACATCATCACCAGCCATCACCTTCTCTCCCTCCACATCAGACATTCCTGCCTCCTCGCCCGCTGCTCTATTCTCACCTGCATCCGCCAAGAGCTCGTCCATCTCAGTTACTACCTCAACCCCTTCCCGTATCGCATCATCCGCCACAACTGCAGTCCCCAAACCCTCTGACTCATCAGCACCTTTCTCCAGCTGAGAAATTTCTGCGTTCGTAACCTTCTCTCCTGTCTCTTCTCCGGTGACTGCATCTCCACCATCACCTGCGCTTTGAGGAGGTGCTGACCCCTCAGCACCTTTCTCCAGCTGGGAAATCTCTGCGTTCGTAACCTTCTCTCCTGTCTCTTCTCCGCCGACCGCATCACCACCATCACTTGCGCTTTGAGGAGGTGCTGACTCATCAGCACCTTTCTCCATCTGGGAAATCTCTGCGTTCGTAACCTTCTCTCCTGTCTCTTCTCCACCAACCGCATCTCCACCATCATTTGCGCTTTGAGGAGGTGGCGACCCTGGCAGCAATGACTTCAATTCCATCGCTATTGGCATCTCCGCCACAGAGACGGACTGATTATCACCCACAGCAGCACAATCCCCACGTTCCGTCCCAGAAACCGGCTCTCCATCATCTCCCGCCACGACCGGCAATGCAGACTCGCGCTCCACTTCCAATTGCTGCCGAGGCGATGCTCCATCTACCACCTCCCCAACCCGAACACCACCTTCGTCGATCTCCTCTCCCCTCCTCGGCGACTCGCGCGGCTCCGTACCCGACCTCGACACACTCTCTCCGCCGCCCGGCGCAGGAACAGGCCCGCCCTCGCATTGAGCCTCGGCGAATCCGACCTCCCGCCGCGCGCCGTCACTCCCCGGAACAACGCTCTCCGGCGCGCCGGCGCCATGCGAGGCATCTTCCTCCTCGGCTTCCATGGAGCTCCCCGGCACGAATCGAGAATCCCGAAGAACTCGCGAAATCAAAACCCTAGGGTTCTCTTTCTGACAGAAGCCGGTGACGTGATGAATGAATCGCAGATAAAGAGGACACGAGTCTCGCAGGGACCGTCGAAAAGGGAGAGAGAAAGGCAACCTGTTCGATCGAGTGACCAACTTCGCTTATATATGAGAGTGAGGCACAGAGGGAGCGAAGTGTGTTCTTTTCCGCCTGCGCCTGCGTGACGACGCGAGAGGACCCAACAACAATATCACGAGAAGAACAATATATCGGTACCAAAAATTTAATAATCTCAAAAAGTTAAGAATGGCCTTCTCGACAAGCTGTGACGTCATGGGAGATATTATAGCGGTTAATTTTTGTTTCGGTAGTATCGGCATACCGACGCGTCCGGCTCACGGTCTTCCCACGTTGTTAGCCGGAGCGGCATAGCGGATCTCCTTTTCTTTACGGAAAATAAAAGATGAGTTTTATACATATGACCACGAGCTTAATTCCCTGATAGAAGAAATCCTTAATTCTAGGTGGAATCTCAATTTCATCCTAAATTTCCCTTTCTTTATCTCGAATAAAAGTTACAAACTTCCGTCCTAATCCCGCTCCGCCCCATTAACTCTCTATTCAAAAACCGCCCATTGATTTTTTTGCAAAACTACCAACTTTAAAGACACTTAGATCAGAATCTACAATTTCCATAACATCCTCGCCTCATATGGAGCAACAACAATCTGTTAACGTCGATGATTCTGAAGGAATTGGTGGTGATTATTGGATGGAGAGTTAATCAAGACTGAATTTATTTGAGATTTTTAAAGTTATTAAGCAATATGGTCACACTTTACACCTCTATCTACGTATGTGTCGACACAAAAATTTCACAAGCCTTGTAACTCGGTAGTAGAGTGATGTCATAGCAACCCATTAGTCATTGGACTCATGATTCAATTACAAATGTGTTTTATTTTTTCATGAATTGCATTAGTTAGCCTTCAAGCAAAATGTTCATGTACTTTCGCACTTCTGCTTTTTCTTATTAGCACTTTTTGTACTAGCATTGCATATATTCCATCAAAGTTTTTTGCGGTAATTGAATGAATAGCGACTTGATTATTCTTCATTCTACCTCCATTTCCTGCAACTCTCGTCTCCCTTCCAACCATCAGCTAAGTTGAAAAGTTCATTGAAGACTTGCTACTAACACTACTTGTTAGTACTCAATAGCGAAAAAAAAAATCTTCACCTAAACACTCTTAACTGGTTCACTATAAGGTTGCATTTGATCGATTAAATAAAAAGCATGATATTATATATTTTATCATATCTCGTGTTTGGTAACTGTCTAGGATAGGAAAAGGTCGGATATAGAGAGGATATAGACCAGATAAAAAAATCCTAGAGGGAGGGTGGGATAAGGAAGGATAGGATTTCTTTTATCCGAAACACAAAACCCCACTTTTTTTCCCTTTCTTCGTCATTCACCCACAAACTACTCCAACTTCTCTATTGGGTTTGAGTCATATAGTCGGACCAAGTTTTCCCGACTTGGTCAGAAATTTTATTTTTTTGAATTAAAAATACTAAATAATAAAAATAATAATACCATAAATTCAAAAATTCAAAAATTCATTCTTTTAAAAAAATGTCTAGGTGTTCAAACTACTCCAACTCCTCTATTAGGTTCAATTTATATAGTTGGACCGAGTTTCCCTGACCCGGTCCAAATTTTTTTTTCAAATTAAAAAATACTAAATAATAACAATAATAATACCATAAATTCAAAAATTCAAAAAAATTCAGAATTTCATTTTTGTTAAAAAAATGTCTAGTTGTTTGACCACAATTTATTTCATATAGTATTAATTCTATAAGTCTTGAACCAATTATAGATTTTTATTTTAAATAAATATTTTTAGTTTAACATAAAAAATGAGAAAATCCTTATCAAGTTTTAAACTCAATTGAATAAAATCTTATCGAAAATATCAGCGTCGAAACCTTCTCCTTAATAGCTATCTGATTCACATCGAAATTTTACAAAAGTGATGAACTGTAATGTACTTTATATGTGCGAATTATTCAAAAATCGTTCATTAACATGATTAATTGTCACTATATCCTCGTGACAGTTGGAAAAAAAAATGAAATTTGGACTTTATGCTTTGTTCTAATTGGGCATTTGTGTGATTTAGTATTATACCTATAACAAAATAGAAACTAATGAAAAATTTGTAAGAGACAAAAAGAATTCATGTTTCAAAGTGAATATATTGAAATTGAGGTTATTTTAAAAACGTTTGATATTAAAAGGGGTAATCAAAAAATTACTTCAAAGGAACGGAAAAAAAATGCGTAATCATGAAACTTGACGATAATCTGTTAATTTAAAAACCATTATTGGTTTATATGATTTTTTGAATATTAAACATGTAAATTTGTACTTGCCTAATATTATTTATATTAAAATATTTGAATTTAAATATTTAGCTCACCAAACAACAAATTTGATAAGATATAAGGATATCCGACTTTAAATCCGTAGTTTACCAAACAGTAGATTGGATAGGATATTATGATATCCGACTTTAAATCTGAAATTCACAAAACAATGCATGGGAATGAAGAAATCCAAGGATTTCTTATCATATTCTATCCAGTCTTATCCCGTCTAAAAATCCGGACGACCAAACACAGCCTAAATTCTCAAGGATCATTCACTTCACTATTATGGAAAGAGAAATCCATGGAGGAGTAACTTTCTTTTTTTATTGTAGGCACCTAATTTTTCGCCTAAGGTTTTCGAAAAAAAGATTGGCTAGCATGCATATGGAAAGAGATATATGTGGAGAAGATAAATTGCTTTCGTTGTAGTAGGCACCTAATTATTTGCCTAAAATTTTCAAAAAAATTTTTTGAATAACATATACACAAAATCAAGCTATACTAAAAGTTTGATTAAATCTTTTTGGATTTGAAAAGCTCATTTGAAAGATATCACAAGTTTTAAACACATCCATCATGTAACATCCCGAAAAATACCTACTCCAATCATTTAGTGATTTGGGTCATGGACCACTCACACGAGATGCGAGGTTTGGCCGTAAAGATGATCAGGTTAACTATGTAGATGTGATGTGGAAGAGTCCGTGCCAGCCAAGGGAGTGGCCATTAAATCACATGGGTCAACTTAGTGGATGGACCACGTGACCGCCCAAATGAATGTGGGGATCGGCAAGGGAACCACTCGTGTGTATGTGTGAACTGATCGTGGGATCACTTGAATGAATCGTGAGATTGGCTAAGGGATGGTTAAATTGATCATGGAATGGTGAGAACTAACCATGGATTAATGGCCCTGGCCTAGCACCCAGTTTAAGCTCGGCCAAGCCTCGGCCTTGCTTTGGTGCTGCACCGGCCATCGTCTGGCCATGCTTAGACCAACAACTTTAGCCATGGTTTTTCTAGCTCTAATTGACACTTGATTTGCAATTGGCATGGGTGAGTACATTAGCCAATCATATGCGACCAAGTGTCCTTAATACATTTAATGATATTTATTATAGCATTTACCACACTAGAACAACTTATGACCATAAGGTTTAGCCTAGTAGGACACATGGCTTATGATGGGAGGTTCTAACTTCTCTTGACATATTATTGGACAATTTGGCACTAGCATTAATTAATGAGATATAAAGTCCTTGATAACCAAATGTAAGCATTAAATGATTAATGGATAAGTATGAATCTTAAAAGGTCTAGGCATTAAATGCTTATGGATAAGAAGAAATCTTAGGCCATGATGACCATAACTAGGGTATTAATATTAAAAATGTTCTTACTAACTTAATGGCTAAGGAATGAAAGTTGATTGGACCATTGTCCCTAAGAAAATCTTAGCAAATCTTAGGCCATTAAATGAGGCAAGACAAATGAACCATAAGATTGATAACTTGGAGTAATCATGAAGCCTAGGAGGACACAAAAGCTAACCTAAGATATCTAGAAATTAATAGATGGTGGAGTTGGAAGAATATCATTGGTTAAGCTAGATTATCTAATTAATGAAAAAAAACTTGGTGCCAAAAAAAGAAGTCTATATTTACCAAAAAAAAAAGAAAAGAAGTCTATAAATAGGGGTAGCCGCTTCTTGAACAAATCAATTTTACCTCATTCTCTCCTCCTATTCCCTAGTCATGCGCCACCATCATCTTCCTTTTCACGACATCTCTTCCCTTGCTAGCTCTAGGCAACGGTTAGCGTATCTTATGCATTGTTCGATCATAGGGTCTCGTTCAAAAGGTAAGTAGATATAATAATCGTTGGATAGGGCGGTGTGTTACATAAGCCAAATGCGGATTTTATTATTGACTTATTATAGGAGTTCTTCCGTGGATTTATAAAGGTAACTTAAATGTATTTATTTGTATGGTTTGATCATATTATTGCTTGTGCATGAAGTTCGGAAGTGAGTTGGGCTTTCTATCATATGCTTGTTATGTTTATGAAATGATGCTATTGGTTAGTGACATAATTTGCTCATTTATGCTTGAAAGCACGCCCTAAGTTCCGAAAAGGGATTCACATTGGTTTCGGATGTGCGTGGTAGCATATCATGTTAGGTCCTCTTGATTCGGCATTATTGAAGCATATCATTCCGAATCGAGTTGGCCTAGGTTGGTGCTCAACATATCGGGTCAAACCACTGTTCTTCCTCCGTGCTCGGCATGTTGTATTAACATGTCATGGATAAGTCATATCACACATATTGCATGGCACTCTTTTAAGGCCTCATGCATTGGCTTAAAGCAAAGATAAGAACCAAATTGTGATGCTTGAATGTGTAGTCACACGAATATGAATCGTCATCGATGGATTTCGGGACGATGCCATTACCAATGGATTTTTAGAATGATGCTCGATGGATTTCGGTTGCCATCCACGAATTGGATTAGGGACGATACCCGAGGGATTTCGGTTACCGTGCTCGACGAAGCGTGACGATGCCCGATGAATTCTGGAAGAACGATACATTTTGGTTATGTGATGAAATTTAAAAGAACTCGTGTGGATTGATATTGATGCATGCGTGCCTATGTGATTGCATGAGTTATGTTATGTAAGAGCATCATAGGACCGTGAGGCTTGGTAAGGGACAAGCTAGAGTGGACATTCATTGCATTAAATGCATAACATTTGATATTGCTTTGCTATTGATTGGCCATTGAAATTGTTAATATCATGAATCACACAGGTTGGTAACGAGGCATCCTCCTATACGAGGATTAGGCAATTTACTTACTGAGTTGTTGAACTCACCCTTATGGTTTTCACCCTTTTTCAGGCTCATAAGTATGGTTTCCTTGTTTGCCCATTGCGGTGAGCCAGTAACCATAGAGGAAACATGCTATGACATGGACATGAAGGATGGTGAAGTAGAATCTCCAACCCATAGCCCAAGCTAGGCCTGTTATGTAACTGAAGAGTTTATGTAAAGAAACTAGATATAATTGATAGTAATGTTTTGTAAATTCATTGGTGTTTTTCCTGGCTGTGATTGTTGATGGATGTTTTGTATTTACTCTTCCGCGTACTAATAAAAGAAAAAGAAAGAAACGAAAATTTGGGACGTATTCATGGGTGGCGCACCTAGGGCGTCACATCCCACAGTGAATCAAGTCTCGAGTCCTTAAATGAGAAGGATCGGGTCTAGGTTCGCTATAACCCCATTTGTGGTATCAAAGCAGGGTTATTATCTAGAGTGATAAGGTGCGCTCAAAAATCTTGGGATAGATTGTTAAGAAAACACAACATGCATATGTTTATTTGATTGATTCTTTCATGATACTTTGGTCTCTAACTCCTATTAAAACCTGTTGAGTAAGTTTCCCTAGAGTTTCTGTCGTTGCAAAATGAGTATCTAAGATCAAGTAACTACGAGAGGAAGGACGACTCTGGGATAATCAAGTTCAAAAGGAAAGTCAAATGAAGACCCCTGACTAGATGGAATTCTATAAGCCCTCGCAACCATTGGAAATTTGATGGAACAATAAGCATAACAGCAAGCTGCTTTTGCCATTGATAATGGCCCAGCAAACAGAAGCCAAAATATTGATGGAAATGATGAACAACCATTGCATGAACTAGTTGAACAACTATTAAGATTAAGACTAGCTATATTTGCTGGAATAGGTGTCATGACCTGGACCTCGGGAGCGTGCACATCCCTTGGTGATTGACTAAGTTGCGATGTTTGCGGGGCACGTCGCGGACCCAATCGATTTTGCACATATGGAAGCGAATTAAACAATCCCCAAACAACCATCAAACATGAGATAGAAAAGTAAAACAACTAATTCACACCAAATATATTTTATAAACAACCTTGCGTTTATATACACAAAAATGGGTTACAAAACTATCTAAACTCCGGAATCTATAGCCACGGCTCCAAGTCCATCTAAGGGTATGCTCTAAAAATCATCACATGCCGTACCTCCTATTGCACGAGATGTACCTCCATCTAGTGACCTGCAAAATAATGTTCAGTTGAGACAACATCTTAATGAGTCTACCCGATAAGCCTCGATTAGGAAGGAATTCACCTAGAGGTAGTTTACACTTATCAAATAATCAATCTATCCTGAAACTCCTAGACATCTGTGTTAAGGTCTGAAAATAGGTAAACTCCGGGAACAACCAAATACAAATTCACTTAGACGCAAACATCATCAGACACAAATTTGACCAGACACAAATTATATCATATGTAGATATCATCAGATGTAAATATTATCAGGCACAGATATTACTAGACACAAATTTCATTAGATGCAGATATTACCAGAAGTAGATATCGAAGTTACTAAAGGCTTTAGCAATGACTCACTCAATATCACAATATTATGTAGCACTTAGCCTTTGGTCGTACATGTCAACGATACAAGGTTCTAGTGATTGTTTATATAATATTTGGTTCAAGATTCTAGAAGTGGTCCCCACGAAGGTTCATATTATCGTGTGCAGAAAGTTCACAAAATCACAATATTATGTAGCACTTAGTCCTTAATCACACATGACATCAATACAAGATTCTAGATGTGGCTCACACAATCTTTAGTTCAAGATTTTAGAGGTGGCCCCCATGAAGGTTTATGTTATCGCGTGACACTTAGCCCTTGGCCAAAAAACATTGGTATGAGGTTTTAAAGGTGGCCCCTACAAAAGTTTACTTTATTGTGTGACTCTTAGTCTTGTAGTTGCTTTTGACTTGCACAATACAATCAGTAGTCATTACTCATCACATATCGTCACATATACACTTCCTAGCAAGCACTACATCAATAACAACCATAAAGCCAATACCAGTCCCAATCAACGGAAACAATGCTACTCGCATGTCTCCAAGTTTTATTCTAGAAACCTAATCAAACGAGTTTGGAAAATTTTATAACAAATTTTAATATGTTATAAAGAACACTTAAATGAAGACGAGGTCCTAAAGATAAATCACGACACACTCGAACAATCGATTTTTGAATCCGAGTTCAATTTCATGGTTAAAATCAACCGAACGCGATTCTAACATAATCCAACTTATCGAGTAACGGTTTCACCTGATAGGTTAGTTAAGTCGCAAGTGATCAACTCCAAGAAAAAGACCATAAGCACTTTGGTGAAAAGCCTATTTCCATTTGACTTCAGATGGGGCCAAGAATTAGGATGTCACAACTCTTCCCTTCTTATAAAAATTTCATCCTCGAAATTTAAACCATTACACTTCTCCTTCAAAAAGATGGGGATATTATCGTCTCATCGATTCTTCTATCTTGTGGTGTTGCCAAACCACTTTGACCAAAGAGATTGTCTTTGTACGCAATACTTGTTCCTTTCGATCTACGATTTGAATTAGTCTCTCATGTACGACACTCTATTGTCCACGTCTAATTCTTTAAAATTTAGTACGTGAGTTAGGTCAGGTTCATATTTTCTCAACATCGATACATGGAAGACATTATATACTTACAACAATCTCGACGGCAATGCTAGAAGATATGCCAAAGTCCTTAATCTCTCCGCAATTTCAAAAGGACTAATGTACCTCAGACTTAGCTCCCCTTTCTTGCCGAAGCACAAAGTACCCCTCATTGGCAACACCTTCAGAAAGACTTGCTCACCAACTTGAAATTCCAATTGTCTTCGTCGCTTATCAGCATAACTCTTTTGGCGACTCTGAATAGTCTTTAGTCTTTCACGAATAATGGCGACGGCGTCCATCGACTATTGAACTAACTCTGGGCCAGTAATCTTTCTCTCTCTAACTTTATCCCAATAAACTGGAGTTCTACATGCCTTACCATACAACGATTTAAATTGTGGCATTTGAATACTTTGCAGATAATTGTTGTTGTAGGCAAATTCTATTAGATGAAGCTATTCCTCCCAACTTCCTTTGAAGTCCAACACACAAGCTCACAACATGTCTTCGAGGGTCTAAATTGTCCTCTCAGACTGGCCATTCGTTTCAAGATGAGAGGCCGTGCTATACTACATATTTGTTCTTAAGGCAGTTTGTAAACTTTTCCAGAAGGCTGCTGTGAATTTCGAGTCTCTATCTAATGTAATTATTACTAGTACTTCATGTAGATGCACTATCAGACGCACGTACAACTCAACATACTTATTCAAGGCATAGTCCTTTTCGCATGGCGATGAACTGTGCAAACTTTGTCAATCTGTCCACCACAATCAATATGGAATCATTACATTGCTGACTCCTTGGTAAGCCCATCACAAAGTCCATTGTGAAATGTTCATATTTCCACTCAAGAATCTCGAGAGGTTGCAACAGTCCTATGGGCTTACAATGTTGTGCTTTCACTTACAATATACTTGGTGATATACGCCTTCATACCGATCCACTAATAGTGTTGACATAAATTATGATACATCTTTGTATTGCCTGGATAAATGCTATAATTGCTAGAATGAATCTGCGGCATTGTTAGGTACATACAACCGTCCACAAAACTTCAATGTTCCATCTATAGAAACATGAAAGTTAGCCTTTCTCTTTTCTGCAGAACTTTCTGGATCTCGAGGTCTGTTAACTGCAACGTCTTAATCTTTATTTGCACTTCCGGGTCAATTCTGAGAATGGCCAGACTTGAAAGGTAGCCTACCTCAAATTTGAAAATTGAATCTCGAGCTCCTTCAAGTAAGATCCATTCCTGAATCACCATTTACACAATCGATGACTTCCGACTCAGTGCATCTACAACCTTGTTAGCCTTTCTAGGTTGATACAAAATGTCACAATCATAGTTCTTGATAAGTTCCATCAAACGACGTTATCTCATATTCAACTCCTTCCGAGAGAACAAATACTTGATACTTTGGTGGTCTGTAAAGATATGGAACTTTTCTCCACACAAATAGTGTCTCCAAATCTTCAAAGCAAATATAATTGCTACGAGTTCTAAGTCATGCGTCCGATAGTTCAACTCATAGGGCCTCAACTAACGGGACGCGTATGCAACAACTCTACCATGTTGCATTAACAAACAACCTAGTCTCCTGAATGACGTGTCACCATAGATCTCGGATCCTCTAGGCCCATACAGAATTGTTAGTACTGGTGCGGTAGTCAGCTTCCGCTTAAGCTCTTGAAAACTACACTCGCACTTATCCGTCCATATAAATTTCTCTTCGTTTTTCAGCAACCGAGTGAGTGGCATGGCTATTGTTGAAAATCCTTTTACGAATCGTCTATAATAACCTGCCAATCCCAAAAAAACTTATGACCTCTGTTACTGTCGACAGTCTTGGCCAATTGATCACGACTTCAATCTTAGTCGAGTCCATAGAAATCCATTCACCTGAAATCACGTGGCTTAAGAAAGTTACATGAGTTAACCAAAACTTGCACTTGTTGAACTTGGCATATAATTCATGCTATTGTAGAGTCTGAAGCACTATTCTTAACTGTCTTTCGTGCTCCTCTAGATTTCTTGAGTACACTAGGATGTCGTTGATGAACATGATCACAAATTGATCCAAATACTCTTTCAATACACGGTTCATCAGATCCATGAAGGCAGCTGGGGCATTGGTTAAACCAAATGACATTATGGTAAATTTATGATGTCCGTAACATGTACAAAACGCCGTCTTCGATATGTCTTCCATTCTAATCATCAATTGATGATATTTTTTCCTCAAGTCGATGTTAGAAAATATCGATGCTTCTTGCAACTGATCAAAGAAGTCATCGATCCTTGGTAATGGGTACTTGTTCTTATTTGTTAAGTTGCCAATAATCGATGCAAAGGCGCAACGAACCATATTTCTTCTTCATGAACATAACTGGTGCTCCCTAAGGTGATACACTGGGACGTATGAACCCCTTATCCAATAACTCCTGCATCTGCACCTTTAGTTCCTTCAATTTTGACAATGTCATATGGTAAGTAGCTTTAGAAATTGGCTCTGTCCCGAGGATTAACTCAATCACAAACTTGATCTTCCTTTTTGGGGGCAGATTGGGTAATTCCTTATAAAACACATCAGCAATTTCTTGTACCACTGCAATGTCCTCCATATTTAGCTCCTCAATTGTTATGTCCACGACAGTCGCCAAGTAACCTTGGCAACCCCCATCCAACAAGTAGGTTGCCCCAAGCAATGAGATTAAGGTAATCGAGGGTCCTCCTCTACTTCCAATAAACTCAACTTTCACTAGCTAATGGATTAAAATGAATAACAACCCATAGTAGCTCGTTGCTTACTAAGCCAATTATCACATCAAAATCATACATGGTTAGGATTATCAAATCTAATCTTTCCCTCTTGCTCACCAATAACCAACTTGCAACCAGGACAGCCCACTACAGACAATACATTATTTTCTAACAGTATAGATATAATAATTACTAACCCCAACGGTTTATGACTTAGCCCCACCAACTTAACATACTGCTCAGCAATAAATGAATGAGTAGCTCTAAGGTCAAATAAAGCATAAGCAGCACGGTCGTTCGACGGGACCGTACATTTGACTAAGTCTGGTGAGTCCCTCTTGTCGGGTGTGGCATACACCCTTCCTTATACTGGAGGCCGGTCCAAACCACCCTACAGTGCATTCTATGGTGCATATCCTCTATTCTGACCTGTCAATGGTGGTAGTGGCAGCTATGGTCCCATCTACATGTGTGGACAATCCCTGATCTGGTGACCTTGCCGACCACATCTAAAACAAGCTCCTGTCTTGATATGACATGGAGCTGAACCATGTTTGCTCCCATAGAAACAACACATGCCATTTGAATTGGGCATTGAATTTCTAATCCTATCATTTCTCTTGAGTGGAACAGAATACTTTCCTCCAGTCATCAACTTCTTCCCAAACCGATTTCCATCCTTATTCAACCTAAACCGCGATCTAGATGCGGTGGCTTGTTCGTTCACGCTCCATTCTATTAGTTGTGCCCGTTCATATAAGTCAATGTAGTCTTTTAGATTGAGTGGTGCTAACAGGTCTTTCAATTCCGATTTGAGTCTATCCCAAAATCTTTTTGCTCGGTCTACGAGATCTTCAATCAACCTTGGCGCATACTTGAACAGCTTTGCACACTTTGCTTTGTACTAATCTATAGACATTGGACCTTGATAAATGGGTTGAAATTTCGCCATCTTCTGCTCCCTGGCAGAGTAAAAAAAGTACTTACCATTAAACATCTCCACAAAGGCGTTCCACATCGGAACTGCACCTTCAGGGAACATTCTTCCTCTGATGGCCCTCCACCAAGTACTTGCATTAACCTACAACTAATAGACTGTAGGACCACTTTTTCTTCCTCTTAGTACATCAACAATGCAAAGGCTTTCTCCAAGTCTAGGATCCAGAGGGTTGCAGCCTTAGGTGGAACCTGAATAGGTGTGGTAGTAATGGCGGCAGCAACTTGATTCTAAATCTGTTGCCCTCGAGCGTCTATATGATCTCGTCGATTCTAGGATTACCGGGTGTAGCAGCACCAACATCAACTGGCGGTGGTACTATCCTACTAGTGTTGGCCTGTGCCAATGTTCTTCTCCGAGTACTAACCCTTGTCAACGTCCTACCCCAAGTAACAGACAAAATAGACCTTTCCCTAGGAATCCTATATTTCTGATTACTCATGTTATATAATCTTTATATAATCATGTTTTCTTAATTCCAACATCGAATTAGGAAACCGTGTGACCCACACCAAATAATCTACCAATCAGCTATCAATTACATGCATCAGTATAAGAAAAATGTCTTTCCTACAAACTATCCCAAGACTCATTGCACCTTATCACTCCATACACTAGCCTTGCTTTGATACCACTTTGGGTGGGGATGTCATAACCCGAACCTCGGGAGCGCGCACATCCCTCGGTGGTTGATTAAATTGCAACAATCTCATGACACGTCACTAACCCAATCAAATATACACATGCAGAAGCGAATTAAACAATTTCTTGCAACTATCAAACATGTGATAGAAAAGCTAGGCAACCAATTCACACCAAATATATTTTATAAATAACCTTGAGTTTATATACACAAAAGACCAAACCAAAGATGGATTACACAACTATCAGAACTTCGGAATCTACAGCCACGGCTCTAGGTCCACCAATGGTGTACTCCAAAAATCATCACCTGATGTACCTCTTATCGCACAACACGTACCTCCATCTAGAAACTTGTAAAATAATGTTCAATTGAGACAACGTCTCAATGAGTCTACCCCTTAAACCTAGAGATAGCCTATACTCATCAAATAATCTGTTTATTGTGAACCTCCTAGACATATGGGTAAACTCCATAAACAACTAGACACAAATTCGCTCAAACATAAATATCATCAGCCACAAATTTGATCAAACGCAAATTATATCAGACACAGATATCATCAAGCGCAAATATTATCAGACACAGATATTACCATACATAAATTTCATTAGACGTAGATATTACTAGAAGCATATATAGAAGTCACTCAAGGCTTTAGCAATGACTGACACCCGATCACATATTATGTAGCCCTTAGTCCTTGGTCGCACATGTCAACGATACAAGGTTCTAATGGTGGCTCACACAATCTTTGCTTCAAGGTTCTAGAGGTGGCCTCCATGAAGGTTTACATTATCATGTGGCACTTAGTCCTTGGCCATAAAGTTCACAAAATCACAATATTACGTAGCACTTAGCATTTGACCACACATGACATCAGTATAAGGTTCTTGAGGTGGCTCACACAATCTTCGATTCAAGGTTCTAGAGGTGGCTCCCATGAAAGTTTATGTTATCGTGTGGCACTTAGCCCTTGGTCAAAAAGCATTAGTATAAGGTTTTAGAGGTGGCATCCACAAAGATTTACGTTATCGTGTGGCACTTAGTCCCATAGTTGCTTGTCACACATTTGACTTACATAATATAATCAGTAGTCATCACTCATCACATATCATCACATATACACTTTCAAGGCACTACATCAATAAATAACCATAAAGCCAATACCAATCCCAATCAACATAAACAACACCACTCGTATGTCTCTAAGTTTTATTCCAAAAAACTAATCAAATGAGCTCGGAAAATTCTTCAATTTTAATATATTATATAGAACACTTAAATGAACATTTTCCATGAAGACACCCTAACCTAAATCCTTTTGCATTGAGAGCAGTAAATCGTTCAAATCGTTACAAGAACTATATCCATTTTTAGATATCACGTCTCCCAAAACCAGCTCGATTTGAAATCTAAAAGTTGTCCATTTGATCTGAAATTTGACTATGTTCAACTAAAAGATGTGATAAACAACTTTTGTGAATGAACTCTTTCGAAACTTGAACCCTAAGAGTTGGTAAAAATCTATTAAACATTAAAAGTCACAAGTTCCAGCAAAAACAGACGTTCCATTTTATTCCAAACGAAACTCTCTGTCTTCCCCCTCGTTGCAACTCAAAAAGTTACCAGCGTACCGTCATCACCGTACTTGTGAATGAGCCCTCATCGCTCGAGACCATAGCTCCAGATTTCTAGATTTTGGAAAAAACCACTGCCATGAGGTGTTTATCTTGACACCGTTAGTGGTCGACCAAAGGGAAAGAAGATGGCTTTCATCTCTAGATCTACCCTACGTCTCCTTTGTTTGGCTAAAAAGATGGCTTTTTCCAGCAAATATGTGCCCTAGCAAAGAAAATGATTTTTATGTTTAGATCTACAATGCTTGGTTGGGCTCAAATAAAACAGTTCTTTTACCAACAAATTTGATGAGCGAGCGATGGCGGCATTTTCCGTTCATGGGCAAAGCCATCATTGTTAAATTTACATATGAGACACTGTTGATGGCCGACCACTACTCTTCATCTCCAAAGTCAAGCACTCATGGTTAGGCTTTGGATTTGGAAGTTCGGCTTGTTAGAAAAACTGAAGGAATGGGTGTCCCGATTACTCATGAATAAACAAAATTCATGCATAATTAGGATTGAAGGGGATAGTGTGAGGAATTTTGTATTGATCCAAGCTATTGATGAATGTTGAACAATTGGGCAGCGAGTTCATCTAGTTAATTGTCCTCTCGAGTGTCGATAGTGCATTTCTAAAAAATGAGAGGGTTCAGCTTAAATGACCCTATTAAACTTATATTCACATCCCTTTGCATATGACTTTTTCCATCGAGAAGTCTTGCATATTTAGTAGTCATTACATAAGTCAATATGGGTAAAACAATTAACAAAATTAATGTGGGTAATTATAACTTGAACACGGGATCACATTATTACATTACGACATTCTCCCTTTGAAGCCGATATTTCATCAACGAAATATCAAATCAAATCCACAAAATTGCATGCCTAAGACAAAGTACATGAATCATAGCGATAAATCCCCTTAAGAGTAATATATTTTATGTATCACAATGCCCGTTATCTCTTCAAAATCAATCCATGTGTACTAACACGAGGTAATGAATAAACTTCATAATTATTCTAGGTCAAAATTTATTGTCATTCTTAAAATAAATAAATGCATACACCAAAATTGGGAAGAACATCATAAATAAATAAGAGTTTTGCAAATTCGTCCAATGATGAAATTTGACATGATGACTATTCCCATCCCAACCACACAATCTCCATAACTTATTGGTGGCATACCCTTTGTTAAAGGATTGGCTAATATTATTTTAATGCAAACGTGTTATATCACCACTTTATTCTCTTTAACACATTTCCTGGTGTCTATATAATTAATGCTAATGTGACTACTTCTACTATCATTTTTGTGGTTTTTAGCCATAAGAGTTGCAATTAAATTGTCAGAAAATGTCCTCAATGGTAGAGCAATGGAATCTACAACTCTAAGCTTGGAAATGAAACTCTTCAACTAGAAACAATGTAAGGTAGCCTCAAAATAGGAAACAAACTCTGTCTCCACGGTGGAAGTAGCAACAAAATTTTTATCTTTGCACTTCTCCAGGACACAGCTCTGCTAGCAAACATAAAAATATATCTAGATGTTGGTTTTCGAGAATTAATGTAATCAACATAGTCCGTATCCGAATAACCAAGAACCTCTAGACTATCAGTCCATCTATGCATAAGCATGTAATATTTTGCACCTTGAAAGTACATTATCACATTCTTTGCAGCTCTCCAGTGATCCATATTCATATTATTTTAATATATTCTAAACATTTCTACCACAAAGTAATGTCAAATCGACTGCAAATTTGAGTGTACATCAAATTTTCAACTGCAAAAGCATGTGGGATGTTTTTAATTATTCCCTTTCTACATCATTTTTCGAGCACTAGTTCAAATTGAACTTGTCACCTTTCACAATAAGCATTATACTTTATGAATAATCTTTCATCTAAAATCTCACTACAACTTTAATGACATAGGTTTCTTGAGATAGTCCTAAAACTTCTCGAGATCCATCTCTAAGGATCTTAGTGCCACTAACATAAAATGCCTTACCCATATTTTTCATGTCAAAATACTTAAAGAGTAATTGTGTCACCTCACGTAGCGATTCTTATCATTGATTGTGAATCAAATACCATCCACGTTAGCAAAAGAAAATATTTTTCCTCCAACTAACCTTTTGGTATATATATTGATCCATGACATTCTTTACAAAGCTGAATAAAGAGATGACATCATGAAACCTTAAACACGATTGACAGAATGCTTGTTTCAAGACATATATAGAGGTCTTAAGGTTACACACCAATTATTCACCATTACTAGAAGAGAATCCTTCTGTTTGTTTCATAGTAAATCTTTTCCTCTAGTTTTCCATTAAGGGATGCCATTTTTACATACATTTGAGGTAATTCTATATCAAACTAGGCAACTAATGTCCAAATAACGTGAAGAGAATTTTCTCAAATATTAAAAAAAGGTCTATGTGGAATCAATTCCCTCCCTTTGAATAATTTTTTTGGCAAGAAGTAACTTAATTTTTTTCAATATTGCCCATTGTGTCATTCTTAATTTTGAAGACCCATTTACAACCAATAACCCTCACACAATTAGGTAACTCAACCAAATTCCAAACCTTGTTAGATGCCACAAAATTTATTTCTTCCATCATGACATTGCACCGTCATAGCATTGCATCGTAAATTGGATTCATCACACTTCTGTAAAGACGTTTTGAGATCATTCTCAGCTCCAACATTATAGTCAAACATAATATAATCATTAAAAGTTGCTGGTTTCTTTATTCTTGCAAAACTTCTTAATATTACATCAATATTCTCATAAGGAGATTGTTGTTTAATGGTTTCTAATAATGGTTGAATAATTTGATCTATCATATCAATATCAATATCAATATGTTATAAAACTTTAATGATTGATCTTTCAACAATTGATTGAATTGAAGGAGTGTTATAAAGAGCAATTAATTTGTACTTGATGTAGTCTTTTTCAAAACAAGGTCCCACAACTGAACTGCCTTCTAATTAAGTCATTTTCTAGAAATTTAGTAATTCTCAATCTGACAATCCTTGTAGTGTTGGATGGATAATAAAATATGTAACCCTTTGACTTTTTTTAATATATCTAATGAAATGCCCACTTATATTCCTTGGGTCAAGCTTTTTTTTTTTATGGATCATAGACTCTTGCTTCAAATTAGCGTTGTCAGGACCCGCCATGCCTTGCCCTTGGACACGTGACAGTTCTCGATTTCTTTCTCTTTAGACCATCAAAACTAAGCGACGTCCTAGGTTAGTCACAGTCTTTTCAAATGGCAAATCACAAATCTAAACGGAAGCGATGTAATCAAATACATGACAACATAACTTAACATGTTACTTCATTACAAAGTTGACCCATCAAGTCTATCACAAAAGTGAGGACAACAAAAATTTCGAGTGAGGGAGAGGGGTTGGACTAAACACATATATACAACAAAATGGGTCTATGCCTACCAGTCAGCATAAACTAGGAATACTAGGAAGTTAGTCCTGCATCCCATCGGGCTCGGGGTCAGTCACCGTACTATCTTCATTCATCATCATAATCAAAGTCCAAGAAGCCCTCAACATAGCCTCCCTAACGTGGTCCATGTTGCCCAAATTTAAATTTCATGCATTCTCCTATGACTTTATCATATTTCTCGCTATGCTGGTGTGGGACCCAGGTCCACTCATTCTCATCTCAATGCCATTTCGTCCTATGATGATCCTCCTTACTATATCCTCCAAGCAAATCTTTCCTATCTATAACTCATCCTGAGTTGATGGGAGGCGACGACACCCCATGATCTAGCTTCTCTTCATCATAAGGGATAAGGATTACCTCCAACTCCTCTTTCTCTTCCTCAGGCAACTCCTCCATGTCCTCAATCTGCTCTTCCTCCCCGGACTCCTTCTACAAATCGAGCGGGTCCTACTCGGGGTCCATAGGTTGCCTATGAAATAATTGGTGTTCGTGGTAGGGTGAGATACGAGAAAATCTCAGTGAGTGAACCCTAACTCAAAACTAGGAACACCACTGCTCTAGGGTTCTTACCGTCTCTCACCCTCCAGTAGTTGTCTTTGGTCAAACTCCTTTCACCTAACTCTCACCTAGAGTTTATTCCCCTCAAATCCTTTCAATAAATCAAATATCCCTAATTTACCAATTAACTAACTATGAGTCGACCAGTTTTTTACCGGGACTTGGCACTAAGTCCAATACACCTTAATCAACTAGAAGCAGCCAGTATAATGACATAACCCAACAATAATTAAATAAATAACAATTAATTTAAATAAACAAATTACATAATTTAAATAGGTAATAAGACCGTTCATGATAGATATAAACCCTAACTTAACCCTTCTGGTTCATTGCCAATTTCCAATTCAATCGATTTCCCCAATGTCACCTAACCATCAATTGGCTCATCGGCCACACCATCGGTCCATTCCACCGCTAATTCCAAGGCACAAACAGCTCAAACAACACTAACCTTAATCATTCGGTTCTTCAATCAAGCCAATGCCGAGCCTATAACACAACAATTCAATTCACCATTCACCCAATTCATTCGATAATTCATCCAATTATCTAGATAATCAACTAATAATCTACTAAAACAATAGTGCATTCAATCAAGGGTTAAAATCCACTCACCTCAAATTGAGTCCGAGAATCGATGGGTGGTGTCAATCTAAGGCGGGCAGGGTTTGTGAGAAGCTATGGCGAGTGATGAAATGGCCTCGATTTCTCAAGTCACGCAAAAACAAACCCGGATTGCAAGTTTGGTCGGGAACTGGGTCGGGAGATGGGTCAGAGGGGTTTGGTCGGATCGGGGGCTTGTTCTCTCTCCTCGAGTTGAGTCAGACCTCACGGCTTATCAAATCTGGAAGCCACCTTCCCCACAAGTCGAACGATACTAGCGGCGAGGCCAAGCGTGGCGGGAGCTGGGCGCAGCACGGCCATGAAGCCAGACAATTGGACCGTTGGAATCTGAGAAGATGGGGAGAAGATCGAGCTCAAAATCGTGAGTTCTAGGCTGAATCAATCGAAATCCAAGCTAGATCTAGGCTCAGGGGGTATCTAGTAACCTAGTGGTGGCCTTGATTTCGAATGGGCAACATCGGAGTGGCTGGAATTTCAAATCTAATGTTATAGGGCTCGATTTGGGCCAAATCAAGTTTAATCCAAGAAATCGACGAACCAAGTCTAATTCAGCTCGATTAAAGGCCACAAATCGGTTCTAGGGACTCCTAACACGTGATTTCATGTAGTGATTGAAGCCCTAGGTAGACAAATCGAGAGAAAATACAAGAGGGAAGCTCGACCAGCTTACCATGAATAGGAGCGATCACTAGCCGTGTGGCCTCATTTCAGGGGCTGCCAGCGGCGGAACGGGTGGCATTAGCGGCAGAGGCTAGTCGGGACTTGAAGAGGGAGTGCAGAAGAGTCGAATGGCACCCAGAGAGAAGGTAATAGTGGTCTGAGCGAGAAGTGGTCACCCGTTGCATGTGAGCTATGGAGTAGCTTCGCGGGCAGGGGGATCCTACGGTCAAAGGCTGTTGGCACGTCATATCGACCATCCCGTGGCCAAGCTTCTCCCAATAGGATTGGGGAAAGGCCCTGCAGCCTCCACCTGTTGCTAGCCAACCGTAGGCTAGCCGATAGGACGGCTCGACACGTGCCTACAACGTGCTTGATGCTTTGCCCGAAAGGCCGAAGGAGGGAAAGGGGAAAGGGCCCAACCTTGCGCAGTTGGGCCGGGCCTGAGTCTTTCCTGGGCCAACCTCACGTGAACCGAACCGGATCTCAGGTGTCCTAGCCGAATCTCTAGTCAGACCCAGTTAGGATTGAAATAATAACATTTTAATTAATAAATAAATAAATAACTCAAGAAAAATCCCAAAATTTTAGAAAAGCTTCCCAAAAATAGAACTACTTATTTTTGGGCCACGGAGCTTTTAAATAAATTTTTAGAAAGTCCAGAATTAAATTCTACTAATTTCCATAATCGATCGGAAATTACAAAAATTAGTGGGAAAATTCCCAAGGCCCTAAGGCTATAGTCTAAACCTTCCTAACTATATTATAAATCCCAGAGAATGTCAGAACACGGCTGTTACAATTCTTCGCCCCCTTAAGAAATTTCGTCCTCGAAATTTTCTCCTTCTAATTCCTCAAACAAATAAGGGTACTGGCATCTCATGGCATCTTCGCTTTCCCAAGTGACTTCTTCAGCATCATGATGCTGGCATACTACTTTGACTAATGGAATCACCTTATTTCTTAACGTCTGGTTTCTTTGGCCCTCGATTCTAATAGGTTTTTCCACATAAGTAATCCAATCCTCCACTTCTATATCATCAAAACTCAACACATGCGAAGGGTCGGGTTCATATTTCCTTAGCATAGACACATGGAAAACATTTTGAATTTGCTCCAAATTTGGGGGTAACGCCAAGTGATATGCCGCAACTCCTATCTTTTCCAGAATCTCAAAAGGTCCTACGTACTTGGGACTCAGCTTTCCCTTCTTGCCAAAACGAGATGTCCCTCGCTTAGGCGACACCTTTAAGCACACATGGTCTCCCACTTGAAATTCCAAGGGCCTACGCCTTTAGTCTGCATACTTTTTCTATCGACTCTGAGTTGTTTTTAGTCTGCTCCTGATTAATTTGACCGCCTCTTGTGATTATTGTACTAATTTGAGGCCCATAATCTTGCATTCTCCCACTTCGTTCCAACAAACTTGAGTTCAGCAAGTGCAGGCGGTCCTCCCAACTACCTTTGAAATCCAAAACACATGCTCGCAACATGTCATCCAGAGTTTGGATGGTCCTCTTAGACTGTCCATCGGTATGTGGATGAAAAGTTGTACTGTAGTTCAATGTAGTACCTAAGGCGGTCTACAGGCTTTTCCAAAAGGACGCGGTGAACCTTGGGTCACGGTCAGAGATGATCATCATTGGTACTCCATGAAGTCGAATGATTTGTGCCATATACAACTCCCCCAGCCTATTCAAAGGAAAGTCCTTACGCACTATAATGAAGTGGGCCGATTTGGTCAACCTATCGATAATAATGCAAATCATGGCATGCCCTCTTTAACTTCTAGGTTGTCTCGTCACGAAGTCCATCGTGATATGCTCTCATTTCCACTCTGAGATCTCCAGGGGTTTTAGTAAGCCTCCAAGTTTGCAGTATTGAGCCTTTACTTATCGCCAGGTCAGACACTTAGCCACATCAGCTTTCATCCCATTCCAACAATAGTGGGGCCTCAGGTATTTTTGTGCTCCCATGATGGACACTATAATTACTCCTGTGTGCCTCTGCCAAAATTTCTTCCTTAAGCGATAAATCATCCGGTACACACAGTCTTCCTTGGAACTTATAATCCATCTTCTGAGACTTGGAAGTTTGGATCTCTCGATCCATATCAAGTTGAATAATTTTCTCGATAAGAGGGTCAGTGGATTGTAGCTGCTTAATCTTAGACTGAATCTGTGGCTCCACTCTCAAGGTGGCCAATAGACTAGTAAGGTGCCCTACCTCAAACTTGAAGTTCGAATCATTCACATTCTCCAACAACTACCATTCTTTAACCATCAATAAGGCTAAGGAGGACTTACGACTAAGGGCATCGGCTACTCGATTTGCTTTGCTAGGATGATACAAGATATCACAATCGTAATCTTCAAAAGTTTCATCCATCTCTGTTGCCTCATATTCAATTCTTTTTAGGAAAACAAGTACTTGAGACTTTGGTGGTCCGTAAAAATCGTGAACTTCTCTCCACACAAGTAATGCCTCCAAAATCTTAAGAGCAAAAATGACTGTTGCTAACTCTAGATCATACGTCAAATAGTTCTGTTCATGTGGCCTCAACTGCCTAGATGCATATGCCACTACTTTCCCGTGTTGCATCAATACACACTCTAATCCTTGATAAGAAGCGTCACTATAGACCTCATAACCATCGGTTCTAGTGGAGATGGTAAGTACTAGGGCGATAGTCAGCCTTCTTTTCCATTCCTTGAAGCTTTCTTCGCACTTATTCGTCCATTCAAATTTTGATTCCTTCTGTGATAATCTCGTCATAGACATCGATATACTCGAAAACTTCTCCACAAAGTGACAGTAATAGCCTACCAAGCCCAAACAATTACGAATCTCAATCACGGTTGTAGGCCTTGGCCAATTCAATACTGCCTCAATCTTGGTAGGGTCCACACGAGTTCCTTCACTTGAGATCACGTGGCCTAAAAATGTCACACGGTCTAACCAAAACTCGCATTTGCTAAACTCAGTGAATAGTGAGTGCTTTCGAAAAATTGACAACATCGCCTTTAATTGTTGTTCATGCTTCTCGGGACTCTTCCAATAGACCAAGATATTGTCAATAAACACAATGACAAACTTATATAGATATTCCTTGAAAACTCTATTCATTAAGTCCATAAATGCAGTTGGAGCATTCGTTAACCCAAATGGCATTACAGTGAACTCGTAATGGTCATATCAAGTGCGAAAGGCTCTTTTAGGGACATCTTCCCTCCTAATTCTCAGTTGGTGGTAACCCGTTCTCAAATCAATTTTTGAAAACACCGAAGCACCTTGTAGTTGATCAAACAGATCATCAATCCTAGGCAGAGGATACTTATTCTTGATCGTCACTTGATTTAACTGTCGATAGTCAATGCAAAATCTAAAGGTCCCATCCTTATTCTTCATAAAAAGGACTAGCGCACTCCATGGTGACGTACTAGGGCAGATAAATCCTTTATCAAGTAGTTCCTGCATCTGCACCTTAAGTTCCTTTAACTCCGTGAGCGACATTCTATAGGGCGGCTTAGAGATCGATTATGTTCCAAGGGGTAGTCCTGGTAACTCCTCCAGTAATACGTCTAGGAACTCTCACACTACGGCAACCTCATCCAACTTCGGTCTCTCTACCGATACATCCTGCACACCGACCAAGAAACTCTGGCAACCATCTTTTATCAGATGAGCCGCTTCTAAAGACGAGATAAGTAAGGTAGAAGGTCCTCATTCATTTACAATAAACTGGTAGCTAGGACCTTCCAACGAACTAAACTGTATCATCTTCTTATAACATTCTATTGTGGCTCTTTGCTTCCTCAACCAATCCATCCCAACAATCAAGTCAATATCATACATAGCTAAAATAGCCAGATCAATCAACCACTTTTCTCCACCAATCACTATCTCATACCCCTTACACTTACTAGTTGATAACATGCTAACATGCATAGGAGTTGAGACATTTAAAGCTACATCTAATAGTTCAACAGCTAACCCCATTAATTCAAGAAACTATTCAGCAACAAAACAATGGGTATCTCCCGTATCAAATAAAGCATAAGCAAGGTACTAGTGTAGAGTAACGGTACCTGTGATAACCCCCTCAGCATTCTAGGCCTCATCCTTAGTCATTGCATATACCTTTTGTCAAACTAGGGGTTGATTTGTGGGTGGAGGTGCATTCTAGGTTGATTATCCGAAGCGTAAGGGTGGCTAGGTTCCAATGGAGCGCTGAGGATGGTCTCTTGCCAACTGACCCTACTGGCCACACCGAAAGTATCAAATGGATGGCATCTTCTTCTGGAAATCCTAGCTATTCTTAGCATGATATTGGGGAATCTCATTGCTATTACTCAAACAAGCATGAAACGTATGCTTGCATATTCGTCCATAGGTCAAATCGGATATGTAATTATTGGAATAATTGTTAGAGACTCAAATGGTGGATATGCGAGCATGATAACTTATATGATGTTCTATATCTCCATGAATCTAGGAACTTTTGCTTGCATAGTATTATTTGGTCTACATACCAGAACTGATAACATTCGAGATTATGCAGGATTATACTCCGGTCATCAACGGGCATGGGCTAGCTTTATGGGATCTCCCGCATTGATGACACTTGTTATCCTGGAAAAATGACGACTCTTTGACTCCGCCACCTTTCTTTGGAGGGAGGGGATTCTTATACCCAGTCATCGGCCTCTTCCCTTACCAAAAAATATCTCGGTCTGTAATATACCGCGATCTAGACACAGTCGTCCCCTCCGATGTCTCCTTCTCAATCATCAGGGCACTTGTGTATATCTTTGTATAATCTTTCGGCTTGAGGGGCGCCAATAAAATCTTGATCTCCGGTTTCACCCTATCCCAAAATTTAATTGCTCTCTCGACCGGATCCTCGACCATTCTCCCTCCATACTTACATAATTCGGCGAACCTCGCTTCATACACTACCACAAATGATTCGTCTTATTGAAGTTTCAGAAAGACTGCCATTTTCTACTCCCTTGTAGCCTCTGAAAAGCATTGTCCATTGAACGCATTCACAAAAGCACCCCAAGTTAGTGCTACTCCTTTAGGGAACACAATATCCTTGGTGGCACTCTACCAGTAGTGGCACTCTACCAGTGGCTAGCATTACCTTGCGGCTGGTAAACCGCTAACGCCACTTGATCAGCTTCTGAGCAATTCATAACCTCAAAGATTTTCTCCAACTATTAAAGCCAATCAGTCGCGGTTTCCGGGTCTCCTACTCCAACAAACGGTGGGGAATTTATTTTCAAGAACTGCGCCACCTGCCTTTGCACTCTCCCTCCTTCATTTGCCACTGCAGCAACTGGGGTAGGGGCAAGGACCTCTAACTTATCTACCTCATCCTCCACGTTAGCCTCAGCGGGTTGCGGTACAGCAGTGGCATTTTCTTCTCTTATTGCCGCAATAATGGCATTAATAATAGCTACGATCATAGCCTATTGATTATGGGCATGTTGCCGCACTTCATCTTTAAGGTCCTTGAGAGATTTCATGAGTCCTTCATACTGGGGGTCTCCTTGGGTATTATCTTCATCGATACCAAAGCAATCGATGGTCACCCTCCTTCTCAAGGGTCTCTGATTCCCACTCATTCTCACAAGTATTTAAGCCTGGTTTAAACATATAATTTGTCTCATCAAGCTCAGGGGACCACAATAATTTCTAATTGAGGAAAGCAATTAATTCACATCATTATTTATATCAAAAGCGCCTTTCACTACATATCTACGCTACTGATGTGCCATACTTTATACTACTTTCCTAAGGAATAATGGACAAGCTACGTGTCCTTCTGAGGCGCAGTCACACTGCCATGATTACTAATTACACAGCCACACCATCATGACCGTTGGTTGCGTGGTCACACCATTATGATCCTTAGGGCACGGTCACAACATCATGATTGACATTCTAACAACGTGCCCTTATTGAGGCGCGGATACACCACCATGATTGAACTTCCGATGAAATATCTCTTGCAAGAGTTTTATTCGTAGGGCGCAATCACACCGCCATAAATAATGTCCCTATCACGTGTCGTAGCCACACTACCATGAATAATGTCTAAACGACGCGTCGTAGCCACACCTTGTGAATAATTCTGGAATCATGCCTCTCTCATTAAACTAACAGGGTCAGATATCTAGCCTTGTTGAACACGTCTCATTCTGTGCCAACTCAGCTAGATATAACCATAGTCATCAGTCCATGTTCGGCCTTGCTGCACACGTCCCATTCCGTGCCAACTCAACTAAACAAAGACTCCTAACGATCTCTAATCAAATGTCCAGCCTTGTTATTAGGGGTGAGCAAGCGGAACCGCCCACCCGGGAACCGCCCCCGGTTCCAAAAAAATTGGAACCGGGAATTTCGGTCCGGTTCTCGGTTCCGGGAGTGGAACCGCCCACCACGAACCGAAACCGGTATTGTTCGTAAAAAAGAAAAAAAAATTCCCTCATACTCTCTCATTCACAATCACTCCACAGTCCATAACATTGTTCGGTGACCGAACTTCGGTCTACTAGACGTGCAGGTTTCTAGATGTCCAGCACACGTCTAACGCTGGGCACACGTCTAGTCCGGTTCCGGTTTCGATTCCGGTCCGGTCCAGTTCCGGTTCTCCATAATAGGGAACCGATTCCACTGGTCCGGTTCCCAGTTCCTAGGGGAATCGGGAACCGCCCGGGAACCGATCACCCCTACTTGTTATACACGTCCCATTCCGTGTCAACATGGCTAGACAAATGACACCAATCCTAAGGTCCAATGGTAATTCGATCTCTAGATCCTAACTTGCCATCCTCAAATTTTCCTCCAAAAACAACAATTCATAAAATAAGTCTCCAACTTGTTCTCCCGGAGAGCACCATTCAACCTTATCACTTCAAGCTCTGTCTGGGGCTTAACTTTCCTATAAGTGATTTAATCATATCCCTAAATCCGTACCAATCATCATCAACAATATAAGTCAACCATATCACTCCACGGCACTAGTCTTTCCTAGGTCCTTAACCGTGCTCAGATACCAAGGCTATCAAGGCCTGCCACGCCCAGCCCTTAGGCACGTGACAGTTCTTGATTCCTTTCTCTTTAGACCATCAAAACTAAGCGACGTCCCAAGTTAGTCGCAGTCTTTTCAAATGGCAAATCACAAATCTAAGCGGAAGCGATGTAATTAAACACATAACACCATAACATAACATTTAACTTCATTACAAAGTTGGCCCATCAAGTCTATCACAAAAGCGATGACAACATAACCCGTAATAATTACATCCAAAATATCGAGTGAAGGAGAGGGGTTGGACTAAACACACACACACACACACACACACATATATATATATATATATAACAAAATGGGTCCACGCTTGCCAGTCAGCATAAACTACGAATGTTAGGAAGTTAGTCTTACGTCCCATCAGGCTTGGGATTGGTCACCATACTGTCATCATCATCATCATCAAAAAAGTCCAAGAAGCCCTCAACGTAGCCTCCGCAAAGTGGCCCATGTTGTCTAAATTTAAATTTCATGCCTTCTCCTCTGACTTCATCATATTCCTCGCTATACTGGTGTAGGACCTAGGTCCATTCATTCTCATCCCAATGCCATTTCGTCCTATGATGATCCTCCTTACTGTATCCTCCAGGCCAATCTTTCCTATCTATAACCCATTCTAAGTCGATGGGAGGGGGCAACACCCCATGGTCTAGCTCCTCTTTATCATCAGGGATATGGATTATCCCTAGCTCCTCCTCCTCTTCCTCTTCCTCAAGTAGCTCCTCCACATCCTCGATCTGCTCTTCCTCCTCTAATTTCTCCTCCAAATCGAGCAGGTCCTCCTCGAGGTCCATCGGTTGCCTCTAAAATAATTGGTGTTTATGGTGATGTGACATACGGGAATATCTCAGTGAGTAAACCTAACCCAAAACTAGGAACACCACTGCCCTAGGTCTCTCACCCTCTAGTAGTTGTCTTTGGTCAAATTCCTTTCACCTAACTCTCAACTAGAGTTTATTCCCCTCAAATCCTTAATATCCCTAATTTACCAATTATCTAACTATGAGTCGACCAGTTCTTGACCGAGACTTAACACTAAGCCCAACACATGTTAATCAATTAGAAGCAGCTAGTATAATGACATAACCCAACAATAATTAATTAAATAAAAATTAATCTAAATAAACAAATTACATAATTTAAATAGGTAATAAGACCGTTCACGACCGATCTAAACACTAACTCAACCCTTCCGGCTCATTGCCAATTCCCAATTCAATTGATTTCCCCAATGTCACCTAACCATCGATTGGCTCATCGACCACACCATCGGTCCATTCCAACGCCAATTCCAAGGCATAAACATCTCAAACAACACTAACGTTAATCATTCAATTCTTCAATCAAGTCGTTCTCTCTCTTTAGGTTGAGTCGGACCTCGCGGCTTGTCAAATCTGGAAGCCATCTTCCCCAGGAGTCGAACGGCACCAATGGTAAGGGCAGGGGTAGCCGGAGCTAGGTGCAGCACAGCCACGAAGCCAAATGACCAAACGGCTAGAATCCGAGAAGAGGGGGAGAAGATCGAGCTTAAAATCATGAGTTCTAGGCTGAATCAATCGAAACCAAAGCTAGATCTAGGCTCAGGGGGTGTCTAGCAACCTAGTGGTGGCCTTGATTTCGAATGGACAACACCGAAGTGGCCAGAATTTCAAATCTAGTGTTCTAGGGCTCTGTTTAGGGCAGACCAAGTTTAATCCAAGAAATCGACAAACCAAGTCTAAATCAACTTGATTAAAGGCCGTAAATCAGTTCTAGGGACTCCTAACAACCGATTTCATTGAGTGATTCAAGCCCTAGGTGGACAAATCGAGAGAAAACACAATAGGGGAGCTCGGCCAGCTTACCGTGAACAGGGACGATCACTGGCTGTGTAGCCTCCTTTCGGGGGTTGCTAGTAGCGTCGACAGCAGAGGCTAGTCGGGACTCAAAGAGGGAGTGAAGGAGAGTCGAATGGCACCTGAAGAGAGGGAAATGGTGGTCTGAGTGTAAAGTGGTTGCCCATTGCAGGTGAGCTGCGGAACAGCTTCGCGGGCAGGGGGATCTTACGGTCGAGGGCCATCGGCGCATCACCGTTGTCCATCCAGTGGCCGAGATGCTCTCGACAGGACTAGGGAGAGGCCCTACAGCCTCTACCTACAGCTAGCCAGCCGTAGGCAGGCTGACGGGACAGCTCGACACATGCCTGCAACATTCTCGGTGGTTTGCCCGAAAGGCCGAAGGAGGGAAAGGGGAAAGGGGTCGGCTCTACGTAGCTGGCCTGGGCCTGGGCGGTTCTTGGGTCGGCCTCGCATGAACTAGGCTGGATCTCGGGTCAAACCCGGTTGGAATTAAAATAATAATATTTTAATAAATAAATAACTCAAGAAAATCCCAAAAATTCATAAAAGCTTCCCAAAAATAAAAACAACTTATTTTTGGGCCACAAAGCTTTTAAATAAATTTTTAGGAAGTCCAAAACTAAATTTTACTAATTTCCATTACTGATCAGAAATTACAAAAATTACTGGGAAAATTCCCCGGGCCCTAAGGTTATGGTCCACACCTTCCTAATTATATAATAAATTCCAGAGAAGGTCAGAACACGGATGTTACAAGCATCCTCCTTCGCATAAATGTTACAAACTAAATTTACTGCCTTTAAATAACTCAATAGGCATATTTTAGATAGCCTTGGTCTAAAAGTACGTTCAGTTTATACATTTTCATCTGAAGAACTTTAGTCTGCAAAGACTTAGGAAGAGTATTTACCAAAAAAAAAAAGACTTAGGAAAAGCTATTAAGCATATTTCATGCCATACCCAACAAATTCGATCTTTTCTTTCTACTACACCATACCGGTCTAGAGAACTAGGCATGATGTACTAGGTCTATTGACACCTAAATTTTGACTAATCATTGAAATTAACTACATAAGAAAATCGGGGGTTAATCCAACCCCTGAACAAAAAAAATATTTGCATAATGCATATTTGCATCATATGCGGATCGTATGGCCCAAGCATTATGTTGCAGCGTACCGTCGCACGTGTGATTGAGAGAGCTTCTAGAAGATATGATGCTCACGTTTGAAATTGAAGTGGAAGATAGACTCAGAGGTTGAATATGAGCAAAATATTTAATGGATGGGGTTCACACGCTAATCTCTAAGGAGAAATCATCCAAAATCTGTTAGAAAAGATGAGGTTTTTTGTGGGTCTTGATTTTAAAGTTGTATTTTGATCAGATTTGAAAACTCATCGGTGGTCTATAAATAAGACACACACGACCAGCAGAAAGGGGGTTCGGCGCAAAAGAGAGAAAAGAGAGTGCGAGGGGTGCGTGAGAGCTGGGGCACAGGCGACCAGCAAATAAAGAGCGAGAGAGCAAAAGAAAACAAAAGTGGGGGAAGCATTCGGCTCTCATAAAGAAAAAAAAAAAAAAACTGCAGAGCTGCAGAGCGCCACTGTTTCAGCGAATCTCCTGCAGCGTTTTCTTGTGCATTGCAACCGCTATTGTCGCTGCCAACCCTTCCAACGCTCAAGCAACTTGCCATTAAAGACTTCCCAGCAAAGTAATAAAAATCTGGTCACCTGAAGCTTTGGTCAACCGGCAGGTCTTTGATCCAGTGAAGAAAAGTAATAAAAAAATCAGAGAGGAGATGACAAAAGTTCAGAAGCCAAGGTGTTCTCGGTTTCTTTTGGTACTTCTCATGTGCGTGAATTCCCAGCCACCAGTCGAGCACCGTGAGCTCACGAAGCCCAAGATTCAAGCTCGGAAGATTGATACCTGAAGTTAGATAAAATTTCTCATCCATATTAATTCAATTTAACTTATAGATAATTTGCCTAAACTTGCGTTATTTGGACTAACGCGTGTTATCCGCAAAGAGTTTAGGCATCAAATCAAATTAGGAAAATTTCCTAATTTAACAACGTGCAAATAGTTGACAGTCCGATCTTATGCTTGAGATATGATTTGTGACCGCATGGAAAATTGATCAATCCGATCTTATGCTCGAGTTACGATTCATTAATTTTGTTGGTTACCAAATTTGAATATATTGTGCTGATTTTCAAACAAATTGTTTGATTTGATGATTGTGGGTTTTACTTGATTACTTGTCATGTTTGATGATATCTTTTAGGGGAATAGGTTTCTTTGATTAATTGTTTTTTTTTCTAAAGTAAAAATCTTATAAAATAGAGACCATATTAATTCTTTAGATAACGTTGCATGTTAAGATTTTTTTTTGGATTACATGCTAGGTAAGATTTTCTTGCAAGCTAGAATAATTTAGATAGAATGTATATTTAGATATTTCTAAAAGGTTAGAATATTTACCTCGCTTAAATTAGGATTCAATATAATGATTTTTCCATTTAAATTAATTAAAATCTTGCTTTAGATGATGCATTTTGAGTAATTTTATATTCCGAATTTCATTAAAAATACAAAAAAATATCATATGCATGTCCATAGCATAAGTCATGTCATATCATCATTCCATGCACATGTCATATAGTTTGCACATTAGGTTTGCCTAATTAGGAATTGCGTGTCGTATAGCTTATAAATCATATGTCATACTAGAATAAATGCATAAATTTTCTTACTCGTCATTAGGATTAAGTCATTAATTAAATAGCGTGATCACTATGCATGTTATGGAGTTAATTAAAATCAATTCAAATTGCCTGCAACTTTTTCTTTATTTATAAATGAAAAAGTATCGAAAAGGCGTTAGAGTAATCTAGCGTAAACAAGTCCCCAAATTCATAATTTATGGTTCGTAGGGATAAAGGGTTTCTAATCGATCCACCATAAATAGATTAGTGGCGACTCTAATCGATCCACCATAAATAGATTAGTGGCGACTCCAACTAAAATCGATCTTGCATGTCAAGAATATTAATTTAAGTCGGAGAGCTCGAGCTAAGTTAAACTTGGTAATCTATTAGCTAAACCTTAGGTGGTACACCTTCGGAAAAGTCGTGATAGCTTGGCATGTTGACACAGGCAAAAAGGCAGATTACTGCCTCCACGATCAATGCCTTAATTTTTACCAATCATTAAGATTAATTGCTTAAGAAAATCAGGGGTTAGTCCGACCCCTGAACAAAAAATTTATTTGCGTAATGCATATTTGCATCACATGCAGATCGCATGGCCTGAGCATAATTAGAGTCCATGCGGCCGAGGGTCCGAAATTGAAGGTTAATTCACATATTAGGTAATGTTTTTAACATTTCAAGTCCAAATTAATGAATTTCATTATCTAAATCGTGTTTTTTTTTTCGAGTAATGATGCATATTCTCAAGATTTTCACGTATACTCAAATCATAATATCTTAATCCATAATATACATAGGTCGATAATAAGATCTCATACTCAAGATACGACTTGCGACTGCACGAAAAATCAACGATTCGATCTCATGCTCGATATAAGATTCATTGATTCCATCTATTTTCAAATGGATTTGGTGTTACAAAAATTTTATATCTTGCACTATGGATAATATTCTCATGAGATTTGATAGGTTAGATGGCATTTAGTTAAACTCTTTTCTAATTCAGAATACCAAAAAGATTTTAGTTGATAGATTTAAGTTAAAATTAAATAACTTTAGTTAGAATTTGAAACTCTAGGATTTTATCTTTAGTTGAGACAAGATTTTTTGTTTAAATCTGGGATTAAGACAAATTAGTTCCTAATTCAACTTAAATGATATCTAATTATAGATCATTAGTTTCACTAATAAAATAATATCGAATTTTCATTAAAATATAAAGATGCATTGCATATAGTTTAGGACACGTCATATGCATGTCTATCGTCTAGGTCATGTCACATCATTATTTGATGCGCATGTCATATGATTTGCATGCCATGTAGTTTGCGCATTAGTTTCATTAACTAGGAAGATCGCATATCATTCATGTACGTTAATTATAAGTTGCATTTTTAGGACATGATAGAATAATAGGTCAATCTTGCGATAGAATTAGGGCCACTCAATGCATGTCATGTTAGATTTAGATTCAAGCTATTACTAGTTCATTTACTTTTAATAAAAATGGGGGTTTTCTCATGACAGGTTAGCAACATGTTTAATTCTATCATTTAATAAATAAAAAATACCAAAAAATTTTCTTTTGCATGTCATTAAATGGCTACTTTTCATTTAGGTTTGACTTTTCATCATGTGCATTACATATTAATGTAGTTCGCATATAAGAAATGTAAAAATCCCAAAAAAATTAAAGCTTTCATTCATGCGTGCATAGTTAATTTGCATATTAGGAATATAACAAAACCCAAAAAACAACATCATTTGATTTTTGGTATATCATATATGTTTGATATGCTGTATTTACATTAATGTTTGTGCACCTGCATGATCACCATGCATGTTAGAGAGTCAATCAAAAAATTAATCCAAGCTGCTTGCAAAAAAAATATTTTTTTGAAATAAATGAAAAGGTACCAAAATAGCGTTAGAGTGATCTAGCATAAAGTAAGTCCTCGAATTCACAATCTCTAGTTCGTAGAGTTAAAGTATAACTCCTGATACTTTACATAGATTTCTAATCGACCTCAAATTAATTTTGCATGATAAGAACTTTGACTTAAGTCGTGAATTGGTATAAGATTAGGAGAGTTCGAGCTAAGTCACGTAGTAATCCATTAGCCAAACCCAAAGTGGTATACCTTCGGAGAGATCGCGACAGAAAGCTGTTAGGATGCAAAATCATCTAATCTATTTATGGTGGGTCAATTGGAAATCAATGTAAAGCACCGGGAGTTGTACCTTACCCATACGAATCAGATATTGTGAATTCGAGCACTTGGTTACGCTGGATTACTCTAACGCAATTTCGGTACATTTTCATTAATTAAAAAAATATTTTTTACCAGTAGCTTGAATTGATTTTAATTAATTTTTCTAACAAGCATAGTGATCATGCAAGTGCACAAACAATAATGTAAATACAAGAATAATCCTAAGTATGCATGAATGAAGCTTGGAATTTTTTTGTGATTTTTACTTTTTTATGCGAACCACATTAATATGTAATGCACATGATGAAATGGGAAGTAGCTATTTAATGACATGCGAAAGAATTCTTTTGGTATTTTTTTATTTATTAAATAACAGAATCAAACATGTTGCTAACCTATCATGAGAAAATCTTTTTTTATTAAAATTAAATGAACTAGTAAATCTAACATGACATGCATTGAGTGGCCCTAATTCTGATGCAAGTTTGACCTATTATTCTAACATATCCTAAAATCGAAACTTATAATTAACGTACATGAATTATATGCAATCTTCCTAGTTAATGAAACTAATGTGCGAACTACATGGCATGCAAACCATGTGACATGTGCATCATATACTGATATGACATGACCTAGACCATAGACATGCATATGACGTGTCCAAAACTATATGCAATGCATCTTTATATTTTAACTTATTTTATTAGTGAAACTAAAGATCTATAATTAGATATCATTTAACTTATAGATAAAACCCTAGAGTTAATATTCTAACTAAAGTTATTTCATTCTAACTTAAATCTATCATCTAAAATCTTTTTTGGTATTTTGAATTAGAAAAGAGTTTAACTAAATGCCATCTAACCTATCAAATCTCATGCAGATATTGTTGACATCTAAATTTTTGGCTTCATTTAAAATAGGAATTTTATTTTATTTTATTTATTTATTATTATTATTATTATTATTTTATTTCTGCATATAATTAATTAGGGCATTTTGGCATATCGAGGAAAATCTTGTGCAGATATTGGGCAGTATTAATTTTGGAAATAAGAAAAGAGGAAACATAATTTTGATGTTCAAAAGAGGAAATATTTCCAAAAGAGAAGAAGGAAAGAATAAAAATTGTAAGAAAACAATATTCGGTCCACGATGGACCGAATATATGTTTTTTACTTGCTTTAAAAAGGGGTGGACGCAAAAGGTACAGGAGGAGACTTTTTCGGTCAAAGAAAAAGACTTCTTCTACGCAAAGAGACAGTGGGGGAGAAGAAAAAGAAAAAAAAAAGGAAAAAGAGACACAGTGGGGGAGAGACAAAAACAGAGAGGGAGTTTGAGAGGGGAAAAAAAGGCAAAGACTCGAATCCATTGATTTTGGCGTAACCCTCGATTGGGGCTCTCGGTCTTGGCGGCGCATCAACATCTTCCTTCGTTCGTCTCACCGGTGGGTCTCGGCTTTTGTTCAAAGCTTTCCCGAGGATCACGAACGAGAGGCATCACGGACGAGCAACGGCCAAGCTCGACTCTGTTCAAGCAGGCCGGTTCTCCGTCGCTCTCATATCGTGTAGGGAAGAGATTTGCTTGCGATTTCTTCGTGTTCGAGTTAATTGTGTTAGACAACCCCATGCGTCGCATTGTTGATTTTTATCGGTTCAATTGATTGTTATAGTTCCGCTAGTGTTTATCATCACTTATGATTCCTTCTTGATGGTCCTTGATGCATATTATGGCTAGATCTCATGATGTTTTGAACCTGCAAGCAAACTCCCTTGCTGCATATCACCCATTCGATGGATTGCTCAGATGAACTGTGTTGATTTTAAGTCTGTTTGCTTCCCTTTTGCTGCTTGTTTCTGTTTTGTGTTGTCGCCGGCGAGTCGGTCAAGTCACAGGTGTCCCTCGGCACCGCCGGACGTGCTTCACCGTGGGCCGGCAACTTTGAGCCGCGAACTGCTCGTAGTGTCCGCGCGAGGAAGAAGAAGATCATAGTGGAGGATGGGCGTTGCGCACGAAGGAGGCTGGGCGGCGTGGAGAGGGGCCAGGCTGTGAGGAAACGGGCCGAGACAGAATGGGCTTGGCGTCAGACGAGTTTCTTTACGCGTGGGCTGGAACTGGGCCGAACTGGTGTGGGCCAGGCCCACTCGTTGCCTGTCCAGCGCGAGACAGAAAGGAACAGAGCTAGGCCTGCCGCGGGCCCAGCCCGTTTTCGTTAGTCCGCGCTGGGCTCCCAGCAAGCGAGTCGGGCACAACCCGATCCGACTCGTTTCAGCGTGGGTCTGGACCAAACTGACCCGGTCGGTTCCCGACCTGATTTCTTTTTTTTTTGTTCATTTTTTTTAAAAATTAAAAAAATTAAAAGAAAATCATTTTTTTCAGAATTTAATTTTTGAGTGTATGATTTATTATTTTCTGTTTAACTTGCTTTTTTGCATGTTTAGATAATTTTGCATGTTTGAATTGATTTTGTTGCATATTAGATTAATTTAACATTTAGGTTAGTTGCATAATTAGGTTATTTGCATGTTTAGATTTAAAATTACATCTTTAGATTAATTTCATGTTTAAATTGAAAATTGCATGTTTAGATTAATTGCACGTTTATATTAACAATTACATGATTAGGTTAATTTGCACGTTTAGGTAAATTTGCATAATTAGTTTAAATTGCATATTAGATATTTTTGTTAGGATAATTTTAGCTAATTGCATTCTAGGATATTATTCTTGGTTGAGTAGATTTTACTTTAAATTAGGAATTAATATATATTGTTTCCTAATTTAGATTATATGATATTTAGCCATGGATAATTAGGCTAATTAATTCATAAAAAAATTCCAAAAAAATTACATTTCATATATTGCATTAGATTTGATTTTATTTAGATTTTATTTGATATTTCATTAGATTAGATTTTATTTGATTAGATTATATTTTATTAGATTAGATTTTATTTGATATTTGATTCTATTATATTCGATTGGATTTGATTTGGTGCATGATATATCATAATTTGATTTTGTGATTGAGTTTACGTGTGATTACCATTGCATGTTAGGGATGGATTTAAAATTAATCCAACCTGCCTGCCAATTTTTTGGAAATAATGAAAAGGTACCGAAAGGATGCTAGATTAGTCTAGCATAACCAAGTCCCCGATCCCTTAAATCTCTAGTTCGTAGGAGTAAAGCATAGCTCCCGATACTTTACATGAGTTCCTAATAGACCCACTAAAAATATATTAGTGGCGACTCCAAATTGAAAATTTGTTGCATGCTAAAAAGTGAAACATAAATCGCGAATTGGTATGGGTTTGGGAAAGCTCGAGCTAAGATAGGCTTAGTAAACCATTAGTCGAACCCTAGGTGGTGCACCTTCGGGGAGGTCGCGACAGCTTGGCGCCTCCGCTGGGGACTTGAAAACTTTTAGCGGACTTAGGCCAATTTCGTTTATTTTCAAAACTTTGTTTGGCAGCGAGGATTCCAAGTTAGTCCCTAACTCATGTGTTGGATGTTTTTGTAGGGTTATTTGAATGCTTTTATTTGAGATGTTACTTGATTTAAACTATCGTGCATGCTTTAATTGTTTTAGCACTACACCTTTGCACACACAACCCGCCACCAGACCTGGGCCGCATAAGATCACTTAGGATGGTGTTGAGATAGATGCCACTCCAACCGCATGCCCGCAGCTCGAGTCGCCTATCTCAATCCCAAAAATTCTTTCTTGGTGTCAAGAGTATCCACCCCAGTCTGCAAGTCTGCGACCCGGGTCGACTCTTCGACTATGCCGGAGTCATAAGGACCTGACTTAGTACGCGCGCCTGTGGCTAGTTCGATCATCCTTATGGCTCCACTTTGCTAAGCCTTTTAGAGTAGAAATCGAGCTGCACTTTTCATGCGCATGTCAATGTGGTTGCCCCCAATTTTAATTGTGAAGTAAGTTCTCTAAACTTCTTTTTCGCAATTTATTTATAATTTTGGTCGGTCCATGGCATTAGGTTGCATATCGGTCTTGGTCTATATACCATGGGAAAACACGACATTCGACTTGTCCTTGCTCCTAAAGCCGAGTTAAGCACGTGGTGGGATAAATTGGATCGGACTGGTCGTGATTTCGTTGAATCCAAGGTGGGCCGTCTTCTGCCGCTGTTGAGAATTGAAGTTCATGGAGGCCTAGTTCAAGCATTAGCCCATTGTTGGTGACGTGGCACGTCCACTTTCATATTTGGTAAGCACGAGATCACTCCCACTTTGGAAGAATATAGTATTGTCATTGGAAAACCATTAGGATCTTAATTGATTAGTCCGCCTATCGGAATAGATCTTGCACTTACCTTATCTGATTTTTTGAGAATCAAAGAGTCTGAAATAAGGAAAGTTTTGAAAGCAAATCACAATTCTTGTCCTCTTTCCTTTTTAGATGAGTGTTCTAAAAATTCCACATCCTTTCAAATGGGCAGGATATTTCTTTTAGCTTTCTTTGGGATCATGATTTTTCCTCACAGTCCCAATGGTTTCCTATGGCATGCCAAATGGTTCCAAGTGCGAGAAGCAAGGCTTACATGTGCAGGCATTGGACCGGTCCCCCTCCTCGGTTTTACTGGTGCAACCGAGTATCATCTGCTCAGAGTAGTTCGTCAGTACCAAGTCATGTAAGAGCAACCGCCAGAAATAAAGGAGGAGTCATTTCAATATGATTTCACCTATAGAGATCAAGACGAGGAAGACATAATGAGTCTGGTCAAGTCAACATGGGATATGTGTCATCCATGCAAACTAATATGGCCCGAAGAGGAGTTGCAAGGAAAGGAAAAGAAGTATTACGCCTCAGCCAACTATATTGAGCATCACAAGATCCCTATGAAGTTACTTCCGGAGATTCCTGATGTACCGGTCAAAGTCACCAATCGCGCAAAGATCAGACAACTCAAGAGGAAGGTGGAGCAATATCAAGAGCGTACCTCAAAGCTGGCTTGCGCGAATGAGCAGTTACGGAAGAAAGTCGTCTCACATGTGTATATAGATCAAGCTAAATGAAGTAGCATGAGTCTATTATTTTGTTTCTAGTATTTTTGTTTAGGAGTTTCAAATTCTCAGTGGTTCCCATGTAATGTTTACTTCATGAAGTGAATAAAACAAAGTTTTTAGATCATTGTCATGGACCGACTATTTTCTTTCTTGCACTTTATGCTTATCCGTCTTTTTATTTTGTTAACCAGGTGATCACGGAGCGTCCTCGTTCACCGATTCGCACGCGGCCGAAAGCTAAGATGGCTAATCAAATTGTACTCCGTGAGCGTGTCACTAGCATGGAAGAGCAAATGAAGCAGTTCCTCACCTTGATGCAAGAGATGACGGCTGAACTTAAGGCAGCCCGATTAGGCTCAACCTCGACAACACCGAAACAAAACGTCGATAACAACATTATCGTCGATTTTGAGGAAGAGATACCTCCTTTGGAAGAAGTTCCCATTACCACTCGTGGGAGAAAAGCTAATGTTGATGACATACACAAGACAGAGCAGGAGAAGCGTCTCGAGAAGTTGGAGGAGAAGCTGAAGCAACCGCAAGGCCCTCAGGACCCATCCGCAACAAATCTCTCTGTCTATTCCAAGGTGAAAATGCCGAGTAAAATCAAGATGCCTGAGTTCGAGAAGTATGATGGCACATCATGTCTAAGGGCTCACTTACAGATGTATTTGGTGCGGATGACCCCATATGTCGATAATGTTCCTCTGATGGTCCAATCATTCCAAGCTAGTCTGACAGGTCCTGCTCTGAGGTGGTATATCATGAAAGGTGTAAACCTCTTCAAAACCTGGGATGAAGTATGCGAGGCTTTTCTGAAGCAGTACAAGTATATAATGGACATTACTCCTTCTCGCGATGACCTTGAACGTGCCGAAAAGAAAAGAACTAAGTCGTTTAAGGAGTATGTCATTCGGTGGAGAAATCTAGTTGCCTAGGTTGATCCTGAGCCAACTGATGTAGAGTTGAGGAAGATGTTCATCAGGACGCTCCCACATGAGTACCGCACTCGGATGGTGACCACGATTGCTGAGACCTTTTATCAGCTCATTCCAGTGGGTGAACAGATTGAAATCGAGTTGAGAGAAGGTTGGTTCAACGAGCTAACTAGAAAGTTTGCTGCAAAGAAGGAGAAAGAGCAAGCTACAAAGGTTAACTTTGCATACTCGTAACCGGCTCCTAACAAGTCGTCAACTGCTTATACGCCTGGAAATCAACGAGATGGGGGCCGATCATTCACACCTCGTCAATTCAATAAAAGGCAGTTTTCTCCTCTTCATGGCCCTCTCTCAAAGGTTTTACTAGTCCTTCAGTAGAAAAATCTACTTTCTCATGAGCCAAAGCGACCTAACCTTGAGAAGTTTCCTGGTTATGACCCATCTAAAAAGTGTGATTACCATATGGGCAAAGTAGGGCATTCTACTGATGATTGCTTCATTATGAAGCATCAGGTCCAGAATCTCTTGGACACAAAGGCGGTCACTTTCACTATTGCTCAACCGAATGTAGAGAAAAACCCACTTCCTGAACATGAAAATAGCGTTAATGCAATCTTCAAGATTGACATTGGGAGGAGAAGGAGTCTAAAGGTGTCTATGGAGGAAATCTATCAAGGGCTAGTAACGGCTAGTTACTACCATACTGACCGACACCTCTCTTTGATCGACATGAAGAGAAGAATTCAAGAAAGCATCGAAGTCGGTGTAATCATGCATAATGACTGTTTGGGAAGTGTGTTGACTATTTCCTAAGTGGTTATTGATTGGGATGAGGAGATTGTTACCTTGAATACTGAGAGTCTGGATGATCCGGAGCTCGAGGACATGCCACCACTCGAAGATGCATCTGATTTTGAGGTTGACACCGATGACATGCCTGGGATAGTGTTAGAGGTGCCTCAACCTTATGAATATCGCGACAACAAGGCGGTCCCTTGGTACTATGATTTTGATGTGGATTTGGTTACAAGGTGAGGGCGTACCTATGAGCAAGCTAAATCCTAACCATCAAAGGTTGTCACTAATGAAGGAGCTAAGGAGTTCCTAGCGGTGATCAAGGCGAGCGAATACAACATGGTGGAACAATTAAGAAAGCTGCCCGCGCAAATCTCTTTATTAGAGCTTTTGCAGACGTCGGAAAAGCACCAGAAAGCTCTCATGAAGGTTCTAAGTGAGATACACGTACCTGAAACAATTGATCAAGATAAGCTGGAGGGGTTTATAGGAGCAGTACTTCTCAAAGATCTCATTTCTTTTTCTGATGAGGAATTCCCTACTGAAGGGAGGGGACATACAAAGGTGCTATACATCTCCGTCAAGTGTAAAGATTCACATGTCGCTCGTGTTCTTATCGATAATGGATCTGCCTTGAATATATGTCCACTGGCAACTCTACGCCGCCTCAAAGTAGATTTCTCCAAGATTAATGTGGCTAAGACTTCTGTTCAAGCTTTTGATGGGACAAAGAAGGTAGTAAAGGGTGAAATTCATCTCGATGTCTAAATAGGGCCGATAATGTTCAATATCTTGTTTCAAGTGTTGGATATTCCTACTGCTTTCAACCTTTTACTAGGTCGTCCATGGATTCACATTGCTGGAGCTGTGCCTTCTAGTTTGGATCAGAGTGTGAAGTTTGTTGTTGAGGGGAAGCTGGTGACTGTTCATGGTGAGGAGACCATTAGATTTTTCGCGAGACTGCCATTACATATGTTGAGCCAGAGGATGATTTTGAGACTAGCTATCAGTCATTTGAACTTGTATCGACAATACACGGGTCTCGAGGATTGCCCGCACCAATCCCTGAGATGTCAAATGCTGCAATCGTGGTCGCAAAGGTCATGACTAGAAATGGTTTTGTTCCTGGAGGAGGACTTGGCAAGTATGGGCAGGGAATCCGAAGGCCAATTGAAGCTCACCGAATGCCCCGTAATGCTGGATTAGGGTACCATCGAGAGGATAAAAATAGTAAGGGCAAAGGTGATAACAAGAAACAAGGGCTTAAAGAGGATACCACACTACCTCTGAACGGAAAGGATGAAAATGGCAATGGTGGAAGTGATAGCAAGAAACAAGGGGGTACCACGCTGCCTCCCTACATTAGTGAAATGTTTCCAGGTTCTTCCATGATGAAGTGATCGACATTCTGGGGGAACCAAGCGGTAAGTACGATTATCACGTGAGGTATTTTGTTCCCAAAAGTTTCTACATTAATCCTCAAGACATCGTCCCAGATGGATGGGGTGGCATGGATGTTATAATTTTTGAGAGCCTCTGGATAGGCTCGCAGATCTATTCAAGGACATCTTCATATGCAACATTGAGGAAGAGATGTCAGAGGAAATGGATGCAAGCCCACATGAGTAATTTATTTCTGTTTCACTCCCCTACGAGGGAATTTCTTTCATTTATTGCTTTCCTAGAATTTCTCAAGTCTATTATTTGAATTCTGCAATTTCCATTCAAAATGTAATTGATTTGACATTAATCAATGAAATTACTGTTTTTGTTTTGTGAGCATGATGAAGTACACCAAACCAGTCCGGTGATGTTATCTAACGGTGAAAAAATCATCCATGGAGAATACTGAGGCCTGGACTTCATCATGTTTTCTTGTTGTTTATTTCTTTTCTTAAAAATCAAAAAAAATAAAAAAAAACTTTTCAAAAGAGCTTTTAACTTTGTTTGTTTTATTGATTCCTCCACTTTATGTTTCAAGAATGATCTCGAGGAGAATCCCGATGATTTAAATGAAGATCCTATAGGAATTCAACAGGAGTTGGAGCAACATAAAAGGCCTAAATCTATGACTGTTGAGCACACTATCACAGTCAAGCTGGGGAACATAGAAGTTGTTAAAGAAGTAAAGATCGGGGCAAAACTCCCCGACAATGAGGCTACATGCCTTATTTCTCTTTTGAAAGAATACCAAGATGTCTTTGCATGGTCTTACGCGGATATGCCGGGTCTCAGTCCAATGATCGAGGAACATAGCTTGCCGACAAATCCACACATGCCTCCTAAAAAGCAAAAGTTGAGGAGGATGAAACCCGAGCTGTCAAAGAAGGTTGAAGAGGAGGTGATGAAACTCCTGAAGGTCAAATTCATTGAAGTCTCGCTGTATCCTAAGTGGGTAGCCAATATAGTGCCAGTAATGAAGAAGGATGGTCAAGTTTGAGTTTGTGTCAATTATCGCGACTTGAACAAAGCCAGTCCGAAGGACGATTTCCCACTACCACACATAGATGTTCTCGTGGATAGCACTGTTGGATTCGAGCCGTTCTCGTTTATGGATGGTTTTTTTGGATACAATCAAATAAAGATGAAGGATGAAGATAAGGACAAGATGGCATTTATCACTCCGTGGGGGACTTTCCACTACAAAGTTATGCCTTTTCGACTGAAGAATGCCGGGGCAACATATCAACGTGCCATGGTCACTCTTTTCCATGACATGATGCACAAGGAAATTGAAGTATATGTTGATGATATGATTGCCAAGACACGGCATGGAGAGAGCCATGTGAAGATGCTGAGAAAGTTGTTCGAACGGCTCCGTGAGTTCAAACTACGCCTTAATCCTGCGAAGTGTGTGTTCGGGGCAACCTTTGGAAAGTTGCTTGGATTTATTGTGAGCAGTAGAGGAATCGAGGTGGATCCAGCTAAAGCTAAAGCGATATGTGAGCTAAGCCTCCTTCCACTGTGAAAGAAGTTCGAAGTCTTTTGGGTAGGTTGAACTACATTGCACGATTTATTTCTCAGCTCTCTGAGACTGCAAGACCTTTCTTCAAACTCCTCAAGAAGGACGCACGGGTCGAGTGGGGAGAAGATTGCCAAGCTGCATTCGAGAAGTTGAAACAATATCTGATGAAACCACCAGTCTTGGTTCCCCCAGTCCCAGGGCATCCACTGATTCTATACCTCACAATCTGTAGTGACTCTTTGGGCGCCATGTTAGCTCAGAAGGGGCCTGAGGATCAAAAGGAGCGTGCCGTCTACTATTTGAGTAAGAAGTTCACCGTGTCAGAGTTAAAATACTCTGAAGTAGAGAAAACATGTGCCGCGTTGGTGTGGGTTCTGCACAGACTTCGGCAATATACGTTGCATCACCAGACATTGCTCGTCATCGAAAATGATCCTATCATATATTTTCTTGATCGGCCAGCTTTGGTACGAAAGTTAGCCAAGTGGCAAATCTTGATTTCTGAGTTCGACATTCAGACCTTGCCACAAAAATCTGTCAAAGGCCGCATGATTGCAGATATTTTAGCAGATAATCCTGGTGAAACACATGAAGATGTTCCCATGGATGATCGTATCGTGATGGTGGAAGCAGATACATGGACCATGTTCTTTGATGGCGCTGTAAACTTGTCAGGATCCGGGACTGGGGCAGTTTTGATTTCCCCGAATGGACAACACTATCCAATCACCACAAAGTTAGTGTTCCCATGCACTAACAATATTGCCAAGTATGAAGCATGCATCCTTGGTCTTCAAGCTGCGATTGAGATGAAGATTGGCAGACTCAAAGTGTTTGGGGATTCTGCTTTAATTATTCTTCAAACTGTAGGAGAGTGGAAAACGAGGGATGCCAAATTGCTTCTATACCATAAATATCTAGAGGAATTAGTGGAGGAGTTTGATTACATTTCATTTGAATACTTATCTAGAGCTCATAATCAGTTCGCTAATGCCTTAGCAACGCTGTCATCCATGCTACAAGTAAATGACAGGATGGAAGTAGAGCCTCTGAAAATTGACGTTTTGGCAAAGTCGGCCCACTGCATGATCATAATTGAAGAGCCTGATGGGAAGCCATGGTATCATGACATCATGAAGTACATCAAGAGTGGAGAGTTTCCAGACGGGAGTGGTCCTGCAGACCGGAAGTTCATAATGAAGATGGCATCAAAATTTTTTGTTAACGGTGAAAATGTTTATAAGAGATCTTATGATTCGGTGTTGTTGAGATGAGTGGATGCTGCTGAGGCCACGCAAATAATGCAAGAAATACATGAAGGAGCGTACGGTCCGCACATGAATGGCCATATGCTAGCTAAAAAGATCATGAGGTTGGGTTACTATTAGCTGACTTTGGAGAGTGATTGCATCAAACATGTGCAAAGTTGTCACCGATGTCAGATCCATGGTGATAAGATAAATGTGCCCCCAAATGAGTTGCATCAGTTATCGGAGCCATGGACTTTCTCTATGTGGGAGATAGATGTTATTGGACCAATAAATCCAAAGACATCAAACGAACATCGCTTCATCTTGGTCGCAATTGATTATTTTTCCAAGTGGATCGAAGCAGCTTCTTATGCGAATGTCACTGCTCGAAACGTGGTAAAGTTCATCCGACGTGACATTATTGCTCGATATGGAGTCCCTGAGGCCATAATTACTAATAATGGAACTAATCTAAACAACAAGCTTGTTCATGAACTGTTTAGTGAATTCAAGATTCGACACCTGAATTCATCTCCTTATCGTCCCCAAATGAATGGAGTAGTCGAAGTGGCCAACAAAAACATCAAGAAGATTTTGGCCAAAACAGCTGAAAACCGTGACTGGCATGAAAGGTTGTTGTTTGCCCTACTGGCGTACCGAACTTCAATCCGAACTTCTGTTGGAGCAACACCTTTTTTTCTTGTGTATGGCATAGAAGCAGTCCTACCCGTTGAAGTAGAAATCCCTTCGCTGCGAGTGCTGTCCCAGATGGAGCTGTCTGAAGCAGAGTGGATACAGCAAAGGTTTGAGCAGTTGAACTTAATTGATGAGAAGAGACTTGAAGCCATTTGCCACAGTCAGTGTTACCAACAGAGAGTAGCTAAGTCGTTCAACCGCAAAGTCCAGCCAAGGTATTTTGAAGTAGATGACCTTGTTCTGCAGAAAATACTACCAATTATCCATCATCCAAGAAGTAAGTTTACTCCAAATTATAGCAAGCCGTATGTCGTGAAGAAGGTACTCCCTGGAGGTGCATTGATCTTAGCTGAAATGGATGGATGGGAGTTTTCTAATCCTGTCAATGCTGATGCTCTCAAAAAGTACTATCCATGATGATATTTTCTTTCTGTTGATGTTTTGATTCATGATGAATTTGTGTTGAATTGCCACACGTTGCATTATCCTTGTTTGAGCATTCATTAATGGAAAAGTTGATGAATCATTGAGTGTGAGATGTATTGGGATGAAGAAAGGCAAGCCATATCCATACACAATCACATGCTTATACACACGTGAGAAGAGTGTGCAAAATTTCATGTTTACAGGGTGAAGAGTTCTCTCGCAAAACGTACAATAGCCGAGGTGATGAGAGGCAGTTCATTTCTCTATCCCAAACACTTTATTAATCAATTGTTTACCCAATTTGAGCCTAAACTCTGGTGAAGTTTCATTTCATACTACCCCTGTCAAGAACCACCCCACGCTGGGGCAAACTAGAGGAGCATTTGTGTTGAAAGGAGTAAAATGGATAGAAGCTTTCTTACTTTCACTCGCATCAATCTTTGAGTGTTGCTATTACATATAAAATCAAACGGAAAATCAAGTGCCTTAGGATGATGAAGAGCATTCATTTCTCTATCCTAAACACTCTTATCCTTTGCTAGCCACTTTGAGCCTATAATCTTTATTTCAAATTAAACCCGCATTGTTGGTGATCAAAACTTACACTGGGGCATGAAACATTTCAAAGTTGTTCGAAATAGCAAAGTGCATGAGTCACATCATGGGACGTTAGCCAAAGATGTTATACCACTCACACTTGTCAGTAAAAAGTGGGGCAAGAAAAAGCAGTGTGCCTGGTAAAAGCAAGGCCGATGCCCAGAGAAGTTAGAGCCAAAGGCTCAAATCTGCAAAAAAAAATGTGCTGAATGAGTAAATCTTGTATAAATCCCCAGTCAAGTTGACGTCATGAGTCATCTCTAGTGAAGCAAAGCTTAAAGTTCGAAAATTGAGCCTGTGAAGCAATTTACCAGCAATTGATCTCATACACACTTTTGAGCCTACTTATCCATTTATCTCTCGCCTTTGAGGTAAGCCTATATTAAAAACCCTTAAAGTCTCTTCTGATTAGGGCACTTGAGTTGATGTAAGGTTTTTAATGTCATAAGCTTAGCTCGAAGAAGTGAAAGTAAGATTGTTCTTATTGCATTTGCTAGGTTCTTGACTTGTAAATCTGGTGACATTTGTTGATAATATATTGAGAAGACTTTGTTTCTAAGCCTTGACTCAAGGAGTCCCCTTTGTGTAGCCGTTGATCGAGCCCAAATTACGGTCCTTTGAAAGACCTATCTGATCGGTAAATCTGTACCGCTTGCGAGAATTCTCGGACCCTTGTTGACATGATGATGGGAAGTTTGAGAGATGCAGTTATTCCCACATTAAAGGTTGGGACAAAAGCCATTTAACGAGAGTGAGTGAAAGTCCTTTCTGATCATGAATCATCTTGCTTAATGATTCACTTTGGTGGAAATTCAATGATGTGGAGTTGATATGCATAAACTTGAATTTTGACTATCTTCTTGATGACAGAATGCACATTTCTATTGATAGATAGTTGCTCTTCTAAGAAGCAAAGAGTTTGTGACAATCAAATTGTTTTCTGAAATTTTGAGTATTTCTCAAGTTTTCTTGAGCCTTCTTCTTGCAGGGAGTCAATTTTGGGTGGAATATGAAGTTTTTATCAACACGGCGTGCTTCTGTAGCCCGTGATCCATTTTCATTGACTTGGCGTGCTTTCGTAGCCCAAGTCTCATTTCAGTAAACACGATATCGATGGTGATGTATCGGTATCCCATCTCAAGTTCCTATGGCGATGTATAGGAATCTCACTTCCAAGTGCCAATGGTGATGTATTGGTATCTTATCTCGAGTACCGATGGCGATATATCGGTATCTCACCTCGAATACCTATAGCGATGTATAGGTATCTCACTGTCAAGTGCCGATGCCGATGGCGATGTATCGGTATTTTATCTCACCCCGAGTACCTATGGCGATGTATAGGTATCTCACTTTAAAGTACCGATGGCGATGTATCGATATTTTATCTCATCTCGAGTACCTATGGTGATGTATAGGTATTCACTCTCAAGTATCACATCTCAAGAGCCTGTGGTGATGTACAAGTGATTCACTTTCGAGTACCAATAGCGACATATCGGCATCTCATCTCAGATCCCTATGGTGATGTACAGGAATTTGGACCTCAGTTAGAAGTGTGAGTTCTCATTTGCCTTTGTTGTGACCGATTGAAGTTCGAGCCCCAAGCAAACAAACCGAGTAAGTGATTGCAGGTATGTTTTCTTTTCTTGCATCATGCATTTGCATTTCCATAGCATTGCATTTAGAATAAGATTCACATTTTTTTTCAAAAAAAAATTCGTTTCATTACATAGTCAAAAGTTAGGTCTCGCGTTGGTCTTTGAATGCAACATCTGTGAGCTCACCTTCAAAGAGGAGCAGCTGTTGACACCTAAATTTTATTTTATTTATTTTATTTATGCATATAATTAATTAGGGCATTTTGGCATATCGAGGAAAATCTTGTGCAGATATTGGGCAGTATTAATTTTGGAAATAAGAAAAGAGGAAACATAATTTTGATATTCAAAAGAGAAAATATTTCCAAAAGAGAAGAAGGAAAGAATAAAAATTGTAAGAAAACAATATTCGGTCCACGATGGACCGAATATATGTTTTTTACTTGCTTTAAAAAGGGGTGGACGCAAAAGGTACAGGAGGAGACTTTTTCGGTCAAAGAAAAAGACTTCTTCTATGCAAAGAGACAATGGGGGAGAAGAAAAAGAAAAAAAAAAGGAAAAAGAGACGCAGTGGGGGAGAGACTAAAACAGAGAGGGAGTTTGAGAGGGGAAAAAAAAAGGCAAAGACTCGAATCCATTGATTTTGGCGTAACCTTCAATTGGGGCTCTCGGTCTTGGCGGCGCATCAACATCTTCCTTCGTTCGTCTCACCGGTGGGTCTCGGCTTTTGTTCAAAGCTTTCCCGAGGATCACGAACGAGAGGCATCGCAAACAAGCAACGGCCAAGCTCAACTCTGTTCAAGCAGGCCGGTTCTCCGTCGCTCTCATATCATGTAGGGAAGAGATTTGCTTGCGATTTCCTCATGTTCGAGTTAATTGTGTTAGACAACCCCGTGCGTCGCATTGTTGATTTTTATCAGTTCGGTTGATTGTTATAGTTCCCCTAGTGTTTATCATCACTTATGATTCCTTCTTGATGGTCCTTGATGCATATTAGGGCTAGATCTCGTGATGTTTTGAACCTGCAAGCAAACTCCCTTGCTGCATATCACCCGTTCGATGGATTGCTCAGATGAACTGTGTTGATTTTAAGTCCGTTTGTTGCCCTTTTGCTGCTTGTTTCTGTTATGTGTTGTCGCTGGCGAGTCGGTCAAGTCACAGGTGTCCCTCGGCACCGCCGAACGTGCCTCACCGTGGGCCGGCAACTTTGAGCCGCGAGCTGCTCGTAGTGTCCGCGCGAGGAAGAAGAAGACTAGAGTGGAGGATGGGCGTTGCACGCGAAGGAGGCTGGGCTGCGCGGAGAGGGGCCAGGCTGTGAGGAAACGGGCCGAGACAGAATGGGCTTGGCGTCGGACGAGTTTCTTTGCGCGTGGGCTAGAACTGGGCCGAACTGGTGCGGGCCAAGCCCACTCGCTGCCTGTCCAGCGCGAGACAGAAAGGAACGGAGCTGGGCCTGCCGTGGGCCCAACGAGCGGGTCGGGCGCAACTTGATCCAACTCATTTCAGCGTGAGTCTGGACCAAACTAACCCGGTCAGTTCCCGACCTGATTTCTTATTATTATTTTTTGTTTATTTTTAATTAAAAAATTTTTAAAAAAAATTAAAAATCATTTTTTTCAGAATTTAATTTTTGAGTGTTTGATTTGTTATTTTCTGTTTAACTTGCTTTTTTACATGTTTAGATAATTTTGCATGTTTGAATTGATTTTGTTGCATATTAGATTAATTGCATATTTAGGTTAGTTGCATAATTAGGTTATTTGCATGTTTAGATTTAAAATTGCATCGTTAGATTAATTTCATGTTTAAATTGAAAATCGCATGTTTAGATTAATTGCACGTTTATATTAACAATTGCATGATTAGGTTAATTTGCACGTTTAGGTAAATTTGCATAATTAGTTTAGATTGCATATTAGATATTTTTGTTAGGATAATTTTAGCTAGCATTCTAGGATATTATTCTTGGTTGAGTAGATTTTAGTTTAAATTAGGAATTAATATATATTGTTTCCTAATTTAGATTATATGATATTTAGCCATGGATAATTAGGCTAATTAATTCATAAAAAAATTCAAAAAAATTGCATTTCATATATTGCATTAGATTTGATTTTATTTAGATTTTATTTGATATTTCATTAGATTAGATTTTATTTGATTAGATTATATTTTATTAGATTAGATTTTATTTGATATTTGATTTTATTAGATTTGATTGGATTTGATTTGGTGCATGATATATCATAATTTGATTTTGTGATTTGTTTTGGATTTTCATTCATTTCTTGTTATTGATTGAGTTTACGTGTGGTCACCATTGCATGTTAGGGATAGATTTAAAATTAATCCAACCTGTTTGCCAATTTTTTGGAAATAATGAAAAGGTACCGAAATGGTGTTAGATTAGTCTAGCATAACCAAGTCCCTGATCCCTCAGATCTCTAGTTCGTAGGAGTAAAGCATAACTCCCGATACTTTACATGGGTTCCTAATCGACCCACCAAAAATAGATTAGTGGCGACTCCAAATTGAAAATTTGTTGCATGCTAAAAAGTGAAACATAATTCACGAATTGGTATGGGCTTGGGAGAGCTCGAGCTAAGATAGGCTTAGTAAACCATTAGCCGAACCCTAGGTGGTGCACCTTCGGGGAGGTCGCGACAGATATTATCCATAGTGCAAGATGTAAAATTTTTGTAACACCAAATCCATTTGAAAATAGATAAAATCAACGAATCGTATCTCGAGCATGAGATCGAATATGTTGATTTTTCGTGTGGTCGCAAGTCGTATTTCAAGCATGAGATCAGATTATCGACCGATGCACATTATGGATTAGGATTTTCTAATTCGAGTATACATGAAAACCTTGAGAATTCAAAAATACAATTTGAATAATGAAATTCATTAATTTGGACTTGAAACGTTAGGATCATTACCTAATCTATGAATTAACCCTCAAATCCAAACCCTTAGCTGCATGGACTCGTGGCATTGGATCGGCTCAGCACGAGACGTACAGCGGTTCAAGAGTTTGGCTTACAATGCGTGGCTGAATCTCCACACAAATTGTTGACTTGGCTGTTGGATTTTTCTCACAAATTGACCTGGCAAAAAGGAGTCAGCGAGAAAGAATTCAGGCACGGCAGGTTGCTGCTTCGCCGGTTTTTGAGTTGCGTTGATCGGGGTTTCGGTAGATACCGAGAACGTCTTTTATGAGCCGAGGACGGTGATGCAACGGGATCCTTGGTGAGCTGGTGAGCAGGTGTTGTCGGTGAGCGTGGCCGCAGTAAGGTTCCCAGTCAAGACGGCCACTTCACGGTTCGAGTCAGTGATGATGGTCCCGGCACAACGTTCGGTGGTAGCTTCGCAGGGGGATGGCGTATGGCTGTATGAAACGGCAGCACAAGACAGCTTCAGCAGGGATGGTCACGATGGAACCCAGGAACCACGCTACTTACTGGACACGATGAGGAATTGCTCCGGGGATCAACCGACGATGACGCGAGGGTTAGTGGATGAGTAGCGAGCTCCGCAGAGAACGAGAGCTAATTTGATGGATCGCTTGGGTTCGACGATTGCGAAGTGGCGAGTGCGAGAGGAACTCTTCGGGCTCACTGCGTGCCTCCAGTCTGGTGGTCACTGTGACTACCGTTTAGGAACACCTGGAAGTTCAGCAAATCACCGTGGCAGAAGGAAGCTGATCACGATGGAGCTTAAAGGCAAAGCAGTGCATTAGCAAAACCAAGGGTAGCAGAGATGGCGCAAACTTCAGAGAAAAGAAAACTTTTTCTCTCTTCCTTTTCTGGCGTCTCTTTTTTTTTTTTTTTTTTTGGGATTTTTGTCACCCTAGCCGAATGCCCACCTCCCTTTTTTTTCTTTTGCGGATCGTCCCTCACGCTCTCCTTTTCTCTTGTTTCTGCCGAACCCCCGTTCTGCTGGACCGATGAGTTTTCAAAACTGATCGAAATACGACTTCAAAATCAAGACCCGCAACAAACCTCATCTTTTCTAACAGATTTTGGATAATTTCTCCTTAGAGATTAGCGTGTGAACCCCATCCATTAGATATTTTGCTCATATTCAACCTCCTCCGAATATATCTTCCACCATATCTTTTAGAAGCTCTCTCAATCACACGTGCGATGATACGCGGCAACATCATGCTTGGGCCATATATTATGCAAATAATTTTTTTTTGTTCAAGGGCTGGACTAACCCTTGATTTTCTTATGCAATTAATTTCAATGATTAGTCAAAATTTTTAGGTATCAACAACTAGGTAATTATCTTATGTTCTTTAAAAAAAAAACTCCAAAAATGGACTAGTTGTTTGTCCGTATTTAGTGTGTCTATCAAAGTATTATCTACTTCTATTTGATCTCATTATCTTAATTTATTTACTGCACTATTTTTCTACTTTAACCCTTAATACTTTTATAGACATCGAATTATTTGTACATATAATGAAGCAAATAGAAATAAATATATCGTCAATAATCATTTATGAAAAAGATGAAGTACTTTTGACAATACAAATCCATAAATGGATCGCAAATATATATATGCATGATTTCGAATAATTATGTACTCTTCTTGGCATCTTTTTTTGACTTGTTGGCCTACTTCCCTTTCATGTAGTTCACTCAAATGTCATAATCAATGAAATTTAAAGTATTGAGTACTCCATCATTTACCAACACTCAATTCTATCTATAGAGATTTGTCTCAATCTCTAATGCCACAACATAGAGGAATCATCATTCACAATACATCTTTCATACTAGCAACATCATGATCATACAAAAAACATTTTCTTGCTAATTAATTAAAAAAACCATCAAACAAAATTTTCGCTACCAGCAATTTGAAATTTAAACAATAAACTTAAAATTGAATCTAAAAAGTTAAATGGATAACCTAATAGTAATAGTCTTGAAACTAAAATCAAATTTCGAGAGAAACTAGGAATATAAAAGGCCATTTTCATATACTATACAAAACCACTATTTTAAACAGTCTATATGTCCCAAAAATTTCTACATGAGAATGCATCTTATTTTTAGAATAGATGCTTTGTTTACTTCCCATGAATTTTTCCGAGATTTTGAAAACCCTGCAATAAATTTGAAATGTGGATTACAAATACAGGTCAATCAATTATGTATTATGACTTATATCGACTATATTAGATTCATAACAAACACATAAGATTGAATTATCCTTTTTCTCGAGTCACGCCTTAAATTTGACACAATCTACCTTCATATGCCCCTTCTATTTACAGAAAAAACACTTGGATCCCTTTTTTATGTCAGCTTAGGGTGATATTTTATCATTTTCCTTTTGCATGCTTGCCCCTTATTCTTTCCTTGCGCCACCAAATGAGCATTTTCTCTTAATTTCATAAGTAATATTTTAGTATTGAATACAAATGATCATAAGTTCATTAATTCACCATTTATCCTTATATAAATTATAACAGATTTTGAAAGGTGCATATTATTGTGAAAGAATGTCTAAAATGTAGTACATAAGAAAAGATTCGGATATCTCTACATTAAGATTCTTAAATTGAGCCACAATGTCTTGCATCTTTAATATGTGCTCATGCACACTTTTAACACTAGTGAGTTTTAAATAAGAAAATTTCATAATCAAGGTCATGGCATGCGCTCTTTTCTGAAATCTCAGCATATTGATGGTCTCTAATAAAGCCTTAACATTACTATACTAAGCGACTAAATCACTAACATTTTGAAAATTTATAGATCTTATAAACATCACACTAAGACGATTGACTACTTCCATTACGATGTGAAATGCGACATTGATTTATTCTTTCGAAACTTTATAATTTTCACTATTCAGCATAGAAATATCATTATTAAATTCTAAGAAATTCATAAGTTATAAAACTGCGTGTCAAATATACATAATTATGTCATAAAATTTAAGAAAAATTAAATATACATCATACTTTACCAATATAAAACATGTCACGGACTACGAAACACTCAACATAGAAACTATTTATGGGCTAAAGTTTTTAATTTAAATAGATTCATGATTGCTTCATGATGAAACTGTCAAATAATGTTCCTTTTCTTTGTCCCTATGCCAAACTGAGAGAAATAATATACATTTCTTCATAATTAATGAAATTAATGTAATGAAAATTCCTGTGAGATAAATTTTCATTAATATAATGAGATTAATCACAACCAATGTTCATTTCTGAATATGATCTGGAAGCTCTTAATATATAACTTAATAAAATAAAGATGTTTTGGCCACTCCCTACCAATGGCAGCGATAGGGAAGACACAAAGGCATAGCTCAAAGGTGGCCGTGAATGGAGGAGGAAGAGAGAAAAAGGTGATTGGGGGTGGCTCTAAAGAGATTTTCAATCTTTTTAATTTCTTTCCTATCACAGACACATGTCAATTTGCAGATGAATATAAATGGGTAAATACTCGCCACTTTGGCCACTAATGCGGTAGTATCTACAGTATTTTCCCCCTAAAATTTTTATCTATAAGGAGGCATAGTGACTATCGCTGAGCAAAGTTCGATCCTCGAGCGGGTCCAGAAATCAATGTCTATTTTTTAGTGCTCACGCTGGAACCAATCACCCTTATAAATAGGTGTCTAAACTCTCCCTTTTAAAATGTAAAAAGGGAGTGTCTAAACTCTCCTTTATAAAGTGGAAAAGGGATGATTATGCTTGAATAAAATTGGAAATTTTAGTAAATGTAATTCGTCAATGTGCTAGATCAAAGATAGATTTTTTTCTGAATAATTAAAATGTTGTTCTATTAAAATCTTGAAATAGATAGAATGCAATAGTCATTGTGTTTTTACTCTTTGCATCAGAAAAATCCTTTCATGCAAACCAAATTACAGGCCGTAACACTTAGGGAATCAACTTTGACGGACCTTACGCTTGAAGAGAGAATGGTTGTGACCAAAGCCTATGTCGCGTTTCCTCAAAAATGATTTTAAAAAATATATAAATTATTTTCCTATCAAAATTTATATAATTGAAATGATGAAAATACCCCCTCTTGGATTACGCCAAATGACAACATAGCCCCGATCTTTTCAAGATTATTTATTCATCATTGAAAAACAGTCAAATTGCACATGCATGCATACATTCACACTTAAAGCTCATGCACATTTGTCAAATCGTTGTGCATACCTTCGAAAATACAAACTCAGGCGACATATGAATCATGCTAGAACGTACAATGATATAAGATTTTTCATCAGATCTCTTCCTTGGACAAATTGAAACTGAATTCATGATTGAGGAAATCATTTTTTTCTTTGATTGCATTCAAGAACATGATTGAAGAGTGTTGTGGGGATGCTAACCTTTCTCCACACACAATCAAACCACCAAATTGCAATTCTTTAATTTTGTAGCAAAATGAACAACATTTTTACTCATGCACTTTGCTCTTTGATCATCCTAGGTTTTTACAGAAAATGAGCTGGTGGCAACTCAATTACTTTATTTTTATTTCCAAAACCTCTATTCTCGATTTCCTCGATCGTTTTTTTTTTATCGATTTTTCCCTCCGTAGCGCCTGACTTTCTTACTCAATCCTGAGGGAAGACGCTATACTCAGTGTTAGTATTATGCTCGATTTGAAGCTAATTTATCTGCAACTCCTCAATTTAGGGCAAGGAAAAAGCCTAAACAACCTTCTTCTACATGCTTTTGATGACTTAATTCTTCGTAGCTAGCTGTGTTGGACGATTTCACCTTACATGAATATCACGTCAGAGTTTTCAACAAGAAAAATTTATCAATGTCACTCAATTAAATATTTCTTACAATTATAACACTTAAATAATCGATGGGAAAGGACATCAAATAAGCATTATACAAAATTAGAAATACTGTTTGAGTATTTGAGTACTGTAAACCTCTCACGCTGTGTCAGCCAGAGCATGATGTTGTGATTATTCCTTGTGCGTGGACTCCCTCCCTCTTATGTTTACTTTGAAGAAAGTCATGCAACAAAATCAAGGCAGTGAAACTTCTCTTCGTTAGGTATAGATAAATTCGGTTCACAGTTGTTCTCTCTTTATCCTGATGGTCACGTTAGCTATCTCACCTTCCTTAAAGCACCTGATTACTGGTGAAGAAGACAGCAGTAATGGCAGATACTGGATGGAACTGCTGGAGTGGAGAACTCATGCTCTCGAGTTAGGACCGCTTACGCAGAAGGAAATACATACTCGTGCTGTAAGCTGTTACCCGTGTCGCTGAACATCTCCATGCTTTTGCATATATTTTCTTGGTTCAACTTCATAAGCATCTCCTCATAGTGGATTGTATTGCATGCCAGAAATGACAACTTCTTGGCTTCCCGTTGGAAGTATTGAGCCTTATGCTGGATCTAACACTTCAAGTATTAGTTGAATTGACACCGTAGAGGAGAGCTCCAGCATCAATCGCTTCCATTTATCTTGTTGGATCTGCTATCTTAAGAGCTATCAGCCTCAGTCAGTTTCACATATCAGTCGACATTGGCTGTGGTTGAAAGGGGAAATCATGCAGTGTCCCACTCAAGCACACATTCCAAGGTGCTCTCTTTTCCCTCCTGCCATGAGAATGCTTCCCGAACATGAATTCAGAAGTAGGTCAATGTCAAGAGACAGTGAATCGAACCACTCTAATTGAAGTTATTCGCGATGTGACTGCACATTTGTAGCTCACATTTGTAGCTGCAGTATCTGGAATCAAGAGACGATAGAAAAGTTAATGAATGCATGAGAGGAGATGAGTGGGAAAGATTTATGTCAGTTCATCAAGTGTGTAGATTCTCTGTCAACTTCAAACCTTTAAAACCTGAGGAACAGTGTGACTCGTCATATCTATTTGAATAATTCTTGTGATACAAGATAACTTACGCTATGTCAAGTGAGGTGTTCCCGCCAGTTCTTTGAGTTAAAGATAGCAGAATCAGAAGATTATAAGTTCAACTTCAACAGTTCTTGGGCAGTTCTCTCTTCGCTGTTATCTAGGCTTAGCTCTCCTGACCCAAAACAGATGTTTGGTATTGATGAGAAAACTGGGGTAGCCCAATAACGGTTCTACTTTTTCTCCCTTTCCTCTAATTGCATGTCATTTGGCATAATATATCTGCATATAGAGCGCACTTCACAAGCTAAAAAGGAACTTCAGAGATCTCAGGAAAACATTCGTTTTTCTTTTTGGTCATATTTCTTCCCAATCTCCTGTTCACATCTAAAGATTCTAAACCACAAACGTTTTGGAGCTCTTCAGCAAAATGTTACCATCTCAATCGGGAGAACAAATGTGTCCTCCTGTTATGCGATCTCTCTCAGAAGGTAATCCACAGTAGCACATTGCTGAGCACTGTGAATTGCTCTTGATGTGTATTTCTGCTCTCTTCTATAAGTTAGTTTTGTGCTACCGTGGTCCAACTATAGACATTGTCTTATCTGCAGAGTCCATATACGAAGCAGCACGACTAGCACACTGGGACAGAGCCAGTTCAGACGCTTGCAAAAGGTAAGTCGAGCTAAATCATGCACAAAATCGTCAACTGAAATTTATATCAGCAACTGTTTCGGTGAATGAGCAAACTGAGCACCTTGAGCACGAAAAGGATCCCCTGCTATCCTTGTGATTTTAGCATGGGAAACAACACCCCCCCCCCCCCCCCCCCTTCGCCCCCCTCCCCTCACTGTTGGATCTAGCGGCAGGGAATCTGGATCCATCAATCAAACTGAGGCAGCAATGAATGGTAGAAAGCAAAAGGTATTGCTGGTTCTCATTTCGCCATTATTTTTTTCAATGATTGGCTTGCCCTCTTAAATTTTCATTTGTTGTCCATGCCTTAATCATATACCACGAAAAATCTTGATGCAATTGCTGCAGTGATTAGGACAATATTATTCTGAATAACAACCCGTCCATAAGTCTTGAGATATAAAGTCTCTGCTACCTTCCTTTTAATACATCATGTATCTAAGAACTGAAAATGTAGAGCTCATAGATTGGTTGTTTGCCAAATATAACGATGCATAAACTCACCAAACTAAATAATCTCAGCATCACAATAAGATTATAGAGTGGCTGAACAGTACATTCGATGTGCAAAATTAGTCTCCGTGGCTATAATCATAACATTCTGAGAGAGAGTGATTCTTAAGTCTCCCAACTTGATCGTCCTCTTCCAACTATGGCGAATGGCTTAATATACGTAGCCCTTGACGAACATTCCTTTCTTGGCCTCCTCAGACTCACCCTCACCTGTGTACTTGCCAAGCTGGGCAAGAGAGTTGGCCTTGGCGCGGACAAGTAACGTGTCCTGGGCCGCCTTCACATTCTCAGGTCTTCCTCCCCATGTCTTCAAGCAGGTGTTCTGGAGGGCTCGGGCATATGAGAAAGATACATGCCACGGGTTTGGCGATTGGTTCATGGCATTCAAGTTCAGTGTGGCTTCGACTTCAGATTGTCCACCAGACAAGAACTGCCCATACGAGGAAGATTGCTGTCATTAGAATAAGTGAAGAAGAAGAAGAAGACAACTGAAAAACCAAAGAAACCAGAGCCAACAGTGCCGAGTCATAGTTTACAGTTAAAAGCAAGGGATTGGTAGTGAGACTTGCCATGATTCCAGGGACTGCTGGGGGGATTCTGCGGTGAAGAAGCTTGAGGGTGTATTCGGCGACTTGTTGAGGAGTGGCCCTGTCCTTGCACTCAGCACCAGGAGTGACCATGCTGGGCTTGAGAAGGATACCCTCGAACATGACATTGTTCTCAGCCAGGTAGAAGAAAACCTCAGCCCAGACTTTCTGAGCGACTTCAAATGTCCTGTCAATTCCATGCTCACCATCAAGCAAGATCTCCGGCTCCACAATTGGTACCAAACCATTGTCCTGCCAAAGGTTAAGTAGACATGCGTTCACAAACCGTAACAAAGGGGGGCAACTGCAAATAGACAAACACAGAGTTTTGGCCGAGTTTACCTGAGAAATGGCAGCATAGCGGGCGAGACCCCAGGCAGCTTCCTTCACAGCCAGGGCAGATGGGCCATTTGGGATGCTCACAACAGTACGCCTGATTCAATGACAAATATTTCAATGAGTTCAATACATCAGGACATTGCCAATGCGTGATTGGTCAAAAATAGTGATTTAGATGTTTAAGTTAATGATTTGATGCTAATGCAGAGCATTTGAAAGTGAAGGATAGAGGAATGCGGTTTGTTGTACCATTTGGCGAAACGAGCACCTTGCTGGTAGTAAGCCGCTGAGCGGGAAGCAAGGCCATCAAGACCTTGGCACCAGGACTCATTGTTCGAACCAGCTAAAGGCACCAAACCCTGTCATTTCCACAAAAAATTCCTGAGAATTCACCCCACTTGCATTCCTCTTCCAAAAGTGTCATATCTCAAGGACTTACACTAGCATATAATCATACAGATAGGGGAGCTGATTTACCTTGTCGACTTTGATACCGGGGACAATCTTCTGCTCAACGAGCACATCGACCATCTTGCGTCCGTCGACTGTGGACTGGTAGAGAGTCTCCTCGAAGAGAATGGCACCGGAGATGTACTGGCCAAGCCCCGGAGCGCTCACCAGCAGAGTTCTGTAGGCTTGGCGGTTGGCTTCAGTGTTCTCTAGCCCAATCGAGGCAAGACGCTTCCCACAAGTGGCATTTGATTCATCCATAGCCAAAATTCCACGCCCTGGCGATGCGATGGTTTTCTGTTTCCAGACAGTAACATGTGTCATGATACCAGCAGTCGAGGGCTCGGAAACGACAAACATGTGAAGCTAAGATTAGATGCAGATGCGTTTTTTGCACCATAACATTGGAAATATGCTTAGGGTGGAAATCTGGCTGCCACACTGGTGTGTCTCGCCTTATTAAAGCTGGTGATATATGAGTGCCCCGTGCATGTAGATTGGCGAATGTGCATAAGCATTGGTAGCAACTTTTTAAAACAAAGACGTGCCCCGAGACATGTTCTAGCCGTGTCCATCTCCTAATATTTCTTAACAAAACTGAACAAGATGTCGGAACCAAATACGTGGGAGAAGAACAAGTCATGAGCAACAATTAGCTAAAGTAATCAATTAAAGCTTAACAAATCACTGATCAGGTTCTCATTTCCGGTGAAGTATCAGATAGAGAATCCTAATCAAAAGTTTAAATAAGAGCTTTTAGTACCAAACCTGTTTTGCAGTGGACACAGCACAAGTCAAGAACTCTTGCCTCGCACTAAAATTGTCAAACTCACTGGATGTGCTGACGCTGATTTCTTTCTAATTTGTCTTTCAAAGTATATTTGTTAAAAGTTAGTGAACAAACTGGAGAAAAATTCCATGGCCTAGTTTAGTTGTTGCGAGATATATTGTTAGATGAAGAACACACATCACCTATCATCTAAGTTGTACTCAAGTAAAAGAGAACAGCAAGAACCATACCGCAGTCTTGACGAGCTCATCGGCATAACTGGCTTTGACAGTGAGGGCAGAGGCAGCAGCAGGAGGGCAGCGCACGGTGGTGGCCAAGGTGTGGCGGAGAGACTGACCCTTCACCCACTCGGACTTGTCAAGAAGAGGGGATGACTTGAGCAGCGTTGCAGAAGCAGAGGCCATTGTTCTTTGCTTTGCTTCTTTCGCCTTTCAAAGTCCAAATGCAAAAATATGCAGAGAAAGTGTGTGTACTATGTATTTATCTTCTTATCTCCTTGTTGGGAAGCTCTCTTTGCCTCTCTTTACCACACAAACTCTCACTCCCTCACTCCCCAAGGATTTATAGTGAACTTGCCAAAGATGGGCAACTTGAGGCTGTTGTGCACTGCCCAATCAGGCCCATCCACGTGGATGATAACCTGCTAACCTGGCATTCTTGCGTCCGTGGTTGGAATGCAAAGATTTATGCCCACCTCGAGATTTTAAAGAAAATCATAATAAGAATAGTCATTGACCCAAAAATCTGTGGGTGTTTGAAGAGTAGACAAATGTATCATGTTCACCAGATACAGTGAGAGTTGTTGGGCTCAGATTCATGTGAAGAGTGATTTCGAGGCTCCCAATGACTTCCTCTGTTCCGTCTTTTAGTTGCTATCTTTTATGGTCACGGTTCCTAGTTGCAGAATCTGAGGTCGTTATGAATGATCTCTCATGTCAAGAGCAGATCAGTCGCCAAAATTTTAGAATTTTAAGGAGGCCCAATTTGTTTGGATGGGCCTGAAAATGAGGCAATTGTGACAGCTTTTGCCATGAAAGAGTGAAGTTAACAGGCTCAACGTACAGAGAAGTCATTAGCGATAATCACCAAACCAGTAAAGATACAGAGTACCATAGAGTTCAACATTTTCCCTAAGAGGAAGCTCAGGATGCAACTAATTTCTGAACAGGGCATGAAATGGCGTCGTATTTTCGCTGCATGTAGGTCTCATGCTGATACTTTCAAGTAAAATTGATAAATTCCTCAGTGACACTTGAGAGGATGACTCAAGGCTTGCCTCGGATTCCGGCAAACTGATTTCTGTAGGAAAGAAGGTTAACCAACAATCTTCATAACCACGACGAATTCTGTAGAACTGACATGGAAAATTACAATTAATGACTAAAGTGCAAGACAAGATTTTATAATTGATACCTGACAGGGACCTGGCAACAGCAACAAAGGTCATGACCATTTTCAAAAAAAAATCCCACCGTCTCACCTTAAAATGTTCAGTAAAAAGAACGTGTGACTCTTTGAAGTGACTCTTTGAAGCACGTCTTCCTTTCCAACATCCATCGGGCAAGAAAGTCTCCACCAGACATCATTTAATGTACTTATTTTTCCCATTAGCGAAAATGAGTTTGACCTCGGTGAAAGTCTTCCGTTCCTCGAGTTGTAGACATCCAGGTTGGATTGAGATTACAAGGAATTTTTTGGTACTTGGTGACACTAATCTCGAGTTCTTAAATACCTCGTAAGAATGCCTAATGGTCCCCAACGACCATGTCAAAGCTCTCAAAACAGATAAATGTAAGAAGAAGAGAGAACACCATTTGAATGAATGAAAAGCGCTACTGAATTGGTCGATGTTCTCATGGAGCTAATCTAAAAACTCATACCACCATTCGACCCATCCAGACTGACTTCAAGATCCCCAGCCGAAACCCAAAAAACTTAATGTCCCCCTCTGTTTACAAATAACTGAGACAATAATTTCAAGCCAACCTATCAACAAATATGCACCAAAATACTGACCTAGACAAATCTATGGCAGTGAATCTTGCTTTAGAGACAGGTCAGCAATCCCGGCAACAAGGTTTTCAAGTATGTCATCCTCTGAGTCTTTCAATGCAATTGAAGATTCTAATTGTGACAGAGAAGGTTGAATGGAGCTTCCTGCAAGTGCCTTATTCAACTCTTTTGCAAAATTGTCTTCCTCATCTGGTACATCTAGATCCCAAACCTTGAAAATTTCCTCACTTGATAACTCTGTCTCCTGGGCTTCCACGTTGAATTCCGAATCATCATTTGTCTTCTCCTCCTCAGGGAACTCTCGAAAATTAGGTTGAAAAGCATTCCTTAGTGAACCTTGTAAGGAAGGACCGTCACTCAATGGAGTACATTCACCGTCTGTTGCTTCCTTATCCATAGAGATGAGGTCCTCAACCATTCTTCTGGGAGATTCGATGGGAGTAAGTATTTCAATGTCATCTTCTATTAAGGCATCATCACTCTCCATTGGAGAATGATTGATAAAATCAGGTTGGGAGTCAAGGAATCTGAGCAAGGCATCTTTTAGAGAATCCATGCCACTTTCCAGAATCTCAGGATCTTTGATCAGACAGGAGTCAATCCACGCTATGTCCTCAGAAGAAAGCAGATCTTCATTCTGCTTAGAATCCATTGTTGAAAGAGAAGCTGAAGATATCAAGCCTTCAACATTCTCATCCCCAACAGCCATGACCATATCTATGGTGGAAAGACACAACGTTTAGACACAAAGGCAACTTATCATATTTTAGAGAGAGCAATACCATTAAGCACCACCAGCAACATCAAAACCAGTACTAATGTCTAAATGAGATTTCCCAAATCTTTCTAATCAGCCAAGCAATCATGGGAACAGAAAAAAACCTCCCAAGGGTATCACTAGTTTTAAGTTTCAAACGATTTTAACATTAAATGCAGTGGGATACTAATAGAAAAAGACAAATAAAAAGGGCATAGAGTCCTCCAGACAGCAAAAGAACCACTTTGTTGTGAAATGGCACATCAGTGATGAACTATGTCAATTTCCTAAGAACAGCTCTAGGCCTCCCAGGTTGAGCACGTACACACCAAATTAACTTTAAACATTTCTTAGAACATAACTAAAAAATGGCAGATTTCCCAATAGTGCAATAACTACTGACAAATGCCGCAATGCATTAATGCAAAAGGTCTGATCTTTGAATTCCAGACATGGTTTAAATTAGACAAACAAGGCACAACAAGTTAAAAAGTTTCCAATTGGAAAGATGGAAAAGATGTTTCCCTCTGTGTTAGATCCATATTGAAAAAACCACCCAAGTCCAGCAAGATTAACCAAATCCAAATTAAAAGTCGTTTCTACTGAAAATTTGTGCAAAAAGGAGGCCACCAAGCAGGAGACACATCACAATTCATCTTCAGGATGCTCAACAGAAAACCCAAATTTGCCATGGGGAACAATGAAACAATTGCAAAATCACCAACACGAATCGGCCAGAGATAGCATATCAAGTTCCACAAACACCTCGTAGCCCCACTGAGGATAGCCATAACCAAGACGAAATAAGCATAAAGCACCTCAGTCGAGCATCAATCATGCACCACACCTCCACTACTCAGCAACCATCGATCAACTACTTCACGCAATAAGCAATCGCACACCCCCACAAACGACACGTGCATCGTGCGAGACTTCAAGTGGGTACCTCCGGCAAACGAAAAAACGAAAACCCTAATTCTTTTGCGGCCGGATGTGCTGCGTGCGAGAGGGGCAAGGAGAGAAAGTCACGAGCAGAGAAGCTGGCAAGGCTTGAATTCGAATCCACCAGAACATGAGAGAGAGAGAGAGATGCAATGAAATTGAGAAATTTAAAAATATATGTATAAATAAAGGGGAAAATGCGAAAAAGGTATTCCGTTGCCGGGACTTGAACCCGGGTCTCTCGGGTGAGAGCCGAGTATCCTAACCAACTAGACTACAACGGATGACGTCATTTATCATTCTATGTTAATTGTTTACTTAAAGAAGTTACCATTCCCTCATTGCCAGGCCAACCCGGCCGGTCCTAATTGGGTTCTTAAGATAAATATATCAGCCCTCAACCCTGAAATCTCTAATCTTATACTGTACGAGTTGATCCTCGGTCCTAAGGTGTCGGGTTGGTCCAAGTTGGACCAAAACAAAACCGAACTCTCTTACCTATCCTAGAATGACATATTCTATCATTGATAGTTTGAACCCAACACTACAAGAGCAGAACCAAACTCCCTTACTATTTTTGTTGGTTCAATGGTTCGATGAAACGGAGTTTAATTTGATATGAGAAAGTGGACTTAGGATACAACGAGCAAAAATTTACTGAAGCTTGAACCCATCAAATTTAAATCTACAAGAGAGAGAGAGAGAGAGCGAGAGCTAATCCATCATTCTGGAGACTATAAAATCCAACGAACTCTGATTCGGTAGGGCAACATGAGACCTTTGTAAGAGACTTAAAAATAAAGATGACAACATCGAAGCATCCGATGTCTGTTTTCCCCAGCGATCCATGACATACCAAGATCGGAAATCTTCTTTGCCGCCTCGCTCACTCACCCGCTGCTCGCTTATTTGCACAAGTTATTCCAGAGCCGCTCTATTGCATAGGTTGTTTCATAGAATTTATAGTATAAATAATTTAGCGGTCATGGATTGACCCTGGGTCCAGTCATCGGTCTCAAGTTTGACGAGTCGGTCAACGGTCCCAAAAATTGAGAATTGACACTGTGCAGGTTGGTCCTCAGATTGAGCACGGGACCAGCCTATCCGAACCATGTACACCTCTATTCAACGGCACCTTCACTTGGATAACTAGAGTTTGGCTGCATTTGGTTTAGTTTTGAAAATGAAAAATGCTGAAAGTTAGTATAACTTACTTTCAACATTCCCATTTCAATTTTTCACCTCAAAACCATTTGAGAATGATTATCAACTACCTTATATTTTCTCCAAAAAACTCTGAAAACCCAAAACCTATTGAAAAAATTGAACCAAACACACTCTTCATTGGTCTCGCCAGAACCAAAGTCATCCGCGGCATGGCTGCGTTACTTTTGTCTTGACATCAGAGAAAGGCCAACCAACACAATTGGAGATGCTCTCTCATATTATTGGCAAGTTGATTAGAGCTTGCTCAAAACGGGATTAACTTAGGAACTTGATGAGATGAAAACAAAGCTCTTCGTGCGGAGGAATAAATGTAAGCTTTTTTCTGTGTTAACGTGTTTTATTTTCTTACCTTCGCTAGCAAAACAAACCTGACTGTATCCTGATAATCCAACATTTTTCTTTAGTAATTTTCTAAAAGCCATCTGCAATCTATGTAATTCTCCATCGGTTCATCCATAAGAATGTCATCAAAGTCAACCTTAAAGTCCATAGCTCTAGTATTTCACCAAAATAAGAGTAGAAAGTAAAGGTTTCCCTCACCAAATGGTGAATGTAAGGTACGAAAGACTCTAGCTTTTCAAGAGTCAAAAAATTATGTTTGGGTTAAATGAGAATATTGTGTTTAAGTCTAGTGAGAAAATCAAGAAAAAACAAAGAACTGGGGAAGGACAAATTCCAATATTTAAGGGGGAAAATAATATAAAAGAGTTTAAAATTGAAAACTTAGGCCTTGAAAGATTAGAAGCCCAAAATGGAAAGTTGGGTTGGGCCAATAGTGCTACAAGACTATGAGCGTATTTGGTAATATTTCTATTTCTAAGAATAATTTTTAAACAAAAATATTTTTTTGTGTTTCTATTTCCTAAAACAATTTTTTAGTAAAATAGAGCGTTTGGTAAAAAGTGTTTTTGTAATAGAAATGTGTTTGGTACAATTCATAAATTTTTGTTTTTTTCGATTTCTCTTCTTGTTCATGGAAGCTTGCCCCTCGCCGCCTGATCACAGCCCCTCGACTGCCGTTGCTACCCACCACTGTCGGAATGCCACCGCCAAACCGTCACCCACCGCCTCTGCATTGCCAGGGTCATTAGGCGATAGCAGTCGAGCGACGGCAGTGGCGGCGTCATTCGGCAACGATCCAACGAGTGAGCAAAGGTTGTAGGGTCAAGAGAGAGAAAAAAAAGAAAAAAAAAGTTTCTTAAAAAGTGTTCAAGAATAAAAAAACAAGTTTTTTTTTCTTATTTTTGTTTCAAATGTCTTTTCATGAACAAAAACAACATATTATTTGTTCTCAGGAACAAAAATATAAATAAACACGTTTTTGTTCTTTTTTTGTTCCCCGTAACAAAAGAATATAAACATACTTTTTTATGAACATTACCAAACATGGACTATATGCCCAAGCAAAAGCTTATATATATATATATATATATATATATATATATATATATTGGTTTTCTGATTGGCCCAAACCGAAAGCATGTCATCCTTCCCATTTGAGGAACAAATTTTGCTCTTTAAAGGAAGAGATGTAATCCCTTTTCTTCTAATCCAGCAAAAGGAAGATTAACTCCAAACATACACGTAATCTTACTAGAAAATACCGAAAAAACATATGATGTATCACAAATTTACCATTGTTGACAACAAGGCAAAATTTTTGGTTTAAACGTGAAAATGCTGATGGCCCAAAACAACACTAATACACTTAACCCATAAAACACACTCTTACGTGATAATAGGTTATAACAATACATTTAGCCTACAAAAACCATCCATAAGAATGGCTGAAGAGCTCATAGATGTCGCCAATATAGAGAGCTTAAGTGAAAATCATGTCGAAATCGAAACATGAAAAGAATTTGAAATCTAAGCCGAGAGAGATGCATTGACCAAGAGATAAAGGTAACCAAAGGATCTAGAGCGGTTACAAGTTATCCTTGAAGTAAAGTGCCAAGTCAAGAGGCAGTTCGAGATTTTTGTGAAGAAAGATCACGATGTACACCAGAATGGTCCACTAAAGATGCTGGGGCAATCATACACACGACTATCAAGTGGAGAAGAATCGCACAGCATCAATCAAGGACGCCATCTAATCATTTGGATTAGGTTTTATATAAGCTTTGAATTTCAAAGTCTTGTTAGTTTAGGTTTCTCAATATCAGTATTTGTTTTCAGGTATGAAAGTCTTTCCAGCCATGATTTGTAAGCTTTTTACCTTTACATGGCACCTTATTATTTTCCATTGAGAAGTTTGAGATCAAATTCAGTCACCGAGCAAGCATGATATTTAAGAATATAAGCCATCTAAGCTGGTTGGATAGAAATCCCACATAATTTCCTTATCGTTTTCAATTATTCATCTACGTATTAGCCTAGTAATTCGAATTTTACAAAGCCCAAAAGGTTTCAAGGCATATTAGAATCCATTAGCTTTTAACTTGAAGTCCAATTTGACACTTTAATTGAGGAAAAATGATACAATAAGCGTAATAACTTGCATACAGTGCTCGCTTTATTTTTAAAATTTTTTTGAGCTGTCACTTCAATGCCGTTTTGTAAAAGAAAAAGGTGATTACTTAAGTGTCATTGCCTATTGAGGTTGGCGAAAATCCGATGCGGCTTTATCGTAACCATCCAAACGGGTTCACTACGCTACTAAAGCGAGTCGGCTTCAATCCCCTCACGACGTTTTATAAGACAATTTGCCCCAAAGTAAAGAGTTGGAGACAAATTCGCTTCTCTTCAAATCCTAAATTGAGAACAAACATATTTTGGGGTGAAATCAGTAGCTGAAAGTTGCAATAGGTAGCATATCATCATTATAGTACATCTTACCCTCGTTGCAATCCTCTCTTTCTCCTCATTTTTGTTGACAGTTCTCTGCTTCTCAGCTCAAATCATTTAGCAAAATTCACTATTCCCATCAATATAAAAAAGAAAGTGAAGGCCAAATAGTTGCTCCAATTGTTCAAGGCAATGGGCTACAACTTTTCTTCTTGATGGCAAAAGAATGCATAAGAAACTGCTGTCGGTGGTGCAGCAGCGGCCAACGCAAGAGGGAGGAAGATGATTGGCTAGCCACCCGTAGGCAGCTAGAGAGCCGCCAGCAAGCGCTGCCGCCGAAGAAGTAGAGACACACGAGGAGCGGGCCGCTGCACGTGCCGAGGGAGAGCATAGCACAGTTGCGTGCGAGGAGGTGGCGCTTTAGGATTTTGCTCTGCGGCCTTCCATGGTTTCCACCACAACCAACTTCTCAAGCTTTAAGAGAGAGAGAGAGAGAGAGAAAGAGAGATTCCTTCTTTGCAGGTGGGATTTTAGCATGCCATATTGAATGAAGAGAGAGAAGGAGATAGGCAATTAGTGAGGACATGAAAAAGGAAATAGAGGAGGGTGGAAGATAGGAGAGAGTAATGAGGACCTACGTCTTTTAAAAGGTGTTTCTATTCCTGGAATAAAAATTTATGTTTTGTTTTTTTATGTCGGGAAAAAAATAAAAACACGTTTTTTTTTACACTTTCGTTTTAAGGAACAGATCTATAATATAATCAAGAATAGAAAAAACTTATTTCTTGTTCCTGAGAACACTTTTTAATAAATAAAAGAACAAAAAGTTAAAATTTGTTTCTTTTAAACATTTGGTTAGTTATTACCAAAGAACACCTTTTAAGAAAAACTCAAACTCAAAACTCTTTAAGAAATAAGTAAAAGAACAGGGTAACTATCATCAAACGCGTTTTTCGGTTGAAAAGTTGTTCTCAGGTACATAAACCATTCAATTTCAATGTTAGGTCATGGGAGTTCACACTTTTTTCATTTTGGTGGGTGAGCTTCAACTTAAACGGAAACGCAAGAGAGAGAATTAAAGATTTAATAAATAAATAACAAAGATCTATTGTTAGAAGGAACAAGAGAAGAGGGGGACATTGACTCGCTCGTCCTTCTCCTTTTGCCTCTTGTATGAAGGCGCTTCGAGTCTGGACCAACTTATATTTATAAGTTCGCGCGAGGTTGCGTGACGAATCGCGATTTTATGAACTTCATTTGGTAATTTATTTTTTACAGTCACTTTAGTGAATTGGTAATCCCAAATAAAACTCGAACTCTATGTCTCGGATTACTATGCATATGGTAAAAAGTTTCTAGTGGATGCACCGGAAGTACTAGAATTATGTCTAAAAACACGTATCTTTACTATATGACACAATTGTTTAATTCATGAAAAATGTAGTATTTCTGAAAAAAAAATTATAGGAAGTACAATATTTTTTAGTATTAACCTGAAATCTAAAAATGAACTAAAAGATATATTTTGTTGTTTGGTATGAAAAATCTTTTCTTTGGGAAAAATTGCCAAAAAGATCAAAATTTTACTTAATTAATTTTTTTCTTTTCTTTTTTTCCCTTCTTCCTCGACCGATCACTTGCCAAGGCAACGAGACTAACAACTAACCAAAAGCCTCACCCAAGGTAGGCAAGCTCAAGCCTCTCCACCAGAGCTTGTGAGCTTGGCCGGTGAGGCTCAAGGTTGCCCAATTTAGGAATGCTCAAGCCTCGCCACCCCTTGGCAACCCTCAGGCATCGTCGATCTAGCGAGGGCTGAACCTCACTACCTTGTGACGAGGCTTGAGTCTCCTGTGGTTGAAGACTAGTTGAAGAAAAAAATAAAAAATAAAAAATAAAATAAAACTTTTAAAATAATATAAAACTAGAGTTTGTTAAAAAAATATAAAAAATGAAAGAAAATGCTTGGTCTAAAAGTGAAAAAGAGAGAGTAGAAAATGTTTTGTGTTTTCTAAAAAGTAGAAATGTTTTGTGTTTCTAAAAAGTAGGAAACATTTTTCCTATTTTTGAAATGTACTTTTTTATCAGCAAAAAATATCTTTTTTCACTATTTTAATTTTTGTTAAATGAACACTAGAAAATCTATAAAAAGTTTCCATATAAGTTATTTTCCGTATGCCTTGATAATGAACAAAATGTCAAAGGCATAATTTGCGATAATTCTTCCGATTACGCATATAAATATAGATGATACTATTTGAAAATTGGGATAAAAAAGGTGAATGGAAAATTGTTCTCAAAAGGGAAAATCTTTAATAGGATGTGGGTCCCACATGTGAAAAACAAATGTGAGTTATTAGTGAAAATGTAGAACACTTGTCCCATATAGATTAGAAAGAATACTTTTGATTGCTTTAAATATGATTATACTCTTTTAGAGTAATAACGTTAAATCACAAGCACTATGTCTCACGCGCGCACTCAAAAAGGGTGTAAAATCGGTTCCTGATGAACTTGAACTTGGGTGCAAGTGCGCGACATGCGCACACAAATGCAACCCCGAAAAAGTTCAAAAAATAAACTTAGATTCAAGCCACTTTTTGCCGTCTTTTCTACACTGTTATGTATTAGTTTGGAGACTGTTAGACTGTCAACATTCAAGCGATGGCCAAACTTAGCGATAGAATCTGTAACCGCCAAATTCAAATTACATGACGTTTTAATATGTATTTTCATAACAGCAGCTTCTAAATTTAAGTTGTAACATTTGTTTTAATAATCAATTAAGTTGTAACAACTAATTTAATCAGCATTAAAGCTTGCAGCGGCTGATTTAAGACTTTGTTTAATTCCCAAATGTCTAATTTAATTCAGCAACGGTAAATTGGATATTATATTTTTTTTATTCTTTTTGTCCGAGCTTGCATACTTTTTTACATGTTCTTCAAAAGTATTGCACATATTTCATTTTTGAGAGAGTGTTCAGCACAGTTCATTGTTCAAGTTCACCGAAAGTCTCGAAATTTTATTTTTTGTTGCTGTCAACTAATGTATATTGGGAGATAGACGTTCACGTAACCTCACGTGTACTAGAGAGAGTTTCATTGTGTACTAGAGGAGACGAATCCGTTTTAAGGAAAATTGTGTCTAGCACAACTCTTAGTTTTACATATTTTATATCTTCTCAGTTTTGTAATCGTGTTAGTTTGTAATTGAATCGTTCTATTGAAGTCCATTTAAATTATATACGATTTGAGCATATCCTCCAATAAATATTATATATTTGGAAATTACAAGGCAACAATCCCCACTACAAAAGGAAAAGAGAATTGGTTTTGGTGGGTTTTAGTAGCAAAGATAAACGAAATGAGATTTCGTCATTGACGTCTGTAGCCGCGAACTGTTAATTCTCGCCTTTGAAAACCAGGGGCACCAAAATTCCTTTTCTGGTCGCCATAGATTGACCGAAGGCGATACCGCGACGAAAAATTTTCTCGCCATTTGCAATCTTCGTGGGTTTCTCCTAGGAAAGAAAGCATAAGATAAAGCGCGAACATTTGGCTAAGATAATTGATGAATGGTACTTTTAAGAAAAGAAATACCAGGATCGTGCTGAGTTATGTGAACGACTAAAGGTGCGTTTGTTTCGCGTGAGATGTTTTCCTCATTTTATAATGTTTGGTTTACGATTGAAAATGAGTTAACGGAAAATGTTTTCATAGTTGACGAAAAAAAATTCTTTTTCTATCACAACTTATATTTAGGAAAACAATTTCCAGTTTTAAACCAACTAAAAAACGTGCTTTTCTTAATATCAATGTGGAGATCCGAAACTCTATACTTGAATATGAAAATCTCAATATTAATTTTCGATGTCGATACTCAAGACTGCTTTAAAAATATTTTAAAATTTTACATTTAAAGTTTTTTTCTTTTTTCTTTCTCTCTTTCCTTTCCTTTAATTTTTCTTTCATTTCTTGTTCCTCTTCTCCCCTGGCCGGTGATTGACCACAAGCAAGGGACGAGCTCGAGCTCGAGCTCGCCAAACAAGATAGAGGCTTGAGCCTTGCCTATCTGGCAAGCCTCGAGCTTGCTAGTGTTGAGCGAGCTTGAGCTTGCTAGAATGCGGGGGTCGAGGTTAGCAAGCTTGAGCCCACTAGAGGCTAGTAACACCTCAATCTTGCCCGATCGTTGAGCTCAATAGGGGTGTGCAACCGGACCGGGTAAACGCTGTTCCCGGACCGGCCCACCCTGAAAACAGGGTCGGGAACAGGGTCCAATGCAAACAGGGTCGGGTACAGGGTCCAAAAAAGAGGAACCGGTTAAAACAGGGTCGGGTACAGGGTCCAGGTGTGGAACCTACCCTGAACCTTGGACCATGTTTCTGATCATTATAAAATAAATTTTATTTAATAAAAACTCCGATTTTATAAGTAAATAAACTTATTAAATCACAACTTTTTTATATTTTTTTGAAACATGGTTTCTTGTTGATGTTTCTTTATACATGAATTTTAGTTTTTGTTAGATATTTTATACCACGTGGATTGATTCGTCTGATTTCATTTTTAAATGATAAGTTATGTTGGTTTCACTTTTGGAGAATTTATATTTGCGCTATAAATTTGTTAACCATTTTAGACAAATAAAAAGTTTCATGTAATATTATGATAATGAGAAGAATATTAGGTTCATGTTTGTTACCAATATATATGTAATGTTATGATTTTTGCTTTATCTTGTGATTTTGTTTATAATAATTTGTTTTGTGGATCCTTAATTTTTATTTAATCAAAGAGTTTACTTATTTATTAATTATAAGTAATTAATGTTACAATATAAATTAGATGAATTATGTTTTCTCACATATTAATATAAAATTCGAAGTCGTATATAATGAGCAAAACATGTTCCAAAATAAAACTGGGTTGACCCTGTTCTCGGACCGGAAAAACATAGTGGGTAGGGTACAGGGTCTAATGCAAATAGGGTAGGGTACAGGGTCCAAAAAATGGGAACCGATTATAACAGGGTCGGGTACAGGGTCCATGTCTGGAACCTACCCACCCTGTTTTTGCTCACCCCTAGAGCTCAAGCCTCATCATCCTCCTATGAGCTCGTCTATAGCTTGTGGTCGGCCGGTTGCCGTCATCTGGGCTGCCCACCAGCCATGAAAGAAGGGAAAATAAAAAAAAAGAAAATATATAATATAAAAAATATTTTGCAATATTTTAAAGATGCAATCTTTTGATAATAGTTCCAAAGATAGCATAAGACAGAAGTCATTTCCGGGTCTTTATTTAAAATTTAATCAAACACCGAAAAATAAAATCATACTCCTGTTATGATTATTCCACAAAAATTTTCTTGAAAACAATTCATTTTCCGCAAAACACAACAAAATGGAGCGGCCTGTTGGCGGAATCAGCCTGTGAACGCTTCATGGGGCTACCGAAATCGGCGGGACAGCTTCCTTCTTCCATCTTCTCCCTTTGCTTTTGTCTCTCGACAATGTGCCGCAAACTGCCAATCTCTGGATGTTCAGTGCCAAGAACTTGGCCCTAGAGAAATTGCATGAGAATGATTCCATCATTGCACGGGACAAAAACCCGTGATTGAAGTCTTGGGCGGTACAGGTCGCCACTGCAGGACTAGATAATGGAAATAGTTAAACATGTTTTGTCTCACGTCCAGGTAACCATTCTCTGCTTTGGCTTCGCTACTGGGATATCCTTTCAATCGCAGCTTTACCATGTGCATTCGGATCTTACACACTGAAAGTGAATGTTGGTGCCATTATCCAAGTACAACCCTGTCGGCTATATGACCCTTTATAGCCAAGGACCTCAATGATTGTAGAATCTCAATTTTCATGTCATATAAGTAGTTAATTATTCTTATGTTATTGTGAGGAGTTGCCTCGAATTAACAGTTCAAAAGATCTAGATAAGGCGCGACATAAGAAAAGAATGATATGTTTACCTCAAATCATAAGGAGATATGCTTTTTGTGTCTCAACAATCCTCCTAGATTTGACGACTAATGACTTCGCTGACGGAACATTAGGCAATAAGAAAAAGTGAATAAGCCTCTTCCCTCTTGGCAAGTTTCGCCTAAGATGAGAGACAACCTGTCGATCCCCACTCTTTCGATGACACTGTGTGATTCCTAGTACACTTCCTTTTGAGTTCACATAAGCTTCTCCTGTTTATCCATTCATCAGCTAGGATTGCGATTCGCGTTCAGATAGGCGAGAATCCCCACAAACGGAGCGTTCATATACGTCGTCGGCTCAGAATTTCGGAAGTTCACCCTATCATCCTCGTACTCATCATCCTCCCCAGGCCCGCCGACCAGTGCTCCAACAAGCACGTTCGGGTTTGGATCCGAGGAATTGAAGTAAATGGACCCTTCCTTGCAAGCAATAAACTGGGGATGATCCTTGATCGACGGGAGCGACGAGCCGCGGTGGTGGATGCGGAGGGGATGGTAGGCGCTGTACCCCACCATGTATGAGATACCCTTGGGGTTCTCCCCGAGGATGTAGTCAGCCTGCCTCTTGGCCTGCTGGCGGAGGGTGGCGGCGCCAACACTGACGGAGCCACAGTTCATGGACTGGGAGGTGGCGGAGAGGTAGTTGGCATAGACAAGGAGGAGGAAGGCAATGGAAGTGGCGTGCTGAAGGTTGCTGCCGCCAGGCTTGTAGATGAGGCCGCCGGGAGTGTACTGGATGTGGGTGGAGGAGTCGGAGTTGGGGATGAGGGTGCACATGAAGGAGTCGGCCGAGGATTTGTAGGACTGGAGCGAGTAGACATTGCCTTCAAAGAATTCCTGAAAGAAGAAGATGAGTCAAAAGTGAGGAACTGGTGCAGAAAAACTTTAATTGCTAAATTTGGAGTATCTTTTCTGTTCCTTCTTGTTTACTCCCACGAACAACCATATGTTGGGGTCCAAATGGTACGTAAGAATAAGGCTCAATGTACGTTTGCAGACTAAATGGCCTTCCAAATCTATTACGCCCAGGAAAATCATGCACAATCAGACGACTAGGCTTTGTTGCGGAAACTTAAAATTTCGGATCTTTGCTGAGAGCAAGTACTTCGTTCAAAATGCTGTATTAACAGTCTCAGTCCGACAATTAGCTTCTGCAAGCATCATGGTCTTGTGTGATCCTTCCAAAGGTAAGAAATTTCGCCCAAGATCGATACGTAGAGCTTACCAAGTAAATCCAGCTATAGTATCACGCCATTATGCAACTCAAAAACACTCGGTAACCATTCTAAATTTGGAAGCGGACAAGAAAGAATCACTAATTAATATGACCAGATCAATTTTTTTTTTTTTTTTCCCTCTGGTGAAAGACAAATATCAGATAGTCCTATTCTGCAATTAGTGGAGCAGTTAAGCATTTCAATTGATTGACCTTGGAAACAAGGACATTGAGGCCGGCATGCTTGTTGTCCCAGCCAAACTCATTGATGTTGTCATCGGCGCCGAGTGTTTTGGCATTATTTTGGATGTAATTCAGATAAGATTCGTCTTGTGTTGCCCTCCTTAGCCACGCTGCTCCCCACAGCAACTCATCCTGTCAGAGACCCACGAGACAGGATTCATACATTAAGCTTAACCTTCACAGAAGGAACCTTTGAGAACTTCAGAAAAGTATAGAACCACATTCAATTTCACTGGTTTCGTCAACCATATCATGCTCTTTTTCTATGAATATGTCAGCAGGAATCAAATCCACGTTATAATCTAAGTGCCTCCTTGCTGCCAGTCAGGTCAAAGCACCAACCACCATACTGAGACTATTCAATAGTTTATGTACATAGATTGGACCGACAGTAACAGTTTAAAAAGTCAGTTCAAAGCATGAATTTGACAAAGGACAAGCTTGATCTACTCCTTTTAATTGCCAAGCAAAGCTTGATCTACCTGATGAGGATTAATATGTTAAACGGTTTATCTTTTGCCTTCAAGAAATTCATCCCTCTGAAAAATCACAAAAAGCATAAAAAAAAAAAAACCAACCTTTCCCCGGGCGATTCTCCTACCTGGTATCCATCGAAATCACAGTAAAATGGGCAAACATTGTCTCTGATATCTGAATTATCGCTATAAGCCCCTCTGTAGCTGTCTGCAAATTCGAATGCCTTGACAGCATTTTTCAGGAGGGTGTCGGAGTACCCTGGGTCTGATGACTGAAACGCCATGGATGACGCTGCAAAAGCCGCTGCGGTCTCGCCAGCAACATCGGATGCTGGGTTCGGAGCGTCAACAGCATAAACTGTCCTGGCCGTGTCCATGTCCTCCGGCCTCTCCCAGCAATTATGGTCTATGTGCGGATCACCCACCTTTGACGGAGACAAACAATGTTTAACTAACCAGGTCGAATTCACCAAACTTTTATACTTAACACACTCTAAATTGTTAAAAATTGGATTGGGAGAATGGGCTCCTGGGAAGCAAATGCGAAGTAATATTAGACAAGACATAGCCGACTCTAGTGAGAGACGAGGCAGGACTGGTGGGCCTATGGTGATGCAGCGAGCTAATCAAATCGTGTGAAGCAAGCAGGACCATAAGGAGCGACCTTACACTAAGTCTAGAGTCTTAGTGTGGTCCATGCGGTCACGGCCACTAAAGTGACCCTGCATATGCAAACATGCAGCAAAAAGTTGTTGGGTCCGCATTATTTGCGTTAAGGGCGGAACACTATTAAGTACGTGACCTAACAAATCTCCCCAATCTCAAAAAGGCAAGGAACAAAACTGAGTCAAATTGTGGATGCCCAACGTGAACATAGAACGGGCGACACTCCATAGAGGGAATCGAACATGCACATATCATGCATTCCTATTCAAAATCACATGTCCTCTTCTCAATCATTAAGCCAAAGTTATCGAATTACGTTTCATCTCTCGTCGTCCTCACCAGAGTTCAACACATTAAGCTCGCCACAGGAGGAGGCAACAGAAATGGCCTCTTGGGTCGAGCAAAAGATTAACCAACGAGTCCACTTGGGAACATTAGCCTAGGAGTCCACTTGGGAACAGAACCGACGCAAAGCATCATGGTTGGCGTGAACGCCCACTTGCCCATACAAAATGGGGGTGAGAGGGCAAAAATGAATTGCACTGGGAAAAGACAAGGGTCAAGATGTCAGTCTAAGGCCAGAATCAGGACGTGCTCAGCCGAAAAGAGTTAGAATAAACAAACGTTCATTTTCAACGCCCATTCAATGATCTGGGCAAAACGAAACGCCCCCAATAAAATATACAGGAGATCATCATCCACAGAAGGGGTTCCTGGACAGGTTTATTATATGGGGGCTCAAACTCCCGAAAGCGCTCCAAAACCCAGAGCTCGATCGGTTAAAGGAAAGAAAGCACGCAATAACATGCGATTTAGAAAAGAAGAGCTTCGAGTACTTCAAGGACTCAACACACTTTTCTTTATAAAAGGATCTTTCCAAGGCTTGACCATATTTAGAAAAAGTTGACATAAAAAAAAAAGAGAGCAAGTGATCTGAGTATTGCAATATTTCTTAGTATTATTATGTGATACTAGATATGTGCCTATACGAGACTTAATGATCTATCTTGAAAAGAAATAAAAAGAAGACAGTTTTACTAAGCAAATTATTTGAAAATTGTCAATTAACAAATAAGACAAGTGAAACCACGCATATAACATAAGTACTCGTCATAAAAAAATCTTGAATTTATACTAGTTTGAAAAATACATAACGGATGGAATCGTAATAAATTATATAAATGTTACATATGTACAAATTTATGCTTTTTTTTGTGAGACAAAAAACGTTAGGAGTATTTATATCACAATAAACACAATTTGATGTTTATTATCACACAAAAAGATTATTGTGTTTGTGTCATAATTGGCATAATCAAAGATTTTTAGTTGCATACGTGAAGATGATACTGATGGATAAACAATAATGATGATTGATGTTGTATCGTAGCGGGGAAAATCGAGTAAAAAAATGAACGCCAAAAGGAGGTTGGGGGGGTGGGGTGGGGGGGGAGGGGGGAGAGTGGGTCCTAAAGGTCAAGAATAAAGACAACCTGTGGACTAACATCTGTCCAGTCAGAACTAAAAGCCTTCCCACCCAGAACCCAATTCCTCCGCTTTTCTCGTTCATGGCTTTTTGGTTGAACCAACCTCGTCCATGAATTTTACCTCCCCACCCATCAACTCCCTCTCCCTCTCCCTCTCTCTCTAATAAACCCTCAATCTGCCATGCCCATAAACCAGAATCATGTTATTTCTCCCCTATGAACAGATCCTAAGAAGCTAAATTAGGACGTAAACCGTAACTATATGACATAATGCCGGCCATCGGCAATCATGTAGAAGTAAATATGGCGTCATTGCAGTAATCAAGGTCACACTGAATTGAGCGGCGCACCGGGATTTAGGCAATACGGGAGACTAAATCGAAGATCGATGAGGAAATCGACTTTCGCGGGGAAACTGAGATGAGGTCACTGATCAAAGGAGCGACGATCTCGACGGCGCGACACCGCCGTGATTCGTCGCATTACGCTCTCACCTGGACGAAAATGCGGTCCGGCTGCGACACCGTCTTGAGGAGATAGTCCGTGGCCCAGCGGATGGCGACCAGGGCGTTCCTCAGCTCCGGCGGGGGCATGAGGTCGCCGAACTCGATGACGCTCCAGGCGAGCAGCGTGGTGGTGAAGGCCATCGGGAAGCCGAACTTGACGTTGTCGCCCGCGTCGTAGTAGCCGCCGGTGAGGTCGGTGTTGTAGGTCGCGCCGTCGCCGAGGCCGGAGTGGCCGCGCCAGGCGAGGCGCTGGTCCTGGGGGAGGTAGCCGGAGCGCTGGCCCTCGAAGAAGAGGATGGACTTTGACAATGCGTCCCCGTAGTCGAGGTAGCTCGCCTCGGCGGAGGCGGCGGCGAGGAGGATGAGGAGAGCGGCGGCGACGGGGCGGCGGAGAGGGAGGTCGAGGGTCGGCATCCTTGGTAATGATGGGGAATAGAGAGAGAGAGTGTGTGTGCGCTAACTGTGTTGGTTTTGGTTGGGAGTCCCGTGAGTAGAGTGGCGGTTTTGGTTGGGATTTTAAGTATGGAATTAAATAGACGTGGAGAGATGGAGGCAGTTGAGGAGTTTCGGATTCGAGGATAGAGGAACGGGCCCGGATTCATTCCAATATTTGTGTCGATTTTCAGGGAAATAATTTATGTTTGTCTTGATTTTTCGTTGAAGTAATTAATTTGTCTCCATTTTATGCAATTAAAATCACTACGCCCTACCATGATAACTTTTTTTTTTAGGATAAGGTTAGTGTACAACTAAATGCGGTCAATCTTCGTAAGATTTGATGATGTTGAAGTACTAAAATGAAGTATCTAGTTAGAGTTTACCCCCATCCAACATCAATAGGAGATTCACTACTAGGTATCCTCACAAGCTGATGACACCATAGTATTGTATATCTGTCCCTAAATCTTCTTACACGTATAATAATTATCATTTTCCTATGTTTGTCATGAGATTTCCATGAATCGTTTCCGTTTATTTCACAAAAATAAAAAAAAAATTATAAATATTTTTCTAAAAATTATGATTTTTATTACTTTGACAAGTGTTTGAATAAAAAATATTTTCATTGTTAACAAATATGCTGGCAAATAGATTTTTGTTGATAACAAAGATTTTTTTCATTGACTATATTTCAAACGATACGAGAATAAATTTAGAAAAATACTTTTCAAGTAATCTATTTCCTGCGAGATAGATAGAACCTTATTGTTTTCGGCTTAATCTAGTATTTGATTGGTCCTTGGAATTGTCATCATTCATATATAATGCGAAAACACAAAAATTGGCGTGTGTACAATAAGAATTAAAAATCGTGAATATCCTATCGAACTTATCTATATATCTAAGCGCAAATGGTAATGATCTAGCATTTTGGTGGAGGGGGGGGATTGTGTTTTTCTCCCCTCAAAGCTTCCAGTAGAACAAATCCAAAATGTGTGTTGTGTAATAAAATTAACGGGCAAATAATACAAAATGGTTCCTATTTTAATATAATAGTGATCCCTAAATTTTTAATTTATCCAATATAATATTTAAAGTATTAATAATTGTTCAATGTAGTTATTTCGTCTGCTCAAACAATGAACTGACGATCATTTGATGACATCAATTGTTATGTAGCGAGTTGGATTAAAAAAAATGATGAGTTAACATGTCCTTTGTTTATCCATCTACTTTAGACTTTGAAAAATATTAGGGTTTAAATAGATGTGGCAAAATGGGTCAAAAACCCATATTTTAACCAATATTTGATAATATGAGTTATAAATGGGTTTTAAATGGGTCATAAACGGGTTTCCTAATTAATTTAAGTATTATTAATAAATAATTTTAAATATTATTAACCATACCATTTTTAGATTATGAAATTATGTTATTTTGATTATTTTATTTTTTAAAAGAAAAAATTGATAATTTTTATTTTCCCTTATTTTCCTTTTTTTTCCTCCTTTTTCCCTCTTTCTAAGTTGGTTGCTAGCTAAGATGCAAGCGATGAGCTCACTAGACTCCAGTGACTAAAAAGAGGAAAAAAATTGAAAATATATTTTTTAAAATAAAAATAATTAAAATTTCGAAAAAAATTAAAAATTAGAAAAAATTATCAAATAATCATATTTCATAAAACTGTTTTAACAATACATTTAAAAAAAATCACCAAGCAAATTTTGCTAAACTTGGTTAAATATAGAAGTTTTTTTTATCAATACGGGTCGATCGGGTATGGATCGGGTCGGGTATAGATCATCATATTTACACTACATGAATATGAGTCAAAACGTGTTAAATGAGTCAAATATGGGTCGACCCATATTTGACCAGACCCAAACCAGACCCAATCTACCCATTTGACGCCCCTAGATTTAAACAAGCCCATTGTTTGATGGCATGTCCTTCATTTTATATTAATTTAGTATAATTTGCTTTATTATTATTCATAGGCAGATTTCCTTAATTTGAATTAACAAAATAATGACATCGAATATCTTCATAAAACTTGAAGATTAAATCAAAATTTTACCAACATTTAAATAATATCATTTTTTTGTCATTTTCTTTAATTTAAAAGAATGGCAGAAGAAATTAAGAAAGTAAAGAAAAAAGTAGGGAAATTGGGGGAGGCCTGTGCACTCATGAGAGGAGAAAGGAAGAGGATGCGATCGGCGGGCGATACTTGGCATGATCTTGATACATAGAAACCCAGTTTATCCCATTCGTTGGATCATTTGGGATTTACGTGGGGTCCAATTAATTGGGCGTTTCAGATTAACTGCAGATGGGATTAACCAATAAGGGTGCGCATGATAGAATTGTTGACCAGAAATTAATTTCTGAAACAAAAATAGATTTTTCAATATTTGTTCCAAAATGAGTTTTTGAAAAAAAAAAGCGTTTAATAAGGACAAATAATTTCTCTTTTAGAAACATAAATCCGTTTGTAATTTTAAATTCACTTTAGACACGTTGATCTCTTTGTTGGAAGTAATACTTGCACAAAAGGAATAAATTTCAACTTAAAATAACCTTACTAGGAAAAATAAAAAGAAAATCTCGGTTAGATCCTTCATCGTCTAAAAATCTCCATCGTCTTATAAGTGGCTAGAGACAAATGACAAACCTCTCACGCATAGGAAATCCAAAAGAAAGAGACCCAAGGAGGGAGATAATAAATCATCAAATACAAAATAACGGAAAATATTGCAAAAGTTGAGATGGGAAGAGTGGAGATTGAGATAATGTTGCATCAATTGTGTGTATGGTGTGCAACTCAATAAGAAAAATAATTTTTGAATTTTTTATTCTAAAAAAGAAACCATAAAATTTATGTTTCTGATTTCTTGGCTAAACATATTTCTGGAATAGAATGGAAAATAGAAATTTTTCTATCAAACGGATTTCTGTTCCAGAATGAGTTTTGAAATAGAAAAACTCATTCTGGAATAAAAATTAAGGCGAATCATGCAAACACTTGATGATCGTGGTCGGGAGGAACGGGTCAGTGAAACCACCGACACTTGCTGATGCTATCAGACTATCAGTTTGTTCACGTGCAATGCAAAACAAAAGAAAGAGCACATCAATGGCACACATCGAGAAGGTCTCCATTGACCATAATCAACATGCCCATTTTTGGGTTCCACGATGATCCACGTAATTTGGGAATTTGACGCATCTTGTCCTTAGATATCTACTGTGTAGTAAAATTGTGTTTTTCTCCCCTCAAAGCTTCCAATAGATCAAATCCAAAATATCTATTGCGTAGTAAAATTAATGGGCAAATAATAAAAATGATTCATGAATTTTAGTCTAATATATAATATCATTTGTGGACTTTTAATGTATTCAATGTAATTCTTAAATTATTAATAAATATTCGATCTAGTTTTTTCCGTTTGCTCAAACAATGAACTGAATTTGATGACGTTTATTGTTATCCACCAAGTTGGATTTTTGTTTTAAAAAAATGAGTTAACATGTCCTTTGTTTTATCCATTTACTTTGGACTATAAAAAAAATTAGGGTTTAAACAAATCCATTATTTGATGGCATGTCCTTCATTTTATATTGATTTTGTATAAATTACATTTTTATTATTATTCATAGGTAGATTTCGTTAATTTAAATTAACGAAATGATGACATTAAATATCTTCATATATTTTAAGAACTAAATCAAGTACTTACTGACGGTTAAAATCTATTGATGATATTATATATTAGATCAAAATTCATAATTTTTTTTGTCATTTTTTCAAATTAAAATAATAGAGGAAGAAAGAAAGTAAAGAAAAAAGGAGGGAAATTGGGAGAGGCCTGTGCGCTCTCGAGAGGAGGGAGGAAGAGGATGGGATCGATGAGCAATGCTTGGCACGATCATGATACATAGGAACCCAGCTTATCCCATTCGTTGGATCATCTGGTATTTCGTTGTTGACAGGAGATATGCAATTGTTTATAATTAGCAAGAAAAAGATTGTAATTATTTAGAATAGGAACATATTTATTATTTCCTTTTATTTCTTTTTCCTTTATTACTTACATCTTATATTATAAGTATTGGAGATTACACTTGTACAAACACACAGAGGAATAACATAACATTATTTCCTTCCAGTCTTGCGTTCTTCGTCTTGTTACATGGTATCAAAGCGCCTTTCGATCCTCACGCTTCCGCACCCTTCTTTGATCATACTTCCCTTGTTGCTACTCCGTTGCTGCCTGCAGAACGAATTTTGCTTGCAAAGAGGGAGGAAATAGTTAATCTGCTACCATGATGAAGGATAAATCATCATCGGAAATAGAATTGCCCTCAGACGTGACTCAAATGTCATCATTGGGCGATACGCACTCTGGAAACGAAGAACGAAGCAACGATTCTACAGCGACTCCTACAAGTCAACCTTTACCATCAATTCCATTTGGAGTTCAAGGCTCACATAGATCAACATAGATGCCGTACTAGACTTATGGGCCTTCTCCATGGTTTTATCTTGGTGGGCCTTCGTACCCTAGTGGGCCCGCGTATCCTGTTGCGACTATGGTAGGGTTGGCCTCAGACCATGGGCAGACAACGAACGCGGGGAGCCCAGGCGTGAACCCGGTTCCTCTACCCGGCCCATTGCTGGCCCATTTTCCTTTCATCACGGGCCAGATGGGTCAGACGGGTAGTTCGGAGAGCCTGGGTCAGGGAACGGATCCCTACCTGGTTACTCGACCCGACTTCCTGCCGCAGCAATTTCCGGCGTTCACAGGGAGACTGGAGCCCGATGACCCGCTTTTCACGACGGCCAGCGACGGGCCGGAACTCCGGCTGATCAGCCAAACGCTCACATGACCGGAAAATTACTCGGCATGGGCAACCGAGCTTTGGCGAGCCTTAGCAACCAAAGACAAGGAGGGCTTCCACGACGGAAGCGTGCCAATTCCGATTGATGCGAGGCTACAACGATTATCGCACAAATGTCATCGGCTCGTCCTAACCTGGATTGGGAATACAATCAACCCGGACGTCGCCGCCGAACTACCTCCCACAGAAGATCCACAAAAGATGTGGAAAAATATCAGAGAGATGTACGGGAAACTTGACCGTGCAAACATTTTTGCCCTAGAACAGCAATTATCCGAACTCAAACAGGGGGCTTCGTCGATTAGGGTTTGCTTTAATAAACTGTCAGCCCTCTAGAATGAGTTGGCCATCGTCGAAGAAAAACTTGATGCCCCAGATTACGTTTTGAAACAGTATCAAGAGATTCGAGAAAGACAAAAGGCGACTCGGTTCCTCTTCATATTAAACGACGATTACCTTTCCTTCCGGACTCAGATTCTTGCGATGGACCCGCCACCACCGCTCGGCCGCATCTACCAACTCGCTGTCCAGGAGGAGAGCCAACGGATGGCTGCTCAGGACCCTGCTAAGTTGAGTGAGGGTTTCATCCTCACAACACAGGGAGCGGGGCAGCGAAGACCACTGGAGGAGAGAGAGCGATTTCCAATTGAACATGATCACGAGAGGCGGAATGAACGAGGAGGCCGTAACCCTAGCAGCCTCTCTTCGCTCGATGGGCTCGATGAACGCGCGTGGGCCGAAGGAGTGAAGGACAGCAGGAGCGAGTTGGGCGCTAGAGGCCCAAGTCGTGGGCTAAGCCGCGTAGGGGGCGCGACACTGCAGCGTATCACGTGGGCTCTGTGGGTGGGCCCAATGGCCTAGGAACTAACGGCTGGACCGGTCCCAATTCAGGAAAATCCAAGCCCAAATTGTATTGTGATTTTTGCAGGCGTCCCCATCATACCTGAGATAATTGCTAAAAGCTTCGTGGCAAGCCCAATGACAAGGGCAAACGGGCCCAAGCCCATCAAGTCAACAGTCTGGACCCATCGATTTCATATGAGTAGTATCAACAATTTGTCAAAGCTTTGCAGAAAATGGATGTCCAAGCCAAAAGCGACAGTTTCTCAGGTACTTCTTACTGCTTCTAGAACTCCATTTCTAATAATGCATGGATTATAGATTCAGGTGCTAGTGATCATATAATCTGCGATGATAGATTTTATTCTAGTGTTCTAGAAAATGCCAACTCCCCAAAATCTGTGCAACTTCCTAATGGGAATGTGACTCTTGTGACCAAAGTTGGTACTGTACAGCTCAGTCAAACCGTCATTCTGAAAAATGTTCTTTTTGTTTCTCAATTCAAATTCAATCTCATATTTCTGTCTCTAAGGCTTGTGCCGACGACTCCTATCATGTCATCTTCTGTGATAATACATGTTTTTTTTCAGGACTTTTCGACTGGGAAGTTGATGGGAGTGGGTAGCGAATCTCAGGGGCTTTATCTTTGGGATGGATCTCAAGATAGTATGGAATCTCATTTTCTACATTCTTGTAATGCCAGTACCAGTAATAAAATTTCAATTACTCATCAACGTCTTGGTCACAGTAGTTCTATTCCTTGTCCAAATTGTCCGATTTGCCCGCTTGCGAAACAATCCCGTCTTCCTTCCTTTCATAATACCACACGTGCCTCGACTCGTTTAAGTCTTATCCATGTGGATATTTGGGGTCCTTACCACACTCCTCATCGGGATGGTTCTCGGTTTTTCCTTACTATTGTTGATGATTATTTTACGTGCTACCTGGATTTTCCTTATAAATCCAAAAATCAAGTCTTTCAACACTTGCAGAAATTCCTTTCATTAGTTAAAAACCAATTTGGCAACACTGTTAAAAAAATTCGAACAGACAATGGTCAGGAATTCTTTAGTGACAATTGCCAGACTTTATTTTCTTCTCTTGGAATTATTCATGAAAGTACTTGCGTTTACACACCTCAGCAAAACGGAGTTGTTGAAAGAAAACACCGTCACATCCTTGAGGCAGCTCGTTCCCTTAAATTCCAAGCTTCTATTCCTAACATTTTTTGGGGTGATTGTGTGATCACGGCCACGTATCTTGTTAATTGCATGCCAAGTAGAGTTCTTGACAGTAAGAGTCCTTTAGAACTGCTTTACAACAAGAAACCTAGCTTGGAACATCTTCGTGTTTTTTGCTCCCTTTGTTATATCACTACTGTGGTACCGAAGCATAAGTTCGATCCACGTGCTCATCAGTGTGTTTTTATGGGCTATCCCACACTTCAGAAGGGTTATCGGGTGTATGATCCAATCACTAGTGATTTTATCGTCAGCCGGGATGTCATCTTCCATGAAGATCAATTTCCGTTCCAGCATCATGATTCACCTCCTTCGACATCCGAGTCACCATTATTACGTTCTTTCAATCTCCCTGATGAGGATTCCTCAGTGCCTTTATTATCAGGGCATTTTATGCAGCCATCGCCATCTCTATTGCCATCTCCACCAACGACGGATTCTGTCTCTCCGGCTATTACTGATTGTGGCGCTCCTGATGGCACAACTACCTCCATCATGGAATCCCCTGCAGCTTCTTTGGACAATGTACCTGGTGTCTTGTCGCCTTCTTCAGGCGACACTTATGAGGCTCATTCTTCTCCTCAGTCTGCTCCTGAGGTTTCCCCTTCTGATGCTACCGATATTGTTCCCCGACGCTCTAGTCGTGCCACTAGACCTCCGACCTGGACCAAAGATTACATATGTTCATCTCAGAGTTCTTCAGGTACTCCTCATCTGATTGCCTCCTATGTTTCTTTCGATCATCTTTCTCCAGCACACAGATGTTGTGTTAGTCGCATTTCTGAAGAATGCGAGCCTTCCACGTATGATGAGGCGGTCCGAGATCCACGGTGGCAGAAGGCAATGGCTGATGAGCTCCACGCCTTAGCCAACAATCACACCTGGGATATCATGCCTTTACCGCCTCATCGCAAAGCTGTCGGATGCAAATGGGATTACAAAATCAAACACAAAGCCGATGGTTCCGTGGAAAGATTCAAGGCGCGCCTCGTGGCCAAAGGCTATACTCAAAAGGAAGGTCTTGATTACCATGAAACCTTCTCTCCTGTAGCCAAGGCGGTCACCATTCGTTCCTTTCTCGCCATAGCTGCTTGTCGTGATTGGAATCTTCACCAAATGGACGTTCATAATGCTTTTCTCCATGGCGATCTTGATGAAGAAATCTATATGGAGCTTCCACTTGGATTACGGCGACAGGGGGAGTTGGGAGTATGTCGTCTCCGTAAATCCCTATATGGTCTTAAACAAGCATCACAACAGTGGAACGCCAAATTTAGCAAAGCTCTCAAAGCTACTGGCTTCAAGCAGTCTCGACATGATTATGCTCTATTCACATGGGCTAGACGTGCATCACGCATTTATCTAATGATCTATGTGGATGATATACTCATTATGGGTAATGATCAGAAAGCAGTTGATGACTTGAAGGTCTACCTTCATTCCACATTTCATATCAAGGATTTGGGTGCTCCAAAATACTTTCTTGGCATAGAGATAGCTCGCTCAGGTTTGGGGATTTCACTTAGTCAACGGAAATTCATTCTGGAGATTATTTCAGATGCAGGATTGTCCGGTTGCAAACCTGCAGTTATTCCAATGGAGCAGAACCTCAGTCTCACTACGGTAGAACGTGATGGTGGACCATCTACAGAAGATCCATTATTTGAAGATCCTTCTAGCTATCAGAGGCTAGTAGGTAAGTTAATTTACCTTACCATGACTAGACCAGATATTTGTTACGCTGTTCAGAATCTCAGTCAGTTTATGCATCGGCCTAAACAATCTCATATGACTGCTGCCCTGAAAGTAGTTAAGTACTTGAAGCAATGTCCAGGATTGGGAATTTTGCTTTCTAAGAAATGCAATTTGGAGATGACGGCTTATTGTGATTCAGACTGGGCCACATGTCCAATGAAACGAAGGTCTGTGACTGGTTTTTGCATCATGCTGGGAGATTTGCTTTTGTCCTGGAAAACCAAGAAACAAGCAACTGTTTCCTTGTCTTCAACAGAGGCAGAATACAGGGTAATGGCCAAAACTACTTGTGAGATAATTTGGATATGAGGACTATTATCGGATCTCGGATTACGGATCAAAGGTCCAACTACCTTATTTTGTGACAATGAGGCAGCTATCAAACTTGTAGCAAATCCGGTTTCACACGAGAAAACAAAACATATTGAGGTGGATTGTCATTTTATTCATGAAAAGGTTGAAGAAGGGATAATCAAGACAAAAGGTATTAATACCTTGGAGCAACCTGCGGATATTTTTACAAAAGCATTGTGTTCGAGACAGCATACATATCTCCTAAGCAAGCTAAATGTCTTGGACATATACAAGCCATTAGCTTGAGAGGGAGTGTTGACGGGAGATATGCAATTGTTTATAATTAGCAAGAAAAAGATTGTAATTATTTAGAATAGGAACATATTTATTATTTCCTTTTATTTCTTTTTCCTTTATTACTTACATCTTATATTATAAGTATTGGAGAATACACTTGTACAAACACACAGAGGAATAACATAACATTATTTCCTTCCAATCTTGCGTTCTTGGTCATGTTACATTCGTGGGGCCCATTTAATTGAGCGTTTCAGATCAACTGCAGTTGGGGATTAACCAATAAGTGAAACCGCCGACACTTGCTGATGCTATCAGACCATCAGTTTGTTCACGGGCGATGCAAAACAAAAGAAAGAGCACGGCAATGGCACCCGTCGAAAAGGTCTCTATCGACCACAATCAACATGCCCTTTTTCGGGGTCCACGATGATCCACGTAATTTGGGAATTTGACGCATCTTGTCCTTAGATAGCCCACCGTTCACCAGGCATGAGTTGGGGAGTGTCATCGAACCATGACCGATTTGATGTGTTTACGTTAATTATGTAATGAGACGAGAGCAGCGAAAGATGCCCACACGATGGATTATATCCAAGCATGACAGGATTACGAGCAGTTCTTACTTGTGGTCGCGAGCAACATTGGAGTGTTGGACTTAGAAAAGGAAATAAGCCGGGATGTTGGCGCACCCAGTGAAATTGTAATGTTCTTCGCCTCGCTGCTCCCGGGGCTCACAGCTTTGTTTTTCCTCAAGTCCACCATCCTCATAGCCCTTTGCGACAACTCACGAGCATGTAACTCGGAAAAAAAAAAACGTTGTCTTTAGGTCAAGGGCGGAGTATCACATATAAGTTAGCCCATAACTCTTTTCATAAGTGATATGAGACATTAATCTTACAGAAATACATGCTCAAAATGTCTCGCATCTCCTATCTATATTTAAATAAAAAGAAAAAGAAAAATTACTCTTTTAGATGCTCTATTTTCCCACTGCCTTCTGGAGTGGAGATATACCAGTCGTTGCTCGATGAATGCAGGAGAAGATCTCGTTGAATTGAAACTAATTATAGATGGATTATGTTAGTTTAGGCTGCCGCACATCAAATCTGAGCTGCGCATTTACATTGAAATTGAACTTGGAACTCACATTCTGAGTTGCATATCAACTTCTCCGTGAAATTCCCAAATGAAGCACTGAAATGGATTTAATGATATGGACGCTTAGAATCTTGTTTTATTCTTGATTTGTTATAATATTGTTGCATTGCGGCTAAATTCGTGTTTTCTCTGTGATTTTCTTTGATTTTATGGCATATCTGTCGGTTTCCGACGTCTGGCCGTGAATGAGTGTTTGAGTTGGAGGCGCCATCATCTCGCTGGCAGAGCCTATGGTCAGAGGCCGCCACAGTCAGTCCCCTCTTTCTTTATTTTACACGCATATTCGGGTTTGTTCTTCTTTCGTTGGATTGTTGTGTTTGCATTTCTAAATGCTAATTTCAGACGAGAAGTAACTTCGATTCCATGACTAGATTCATTTTTTCCAGTGCATACGACCTGCTTATTTCAATGCCCTTTACCCATTCTGGAGTGGTAACTTTCGATTGTGTGAAAATCTGAAGATGGTGGCGGTGCGGAGTTTTAGTTATAATTTCATTATTATTGAAACCGAAAATCTGAGCCCATACTCTTGTCGTTCTTCATAACTTGCGGGGGGGCTTGCCAGCCATCGGCGAGGGTTGTCAGCTGTCGGTGAGAGGGAGGCAGCAATGTCAGCGAGAGCGGAGCGGCGAGGGCTTGCCACCCTCCACTTAAACCCCCTTTTTCAAATTTTTTGAAATTTTAATTTTTTATTATATTAAATGCTAATGTGGTAGAACTTGGCACGTCCAACATGTTATGTGGGCTGCCACGTCGAGTTGGCATTGAAGTGATTAATTTTTTAAAAAAATGGCACTGAAGTAATCTGAATGAAAATTTTGGCACTAAAATGAGCGGTGTACACAAGTTTTGATACTTCTAGCTTTCTTATCCCAATAAATTTAGAATTGAATGATTAATTTTCTTTTTATTTATTTATTAAATCCAAACTAAAATCTATGCAATCCAGTGTAAATCTTATATCTTGACCATGAATATTTTGTCCCACCCTTCCCTATGCAAGATTTTTACGTACTCGATCACTAGAAGAAATTGTAAGGAGCGTTTAAAGTCAAAACCTACATGTAATACATATACTCAACAATACCATAACTATAATTAATACTTACATATGTACAATGTAGAGGTGGTAAAATGGGTCAAAGACTCATATTCATAAATTAGTTAGTTTAAAATGTTAAATAGATTTTTAATCGATCACTTAATAATCTAATGGGTCTTAAATGGATTCTAAATTGATCATAAATAGGTTACCTAATCACATGTAATTATTATTAACATATTATTTTAAATGTTATTAGCAAGTCATTTTTGGACTATGAAAATTCTAATATTATAATAATTTAATTTTTTTAAAATAAAATTTTGATTATTTTATTTTCCCTTTTTTTCCTTTTTTCTTCATTTTTCCCTCTATATTAGATAATGTTGGTCATAAATTAGTTAGTTTAAAAGGTTAAATAGGTTTTTAATGGGTCACTTAATAATCTAATGGGTCTTAAAGGTGTTCTAAATTGATCATAAATAGGTTACCTAATTAATTGTAATTACTATTAACATATCATTTTAAATGTTATTAACAAGTCATTTTTTGACTATGAAAATTATGATATTCTAACTATTTAATTTTTTAAAAAAATAAAATTTTGATTATTTTATTTTTCCTTTTTTTTCTTTCCTTTTTTTCTTCATTTTTCCCTCTTTCTAAGTTGGTTGTTGGCTAAGAGGCAAGAGATGAGCTCAGTAAACTTCGCGACTGGAAGAGGAAAAAGCAAAAAAATTAAAATATATTAAAAAAATAAAATTTAAAAAGGAAATAAAAAATAGAAAAGTTATCAAATAAATCGTTTTGCATAAAAATATTTTTAAAATTATTTTTTAAAAATCATGAAGCAAATTTTCCTGAACTTGTTAAATATGAAAGTGTTTTAACAATACGAGTCAAGTCGAATATATGACGTGTATGTATCGGGTATGAGTCATTAAAATTGATATAAATCAAAATGGGTTAAATGGGTTAGATCATTTTTGACCCGACCCAAACCCGATCCGATCCACCTATTTGACACCCCTAGTACAATGCATGCATGAAGAATTGCCACGAAACTAATGCTTGATGTGATTTCGTGAGAGTATCCTTCTTCAATTGCCTCAATAAAAATTTGAGAATCTCTAAATATTGTTTTGCATAAATCAATGCTTTGTTATAATGTGCCCTTTTGAATAATTTTTATCTTGCTAAAATGTTTGATCATTCGAGTTCACCAAAAATACAAGAAGTTCAATGTGTGCTTACTTTTCCCCTAGTTCTTTTGTTTTCATAAATTTAATGCTAACATAAAATGAGTGGAGGAACGTGTAAATAATTTTAGTGAATGCCTAATGCTGTGAATTGATGAACTGAAATCCAACCTATTTGCAAACACTCATGGCTAGCATTTACACCTCAAGTCACTAAATCTAAACTTTTATACACAATCTCGATTGTGGATTTCCTAGTTCCCTCAATGGATTAACATTAAGCGAAAAGTCTAAACATTACAATCTTCCGATCATTGATTGAATTAGTATATGAGCAATATAAAATATCAACATCCAAAGAAAACTTATTGAGTAATCAATGGAGCATCTAATATGTGGCTATCAAGATATGTTCAATTATATGATGTTGTCAAATCTTGTCACGCCTCGTCTTTGGGCACGCCACAGTCCCTCGATTTCTTCTCTTAAGACCATTGAAATAAAGCGACGTCCCAGGTTGGTCGCGGTTTTATTCAACATCGGAGATACGATACAAGGCGAAAGCGAGATAATTAAACACATACTACCATCTTCCATATCTTAACATGAAACCTTCTTTCATAGTTGGCCCATGAAGGTCTAGTACAAAAGTGGGAACATTCATGACCCACAACATTAACATCCAAAAATAGCGAGGGAGGGAGAGAGACTGGACTAAATAGATATGTACAAACAAAAAGGGGTTCACGCCTACCAATCAACTTAGACTAAGTGTCCTAGGAAGTCAATCATGTGTCCCATTGGGCGTTTGGGGTCGGTCAACGTACCATCTTCGTCATCAGCACCGTTAGAGTCTAAATACTCGTCAATGTAACCTCCCCCAGGCGGCCCATGATATGCGGATCGAAATTTCATGCCAACTCATTGGACTTCAGCGTACTCCTCGCTATACTAGTGTAGGACCCAAGTTTAGTCAATCTCATCCTAGTGCCAATTCGTTCTCTTATGCTCTTCTTCGTAAAATCCACTAGGCCAAACTTTCCTGTCTATAACCATCCTGCATCATTGAAATGGGGTAGCACCTTCATGTTTGGTTCCTCCTCATTGTGAGAGATCAAGATCACCACCATCTCCTCTTCCTTGTCCTCAGACTGCTCCTCCTCATCCTCGATCTGCTCTCCCTCCTCAAACTACTCCACCAAGTCGAGCAAGTCCACCTTGGGGCCTATAATTCGCCTCTAAAATGGTTGGTGTTTTGTGGTGGAGTGGATACGAGAATATCTCGGTGAATTGACCCTAACCCAAAATTGGGAACACTACTGTCCTAAGGTCCTTAATTGTGTCTCACCCTTCAATAGTCATCTCTAATCACAAACCTGTCACCTAACTCTCGCTTAGAGTTTTAATCCCTTCTAACGAAATTAGACATTTCGCCGTTCTCATTCTCTATTATCTAACTATGAGTTAACCGGCTTATAATCGAGACTTGGCACTAAGTCCAACACACCTATCAAGTTAGAATCAACCACAATTATAACATAATTTTTAATAAGTGAATAAAGCGCCATTAAGTAAATAAATTGCATAATTAAATGTATAAGGCTATCCACAATTGGCTCGAGACCCTAAATGAGTCTTCTCGGCTCATTGTCATTTTCCACGTTCAATTGTCCCCATCGTCATCTTACCAGCAAATTGGCTCATCGGCCACACCATCAATCCAATCAGCTGCTAATTCCATGGCACGTTAATCATCTCATCCATTGATCCGTTCAAACGCCAAATCCATGACACATTAATCCAAGCCACAATTGTCCTAAATCATCTAATCATGTACCCAGTTATCCAAATTATTCACAAATAATCTACTAAATTAATAGCATGCCTAATAGAGGTTTAGAGTCCGCTCGCCTCAAATTGGATTCGAGAAGTGATGGGCAGTGATGAGCAACGGAACGACTTCGATTTCATGAACGATCACGCGATTAGACCCGGTTGGGCATTCAGGTCAAGAGGCGAGTCGGTGGTTTGGGTCGGCTGACGTCTCGCCGGTTGGTAGCTTGATTCTCTCTCCTCGAGCTGAATTGGGGCTGGTGACCGGTTGGGTTTTGAAGAATACTCCAAGGCAATTCGATTGTGGGTGGTGGCATCGTCCACAATGGTCGAAGCTACGACGAGTGGTCCCACGAAGCTGGTAGTCGACGAGCTGGAATTTCTAGGAAAAAGGACAAGAGTTCGAGTGGACGTTCCGCAAGCTTCGTGGACGTTGACGGAAAGGCTAGATTTCCAGATTTAGGGTTTCTAGGCTCAGTATGGGACAAACCGAGTTCAATCCCAAAAATCGTCGAATCGGGACCAAATCCATCCGATCAAATGCCATAACTTAGGTCTAAGAACTCATAGGGACTGATTTCATGCAATGGTTCAAGCCCTAGATCGAAGAATCAAGAGAGATCGCGTGAGGGAGTCCATAAAGCTTACTACGAAACAGGAGTGAGCCAAGCGGTGTGGCCTCCTTTTGGGGGCTACTAGCGACGATCTAGGCGGCGACGATCCAGGCGGCCTCCTTTTGGGGTCTATGCTTGAAGAGGGAGTGTGGAGGAAGCCGTAGGCACCAAGAGTGAGAGAAACGGTGGAATGAGCGAGGAGATATCGCACATTGCAAGTGGCTCGCGAGGCAGTTTAGCATGCAGGGCAATCCAACGGTTAAGAGTGGACGAGGCGTTGCCGTTGGCAATTGGCGACCATCCTGTCGAGGCAACCCCCAACAGGTCGGATGGGAAGCCTGCTAGCCTTTGCCTGCAGCTAATCGGTAGTAGGCTTGCTGATGGGACGGTTCAGCACATGCCTGCGGCGTGCTCGATCAATTGCTAGAGAGAGGGCTGAAGGGAAAGAAAGAGGGGCCGGGCTTTTGACTCGGTTGGGCCGGCTCTAGGCGTATCCTAGGCTGGGTCTTGTGTGTATCGGGCCGGGTCTCAGGTATGATTCTGTTATATTTAATTAATAATAATAATTAAATAATGAAATAATATTAAATAAATAAATAAAAATTCGAGAAAATTCCCAAAAATTCAGAAAGCATTCGCAAAAATAGAACTAAGTATTTTTGGGCCACAAAACTTTCAAATAAATTTACTAGGGAGTCTAAAACTAAATTCTAGAAATTTCCACATCTAAACGGAAATTACAAAAATTGCCCAGAAAATTCTCGGGGCCCTTAGGCTACAGTCCAGACTTTTCATATTTATATAATAAGTCCCAAGGAAGGTCTGGATGTGGCTGTTACAGATGCGTCTTTTGATCGGTGATACAATAGATTTTGGGCATGTTTTTTGCTGCGTTTGTAATCGGAATTCGTTTCCGATTTTCAAGGATTTTAGTATTCCGAAATCACCTAACACACATTGATAAATAGTCATCGACATCATTACACTCATGACCCATTTCACTGTGACGCTGATTGTGTACCCTTACACATGTGGCCTTGGCGAGAAGATTTCAAGCTTTGCACAGACGTAATCGCCCCGTCCTGATGGAGAAGAAGACCACATGTGAAAACACAAAGGCAATGCACAAGGCCATTGCTCACAAAAGCTTTGTGGGGCTATGGTCGACTATGGTAAGGCATAGTTCGAGAGAGGGGAGTGAGAAGATCATTGCACCAATGCTGCTCAACAGCAATGGTCGTCGTCCAACCCCATCAAGAAGGAAGATGGTGACAAGATTGAACACTATCTTTACAAAGTTGATTGCAACGGTCAGTAGGAGCTTTTTTTCAGACAAGGTGATCTAGGCCAATGTGAAGGTTATAAAGTAGTATGGCATTGATACTAGAGGCTTGTTGGACAAAGTGGCTCCCGACGACAAAAAAAGAGCATGTGCCGGATGGTAATGGTATGGTGGAGGAGGAAATTATGCCACATGCCCATTTCGGTGCTCATCATTCTTCATATAGACGAAGTAACAAATCTCTGTAACTTTTGTTTTCGTCAAACTGCAGTTGACAACGGTTATTTTTGCTTTGCGGTAGTTGTTGTGCTCTTCTCTTTTTAGTCTTTGTCGGAAGCTTTTCTAGAAAATCATATGTAATATGCACAGCATTAGGGGCGTCAAATGAGTGGGTCATGTCAAAAATGGTCCGACCTATATTGACTCATTTAATCCGTTTTGACTTATTTTTGTATAATACAATTTTAGTGATCCATACTCGACCCGTACCATATTATTAAAATACTTTCATATTTAACAAAATCTAGACAAATTTGTTTCATGATTTTTTTAAAATGTATTTTTAAAATAATTTTATGCAATACAATTTAGTTATTATTATTATTATTCAAAAAAATTAATTTTTTAATCTATTTGTAGTGGGGAAAAAAAGGAATTTCAATTGTTCCTCATTTATGCATTTTGTCAAACATTTCATCTACACTACACAGTAGCTAGTGATGAAGAAGATGGCATGCACGTCTGGCGTCTTCACGTTCTCAATGTCGCCTCTCTCCTCAAAGCTCGCTTTCCATGTCTTCGCAATGTCCTTTTGCTCTCTCCCTCACGCTTGATGTCACCAGCATCTGCCACTTCCCAATCATAGGATTGACCACAACCGAAATCAGACTCCAGGATCAAAACGCAAGCCCCACCCAGGTTGTTCCATTGGAAAGACCTCTCCGACGAGTGCAAGCTCGAGGTTTCGACCCCAAGGTTGAGCTCGTCGCTGCGAAGAGTGTCGCGGAGGTGATCGGAGGATTGGAAGGTTAGAGCAATGAGTTGCTTTTAGGTTGGAAGAGTTCCATTTGGGCGTGAAGGACGAGTGAAGTTTCTTTAGAACTGTTAAGAAACAAGTCGATGTTGGAGGAAGATCATGATGATTCAGGATTAGAAAGGAAATGATTCACTCGAAAAATCAAGACCAAATAAGTGGGTTAAGAAGTGGGTTGAGAACAGACCCACTTTCAACCCATTTATCTTAGACCTTTACTTTTAAAGTTCATATAAAACCCATATTTAGATTTTAAAGTGACCAATATATCATTTTACTATTTATGGGTTAAAATATAAGTTTGTGACTCATTTTGACGCCCTTACGCAGCGTTTGCACGATGTCTGCATGGTGAACACACAACATGCATAGCAATGAACAAAGAATTGTCACCTAATGGAATGCTCAATGTTGTTTCGCGAGAATATGTTTCTTGTCTTGCCCTAATAGGTTTTTTAGAGCATCTCTAATAAATGTTCTTGTAGTAAACCAATACTTTATTTTTTTTGGTAAATGTAAACCGATACTTTATTGTAGTGTGTCTTTCTGAATAATTTCTATCTTGATATAATGTTTCATCATTTGAGTTTACCGAAAATCATAAAATGTTTGATGTTGGCTATCTCCCCATGTTCTTCTATTTTTCTTAAGTTTGGTGCATGGTTAAACAAAATGAGTAAGGGTATGTAGATATTTTGGTCATTGCTTAATGCGATGTATGATGAAATGATTTCCTACCGTCTTGCCAATCCTAATTTCAAGCACTTAGACATCAAGTCACAAAATTTAAAGTTCATACACAATCTCGATTATAAATTTCCTAGTTCCCTCAGTGAAAATGACATTAAGCAAAAAAATCTAAATATTATAATCTTCTCATCATGATTGAATTAGTCAATGGACAACCTAAAAGATCAACATCCAAAGAAAACTTATTGGGTAACCAGAATACATCCATACATAAGCTCTGTGTTTGATTATATATATATATATATATATATATATATATATATATATAGTTAAATCTTCACTCCATCTAATTGAGTAACTAACGTAAAAAATCAGAAGATGAACGAGAATGAGTTGCTAATTCCTAAACATATTACTAATTGTAATACATTACAGATCAAGCTTTATTATTTTCCCCTCATTGTATGACAGACCCGAAATTCATAACCAACAAAAGGAGGAAGATTGGATCGAATTTGTGCACAACCACCACAAGACTATCGAAGATCGGCACAAATAAATCATGTCAAGCCATTGAGGACTTAGAGAATGGCATGACTAACATCACCATCAAGGCAAGCAATGTAATTGAAGAAAGAAGACGTTACCACAAGGCTGATTTCACACTTTCGACTACATGATCCTAACGCTTTGATGACATGCCAGAACCTCACGACATTCCCAAGACCACTAAATAAAGATTGAACGACAGTTGATATTTGGAACAATGACACCTGCCTCCGATCACGACTGACCCGATTTCCTCAAGTAAGCTTCCCTCTCACTCCGGCGCACCACCGGCTGTTGTCTCACCGCGCCACTTGCCATCCTGCCATCTGCCACCACCTTCAGCATGCCGCGCCACTTATCTTTCCACCATGACACGTGGCGAGGCATCACGCTATTTGGAACAAGTCGAGTGCCATTTGGCAAGCTGCCATGTCGATTAGCACTCTAGTGTGCCAAATGTTTAGCCGGAATTTCTTTTGCAGTGAAATATCTTCTGGCAAAAGTCATTCTTCAGCTTTCATTTAAGTAAACCAGGGTCCTATGCCAACTTGGTTAGAAAATTTCATTGAAAAGGAATCGACACCTTCAACTCAAACTAAATTATATAGTATAGACTCGAATGGAATCCAATTTAAATGACTACAAAGACTATAAGATACAAACTCGATATAGTAACCGCATGTTAATAAGCTCCTTTGAAATTAAATTGACAACGCAACTTGAAAACGTAAGAAAATTACAACAGAATGGGATCGATGATGCAACACTCAAGAGAAAAATGAAATTGTTAGTATGAACATCTAGAGGGGGTGAATAGATGCAAAAACAATTTTGTGGAACGTATTATAATGTTTTTACTTTGAGGCTAAGTTCAAGATCAACAACTTGATGTTCTCATATTATAATAGTTAAATAATACTATGAGCAAAATGAATGAGTTCAGAAAAGAGAATATGAACATAGTCTTTATAGTGGTTCGGCTTAATTCAAGCCTACGTTCACTTTCCCACGCCGATAGCCCATTGAGTGGATTTCATTATGTAACAAAAGAGATTTACAATATTGTGATCTTGGCTTCACAATGAGGAGTTTTCACTAATTGCTCATGAAAGTAAAAAATATCTCTCTCTTTTGTGTATGTTTTTGAGCTTAGCGAATAATAAGAGTATGGGAGGTTTCAGACTTTGGAATTTCTCTTTCACGCACATTATCGGAATGACTATAGGTGTCTCCTTTAAATATAAATACTTCTTCATGCCTACTTGACCCTTGGCACTTTCCAAAAGAATTCTTTTAATCTACCCATTAAACATAATCAATCAAGAAGATCTCGAGTCGATTAAGGATCGTGATGAAAGCCCGTCAATCATGTTCACCCATATAATCAGGATCTTGGTTTCCGTAAGTAGATACTTTCCAAATTTACTTGCATTCTATAAGATTGGCCGTATCAAACTTGATCTTAATAAGGATAGCCAATCGTGTAGATAATATTTCCAATCAGGAAGCTATATGTGGGTCATAAGAATCAAATTCTTGAAGGAATAATCAAGATCTCACTTTTGGATAAATCTTAATTCTTTTTTGAGGTTTAGTCTGGGAGTAGTCGGACTTTGGTGCTTAAGTCTTTGACACTCGAGTTGGTTGTCTTTAGACTTTGTCACTTGAGTATGACCATCTTTAGACTTTGACATATTGAGTCAGATACTTGAGTCTAGCCATCATCAGACTTTGTCACTTGAGTCTGGCTGTCTTTACATTCACCATCCGTTTCACATCAACACCGATTGCATGTAAATCAATACATTGTCATGACATGTCTTTCTGAATAATCTTTGTTATGACATAATGTTTGATTGTTCGAGTTTACAGAAAATTATATAAAAAAAATGAGTGGAGCCAAATGTAAAGTGGAGCGGTACAAAAATTTTCTGTTTTCCATAAATTTGGTGCATGGGTAACATAAAATGAGTGGAGCGATATGTAAATAAGTTTGGTCAATGCCTAATGCAATGAATTGATGGAATGAGTTCCTGTCTATTTGCAAAACCCAATGTCAAGCCTTTACACCTCACGCCGTGAAATCTAAAGTTTACACAATCTGTGCTGTGGATTTATAAATTTCCTCAGTGAAAATGACATTAAGTGAAGAATCTAAACATTACAATCTTTCCATCATCGAGTGAATAAGTCCATGGGCAACTCAAAATGTCAACATCCAAAGAGAACTTATTGAGTGACCAGAATATATAAGCTTTGAGTCTGATTCAATACAGAGTTATATCTTCACTCCACCTAATTAAGTAACCAACGTATAATATTAGAAGATAAAATAGAGTGAGCTGTCAGATCCCTAAATGCTGTGTTAACTATACACAAATTACGGGTGAAGCCCGACTGTTTGCCCCTTACCACTACCTCGGTTGCATGACTTGTCCTTTGCATCTCCACCTCCTTCGCCATGGAGCTCCGCTAAGTGTACGTATTTTATGGAGCAACTATTCCATCTTCTCGAGTGTCTGCCCCTTCATCACAAGCATCACGGTATAGGAGAGTGCCAAAGCGATGTTCATGATTGTTGTGAATAAGGAGGGCCTTATGAAAGTACATAAATATTAAATCACATCTTCACCTACCGGCTTAAACTTTTAAGATAGTTAATGGTGGTTCTATAAAAACTTCATATAGTATCAGAGCGGAATGTCATGAGTTCAAATCTTACAAGGCCTCTAGTCTCTTCAAAATCCTTCCACGCTTAGTACTAGGCAAAAAAAAAAAAAAAGACCAGATTAAGCGTGAGGGGGAGTGTGAAAGTACATAAATATTAAACCACGTCTTCGCCTAACAGCTTAAGTTTTTATGACAGTTGGCAGTGGTTCTACAAAAATTTCACAGGCCCGACCGAGGGTGATCACCCTGTAAATCGATAGATATGTCATTGATAATACTATACTTACCACCAGTAACATGGCAACGTCGATTGTGTAACCCTATGCATGTGGCCTTAGAGGGAAGATCTCTCAGCTGTACATGAATATGGTCAGCCCCATCCCAATGGAGAAGAAGATCATGTTTCTCAAATGAGTAGCCTTAACAAAGTAAGATTCGAGCTCCATTTATTTCATGAAAAATGAATTGATTAAAAAATATTTTTCTAAAAATGATCTCTTATATATCTTAAGAAAATGAATGAATAAAATTTTTCATCGTTCACAAAAATGTTTGAATAAATATCGTTATTGATATTGAAAATATTTTGTATTAGTGTGTTATTACAAGTGATAAAAACAATTATAGTTATCAATATATTTTTTAGAATATTTATTATCTGCGAAATAAACGGAGTTAAGATCGGGCCATCTTGTTGTCCAAATTTATATGGTTTTTTTTTCTCAAAGAAGTTCAACGGTAGCTATTGATTGGAGACTGGCACAATAGCTGAAGTAAGCTTGGGTTAAGCCTCTCGATGTAATGAACTTGTCTAAAATCATGATTTATACATTGAACATCTTTGTAAATTGAAGTACATATTTTAAAATAAACTATTAGTAGTATTTTGTTTTATACGAATATCCCCTCTTTTAGAAAAAATAAAGGTAGAATTCTTAATTGGTGTTATGTTAAATATAAGAATTCGATGCCAGTTAGGAAATTCTCGATTCACTATTATCATGCAACGGGGGAAAATTCCATGCAGAATCCACAATATCAACAAAATATTAAGAGAATAGATATAAAAGTCTTATAAGGGAATACTTAATAGGAAGAATTATAAAAAAAAAAAGTTCAAATCTTCAATAATTATTATTTTTCAACATTAAAAATAATCTATCTTTTTGTTGTTAAACAAAAGTCATAGGTGTCGAATGAGACGAGCACAAATGCTATGATGAAGCAATATGAATGAAGAGTGCAAGAAAAATACTTGTTCTAATAAGATTGATCAATTCTGTGCAATTTAGAGTCTCATGTGTCATTTTGAAAGGCAAATTTTAAGATGAATACATATAGATCCCGTTTGATCTAGGAGTTAATTCAATGGAGGTGACATTGACCCCTCCCAATTCTATAGTACTCTTGATGGTTGGAACCTAGAAAGAATTTCATAATGGTCGAGTTTTCAAGGGTGAAGATTTTTTTTAATGACTGAGCAATTTATTATGAGATCTTGTGCTCGGACGATACCAAAGAACTAGACTCCTATACCTTGAAAGAGACTAGTACATGATCTCAACACCAATGGGCCTAGCTCTTTTTTTTTTTTTCACTTCAGTGCCCAAACTAATTCAAATTTAAAAAAAATATTGACAAGACAAAAAATATATAAAATAAAGATATGAAACATATTGCCGACAAACCACAGCAAAGCGATAAAGCAATCTCAAACTAAATAAAGTTAAAAGATGAAATGCCGCGCCAAAAAGTGGACAGTTGAGGCCAAATGAAAAGTGATGTGCTTAAAGGTTTCCCTTTTCTTTTTCTTTTTTTCCAGATTACATCTTTGATTTTTAAAATTTGACAATTTATAAATTATATTTGTGAGATTAATTTGTCCCGTACTGGCTTGGGCCAAAGTTTATACCTAGGGCCAGCATGCTAGTAAGCCAAGCCCGGTCCTTTCAGGCCTAACTAAAAAATCCTTCAAGCCTGGCCTATTTATACACCTAGATGTAAGTCCATTACTCTATTACCACGTTCGCCAATTTTTTTTTAGAGAATTATATGGAGAAAACAACCTCTTTTTTTCATTTCTACCGCAGAGTGGAGCTAGCTCTAATATCATTTTATGAAAGCCAATCTAGTGCTTGTGAATGTGCGCAATTTTCTGCATCCAGCTAGGCTTTCTCAAACGAAATGAACATTTATAGGACTAGACTAAGCACATACCATAAAGTTAAAGAAGCCTCTCAAGTTCAGCCACAAGAAGACTGTCTGATACATAAATCAGTGAACGAAAATAGAGATCGAGAGAAAATATAATAAGGATAGCAATGCATACATTTCGTACATAAACTTAATACTTAAATACGGGGAGAATGATATCATGAGTGTCAAAATCTGTATACAAAACTCACTTTAGTACCAAAAGTTTCATCAAGATCACTCAAGTGCTAATTTAAAAAGAAATAATCACTTCAGTGTCAATTCTGATTTATTTGGCTTTTTATCAATTTTTTGAGCTGACATGGCTCGCTCGAAAGTATGGTCAACATTTAAATACTAAAAATTAAATTTATTTTAAAAATAAAATATATAAACTTAATTAGATTAAAAAATTAAAAAAAAAACTTAAGAAAATGGTAGATGAGAGAGAACGGGTGGCCGCGCCACCATCGTCAAGAAGGGCTAGTGAGGGTGGAAAGGAGGCAGTGGCGAGGGCTTTGTAGCCGTCCCCTTTAAAACCCCGTCCTTTTTTATTTAATTATTTAATTTTAATAAATAAAAAAGCCACATGGAATATAATTTTTTTAAAGAAATTTCATATTATAATAAAGATTTAATTATAATATGCCACATAAGTAAAGTGGCTGAAATTTCTCATCATTGATAGTTCAGTGATCGTTTTCTCTCAATTTGGTACTTAAATGCTCCGACTGAAAGTTTTATAACTAAAATGAGCGTTGTACACAAATTTTTAATAAATTAAAAAGCCATATGTAATAGAAGTTCTTTAAAGAAATTTCATATTATAATAAAAAATTAATTATAAAATTCCATGTAAGTAAAGTGGCTGAATTTTCTCATTGTTGGCACTTAAGTGATTGTTTTCCTCCAATTTGATTTTTAAGTGCTTTGCCGAAAATTTTGATATTAAAATAAGCGTTATATATAAGTTTTAGCACTCCTAGTATGCAATATAAGATGGCAAGAGATGTCAACTATACGAGCAACTAATATTTTTTTATGAGAAATTATTATTTTTTCTGCATATCAATTTTATAAAAGGGAAATTTAAATTTTAAAATTATTTGCAAATTATTCTTCAACTTCTCGCGCATCACGCAGCTGCAAACCTAATTTTGCGGAAAAGCAGAAAAAAAAAAATCTATTATGTCATGATAATAGAAGGAGCAGTAAACGCAGCTCTGATGCCGTGAGGAAGACATTAGCGGGCGCGTGATTTCACTGGTCAATCGTCACATCGAACTCCTCATCGCCGGAGAGCAAGAGACACAGCGAGAAGCGTCCAGAAGGAGAAGAATGAGCGCGGTGGCGGCGGCGGCGGCGACGACGACGGGGGGGTATCTGGCTCGGCGGGCGGCTCAGAAGGAGAGAGTCCGTATCCTCTACCGCCGTGCCCTCAAGGACACTCTCAACTGGGCCGTGCACCGCCACCTCTTTTACCGAGACGTACCCTCTCTCTCTCTCTCTCTTAGGGTTTCGCATTTCCTCAATCGCTCGATCTCACCTTTCGGCTACTGATCGTCATGCTTGGATTGTTTTTTTTTCCTGCGTCAGGCATCAGATTTGCGCGAGAGATTCGAAGCCAACAAACACGTGGTACGATCCGCTTCGATTTACTCAGTCTGGTGCCATCTTGAGAACTCTAATTTTGTGGATGGGTGATTATGATCCCGGCGAGTCTACTAATCAAGGAGATTACGTTCGATGCAAGTGGAAAACTGGAATTTGAAATGACATAAAACGCGAGGCATGGTGGGGAAAGGGAGGCACTGTATCTGTTGACCATTTACGCTGATTGTCCTGCTTATCTTCCTAAGTTTCTATGCTTTCTTGTTCTGTCTTTCATCATCAGGGATAATAGTTTTGTTGTCTGCGAATCCTGAGTGTCTATATTTGTGGAGCTCAAGATGTTAATTTGACTTGCTTTCCATTTGCTAATAGTAGCCTGGACAGTTAATTTATGGCTTTTATCTTGGTAATGGTTTCCCATAAACCCATCATTGCTTTGCTTTCAAGCTAATCATGTAACAGGATAATGTGCTTTATGAATGTAATAACAGAAAAGTGAATATGCTTGCTTGCTATTATTTAAACATGCAGGAGGATCTTGATACAATTGACAGATTGATTGCCGATGCAGAAGCTAGCTACAATAAGTGGCGACACCCTGATCCTTACATTGGTAAGTACTGGTTAGACGCACTGCTAGATTCTATGCTGGAGTCTTTGCTTTTAAATGAGCTGAAGCCCGTTATTTAGCTGCTTGAAAGGTGTCATCATTGACACACAAAATGTTCTCACCTATGAGATGAAGGAAGGTTGCATTTATTGTTTGGAATTGATCAGATCAGAGTGTAGACATCATGTCATATATATTCTCTGATTTAGTTTTCTGCCTGGCAAACAGTTGGGCTCTTGAACTTGGCCATTTTTCATTGGTGGAATGATGTGATATCTTTATACTTTCTCCATTCTCTTGTCATTCCTTTGCCTTTCAAGAAATGAGCATTCTCCCAATTCCTATATGTGGCTTGTGACTCTCTTGTGCATCTTGTTCAGTGCCTTGGGCTCCTGGTGGTAGCAAGTTTACTCGGAACCCAACACCACCTTCAGGGGTAAGCATTCTTGATAATCACGGTGATTGATACGTGGCCATCCATATGTATAATCCACTTCTGATTTTGATATTCTCAAGAGAATGTTCATTTCATCTTTAGTTGGCATTCTGCTTAATGATGTTGGTCATGCTTAAAAATCTCAGGGGAATTCTATTTGTTTGCTCGATATGTGCTATACATCATAGGTTGACAGTATGAGCAGTAAGGGCATATGAGGGTTGACCTCAATTTGTGTACAAGTCAGTTTGCAATTTTCTCGATGTGTGTAGTATGCTTTGCACTCTTATCGGCGCTCTTTCCTTTTATTGACATACCATTACTGTGATTTGGCCTGCGGAAGAACTTTTTCCATAAATCTTGATGGGTTCACAAATACTATGCTGTTTTTTTTCCTGATCTATATGCCCTTTAGTGCATTCAATGGTGATTTTAAAAAACTGATTGGTCAGTTAATCTTATTTTAGCATATCATGCTCCATTGCTAGACTATTAATCAAATTTCCTTGTGGCACCATCTCGTCTCTTCCAGCTCAAATTGTACAATGCATACTGCCTACTTTCTGTGATTTGTCAGTTCTGAAGAAGTGCTTACAGTCTGATTTTCCCTTTTGGTTATTCTTTCTGACCCTTTTTTTGCTTTTTCCTCCTTTTTACCAAGGGACTTCATAAGCAATCTTGTGTTGTACTCACTGCATGTTTAATGCTTTCCAGATCATGAGCAGTGATGTGATTCTTGTCTACATTGTGGTGGAATCCTACAAAATTCTTAAGGTTCAAGATCCACTATTTTCTTATCCATCCTCTTTTTGCAGATTGAGATAATTTATGATTATGGTCGTGAAGATAATGATTGAAAATGCTTAGTGTTCACCTGTTGGTTAATAAAGGTTAGTATGTATCTTCTTCTAGTTATTATGTTCTTCAAATTGTCATTAAGCAGTTCATGATGTTACTTTAAGGTTTTAATTAGTAGAGTTTAACTTGCTGGCTGTTTTTCCCCTTTGGTTGGTGATAGTGTCTCAATTTTGTTTTCACTAAGCAACTAATTATTAGACTGCTTGCTTTTTCTGGATCCTTCCATTTCTTGGCTAGTCATTCTATTTGTTGGTATGAGTTGCCCCAGGTTCTCTGTGCTATAAGTTTGTAAATATAAGGAAATCTCTCTCTCTCTCTCTCTCTCTCTCTCTCTCCACGTGTGCAACAACCACTGCCTGCGTGAAATTCACTGCCTTGCCACCTATCTGTAGAGATCAAAAGTAATGAACATATGTGAACAGACACATAGGCAACCCCTGTACACATGCACGTGAGTTGCCTTGCATGTTGACCTAGGTTGAGGTAGATCTGGCATCACCAATTGAATCCCTGAAAAGGTGCTGTAACTTTTTGTTTTGCAGGCTGAGAGAGTCCATGGAAATGGGGTTGAATGATGGCTCTGGCGGCCAATACCTTGTTTTTGTTATAATGATGAAGCTCAATGTTGGCTTTGATGTTCAGCTACTCCTGACTGCTGTGTATTTGGATGTTTTCCCTAACTTTGACGTTTTGATGAGAGATTTGAAGTGCGTATTAACGTGCCTCCCTGACCACTCTGTTCTAGTTTCTTTCACATGTTTTGGTCATTGGGCATGTTGACATTTGGATGGATCAGCTTTTCTGTCGGTTAGGCATCAACATGATACTAGTGAAGATAAGCCTGCCATAGCCCATTGTGATTTCTGGTTCAGCGGCGTACCTGCCTAAGTTCAAGTGCAAGTCAAGTGTTCGATTTTCAAGCTAGGATAGTATCTTAATTTGATGTTGTCTTATATCATATCGGCTATAAAGAACGAGTGTCTTAAATGTTGGTTAGAGTGATGATTGTCGGTTTCAGATAAAAAAACATTTGACACCATGAAGAAAATGTATTGAATTCTATAAGGTCATTCAATATAATTGATTTTACATTAGATTTTTTTTCTGGATGGTACATATGTTTGACGTTAAATTAAACTCAAAATACAAATTATAAGAAAAAAAAATGGATATAGATGTGACATCCTGGAGCCTGATCTTCTCCTGTGAAGTGATTAAGTGAACAATGGTCGAGTCCTAGAATATCTAATGGATTGGTTGAGAATCGAAAAAATTCTTTGAAAATTTGAATTTTTTACTTATTTTTAACAAAAAATTATTTTGGTAAAGGTGGGTAAAGACTCAAACTTTTTAAAAATTTAAATTGAGTTATTTTTAAATTTTTTACATCTTTATATTTAATAAAATATAAAATTTTTAACTGGTCTGATCCGATCTAGTCTGGTCTAGTCTTCATAGGAACTTGGAACTAGACTGCCTGGACATCGGTTCCCGACCAATCCGAAAAGTTCCTGGTTCGGGCGATTCAAGTTGCTTATCTCTAAAAATTTAAATTGAGTTATTTTTATTTTTTACATTTTTATATTTAATAAAATATGAAAATTTTAACTGGTCCGATCTAGTCCGGTCCGGTCTGGTCTTCATAGGAACCCGGAACTAGGCTGTTCGGACACCGGTTTTCGACCAGTCTGAGCAGTTCCTGGTTCGGGCGATTCAAGTTGTTCATCCCTAACCTAAGTGTCATATTGCAAACCTTTAGAGAGCATAAGCTATACACGAAGTTTAGCAAATGAGAGTTTTGGCTTGATTGAGTGATATTTTTTGGTCATGTGGTGATGAGGGAAGAGACATCGATGAACTCAACAAATGTCGTGGCAATCATTAATTAGCCTAGACCTACCACAGTGATTGAAGTTTAAAGTTTATTGGGACTCGTCGAGTATTATCAACAATTCGTGGAAGGATTCTCATGGATTGCTAGTCTTTTGCCAACTGACAAGGAAATGCATGAGGTTTGAATGGATTGAAGAAAGTGATAAAAGTTTCATAGAACTCAAAATAGAATTAACCTCATATCATATATTGACAATACCGTTAGGAGCCATAAGATTTGTGGTATATATCGATGGTTCTCATAAGGGTCTTGGTAGAGTTTTAATGTAACATGAGAAGGTTATCGATTATGCCTCTAGACAACTAAAACTGTATGAGTTGAATTACCCAACATATGATTTGGAGTTGGTGCCATAATCTTTGCATTGAACATTTGGAGACATTATTTATATGATGAGAAGTTTGAAATTTTCACCGACCACAAAAGTCTGAAATATTTATTCTCCTTGAAAGAACTCAATGTGAGACAGATAGATGAACAGAGTTACTAAAAGATTATGACTGTGAATCTTATACCATCCAAAGAGAGCAAATAAAGTGGCAGACACCTTAAGCCAGAAGTCTACAATAGAAATAGCTAATTTTATGATTAAAGAGTGGAAGTTATCTGACAAATTCGCTAACATGGAGTATCAAATTATGGTCGATGAACAAGTGTAATGGCTACCACCCTCAGGATCAAACCGAAAGTTATACAGAAGGTTAAAGCTGGGCAGTAGCAGTATCCTGAGATTGCTAAGGTTTGTGAAAGGATTTTACAAAGAGACAAGACCGGTTTTCATGAGGCGGAAGATGGTGTCATCAAATTCCAAGGACAATTGTATATGCTATACGATAAAATACTAAAGGAGGACTTATTATCATAGATACACCATAGTATTTATAACATTACCCATAAAGTACGAAAATATATCAAAGTTTTCGTCAAAATTTCTAGCGGAAAAAAAATGAAGTGTGATATTGCATTTATACCTCACTTGCCGACAAGTAAAGGTTGAACACCAGAAGCATATCGGTATGCTCAAACCCTAAGATATTTTAGAATGGAAATTGGAGCATATAAAATAGATTTTGTGTAAACCTAGTTAAGGACTTCAAGTAGTCATGATGTCATATAGGTAATAATGGATCGTTTAACAAAATCCACCCACTTTCAAGTCGTAAGACAAGACTTTTCCAGGTATGCTGAATTGTATATTAAGCAAATATTTAGATTACATAGGATTTTGGCGACCATCACTTCAAATAGAGATTCAAGGTTTACCTCAAATTTTTGGAAGGACTTACAAGCAGCGCTTAAGACTCGACTACAATTTAGTAAGGCTTACCATCTACAAACTGACGGACAATCGGAGAGGGTGATCCAAATATTAGAGGATATGCTACGAGTTTGTGTACTTGATTTTGAAGGTAATTAGGATGATAAGTTACATTTGGTAGAATTTGCTTACAATAACAATTTCCAGTAGAGTACTGTATGACACAATTTAAAACATTGCATGGGAGACCTTAACAAACACCTATTTGTTGGAACAAGGTAGGCAAACATAAGCTAACTGGACCTAAAATAGTTTAAGCCACATCGAAAAAGATCAAGATGATAGGTATTCGTCTAAATACAACTCAAGACAGGCAAAAGAACTATGCCGATCGTCGGAGGAGGCCATTGGAATTTGAGGTTGGTGAACACGTATTTTTGAGAGTTTTGCTGATTAGAGGTATATTGAGGTACGGGACAAAAGTAAAGCTTCAACCAAGGTATGTCGGACATTTTGAGATCCTCGATAAAGTTGAAAACCTAGCTTATTGATTGATCTTACATTCGAAACTCTTAAACATTCACAATGTGTTCCGTGTATTAATGTTAAAAAAATACCAGCAAAAACTCTGACATGTATCCTATAGTATGATACGATCAACATAAGCAATAGGGTGTCATACGTTGAAGAGCTGGTTCAAATATTAGATAGAAAGGAATAAGTCCTTAGGATGAAGATCTTGTGGACATATCATGACTTTAAAGAAGAAAAATGGAAAATCGAGGGATAAATGAAATGACAGTATCCTCACATATTCGAAGCATCCGAAAGATGATCAATTTTGAGAATGAAATTCTTCAGAGGGGGAGATTTGCGACATATTTCAAGTCAATCGCCTCCTCTGAAGTGATTAAATGAACAATGGCTGAATGACAACTGATTTCTAGGTCGGATTAGGATGGAATTGACTTGAATGTGTCTTGGAAGTGATTCTTTAGCCACGAACAACCCCAGGTTGGTTGATTCAACAAATGCACATCTGGAAAACCCTTGTCGTATCAGCTACTGCCCATCTCCTTAGCCCGGTAGACTCTGACCAACGAGTAAGTAATCTTAATGTTCCTTATTAATTATTTCGCCAAATGGATAAATCAAATTAACCGCATAAATACTACAACTTAATCTTATTAAACACAACCTCCTAACCCGATTGTCCAGACAATTGTCGAACGACTTTTCCATGCTTGACCACTCAGATAGCTCGTCCCCCACCTGACCACCCAAATGACCATCGAGGAGTCCTCTCTTCATTGGACAGTCATTGAATTGTCTACTCCTCCCTCAGCCAACCACTAAATAGTCAAATGTGGCCAAATCTCCCTTCACAAATAAACCCCGTCACTTGTCCTTCGTGTGCTACCCCCTCATGATTTTCCTTTAACTTAATCTTTACTTAAAAACCTAGTCTTTTACACTCATCATTGGTGCTAGCCGAGGGAGGCCTTTATGGCAGGCCACTGCCCCTACCACCCAATGGGTGCTGGCCTTGCCTCGGCCAGCAAGAGGTTGGCCTGGGCTATGAAGTTCCAGCTATTCTTCGCTCTTCTCCCATTTAGTTCATTCATCTAAAACCCTACATATAGTCTAGAGAAGTTGAGAGAAAGAGATGAAGAGAAATGGAGTTGCTACTGTGAGGATTTCGAAAGAGAGCCATTGAGTTGCTATTGTCGAGTTGCGGTCGTACGCCTTGGAGGAACGCACCCCCACCACCTTGACTTGGACACTTCTTGGTTTAGGCAAGTGGTGACCTAATTCCATGCTTTAGGAATCCTCGATTTCTTCTAGATTTCTGTTTTAGGTGGATACATGTTCAAAAGATATAATTATTAGGGTTGCATATACTATTCTATAATATTTTTGGTCAATCTTCATGCCTCCTCCGATCACTTAGATGTTTTTATTAAACTTTGGAAATTGCATATGTACACATGCTTGATTTGATCGTTCATGGAATGGGATGTGCATGATTCAAGTGAGAATTCGAGTTATATGATAGGATTGTATGGTCTTAAATTTAGCCGAGTTATGCATAATATGGAATATGCATAGCAAAGCCAAATATTTTACTCTGTAGTCAGTTGCATGTGATGTTTATGGAATGTGGATGCCCCTAAAGTTGGGATCCTTCAAATGGTGATGGATTGGGATCAGAGGTGATCGCCAATGCCCTTCGAATGAAACTCCTAGAGTGCGATTCGAATGCATTTGAAGTGAAGATTCCTAGACAAAAGGTCCAGAGTCTCGTTATGATAGGTTAGCTAAATTGTTTATATCAAGAGTTGAATGACACGAGATAGTTCTTGATGTCAATATCAAACGTCAGACGATGTGGGGCCCCTTTTGAGTAGGGGAGGATATCTCGGATGAACGGGGATCATGACTCTTAGATAGAGTGTGCGCAATGCCTTGAGACTAGATGCTTGTATTTGCGATTTAAATGACTTTGGAGTGAAGATGCCAAGGGTGTGATTTTGGAAGTCTTCTTGTGATGGGTTGGAAAAGCTAATGCCAAATAGTAAAAAAAATAGTGTTTTGACACCATATGCATACTTTGATTTGACTTGATTTTGGAAAGTTTTTAATGATTCTTGATAAGCTTGCATGCGTGTGCTAAGGATTGTGGTACATGACTTTTTACATTACATGAACTATGTGATTGACTCAGTTGCATGACTGAGTGTATTACTTGCTAAGTATTATGATTATTTTTTTATGGTTAATATTTTTTTAGATAATTAGTTATGGCATCACCCTTGCACCCTTTGACTAGGTATGGAATGTTGAACGAGTTTTGGTACGATCTTATGGAGTTTACTACTCTGCTCTTTCTTGGCGAGCATTTCATACGTCTAGAGAAATTTTCATCATCAACACTGAGTTATTTGCTGGTCATGGTCGATATAGCTTCTTTGCTTACTATGTAAGGCATGGTTCATGTTGGTTTGGGCCATTGCCTCCCTCGATGGTGATGAATTAGGGAGTCAAAATAATAGCAACTCCAATAGAGATTTTTGACTTCATCCCTAGTTTGTTTAGCTACTTCTTAAGTTGGTTTGAAGCTAGTTTTAAATGTTGTCCTAGTAGTTATTTTGGATCGGATTTAGTAGAGGTGATCATTTTGTGTGAAGGGTTGAACATCCATAAGAACTTCTTCCCCTCACTCTCCTCGTCACCTTGTTATTGCTCTCTTACATGTTATGTGCTATGTAATATATTAGTTATTAAATATAAGCTGTGCTATGTTTATTTTATGTTTGGCCTTAAGCTTTCGAAAGACGGAGAGTTGGAGATGAATCACTTTCACCGTGCCTAAAGTTAGTCAAATGAACTTAACTTAAATATAGATTAAATTTGTAAAATCGGTATCCAAGTAGTTCAGTTCGTGACAATAGAAAAAATACAAATCATTTAGACTTGCTATCCCTTAATGTTCTTGAAAAAAGAAGACTTACCATATGTTTGTCATTGATAGATTCATTTAAGGTTTTAAGCATATTTGTTAACTCAAACATCATTAGATATCTGATTAGCTAGCCAAATAAGTTGTTGAGCTACAAAATAGGAATGATATCGGTGTGACGGTAAACTGCAACTACATAACCAATCTGTGTTCGATAAGTACTTTTTTTTATTGGATCAGAATGTATACTATGCTATATTTTATATTTTGAATTGGTAAATCATTACCATGAAATACTTATTAAGAACTAAGTAAAAACAGTCTTTGTTGTCGGTTTGCGCTTCATTGGCTTTTTTTTTTTTTTGTGTGTGTGTCGAGGATCCAGCCTGGGGGAATTATATTTCCATTTTCTTTAATGAAATCATGAAGGAAATGTTTTGGTGAATTATTAAGTTCCAACGTCATTCCCTCAAAAGTAACGGCGCCGTCATCTTAGGTTGATTATCGGCCCAATTATGGCTCGGCCCGGACCGGCCCATAAGTTCAAGCCCAAGTCCAAGGTATCTGGCTGACGGCGACAGCGACAGCGACGTGGCGTCCACAATACGCTGAGCGCACCGGTTGGGTCGACCCGTTCTCTCCCCCCCGGTTCTATGCCCGACCCGAAAAACGGGTCTGTTTTCATTCTCTCTCCTCCACTTTCCTAATCCTATTTATTCTCTCTCTCCTCCACTTGAACAAGCAACAGTTTCTCCAGCGGAGCTTCAATTTCCGCCTCTCTTCCACCTTCCCTCCTTACGGTAGGCGCGATCTATTGGTTTCTGAAAATCAACGCGTTGATATTATATGATTTGCTTCTGAGAACGACGGCAATTGTCCGAATTTTCGAGTTCCTCGTTGTTCCTTTTGAAGTTGTGCTGATCGATTGTTATAGGATGAGATAGCTGCTGCGGCTCGATCAATCCTGCTTGCTTTGCTTGATTCTTTGTCTTATTTAGTGGATTGGGTTCTCCCTTACTGGGTTAAAGTGGAATCGGAAAGTGGTCTCCAGGTTTGTGTGGTTGGGGTGTGCGGGGGAGATTGCGAATGTGGACATTGATTATGATCGTGCTTGGGATATTGAATCGAAGGGTTGGAATTTTAGTACAAGCGAATTTGGATGACCAGTGATTTTTTTTTTGGATAATTAGGTCTTTGGGTAGTTGGGATGTTCAATTTTGCAAATTGTTGGCTTCAATTAGTTTGAGGTACAGACGCTGTCTCTCTCCACATGGCTGACATAGAAGAAAGAAATTTTATGGGATATGAATTCTAGAATTTTTTGAATTTCTTTGATGCCCTCAGTGTGTAATGCCAATACCGTTCTTGTTTGTCAGAGTGCTTGGTTGATTTACAGTTACCTGATGAACGCCAGTTTTCTAGCTATTATATGAGCTTTGTAGTGTTTTATCCCGTAGGTGTGCTCGAAGGTTCACTGCTTTGCGCGACAGTCTTAAAAGCTGCACAAGATGGTAAGTTTCATTGGTCTCGTATTCATGGTTGATGAATTGGCTGGAGTAGCACTTTTATTTACTTTAGAGACGTCTAAATTATTAAATTCATTCTTTTGGGGTAATTTGGAGATAAAGTACTCATGATAGTCATGTAATGTATGAATTAAAAGAGTGTATTGCTGGGTCAGTTTTCATAATAAGATTTACTGATGTACCTTAGGCAGAGACTAATCCCTTCTGGCTTATGTTTCGAAGAAAGAAGGGGATAGAGAGAGATGGAGAGAAGGGGGCGAGAAAACTAGATTGAATAAAGAGAAAACAAGAAAACGGGTGGTCACCAGACAGGAGCTATGAATAAAAAGCTATATAAAGTGGAAAAAGGAGTTGATGTCATTGTCCTAAAGGCTGCTGACAGGGATAAACTTTGCTGTGCAGATCTTGTTGAATCTGTAACTCATCTGATACTAATCTCTTTGTCCTTATACAAAAAGATATTAATTCTTATGTGTAGTTGAAGTTGTTGAACTCTGAGATCGAGAGTCATTTAGTACTAAGCGTACTCTACGATGAACACCGAAAGATCCCCCCTTTCCCACCCCAAAAAATTATCTATCCGCTTTTGCTGGAAATCGTACTGTTGTTGCAGATGATTACATGTGCCTGAACTTAGCTTATATTGGTTCACAAACTACACTCTTTTCTCTTGACATGACTTTTGTATTGATAACCATTTAATATTCACCACTAAGCTAATTATGGAAGCAAAATAAGGATGCGATGTAATCTGGTAGCTTGCTCCTTCAACATTCTGTGTGTTCAGATGGTGGGGTTTTATTTCATGGTTTCTGTTTTTGATGAGTCAATGGAATGTTTATGCTCTTTACTGTGATCTGGGTATGACGCTACAATTTTCTTCTGATTGTATAACCAGTATTTTGGTGGATATGGATATCATGGGACATCATTTGAGCAAACGTATCGCTGTTACCCAGCATCCTTCATTGAAAAGGTCAGGACTACCTTCTATCTTTGCAAACAATATGGTAGTGAAATTTTACCTCTTTTCAATAGATAGACTATATTCTATGTGAATGATTTTTAAGGATTAGATTATGCAGTTTTTACTGAACCTAGCATCATCATCATCTAGATGAGCTGATTCCATTGTCATAACCTGGAACTTTCCTTGTTAGAGGTCAGTTCTTGGTTTCTAGGAATTAGAATGACAATCTGCCCTGCTAGTTTAAGGTTTCACTCCCAAGTAGATCCTGGTACTCTTTTTCTTTCTCGCTGAATTTTTTTTTTTTAGTTTCTTCTTTTTAACTCTTGCTTTTTCTTTGATGTGCAGCCACAAATTGAAAGTGGTGACAAAAGTGAGTTTTTACATTCACCACCTGTGGGATGAAAGTTGTTTCTCTTTTCTTACTCATCCTTCTGATGATACCTTTCTTTCTTCTGCTTTCACAGTTATAATGCCTCCATCTGCCCTCGATCGACTAGGTTTGCTGACTTACTAGTTGCATGTATTCATCTTTGGGTGTTTGCTGTACCATGTTTTGGGAAGCTCATTTAGCTTATTGTTACAGCGTCCCTGCATATTGATTATCCAATGTTGTTTGAGCTGAGAAATAATTCTGCTGAACGGGTCTCTCATTGCGGTGTTCTCGAGTTTATTGCTGAAGAAGGGATGATATACATGCCATATTGGGTAGAATTCTCTTTTTCTTTGTTTTAATTCACTGGTGTTATTTGCTTACAGATTCCATTATCTTCTTAATCTTTCCTTTTTCTGGTTCATTTATTTGATCTAGATGATGGAGAACCTGCTATTGCAAGAAGGAGATTTTGTCCAAGTGAAAAATGTAACTCTTCCAAAGGGAACATACGTTAAACTGCAACCCCACACAAAGGACTTTTTGGACATTTCCAACCCAAAAGCAATGTTAGTTAACATTTCTTACTCTCAGTTTATTTTTATATAGCTTGCCATTGCTCCCTTTCTGGTAATGGACAGAATATGGATTTTTTCCAGTCTCTTCTTTATGTTGTTTGAATGTTCATGCTGACTGAACTTTGTATTGGAGGATGCCTGGTGTATCAGGCTAACTACCCCTGAATTGGTATGCTTGCTGCTGCAAGGTTGAAAAAACGAAGGGAGATATGAAATCAGAGTATTTGAAGTTTATTAAAAATTCACTAGAAAAAAAGATGAGAATCATGTTGTATATATTATGCGACAATGGAATTGAAGAGAAAGCAAAAATCCTAAAAGGTTATAAAGTCCTGTGATTGAAGTATATGGATTATCAGGTTTTAATTAAAGACATTATAATTTTCAGTTTCTAGGAGAAAGTACAATGATCATAGTTTTGTGGAGTTCATAGTTTGTAGGAGAAAGTACAATGATCAAGCTTAGTTTTTCCTTCTCTAGTTTGAGGAGCGTTTTAAATTACTTTGGCAATCTTCTTTGAGACTGCTTTTTTATCCATTCTATTGTACAATCAACATAGTCCAACTGACCTCGAGCCTAGCACTCTATTAGAAGTTTTCTCAATTTCTTTTTTTAATAAGATATGATTGTAGTTTTTTAATTAGACTATTTTATGATGCAAGTGCACATCTAATTTTTTGTTGTTTGAGTGGATGCTTGGTCTGTTCATATAAAGTTGTGGATCTACTTATTAACACAGGAGGTGAGATTAGCAGTTTAGACATGGATCATGTACGTTTGCTCACTTCGAAAAATACTGATGAAGTTTGATTAGTTGCTAGAAGAGTGGTCTTGATGATGCACTTAAAGTTTTCTTAATTCCATGTGACTCAAGAGGATGGTTAGTTGCTAGAAGAATGGTCTTGATGGTGCGCTTACAGTTTTCTTAATTCCTTGTGACTGAAGAGGAAGAATTATTTCAATTCTTGGATATATATTTCATCGAGCATGTGATATTGTTATGTTTTGGATTTGTAATAATCTTTTTTAGTGGTTTACGTTCTTGTTTTGCAATGTGTAGCCTCGAGACTACTCTGAGGAATTATTCCTGCTTAACCACTGGGGATAGTATCATGGTGGCATATAACAACAAAAAGTACTATATTGATATCATAGAGACAAAGCCTTCTCATGCCATAAGTATAATTGAGACAGACTGTGAGGTTGATTTTGCACCTCCGTTGGATTACAAAGAACCTGAAAGGCCTGTAGCACCTGCTCCAAGCAAGGGACCGGCTCAGGGTATGCCTTTTCCTGTGCTCTCCATCTTCATTCTCTCGCTTTAGTGTCAGGACATGGGTCAGCCTTTCTTGTATCTTTCTCAAGGTAGTTGGTATTGGAAACTATTTATAACCTTTGAGATTAATGTAATGGCATAGACATTAGTGGCAGGGTTAAAAAATCCTTAAGATATCACCTTGGCTGCAATAGCTATCACTTCCCTTTGCAAAAAGGATTCATATGCTATTGTAATACCCATTGCCAATCCCTTAGTTGGCTTAATAAAGAGTACAAAATCCTTGGATCATCTGTGTTTATAGGTTTTAAGTGCATTGGACAAGTTTCCACAGTTGTTCCCTCATCATACAAGGAATGCCAGCAGGGCATTTAACTAACGTGTGCCATAACTAAGATCGTTTTCCCTCTATGCTTTCAGTTCAAGAGGCTGCTGAGGCTGAACCAAAGTTCAACCCTTTCAGTGGAGCAGGTAGACGCTTGGATGGAAAGCCATCGAAGAATCCACTCATGCCTGCTTCCACAAGTGTTTCCATGGGCAATCAATCTGCTGTTGCTAATGGTAAAGGAACCTTATCTGCAGCATCTACTTCACAATCGGCAGGCCAAACTCAAGGGAAGCTTGTTTTTGGATCAAATGCAAACCGTACTCCAAAAGAGAAGCAAAAGGTATTGCTTCTCACTGTTTATACATATGCTCTTGTTCTGCGGGAGAGGGGAAAAGAGAGACCATGATGATGATGCCTACTCACATTAGTCTTTTGTTCTCACATCTGTAGGAGGCTCCAAAAGACTCTAAACAAGAGCAACCGCCAAAGGAAGAGCCAAAGTTCCAGGCTTTCACAGGGAAGAAGTATTCACTGCGTGGTTGAGTTATTCTAAATGACTTGTTCTGCTCAAAGCATTCATGTATGATATTGAGAACACAGCACCTTTGCATGTTTGCTATATGTCATCGTGGAAGGGTAACTCCAGGCAATATTAGGTGTTGTGGATAATTTAATTGACATGTAATTATGAACGATCGGATCTCTCTCTCTCTCTCTCTCTCTCTCTCTCTCTCAATCTGTGGTATATCTATCCACTGCTTCTCAAGCATATGTAGTAGCTCTCCTGCGTATCCCCGCCAGCTTACATCCACGATGTAAGTGGGCATGTCCTCTCACCCATGTTGTGTTCTCCTTCCCCTGCTTAGGCCATTTATGCTCAGACTCATGTTGACACCAAGGAAATGCAGTAGAACACTATCGTTGCGCATCATTGACAGGCCAAACATTTTCGATGATTGAGATTCCATCAAAGATGCAGCCTGTCTGTGACTGGTTTTACTTGATGGACTCAAAAAGCCGGGAAAATAAGTTCCATAGATTGTTCTCGTTAGGGTACGTTTCCTGCTCAAGGGAAATATGCTCTTTAAGTATTTGGACAGTCTAAGCAGCTGGACTTCGAGTGAATCTAACAGGCGCCTAAAATGTTATTATGTGCATATGGATTCTAGGGGAAATAATATTTTGGATGGTGCTAAGCCAAAAAAGGTGAACTTCGAAGGACCCCATAAGCGCTAAAGAAGTGTAATGCCGTGCAAATGTGGCCGACTGTCACGCGTTTAAGGGACCGTTTTAGGGAAATTACCCTTTAGTTTTGCTCATAAATCTGTTAAATGCAATGCTGTCTTCTATTTTCAGACCTTGTCCTTTTGTTTCCCGTTCTATGATGGAGAGAGAGTACTCATCAATTTCATCTGAAAGTGGGGAGTGAGGAACGTGTTAATTGTGTGTAAAGCCACTTAAAATCTAGGTCACATCTGCTACGTCAATATCATCCCATAGGATAAGTGAAGTTGGTCCATTCCTAAACGACCCTGAGATCATAATAGTTCAAAGATTAAAGAATAATGCGAATGTTGCTTCATTCATCATTGTGTTTTCCTCCATCATTAAAGGATGGCTTTTAGGGCATCTTTCACATAGAGGTACTTGAATGGGAACCCCAGTTCCTTGGCTTTAGCAGGGACAACCTTTTGTCCGTCCAAAACCTGCGACAAAATTGGCCTCAATTGACCGGAAGAGAGAAGCTGCAAAAGTAATGCAAGGAAGAAGTCCTCACCACACAAGCACCTTCTCCGAGCACTGCTTTGAGGGCAAAGTCTGGTACGGGCAACCAAGAGGGCCGGCCTAATACCTCTCCGAGCTGTCGACACAATTCTGCCAAGCGTACTGGATTCGGCGCAGTCCCATTGATTACTCCTGTTAAACCTTGCTATCTTAGCAAAAATAGAGAAAAAGGTGTACCGGTTTTAAGTTTTATATGAGAATAAAGGTTATCCCTGCGAACTATCTGCTAGCTGAATTAATAATACTAAGACATCAGTGGGTGCAGTAAGTAATTAATCGACAGTTCAAACTTCAAAGCTTCACCTTTGTAAGATGGATTGATTAGAGCTTCGTAGATCAGGTTTACTAAGTCATCCACATGAATCCACGAAAACCTACACAATGATACAAATTATTGGTTTCTAAAACAACAGAGTAAACCGCATTTCAATTGCATAAATCCACAAAGATACAACAAAAGAGTAATTAGTTGAAGAAACATGAAAGCTCACATAGACATGACAAGACCATAGGAATTAATCAGATGCTACTAGTTCTCCATGCTTCTTGCTTTACACAGCAGAACAGGAGCAATGATCCTAGACGAAAACTATGTCTGTAACTACTAACAAGGAAGCAATATAGGGTAAAATATTCAGAAATCAGTACCATTGTTGACCAGAGCCCAATGGTCCACCAGCGAACATCATGAAGAGAGGGACCATTTTAGCTGCAGGGCATCACAAACAGAAGCAAGCGACTTAAAATCGTTCCACAAAACACAAACAGACCTAATGAAAGTCTTTCAATGCATAAAGTGTATACTTTTTAAAATTTAATGCCCCTAAAATTTTTTTAGAACTAATGTACAGAACTAACACAAGTTTTATTACTTCTGCCATTATTATCTCTATCTCATTGAATCATCCCAATTGATGGGGGTTTTAAAATATAGTCATAGAAAACAAAGGAAGGAAAAATGTTATCACCCTTAAAAAATGAAACTATCAAAAGGAAAATCATGAGGTAGATAGCTGGCAAGTCAGAAAACAGATAGAAAGCACATTATACCTAAAGCACCACCATCTTTACCAAGAACGACACCTATACGGATAAGGGCAACCCTAACATCCTTGTTCACTTTGAGAGCTGTTGCCTCCCATTCTCTACAGACCTGCACAAAAATGCTTCAGTAGATAAAGCAATTGCTAGACTTGATTACTGTGCAATGCAACAAGAATCTAACATGAACTTCTTTTGGCATATCTTCTCCAAAAGACAAACTTTAATTGAAAATTTAACATCTTCTCTAACAGAAAAGCAAAACCATCTGCATTAGTGTTAGAAGCTGGGCAAGAAAGCTTAGTTTGTTCAATCGTTTCACCGATCACACAAGACTTTGAAACCTTCATTTGATTTTTTTCTCTATTTTGGTTTTCTTAAATTCTCATAAGTATGAAAATCAAAAGAAAATGAAAAGCTAAATTCATGCCATGTGTTATCACAAGGATGGACATGTCTCAATCCTCTATAAGCCTATAGTTGAACTTAAAGCAGCAAATACTGACAAGGTCTGAATATATCATTACTTGCCAAGTGCAGTTCTTTTGTACTTACCAAGAACAGCACATAGCAATATAGCAGTTCAGAATATGGGACATGCCAAACACATTAAAGGGAATTGCAATGCATGAGGCATCAAACACTTACTATTGACATAGAAACATGAGGACTGATAGAGACTGACCTGACTAGAACACCTAAATAGTTTGATTTCACTAGTACTATAATCAAACAGGAGTGTTCCTTTCATATTAAACTGACTCTTATCAGAGGAAGGTCGCAAATCTATGGAAGTCAATAGTTTCATCCCCAAAGCTCATCGAGGTAAGAAGCCATTACTTAATTCCCAGAGTCACAAGTTTGGGAATGATAGTAACAAGGCAGGGAATTCATCTTTCTAGAGGCTAAGTTATCATTGGATCCCTGATAAATCCAAATTTTAAACTAAATGAATGGAGGAGCAGGGTAGGGATGACGGAGATGTTTGAAAAAAGGAATGCAAAGATGCTACAATCCCTGATGGAACCACTGTTAACAAACTTTCAAGGTCTCCCATCACTATTTGTTCTAGTTTCTTTTGAGCAGCCGGAAGATATGCTTGCGGTAATATAGGAGTATGACTAATTAGAGATATCAGTGTTTTACAATTCAAAAATTGTAGATCTGAAGCAAAGATCTTAAGGCAATAACGTCACAGTTTACCTGATGAAGATTGATAGAGCTATATGAACTTTGTACATGTTCCCCACAAAATTTTTTGACTACAAAGAATATAATACGATTGAATGACCAACCTCAGCCAAGTAATCATTTCCTGATGGACTATGCTCATCGAACACTCGTGTTTCACTGCTGCCTGAAGATTTGGAAGAAAACAAACAGATGATTAGGTTCATTCGAAGGGTCAATATTATCCATTTGTAATCAGAGAAGTGCAATTCAAACATCAAAGTACAAGCAATTTAAGAAGTAATGAAGAGACCGTCAGAACTTTCATGCCCACATCTCTGTCATGATTATTCAAAGCATGAAGTCAAAATAAGCAACGGGTGACTACTTATTGAAACGATCTTCTTCCTAAACTTGTTTCTTGCTAGTATGAAGATATAGGATAACTTCAGTGGTGAAGGGATTCACTCCTTTTCATCAATGGAAGAAAAACTCAAACAGTAGCAACAACGTATGACCCAGGTATTTTAATGCACTAACACTTGAGCTACTTTAAGAGATTTTAATTTGCAAAAATCGGAACCAGTATGTAAGATTATCACTGATGAAGCATATAATCCCTCCAAATATGATCACAAGGCTGTGACAAAATGCATGGTCCAAGGCTACAGTGATATTGCTTCACACTGATAATAAACTACTGTGAAAATGTATCTCCAGACAATTGTCTTGTTGATTTTACAATGAGACTCCAGTTGTCCACCCACAACAACATAATTAATGTTTAGATTTCTCTCCAGCCCAAAATAAAAATAAATTACACTACACGTGTTTATTCCAAAACACCACCACCCCACCCAAAAAAAAAAAAAAAAAAGAAGCCCCCAAAGGAAAAGGGGAAAAGCCAAAAGGCAATACAATGGCACATTCATTTGATTGTTAGGCAAGCATTTCATAACAGATTTTTGACACAAGCATTTCATAACAGATTTTTGACAAAACACATGCACAGTAAACGAGTGCTATCGTGCTATATTTAGTGTAGCAGTCACCAGAAGAACAGTAGAAATGGGATCAGAAAGAGACCGTAGTAACCAACAGCAGTTGCACTGACCAAAACTGTAGGCCGATTTTCTTCTGGGGATGCATTTATGTACTCTACGACCTTCAGTCATCGAAATAATTGAGTGAACAACCAAATAACATAATCTGACAATGTCAGCGACTTCATGCTATGCGAAAAACGAATCAAGACTTCATGTCATGAGGTTATACCTCAAAAAGTCTACAGAATATACTGATGGAAAAAGGGGAAATGTTTTCTGACCTTTGAGGTTACCCTAATTCTGCTGTCTTTTATCTCTTTTTTGATCTGCAAAAAATCTTTAAAATCACAACATGCCAGAAATGCAGATACACCTTTTCATGTATTGGCATGACTAACTGAAGGAAGACAAGTGTCAAGAACCATGAGATACAGTACACTGTGCTTTCAAGTAACATAAGTAAATCCTTATATTCTCTACAGATACACCTTTTATACATGGAGATAAGTTTCAAGTACAGTGAGAACATATAAATAGACCTTATATTACCTATAGATGGGTAAATTGTTTTCTTAATGCATGATCCCCCTTTGCAGATTAGTTTTGGTGAGGCTCCTAATAACATAGATGCACAGAAATGACACATTTTGACAGATCATATGAGCTGAAACTAGAAAGATCATTCACAATGTATCGGAAACATAATAATTCAGGATGTATTAAAATGAATGAGTCAGAAAGCATTTTCCCAAAAATGATCAATCATATAACTCATAAAAATGTATTAAAGAAAAATATCTTTATCGTTCACGAAAATGTTTAGACACAAAATTGAAAATTTTTCCTTGAGTAATTATTTCAAGCAATGTAAGCAATTAGTCTACGAAAATGTTTTCTAAACCATTCATTGCCTGCCAAACAAATCAAGCAAATATTATTCACTTGCTTGCATCATTAGTCAACACAGCTTCCTTGCAAGGTAATATTTGACGAGATTAATAGATTCCAATATGATACTGACCTCAGATGACCACCTTGTACTAATTGGCATTCCGGCAAGATTGACAACAGCATTGGACATTTGGATGCAGTCTTTCCACTTTGGCTCCTCCGCGACTATAATTCCGGGATAATCTTTCACTATGTTCACCAGGAAGTAATGAAGGTCGGATTAGACATATTTAGCATTTCATGTGGCAACATGCAGCTGAAGCTATAATATAAAAGAAGAAATTATGCACAGGTAAATATAGGCTAAATAAACAATGTCTGTAATTCAAGAAGAGTAAGTTTGTGAATATATGTGAAGAAATATCAATAAGCAATGCGATATTGCTATACAATTCCAGCAGATCCTATGAGAAATCTTACATGTTTCTAGAAATAATGAAACTTGTAAAGGTATCTAAAAGTAGTCATTACCTTCTTACCCGGAAATATTAACTCTGCTCTCGATCTAGAACGAGTCAAAACATGCACGGTATGATTGTCTGCAAGATAGAACACGTTCAAATTATTTCTAGCCAAAACAGCAATGATTCGTATACTCAAGGTCCCCAATAAGATGGGAGAGGCAGAATGAGTTTGTTCAATATAATTCATTAACAAATAGATCAATTATTTTACAATAATCTAGGAGAAGAAATAAAAAAGCAAAGCACAGGAGGCAATTTATTCTTGAACACATGCTTGTTGGTGGGAGCATTAGAAGAAAAAGAACTAAACAATACTTCAATAATTCCATAAGGTTCCACATAGCTATGTGATCAATGATGGACATAAAAGTGTGAATAAACTCAAATCTGTGGTGGCATGCATTGCAAGAAGGTGGAGGCACTGGCGTGCACATTGTGGTGTGTGACTGGTGAGTGGTCTAAGCATGTCATTGCAAATTGTTCATGAAGAAGTCTTGGAAATATATAATGCTGCAACTACCATTAAAGAAGATTGACAAAAACTAAGAGTGCAACTAAGTGGCAAATGAGAACTTTGCCAACACATATCTAACAGATCATTCAATGCGTAATGCAAAACAAATTGAAGAAGATGAAAATACACATGGATAATGAATCCGAGACTTATTTCTGTACCAAATGAAACTTAGTGCAGTAAAATATCCATTACATCAGTATGAATAGAAGTATTGACCATGACCTGCACGCAATCTCTGCACTAGCCTCCTACCAATAAAGCCTGTAGCTCCTGTTATCGAGACAATCATCTCATTTTCCTGCAGCATCATAAAAAGGGTGAAAGAAGATACATAAAAAGATGTCACACCATGACTATAGGAGGACGTACCATGAAAATGTGCAAAACCTTATAACATAAGTGATAAATACCAAAATTATCAATCCTTGTATGCTTTCTCTTATGAGACCAGGCAACAACCTGAACTTCCCCAATCATATAGCACAGAAAAACTTGGACAGCCTCAAAGCCAAAAAGAAAAAGGAACGACGTATGTAAGTTGAAAAAAATCAAGAAAGCATACATATGAAGCTTGAGAGTCATTCTCAATGACTTTTAGATGATGGAAATAAAGTAGTTGAAAAAATTTAAAAAGGAACAAGTAATACTAGGGACTGCAAAATTGAAGGAAATAAACTACATGTGCAATAAATGGCAAAAGATGAATCTTGCTCAAGCCTATGATGGCCAGACTAATTGGCCGTAGACAACCTGCATAATGCAAATTCAAACATCTGGGATACAAAGAAAATAGGAAATGGCCATTGGCAACACTAGACCACTGTTGACTGATACTTCACACGGTCGATTAACAGGTGCACTCTCGTAAGTTGTGATACCAACCCACACAGCAAAATATACGAACGCAAACCATACTCTGCGCCACGCCCAACATGGAAGAACACCAGCGCATCATCATGTACAGTTGTTAATCGAGCAAACAACAAGAAGTTCTACTCTACTCTGAATTTCGGAAACTGGAACCTTCTGAGATTGATCGGAGGCACAAAACACTTGGAATCTCCTCGCATCACGGACCTAACAATACCAACAACAGCGGCATTCGGTCAAGCAAAATGAGCAAACGAACTTGTGCTATACTACAACTGGAGGCAACTTATTATTGGTTACCACTCACAGAGAAGGACTGAGGAATGTAGAGAGAGGGAGACATGGACTGGGTCCAGGTCAGAGCAGTGGCTCTGACGATCACCATTGGGAGGGACCTACGAAGGTATTAAGGCTCTGTCAAGCTCCGAAGGAGAGCGTCGATGGCGTGCGGAAACTGAGGATGGCGATGATGGAGGAATGATATGATGGGTTCGTGCGAGCGCGAGTCGTGGCCGATTTAAAGCCACAGCTATGCCAAGAACTCCATATCCATCGTCGTCATTCGCTATGAGTCCTGTCCTCTTCTTTCTTCCTCTTGAGATGACGACGTTTTTCCTCTGGGGCAGACGAATTTTTCGAAAAAGACTATATTTCTTTTTTCCCCTTTTCCTCGCATTAGTTTTGAAAAGGAGAATGGCTAAGCTCTAAACTGTAATGCGTTCTATAATATTATCACAGAATTTTTAATTTATTTGATATAATTTTTTAAATATTAATTTAATCTATAAACTTTTCATTTTTTTAAAACTTCAAATCCCTCTTACATAATATAGTTAAATAATTCCTCCAATACTATTCACAAATTTTCATAATTATACTATAATCTAGATTTTGAAATATCTGTCAATTTTAACCATTCCCTAAATGAACAAACAAAAAAGCTACATTTTTGCTACTCTTTTGCATTTTTTGGTTTTTACAAACACTACAATAATAATTGAAGTGTATTTTAACTTGTGATATTTATAACAGAATGCGTAGAAGCTTATTTAGAGATCATAAGCTAAAACATGGTTAAATGGAACTATCATAATACTTATAAATAACAAAAGATAAAAATGCGGTGTTTTTCTAAATGCAGTTAGGAAGTTGATTGAAATGAAAATATATTTTGAAATCTGGAAAATAATGTAATTATGGAAACTTGTATATAAAATTGAAAGGCCAATTGAACTTTGTGATGGACAAGATCAAATAAATTAAAGATTTAGAACCTAATTTCTTTTTTTTTTGGTCAATGCAAACTAAATTAAACATTTAACAATATTTTAGGGTTTACACTAAATAAATTAAAAGCTTAAAGACGACCCTGTACATTGGGCCAAGTTGAAGGATTATTCATTTCCCTTTTGAGGATTTCGTACAACAAACAAGGAAAGTTGCCATATCACATAATAAGCAGATTTTATTCTTAACATTGTGATAATCAATGGAATTTTTTTTTTGAAAAAAATGAGGATGAATACACAATTAAACAATCTTTTAAGTCTCACCTAATTACTCTTCTTAAATTATTCTTTAATTGCATGAAGAATCCGACAAGATTGCATTTAGCTAAGCGGATTTTTCTGTCTCTTACTCTATTATTAGATCCAAAGTATTTCATTTTCTCAAGAAATTACTAATTTTAATAATATAATTTGAATTTTTTTATTTAACCCAATGGCTTTCTAAGATGGAAAGAAAAAAATTTATTTGCATGTGTGTGCAAAATCGATACTAGTATATTAAGTAGCATTGACATTAACAAGCGACATAACACGAGACGATACGGTGACACGTCATTTCTAAAAAAATAGAGAATTCCAACGCATTGACATTTTGTGTATTTAATATATATTTTTGTATGTACATGATAAACTATCACTTCAAATTGACGAATTCAACTACCTTCCATTCGACCAAAAAAAAAAAACTACCTTCCATTCAAATAATCTATAAATTTTGAAGGGAAAAACAAGCAATCCACAATCCACCATTAAATTTAACATTCAACAATAAGTAAAAAAATCTGTGCCATCAAATGTGACAAACAATCATTTAGCTACATTATCTACTCTTTTAAAAAAAGCAATAGATTCCATTTCCGGCTCATGAAGTGAAAAGACTCGCAACTTCAAGCACCTAAACATCTTTAAATATGTCAAATGAATCTCCACCAATATCCCACTTTTGGTCTCTCTTTTTGCATATTGTGGGTTTTTTCTTGATAAAAAACAAAATAGCTACGAATAAAAATCAAATAGTTTGCATGTTTTGGGGTTATCTTGTTTATTCTCACTTAGTGCGATATTCTCACTTAGTGCGAAAATGAGTAAGTACTCTAATTTCTCTTGACAAATGAAGTAAAAGATGGTTGTACTAGAAGTTTTAAAGCTATGTTTTCAAGCATAGGTGTGATTACGCACACGGTTTACCCACTTAGCCCTAGGATCCTTAGAATATCTATTTTGAATGGAATCAAATTTTCTAACATTCTCATTTTTGCTTCCAAAATCTACATGCTTCGAATTCGCCTTATTGCACTTATCCAAATTAGGAAGTATTTCTTAAGACATCTTAATCTTTCTTGGTTGATCTCCTTATATTTGTATGGAAGAACTAGAGTACGATCTTCATTAAGATCATATCAAGGAAATAATAATTAATAAAGTAATAATCCCATACAATCTCAAAACTTGCCTATGATTCAAGGCATCTGCCATTGGAGTGGTGTTCCTCGTCCATTGCTCCATAAGAATTGTATGAATCACTTTATAAAACGTAGACTTCTCATATAGCCTTTTTCACTTCATGTATATGTAGCTTTCTTCACTTTTGAATCATTGAATTCCATACGTCATAAAATAAGTGAAGAAAAAGTTTGTCGATGTCATAGATCTAAGCATGTCATAAATAGAAGCCGTGAAGGAAAATACAAAATCAATCTAATCTCACCAAATAATCCAACACCTTTTGTTTGACCAACTTAGCCCTTCATTGATTATAAGTCACATGCACTTCATATAGTTTAGGACACGTCATTAATTCACATGCATGTCATTGAGTTGTGCATCAAATTCATGTAATTAGCAATTGCACATCATGTAGAACTAGATACATAATTGCCATATCAATCTTGCGCGTCATTTATAAATTGCATTTTTAGGTCATGAAAAATGTTATACCATGCTAGACTAATAGGATAAATTGGTATTAGACCTAGGGTTAGTTAATGCATATCATATTAAATTAGAGTTCATATTATTATTAGATAATTAATTTTGAAATATAGTAAAAAATGCTTTTATGATAGGTTAGTAGCATGTTTAATTTAGGCATTTATTAATTTCGTATTTTATTAATAAATGAAAAACACCAAAAAAAAATCTTTTGCATGTCACTTAGATAATTACATCTCTTTGGTTAATTTAGTTAAATCGCATGCCATATGGACTAGTTTAATTTACGATAACTTGCACGTCGAATTATAACAAAAACCACAAAAAAAAAATCATTTGGCTTGTTTTGTTAGATCATATTTGTAATTATTTGATGTTTTATTTCATCAAGTATTTATATTAATGTTTGCATACCCACATGGACACTTGCATGTTAGGAGATAGGAGTTAAATTGAATCAAAGTTGCCCGACAAACATTTTTTTTAAAGAAAAGGTACCAAAATGGCATTACAGTGATCTAATGTAACCAATTTCCGGTACCCATAATCTTTGGTTTATAAGAGTAAAGTATATCTCCCGATATTTGACTTGGGTTTCTAATCGACCTACCAAAAAGAAGATTAGTGGTGCAATTTTGCATGAAAAGAACCTTAACCCGAGTCGTGAATTAGTATGAGCTTGTGAAAACTCGAGCTAAATCAAACTTAGTAATTTATTAGCCGAACCATAAGAGGTGCACCTTTGAAAAGGTTGTGGCTACTTGGCAATTCTGCTTGGGATTGAACTTAATGAACTCTAGTGGACTTATGCCGATTTTCATTTTTCAAAAATAATATTTTTGTTTGGCAACAATGATACCAGGTATGTCCCTCATACATGTTAAATGTTCTTGCATTAGGGAGGTATAAAGGGGTAATTTGAACTAATCATTTTCTTGCAGGGAGGTGTTGAGATATATGTTCTAAATTTAATTATTGAAGTGTTGTTTGCTTATAAATGTTGCACATGTCATGATCATATTTGCACTACACTTCAGAACACACAACTTGTGGCCGAACTTGAGCCGCATGGGATTGCCTAAAATGGTGTTGATGTAGATACCACTTTGGCCGCATCACTTATCTCAACCTTAGAATTTCTTTCTTGGTGTCTGGAATAGCCACCTCTGTTCGCATGCTTGTGACCTAGGTTAGCTCTTGAACTATGGTGGAGGCATAAGGACTTGACTTAGTCACCGTGCCGACGGTTAGTCCCATCACCCTTGTGGCTCCACCTTATCAAGCCATTTTCAAACCACTTTTCATGTGCATGTGCATGTAATTACCTTCGATCTATTTGTGAAGTAAGTTTTCTACCCTCATCTCGCAAATAATCTACATCACTATAATTTTTTGTCAGTCCATGACACTAAGTTACATGCCAAGTCTTGGTCTATATATCAAGACATTTGACTTGTTCCTCTCCCAAAGTCGAGCTCAATATGTGGTGGGACAAGTTAGAATGAACTAGTTCTGACTTTATGGAATCCAAGATTAGCCACCTTGTATGCTGTTGAGAATTGAGGTTCATGAGGGCCTAATTCAAGCTTTGTTGTACTTTTGGTGCCTTAAGACATCTACATGCATATTTGGTAAGCATGAACTCACTCCCACCTTGGAAGAATATAGCATTGTCGTCAAAAAACCTTTGGGATTAGAATTGGTTAGTCCACCTATTGGAATAGAATGTGTATCTATTTTATTTGATTTCTTGAGAATCAGAGACACTGAAATAAGAAAAGTTTTGAAAGCAAATCGCAATACTTGCCCTTACTCATTTGCATATAAATGTTTTAAAAATGCCACATATTTTCAAACAAGTAAAATCTTTCTGTTAGCTTTCTTTTAATTCATAGTTTTTTCTCATTGCAAAAATGCTATTACTCCATTGATTGCTTAGGTAGTTAACAAGTGTGTGTAGGAATAAACTGTGTTAATATTATCTTGGCTGAAACATTTCTTTCCCTCACTTGATAATAAAGAAAATAAGGATAGGATTATACATGCTTCCCCTGAGCTGTTACAAATTTGGTTTCTCGCTCACATAAAAGATTTTGGGATCTTCATGGCCATCTGTGAAACTAATAACTTAGACCACCTACTTTTGAAATTTGAGAAGAAGAGAGAACATGCCCCAGATATCATTATTCTAGATGGTTAGTTTTTATGAAAAATCCCAATTTTAATTATTTTTTATGGCATGCTAAGTGGTTCCAAGTTTGAGAAGTAAGGCTTGCATGTGGAGGCATTGGACTGGTTCCTTTGTTGGGATTCGCCGGCGCAACCAGGTATCATTCATTCACAATAGTTTGTCAATATTAAGTTGTGCAAGAACTTCCACTAGCTTTAGTGATGGACCCAATTCGATCTGATTTTATCTACAATAATCGAAATGAAGAGGACATTGTCAACTTGATCAAGTTGATATGGGATATGTGTCACCCATGCCAATTTATATGGCTTGAAGAATAGTTAAAAGGAAGAAAATTGAAGTATTATGTCTCGATCGAATACATTAGTCAACATAATATACCAAATGAGGTGCTTCTGGAGATACTTGATGTACTTGTAAGAGTCATTAATCGTGCAAAAATTAGACAACTCAAGAGGAAGGCGGAACAATATTAAGAACTTGCCTCTAAACTTGCTCGAGCAAATGAGTAATTACAAAAGAAAGTTGACTTACATGTGTATATAGATCAATATAGATGAAATAGCCCGAATCTATCATTTTTGAATTTAATCATTTTATTTCCAATTTGTTTGTCTTAGGCAGCTTTATGTTTTTTTTATTAATATTTAGGAATTTTGAGTTTTCAATTTTGCTTTAAGTTCAAGAGTGACTTTCATGTAGGAACAACATCGTAAATGAATAAATTAAAGTGTCTAGCCTATCGCCATGGATCACTTCTTCCTTTGTTTTCACACATTATGCTTATCTATCCTTTCATTTACGAATTAGGCGATTACGGGTTGTTCATGTTCGCCTATTATAACATGGTCAAGAGCAAAAATGGCCAATCAAATTAAATTGCATGAGCGTTTTATCAATATTGATGATCAAATGAAATAGTTTCTCACTACAATGCAAAAGATGATAGCCTAATTCAAAGCATCTCGAATAAACTTAACTTCTCCACCTGCATATCCTAAAGCTACAATGTTGAAACAAAAGGATGATAGAAATATTGCCATGGAGTTTGATAATGATATGCCCACTTTGGTGGATGACCCCGTTGTTAGGGGGAAAGCCAATGTCGATAACATGCTTAAAACAGAGTATGGAAATGTTTCGATAAGCTTGAAGAGAGGTTGAGACAACTACAAGGCATTCAAGACTCATCTCCAATGAACCTCTTCGTCTATGCCAAAGTTAAAGTGCCAAAACAATTCAAAGGCCTAAATTCAAGAAATTTGATGGCACAACTTATCCCAAAGCTCACTTGTAAATGTACTTAGTACGGATGACCCACTATGTCAACAATACTCCCTTGATGATCTTATCATTCCAGGCAAGTTTAGCATGTCCCATCTTGAGATGGTACTAAGGGTGGTCATGGGCTGAGTTGGTCTAGTCTAGCACCTAACTCAAGGACTAACCGTACGGTATTGATCCTCAATTTTTAGGACTAAGGATTGATCCTGTTGAGTATGGACTGAGGACCGGACCGAACCCGTCGGTCTGGTTTCAAGGTCAACCCAAGATCACTAGGTGAGCAAAATTAAGCCAAAGGCGAGGATAGATTGAGGCTAGCGAGGCCAAGGCAAGCAGCGAGATAAGCGGCAAGCTAGGCCACCGGTGAGGTGAGAGAGGTCCAGATAAGACATGAGTTAGGAGAGTGAGGCATGGCGAACTAGACAAGCAGTGGGGTGACACAAGTGAAGCCATGACAAAAGGCATGTTGGTGGAGTGAGGCCAAGGCAAGTGATGAGCTGAGCGAGTGGCAATGCAAGGTGAGCGACGAGCTCGGCAAGCAATGAGCAAGTTGGCAGTGAGCAAGGGTAATGATGAGGCGAGTGAGAGTGACGGCGAGGTAGGCGACGAGCGAGGCGAGTGAGGTCTTCTATCAAATTGGGTCTCGATAAGAAAAAGGAAGAAGGGCTTCTCTACTCCTGGACTTGGCACTTCATAGTATACTATGTATTTTACTATTATGTAAACACCTTAGCAAAATGCCTATTTGCATTGTACACAACATGTATTATATAGAGTGACTCGGTTATTCCATCTCATTTTAAACATTTTTATATATTATGTATAGTATATGTCGGGTTGGTCCAGGTTGGATCAACCCAAAATTCTAAGACTAACGCCGGATCCGATTGTCTTAAAAACCCGACCTAGACCAATCGGGTTGGGCTTGTCCAAGGTTGACCTTGGACCATTGCTCACCCTTATATGGTATATCATGAAAAGTATCAACCTCCTTCAGACTTGGGATGAAGTGAGCGATGCATTTCTCAAGCAATATAAGTTTATAATGGGCATTATTCCCTCCCATGAGGACCTTGAACGTGCTGAGAAGAAAAAGACTAAGTCATTCAAGAAATATTGCATAAGATGGAGAAATTTAGCAACTTAAATCAATTTGAACCAATAGATTAAGAACTAACGAGTATATTCATCAAGACTCTTCCATATAAATATTGTATTTAGATGGTGACTGCTGTTGCAGATACATTCAATCAACTCACTCATGTTGGCGAACAAATTGAGATCGGGTCGAGGGATGGATGGTCCAACGAACCAATTTTGATTGGAAAAAGATTCACTATGATGAAGGAGAAAGAATCTGAACCAAAGGTTAATATCGCCTATAGTCAAACAAGTCATGAGAGTCATCCCCGACAATTTAAGTGACTAAAGGGTAGCAACAACCTAGTTGTTGACAATTCCCACGATGTAACAACAAGAGGCAATTTACTTCTCTCCTTAGGTCTCTCTCTAGGGTATTGATGATTCTTTGAAAGAAATGGCTGCTTACCAGTGAACCAAAATGTCATAATCCTGTGAAGTTTCTCAATTATGATTCATCCAAGAAATCCGATTATTATATGGATGAAATTGGGCACTCCACCGACGATTGCTTTACTCTCAAGCATCATATCCAAAATCTCCTAGATACCAACGCATTTTCTTTTAGGATTGCTTAGTTGAACGTCCAGAACGACTTGTTCCTCAACCATGTGGACAGGGTGAATGCTATATTCAACTCCCAAGTTGGTGGAAGAAGGAATCTTAGAGTCTATGTGAAGGACATTTATGATGGATTGATAAGGGCTGGGTATTATCCAATTGATGAAACCCCATCCATCAAGTTGACTTGGATGAAGTATTCACTTCCATGAAGGCTGAGCTCAAAAACAATCCCCTACCAGACGACTTGCCTCTGCTTGAAGATGTGACTGACCTCAATGATTTAATAGTCGAGAATTCACCTAAAAATGAAGGTGTGGTAATAGAAATCCTGCAACCTTACAAGTATGTTAGGAATAAGGCAGTTTCTTGGTCTTACAATGTTGACCTAGTCACGAGGTTAGGGAGAGCTTATGCACAAACCTATTCTTAACCATTATGACTTGTCCTTGATGAAGAAGCAAAAGAGTTCCTAGCTATGATAAAATCAAGTGAATACAATGTAGTCGACCAATTATGTAAATTGCCTACGCAAACTCTTTGCTCGAATTGTTGCAAACATTTGTCATGCACTAGAATTCCCTGATGAAAGTATTGAGTAAAGTCCACATGACTGAAACGATTAACTATGACAACTTAGAAGAGTTTGTGGCATCTATCATTCTCAAGAACCTGATAGCGTTCTCAGATGAGGAATTTCCTTTTGAGGAAAGGGGACACAATAAGGCGTCATACATTTTTGTCAAATACAAGGTATTTCATGTGGCCCATGTCCTTATTGACAACGGTTCTGCCCTAAACATTTGTCCATTGGCGACTCTTTATCGCCTTGGAATGCACACATCTAAAATAGGGGTTGTAAAAATATCCGTGCAAGCATTTGATGGAATGATAAAGGAAGTAGTGGGGGAGATTGAAGTTGACCTGCAAATAGGACATACATTATTTAACGCCATATTCCAAGTTATGGACATCTCTACTACATTTAATTTATTGCTGGTCACCTTAGATCCACATCGCTGGAGTTGTACCATCAAGCCTTCATTAAAGGGTGAAGTTTGTTGTTAATGGGAAGTTAGTTACTGTCAATGGTGAGGAAGATTTCCAAATTTATCACGAGACAGCTATTCTCTATGTTGAGCCATATTGCAAAGTAGAATCTAGCTACATGTCTTTTGAGCTCGTGTCGACCATATATACATCCTATGGATTATCATCTTGTGTGCCTCAAGTTTTTAATGCTACAATCGTGGTAGGCAAATTTATGGTTGTGAATGGTGTTACTCTCGATCACGGATTTGGTAAAGAAGGTCATGGTATTCAAATGCCCATTGAGATTCCCCAAAGATCCTTATTGCTAGAATAGGGTATCATGAAAGGGGTGGATGAAATCATAGAGGACATGCAAGAGGAAGAACCAACCTTGTTATTCCTCATATTCGAAGCACTTTTCCTAGCCTTGCAAAAAACGACGCACGAAGAAGAAGTGATTGATACCTTGGGGGAGCCATGTGGGAAATATGATGTGAAATATTTGGCTCCACATGATATCATTATAGATAGATTCGGGTAGTATGGTTATTAGGGTTTGCGAATCAAGTTGACTAGGAAGATGAGCTGGAAGGAGTTATCGATTTGTTTAAAGAACTCTTCATAGGAATTGTCGAGGATAGACCTATAGAGGAAATGGGTGCAAGTAGTCAAGAGTAACTCATATGATTTTATGGTTACTCCCTTACGTGGGAATTTTTGATTGCTTTCCTAAAAATCTTGATTTCTTGTTCTTTGTTTTTTAAGTACTTGAATTGTGCAATTTCAATTTCAATAAAATGTAATTCAATTGAAACTACTCAATGAAATTACAATGTTTATTTTGAGGGCATGATGAGGTACACCAAACTAGCCCAATGATGATATCCATCCGTGGAAAAATATACATTATCCTAGGAGAATTTTGAGGCTTGGGCTTCTTCATGATTTCTCATTTTAAAACTTTCGCAAAGTTAGAAAAATGTATTTCTAATTTTTTTAGATATATACTTTTAATCTTGTTTTTTTTACTGATTTGTCTATTTTATATTTCGGGTGTAATTTTATCGCATGCAAGGGTATGAGAATGGTCTAGCCTAATGAATTACACATCGTTGAAGATGCTACCAGTGACAATGATTTTGATGATTTAAGTGATGAGTCTGCTAAAATTCATTGAAGCTTGAAGCAACATGAAAAGCTAAAATCCCTTGCTGCGGAAGGAAAATTACAGTTAATTTCAGCAACATAGAGATTATCAAAGAAGTTAAGTTCAGGCTAATCTTCCTGAAAATGAAGCCAAGTGCCTAATCACCCTATTGAAAGAGTATGAAGACATTTTCGCATGAGCTTATGCAAATATGCCAGGTCTCGATCCAATGATTATGGAACATAGTTTGCTTATAGACCTTAGCAAACCTCCTAAAACGCAAAGGCTAAGAAGAACCAAACCAGAATTATCAAATAAAATTGAGGAAAATATAATGAAGCTTACAGAGGTTAGATTTACTTAAGTCTCGCAGTATCTTACTTGGGTAGCAAACATCGTACTGGTGATAAAGAAAGATCATTGGGTTCGAGTTTGCATCAACTATCATAACTTGAATAAAGTTAGTTTAAAGATGATTTTCTGTTACTGCACATAAATGTTCTCATGGATAGCACTGTTGGATTTGAGTTATTCTCTTTTATGGATGGTTTTCCTAAGTACATTCAGATAAGGATGAAGGATGAAAACAAAGAAAAGATGGCAATCAATCCATGGAGGACTTTCCATTAGAGAGTCATGCCTTTTGGCTTGAAGAATGCCGGGGCAATGTATCAATGTGCTATAGTAACTCTTTTCCATGATATGATGCACAAAGAGATTGAACCATACGTCGATAATATGATCGCTAAAATGCGACATGGAGAGAGCCATGTGAAGATGTCGAGAAAGTATTTCGAGTGACTCCATGAGTTCAAGTTACACCTAAATCTTGCGAAATATGTGTTTGGAGTGACCTTTGGTAAATTGATTAGATTTATTATGAGTAGTAGAAGGATCGAAGTGGATCCATCCAAAGCCAAAACAATATGTGAGCTACGATCTCCTTCCATTGTAAAAGAAGTTTGGAGTATTTTAGGGAGGTTAAATTAAATTGCACGGTTTATTTTCCAACTCTCAGAGATTACAAAACCTTTCTTCAAACTATTCAAGAAGGACGCACATGTCAAGTGGGATGAGGATTGCTAGGTGGTATTCGAAAAACTAAAACAATATTTAATGAAACCCTTAGTCTTAGTTCCCCCAGTCTCGAGGCATCTTTTGACTCTCTATCTCACAATTAGTAGCGAGTCTTTGGGCACGATGCTAACTTAGAAGAGACCCAATGATGGAAAGGAACATGCTGTTTATTATTTGAGTAAGAAGTTTACTGTGTTAGAGTTAAATTACTTTGAAGTAGAAAAAACATGTGCCGCCTTGGTATAGGTTTACATAGACTTCAACAATATATGCTATATTACCAAACGGTTCTCGTCGCAAAAAATGATAGTAATTACTTGATCGATCGGCTTCTTTAGGAAAATTGGCTAATAGGCAAGTTTTGATCTCCGAGTTCGACATTCAGACCATGTCACAAAAATTCATTAAAGACCGAGTGATTGTTCATATATTGATACATAATCCTGGGGAGACGTGAAGATATTCCTGCAGATGATCATATTTTAATAGTGGAAGGAGATACATGAACCATGTTCTTTGACAGCGGCATGGATTTTTAGGGTTTCGAAACTGGGGCAGTCTTGATATCTTTAGATGAGCAATATTATCTTGTAACTGCAAAACTGATATTCTCATGTACCAACAACATAGCTTAATATGAGGCGTGCATCTTAGGCCTTCAAAGCCATAGTCAATATGAGGGTAGGTTGATTGAAAGTGTTTGTGGATTCTACGCTAATCATTCTCCAAACTGTGGGAGAAGACGAGGGATGCGAAGCTCATACCATACCATAAATACCTGGAGAAAATTATGAGAGAATTTGATGACATCTTTTTTGAATATTTGCTAAGATTTCATTATCAGTTTGTAGATGCCCTCGCAATCCTATCATCTACATTACGAGTAATTGATGGTTTGGAAGTAGAACCATTAAAAATGGAAATTTTTGTCAAAACCAGCATATTGCATGGTTGTGGTTGACGAACTTGACAAAAAGTCATGGTATCTCGACATTATGAATTATATCTAGAAGCAAGAGTTCCTTGAAGGGAGTAGTTTGGATGATCACAAATATATAATGAAGATGACATCTAAATTCTTCCTCAGTGATTATGAGTTGTATAAGCAATTGTATGACTTGGTTCTCTTAAGATGCGTTGATGCTGTTGAAGCTACACAAATAATGCAAGAGTTACGCGAAGGGGTATGTGGTCCACACATGAGCGGCCACATGTTAGCCAAGAAAATCATGAGACAGGGTTATTATTGGCTCACATTTGAAAATGATTCTATCTAACACGTCTAAAATAATCATTGATGTTAGATTCATGGGGATAAGACAAATATTCTTCCAAATGAAATACATCAATTATCTGAGCCCTAGCCATTTTCAATGTGGGAGATTAATGTAATTGGCCCAATTAATCTAAAGTCATCAAATGGCCATCAATTAATCTTAGTCACAATCAATTATTTTTATAAATGGATTGAGGTGACATTCTATGCAAATGTCACCACCCAAAATGTAGTGAAGTTTCTCCAACTTGATATTATTACTCGTTACGGAAATCCTAAAGCCATCATCATCGATAATGGGACCAATCTAAATAATAGGTTTGTTGATGGATATTTTAGTGAATTCAAGATTCGGCATTTAATCTTGTTTCCTTATCGTCCCCAAATGAATAGAGTAGTGGAGGCAATCAACAAAAACATCAAGAAGATTTTGGTTAATACGGCACTGGCATGAAAGGTTGCCTTTTGTGTTAATGGTATATCGAACATCAATTTGGACCTTTACTAGGGCTACACCTTTCTCTCTAGTGTATGGCATGGAAGTAGTTCTACCTAAAGAGGTGGAAATTCTCTCATTGCAAGTGTTGTCCCAAATGAAGCCGTCAAAGGTTGAGTGGATGCAACAAAGATTTGAGCAGTTGAACCTGGTTGATGAGAAGCGATTGCAAACCCTGTGCCATAGTTAGTGTTACCAATAAAGAATAGCCAAGTCATTCAACCAGAAGGCGTGACCATGACAATTTGAGGTGAACGATATCGTCTTGAGGAAAGTTTTGCCATTCATTCTTGATCCTAGGGGAAAATTCCCTACGTCATGAAGAAAGGACTACCTGGAGGCACTCTAATTTTTGTAAACTTGGATGGTTGAGAATTCTCTAATCTTGATAATTCAGATGCCATCAAGAAATACCATCCATGACAATTTGCTAGTTTCTGATAGCATGTTGTACTCATTTTGTTGACAATTTGATTCAATGATGAGTTAGTATTTGATAAAAACTGTTGCATGTTATATTATAAATCCTTAGTTGTGCATTTTTTAATTAGAGGTTTCAGTGGATAATTGAATATGTTAAATGAGATGTGTTCAAACAATGAAAGGCAAGCTATGTTCTGTATGTAGTCCCCATACACCAACTTTTAGTGAGCTTAATGGAATATTCCATGTTTAAAGGGTAAATAGTTTTCTTGCAAAAAGTACAATAGCTAAGATGATAAGAGGCAATTCATTTCTCTATCCCAAATACAATATCTAGTACATTGTATAACCCTTTTGGGTCTAAACACTGGGAGTTTTCCTTTCATATTACTCTTGTCAAGAATCACCCCATACTAGAGCAAATTGGAGGTAAGTGTTAATGTTTCAAAGCGAGAAAATGAATGAATCTTTCTTGCCCTCACTTGCATCAATCTTTGAGTACTTTATTGCATTTGAAATCACACATAAGCTTAAGTGCCCTAAGATGAGGAATGGCATTTCTTTCTCTACCCTACACACTTTATCCTTTATGTAGCCCTTTTGAGCCTATAATGTGGTTTACATTAACCCAGTTGGTGATCATTCCCTCAACTAGAGGAAGGATGAATATTTGTTACTTGAAGTAGCTTGATTCAAAGTGCCTATCAAAGATGAAGACTATTAAGATCCGATATTGTTGCATCGTTTAGACTTATTTAGGTCAATCTAAGAATTAGAATTGAGAGGACATGAAAAAGCAGAGTACAGGATAAAATTAAGGCTAATGCCTTAAATTTTGAAAATAATGAATGATAATAAGCAGGAGTGAAAATCAATGTGCCTGGTAAAAGTAAGGCATCACACACAATAGAAAAAGAGAGCGAAATTTGGTGAAAAGCCAAACAAGTTGAAAGTGGTGAAATGCTCTTGAGAAAATTCTAGAAGATAATTATTTTAGCAACCGAATGTTAAATTGGATATTAATTGGATCACCAATGCCAGGAAAGCTTCTCGATGGAGAAGGAGGTTGGTGACAATACCAAAATGATCACCAACTCTTTACCCTTCTACACACATTTTGAGCCAATCAACCATTTCGTTCCTTAACCCATGGATGTAGCATGTGTTACATCCCTTACAAAGTCTCTTTGAATTAGCACATTTGCAAAATGTTGGAATTATGCTTATAAATTTGCTCAAAGAAGTGCAGGTAAAATTGTTTATATTTTGTTTTCTGAGGTTTTTGACTAGTAAACCTAAAGCAGATGATGAAGATATTTCTTTCATAACTTTTGACTTGAAAAGTTTCATTTGTAAAGACGTTGACCAAGCCCACATTATGGTCCTAATAAAGACCTCTATGATTGGTAAGGTCATACTGCTTGCGAGGAAACTCAAACCTTTATTGACATGACGATTGTAAGATCAAGTGGTTCAATTATTCCCATATCAATGGTTGGGACAAAAGCCTTCTAAATGAGAGTGAGCAAAAAGTCATTTTTGACCCAAGGTCTCTTGTTTAACATTTTTAAAAAATTCATCTCATGAACATAAATTGCATTAATTAATATTTTTCCCAAGCAAGAGATTGATAATGATACATTAAGTTAATATAAGATAATTGAATTATCTTTTCGGGATGCACATATTTGTCTTTAAACATGCTTGACAGGAGTCATGCCTTCAAAGATTAGATATATCTACCAGTATCCTGAGTGCTGATAGCAATGTATTGGTATCTTAACTCAAGTGCTTGTAGCGATGTATAAGTATCTCACCTTAGATGTGGGTGGCGATATACTAACATCTTATATCAAGTGTCTGTGGCGATGTACAAGTATCTCGCCTTGGATGATGGTGGTGATGTACCGACATCTTATATTGAGTGCCTGTAGCGATGTACAAGTATCTCACCTCAAGTGTCGATGGCGATGTATCAGTATCTCAACCTGAGTGCCTATGGCGATGTACATGTATATTACTTCAAGTGCCGATGTCGATGTGTCGTATCTCAATTCAAGTGCTTGTGGCAATGTACATGTCTCTCACTTCAAATACCGATGGCGATGTATCAATTTAGTGATTGCGGCAATACACAAATATCTCACTTGTGGGCATTAGAAATCAATACTTTAGTGCCTCTTCCCGGTCAAAATTTTCAAAATTATCTCCTTGTCCATTTCATATTTTCTTCACCAACACCTTACACTTGGCCTCCTCCATCCAAAATGCGTCAAACAAAAACTCTTTTTTTCTGTTTTGTCATTGACTAGCTAGAGAAGGATTAGGCATAGGCCAACACTTATTGTTGGTAAGGTATAGCCCTTTGCATTGCAGAAGAACACTTTCCAAGTCCATGTTTCATATTGTCATGTTTGACATATTCTTTACTAGAGCTTCCCCATCCTTGTTGTTAGCCCATGTAACTACGGACCCGTTTCTCTCAATGTTCATAGGTAAATAGCTATTAAAGAAATCTCAAAATGCGACTAGTCTATAGCGGTCTGCCTCTTTACTACTGATATTTTTCCAATGTTACAAAATTTCATAGAAGTCTCCTACACAAATCTATAGAATTTATTAGCTGAGATTATAGTTTGTATTTACTGCCATAACTGCAGCCTTTCTTGAAAGATTGTGGATGTGTCTAAGAATGTCATATATATCACAATCTCAATGTGTTGATCTCGGCAAGATCTATCGATAACCTCTCTTGAGCATCTTCTATCCGAACTACCACTTCGTTTTTCCATAGTATTGCCAGCTTGCCAGCTATTTCTGTAGAATCATCTGTCACCAAGTGTTGAAACTGAAGTTGTCTTTTGATCTTGTCAACAATTGGTTATTTATTCTTTGTTTCAATTTAAAAAAAACTAGGTTGGACTTTTCTTGAGCCACTAAGGCTTTGAGATGCTAGAAGTTAGGCATATGCCCAGCCTCTGATAGTTGCAACTCATGAGTTTTATATATTTGTCAGTAACTTATTAAGGCTAGCCACCCATTCCCTCATTCCTTCTGCCAATTGGATTGGATTATCTAGTATTTTCTCATTGAAAGATTGGCTGAAAACTCATCTAAGCTCAGCCAATTATAGAGCTTTTGTTTGTTTGATATAGCCACCTTCTTAAGGGATTTCAGTCCAATCTTCTGTGTCCTCGAAGTTCTTGCGGTACTGCCCTCCATGGCCAAATCAAACAAGACAATTTGGGTATCCTGTTTTGTTTTTCCCTTGCATTAGTAAGATAAATCTGCTCATTGGTTTTCCCCGCTCAATTCAACTGTTATACTCCTTGGAAGTTTCGTTTGGGTGAAAATTGCCCAACAAACCAACCACTTCCTTGCTCTTAGATTTTGGTATCTCTTACTTTCTTATAATTTAGTTTCCTTGACGTTTCTAGAATCATTTCATCATCCTCTGGCACAAGAATTTGCTTTCAATAGAAGATTTTCCAAAAGGGACTAGGTTTCTGTATTTTTGCTCTCAATTATTACCCGAATTTGCCCATGATGTTCTCTTCAAGCCTCGACTACCTGTCTGGCACTTCTTTGCAGCAAGCCACGTAATGTCCCGAGCAAAAATATGGGAGTCTTTCATATTTAAGATCCACATAGATTTTCTTGTACCCTAGGACCGCAATAGTCCCCAGTTTCGAAGGGTTGGAGAATTCCATAAAATTTTTTTCTTTACTCATCTTGCTTGTGTTACCTTCTTTTGATCCACATTTCACCTCTGATACTCTCCCTCGGGGTATGTTGAATAAACGTACCTAAAAGGCCTAGCGTGTCAACTCACAGCAATGCCTGGGAGTGTTCAGCTGAAGAATAGGAAAGTTGCTCAAGAAAGACGATGTGCCTCCTATCAACGCTTTTGTCTTCTCCACCACTGATCTAAACAAGAAAGAGAAAAACTCTTGCATTTCGCTCTTCCACCCTCTCTTTGTCATGTTTAGACATGCTTGGAAGTTAGCATTTGGTTTTGAATACTACTTCTCATATTGCATTAACTCACATTCTTTTTGTTTCTCAATAGGAATGTCTCCTTTAATTAGCACTACACATCATCACACCATAGGTTCCCAAGTTTTCTATGTAGCTGCCAAGAAAACATCACTACTTACTCTATGCATATCGATAATATATCTAAGCAATACAAACTTCATTCCTCCAGAGAAACAGTTATTCGTTGGTCCTCCGAAAATTACTACACATGAATATAGCTCCAAATGCATATCCAGACGTGTACACGTTGCTAAGGAAATACTAAAATAACGGTCATGAACAGTGCACGGCCCTCATCTAATTGTGATCAGAACCCAATGATCTACACAAGTTTCCACAATCTATACCAGACTCGACCATTATCCTCTAAAAAGTTGTCGTGAACCATCTCTTCTTCAACTTATTAAATAACTCAGCAATGAACAATTGCATCCCTTCATTCACCCAAAAAAAAAAAAAAAACAACTGCATCCATTCCATTCTCGCTATTGCGCGCTTGTGCGCCCTCTCCGTAACTCTTTAACGCGGTAGACTAGTGTGAATGACTTGGTAAAAAAGAATGGCTATGACATGTGACGCCGCATGAAGCACAAAAATAGGGACAATGGTTGATATGAAATGGGCCTGTACAAGGGAGCACGATGGGCTCAAACTTGGCCCAATATACTAATGGGCCACATGAGCCCGGACTGCGCCAGGGAACCGCTCCAACTCAGTGCTCATTGTCACAACGGGATCAAAGCAAGGAGACTGTAACAGTTCTTGTATTAGCCCACGAGAACGTGACCCCGTGCAGTGCATCACGCTCCAGCGTAGGTCTTGTATGTCTTGTCAGTAGACCCATCAAATGGGTAAATTGAGCTGAAAATATTTTGACCCAAACTAATCAATTTTCTCTTGTACCCGATATGACTAATACTGCTAAAACTATTTCATATTTAATCAAATATACAAAAATTCATATCCAAACAAAGGTAAGAGTGCAAGGTGAGCAAGCATAAAATCAAGTGAGAGTAAGAAAAAGTAAAAAAGAAAGTCATAAAGGTGAATTGAATCTAAATAAATGATGAATCAATATAATTTATAATCTATTTGTTGAATATAACCAACCTCTATAATAATTCAGCCTATTAAACATGGGTTAAGAAATGGGTTTATAACCCATTTTAATAGTTTTACTTGTGAGACAAACTCCATATAGTCTAGGAAATTTGATAGGTTCTTTGAGTGGATCACGTGACCATCCACCTCATTTATTGTGAAGTACTAAATGTTATGGCTTTCCTTATTTTACTTCAGAGAAATGTTCTCATATATCCAATTCGTGTATGATGGAGAAATCTTTCCTTAGTTATTTCTGGATCATCAAAATTCAAAAGCCAAAATGCGCCCCCTTGATCCTGAAAAATCGAACGTATCTATCATCATTCACCATCATGAAGGAAATTCCCTTGGGCCGACTTAGCATCCTTCTTTTAGATTGAACTGACTCTCAAAGAGTAGCTTTCCAAATCGAGTTTGGTATCCTTTATCCCTTGCCGTCACACATCTATTTTAATCTGACTTTATTTTCGTTTTTTACACTGAGAAAAAGGATTGCCAGGATAAATACGGTACAAAGTAGGGGTGTGCAACCGGACCGGGTAAACCCGGTACCCGAATTGGCCCACCCAAAAAATAGGGTCGGGAATTGGTTCCTGTTGAAACCGGTTCGGGAACCGGTTCCCAAAATGTAGAACCGGTTTGAACCAGTTCGGGAATCGGTTCCGGACCGGTTTTGCTCCCATGCCCCAAAACAAGGCAAAACAGGGCAAACGAAAAAAGAAGAAGGGGTAGTCGGCGATTACTTGGTTTCGCGTGAGTCATGGTGTTGAACCAACAAATGGAGCTTGGTTGTGGGTGAACCATTGGAGCACTCGCTCTCGGCTCCTCGTTCTTGGTTTTGCTCATCTAGGTCTTTCCCCTTCTGAACCTTCAAGAACTTGGCGCAGAGGAGTTGGAATCACGTCGGCAAGAGTCGGAGGTGATTGTGAGAGTTGAGAGCTCATAAGCCGTTCCCCATCTCTTTTTGATTTTTCTTGGCCGAAGACTCTTCTCCTCCCCTTTGTATTTTTGTTTTCATTTTTTTCTCTCCTTCCTTCCGCCGTTCACCCCGCTGCCTTTGAGTTTTCTCCATCACTTTTTCTTCTTTTCACTTCTTTCTTTTTGCCTTTCTCTCTCCACCTCTATCTCTCTCCTGTTTTTGTCCCTTTTCGTTTTCTCCTTTGCCAAAGGACTGCCCTCTTCTGCATTTTCTGTTCTCTACAGCCTGCTACGTTAGCCCCTTGCGTGTGCAGGTCGCATGGTCTGCCCCAAGCAGATCTCGTTGTTGACGAGCAAAGAACAACGGGCTAGGGGAAGTTGGAGAGATGGGGCAACAGGCTCGTGTGGGCTTTTGGATGGGCTGAGGGGAAAAGGAACGAGCAATGGGCCTAGGGTGAGAAAAAGGGTGCGCGGAGAAAAAGAGTTCACATGCCTGCGCGAATGCGTGTGTTGGCTTATTGCAAAATAGGGTTAACTCGATTTACCGGAAAAACAGGGTGGGTAGGATACATAGTACAATGCAAATAGGGTAGGGTATAGGGTCCAAAAAAGAGGAACTGGTTATAACAGGGTTAGGTACATGGTTTAGGTCTGGACCCTACCCTATTTAGACCTGATCACCCCTAGTACAAAGTCAAAGTCATATAGCCAAGGGGGAGTGGTATCTTTGAATATCGACCCCTTAGCATCATCCATAACCACACTCTTTCTCTATTAGGTTTGAGTTGTAACCGGATACCTTATTTAGATATATTAATAGGCGGGCCAGAGCAGGGATTGCACCGCCCAAAAGCCCACCTCATGATGAGTTCGATGGGCTCATTTCTACCTAATGCCCTCGGACAAATTTGTATGTCTCGTCTCGGGAGAATTATCAAAACAACGTTAGACCTATTGCAATTATGTTAATTCAGTCTTAAAATTTTTTACCAATTGAATTTTAGACCTTTTAGATATGTGTCAATTCAGTCAATTTGGCTAATTTTAACTTTTCGGCTTTAACGTGGACGCAAACCAGCACTCACGTAGACATTTCTAATAATATTTTAATTTTTCAAAATTTATATTTTCCATTTTTATCCTTTTCTTTTTTTCCCCACGTTGTCCACTAGTTGAGGGTTGCAAAGCCTTGCTAGCCGTTAGCAAGGGTCATGACCCTTGTCTAAATTTAGGTGAGGCCATGGGGCTTGACCTCGCCTAGGCTAGGGAGATTCAACCTTGCCATTGCTGGCCCCATGGCCTTGCCTCAATCCAAGCGAGGCCAAGTGAGGACTATGACCGTGACCGGTGGCCGGCAAGGGCCCTCGCTTGGTGGCTATAGCTAAAAATTGTGCATAAAAAAAGAGAGGGGAAAAGAAGCAAGAAAATAATTATGAAAAAGGAAAGAAAAGAGGCAAAAAGAATAATAATTATTTAGAAGGCTGATTAAAAAAAAGGGGATGGCCAATGCCTATTTCATTTGAACTATATAATGTAAACACTAGATCTTAATATTTAAAATGACGACAGTGGGGAGCAGGCCAAGTCATGAGAGAAAGACGAATAAATCCTTCCCAACCCCATCGCATGTGCAGGGCCGATAATATGACCCCATCTCCGCCCCAAAAACCCACTCTTTGTCATTTTTATCCATCCCATTGGAACAAAGTAGTGCATATACTTATCGCCTGTTTGTTTGTGTTCATAAACAAATTTTTTTATATATATTTTTATTTTGAGGAATAAAAAAAAGAAAAGAAAAGAACAAAAACACGTTTGTTTATGCTTTTATTTCCGGGAACAAAAAAATATTTTTTTTGTCCCCGAGACTAAATTTGGAACATAAATAAGAAGTAAAAAACTTGTTTCTTGTTCTTGGAACACTTTTTAAGAAACACTTTTTATTTTTCTTTTGTTCCTCTCTCTTGCCGCTGCCACCTTCGGCCGCCTGGAGCCACCGTCGCCGGACTGGCAGCGGCGGCAGTCAATCGTTCGTAAGCAAGAGGTAAAACGAAAAGAACAAAAAATTTGTGAATCGTACCAAACACATTTATATTATTTTTCTTTGTCGAGAATACCTTGTACCAAATGCTCTATTTTACTCAGAAATTATTTTAGATAGTAAAAATAAAAAAATTGTTTCTATTCAAAAATTGGTCTAAGAAACAGAAACGTTACCAAACGTGTCTTTAATAGGGTAGACTATACTGCCAGTCCTAGTCTTACTTGTCCTTTTTAGAATGTAGAATAGGAGAGTTTAGTATCTTTTGACCACTAGATCTCTTGCAACTATGAAGATAAAATCTATATATTACTTTAACGAAAAGACGAAGTGTAAGTTTTCTCTATCATGACAGCAGAAGCGTAATTATGATTGCCTATTACGATTGAAATCGATAGCAGTAAACATAGATCGATCATAATCGATATTGTCTTTTGTGATTGAAGTAAACGCTTAGCTTCACAAATTTGATGCAAGCGCTGTCTCTCTTTATCTATCCGATCCTTCTGATCATTGGATTGGATTGTCAATGGCCTAAAAGTCCTTGCTGAAGCTTTCGTAACCGAAGGGCCAGGCAGGCTCTAGCCCAATTGAGACTAGTTGCGAGAACCGGGAAAAAATTGCATCTCCTTCCTCAAGCTTGACGAAGGAGATGACGTTGTTCCCATTGAATGAGAGGTTGTCTTGATTCAAAACAGTTTCTTCAATAGAAGAATGACATTGGAAACTGTGAATAGGTGAGGGTCTTTATTGAACTAATAGAAAATTTGAGGATTGCATTTAACATTAGCAAGTTTAATCCAACCAAGAAAAGTTCATGAATGAAATTATATATTAGAAAATAGATCACAAATTAATTGTAGGATTTTATATTGGAATAAGTGCCCAAGACTAAAACTTGTCGCTAGAGGCCTATTTGGTAAATTTCTATTTCTTTGTTTTTCTATTTTCCTAGCCAGATAAAGAATAAAAATCTATTTGTATGCATAAACTAATTTTTCTATATCTCAAAATAGATTTGTGGTTAGGAAATATATTTTGAATAGAAACAAGAAGTTAAAAAAAATACTTTTTTTTTGTTTCTACGAACAAAAGGAGAAACAAGGTCATTATAGAGAAACAAATTCCATCTAAACTAGAGACCTGAATTTGAGCTGAAAAAGATGTGATCCAAACTGAAAACTCGGGTTTGAGTTTTTACTTTTTTTGTTAGGGTTTTTGAGAGTTTCAAGGTATTGTTTACACTTTCTTTACTCTTTGTAAATGAACCTGAGAAAGTTGTGGCATTTTTTTTAACTCTATAAATGGCTACATACTACATGCTACTACTAATGCAATTTGCTCACAAGTCAACTAAGACATGCTCAGCTAAGGTTTAGATATGAAATTTTCCATACTTTTTACTTTGCTAGAACTCAAAATTTACCTGCATCAACTTTTTGTTCAAGCTTCTTTAAAGCCACATGACAAGCAGATTTGACAATGAATGAAACACACATATTTCATGCCTAGATCACTTTGTCCTTCTCGAGGTTCGAATGAATAGAACTTTAGAAATTAGCTCCCTTTCCACCTCCAATAGATTGTCCTCAATGCTTTCTAGTTCATTTCTTTGTCTTCCAATCAACTAATTGAGTTCCCTTCATGTCTCTATCTGCCATTTCTAGCCATATTATCTTTGAGTAACTATTATGATTAGTTAAGTTCTTACAAAAGTCCAATTTAATATAATATGAATTTTTAAGTCTCTACAGGCATTTTTGTAATTAAATGAAAAAAGTGGGAATATATATATTTAGGATTGCACCAAATGTATTTTTACTCTTTTTTTATTTCATAAATAGAAAGTTTGTATAATTATCAAACATGTTCTTTTACTTAGAACCTCGTCCTAGGAAAAGATTATGGTGAATTGTATGAAATAAGGATAAATATTCTGAAATAATTGATGTCGCTCAACTTTAAAGATTGTGGTGAATTGTATGAATGGGTGCTACTATTGGAACATGAGTAGTTTCAGAAGAAAGAAAGCAACCAATCGAAGAAAGTGGACAATTAAGTCAAATGAGACAGTTTCTGCTAAGACAAAAGGCCCAATTGAAATAATGCTTTTTGTTATTAATAAAAGTGATAATCCTGGAGTATTGAGGGAAAGAGGAGAAATCCAAGGATAGATAGAGAATCAAATTAGATAAGATGATGTCTTAATTGCAGGGATGTCCATGACCCTTACCCCCGTCAGGATAGGAGAAGATGCTTTGGCTCTGGACAACAAGGAGATATTCACCTATACTGTCTACAATATAATCAGCAACTCAAAGTGGCACCAGATATATGAGCGCTACTATCTCAGCATTTCCTATTGCACGCTCCCCAGTGGCATATGTATCACCAAATATAATACTTAAGTCGGCATATTGAGGAAACCCATCCTTCTTGAATTTTGCCCACTCGATATTATCCTGCAAATTTCATAATGCCAACATATATCGGTAATACAATTAAACATCTTGCCTTGTACATCTATAGTAATATCGAAATGACCAAAGGTTAACTCATACCTTGATGTGATGTTCCTATATACTTGGATCATCAACAATAACTGCTTTGTTCACATTATCCCAGCCAAATTCGGATTGTGAAAGGACCTTCTTGAAACTAGCATATTGTTTTTTCAATTTGTTCACCTTGTTCTTCAACTACACTTGAGTGTATTGGAGTTCTGCTCGTTTATTGAATTCTGTCATTATATTATTCCACCATGATTTGTTGAAAGTAGAAGAGGTGTGATTACCCTTTTTGACCTCTTCTACCAACAAACTGACATACAAGTTGGTTAAAGGCTTAGTCCACTTTGCGGTGAGTGCTTCTCTTTGGATGCCATGTAACCTTCACTAGTTGAGCATCATATTAGTCCAAAAATGTGGGAATGTATACTCACACAATGTTGGTGAAAGCTATCCAATACTGGATTACACAAGACTAATCTCTCATGTGTAATATTCCTAATGCCAAGTTTACCATAGCTTAAGTATCGACAAAAGATTTGAAATTACAATCAATCAAGCATCTAAAGGTATATCAAGCATAATTAAGAATTTAGTTGTAAAGTAATCATTAAGCTAGAAAAATCAACATGCTGCAAAACACAATACAAAACTACAGTAGCAATCTACTACAGTAGCAATCTATGACTCAAACTCATGCAATGCAAGTAATGTGGAATATAATTGAATACTTGACCAATTAAAAGTTGAGAATCATAGACATGGAACAAAACAACATCTTGGATGTGGTCCTATTGTTTGAGTCATATCCATATGCGAGAAATTTCTGCTGTCTGATTTGCAAAATGTAATTTTAGTTCCCTATGGTGGTTGATTAGAATGTGTTCTTCAAAACAATTTGTTACTATTGTTGCTACAGGCTTGTCACTATTTTAAAGGGATATTGACTGTAGGCTAAAAATGGAAGATCCACCCATCCAATGTTTGCTATTGCCAACCAAAGTTCCATCGTTTGTATGTAAAGAGATAAACCATATTGCACCAGGGGGTGTAAACCAATACATGTACAGAGGTCACATAGCTAGACCTGTATACATAAAGAGCTTACAAAACAAAAGAAAGTTGAATTGCACAACAAAGCATCTGCTAGATCAACCCAGGCATTACATGCAATTGTAAGTTTCCAGTAATCACTAAATTGTAAACTTTAAAAGCTCGCAAAAGTTCTTTGCCGCTAGGTATAGTCTATTTGTTGGGGCTTAGTTTCCCATGGTTTAATGTCCCCATATCTCTGTGTTGTCATCAAAATCTATGCTACCTAAGTCAATATCTATCAACATCAGTTTTAAGTTAAACAACTAGATTGTTCGTGAGACTGGATGTCAATTTATGGTCAATCCATATTGATGTATCTTCAAGGAAGGGTCCAAACATGACTAGTTTTGCAATGTAGGTGCTCCTAGACCCAAATCTAAGAGGATTGCCATTAGTTTGTTGGCACTTCATCTATTTTTTAACACATAAAAATCATGCATATAATATTCCTCGTGGTGCTAATGTTAAGATACCATGGACGACGAGCAACTCATGAGAACATGCATATCACATTCCTCGTAGACCTAATGATAGCATGCACAACGAGCAACTAATGAGAAAGAAATGATGATCATCATCCATCTGCAATTGAACAAAACAAAACAATCTTACAAAACAAAGGTTGTGAATATTCCTATCAATGGCAGTCTGCATAGGCACTTTAAATATGCAGATATCATAATTTGAGACAAGCAACTCCCATGCTTCAAATCATGGAAGAATCAATGGACAGTTTGAACATGAGATAAAACAAGTGATATGCAATCATAATTAAAAGCCATGGTGGAAAAGCTAGGAAATCAAAGTGTTGTCGCCATCAACGAGCCAATCTTACCTGGGAAATAGTGGGGGAGCTTTCGATATCAAGTGTCGATCAAACGAAGGTAAATGGGAGGAGGACGATGAGAGAGACAAATCACGAGGCCTGAGCGAGAGATGGAGGCAAGCGACTTCCATACTTCAAAGTGAAAGGAAAAGTGTTTAGGGCATAAGGAGAAAAATGAAGCACAGCTTGGGCTTAAGCAGAAAAAAATGAAGTTTAGGGGAAAATCACCGAGCCGATCTTACAAGGGAAACGGCAGGGAGCTTCGATCACATGAAGGCGGACGGGAAGAGGTAAGGGAGGGAGACAGATTGCGAGGGATGGAGGAGGAAAGCATTTAGGGCACGAGAGATGCACGGTGAAAAGCATTTAGGGTGCAAAAACAAGTTGTTTCTTAATTGTGTTCCTAGGAACAAGAAACAACTTTTTTTTGCTTCTTGTTTATGTTCCTAGAAAAAAAAAACAAGTTGACGTTACCAAACGGGTTTCTATTTTTTTTTTGTTATGGGACAAAATGACAGAATTAAGAGAAATTGAAACGTTATCATGTGCACCCATATATAAGCCTCCCCCACTTCCTTTAAGTTTACTTGATCAAAATTCACTCTCTAGCTTCTTTATTATTTTCTTTCATTCATATGCTAAGGCCCCGTTCGTAATCATTGCTTGCCATCCGAAGTCTCTATGGTATTAAAGATAACTAGTGTGTTATAATTTCATATTCAAACAATTCTTGGTCATTTTTGGGTTAAATGGCACTCTAGCTGCATTATGACTTGAATGAGGCTTAGGATTGCACATAACATTTTCAAAATTAAAATTGTACGATATGGGTGTGATATAAAATTGCTTAGTATCTTAGAGATTTGGGATAACATGACTACTAATAATTAGGAATTGTAAATATTTACATACATTGATAGAATTGTTTTGATATACGAGTTGATAGCAATATTCATAGCGTGCTTTTGCATGTGGCATAAAATAAGTACGTGTGATGATATCTGATAACTTCTTATAATCATAGATGCCTCCTTAATGGAGATGGTGTACTCAGCTGCCTCCTCTTATGGTAGATGCCTTATTGATGGAGAATCTTCTCAAGAGTATGGGGATGTCTCAGATAATTGAAGGGTTGAGCATGGTAAGTCACAATAGCCCCGTTTGGTTTAGCATTCTCAAAGCCCATTTGGCCTTGAAAGCCCATTTAGCCAAATATTAGGTGTTTGGTTCAGAACTTGGGCCAACTTTCTAGAGATGCAATTGCATCTTGGAGGCCCTCCAAAGGCATTTAGGCCAATGGACCTCTCAAGCTACATTCCCAAGTTGTATTCTCAGCATGCAACTCCAACAGATTAATGAAAATATGTCACTTTCCCATTTCACCCTCTTTTATTATACATAATTCCAAGTTTTGCCCCTGCTAGAAACCCTCGTTATTTTCCTCCGTCTTCTCTTCCCCATCGCATCTCATCCCATCGCTCGTCCGCTCTCTTCTCCTCTCCCACTCCAGTTGCTCTTTGCTCTTCCCCTCTCCCGCTTCCCTTCTCCCTAGCTCCTCCCTCTTGTCACTCTTTGTTCTTCGATCTTCCCCTTTTCCTCTTCCACCTCCCTCCCGCCGCTCTTCGCTCTTCCCTCTCCCGCTTCCCTCCTCCCCGGCTACTCTCACCCGTCACTCTTCTCCCGGTATGATGATCTTCACTGCATTTGGATTAGAATTTTTTTTTGTCAAATTGTCTAATTGTTGTTCCTTCTATTAGGTTTTGATTTGGTGGCATACCTATGTGAGTAAATTCCGATTTGGTGTTCCCTTGCTCTTCCATCCTCAGGTAGCGATTTTTTCATGGAACCCATCTTTGTTCGTGACTTTTTTGGTTCTTTGCACTCGATAATTGTTTCTTGCCCTGATTGGTTATTTTTTGGAGAGTAAGAGATGTTGCCTTGATTCTATCTTGATCATTTGAAATCCTTGTGTTATGAAAAAACCAAACTGCACATAGCACCTTTTACCTTTTGGTAAATCCTTGGGTTTTCTGCAACTTCCACATTTTTTTGGGCAAGGGAAATAATATGCTTAGTTATAATCTTATGGTAATATCTTGTTTTAATATTACTAGAAGAAGATGGCGAGTTCATCAAAGGAAAAGGCTGTCTGGACCGCTGAAGATGTGGAAACATTTTGTAAGTTGTGCATTGAACAAATCGATAAGGGTAATCATCCTGCAACTAACAAGAGGGATAGATGGTCCGTAATAATTAATAAGTTTAAGGAGTTGAGGGGGGAAAAGTATGATAAAACGCAAATGAAAAGTAAGTGGGATAATCTTAAGGAAAAATGGAAAAGATGGAGGAAATTGGTTCATAATGAAATAGGACTAGGATGGGATGCAAGAAAAAAAAAACCATTAATGCTAGCAATGAATGGTGGGAGGCCAAAATTCAAGTTTTTATCTATTCTTTCACTTTTCCATTAAATTTATAATTAATAATAAAACTTACTTAAATGCTCTAATACAATAGGCTAATCCTAAGGTTAAGGTTTTTAGGATAAAAGGCGTAGCTCTCGATCTTCAAATGCTGTTAGTTAGGATGTTTAAGGATACAGTAATTACTGGAGGAGTCACATGGAATCATGGACAAGGTTTAACTATTGATGAGGATCTTGAGCCCACACAAGTTGGTATTGGTGAAGGCATTGAGGGTGCAGGATCTACTGATGATGATGTGGTTAAAAATGTTGTTGGTTTAACTGGAACTCAGACCCATAGAAAAGCAACACCGACTTCAACTAGGCAAGCTTGAGGAAATAAGGAAAATAGAATGACCCCACAATAGCAACTTGGAAATCAAATTGATAGGCTATGCTCTGTGGTTGAAAGTAGGAGCGCCGTCGCTCAAGCAGCTCTAGCAAAGGATGGACTCGATCCTTTGAAGGAGTTGATGACATTGTTGGATACCGTACCTAAGATTGAGCAAGATGAATCATTATATTTTTTTGCAATCGATCATTTTAGGGAAAATAAAGAGAATAGACGGATCTTTATGAGCTTGAAGAATGATGCACTAAGGGTCAAGTTTCTCAAGCATGAGATGGGGAAGCTCAGTGATAGCTAGGACATTGATGTACTTTTTTTGTGATAGCATCTTATTTGTACTCTTAGATGGGGAAGCTTAGTGATAGCTAGTACATTGATGTACTAGTTTTTTTTTTGTGATAGCTAGGACATTGATGTATAGTTTTTTTTTGTGATAGCTAGGACATTGATGTACTTTTTTTTTGTGATGGCTAGGACATTAATGTAATAGTTTTTTTTGGCGATAACATCTCATTTGTACTCTTTGATGGGGAAGCTTGGTGATAGCTAAAGATGACATTGATGTACTAGTTTTTTTTTTGTGATAGCACCTTATTTGTACTCTTTGATTTACTAGTTTGTTTTGAGATCTATATTTATAGTTATTTGTGGACCCGATTGCTATCGATGTCTTAATGTGAGAATTATTTTCCATTCATCTTTCTTTATGTGTTTGAGTTTACCTAAATATGATGGTTGATGTTGATGTTACTTTTGATGGATGACCAAGATAGTTCATTGTTTCTCTTATTGTTAACTCTATTTTTTTTTCGTTATGGAGTTATGAATGATTCTCCTAAAAAAGAAAATTGTGAACAGGAGGAAGAAGAAGAATTATCGGATATTCTCTCAATCACTCAAGCTTCAATTGCTTGTCAAGCAATGCACTTTTATACACAACCTTGCATGACCTCATCGTATACAGATTTTGAATGGTTATGAGAGTTGATGGTTGAAGATGCTAATTCGAGAAGGTGCTACAATATGTTTAGAATGCATAAGGTTATATTTAGTAATTTAACACATGATTTAGTAACACGTTATAGTCTTAAAGCATCTAGGAACATTGATGTTTCATAAATGCTTGGAATGTTTCTTTATATGTTGGGACATGGTGTAGGTAATAGGTTAGCACAAGAACACTTTCAGCGCTCGGGAGAAACCATAAGTAGGCACTTTAGCTTAATTTTATATAAAGTTTATGATATGATGAAAGATTTGATCCAACCAATTGATCGACAATATAGAGAAGTTCTAGAGAAGATCAAGAAAGATCAATGATTTTATCCATATTTTAATGTTAGTATTAGGGTTAATACCATGAAAAATGCCAAATTTTGCCCATTGCAACACATTTACCCCAAACTTTTTTTTAGTGACATGAAAAATCCCAAACTTTGCCAACTATGACACATTTACCCAAAACTTTTTTTTGTAACACCAAATATCCACAAAATTTCCCATTGTGACACATTTACCCCAAACTTTTTTTCTTTTTTTTTTTGTAAAAAAAATACTACCTACGAGCTCCGACGGGCCACGCCCACCGGAGCTCATCGAACGGTGGTGAAGCCCTCGCCCAATTTGGGGGGGCTGTCACAGCCCTCGCCATCCGCTGGCAAGGGCTACCCTCCTGCCCTGCCTAGACTCCACCCAAAATCCGGCTGCAGTCGACAATTTTCCCACCCACGCCACTGTTCAACAAAATGCACGATTCGACTGCGGTCGGATTTTGGGCGGAGTCTTGGTGGTGCAGGCCATGTCTAGCCCTTATTGGCCAAGGGCGAGGGCCGCCTTGCCTAGATTTGCCTAGGCGAGGCAGATTGATCTAGGCAAGAGCCTCGCCCGACCCTCGCAAGCCGTGGGCGAGGGCCACGACAACTGCCCCAGACCCCACCGCCTTCGCCCACAACCGGCGAAGGCGGCAAGCTTCGACGGTGGCAAAGCCGCCTGGCAGTGTTTTTTTTAAATAAAAAAAATTAGGGTAAAAATGTCATAGTGGATAAAGTTTGGGGTAAATATGTCATAATGGACAAAATTTGTGATTTTTTGTGTCACAAAAAAAAGTTTAGGGTAAATGTGTCTTAGTGGACAAAGTTTAAGGTTTTTCAAGGTATTAACCCTTAGTATTATCATATAATAAAAATGAAATACTAAAGGTAAAATTAGTAATATGTGCATTATTTGTTTTAAGATTGTATTGGAGCTATGGATGGTACATATACTCCAGCGGTGATTCATGCATATGATAAAATTCGTTTTATTGGTTGAAAAGGAATCACGACTCAAAATGTGCTGGCTGTATGTAATTTTAACAAGGAATTTGTTTATGTTTGTGCTGGTTGGGAGGGCCAAGCTCATGATACACAATCTTCTATGAAACCATTGGAAGAAATGATGCACAATTTCCCCATCTTCCCCCAGGTCTGTTCATTAATGGTTTACGTAAATTCATATGTATCTATGCAGCAAATGATAATTAAATAAGTATTATACTTGCGTAAGTAAATATTATTTGATATATACCAGATATCCGAATCGTACAAGTTATTTGGGGCCTTATAGAGAATTAAGATATAATTTGCCAAAGTTTCAACAAGGCCCTACACCTACTGGTTATCGAGAAGTATTCAACTGTGTCCATTCCTCACTATGATCAGAATTTGAGCGAGCGTTTAGTGTATTAAAAAAGAAGTGGAAAATTCTAATTGACATGCAAAGTTATCTGTATGCAAAACAAGTGCAAATTATCATAGAGACAATGGTTTTGCACAATTATATACGAAGAAATGTCATGATCAATACGGATTTTGAAATAGTAAATTTGGATATGAAGTATGGATATTCAATTAAACTTGATGTTGTAAATGAGGGAACGAGTAGTTCAAATGACAATGCATCTCCTAATATGGCATGTTTACATGATGACATAGCTTTGAGTTTAACAAATTGTTAAAGATATTTGTAATAGTTAAGGACAATGTATTTATTTCCTTGAATTATGTGCGACTCATGTTTATTATAACTAAATGACTCTCTTCTTTAATTGAAAAGATCTCATTTAATATAAATTTTTTATTGATAAATTTGGCAATATGCTTCTTTTACATTACTCCAAAGGTGAAAATAAATATATTAATGTCATTATTTCCTTTTCAATTTCAAACAAATTAAAGTTAAGAAAATTAAAAAATTGCTTACACCAAACAACTTTCCAAATATATGTTAACCAAATAATTTTCTCCAAAATTGCATTTTAAGGTACTTTTCAATTGCAATTTACCAAACAACATTTGCATTTTTTTCAAACCCATCAAGCTAAAGGCATTTACATTTTCTCAATGGCTTTCCCTAATGGATTTGCCTTTAAAATGGGATGCCACGTAAAGTAAGCCACGTGCCTTCAAGGTGAAAATGCCTAGATGAGACCCGGTAGCCTTTCGTGATTGGTCATGGCATATTCTTGATGTCAAACGTTAGATGAGTAGGATTGATGTTTGATTGTATATAATTGCTCATTGTAAGGGTTGAAATGATTTCATTACCTTGTGTGTGCATTCATTGCTTGCTTTCGTGTATGTAACCATGTTTGGCCTCTTGATGCAATCAATGGACTATATGCTGACTAATGTGTGGTTAGATCACCTTACTTGCTAAGTGTATAGCTTACTCTTTAATGTGGCACAATTTTCAAATAGTTAGTCAGAGTTGTTCTTCTCATTTACATATGCCACTTGCCTCCATCTTTGTCACTTGTATTCCATCTACCACTTGTTTCTCCATTCATCCACCACTTGTCCTTCGTTGTGCCACTAAGCACTTTGGTCGTGACAAATGGCACATCCACATGTCATATGAGTGCATACATTACATATGACCACCAAGGGTGGTCCAAACAAGGCTTATATAAACCGCCTCCCCCACTTCTTTCAAGTTTGTTTGATCAAAATTCACTCTCTGGCTTCTTTATTTTTTTTTCTCTCATTCATATCCTAAGTCCCCATTCATAATCATTGCTTGCCATCCAAAGTCTCCATGCTATTAAAAATAACTAGTGTGTTATAATTTCATATTCAAATAATTCTTGGTCCTTTTATGGATAAATGGATCCAACTACGTTATGGCTTAGATGAGGCTTAGGATTGCAAATAACATTTTCAAAAGTAAAATTGTACGATATGAGCATGATATAAGTCGGTTAGTATCATGGAGATTTGGGATAGCATGGCTACTAATGATTATGAATCAACATATTTACCCTAGATATATTTACGTGCATTGAAAGAACTATTTTGATACATGAGTTGATAGCAATATTCATAGTATGCTTTTGCATGTGGCATAAAATGAGTATGTGTGACGATACATGGTAGCCTCTTATAATCATATATGCCTCCTTAATGGAGATGGTATACTCGATTTTCACCTCTTATGGTAGATGCCTCCTTGATGGAGATGCTTTTCGAGAGTATTGGGATATCTCAAATAATTGAAGGGTTGAGCTTGGTAAGTCACAATGCCTTCAAGATGGGATGCCGCACAAAGTAAGCCGCGATGCCTTCAACGTGAAAATGCCTAGATGAGATCCAATAGCCTCTCATGATTGGTCAGGGTATATTCTTGATGTCAGAAATTAGATGAGTAGGATCAATGTCTAATGACATTATCATGGCATGAAATGAGTGTTGCATTGCATATACATGTTCATTAGAAGGGTTCAAATGATTTCATAACCACATGCATGCATTCATTGCTTGCTTTCATGTATGTGACCATGCTTGACCTCTTGATGCAACCAATAGATTATATGCTAATGTATGTGTGGTTAGATCACATTACTTGCTAAGCGTATAGCTTACTCTTTAATGGAACATGATTTTCAAATAGTTTAGTTATGGCTACTCTTCCAATAGACCATGCACCTCACTATAGAGTTCCATGCAATTTCACTAATGATTTTGTGGAGCTCACTACACCCGACTTCCTAGGTGGGGTATTTCTATGTTTTGAGACCGTCTTGATGGTCTACATCATGCATTCATGGAACGCACCCTCCTCTATCATTTACATGTGCCATGGGAATGATTGGAGGATCCCCTTTCCATTACCTATGGACCCCTAGGGTAGCAATAGTAGTGATAACTTGGATAGGGATGGGTAATCCAAATCCTTACGATTTCGGGACGTTTCAAATAGCCATGACTTTTTTTGGATAGGCTACATTGATGGACTTTTAGGACAATACTAGTAAAGCACTCATGTATGTAATTGGGGTGCATAGACATTCTACCCTCTTTGTCATATTGTATAGATCTTTATAAATCTATATAGTAAAGTATAATTCATATATTTCAGGTGTTCTTATGTGTTTGACCCCCATCCTTTGTTTAGAACAATTATGATGTATAACATAAGGTTGAGGAACAATATCTCAAGTCATCAGTTGAAATAATATGAATGGAAATAACTTGAGCTCATTTAGGTGAAATCTGAAAGCTATTAGCTATCTTGAGTAGTGGCATTAGGAATGTGATGCTTAAGGGAAGGATGGATATGGGCCTTACAGGATATGTGCAAGAGTATGACAGGTACAAGCAAGCAAATTCCAATAGTTCTTGATCACGACCTAGCATTGTTAGTCGTCTTCGTCTAGTGTCAACCTTGCCTCCATGCCATTACCACCACCTTTAGCATTTATGAGAACCTTAGCTTTCTTTAACCTCTTTACTTGTCCGGTTCTCTCATTTTGGTATTTCCCATTGATAGCTCTCACTCTCAATAATATCTTTTTCCATATTTAGTAATATGAATATGAACATAATTGAGGCATAAAAAATGATGTGGACTATCACTCAGTTCCATATACATGAATAGCAAGTAGCTTGCTAAAGCATCATCTACAACCACACAATCGACATTGCATAATGTGAAATGTGAAAGAATAGACCATTACAAGATTCAACCAAATAGTGAAAGATAGCTATACATGCTTTCACAGCTTAAGCCATGGATTTCAAGCATCATTCCTTGCATCAATTTTCAAACAACTTGTTCAATTATGATTTTAATAATTGATAATGCTATCGAAAAATTTAAATTTATTTGCATTGGAAAGAATAATCTCTACCTAACCAAAATAAGTTAAAACAAAATGATAAAAGTTCATCACTATTTAAGATTCTCAATAATGGTGAAACTATTAATTGGATCAAACATAAGCATAAGCAAATCCAAATGCTCTTGTCTTGATGATAATGGAAGCAATAGTTGTGAATGCAACTAGTAGTTGTACCCATCCTAAATTCAAAGTATTCCTCATCAAACTCAGAAACATTTTAACTTTAACCTTAGCAGTCATCCCAAACTCAGAAATGCTCAAGCAGAAAATCATCCTAGCCTAATCATGCTTACATACCCTAATTATGAACTAATTGGCTTAGTGATTGCAACAACAATCATCAACCAAGAAGGCCCAAATTTAAGGAAAACTAAAAAAGACACCTCATCACCTAAAAGCAATTTTAGCCTAGCAAGATACCATTTGTAACAAGTTTGAATGGTGAAATCCATGAACAAAAAAAATCATACTTGGTGAGTGAGGAGAGCTCGAGGAGCGAGAGTGAGGGAAGAGAGGACAAGTGTAAGTATGAGGGAAAACAACATGAGAAGTTTTAGTGAAGAAAAAAAAGCATGAGAGATAAGTTTTGTTCACAAAGGGGTAAATAATGGTTGATAAGTGAGGGTAGAATAGGAAATGAACATATTTTTATTAAATGAGGAATAATACTACTTCTCAAAGCACTTTTAACTAAAGGTAAGTATAATTTCATGGCAGTACTGAGAATTTGAGAATTGGATTGATGGGAACTAGTCAGATTATAGGTTCCATCGTAAGTATCGTAGGTTTTAAATTCCAAAATTTGAGAAACTTATTCCATCAAATAGGGTCCAAGTTCAATAATTTAGGACCTAGAACTTGTAAGTGCTATTTTAAACACCTAGAGGGGGTGAATAGGTTTAAAAATAATTTTGCAGAATGTATTATAATTTTTACTTTTCGAGGCAAAGTCAAGATCAATAACTTGATGAATTTAGATTATAACAGTTAATAACACTATAAGCAAAAATAAAAGAGTTCAAGGAAGATAATATGAATACAAAGTTTATAGTGGTTCGGCTTAATTTAATCATAAATCCACTCTCTCACATTGACAGCCGACTAGCTGGATTTCACTATGTAACAAAAGAGTTTTACAATGTAGTGATTTCGACTTCACAATGAAGAGTTTTCTCCACTCTCTCATGAAGCTAAAAAGTATCTCTCTCTCTTTTGTGTATGAATTTGAGCTCAACGAATAGCAAGAGTATATGAGGTTTTAAACTTTAGAATTTCTCTTTCACATATGTTACCCAAATGACTAGAGGTGACCTATTTAAATACTCATTCATGCCTACTTGATCATTGGCATTTTCCAAAGGAATTCTTCCAATTTACATATTGGACATAATCAACTAAGGAGATCTCAAGCCGATTGAGGATCGCGATGAAAGCCCGTCAATCATATTCGCCCATACATTCAGGATTTTGGTTTACATAAGTAGATTCCATCCAAAATTACTTGCATCCTATAAGATTAGTCGTATAAAATAAAATCTTAATAATGATAGCCAATCACGTGAGTAATATTCTAAACCAAGAAGATGTCTATGAGTTATATGAATCGAATCCTTGAAAGAATAATCCAGATCTCACATCATAATTTCCTTATCTGATTCAGTCTAAAGAGTAGTCAAACTTTGGTGCTTGAGTCAAGTAGTCATCATAATTTGACACTTGAGTCTGATACTCGAGTCTGGTCGTTATCAGACTTTGTCACTCGAGTCTGGTCGTAATCAAACTTTAACACTTGAGTCTAGTCATCATCAGACTTTGTTACTTGAGTCTGGTTGTTATCAAACTTTACCACTTAAGTCAGGTAGTCTTTAGACTTTAAATAAGTTTTGTCAACTTCAAAATATTAACGAAGTTTTCTCTAACAATCTCCCCCTTTTATATGGTGACAAAACCTTCCTACAGATTTAAGAACTTCTAACCTGCAAAACAATACTTTAGCATTACAATATATCTTACAACAACACATTATATAGGATTTGAATGACATGGATTCTGCAACCACTGAAAAATGTGCTAATCTCGAAAAACAGAATAGTCATCCATAACTTCTATCGTTACCACAAACGTACTTCAGAATCATAAAACAAAGATCAAATGATATCAAGTTGGAATATCAGTCAAGATCATCAAGGTTCAAAAACAATAAAGTTCAATATCAAAATGAAGTTCATTAAAATTTGCCACTCTCTATTCTCCCCTTTTTGGCATCAACAAAAAGATAGAAAACATTAAGGTTGTCAACGTACTTGAACAATCTAGAAATCTCCAAAGGACTAAACTGTCTACTCCAATTGTCTCATTGTCTGCTTCAATTGCTCAATATCGCCAATGGTTACAGTCTGTGAAATTTACTGATTCAAGTATTGAACATAAGTGTTCACATATTGTTAGACATTGTGGAATTCTATGATCTCAAGCTCCATAGTAAATTACCGAGCCTTTAACTCTGGAAAAAGCTCTAACAGCTATTGAAAATATGCAGGATGTTCTGTTTGGACATTGGCCTCAGCGAATGCAGTTTGTGGAGTGTGGAGAAATGTAGGAACATCAGCTTGTCTATCTTCATGATTAGGAGTTGATTCAATAAAGTTAGCATGAGAATCATAAAGTTCTTCTTGGTCATCAAGAGCGGGACTGACAATATGAGGAGAATAAGCTCCTGCTTTTTCACTAACTCCCCCTGTCATTATGCCTATAAGTGAAGAGTGCACAAATCTTTTAATTTCAATCCCTTCTCCTACAAGGTTACTCCTGGTCCTTACAAAATCCTCAAACAAAGATATAACATATTCTGCGTCAAATGAGTCATTATGACCTTCTTGTTCGTCAGTCTCCTTTGCTGCTTCTCCTCTTTCTTTGCTTTCTTCTCTTCATTCTCTTTCCATTTCTCTTTATGTATCCTCTTCGCTAGCTTGACTGACTTCCTTTTCTTCTTTGTCACGTTTCCTTTGTTTTGTTCTTCCTGTCTCTCCTACTTCCCTATCTCGTGGATGCTCAAATCCCATAGAGCTTCGAAGATGGTACAAGGTAAAAGCAGAGATGGTGAGATCATCATCTACCTCATCTTCTTTACCTTACAAAAGGAGTGATCTCTTCCTTTTCACCGGCTCTTGCATTGGTTCCTTTCCTTTTCTCTTCCTTCTTGTAGTTACTTCCTTGGACTTGCTAGGAACATCCTTTTACATGCCTTCCATCACCTTACTTAATTCTTTCAACCTCATCTTGGCAATCATTTTTGTTCCTATCACCATAAGAGTGAGAGTGTGAACAACCATAGAGGTTGGTAGCCTAATCTAAAAATTCCTAAACAATTTTGTCACTAAGGCAGAGTAAGGCAATTTGTTCTTATCCTTCAAGATTGTCCAATACATGTGTAGTAGGATTTTGTGAGGAAGAGAAAACTTCACTCCATTGACAATCTTGCACATAAGTTTTAACACCCCAGCCTAGGGTTTCCACAAATAATACACGAGATATCTCTTGTTCTTAAAATTATTTTCATCTTTATCATAATATAACCTACGCTCGGGAATTCAAGAGATTCTCAAATTAGAGTAGCAGAAGCAATTTTAATTAGCTTACCCCATGCCATTGCCAAACCCGTACAAATTAAGGGAGCTGTACACGAAAACACGAAAACATGAAATATAAGGAGGGCTTTTTATTATTCTCCACTTAAGAATGATTTAAAAAGACAAGTCTCGGCACAAGATAAGTTCTACAAAGTAGCACGTGAATCATAACAAAAACACATAAAGTCTTAAAAGATCAAGCAACATGTCCATTCTATAACCAACTCAGAAAACTCAACAACCCTCCCGGACTTGGACCATGACTCAACCTTAGCCCTCGTCGATGTCACTCTTGTCATCACCTAAGTTGTTATAGACGATGGAGGATAATGGTTCAAACCATTCACTTCCCATCCAAAAATAATCAACTCGAAAGTGATAACTAGAAAAGCCATGGAAAAGTCTCAAATAAAAGCAAGCATGATCTTCACATGCTTGAACCTAGAACCCGGATATCTTGAGTGAAGGAACTCGGACTCTTCAGTGTACATCTTAACAAACTCGCCATAGTACCGGGGAGGTTATAGGGAGTATGACATGCTTAATATGAAAAATGTTAATCCACTGGGTAAGCAATAGCTTAGGAAGCAACACTTCAGCACATAAACCGAGATGATCACATGGCCCATATAAATGATCACATATTGGGAAATCACATCAATCGCATATGCATGCAAGTTTATCATAAAAAACCTGTAAAAATCATGTCGTGTGAAAAATATCTCATATGCATAAAATATGATCATCAAATCTCTCCCTTGACTCTTTGGCGTTGACCATCCCAACCTATCACGAGAGAGCTATCAAATCTCACTATCCAGGTATCTTCACTCTGAAGGCTTCCGAATCGCAATCCAGGCAACTCGTCTGGAGGCATTGCGCATACTTCCTCCAAGAGATTTGACCCTCGTTCATCCAATACATCCCCTAACTCCAAGGAGAAACTCTCAACATCATTTGACGTCTGATATCAAAGGCTAGCCCATTCCTCTCATCTTTAATTAATAGGGAGTGGTCTGACATGTCACGCAGGAACTACAAGATCCCATTATCCAAGCATCTTCACTCTAAAGGTTTCGTGTATTACCACATTAATTGGTCTGGTTTGGCATTGGCGACACCTCGCTTTCCCAACCTACCATCATCCGAAACATTCTAACTCTAGGGACAATAATCATTCGCAAGTATCACATTCACAAGAACATTAACGAGACCAAATATCTGGCCTTGCTGCATATGTCCCATTCCATGCCAACGTAGCTAAACAAATGATCAATGCAACCTAGATATTTTGAAATCTAGTGCATATTCATACCAAAATCATACACGTCTCATTTCATGTACGATCAAGGCATGCATATGGACGAATGCAACACTTATAGTTTTTCAGAAGATTACATGGCCATATAATGGATGGGATCACACCACGATAGATGCATGCTCATCTAATCAAAACACGGTCCATTAGTCAAGTTTCCAAAACAACAAAATAAGCCATAAGAGAATAGGATTCCTAACTTATGAACTAGAGGTCACTTGCCTTAACCGGTTGAGTTTTGAGCTTGAGTGGAAAATGATCAACAGATGGACAGAACAGTTGGAAGTACGATGTTTGGCGGTGGTCAGCTATTAGCTTGGCAAACAGTGGTAGACTCGACTCAACGAACGACAAATGGTGGCTAGCTTTCGGCGGCTCTTGAACAAGAACAAAGAAGAAGAGAAGAAGTACTAGATGAAGAAGAAGAATGGCTGTTGGTGGGTCTATGAATGGCACAACTAGATAGATGACGAACAATATGAAAGACGGCAACTGGACTTATGGCTGGATGTTGGCTATGCAAGGGAAAATAGTAGCAATCTATCGGCACTCTCACGGTTTCTCTCAAGATTTGAAGGCACAAGTGAAGAAGATGAAACTTAAAGAAGAGAAGGCTTCTCATATATAGCTCTTGCCACCTAATTAGAGGTGCCAGTGGCATGACTACCACCCCATGCATGGCCACCGGTTAAAAGAGCAAATGGCAGAGCTCATTGGTGGAGGAGGGAAGTGGCTTGCGATCTTCAAGCTACCGATTGAAGCCTCCAAGGCCTGAGAAAGAAGCTTTATTCCTCCATGCAAATGATGGCTCATTATGTTCCTTTGGTGCATGTATGGCATGTGGCATAAGTCTTCTAAGGAAGACAAGAAGAAGTCAACAAGAAAGATGAAGAGGAAGGAGAGAATCGGTGGAGGAAAGAAGGGAAGTTAATGCATGGCAAGCTTCAAGCTTTAAACTCCAAGAAAGCTTTATGTTTCTTCCATACAAATGATGGTCTTGGACTTTTCCTTTATTAGTTGAAGAAAAGAAAGAAAAACAAACATGGAAGACAAGAAGAAGAGGACGAATGAGAATGATGAGGAGAAGGAGAGGAGTGGGCGGTGGAGCATGGTCTTCAAATGGCTGAATTGTAGCTTTAGAAAAGACTTCCAATGGCCTAAGATATCACATACTCATGACATTTCTCGGATAACGATGGCCTAAGATAATGCGAAGGTTCTTCCTTATGCATGGGTGCCAAGTGGCATAAAGTTTCTAAAAGCTTTCCTTCTTTCCCATTAGCTCTTATAGTGGCCGAACAAAAGAGAGGGAAGAGAGAGAGAGAGAGAGAGAGAGAGAGAGAGAGAGAGATCTGACAGAGAGAGGAAAGAGGAGGAGTTGGTGTGTGCATGTCCACCACATGTCCAAGAAGCTTCTTCGAGAAGATGTAATACAATGATGAACCTAGGATACTAGAATCTAGTGTAATGATAACCCTTAAAAGTAATGATTACACTTTTGTGCATGGATGACACTTGTCACAAAATCTCTAAAAGCTTCTCCTCAAGCTTCCATTGGCCTAAATGGTGTTGAATGAAGACAAATTATAGAGCAAGAGTTAGAGATGGGTCGACAAACGGCAAAAGAGGGATCAGTGTTGTTGTCGCCGATGGCTAGTCATCCACCCATGGTGGCTAGTCATCTCCACTCATCTCTTCTATTAAATAAAAATTCAATTGGGTGGTTTCGAGATCAGTATCATAATTTTTGCGTACCTTAGTACCAAATCAAAGAATCAATTCTAGAAATTCTAAGCCCAAATATTCTAGCAATGAAATTTCATACTCACCTATTTCTAAAAATATTTCTCCAAGAAAATAGTTTAGAGAACTTCATTGTGGCTTTAGAACTCTATTGCCTTAAGAGATGGATGGACAGAGCTCAGGGCGATGGTGGATCACAATGGGTTCTTCCAAGCTTCCATTGTGACGATTTCTTCTAACCTTTTCTTTGGTTTGTTCTAACTGTCTATTTCATGGCTTACTAAAGCTAATCAATTCTCAATTCACCTTATGTCCTTTGGCCTTGAGTGTCACATGTATCGTGTAAGACCTTCAAAATTTGGGATGTCACATAAGTTGGCTTTAAAACTAGAGACATCAGTTTTGGAAGCGACCTTAGGCATGATGCAATTGATTACAATTTTGTGCAGCAAAATATCTAAGGCATTGATTCTTGTGTAAGTAATGCTACCTTCAGGAAGTCTATCATTGACTAGTAAGAGTATGGCTTGACCAATTGACACATGTGTTAATTGGAAACTACTCCTTTCCACACCAAGTATGTCAAAACGACAAATTAGAATAAAAATATGCCGTCAACTCAAGATAAGCACTTGTCGTCTCAGAGCAGAAATTCTCTAGTGAAGGATAGCTAGTTTTTCCTTCAACTTGATCTGGATTGGGTCCAAAAAATTGAAATCAACATAATGAGGGTTTATAATCCCTCTCGCTAGCATCAAGGTGTAAACCCTTTTATGCTCCTTCGATCTAAATAGTTTCTTCCCCTCACTAGAAACTCCAGTAGCAATACCCTATCTAGGGTTAAAAGTCGAGAACAACTTATCATCTTCATATTTACCGTAAGGCTAGTTAAAGGAACTAAACCTACAATTAGCAGGAAAATTACAGCAAGCCTCTTCTAGTGCGCCTTTTGGTGCTACTCTCAAACGTTTTATTCCCTCCAAAAAGAACATTTTGTTCTAAAATCTATTCCCTTTAAGAAAACCATCAATGAATTTCATTGCAGTGCCACTCTTCTTTAGAAAATTATAATTCTTAAACAAAACCTAGGGGGTATATGTTCGTATGGGAATGGCTTCTGTTTCAACTTCCTCTTCTAACAACTCATATGAAAGACTCTATAAAGCAACCTTCGGACTGGGTTGTGAAGATGTTTGCGGTGAGTCGTCTTCAATGAGATCAAAGTGAGTTGGCCCTTTAGGCACCTTGCGAGACCCTATGCTGGCAATCTGCGGCGATTTCCTTGGAGTAAACATTCTAACAGCCTAGGAGGATTTTCCAGTCGAGTTCGAGTGAAAAAGGTGAGGATTTGTAGAGAATTCTTTAGAGAAAACTTGTGGAGAGAGTTGGAATACTAGGGTTTTGAAATGATTTAATCAGAAGAAAATGTCGATGGTTTTGTATCCTTTCAAAATTTCAAAAAGGAAACTAACTTTGAAAAATTATCTCATATTAATAATTTCTAGAAATAAATTAAGCAAGTAATGATTCTGGAAATATTATGAAAAACATACCTTTTCATCCTTATACAAATACAATTACCTGGATTTGAGAAGTGTGAGATAGCATCTGAGTCAATTCTGAATCTAGAATTTTGTGAGTCTGGAAATTTTTGCGTCTGGAAATTTTTTGAGAATGTTAAGGCTGGAGACAATGAGTTTGGAGGCTTTTGAGTCAAAGAATTCTTCGTACGGAGACTTTGCGTTTGGCCAACTCCAGACTCTAAAGTATTGGAGAGATAATATTTAGCTCGTTCCGAATAGATTCAAATGAACTTTTCTCTAGAAGCTTTGTGAAAATATCTGCCAATTGATTCTTTGAATTAATGAATTGAATAAAAATATTCTTATTCTAGACATGATCTTGTATAAAGTGATGACGAATTTCTATATCCTTGGCCCTTGAATAAGGAATTGGATTCTTGGTGAGATTTATAACACTAGTATTGTCACATCCGATTTCAGTGCATGATTCGTCTATTCCAAAGTCTCGTAGTTGTTGTCTTATCCACATAATTTGAGAACAACAACTCTCAAGAGCCACATATTCTACTTCTGCTATTGATAGAGTTATAGTGTTATGCTTTCTTGAGAACCACAAGATACTAGCATATTTCTCAGCAATTGACAGGTACCTGATGTGCATTTTCTATTGACTCTACAACCTGCGAAATGTGCGTCTGAATATCTAAGAAGAGTAAAGTCTCCTTCTTTTAGTAACCACACACCAAGCTTTGGAGTAGTTGCAACATATTTGATAATGCGTTTTATAACACTTAAATGAGATTCTCGAGGATCAAACTAAAATCTAGCACACATACAAAACACTAAACAAGATGTCAAGTCTAGATGCAGTAAGATAAAGAAGAGAACCAATCATGTTTCTATAAAGCTTTTGGTCTATTTTCTTCCATTCCTCATTCTTGCCCAGCTTTGAAGAGCTTGGCATTGGTGTCTCAGTTTTCTTGTAATTCTCCATCCCAAACTTCCTGATGAGATCTTTAGCATATTTCTCTTGGTGAATGAAAATATCTTTCTTCGATTGTTCAACTTGCAATTCTAGAAAGAAATATATTCACCTCATCATGCTCATCTCAAATTCATTCTACATAGAACTAGAGAACTTCTTGCAAAGATTTAGTAAGAAATCATTTCATTCTCTTTTTATGAGTAGAGTGATATCTATAATTCCTTTCTCAAAACCATTTTGAATTAGAAACTTACTCAACCTTTCATATCATGCTCAAGGTGCTTGCTTTTAGTCCATATAAGGCCTTTCTCAATTTACAGATTAACTATGGATTTCTTGGATCTTCAAATCCTATTGGTTATTTCACATAAACTTCCTCTTGAATGAATCCATTGAGGAATGCACTCTTGACATCCATTTGAAATAACCTGAAACTTTTGTAAGAGACAAAAGCAATAATAATTTGATTGCTTCTAACCTCGCTACTGGTGCATAAGTTTCATCAGTCTATTTCTTTTTCTTGTATATATCCTTTAGCCACAAGTCTTATTTTGTTTCTAACAACCTTTCCTTTCTCATCCATCTTGTTCCCAAAGACCCATTTTATGCTGATAATGAATTTTCCTTTAGGTTTTGGGATTAGCTCCCAAACGTTATTGATGGTGAATTGTCTAATAATTGTCTAAGTTCTTCTTGCATTGCTTTGATCCAACTTTCATCAGACAGAGCTTCATTTACACTTTTTGGTTCAATCTCAAAAACAAGTGCTAGAGCATTAGACTCTTCTTGCCTTTTAGATCTGGTACGAATTCCTTCATTAATGTTATCAATGATTAGTTCTGTGGGATGACTTGACTTGTACTTTCAATTAGAAGTTTGTAGATCATTTACTTTGGTTGAATTTTCTCGGTCTACTTGTTGCTAATCTCCAAAAGTCTAAGGTTCTTCAGAGGAAGCGGACTTTGTTAAGTCTGAAACAAGTTTAGACTCTTCAAGTTGAGTTTGATCTAGTTGATTTTATACGTACTCCTAAAAGTTGATGTTCATGGATTCTTATGGAGATTGGGTTTTCTTGTTAAAGACTTGGTATGCTTTGCTTGAAGTTGAGTATCCAAGAAAGATTCCTTCATTTGATCTTTCTTCAAATTTCCCAGTTCGATCATTTACATTCTTAAGAATGAAACATTTACATCACAAAAATATGAAAGTAAGAAACATTCGGTTTTTTTATCTTTATATACTTCATAAGGAGTTTATAGGCCTCAAGAACACTCTAATGATAATATAGCAAGTTATGGAAATTGCTTCTGCCCAAAATCGAGAGGGAATTTTGCTTTCAATTAGGAGGGTTTAGGCCATTTCCTGTAAAGAGCTGTTTTTCTTTTCCACTACCTCGTTTTGTTGTGGAGTATATGGAAAAGAGAAAACATAATGAAAACCAGATTCATCACAGAACTTCACAAAATTATGATTCTCAGACTCACATCCATGGTCAATACGTATGCTTGAAATAGCATATCCTCTTTTATTTGGTACCTTCTTTACAAATTTTGAGAAATGAGAGAAGGCTTCAGACTTACTTGCCAAAAAGTGCACCCAATTGAAGCGAGAGTAATCATCCCCATTTACTAGGTTATATTTCTTTCCACTAATACTCTAAGTGCTGGTTGGTCCAAAAAGGTCCATATGCAGAAGCTACAACACTCGATTAGTAGAAACTTGATTTACATATTTAAAGATACTTCTAACCTATTTTCCAAAAACACATGCACTGCATAACTCAGATTTTTGATATGACAGGTTGGGAAGACCACAAACAATCTTTTTAGAAGAAATCTTAACAATTTGCTTCATGTTAACGTGTCCAAGTTTTTCTTGAATAGATATAAGGCATTGAGAACTTTCAGGATTTACATCTATGATAAATATTCCAATACATTCGCCTAGTGAAAGATCGAGAGAGGTCTTGACTCATTCCAAAACAAATATCTTCTTGAAAGTTTATTTTAAATTGTGTATCACAAAACGGACTTATACTAAGTAGATTATAATGCAAACCTTCCACCAAGGAAACATTGTTGATAATTAGGCTTCCAATCCTAACAGTTCCACATCCTACAATTTTTCCTTTGATGTTTCCTCTAAAAGAGACTTTTCCTCCATTCAATTTATCAAGCTTTATGAAGCAGCTTGAATCTCCTATTATATGTCTCGAACATCCACTATACAAATATCATTTGATCTTTCTCTTGATAGTGACCTGCAAACATAAGAAGACTCAAGCTTTCTTTGGTACCCAAATTTCTTGGGTCTAGGAGAATTAGCATTGAAGACTGTTTTTGCCCAGTTCATTATAATTGGTCTCTAGAACTTTGGACATTCTTTCTTGAAATGTTTAGAGTTGTTACACTTGGAACATTTGAGAGCACTTCTGCCAACATGTCTTACAAATTTCTTTTGAAAATGATTCTTGTAAAAAGCCTTTGTAGGTCTTTATTCTAATCTCTCTTTTAGTTTAGGAAAATCAATTAAGGAACTAGTTTATGATGTCATATCCAAACCAGATTTGTTAAAATAAGGTTTTTGTATTGAAAGAATTTTGTCCAACTTTTTAGATCCATTTGTAAATCTTTTTTTAAATGTTTGAAATGTCTTATTTCAGTATAGCATTTTCTCTAGCAATAGAATCTAAATTTTCTTTCAAATTTGTAAAAATTTTGTCAAAAGTTTCAAACGTTTCTTTCCAAAATTTCCTATTGCTTAATTTTAGAAGTCTCTCTTTTTAATTCAAAAACTTTTAAGAGATGTTTTGGGACTAAGACAAAGTTATTCTATGTAATTCGAGACTTTAACAAGAATTTTTAAGTTACTGACCTTAACTTCTTGATATGAGTATGAGTCTGAATCAGAGTCTGCTTTTGAGTCTAAGTCGGAATGAGCCATCAGACATATGTTGGCATATTCCTCTTCACATTCTACACACTCGGTATCACTCCAAGTTTCAACTTTGAAAGCCTTTTTGTATTTCTCAGATCTTCCTCTCTTTTTCTTCAACAAAGGACAATTAGATTTAATATGCCCCCTTTTCTTGCATTCAAAGCATACTACTTCTTTGTTAGTTTCATTATCCTCAGTTGGTCTCTTTTGTAAATTTTGTGAGCTTTGCTTCTTCAAGTTGTATCTTCTTCCCTTTCTATTCAGTTTTTTGAATTTCTTAATCATGAGTGCTAGCTCCTCATCATCCAAGTCATTATCTGAATGATTTCTGTGAAGCGACTAAACATGTAAGTAATGGATTCTCCAAGCTTCATATTGTCCGAGTAGAATATTGATTTTTGTTTCCTTTACTCAGTCCGTTCCTTCGCAGGTAACATTTAATCTGTCCCAAACTTCTTTCGTTGTTTCATAGAAAGAAATTCGCTTATATTCAATGGGAGATAAAGCACAATATAAACAGTATATGGCTTTAGCATCAAGAGCTTGTCTCTTGGTTATTTCATCTTGTGTTATTTTACCAGCATCTACAACTTCATTTTCTCTTCCTGAGGTTTATGTGGCCTTAGAATTGATTCCTTTTTTCTACCACATCCTAGGGATCTTTTAATCTCGGAAATTCCTTCATTTTGTTTTTCCACACATTGTACTCCTTTCCATCGAAGTAAGAAGGTCTAATATGGCTTTGTCCTTCAATGAAACTTGGAGCCAAAATACTAGCCATAGATCTTTAGCTTTGAAGTAAGAACACTTCAATAAAAACAAGCACACATGCTCTGATACCAATTGAAATTGCTAATATGAACACATAGAGAGGGTGAATAGGTGTAAGAACAACTTCATGGAACAATGTTTTACGTTTTGAGGCAGAGTCAAAATCAACAACTTGATGAATTCATATTATAACAGTTAAATAACATTATAAGCAGAAATGGAAGAGCCCAGGAAAGAGAATGTGAGCACAGAGTTTATAGTGGATCGGCTAAGTTCGAGCCTACGTCTACTCTCCCACACTAACAGCCGATTGGCTGGTTTCACTATGTAACAAAAGAGTTTTACATTGTAGTGATCTCAGCTTCACAATGAAGAGTTTTTTCTACTCTCTCATGAAGCTAAAAAGTATCTTTTTCTTTTGTGTATGAATTTGAGCTCAACGAATAGTGAGAGTATAGGAGGTTTTAGATTTTGGAATTTCTCTTTCGCGTGCGTTACCTGAATGACTAGAGGTGTCCCCTTTAAATATTCATTCATGCCTACTTGACCGTCGGCACTTTCCAAAGAAATTCTTCTAATCTACCTATTGAACAATCAATTAAGGAGATCTCGATCCGATTAAGGATCATGATGAAAGCTCGTTAATCATGTTCGCCCATACAATTAGGACTTGGTTTCCATAAGTAAATTTCTTCCAAAATTACTTTCATCCTATAAGATTGGTCGTATAAAATAAAATCTTAATAAGGATAGCCAATCGTGTGAATAATATTCCAAATAAGGAAGTTGTTTGTGAACCACATGAATTGAATCTTTGAAAAAATAATCTAGATCTCTCATCATAATTTCCTTATCTAATTTAGTTTGGGAGTAGTCAGACTTTGGCGCTTGAGTTTGGTAGTCGTCAAACTTTGACACTTGAGTCTGGTCGTCATCAAACTTTGTATGCTTGAGTCACGTCATCATCAGAGTTTGTTACTTGAGTCTGGTCATTATTAGACTTTACGACTTGAGTCTGGTAGTCTTCAAACTTTGCATAAGTTTTGTCAACTTCAAAATATTAACGAAGTTTTCTCTAACAAAACTTGGATTCGAGAACCTAAAAAAAGTCTCTATTTTTTTATCTATGTTTTCTCAAGATTCGTGGTATTTCATGATATTCGATGATGAGTGGTAATATGGAATTACTAGTTTGAGTTTTCATTATTGGTGATATACATCAGTAAAACTTTTTTTTTGTTAATGTTTCACATTTTGTGTGTGTTTTGAATATGGGTTATGGTCCATTGATTTTTTAGTGACAAAGAGTGATCATTAGAGGTAATAATTTACTATAATCATTCAATTAAGAGACCTTGGAACTTGTGATAGGTTAGGTTTCAGGTTCAAGGTGTGTAAGGTAAGTTCTAGGTTCCAAAAAAAAAAATGTGGAACCTATTCAAATGGGTAGGTTCCAAGTTCTTGGTGGTATATATAAAGCATTTGGAATCACTTAACCTTATCTACAGTGCTCTAGTCCCTTAAAGTCTTTGGAGAGCTTTGTAGATACAATTTCATCTCCCCAATAACCTTCAAAAAGTGAATCAAATGCCATTTGTATTTGGCCAAACCTTTTAGAGCCCCAAAACCCTTTTCAAATGCTGAACCAAACGAGGCCTCCCATGTATTTCCTTTCATAATGGCATCACTTTGAAGCTCAATTTCAAACATGATTACCATCTGAACTCCTAAACAATAACTTGAATGTGTTTATCAACAATTGATTGACGTTGTCAATTTTCTCTCATTGAACTCCTAAGAGTGGCATGCATCAGAAATCATAATTAGTTCGAAGCAAATGGAAATCCTAATTGATCATCTTCTTGATTCTAACTTCCCAATCTGCTAAAAGAGTTTAAATTTGAAACATTGGTTGAAAATCAATCAATGTCTATTTCATATCTCTTTTTTTTCTTTTGGAGCGAATTAAAATGTTTCCAAGTTTATTTCAATTAAAATATTTTCATGTAGACAATGATTTGTGTGCATTGAAAGAGAGACATCATCATTTTGATACATCAGGTAAAACGGCCCTGTTTATTGTTGTGCTAACCAAGCATGTCAATATAGTATACCAAATGAGTAAGGATTTATCTAAATTAATTTTTGCCTTTTTACTACTTAATCTTTACATGATAGTGCAAACACATGGTTTTTTTTTATCTAAAACTCATGAAACCATCACAATGGTCAGTGCCCTTACGTAGATTCACATATGATTTTTCACGATTTTCTAAGATTTAATGATACTTTAAATTTTGGTAGGAAGTACAAAAGTAACTTGTTTGAAAGTGTCAACAAGCAGGCTCTAAGCTTGTTTTGACAGGGAAGTTAATGATAATAATTTTCTCTCAAGCATGAGCATGTCTATCTATTCCGAATCATTTGAGATATAGGGCCAAACATGTCATCAAATTGTAGTGTCGAACATGTGCTACACACTAGGTGGAGCAACACAGACTGACCGAACTAGGAATCGGGCATTGGTCGGTTTCCTAAGGCATCAATCCATTGTCGATTTCACAAAATGGAGTTGGTGATTTTTGGTATGGTCTCAAATTTTGAGGGGGGATTGGACCAACTAGACTGAAGATTTTTAAGAAAGATAATTTGAAGATTCTTCCCCTTCCTTTAGCTTGCGAGTTGTGATTCCATTTATAATTTAAATTCATAAAGTATAAAAAAACATAAGAAAAAAAAAAAGAAGAATAAGAGATTCAATTAACTTGTGAATTGCAATTTTATCTCTCATCTTGGTAATCTACCATCACGATTCACCATGATCTTTTTCTTTTTTATAGAATTTAGCTGGAGAAATTTGAGGTTGGAATCATTTTCTAACTTGATTTGCTATGTAGAGAGATAAGAGTGTGCGGGATTTTGTTATATTAGATATTCGAACATCCTTTTCTTTTTTAAGGCTTTTACAAAGAATTGCAAGAGTTTACCTTCAGCAATAAAAGGAAGAGAGGAAAGAAATCACATTCCACTCAAATAGTTAACGGGAAGATATTTGCCACCTTCCTTGGAAGTATCAAAATTGAATTGGCAACCCATCTATAAAATCAATTCACCATAAGTTGAAGAGAAGATGAAGAAGGAATTAGAAACCTAATATCATAGTTAGAGTATCGATGACGATAATTCATGGATTGTAGAACATTTCACGCAAAGTAATTCTATATTTATTTTAATTGACCCGGTTCCAAAACCAGCTGGTTGGTTCTCGATTTCCATAGGAAGAGGGGTGGGGGAGGATCCGGACCACCCAACATGTGCGATCTTGGTTCTGTATATGAAATTGGCGAGTTGGGAGCCTTCTGAAGCCATAAGGACCTAAAGGGCATTTCTGAACGGGCTTGGCCCAACAAGTTATTTTAGTAATAAAGTGTGGCCCGGCCCAATTGAGGTCTGTCCACCTTCACGTTCGTGGCCGAAACAGAAAACGAACGAGAGAGAGAGAGAGAGAGGAGAGAGAGAGAGAGAGAGAGAGAGAGAGAGACGGAGAGTGATGGAGATTCAGAGCGGGGACCTGCGTGCTTGTCCCGTCGTATCCCTCCCCAGAAGATCCGCAGACGCTTCCATTTTTTCTCAATTTGGCTTCGGACTTTTTGTGCCGGGAGAAGAGCGAATATTACGCCGTGGGAAGATGGATGCCTGACCCGAGATTGGGTCTCTCCCCGCAACGCGCGTCACACGCGGAAATCTCATCACATCACGATAGAATGTGAACGATGCAGACAACAAAGACAAGAATTCCACGACATTTAGCCTCGTTAGCATCCCATTCAGAGACCGATCCGTTTATTCCACGAAAAAAATCGACGTTTAAAAAAAATATCTTTTATGTCGCTTTCTTTTGGTATTTGTATCGCTTATGTAAATGAATATGATACGAAAAATTTGATAAAAATACCTGTACATAAATTAGTGTCATTATTGAAAGAGTTTGTCTCTAACTAATTTTTCCAAAACAATTTGAACAACTACTTTTTAAAAGACAAATTTCCAATTATTTGCTTGAGGTGAAACAAATGGACCCAAGCATGCGCTAGTCTTTCCCGAGGTATAAGGGCCCATCCATTTGGTACCGTTCGGACACGCGGACACATGGTGGATTCCTCAGTCATCAAAAACAAAAACAAAAACAAAAACGGACCCAAGGGTTAAACTATTCATGGCATTTGGGTTTGAAGCCTAATTTCTCTCTGGATTAATTATAAGTCAAACTAGGAAGGGACAACCCTCTATAAGTCTAATTTCGACAAAGGCAGTCAATCTTTGAGGCAATGAAAAGAAAAAGATAGACACTATCTTTATCAATTCCTCACTATCATCATGCACCGTTAATCTTGACCGGACGTGAAGGATGGCAAAGTTTATTGTACGAAAGTTGATTTGATTGAAATAACTGACAAAAAGAGAGTTTATCTTGAAGAATAGCTTTGCACTAGTGTGAAAGAAGAACGATAGGGCGACTCGTCTTCGATTTGTCTATTAAGATTGATTAATATATGGACCCGAGTAGGCACAAGGCCATGGCCTAACCACAATTGATTTGACTTTAGCCTCCATGTACATGGACTTACCTTGATGGATTCTAGCCCGACCTCGATGGATTTGTGCCCGGCAATGGGTAGGTCATGCCACACACAGACTATAAATCTTGACCTTACCAGAACGACGTCACCGTGTTTGTTATTTCCGGACTCCATCGAGAATGATAAATTTGGACCCCATGAGAAAGATGGCCTAACTCAAGGCACAATTTTCCTTTTCTAATATTTTTAGTCCGAGCTATGCACGATGCCGGAGTGATGATCTACGATAGTTGGCCAAAAGAGCTTATTATATGTATCAAAATAGATTTATTATTATAAAGTTTTCTCTAGGTGTTGCCCCTAAATTCGTCACCTAGGACTGTAGGCCGCTAGAAATTGCCTTGGTAGCCTGCATCTGGACGTGCATTCTATTGTATCTGTTCGATGAATGTTCATGTCCATGCATTGCAATTATTTCTAACTTTTTTATGTTCACGCCGCTTTAGTTTTTCGGTGGGACGGCCCCATCCAGTTGCGAAACGATCCATAGTGGCTTGCGGCTCTCGTTTGAAGGCAAGGTTTCCAAAATGTCCCGTGTCCTTTTTCGAGCGCTCTCCATGCAATACGCATCGTGACTTCAGGAAATTTCTTGGGAGCTCATGCGTATCCGAGGCTGGTGAGCCGGACCTTTCGCAAATCTGAGCCCACATATTCAAGGAACTTTCTTGAAAAGGTTTTCCTTTTTTCTTCTCTTTAATATTTGGATATTCGAGTCATGTGATACTCAACTAGCTTCTTCAAAATTGCTATTCCCACACTGATGTGATGTTCATGATACTTTTGCTCCCCTAGTTTTCACTTTTCAATCATAATTTAAGAATTATAGTCATAGAAACGTAGCTATCTGGAGGCCCATAAAACATACTTCAAATCCCGAGTAAATTCGAGCTTTTTGTTTGTGTAAGTTGCTATAACCTAGAACAATATGCACGCAATTAAGGGTAGTTGAACAGGTGACCTCCCGTTAGTGGGATTATACTATTTTTAAATCTCCAAGAAGAGTACTCTTAAACAAAATTGAAGAAAATCATATCGTTCATGTGGGTGACCTTCCCATTAGTGGGCTTTTGTTTGTGTAAGTCGGTTGGTGACCCTCACTGAGTTTAAGAAGGAATAAAAAAGTATAAAATTATAAAAATAAAAGAAATTATAGAAATTTTCAATATTAGCAATGACCGTCGGTTCTATCAAATAAGATAATTAGCATTCATAATAGTTTTCAACAAAAAAATCGCTTAAAAGATTAAATTGACTATTTGTCAATAGGTTTAGGACCGAATTTATATAAATATAATATGTTTAGGATTTTTTTGATAATTTTCCTTAAAGTATACTCAGAAGCCAAGATAAACACCGAGTTAAGGCCCACTTTATAATCCTATGATCAATCTCGTGGTCACACAAACAAAACAACATTCTAGAAAATTTCCAAGGTGTGCTTTGACTCTTCAGTAAACCAAGCATGACCCCCCACCGCCAACCTAGTAGCCAAGCTCACTCGTGAGTCACACGTCTCTGACAAATTCAAACGACGGAGCCTCCAAAGTAATATCCACGTGAATCGGACAAATTCAAGACCCACTAGTATGTTGGCTTGTTCAGGCATGTGCATGGACTGTAAAGTTGCTTGGAGAATGAAGATCCTCTTTTACCTGCAATTCCATGTCGACATTTTGTTGACTTGTTGACTAACATCTTATAAGATGCAATGGCGTTCTCACATGCTCTCTCCTTTTATAAAACGAAGAAGAACGACTCGCCAGGTCGACGTTGATTCTCGCTATTGCCCTTTTTTTTTCCTTTTGCCTTTTCAAAACATCCAATCATTGGCCACGTTAAGAGAGAGAGAGAGAGAGAGAGAGAGAGAGAGAGAGAGAGAGAGAGAGAGAGAGAGTTACTTTACTTACATTAAATATGATTATATGGATGACCACATTAAGCTGTAGTCATTCCGATGCAATCACACGTTTTTGCGATTAGTTAATCTCCGGTCAGTTCAATTGGAGATTTTAACAAGTGTCTTGTTTTTATCCAAAATTATGACTTTGTTTGGGAAAATTGTCCAAAAAATTTTTAGATTTATTACTCATCAGTTAATTCAATCTACAGTTTAAAATTTTTCCAATTTAATTTTTTTTTGTAATTTGCTAAAAAAACGTGCTTCCAAACAATATTTGCTGGAAATAGCCGATGCAAATATATATTTATAAAGACAGATAGATCTTATTTACATTAAACATGAATTATGGATGACCACTTTAGGGATCAGGTGAGGTAAACACATCTCTAGAGGATCAGGTGAGATAAACTCTAGAAAATCATAGGTGAACTCGCATAAGACTCCACAACAAGGTGCATGATCTAAAGGTGATGTAGCTATAACCTTTTTATCTAAAAGATGTGTCACATAAAAGAGTAAGGTAAACAGCTTGACAAGTAATGCAATCAACCACATATCGGTCAACACAGTCCGCAAAATGCATCAAAAGCTTAACCATGATCTCACAAATAATCAATGCACAAGCATGATGAAAAAATCATCTCAATTCCTCCAAATGACTCATATAATACTACAATGATAAATGCAAATGCCAACAAGCATCATTTCTCCTACCCTGACTTCAAAACTCAAGAGTGCTTCTTAGCTGGTCATGAATCGGCTTTTGAACCTCTTGTCTAGACATTCTTACTCCAAGGGCATTGGGAAATCGTCACACCTAGGTATTCGACTCTTAGTCCAATCCTTCATTCATCCGAGGCATCTCCATACTCCTGAGGGGTTACCTTTGCACCATGCCGAAAGCACTTCCCAACTGATCACAAATCGTCATCTGTGGATCCTCATACCCATGCATCCTTACTTTGAGGACATCTAGAGAATCTCTACCCAAGCATCTCGTTCTTGAATAGATTTCAATTTTAGAATGCATATTTAGAATATGCCCTTATTTCTTCCGAATTTTCCATTAAAAATATTTAAAAAATTTATGCATCGTGGGCACTTGTTTAATCTATTTGCATTATTATGTCATAGCATTATTGTTTGCATTGTAATTAGAATCAAATGTCTAGGTTTGCCTAATTCATTACGCACATTACATAAATGCATCATAAATTAAGTCATCATATTTTCATGTCATATTCGTACATGTGACATTGTATGTCATGTTTTTACATGTCATATTGCATGTCATTGATTTGAAGAATGTGTCACGTAGTTTAATGTTCAATTTAATTATTCTTGCATGTTATATGGATTGCATGTTAGGTCTAATAATTAAATTTTCCTAGAATAATGTCACTAAGTTTAGTCCATCTTCTAGAATTTCGTGCTAGGTTCATTAATCATTATTCATATCACATAACATTTTTGCATGTTATTTGGGAATTGCATGTTAGATTAGATTAATAAACATTTTATGTCATATAGGTTGCATGTTACAGATTGCATGACATTTAATAATTGTGTGCTTACTCATGTTGCACGTCATTAGAATTAGATCATTTAAATAAATACGTTTCATATTAAGTTAGTATAAACATCATGCCTGCCATCATTAGCATAATCCATTTATTGTAATTGCATAATCCATGCATTGCATTCTATTGCATTTTCATTTAAATAAAGCGAAACCCCAAAAAGTAATATCGTTTGCTGATGTGTACTAATAGAAATCATATTAGGAATTGCTTATTAATTGTTCTATCAACATTGCAGATACTTAAGTTACTTTTGAGGTAAGCTCACACTTTTCTACCTACGCATTTATTTAACGCTTTCATTTTTGAGTGTTAAATCATATTCGTGCACTCACATATTAGGTGATTAGAACTAAAATTAATTAAAATTGCCTATCAAAATTTATAAAATAAAAGGTACCAAAAGAGCTTTAGATTATCTAATGGTGGGTAGCTATGTTGGTTGAGAGTTTCTCCCTCATCGCCGAGGTTAAAGGTTCGAAATGTGCAGTTGCTAACGTCTTAAATGGGGGGGACCATGGTGTTGGGTTCATATACTATTCTCTCTCGAGATATAGGGGCCCAAACCTTTGGTGTTGTCTAGGCACAGGGGGCTCATGGTGGATTCCTCAATCTTAAAAAAATGGCTTTAGATTAATCAGTGTAGCCAAGTCTTTGATCTCAAAATTTTTTGTTCATAGAGGTAAAGTATACTCCTAATACCTTACATAGATTTTTAATTGACCCATCATAAATAGAATGGTAGTAACTCCTTTTTTTTTTGCATACTAAGAACCTAAACCCTAAATTATGAATTAGTATGGACTTGGGAGAGTGAGAATTAGGTTTAGTTCTAATAATCCATTAGCCAACCCCCTAGGTGGTGCATCATCTAGAGAGGTCGCGATATACATACATACATATATACATACCTACATACATACATACATACATACATTTAAGTCCTTGACTCTTCAAATAAAAGCTCATAACTACAAATCGATCTCTTCCTACAAAGTGTCCTCATTAGAGCTGACCATAACCAACCTCATTGAAAAGAAAAATTCTTAGCAGGATTAGCAGTCCTAACAATAGACCAAATTACAGATAAACTTAGAGAAGACACTATTGAAGAAGTCCCCTTTGACCGACTTTATTATGTTGAACTCATATCATAATAACTATTTAGTTTAAAGTATTGATTATATTCCTTTCGATTATGCCGTCAATGTTTCATTCATAAATGGCATCAGGGGAATACTTATTTTGGATCTTCTGATGAGATTCTTCTAAAGTTATTAAGAGGTATGGCCCTACTATAATACTATTTTTTTTTTGTTGGGGGGGGGGGGGGGGGAGGGAATATATTTATCTCAACTACACACACTAGTGTTGAGCATGTAGAGGAGGAAGCGCATGAAGTTAAATACAGAGGACAAACCTATTGGGGTCTCTTAACTTACTTATTAGTGATTTCTTAAAGGGTAGTTAAGAGGGGAAGTGAGACAAAATTGTGTTTTGACATAATAATACAAGTGGTTGTCCCTTTCATTAAAAGGTTAAGCGGTGAAAACACGGGCTATTGCCGACCTGGTCTTGATTTGGCGACCATCGATAGTCTACCTCAGTTCATGGACAAAACGCTTCAATTTGTCATTTGGCTTCGGACTTTTGGCCCGGAATGAAAAAAAAAAAAAGAACAATTATGCCGTGGAAACGTGGGCATCTGACCCTATACGGGTCTTCCCTCAACGCGCCTCATACACGTAAAACCCACATAATGACGAACGCGAATGATTTAGCAAAGAAAAGGACGAAAGTTCTACGTGATCCGCTGGGCCATTAGCCTCGCTTTCGTTACCATCTTATTCATGGACGGATCCATTTATTCCATAAATAAAAAAAATCACAATTCACAGAATACTTTTCAAGAAACGATTGTTTATATCGCATTATAAATGAATGAAGGATGAAAAATTTCATTATCGACGAAAATGTTTATATATAAACTACTGTTGATAATGAAAAAGTTTTCCCTTGACAAATTGTTCAAAATGATGCAACTAATAATTTTTTAAAAGATATCTTTCAAATTATTTATCTTATGTGAAATAAATGGATCTAAGTGCGAAATTAATCGTGGGACCTAAGTAACAAATCGGCTTCAAGTCCAATTTCTCTTCAGTATGATTAGTAAGTTATGTTATGAAGCAACAACGCTTTATAGTCTTGACTGAATTGAAAAAAAAAAAGAAGATGGACATGATCTTTGTTAATTCCTAATTTTCGTCATGTACGATTAATCTAGACCAGATGTGAAAGATGGCACAGTCTAGTGCGCAAAAGTTGACTTAAATGAAATAATTGACCAGGAACATTTATGTTAAAGAGTAGTAGCATTGCAATAGCGTGAAAGTAGAGGAATAGTGAGACCTAAGTTCAGCAATTAATACGGCAAGCCATGAATAATCTTTCATACAAGGATCATGAATCTTGACCAGAGCGGAACCGTGGCACAATTTTTGTCAGTTTCTGACTGCATCATTAATGATCAATTTGGATCGCATGAGATAGATGGCCTAACTCAAGGCTGCAATTAATCTAAAATAATTGGCCCAAAAGGCCAAGTTAAAGTAGCACTAATGTTGAGGAACCGAATTTCTAATAAAGAAGATTTGAGCGATCACTTAATTGAGTGAATGCGTAGTGGGCAGCTATTGATGTAGTATGATAATATATTATAAAGCTTTTGCTAATACTCAATCTGTTTTTCAAAAAATGATCGACTTGAAAAATATTCTTCTAAAAGCGATCACTTGAATCGCATATAAAAATGAATGAACAAAAACCATTTCCATCATCCACTAAACAATTTAGACATAAAATGTTATCGACAATTAAGTTGATAAATTATTTCAATCGATAAAAGTAATAATATTAAATCATTCATTTTTCATTAAAAAAATGAAGTTTTAAGTGCCATTTCCTCTTAGCTTCACTATCTAAATTGCAGATTGTCAGAATGAGCCTCTGGCGCCGTATAGACATGCATTGTATTATGTATCGTATTATGTCTATTCGAGTAATGTTGACTTACATGCATTGCAATTATGTCTCTCTTGTATTTCCACCGCTTGCTGGTTACCAGGGACGGTTCCATTCGGTCGCGGAAAGATCCACAATTGCTTGCGTATCACATTGCAGGGCAAAGCCCTCTGTCCTTTTCTGAAACGGTCTACATTCCATTCACATTGTGCCTTGAAGAAATTTCCTGTGGTCTCTTCGTATCCGAGGCTGTTGAGGGTGACCTACTTTCGCAAATGTAAGACCACTTTCTGAGGAACTTTCTTGGAAGGGGTTTCTTGTTGTCTTCCTTCAAATATTTCAAATTCCGAGTAATGCGACATTCAACTATCTTCATGAGAACTGCAATTGTGCCATTATGTGACGATTTATGCTCCTTTCACTCCCTTATTTTCGCTCTTTTTTTGTGGCTTATGATTCTCGGACATTAAAACTCAACTATCTGGAGGTCCTTGAAGCACTTTTGAAGTTCCATGAATTGTTTAAGTGCAGAGCACTTTGCACGTTGTTATTGAAAACTGAATGAGTACCTTCGCCGTTAGTGGGGTTTCGCTACTGTCCTCTCTCCATAAAAAATAATTTTGGATGGGAGGACTTGAATATTTTAAAGTTGCTTGACAAAAATTCTAGTAAACTCGATTACATTGTGTTGGAAGAATTCGCATAAAATAGAGAAACAAAAAATTATCTCGCAGAAGACCAACTGGAGACATGATGCTTCACCATGCATGGAAAAGACAAGAAGAATGCAAAATACAATTGAAGACAAGATAAATCCCGAGTCGACAAGGTCCACTTAAATAATGTCTTATAATCCGATGATTAAGCTCACGGTCACATAAACAATGACTCTACTGTAGAAAATTCCAAGGCGTGCCTATGACTCTAGGAAACCAAGCAAGACGCCCCCAATCACCAATCCAGTAGCCAAGCTCAGTCGTGAGTCATACGTATCATTGACAAATTCAAACAGTGGAGCCTATAATTTTAACAAGAAGACCAAAATATACACATGAATCGGACAAAGGAAAGACCCAGTCGAATGCAGGCTTGTCAAGCCATGTGCATGGACTGGAGCATGAAGAGGGTCTTTTACGCGCAACCCCATATGGACACTTTGCTGACATGTTGACTTGGAATCATAAGAAGCAACGGCGTCCTCACATGCTTGCTCTTCTTTCTAAAATACTAAATAAAACAAGTCGACAGGTCGATGTCGATTCCTGCTATTATTGCCTCTCTTCTTTCTTTATGTGCCTTTTCTAAGCATCCAATCATTGGCCACATTAGCTTTAGATTGTGCTTTGGACCACTGAAGATTCTTGAAATGGCCGAATCTACCCATGTAAGCTACGTAAAAGAGCAGGGCCTTTATGTCCTTTTGGACGACCAAAACCCTTGTATTTATTATTGTTTTTGTTCCTGACTTTCGGCTATTCTCCATGATAGGGGCTGGCTGGTTTGAGAATAATACGTCAAACAAAGCACAATCATTGTTCACAGCTTCATTTCCGTGATGGGCGGATTTGTTTGATTACAGAAAAATTTCCCCGATTAATTTTCAGACTTTTATGTTTTTGAATTAACAAAAACATCAATTAACGGAAAATCATTTATAGTCAAAGAAAATATATATTTAACATTATGAAAACGAATTCCTAATTTGAAAAGGAGAAAGCATTTCCTTGAAATTATTTTTGGAAAATTATACTATTATCATTAAATTTCTCCGAAATAAATACACTTTAAAAAAATGATTGAAATTTGTTACGATACCATCAAAGAGTGGTATATGTCAAGAGTTCGCATCCAATTTGTCCACCTCTAGTTGTTCTAATTGGAGTCTAGACATTTTAAAAGTATGCTTGGATGATCATCAGATGATTTGGAATCGATTCATTACCAATGCATCGACGTCTCTCGATCAATCCCAAATAAGTTCATGATCGATGCATGGTCTATCCTTGATCAATCTATGATCGACTTACACAATCCCACGGCTAATCCTTACAATTACCCCAATAACCAATCCATAGTAGGATGTATAGCAAAGGCATGGCTGGTCCCTAATCAGTGTACAATCAAGCATATTGATGCTTGGCCAAGCGTTACCGACCTTTGATCGTTCATTCATGACCGATATGGTAGATGCCTCGACAACACCTGATTGATCGTACATGACCAATCCATGGTAATCACCTGAACAACCCTTAATTAATCCATAGCTTATGTATGGATGACCCTTGGATGATTCCTAATCAATCCGTGGAAAATGCTTGGATGATCATCGGATGATTTGGAATTGATTCATTGCCAATGCATCGACGTCTCTCAGTCAATCCCTAATAAGTTCACGATCCATGCACGGCCTATCCTTGATCAATTTATGATTGACTCCCATGATCCCACAGCTAATCCTTACAATTACCTCGAATCATTCCTTAGTTAATTCTAGCGATCAATCCATCAATCTTAGGACCGATTCCTACAATATATCTAAGGTCTCATGGCCGATCCTCACGACTAACCCAAATGATCTCACGGCCAATCCAAGTTGGTCAATCTTTACGACCAATGCAAGTGATGCCACGGCTGATTGATGTCACCAACACAAGCGATCCCACGGCAGATTTACGTGTCTAACACAAGCTATCTCACAATTAATCTTCATGACCAACACAAGCGATCCATTCACTTAATCCTTGCGATCCATGCAAGAGATTCGGCAATCATTACTTGCGATAACGCAAGTGATTTTATAGCTGATCCCTAGAATCGAGTCAACTTTTCCGGAGTGTCAAAGTTATGCTTTTGTTGCGTGTGCGAGCCTGCATCAAATTGAAAAAAAAAATAGAATGAGTAAAAACCTTTGCAACAACAAAATGACGAGTTAACCTTTTGCCAGGTGAGTAGAGGAAGCGAGTAATGATGGAAAACTATTGAAGACAACTTATTGGCATGTCTAACTTATTTAGTAATGCTTTCTTTTTATCTTATGCAAGGGCAGTTAAGAGCAAATGTGAGACAATTATATTAAGGTATAAGTAAGTGTCCACAAAAATTATGACATTCATGTCGTTCTTATCTCCAAGGAGTTGGCTCTTTCATGTTGTTTACACCCAGAAATGACCAATATATTGTTATAATCAACAAAAATAGCCTTAGTTAATAAGACTAGAGTTTGGATGAATAACATAAGTTGTTGATGAAATGAATAGACAACAATTGAAAGAACATCAACAACTCGCCAAAGAAATCATTAACAACAAATATTGGTTATTGATGCAAACCTTCAATACACATGAAGGCATTGACATTGAGATGTAATTGTCCAATAGCAACATTTTCATATTTGTAACTTCTTCCAATAACTAAGTGTCGCTAGACTATAGGTAATTGTTTTGTGGTTATATTTATAGCCACTATTTTAGGATTTTTGTAACTTTTTATGGATAAGTGTTATTGTAACTTTTTGTAACTATAGATAGGATGAGGAAGTTATTTGCTTCAAAGGGAGGATTATGAAGTTAGCCTTTTAAATTTAGTAATTGTTTGTAACCATCAATTGTGGGCTTTAAATAATTACTTTGTACTCTTTACAAAGCCCCATAATCAAACACAGAATTTTACATAATTTTACAAGTTTATCTTTATCATTATTTTTTTGCAAATTAAATTGTCTTTCCATTTACTTTCCTATCCAAAATCAACAAAGGACCATTCTTACCATTTTTCGATTTATATTGATCCATCTATATTCTTGAAGGACATTTCATCGACGTTTTTTGGGTGAAATATCTTTTTTGCAAGCTTGGTAGGACACATTTTGTTGATTCAAGAAGTCTATGATGGCAGTAACGAGAAATATCCAAAAGTCTGATAATTTTAGTGCCACAAATGAGGGACAAAATCAATTTCCAAATCTTTAGCCGTTAATCAAGTAGCAGAATGAGGCCAAAAAGGAGGCAAACCTTTCATGATGTCTCATTGAAGAGCAATTGAGAAAAAATGCACCAAATCCTCCTATGTTGAACTCCATGAAAAGTTATGCGAAGAGTAGTGAAACAATATAGCCAACTATATTTTGAGTCACTATCAAACATAATCAAGTCGATGGTCATCAATACTACGAACGATGTTCTCTTGAGACCAAGATCATCCCATCAACCACCACTATTGAATCCAACAGTGATAGGGTATATTCACAATCCCTCTCCATTTATTGATACTAATAATGTTAGTCAAATAAATGAGTATCAATAAATGAATCAGTGACAATAATTTGGCAAATGAAGGTGGTCGATAGACTATTCAATTGCCAAATGGTGAAAATTTACGGCCATTGACTCTATCAATATCATCCAATGTGGGCATTCATATCTGGCTTAACATGCCAATTAAGTGGATAAACAGCAAGACCAACATCACTGCCTATGGGACAAAATGGCCAACCAAATCCATAATTGAACACAATGCAGTTTGTCAAGGTTGTTTGATAACAATTGGGATTAAATAGGTGTGTTATTAAAGTTGTTTATAGAAATCCACATCTTGAATGGTCGATAATTAGTCTTATACAAGAGGTTTCAAAATGCCTAACTTTGTCCTTTTTACAAGTTAAGATGAACAAAACACATTGTTCAATTGATAGCCTCTTATGAGGCAAGCTATAAAACTTATGTTATTTCTTTTGTCTTTATCAAAAGTTACTTTTACCTACTACACTAATTAATTACCAAATTCGGCGTGTAATTAGGCAAAGATGGGAAGCTGATTGTATTCTCAATTTTATGGAACGATACCTGAAGTATCTTTACTAATTTGGCTAGACTCTATCATTATAATAACGAGTTGTTCAATTAGTTTGCTGTTCAATTAAAGAAAGCTAAAGAATAAATGTCTTACTTCATTCTTGAAAGAAGAGTTCACAAGTTTGGCTTTTGATGGATTGCAATTCAATCTAAAATATAAATTTGAAGGTCAAGACGTCACTTATTTATTACAGTTAGATAAGAGAGTATGTAAGTATGATCAATTTCTTAAAGACAGAGACAAATGGCCTCTTGAAAACTTTGTACATATTGTGGCTTTTGTGGAAAATTATTGTTAATGCTAACAATACAACGTAGGGGAGCTAAATAGGTTGAGTGAAGATTCTTTCGCAAAACAACACAACAATCACCATACGAAATTATGTGAGAAGTTGGTAGGAGTATGTGATAGGACTAAGAAGTTATCCTTTTAAATACGATAATCGTTTGTAACCATCATTTGAAGGATTCAAATAGTTACAATGTACTCTTTGTAAAATCCCTAACCAATCACATAATTCCCTTTATAAATTTATCTTTATATTTACTTTTCCGCAATTTAAATGATTGACCATGATTGCCCCTAATTTTCATATATTTATTGTTATTCAATTCCTTTCCACAATTAACAAATGTTTCATTGAAATTCTCCCACGATGATAAATCTTTCGGCAAAAGTCGTTCTTTGGCTTTTATTTAAGGATACAAGGGTTCTGAGCCAACTCAGGATAAAAAAATATCAAAGGCAAAAAAACATCGACGCCTTTAATTCAAACAAAATTGTATATGCCCAAACCATGTCATAATTTAATTGATAACAAGGCATGACAGTTACAAAATTGATAACGTAATCGAACGTCAACAACCTTTGTCAGAATTTAATCGATAACAAAACATGAAATTTGAACAAAAAAACTATATTAAAAATTAAGTCGACTACATGGCACCTAGGATAAAGATACACGCCAAAATTTACTTGAAAATATGAATATGAAAACTATAGCAAAATAAAGTACGGTGCTCAAACACTACTTTCTTACACCATTTGTTAACTTGCTTTACATATTGCTCTGTCTTGTGCTCAATACGTGCAAAATCTTCACAAGTTCAACTTTCTTATTACCATCTAAATTAACACACTCATCAATAGGAAAAGGGGTTAAATCTAACAAAGTTAAGAGATTAAAGCCATAGACAACCTCAAACGGTATAAATGTAGTAGTAGAATACATGCTCCTATTATAAGTGAACTCAACATGTGGTAAATAATCTTCCCAAAACTTAATGTTTTTTTTAAATGATAGCAAGCAATAATGATCCTAAAGTCTTATAAACTACTTTAGTTTGATTATCAGTTTTGGATGACCAGTAGTAAAGAATAAAAGTTGTGTTCCTAACTTCTTTCACAATAAGTCTTATTGATTCCTACATGGAAGAAGTTAGGAACACATGCAAACATAACTTTTGAAAGTTGCGTTCCTAACTTCTTCCACAATAAGTCTTTTATGTGTGGCCAATAAAAATGTTCATACAGCACTTCATAAGTCTTATTGATTCCAAAATGGCCCATTAAACCACCACTATGTGCGTCTCACACTAACAACTTGCACAAAAAACATCAAGGCAAACATAACTTATTTTTACGAAAGAGATATCCATCATGCTAATAAAACTTTTCAAATGCAACATACTCACAAGTTTCAAATATTCTCCCAAAATCACCATCATCAATGTATAAACCTTTGATATGCTCAAAACCTAGACAATATTATCATAGAGTAGTTAGAATTGCATACCTTCAAGAAAGCACATCAGCTACCACATATTATGGAAAAGTTTCAATGAAATCCATCAATTCGATGGGTCATTTGTTTAATTTTTGCTGCCCTCTCAAGTACTTTAAGATCTCATAGTTAATGTAGATCACAAACTCCTTTGGTCACAAGTAACATTGCCAAGTTTCCAAAGTTTGCACCAAGGCATACATCTCTTTATCATAAGTCGGATAATTCAATGTCACTTAACTTAACTTCTTACTAAAATACACTATGAGATGTCTTCCTTGCATCAAACAACTCCAATTCTTATATCAAAAGTATCCCATTCTATCTCAAAGGCAGTACCGAAATTCAATGAAGATAACAAAGGAATTAGTCAATTTATTCTTTAACAGATTGAATACTCACTCTTACTCTTCTCCCCATGTGAAACCTGTTGATGCTTGTTTTGACGATGACAAAACAGTAACCAAAATCTACGGTGCTCAGACTTTCCCAGAATCTGAGGTGGTCAGACTTTCCCAGAATCTGAGGTGTTCAGACTTTCCTAAAGTCTGAGGTGTTCAGACTTTTCCAAAGTCTGGGGAAGATAGACTTAAGTTATTATGGTTATAAATTTTATTGATCTTATTCTTTTCCCACGAAGATCTGGTGCAGAAAGTATGGATTGATATATCTTCGACAGTCTATTGATTGATTGGATCTGATTATGGCATTTATGGAAGCAATCAATTATTTAGAGCAAGTATTCACTTAAAGAAACTGAAGATCCTGATTGAATGGGAGATCGGGATTGATAGATTCTCTATTGTTTTTATCTATAGCTTGAGATCTCCTTATTGATTCTGTCCAACGGGTAGATTGGAAGAATTCCTTTGGAAAGTGCCAACGGTCATAAAGGCATGAAGGAGTATTTAAGGGAGATATTTCAAGTTGTGTGGTACGAACGTTAGAGAGCAATTTTCCTAAAGTCTGAATCTGTGAAGAGCTTTAATTGTACTCAAAAGAGTTGACACACGAACTTTGTGAGTGTTGTGCTGAGAAGAGTAGATCTTGAGATTGTAACTCTTTTGATTCATAGTGAACTCCAGCTAATAGGCTGTCACCGTGGGAGAGTGGACGTAGGCTTAATTTAAGCCGAACCACTATACATCTTGTGTTCAATTTTCTTTACTCTCTAACTATATTTATTATCCTAAAGTTTTATTGTTTGTATTTTTGCATTAATTGTGAGCACTAGCGCTTTCAAGTGGTACTTGGACAGTGGATGTTCAAGGCATATGACAGGAGATTCAAGCTGTTTCATTAAATTGGAGAGTTTTGATGGAGGAAAAGTAGCATTTGGAGGAGACGGCAAAGGGAAAATCATTGGCCGAGGAACTATAAAGATTGGAAAGCTTTCCATTAACAATGTCTCTTTGGTTAAAGATTTGAAGTATAACCTACTCAGCATCAGTCAACTCTGTGATACTAGTTATAAAATCCAATTTCAAGAAGGAATCTGTCTTGCCTCAAGTAAAGACAATTCTCAGGCTTTTAGTGGAAGGAGACATGGTAATATATATTTATTGAATATGCATGTTGAAACTCCTAAGTGTCTTATATCTGTACAGAAAGAAGTAGACTTATGGCATAAAAGACTTGGTCATGCACATTTGAAGCAAATTTCCAAGATCTCTTCAAAGCAGCTTGTTCGAGGATTGTCATTCCTGAAATTTCGTAAGGATGAAGATTGTACATCTTGTATTCTAGGAAAATAGATAAAGGATTCCTTCAAGTCTATAAATCATGTCGCTACTATGAGAGTTCTTCAGCTTCTTCATATGGATTTGTTTGGACCAAATCGAACAAAAAGTATTGGTGGTAAGAGTTATTGTTTGGTAATAGTTGATGATTTTTCTAGATATACTTGGGTATTTTTCTTAGCAAGTAAATCTGATGCCTTTGCATATTTTGCCAAGTTTGCTAAGAAAATCCAAAATGAGAAAGGGTATGTGATTTCAAGTATTCGATCTGATCATGGTGGTGAATTTGAGAATGCAGATTTTGCTAAATTCTGTGATGATTTTGGGATACAGCATCTGTTTTCTTCTCCATATTCACCACATCAAAATGGTGTTGTAGAAAGGAAGAATAGATCTCTGCAAGAAATGGCCAGAACTCTGATGATTGACAGCAAAGTAAGCTCCAGATTTTGGGCAGAAGCTATTTCTACAGCTTGTTATATTATCAACAGGGTGTTTCTAAGACCTTTGATGGACAAAACGTCCTATGAGATTTATAAAGACAAAAAGCCTAATGTCTCTTACTTTCATGTCTTTGGCTGTAAATGTTTTATCCTCAAGAATTCTACTGACAATATTGGGAAATTTAATAGTAGATCTAATGAAGGAATTTTTCTTGGATATTTTTCAACGAGCAAGGCTTATAGAGTTTATAACAAAAGGACTCATAGTGTGGAAGAATCTGTACATGTTAAATTTCATGAAGCAGATTCAGATTCAAAGGTCACAAGACAAGCTGATACTGAAGAGAACAATGTTCCATTGAGAGTTGTTGAATCTATTGGAGATACTGATTCACAGAATCCTGATGGTGGAAATTCATTTTTAAGAGGTCAAAGAAATTGGAAACATAAGTCAAGTCACCCTTTGGATAATATTATTGGCAACATTGAGGATGGACGTCAAACCAGATCAAAAGTAAGAAAATCTATCATTCCTGAAGAACCAGAGGAATCCAGTGCAATTGCCTTAATTTCTGAAATTGAGCCAAAAAAAGTAGAAGAAGCCTTAGCTGATGATAGCTGGATAGAAGCAATGTAGGATGAGTTGAGACAATTTGCTATAAATGATGTTTAGGAGCTAGTTCCAAGGCCCAAAGGAAAATTTGTGATTGGAACAAAATGGGTGTTTAGAAACAAATTAGATGAAGAAGGATTGATTACAAGAAACAAAGCTCGACTGGTGGCTAAAGGATATACTCAAGAGGAATGAATTGATTATGATGAAACTTATGCTCCTGTTGCCAGGTTAAAAACTATCAGATTATTATTTGCCTTTGCGTGCTTTCATGATTTCAAGTTATATCAGATGGACGTCAAAAGTGCCTTTCTAAATGGAGTAATTCAAGAAGAAGTTTATGTTGAACAACCTCCTGGTTTTGAAGATCCTAAGAATCCTCATCATGTTTTTAAGCTTAAGAAGGCTCTCTATGGCCTAAAGCAAGCTCCTCGAGCCTGGTATGAACGATTGAGTTCTTTCCTTATTCATTGTGGATTTGAAAAGGGCAAAGTAGACACAACTCTCTTCATTAAAAAGACCAGCCACAATTTCTTATTGGTACAAATCTACGTTGATGATATTATTTTTAGATCTTCTAATGAAACTCTATGCAAGAATTTTGCAAAGGACATGCAGCAGGAGTTTGAGATGAGTATGATGGGTGAATTAACCTTCTTTCTTGGACTACAAGTGAAACAATCTTCTGAAGGTATCTTTGTTCATCAAGAAAAATATGCAAAGGATCTGGTCAAGAAGTTTGGAATGGAAAATTGTAAAAAGGTTGAAACTCCAATGGCAGTTACCTCAAAACTTGAGAAAGATTCAGAAGGAGAAAAAGTTGATCAAAAACTATACAGGAGCATGATTGGATCCGTACTATATCTTACTGCTTCTAGACCTGACATCCTGTTCAGTGCATGCTTGTGTGCAAGGTTTCAATCAGATCCAAGAGAATCGCATCTATCAGCTGTCAAACGAATTATCAAATATATTTCATATACCACGAAGTTTGGACTTTGGTATCCCAAGGAAAGCAATTTCATTCTATTAGGGTACTCTGATGCTGACATGGGAGGATGTCGTGTGAATAGGAAAAGTACTACAGGAAACTATTAACTTCTTGGAAATATGTTAGTATCTTGGCTATCAAGGAAGCAGCACACCGTTGCAATGTCAACAGCAGAATCTGAATACGTAGCCCTTGAGAGTTGTTGTTCACAGATTCTATGGATGCGTCAACAACTACAAGACTTTAGAATCAAGAAGTATTGTGTTGAAATTCGGTGTGATAGCACAAGTGCCATAGATCTTACTAAGAATCCGATTTTACACTCTAGAGCAAAACATATTGAAATCCGACATCACTTTATTAGAGATCATGTTCAGAAGAAAGATGTCAAGATCGCGTTTGTTGATTCTCAAAATCAATTAGCGGATATATTTACAAAACCACTAGATAAACGGTCATTTGAGTTCATTAGAAGCAAATTGAATATTCTCTCCTCTTGAGACTCAGACTCAGACTCAGACTCAAACTCAGACTCAGACTCAGACTCAGACTCAGATTCAGATTCAGACTCAAACTCTGACTAAAACTCAAACTTAGAGTCAGTTTTAGACTCAGGTGAAAATAAATCAAATTTGATTTATCTGTGGTAAGTTTTCTAATATCCAGTTTCCCGCCAATCGACACTTACGGCAATCTGTCAAAAGGTAGGACTTCTGAACCATTGCATCGATTATTTGTTTCCTTTTTATTTACTATTTGATTGATAGCTTTTAGGAAATTTTCAAAACTTCTATTTTTATTCACCGAAAACCTTGGTTAAAAGAATAGAATCGTGTCTTCATAAACCCTAGGCCTCTTCATCTTCCTCAAAAATTTCTTATCTTTTGACGAAAAAGAAAAACTCTCTCCAAGAACGCACAATGTCTGCCTCACGGAAATCGTCTCGCCTAGCAAGCAAGCATTTTGGCACCAGTTCTGGACCTACTCACCTTGATCTTACTGAGGATGAAGAACTGCATGATGAGTCTACAACCGTCTCTATGGAATCAAGGCATGGAGTTCGACAGGGTCTCACAGAACCAGTAAGTAGTGCTGCTCCTCTCAAAAAACGGAACCCCAAGTTTATTTATAAACTGTATCAGACATTGGTGAACGGTAGTAGCGCTATGACAACTATTGATGAATTTCTGAGAGACAGCGGCTTCGCAAATCAGCCTATTTTTCTGAAAGAGATGGAACGCCTCTCTATTGCTCCCCCTGGAACAGCAGATGAAGAAAGGAGAAATTTTTCAATTGATCCGCGTTTTGGTGTCTCCTACTCTCACGAACCTAGGGACGAAGATGAAAAAATGTTCTTACATTTTAAGCCAGTACAGGGGTTTGATGTCAGTCGCTCGGAGACAAATAATCCTCTCTTTTGTTCAAAGGAACATCACAATGCTTATAAAGGGTTACTGAAACGTGGGGTCATGAATCCGCGCTATGTTGACTTTGAGTATTTAAACTCCATTAACGTCCATCTTAGGGTCCACCTTGGTCGGCTTGGTATTGACAAGTTCTGTTCCTCCACGGTTCCAAGTTATGTGGAGTTAACCGCATATTTTTATTCAAACCTGTCTTTTTATGATCGGCATACCTTGAGATTTTCTGTGTTCAACAAGGAATACACTCTTAATGTGGATATAATCGCTGATATCCTTGGAGTTTCACGGACTGGCTTTATTCCTATTACAATAACTGACAGAGAAATAACTGCTGCTCTCTCCACAATTCAATCAAGTGAAGGTACTCTCACTTATTCTCGGTTATCTCCTCTGAACGCCATTCTGCACAAGATCATAATCAGTTGTCTGAAGCCTAAAGCGGCTTCTAAAATTGATATATCTGAATCTGAGGCACGTTTAATGTATGGCATTATTAGATCTCCAACTGTTTCTATGCCATATGTTATTATGTATCAGATGTACAGGGTGGTGCAAAAGGGCAAGGGTCAGTTGCCATATGCCTCCTTGATAACCCAAATTTTCAATCATCTAAATATCCCGATTCCATCACCCCTGTGTGAAACTCTTATCATCTCTCTAACTATTGGGAAAAATATGATTGCCAAGATGAGATTGAAAAATTTACCTTCTGAAGCTAGTCCCTCAAAATCAATCTCCTCTGGGGTGAAGAGAAAGGGAAAGGAGTCTTCGCAGGAAACTCCTCAAATGTTGAAAAGGAAGAAACGGTCTTGAATTCTTCAGGATGAAGACGAAGATTTTGAGAAAGAAGTGGCAGAAGAAGAGGCTCACAAGGAGACAGAATCTGAGAAGACAGAGTCTGAACAAGAAGAAGAAGAAGTAGTTCCTAGCCCTCCAGGGGAAACTGTTGCTACTCCAGAGGATGCATTTGTTGCCTCTCCTCCTCCACCACAGGCTGTTTCTCAAACTCCTCTGGCGACTGGCTTGGAGACAGGGGGAGTTGGTGCAGGACAACATGAAGAGGGTGGACCGTCCAGAACAACAGAGTCCGTACCGATTGCTTCTGCTGATCGTTTTGCAGAAATTATTACATTACTCACTAGTCTCCAATCACAATATTCTTCTCTGGAACGTAGTGTTGAGCAGTTCAAGCAATTAGTCAATCAACGGATGGATCAAATGACCACTAATGCTGTTATCAATCAATTGCAACAAGACATAGTTCGGGTGGAGCAGATTGTGCGTTCTATGGATAATTTTCAAATTGTTCGTGTTCCCCGTTCTACTTAACTTTTTGATTGATGACAAAAAGGGGAGAGTGGCTTGGAAGGATTATGATTGAATGTTCTTTGAATTAGTTTTGGACTTTGGTTTTGGTTTTTGAACTGTGTCTTTCGTTGTCTTGATTTTTTGGGTTGTCTACTGTTGATGAATTGATTTGGACTTTGTGTGATTCTGCTTAATATTTGAGTGATTTGAAGTTAATTACTATCTTCATCTTGTTATGCTAACATGTGATATAGATATTTTGTTTTGTTAATGAGTTTTTGGTACAGCATATATAATGAATCTACAGGAGGGTTTTGTCATCATCAAAAAGGGGGAGATTGTTGATGCTTGTTTTGACGATGACAAAACAGTAACCAAAATCTGCGGTGCTCAGACTTTCCCAAAGTCTGAGGTGGTCAGACTTTCCCAGAATCTGAGGTGTTTAGACTCTGAGGTGTTCAGACTTTCCTAAAGTCTGAGGTGTTCAGACTTTTTCAAAGTCTGGGGAAGATAGACTTAAGTTATTATGGTTATAGATTTTATTGATTTTATTCTTTTCCCACGAAGATCTGGTGTAGAAAGTATGGATTGATATATCTTCGACAGTCTATTGATTGATTGGATCTGATTATGGCATTTATGGAAGCAATCAATTATTTGGAGCAAGTATTCACTTAAGGAAACTGAAGATCCTGATTGAATGGGAGATCGGGATTGACAGATTCTCTATTGTTTCTATCTATAGCTTGAGATCTCCTTATTGATTCTGTCCAACGGGTAGATTGGAAGAATTCCTTTGGAAAGTACCAACGGTCATAAAGGCATGAAGGAGTATTTAAGGGAAATATTTCAAGTTGTGTGGTACGAACGTTAGAGAGCAATTTTCCTAAAGTCTGAATCTGTGAAGAGCTTTAATTGTACTCAAAAGAGTTGACACACGAACTTTGTGAGTGTTGTGCTGAGAAGAGTAGATCTTGAGATTGTAACTCTTTTGATTCATAGTGAACTCCAGCCAATAGGCTGTCACCGTGGGAGAGTGGACGTAGGCTTAATTTAAGCCGAACCACTATACATCTTGTGTTCAATTTTATTTACTCTCTAACTCTATTTATTATCCTAAAGTTTTATTGTTTGTATTTTCGCATTAATTGTGAGCACTAGCGCTTTCAAAACCCACGTGATTTTTTATAACCTCGGTTAAAGGTACACCGATGATAATGAAATATTTACAAATCTAGGATAGAAAGTGGCTAAACCATGAAAGTTACATACCTCTCCTACTGTCTTAGGTGTCGGCCATTCACGAATTGCTTTATCCTTTTCTTCATCAATATGTATTCCACCAACAACAACGACAAAGCCTAGAAATACTAATTTGTCAGTTACAAAACAACAACTCTTTGGGTTAGCATATAATTGCTTAGCCCTTAAAACTTACAAAACAGCTCACACATGCTTAATATAGTCATTGAGGCTTCAACTATATATCAAGATATCATTAAATAGATAACTACAAATCAATCAATAAGATCACATAGAACATGATTCATAAGTCGCATAAAAGTACTAGATGCATTAGTTAACCCAAATTGCATGACTAACCACTCATACAACCGGTACCTGGTGTTAAATGCAGTTTTCCATTCATTCCCTTCATTCATCCTATTCTGATGATAACCACTTTTGAGATCAATTTTAGTAAATATGCAAGTTTCATGCAATTCATCCAACATATCATCTAGTCTAGGAATAGGAAGTCGATACTTTACCGTTTTGTTATTGATTGCTCAACAATCAACACACATTCACTAAGATCCATCCTTTTTAGGCACCAACAAAGCAAAACAAAAACATGGATTAAGAAACTCTCTCATATATCAATTATTTAGTAATTCGCTAACTTGTCACAGAAGTTCCTTTGTCTCTTCACGATTGCTTTGATATGCAAGTCGATTAGGCAAAGATGCACCAAGAATCAAATCGATTTGATACTTTATGCCTCGAATTAGTGGTAAACCTCTAGGAACCTCATCATAAAAGACATCTTCAAATTCTTGCAACAAAGACACTATAGAAATTGGCAAATTTGGGTCAAGTTCATTAGTAGTAAACAATATCTTCTTGTGCAAAAGTGCAAGTACCAGTTGGTCCAGACTCAAAACTCTCCTCACTTTACTCGATTTTGCATAGAAAATTTTTTTTCTCACTTTTTTTCCCTCTCCTTTTCCCTCAATTTTTACCACTCTACTCTTCTTTTCCTCTCCTTTTGCTTGTATTTCAGAATTTCCACTCAACCCCTTAGTTTTATCACTTTTTTCTCTCTCTCCCAGCCTTATATTGTAGTTTCAATTGATCTTCATACACATCAGTAGGTGTTATTGGTGTCAATGTGTAAGTCTTCTAATTCATTACCAGTGAATATCAGTTAATGTACCGATCATGATGTACCTTTCGATCATGCTGTCATGGCATACCAAGTAAAAGATGCCGTGCTAGCATAGGTATAACATTACACACCACTTCATCCTTATATCGCCCTATATCAAATGAAACTTGGACTTACTTTGATACTTTTACTTCACTACTATCATTCAACCAATGTAGTTTATATAGTCTTGAATGCTTTGTAATCTTTAATCCCTACTTCTCCATCATGATACAACTTACTACATTTGTACAACTACTTCATCAACAATCAAACTACAAATCTCACCATTCATCAAGCATCTTTTATGGACCAAGTTATCGCGTTGCTAATGTTGCTCCTCCTCCTTGACTTTAACACTAAGAAAACTCTTAACGGCCATCAATTCACCCTCAACTGGCATCTCAATATTGCTACAATCATCCAACAAGGGCATGTCATCATCATTTTCCTCTCTATCACTGTCAGATTGAACATCTCAAGGTCCAATCATTATCATCACCCTCCTATTAGGGTATTGATATACCATATGAGCCCTGCCTAGACACTTAAAACATTTAAGTTCACATGTTCTAGTGTTAGAGTTTTCAGTTTTATTTGAAATCGGATTTGAATCAGCTATACTATCTTTCTCCTTCTCTTTTGAAGATTTTGCCTTGGTGATGTTTCCCTTCCAATTCGGCTTCTCGTTGGTCTTCTAATTAAACTTTCAATTCGAGTTTGAACCTCCACCACTTTTGTAATTTCGATCCAACTTCACTTTCCACTCAACTTTAGTTTTGTCCACTAACTCATCCAATCCAACATAGTGTTATAGGTCCACCACCCTTGCTATATCCCAACTCAAACCACACAAAAATCGTTACATTGTGCTTCCACCACATTAGCATGGATCATAGCAATCTCCATCTCTTTATGGTATTCTTCCACACTCCTATTGCCTTGTGTGAGATTTTGCAACTTATGAAATAAGTATTTATGGTAATGACTAGGTATAAGGCACATCCTCATCACCGTTTTCATCTTATCCAACATTTCTATTGGTTTTTCATCATTGCATCTCCTGCTAGTCACAAGTTGATCCCACTAAATCATAACTTAATCAATGAATTCAACAGCTGCAATTTTTACCTTTTTGAGCTTCGAATATCGTTGATAAATAAATACCATCTACATTCGTTTATCTCATTTAAGATACACATCATGATTATTCTTTTATTGGAAAAATGAAATTTTCATCTTGATATTGCCAAGCTCATCATCTTGTCGATGTCTAAATCCTTAGCATTCGTTTCTCCTCTCAAACTTGTCATGTCAATTATCTTTTGTATCAGACACATATGCATCATCAAATTATCGTTGCCATCTAAATTGTACCCTAGGCTCCTCTCGCTAATTTTGTGGCCTCCTTCGTGGTGACTCTCGGCCATCATTAAGTCTCGTCTCATATCTTGCAACTCAATTGCTAAGTGCTTCAATTTGTAAACTCAATTGTGAGATGCCTGCTAGAATCACATCATCCATTGGATGAGTGCCATCTTCCTTTTGATACACACTTTCCTAGCTTGAGTCTGAAATTATCTTTAACCTGCAAGAAAAACATTAGAAATAAAAGAAATATCACCAAACACTCCCTCAGTTTTTCTCTCAAAGTGTTTGTCACTTCTCTCGTGTTTTTAACTCAATTTTGACTTTTTATTCCCTCAATTAAACTCACACTCTTGCCTTTTACCTTTCGTTTCCTTCTTGTAAACTCTTTATCAAACTTGAATTCAGTCTCACAAGCTCCTCATAACAATCGATTAACCACTAAGCAAGATCAAGTTCGGCAATATATCGCTCAACTCAGCAATTCAGTAAATTTTCGCTAGATTCATATTCAAATTCAATTTTTGCTACTAATTTTGTTTCTATTCGATCAACTATCAATAAGAAAAAGACGAGTCATCCTATTGAATTTCTTTTATGGCTTTTTTTGCCAGAACTATTTTTTGGTTTCTTCTTCTTTTTTGGCTATTTGGCTCTTTGTTTTGGCCGATTTTTTTTTTGCCCTTTCTTTACAAACTCAATTACATTAAAAAAACAACTAATACAAAAAAAACCCTAAATCAAAAATTGAGATCAGGGCAAGAACAAATTCAAAACTCTAATTCGATTAATATAACACAACCTCAATTTGTATAAACCCTAGATTGATGAATGAAGAGCAGTAAAAGTAGGATAACTCGACCTTGTAAAACTTGTTCTTATACTAGATGATATATATCTATATATATTGAAGGGAAAGTGATCCGAATATTCATGAGTTGTGAAGTGCTAAAATCAACCTCTAGTCAAACCTGTGATTGGTAATCTCAGTATGAACGTGTGACATATTGAAATTCAAGGATCTCACGAGACGACACTCGATACCCAAGAACGATCGAAATGGAAAGAATTGAGCTTGGATCAAATTAAGCTAGCCACAAATGAACAATTGGAACAAACCAAAGGGAAAGAAATGGAAGAAATAATGGAAACCCCGAAGACTCTATCGTGAATCCATCGTCGCCCCGAGCTCTGTCCATCCATCTGAGGTATTTGATTTTGAGGCAATGGTAAGGTTTTCTAAACTATTCTTTTGATTCAGAAAATGGTGAGACCAAGATTTCGACATTTGAACTTTGATTTCAAAATTCTTAGAAATTGATTTTTCTAGTTGATTATAACTTGACCTAATTTAGAGTCTTAACCTTGAGACCATCTAATTGATCGTTTGACCTTTAGATGAAGACGAGTAGACACAACACCGAGACTGACTGCCAAACTGACGAGTCACCACCGACATCGACCAACCAGCGCCGCTGGCCAGCCAACGCCGACCGGTCAAGCCACCGGCCACGTTCACCCTCTCTCTCCTTCTTCCACTTGTCCATCCACTTTTCCTCTTGCATTATTTTGAATTTAAAAAGGGGAAGGGAAACATCTTTTAGAAGGTTTGTGACACTTGTTACACATGCAAAAATGGATATTATACTTTAAAAGGAAAATAATATTTTAAAGAGGGGAAATCTTATTATATTATGTTATAATCAAGGTTTGTTATTAAATGAATTTTAATCCTTTTTTACAAATGTCAAACATGCACCACCTTTCTTCCTTTTCTTTCTTTCTTTCCTCTCTTCTCCTTGGTTTGGCTAAACCTACCCATTTCCTCTTGAATTTCGGCTACTTCAAAGAGTGAAGCAAAGTTTGACTTTGATTTGATCAACCATTTGCCACTTGGCGAACATGCAAGAAAGGTCTTAAATAAAAGGTTTAACTAAGAAACTTATTCCCTACTTCTCTTGGTTTGTCCTTTACTTCTTGTCTTGGTTTTATTTAACTTTATCAAAGCAATTAATGGTGATTTGGAAGCATTTGGCCGAACCATCCTTCCCCTTCTTCCCCAAGTTTCGGCCACCTTACACAAAAGAGAAGGACAAGCTTTTGACCCTCTTTGACACTTGTCTTTCATGCAAAAGGAGCACTTGACCTTGATTGAAAAACTTGGACATCTTGGAAAGGAGTTGGCCAAATCACTCTTCCCCTCTCCTAAACAATCCGGCCACTTCTCTTGATCAAGGGAAGTCAAATTTTTGAGAACCAAATTGACATTTGGCATCCATGCAAGGGAGTCTTGGACTTTGAAAATGACATTTGGACAACTTGGATAGCTCTTGGCCAAACCACCTCTTCTTTTGTTTCTTGGTTGTCTTCTTCTTGCTTATTTCTTGTAATTGATAGCCTTAATCTTCCAAGGAAAATCATGATACCATCCTTGGAAAGAAAATGACCAATCCAAGCCTTCTACTTTCCCTTCTTTGTTTATTCTAGTCAAGACAAAGTTTTGAAGAGTCCAAGAAGAGCCTAAACCGAACCAACCTCTCTCTCTTCTCTTCCATTTGGTTGTTCTCTTCCTCTTTGACTCCTAGTTGAGCTAATCAGGAAATGAAGGCCATCATGAAGGCCTAGGGAAGGCAAGGCCGAATCCCTCTTCTTCTTTCATTCTCTTCCTCTTGTCTCTTCCTCCTTGTCTTCTCTTCTTTGGAATTAAGCCATGATGACTCTTGGAAATGAATAATCTGAACCAACCATCTCCATCTCTTCCTCTTGTCCTCTTCTTCTTGTTCTTTGTTCATTTAGAGTTTCAAAGGCCATCATGAGGATTCTTTCTTGGAGAAGGAGAAGCATGCAAGGAAACCCTCTCTCTTTTCTCTTCTTTTCCCTCCTCTTCCCCTTATTTTGCGCCGGCCACCTCCTCCCTTTCCCTCTCACGCCGAGCCCTCTCTCTCCCTCTTCTCCTCTTCTCTTCTTCTCTTGTTCATCATGAGTCTCATCTTGAGAAGAAGGATGAAGCCACTTGGCTTCCATGCATCTAAAAGGAGAAGAACTAGCTATCATTACCTATGGAGGAGCTCTCTTCTTCCTCTCTTCAAGATGATAGCTTGGATAGCTCCACCATCTCCTCTCTTGGCCAATGGTTGTTGCTGATCACTTCCTCCAATCCATGGACATGCAAGGGTGGCCAAGACTTCTATTTGAACCCCCATTCTTCCTTCTACCTCCCACTTTACTTCTCATTTGAGCTACCAAGATAGAGAGCTAAGAGAGTGAGAGATTGAGACCAAGAAGAAGCCGAGCTGTCGAGCCAAGACGCTGTCGTCGCCGTCCTTCGCTATTCGTCTGAGCCGAGCTAAGCCACCACGGCCTTCATTCTTCTTCTTCTTCTTCTACTCCTTCTTTACTACTTGTCTTTGATCGTGATTCAAAGGACCGCCATTCATTGAGCCGAGATTAATGAACCATCGACACCTTCTTCAAGTTCGAATCGAAACTGGTCTAGGCAAGTGACCTCTTGCACATGGGCTAGGAGAGTCCTCGTCTCCTAGGATTTTCTTTTCTTTGCTTTGAAACCAAAAATGGGTCATGTTTTGACTAGATGGCATGCATTTGATGATGGTGTGATTTCATGCATCGTAGGGCCGCTTAGTATTTAAAAAAGCTCTAGGATTGCATTAGCTTTCAAACTAATAAGTTGTATGGATCAATATTTAGCCGAGTTGACATGGAATGGAACGTGTTCGCCGAAGCCGTATATTGATCTCGCTAGTGATCCAAATGTGAATGAGATGCTTGTGATGATGATGGTTACTTTCCCCAAAGAGGTTGGGATGCTTCGGATGATGGTAGGTTGGATCACATGAGAGGTGTTGCCAATGCTAGCCGGACGGATTGCCATGAGATGCACGACGCCCTTGAAGTGAGGATGCCTGGGTAGTTAGACCCAGTAGCAAGTCGGATTGAGTTGTCTCCGATAGCAAGATGTTAGACGTATGGAGGGTTCCTCCTTGGAGTAGGGGTTGTCTCGAGAGAAGGAGGGTCGGATTCTCTTGAAGAGAGATTGCGCGATGCCTCTGGACGAGTAACTCGGACCAAGCACCGGAAGCCTTCAGAGTGAAGGAGGATGTGATAGATGGATCACGATTTTCATGCATATAAGATGTTTTTTCTCATGATGAAATATTTTTACAGGTTTTGGTGATAAACTTGCATCCGTGTGCTATGGTATGACTTCATGAGATTGCGAGCATTTGCATGAGCCGTGTGATCATCTTGGTTTGTGTGCTTGAGTGTTGCTTGTCTAAACTTATGCTTACCTTTTGGATTACAATTTTTCCAGATTAAGCATGCCTCCAGTCCTATGACCACCAAGGTACTATGATGAGTTCATAGAAATGAGAACCGAGGAGATTGAATTTACCCATACCAATTATCCAGAAACGAGATTTAAGCGAGTCATGACTACCATAGTCTTTCATTCAGGACTCTTGCACGGTTATACTAATTGCCATTCCAGGGCCATCTATATGTGGACAAAAAGTTCATGGCGTGGACCTTTGTCCCCTGTTGTGTATAATGACTTAACCGACAACGAGAGCGAGACCGATGAAGACTAGTGGCATGTATCACTTTAAGGAGTGGCTTGTTGCGTTTGATTTCATGTTGTTGTTTTATGTTGAAGTGACGTTTTAAAACTCCTATGCCATTTTGCTACGATTTATATCGTGCTAGGAGTTGTGTCATGATGATTCTCATCTTTCATTTCCATGTAATCGGGGAAGAATGAAAGTAGCCCTCGTTTGAAGTATTATTTCAATCTCTACGTGTAATTGCTCCATCTTTATGATATTATGTATGGCTTGAGGATTGATTTTAGCTTATGAAAAGCTAAACTTGAATTTTAATCACTTCCGCAATACTCTGATTTAAAATTGATTTAAATGGTTTCTTAAAGAATGTCACCGTGGGTTGTTTATTTTATTAAATGAAATAAAATGGGATTATATTTTGTAAGAAACCATGAGGTCTCTTCTATTTGAGATGAGTTTGGGTTTTATGGAATAATGAGATATCTCGACTCCACGTGACGTGACGTTTACTCGAGATTTATTTAAAAGACAAAAATTTAGGCCATGGCGTTCTGTAAATGGTGAGTTCGCAGGACATTACAGCCAAGTTTTGGTATCAGAGCTTTGATCTTTCAAAAAGCTTTTACAAGAGATTGTTTATGTGTTGATTTACGAAAAACCCTAGGCTGGGGGACGTTACAGAACGCGTCATGTGTGACGAACTTGTGTCAACCAATCTACACTATAATGCCACAAGCAAGAGAATTCGCAATCTAGTTCGATAAGTTCAATTCGACCGCCACAAGAAAGTCTTGATAAGATCTAGTTCTCAAGAAGAACTTAAAAGAAGAAAACTTTTTCTGTATAAAAATCATGCCTCCTCTTAGAAACCTATAAGCAACCATATATAGGGTGCTAGCCCTAATCCTAACCATATTAGGATTAAGATTACAAAAATAACCTTGATTAATAAAAGTTTGTCCAAAAATAGAAAAATGACTAAAAGTCCATCTAAACGACTCCAAATCGATAAAAAGATCATCAATGACTACTAAAGTAGTGAGTATTGATTAGCAGCCCATTTTCAAGTGTCCAACCAATTTTGAATTCGGAATTCGTCAACTCAAAACTCCTTCGAAATTCACTAGACCAAAAATAATCATATTACGCCAAAGAGTTTTAAAATTTTCAAGTCTCGAATTCAAATTGTCTCCATTCTAAATATCTTGAACCATGATGCCAACAACTTATTTGAACTCCTTTGCTCTCACTTGAGTGATCGGGCCTAACAGATAGAATAGCGGGTTCCTAACACCTACTCCTCAATCGGGTTCAATGTCCTCATCATCATGGCTGCTCCAGCATCCTGGCCATGGCAGCTGCAAGAAAAAAAGCATAAACGCAAAGGAGAGAGGAGGAGAGAGATTGCAAGAAGAGAAAGAGAATGTGCCGGGACACGGGACTCACGTGTCGGTCATATAAAGAGCCAGGCCGATAACATGGAGGAGCCAGCCCAACCTACCATTTTCTATATAGAAAATAACAATTCGCAATCTTTGTAGATTCATATGGATCCATCCATATTCTTAAAAGGCATTATATCAACACCTTTCAGCGAAACACGCATTGAAGCTAAGCAATCAAAACACAAGTTTACGTCGACCTCGTCGCGGGACTAGTGCGGTTATCGATCATCTCCTCGTTGATGGCTAAAACAAGAACTGGTCATCGGGGCTCCAATTTATCGCGAGAAAAAAGATATATATATATATATTATATATATATATATATATATATAGAGAGAGAGAGAGAGAGAGAGAGAGAGAGAGAGAGAGAGAGAGAGAGAGAGAGAGAGAGAGAGAGAGAGAGAGAGAGAGATGGAGAGAGAGATGGAGATGGAGGGTGACCAAAAGATCCGCAGATGCTTACATCTCATCACCTTGTCTTCTGAACTTTATCCCGGAAATGAAAGAGGAATGTTGTGGGTCTTCCCTCAACGCGCCTTGTACACGTAAAACCCACATAATGATGATTTGGTAAAAGAAAGGACGAAAGTGCTACGTGATACGCTGGGCCATTATCCTCGCTTTCATTGCCATCTTTATTCATAGATGGATCCGCTTATTCCGTAAAAGTAAAAAAAAAATATCAACGACTCCGAAAATATATCTTTTGAAAATAATGGATTTTGTTTCTCGAATGAAAATATCAAAGCATAGATTATTCTTGATAATGGAAAAAAATTTCTCCCAGCAAACTAAACTGAACGATGCAACTAATAGTATTTTAAAAATATATATTTCAAATTATTTGCTTTTTCATGAAATGAAATTACCCCACAGTTACACATGGAAGATAAACTTTGACCTGGCAAGAACGATGGTACCATTTTTGTTAATTTGCGACTCCGTCAAGAATGATCAACTTGGACCCCATTACAAAGATAGCCTAACTCGAGGCTGCAATTACTCCATAATAATTGGACAAAAAAGATAATTTAAAGTAGCATTAATGTTGAGGAATCATTTTTTTGTTAACAAGAATCAAGCAACTAATTAATTATCTTACAAAAACAAGCAATTGGACAATAAAATTAGGATGACAAAAAAGTTTATTAGACATTAAATTTATATTGTTCTATCAGTTTGCCCCTCATGATTCAACTATAAATTAGGCGATACAACGGAGATTATAACCACACTCAACTTACTCAAATACTCTCAAAGTTTCTTAGCCTCCAGTTACATCTAACTACTAGCTAGCGCAATGTTTAACCACATAATTTCTCACGAAATAATCCCACAATTTCACAAATGAATTACACAAAATCTTAATGGAAAATTTCCATGGCTTCGAGCCCATCTTGAATATTCTTCACAATGAAGAGCCACTTCTTGTATATAAGAGAATCACATTCAAAATAGGAAACCGACTGCAACTTAAAAAACTATTTAAATCAAGATACTTGCTTTAATTAGAGCTTAAATTTTGAGATATATTTTCAACAAATTAATTTAATGCGTGGCATGCAATTACCCGTATTTAATATAAATTTATCATTATAAATTTTTCTCAAAGCGTCGTTACCTTTAAGTTTGCCGCCTATCATTGGAGACCGTTAGAACGGGCATGTGCCGTCGTCTAGACATGCATTCAGCATCGTATTGTGTCCGATTGACTCATGTTCATTTTCATGCATTGCAATATGTACATGTTTTTTCTTATGATCGAAGAATCCATCACGGGCCCATCTGTGCCCAGACGACACTAAAAGGCCGGACACCTATACCTCGAAGGAAACTAGCGTAGGATCTCAATACCAGGACCCCAACACCATTGCAACATGCATTGCAATTATTGCTGTCTTACTTTCGCACCGCTTGGTTGTCACCTGGGTCGGTTCCATTCGGTGGCGGAACGAACCATAATGGCTTGCGCCGCTCCATTCAAGGCAGAGTTACCGAAATGTCCTCTACCCTTTTTAAGAACCCTCTCCATGCAATGCACATTGCACCTGAAATGAAATCTCCTGGGGTCACATGCATATCCGTGGCTGGTGAGGGTGGCCCCTCCTTTTGGCAAATTGAAGCTCACCTGCAAAGGAGCTTTCTTTAAAAAGCTCTTCTTTTGTATTTCCTTTCATATTTGGATGTTTAAGTCATGCGACATTTTAATAAAAGCTCCCTAAAAAGGGCAATTGTCACGCTCTATGATGGGTCATGATCCTTTTTGCATCCTCATTTTCACTTTTTTTTTCCTTATAACCCGATGTTACAAAAAGTCTGGCTATTTGGAAGCTTATGAAGCGCTTCCCAAGCTCTACAAACCACTTAAGTTCATACCTTTGGCTCTGATTCAAAGCGATTTGCACACGAATAATGTAATTGAATGGAAGGCCTCTTGTCAGTGGGATTTTGCTATTTTTCACTCTCCAATGATAAAAAATCTTAAATGGTGGACTTAAATATTTTGAAGTTCCTTCACAAAAGTTCTTCTAAACTTGATTATAACTTGGTTGGAAGAACTCACGCTGAAGTCAATCTGAACATAAGAAAATCATATTTCAGAGTACTAGTTCGAATTATATCTCTTCACTATGCATGGAAAAGATAAGAATACACTCAAAGACAGAGACAAATACCCAAAATGAGATAAGGTCCACTTGAATAGTGTCTCAGAATCCTATGGGCTATGATTAAGGTCGTAGTCACATAATCAAATGACTCAAGTGTAAAAAAATTCCAAGGTGTGCTATGACTCACTAGGAAACCAAGCAACACCCCCAATAGCCAATCTAGTGGCCAAGCTCACTCGTGAGTCCCATGTTGTCTTTGACAAATCCAAACAATGGAGCCTAGAAAGTCAGCAAAAGGATACGAAGGTCCACATTGATTGGAGAAACGAAGGGAGCCACGAGTATAATTCAGCCTTTTGTGAAGGCATGTGCTTGGACCCGGCAATTGCTTCGAGAACAAAGATTTTCTTCGACACGCAACCCCATGTTGACCCTTTGTTGACTCACAATCATGAAGATGCAATGGCCTTCTCACATGCTCTCTCCCTCTCTCCCTCTCTTTATATAAAAGGATAAAGAACAAGTCGGCAGGTCGACGATGATTCGTGCTTTGCTATTTCGCCTTTTGCCAAACATCACGTTAACCTAGAATTGCGCCTTGGACTCCTGCGATTGGACGATGCCCTCGAGAAGAATCTGAAAATGACCGAATCTGCCCCGCGTGAGCAACGTAAAAGAGCGGGGCTTTTATGCCCTTTCGACACGACGACAGCCGGTGGATTCATGATTGTTCTTTGCGGTCCTGACTTTCGGCTAATCTCCATGGACAGCGGCCCGCCGATTTGGAAAGATAGTTCAGACAAAGCACAGTCGTTGATGACGACTTCCTTTCCATGACCAAAGAGGGCTTTACGTGCAGTAAAGGAGATGAAGCGTATAAATCTCTTTTGAGTAGAACTCTGTGAACATGGACAAGCACAAGTATGATTACGAAGAGTTGGCCCGAGAAGCCAAGAGCTTTTGTGGGCACAATTATATGTGTTTCGGAGTTTTGACCAATCCAATAGATCGCTCAACATGGGATCATCACTCATCTATAAAAACCATCAAGTCAATAGTGACTCAGCAGCGAATCACGTCTCGAATGCCTTTTATCATAATAACAATTTGTGGGATTTGTCCTATTTTTGGTGGAATCTTTTTATCTGACCGAGTGTCCCTTAAGGAACTCTAAACCTTTTAGGTTGGAAAACACAAAGTTGGAGCGGTAGTTGCTTACATGACTCTAGTCTTCTAGACGTAGACAAATACACATCCCTAAATTAATACAATGAGATGCAAAGATGGATAAATTATTCCTAATCGCATTAACATTTGAGGAGAGATGCAACTTAGGAAGCCATGTTATAATCAGCAACGATCACTACGTATAAAACTTCTCATTCATCATGACAATTACGTGCCCTCATGATAGACCTTATACATACATAGAACGAGAGAGACTTTATTTACATAAGACATGAATATAGGGATGACCACTTTAAACCGTAGTCTTTACGTGCAATCACACTTTTGTTGAGAGAATCAAATTTACGGCTAATCTCTATCCGATGTGGAAAAAAGTCCAAAACAAAAGTTTCAGTACGTTTAACCAAGTATTTCAACAGCAATGTTTCTATAACTATCGACACGTTGTATGTTTTTTTAGGCTCCGTTGGTTTTACGAAAAATAACTTTCGGAAAAATATTTTTCGAATTTTCCAGCATTCGTTTCACGGAAAATAAAATAGTTAGGGAAAATATTTTCTACCAATGGAAAAAAAATACCTTCAAAAGTGAGGAAAATATTTTCCGCTTTTTAGAATGTGAAAAACATTTTCCATCTTCTTCATTCACCTTTAAACATTTTCCATCTTCTTTCAAAAGTGACTTATAACGAGAAGTCAGTCAATATATAACAAAAAAAAATTTGAGAGAAAAGGAAAAAATTTAAAAAAAAAGTGATTTTTTTTTAATTTTTCATAAATTTCAAACAAACACCCGAAAAAAAATTATCATTTCTTGAAAAATATTTTCCAGAATGTTACATTTTATATAAACGAGCGCAGCCTAAAAACTCAAAACATCTCTGTTAATTTATGAATCCTGAAATAGAAGAAGCCGAAGCTTTCCTCTTGTCCCCAACGTCAAGCACGTCGAATCATCCCGACCTCCCCATCTTTGAAAGCTTCAACATTAGCGCGTCGACCTAAACAAGGCCCATCCGTGCTCCCAAAAAAAAAAAATTAATCGGGTCTATCTCGTGCCCGATACGTTCTCCGGATCCAGTCAATGCTGTGAACTAATGTACGAAGAATCGAACCCGGTCGAAACACGTGGGCACGGCCCGTCGTGCAAACGGTCGCGCCGGCAAGTTGTCCCCGGAGTGGGCCCGGCGCATGTGGAGGAGAGAGCGGGGATGGAGCTCAATCGGTCCGCGCTAGCATGGACCAGCTGACGATGCCCCCGCGGGGGGGCGGTGGTGGACCGCCCTGCTCCCGCCACGTGGGCGCCTCAGGAGCGGCACAGGTGCAAGATGCCCTCCGTGACTCGTCTCGCGTGGTCTTTTCGGTCTTTTCACGGTTCGGAGTCACGGGGGGAGATCGCTGGCCCAATTTCTCGGTGGGGTTGGTTCGGATGCCCTCCGACGTGGCGGGACGCGGTTGGTCGGTTGGAATCCGAGCGGTTATTCCGGAGCCGGAGTCCCTGACCGATTGAGGTCGGGGGGGCCCCACAAGAGCTAACCGGGGATCTGCATCGCACGCGAAGGGAGCCCCCCGGTTCCTTTTCCAGATTCTCTTGGCCGCTTTCTCCGCATTCTTTCCGGGTTAAAGAAAGTTACGATCGCTTGTTTATTCTGACTCCATCTGCGATTTTCCCATTTACTTTTCCCCTTTGCTATCTAGTTTCAAAAGACTGGTTGGAATTGGCCTTTCGATTGTAGTCCTCCTTTTCTCTTGTTCTCTTTCCCTTTGCGATTGGAAATTAACTTGTGCACACGGTCTGTAAATGGCTAATTCTTTTATAAGTCAAAAGTGATCGTGCCCATAATCCTTCCATTCAAGTTTGTCTGCTATACCTGTTTGGAAAAAAATGACGCGCTGACAGAACGGGAAACCATTGCACGTAATCTAAAACGATATATTTTTTGCTTGAATAATAATAGTTACCGTTCAAAACATTTTGCAACACAATTCGCCTACTGTATCTTATGATACAGTTCTCGATTCCTGATTTATAAATAGAAGATTAACACGAAACCGAAAGTTGGGGGTGCTTTTCGTTTGGAAACAAACGCAATGAACAGGAATCTCTAGTTGCTAGCAAGAAAGACCACCAGCTAGTCTCGAACCCATGCTCTGAATATATAGATATAAGCATATATCCACTTGGTACGTCCCTCCTAGACCCAACCCAACATAATCTGAATGAATAATAAAATGAATAAACTCGTGTATCTCATAAGTCATACCAATCACACGCGATCCAATCTTGGCCACAGGAGTTCTTGAGGCTCTTGCATTAACACCCAGAGGAAACTGTGGCCAATGGACTCCCTACTCCTTTCCTTCTCAGGAAACAGACTTGATATATATATCCTGGGGGAATAGTTCTTTTTAACTCACAAAAACACCGAAATGGTTAAGACGTAATTAAGAAGCTTGTGCTTTTATCTGGTCAATTTTAACCACTCCCCGTGTTTGACGCTCATATATGAAAAGGAAACCATTCTTCACTAAGGAACCAGACAACCCCCCTCCCCACAATCTCATAAATCACAATCAGTCGTCACCCAAGCCAACGGTATGGTCAACTCGGTAGTTTGTATGGCATTTCAATCAGACCCCACAAACACATGATCTCTCAATCATGATTCCCGACTTCTCCGTTCCAAGGATAAGACTAACCTCATCCCTGCTTCTTACTTAAATAACCAATCTTGCCTCTTTTTGGCCCTACCAAGGCCTGGTCTTCACATTAGAATTTTCCTTGGAACAGATCGCCAACGACTGAGAAAGGCCACAAATGACCTCAAAACATAGGCTCAGCTGAAACAGACAGAGACAAAGTATAGCCACCATTGAAGAAACTAATGATAAATTTCAAGAATCTCACAAAGGAGCACACAAACGGAGGGAATAAAGAAACCAAACTTGTAGAGGATGAGTCTTAGTTCTCAAATCCCCCCCTCTCGAAAAGGCTAAGGACACTGCTTTCGCCTAACATCGATTTGTGTCTCTTGAAATTAAAAATAACCTTAAAATTTGGAAAAAAAGAAAAAGAAAAACAGCAGACGACAACCACGAGGACCACCGCTTACCGCCACCAAAGGTGACTTATTGGGAATGCTAAGACCAACTCAAGACTTCAAGCACAGCAGTAAGACCACTGCTCATCCTCTCCAGAGGCGGCATCAGCAACAACAGCATTATAATCATCTTCGTTGCTATAGTAGAAGCCACCGTTGTTTATAGCATTAAGGGCGCATGAAGAAGTGGCCACAAGATAAGGCATGTTGTGGAAAGATTGAGCAAGGCAGCTAGCTAAAGCATCATTGCTCATGGGATCATCATACCGTCCACTGCCATACTCCTCTGCTCGGTGCCTGAGCGTCTCAAACATGAGCTCAGGCTCATGCTGCATCACCCGGAGGACATCCCCACAGGACGGTCCTGGCATTGCAAGAGTCACTGCAAAGCCATGTGGACCATCGCTCTGAGAAACCCGTACAACACTAGGGCCACCGAAAAGGTTATGAAGTCCACCGATCGCCTCCTCATAAGCCCCACCCAAGAACATCCCCAAATAGTACCTGCCACCACTACCAGAGACTCTGCGTTCACCTCCTAACTCATGTAAAGGCAAGCTTGACTCACCCCCAATGAACTTATCAATCTTCCCATCGCTGTCACAAGTTAAATCAGAAAGAATCCCCCTCATTCCAGGCCTTTGATCCAGTCGATGAATAGGAACAATAGGGAACAGCTGCCCGATGCCCCAGAAGTCAGGAATCGAAGTGAATATTGAGAGATTCACATGGTAAGTGCGCACCGGGTCTGATGCACCCAATGCCTTGGAGACCATATCACACACGCCATCAACAGCCGCAAGCTGTTCAATGCCCAGAATTCCTTCTTTGAACTGCTCGATGCATCTCTGCTTCAATTGGTCAGCATGGAGCGAGCAAGTATCATACTCTCTTCTCATGGCTGCAGAACATAAGTTGCAGTAATCTGCACGAGCGTCCTCTGTTAGACTCTCCATGAATTGCTGCAAAACAGGAGAAGACATCACAGGGGCTTCATAAGCACTGGCAGAAACAGCCTCGAAGATCAGAACTGAGTGATGAGAGACAATTGCACGGCCACTTTCGCTGCAGATTATGGGATGCTTCACGGATTTGCGGTCACAAACAAAGCGAACGGCTCGAACAACGGCTGAAGCATACTCTTGCAGGTCATAACCAACAGAGATTTCAGAATCACTGGACTTGGATCCATCATAATCAATGCCAAGGCCGCCTCCAATGTCAATAACTCTCATTTGGGCACCGAGACGGACAAGCTCACAGTAGATCTGTGCTGCCTCTCCAACGCCATCAGCAAGCAGGATTGTAGAAGGAATCTGAGACCCAATATGGAAATGCAGTAATTGCAGGCAATCAAGCATCCCAGCTTGGTCGAGCTTCCTCACAACTCGCAAAATCTGAGTTGTGGTTAATCCGAACTTACCCTTCTCACCCGAAGTCGACCCAAAATGGCCGGAATGTTTCGTTCTAAGCTTAGCCCTAACACCAATTACGGGTCTCACAGAGAGCTTCTTGCTTAAATCGATGACCAAATCAATCTCTTCTTCTTGCTCAAGCACAATCACAGTATTAATTGCAAGCTTTCTAGCGACCAAAGCCAGAAATATGTACTCAGAATCCTTAAACCCATTACATACCAGCAAAGCCTCCGGGTTTCCCTTGCACAAGCAGCTCATTGCAAGAAGGAGCTCAGGTTTTGACCCGGCCTCAAGCCCGAACCTGAATGGGGACCCGAACTTGACAATATCTTCCACAACAAAGCGGTCCTGATTGCACTTCACGGGATAAACGCCCTGGTAATGAGCCTGGTAGTCGAGCGACCGAACTGCAAAGTCAAAAGCCGACTGCAGCGACTGGAGGCGGTTCTTCAGCACGTCGGGGAACCGTACGACGAGGGGCAGCTGCAGCCCGAGCCCGCCCACAGACTTGGGATCCGAGGCCTTCTTGACGATCTTCAGCAGATCAATCTCCTGGTGGCCGAGGGTCTCCGTGCCATGCGGGCGGACCGAGATGTTCCCGGAGCCGTTCACCGCGAAGTACGGAGCCCCCCACCCGTCGATCCGATAGAGGGACGCGGACAGCGAGGGAGACCAGAAGGAGCCGCCATCAACAGTGGCAGCGTCGGAGGTGGTCATCGAGTGCGGTCCGCCGGAGAAAGGTTGGACCGCCGCCGCCGCCGGATGAAGAGAGCCGTCCACGGCGAGAGCGTACGCGGGAGGCGCGACGGCGGCGTCCACACAGCAACCGAGTGCAGACATTATGTTTCTCTTCTCTTCCTCGGAGGAAGGAACAGGTAAAGAATCAAGAGCTTAGAGGAGGAATTGTTGTTGTTGTTATCCGATAGTTTTGTGAAGGTGGGGGCTTTAAAACCCGCCGAGGCCGAGGCCCCGGCTACCCCCTCAAACGAAGCAGTAAGAGATCGGAACCCTAGAGCCCAGCGAAACACTCTCGCCCCTCCAAAGATCCGTAATAACTACGACGGAGGCTCAGCAGAGGGAGAGGGGCACAAATCTCCGGTTCGCCGGGACGCAGCCGCACGGACGAAGATTCAGAGATTCAAGCGCCGAAGCAAGATCTCACCATGCGGATCTGAGAGCGCAAGCGCGAGAAAGGGACAGAATCACAGCCGCGCAGAAAGGGAGGGAGAGAGGGAGAGAGAGAGAGAGAGAGAGGCAGATTTTGGTTGCAGGCGGGATCTGAATGTGAGGTCAGGGGCGGAAGGGTGAGGAAAAATCGCGAGACAGCGAGAGAGAGAGAGGGGGGCGGAGGGTATTTTCCGGGAAAGTGAGGGAAAGAGAGAGAAAGAGGAGGGAAAGTGACGATAACGGCTAGGTTTAAGGGGAAGATGGTTAATCAACCTCCGCAAAGAAGACGTGAATGATGCGAAGGAAGAATGGGCGAGAATTGCATGAGCGGAGGAGGTGCCTTTTATAGGTGGGGAGTGGCTACTTTTTTGTGGGCCTCGGCAGTTGTGGGCCGCAAGAACCCAAAAAAAAAAAACGAGAGAGATAAAAAAACAAAAACAAAAACCTTTTCTCGACTTCTCGCGGGAAGTTTCTCCTTCTCGCCAGCGTGGCAGTCGTCACTACGACCACCCAATTTCGTGAACCAGCCATGACTGATTAATTAGGTTGTACTTAGATTAATTCACTGATTTGATTTATTAAGAGATTTTGCTTCTAGCCTACTTATCGTGCAATATGTTTCGACTATGACAATATCTTTTTTTATACCATTTTCTATATAAATTATGCATATTGTATGTATGACGACTTTTATATACAGAACCATTCGTTTTATTGTCCGATTTACGTCTTTTCTAGAAATTTGATGCTCGATCTTTCTCCTAAAAAAATTATCAAGCCCGCCCGTACAGAATCAAAATTTGATTTTCCAAGCTCGTGAAAATAAAAGAGTATGATACGTTCAATGATGAACCATATTTAGCTGTAGAAGTTTACATGTCAATGCATTATGAAAAGGGAAGAATTTGAAACGAATCCAATTACTTAACCCATGGAGATAAACTCAATCACTTCCTATATTTGAAGAAATAAAATCTTAGGTTGATTTTTGTATATTTCCCATATTTGTTGGATAATGATGATGGAAAGATTACCCTCTATGTTCTGTTTGCCATAATAACTTGGGATATCTGCTTTTTCTTCTAATGAACAAATATGGCCAACTACCCTTGCAATTTTGTTCCTGTGAGAAATGCTTATGTTCTTCATATTCTTAGTTTTCTGGCATTATCTTTAATTACTTTCTGCAATTGCATAATTTTCTATCGATTCTCCATTTGTGTTTAGTAGGAAACAAATCTTCTATTCATTCTATATATTTATGCCAGAAGTCCTTTATTGTCTCACCATCTTATATTTGAAAACTACCGTTGCATTATCTATATTTAAACTATCTTTTCAAAAATTTCTATTCGTTCTCCACTTTAATTTATTTTGCCCATCAAAATTGAAATCAATCCAATTTCCGTGACAATAAGCTCAAGTTACTCCATTAATTCATATCTATAAGAGACGATAATAATGAGAATTGAGGCTATCTACTTTCAATATATTCTACGTGATAGTAATCCGATTGGAATAATATGTTACTTGCCGCACCAAATATTCCTTATGAGCTTCTCTTGAATACAATGCATCTTTTTCCCCTCAAATTCATGGCATTTTTCCCCTTAAAATGCCTTTTTTCCCCCAAAAGATGTTTGACATATTCATTCAGCGTGTGGTTCGAATAAATTTTACTGGAGTTTTTTGGCAAGTTTACTCTCAATGGTCGTGGTTTAACTATTGGAGGCCTTCAAGTCTTTTCAATATATATATATATATATATACACACACAAATGACAATTAATTTGATATCATTTTTCTCTCAAATTCAAAGATAGTTTATCATAACTCGCCATTCATATTCATTATAAAAAAACCGATTACATAATAAAATAAAAATGGAAAAAATTCTTTGAATAGTGTTGAGTACCATACGATCGATTTACAAATTAGCGACGTCCTCTATACAGGGATCGAAAAATAAGTATTCGAGTAGCTAATTTTTCATGCTACTCACGTTAGCCATAGTCTTTTCTCTTTTTTATGGTAAAAAAAAACGGAAGTTTACAAAAATAGAAAAATCTCCAACTTTATCCCAAGAAAACAGAGTCCTTGTTAGCCCCGGGACTGGACTCGTACCGTTGGAGATTCCCTCCCGAGTTCCCAACAGAGACAAAGAGAGACATGATAAACGGCGCCGAATCGCCGCGTGGGGGCGGGCGTCGGCATAGGGCCCCACCGCGGCATGTTCACCTCGAGAGACGCTTCCCGCCATCCACTCGCGACCGTCTTGCGGCGAGTCGTGCGGTTCAACGCTCGTCGCGAACGTATCGCGATAATATCGCGTTTTTTTTTTCGGGAGGGACGAAGGCATCGCGAAGCTTCTCTGAGGGGAGTCGATCGCTTGTACTTCGGACGGACAGGATCGTGCCACGTACTAGACCAAATCCATCCTGAACCCTAGAGCAGGCCGACTCGAGGGGGAGGCCATCCGTTTTCGCGCATTCCAATCCCTAAATTGATGGATCGAGCGCCCAATCCCAAAGCGGCGCATCACAGCCGTCCATCGTAACTCGTACCGATTCGCGTTCCATGGACATGTCTCGAATATATCAAATTACGATGAACAAGCGTCCCCCGTAGCTTGTATCGACTACGTATCAACACGAAGCATATTGAGTCGTATTTTATTCGTATTTTCTTTCTTTGATATGTCGTGCTTTGTTTTTCACATTGTGCTCGTGCCGTGCAAAATAGTGATGTCAAATTTAAAGAATAATCGGAGTATTTTAGATTTCGAAAATTTTGTGCAAATATGTGTTTGACATGAAGTTTGTTGTGGTTAGAACGCATGTCATAAGTTATATATTGAATGGTTTGGATTTTTTTTTTGGTATCAACATTTTATGCTCGCACGGTTGTAAGATTAGAAATTGAATAAAAAGAATGAAAATCATTTCAAAGAGCCCTAGAATATAGAGGGCGAATTTTTGTAAATTCTAGTGGAATTTGTAATTAGGTCATGAAATTCCAAATTTAACCACCGAATGTATAAAAATTTGTATTTTGTCCTTTTAAATTGATGAACGCGGGGGAGATGAACTGTTGATATGGTAAAAAGGCAACTAATTTTCAGGATGCTATGGTGTTGTTGCCTCATCTTCATGTCAACAATTTATCATTCAATTTGGATGATTTTTTTCCCTAAATTATAATCAATTGCCGAAAAAAAAAAGGAAAGGAAATTTATTATATATCAAATTTCAGTGACTTGATGATAGATTCCATTAAAAATTGGGTAATCGCATGCGAAATTTATCCATAATTTTATAATTCTGGTCCGTGCAACAACACACGTTCGTCGAGGAGGCACGATGCTGCTCGGATTCCGCTTCATGTGTGCGCGTTTGGCCTCTTGTTTCCAGAAAAGATCAGTCAAGGGATGGCACGTGGACGTCACGTGGCGGGGACCTATTGGCTTCATTTCATATCGAGTTATGAAGAAAGATGAGATCGCTTTCTTCTTCTCCTTCTTCTTCTTTTTTATCCTTTTTTTTCCCCTCGATAATTTTTTTCTTGCGCACTTTGCCGACCATAGTCGGAAGGACCCACGTCGTGCCATAGACCCGTTGTCTTCATACCATCTTTTTTTTCTCCGTAAGTGTCACAAAAGCATCTTTTTCTCTTTAGGACTCCGTTCGTTTCACGAAAAATAACTATAAAAATATTTTTCGGATTTTCCGTCGTTCGTTTTAAATAAAATAGTCAAGAAAACTATTTTCTAAAACATTTTTAAAAGTGGGGAAATGTTTTCCGCTTTTTCAAAAGTAGAAAACATTTTCTATTTTCTTTATAGCAGTGTGTCTCCACCTCATCCGAGATTGGCGAGCTCATAGCCTCTAGAAGCGAGTGTGACCTCGAGGCTTGCTTTGAATTGGAGAATTCGTGACTTATGGTGACAAATCGAGAGCTCATTGGGGTCTGATGAGGTTTATAGCTAATGACCAGCCAACATAATTAAAATTTTAAAAAATATAATTTTTTTATAATTTTTCCTAAATTTCAAACTAATACATGAAAATATTGTCATTTTTCGAAAAAATAATTTCCTGAAAAATATGTTCTAAAAATGTTACATTTTTAGTAAAACGAACGGAACCTATAATTTATTCAAATGTTAGTAGGAGCACCTATTCGATAATTACCTAGGAAAAACTTCATAATTGTCCAAGCATTCAAAATTTCGCAACATGTATAATTAATTCAAGCAATATGCTTAAAAGAAAATCACTAAATCAGTATGCTTGACTTATAGACTTAAAGGATACCTGTTAACAAAATCCTTATATTTACCGTGGAGCAAAAGATGGCGGTAATCTTCCTTATTCCGCATTTGGATGATTTCATGAACAATGTAATTTTTTTTAAGCAATTTATAGAGAATAAAACTTTCATGGTTTTGGATGCATTAATTTTGGCTAAACAACCCCGAAGAAAAAACACATTTTTTATTTTGAAAAAAGCCACAAAAAAAACCCTAAAACCCACCATGATATATTTACTCTAAATTATTTTTTTATGACACAAAAGATTCCTAACTTATAATCATATGATGTATTGACCTCAAATATTTTTTATGACATCAAAAATCTTAATTTTATGTATGTGTGGTACATTCACCATATACTTTTTCTTATCTATACTTTTTCTTAGGACACAAAAAGTTTTGAATTTCTCTATGATATGAAATTTTTGGGATAAATGTGTAATGTGTTCAAATTTAGAGGATAAATACAAATTCAGAGTAAATATATCACATAGATTCAAGCTTGTAATTTTACGTTACCAGAAAAAGTTTGGGATAAATGTGTCACAGCGGGTATTATTTAGGACTTTTCATGGCTTTTACGCTTTTATTTTTGGATATAAATCAAAATATTATCCATGTTTAAAAAGTTATTAGCGAATATGCATGTCATTGTATGTATATTTTAGAAGATTCCAGGAATTTTTTTATTGAAAAAGTTGAAGATAGGTCTTCTCGATTACGCCCCTCACTTCTTGGGAAAGACTTTTATGCTCTAGAGGTCTCCAATTATTAAGTCTTATAGCCCCGAGGACGAAATATATTGTTATAAATAGTTTAAGTCCAGATGCACATTAATCATCACGTCACACTCTGCTTCCCGTAGCGGAGATTTTTCCAATGCGAGGAATCGTTTTTTTTTTTTTGTTTAACTTGAGTAAGGTTTCTATTGCAAATTATTCCAATAATTCTTGTCTTTACTCCTTTAATTACGATGTTCACATTTAGTAGCATAATGACACTTCTCTGTAGAATATAGAAATAATTACATAGTCTCTAAGATAATTCTAACAAAATGATGGTCTGTTCATGACATAACCCTTTTTTGGTCTTTCATCATGATAACGATTTTGTTTATGATGATATATAAAATTGATCGAAGCAGGTAATGGGAGAGACATTTTTTTTGTGACGCATCAACCATATCGAGCAAGATATCGACTCTATAATTACACGATGCCATGAAAATTAATTAAGCCAATTATGTGTGCGAGATTTGGATAACATAATGTTTGACGTGTGAGATTTGCATCAACCTTGTGTAACGGTGCCAACATGGAAAATAGAAGAAGAAATAGAAGTAGTTAGGCCTAAATGCTAAAATCTACTGACACGAGGATCGTGGTTGGACACTTGGCGCGACCGACTAGAACATATGTGGCATAAGCATATGGGATACACATGGCAGAGGCTGATGGCATACTGTGGCGAAAGAGATTAGCATGATGCCAAACCGATCGGTATTCAAGAAAAGTGCGAAAATAATTATTTTCATGTTAAACATCAACCCTAAAGTATTAATTGTATGCGCTAAGTAAACAAACATATAAGCATAAGAAATCAACGAACGTGGAAAAAGAGAAATTCCAAACGAGATTTATAGTGGTTTAATTTGGGCGTGCCTATTCCTCCCTTCTAGCTCTGACAGACCAAACAAGGTGAATTCCATTAACTATGCCAAGAGTCCAACTGCACTGTCTTACAAATGCGAAATATGTTGTCGTGTAGAAGCAGACTTCCTTTTAACAACAATCCCATTGCAGACGAAGGGCGTGCTTGATATAATTTCTAGCTAGAAATTGAGTTCTGGAGCTGAAATAGATTTTTCTATTTATGTTATGGAATAAGTTTCTGAGAAAAAAATAAATTTGATAAGGACAAATAATTTCTAACTATAATGAAAAATCCGTTTCATAACAAAAGAAATTTGTTTATATTTATGTTTCATTTTAAAATAGATTTTTCATTTTAGAGTTTGCAATATATTAATTTCTATAAATTTCAAATACTTATTATTTTTTAGTGCAAAAAATTGACAAATTTCATCACATTTTTTATTATTATGTAACTCCAAATGCACCTGAGACGTGTTGATCTCCTCATTGGAAGTAGTACTTGCACAAAAAAAATCCAACCTAAAATAACATCATTAGGAAATATGTTACAAAAGTCGAGACGAGGAGAGGGGAGATTATAATAAGGTTGCATCAATTGTGTGTATGGTGTGCAATTTAGTAAGAGAAACAATTTATGGATTTCTCATTCTAGAACAGAAATCACAATTTTTTTTGTTTCTAATTTATTGGCCAAAAATATTTTTGGAGCAGAAGTCTATTTCATAAATAAATAAATAAATAAATAAATTTTTCTACCAAACGGATTTCTGTTTCAGAATAAGTTTTGGAATAGAAAAAACTCATTCTAGAACATAAATTGGTCTTTTCCATGCAAGTCCCGATAATCGCTCTCACGCATGATACACGCAACATAGAAGATCCTATTAGTGTTTATGAAGAGTTTATTGCATAATCTGTCTCTCACATAAATAAATGTCTTCCTTGGAAGCATAATCACTTCTCTTGCGTATTGAAATGGGCTTGTTATTATGACAAACTCCTAAGAACAACACTCGAATGGGTATAACAAGTTTACAAAGAGAGACGGGCTAAATAACCTGAAAAGAGTGCGTAAAATTTGTTTGTTTTGTCCTTCTCGACTCTTTAAATTTTGGTCAAGCTTTCTCCAATTTATAGAATTCCAAATGCGAACACTTCACTTAGATCATGTAGCCGTCAAGCGTATCTAATGCTCTGTAAAATGTTTTGGTAAAATTACTTGAAGCAGGACCATACTCAATCTGGTCTATCAATCATAGTTTCTATTCGTGGCTAGTTTTCTTCCTCTAATTTGATCGTGTCATCGTATCAACCTCTTGAGCTAATTAGTCTGTGATTCTTCACATAAAAAACATTGCAATAGCATACTTTACCATTATAGAACCTTCAATAGAAGTCGACTATATTTGGAAAGTGTGTGACGATCTGACCATTTTGTAGAACCAAAATTTTAGTTCTACACCAAGTCTTTCTACAGCTTTCAAACTTAATAAAATTTCGCTGTTATACTTGCAGAGTCAAATGCCAAGTTTTGCATGATTTAGATCTCAGCCTTTGAACACTTTATTAAACACATTAAATACTTTGATTGAGTTTGTTATTTATCAAAATAGCAGAAACAAATTGGCATACATGGAGAAACAGTTGCCTTGATGCCAAATGTTACAAAAAAGAAGAATAAGAAGTGCTAAAATGGTAATTTCCAATCAAATATCATTTCTAGAAGGAAAAATAAGACAAATGATCCATGAACTTTGGTCCAATATCCAATATGATCCATGAGCTTTTGATTTATTCAATATGAACCCTATACATAAGTTTAATGTGCAATTTCGCCCTTGGACTTTTAATTTATACAATATAGTCCTTGGACTTTTTGTATATGTTAACTTTAGTCCTTGAACCATATGCAATTGTTCACTATTATTGCTGAACCTAAATTAATGGACAAACAATATTAAGTATTATTACGTAATTTAAGGATTACATTAAACACGTACCAAAAGTTTATGTATCATATTGAATAAATTAAAAGTTTGAGAACCACATTACATATTGAGGTAAAATTTAGGGATAGAATTGAACAAATAAAGTTTCATGAATTACATTGTACATTGGGCCAAAATTCAAGAACTATTTGTGACATTGTCCCATCCTAAATAATAGGATTGATGGTGATCAATACAGAAGCGAATTGGTAAGCAAGGAGAAACGATTAGCATGAATTTTAAACCTATTAATAGAAATTGATACCAGCTCCTAGGGCCCATGTCCAAAACTTATCTTTGTAAGTATTACATTTTTTTATTGAGTGAAATTTATCTTGATAATTCCACTTAATAGAAAGGTAGAACAATATCAACGACCCAAAAAAGAAAAAAAAAGATTATGAATTTTGTATAACACTTGCCTAAATCTGTGTAATCACGTTTCTTACTGCAAGAAATGTCAAACAGAAAAAGACTATTTCAATTGAACTTATATGTAATAGCCTGAATCGCAACGCCCGAGAATTTATGTTGGATAAGGACATGTAAATCTTGTAAAATCTCAAGTTAATGAGGGAAAATTAGAAATTTCCAAGATTGGAGGTCTAGGGAATTTTGGGATTTTTTTATAGGAATTTTAAAAATAATTTTTCGAATTTTCGTTGACCGGTCAATGATCAACTAGTTAGGTGCTGACCGGTTCAAGACAAGAGGCGAGCCAGCCGGTTCACTGCCCACCGACCGGTCTACCGAGCCAACAGCTTCCTCCTATTGGACGTTTTGTTGATCACATGGCAGGCAGGAGGGAGGGGAGCTTGTCGGGGCTAGTCGGGTTGCACCGCCGCTAGCCACGCTTTCCCAGCCTCTAGCTTAGTCGATTCAACGCCAACAAGGCCGTGCACTAGCCTCCATGTGGCTCAAGGCCACCTGTCTTCTCCCCGGAGCTCCCTTACCCCTCGTTTCTCCACCGACTACCGACCCAACTTTAGGGAGAGACACCATCGAGCAAATTAATATAGAAAAGATTAGTTGGTGGAAGGAGATACATACACAATTTCCATAAAAATATATATTTACTTATTTATCTTCCAACCTCCCAAAAAGACTTTGATATCATCATTTATATAATAGAAGATGAAACAATATTTGAACTAAATAGAAAATTTTCGGAAGAATATGAGTGTTAAATGTAAACATTTGTTTAATATTGCAGCAAATATATATGAACAAAAATAGCGAATCTCCCATAAATTTGCTAAGCTTAATTATATCTACTCATACTTCTGGTAGGAATGGATAAGCTCGGAATGTACTAGAGAAAGAGAGCAACCTCCTGACCAGGTAGTTTATCGCTTATGGCATAATAATTACCAATTTGAACTTAAAGAAAAGAAAGAAATTCCATGGACTTTTTTAATAATAAAGAGAATGAATTTCCTGGCGACAAAACCTAAGGCGAGCGGAAACATAATTTCGGCGACAAACGCCATCGCTTGCGTATAGGAACGACAAAAAAAATCAATGAAACGTACTTCAGGCCTTGCGACAGTGAATTTTCTTCTCTAGAATGGTAGACGCCATCCTCGGGTGGAGCTTAATTTAGTCATGTCATACTTGGAAAAACGGGGACTTTGCTTGTGTAGATTCATGCTTGTAGGTATACCAACCAAAGATGATAGGGTTTGTTTGGTTTGGTATGTTGGCAATTTGGGTTGTCTCGACGAGAATTCAACAAGTGAAATTATAATATCTTGAAGGTCAAACGCTTGATTTTTTGGTTTAATGGTTCGTCATGATCCCGCGACTTAGCTTAATTGCTACAAGAGGATTCTCTATAGGGTTTGTCAGTTGACTTCATTGCTATTGTGTTCGGGTCATTTTATGTCGTGACCGAAAAGCTCGATTGTTTATTTTATCCGAGATTGGTTCAAGGGCATTGAGAGAGTCATATTTATGTTCTGTTCAATTCAGATTATTCTCCACAACTTCTTATTACACTAGGTCATGTTCTCAAGTTGTGTCAAGAAATTATATCTTCTTCTCTCTCTCTTTTCAAAACAAAGGGGGTTGATAAGTGATAGGGTTAGATGCACAAACATAACAAAATAGAGAGGCAAGAAAGTAGAAATTGAGAAGCAAGAGTTTATATATATATATGCAGTTCAATAGCTATTCAAGGGTTAAAGCCAAAAATACTAATAAAATTATGGGGTCAAAATATAAAGTCCTCTGGTATACAGAGACGCAGCCCCCAAAAACCCCCGTCAGGGTGAATCTTTGGACCCTCGCCCACTTAATGGGGAGCGGGGACTTCCGTACTTTTCCGTCGATAGAAAGTATGAATCAGGCGCCCAACATGAAGGGATGAGTAATGAAGCTTCCTCTCTTATGTGTAACCTTAAAAACTTCATTCCTTGCTGCATAATTGCACGTCCTATGATCCGATGTTGCATCCTCCTCGCAAAACATTGGTGCACCAGAGCCGCAGCCCTTGAGAAGAGGTCTTCTTAGGATGAGTCAGCACATCACCGTGACCTCACTTAAGCCTGACCAGATACGAACTCATTCAATGCCGTCGCTTAGAGATCAACCGATCGAATAAGCGTCACAACTTTAAGAAACCTCACTTGAGCAATGTCGCCAATTTCCCTAACTCGTGCTGAACATCTTCTAAGGTTAAAGCATTTTAGCAACCGATGAAAAAGTCATACGACTTGAAAAGATAAATCCAAAAATTACAGCCCCCAAGCGAGCGTCAATCCTTAAATTTCAAAAGACTGAGTTACTCTTGTTATTAATACACGAATCTAAGTGTTAAGAGTCCAATTTGGCCTTTGCCACCGTCAAAGGACCGCCCCTACGCGGGACCCTCCTTGAGACCACACGAAGCCCAAGCGGTCCACGTTGCACTCTAAATTGAAATGGACGCACCACAAAAGAGATGGAGTCCATCCGAGAAACTTTCCCACTAAGTGACACTCCTCATCACCTTCACTAGCACCGTCGCTTTGTGGGCTCGACGCGGTCTCGTCGTTGAAAATTTGCCTGCCAAGCAAGAGAGAGATCTTTCGAGCACACAAAAGAGGAGTCAGGCTGAGACTTTCGTGAGGCATGTGCAGGTGGAATCTTGAGCTGCCGAGGAAGACGAAGTCGTCTTTTACCCGCAACTCGCGAGCGTGCATTGACCGTTTGACTAGGAATGGCCTTTGCAGACGTGCTTTTGCCGCCTCCTGTTCTTTTGTCTTCTGTTTGGTTGTGGCCACGTCACATGGAGTAGCATTTTGCTGTTTGGTTTTGGCCTCCTATGCGGAAATCCGAGGGTTTCCTCGATGCCAACTTGTCCCCGGATGCTTGGTAGAAGATGGGGCGATGCGTGATCTTCCTTAATCAAGGCAATATAAGTATGATTTGTCAATCTTTGATGTAATTCATCTGCTGTAATTGTGGGAAGTTTACCATACACAGGAAAGAATCCGATGAGATATAGCATCACTTTTCTATGTCATGGGTACCGACGGTCTCGTTATCAGCAGGACCAGACACATTGTGCCTCGGACATGCGTGCAACCAACATTTTCTCCCTCGTCCCTAAACACTAGAAAAGGTTTGACCAAACAAATTTGGTCAAACCAATGCAAAATCTGTCTGATTCAGTGACTCGTCTAACGATTCTCTAATGATATAAAAGCACAAGTCGTTCTCACGTGGGTATCGCCGTGAGCATTCCATCGAGAGGCTCGGATAAAGTGAATTGGTTAAAATTTGTTACAGAGAGTACTAGATAGATGTATCTATTGAAAGTGTGGAGAATCGTATTCTCATTTGCCCAATATGATTCTAGGCCCGGATGAGCATCCACGACAAAATCATGAGATTGATGTAACTCTAGTTCTCAAGTCTCGTGTAAATTGGGGGAGCCATTATTGATTCATAGATAACTATGACGGACTTGAGTCATGCAGAATTCCGGGTTTGGTCCACAAATATGATACTGCCACTTGGCAGCATCTTGAAGCACCTATGTACATGTCCAACTGCCGCCACCACCACCATCACCGCCACCGCCACCGCCGCCGCCACCAACCAATAACCTGGACAATATCAAACTTATTCAACAAAACTCCGTCTCTCTTCACATTTGGAACCTCAAGAAAGATGGCACGATATGAATATTTCAATTAAGGACAAATCTTTTCAATAAAGTAAGTTTTCCGTCCCTCTCTTCTGGTGGTGGTGATCCTTCTCTGCTTGGAATTTCGTGGGCATTCTTTTTAAAATTCAAGAATCTTTCAAATCCGTGGGGCTTGACTCGCCTTGTCATCAATTCTTCCTTGCAGAGTGACAATTTCGTCTACCATTGAAAATTATAATATGAAGAGATCAGGAGACTCTCCAGTAAAGTACTTCCTCAGATGATCCCGAATTAGAACATGGACGACAACACGAACGCAACCGACACGAGGTCTGGTTTTTCTTGCTCAGAGCTGTTAGTTTATTCAAGAAGCAATCGCGTGACAGGTTCTGGTATTAGACCCGGGATTTCAGGACACATGAGGGAGACACAAGATAAAGAACACACCCCGGCGTCATGTCATGCGATGTACATACATCATTATTGGTGGGGATGGGGAACACGAGACATAAATTTTTCGAGGGACAAATATATGTAATCGATGATGGAAGTAGCTGAAAATTCTTTGTATATATATCTGAGTTTTTGGGATAATTGTTAAACAATTAAGTTAAAAAAAAGAATTGATGCTTTTAAACAATGACAACTGTCGCGACTTTTATTTAAGCAATTCTTTGAAAATTGGACGGATTCAAAGAAAGCCAACTCTGTGACAGTCACTTCTAACCTGAGACATTATCACCTACAAGCAAAGTGGTAGACCTAATGCATGTGAACAATTGGATCGTATGGATCTAATGTGATGTCAACATGATCTAACAGATCGTATATATGTCTTGATTGCGGCTAATCGTCTTCATTCATACCTATTATACTCCTTGCCACCAACCTCTATCACGGCTTTCGTCGCTAGCAATGGCCATGAGAATACAAAAGCTAACTACCTTTATGAGGATGACAACCGCTCACTCGGATAGAGATTGGCAAATGGGTTGATTGGTTCGGATTTTAATGCATCGAATATGGGTTCAGATTGAAATGACCCATTTAAATTAAATTGAATCATTTTCCTCATAATTACATTTTCCATAATTCATACTCAACCCAACCTTATCATAACCTATACCAGGACAAATAACTCCCTTCTTTTAATGTATTAACTAAGCCACCGTTCTCACATCTTCATCAATATCACCAACACTCAACCGTTGACGCCTCCTCGTCTCCACCACCTTGAATGTGACAGCAAAAATAAGTTGGCAAATTAAAATTTGAAAAGTAAGCAGATCTAGAAAAAAAATTGGAAAATTATAAAGAAAATGACAAATTATATAATATCTGAGTTTTAGAAAATTAGATATAAATGACAATATGGAAAACTTTGTTTTTGTTGTATATTTAATTTGGTAATCATCGTGACGACCATCATTGCCCAACCACTACAATTTTGGTCACCAGGGCCATCAAATGGAGGTGGAGGCGGAGGCAGAGGGCCGTTGCACCAACCCTACCTTATTTTAACTGATTCCACTTTTTTAGATCATGTACTCTATCCTGTTTGCATTGGACCATATACCCTACCCATATTGTTTTTCTGGTCTAGTTTCAAGGTTAACTTTGTTTATATTGGAACTTGTTTTGCAACCTATTTTATATTAAGCACTTACTTTTTGACTAAATAAAAAACTAAAGATTCACAAGACAAATTATCACAAATAAAATCATGAGGCAAAGCAAAAGTCCTAATATTACATATACATTTTAGCAACAAATATAGATATAATATTACTCTCATTCCCACAATACTACATGAAACTTTTCATTTGTCTAAAGTTTAACAAATCCTTGATGCAAGTATAACTCATCCAAAAATGAAATCAACATAACTCATCCTCTAAAAGTAAAATTAAGTGAGCCCATCCATGTGGTACAAAATTTCTAACAAAAAACTACAAGAAACCATGTGTGCAGAAGTTATTATTTAATAAAGTCTATTTACTTACAAAATCGAAATTTTCAACAAATGAAATTTTTTTTTCCAATGATCAGGTTTTGGGTTCAAGGCATGTTCCAGACCTGTACCATGTACCCAATCCTATTATAATCAGTTTCTCCTTTTTGGATCATGTACCCTACTCGGTTTACGTTAAACCCTATTCTCGACCCAGTTTTCGGGAATCAGGTTTACCCAGTTCGGTTGCACACCCCTAGTGGTGACACCTCCCAATCCTCTCTCTTTAATTGTTTGAATACTTTACCTCTTTTGTAAATCTAATAGTAGAAATTGATTTTTTTTTTTTTGTAAAAATCTCTTGTTCCCAATTGAATTACTCAATCAATGCTTAATTACTCAATTATGAAAATCTTATTAGAGCAATTATTGATATGATGATATTTCAAGATATATATGGATAACCCTAAAAGTGTTTTAATATTTCTCGTGGTACACTTTTTGTAACATCCCGCTTCCGGACCGATTTTAAAGTCGAATTAGGCGAATTTACAAGTTGTCAATGGTCTATTAGTTCCCAGGAATTTTCCGGATTTGACCGCAAGTATTAAATTAAGGCAATTTTGAATTTCTGGGATTCATGTTTTAGGCTCCCGAAACTTGATTAATGGCATTTTGGCCCCAAAAAGAGTGAATTTTGGGCTTAGGAGTAATTTTGAGAAAATTAGAGGAAAAGTTGACTTTTGGTCAATGGTTGACCGGTCAACGGTCAACTAGTCAAGAATGGGTTAATTCATGAGAAGACCGGTCGGTTCATGTGAGGACCGGTCTGACCATGCGAAATACGGTCCGACCGTGAAAGGAACCGGTCAGAATGCTGAGAATTGGGTTTAACCTTGCGGAATCCGGTTTGATCGTGAGAAGAGACGGTCCGGCCGAGTGAGAATCTAGTTCGACCGTGTGGACCGGACCCCAGGCCGCCAGTTTCCTCTCTCCCCCACGCATTTTGTCGAGCAGTTTGGAGACGCGTGGCCAGCGAGCCAATCCACGATCGACGAGCAACTAAACGTTGGGGAAGGACAGCTGCCACCCCAAGAGCCTAGCTGGGATACACGTCGGCCAATGGACGGCCACCGCTTGCACCCGGCGAGCCCCACGTCACCCACCGACCTCGGCTTCCCCATTCTGCCTTCCGGTGCGAGCTCTTCCTTTGGAGCTCGACTTCTCCTGGCTCCGACCTCCGTTGGTCATGTTCTTTGTCTCATTGTGAAGCTCGGGACGTTGGCTTCAAGTTCTAGCCAATCGAAGTCACCGGAGCTACCTGGATCGGCGCCGAGATTCCTCGAAAAGAGCCTCCTCAGCTTGGACCATCCCTGTCTTCCAGTGAGCTCGGGGGTTCCTCTCGCCGGGAACTGGCCGTCCCGGTGACACCCAGGCCCCGCCGTTGTCTCCAATCGATCGGTAGGATCTCGCACACCACGTATATGACTGTTAATTCGAATTATTGGAAGAGATTGGGTTCGAATTTTGGTTGAACTCCGGTTTGCCCCAAATTGTGCAACCGAGCCCTAGATTTGGCGTTTATGCCGTTAGGCGGACACCCACCCCCTTCCATCACACCCAATCGATGCGTATGAGTCTAGTGAGAAGAGTTGAGTAGTTGATTTGAGTGATTAAGGTTTGAGGAGGGTGAATCAAGGCTCGATTCAACCTTGCCCAAATCGAGCTCACGGCTGACTAGGGTGGGTTTGTCATTCCAGGGCTATCTGGCCACCCCAGCGCCACCTATGGGTCACCTGGCCACTCAACACTAGCTGCAGCTCGCCCCGACCAGCGGCAAGGCCACCGGCGTCGTCCAGCCACCAACTCCGGCTCCGTCCAGCACAGTTCGTGCTTGGACAAGCCTGCTCGAACCTTGCCGGGGTAGAATCCGGCCACCCCGGGCCTTCGTGGCCTCAACCACGGGCTAGGCCGGCCTCCCACGACTCCGGGCCGTCTCTGGGAGCCTCACAGGAGCCGACGCCGGCGAGCCCCCGGGGTCCACTGGAGCCATCTCAACCTTCCTCACGAGCCGGGCAATGCGTGTGTGGCATCGGATTGGAGTTCGGACAACCACATCAGGCCCGGGCACGACCAGACGCGCCAGCATTGCGTTGCGGCGACCTGCCGCCATCGACCGCCGGATCATGTAATTCGAGGTGAGTGGACCTTCTAAACTATGACAGGGTACGTGTATTGCCTTGGTATAATTTTTAGGTCAACTGTACGATTTTTGCAGATATATTAGAAAATTCTTATGGAATAGTTAGTTTTGATTAGTTACCGAGTACCAATCGAGTGAGCTCCAAGTTGTTGTTGACTCGTGGACTTAGATACAACTTGAGAAGGGCTAAATAGATCGTGGTGAGGCCATGGGCCTAGATAGAAGGACCGGAGGGCGAATCAAAGTGAAAATTTGGGTTCGTAAGTAACAAGTTGAACACCAAGTACGTCAAGAGGCAGGTCAATTTAGGTTTGATAGTGGTCGGGTTAGAAGATTGAATAAGGTCTCAGACCGAACTTGAACGGTCTTATTAGATGAAATTGACATTTTCTGGTGGTCTATTCCTTTACGGGAGTTATTAGTTATTCAAATAATTTGATTGTTAGTACATTATTTATGATTTAAATGATGATCGACTTAGAAGATTGGTTAGGTCTCAGACCGGTCGAGAATGGTCTTTTTGTGTGATTTGGACAATCTATTTGAGCGATAATTTATTTATGTAATTTATTCAATTGCCGGTACATTATTCATTGATTTACTTATTTTCCCTTGACATTGATTATGGATCCATGTACGGATCCATGTACTGTCTCATAAATCTAGACAGTACGAAAGTAAAGTTCAAGGCAGTGAGGACGATATATTTCGAAAGTTAATTTGAGATATAAGTCACGATTAAGGACCCTAGGGCGACTCAGGTACCGAGTTTTAGATTAGGGGGTTTACTCACTGAGGTACCTAGTATCTCACCCCACCACCCCAACCATTTCAAGAACAGCCTTGGACCTAGAGAAGAAGTCATTGAAGAAAAAGGGCAACGGAAGAGGTTCGCGTCGATGAAGTTGTTAAGTAATTTAGAAGAGGACAAGGAAGATATTGTCAAGAACTACTGTCTAAAGGAAAGCAGCATGGAAATTCTTCTTTTTGTTTTACTCGGGATTAATCTTGTACTCAATATTGTCGTCTCTACGTTGTCAGAGAGGATGTTAGTAATATTAATGACCGTACTTTTGTGGTAATGATCTGGTTATTAAGAAAATTTGTTTGAGGTAATTATCTTGGTTGTGAAAAGAGCGAAGGTCGGGGCGCGACACTTTTATAGAGAAAATAAACAAGTAAGTTGTAAATTGATAGTACATATACTAATTTAACCCTAAACTTTTAGTTTTATTAATTTAGTCCTAAATCTTTCATTGAATTTCAACATGTTCATTCAGCCAATTTTTGTTAAAAATGTTTAACATGTCAGTCCATTCATCACTAGCCGTTAGTAATTTTATTAGAAAATTAGTCAGAATGACTAAATTAAAATTTCATATGAAAATTTAGGAAATTGATATCCCTACAATAGTATTTGGATTGATTGGATAATTTCCCTATATTCAAGCACAATTGAAGGTGATACGTGGATGATATCTTAAAATCATCAAATGGATTTTAATTAATATATATGTGTGTGTAAATTTTGTTAAAGTTAATTTTCACATAAAATAGAAGAGAGAAACAATGCAGTCCATATGCAAACCTTTCAAAATAAAGCAAGTTTCAGATAACCAAATAAATCATTAGAACAATGTTAGGAATCACAGCTCTAGGAGCATATTTGTGAACTTTTCAAACCAAAAATGGCGATTAATCACCAGATCTGTCTATAGTAAGGAGCACACATCGAGCTCCCCAATTGTTGCTATGGCTTTACCTTTTGATGGTTTACGCTTAGGTTTGGCACTCCCAATACCACCATTGTATATAGTTTTTTTTTTGTCGAAGTTTCTGCTTTATATACTCATTCCATAAAAGTTCTACATGATATATCATTAGTTTCAGCAAATAACAATCTAATAAGCCAAGAGGAGGGTATAATATCCAATTGCTCGGAAGCTTTTTCAACCTTTAGATTTTTGTAGCCTAGTTCGATATCCGATTCTTTGCTCTGGAGCAGTGGACTATATGTAAATTGGAGAAATGTCGAACGTGGTCCTGGGCTTCTTTGATAAGTGCTTATACTTCTCACGAGACTCGATTTGCTCCTTCTCTGACCAAATTAACGAGATCTAGTCAGTCAGACTCCAAGATGAGTCGCCATTCGTGTCTTCATTCAAAGTGTTTTAGGGTTTCCATCATTGTTGTTGCTTTTGCTTGAATCACCGCCAAAACCTGCATTGTTCAGGCTAATCCGTCACAAAGCATTCCTTCACTATCTCTACAAATGCAAGTGATCGCTCCCTCCCCTGTTTCTGGGTCGAAAGAACTGTCGATGTTGATTTTGAAGAATCCCGAAGGTCGAGGCCACCATCCTATAAGTTAATCTTCTTGTGTATGTAATTGCGTATATTTTGTTTTTCACCCATCTTCAATAGTTTTCCACCTCTACCTTAGTTGATAATATGTCTCAACTACTTCAAAGTTTGGATTCTAGTATCCAAAAGAAGGTAATTTTAATATTCTTGGCTATTCTGATGCTGATCTAGCAAGATGCAGGTTTAACAGAAAAAGCACTACTGGAAGTTGCTGCTCACAAATTCTCTAGATGAGACAACAATTGCAGGATTTTTGGGATTAAGAAATATTGTGTTGAGATCAAATGTGATAGCACAAGTGCCATGGATCTAACCAAAAATCCGATTCTTCATTCAAGAGCAAAGCATATTGAAATCCAATATCACTTTATACAAGATCAAGTTCAAAAAAAGGATGTATGTATTTTTTTATTGATTCGAAAAATCGATTGGCTAATTACTCACAAAACCTCTGGACAAGAACTCGTTTGAATTTATTAGAGGAATGTTGAATATTTTATCGACTTAATTTCAGCCAGTTGCCTTATTCAGACGGTTCTCCTTTTCAGACAATGATCCCTATCCTTTCTTTCCTTATATTGTTTTCCCACCAAATAGGTAGTTTTAATTTATTAGTTTGAATGAAGGGGTACGGATTATGAGGTAATGGTTGACTGTATTTATTTTTAGTAACTACATATGAATAATATTATTTTCTTTTATTTGCCTTTATATTATGTGTAGCATTTTTCAAAAGGAATTTTCCTTCTTTATTTGTTTATCTCTCAGAATTTTCTCTTAAAAGGGCAAACCTTTTCTTTTTCCTCTTCGTTTCCTCTTCACTTTTAGTGAAATCCTTTTACTCTATGCTTTCATCTTCCTTCTTTTTACCTTTACCAAATTCTTCGATCGCAATGTCTAGTCCCGAAAGATCCTCTCGGCTGTCTGATAGATCATTTGGATCCCCCTCTGGTCCTACTTTCTTTGATCTCATAAAAGATGACCCGACTCATTCTAGTCAACATGCAGCGGAAGAGGTAGGTGGAGAAAAGGTACTTGACATTCCTCCATTGTAGAGTAAGAATACTCATGTGGTTTTCAAGAAATATACGAAACGTCGGAGTGTACATGCTCGGTTTGATGACATAAATGCGAACATTAAGGGGCAAGGTTTTTCGAATCTATTTATTTTTCTGGCTCAAGAAGAATGTATGAAAATAGCACAATAAGGAGTCACTAACGAGGCTTGAAAAAAATATCCTATAGTTACTCATCATCGTTTTGCTGAAGAATCTAATCATAGAGATGAGGATGAGAGGATGTATTCCTCTTTTAAACCTAGGCAAGGTGTTGCTGTTGATGTACCGGGCAGTCCATCGAGTTTGTTTCATTCCTCTTCCCACAAGGCTGAGTTTAAGAAGTTAGTCAAAAGAGGTGTTATGAATCCACGGACTATTGATCTTGATTATCTCGATTCCTTGGATGTCAATGTTCAGTATTATGCTACTTCCAAGTTGAAGATGGGATTGATGTTTCACGCTTTGCACATTGAGAAATTTGTTTCAACCTCTGATGATGCTTTTCCTGATCTCACCTCCTATTTTTATTCCAATCTTTCGTTTCCTAACCATCATTCTCTCAGCTTTACTTTTAAAGATCAGACATTTTCCCTTGATGTGGATGATCTGGTCGTTACCATTGGAGATAGGAAAGGTAGCTTTGTGCCTATCAATGCCATTGACCAAGATGTGCTGGAAGTTTTGTTCGAAGGAAAGACTTCTAAGGGAGTTCTTACTTACTCCAAGATGTCTACCTCTTACATTTTGCTTCACAAGATAGTTATCAATTGTTTGAAACCTAAAGCAGCTTCAAAGACTGATATCTCCAATTCTAGAATCTTGTGTGGCATGGTACGTGATCATGTGTTAAATCTGCCTTTCATTATCATGTTTCAAATGAATCACATTGTTCAGAAGAACAAAGGGTTGCTGCCATACTCTGCTCTAATCACCAGCATTTTCAAGTATTTTCAAATTGATCTTCCTTCCAAACTTGTCAAGAGAACTATGTCTCATACTATGATTGGCAAGATACTGATTGCCAAAATGAGACTTACATCTCAACTCACCAAGGAAGGCAAAGGTGATAAGAAGGGGGGATCATCTTCTAAAAGAAAGGGAAAAGCTCCCATGGAAGCACCTCCAAGCAAGAAAATGAAGTCTGCTCCTAGGGATGTGACTCAGTTCCCAAGTGATGTTGAGGGAGATCATGCCGATATAGACTCTGATCATGACTTATTTAGAGATATTGATGAGTATAATGGAGACACTGGTACTCCTATAGCTGGTGAAAGTTCGATGGGTAATGAATCACCTCTACAAGCTTCTCATGTAAGATTAGTCTCTGTTAGTTCTTCCAAGGTTGATAAGAGTGAGGGAGAAACCATGGGAGCAAAGGGAAAAGATGCATAGGTTACTCAAGCTGGAGAAACTCATACCGTAGAGATAGAAAATCCAAGTGCTCACAGTGGTGATGGATTAGACACAGGGGGAGAGATGGAAGTTAATACTTCCTTGCCTGAGCTCCATAAGATAGGGGGAGTTCGTCAGCCTGATGAGCCTGAACAAGTTTTTCCTCCTGAGGATGTTCCAAGTGCTTCCATTGCCAAGTTTATTTTGCCTCAGGAATTACTCTCCTTTATGTCAGAAATGAGGGACAGTAGGCTCGATTGATGACTAAAGTTGAAAAGCTCCAAGAGGATCTTCTTCGATTGGAACAAACAGTGCTTTCTATGAATACATTTACTCTTGTGAGGGGTCCTCATATTCCCTAGGTGGATTTCTTTTTGATGAAGTCAAAAAGGGGGAGAGGAGCATATTTGATTTTCCAACTATTTTTTTTATTTTTTAACTATTTTGTTTTGCTTTGGATTGCGTTGTGCTTTTTAGATATTGACTATTTCAATCATTTTAATAATCAATTTTAATCTTTTGTGGATGTGATGAATGTGATTTGTGTTTATGAATGTAATATTGTACCTAAACTAACTCTTGATTGCAGAATTAGTTATGATTTTGGCAAAAGTTATATCAGATTTGCTAGTGGTTTCGTCATCATCAAAAAGGGAGATATTGCTGCAGGAATTGCTTATTACATTTTGAATATGACAAAACTTATCTTTCGTTAGACTTTGGATAGTATGAATGGTATCAGACGATGTATCGTTTGAATTTTCATATCGTCTGAAACGGATAGTTTGAATGGTATCAGACGATGTATTGTTTGAATTTTCATATTGTTTGAAACACTAAGTCTTAAACACTAAATCCGATATATAAGACGTTAGTGTTTTGATATTTTCTCATTGTAACCATGGGAAGTTAATCTTGATATTTTGGTTGAAGTCCGAGACAGTTATCTAAGTGATCTGATTAATTAAAGCTTATTATGGAACATTATTTATCAATCATGTATTCTTAGCAAGTATCCAGATTTGGAAGTTGGAGATTTTGATTGTATGGGCGATCGAATTGACGAATTCTTAATTTGATCTATTTATGACTCGAAGATCTCCCTTAGTGATTTATCCAACAAGTTGATTGGAAGAACTTCTTTGGAAAGTGACAATGGTCACAAGGATTGAAGAAGTATTTAAGGAGCCTTCTTATATCGTGTTAATAGAGCTTTTTGAGAGAACTTTCCTTATCTTATTCTACTGATATCACTTGATTAGCATTCTTACATTGTACTCGAAAGAGAGAATACACACGAATTGTGTAAGTGTGTAGCCATGAAGCTCTAGTGCTAAGATTGTAATTCTTTTGATTCATAATGGACTCCCGCCAATAGGCTGTCACCATGGAAGAGTGAACGTAGGCTTGATCTAAGCCAAACCACTATACATTTTGTGTTCAATTCTCTTAACTCTCTTATTCTATTCATCATCCTGAAAGCTTAATTATTTATATTTCCGCATTAATTAAGTGTACGTACTAACAATTTCACTTGCAACAGGGGAGGTGAAATTTCTATCTCCACTTTGGCCTTTGCTATCTTATATGTTGTATAATCTCTAGCTTCGATTTTAATATGAGAGACCCTCCCAATCTCTTTTGCCACCCTCGACGCCACATTTTCTATAGTCCATTTTGTCGACAGACAGCATATTTGGACCTAGAATTCGCAAGAAGTGAAATTATAACAGACTGGAAGTGTGTTGGCTCCCATTCCCTTAGTATTAACAATTGATTTGCAACATACCAATAGTCCTGTTCTAAAACTTTGTTTTTGTCAGCCTCATTCTAGAACTTAAACTCTAATATACCATGAGCGATTAAAGATATCTCCACATTTTCGAGTTTCTATACTTTACGCATAGTTATTTTGAAATGCTTAGGAATTAATTTTAGGGTTTTGGTAAAGTTGACCAATCAGAAATAACTTACACTCCCTAATTTTTTCTATAGAAATTTCGTTGTCCAGCGCAACAATTTGTCTAGTAGATCATAAACCCCCAGCTTTTTACAAAGGGTTGTAAGGCGAACATCGACTTCCTTATATTCCTACATGGATTGACTCAGTAGTTTGCAATAGGATTGGCTTTAGAGGACTAAAGACGTAGTTTAGTCACATTTTCAAAGTGTGAAAGGTGAATGGGAAATGTATTCTTATGGGCTTTAGTTAAGGAAAATAGAGGGCTTTGGGGGTAGATTAGCTCCTAGAGAGTGACATTGCATCTATGGAGCAGTGTTAGGGTTAGGGTTTTGTTGGGCGACATCAGAAAGATGGAGCAGGGGTTAGGGTTAGGGTTTTGAGAAGTTTTAGATTTTTGGGAGCTGCCATTTGGCAAGGAGAGCTCTCTTGCGAGAGAGAAAAGTTCATTCACCACCACATATAGTAACAAGGTTGACTAAGCACAAGTCTAGCACTCTATGATAGTGAAATCCTTGTGAAACTCTTTTGATCTCCTCTGAAATTGGACTTATACTCCAATAAAATCTGAGGGAAGCAAAATCCCAAAATGATACATGCAAAAAACACCAAATCTACACTAAATAAAGGTAGAAACATTTTCGATGGAAATAAAAGCTTCTAAATCTATACTAGATCAAAAGGTAAAAGCATAAAATGGGAGAAAAAGAAAAAGAACGTGGAGAAACAAATCGGTTGAAGAAGAGGAAGGGAGAGGACCATGGAGGTTGAAGAAGGATGTCATGTAAAGATGAGAGGAAAAAGGGGAGAATCCTAAAGAAGAGAGAATGCTTGATTTTAATTAATATGAACATACGATTTTCTTCTTAATTACCTCTCATTGCATCTTAATTGAAAGAGCTATCTAGGTATATGAAGCCTCTTGACCCTTGATTAGAAGAGTTGATATCTCTAAGCTTCAAGAAAATGAAAAACAAGTTCTATCAAATCATGCTTTGAAGGGTGTCAACTTCGTCAATGCTTATGGTGTTTCTACTAGATTAAGCTTTGATTTCTCAAAAGATATCAAGTTTTCCTTTTGTTGATTCGAAATCAACTGTGAAGGCACTCAAGTTAATATTTTGGTGAAGAAGTTGATGAAAGTTAGCAAAAAATTAGAGATTTTACTTGTTCCCAAAGTAAAATTTGGCAATATCAAAAAGAAATTCTTCAAACTTTCGGGGCTTTGAATCTTGATCTGGCAGAAATTCAATGAACATTATGGAGTTGATGGTGCTTTGATGTTTGATCCGTTCGAACTTACTTTATATGCTTTATCATATATATCTTCTAAATATTTTTATGAGACTAAGAAAGGTTTAGGGCTAAAATTGAAACTCTATTAAAAGTTGGTATTTTTTATAAGACAAAAAGAAAGGACTGGTGATGCGCACAGGCCAGCCGGTTCGGCTCAGCTGACTTGGTGTATTCACATAGGAGCGGCCCCACAATCCAATCGGCTTGAATCCTTGGATAAGAGGACCGGTATTCCAAAGATAGCCCAGGGCAGTTCGACTCAGTTGGTTCAGTAGACTGGGGGCCGCGATGGTCCGGTTCAAGGCGTAGTAGAGACTCCACCGGATGTCCAAGCCGATTCAGGGTGCTTGCTGATCGGTTCAGAGCAAGGTCAGACCGGTTCGGTGGTTTTTCAAGAGGTTCGGACCGATTTTCAGCCCGTACTTGCTGGTCTTCCAGCGATTCAGCACCCAACAGCACCTAGACCGGGTAAAGTTGCCAAATCCTCGCCCTTTTTCTTCGACGATTTAGATGAAGAGGTGGGTAACAATCAAGACGGGGATTGGGAGACCGTGGAATCCAAGAAGAAGAAAGGGAAGAAAGGGAAGAAGAAGAAAGGGAAGAAGGGGAAGAAGCAACCAGTTATCAAGACGGGTGAGATCTCCTCCCCAATGGATTCGGCCCTTAGTAGTTCTTCTGATGAGGAGAGGAGTGCATCGAATGGCAATGGTGCCCAGCCCTCCATACGGCGACCACCGAGCCTTCCCAAAGGTGTCTCCACGAGGTCTGGACTTAAGACCAAGGCCAGGTAGGCCATCACACCTCTCTTGTATATATGTCCATAGGAGTGTGGAATATTAGGGGCATGGTAGGCTCTTTAAGACAGGCTGAGGTTAGACATCTGATTAGGAGTCATAACCTATGCTATATGGGAATTGTGGAGACGAGGACTACTGAGTCTCGCTTTGTTGAGATTTCTGCTACTATTGTGCCGGGATGGCTATGGTTGGCCAATTATAGTTACTCATCTCAGGGGAGAATATGGATTGGCTGGACTCCCGCTGTGGTTGATTTTATTTTATCGGATAGTTCATCTCAGGCCATACATGGCCAAGTTAGGTGGCTATTGTCTAGAATATCATGTGTCTTGTCTGTGGTATATGGAGAGCACACATATACAGAGAGACGGGAGCTTTTTGACGATCTAGTTCGGTTGGGTAGAGGATACACGGATGTCCCATAGATAATGGCTAGGGATTTTAATGCGATTCGTTACCCATCGGATAGGATTGGTGGATCTACCAGGTGGTTAGGATGGGAGGATGACCTACATGACTACTTGTCTAGGGCCGAGTTGGAGGACTTAAGGTATGTCGGGTGTCGGTATACATGGTCTTCTTATAAGGGTTTGGATAGGATTCAGAGGAAGATAGACAGGGTGGTGGTCAACTAGCAGTAAAGGTCGGTTTTCTCATTCTCTGAAGCTAACTTCCTCACGCTAGGTATCTCTGATCATTCTCCTATGATTATTAGGGTGATGCATGATATTTTTGTTCGTCGGCCATTCAAATTCTTTGACTTTTGGATGACCGACCCCGGATTCATGGACATGGTAGCCCAAGTTTGGGACACTTCTGTTGAAGGCTCCCTTATGTATCAGCTTTGTACGAAGTTGAAGTTGTTGAAGACTCGGTTGAAGCAGTTCAATCGAGACTCGTATTCAGATATCTCCAACCGTACCAGGATAGCTAGACAGAGGCTTAGTATGGTTCAGGAGTCTCTTTTGGCTGATCTATTTAGCACGGCGCTAGCCCAGGAGGAGAGTGATGCCACGGTGGAGTTCTCTACACTCATACTACAGGAGGAAGCCTTCTATAGACAGAAGTCTCGTATCAAGTGGCTGAAGGAAGGGGACCAAAACACCAAATTATTTCACCAGTCGGTGAAGAATAGGCAACTCAACAATAGGATTATATCGGTGGTGGATGATCAGGGCACTCGGGTGACGGAGCTGGAGCACATAGGAGATGTTTTTGTCTCCTACTACGAGAGGCTTTTCACGTCTAGCGGACCACGGGACAGTCCTTCTCACCAGGAAATCAGGGCGATCCTCCCTCACATATTGGAGGATAACCAGGTACGTAGCCTCTCATGTCCATTTACTGAGCTAGAGATACGTAGTACTCCGTTCTCACTTGCCTCGAGGAAAGCCCCGGGGCCGGATGGATTTACGGCGGAGTTCTTTAGGCAGTGTTGGGATATTGTGGGGCCATTGGTTATTGTTTCTATTATGGATTTCTTCAGTTCTGGATACTTGCTGAGACAGTTGAATACCACCATCATAGCTCTAGTTCCCAAGATTCCTAATGCATCGTCGGTTAGCGACTATAGACCTATTGCATGTTGTAACACTATTTACAAATGCATTACTAAGTTGCTAGCCAATCAAGTGGCATCGGTGTTGCCATCGATCATTAGTCCCTCTCAGAATGCCTTTGTCAAAGGCATGCATATTAGTGATAATATTATGTTAGCTCATGAGCTATTTTGTGACTTCCATCATGAGCCGTACTCTCCGAAATGTGCTATGAAGGTGGATTTTAGGAAGGCCTACGACATGGTTGATTGGGTTTTCTTGGAGTCCACACTGGTTGCTTTTGGGTTTCCGGCTTACCTGGTATCGTTAATCATGACTTGTGTTAGAACCCTTAAGTTCTCCATCTCTATTAATGGGGAGCTTAAGGGTTTCTTCTCTAGTTCGAAGGGCTTGAGGTAGGGAGATCCCATCTCCCCTTATCTATTCACTCTGGTCATGGAGGTTTTCTCTGGCATTATCGCGAGGCAGGCTGCGTTACCAGGGTATCAGTATTACTGGAGGTGCAGATCAACTAGGCTGACTCACCTTTTCTTTGCCGATGACGTGCTACTGTTTTGTGGAGCGCATGAGGCTTCGGTGGGACTTATGAAGACGGCTTTCACCACGTTCTCTCAGTGGTCTGGATTGGAGCCGAACTTGGAGAAGAGCGAGGTCTACATCTCAGGAGGGTCGAAGGACCTTCGGAGAGCTATTGTGGACTTACTTGGATTCAGAATTGGTGCCCTCCCATTTCGTTACTTGGGGGTGCCGGTGATATCGGGTAGACTGGGGAAGATAGATTGTGTAACCCTGGTCAACAGGATCACGAGGCGGGCCCAGGCGTGGACTCAGAGGTTCCTATCTTTTGCGGGACGTCTGCAGCTTATCAGGTCAGTCATCCATGCTATTCAAGTGTACTGGTCTGGAGTATTTATATTGCCATGTTCAGTTATAGAGATAATTGAGCGTGTACTTAGGCAGTTCCTATGGAAAGGCCCTAAACTTGGACCGGGGGGAGCCAAGGTAGCATGGGTGGATGTATGTCTACCAAAGGAGGAAGGGGGCTTAGGTATTAGGCGCCTTAGAGAAAATAATAAAGCGGCCATGCTTAAACATATATGAACCCTATTTGTAGATAGAGAGTCCTTGTGGTGTAGATGGATCCACTCGGTTTTTCTTCGTAGACATAGTTTTTGGGTGGCTAAGCCACCAACTTTTTGTTCATGGGCCTAGAAGAGGATTATTGAGCTTGGGCAGGAGTTCATGCATATGTTCAGATGGGGTGTCAGAGACGGAAGGTCTATTTCATTATGGTTCGATCACTGGCATGACAGTGGTCCACTCTATACCATTTATGCCAACCGGGACATATACCGTTCCGGTCTATCCAGGGAGGCCAGGCTGGTCGATCTTTTTGAGGCTCGCGGTCGGGATCCTTCTATTTTGCATGGGCTAGGACCGCTGCTTGTTTTGTCTGACCGTAATGATTATTCTCGGTGGCTGGGGGATTCTTCGGGCACCTTCTCCGTGGCATCCGCATGGAGTATTGTTTGTCCGACGGGTCCGAGAGTTCCATGGTCTTCATTTGTATGGAACAAGGTTATCATTCCGAGACATCAGTTTTATTTGTGGATTATGACGAGGAACAGACTACCCACCCAGGTATTCCTGTTATCTTCTGGTAAGATAGTGGATGGTTCTTGCACTTTCTGTCATACTAGGCCAGATTCTATAGACCGTCTATTTTTCGGATGTCGTGTCACTGTTGGGCCAGCGTTTTTCTGGGCCCAAAATTGTCAACTTTCTTGGAGGCAGGGGTCGTGGCAGGAGACGCTTGAGTGGGCTATCAGACACATATCTGGCAATCGCTTCCATCAGTGTATTGCTAGATTCTCGCTGGGAGCCTTTTGCCATATCATATGGAAGACACAGAATGATGCCTTATTCCGTAATCGCGATATCTTCGTCCCAGCCATGAAGGCGAAGCTTATTATGATGGTCAGAGACAGAGCCAGATTGTTCCAGCCTGTTATCGACACTCCCCGCAATAGGCGGGTCCAGGAGAGGTGACAGATTGACCCCTCCATTTTTTGTGATATCTAATTATACTTAGTGCTTCACTTGTTAGATCTTTTATGCAGTTAGCCACTTTGGCTTGTTGGCCACTGTTTAGGCCTTTTCATCGATTAGATGATGTATTTAGGCGTCCCCCTTGGATGTACTTTTGCTCTCTTGGTACCCTTGCACTCACACATCTATTGTAGTGTTGAGTGTGAGTTTTGTGGTACCAAGACACACGCCTTGTACAGATTGGCATGGTAAAATCTATATACTACTTACATTTACCAAAAAAAAAAAAAAAGAAAGGACTGGACTAGAATTGGGAGTTGAATTATACTTGTTGCTTTTTAAGCCAATTGGGTATTAAAAAAAAAAAGGAGAAAAAAGGCATTTTGGATATTTCTGTCACCTAAATTAACGACCGCAATAAGACCCTTGATTATATGATATTTGCTCCCCTTATGATGAGAGATTAGAACTTAATGGCAACTCCAATGAGGGTTTTAGGACTTAACATTCTCCGACCCTGAAATTGACTGCACGCTGTGTTCCAAAAGTATGAACGGAACTAGCTGCGTGAATCACAGTTAATAATTGAAAATTAGTTCCTATTTTGCGTGATTAATCATGCATTGACCAACCACACCCTCGTTTCCTTTGATCCTTAGATAAATTCAAATTCGTCGATGATACAATCAAACATTGTCCCACTGACATGGACCATTTTGTTCTGCTTTTTATGTTTACTATGTATACCATGGCCATCTCGCTGATTTCGGTTGATTTTTATGTAAATTGCATTGTTGCACCGATAACAGGTCCAAAATTTTATGTACCAAATCCAACCGAGTTTTTATATTTTTCAATGGGTTCAATCAGGTTCTAGAACTTTATCAAAAAGTACAATCAAGCCTTAAATCTTTTAGTTAGTTTAATTATCCTCAATCCTTATCAAAAAAACAAAATTAAGTCAGATAATTACATTGAAAAGCGCAAAATGTCAAGTAAGCAACTTTTTTGAGTGCCGTGTGCAGTTTTAGGAACTGATCATCGAAAAAAAAAATTGATTGCAGTTTTTTAAGAATTGCTGGGAATTAATTCAACCAATTAAGAGGTTTGGTATTTGATTGTGTTTCACACATAAGATTTAAGACTTCCTATGGAACTTATCGTACTTTAGGGGGAAATTGCATTTTCATTTCTAAAAGTTAGTCATCCAACACTATTACTGGGTTAAGTTTGAATTCGGTTTTGCTCTTGGAATTTTCATTGGTACGACTTCATGACATAAATACATTATCCCAATTCAAGTACATAATCGTGTCAAAGATGTCTACTAACTAGAGACGTCATGCTTTAGAAACGCATCATCTTACTGAACTTTTGATTCTTTGATGCATACTTTCTTTTGTGAGGGTGGCGGCAACAGATTCAACATTTTGGACAAAAAAAAATCTCTGAAAGACTAATCCAAAGTACATCACTTAGAAGACTGTTTATCCTCAATTAATCACCTACCAACGGTTGATATGTCTTTGAATAATGAAAGAATTCAACAACAACAAAAATTTGCAAAGGGAAGTAAGTAAGTTAAAAGAAAAACTAATGTATAAAGTTTGATTTTCTTGAAAAGGGTCGGTTGGACTTGAAAGGAAAAGAAACATGAGGTTATTAATTGTCATTTAGCTTTTAGTTAGAGTGCTATAAATTTTCTAAGATATTTTCAAAAAATAAAACTAAAATGATCATGTTTTTGGCTTTGTCATCTAGCCAAGTTCAATTGAAGAGAGATATATCATTAAGAAAAGTCTGCATGGAAAAGTCACGGATTAACATGTGATAATAAAAAACGCAAATATGTACTATCCTCAGAATTGGGGTTAATCTTTGACGTAACACGTGATAGATTTATTACTTTATTCTTTTTTTTTTCTTGGTGAAGACGCCCCACATTTCAGTCAAAATAGAAAACCCGACTTATGCCCGAAACGCTTCAAGATAAACGTGGGTCAAAACAACACTTATTCCACGTCCAAGGGTCAATGTCAATGACTAGACTTAGAATATCTACGCTTTCTGAACATCTTATTAATCCCCAAGTTTATTAAGAGAAATTCAAAAATAGGAGTACAAAATCAAACAGGATACTCTTTTCTCAAGATATTTTATCCTCAAAGATTGTTTTTCCCAAGATTTTATATCCCCAAAGGATTTCCTCAAAAAATTTCCTGTTTTAAGAACGAAGTACATTTCCAATTCTAAATATTAGTCATCCAATACAAATACTTCTTAAATTTGAATTTTGGATTTGCTCTTCGAGTTTTTATCGATAGAACTACACACAAACACGTCATCCAAATTCAACAACGTAATCGTGTAAAAAAATGTCTACCAATTAGATATATCGTGCCCTAGAAGTACATCATCTAACTGAACTTTTAATTTTGACTATGTATTTAGGAAACCGTGACTGTACTTAAAAAAAACTGTTTATTTTTCTGTGGATTCTTTCTTTTTTAGGGTGGTAACAACGAATTCAACATTATTTTTATTTGGAATAAACATCTCTAAAAGACTAATCCAAATTATATTACCTGGAGGACAGTTTATCCCTTAAATAATCACCCCCCAAAAACGGTAGATGTATTTTAGAAAACAAAAGAATTAAAAAGAATTTGCGGAGGAAATTAACATGTAAAATAAAATAAACTTATTAAGTCCATATTTTCTTGAAAAGGACCAGTCGGATTTGGCAAAAGAATAAAATAAAAACACGACAACAGTTTATTATTAGGAAAAAAAACACCAGCAGTGCAAAAACTCGTATATAGTGCTTCTTTTAGTGCCAAAATTTTCGGCCGAAATACTTAAGTTTCAAATTGGATGAAAAATGTTCACTTAAGTACTAACAGTCCTGCCACCTTACTTATGTGACATTTATAATTAATTTTTATTATAATATATGATATTTTAAAAAAAATTAGTCCACATGACTTTTTTATTTATTTTGTATCTGATATGACTATTAATTTCTTAAAAAATAAATTTAAAATTAGTTAAATTTATAAATAAAAAAAGGAGGGGGTTCATCGAGGGGGAGGGCTACAAGCCCTTGCCGCCACCGCCGCTACCTCCTCCCCACACTTATCAAGAAGGACCAGCGAGGGTGGGATAGCCAACAGGGATCATCAACCATCCCCACCCTCGTTGGTCCTTCTCGGAGATGGTGGGGCTGTTGCGGTGAGGATTTGTTGCCAACTCTCTCACCTCTTTTTTTTAAATCTAATTAGGCTTATGTTTTTTTTAAGAATTTTTATTTTTTTAATATTTTAATTTATTGACTAGAATTTCTGGCGAGCTACGTCGGCTCAAAATATTAATAAAAAATATCATGTCGGATTTTCAGCCAAATAAATCGATGTTGGTACTTAAGTTATCAGTTTTTAGAAAATTTATCATTTAGGTGATTCGACCGAGAGTTTTGATATTAAAGTGAGCATCTTAGACAAGTTTTGGTGCTCTCGGTATCCTTCTCCCATTTATTATCTGTCAATTAGCTTTAGTTTGTTTACTATAAATTTCTTGAGATTTCATTCTCTTTGTCATCTAGCCTTTAGTTATTGGTTTAACGATTTTCTCTTCTTTCCATATTTAATTTGTGATTTATTAATGATTCTAGTGCAATTGAAGAAAAGAGTGATATTTCATTGAGGGAAGTACGTTTTTACATAAACACCAATAAAAGATTCTATTTTTTCTTGCCTAAAAAAGCCGATTAGTATTACAACAAAATCAAAATACGAAACTAATATGTGGTGATTAAAAGTTTAAAAGTGAATATCACTATCGTCAAAGTTCGAGATTCCAAATTTGAAGCGGATGCTTGACGTAACTCGGGATGAATTTATTCCTTTCTCCTCTTTCCTCGACAACCACACTTTATATTTCAGTCAAAATTAAACACCCAGCTTATTCTTGATTCCCAAGTCAAAAAAAGGGAGTCAAATAACACTTATTCCACGTCCAAAAGTTTATGTCAATGAGTAGACTTGCAATGTCTCCGCTTAATCAATATCTTATTAATCCTCAAGTTGGTTTTGGGTTAGGAAAATTATAAAATAAATAATAGGACAAGCTTTTCTTAAGATTCTATATCCCCAAAGGCTTTGCCAAGAATCAGGCTATAAATCCCACTGGGAATAAAAATGAAGGATATAAATGAGGTCAATGTATTCTACGTCCTTCATGACTTTTTTGGTCCCAAAAGAGTTGGATGTTCTTGATGTGAACGAAAAGCAATAGAACTTTGTTTCATCTTTTGTAAATTGGCCCCGTCGAATTCCAAGATGTCACTTTCTTGAACATGGTTGTAAGTGCAATATCAACAACGGTAGTAGAGTCACTATAAGAATATGAAGCATGTAAGCAATATGCACACCTCTAATGGGACATACATTGAAAGGAAGGAGCAAGATTGGTCATGATTTGTATCTTGCGTCATGACTTGTTTGATAAGATGGATCATGTGAAGTTCAGGTAGATCAACATTGGATATATTGAACTTCATGTGGATTGATATATGTCGGATTCTACTTGATTCTGTTGTTGATCCAGTATCTTAAAAACTCAAGCCTTGTAAGGAGAGGAATTTTAAAGTGCTTTTGATGTACATTATATTTCTAGACACCCAAGACAATCGTTTGATATCGAGTACTACTAATATCTTGAATTGATATTCTTGTTAACAAAAAGGAAATCGTAAACAAATGACTATTTTTTCTTGTATAAACTTCAATTTGTACTCAGACTCCAATAAATCATCTCTCGTTGCAATCAAGCTTCCACAAGGGAAAAGAGGGTACAAGAGAGGATGAGCGCTTTTAGGAAAGTTGGTGGCCCAGGCATCTACAAAAGCATTATATTGAAATAGGATTATGTTCATATTTGGTCTTCTAACTTTGATTACTCATGTAACTTGGACATTTGGTCCTTCACTTTTCTATAATCAAATTCTTTCTTCACCTGTCGGTAATAGCATCTACTGATTTGAAAAATAATTCCTTGTCGTGATCAATTGGTCTTCTAACTTTGATTACTCATGCAACTTGGACGTTTGGTCCTTCACTTTTCTATAATCAAATTATTTCTTCATCTGTCGGTAATATCATCTACTAATTTGAAAAATAATTCCTTGTCATGATCAATTGCTCAAGGCGTAAACAGGCACGACATTAGCAAAACAAGGAGTCTCTCACTTTTAAATTTTGTTTCTAAAATGACACTTACTTGACGCTATATGCTATGTTGACATCACATGTCGGCTAAAACCCATTCATCGCCGTCTACGTCGTCAATTTGATGCACTAATTATTACTTAAAAGAAGCACTAAGCTTCAGCAATTAATATAGTTACAACAATTAGATTGCGCAAGGAAAAGAAGAGGCTTCAAGCCACATAAACATTCCCGAATCATAATATATAGGTCAAAAGAAAAGCAAAAGTGAAATGATGATGCAAAAGGGTTCTCCCACACTGCACCCTGAGCAGGTCCTTTCTTAAGAGCATGACCTAAAATTTTTCTCGTCATCGAGCATGACACCAAATCAAGATCAAGTCTTGAAACGATAATCATTCATAAATCCCTCAGTGTCGATCAACAGGCCGATCCTCACATTAGTTATTGTCCTCTTGTTCTTTCTCTTTAAACATACAAAATCTTATCACGAAACCTATCTTTCTTTTATATGCTTGATTATGCAGATAAGCACCATCTCTTGTGCAGACGGACGCTAAGGGCCACAACATGGAAAGACGTGCGCAGCAATTATTGAAAAAAGACCCCTTTAAAGTCTCCAGAGGGTAGCCAAGAAGGGTCAGGGTGGGACCTTGGTTTGGCCAAGTCTTATGCAATGAAACGTGGATGACCAGAATGTGTCAGCCTCAGCACCAGAATTCATGATCCTCTCATGGCTGGTGCCAAAGCGTTCGTTTGCCCAATGGATGAGAAAAGGTCGCATGCTGTTCACAAGTGAAAAGAGGAAACGAAGAACAGGGGCAAAAGCGTGGCCTTATCTCCAATCGTCATGGCATAAAAAATTCTCTCAGCATCATGAATCTTGGTGCTTTACTCTACATCCGGGGTGACTTGGGCGAGCATGATGGCTCTTTTGCGGATATTAAATCGGCTAAACACTCCTAGTTCGCCTAACTCTCATTTAAAGTAAGATAGAATATGAAACCATATGATCCTAAGCAAAGTGGAGCCGCATGGCTGTTGAAGAATGAGCCAGCGATTGATAGATAATGTGACAATGTTAAGGGAATCCACAAAATTGTGGCAAAAGCGAGTGGTGGATGAGATATGAGCACTCGGGTTGGGCAATGGTGCTTCAAATTTCAACTTCTTCTAGGTCCTCCCAAAAAGGAAAATAGGATTTTCTTCTTTTTTTCCCTAAGATGAAAAAATGGGTTTCATTTGCTTTTTAATGATGTTGAACATGATTTTTGCATGTTTGAATTTCAAATTAGGCCATCGAACCTACCATGTCATTTGTTCTTTCTATGTCACGATGCATAGCAAGTGTCCATGAACTGATTATGATCAAAACCTTCCATAGCGTAAATCCTCTAACGCTAAAGTAGGAAAAACTTATCAAAACAATCATAAATCTATTACACTTATGCCAATTCAATTATAAAAATTTAGCTGCACCAATAGAGTCATGAATATTTTCATATTTTGCCAATTGAGACAATCGAGCCAATTTTAGCTGAAAATCGATGACTTAGACATTGTTTGTGCCCATGACATGACCAACGTTAACATATATATTTTCAAATAAATTTTCCTTTTATTTGTTATTATTTTTTATGAACATGATTTTTGCATGTTTGAATTTCAAATTAGGGCATCATGTCAACCTACCATGTCATTTGTTCTTTCTATGTCACGATGCATAGCAAGTGTCCATGAACTGATTATGATCAAAACCATCCATAGCGTAAATCCTCTAATGCTAAAGTAGGAAAAAAAAGTATCAAAACAAGCATAAATCTATTACACCTACGCCAATTCAATTATAAAATTTAGTTGCGTCAATTGAGCCATAAATATTTTCATATTTTGCCAATTGAGTCAATCAAGCTAGTTTTAGCTAAAAATCGTTGACTTAGACATTGCTTGTGCCCCGTGACATGACCAATTCCAACGTAGATATTTTCAAATAAATTTTCCTTTTATTTGTTATTATTTTTTTATGATCAACCATAGGCAATGGTGTCGCGGCCCTTGCCTAGACCCTCACTGGCCATAACAAGTGCATCGCTATCCTCACCAAATGTAGGCAAGGGCTACCATGCCCGTGCCAGCCATAGCGAAAGCTTGCAAGCCCTCGCTAGTGTCGATGAGAGTCAACTAGTGATACTTACTAGCCCTCAGTCCCAAAAAAGGAAAAGAAAAGAAAAGAAAAGAATATAAAACCAAAATATTATTAAAAAATATTGACGTTGCCTATCGGGATTTGCCAAAGTAAGTTATTAGCAAAATGTGAAAAGAGTCAATACTCAATTGGTATAATTGAAAATTTTAAAACTAAACTGACACAAGTATAAGATTGGCTACTCGATTGGTAAAATCTAAAAAGGTCTGCAATTCACTCAGTATAATTGGAAGGCTTAGGACTGAACTAGCACATACACAATAGGTATAGGATTTTTTTTTTTTTTTTTGGGTAAAAGGAAGCTAGAATTTCTCAAGCAGGAGCTACTCTCCCAAACTTCTAGATGGCCCATGGGCAAGTTGGGTTAAACAGACCAAAGCGAGCGTTTTCCTCGCAGTGTCTTTAAGGGAACCGGATGTGAGTCTCACAGGCTGACCCACAACAATAGAAAATGGACCGAGATAATGCAATTTGATCCAAGCCCGTTCGGGCCGAACTCCTACATTTTTCGTTCTTTGTTTTGCCAATAATATTAACTGGTGGTTGCAAAATTTCAGAAGCCTAATAAATTAATTATCATGAAATGAAATTAGTAAATTAATGTTCCTAAATTAACCTTAATGAATGGAATCTGCTCAATTCCACTTAAATAGCACGCACAATTCGATACAAGCAGGGCGACAGTGCTCCTAAGTGAATTTCGTAATGCTCATCGAAAGACTAACGTCGTGGTTTGAGAAGCATGCAAGTGCGAGAGGTCATCTTTGACCTTGAAAGTTCATTTTCTAGGCTACTTACCAAAAGTAGATCCCTAACACCATATTATTTTCAATTCCATTTAATAGTCGGACGACTAATTAAGCATTTCCACGGACCTTGTTGGATTATCACCAAGAAATATCTTTTTACTTTGTTTCTTTAAATAGTTAACATTTCGTATTTAAGTAATTGTTTCGGGTCGTCTGGGCTAAATCAATTCTTCCCATCTCAGGCCCGGCAACTTGGATCGCGCCGAAACAAATTAGTAAAAACGTAGGCCTTAAAATGAGATGGTCCCAAAAAATTTACGGCCGATTTCTTCTAGGAAGATCATCTCTTTTTTTTCGCCATCTCTCTCTCTCTCTCTCCCCATCTCCGTCTCCCTCTCTGCGACACGATCTCGAGATTCCAAGATCGAAATCGACATATTCATCAGTTCTTGAGGCTGCTCAATGGCTGCTTTGGACTTGTTAAAGGGTTGTTTGAGCTATATACGTGACTAATTCCACTTAAGCTCGGTCCCCTCGCCATGCAAAATATTTATCGTGCCAGCCACCATGCATCACTGTCCAATCTCCACTTTCGCTTCTATCTCAGCAAATGCAAATGACAAAAGAAAGGCGAGAAAAGCAGTTGATAATCTTATAACATGTAACACATAACGCAAGACGCAAGGTAAATTAACAGTTGAAACAAGATGACCTGCACCAGTCAAATACTACTTTCAACAGTAATACTAACACCAATAGATGACACAAGACCGAGGTTCAATAGCCTTTATTCTTCGGACATACTTAACACTAAGAGAATTAACCGAGAGCACCTCTCACAGGAATGGCAGAATAATCACTTCTATAAAAGAAACTTCAAAGGGCACTTCAAGGACTATCCTATCATCTCAAACCAGCAAAGAGGAGAGACATTTTCCCACAAGAGATGCTGTCAAATCCTGACCTGGTTCAGCAGTTCCCTCCTCACTCCGCTCTGGACTGGCCTGCCCGAGAGGACAAGATGATGCCCACGATAAGACCATAAAGGGCCAAAGCTTCAGCGAAAATGAGTATGAGGATCATTCCAACAAAAAGTTTTGGCTGCTGCGCGTTTGCTCTGGACAAGATCAAATTATCTTCCTCAGGAGATATTTTTCATAAAAAAAAAAATATAGCATCTTTCACCTGGCTAAAACTCCTTCCAAAAGTAAGATTTAAAAAAAAAAAAAGCTTCTACATTTGAGAAGTGAATCACTTAAGTTGCAAGGTATCATCTTAAGCTAACCAAAAGTCCATCAAAAAGCCCTGTGAAATATGGTAACTTCAAAGGTAGACACAGCCCTTGCATCTGGGAAATAAATGTTAGACATTGAGACAATCTCATGTCATAATGAAATTCATCCAATGTACCCACCATTTTAGTTTTGCTTTTTAGGTATCTCCATAGACCCACAGCACGATGTTAACAAAAAGTCCCAGACAACAAGGGTTCCCATACATCAACCAAAAGAAAGCAGTCCCTCAAATGCAGTAATGACCTAGGTTCATGTCAAATCTTATTTTCAACTTCGCAATAAGGAATCAATTCAGGTAAAGGAGTGCTATCTAATTAAGGGATTAAAGACGACATGTAAACAATAGGCCCCCAAAACATGACTTTTACTATTCAACTACCCGCCCCAGCTGTAAGAAATTTAATTAAGTTGACCGACTGAAAAAAAGACTTGGGTGGTGACATTAGGGAATTCATTAATTCATGTGAGATTTGCAAATGCATACTCCAATACATAAAAGACAAAGATGAACTTTAAACTGTAAACTGTTTTGTCTTTCAACATTGCTCCTTGAATTAGTGGTTACTAACGTAAGTCAGCACTATTTGAGAAAGAGGCGCATCCTATTTAAGTTGATATTACGGCACACTGCAATGGCTGGGAAAAGGCTGAAGCTCAGGGTTACTTATCAAATCTCACTTAAACAAGGAACATGGTAAACTATGAGTTAACATAGGACACACCAAGTCAAGAATCCATACCTGACACCAGCATCACCAACAATTCCAATTGCCATACCAGCTGAAAGTCCAGCAAGACCACAAGCCAGACCAGATGAAAGATGAGCATAGCCATCAAAGAGGTAATATGATTTGGCTTTTGGATTAATCCCTGTGCTTATAATAACGGCAATAATAAGCCCGTAAATACCCAACACTCCAGCCATGACAACAGGGACAATTGACTTCATAACCAGCTCCGGCCTCATGACTCCCATTGACGCCACACCCACACCACTTTTAGCAGTTCCATATGCTGCTCCCATACCTGTGCATCCGAAATACTCAGTGAGCATCTAAAATACCAATACATAGCTTTCGGATGTTTATTATCAGGACCAAGAAACCAAAAAAAAAAAAAAAGGAAACGGCAGAGCAGTCAGTTGTTTAATATTTGTCTGGAGCAAGTTTCAAAAGAATTTCATGGCCTTAATTACGATCCATGTGCGCAAATGGCTGTGCTTATCTGACTAAAATTACTGAGTTTCTAAAAGAATAACTGCTCCCAAAACACTTTAAACTACTTTTGCCTTGGTCACTACCATAACAGGAACCTCCAGCAAACATATAATGAAGAAGATCGCTCACTCCTTCTCATTGAAACCATTAAAGGAAGAAAGAGCGCCGGGGGCACATCGTTTTTCACTACTGAAAATAATTTCAGATCACAGTCTGCGACATGTATCTTCTTCTGCAATAAAGCTCCTCAGAATCGTCATGTCATAACTCCCAAAAGCCGATTCTTTAACATTGTTTTTCGTGCAACTCTTCAGTAAACAATCGCTTTCTTCATACAGAGGACAGGACCCCAGTCTCTCGATACCTACAGCTCAATCCAGCCTCCTAGGCCAGGCACAATGAGTCCTATCTTATGATACAGATCTACCACCACCAAATCAAAATTCCTAAAGGCATAAAAGGTTCGACCCAGCGTCCTCTATATCAACCAACTGCACCAGGTAGATTCCAGTTCCACCAACCCAACCGTATAATCACTTCACCCAAAAACCGAACCGAGATCCCGACAATCGCAACCACAAGCTGCGGCCCAGCATGAATAATCGGATTTCGGCCCAAATCCGATTGAAAACGCGAGAGGGTTTCCAGCAGACCACGGATAGAGGAAAAGCAAATCGAGGTTAGGGTTTGAGGGAGCGTACAGGAGAAAACGAGAGCAGCCGCGGCTCCGAGGAAGCCGAAGAACGGCGCCGTCACGTCGCCGCTGAACTCCGATGCCATCGTCGATGGTGGTTGGATCGGATCTCGATAGGGGAGCTTTTCGTTCCGCACTCGCACAGAGCTTCCTGGTCTCTTGATCTCTCTCTTCTCTCTCTCCACTGCTTGTCCCCCTTTTTGTGTTTGGCTCTGATTTGGGATCTTCTGCTTCGTGCCCCGATCGATCGAAGAGAGAATCTCCTGATAATTACGATTTACGCCACTGCGAGCCTGCCAGTTGGGGCGGCCCAACTTAGCCGACACCCAATCACGGCCCACAACATCGCCGACGAATCGTCCGGGTCGGGTCGGGTCGGGTCGGGTCATTTTCGGCTCGCGAGATGTAATTCGGGCTATCCCCACAGCCATCTAGAGGCAAAATCGGTCTTAATTGAGCAACGTCGTCAGGTAATTCTATTTCTGTCGCAAACCAGACGACCTTGAACTGTCTATGCGTGTGATGTCTCGACCTTCGACTCCAACGCTATCTTACAAAATCGCAATTTTTTCCTAACTATATGAAATGAAGCCTTTTGTTTTTTCAAGTATTAACATGCACAAAAGCGGGGCCCATTTGGTGTGCCTCCTTTTCTTAATTTGTTTCTCTTTCCCTTCCACTTTCCTCCAACTTGGTCCGGCGAAGCACATTCCATATTGACTTGGTTCTTTCAAGTAATTCCTCTGACAGAAAAATCAAGTGGTACGACGAAAAACTCACTTGGAGGTCTTTTGCTTGCATTGCTCGTAGAGGTGGCAAAATGGGTCAAAAATAGTTTAACTCATATTAGATAATGTGGGTCGTAAATCCGTTAGCTTAAAAGGTCATAAATGGGTTAACTTAATAACCTAAGTCATCAATGGGTTACCTAATTAATTTTAACTATTATAAACAAATCATTTTAAAAGTTATTAACAAATTATTTAAAAACTATGAAAGTGATCTACATTTGGTTAAAAAGGAAATCCTAATTCGAGTTGCCTCAAATCAACAACTAACATTCTACAAATGAAGAGTAGGAACTTCATCAGCAGCACGAATTCGTTCGAATAAAGTGAAGAAGAAGTTGTTCATTACTAATAGCATGGGCTATCGAGTCCAAGACGAATATCTTGGACTCAGTTGAATACTAGGAGAAGATTTCATGAATGTGTTAAGTTTAGAGAAGAGTCGAAGTGCAAATATTTCAATTAGGTGGATTCCAAATTCTCCCCCAAGCGACAGAGGTAATATTAGAGTCACTTGAAGAACGACGTCGATGTCTACCTGCAATAATGGATGAGTTGGAGGATGTTGACTCAAAGTAAGCAGAAATGAAGGCATTAACATTGTTGACCAACCATTTGAAGAAGTAAGTATTATTGTGTCATCGAGTATTGATTGTGTTATTTTTCTCTTGTGCAGCTTATATTATGGTCAAATATAAAGTAAGTGATGAAAACAAATATACTACTAGATTGACATTACACTATAACAAATATATTACCTATGCGGCATATTTATTTTATTGTATTCTCAATTTTTTTAATAAATTTTTGTCAAGGCTATTGCCACTATAAAGAACCTTCATTGTTAGATGAGTAACAAGTACACTTGGAGATAGCTTTTGTGAATACAATCATCCATACGTCAGCCATTCAATCACGAAAGTGTATAAGAAGTGTTGTACCAGTAATGAACACATTAATAATTCATTTTTTCTTACAACCTAGAAGAATCTTCATCCATACGCAAAATTTATGAAACAAAAGAATTTGAAATTCTCATTTTATTCTATCTCCTTTGCATTTCTTGAATTCAGTTAAGTTGGTCGTATCAAATGCAACATTAATGAATTAAATATTGACTTGTAAGATTTAAAGAGTGAACAATCATCAAAGAAAAGTTAAAATAATGAAATAACTTTAGATGTGTAAGCAAAGAAAAAAAATATTTGCAGACATGAATTATATCAGAAAATAAAATTAAAACTCATAAGAGAAATTATCGAGTTTACTAATAAAGAATAACAATTTCGTATATATCTTACAAGGCATTCAATTGAAATGATATCTTATACTTTATTTGTTTCATGAATAATAAATAGTAGAAAAATATTTATCTAAGAATGATTGCTTATATAGGTGTCCTAGAAGGCTTGACCCTTTCTCTTCCTCTTCTCTCTCAGAGTAAACTTTTTATCTTCCAAAAACTCTTCCTTTTTTGAAGCTCTCTCATAGGCTCTCATTTTCAGATTTTGGAGCCGAAAGCCTACTTTACCTTTGATCTTCTCCTTTTTTTAATTTGCTTGTATTTTATTTTCTCTCCCGATCTATTTTGGGAGTTTGTTTGTCTAAATAAATTTATGTAGCAAATCTCGGATGATTATGGAGTCCAATTCAATTTTGCATCGAGTAGATAGCTATTAAGGAGGTTGCCCATGATATGGTTTGACAGTTTCTCCAAGATCAGGCCGCTCTTCTTTCCACTTTAGACTTCAATTTAGATTTGAGAGTTTTGTTCTCCTGAACTAAATCTGAGAGTTCTTTACAGGCACTTAATATGTCTTCTTATCACATATTGATGTTGATATTACTACCAGTATTGGTGATGGGAGCGTTGAATCTAAACGCACACCACAAGCCAGTGCAATTAGAAATAGAGATATAGGCGTATGCTCATCATTAAGTATAATTGGCCGCCAAAAGTTTATGTTGATAAATATGTTCTTGAGGGATAAGAGTATGCTAACTACAGGTTATGAAATTACTTAAATATTAATCTACGCATTTACCTAATGACTTAAGATTTTAGGACATTTGACAGTGGTCCTATAAAACTTCACATAGTATTAGAGTAGGAGGTCATGAGTTCGAATTTTACTAAGCCACCATTTTGTCTCCCTTAATATTTACACGCTTAATACTAGGCAAAAAGAGACCAAACTAAGCGTGAGAGGAAGTGTGAAAGTACTTAAATATTAATTTATGCCTGCATCCAATAGTTTAAATTTTTAGAACAGTTGGCAGTGGTCGTACAAAACTTCACATATATTATACTTCAGTATATGTACTTTTTCTTTCAGATTTGTTAGACTTGAAATATTTCTATATACTTTTCATGTATTATTTTGATAAATAAATGAAATATTTCTTACGACAGGAAAAAAAAAAGAATGCTTGCTTATATCATTTAGAATAATTAGTTAATGCAAAACATTTTCATTATCGATAACGATTCTATATCTAAATAATTTCATGAAAAAATAAAATATTTTTACTTGATTCATTTCTGTGAGCAATACCACCAGTTATTAAAATAATATTTTTAAATCATTTCTATTTTAGCGAAATAGACACGCGATATTAGGTTTGCGGGAATTTCTTCTGAACCTGATTGATTGTTATAGCATTTCACGCAAAATAAATGTCGTGTGAAATATCTTCTGCTGGTACAGACTGGACATCCAGAAGGACAACATGCAATAAACCAAACAAGCACAATATAAATTGTCGTGTTCCCTAGTGACCGGAGTCGCGGATCTGTCTATATTTGCAGGCATGCACAGAGTAAAAGGAATGGTTCGCAGAGCGCTGGTGGCCATGGATGCCTCATGGGATTCCGCCTCTCTTCTTGGACTGGTGTGTGACTATTTTTCACACTCACCCCTCAGTATGGTATCACCTAACTAGATAATAAACATTGTGATAATTTTATATTATACTCTCGCGTCTATCATAGTCGAGGGTTGACTTAGAGTGTGCAACAAGACTGATTCTACTCCGGAACTGGATTGTACCGTCGATAAATAGATTTAGTAGAACTGGCTCGGGAACAAGTTTCAAGTGAATATCCATCTAGGAATGGGACTGGACGACCCTACAGGATTTAGTTATGTTTCAAGAAAATATGATAAAATTACAATGAAATTAGCTTTTAATTGTTGACTGACCTATGAAGTGGTATCACCTCGTAAAAATATGTGTACATTCCCGACTTATAAATGTACAACAACAATGGCTTCCTCAAGGGTTACCTCTAAGGTTGAACATAGGATTGAAATATAGGGACGGAACATTCTCCTCGGTAATTGTTTCATTTTGCTACCTATTTGTTACACTTGGCCTTCTCCTCCCTTTTCTCTTCATTAGTTGTTTATTCTAATCATAACTCATTGGTATAAAGAGACTTCCTACTTCGATATTAACATTATGTTTTTGTATTTATATATCAATATGTGTGGAAGGCAGCCGATAAGTCATCAAAGGGCTTGAGTGAATAATGGAAAGGTAAGCATTATTCATTTGAACGTGTCCATGGTGATCTTATCTTTTCAAGAAAAATGACACTTGAATCTACAACGAAGAACATCTTTCTATATAGAAACATCAATGCAAAAAAATCCCAAGCAAATCTTCACCGATAAGAACGCGGAGCAAAAGCTTTAAAAAGCGGTTCCACATTCTCAAAACTAAGATGAGATGTCACCTACTATTAAGATGGAGGTTTTTGAAATAGTTGTGCTCTTAATTCCATAGAAGAATAAGACTTAGAACAAAGAAATTTGGACCCCATAAAGTAAGCTCAGGCAATTTATTCACACGAAGCACGACAGAATGGAGATGAATTCGTATCCATTCAATTAATTTAGAACACATAAGTTACATATACCTGAGAAATAATAAATAACAAACGATATAGCATGTTATTATATAACATTAACTATTTCTTATATAATTTGTCTAATAGACAAATTCTATAAATATGTACTTTAAAGTGGGGCTTTATTTTTGCTTAAGTGTATATATAGTTTTTAATGTAAATTCATATAACAATCCTCACAAAATGCAAGACACATCCAGTCTATTTAGCAACTAGCCACCTTCTTTTGCTTCGCGCGCACGATAACGCCTGTGTTGCCTCTAGTAATTTATTATAATCGAGTATTTCTATAGCAGTAAAATAATGAATTCCTCAAATTTCCCTCCGAGAAATTAATGCAGTTAAGACGAAATCTAACAATATTCATCCAAGTTGTTCTTTGGCTGATGCGTATCTTCGAAAGGTGTATACTTCTACATCTTTATTCTTTATGTTATTTTGTCGAATTAGCAAGTTAATCACATGTATCTTACGAGATATATCAGCTTAAGTCTGAACATCGAAGAAAGAAGCATTTACTCTCGTAACTCTGCGATCAAGAAGCAAAGCTACAATAATATGGAGTCTCCGGCGATGTTGATCGTGCAAGTTACCACCTTTTATTCGTAATGTATCATTATCATTCATGGAAACATTTTATACCGGGAAGATTTCTATTGTGTTATGCAATCTTCCTATTTATCGCAAGATTATCTTGGATGGTTTGGTTGTGTGTTTGAGTCAATCAAATCCGTTAAATGTTGATCGTCACTACTGAATAAAAAGGAGGAAAAGTTATAAAGAAACCCCAAACTTTGTTTATCGCGACACATTTACTTTAATTTTTTTTTTTGCAAAAACAACCTTAAACTTATACTCATATGACACAATTACCTCAAAATTTTTTATGTGACACTACAAAAAAAACAGCCGATTGCCGACGGTAAATTTGCAACGACAAAAAAAACTGTCGCAATTTGCAACTAATTTTGCAACGATTTCATAAATTTGTTGCCACTTCACCACAGTCAAAATTATTCCATTGCTAATTAGCCACCAAAATATGGTCGTCGCTTTTTTGCAACAAATTTTGAGACAGACATCTTAAAAGTGTCTCCAATGAACGACGCTACATAGTTCGTAGCTAAGTCCGTCACTAATAAGCGACTAATAATATTGTTTATCGCCAATTATCCACGATTTTAGCAATGACTCATTTGTCAATCGCTGTTTTGCAACGTATTATTGATCTGCTCGCAAAGTAGCAACCACTTTTGCTACGGCCTGTACTTTTCGTGAAAAAATTGCAACACAGCACGTTTGTCGTAGCAAATTTGCGATTATTACAAATAACGTCACTACGATCATCACTAGTTTGCAACGATTTTAGTGTTTGTCCCTAATAAGCGACAATCTTTGCGACGACATGTTTTGTTTGTCGCAAATTTGCGAATATAAAGCTGCCCCCGCATTTCAGTCGATGTTATTTTTGACGGACAGCTCGAGACTCCATTTTATCCTTCTTCTGACCCCTCTAAAACCGTAATTGAGGTTTGTTATTTAATTCATCATGTGTGGTCAGTAATGAAATATGGTGGTGGTTGTTTTTTGCCATTATATTGATATTATAATAAGAATTTTTTGATTATCAGGTACAACATCAAGAATTAGAACTAGGGAGCCTAGCCAAGCCAGTACAAATTAGTGACGGTATACGCAAAAGTCGTCGCTGATGTGTGAAAACATTCTCACGCACTTCGCTAATTACCGACGAACCAAAGGGAAGAGTCGCTGCTTTGCGACGAGTTAGGAAAAACATCGTCACAAATTTGCTACGACGAAAAATACCATCGCAAATGTGCAAGGACAATAGAGAGTTGAAAGTTTTCGACGGATACATTAACGTCATAGTGGCAAATTAGCATCGGCAAGTTTAGATAACCGTCACAAATGTGCGACCGTCGATTTGGAAGACCGTTGCACCTTCTTTGTGACGACAATTTAGGCATAACAGTTGCAAAATTGCGATAGTTAATTTAGTAACCGTTGCAAATTTGGAACGCATAATACATGCTACCGTCGCAAATTTGCAATGACCTGTTTAGGAGACCATCACAATTGTTGCGACAATAGTTTTAGTGCTAAAGATCGCAAAATTGCAACAGTAGTTTAGGGTACAGTCACAAAATTGCAACTGTTCTGTACTATCGCAAAATTGCGATGGACGTCTTACGAATCAGTCGCATATCTGCCACGATTGGTCAAAGAAATAGTTGGAAAAGTGCAATGGTAGATTTAGTAAGCAATCGCAATATTGCGACGGTTATTTACTATATGGTCGCAAAACATCAACGAACTTGTGACAGTCGCAAATTTGCAACTGTTTGTACATACAATCGCAAATTTACAATGGATGATTGCGCGATAGTCGTTATTTTGCGATACTTAGAAACTATATAGTCGCAAAACATCAACGACTTGTCACAGTCGCGAAGCTAACTGCTGGTAAAGACAGTCGCTAAACTGCGATGCATGTAATGTTCAGTCGTTGCAAATTTTCGTTGGTTGGTTTAGGTTATAGTCGAAAGTTGCAACGTATGGTTTGTGTACCGTGGCAAATGTGACACAGTTTGCAATTTTCGAAATGTTCCGGTATGTTGGAAAAAGTTGTGTACTATGGCGGACCGCCGGCTATTTTAGTTAATAACATCGGTTGTGTAATAGGAAATGTTATGTTAGCATTCACAACACGATCCAAACAATTTTTTTAAAGGCTTTATTAATAGGAATGAATTATATCAGTAGAAATGCAATCGATCTTCAACCTTAATCAGAGGATCAAGTTCCTTAAACCGATGGATCTCATGCAGGAACTAACTCGCAATCAAATATCTTATTTGACAAGTGATTCTTTTGTGGTGATTAAGCAATTTTTCACTGCCTGACGATTTCGAACGCAACTATTCGAAAGTTGCATCAAGAGTTTCCAAGTATGAAGACGTGATAATTTGATGATGCATATGAATATTTTCATATTATGTTACCAGATATTGCCTCTCATAAACAAAGAAGAAATCGTTCACGTGTAGAAAATACATAAGTTTAAGACCCATTAATAAATATGGATAAAAATGATCTTATTTGTACATTTTAGGACTGCCACCATCCATAATTTTCAAAATTTCTCTATCAGCTTAGTCTGAATAATGGATAAAAATATACACAAAGTTGCATCATTCGTTTCACAAAAATATATAACATTTTTCAACCAATCGTTTGTTTCATAAAAAACAAGATTTTCGATTGACTTATATGTTAGTGCAATGGGCAAATGTTTTCCGCTTGAGCATCTTAAGTGGCCAAGTAATGTAAAATAAAAAATTATGAGAGCAAGAACGGCAACTATTTATATTTTTCGTTAAACATGCAAAATTTAAGTAAATTGTATTTACATTACTGAAGATCTCATAGTTTTAGTAAAATATTATGTGCGAAATCCAATTTCAAGAAAGTAATTTAAGCGATATTTCCACTTTGACCTTCGGTTTTTACATGAAAAAATTCTTTTTATGTCATATTTTTTATATAATTTTTTCCTTCTATTTGCAGAAGGTAAACCTTGACTTTTACACTTATAGGGTGACCACTCCACTTTTACACGCAAGGGGGACCACTCCACGTTCTTTTCACGCAAGGGGGGACCACTCCACGTTCTTTGCTCTGCTAGGGTTACGTCCGGCGAAACGTCCAGCCACCGCTCTTGCCGATCGACGGCCGCACCAAATAGCCACGACACCGCCGCTGGGCCGCTTCACCTCTCTAGGGACTCGTTGAGCGGGAGCTGCGACGAGGTTCCCGAAAAATGACGGATCCGACGAGGAGGTAAGGATTTTCGGTCGAACCCCCTTCTTCTGTGAGAGGGTACATATATCTAGTGGGTATTTTGTTAAGAAGATGAAATTTTTGCTTGGCTGACTGTTGATTGGGGTGGGGATTACGGAGTTATTTTGAAGATGGGTTTTTTCCTTGTTAACTATTGAGTGTTTGGTGATTGGCATGTTAGAGAAGCAGATTGGACATGATACAATGCGACAGGGAGTGATTGAGGTTGAATTTATTCTACTTCAAGTCAATGGGTACTATAAGGTGAGTGAAAAGATACGCTTGTTGCTGACCGACGATTGAATTTCATAGCGATGCGTGTTGACATTAATACTTTCATGACATGGAATGAATTGTGATTTTCTTGTGGAGAATATTGTTAAGATGATTGCGATGCGTGTTGCTATATATATCGATTGGTTTGATTTGCTCGATCCTTGGTATCTTTTCAACCATGCAAGAAGGGGAATGCATCTTGATATTTAAGGCATCTTGATGCGCTTGGAGAGAGAGTGGAGGCCGCTGGATGAAGTCAATGGGCAAAAATTTTTATTTTGTTTTTTGTAAATTTGAAGAAGTCTTCGTGGGGCCAGGATTAGGAAAGTCCCCAAGCCTCAAGCTGTATAGTCAATGGGAAGTGCTGTCTATAGTTTGTTGAATGAAAATGTTAGTAAGTGCTGACTATTGTTTGTAAAATTTCCTTGTTCGTTCAATTATCTTTGTCAATTGACATGTTGATAGATGAACTATAGTTAATTAAAGTTCAATCAAGTCTCATATTTATGTTGACTTAAGAAAATTTTAACGTGCGTTAGTCGAACAATCACTTTTCAAGTTAGCTAGATGGGAGACAAAAAACAAAGTATTCATTTTCCATATTTCATCAGGGACATTACCTTCCTTTAAAAATTTATAATTTGTCAATCATGTACCTTTATTTACCATAATGTGAATTTAATGGGATAAACTTTATGAGTAGGCTGTTCATTGTCCATTTCCTGATGGTTGAACTATGTTGGTGTAGCTGCGGTTGAAGCCAAGGTAATATAAAGATTGTTCGTCCGTCGACGCTGCATTTGCTGAATTTCAAACAAAATGGTACGTTTATTTCAGGTGTTTTGTTTTATTTTCGGCTGCAGCATGGTGAATTTAAATTGATTAAATTGCTGTTTGTAAAAAAATAGCGTCCTCGTGGAGCAAGGCGGGGTGGTCAACGAGCCCGACGAGTTCAAGGAGTATGATTGTTCACGACGCCCCCCCTGAAGCTGTGACAGCCCCGACGAGTGGCACGTCCCCTAAACTGTCAGAACACCTTGAAGCAGCTGATGATGAGGTTGGACAGCATGGACATGAAGCTACACAGCATGGACAACGACGCGAATCACCCTCCGAAACTCAGCCCCCATATTCTGTTAGCCCCGAACTCAACCATACACCTCAAGCGGCAGGCCAAGTGTATCACCGCCGAACCAACGGGCCGAATGTAGGACAATCTTCATCAGTAGACCAAAGGTCGAATGAGCAAGAAATTCCAGTTGTTGATTCAGATGAGAGAAAGCTGATAAATCCAGAGGGTGATTCGTAAGTAGCATATTTAGTGTGTCCATTGTAAAATCTATGTTCGCTATTGCATTGAGCAGAATGTGAAATTGACAATTTATTTATAATGTTTCAGATTTGAAGAAGGGTTATATGTTATCAGGAAACTGAACAAAATAGTGAAAAACAGTTGGAGGGGGCCATATGCTACCTATAGCAGCTTTCCAGACAGCGTGAAGGATTTGTGGTGGAGCGAGTTCCAAGTAAGTCGAGTATTATTATATTGAATCCTAAGATATTAAATGGTTTATCAAGTTAGTTGTTTCTTTTATTCTTGCAGCGACATTTTTTTTGGGCTAAAGAGCATGGTAAAGAAGTCTTGAGAATTTTTAGCAAGAAGCTTAGTGATCACATTAGGAATACCATGAATAGAGCAAAAACAAGACAAGAGAGGCAACTTTACATTTCATAAGAAAATTGGACGGAAATGTTGCGATTTTGGGAAAGTGAAGCATACCAACGGTCGAGTGTATGAAATAAGCAAAATCGAGTGGGGTGCTCAAGTACACGTTCAGCCACATATGCAGGGGGCTACATTACCATTGGGGAGCACAAAAGAAGAATGGTAAGTATGTTTAAAATTTGGTACGTTAATTGGTCCAAAAATATTAAGGCTGATTGATTTTTGCAGACAAAGGAATTAGGGAGGGAGCCGTCCTTTTCTCAGACATTTGAACGCGCCTTCCAGAGAAAAGACAATAGCTATGTTAGTGACAAAGCAAAAGCTGTGAAGGTTAGTACGTTTGGTCACTTAGGGTTAGATGTTGTAGTCTATTTTATAACCATTGTCTGTAAAAAATGTAGGAAAAATTCAATGAGTTGGTGCTAGCCAGTGCTGGTAGCCAAGGTGAGGGTGATGGGGGTGATTCTCGGTCGATTAATCAGGCGCCCTTATGGGTGGAGGCCTCGGGTGGTGTGAAGAGAGGCAAAATTTATGGCCTAGGATCATTGTTTAGACAATGTGCAAGAGGGGTTGTGGGCACGTCATCATCCAGTGGATCTCGTAGGAGGAATCAACATGAGTTGGCATTAACCGAAGAGGTGAGAATGTTGAAGGAGAAAATTGCAGAAAAAGATGAAAGGTATTTATATATGCAACGCGATATGCAACGGATCTTGAAACGTCTAAACATGCAATCGAGTGGGGACTATCATGTGTCCCCCATAGATACCGTAGGATCCGAGCGTAATCATCATGGTTCGGCTGATGAAGAAGTTGTTGATGCAGATGGGTTGGAGACACCATAGGCAGCACATAGGTAAAATATTTGAAATATGGTATGCATTTGACATTCCCCAATGATGATTAGTAATTTTGCCGTATTAATTATTTATGTTGACAAGTGCAAACCGATTGAAATTTAATATAATGCGCCGATGTATTTCGATTTTAATTGGGAGTTGGTTTATAATTTTGTCAGATGTACGTGGGAAAGTCACATGGACTAAGATTTTTTGGAGGTAATGTTTTTAATGAACATTTTGATTATTTTGTTGGCCTTGAAATCCGGAGTTCTAAAGACTGAATTGTGTGCACGTGCAGTGTTATGGTGAACGTCTGAAGCAGAAGAAACTTTGTTTTTTGGCTGGTTGTGGCTGCGGCTTGGTGAGAATGCAGCAGTTTTTGGGGTCCAGGAGAACCCGAAGAAATGTTTATACAAACTATATAGTTTGTTAGATAATAGGTTGTAGTTATAATATGTAATCCATACATTATGGTTTTATAATTGGTGTTACGTTGTGATAAGTATGGATTATGTGATTAAGATACAATGTAAGACACTGGTTTTCATTTATGATATGGTCAGTTTGCAGTTAAGAGAGTTATGGACAAATAAATTGTGCACAGGGGTTCGAAAATTGACACAGAACTGAATGGGTTGTTTAAGATGTTCTTGCAAGATTAGCAACGGCAAATCTGCAATTCATGTCGCTGGTTTGCAACGACACATTTGTAATTTGATACAAATTTGCAACAAATAGTATGTTTTGTTGCTGATTAGTGACGGTAAAAGATGAACAATCGGAAAAGAGCAACGACAAAAACCGGGTGCGCTCATTAGCGACAGCACGCAAAAGTAGCAAATTTGCAATGGACTAAAACTGCTCAAGGACAAAAGGCAATGGCATATCGTTGCTAAGAAGCAACGACAGTAAGTTAGTCGTCGGTAAACGGTGAACGGCGAACACACTATTCTACAATTGTGGGTAGAATTTAGCAACGACTCTTTGCAACGAATAAAGCAAGCGGTCGTCACTAATTTACGACCTTAGAAGGTCATCACAAGTTAACGACTATATTTGTAATGATCTCTTATTTGTAGCAACATTGCGACGAAAGTGTAGGTGTCGCTAATTAGTAACAACGTCATTCCGTTGCTATGTTGCGATTGTAGCTTTATTTGGTCCGTTGGTAACATTTGCGACGCGTTATTACGGACGGACATTTAGTAGTTGCTAAAGTCGTTGCAAAATCAGTTTTGCAACGACTTTTCCTCAATTTACCGTAGCAAATGCCCGTCGCTAAATCGCTGTTTTTTTGTAGTGTGATACCAAAAACTTCAAACCTATATTTATGTGACACATACTCTAAATTTTTTGTGCGGCACCAAAAACTCTAAACTTTTTCATATGACGCCATATTGTTAGAATAAATATCAAGTTTAGTTTTGAGTAAATATATCATACTGTACAAGTTTGGGGTAAATATACTACATAAATATATGTTTGGGATTTTCTATGTCACAAAAAATAGTTGAGGGTAATAATATCTCAATGGACATAGTTTAGGAGTTTTTGTGCCTTTTATCCAACAAATTACAATTATGTGCATAATTAAGTTCTTGTAACATTTTTGTTTTCAAAACTTGGTGAATTACTTGTGTCATGATCTTTTACACTCTGGGTATTCCTGTTCCTAAAAAGAAATTCAAAGAGGGGTTTGCATTTTCATGACGCGGTAGGCAAGGACTTCAAATACCGCATGGGTTGAATTACTTTGTGTTATAACACTCGTCCTCGTGCTATTGCATGAATTTAGTTTTGGTCCCTGCAGTGTTTAACACATTTACATGACTTACGCATTTAACTTATATCTAAATGTGGATGGAATATACTGAGTCAATTCTAGCAAATCGAGAAGTGGCTTTGTTTATAAGTTTCTGAAAAAAAGTTATGCTCTTGGTCCTTATACTTTTGAGAAGGTTTTATTTTAGTCCATGTACTTTTTTTAGCCAAAAAGCTAGTTCTTAATTATTTTTCAATAAAAATTTAATTTCTTGCATCAGGTCTTTAATGGAAATATTATGAGATGCCAATTTGAAAGAAATAATTAATAGTTTCCATGTAATAAGTGTACACAAACTGATTGATTTCAAATTATAGTTTCATCAACAACTCCACATTATATTCATTATAAAGACTTTTGTATCATGGAATTTATCTAAAACGTTCAAATTATTGAGTAAATTTGTAAATTTAAGACTTATATACTTGGTTTTAATTTGATGTTGTCATCAATGGTTTAAGATGTAATGAAAGAAATGGCGTTTTGGTTGAGAACTAGTATGAGGTTTAAGATCTATTCATTTTGTGGAAAATGAACTAATTCTGGGATGCGTTTTCCAAGACATCTTTATCGTGAAAATGATAATATTTTTCGGTATTTGACTGAATTTGAAAAATGAACTAAACAATAATTTCTTCTATTTGGTGCGTAAAGTCTGATTTTTTAAATTACTTTAACTAAAAAGAATTCAAAATTTTGAATTTTTTGTCGATTTTCAAAAGTTATTTTAAAGTTATTTTTATCTCTTCTTTTCCTTTTTCTCTTGTTCTTTTTTTTCCTTCTTTCTCAATCAATCGCCTATGAGCTCAAGTCTCACCAGATCTTCGAGGGTCGGGCCTTGCCTATGGTCAATGCCAGTCATGGTGGACCATCAATGAGGAAAAAGGAAAAAGACAATGAAAGAAAATAAAAAGAGAAAAAAGAAAAGATAATTAACTTTCCAATTTTAAATAAAGAAAAGAGACAATAAAAATAATAAAAATGGGTGCATAAAAGAGAATTTCTTGATAAAGATAAAAGAAAGAGAGCGGAAGATGTTTTCCGCATTTTAAAAAATACAAAAAAAATTCCCCACTTTTGAAGATTTATTCATTGGTGGAAAATATTTTTTTAAGGGCTTATTTTTTGTGAAACAAACATCAGGAAATTTGGAATGCATTTTTCTATAAGTTTTTTTTCATGAAACAAACATGACCTAAATCTTGTAACTAAGACAATTTACAGGGACTAAGGGTGCGTTTGGTTCACTTTAGGGAAATGTAAACCCATTTTTGTAAAGCTCTTTGGCCCAAATGTATTTTGCGTAATACAGGTTACAAGAAGCGTTTGGTTGAAAAATTGATATTGCTTTTTGTAAAATAATTTAAAATTAAAAAAAAAAGAAAACGAAAATAAATTATCACTGATAGTGTTAATCTTCTTCAAAGAGAACTATGAACGGTCTTCATATTTTGGCATTTATTTGTTTGGTTGCCTAAGATTGTCTGCCTTCCTTAGAGCAACATACGTGACCCAAGCGACGCCAATGGCCCAGGTGAGGCCGTGAGCCAGGCGATCCCAATGTGACCCAGGCGAGGCTGCGAACTAGGCGACCCAAGTGACACCAACATGACCTAGGCGAGGCCGCGGAGGTCACACAACCTCAGAGCAACCTAGATCTAGCCCTTTGATAGCTAACGCAAACCAAGTGAGGCTATAGAGGTTGCACAACCCCAAGCGAGGCAACGCCGAGGTTGAGCGACTTAGATCCAACCCTTCGATAGCTAACACAACCTAGGTGAGGCCACGGAGGTTGTGCGACTCCAGGGGCAAGATGAAGAGCTGCGGACCGACCAAGATGAAGGTTGAAGAAGATGAACAGTGATTTTTTGGGGAAAAGTGGAACAAAAAATTGCTAGTGAGGGCAATATTGAAACAAAAAAATCGTTAAACCCCCACAATAGCATTCCAAAAAAGCTGAAAACCCAAAACTCCTTTAAGTTGCTTTATAAAATCAGCTTTCCAAATGTCAGTTTTCACCTCAAAGTTGAAACAAAAATCTCACGAAACACCCTAGCATCATCTTTTTCAAATCCCAACCAAACTCACCCTAAAATTGATCATTTCTAAAAGCATGCGGATTGCTTGATTTTTTCTTTTTGTCAAAACTTGCATATGTAAGTGCCACACGTTGATTCCCATATTTTGAGGAAAATTAGATTTTTTATACTGTCGTCAGAGATAAGTCGGAGAATCAAATTGTATCGAAACACGGTACAATAAACAAAACTGAATTCAGCTAATAGCACACAAGAACGATTTTGGTGGTTTCTGTTGAAAATTTGGGATGAATGAAGGGTGAATGAGAAATTGTTCTCAAAAGCAAACCCTTAGTGTGGATATGGGTCTCATATGTGAAAAGCAAATTTGAATTGATAGTGGGAAGTGTAGAATAACTAGTCCTATATAGAATAGAAAGAAGGCTTGTGAGTGCTTTAAATGTGATTACACTCCTATTGAGTGTTAATGTAAAATCATGAGCATTATGCCTTGCGCGCACGTGCAGGGGAGATGCAAATCGGGTTCCCAACGAACCTAAACTTGGGCACGAGCGTGCGACCTTCGCACACGAATGCAACCCCGGAAAACTTTGAAAAGTGTGCTTAGAGACAAGTCACTTTTTGCCTTCTTTCTATATTGTTACGTTTTGGTAACGGCAGGATTCGTCTAAGTTTGAAGGTGTGATCAAATTGTGGACGTTCCGGTGATGGCCAGACTCAAAACGTTTTGAGACGATCAAACTTTGTAAAGTCTGAAGAATGACAGACTCAGAACGTTCTGAGACAATCAAACTTTGTACAGTCTGAAGAACACTAGACTTAACGATTGAGTCTGTAACCGTCATATTCGGATTAAATAACAGTTTTAATCCGTTATTTCGTAACAAAAAGTTGCAATTAAGGTTATAACGGCTGATTTAAAGTCGTGTTTAATTCCCAAACATTTAAATTAATTCAAAAACGGTAGCTTGTATACCGAAGGGTCTTCCCACATTATTTATCTTACTTTTCATTCGTTTTTACTCGGCCGAATGCATATAGTTTTTACATATTCTTTGAAAGAGAAAACAAGTGCATAGTTTTGTTTTGAGAAAGTGTTCAGCGAAGGGCGTTATTCAAGTTCGTCGAAAGCTTCGAAAATCTACTATTCGTTGTTGTCAACCGTTGTATCTTGAGAGACAGACGTCCAAATTGTCTCACGTGTACTGGAGAGATCCTCATTGTGTACTAGATGTGACGAATCTGTTTTAAGGAGACTGTGTGAAACACAGGCCTCGGTTTTACATATTCTGTTTTCTTCTTAGTTTTGTAATTGATTCAATTTTTCTGTATTTGCATCGTTCTATTGAAGTCCATTTGAATTGTATTCCATTGTCAGATTCGAACATATTCTCCACCAATCTTAAAATAGATTCGAGATTTAAATGGCTTCTAGAAAGAACGTTGTTGATTTTGCTGAGAAGAAAGTGGTTGATGTTCATAGGAAGAACGTTGTTGATGTTGCTGGTGATTCCAACACCAACACCTTAGATTCAGCCCTTGCTGTGATTTGTCTTCCTAGATCATCTTTTGCCCCTGTTGCGGTCCGTCTGCTTGGACCATATACTGTCTCTATTGTGAGTTTGACCCCTCATAGCGAAAGACCAGAGAAGTTCAACAGATCTTACTCTAAAAAATAGTGGTAGGAAAGTTCAACGGATTGAACTTTAAAAGGTAGCAACATTAAATGTTCGAACAAATATGAATCTTGCGAGATTCTTGTTTGAGGAAGCTCCTTAGCTATTCGTTTGAGAAATTGTAAGCTTTGAGGAAGCTCCTAAGTTGTCCATTTGAGAAACAGATGAACAAGATGTCAATGCGCTTAAAGCTTGGAAACACTAAGAATTTTTGTGAAAGAATAATGTCGTAAGTGGTTTGAACGATTACTTATGCAAGGTGAATTGTGCAAAATAGATGGTGAAGGATCTAAGGGAATCCTTGGACCGAAATATAAATCAGAGAATGCCGGAGCAAAGAAATTTGTTGTCGGATGGGATCTCGATTTTAAAATGGTGGATTCAAGACTGTGATAAGTCAAGGGCATGAAATCCAAGTGATTTGCACGAAATCCATGTGAAAGGAAAGTCCGAAATACCTTGATAGAGGGATTCGTTATAGACCTGGAGTCTAGGGTGACCTTGATGGAGGTCACGATGGTGGACATCCAAGGTAAGTTAGAGGACTTGTCCGAAAACACCTAAGGAGCAACGTCCGGCATGAGAGAGCTTATTATCAAATAGCAGTAGCTGAAGTCAGATGTTGGGGAAGCTCCAAGTGGAGGTGTTGAAGCGCTCGCCACAATGGAAGAAGGATGACTTCCTAAAGGCCACGATGTTGGCCATGCTTATATGAAGAGGAAAATCTTGAGTTTTGTAGCTCACATTTAGAGTTACAACATGTTAAAATTTCAGGTTCATACGATGAGATTTGTTGCTCTTATGACAAGCATTTGTGTCCGAGTTTTATTTGAAACTAACACTGTTTTTCCTATCAAATGGATGCTTGGTTTTGACACTCTTACTCAATGATTTTGAGAACGATTCCTTCTTGAAAGTTGTTCAACTAGATCTTATATATTTTGTGGTGAAATATCAAAATTTTTGGATGGATAACTATATTTTTCTGATTTAACAAAGTGAACAACGTTTCTGTACAAACTAGTGGATAGTTGTTGTGTGCATGTTGAACACGTACTTGTTGGCTTGATGCTTGTGTGTTCAGTGAATGCTGATTGAAAAATGATTTGGAGTGTATTTCCTTGTTATGGTCTTAGGAAATTTATATGATCGACTTGCTACTTATTTAATGTGCATATGTGTGCATTTATTCAAGTATGCTTGCTCACTATACATGTGTATGTGCTGTGAATTGTGAAGAATTAAGCAATATGTTGTGGATGCAATTCATAACGACCCTATGTATTAGGGATCTCACGAAATGTGGGGGGAGGAAGCTCTTTTGGCAAGATTACCTTTTGAGAAGGTACCTCGAAAGAGAACGAAACCTCTTATGAGTTTTGAACTTAATGGAAATATAGGAAATTATCTTACAAACACTTGCGAGTGTTGGGATATCTTGCAAAAGAAGCTTAGTTACAAGCTGAATACTTTAAACCATGATATTTTCGATGCCGGATACTTGGAATGGTGTCCAATGGCTATACGAGTCAAACGGATAGTGCCGATGTTATGTACATGTAAATGAGATGTGAATTCTCTTGTGTACATGGATGGCCTCTAGGTTTCATGCTTGGAGAAATTACTAGTAATGTGCATGGAAATGACACACATGTTAATCTTTGTGATCTATGTGTTACCGGGCTAGACGCGCCTATGCACATGATAAACCGAAGGTAGACTTGACCTTGCGATTGTGCACATCTTAAACCGAAGGATGACTTGGCCTTGTAGTTGAGATGATGGTAGTCTTGCGATAATATAAAGTAGTTGCAATTGCATGGCTTTATATGAAAGCATTGACAAATGCATATACATATTATGGTTGTGGTTCTTGTATAGAATCCATGTAAGTTGAACATGTGTTCACATGGAAAATAGTATGCTAAATTGCATGTGTGTTTGTTAGATGTGTGTGGATGAACTCCGAGCATATGACCCTCGGTTTGATCATTAAAGTCAAGAGGACTTAAAAGATCAGACTTTACAATTTAAGTCTGTATACGGTATGAGACTGAAGACAGTCTGAGTCTAAAGACGATCAGACTTTACGGTCTGCATCTGAAGGTAATCAAACTTTACAGTTTGAGACTAAAGACAGTTTGGATACTCTGCCTGTGACCTACAGACAACGAGTTGTCTCGAGTTGCGTGCTCGTAGGGCTGCGAGGATAATGCACTCGAGAAAAAATAAAGCCTTGAAGGTTTTTGGGTGTCCCAAAGTGGACAATGTTGTTAATGGTAAGACGGATGACGTGATATATGCATCAACGTCTGAAAATGACTATGTCATTATGTAAATACCATATTGATTGTTGGTAGTGATGATAAAGTCTACCAAGTGATATATTGAATTTTAGACTTGCATAAGGTATTACGTTAGATCGGTCACACTTTGTGGACCGGATTCTTAAAGAATTCAACATGAAAATTATGGTATTGCTAGAATGCATCTAGATAATAGTATTCATCTATTTAAAAACAGAGGATAGAGTATTTCTCAAGTAAAATACTCAAAAGTGACTGGCAATCTAATGTAGTTAATGAGTTGTATAATACCATACAGCGCCTATGCGGTTTCCAAATTAAATAGATTTACGAGCAATCAGGGTGTTGACCATTGGAAAGTAATAGTCAGAGTACTGAGGTACTTATGATATACTCGAAATTATGATGTGCACTATACCAGATACTCAGGTGTTATGGAAAGATATAGTAATGCGAACTAGATTTCTAATTTGAAAGTGAATTTATATTCATACTTGCCGAATGCAGTCGTGTCATGGAAATCCTTTAAACAGATTACAATAGTCAGATCTACTATGGAAGCTTTATAGCTTTGGTTAAATGTGGAGTAAAGGCTGAATGGCTAAGCCATTTATGAAATGATATTCCAAAATAGGAAAAGTGTGCCACCAATCTGTTTACATTGTGATAGCCAATGTATGATTGGAAGGGCATAGAGTGAAATGGTAAGTCTAGACATACTTTAAACAGACTGTGATAGTCAAATCCATTATGGAAGGTTTATAGATTTGGTTAAATATGGAGAAAAGGCTGAATGGCTAAGCCATTTCTAAAAGGATATTCCCAAATGGGAAAAATGTGCCACCAATCTGTTTACATTATAATAGCCAATGCGTGATTGGAAAAACATAGAGTGAAATGGTAAGTCTAAACATATATGTCGTAGACATAATACCATTAGACAACAACTCTCAATTGTGATTATTTATATTGACTATGTAAAGTCAAAGGATAATTTTGCGGATCCGCCAATCAGATGGTTAAACCGAGAGTTAGTTGAGAAGTTGACGAGAGGAATGAGATTAAAGCCCATAGAGTAATGAGGAGTATAGAGGAAAACCCCACATAGCTGACTGGAGATCCCAAGATCTAGGTTTACAAATGGACAACCTACCATACAAATTCATAAGGTTATTGTGGGGGATATTCCCTAAACCATTCCTATGTCTTGAAAATAACTATATACGGGAAAAATGATAGCAAAATTGATGTTTAAGTAGAGCAAAGGAAATTGCTCAAAACTTAAGGCAAGGCAATTTCCTTTAATGATAATTAATTGGAGCAAATGAATTGCTTGAGACTTAAGAAATCACTTATATAAGAGTGAAGTGGGGCCGCTTCAAAGACAAATTTGAGGGCTAAATTCTATCTAAACTCTCGCAGAATCGGAACGGTGTTCATGGCCAAAACGAACACAACCATGAGAACTGAACAAATGAGTTGATACCTATGTGAAATGTATTTATCTTCACATAAAACAGTAGGATAGTTTGCAAGGACATCGTGTCTACCGCTCCATTAGTGAGGTACATATACTTTCACAAGGGAAGGTTTACAAGGGAGAAATCCTACCTATCCTATGCAGGTTTCAGAGTTGAACACTCTTATAGAGTCAAAACAATTTTCATTCATGTGGAGGAATGTTGGAAATTTGGGATGAATAAAGGGTGAATGAGAAATTGTTCTCAAAAGCAAACCCTTAATGGGATGTGGGTTCCACATATGAAAAGTAACTTTGAGTTGTTAGTGGGAAGTATAGAAGCACTAGTCCCACATAAAATAAAAAGAGGGCTTGTGAATGCTTTAAATATGATTACACTCATATTGAGTATTAACGTAAAATCACGAGCACTATACCTCCGCGCACGCGCAGGGGGGGTGCAAATCAAGTTCCCGACGAACCTGAACTTGGGCACGAGTGTGTGATCTGCACACACGAATGCAACCTTGAAAAACTCCGAAAAGTGGGCTTAGAGACAAGTCACTTTTTCCCTTCTTTCTATACTGTTACGTTTTGGAAACAGCGGGATTCGTCTGAATTTGAATGTGTGATCAAACTGTGGACGTTCTGACGATGACCAAACTCAAAACGTTCTGAGACGGTCAAACTTTGTAAAGTATGAAGAACGCTAGACTCAGAACGTTCTGAGACAATCAGACTTTGTACAGTTTGAAGAACACTAGACTCAACAGTAGTCTATAACCGCCAAATTCAGATTAGACAGTTTTAATCCGTTATTTCGTAACAGAAAGTCACAATTAAGGTTGTAACGGCTGATTTAAAGCCATGTTTAATTCCCAAATGTCCGACTTAATTCAAAAATGGTAACTTATATATCGAAGAGTATTCCCACATTATTTATCTTATTTTTCATTCATTTTACTCGGCCGAATACATACAGTTTTTACATGTTCTTCGAAAGAGAAAAAAAGTGCATAGTTTTGTTTTGAGAGAGTGTTCAACAAAGAGCATTGTTCAAGTTCGTCAAAAGCTTCGAAGTTCTACTCTTCGTCGTTGTCAACCGTTGTATCCTGGGAGACAGATGTCCAAGTTACCTCACATGTACTGGAGAGATTCTCATTGTGTATTGGAGGGGACGAATCTGTTTTAAGGAGATTGTGTGGCCTCGGTTTTACATATTCTTTTTTTTCTTAATTTTGTAATTGATTCAATCTTTTTGTATTTGCATCGTTCTATTGAAGTCCATTTGAATTGTATTCCATTGTCAGATTCGAACATACCCTCCAACAGTTTCCTCTCTCTCTCTCTCTTATTATTATTATTCAGGAATACGATCACAAAGACTTAGATAGCCCCTGATGTAATTAAACCAATGTCCTCCTAAATTTCTAATGAGACATGGCCTACACACCCTCAGTAATTTGATTATACTCGTTGCATTAGCGGTTGCTTGCCTCTATGACATGTAAAGGTGAATAGTCAAAACCGCCCATCCGGGAATTGTCCAGAACCACTCGGTCCATAACGGTCCGGTTCTTGATTCCATATAAATGGAACCAGGAATTTTCAATTTAGCTTCTAGTTTCAGAGGTGGAACTGCTGACCCAAACCGTAACTATTTTTATTTATTAAAAGATAATTTTTTTAAAAAATAAAAATAAATCGGTGGGTAGAGGGAGTGATGAAGCCTTCGTCCACGGCCTTGTCTATGAACAACAGGAGCGAGTTGTAATACCCGTCCTCGTTCAGTGGTCCAATCGGCGGGTGCACAAAACCTAGTGACCATCATGTTCCATTCTCTATTTTTCTAAGGGAAAAATCGAACTTGAGAATAGCCCATCATTTTCTCTCCACATTTCAGTGCACGCCCTTCCCTCAACAAATAAGAAAAAGGACATGGGGTGATTAACATGGATCTAGCCCTCGTCTGTTCTTTGATTGCTCCCCGATAGTGAATCGGTTAAATGTGGTGGAGCGCGAGTGAAGATCGTTGTCAGTAATTAATAATTACCCATCTAAGAACATGACCGAATCGGGAAGGAATCGGATCCTGCCCAGTCCAGTCCGATCTGGTCTGGTTCCCAATTCCATATAATAGGAAACCGGTTCCACCGGTCTGGTTTCCTATTCCTAAGGGAATCGAGAACCACCTGAGAATCGATCACCCCTAATAACACACACTTTCCCCTTGACACCACCAGTCTGACGCTTTTTGTCCGCCACCCTTCCAACATGAACAAATCTCTCATGACATTTTTGGCATACTCGTGTAGCCCCTCGCAATTCAATAATGTCATGTGGTTGGAATTTCACGTGGTTGATCAGACTGGCCCGTTGTCCTTCATGTGATTCGTGATTTTCACTGAGCGAGGATCACCAGCCCGCCCTAAACCGTGGGATGGGCGTCGCATCTCCACTCAACCACTAGCCTACAAAAAAACCATATCACTTGCTCTGAGAGGTGGTGGCAAATGGTTGGCGGCAACGGCGGTGGCGGCGGAGTTCGTATTCAAGGGTTGTACACAAGTATACTTGTGTCCATATTTGGCGGAGTGACGATGAGCCCAGGAGACAGAAGACAGAAGCCCAATGATAGGCCCGTACTCTGAATAGTCTATATGATTTTATTCAAGATCGCACGTATAAGAGTGCATACATCTAGGAACTGTTTTATGGGACACTTTGAAATGGCTAATGGATAAATTGTTATCCCACCAACTGCTTATAAATTGCCTTGGGTAAGGCAACCACAAGCTTGGATTTATTAGGTTTCTATGACTTGCAAGGTGTTTCATGGACTTGAGTCGAGCCTCTATACCTATGCCCTTAGATTATCAAAAAAATTATCATTATAGGCAAATCATAAATCCTTTCAACACATGAAATGCATGGAGATAAGGAGTGGAGAATAATATTAAACAAGAAATCATTTGCTTGGTGAAATATTGAGCAAACTTCTCTCGTCACATGAAATAAAGAAGAAATAATCCATTGGATTATTAAAAAAAACAAAGTTATTAGAAGCATCAGAATGCAATCTATTCATCACATAGAACACATGGAGGTGAGGAGTAGAGAATGAAGTAAACAAGAAATTATCAGCATAAATGGTGTGGGAAAATGTAAATCTTATCTGTTGCAACCATATAACATGAATTATGTTTTCCTTCATTTCTGATTGGAGGAAACTTCCTCTAACTTCTTGGTTTCTAGTTGGAATTTTACAAATATGAACACCTTCTAGGTATAAGCTTGACAAAGATGAAAGTGATTTATATTTATATTTGTAACCCACCAATCAAAAGACTAATTGAAAGAACTTTTTCTTTTTATTAAGGATGGAATAAGAAACACAATCCATATTAGAATCAAGCTTAATTTTTTTTTTGGTAAATAGAGACCACACCAATGTAAGATCATATTAAGCAACGGGAGCTTTTTACTCTACAATATAATTGAATGCCGAAGTAAGTGTTTTTACATTTGTTGATCTTAGATATGCTTTATGAACAATACTTAGACTGATAAAGAAATACCACATCAACGTGAATAATATATATCAATATAATTTCTCTGCCAAGTGGGGCTTATAAAGTTCCTAAGCCCCTATCAGAATCTTTGATAGAATAATATAATCTCTGAGAGTCTTTCCAAGTTATTTTGTTTAACTTTGAGATAGACTCTGTTTTAGACTTATCCAACACTTTGTGGTGGGCAGAGTCAGTATCAATCTCTAAGAAATTGACTTGATCCGGGGTATCTTTAATAACTAGATTTTTTAAAACGGGTGTTCCAATGATTGGTTTTTCTTCTTTAAAAATTGTCTTCCCCTTTCTAGCCACTAATGCCGTGAGAAAATCAGCACTAGGATTTTTAGGAATTTCAAATGGTTTAAAAAGGAGAGTTTTAGATGATAAGAAAAGAGGCCGAAAAGTTTTGCCCTCTCAAGGAGAAGGAGTGCTACCGTAGGCTCCAAATCCACTGCCCTCTCAAGAGGCCCTGCGACAGGCGCCAGCACCAGCTGAAGTTGCCCACCCTGCTCCCAACCAAGAGGAGGTTGCAGCACTCCAAAGGGAGATTCATGATTTAATAAAAGAAAAATTTCGAAAAGAATTTGAGAGAGGGGTCGGCCCACTGTCCACTATGTTTCCCGAACAGGGGGAACTTAACTCAAGGACCGCCCACTTTCTAATGGAAACCGACCTAGAGCTCTCCTTGGAGACATTGCATGATGTATAAATGATTGCGGATTGAACTGGCTGTTGAAGAGTTATTTACTCGCCCAGCGAGGGATAGTTGCCGAGGCGAAGGATATTCATGATATTAGGTTGGATCTCTCTTCATTCGCTCTGTTCGTGGAGCGGCATACCGAAAAAAAAAAAAAGAAAGCAGAGGCCCGCAATATGGTAACAACAAATGAGATGAATAATAATAAAATATATCAAATCTTTCCACAATAGGATGGTAATCCACACACAAGACGGAAATATGGTAACAAGAGATGAAATAAAATCACTTCACTTCACGATAGGGCGGTAATCCGCACATAAGATGAAGTTAGTGACAATGGTAAAATGGTAAGAAGTAGTAAGAATTATAAATTCAGGTCAAAAATTGCACTATGTCAAATTGCATACAATTTTCTCAAATGAAATTACAAGTGCAATAAAGACCATAAAACTTCTACAGGGTAGGAGAAATTCGGCAAGTGAATTTTGCTTATTGTGGAAATGGGTTGATTCAGAGAATCATGGAATTCTGTGAATCTTAGAAATGGGTAGATCTGGGTAGATATGAGTATATCTGAGTAGATCTGAGTAGATCTAGGTGGATTTGAGTAGATATGGGTACAATCTCCTAATGGTAGGAAAATCATATATGATCTTCATTAGTGGCTGAAAGATCCCTGAATGTGTATGGGAATGGAAAGAAATGTGGTTTTGATCTCCAGCAATGGCTGAAAGATCTCAGAATGTGTATGGGAATGGGGAGAGGATTCGAGAAGAGTGGAAGGAAGTATATGAAAGAGAGGAGGAAGATTGGAGGAGAGTGTTCGGAGAGAAGACTCATGATTTCGCCCCCTAGCCCTTCCAGCCTTCCCAATAAATAGGGGTGAAAGTGAAACTATGTAAACAGTAAAATGCTGACATGATACTGTGCAAATAGTAAAAGTAAACTTAAGTGCACAGTGATACAGTGTTTTGTAACGGTGAGAATCCAACTATGTTGTCTCTTACAATAATTACAAAACACTTGTTTTAAGTGTCTTCACTTTCAGCTTCGCCTTGGATTCTTTCGAGGAGCCAATGGTGGCTTTTCTTCTTTGTCGGAATCCGAAGCTTCTTCGACCATTTGATGCCAAGGGATGCCAAAACAATCGTCTTCATTAGTGTTTCCACTATGGTGGGATTCACTTTTTGAAGAATTTGATTCGACTTCTTCCAGGGCTTGCTTTAATAAATCAGCTAAATCTTGAGTCGTTTTGGTTGCAGCAAGTTTTGAAAATATGAATACCTTGTCATGTAAAAATGGGGTATGGTCAGGAGGAATTTCTGAGACAGGTTTGGCTTTTGCAACTAACTAATCGACAATTGTTTGATGATCGGTCTTGTCCCAATTTTTGAATTGATCCCACCACTTAACCCGATATTTACGGATAAGAACAAGGATTTCACTATCTGGTTCCCTTTTGAAATCGAAATGCCAAGATAGTTACCAAGGAACACCAAAATTATAATGATAGATCAGTGACTTTAGGAGGTTCTTTTCTTGGGGAATTTGTAAATAATTTTTCATGAAGAGATCAAAACCTGGTCTAATTTTTGGGTGAATAATTTGAATTAAAGGATCAAATTCTTTTCACCAACGAATAAACTAGTAGGGTATTAAGATGGTGTCAAGATCGTCTAGGAAAATTAACCAGGTATGAGTCCCTTTTGAATTCATGCGGAATAAAACATTCCACCAGGCTTGACGATAGTCAAAATAGGTGAATTAAGACCGATAAGAAGGTTGAGCTTCTGTGGTTTTGATTTTGAATTTGGAAAATTTGGTGAGGGGTTGATCCCATGAAGAAGGGTGAATGACCCTTCCAAGTAGGGGTTTAGGAGATTTTTGTGCATAATATGATCAATCTTTTGTCACAGCTGCAAAAAAGTCTTGCAAAAAGAATTGCAAGTGCAAAAAATGTTTCCAAGAATTTGAAAAGAAATTCAACAGGAGATTTCAAAAAAAAAATAATTCAAATTCAAATCAATCTTTTCAAAAGAAACAAAATTTCCAAAACAAGAAAAGTTTCAAAAACTTAACTTGTTTTAATTGTGGCAAAAAAAGGTCATACTTCTAAATTCTACAAAATAGCCAAAAGACTTAATGAGTTAGAATTGGAAGAAGAAATCCTAGATAATTTTCTCCAAATCATGGCTGAAGATTCGTCAAAAGAAGAAGGAGGTCTTCAGATCAATAATATTGAGTCTTCCTCTGAAGATGAAAATGAAGAAGAAATTTTCAAAGATTTTGATGACCTTGAAATCAATGTTTTGACAAAAGAAGAAGAAACCATTTTACAACAAATTGATCAAATTCCTAATACTGAATAAAAAGTAGAATTTTTAAACAATTTGTTAAAATCCAAACCATCTTCTTCTTTATCTAAAGTTCCTGAGAAAATATTAGGTGCAGCTCGGGTGCCAGCGTGGCTTTACAGTCCACCATCCAGCGCGCGCCACGTGGCGCCAGCGTGGAGGAAAGAGAAGCCCTCGCGCGTGGGAGAAAAGCCGAGCGAAGAGCGGAGAAATTTGAAAACACGGGGGGAACGAGGAATTCTCTCTCCTCTGCTCCACTCTGACAAAAGTTGCACCTGTCCTTTAGCCTGCAATTACTCTCTCTCTCTCTCTCACCTTCCTCATTCTTCAGCTGAAAAATATTACTGAAGCTCTCCCTCTCCCTCGGTTGGAAGCTCATTTCTAAAAATCTCTCTCCCCCATTCCTCGTGGAAGAACTCCGGTAGAGCACGACGGAGTCGTGCATGACGAGAGCCCCGTGGTCCAGCAGCCGTTTCTCCTCATCTAGCAGCCCCGCCGTCCGTCGTCCACGCCCGCCGTTTGCCGTTCGGCCTGCCGTCCAGCAACCTCGTCGACCGCCCTCCATGAGAGAACTCGGCCCCCCATTATTCAGCTACCGTGCGAAAGCCTAGTGGTCCAGCAGTCGTTCCTCCTCGTCTAGCATCCCCGTCGTCCGTCGTCCACGCCCCGCCATCCGCCGTTCGCCGTTCGGCCTGCCATCCAACAGCCCCGCCGTCTGCCGTCCACGAGAGAACTCGACCCCGTCCGTCGTTTGCCATCCAACAGCTATTTCTCCTCGTTTAGCAGCGCCGTTCGGCCCGCCGTCCAACAGCCCCGCCGTCCGCCGTCCACACCCCGTCGTCCGCCGTTCGGCCCACCGTCCGCTGTCCACGAGAGAACTCAGCCATGTCCGCCGTCCGTCGTCCAACAGTTGTTTCTCCTCATCTAGCAGCCTCGTCGTCTGTTGTCCACGCCCCGCCGTCCGCCGTTCGGCCCGCCGTCCAGCAGCCTCGAATCAGAACCACCAACTTTGGATCTGGTAAGTCTTGCATTATTTTGGAGATGAGTACTTACAATATACCCGTCAATACTTTGATGCATTGGTTTGAACAATGTCTTGCATCGAGTTCAGGCACAAGGCATTGATATATTCTTTTGGCTTCAAGTTGAATAATTTAGTATTAGACAAAGTGGAAAATTCCAGAGCAATACGAAGATACTTTTTTGTTGTTACCTATGTTTTCATGGAAATGCTGTAATTCTTTGTGATCACAATAGGTTCAGTCATACTCTTTATGTGGCTCCCCACAATGTCGTGTTGTTGCATTGTATATCCACAAACATGCAACATTTCCCATTGGTGTATATTATCAATTGCTAAAGGTATATAGTGGGCATGATGATGGAGCTGCAAAAAGAGCACACCATGAGCCTTCTACGGGCATGACTGTAGCGTAAAATGTGAGAATGAGCATATTTTTCATGCAAAGTGACCATGCACTGCAGAATAGTTTGGGCTATTCATTTGCCTATAAGAACTTGTGTTTTGTTCCCAGTCACAGCCTTTTAATTGGACTCCGTGCCATTGACAACTCAAGTACAATACAACCCGTATGGGAAATGTAATTTGATTGGTTTGACTAGATATATATGGAGAAGCAAGGTCAAGGAGAACTTGCCCAGCTAGTTACTAATTGATGAGGGAGCATAGAGAGCCTTTGTTAAATTGCTTGCCAAGGCAATTTGGGTAGTGCAGTATATGTGAATTGCTTGAATTCCTAATTAGCAACACTTGTTCTTCAGGTGTTGCGTAGATTTCGTTCTTCTCTTTGCAAAGTGTAGTTTCAAGGCATTGTTTTCTAGATACATTCATAAGGGCAAGCCTGGATTTTGGAAGTTAAAGAACTTTTAAGAAAACTGACGCAAGTAGGGAGGAAGAGGAATGGCAGTTAGGCAATATATAGTTGCGTGGAATAATAATTGTTGGTTGCCTGAATAGTAATTGGGAATCAACTTTTGCATCTCGTGTTTGTGTTCCCCATGGAGAGCAAGAGCGCGAGAGGGTTTTTTGGGGGGTCACAGGTGTGATAAAGTTTTGTAGAATTAATTCCGAGTTGATGTTCTAGCCGATATGGCTTCTAGAGCCTTATATGAAATTCTAGTGCACCTTGTTGGTTGCCTGAGTAATACGTGGGAACCACTTTCTGTATCTCATGTTTGTGTTCTCTTTTGAGAGCAAGAGGTTGAGAAGTTTTTGTTGTGGGTCACAGGTGTGTATGCCTGAGCATGCTTGCTGTGGGCATTTCCTTCGGAAGCTTGAAATAATATTCTGTTGGGTTTTTGTTGTCCTGTTGGTGTGTTGTTAAAGTTTTTGGCTTGAGTGATGGTCTGAGCTCGACGTCCAAATTTCTACTACCTTTGGTACGTCAATTTGCACTCATTTTATAAGCTCTACATTACTCTGGATATATATGATTGTCTTTGTCAATCTGAGATTTAATGCCTGTTTGGTCCTTGTATCTTCGGCAATTGTTTTGTTGCTACTTGCTTGGGAACTTTTCACACATTCCCTTAGAACTGCTTGTTCGGCAATTTCTAATTTGAAAAGTGATGGTTTCTAATTTAATATGTTATATTTATTAAAGAATGGCAACAAGAAGATTGAAGCCGCCAACATCTGAATCAAGTGGGGCATGTCCTAAAGAGGTGGAGTCACAGTTGACTTGCTATTGTGGTCTTAAATCGCCAATTCTAGTGGCAAAGACTAGGAAAAATGCAGGAAGAAGGTTCCATGGATGTGCTAAAGTTGACGGTACAGATCGTTGTAATTTTTTCATGTGGGTTGATCCAAAAATATCATATCAAGCATAGGACATGATAGTCGACCTCCTCGAAAGGAATCAAACATTGTGCCAGTCAAGCTAATCAAGGGGTGATGAGGTTGAAGTAGGTTCATTGTTAGTTGAAATTAAAACAGAAAAGACGAAGCGTAGACGTTTAAAGGAGGAGCTTAAACGGGTGAAGAAAGAAAAGACGCGATATCAAATAGCATTTATTTTATGCATATGCTATATTGTTGTATCGTTTATATATAATATGAGACTTGGTGGAAAACTTTTAAGGCTTCCATAGTATTGTGTTTATAAGTTTGTAAGTTCAGTTGTTGATTAATGAAATGAATGTGTTCGGTACGTTATTCCATAGTTGATTAATGAAGCAGCTGCGTTGGTCAAGAAGGGAGTTCCGAAGGCTCAGGTATATTTGTCTTTTGTTATAATAATTGTAATACGAGGCTACAAGGCGGTATAGATACATTGCGTCGACATGGTGTTCCCAGCTCTCCGGTCTTCCATTATCGTCGCACTTTTAAGCTTCCCGGAGTTGATAACTACAGAAACTTGATAATTAGGGACACCCTAAGGAGAAATAAAAAAACTCGAATCATACCGACTCTTGTTCTACACCCTTCTCTTAGGCCATATTATCGTCGAATTCAAAATTTAGTTAGCTGTATTTTTTTTTATTTCATTTCCTCATGCTCCACTATCAATACTTCTTTTTGGAAGCATCACAAAAAAAAAAACCCAAATCCTCATGATAAAATTTAAAAAGAAAGAAACTAATTTCCATTGAAAATATTTGTTTATCTATCCAATTCGTATGAAATTAATGGTAAAAACCCACTCGTATGTAACACATCACGTGCGCTTTCTGCCATTCTTTTCTTTTAAACTTTTTTTTTCATATGCGACACTTTTACCTGAATTATTTTGGGACATGTTTTAATCGCACAATAATTGAGGGCAAAAGTTGATAAAAACGGGGTGAGACGACATCAATTGTTCAAAACTGTCCCTACGGGGAAGGGGAGCAGCGTGTGGGCGAAATCATGAAGTCGAAGAGTATAGCAAAATTAGCTTCATCGAGACCATGAACTGCGATTAAAACTAGGACCCAAAGTAACAAAATTAACACAACATGCCTCTGGCACTTAATAGAACAGCACAATAGACAAACATCCCAACGCTTATGGCGGAGTCGCCTCTCCCCTTCGCATTCACATGCTTGGTCATGCACTGAGGCAAGAGGTAAGCTTCTAACCCATCGATTTGTCAAGGAAATTTACTATTCTGTTCCAATAGAATTGTTAAATTCATTCATTGTTGGTTGCTGAAGAGAGTTTGATGACCCCTGTACAAGGGAAAATTCAATTATATTTAACTAAAAATGCCATGAAAAATATTATTCAAATAATCTAATGATGGAAAACACAAGTTATACCTGACTCAAAATGGTTCCATGAGATATATTATAGTAATCCAACATCTATAAAAAAAAACCATGAAAAGTAAATATACTCGAAGTAAACAAAAGATTAAATAACACAAAAAATCATATTGATTTTATGATAATTACCTGACTAGTAAATGGAGAAAATCCATTTATAATCCCTGATGACATAATGTATGGTGATGGTATCTGCATATAACATAACTAAATTTTACATTTAATTATAACATGCATCAAATATCTTTAGTATTTGTAAAAAATCATATACCTGTGTAGAAATTGGTGAAAATCCATTTATAAACCCAGGATGCATTATATATGGTTGTTGCTACATGTACATATAAAATATTACGAAATTAGTAAAAAGTAAATATAAATGGAGGTTAAGGGCAGCATACCTGAGCATGATAAAATGCACTTTGAAACTGATTCGAATTGCTCGGATAACATGGGAAATTAATTTGATCATGTGTTTGGTGAACAACCATCTCTACATTATAAAGTAATGAATATGTTAATTAGTATTACATATGGTAAGCTAATAATTTAATTAATCACATTAATTACATGTATATGTCACTCACCTCCACCTTCTACACGAGTTGGAAGTGCTGGTTTTTTTTTTTACGTTTTCTTCTTTTTTTTCCTCACTTGAGCTCTTAAGTCTTCCATAACTTGTCCCCTTTCCTTTCCTTCGAAGAGGGTCCATAACTGAAATCTGGCACGTCGATTCTTCATTAACATCATCATCATCATTGATATCATCGGTAACGACCACACATGATTTGTATGCCGAAAGTTCAACCTCTGCCCTATCCATGTGCTTTGTCATTATTCGCACGCTATGTTCATCTTTTGCTCCCAAACTCATCAACTCAAAATATCGATGCATTAATGTGGAAAATCTATTAAACTTAGATTGATCCGACGACATTTGATGAGATTCATCATGCACAATCTTGTCTTTAGCATTCTTCGTCCATTTTTTCAAAACATAGGCAAATGGAATGCTAGTAATTGATGTGTTCTCACTCAAGACTTTCAAGGCATGTCGACACAACCATCCTTTTAATTCAAATAATTTACATTCACAAGAAACTGAAAGGTCAGTAGGGTCAAATCTAACAATATTCACATGTTCACTCCCCCTACATTGGAGAGTATATAAACAAACAATTCCATCAAATGTATTGTTCACAATACGTTCAGAGAGGCTTTCTAAAAATTCTTCATTGAACCTTTTAAATATGGTATAGGTATACACTGAAGCACCATGTTTTAAAATCTCATTATTTGAAACTTGCAATTTGGCTTTCCCACGTGAACTGTAATCGTCTTGACTTTCAACTTCTCTCATATGCTTCAATTGTTCTTTATAGTGGTGAACAAATTCTACAAGCATTAATGTCTTGGTTGACATCTTTTGGAACACGTTATTAGTGCTCTCGCTCCTCTAACTTGATCTTATACCACATGTAAAAGTATCACGGCCAAACACCAAACTCCATTTATGTCTAAGGTTGTACAATCTTTGAAGCCAATTATTATCCTCAGTATCCCACACTGCTTCCATTTCCTTCCAAGTATATTCAAATTCATCCTCCGATCTGCACCTATACATAAGTGCTAAGAAATACTTATCCTTAAAACCAGGCTTGTTATAAAGATGTGGGATGTTTTGATTAGCAATTGATAATATACACCAATGGGAAATGTTGCATGTTTGTGGATATACAATGCAACAGCACGACATTGTGGGAGCCGCATAAAGAGTATGATTGAACCTCTTGTGATCACAAAGAATTGCAGCATTTCCATGAAAACACAGCTAACAACAAAAAAGTATCTTCGTATTGCTCTGGAATTTTCCACTTTGTCTAATACTAAATTATTCAACTTGAAGCCAAAAGAATACGTCAATGCCTTGTGACTGAACTCAATGCAAGACAACTCTTGTTCAAACCAATGCATCAAAGTATTGACGGGTATATTGTAAGCACTCATCTCCAAAATAATGCAAGACTTACCAGATCCGAAGTTGGGGGTTCTGATTTGAGGCTGTTGAACAGCGGGCCGAACGGCGGATGGCGGGGCGTGGACGACGGACGGCGGGGCTGCTAGATGAGGAGAAACAACTGCTGGACAGTGGATGGCGGACGGGGCCGAGTTCTCTCGCGGACGGCAGACAGCGGGCTGAACGGCGGACGGTGGGGCGTAGACGACGGACGGCGAGGCTGTTGGACGGTGGGGCCGAACGGCGGACGGCGGATGGCGGGGCGTGGACGACGGACGGCGGGGCTGCTAGACAAGGAGAAACAGCTGCTGGACGGCGGACGAGGCCGAGTTCTCTCATGGACGGCAGACGGCGGGGTTGTTGGACGGCGGGGCCTAGACGACGGACGTCAGGGATGATAGACGAGAAGAAACGGCTGCTGGACCACTGGGCTCTCACACGGTAGCTGAATAACGGGGAGCCGAGTTCTCTCATGGAGGGCGGCCGGCGGGGCGTGGACGACGGACGGCGAGGCTGCTAGACGAGGAGAAACAATTGATGGACAGCCGATGGGGCCGAGTTCTCTCGTGGACGGCGGACGGCGGGCCGAACGGCGGGCGGCGGGCGGCGGACGGCGAGTCGTGGCGGGGCTGCTAGATGAGGAGAAACAGTTGCTGGATGGCAGACGACGGACGGAGTCGAATTCTCTCGTGGACGGCAGATGGCGGACGGTGGGGTTGTTGGACGGCAAGCCGAACGGCAAACGGCGGGGCGTGGACGACGGACGTCGAGGATGCTAGACGAGGAGGAACGACTGCTGGACCACTGGGCTCTCGCACAGTAGTTGAATAACGGGTGGTCAAGTTCTCTCGTGGAGGGTGGCCGGCGAGGTTGCTGGACGGCGGGCCGAACGGCGGACGGCGGGGCTGCTAGACGAGGAGAAATGGCTGCTGGACCACTGGGCTCTCGTCATGCACGACTCCGTCATGCTCTACCGAAGTTCTTCCACGAGGAATGGGGGAGAGAGATTTTCAGAAATGAGCTTCCAGCCGAGGGAGAGGGAGAGCTTCAGTAATTTTTCAGCTGAAGAACGAGAGAGAGAGAGAGAGAGAGAGAGAGAGAGAGAAGAGAGAGAGAGTAATTGTAGGCTAAAGGACAGGTGCAACTTTTGTCAGAGTGGAGCAGAGGACAGAGAATTCCTCGTTCCCCCCGTGTTTTCAAATTTCTCCGCTCTCCGCTCGGCTTTTCTCCCACACGCAAGGGCTTCTCTTTCCTCCACGCTAGCGCCACGTGGCGTGCACTGGATGGTGGACTGCAAAGCCACGCTGGCACCCGAGCTGCACCTAATATTTTCTCAAAGTTCCTTACAGTCTGAATGATATTTTAACTCATGGAAAGCAATCCAAATCTAGACCTGTTACAATTAATGATCTTCAACATGAGATCAATATGCTAAAATAGGAAATTCATGATTTGAAACTTTCCCAGTTAAAATTACAATCAGAAGTTTCTAATTTGAAAACCAAAATTTCTAATCAATAAAAGGATTGTCAACAAAATCCCTCATCTTCGATTAATTCACCAAAATCTCCTGAACTGGGATATTTATTTCATCTTTCTGAGATCACATCCAGGAAATGGTTAATAAATATTTCTCTCAGGATTAATGGTGAATTTCTTTTGGATTCAATTGCTCTATTTGATACTGGAGCAGACCTTAATTGCATCAGAGAAGGTATAATCCCACGAAGTATTTTTTTTTAAAAAAACGACACATTCCTTAAAGGAGCCTCATGAGAAAAACTCAAAATTGAGTATAAAATCCCTGAAGCAAAAATCATTAAAAAAAATGTCGCTTTTAAAGCTCCCTTTATTCTTGTTAAAGACCTTAAACAAGAAATTATCTTCGGTACCCCCTTTTTATTACATTGATTCAGCCTTTCACAGTAACTAATAAAGGCACTCAAACATATTTTTGGTGCAAAAAACTAGTTTTTGAGTTCATCACGGAACTAAAAACTAGAAATTTGAACATTCTTCAAGAACATTGTATTTCTGAGGTCAATTGTTTAATTCAAGATAAAGAAAAAACATCTTTTATATCTTAAAGAAGACATCAAACACAAACAAATTGAAAACCAACTTTCCGATTTAAAAATCCAAAAGAAGATTTATAATCTAGAAAATCTTTTAAAAAAATCGATTTGCTCTACTCTCTCTAATACCTTTTGGGACAAAAAGAGTCACATTGTTGATCTTCCTTATGAACCGGAATTTTCTGAGATTGATTTTCCCACCAAAGCCAGACCCTCTCAAATGAATCGAGAAACATTGGAATTCTGTAAAAAAATAAATCCAAGATCTTCTTGATAAAAAAAAAAACTTATCAAGAAGAGCAATTCTCCCTAGAGTTGTTCAACTTTTTATGTAAATAAAAATGCAGAACTTGAGAGAGGTGTTCCGCGTCTTGTTATTAATTATAAACTATTAAACAAAGTCTTAAAATGGATTAGGTATCCCATACCTAACAAAAAAGACTTGTTAAATCAACTTTATAATTTTATGATTTTCTCAAAATTTGACATGAAATCTGGGTTCTGGCAAATCTAGATTAAAGAATCTGATAGGTTTAAAACGGCATTCACCATTCCTTTTGGACAATATGAATGGAATGTTATGCCTTTTGGATTAAAAAATGCTCCTTCAGAATTCCAACGAATAATGAATGACATTTTTAATCCATTCTCAGATTTCATCATTGTCTATATTGATGATGTTCTTGTCTATTCCACTTCGATAGATCATCATTTCAAGCATATTGGACAATTTTTGAACATTACCAAGAAAAATGGACTTGTTATTTCACCTATAAAACTTTTCTTTTCCAAACAAAGATTCGATTTTTAGGACATTACATACATCAAGGCACCATTATTCCGATTGAACATTCTATCATGTTCTCAGAAAAATTTCCGGATGAGATACATGATAAAACCCAATTACAGCGATTTCTTGGGAGTCTAAACTATGTAGCAGATTTCTTTCCTGATCTTGGAATTTTATGCAAACCATTACATCAGCAATTAAAAAGAATCCGCCTGATTGGAATGAGAAGCATATCAATATTGTGAAACAAATGAAAAGAGAAATCAAAGAAATCCCTTGTCTAAATCTGGCAAACTCCCATCTTTTCAAAATTGTGGAAACAGATGCTTCTGAACTTGGATATGGAGGAATTTTGAAATAAGTCAGGAATAGCAAAGAATTAGTCGTCAAATTCGTTTCAAAACATTGGAATGATTATCAAAAGAATTATATATATATATAGAATGTTAAAAGAGAGAACATGGCACCCACTCTCAGCAATGGCTTCTCAATGCCAGTGGCTCTCAACTGTGATTTCTCAAAGGAGATCACCTTGAACAATGGCTTCACAATGCCAACAGTTTGATCTCGGCCTCTTTCGCATGGAAGGCAAGGACGTTAAAGATCTCCTCTCTCACGCCATCAAGATTGGCTATCTTCATTTTGACTGTGAAGGTACTAAATATTGTCCTCTCTCTCTCTCTCTCTCTCTCTCTCTCTCTCTCTCTCTCTCTCTCTCTCTCTCTCTCTCTCTCTCTCTCTCTCTGTTATGTGTGTTTTGGATACCGATGCTGTGTTTTGTGTGTTTTGGGTACTGATGCTTTGTGTTTGCAGGAAAATCAAGAAGCTTTTCCTTAATGAATATTGTAATTTGTTTGAAGCATACTCTCATGAGTTAATAGACAGAATCTCTCTCTCGATCGATCGAATTGCAATTTTTAAGAAAGAGACTGAAAGTGACCAGAACTCCAATCATCTATCGTTCGACCCTGTGTAAAGTGGTTGCATAAGAAGTTAATGCTCAAACAAGTACATTATTGTACGGGAAATCGAGTGAAAAAGATATGAACGAAACAAACTTGGACATAACTCCTTGAAGCCTGAAAACAAAAAAGGATTGGCAAAAACAAGTACACATGAAGTCAGATATTACATGTGGATATAATCTGGTTTAATGAGCCAGATCTACTCACTTTCTCTCTTCTTTTTTGATTTCCAAAACTATTGGAACAAGGAAGCATTTGACCTCTAAGGGGCAAAAAAAAAAAAAGAAAACATGTACGTGAACCCACATGTTAACTTAAGTTATCAAGAGAACTTTCATGAACTGATGAATTTTTTATTTTTCTCCATTTTTTTCGCAGCCAAATACAAAAACGAATTAGAAGTTGGAGAAGCATTGGCCGAAGCATTTCTTACGGGGCTCGTCAGGAGGGAGGAAATTTTCATTGCTACAAAGGTTTGCAATTTCTATACAGTTATCTTCTTGGGGATGACCAGACGTATCTAGCTTGAGATATGTGCATATTCTTTATTGATTTGGAGAAAGAGATTATTCTAGCTATGTATTATAAATTGATAGGAGAAAAGTTAACAAATAGTTGGTAGGAAGTAAATGTAATTTGCAGTTGTGGAACTCAGATCACGGGCATGTGACCGAGGCATGCAAAGACAATCTAAAAAAGCTTCAGCTGGACTACTTGGATCTCTATGTGGTTCACTTCCCTGTGGCCACCAAGCATACTGGTACCTTTCCCTAGTTGCCTTACTAAGTCATCCCTTTTGTCATTGCATCACACGTAGCTACAATTTTAATGACTCACTGTCATCAGACTAGTGAATGGATTTGTTTCACGGAAAATGAAGCAATTTGAAAAATATATTTATGAGTATAGTCTTTTGGTGCAAGATATTATTATTATCAACAAGAGTTTATACATAAAAATTTTTGTTGATAATGAAAATATTTTTTGTCCTTTCATCTTTGTACGTAATTCTATATAACATATTGTTTCCAGAAAAATATTCTTTCAAATCGTTACTTTTTCCAAGAAACAAACACACCCAATGAAAACTAGTATCTTCTCGTGTTAGACTTCATCTCCATGTCAACCTGTTTTATTATGTGGTCTCTCAACAGATCGATTCCCACCGTAACTCATCCTGCCGACTATATTTTTCGTAATCTTGTGCAGCATAAATGGCCGTTTATCTAAATATTCTGAGAGCTTTTGCAGTATATGACACTCTATTATAGGAATCACCACATAAACAACTCGCGCTCCGCAGTCCACAAAAAGGACCACCTTTCATATTGTTTTGGATGTTCAGATTGTTCTCGAAGGCATCACTTACAACCCAAATCCCCATTGCAATGCAAGTCAAAAGTCCACAAAAGAAACAAACAATATGATAGCCAGTTAGCCTCTCTCTCGATATGGTCTAGTGGTCCCGACTAAAGTTGGGGTTCTCCTACCGTTCGAACCTTACAGACTTCCACTGTACTGTCACCACAGGATTACTTACTTCTCGTTGCGGGTTCGAGTTGTCACATGGGTGTGAAACGGGAGAAAGATGTTATTTTTTAGACCAAGTCCGTAAAGCGCCTCGGTCCCAAATACTGTTCACTGATTCAGTGCGAATGTTAAGTATGTTTTGACATTGAGTTTTATCACATAAGGTGTCGGTGCATGTGCGAGCGTTTTGGACGAGAATGGAGTGCTGGACATAGACACCACCATAACTTTGGAAGCAACCTGGCAGGGCATGGAGAATTTAGTTTCCATGGGCTTAGTTCACAGCATCAGCATCAGGTTCATTGTCCTGTCTTCAAAGTTTACGCCTATTCGAGAATTATATTTGATTACTGTGTTAATGTTTTCCTTTTCACCATCATCAACATGAAAAGGAAGTATAGTGACTAGCTGGAAGAAACTCAAGATAGAAACATCACAAGTGTCATAATTTTCATCCAATACTCATCTAACCTTAGAAATATTCGCCCGGGCGTTAGAAAGTTGACATGGCTTCATATTTGTGACAGACGTTTAAAAAAAAACTTATAATACCTAAGTGACCAAGTAAAAATTTATATATCACTTCCTGATCGGAGAAAAAACTTTATGTTACAAGTGAGTGCCATACATAAATTACGACACTCAAACAACTAATAAAAAAATTATTGCACTAAAAAAGACGCCATACAAAAATTATAGCACTTATGAAGTCATTTTTCTCAAGAAACTCACTTTTGCACTGTTTTTTTTTTTTTTTTTTGTGGAGGAATTGCTTGTGCAAAATGGTAGAAGTGATGATTGTCTTCTTTCTACTCCTTTTGCAGCAACTACAGCCTCCTTCAGACGAGGGAATGTTTGGCGTACTCCAAAATAAGGCCTGCTGTGAACCAAATCGAGTTGCACCCCTACTTCCAACGCGATTCCCTCGTCCAGTTTTGCCAAAAGCACGGTATCTGCGTCACAGCAACACACCCCTAGGAGGTGCCACAGCCAACACCATCATGTTCGGGTCAGTCTCATGTTTGGATGACTCGATTCTAAAGGTAACTAGATCGTTGTGTTAACAACAAACAAACAATCGTGAATACTTCAAACTTTTCACCGAGGGAAATGCAAGTGTGGATTAAAAGCCTTTACCTTATATGGTGCTCTCTTTGGAATCTCGCTTAATTTCCTCTACCGTTGTTAAATCTAAAACGTAAGGCTCGATAATTGAAATACAACAAAACACCATTGAAGCTCTGTGAAGGATAGCAAATCCACACTGGTGGTACCAAGCAATTGCAATCTTAGCAAGAGTGGACAAATCACTAGCCTAATAGCCGAAAAGAGAGAAAGCATGGACATGCAAACCAAGACTAACCAGTACCCTTCATCTTTTCTGTTTCCTTGGCTTTAGCGTCTGGCAAAAAAGAATAAGAAGACGGTCGCTCAGATCGTGCTCAGGTGGAGCATTCAATGGAACACGGTGGTCATCCCTAAGACATCGAGACCCGAGAGGTTGGAGAACTATTGAGTTTTCGACTTTGAGATGGAAAAAGAAGACATGGACTTGATGAAAAGCTTGGACCGGAACTCCCGGACAAATCAACCTGCAAAGTACTGGGGTATCGACATATATGCATGAGCTTCAAAGCCTACTGGGGAAGAGAGTTATTGTGTGGTCTTGCAAGAAAGGAAAAGACTTGGGAACAATTGGACACGTGATGCATTCCCTAACGAAGTGCCTCTAAAAGTTCTACAATGTAGGCCGAAATATTTATTCCCTTCAACTGGTCTTAGCAAAAGATTGGGAATGACACAGTTTTCTATTCTCATCAAGAAAACATGCACCGACAGACAAAGGCGCACAATATGCGAACTCCTTACTCTTCCATGCTTCTCTCCTACTCACCTGAACATTTTGTGATCCATTGGAAAACCACGGGCATGGATCCTCTGCCATGCGAGGTGCTTCCCTTGGTTTTTTTAATCAATCTCAACTATTGATATGTGGCTCATGCATGTTCATCAATGGTTGAGACTAACTGAGACACCAAGGATAGCACCCATCAGAAAACAGCAGCAATTACCTAAAAACTTAAAAATCTGATCATGAGAAAAATTAACACATATATCTTTCTAGGGACAACAATCTCGCTTCCCATGGAACATCCAGATTTTACTAAACTGACTCAGTTATAACAATAGATACGAAGTACCAGCTACGTGCAAATTTTGGTTTAACAGAAAATTAAACTCTTCCTTCTGTTTTAATGGAAAATGCACAAAATAAAAACATAGAAACTTATGACAGAAACATTATGTACTTCCTATGAGACGAACACTATAAAAGCAAACTAGAGGAAAGCAATGCCACATGATAATTCATTGAGACAAACAGTAAACCAAACACAACTTACATCTGACTTTTAAAAGGACAAGTAGTCAATGTAAAATGTTTAAGAATTCAAACTGCATAATTTTCCCTTTTCAACTTCCACCAGAAGGTTTGTCCACTTGATATGCCCACCAATGGAACTGAAAGTTCTTAATGAGGAGGAAAACCTTATATTCCTTTGGTGGGTTGAACAACTCTATATATTTGTCATACATTCCGCCAATTTTGATCCAGCAAGAATGTTAAGCTGCAGCGATAAGTATGCACTAGTCCAGATGATGCAAGAGCTTCTCATGCTTTTCACTTTTTTCACCAGCAAACGAATTGAAAAAAAAAAAGGATCAGTCTTCCATCAGTACATCGACTTGGTCACTTATATAACAGCATGGGAGTAACTCCTCCTTAAGTCATGTACAACAAACACCCAGATTAAACAATGGCTGCGATAAAGAAACCCATGATCCTAACTCACCTATTAACAATTTGCTGCCTCTTCTGTACAAACTTGTATATAGGCCACACATACTAGTAAATTAATGGGATGATAGCAAACCGGTCCCATGGATAATCGTCAAACTTACAATGATACCACCTATGTGTTTCTGCTGCTGCAAAGACCAAATTAGCCACCTGTCAATACAAAGAACCAACCCTTCTACTCAGATTGAAATTTATAACAAAAGAAGCTGCAACTGCAGGATATTACATTTATATATGATGGGACGAAAAGCGCATACCACAAAACCAAACAGCAACCAGATTGTCAGGTCTGATCCTCCACTTGCAACCACTAGTCCCGCATATATAACCTTTCATCATCAGAAGTGGCAGTTAGAACCATAAAAAAGCAAACCTAGTTTTAAGCTTTTCTTGTCAATCTCCTTGGTCAAATACAGGGAATGGAACAACAAAGAGAGAGAGAGCGAGAGAGAGAGAGAGAGTTACTATCTCAGCCAAATAGTGTGGACATGAGACAAATTCAAACCAATCACCATGAGGGACTACATATTCATGACTTTCTTCTCTGCCTTCACGTAGTGAGCCCTAACAATATCAGAAAAAATCGATAGTTAAGAGCAACATATTAATATGAGAACGTCTGTCTGATAGATGCTTGTAGAGCCATTCCAATCATCTAGTAAAATAAGTGAGATAGTCGAAGAGAGTCATCCTTTAAGATGTTTCTCTCCCTTTCTAGCTTAAGTGCAATGAATGTCACATAATTAAACAATGCAGAAAATATGAAAAGTTTGACTAAGAAAAGATGTTAATCACATCCTAGAAGCTCTTCAAATAAACCTACGAGCTGTTCAGAGAGCAGGTAATTGTCAATGAGAAACTAATCCCATTAATGATAGAGCTGCACATACAAGGATTCTATGACACCGATGCTGATGAATCCAACCCCAGAAAAATATAATAGCACCAATCCAGTGACGCCATCCAAGCTTCATAAGAGGATTGACAAACTCCCATAAATCGAATTCGCTGAAGGCCATCTGATCTTTGCCTCTAACAATGAACTCAGACACTCGATTGGCTGAAAATTCATATACTTCCACTGCAAAATTGCTGCAAAGTGACAATGGCGCAGCAGCGTAGAAACTTGCCATAGTGAAGAAAAGAAATTATCAGCCAGAAGAGATAGAAGCACGCAAGAGAATAGAGTTGAAAGCCAAACGCAAGAGAATAGAGTTAAAAGCCAAACCTATTTGCAGAAAAATAAATCACATCAAGGCATGGTAATGATAAAGCACCTACACCTCAGTGATCAACATAAGTGCCTGACCATGAATCCCATGAAAAAAACTCATTCATGAAATACCAGAAACTCATCCAGTAAAGCGAATACTTTCGCAAGCAAGTGGTTGTAAGACCAAGGAACTTTAGATATAAGTAACTACTCCAGAAGATACAAGGTCCCCCAGCTTTCATCAGCAAAACACCACATACGAACCGATAAAGAGAACATGTGTAACACTTAAATCTTGGACACACTAGCACCAGGACATTAAGCCTAGCCCAAACATGAGATGTTTCAGAGTGTACATGACAGCATTTACGAGAAAATAAACTACCATGCCTTACATCCAAAACAGATGAAACATTAGCTTCATTTAGCATATCATGGCTCATTAACTGGCAAAACACATGCAATGAGCAAAACAAAACACCTTAGACAAGCCCACTAGATCAAAGATGCTACTGTAGCTTCAGTAGCAACACTGACTTCCAATACATCAAATTATATTCAACAAACAGTTACAATGAAGACGTATATATTGTCATAAAGGCTTATGGAGTCATCTATAATTCTTGAACTAAAGTGTGAATGTTCTCTGCCCCAGCAAAATGTACTACTAAAAGGATGGCGATGGCATACTTGAGGGTCATCAGAAAACTTACAAAAGTCCAGTTAGATAGCCAAATATGTGCATCCGAGCAGATGGGCTGTAGTTGAAGATATATATATTCTCATAAAGACGCCTCAAAACTTGAATCTCCATTAATAGAAGCAGAAACACAGACTTCCAAACCATGTATCTATGCTTTAGCGGAGTTGAACGGGATCCACGCAATGTAAAAAGATGTGGGCCACCTGTCAAGTGGCCGGCAATAGAGGAATAAAGAAAGGGCTCTGAGCCAATAGGTGCCATTTCATATGCATATAGCCACGTTGCAGCAAGCAGAAGCCCTGTCCATATGACAGCTAGTGCATAAAAATGAGTGAAGAACCACTGAGGGACGGTAAACTTCTGCAATTAACACACAAAATTGAAAACTTAATACCCAGTAGGAAAAATTGGCAGACTACTAAGCATGCAAATTGCACAGGAAGCCTTACATTTATTTCTCATGAACTTACATTGGAAAGGCAACACAACTTAAGGCAGGAACTCCCTTGAGTCACTAAAGATTATGACTGTTTAGTGTACAAAAAGTTCATTTCAGAAGCAAAGCCAGACAGCATGTCATTCTATCACAAACAAAGAACCTTAGCACTAAGAAAAAGATAATAACCAAACCAAAGCAACTTGGGCTAGTGACAATAAAAATAGTAATGGATTTCCAGAAAGAGAATAGGCTTAATTAAGATCAAAGTTTGTTTGAACAATTGTCTTGTCATGGAAACCAGAAAAAGGAATTTGCATACATCTCTCTTTCAGGGTGCCATGAAAAGCTCAAAGTTAAGCTTTCTGAATGAGATCAATGCACCTCTCACCACTATCTTCCCAACATAGTACTAGTGCATCTTGAAAGCTAAGAAACAAAAGGTTAACCAAGTTCTCTCACTAGTTAGAGGACGTCGTTTTATATACAGTACCAAAACAAGTAAATGAATCTGGAAGTTCTGAATTGGTGCCAAGAGAAAAGGAAAAGAAGAGAAGAAGCAACCGCCGAATAAACCATTTGCATCCCACCTCAAGATTACTCAAGTAATTAGGTCTTTTCCACCAAGATATCAAATAAAGTAGGACAACAAATACACATTGGCAATGTCTATCTAGCTCAAGAAATACCCATTGAAAACCAGAAATAAATCCTCAAGATGAAACCCATTTACTTCCTGTTCATAGATCCTCTAGCTCCTCAAGTTACTCGTCTCATTTCTCGACACCCTATTAAACCCGCATTTGCCTTTTCATGATCTCCAAAAAAAAAAGATATGTCACAATTTCCTTCTAAACCCATCAAACAACCACCAAGATGAAAACTCTGGTAAACTCATGGAAGCACCGAAGGCCACATTTACCAGAAGCCACTGATACTGACTACATGTTCTTTACTCCCTCGGGCTCACTTATTACTGCAACTCTCTTCATCCACTTTCCAGTTTTGCCATGATTTTCTCGGGACACTAAGTCTAGGATGAACGAATCTGACTCTGACTAAGAATAGCTTCGAAGCACAACTCAAGCAAGAATTCAAATCAAATACTTGAACTGAACTTCCACGAAACCGTGCATTCCAAACAGACCCCCGAAGGGCAAAACAAAAAACTAAGGAAATGCGAAGGAAGCAACATTAAGTGTTCCCATCACTCACAGACGGAGAGGACTGCATGATCTTGCCCCTCTTGGCGAACCCCATCACGGCCTGGTGAAGCCGACTGAGTCCCGGAAGAGGCAAGGAGGCGACCAACAAAGGCAAAATCCCAGCAATCCATGCCGCTCTCAGAAGCCCGACTAGTCCAATCTCCATCTTCTTTCGCAAGACTTCCGATTTCCCTTATCAAAACCAGAGCAATTTGTTTCTTTCGGTGCCGGAGAAAATCTGGGTTCAGGCGAACATTTTCTTGAACTCCTGGGAGAATGAATAAGAAAGTGAAGGATGGTTGCAGGAGCTTAAACACGGGGTGGCTACCGTGAGCAGCGTTGGAATCGCGGGAGTGCGAACCGTTCAAGAAAAGCGATACCAAGCGTGACGTGTTGAGATTCACAGAGATCAATGGAGAGGGAAGAGGAGGGCTCGCGAAGCCAAATTAGTTCCTCGACTTTGACATGTGCAATATAAATCTTAAACCTTTAGTTTATTTAATCTACTTCCTCAACTTTCTATTACGATACGAAGCCAAATTAGTTCTTTAATACTATTCACAACTTTTTTTTTATAATTATAGTGTTACCCATATTTTGGAAATATCTTTTCATTTAAATCCATATTCTTACTCAATTAAAAGTATGCAATCCTCACATTAGTTTTTTGAACTTTTTAATCTTTATAAAAACAAAAGTATGATAGTTTTTGTCTGAGTATAGTTCAATTTATGATCTATGTCATGAGCCGAAATTCCTCAAGCCGCGGGATCGTGACTGGCGTGTTTTTTTTTTTTTTTGCGACGTCTCAGAATAAGTCGCAGACTCATTTCTTTTTTCTTTTTTTTTAATCAAGCACATGCACAAGCATACAACTACATCACCCTACAAAAAATAACAATCCAATAGCAAGGAAAAACACATATATACATTATTATTATACTAGTTACAAGTGTATATACAAGCCCGTTTCCGTTTACAACCAAAAAAAGATGGGGGAGTTAGTCCTAGTCCCTCTATTAAGGATTCCCATCAAAAGCCCACATGCTTTGGCTTGAATTTAGGGTCATAGTCGAGGTCACGATACCCAGGGTCATTCGATTTTGATATACGATTACGGTTCTTTGATCTACTACTTTTACTAAAGTTACTATTATATATATATAGGAACACCGAAACGAATGGGTAAAGAGGAAGTCATACCTATGGGCCCAAAAAGAGTGAAAAAAAAAATGAATTAGTTTAACATCTCAGTAAGTAAATTGCCTAATTCTCGTATAGGATGATGCCTCGTTACTAAATCATGTGATTCTTGAAACTAACAACGTCGAATGGCCAATCGATGAGAATATTAACTTAGGCATTTATGGAACTAATGCAAACCAACAAGTCACGCAAACTTTTATTTATTATTTCGCATAATTAAAATCCATCGGTTCTTCCAGAATCCCTTGGGCATCATCTTGTCCCATCATGCACAATATCCTCTCGAAATACCTCGTAGACTGCATCCGAAATCCATTAGGTTTCATCTCGTATTCCTTTCACGGACATCATCCATAACCCATCAAGTATCATTTCGAAATCCATCAATAACGATATCACCCTAAAAGCCATGGATGACGGTTTATCCCTCATGTGACCACACATTCAAACAGTCACACGATATGGTTCACTTTAAGGCTATGCAAAAGGCCTCAACAGCATGTCTGCAAAGTGTGTAATATGAGTTATTGAAACCACATCGATAGGACTTACCGGTCATGGAGCAAAAACCGTGACTAAACCTAACATGTTTGAGTATCGATCTAGGCCAAACTTGATTTGGAACGATACACTTCAATATCGCTAAACCAAGAGAAAACTAACCCGGTATGCTTCCACGCACATCCAAGACTAATGTGAATCTCTTTCCGAACTATGTCACTAGCACATGTCAAGCAAGAAGCAAGAACCGTGACTTGACCCAACATGTTTGAGCTCCAACTTAGGCCATGCTCAATTCGGAACGATAAGTCTCAATATCACCAACCAAGAGAGACCTGCCCCAACATGCTTTCATGCACGTCCAAGACCAATGCAAATCTCTTTCCAGAACTCAGTGACGTGTTTTCAAGCGTAGAAAATATATATGAGCAATCCGTGTCAATAATCAATAATTTCTATTAAAAAGCACAACAAGCATGTGACATAAATTTGACTCGTTTCCAAACCTCGTACTTAAGAAATAATATGATTAAATCATAAAAAATTAGTATACAAGCAATCTACGTGAGTTCGAGGAATACTAAACAAGCAATATTAAGCTCCTTCAAGCACGATACGAATAGAATTCATGTTTGCATTACACAATAAAATGCTTAATCCAGTAACTAGTGGATCTACTTACAAAATCGGGATCTACAGCAGGGCAATGGGCAAAGACGAGCAAATGGTGGCTAACGGCTCAGGGCAGCAGTGGAAACGGCAAGTAGACAGTGGCCGAGAAAGGGAGACGGGGAGAGAAAGATGGGCAGGAGAGGGAGAGAGAGATGGGTGAGTGTTAGGAAAGAGGAGAATGGCAACCCTATTTATACCTGATGGCCTTCTTCCTATATTATGAGGTTCAATAATTATCTTTACTAATCGTTTTTAATGATGGCCCTAAGTGAAGACGTGGCTAGCCTGAGTAATAAGATGGCTTGCCTAAAGATTTTGCAAGATTTTATGTTATCCACCTTATGGCAATGTGTCATGACAAGAACTCATCTTGGTGCAAACGTTTCCTCCAAGTCACAAATTAAAACTAATCATTGCCTAAGTCTAAGAGCACACATAACATAATTAGCATTTATTAACTAGCTTCCAAATGCTACGCTTGGTCTATCTCCCTCCTTAAGTGGCGCCTAGAATCTCAATTATCGGTCTCTCTCCTTGTCTAGGTAAACTTGATGAGCAAGTCATAATCAGGGTAATCATTGCCCTAAAACCTAATTGAACAAATAAGCTTATGGGCATTAAATATCATTTAATGACTAACCTCAAAAAATAATGATGATTCTTGGCTCTTGTCTATTAAGGGGCAAAACTTGTTCTTCTAGTTTGTCCACCTAAGCTTATAGAGTCATCTAAACCTATAATATAATCATGGTTCAAAATAGGGGTCCGAATCAATGATGTCACAATCTCTATCATGGTTGACCCTTAAGAAGCCGCCCTCGGGGGAATAGATCTAGAGATATTGTGTAAAAGATAAGCTGGGACTCACTCTCTTAAGTTCATACATCATTTGACATTTGGATTTATTTTAAAAAAAAATTAACAACTTAAATATTCTTTAGGAGTCGCCTCTAGCCATGTAGGAGGAGCTACAAACCAATCGAGACGCCAGAGTATAGTTTCAATTCTTATGAAACCGGAGAATCTAAGTATATTGATTTTATATGGTAATGTTGCTATCAATACCCTTTCGGTACCTAATTGGCTAGTTGTTTAATCTAAGTATCTATGCAATTATTTTTATGGGGTTGTTCCACCAAAGTCTAAATTCAAACTAGTTGAATCTAGAAAAAGAAATTAACACGTAATTTATTAAAAGATAACGCGAACAATAAATACTCAATATATTAAAATGCAATACCATAAACAAATACTAAGGTATCGAAGACTTTGAACTAAAGTCAAAGAAAGTAAACTCAATATAACGTCAAAAAAGAATATCACAAGGCCACAGTATAAGTTCAGGCCAACAACCTTCATGAGCTTGTTATCGACAGTTAAGGTGAGCCTATGTTTAATGAAGTGATTCATGAAGAGCCTAAGATAGACTATAATCATTCATTAAAGGATGTGATGCTAAGTTTATAAGGGTTTTATTAAGTAAAAAGCATATGCTAATTAACCAAAGATATCCAAACTAACCTAATTGTAACTAATCTAGACTAACTATTGTAAATTTAAGATCAAAATGAACATTGGTCTAACATTATTATCTATATTTGTGCAATGTCCTCGATTGCCATCATAAGCCATAGCTCAACGAATGTTAGTTTTGGCACTCGATCAGTATTCACTGGATGCATAACGACATTCACTCAATTAAAGTAAGACATCAATAATATTCAAATGAATTTAATCAATTTGCTTAGGATCAGGTTGGAAATTAATCGTGCAATTTTTCGTATTTCATGTTTTCAAAAGTAAATCATGACATCATTGAATCTAAACACCTCCTATGAACCGGCTAAGGGCTAGATTGCCAAGTGATGGGGATTGAGTACTCGTAATGGATATTCGATAAAGGTAAAAGTTTATATACGAGCTATACAAGTTCACGAACGAAATTGGAACATGATCATTTTAAGCGAGCCTCGGAAGATTTTTAATAGTCTCATACGACCTCGAAATGGTTATTTCCTGTTAAAGACATGCTCGCTTCGCCTTCACCAAGTCTGTCATCGCCTCTTGTTGCCTCTGCCTAGTTTCTCTCCACCCGGTTAGTTGCTAATCAACCCGGTAAGCCGCCAAACGTCCATTTATTAGCTCCTTCGCCAAGTGTCTTATCTACCTAGCCATTTGCCACCTCCACCATGTCATGTGTCATCGCCCAACAACTCCTCCACCACCAGTCTTCACCGTAAGCCAAGTGGCGTGGGAGTCACCAAGCTGCCGCGACCTATCTGAACCTCCCCATGGAGGAGGACATACTAAGGTAGATTTAGAGGTATCGCTCGTGAAGAGACCCGAATCGGCATCCTTAAAAGACAGCTTAAAAGCAATGTTTAATCGTAATCTAATTCGATTCGATTCAATTCTTACAAACACAGACTCTCCCAAATCCATACCTCACATAAGCATGACATTTAGACATTTTAATTTTAAAAATTGTTTAATAACTTAATTAGTGACCACTAGCCTATTGGGATCGGCTAGAAACCGATCGAAATGCAAGAGTGTCGTCTCGATCCCTACGGAACTAGAGTATCAAAGGCTCAAGGACTTGTTTACACTAACATCTCTATTAGTGTACTTTCGATATCTAACTAGTTGGTTGTTTAATTTAACGTGATCATGTATTCTTGCTCATCATTTAAGGACCTATAAGTTCATTCAAACTCTAAGCGTCCGTGCGATTTGTTTTTGTGGGATCATTTTCATGCAAACCTAAACTAAAGCTAGATTAGTCTAAAAGACTATACAATTTATTGAAACACGATAATAAACACTCAAATAATTGAATACGACTACCTAAAGACAAGAACATAAAACCCACAACTCGTCAGACAATTAGAAATATATGGCCTTGTTATAAGTCTCAAGACATAATTCTTTGGAAGCTGTCTATTTGAAACTAAGTGAAGTTGATTCAAATGAAGTCTAAGCTAGACTATCCTAACCATTCTTTGAAAGAAGTGACGTTGAGTCTAAATAGATTTTATTAGACTAAGCACATGCTAGAAGATTTCGATAAGTCTAAATTAGTACAATCCTAGTGAACTTAGTTAACCTTTACAAAAATAAAGAGTGGAATAGACATTGGTCTAAACACCATCAGATCCACATGCGTTGTAATTGAGGTTGTCATTATCACGCTATGACTAAACATGCGCCAATCTCATCATTCTAGCATTCAATCAAACAACCCAAGATATGCATCGAATTACACCAAGCCTAAATATGCCTACACGTATTCATACATGAACGGTTAGAAAAGCATGTGGACCAAAATAACTAGTTGTTCATCAAGGACAACTTCTTCAATCTTTCCAAAAAAAAGGAGTTGATTAATTAAGTTAGGTCAATTCTAATGTTAAAATTTGATTTTCCAGGCAAGGCAAGCTTTCCTAAACAAGAATTTCAATTCTCAAATTTTCGGAATTTCTTAATACTAAAATATTATTATTTTTTAATTTTTACCATTAAAATATTATAGTATTTATAATATAAAACAGAGGCCCATGTCGGGCTCCGAACCGGGTCGGGTCCGGGCCCGACCCGAACGCGATGGGTCTAAACTCGCGGGCCCAGATCCCAGCTCGGCCCTGAACTGAAAGTGCCAGGCCCGGTCTCCTGGGCCTCTTTCCACCGGCACTCTCCTTTCTCAGTCGGGCGTCTCCCCGGCCCAATCGTCGCAGCCCAAGTCCAGGGGCGTCCAGGAGGGCCCAGGCCTGACTCGGCAGGTTGGTCCACACAAAGAAGGGCCTGCCCAGCACGTGCCATGCTCAGTGGAGCTCCGAGCTGCGACGTCGTCCTCTTCGCGCGGCGCTGCCGCCTCGGCTCGACGCCAACCTCAGGCAGCAGCTCACAGTCCCCCACGCAACAGCCAAAGTTATCGAAATAGACCAAACTCGGCGAAAAATAAAACACGAATCTCGCTTTGGCATTTTATCGAACACTTGAGGAGGTCAAACGGCGAAAACGCTCGTCTAAAACAGGGATAAACGGAAGTGGGGATAATGAGGCAGCGAGCATACCTGGTTCGCGTGGGTGGCGGCGGCGTTGGAAGCGGACGAAGCTTGGATGCAGGCGGGGAGTTGAGTGGCGGTCACGATCCGGCGGGTGTCCAGCGAACGTGGAGCGATCGACCCTTTCCTCCGGCCCCCTCCCTGTCTGCCTCGCCCGAAAAAAAAGAGCATAACTTAGTCCTCCTCTCTCGGTCTCATCTTCCTCGCGGTTTGCTGCGTTTTCTCCTCCCTGTATTTTTTTTTTCACCCCACCAGCGAAGACCTTCTCCTCTCCTCTCTCTATCCCCCTCGTCTCTCCACCTCTCTCTCTCTCTTTCCTACTTTTTCCCTTCTCCCCTTCGTCTATTCCGATCTGTCCCTCTCTCGTCTTCGTGTTTTTTTCTCTGCGCTTCTCTGTGTTTTTCCTCTCTATTCACCTTCTGTTTTCTCTCGCCCCCAGATCCTCTTCTCTCTCCTCTATCCTGCTTGTGCAGCGTTTGGATCTCTCTTGCCCGGGAGGCGGGAGCCTGACGCGATCGCAACGGTCCGATATTAGACGGCTTTTTTTTCAAAAAATAAAAAATATCCCTATTAAAAAATTCATTCCATAATTCATTTTTCAAAAAAGTTTTGTCAAATATTATTCTATTATATAGTTAGTTTTTTTATCCAGAACTCATTCTGAAATAGAATTGAGTGCGAATCATGTACGCCCTTAATGAAACCAATGAATCTAAATAAAACTAGAATCAATTTATGTGAGGGAGATCATGAGGTGAAAAAATGTAATGGAATGAGTCTGATGTCCAGCTTTAATAGAAAATTTAAAAAAAAAAAAGTTCGAGGGACCGCTCTGAAGACCGACCGGTCCGGTTCGGGGAGACCGGACCGGCCGGTTCACTTCCAACCGGTCCACGAGGACAGGCGCTGCCCTCTTGTCGGAATTTTGTCGAACACGTGGCGTGCGACAAAGGCCGCGTGTCCGTTTGCTCCCAAACGACGGCTGGCGTGCGAACAACGGCCGTCCAACACCTAGGCGTCGTCTACCCTCGCCACCACGACACCGCTGAAGCACCCACGTGGGCGGAGGCACGTGTCCTCGTCGGCCAACGCCATGCCCTTTTGCTTTGCTTTGTGGTTGTGGGCGGAACGGACGAGGTGAAGAGAGGGCGGTGAAGGGCGAGAAAAGGGTTGGAAATCGCTGGAAATTGTAGAGGGAGTTGTGGGCGTGGAGTGGTGACCGACGGGCTGCGACGACGTTGACCGGAGCGGTGCCGGCGGGGTGCGTTTCTTGGCTTGACAACCAGCCTGCAACTCTACCTCGGTGGGCAAGTAAGACCTGATCCGCGGACTGACGTGACCATCGATCGAAGGCTTCGACTTACATCTATACACCTCCCACAAACATCAGGTACCACTGTCCAAGGTAAGTGACTTACTCTCAATTGACTTGGGTACCCATATATATATTGTTCATTATGTCAAAGATTGCTTGTATGATGAAATGATTACACTGACTTACTTCTACCTAAATTAGGTACCTGTGCATAGTGTTCAATACTGTGAGAGTAGTTTGGATGCTGAATTATTATTATTATTATTATTATTATTATTATTATTATTATTATTATTATCGATTTATTGTTAAAAAAAGGGATTATTGGCCTAAAGTCCTGCGGGTAAGGTGGAGACTAAGCCATTCCCAGGTGACTAACTGTTAACGTTGTTGAGTAGCTTATAGTCAAATATTGGTAGCTATCCAATCTGCGGTCGCAGAGTGCTGACTTGGAAATTAGTAGCCAGACGGACATCAAAAAGAAGGGGTATCTGGAAGAAATAGCAAGTTTAGATACCATTACGAGACTTATAAAAGAACATTTAAGGATACGGCACCCACGATAGCAAGGACTAAAATTAGGAATTAGTTAACGAGATACTATATATCTCACCACTAAATAACCACCCTTTCAGGAACAGATCATGGACCGAAAGCCGGAACTGTCTCACTTCAAGGAGGGGGAGGAGAATCTCAGTCCAACCTCAGGACAGGGGGACGACACCAGGAGGAGGATGGAGCAGTTCGTACGGGAGACTTTCCGCGAGTTTGACGAAAAACTCCGTGAAGATATGGAACGAACTCGACCTAAAGAGTCGGAGTGGTTAGTCTCTAGGGTGGTGTCTAGCTCAGGAAGGGTGGCGGAGAAACACTCGATTAGGCTATGGGACTGGCATCCCATTCTGAGAAGGTGGATTAGTCATGAGTATTGGCAGCGATTCGAAGGGGAAGTTGGTGGACCCCTAGTGTTTCATATGGACTACCATGAGGAGCCTGACGATCCCGCCGTGTGTCCTCACACTTATGAGGGGAGTAGTAGTGAGCCAAAGGAAGGCAGTGTAGTGGATCCATAGTATAGGAGTCTAAGTTATGAGTTTGTAAATAGAGGTGCCACCCCTTGCTGTCTTTACTCAAGTCTATGTGGTGTGGTAATAAGAAAGGGGTGGCTGGGTCTTGTACTGTGTGGACTTGTGTGACGTTGCCTTATTTTGGGTGTGTGAAAGTCATGTACTTTTGTCCTGTGTTAGTTGCTGAACATTGTAAATTGTGTTCTTATGTTAATATTGTGCTTGTGTGTACTACTGCATTGGATGGTGTGTTACAGTTAATTAAATCGTTGAGAATAAGGCGCGATTAATAATTCAAAAGTCAACCGAAGAAAGGATTTTCTAAGTCTTAAGTAATGCTAAGACGGGACGTAGTGACAAAAAAAGAGAGAAAGATGAGAGACGAGAGCAAGACATGTGAGAACAAAAGGGAAAGAAATTTACGTGAGAAATAAAATAAAAAAAATTCGATCCGATCAATCCGGTTCCCTTCCATTAAATCAACAACCGGACCAAATCAATCCGATTTCAATTTTATAAAATTGGGAATAAGACCGATACCTTCAAGAACAGTCCAAAATCAGTCAATCCGATCCAGTTCGGCTGATTTAATTTGGTCCGAGCGGTTCTCAATTCAATTTATTCGTGCTTCTCACCCCTTATCCAGAACCGGCCGTAACGTTTGTTGGTTTTTGGGGGCAGGTTACTTTTACTAGTTACAAAACCCTACACCGAGCTCCTCTCCTCCTCTTAAACCAATTGCAGCGCACTCCCGAGAGCACTGAACCGAGCACACGACGCTCGTAACTCAAACTCGCCACCCATGGCCGAGCCCACGGCGGGAGGCGGCGGGCTTTCCGCGCCGGAAACTGGCGAGGACTTCCCCGCACCGACCGTGAACGGAGCTCATCGCACGCCGGAAGAGCTCGTTGCCAAAGCCATAGCTCCGGTGAAGAGAGAGTTCCTCCGACCCCCTCCGGTCAGGCCCTGCTCTTCCGGCCAGGGCGAAGCCGCCCCGGAGGCCAAAGGGAGCGCCCCGCAATCGGGGGTGGTCAAGGAGAAGAAGTCGAAACGCCAGCTGAAGCGCGAACGGCAGCAGGTCTCTCCTCTCTCCTCGCCATTTCATTGAGTGTCTACGTGTGCACGCGAGTTTTGACTGTGAAGATTTTGAGATTGTTTGTCTTGCGGATTTCTCTTGTAAGTGCGGTTAGAGATGGGACACGATGGACCTTCGCCTCGAGAAATGCTCAGCTCGCTGCTCAAACATCTCGACATTGATTCGCTTTTGTCTGATTGTGTAAAGTAAATTGAACATAAAAAGAGGGGGCACGCGGGTGATTGATAGAATTGAACGCATGGTCTCGTTCTCTGTTTATGTAGTTGCTGTCGACTTATATCTCAGAGCCATTACGTCAAAACTGAATCTTGTCCTGAGTAAGATGAGGGTCTGGACGTGAAAACATGATCTTGTGCACTGGTAAAAGCCACAGCGATGGTTAATGATCCGATGTGGTTACTAAAAATCCTGGGTTTGTTTTGAACTTTAACTATAAGGATGATGTGTTTATGGGAAGGCTGAGAAGCCAGTTGACGATTTTTTGTCAGGTGTTGTGTCAGTAGTATCTTAGGAGTATGTTTTTCAAATCTTTCTTACTGATCTGCTGGCACTGTGATGCTGAGGGGAAGCTCTTCTGATGTTGGAAAGGAATGAGAAGAATGAGTATTTGGCACTTATGGGATGTTATCTGTGTTCTGTTGCTAAATTCTGGTATTATGATTGATGAAAGGACACAGTTAAGATTAACAGTTTTTGTCACCTGCTTATGTAGAGAAGGCAGGAGTTCTGAAACTAGGACTTTCGCATAAATTGTGTGGTTTTTAGTAGATATAGCGATTGACAGAATTGTTGCTTCTTTGCTCTCAGATATCTGATTGTGCTTGCTTGTTCCTTTGATTCTAGTCCAGTTCTAAGTTCTCTGATTCTAAAAAATCTATTTGCTCCCTTGCATTTAGTGTCTGACCATGATATATCTATTTCTAATTGTTTAGGCAAAGAAATCTGCTTTAAATCTCTGTCCTGAGATTGCAAAAACCGGTGACATAAACTCATGTCGTTACAAAGATAAGTGCCGCTTTAGCCATGACCTGGAAGCATTTAACACTCAGGTACTAAACTATTAATCTGCTGATCATACCTTCGCTGTTGTTTTTGGGATATTTTGGATTCATCTATCATTCATTTTTTGGTCTTTTAAATGAAGAAACCGGCTGATTTGGAGGGAGAGTGTCCTTTCTTGGGTGCTGAGGAGCCGTGCCCTTTTGGTTTAGCCTGCAGATTTTCTGCTACACACAAACACGCTGCTTCTTCCTCTACCCCGAGTTCTCACAAGAAAAGTTTTGAAATGAATACACTGAAAAAAGATGTACAGAAACTATTGTGGAAGAACAAAATGCGACTCCCTAAGTCTGAAGCCTGTCTTAAAACCCTTGGCCTTCTGGTAAGTATACCGTGGCTCCTATACTTTCTCACTTTAGATGGATTCCGATCAAGTTCTAGTCTTATGTCCCTTGAATCTTTTGTCCATCTTGTTTGCTGTTTTTACGGATTTTCTGTGTACTCTGCTTAAACGAACTGGATATTAATATGTCAATCTTGTTTTCTTTTTTCAGGTTCACAATAAGTCAGTGAAGAAGATTTTGGAAGAAGTGGAAAGTAAACAACCTGCTTCAAAGGACTGTAGTGTTGCTAATGGAAATGGCTGTAAAGATGGGATTCCTAGTGAAATGACTAGTGACGTGGACCATCCACTGGAAGTTGCCGAGGAGGATCGTGCTGTCGCCGTCAATGATGCTGTTGCTGATGAACTCCGGCCCCCCAAAAAGCAGAAAAATGTTATTGAAGAGGAGAATTCCACTAGCATAGCCGAGAATGGTCATTTTTCTTAGTGTCATGGTGAATCTTCATTGTAGCTTCTTTTTCTTCCATGAATCTGGAACTTATTGATTATGTTGCAACAGGAACCGATATCCTGCAGAATGCCTCTAAAGAATGCTACACACTAAATGAACAAGATGCCTCAACTGATAATGTGATGACAGAGAATGATAGAAGTCTTAAAGTGCACCCACGTGAGAAAAAGCTCATTGATTTGAGAGATAAGCTGTACCTTGCACCTCTGACCACTGTTGGAAATCTACCTTTCCGAAGGGTTTGCAAATCTTTAGGAGCTGATGTAACATGCGGCGAAATGGCTATGGGTACAAATCTATTGCAGGTATGTGTATATGATATGTGAATGTTCTATGCACTCATGTTTTCACTCTGGCATTCTGAAGCTTTTATCATTGAACATTATGTACTTTTGCTTTCATGCAGCCATGCATTTTATTCCTTTTGGGTTTGTGTCACATGCTATTCGATTGAATCAAGAAGAATTATTTTTGGGGGCTCTAATATCTCCAGTTTCAAGAATCTCATTAGTAGGATTGGACAAAGTCGAGCTTTGGATATGTTGCTTGGTTTTTATTCTCTTCCCTTTGGTAGGAGTAATGTTGTAAACTAATGCACTTTATATCAAATGCCTCTACATACACTTCAAGGTTACACTTTCTTGATGGATGTAGTCATCTTGACATGAGAATTGACATCCTGGTTACTCAATTGCATTAGCATTCTTCTCCCTGGATTTACTATTTTGTATTGACATATCATTTCTTATTTGCCACTTGATGGTTGGACAGGGTCAGGCTTCAGAGTGGGCTTTGCTGAGGCGACATTCATCTGAGGATATATTTGGTGTCCAGATATGTGGGGCTTATCCAGACACTGTAGCACGGACTGTTGAACTCATAGATAAGGAGTGTATGGTAGATTTCATTGATATCAATATGGGGTGCCCGATAGATCTAGTTGTTAACAAGGGTGCTGGATCAGCTCTTCTTACTAAGCCAATGCGGATGAAGGCCATCATAGAAGCAGCTTCTGGCACAGTAGACACACCCATCACTGTCAAGGTATATGAATGATCAGTCGATTCCTAATGGGCTCGCAGAGTAAAAACAGTGAACTCACTCGGTGACATCTAAGCAAATTGGAAAATGTGTTCATGATTTGTTTCTTTGGCTCCAGCTTGACACACTTTGTCATATTGTGTACCTGAGCTTCTTCATATTTCCTTGGTTAGTTTGGGAATTTTTCTTTCAAATTTATCTTCCAAATTATTTGATTGGTAGGTCAGGACAGGTTATTTTGAAGGGAAAACCCGGATTGATTCACTGATTGCAGATATTGGTAACTGGGGCTTAAGTGCAATTACCATTCATGGTCGATCACGTCAGCAGCGTTATAGTAAGCTTGCTGATTGGGACTACATATATCAGTGTGCTGCAAGAGCCCCCGACTCTCTGCAAGTCCTGGGGAATGGGGACATCTTTTCTTATGTTGACTGGAACAAGCACAAGTCTGACTGCCCCAGCCTTTCTACGTGCATGATTGCTAGAGGGGCACTACTTAAGGTCTGGAACTCAATTTGCTTTCAATATTTATATTGTGATAATATCCTGAGTTTTAAATTCATTACTATATCAGGGTTCTATTATGCTAAGTTTAGATGGTAATATTCATAATCTTTTTCCAGCCTTGGTTATTTACTGAAATCAAGGAACAGAGACACTGGGATATTACTTCTGGAGAGCGGTTGAACATTTTGAAGGATTATGTTCGCTTTGGACTTGAGCATTGGGGTTCGGACAGAAAAGGTATTGTCATTTTTGCTCCCCGTCTCTTTAGATCACTGATTGATGAGAACACAAGTTACTGCCACAAAGAGATGTGGAAGGACTAGCCTTTTTTCTTCTGTTGTCAGTAATGACGAAAACAGTAGAACCTCTTTCTTACATAGGAGTGGAGACAACTAGACATTTCTTGTTGGAATGGCTGAGCTACACGTATAGATATGTGCCAGTGGGGCTTTTGGAAGTCGTCCCTCAGCAACTAAATTGGCGCCCACCCTCCTATTATGGTCGGGATGACCTGGAGACACTGATGGCATCTGATTCTGCAGCTGACTGGGTATGATTTTCTCGTTTTCCCAACCCAAAATTTATATGGAAACATGCCGTGAGCAGCAAAGCTCATAAGTGCTGATGTGAATTTCCTTCCCCTGCAGATTCGAATCTCAGAAATGCTGCTTGGTAAAGTCCCAGATGACTTCACTTTCACGCCAAAGCATAAATCAAATGCTTATGACAGAGCAGAGAACGGCTAATTATGGAAAGTTTTGCATGATATGACCATTATTTTGGTGGAGTAATTTTGGTCCTGCCACGTATTGGTGTGTCAACCATGCTGATATGCCTTAGAGGCTGCAAATTTTGTTATAGAATGAGCCTCAGAAAATTACCCATGCAGCGTCTGGAAATGGCCATCAACAGGACGGCAAGGCCGCTGCGTGGGCATTGTCAAAGCAATGTACTACTTAAACAAACCGTGAGATGATTATTGTCCATCTTGAAATGTCCGTTTTTACCTTGTATCCAATAAAGCATAAAAATATATAAAACTTGGACAACCTTTTTGTTTCTCATTCGAGGACTTAAAAGACTTAGATTTGATGGAATGATCGCTTTCATTTATTATACAGGGCCTCTGAGCATGTACTAGCAATAGGCATAAGGAAGGTCCTATTTATCCTTTTTCTCTGTCTCTAACCTGGTTAAAGACTGTTCGAGATGGGAATATCGAGTTTTGAGTTGCACTTGTTTCATGAGAACGCGGTGAATTATCTTAATGATCTTCGAGGGTTGCGTTCACAAAACCTGGTGGAGTCTAAACTTGGATCTTTGAGAGAGAGAGAGAGAGAGAGAGAGAGAGAGAGAGAGAGCACCAAATTTACAATGGCCAAAACCATTGCTGGTACTGTTATAGCCAAACCTGAATAAAAATGGAGGGACTGCCCATGAAGCCATCCAAGCTTTAACACACGCGAACTTCGACCAGCAAGAGGTGTTCCCCATGGTGTTACATAGCAACTGAGCAGGGCGGGTAAAGTGCGCGATCTGGAGAGCCATGAGTCAATGAAAAAGCAAGAACCGCCTTAGATTTTGCTCATCCTTGGCAGCTTCATGAAACATATGAACTGCTTCAAGCGACCAAAGGGGGCTTCTGATCCCCTAGCAACTGCAGAAAGAAACGAAAGAAGCCAGATCTCTCTTTTAGGGGAAGCTACAGACGGAACAGAACGGATGCATATGGTCACTGAGCTCAATACTTCGCTAACGAGGAGAGTGCGAATCTGACTTCTTACAGCACATGATACTAATATGAATAGCGAGAACAATAAAATTGAGAAGAGAACTCCGTCTAATCCTTAATCAATTTCTATCATCAAGTAAATATGAGGCAGTTAAGCAGAGCTGGTATACAGTGGAATACTCGAGGTTAACAAGAAAAAATCATCAGAACAAAACTTAATCTTCTTATACCACCCTCAAGAACACAGGAAACAACAAATCCTACCCATTTTTTAGTTTCTCAAAACTGGAGATAGGGCCAATATATGGAGGCGTTGGATTTTGGGAATCCGAATTTCCCCAAGGCAGGCCCATTACAATAGCAATTAGATCATTCTTAGATCATTCCCATACCCCTCACCCCAAATCATGAGACACACAACAGCACCAGAGACTAAGGATGTCAACTAAACTGGGTGCTCAACCTTCTCTTCCTTTTCGCTCCGAGCTTTAACCCAACCCCCGTCAATGGACTCTATGCTTCCATTCAGGCCATCATCCAGAAAATCGCCAACTCTCTTCACCTTGACCTCGGTGGGCTTGACCGGGTAATTCCCCGAGAAGCAAGCATAGCAGAAGTTTGGTGAGTCACTGCTCAGATACTTCTTCAAGCTATCGAACGACAGGAATGCGAGTGAATCTGACCCGATGAACTCCCGTATCTCCTCCACAGTCATCCTGTTAGAAATCAACTCCTCCGAGCTCGGCGTGTCCACTCCATAGTAACAAGAAGCAATTATTGGTGGACTCGCAATCCTCATGTGGACCTCCTTGGCCCCTGCCTCTCTAATCAACCGCACAATCTTTGATGAAGTGGTTCCCCTCACAATCGAGTCGTCCACAACAACAACTCTCTTACCTTCCAACACTCCCCGGACCGGTGCGAGCTTAAGCTTCACCCCGAAATCCCTAATGTTCTGGTTAGGCTCAATGAAAGTCCTTCCCACATAGTGAGACCTAATCAACCCCTGTTGGAATGGGACACCAATTTTCGCGGCGTAGCCAAGAGCGGCCACGACACCCGAGTCCGGCACCGCGATCACAACGTCGCACTCGGCTGGGGACTCAGTAGCCAGAATCTCCCCGTATTTAGACCTCGACTCATAGACAGACCTACCGAACACAATGGAATTCGGCAGAGCAAAGTAGATATGCTCAAAGATGCACTGCTTTGGCTCGGGGTGCGGCATCAAGCAGAGATTATGCTCCCCATCCTTATCAATCACCACAACCTCTCCAGGGTTCACTTCCCTCACATAAGTGGCCTCAATCAGATCAAGAGCACAAGTCTCGGAGGCGAAAACATAAGCACCATTGCTCCTCCTACCCATCACCAATGGCCTAAACCCATGTGGGTCCCTAACAGCGACGAGTTTATCCTCAGTCAAGAACACCATCGAATACGCACCTTTAAGCTTCTCACAGGCCTCGATGATGCGCACGAAGAAGGGCCTCGCCTTCGAGATTGCTATCAGGTGGAGCACCACCTCGGTGTCCGAGCTGGTGTTGAAAATAGAACCGCTCTCCTCGAGCTGTGCACGGAGGGACCCGTAATTCACCAGATTGCCATTGTGCGCGACCCCAACGGACCCGAACCGGTACCCGGCGACGAAGGGCTGGACGTTCTTGAGCATAGAGGAGCCAGCGGTGGAGTACCGCACGTGCCCGATCGCCGATTTTCCCGGCAGCTGGTCGAGCCTCGTCTGGTTAAACACCTCGGACACAAGCCCGACGCCCGTTATGGTCTGGAGCACGTTGTCATGGACGGCAACGATGCCGGCGCCCTCCTGGCCGCGGTGCTGGAGCGCGTGGAGGGCCAAGTAGCAGAGCCGCGAGGCCTCCGGGTCGCCGTAGATGCCCACGACGCCGCACTCCTCGCGGGGCTTGTCGTCGGGCACGTCGACGACGGCGTGGTTGGGGTGGTCATCGGAGGCGAAGAAGCCGGAGAGGGGGCTATCCGAGGAGGCGGCGGCGGCGGCTGAAAGCTTGGGGACGGGGGGAGAGAGGAAGGGTTTGACAAGGAAGAGGGGTTTAGAGACGGTTTTCGGGAGGGGGGCGCAGTGGTGAAGAGAGAGAGCGGTGGCGGTGGGCTTGGAGCAGAGGGAGGAGCGATGGGCCGGGGCCGAGGCCGGAGCTGCGGCTGTTGAAGCCATGCGAGGGTTGAGGAGGAGGAGGAGAAGAAGAAGAGGAGGAGGCGGAGAGAGATGATGAGGAAGAAAAGTGAGAAGGTTGTTTCGCAGAGAGAGCGAGGGAAGACGACGAGGAGGAAGAAGACGAGGGAAGCCTTCCTCAAGCCGGAGGCAAAACAAAGTTGGTCCTCTAGGTCTTTGGAGTGACTTCTTTTATTACGTCAAAAAGGGAAAAAAGAATCAAGAAAGGTTAGGGGAGGAGAAAAATTAAATTACCGCCCCGTGAGATTGGGGAATTTCCCATTTCCCCCCCCCCCTCCAAAGGCATTGTTTTGGTAAAAATTGGAACTTTCGAGCTTCAGCTGAAGTGAAGACTTTCCAAGAGAGCAAAAGCCAATCCTCTCCCCAACCTTATACCCCCCATTTTGCTTCCCTAAAAAGAAATGGAGTTTACCCTTTTTCAATGAGTTGGGAAACTTTACCAAAGTGAATCCCTTCTACATGCTTTTCATTTTTATGCAGGATTTCGTTGCCATAATTGAGAATGACATATTTAGGAAGGTTTCTTGATATGCATCGCGAATCTATCTTTTCTTTTTCCTTTTACTGTCTCCATCTGTGTCGATGATTGGGAAAATGACGTCACTGAACTTTGCCCGTATGCGCAACGTCGTCCTTGGACTTTCGATTTGTTCATATATGTGCAATACGGTCGTTAAAATTTTAATTTATCCAGTGTGATAATTGAGCTTTTTGTACATATTTAAACTAATATCTGAACTTGAATTAATGGAAGGACAATATCAAAATTTTTCATATAGTTCATGGATGGATTATTTTGACCATGAATCAAAAGTTCATGGACTATGTTACATTCTAAAGTAAAGTTTTAAGGACTATTCGTGCTATTATTTCTTTATGCTTTTGTCCACTAAAGAAATTATTGAAGAGATGGAATTGTTCTTTATCAATGACCCATTTAAAAATTTAGAGAGATGTAATTGTCTAGTAGAGAAATCATTAAGGAGATGAAATTATCCCTAATTAATGAAGTAAAGCTCAAATTAAGGGACCCCATTTACATACTTTCCTTCTGATGTAGGACATGATTACCACAATTAAGAATAACACATTCAAGTAGATACTATCATAAACGTCATGAGCCTACCTTTCTTTCTTTCCTTTTTTTACACCTCTGTGCACGTTGATAATTTTATCCAAGTACAGAAATTATTAAGAATTTGGCAGACTGTTGAGCATATGTCCAAATCAATTGTCAAGTAGAATTTAAGAAAACATCGAATATAAAAACGATGTTTGTAATATAGAAAAATATCCAAAAAAATCTTTTTAATTTGTTGAATTTATACAAGCAAAATGGAAGAAACAAAAAAGAAATCCCTTTAAAAAAATTTACTACAAAATCCCAACCGCGTTTCACAGTACAAGGAAAAGTTGAAAGATTAAATTTAGTTAACTCAATACTCCGCCTAAAGTAAAAGAAAAGTGTTAATGAAAGCCAAATTTCATTAAATTTGGATTGACAGAGACAATGTCCATTTTCACTTTTCCACAAACAATGGGTTTAAATTTGAAGGAAACCCACAATAGAAAAGAACTAAAGTGAGGAAAATTGAATAAATGTCGAATCCATCAAGGGAGATTTTCATATATCTCGTGTAAATATAGTGTATTTAGTCATATAGGGGTAGCCATATGAAGGGTGGAAACAATGCCACCCTTTTCAAAATAAGCGGCTTCATTAATACTTCCAAAATATTAATTAGGAGCAAATTTTAAGTAAACTTTAGCGTATATATTTTAATGAATTACTAAATTAAAATTTACAGAAAAAAGGTCAACTGCTTATGCATTTAACCAAAAATACCAGTACATTATGCAACATAACTAGATGGAAATCCACGGCTTGCATAGAATTAATACGCTTCGTTAATAATCGAAAAGATTTAGAGAAATTTTTCTAGCAATTACAAATTATGGAATAAATATATTTTATTGTTTGATCTCTTTAAAAAGAGAACTATGGCCCTTGCATTGTACGTGACATTATATTGAAAAAAGTTATGTATAGAGATAATTCATGGCCCCATGATAAATTTCTTACCAATAATAGTCTTCATTGGAACTCCAAGATAGCCGGGGGGGAAAATAAATAGGGAGTTGAAAAGGACATGAGATGTTTAGATGCATTGACATTCTTTATACATTCGTACGCACATATATACATAAAGGGAAAATATTTTATTAACGCCAATTAACTTTTAATTGACAACTTCATCCGTGGATTTAATAGGAAAAAGAAAAATAAAGTCAACATTCAGTTTACCAACTAGAGACCTCTCGAAATACGAAGGGGTCATTTTGGACTTGAACTAGAGACCTCACCCCGAGTTTCCAATACCATACAGCTATCGTTAAATTAGGCAAAATGCCATATCACTTAGTTATAGATCGAATTAGATCCGCCCGTCATAACTCATACGTCGCTTTCTCTCCAATTGTTTACGAACGAGAGCGACATTCTAAAAAGTTTCGAAAAATTCCCAAAACAAAAATGCGAATAATACTACATGGCAAAATCGTATTTTTCCGAATGTTTTGGGAGTTTCGTATTTTGAAAAGAAAAAAAAAAGAAGCGAAAATTATCGTAGTGGAAAAATTCGGAAAAAGATCCAATGACCGCCCCAAAAGTCAGTCAAGTAACACAGTTTCGGACAAGAATCATTTAATTTTTCAGTCCGAACAAGCGACGAAGTTGGATCGAAAAAGGCCGATGCCCAATGCCGTCGTCGGACCATCGACCACGCACTACTATTTAAATTGCACTTTTTGACCGGCGGAACGTTCCGGGAACTAGACAGGTGGGAACCGCAGCGCACCGTGACGGTGACCTGCGCATCTCACTTCCTCAATCGCCGCTGGCTGCTAACTACTGCGCGAGAAAGAATTGGAGGAGGTTTAGTTTGGTATGAAAGTAGGCCCATGCTTGGGACAAGTATACGCTATCCCGTTCCCGTCATTCTATTGATATTTTGACAAATCTTAACCGCTCGATGTATTAATAATAGGTTTCGCAGCTACCCTTGCTAGCTTAGATTAGTGGATTGGATTGACGGGACACCGGCACAAGTAGAGGATCTCGTCCCTCATACTTAAGCTAGCAATGTTGAGCATGGTCTCCCTTGCGTAATATGAGGAAGGATTGGGCGAAACACGCATCCTAACTTAGATTACCCTTACCCATATTCGGTCACTGTCGCTAACTACGGCGTTAGAAAGTACTGTAGGAGGGTTGGATTGGTATTAAAGTACGTCTACACTTAGGATAGGGATACGCTATCCCATGCCCTTATCCTATTTGATATTTTGAAAAATCTTAACCTTTAGATGTATTAATAATGGATTTCTCGGCTACCCTTGCTAGTTTAGATTAGTGGATGGATCGATTAGACACCGAATAAGGACACCGATAGAGGTAGAGGATCTCGTCCCCTATACTTAAGCCGGCAATTTTGGGCATGGGCTCGCTCGCATAATATGAGGAAAAACTAGGCGAAACATAAATTACAGGGAGAAAAATAAGGAAAATTGCCATAAAAAGATTATAAAGTTGTTGTGCGAGTATTAATTCAACTTTAAATACTTAAATCTAACAATTTAATTATAAACATCTTGATGATTTATCAATATAATTATTTTGGCTAATTTTGGCCCCCAATTTTGCTATTTTGGTAGATGGCTGTCTGGCTAAATTGGACAATTTGTATATTTTTATATTTATAAATGTTTGTGAATTTTATCTTTTATATTTTTGGTTTTCTTTCTCTGTTATTGGTCAGGCCCCAACCAGTCTTTGGCGAGGACTGGCCACATTGGCCTTAGGCAAGGCTTGCCCTCTTCGACCCTTGCCAATTGGCAGTCATCAGCATAACCATTCGTCGAAGAACTTGTCAAATGTGTAGATCAAGTTGGGTTTGGTCTGAGCCAAGTTGACTCATTTGATTTGTTTTGATCAACTTTTGCATAATATAAATATAATGACTCATACCCGGCTATTATTATTAAGATACTTTCATATTTAACTCAATTTAGAAAAATTCAAACCCAAACTGCAGTGACTGTAAGATTGGGTGAGGCAAGAAAGACTCATAAAGGCGGGTTTGGTCCAAGTAAATTATGAACCCATATAATACATATATATTTGTTGGGCTTTATTATCATAAACATATTTATGACCCCTTTACTAATTATAATTAATCCATGTAATAACTCAGGTTATCAAATATTAGACAATAACCCATTTTGAAGCTTTACCGTCGGAGGATGAAGGAAAAAATTCATATAATTTTTTTTAAAAAGGGCAAAAAAGCAGTTCATGTCAACGCGAGCCCTACTATGCAAAATGACCTACGTCTACGTTAGCTATTGCTCACAAAAATTGATTAGAATGACTAAATTGACATTTTATCAAAATGTTTAAGATTAAATTAGTACAATTAAAATGTGATGACAAAATTGGTCATCATACAATATGTTTATAACTTTTTGGACAATTTTCTTTAAGAAAATCAAATGTAATAAGGCGCTTAGATCCATATGTGGACGTAAAATAACACGTCTACATCGTTACTCGGTTATTTGGCAGGCACGCAAAATCAAAGTATGACATTTTGTGCTATTATATATGCTGACACGAATAGTGATATTGATTATGACGTGCCCATATGAATCTTTAGACTTATATGCACTTTCAAAATCAGAGGGATCTATCATGTTCATGGGCGGCGGTGCTTCCACAGCTTGCCGTCGACCCCACTCACATAATCTCATTTCATGGCGCCGTTATTAACGTTCTCTTAATTAATCAATTTGACCCCAAAAAATTCTTGGTTTTGATTTTGAACCCCACTAAAGTTTAATTACATCAATTTGACCCCGCCCTCGACTTTGAAACCAAAGTGAAAATCACCTCAGCTTCTACTTGCCTATTAGGCAATTAAATAAAAAAGGAATACAGGGACCCTTTAATGCCTTCAATAAAGCAGCCTATAGTAATATTCGTATTTTTCCTGTGTAGCTAAAAAGGAAATTAACGATTTTAAAAAAAAAAGATCTTAGTTTCACTCTATAATTTATTTTTGCCACAACTCTCGCTCTAATCATGATTATGTCTTCTTATTAATGCCCTTTTCCCATTTCTATTTCGTTTTGGTGAATTATTTTGCTAATCTAGAAATGAAATTAAGCTTTGGCGAACTAAGAATTATGTGTTCTCTTTCAGGGTATAATTTTAGAATAACTTGAATTTCTATTATTAATATGATGCTGACATCCTCCAAGAAATTTATTAAAGAGTTAACAAAGAAAACTCATTGCAACTCCGACGTTCCAATTTATTACAAAAGATCCTAAACTATATCTATTGTAACACCCATAATAATTTTTTTTTGGTAACCAAGACCATATTGCTTGTGGCAGTGTGACAAAAAAAAAGGCTATGTTTTTGTCAAATTGATACGGGTTCTGAGTAATAGCAGCATAGAAAAAAGTTCAAGGTACCCATACATGGAGGGCAAAGTTTATGAATTTTTTATGGTAGATAAAGAGTATTTTTGTGAATCTGATACAACTTATGAAGTTTTGGTGACACAAAAAAGAGATTTTGGGATAATTACAGCACAATGGACATTGTGTAGGGTTTTTTGAGGTACTTTCTATTTAACTTTATAATATGGAGGGACAAAAATTTGATCTTCTCCATGAAGTATGTTTTATATGAGCACATTTAGCAGATTGCGAAGGTCGACTTGTGAAAAACAGGAGAGTCCAAGTAGATTGATGAATTTCGCATCTACATGAGGTTTTGGAAACAGCGGATGACGGTGACAAGGAAAAAGATCAAGAGATTAGAGGAAATAATTATTAATTCCCCCCTTTTTTATCGGATAACAAAATTAAATAAATCATTACGCGAGAGAGAGCCCGTCTCCCTCAATATCCGTGATAAAAGAAAATAAATTATGAAAATCAAAACAAGATGAAAACCTATTTTTATTTTTTGTTCCCTCTGATAAGATTATAAAAGGAAGGCATCTCTTGTGGTCACTTTCGGCCGATCCTCAACGCACGGAAAGCAGTATTACTTTCGAGCCACGAGTTTCCCAAGCTCGCAAATATGACAAATGGCACGCGGCTGGATCCGTACGGCCAATGACCGCGCCCAGAAATCTGGCGTGAGGTTCTGGATTTTGTTCCGCAAATTGACTTTAAATAGTTAAAACTCACAAGTCTTGGTAACGATAGTATTAAGTATTACCAAGTTGATTAATTAGTCCCAAATGCATAAAAAGAAAGAAGAATATTCCCGAGAATGCGATTGTTCAATCGAGGAAACTTGGATATCTTCACGCTCACGCCAAACCGCTGCTATAAGGGTTGTTCGAGAGTTTAGATACATTCGATGAAAATCTTTGGATTCTTTTAATGGGATTTCTTGCTTCTATTGTTTCGGTACTGCATTTAACTTAAGGAACGAAGACAAATTAATGGGTAGTCGCGCCCAGAGAGAGAGAGAGAGTATTTCTTAGTCCTTTAAATAATCGTGCCACCGCGTCCGTGCCACTGCGGCATAAGCAAAAGGCTTTAGGTATCGTCCTAAATTCTGATCGCGTATGAATACATGTGGAAATACGTATCTTCCCGACTTAGAATTCAAGGAGAACAAAGCTAATTCTTGAAGATCTCCCTTTCCCTTTCTCTCTTCCTTTTCTCCCGAAAGCGAGCGTCGGGCCATGGAGCGCCACGGGGAGTGGCTAACTGGCGTACGGACCACAGAGAATCTGGGCACACCAAAATATATTCCATGTAATCGAGCGGTTTTGGCGTTTGGCTGTTCCACTTTTAAACGTAAAAAAAAAGAAAAGGAAAGAAAAGAAAAGAAAAGAAAAGAAAAACTAAAAAAAAGGGGGGGAATATTAATAATAAGGGAAAAAAAAGAACTAAGGAGGCTCCTGGTCCACCCATCAACTCCCATTATCTCTTCCGTCAAAATATTCGAAAGAAGGACGTTTTTCCGTTCGGGAAAAGTTGAGAAAAGCTGGAGGGGTTAGCGGTGGGCGGCGGGGTCAACGGGGACGACTTTGACTTTTCGCGGAAGTTGGGAATCCCTCTTTCCTTTTTCTTACTTGAAAACACTTGGGAGGGATGAGGGTGGCTTAGCTTCTCGAAGTATTCGGGAAAGAATTTAAATAATTAATTTGACCCTCGATACTTCTGAAAAGCTTGTCGGCCGAATCATTTTGACTGATTTTAATTGGAAATCACTGACGTGAATGACGGATGTTCTACTTGAGACACGATTAATTTTTGTGTGAATAATTTTTGAAACTAAAACATCTTTATTCTCTTTTCTTTTTGGTTTTTTTTTTATATTAATTTCCCTTTGAGACCATAGGTTGGCTGGGCCGTGGGGCAAGGCGCCCTTGCCTTCAACTGGAAAAATGAAAAAAAAAAGACAAAGGGAATAAGAAAAGTTCTAAAATATAAAAATTATCCATATCAGCGTTGATCATGCTATATAGAACAACTGACTTTTGCGTTGGCAATTTTTAACCAAGATTGGCCGAAACGACTGAATTTATAAATTGTCAAAAGGTTTATGATTAAGTTGATCAAATGAGAATGGTAATAACTAAATTGATCATATTAAAAGGTTTAGAACTTAATTTATAAAAATATACTAGATTTAGGATTTTTTTTGTCTTTTTGTTAATTTCTCTCTAAATTATCAGTACGTCATACTTTAATAATACAATGTCAAGTTTGGACCATATCGTTGGTTCACTTTCACCTTACCCAAATGTTGCCCACTATAAAAAATAATTGCATAGGGCGGACACATACTCAACCAACAGCTCTGATCTATTAGGAAAGCCATAGAGGGCGATCTAATCGGTGAACACTTTATTAAAGAGTATCTCTAAAGCATTTGTTAAGTCTTCCTAAACGTGTTTTTGATATATAATATTTCTTATTCGGGATGAGCTAATTTATTAAAACACGTGTTTCTTCCGTTCTCCAGGCGTCTTTGAAAAATAATATTTCTATTTTGAGTTAACTAGACCACTGCTCTATGGGTACTCGTTAACAAAACCCTTTTACAAATCCAAGCCCGGTTTGCTAAATCATATTAATAAATCACCATTATTTTAATAAATCATTCAAATGGCTCATTTCAGTAATTATATCCTTCACTTTTACTAATTTATGCATCTATTGGCTTAACATGAAAAAAAAGGCTTAATACCTAAAAAGCCTTTCATGTTAACTTTTATCTCAATTTTACCTTTTGCCTTATAAAAAATCTCAAAATTTAGGTTCACTTTCAATTCTACCATATACTCTTTTTCGTCTATAAAAAAACCTTCAAATTTAGTTCATTATAAGCTTTTTTTTTGGTCCTATGAAAAATCCATAACTTTAGATCTTGTCCCAATTTTACTATCCAATCCCAATTTTTTCCTAAAATTTTAACAATCTCATAACAAAACTACATAAGCTAGGGGCTTTTTATGAGAAGTTTTTTATTTAAGGTAGAGTTGGGATATGATTTAAAGTTGGAAATGTTATATGTGATAAAAAGTAAAATTGGGACCAAAGCCAAAATTAGACGGTTTTTTTTTAGGGCATTAGGTCATTTAAAAAAAGGGTTTTTGGGAAGTCATTTACGAAACTCATCTTAGATGTCGGGCGGGCTTGGGTTATTACTGGGGAGAAGTGGACTTGGGTTTTTCGGTCAAGGTTCAAACGGTGTCAAACCCGGCCCGTTTTCCACTCTTCTCCGATTCGGTCGGTTCGATCCGGGTCAAATTCGGGTCTCAGGAATTCAGCCATAGCAAAGAAGTCTATCTCTCTCTCTCTCTCTCTCTCTTTCTCTCTCTGTGCGCCCTCCTCTTCTTTCTCCGCTTGATCTCTCGCAAGACACGAGCTTTTGTTGACCGAGCTCCGGCATTTTCAATGGCGCCGCCTCCAGGACCTTACTCCGGGACCAGCACTCTCGCTTTGGTAAGCCCAATTCGACTTCCTTTAGTTTGATTTGGTTGAGAGGGGAAAGGGGAGGAAAAAGAACAAGAAATCGATCTCCACTTTGATTGATTCGGGCTGCTTGTATTTGATGGGGCCCGATGGATAGGTGGCTCGCGTTTCGGCCTTTTCTTTCGGAGTTGTTTATGGAAGCGTCAAGTTGAAGTTTCTCAAGGTATGGAAAAACTTACTCCGCTGTTGATTTTCGAGTGTAGCGTTATGGTTTTTAGCTGCAATGAATTGATGGTTGGTGGGTCGGTGTTCTCACGGGTGTTTAGGGAGCACACGAGCAGCTTGTGGAAATGACTGTTGGTGTACATTTTCTAGACTGGGTCTGGAATTTATTCTTTTTTAGTGATGTAGTGAATTCTAATTGAATGATTATTGTTTGTATTGCTTTAGTATTTATTCCTTCTAGTGTTGCACGACCGAAAAAATGACCCTAAGATTACTGCATTGCTTGCAAAATTACCGGGGTGCGATGATCTACATGGCTGTGCTTGTGATTTTGGGTTTCCAAGCTTTGATTTATTACTTTTGCTGGAGAGATTTTTCTCATGGAGCGAAGTTCTCATTGAATCTTGGGGCTGTTCTTGCACGGGTTTTATCTTTCCTGGAAAGTGATTTATGTTATAGTAGATGTGCTTTACATTTTAAAAGCTTCCAATGCCTCCTGTTTCACAGGAAGGGATAGAATATGGAATATACGAAGTCCTGCGGTTTTCTAGAACTCTTGCTTTGCCTTTTTCGTCTTTGTTTTCCTTCACTACCATAAATTGCCCCGCCACAAGCTCAAAACACGACTACGTGCAATCTGTTGGGCAATGAAGGATACTTGTGACCCCTTAGATGGTGGTGGAATTATTCCTAACACCTCCAATCAACCCATTTCGAGGTTTATCCTCATATTATGAAAATCTAGCACTTGTGAGCCACCATATAGGTCAAATGAGGGTGTGCTTAACTTTTGAGGAAAGAAAAAAAATAAGGAAGGAAACTAAGCATCTCGTTGTCTTTGAAGAATTTAGATGAGAGAAGTGGGAGTGAAGGAACATGTACACACTGTGACTAAGTGTTTGAATTAACACTAATCAAAGGCTTAAAGCCAAAACTTGACTGGACATCCTAAAAGTCCAGTGAATTCCAGTTCAAGGGTGACAAGTGAAAGAGAATTGCTCTGAGGTTTTCACCCCATACTTAGGAATGCCAAATGTTTGGAGATAAATTGGCTATTTTTGAAATGGTGGAAAATGTGTTGGTGCCAACAATTTGGAAATGATGGTGGGTGGTGGAGAAGATGGCATGTTGGGACGATTCTTTTTTCTTAATTCATAAGGATGAATTCAACATGATAAATGACTTGTAGGACATCTATTGTTAAAGAAATGTCATGGAGAATTATCCAGCAAGATAAATCACTGAATATAGTTATTCCTTTTGGTTGAATCACTGGAGATAGTTTGTTGGGCCATTTTTGAAAAGTTTTTGGAGATAGGAACTGAGTGCACTCCATAAAATAGTTCTAGGACTTGGACTATACTTTTCTTCTAGTTTCACTGTGGGGTTTGAAGAATGCCAGACCTCTTAGTCAATTGCTAAAGTTTAAGTTTCAGGATAATATTGTTATTAGAAGAACAGAATCAGATCTCCACAATGTCCTGGTCTTTTCTTCATCATGATATCAATCCTTGTGGATGTTAGCCTAAAACTATACGATTTTGAATGTACAAGTAGCTTTTGTATGCAAGGGACACCATTTCTTTGGCTTGGGTGTGTTTCCTATGAATGGCAGGGGCTGCTGTTTAACTAGAACTGGAGTTAGTTTTGAAGTAAGCGAAAGGGGAATCGTGGTTTGTACCTAACTTTGCCTATGATATAAAGGACAAGTGAAAAATGATTCTCAGATGTGGTGCTTGACATCTGCTGTGCTTAAATACAAAGGACAAATGCTTTTCATGGTTTTTGTTACGTTTCAAGCTTCAATATAATATGGGAAGAATTTAGCAGAAGGCAAAGCATCACCTGAATATTGTAAGACATATTGATGACCTATTTTTCACTCTAGGGAGTGATGCTCATTGTTGAAGTGTTTCCCTTAGACGTTCTAGTTCCCTCTCCAGCAATGTAAGCATCTATTCGGTAACTAAACTGTTTGTTGTTTTTCCAGGCGAAGGCCAAGTCCCAAAGGAAAGACGAGGCCAAGGCTCATCATTGACTGTTTCAACTCCTTTTGACTGGAAGTCTCAATTGCTAGAATTAGGGATTGAATAATCTGCTGGTAGATTTTACCATGAGCATCTGCGGCGCCTCCCACTGTCTACATGTTTCATGAAATTTACTTAAACATTGGTTCGGCTACTATCATGGCATAACACCTTTAACGGCTTACAAGATTGTCCAGATGGGCATGTTAGTCCTTTCCCATGGAAAATAATTGCTTTGCATAGAATTTTGGGAATAGGGAGAAGTTGTTTCCCGCTTAGAATGGTGGGAGAATTCGCATACTTTGTTTGCATTACTGGCTAAGTATCAATTCATCATGCTGGCTCGCCCTGGTAATTTTTTTGTCTTACAATGCATGACTTGTGCTCAAATTCCTAGAACCATTCTGTGGCACCTCAATGCGAGATGTTGTGACGGTAAGATGATCTACAAGATTAGTTTGTCGTTGGCTGATAATTCTACTGGTTGTCCTGGTACTTTTGCCACTTCTATTCTTCTTTTTACTCAAAAGTGTTGCCGTTAGCCCCTATATCAAAATCTCCTACCGAGGTGCCGAGGTGGAATTCGGAGTGTTGAGTTGGACAGATTGAGAATGTGTAGCATTCTTGTTGGCACGCATTGCGATTGTACTAATGTGAGTTACACAGAAATATGCCGACACAAAAGCTAGAGAGGTCACGGTTGCCTGAGCCCGTAATCACCTCCCCGCTCCTTAAGCAGCCACCAGCATGTGGTTGTGTGTGTGTGTGTGTGTGTGAGAGAGAGAGAGAGAGAGAGAGAGAGAGAGAGAGAGAGAGAGAGAGAGCCCACGTAGTATTCACTTGTTCTTTGAATTAGAGAGCCCTCTGGATTGTGTATGCATTTGAGAGAGTGCGTCGATGTGCGAGTGCGTGCCCAAGGCACCAACCATTGCCTTGGCCCTCGAGGTGCCACCACAGCCATAGTTGTGGACGATCAGGTGGGCAAGGTTTGCTAGGTCAACCAGGTTTAATGATGATGCACTCGCGAGCATGTGTGGTGTATTTTTGACTTGTATGAAAGAAATTGCAGGTGTGGATGAGAGACACGATTGAGATTGTGGGTGATGACGAGTAAGAGGGTCCAGAGATGAAAATGAGCTAGGGAATTCTAGAGTATGTTTGTGGTTGGGTTAATGGGTGGCTTGAATTGATCTATGTGAATTGGAGAAAGTCCGCCATGGCCACTTTCTGATGTTTCGTATATACCGAGAGAGAGAGAGAGAGAAGTTGAAAAGCCAAAATCGATAAAAAGAGGACCAACGACCCAGATCAAAGTAACCAGGCCGATATCCCTATGCTTTTAAGAGAATTTGGTTTCGCTATGTTAAAGACAACAGTATCCTCATCAAATAAATCAGCTCGTTATACATGAATTAAATTTTCAAGACAGGCAGATTCTCAACGGATCGGATACAAATCAGGTTCATGCCTTCTTTAAGGTTGCTATCCACTCTTCTCCGAAGTTATGGCGACATGCTCAGATACATAAATACCAGCTCAATATAGCTTGTCATCGTGTGTGGTCGGCAAATGCAAGGACAAAACTGTGAGGGTTGCACCAAAGATCGGCGGGACATATTTCAAGTCCAGATGATGTTATAAAACCTCCATTTCTGCACGAAGAGTGGTTATTGTTACCACCTTAAACCTGCATGAAGAGAGACTGACTTTTCAGTTATCGTCATTCTGGAAATAATAAGTGGCATAATCGAAAGAACAATGTAATAGGTAAAACCCAACAAGAGCATGCGTATGGTGGTGCTTCAGTGAATGTAAACCCCTTGCAAATGCGTTCATTGTGCCGTAAACTAGCGGAAGATGTAAAAGATTACTGTTTTCATAGTTAGAGATGCTTGAGATTTAAAAATCACGAAAAACTGAACATGCTTACAAGCGTTCTATGAACTGGACTGCAAGTACTGCAGACAGCCTTAACAGAAGGATTCACCTTGTCTATTGGATTTAGCATTTGACATTAGAGAACCAAATGGCTGATAATTTCTTTCCTATTGCAGGCCGCCAAAAGAAGATGGTCACATCAATATCAGCTGAAGATACTTGACTCCAAATGGGCAGTGCCGAGTAGAGTGATAAGTAATTTAGATATGGTAGCAAGTATTTTAGGAACATTGGCTATTCTTTCAGTGATTTCAGTGGACTCATTTAAAAGAAAATCTTATGGAAGTATAGTACATAAATAAATTGTTCCAACAAGATCTAGAATATGGCTAAGCTGCACCCTACAAGACGATTGCTATCGTATCTTGTTATTGAACAGAAAAAGAATTCTCTTCCCTAAAAAAGACAACTCCAAACTAACCGGTGAAGCAGCAGTATGCCCAGTCCAGCAACATAGTGCCATTTATATGCTGCAGCTAGACCTACTCCACATAAATGATGTCTCCATCAGGGTCCTCGCCTTCCCAATCTCTTTCATCTCGAGAAGGATCCAATGCCTCAACTTGCTCTTCATCCTGACCTTCTGCTGTCTTTTTCTCGGCCTTTATTTTATCTAATATAGCAATAACCTGAAGAATTATAAATAAATGGACTGTTAACGATCTAAAAGCAGATGTATGAACCTTGAACTTCATCCAGGAATTTACTAAACGATATTATTCAAGAGAATATATAGCAGGACAATGACAGAATTTAGATTACTATAGATAAGGAAATTGAGAAGAAACTATACTATTTTCTTGCTGCCTTGAAATACTACATCACAAAATAAATAAAAAGAAGTTTTCTAAAATTGCAAGATTCCCAACATCTTGTCTCTCAAGAGGCATTTCAACAGAACCATCCGAAGGCAGTGTAATCCTGCTGATACACAAACTAAAAGTTAAGTTACCAATCTGGAAGAAGGAATTGTGATAACAGCTCGTATTCTAAATCAATAAATACTTTAAAAATACAAGAGGGTTGTGCTTGTCTTAATGCCTTCACACATAGAAACAAGAAATAAGCAGCCTGATTGAAGATAGTTGAAGCTTCCAATAGAAATGGATAAAGTGCTTAAATAAGTAAAATCTACGATCCACAACCCAAGAAGAACATATAATCATTATAAATAAGGCAATTCTTACCCTGCTTCCCCTTTCTAGAGATTCATCTTCTATGAAACGTATTTCAGGAGTGAGACGTAACTTCATACGTCTTCCCAGCTCACTACGAACATATTTGGCTTTTGATTTCAATCCAGCAATTGCAATTTCTCTTCCTCTTTCATCACCAAAGACTGAGACATACACTTTAACCACCTGTATGAGTCAGGAAACAAAGGGAAGAGTTTAAAGGTTCCAGATCTTATTGTATTAACAACTGGAGACATGAGTGGTACAATGATGTTAACCTAATGACAATGTTAGCTCTCTCAAAATTAAGCCAAATCAAGCCAGAGATCTTATGAAAGCCCCCGCCCATGTAATATAATTAGAAGAAAGATAGTGGAAAGATGAGATCAAGTATAGTGCCCTCATGTAACTCATGACATGCACATAAGCATAGTATTCACAAGTTGCATGATATACACTGTCTAAGATAGTATAAAGCATCCTCAATGAAGGGATGGAAATTCAAAGAACTATGAACTCATCTGATTGATCCCTAGGATAAGACGCACAAAACTATCCAAAGAAATCTTTTAAACTGGGTTAAAACGATGGTCAACAATGTGTTTACAGAGTTAGATGCAACAAAGGCGATCATTCTCAGCCTAAACATCAAGAATGCAAATCAGCACTCCAGAAAAGTCAGCAGATATCTTAATTGCCAATCCTATGTGGCATTTGACGTAATTAGATCAACAATCAGACAATTCAAGCACAAAAACGATATTGCATTACGAACCAAGTTGCGTAATCCTATAACAACAAGATACAGCAGGGGAAAACAAGCCGCTAGCCAGCTTATCTTTAAATATTTCAACTTTCCAAGGTGCATTAACTGGCCAAATAGAACCACAAGACGAGTAATTACTACTAGTTAGTTCAGAATTCTGTCTCATCCAGCTTCAACAATAAAAGGCAGGAGCAGAATGCAAAGGACCATCCACCAACTCAGTTTGTTGCGGACGAAGATTGACGTGGAGGGCAAACCAAGCACTGCTATTTCCACCTCTCTATGTTGCTCATCGAAAGCCATACAGTCCATCTTTACAAAGTTTCTAGAAGAAATTGCCAGAAAAATCACCTCAGAAACTGATTCCATTACCCCACACTGATTAGCAGCCTACAAATCCCCTCTGGAAGGAGCAAAACATCAATTACTTGGCAAATCTCAGGAACGCTAATTCTCTATTTCATTTCATTTCAGGATAGTAGCTAACATCATCAACTAATCAGGGCTTACTGCAGCTAAGAATCAACTAGGCATTCAAAGAGTCAGACGTATTCCAACCCTTCACCTGCAAATCGGAAGAGACCTCGACGTCGCTGATGGTAGTGAGCGACGACAGGTAGCGATCAGCTCCCAGGGCGGCCTCGGGCAAAATCGCGTACTGCAACACCTTGTCCGTGAGCAACATGTCGGAGAGCTCCCTCCTTATCTGCTTCGCCACCATCTTGACCCTCCTCGGGTTAGCCATGCACTTCACCGCTGGAGTCGGCCTCGCGCCCGCGGCGGCCGGGAACGCTCTCGCGGGAGGAGGCCCGCCTTGCGGTTTGGCGAAGCGGACGTGCGAAGAAGACGCCGCGGCGAGGTGAGAGACGGCCGGCGGGAGCGGATGTCTGATGGACGGCGCATTGGGGAGGATGAGGCTTGGCATTGCTGGCGACCAGTTGCAGTGAACGATGGTCGATGAGGATTGATTATGAGGATGAAGAAGAAGGCCATTTTAGTCTATTCATACGTTTATTTTCTTTTCACTACTACTTAGCTTTTTAGAGTTAAGTGTAGTGAAAATCCTAAAGTTTTTCACAAAAGTAAAAGCAAATCCTGAAACTAACCCCAACTGTATAATCGAATTCTTAAATTTTAAAAAGGTGAAATAGCAGAAGGACTTCATTGGATGAATACGATAAATTTTAGAACTTGATTATATTTTTAAAATTTTTTAGGACTTAATTGTACTTCGTAGCAAGTTTTAGAACTTAATTACGTTTTTTTTAAGGTTTCCAGATTTAATTGCACTTTCATATTAAGTTTTAGAACTTGTCACTTTTGTGACAACTTTAAAAATTGCACTAGTGGGACATATTTACCCAAAACTTGTATTAATATGACAAATTTACCATAAACATTTTTTTATAACATAAAAAATCTCAAACTTATATTCCTATGATGGAGAAAATATATGTTTGGGCCCTTTGGGGTTTGTGATGGATATGAGTTTTGCAATTTCTATATCAATTTATTTTTAGGTATAATTTAAGATTTTTGTTGATTTTTTTTTAAACTTCTACACACCTGGACATAATCAACTATTATTTTCTTTGTTTCTTTTTTCCTTAAATTCCATCCTCACTCAGATTGCCATACAGGGAACGGGAGAACATTTTTTTATATATGCGTGTGAGATTGCTTTTTAATTACTTGATCAAGTAAAGCTATAATGCAATTTTAAGGGTATTTTAGTGAAGATAAAATTTACATATTCAAGATTTTTAAATAAATTAGTGAACACAATGAGGAAATATATAAATATGATAAAAATATAGGAATCACATTAAATTTACAATTTAAGGTCCATTTATTTTGTGAATAATTAATGATTTGAAGAAAGCTTTCTTTGAAAATGATTGATTATATGTCACTTAGAAAAATTATTCAACAGAAATTTTTATCCTTATCAAGAACAAATTATGTCCATATTTCTTTGTGGATGGTGAAAATAATGATTTGAAGATCACTCATTATTCTCATTATGTCCAAATTTCTTTGTAGACGATGAAAATATTTTTGTTCATTATTCTTATAAGATATACAAGTAATTGCTTTTTAGGAAATCGATTTCTAAATCACTCATTTTTCATGAAATAAACACACAATCAACTATGCTTGAAATTATTCATTATCATTATCCATATGCTAGTGCATTTAATGGGTCCTCAAATCGCGTTGATATGTAAACCCGCTTTAAATGTAGGGAACTTTTGAAATTTTGACAAGTAGTCAATTCACTTTTTAAAAGCATAAACCTCTAATCCATTTTCCTCTATATGCAAGAAAAAAATTGAAAGAATAGATAAAGTGAGATATAAGATGATTTTAGGTATATATATGTATGTATTTACCAATCTTTGTAAGTCTATATATGAAAGGCTTTGAAATCAACCATTTTATAAATATTTATTATCTAATACTTTTTAGTGGAAAAGTTAGCAAGTAACTTTTCAAGCTTCTTTTTCCAAATTTCTTTTTAGTGGAAAAGTTTTCTATGTATCACTGACAAGGACACGCGACACGACACGACATAACACGCTAACATGTCATTTCTCAAAAAATAGAGAATTTCGACACGTCATATATTAAATAAATATTTTTATATATGAATGCATAAATAATAATAATAATAAGAGTCTAATTAATCTATACTAAAACTAAAATCCTACATTTGTTAATATCATGCATTGTTCTAATTTGACAATCCATAAAACTTGGAGGAAAAAATAAGTAATCCACATTTTACTATTAAATTTAAAATTTAACAATGAGAAAAACAATCAACATTCCACCATCAAATATAATAAAAAGTCATTCATCCACATTGTCCACTTCTTTTGGGAAAAAAAAAAGACTCAATCTCCGGCTCATCAAGTGAAAGATTTGCAACTTCAAATACCTCAACATCTTAAAACGAGTCAAATGCATCTCCGCCAGAAAAATATTTATATTTAGGCCCTATAAGTATTGGAAATTTGTAAATATGACCCCGTGCATATTGGAATTTTCGACTCGCGTGTCGAAGACAGTTGACCGCGTGTCGGACATGTGTCGGAGTGTCGAACATGACATGAAGGGTCTTGGAGGGTGTAGGTGCTTCTTAGCTACATATGACCATTGTTATTGATAGAAAGAAAAAAAGACCGCCCAAATTCACCCACACGTGTCACTCAGCCTCGCTTCCGTGCAGCACACAACCTAGGCCGAGAGGCAACAATGAGATGCGACCATTGTTCTCTCTCTCTCTCTCTCTCTCTCTACACCTTACTAACGATGGTCGGTTGCATGTAGAGTCCACATTTGGCTCTGCCCACTTCGAGAGAGGCAAATCCGATACCGTCCTCACTTTGAGTGAACGTGACGAGTCTCCAGTGGAAGAGAAAAGGGGAACGAATAGAGAAAGAACAAAGAAAAAAGAGTACATATAAAGTTGAGATGTTTGGTAACACAAATTCCAACCTTTGAACCAATATTTGAGAATTGTTTTTACATAGATTATGGTAATCCGAATACGCTCTTTGATCTAAGTTGATCGTGGAAGATATCATACCCTCTTGATGGATAAGGATATCACGATTATCGAGACAATTGTCCAAAAAGTCTTAAACCTATTATACTTTTGTTAATTCAGTCCTAAATATTTAAATTTTGCCAATTCATTTTTAAATCTTTTGAAATATTGTCAATTCAGTCCTAAATCTTGAAATTTTCAAGGTCAAATTGGTAAGATTTCCAAAGGTTTATAAAATGAATTAACAATATTTCAAAATGTTTATGACTGAATTGATAATATTTAAATGTTTATGATTGAATTGGCAATATTTAAAAATGTTTAAGACTGAATTGGCAAAAAAAAAAAAAACGATTTAGGATTGAATCGGCAAAGTTGCAAAATATTTAGGACTTTTTTGACAATTGTCCTCTCGATTATCATAACTTTTATATGACATTTACTTGAGTGCTACAACTTTTTTTTCAATCATTTAAGTATTATAATTTATATACAATGCTTCCTTGAGTGGTAACAATTTTTAAAATAGTTCATCATAAGTATTATGTCATGTTGGATTTCGAATACTTAAGAAAACGTTTTAAAAAAAATTAGCACTCAAGTAATCGGTTGAGAATTATGGCACTCAAGTAATTATTTCTTTAGAAGTTTTGATAGTCAAGTGATAAAATAAAAGTTAAAGTATTGAAGTGAGCGACGTACCAAAATTGTGACATTAGTGGTGTCCTTATTCCCTTTTCAGAATTTTGAAATGTGATTGACTAAGCATGTCGGCATCCCATAATTTGTATTAAACTTGCTCTATTCTAGTATCGACGTGAACATCAACATGCGTGCAAAAATGCAAAAGGTAACTCATTGTGTGTCATGGACACTTCCTATTATTTTTTAATTTAACCTCCGCCAATTCTATGAAAAGTTAACAATTTAAAAGATATTTTCTTAACTGTAATTATTATTATCACTTATAAAAATGACTCAATGAATAATATTTCCACAATTAATAATAATTCATATTTCAATATTTTCATTGATAATGAGAATATTTTCCCTAATCTCTTTTCCTACGAAATATAAATGATCAAAATTAGATTTTTTTTCCAAATCATTGATGGTTCAGCGTCTCAAGTTCTGGCCGGTTTTGACATTGTCTTCATCTTGCAAGGGGGGGCCTTAGTTTGAGGCGTTGTCCCGGGATATGGAAAAGGGGAGTCAGTGGAAAAGAAAATAAGAGGAAACGAATGGAAGACAAAGAAATAGAAAAGGAAAAAAAAAGAGGAAAAAAGGTCGGAAAACAAATGAAAAAAGAACAAAATAGAAAGGGAAAAAAGATATCTATAAAGAGTATTTTATTGAAGGATTAAGTTATTACTTAACAAAGAAAAATTGAAATTATTAAAGGATAAGATTAATTTAGAAGTGCCTTTTTAGTTCTTATTATAGTAGACAGAATTCCATTGGTCTAATTCAGGACCTTTTGGTGGTAGTGGTATGTGGATTAAAATTAATTGCGTGGGCTTGGCCCACACAATGAATGTCATTCGGCCAATATGAGAAGAAGCAGGCCTTAATTCGTCCAAATTCAAAAGTAATTCAACCTATTTGAAATTAATTGGAAAAGCCTCAAGTTAAATCCCATCTTCATGAAAAACTTGCCCAATTCACCAAGGTCATTAGAATTATAAATAGGATCTTGCTTCAAAAAAAGGGGCACTACCATAGAATACAAGGCTATAACAATTGAGAGAGAAATCTGAGAGAGAGAGAGAGAGAGAGAGAGAGAGAGAGAGAGAGAGAGAGAGAGAGAGAGAGAGAGAGAGAGAGAGAACAGCGTCACGATCGAAAAGGAAAAAAAAAGAAATAGAAAGGGAAAAAGAAAAAGAAAAGACAAAAAAAAAGTATTATGAATGGAAGACAAAGAAATAGAAAAGGAAAAAAAAAGACAAAAAAAGGTCGGAAAACAAATGAAAAAAGAAAAAAATAGAAAGGGAAAAAGATATCTATTATAAGTATTTTATTGAAGGATTAAGTTATTACTTAACAAATAAAAATTGAAATTATTAAAAGATAAGATTAATTCATAAGTGCTTTTTTAGTTCTTATTATAGTAGATAGAATTCCATTGATCTAACTCAGGACCTTTCGATAGGTTTTGACTCTATCTATATAGAGTATATATTTAATTTTGAATCGAAATATACTATTATGCTATAAACATATCATTTTAAATAGTATCAATTCGGTCCTTAGATTTCTTGATGGCCCTGAAGGAGCAATATGAGGTGGAGAAACCACAAAGGAAAAAAGCCCAAAAGAGTTTGATTCCCTCCCTCCCTTACAACATGAGCATTTTTTTGCCTTGGGAGCACTGCTCTTAGTAATTTACAGAAAGATTTATGAGAGAAAAAACTACTTTTCAAAAAATCATATTTTAGGAAATTTCGAGTTAGGAAATTTCATTTTCCTAATTTAAGAAATCAACAGTAAATGATTTTTCATTAACTAGTTATCTTCAGCAGACAAAATATTAGAGAAAATACGTCTTAACAATTAATCAATATCAAAAGTTGTTCTCAGTTAGATCAAGACCAGTCAAGCAAATCTTGTAATCTCGGCTAGTGTAGCTTCCACGTCAAACTTTTAATCATGCGTCTCCTTGTTTCTACTACCATAGCACATGAGACTTGTGTTGACACCTAAATTTTGATTTCATTTAGTGATAAATTGCGTAGGAAATTAGATTAACTATCTAGCCCAAATAAAAACAGTTATGTTTAAATTGCATAAGATATAATATCTAATTGCACTCTTTTATATCATATAGTTTAGTTCATGCATTTTGTGTTAGATTGGTGGTAGTGGTATGTGGATTAAAATTAATTGCGTGGGCTTGGCCCACACAATGAATGTCATTCGGCCAACATGAGAAGAAGTAGGCCTTAATTCGTCCAAATTCAGGAGTAATTCAACCTATTTGAAATTAATTGGAAAAGCCTCAAGTTAAATCCCATCATCATGAAAATCTTGCCCAATTCACCAAGGTCATTAGAATTATAAATAGGATCTTGCTTCAAAAAAAGGGGCACTACCATAGAATACAAGGCTATAACAATTGAGAGAGAGAGAGAGAGAGAGAGAGAGAGAGAGAGAGAGAGAGAGAGAGAGAGAGAGAGAGAGAGAGAGAGCAGCGTCACGATTGAAACACGCAGCCACAATACACAAAAATCACGTCTTTAATTCATAGGGAGATTTTCGACCAAAAATGAAAAAAAAAAAATTCATAGGGAGATTCAGCCATTGAGAGAAGCAAAGCTCACACCCAGTGGGGATGATCCAAGAAATTTTCAGCTTGGCTTTCTCAGCCACTATTTGAAATTTACATCTTTTGAGTTTACATATTTTTTCTTCGATGAACTTGCCATCTACTAGTAAAGTGACATGAACAAATTTGAAAGATGAGAATAAGCCAGTGCAAATAGAGAAGGTTATGCCTTAATCATCTGCCTATGTGTCAATTATTGAACCAAGAAAATTTACGAAAAGGACTTTTACTAATTACCGATTTCATTGCCAATCTAATTGATAGCAAGAGTTAAGCATGTGTTGCTAGAAATGAATCCAAGTGCAGATTCATTTCCACAAGTGCTTATGGCTCCACACTTCCAAGCTCCAAAACATGAGAAGCACTTGCTAGGAAATTTCCCCAGGTGCATGCATACACGATCTTTTTTTCTTTTGATGGCAAGAGTTAACCATGTTTTGCTGGAAATCAATTTGCAATCCTTTCCTAAACAACCGACATACCAAATGTAAATCATGCCCAACATCAATATTAGTAAACATGTCATCCAATTCAAGGACTGCGCTTCACACTTCTACATTCAATCCAAATTCTACAATTGTAAACAAATGGAACAACTTCAAGTAATTTTTAGTGAAATCTAGCAATCTTATAAACGCTCAGCATCATCTCAACAAAATTTGAAGATATTACCATCAAGGCATCAATCTACGAGACGCTATAGCTGAAAGTTGGATTTTCACAGAACCCTACCATAATGAAAGACAAAGCAGAGAAACTCAAGCCTAATTCAGGTACCATGCAACATTCGACAACATCAAACTTAAAATGTTAAAATATAAAAGAAAGCCAATCAAAAAAAGCCAAAAAAAAAAAATCTCAAATGACCAAGAAAAAACTAGGAAGGAAGGAACCCAAAAGATTGGAGCAAAACAGAAGAATACAAAATAGCTCTAAACCAAAGCAAAACTGGAGAAGCATTTTGAAAACCCGAAAGGTCAAAGCCCCAAAAGAAAGGAAACAGGTTGAAAATCCCTTTCATGACCACTGCAAGAGAGCATTATACAAGAGCCCAGAGAGAAGGTGATGGTGAGAGGTCAGTGCCTTGTTGCATTACCTTACAGAGACGAAGGGCAACAAGCAGAGCGAAGTTTCAAATGGACTTGGCTTTGAACTGAAGGAAATTTATGTTACTATTAAAGCACGTGAATCAGCCATTTTAAGGAGCTTCATAGTTAACTTGTTGGCTTCGAGCAGTATCTTAAAACGGAAGAGAGTCAAGGTGAATCCACTCTTGTCACTGCAAATCTTGCCGAGAGATTCTCTCATGTGACACCAGTCAATATCCCATTTCGAATCGTGGCTTGAACTCCTTGTTCATTCGACAATCTCATTGGCAAAGGAGCAACTATTATGATCATAACCAGCCCATTCAAAAGTAAGAGGTGACAAATATGTGAATCGGTGGGCCACTCAGCCAAGTAATGCTGTTGGGCTAAATAATAATTCTCCTCTCACCCTATAGCAGGTATCTTAGTGTTATCTCGCTGGGATGTTTGGGTCCTGCTTCACTGAAATCAATACATGCTTTTCATATTATGTCAATTTTGTGGATCATTATGTTAGATTCATCTGTTCTACCCAATCAAACAAAAATATGACCTTTTCTCTTTATTTCCAAATTCAAGAAATTTATGGAAAATTACTTTGAAAATCCTGCAGTATCAATTTTGTTCTGATGGTGGTTGAGCATATAAAATATTAAAAGGATTTTTCTTGTCTCGTGAGATTACACATTTACAAACACCTCCACACATACCCTTGGCATAATGGAATTGTGGAGCGTAGTAATAGACATGTTGCCAAAATAGGTCTTTCATTAATTCAAAACTGTTGTGTTTAATAAATCATCTATCTACATTGGTCTTAGGATTCAAATCTCCTTTTGAGACTCTCTTTAACTTGTCGCGACCTCCCCAAAAGTGCATCATCTAAGAGTTGGCTAATGAATTGCTAAGCCTATACTTATCTCGGGTCTCCTATAATCCATACCAACTCGTAATTTATGTCCAAATTATTAAACATAGAAGATCATCTTAAATTAGGAGCCGTCATTAATCTTTTTCTTTTTTTGGTTGGTCAATTAGAAACCTAAGTAAAGTATTGAGAGATATAATTTATGTCACGCCCTGCACCCGGGCACGCAACAGTCCTGGAAGATGGTCCTTGCTGGTTGATGAATTCGCGACAATCCTAGAAGTTATCACCGACGGAATAAAATAAATAAATAAATGAACATGGTGGAAGCAGTAAATCAATTCTTGACAAAATTCGAGGTATCTGAAAAACTTCTTAATTCAGATAAATCGGTTCAATGTTCACAAAGACCCACGAAGAGGTCATTTCACATTTGAAGATGACCAACTTCTGGAATTTCTATGGCATGTGATGGATTTGACACGGTTGGCCAAGGCAACGTGAATCTGTTTTCTTCATCAGACCGAGCGAGAAGGATATGCAGTTGCATTTATATTAATGGGACACAAATAGAATTTTGGAGTCTTATTTACTCATCCTTGAACTTTTTTTACTATGAAAACCTTTTATGACATTTCATTTCAAATTTCAACAGTTTTTCAATTGAAGCAATATTATATTTTGACAATAAAACTCAAAAAGGAGTTTTTTTTTGGGTCCACTTGCAACACAAAGCATATAAAAAAGCTACTTATTTTTTTGTCCCATAGTGATCTCTTTCAACTATTTTATCTTGTCGATTTTAAAATTGAAAAAAAGATATTTATTTAGGTGATTATAGATAAAGTTGGAAAGAGAAGTATTAGATGCATAAATACACAATTTATCTGTTTAATTTTAAATAATATTGATGTAATTTGAAGGATAAATTATGTTATGCAATTTTTTATTATTAAATATTCTCTTACTATTAAATTCTAATAGTAGTAGATTATCAGAGAAAGAAGTCAAAATTTTAACTTACTTGAAACATGCATATCGACATTTCATTCGATTTTATGTCCTTTTGAGATCCACTTAATTTAATATATCTTAAATCCTTTAAAGCAAATCTATTATGTAAAAATTAAAGAGCGCATGTAAAATTCATGTAATCCACATAATTTGAAATTTATTCAACAAAATAAGAGAAAATTTCAATAAGATTTAATGCACTAGTTAATTGTTGGACAGATATTTTAAGTACAAGAACTCAAATAAATTTTATATAATGGACATAAAGAGATGATCTCGAGTTATACTTCAGCAATTAAAAGGATTGACCGAAAAAGACTTTCCAACAATTTGACCCTGAAAAAAGGAAATCAACCTACTCTAAACCAGAATAAAATTAAATGTGAAGAAGCTAATGATGAAAATATATTTTTGTGGATTTTTTTAGCGATACATAAGTTTAGCAAATTTTTGAATTTAAACTTTCAAGCCGCTTGCGTCCAACTTATAAGTTTTTTGTTTGATATGCTCTATCCTCAATGGGCTACAACCCCAAATAATACGTACGGGAAAATACATAAAAAAAGAGGTACTTTATCAATATATGTTAACTAGTTATGTTCCCTTATTCAAGTTCTACAACTTCTCCCATTTTTGCATTCCTTTGAAATCGCTTGACAGACCTCAACTACTCTCATAATTGTTCAATGGTCAGGATAGGGAGACTCTCAGACCTCGTTTGGATTGATTCGGGTGATTGAAATTCTGGTGAGTCCCAAAGACAATGTTTTTCCGGCTATGAAGATGGAGTAGTCTTATTAGTTTCATAAGCTCTAATGAAATAAATTTCAGTTTTAAGAGAAGGTAGGTTTCGTCTCAACAACGTCTATCATCTCCTAAGTAGATGAATTTGCCCTAGTAGAATAACAAAAGGCATATCCATTACTTATGACCAATCATATACAAGTTCAACCGTTGCCGTCAAAAAGTAATGTCATATACAAAAACGACTAAGCCCCAAAACTGGGATTGCGGTGCAGAAAGTAATAGTTACAGCCATCCCATTTCTTGCTTTAAATCACAATCCCAGTCGTCAACTTTGTCGCGAAATTTGAACTTCCGCGTCAGAAGATTGATTCTCTTCTACTTAGCATGTATCCATCGAATGAGGAAGCTGCATGTTTTCGCTCTTTGGAGAATCAAACCAGTTCCAGACAGTCAGCATCCCTGCAGCGTCTCCCGTGAAGAAAATGCCTCCAGGAGCGGTTTGTAGGGTCCTAACTTCTCGTCTAGAGAATATCTTGCCTCTTTCAGTGAACCTGGAGTACCATGGACGAAGTCAGCCAAGCAGATGAAGAGAACAGTCTTTACTGAGAGACAAGGATGTCAAACCGTTAGAGAAATTATTTTGGACTTACGATGGGAGCTCGTACAATCGAACAGTGTTGTCGAGGCATGCACAGAGAAGGACTGGCTTGCCACATGCATCATTCATCCCTGCCAGAGCAAGAATACCCTGCGCCGGACAAAATGATATTTGCAACGTCAACATATGATATTACATCACTTTGGTGAGACTAGAAGCACAACAAGAAACTGACAAACAGGTGGAAGATGAAAATTCATGTTTCTCCACATAGAGCAAGCACATGGAAGGTATTTTGACGGTATGCTATAATACACATTATTCATATATAGTTATTTGTAGCTGTGCAAATAAAACCGAAAAGCAATAAGACGCATTTTTGTGATCTCAGATTGTAAAACTGGTCCATACGCTTTGCACGTATGAAGTCAATAAAAGAAAACACTATCACCCCTTATTGTTTACTCCTCTCCCTATAGTACCGTCATCAACCACAAGATACCATAGTCCACACAAGTGCCAAAACAAGAAAAAATTAGCAAGCAACATACATGATCCTCATGATGTGTGTAAGCAACTTCCAGGCTGCCTCCTTCAGTGGCAACCCACACCTTAGCTGTCTGATCCAATGAACATGATATCAAGTATTGATCCCAGCAAAGAAGTGACATCACTGCATCAGCGTGTCCAACAAGTTCCTGAACACACTCTAGAGTGTGCAAGTCCCACACCTGCGAGGAAGGGAGAAAAAAAGATGTGAGGGGTCAGGAAGATGCTGCAGTGGAGTTGGGCAGAAAAATACAGAGAGGACGTAGCAAACCAATAGAAGTGATGCAAAAGAAAACATAAACAACAAGGGCAAAGCCATGCCTTTCCTAGGACACACAACTAGATATAATCAGGGGGGAGAGACATCAATGATAAACCAGCTTACCCTTATCGTCTGATCAATGGAACCTGAATACAACCGATCGCACCCAACAGTTAATGATACCACGCCCCGAGTGTGACCCTTGAGAGGTGCCACCATCTGAAAAGGATCAGCCTCACTACCTCCCTTCCACACCAAGATAGCACCATCCTAGAAGCAAAGTTCGCTCAGTATAATCATCAAAAGCCAATATAATTCAGCACTAGAGTCAACAGAATGTGGTAGCCAGTGATCATATGAATTGTTGACTCAGGTGGGCCACAATTGAAGAAGAAGAGAACAATTTCAGGTCCAAACCAAAGAAAAATCCACCCTCACAGTCAGCATCAACTTTTGCATCACTTAAGATATTCTAAAGAAACAGACTAGACAAAATTCCAGCAGATGAGTCGCCTGAATTAACATTAAATTCATCTTAATAATAAATTACCTGGACTCCAGCAAAAAGCATGTTTTTAGCAACATACATAGCATGGACCTGTCCAGCTGGTCCACTGATTTCGTAGCTAGCACCATTCTGGATATTCCACGCCTACAAGAGAGACAAGAGAAAGCAATGAATTAAACCTCAGCAACTCACTCATTCAATAATTGCCAAAGAAAATAATAACAAAGGACAAAAGAAGAGCCAGCCCACTGCTCACCTTAACAGTATTAGGCATGCCAACAAACACCCATGGACCTTCACAAGTAAAACACCCAACTTCTCCTCCAAGGTTGATCACTTGAACACATTGACCAGTGTGACAGTCCCAGATTCGTGCTGTTCCATCTTTACTTCCGGAGTAGAGCTTAGTAGATCCAGAAGGAATTGCTATTCCAGAAATACCCTGTCATAAAAAGCATCAGGTAAGTCCAGACCACTTTATGCCACACAGGCAATGATATTTCAACATCTTAATTAGTACAAAAGGAAGACAAATTAGAGTTTAATAAAAACAAGAGATGCAAGTTTCTCCAGCTATAGTCTTGGATATAAGAGAGAACAGAAAAGGCAAAAACTAATCTGTGAATAATACCTTTTTATGCCCCTCGAGCTTAGCCAACATGGCAAAATCAACACCGTGAGACCATGAATGCAACAAAGGACATGCATCGCCTTTCACACATTTGCCTGATATCCAGTAAGGGCATACTTTCACTTGGGGCTTTTGAGGGTTTTTATTTGCCGACAAAACACCTCTCTCTCTAGAAGCTGAACTTGTTGAATTCACTGGACTAGATTCAGGGTCCTTCCCAGGGCAATCCTCAGGCATATAACTTGACTGCTTTGCAGTTCGATGGTAAATATTGCCGGGAAGAGATGTATCGTGCAAAAACCTGCAGGGATTGCGGTTGCACCTTCCTTCTAACCAGTAGGCGCAAACTTTTCGGCTTGGTGGTGCTGTTTGAAGCTGATCATAGTGAGCAGCTGATCTTTGTGGCCAACCCACAGTACTCCTGGCTGTCTTAATTCCCATGCTAATATACAGAAATACAAACAATCATTCACTGAACTGAATAACATATCCAAAGTACACTCAAAGCATCACAACTCTTTCTTGCAAGAAGATCCGTCACAGAAAAACCAAGGTCCACTGGAGTCAGCAATCCGATGCATTTCAGTTCCTCTATCACCGTTCAGTTCCTCTATCACTGACTATACGTATCGAATATAGAACAATTGACTAAAACAGACGATGCATAACTGAGATGAAAGCCCTCAATCCACGGTGGCCATCTCTTTCACTTCAACCAAATTAAATTCACCCAGAAGCCAGGTAGCGGAAAATCTAGCAAACCAACTAGGCGCCACACAAATGACTTAATCGTACAACAATGTCGTATTGTCCAAGGTCCTTCAAGAAATTCCAGTCATCGAACCCTAAGCTCCAAACTCGCCCTCCCCTTAACAGGCCCTCATATCAAGATAACGAACCCCCGAACCCTTTCAGGCGGGAGAAAACCCAATTCCTTCGTCCTTAAGAAACCTAACGATCCCTGCGGTCGACTACCCAACGGGGGCCCCACGGTCGTCGCCGTCGCCGTCAGCGGCGGAAACGCAGCTTCTCGATAACCCTTCGATGGCGAGCGGAACATCGTCATCGTCTAAAGAAGATGAAACCCTAACAGGAACTTCCTCCCTTCTTCGCTAGAAACTGGGTACGGAGAGAGCGTCGAAATAAAGAGAAGCAAAGCAAACCTGAGGAAATCGCAAAGCCACGAACCGACGAGCGCGTCCAAACCGAAGTACAAAGATCGGCGATGGAGAAGAACCGAAGCGATGATCGAAACTTTGCAAGTTGTCGACTCAGAGCGAGAGAGAGAGAGAGAGAGAGAGAGAGAGAGAGAGACGACAGAGACGAGACAACTTCAGGTGGAATTTGCATGTGCTTCTTATGCAGGAAGCCGAAGCGCGTTCGCGTCACGCGGGTTGGAGATTACTGAGGTAACTTGCTAACCAAGTCACCATACATAATTTCTTTTCTTTTTTATATACTAGAACAGAGAGAAAATAGAAAGAATAAAAGAACATTACATATTCTGACAAAAAAGAGACAAACATTAAACATGATATCAAAGGATACATTGCACGCCAACTTTAGTCTATATAAGAAAAATTAATAAATATCGAAAACGTTGTATTGCAGGTTCGCTAAATATGTTTTGAGAAAAGTTTTATTGATTGAAGAAAATATAAGTGTAGTATAATGAGGTAGGGGAAACTAATTTTTTTTTATCATTTCTTAAAAAGGGTGCAAGTTGCTTTTACTTGTAGATTCCTTGTAAATCTTGTTGCGAGATAAATATAAATGTACACAAAAAAAAAGGTAGAAAAAGAGAAAGCGAGGGAAATCATTTATCATTATTGTTATTTTAAAACAACATAAAATTACTTTTATCTGTATAGTTCTTGTGAATATCATGCTGATATGGAAAGGCTTTTTTTGTTGTGCTTTTAATAGCATTACTTGACTCAAAAATGAAAAAAAAAAAGCTCAAAGCTTCTAATTAAAATCTAGAAAGGATGAAAAATATCAATTGCATTAGAATGGAAATTTTTGAAATACAATCAACTTCTTACTAAGAGATTAAAATCAACATATTGCGTATGAGTTAATTATTCACAACATTTTTTTGTGCATAATTAGGAAGTGAATTGGGATTGTCTCGAAAAAGGTGAAAAATCAAAAGCTTGCAATTGGGATAGTTTAGATGTATACTTATCTCATAATTTTTGTTACTTCTTTTTTGGATGTCGGGCCAATAAATTTGGTGGAGATAAATGAAATAGGAATCAACAAAAATTTCCACGGTGTAGGGCAGTGCTATTTCCAACGTCTATATAAGTAAATCCACCCCATTTACATTAAAATCCTCAATCATTTAATTGAAATTTAAGGTGTTAGAGATTTCTAAATGTGTTTTGGGAAAATTTTTATTTTGGCAAATATTGAAAGAGGTTTTTTTTTTTCATTTGATCATCCCATTATATTTATATATAAAAGAAAATTGATAATAAGAGGTTCGATGGTAATATGCACACCAAAAGAGAAAATTTATGAAATAATTGATTGTAAATATCAATGTTTAATTTTTTTTTCTATCTTCTACTTGACAATTTATCCATCAAACTGTTCAACAGTATAAAAAAAAAGCTAGGTTTATTTTTTTTTGGGTAAATCAAAGCTAGGTTTATTGGACACTGCTCTTATTAACAAAACTAATTTTTGTAGAAAAACTAGTGCCTTTGATATACATTGGATACCTATGATGAAAAAAAATAACATGTGAAATTTTTTATTACGATAATTATGTCCTACATAGAAATAGAAAAACTATTTAAAAAGAAAGTATATAAATTTAGAGCGTCCAGTTTGAATTGCAATCGAGGGTAATCTTGCCTTTTTGATGAAAATGAGATTAATTATAAAAGGAAGGAAATAATGCCACCTTTCAAAATAAAATATCCTTTGTTAACTTTTTGTTTAGAAAATAATTTGTTTTAAATATTTTTTTTTATAACGGAGGTGTCCGGAATGGCTTGCGCGCACCTCGACTATTCCTCGAGGAGGACTAGCACAACAATCTATCGCCATGACTTCCTACTTAAATCACAAGCGTTTTCATGAGAAATCAAATCCAAGACCTCAACGAAGTCTAAGTTTGCCCTAACCAGCTGTGCTACCCATGGGTGGATCCTTTATTTCGAATATTGATAGGCTGACAGATGACAAAGAAAGAGAAGTTTTGGGCGGTTAATCTCAGAGAGAAGTGGAAATTGTAATAACCACACTGGGGAAAGGGAAAGTCAATTTGACGCTTTCATCTTTGAGAACATTGGAGTTTCAAGTACTCTAGGACAATTTGAGAAGTATGAAGGGTCAATTTTGTCTCACGAAAAAATTTACGACAGTAAATGATGTTTGGACCATTAGGAAAATGAATATATAGGAAAAGTTAAGTTTAAATTCACAAAAATATTTTTCACATTTGAAAAATGGATTATGTTTTTCTAAAAATAATTGGACTTTGACGCTAGTACTTAGGTATTGGGACTGGACTTGTCAAACGGATGGATTGGGCCAGGTTGGGTCAAAAGTAGTCATATTCAAATTGATCAATTTAACTCGTTTTGACTTATTTTTCTGCGATACAAATTTAATAACTTATATTTCAATCTGATCTTGAAACAAATTTTCTCCTTCAATTGGGAGCTGACTACATAGACTAATTTGATGAGTCAGTGAGGCAGCTTGGGATTAGGTTATGGATTGGGGCGTGAAGATGGCAGTGGGGCAAAGGGCGGTGAAGCTTGCCTGAATGACTGGTAACGCCCTTCCTTCTCGTTTGCTCTCTAAATGGGTTCGCTTCTAAGTATGAGCCGTCCACGATGACTGGACTACAACTGTCAGTCAACTATGGGGCATGAGAAACAAATTTCTTGTTTAAATGAGGGCAACAAAATTGCAACTCGACAAAGACTATCCGTGACATCCCCGAACCCAAACACCTCCTATGAAGTGAGTGACTAAGCAATGACCAAAGGACATATTTTGAGTTAAATTGGGATATATTTGATTTAAATGAGTCTCGGAAGTCATCTTATTAGCTTGGACAACCATGGAATAAGTTCATTTCAACTAAGGCATGCTTAAAAAACCCCCGTTGTATTCACCATTGCCTTATGTCTTGTGTGCCCGTCTCCCTAGCCCAGTAGACTCTAAATAGCCGATAAAATCTTAACTTGCTCTATTAGTGATTTTTGACGAACATGTGAGTGAAATGAGTTACTTAGGTATTACAAATAAGTCTTTTTAGAGACGACCCCTAGCCTGACGCCTGGAGTAGCACCAAACAGCTTCTCCCCCCATGCTTGATCGTTGGAAGGCCACCAATGGCACGACCGGCCACACAAATAGCACCGACTGCCTCCTAACTGCCCGGGGCTGCTTAGACGGCCACTTAGGGAGGTCTCGTGCCGTCGCCTGGCCAAACAGCTGCCATCTCCCCCTCCCTTTCAGTCAGCCAAAGTGGTCAATGAAGGCCAAATCTCCTCCTACAAATCAATTTTCCATTTGTCACCCAAGTGCTGCTCTTATGATTTTCCCCTCAATGCAATTTATCATTTAAGTTCATAATTCAAAGGTTATTCATGGGAAAAAACTGTACGAGAGTAGAAAAAAGCATGAAGATTGCTAATGAATGCTTTTTGTAATATCCTCAGCACTGACCACTTAAAGTATTTGGTAACCATTCTTGTTCTACAAATAATTTTTTTTAGAATGAGTTTTTTTGAGAAATGGTTCTTGGATGAGTTTTTTTTTGGAAGATAAATATGTTTAATAATTGTACGAAATTTTTGTTCTTAGAATAGAAAAAGAATAGAAATGCGTTTGGTAGTTATACAAAATTTTTGTGTCTGAAATAGAAAAATAAAAAAAATGCAGCGATTAGTAGGGGTAGCAATCGGCGGCCGATAGGGGCGATGTGTGGCGGGGCGGCGATAGGCAATCGGTAGCGGGCGGCGACGGCAGTGGCAAGAGATAAGAACAAAAAAATTTAGCTTGTTTTTTGGTATTGTTCATTCTCGTCTCAGAAACAGAAAAGCAAAAATTTTTTTGGTTCTCATTTCTTGTCCCAAACCCATTTCCAGCCATTTTTTTCATCCTAGGAGCAAAGTGAGAAGCCAAATATGTTTTTCTTTCCAAACTTGTCTGGGGACGAGAAACTAAGAATGATAATGGTTATCAAACGTGCCCTTAGTGGTCGAATTATTTATTTGCAGCCTACCAAATTTTATCCACTATCACAAACAAACCAAAAAAAAAACAAGAAAAAGGATCAAAATTTTCTCGAAGCACAATAAATTAAGCTAAAACTGTAGGGAGATATTACGTGCACCATTTACGATGAAAAAGCACCACCATGAAGATCGAAATGCAAAGGGGAAAATGACACAAATAATTTTTCAATTTTGATAAAATATGCAATGTTATTTGAGACTTTTAATTTATTTAATGTGATTTTTGAATTTTAGTCCAATGTACAATGTGATTTCTAAACTTTATATATATATATTTAAACTAATCCCTAAACGACATGAAAACATTTAATGTGGTCCATCAATTTAAATTAATATAAGGATAATATTTGATATGTTCATCCATGAATTAGATTGACCATATGAAACAGATTGAAAGTGTATGGATCGCATTAAACAAATCAAGGGATCACATTGTACTTCAAGGCAAAATTCATGAACTATTTGTACCACTGCCTTCATTTTCAAAGCAAACGCCATGATGATCTTTCCACACCTAACCAACATGGGCAACTCCATCTTTCGTATTGAATGTGCGATGAATAGGAAACCTCATCCTCGCTGCCTTTAGTTTCATCACTTCATCGTCTCTTTGTTCAATCTCATAGGTTCGAGACTTGCCGTTGAGGCAAGCTATCAAAGCTCAAGCCTGCGAAATGATCCTCAAAGCTCAGAATGGTACTACAGAGAGACCCATTTCAGCATTTATTTTCTCTCTCTGCCAAGTAAAACTTATAGGACACGGCTTGAAAATTTTCTTTTTTTGGGTCAAGTATCAAGGTTATGGATGTTGAAGTAGTGGTTGGTTTTATTTTTTTCACGTTTATTTCTTAGTTGCCCTTGTTTTTAGGAGCTAGTGAGTCATGGAGTTATGTAGATCATGGATGTTATGGGTCCTATTTTCATGGTATTTCAGTTATGTGTTTGCCTATTTTAAAGGCTTCAACGTTATCGATAATAGATAGAGAGCTTTAGCCTCATCTCTCTCCTATTCTCCTTCACGCCTCTATTTTTTACGTTCAACATTTAATAGTGGTATCAGAGCCAGGTTCTTCGAGAGAAAAAAACATGAGGCAACAATACATTTCTTCCAATGGCCACAGATTCTAACTTTGTGGAAGCAGCAATTCCTCACTTTGATGGTCACTACGATCATTAGAGCATGCTAATGGAAAATTTTTTACAGTCAAAGGAGTATTGGCTTGTCGTCAAATCTGGAATTCAAGAACCACCAGTAGGCACAGTTTCGACAGATTTCCAGAAAGCATAACTGGAAGCTAGAAAGCTGAAGGGCTTGAAGGCAAAAAATTATCTCTTTTAGGCTATTGATCGTCCCATCTTGGAAAATATTCTTTGTAAAGAAACTTCCAAGGATATTTGGGATTCCATGAAGAAGAAATATCAAGGCTTCGTTAGAGTGAAGCGTGCACAGCTTCAAGCCTTAAGAAAGGATTTCGAGACACTAGCAATGAAGGATGGAGAATCTGTCACCTCCTATTGTGCCAGAACAATGGAGATCAGTAACAAGATGCAATTCCATGGTGAGAAGATGGACGACGTCACCATTGTGGAGAAGATTTTGCGTTTCTTGAGGCAAAAGTTTAATTACGTTGTCTTCTCAATTGAAGAGTCGAAAGACATAGATGCACTCTTTCTCGATGAATTACAAAGCTCCTTATTGGTCCATGAATAGAAGATGAACAGAAGTTCCATAATAGTGGAGCAAGCTTTGAAGGCTTCTACCAATACCCATTCCAATAATTTCAGAGGAAGGGGTAGAGGTAGAGGTAGAGGAAGGGGAGATCGAGGAAATAGAGATGTCAGTAGGTTCAAGGCTGACAATGACCAATTTCAAGGCAAAGGCAGAAAACGGGTTTTTGACAAAACCAAGGTAGAGTGCTTTAGATGTAATAAATTTGGTCATTATGCATCTGAATGTTACACTAGGTTGTCTAGTGATAAAGAAAAGGGAGAGAGTTCAAACTTTGTCGAAAAGAATGAAGCAAAAACATTGTTAATGGCTATTCAAGATGAAAAGAGATCCGAGTAAGATATTTGGTATGTTGATACAGGTTGCAGTAACCATATGAGTGGAAGTAAGTCTTCTTTTTCTTCTCTGAATGAAGATTTCCATTCTACTGTGAGTTTTGGTGATCATTTTACTGTGGAGGTGATGGGAAAAGATGATATTAAGATAAAACCAAGAGTGGTTTTGTGGAAACGATTTCAAATGTATGTTCCTGACTTGAAAAGCAACTTACTGAGTGCTGGTCAGTTACAAGAAAATGGTTATATCATCACTACTAAGAATGGTGCTTGTGAAATTTATGATTCAGTTAGAGGTGCTGTTGCAGTTGTTCAGATGAGTTCGAATAGGTTATTCCCATTGAAGATTGAAAGTTGTTTGATGGCTAAAGTGAAACATAAAGATTCCTCATGGTTGTGGCACTTTCGCTATGGTCACTTGAGTTTTGGTGGATTGAAGACCCTCCAACAGAAAAACATGGTGACAGGTCTTCCTCAAATTATTGCTCCTTTCGAAGTTTGTGAAGAATGTGTTGTTTGCAAACAACATCGTTCACAATTTCCCAAGGGAAAGTCATGGAGAGCAAAATATGTTTTGTAGTTGGTGTATTCGAACATTTGTGGTCCTATTGGGTTTTAATATAAAGTGGGCCGCCCAAGATGGGCCGAACCCGGCCCATAACCTAAGGCAATTCAAATCTTCTTTAGAAGAAGATTTGGTAACCGCCAAGTTATTCCCTTCGCAGATTTCTCTCTCTCTCTCTCTCTCTCTCTCTCTCTCTCTCTATATCCAAGCAGAACGAACGTATGTTCTTGAGAATTCTCTGAGAGCCGCTTCTTCGGGCAACTTCGATTTCCTTGTCGTGAGCGATAGATCTTCTGTGGACTACAGGTACGATTCGGAGTCGTGATCGTACCTTAGATCAGTGATACAAGTTAGGGTGTTTATTTCCGTTGCATTCTTCGGATTTGTTCGAAGACTTCATGGAATTACGTATTCCGTCATTGATAACAGAGCCATAAATTGCTTGTATTCCTGATTATTAGACTCTGTTCATCGTATATACATGTTATTTTTGATGGAATTTTTCTGATTAAGGCATGTTTAGGAGAGGTTAGTTAGTTCTAGGCCTTTTCTGGAATTTTTGGTTCGAAAAAATTGGTTTTTTATTACGTTATTGCGTAGTACTTGAAGAGACGAGCGTTTCGAGTGGTCGTACGCCCTGAACGGAGGCCGGGAAGGCCGCTGGAATGGCTCCGGCGCCGGGGTCGGCAAATTGCCAAAGGGCAGTTAGAAACTGCGCGATGTGGGCCGGTTTTTGCGGGCATGGGCGACGTGGGCTGAGGTGGGGCGACGTGGGCTGAGGCGAAAAAAAAAAGGGGGCAGGCAGCCGGAGTGGGCGAGCTCGCGGGGCCCACGGCCCGCAGGCCAGGGGCGTGCGAGGCAACTTGGCTAGCCGGTCCAGCCGGCCCGGTTCATTTGGTCCGGCCGGTCCAGCTTGGCCGGGTCCAGCCCTGCCCGACCTAGCCGCCCGACCCGATTCGCTTGGCCCGACCCGTTTCGCCCGACCCGCTCGACCGTGACCCGGTTGACTGTTGACAAAAAAAATGAATTTTTTAAAAACCTTGGATTTATGTAATCCATTGATTGATTGTGTGTCATATGTGATTATTATGTGGATTTGTAAATCCCTAATCTTTTCTGCATGTGTTGCAGGAATGATGCCTCGGTTCATTCGTTCCCCACATTGTACGAACTCTTAGGCAATTGGAGAATTTGCTGGAGAGTAAGGAAAAGCTGAGAAAGTCTCGCTGGAGAAAGGGGACGATCGAGGATCACATAATTAAGGTCAACGGGCTTATCCAATAGATCATTTGGATGGGTGACGTCGCAATGGCTCAGGACGACAACATGGCGATTGCGTTTCGCTCGAAGCTCCCTCCTTTGTGGAGGAAGGTCCTTGACGAGGTCAAGGAGGTTGTCTGGGCTACGACCTTGGAGAGTCGTTATGAGAGATTGGTTCTGGAGTTCCTGAGGGAGTACAGGCTGAGAGAGGATGAGACCCTAGGCACCAAGTCCACGAGGCGGGGACGTTATCCGAGAAGGGTTCCTAGGTGTCAGATATTCCTAGATTGTCTGATTATAAAGTCCTTATCTGTTCTCATTAAGATGTGACACACATGAGTAGAGTTTGACCTGGATGCTTAGTCTCTAGTGTGGTTAGGAGACTAGTTATGTTTTTCTGATTCCAGTTTGTTTGGTTTGTTCAGTTGATACTGTTTACCAGTTATTTCCTTTTCCTTGTTAGTTGAATTTTTTTTTGTTGTTTAAGGACAAATTTATGTTAATCTTGGCTTTGTGAATATAGTTTTTTTTATATACATATCATGCATTTATGGATGTTTATATTGTGTTATGACACAATTATGTGATATGTTCTCCTAGTTATAAGTAACTAGATAGAACTGGAAATTTTGCCTAGGTGATTATATTAGTGATGGTTTCAAATTAGAATTTTGTAATGATGATTGGATACAAAATGTGTCCTTTCAATTCTTAACCTAAAGTGAAATTGTTACTAATATAGTCAACTAGTGTGAGATAATTGCATAAACGAAGACAAACAAAATACTTGTGCTTATGTGTCTACTGGACTTCGTGTTCAGATAATGGCATCAGCATCAAAGAACATAGTTGCTGAACTGAACAAAGGAGAAAAATTGAACGGTGATAATTTTGAGATTTGGAAGATAAAAATCTAATATGTGCTGGAAGAGCAGGAAGTCTTAGAGGCTTTAAACCTGATTATGCAAGAACCTGAGAACGGAAATACTGCCTAACACAAGAGGGATAAGGATGCATTTGCTGCTTGGAAAAAGAAGAATTCCACGGCTCACATCACGCTGTTGAGCAGCATGGAGAATGACCTGATAAGAATTTGGGCGTTTTGAGAACGCTAAAGATGTGTGGAGTGCATTGGCACAAAGGTTTGGTCAGACGTCGGTCACCAGACTCAGGCAGCTCACTGTACGTTTTGACTCGTATGTTTTGACTCGTACAAGATGTCCCATGGACTGTCCATAAGGCAGCATCTAAGGCATGTGGCCAATATGATATGTGAGCTGAAAGATGCAGGCCATATCCTGACAGACAAGCAGCAAGTGCAGGCAGTAATTCGTTCGCTTCCTCGTAGCCTGGAGCACATGAAGATGCACCTGACCCACAACGAGAGCATCAAGACTTTTGAGGATGCTATGCGCCACCTAGAGCTAGAAGAGGACTGCCTCTTGGCAGCCAAACCTGAATCCGATATTTACAATGCTGAATTAAAGCTCATAGGGAGTTTCGGGTTTCAAGCGCAAGCGTCAAGGTGGGTTCAGAAGGTGGCCGATGAAGAAGACGAATCTGTTAGAGAAGAAACCGAGAGAGGACCAACAGAAGGATGGGAAACGTGCCAAGAAGAAACTGAACATTTTAAAGGTGAAGTGTTTCAACTGTGGCAAGAAGGGTCACTTTGCTCGCAACTGCGCAGAGCCTAAAAAGGTAACCTTTGATACATGTGAAAGTGTCACTTATGTATCTAGTTCCGTCTTTCTGTCTGAATCTTATCCTTTGTGAACTGTAGATTCGGGAGCCATAGACCATGTAGCGAAGGAAAGAGGGGCCTTCGTGGAGTTCCAACGACTCCCACACAGAGCGAAGTACATATACATAGGAAACAACTCCAGAGTTGAGGTGAAAGGGATTGGCACCTGTTAGCTACAAATGCGTGGTGGTCGGAATACATGATGTATTGTACGCTTCTGAGATATGTCGGAATTTGGTTTCTGTGTTGGTTCTAGTTAAACTTGGTTTCAGTGTGAATTTTCATGATCGTGATGTGGATTTGTTCTTAGGAACAAACTTGTATGGCTTTGGATATTTTCTCAATGGCTTTATAGTTCTGGATGTTGAACACTATAGTGTGAATGTGCATTATTCCTTATTCACGTCCCTTAACTCTAGCGTTGATGACGTGAATGTGTGGCATGCTAGGTTTGGTCATATTGGTCAGCAAAGAATGAATAGATTAGCCAAAGAAAGCTTATTAGGCAATATTGAAAATGTCGATTTGCTTGTTTGCGAGCATTGCCTGTCTGGAAAAGCAACACGTAAGCCATTTGGAAAAGGAACTAGAGCTGAACTTCCATTGCAATTAATCCATTCAGACGTCTGTGGTCCTATGAATGTTAGGGCAAGGCATGGGGCTATTTATTTCATCACATTTATAGATGACTTTACCCGATTTGGATATGTCTATTTGATTGCCCATAAGCCCGAAGCTTTTGGTTGCTTCGTGAAATTCTTAAATTTGGTAGAAAATCAATTAGACAAGAAGGTGAAGGCTTTAAGATCCGATCGAGGACGATAATACTTATTTGATGAGTTCAGAAAGTTTTGTGATGAAAAAAGGGATAGATAGACAATTGTCTATTCCCTATGAAAGGAGAAACAGAACCCTTTTGGAGATGGTGAGGTCTATGATGGCACAGGCTAAGCTCCCAATCACCTTTTGGGGTGATGCTTTGCTGACTGCTACCTTTATACTTAATCGAGTGAATTCAAAATCAGTTGCTTCCACTCCATATGAGTTATGGACAGGACGGAAACCCAACTTAGGTTTTATGAAACCATGGGGTTGTGCCGCTTATATTCACGAGCCATCTCATAAATATAACAAGTTAGGTCATAAAGGAAAGAATGGTATCTTCATAAGATACTCAGTGCACTCAAAAGGATATGTGTTTATAGGCGAGCAAGAAAGTGGGAGTGTAATTGAGATCGAATCAAGGGACGTCACATTCTTAGAGAATGATTTTCCTAAAAGGGGCGAAATAGGTGAAAATGTTTCCCTATTTGAGATCTTGGATATTGATGATGGAAACATAGATACTATTCTAAGTGGGAGTGAAATGAGCAGAAGGGAATTAGTTCCCGAACAGTCTCAGATAAAACCACTTAATATGATATCGCCACTATAATCTAATCTGAGTGGGAGCAACACGATATTGAGGGATTTGCCCCCAATAAGACGAACAAGTCGTTAGATAGTTCTCCGTCGACGTTTTGACGTTGAGAGAGAAGCTTTCATGGTTGCTCCACAAGATGAAATAGAGCCAAGGAATCTAAATGAGGCTCTAAACGGCCCTGACAAGGATGAATGGATGAAAGCAATGGAAGATGAGATGAAGTCTATGAGATCAAACCAAGTGTGGGAATTGGTTGATCTCCCTAAAGGACGAAAGGCTGTTGAGAACAAATGGGTTCTCAAGACAAAACGAACAGCTGATGGCTTAATTGAGAGGTATAAAGCCCGCCTTGTGGTGAAAGGGTTTACTCAACAGGAAGGAATAAATTATGATGGGACGTTTTCCCCTATAGTGAGATTTACCTCTATTCGCCTTATATTAGCGATAGTGGCAAGTATGGATCTCGAATTATATCAGATGGATGTAAAGACCGCTTTTCTCAATAGAGAATTGAAAGAAGAAATCTATATGAAACAACTTGCTGGTTTCATATCAGAAGGCCAAAAACAAAAGGTATGTCGACTTTTGAGATCGATATGGCCTTAAGCAGTCATCGAGACAGTGGTATATACATTTTCATAATGCCATAACGGCATATGATTTCTCAATGATAGATAAGGATCATTGCGTATATATCAAGAGATCCAAGGATCAATTTGTGATCATATTGATATACGTTGATGATATACTGCTTGTCGGAAGCAATTTGGAGTTTGTTAAAACGGTCAAAAATTGTTTGAGTACCAGTTTTGAGATGAAAGATATGGGTAAAGCTGCGTACATCCTTGGAGTTTAGATTTCAAGAGATCGTTCGAAGAGGTTGTTGTCTCTTTCACAAGAGACCTATACAAAAAAAGTTCTTGAACGATATAGACACTCCTATTGCAAAAGGCGTTGAATTGAGCAAGTGGCTTTGTCTTGAGACTTCTGAAGAGATGGAATGAATGATGAAGGTTCCATATAGACTTGCTGTCGGAAGTTTGATGTACGCTATGACGTGTACAAGGCTCGACATTTGTCATGCGGTTGGAATGGTTGGTAGATACCAATCCAATCCAGGTCAAGCACATTGGACCGCCGTCAAGAGGATTCTCCGATATCTAAAGAGTACTGTGGACTATTCATTGTGCTATTAAGGAAGAGATCTGCACATTGAAGGCTATAGTGATGCGGATTAGGGAGGAGACTTAGATGCAAGAATGTCTACCTCTGGATACGCATTCTTACTGAACAATGGCGCCATATCATGGAGTAGTAAGAAGCAGACATGCGTAGCTCAATCCATGATGGAGGCAGAGTTCGTGGCTTTGTCAGCAATACTACAAGAAGATGTTTGGTTGATGAGATTCTTGGATCATCTAGGAGTCAGTAAGAGAGTTGCAGAACCATTATTGGTTTATTGTGATAACCAGGCAGCAATCTCCTACATAAAGAATCTCAAGTATCATGGAAAAACCAAACACATAGATATCAAGTATAATTTTGTTAAAGACTTGGTAGCACAAGGGATTGTGAATGTACAGTACATATCTACGCATAGAATGGTTGCGGATCCTTTGACAAAGCCGACGACTAGAGATGTTTTTAGTGATCATGTAAAATCTCTAGGTTTGCATCGAGGATGATGTACTGAGTGTATGTATTTCCCAAAATATTCACGATGAATGAGAATGTTGTCTTCATTACTAATCTTAATGTGATTGGTATGATATTTATGCAAGTTAATACTGTGTGTGTTAAGCTAACACTTTGTGTGTTAAAGAAGGTATGTCGGACAGATGAGATCGACCTACTCACACGAGTAATCGCCTCTATTTAAATACGTTGAATAGAGATGAGATAGTTTAAGTTTGTTATCTAGGTGATAAATGAGAGTCCAAGCTTAAACCAGATTGTCGCCTTAACAAAATGGTTAAGATGAAGTCACATTTCATTTGTGACCGAAAGTGACATTGACCACGTGGTTCACTTTGTTTGTCTTTATGCCAGATGTGAGTTCAGATGGAAGTTTTGAAATAGTAAAAAGTGAACTCAATTTTGGATATTGTGTATATCTAAAATATCATTTGTACGGTATTATAAAGAAAGACATACGCTTCATGGGAAAAAAGAAAATACCGTAATACATTTTTCATATGACATATGCATAGTCGACCAAAAGGAGATGGTAGAAGTTTTGATTTCAACTTCTTGTGCCGTGTGAGACTCTGATGGAAAACGTTCCTCAACTAGTCCCCTTAAGACTATAACCCATTCTCAAGATTCCTATTCGATGGTCGCTAACTTAGAATGTTGCCAATGATCATGTGTGATTCGATTTAATGGGACATCTCTAGAAAAGCGAGTTGAATTAGGATTAAGAGGTTTGAGGAAAGAGGAAGATTAACTTAGTGTCGCATTATAGAGATTGTGTTCACAGACCGTCAGTTATGATTGATGAGTTAATCATGATTGTGAATACAATACATCATTGATAAGAGATCGTGAGAGAGCAATGCAAATGCGGCTGTCTTTGATCTAGGGTATTGCATACTATATCTACTCTAAGCCCGAATTTCTGAGCAGCTGTACATTCCCAATGGATGTATGGCAAAATAGCTCTCAGAGTATGCTGGTCACATGGATTATCTGTCAATATGAAAGTCGACGAGAGGTTAATGAAGCGTTCAGCCCATCGCAGACGAGTGGGAGATGTTGGGTTTTAATATAAAGTGGGCCGCCCAAGATGGGCCGAACCCGGCCCATAACCCAAGGCAATTCAAATCTTCTTTAGAAGAAGATTTGGTAACTGCCAATTCATTCCCTTCGCAGATTTCTCTCTCTCTCTCTCTCTCTCTCTCTCTCTCTCTCTCTCTCTCTCTCTCTATCCAAGAAGAACGAATGTACGTTCTTGAGAATTCTCCGAGAGACGCTTCTTCAGGCAACTTCGATTTTCTCGTCGTGAGCGACAGATCTTTTGTGGACTACAGGTACGATTCAGAGTCATGATCGTACCTTAGATCAGTGATACAAGTTACGGTGTTTATTTCTGCTGCGTTCTTCGAATTTGTTCGAAGACTTAATGAAATTACGTATTCCGTCAGGTTCAATAAACCCATCTTCTAATGGAGGTAAAAGATACTTAATTACATTCATTGACGATTTTTCTGGAAAAACTAGAAAAACTTGGGTTTATTTTTTACAGAAAAAATCAGAAGCTTTCTCTACATTTAAAAGCTTCAAAGCTCGCGTGGAAAATGAAGCAAGAAAGACCATTAAGACCCTTCGAACTGATCGTGGCAGCGAATATTGCTCAAATGAATTTGAAGTTTTTTGTGCAAATCATGGCATTCGAAGAGAGCTTATAACTGCATATACACCACAACAAAACATGGTATGTGAGAGAAAAAAATAGAACATCTCAACATGGTGAGAAGCTTGTTGGCAAAAGAAAAAGTTTCAAAGACTTTTTGGCCGGAGGCAGTAAATTGGAGCATTCATGTTTTGAACAGAAGTCCAACTTTTGCTGTTCAAAATATGACACCGGAAGAGGCTTGGAGTGGGAGAAGACCGGCTGTGGATTACTTCAGAATCTTTGGATGCATTGTGTATGCCTATGTTTCGGATGAGAAAAGGAAGAAACTTGACGACAAGGCTGAAAAATGCATCTTTCTTGGTGTAAGTGAAACATCTAAAGCATATAAATGATTTAATCCACTGACAAAGAAGATTGTGACCAGCATGGATGTCACTTTTGATGAAGAGAACACATGAGCTTGGAATAGGCAGCATCCTACCCAAGTCCTTTGTGACAATGATGTTGAACAAGAGCAAATTTCAGCACCATATATGCCTAAAAGTTCAGTAAATACAACTCTTGATGTTGCTGAAATTCCACCAACAGCCGCTGAAGTCAATGAAGAAGAAGCTGAATCTCTTCGCCGTGTTAGAAAAAGGCCTGCCTGGATGGAAGATTATGAGGTAACTGGAATTGAAGATTCAATTACTCACTTTGCTTTATTTTCAGACTGCGACCCTACTACTTTTGAGAGTGCTGTCAAAGAAGAAAAATGGCAGCAAGCAATGGACGATGAAATTGATGCCATTGAAATAAACGATACTTAGGTGTTGTCTGATCTTCCAAATGAACACAAAACCATTGGCGTCAAGTGGGTCTTCAAAACAAAGGTGAAAGAAAATAGTGAAGTTGACAAGCACAAGGCATGCTTGGTAGTCAAGGGGTACAAGCAACAATATGGGATCGATTATACAGAAGTTTTTTCTCCGGTTGCAAGACATGATACAATTAGATTGGTGGTTGCATTGGCGGCGCATAATTCTTGGCCTATTTTCCAGCTTGATTTTAAATCTACATTCTTGCATGGTTACTTGGAGGAACAGGTATTTGTTGAACAACTTCCTGGTTATGTCAAGATTGGAAATGATTATAAAGTTTACAAATTGAAGAAAGCCCTTTATGGGCTAAAAGAAGCCCCACGTGCTTGTTATAGTCGCATTAAGACTTATTTTCTTAAAGTTGGTTTTTCGAAATGCCTGTATGAGCATACACTTTTTGTTCAGATTGGAGATAAAGGGAAAATGCTCATTGTATGCTTGTACGTTGATGATCTCATATTTCCTAGAAATTGTGATGTAATGTTTGAAGAATTCAAAAAGTCCATGATGAATGAGTTTGAAATGTCTGATCTTGGTATGATGCATTACTTTCTTGGCATAGAAGTGATACAATCAGGTGATGGGATCTTTATTTTTCAAAAAAGATATGTTGGAGAAATTCTAGACAGGTTTCAAATGAAGGATTGTAATCCTGTGAATACTCCAGTTGAGTTTGGGTTGAAGTTACACAAAGGTCATGAAGGAAAGAAGGTGGACAACACACTTTACAAATAAATTATGAGTAGTTTGATGTATCTAACCGCAACAAGATCGGACATAATATATTCTGTGAGTTTAATCAGTAGATACATGGAGAATCTCACATAAATGCATTTGCTTGCTACCAAGAGAATCCTTCGTTACTTACAAGGAACTAGAGACTTTGGGTTGTTTTACAAGAAGGGTGAAAAGTCTAATTTGCTGGGATTTACTGACAGTGATTATGCAAGAGATCAAGATAATATGAGAAGCACTTCGGGTTATGCTTTTGTGTTTAGAACGGTGCTATTTCATGGTCTTCCAAGAAGCAACAAATTGTCACTTTATCAAGTATGGAAGCTAAATTTGTTGCTGCTATTGCTTGTGCTTGTCAAGCTATTTGGCTAAGGAGACTTCTTGAGGAACTGCAATTCAAGCAATCAAAAGCTACAAAAGTTTTTTTTTTGTGACAACAGCTTAGCAATCAAACTTTCCAAGAATCCGGTGCTACATGGAAGAAGCAAGCACATTGATGTGAAGTTTTATTTCTTGAGATATCTTAGCAATAATGGAACAATTGATCTAGTCTTTTGCAGAAGTGAAGATCAAGTTGCCGATACATTCACCAAAGCCCTCAAGATGGAGCCATTCGTGAAGCTTAGAAGTCTTCTAGGTGTTTGCACGTTGAAGACAGTCAATGCTTTAAATTGAATGTTAGCAAACATCAGTTTAAGGGAGGGATTGTTAAAGTAGTGGTTGGTTTTATTTTCTGCACGTTTGTTTCTTAGTTGCCTTTTTTTAGGAGTTAGTGGAGTCATGGAGTTACGCAGATCATGAAGACGGGAGATGAGCAACAACAATGACGGAAATTGGTGGTGGACACGGCAGCGACGCCAATAGGATAGATGGAAGAGAGCTCACTAAGATAGATTCAATACCGTTCGAAAGGAAGGAGAAACACAATGAAGAGAGGAGACACCTTGGGTCGAAAGTGAGTTTCTAGCAGGCGCACTAATACCTTATTTTTTCTTGGCTTTACTTTTAATAATCTTTTATGGTCATATATGACCATTTTAAACTAAAAATAGATTGAAATATGAGTTTGTAATCCGTTTTGACAGCTCTATCATATGCTAAGTCTTGAGGACGAATTGAAGATAATGGCTTTTGCATAGATAAGTCAATCCAGATACTTGATTGCGGAAGGGGCTAGGATTGTGGAACAAATTCATCTTCTTGCGGTCAAAGTACTTTGGCAACATCATGACAAGGGGCTAGGTTAGAGCGTGATGCAGCGTCGTAAATACTTCCATCTTTTAAAACAATTTTTTAGGATGAAATTTCTTGAAGGATAGAGCTGTAACACCCTGAATTTTGTGTCTTTTAAACTTATCGCGAACAATTACCGACTTTGATGGGTTTTGCTTAGCTTTTCATAATGGGTTCCACCATGAATGCTTAATCACGGGTTTAGAAACGTTGAACTAGAACCCCCGGCATGTATCCTTCTTCACGCCTGATCTGTCCCTCAACCCTCTCTTTGTTTCGTCACTCTACTCCCTCTTGGTCGCTCAAAAGCTGTCTGTATCAACACCAATGCTACCCACAAAGCAGCCAATCTTCACTCTCATCATACTAGGAACCATCCCTGCAACCAGTCTAAGGAATCGCCTCATGCAATTAGCTCGCCCCTCCAAAGATTGTCACCCATTTTCTTGAGTTTCGAGACTCTAATCTTTTGACTGCTTTTGTTTCACATCGTTCGAGTTCGTGTACAGAGAGAAATGAAAGCCCCGTCATATAGACAGTAAAGTGTATGGCCGAGAAGCTGGAGAAACTTTCTTCGGGACACGTATATGGGTAACTGAGGCCTTAAAGTCCGATTTCAACCTCAATCCTTGCATGCTCTCTAAACGCTTTAAAAGCGAAAATTTGAGTAAACAAGCAATATTTCGTCGTTGAAGGTACCAAATGTTGTTGAAAATGAAAATCGATATTGAAAGACTACTGAGCTATCAAACAATCAAAGAATGAAGAATGGTGAAGCTCTCTATTTTAGTCCAAAGCTGGTTTGAGGCCCCAGATTATATAAATTGAATACCACTGTGGCTGGTCCGTTAATAAGGAATTCTGTACTTGATAATAAGAAATTCTGTACAAGAATCGATTTTCGACAGTCGTAAAAACGTGGAAATGGGAATTTTCTGGTGAAACTTTAGGAATATTTTAATGCCAAAACTGCATGGATTGGATTTTGGGGGCGCAGTTCTACTCTTACCATATAAAAACCTGTTTCTATGACTAGTAACTTTAATCTTGGTTAATTAGTTCAATCAAAGTCTAGAATGAAAATTTATGGCCCGTGGATTTGGTGAAGAGCTCCGCATATTTACTTATCCTTTCAATGTTAAGACAGCAAGTCTCGTTTCTCATTCTGAAATACTCTCCTGAATCACTCGTCCTTCTTACAAGAAGCGGCAGGCCAAAGACTTGGAACGATGGAGGACTCCTGTAAACACCACTACTTACGAACTCACCCTACGAACTGCATACGTTGGCATCCCATCTCAAATTCAAGATGGTAATTTTGAGACCAACTTAGAGTTTGGAAGCTCCATTACCAAAATGACCAAGTGGATATAATATCAGCTAGTCGTTCTGCAGAAGAGGTGGAGATAAGATTGATGGAATCACTATGGATATCGATGCGATCGGCGCCCTCATGATAAACAGAATTCTGAGATCTGATTGACGAGAATTAGCGATGGAATACGAGGCACAAAACTAGGTTTGAATGTCGAAATAACTTTTTCTCATCAAAACAAAGGTAGCGATACCCATATCCCCAGCCAACTCCAACCGTTAACTTTTCATGCTTTGAAATTGATCGCCCATTTTTCACAATGTTGATAAGTGAGGTTCCCCAATTTGGATCATACATTGTGAAATTAGAGATTGCAAAGAGTTCTAACACCTTGGGAATACTCAGATGAAGAAGTTATGGACAGTAGAACTTCAATCAACCTCCAATGCCTTAATTAGGTCGGGTGCCCATACTCATATCTAGAGGGGAAAGTAAAAAAGAATCATAAATATATTGCATTGGTATCAATTTAGTTCAAAACTTTTCAATTTGATAAATTTAGTCTTAAACTCTTTTACGTTGGAATGCTAACCGTCTTACATGATGTGACCGAAAACTTTTTAATGATTCTTATATAGTTTTTTCATCTGAATTGCTTTGCTAATTTTGAATTTCATAGTCACGTTAGTCAGTTATTCAATCATCCTAATTGTTTCAACTTGACAGCTATGTTCATATATCTCTCAGGTTTTCAAAGAACTCTGATGGCATTCTGCGATCTATCTAGTGTCAACATCCACATTGATAATTTATCGGAAAGTTGTCGTCGTGTCTCCACATCTGAACAAGTGTCAACCATATGCATTGATGCCGATCAACGAGTATCAATCCCTATGATCATCGACAAGATGCCATGTGCCCATAACTCATGCCACTGTTCATACTCTTGTGTCAAGCAAGTGCCTGCTTATGTGGACATCTCAATCATTTTTTAACGTAAACAAACCTAGGTGGATGTCAAGATCTGGGTCCGAAATCTTTCGTCCTATCCTACCAACATTGGTCTAAACACGCAACGGCACAAACCACTCAGTCCACAGAGGACCGAGCTGAGCATGGGCAACAATTTGCTAGAAATGGATCACCTATCCTAGATCGGACGGCCACCATTCAACTAAAATCCCCTCTTCTACGGAAATGCCCCCCTCCTTTCATTTTGCCTTTAGATCTCCTGCCCCAGATGTGGGGGCAGGAGATCCGGATCCCATTTGCGTCCCCAAATGTCAATCGGGCAAGGATCCTCAGCCACACGACGTCGGGTGAGGCGTGAACCATGCGGCATGGCCACGTCGGACTTCGAGACAGGAGGGGAACAGCCACGTGAAAACCAGAGATGGACCAATAGTGGGGTCGGATCGTGTGCTTCTCTTCTCCCACTCGGCAGCGTATTATCAGGAGATACGGAGCCGTCCACGAGGGGCGCCCTCCACGCTTTCGTCGTCGTCGATCTTTAGCTAGCGCGTCACGACAACCGTCCGTTCTTCGTACAACCACAATACAGATTCGGACCTCCGCAATAAATTGGAAAGATAGACCCTTGTCATGACCCGACAACTCGCAAAATTTTGGTGCTTTGGCGATGACCGGGTAAAACATTGGCCCTCTAGCAGCGCCAAGGAACATTATGGCCCCTTTGGCGATTGAGACATTTGTGGCGCCGCGATTTTTACGGGCAAGTGCGCATGGTGTTGTTTCTATTCCTCCCAAATTTTGTTATTTTGTTCCCCGAAACAACAAGAGAATAGAAATTCATTTGGTAATGTCAACGTATTTTTTTATTCCTAGAAACAGAAAATTGTTCTAAAAAATAAATTTGGGCTATAAACAAGAAAAAAAAAGTAGTTTCTTGTTCTCGAGAATATTTCTAGAAATAAGCTATTTTTTTTTTCTTTTGATTTCTTCTTATCTCTTGCCGTGGTCACCTCCGGCCGCCCATCACTGCTGCTTACCCCCACCCGCTGCCGCCAACCCCTGCCTGTTGACAACCCCGCCTGCTGTCGGCACTTGCAGGTTGCTGCCGCCCAACTTACAATGGGCGGCGGTCCATCGTCCGTGAATAAGAAGAAAAAATAAAAATAACAAAAAATTTGTGAATCGTACTAAACGTATTCCCATTCTTTTTCTATTCTAAGAGTAGAAATTTAAAGATTTTCCCAAAATTTAGGTCCGCCTAATTTACGATATCTAGGTACTGTCATGAACTTAAATATCGGGTTAAAATCACCATAAATCAATTTAGGTAAAGCTAGGTCGGTTAGACAACTAAAGGACCCGGATGATTGTGAAAAAGTCATTTTGCTTCGGTGCAAACTGTGAAGGAACTTGAGATGGTAAGGTCAGAGAGTTCAGTAAGTAAGGGACGGATTTGCATCCTCCAGCGCTCTTTCGATTGTCGATTGTAATTTTTTCTTAAAAATCCTAAATCATTCATGAATTTTTTGCGAAGCATGCATGGTGTTTTGCTTTAAAATCGTGAAATATAGCTAAAAAAGTTATTTGATGTTGTTATAGATTAATATGCCATCTCATGTGGAATGTGGCGACTTGATTTATAGTATGTATATAGTTGTCAACTCAGATGCAGAGTTCAATCATGACATGTGTACATGACATAACATAATAATAATCATATGCAATAACTTGACAAATTAGATGCAATACATGATGGATTGATGACAATATATGGCAATAACCATTTGTAACATGACATGACAAATCAGATATAAGACACAATAATAAGATGATGTGATTATGAGCACATACAACATGACATGGCAAATTAGAAGATATGTTAATTATCCCATGTAATATGAACTAGCAAAAGAGATGCAAGACATGACAATAAATTATAATGTATGCAATAGGATTTGACAATTTAGATGCATGACATGAAAATAAAATGACATGGCACGGCAATAACCACATGTAATACAACATGGTAAATCAAATGCAATGACATGACATGATAATAGTCACATATAGTGTGACATGACAAATCAAATGCATTATGACAACAAGATGACATGATATGTTGATAATTACTTATATCGTGACATGGAAAATTACATGCAAGACATAACAACATAATAACATGATTTAACAATAATCACATACAACATCACATGACAAATTCAATCAACATGAGGTGATCTGATACAACAATTATTATGTGCAACATGGCATTTCAAATCAAATGCATGACATAACCATTATGTGATGTGCAAATTACACCATGTGATGAGTCATATATTCAATTTGCGGCTTTACTAGAACATGATGACTTTTATATAGAAAAGTACCATTTCCTTTGGGTTTGAATCACGGTGGTTTTTTTACTTAGTCATGTCCCATCCTATACTCAGAACACAAACCTTATGGTGCTGTCACAACCTACCCACTTGAGGGGCCGCCCTAAGAAGTAATTATTTATGAAACGGTTTGAATGTCCAAGCTATTATTTTCATGATGGACCTTTACTTGGTACCACTACAAACGTTCTATTAATCATTGGTCTCTCTTAAGCCTATACCTTGCATAACACAAGGTTCACTTTTAGTTCTTTTCACAACCTAAAATATTAATTATGAGTTGTGACTAGCCTTTCCACTAGCTTTTGTTGGGAGTCAGCTAGAAACCCAATCAAGAAGGAGAAAACCACTTTGATTTGTACAAAAATCAGAGATTTTGGAATTGAGGACTTGATTATGTTAATATTTCTACTAATCTTCGTTTGGTATAGCTAAACTTAGTTGATTGTTATTTCAAAAGGACATGCAATCTTGTTTAGCCAATTTCATGTGTTCAAACTCACTAAATCCCACTAAGTATTCATGCAAAGTGTTTTTTCATGGGTCCATTTGAGATCTAAGCTAATCCTAATCCTAATGTAGGAACACGATTAACAAACAATGTATTGAAATGTGGTGCGACAAAGTAAACACCCGATAAAATTAAAGTAAGCTGCTCTAAGTGCATAAAAGAAAGACCAGCAACTGGTTGCGTAATTATTACAGTGCTGAATTGAAAATCTGAGATATGATTGGGAACAAATGGTACAAAATTAGACTGGATTGGACATCGGTTTTTATCCACCATTCTTGGTAATGCTCGGCCATATCCCCTGTGGACCACCTCATATAGCCGTGATTAGTGGTGTCGGTTTCAAATATCGGTCCATTCAATGATTCATGACAATCAAGCAATAAGATTCTTTTAAAGTAGTCAAGCGAATGGACTTAGGTTGAACCTTTGATGATTCTCAAGCATTTCGATTTTCCAAGCTCCCCAATTGACTAATGTTAATTAATGATTAGTGATGATTTGACACTATCTGAACTGCACATTAAGGCTGTCAACATTGCTTCATACCTAAAGTCGATTCTAATGGGAAAATTGCCAAATAAGTTCTAAACATTTTCCAACTTTACCGATTAAATTTTTCTGACGGATTATGGGAAATGCCTACGTGGCGATTGTGGAGCGACCGGCCCTTGTCGGCGACAATGCGGTGGCAAACTTTGCTTTCTCTTCTTTTTTCTTTGGCAGGAGCTTGTCGGCCACTCCAGAGGGCAGTGAAACCCTAGTTGGCCGCAGGCAAGGGCGGCAGGGGCTAGGGAGGTCGCCACGGCCCTCGCTCACGGTCGGCGAGGGTCGGGTGAGCCCAGATTTGGCGGGCTGCCCCGCCCAGATTTGGGTGGGGCTAGCCTCACCCAGCCCTTGCCTGTAGCAAGCGAGGGCCATGGCCATGGCGGCCTCCCTAGCCCCCGCTGCCCTCGCTCGTCGCCAGCGAGGGCCTCACCTGCTGCCCTTTGGAGTGGTCGACGAGCTCCTCCTAGAGAAAAAAAGAATAGAACAAAAAAGGAAAAAAAATTGTCGCTATGTCATCTCCACGTCGTCGCCGGCGATGTTTAGTCACACTATGTAAGCATTTTCTGGCCAAAATCCGTCAGAAGGACTTAATCAGCAAGATTGAAAAAGATTTAGGATTTATTTGACATTAAAAAAAGGTTTAGGACTGAATCAACAAAGTAAATAAATGTTTAGGACTTATTTGATAATTTTCCCCGATTCTAATCAACATGATTGAACACCCACCGAAGCATGCATTGCACCTATTTATACATCTAACAATCATATGCATAAGTATTAGATTAAAAAAATTTTGAGGTCATTTGACCTTGATTCACAATCAATCACACAAAGGAAAGTGACCAATGTCGGGTCATTCATCAATAGAACTCTAGAATTTGGACTTATTTTGTTTAAGCACAATTGACATGCCAAATAAAGTCCAAATGTAATGATTCAAGCATCATTTTTTTTTATTGAAAGAAAGATTTCATTCATTTCTCAAAATAATACATGAGAGGTATATAGAAATCTTTTAAGTCTAACAAATCTGAAAGAAAAAATACATATATCAAAACATAACACGTAACTATCATATTTTTATCATTCAATAACAGATCTGCCAATAGAAACTTTTGGCGGAGCACACGCCTAGATCTCTATTTCTAGTTGTGCTAATATGTGGTGTGTGTTTAGGTTTAACGCTTCCATCACCATCAGTGAAGACCACTTTACCTGTTTTTGAATAGAGAAATTGGCAATTGACAAAAATGACCCAAGAGTCGGGATTTGGACCTGGTTTTAACCTGCAAGTTTTAAAATTTGGAAAAAATATCTAAAGATTTCCAAATCTCACCAAATTCGACATACCCTAAGGAAATTCAGTTATGAACAACTTCTGTGTTTTGAATTTTATAAATTAGTTATAGATTCCTTCCAGAAATCGGTTTTGACAACTCCTCGACTGAAATATGTTACAGAGGTTGAACTGACCAGTTTTGGGAATTTGTAGAAAATGACTCTCAAACTTATAATAAAGTCCTGAACCCTCGAGTTCACTAACTAAAACCCTAATGAAAAAAATTTTAGTTTTATTTTTGCAAAAAAGGACTTGAACTTTGTTAAATTTATAAAGCAAAATCATGTCAGAAAACTGTAACTTCTAGGATCAAATCACAGACTCAAAAGCGATTTTCATGTAGATTTCATATAAATCAAATCAGCTGAAAAGCTTTTGAAATTTTGAGATCATAGAGATTTTCATATATTTTTTTTATAACATTCATGAAGACATTCAAATGATCCATACAGAAAGTCATAAAAATATGAGATTATATAAAGTTGGTTCAGAAACACGCATTACAAAATCTTAGTCAAAATTTCCAAAAACAAAACATCAAATGCAAGGCAAGTTTCGGCGTCTATCTTTGGCATGCAACCTATCAATATAAAGTTCAGAATGTCTACTTTATTTACTAGAATGTTTCCTTTTCGAGATTTTGATATTTAATAACTCAAATTATTATGTGAAGCATGTTAACTTTGAGAGCTACAATTTTCCAGTATACATGAACTATCATTAATCAATCAACAAGCAATTATCAGATCATTTCTACATAACACAAGTGGAAATTTGTTGCATTGGAGTACTTATGATCCACAACTTCAAGATGTGCAATTGAAATTGGAAAATTACAAACTTCAAGACACTGCAAATAATGGGTGATTGATCCTGATGGTTCAAAATTTGACGATCGGATTTAGGTAACAAAATAATAGTCTTAACGAGTAAAATATCTATGAGGTTTAAAGCTAATTCGGCATCATATTTCTTTGGTCAACATTTGATCAACTGGACTTTTTGTGTATCGATCAGGTGCGGGTACGATATGCAAATGATTTTCGACTTTTACCAATGGAAAATAATCTCATGCAAGAATTCTCATATGTGGGCTTGACCACCTTTTCAATTTTTACTTGTAACTTACATACGGTCATAAGAATAGTTTAGTATTCACTAGATTTGATGAGTTAGAATGTCCAATCTAAAATGTTTAAACTTATTGGTAGAGGGAGACCACATGTATAAAAGGGTATATAAACTCCGTACACAAGCGATATAAGATACTTGAACGTCTCCTCTTACATTGAAGCCAAATTGGGAACAATATATAAAGCTTGGCGAATGGAGGGCCATAAATGTGAAATAAATTGTCGCAACCCTCAGCTTTTATACCTTATTAAAATTTTTAACCTAGAAAATTTAAATTTAAAGTGAATGAAAAACATTATGTAAACACTCTTTTATAGTCATATAATCAATTGTGTGCATACATGCACATAAATTACATTACAGATGGCTATCGAGGGTTTCCAAGACAACACATGTGAAGACAACGAACCTTTGTGTCATGTTTAGGAGCATGAAAATATAACTTTGTGGGGGTTGGGGGTGCCCATTTGCATTTCACTGCAGAATCTCTAGGTCGAATAAAGTCACGACTGGATTATAGGTGAATCAAGTCTACGATTTGGATGAGTGAATATGAGATTGGAGGTGCCGATTTAATGAAAGAATGAAGCAACTTAAGTGAAATCATTCAATTTGTCTTGAGATTAAATTGATTTGAGCTAGGGTTCTTTGAATTGGAGCGAGGATTTGGGCGAGTGTTCAATTTGGAGCAAGAAGGGTGGTTTCCAAGCAAACCTTTTCTAAATGTCTAGGGCTCTTTCTTTCCTTTTCTTTTCTTTTTCCAATTTCATAAAACACTGATGTTTCAATCTCAGCGACCATGTCAGCCCTTGGCATCTTACTGGTTTGGCCATATAGGGCAGTTGACGTTGATGGTCCATCCATGTAAACATTTTCGGGGCAAATTTTCCCAAAATAACTTGATTAATAAATTGTTAAAAGGCTTGAGATTAAATTGATAAAAGTGCAATAGATTTATGACTTTTTACAATTTTTTGCAACGAGTTTTCTGACATTGTAGTATAATTAGAAATAATAGGCAAAAAATGAACCTAGCAAAGAAAAATTTATAGGTAAACATTTTTGACTCATTTTTAATATTATCTTAATTGTAATAAAAGGATGGTTGTTATTTATGAAACGCTAGACAATTATTTTGAATTCAATTTAGAGGATAATAGATTCATCGATTATCTTCATCATCATAAACTGTGAATTTTTGCATGTACAATTGTATAGGGTTATAGTGTATTTAATTAAATGCGTGGGGTGTTCATGAAATTGTTTTGCAAAAGGATATGATTGGAATGACCATTGAATTTGCTTAATTGACTGATAAAAGACAAAATTTTCGAGAATATTATTTTTTCAAATAAATAATCTTGGGAAAACCAAAAAGAAAAAAGAACCTAAGGCGACGAAAGTTAAATATAATTAAAATAATGAGACACATGCTCTCTTCCCCATTTCTCACTTTCTCTTCTCTCTTTACGTAGGCACTCTCCCTCCCCCCGCGTACACATAAAAATAAACACATTCGTCGTCATGCCTAGCCCGGAAATCAAGCATTACGCGACAAAAAGTTCACCGAAGGCGATAAATCTTTGGTCGCTTTAGGTGCCAATTTGGCCTGAAATTGACATGAAGTGGACGAATTTTTGTTGCCGTACACTTGATCAATGCAATGAACTTTCTTCCTGGGTCATTTTATGGCGACAAAATTGAGCTTTTTCGTATTCGAGCAAGATGACCTTATTTTGTTGCATTTGGTTTCAAAAACGACTCATTGCATTGTTCGTCACCATTGGTACCTATGTAAAATATATATTTCACAAAAATAAAGTTCCTTGTCTTTAACTAAGGTAAAAAAGTTTGGACATAAGGTGAACAAGAACTTGTCGTCTTATCTAATATTTCGTACCTCGTTGATCCTAGAGAATGGAGTACTTGTTCTTAGTCAGTCTTTGATTTTCTGAAAGGTTTATGTTCCCTCTCCAAATCATCATAAGAACTCTATTGTTGTATCTACATACATCCACAAGTATAATGAATATACTGTATGCATTGAGAGAGAGAGAGAGAGAGAGAGAGAGAGAGAGTCATCTTTTGTTAATCCATCTTAATCACCCACAGCTTACATTTAGTCCTCATCTTCTCCTCTGAATCAAAGGCTGCAAGTGCGAAACCCACTTCGATGAGGGAAAATCACCAACTTCACACGAATGAAACCCAGAAAATATATCTGGGACTTAAATGTTGGGAGAGTCGTTAGACACAATAGAACCCAATGGCTCCAAAAATCAGGATTAACCACAGAGAGAAGTACTTAAAAAAGAGAAAAGCTCCAATCTCTTGCAAGCTTCGTCTTGAACATCTTCTCACTAAGCAAAACCCCACCATCCTAACGCAACACCTCCTTGATCTCTGACTCATGTAATCGTGGACGTGAGAGACTGAAAAGCAACTTCCTCGCATGGAAGCGTGATGCCCATGTCATGTTCGAACCCGAACTCCTCTTCAGCTTGTTGGAGCAGGCGCTGAAAATCAGGACGACTGAGGAAAGATAACGGGATGATGTATCTGCTCCTGCTTTCCCCAACGTAAACAGCGAAATGGCCCTTTGGCACGTCAAACGGTAGGCCGTCATCGACATCATAGCCGGGCAATTTCTTGCCTAAGCTCGAGCATCTCTTGAGGATTTGCTTGATGACTGCAACTTGTGGTAGTTTGTTCTGCTTCTTGAGGGCCATTTCTTAGATTGTGTCAAGAGTTCACAGAGAGAGAGAGAGAGAGAGAGAGAGAGAGAGAGAGAGAGAGAGAGAGAGAGAGAGAGAGAGAGAGAGATTGGGAAATTGAGCGAAGCTGGGTGTTGTGGCGGAGCCTGAAATGATGGGGTATTTATGTTTGTAGCGCAAGAGAGATATGTTGGCAAGGACTGTGATCCCATGACATCTAATGTTTTGGGAGGTGAATAGGTCAAGAAACATGGTGGGAGCCATGCCCGGATGGATGTTATTAGCCTGTGTCGGCACTTGTAGGCAACATGGACTCTCCCTTCTCTCTTCATCCTCCTAAGCTCATGACTTAATTGAGAACAAGCACAACTACAGAATTTGATAAGAAATTCAAGTAATTAGTCAAAACGCCCATTTTGCGTGAATCTATTTTACCGAATTTATCCTCACTAAAATGTTGGAAAGGGGTGATAATCACTTTATCATTTTCATCCAGATTTAACTAATAGAGTAATCGCTTTTCATTAGTTAAACGATCTAATTAAATATTCAAAGGTCTAGGTTACTTGGGGAAAGCTTTTTGATCCATAATAAAGGTGGATGATTTTAGCTATAGCTATTTATTAAATTAAATTATCATAACTAGGTGTTTGGTTATCATTAGGTCCTGAAGCATATGTAAAGTCGCCAGAATGTTAGGTCCTGAACCATCTGTAAAGTTACGTGGTTTCTGTTCCTACTGACCATTAGGATTTCTCTAATTATTTACATCACCAGAATCTTAAAGAGTACGTTTCCCTCTATTTTACTTCTGTAGAAATATTCCCTCCATCAAATTGCATTTCCCTTCTCAGATAGCTGAACAAACCATAAACCAGAGAGATTCCAGTACTGAACCAAAAAGCTCAACGTGGTATCACGGACCAGAAAAGAGTACACTACAGCACAAACTCCTGAAGTCAGTTTTGTTTTTATTTGACTGGTAGAATTCTGATTCTCTCGTGAATAAGTTATTAAAAAGAAAAAGAAGACGACATCCCCAACTATGATTAAACTGCTTTGGATCGGAATTGCTGCACAAGTAAAAGGTCGGCATTTAGCCAGTTTATGAGGTTTGCAAGCATTCCATGAGTTTCCAGCTAGCTAGGGCTCTAACTATGGCCCCGCATTGCAAACAGAAAAGAAATAATAACAAAATGTTCACCAAAGGTGATAATCGCCACCTTTGGTATCACTTTGGCCTCAAAATTGACTCCTAAGGCAACGAATTATTGTCGTCGTAAGCTTAATAAATGCAATCAGGTTTTCTTTTGGGTCAATCTACAGAGAAAATGAGCTTTCTCGCATTTGAGCTAGATGACTTTATCTTATTGCATTTTGGCTTCAAAGATGACTAATTTTCTTGTTCGTCACCTATGGCATCTAAGTGACAAGATAAGAAAAATTAATGGCTTAGACAAAGGAGACATAGCAAACGAATTAACAAAAGGTTGATGACTAAAAAAAATTGTTACCTTTGCCCGAGGCGAAAAAAATTGGACCTATGTGATAAAAAAAAAAAATCTTGTGTGGTGTCGATCATAGAGAATAGAGAGCACGTCTCCATCTGTTCATCATCAGTCATTGATTTTCCGAAAGGTTCCTGTTCCCTCTCCAAATCATCATAAAAACTCTTTTGTGGTATCTATTTAGTTTTATAATTATAATAAGTATTGAGTATATATGACTATTACTTAGTAATAGAGAGAGAGAGAGAGAGAGAGAGAGAGAGAGAGAGAGAGAGAGAGAGTCATATTTTACTAATCCATCTTAATCACCCACAGCTCACATTCTGTCCTAATCTTCTCCTCTCAATCATTTTTTTTTACTGCTGATCCTAGAGATTCCAGTAATTGTTCTTTAGCTACTCTTTGATTTTTCCCGAAAGGTTTCTGTTCCGTCTTCAATTTATCATAAAAACTCTCTTGTTATATCTACATGGTTCCGTAATCATAATGAATGTTGAGTGTGTATATGGTGTTCTTCACCTACTCTTTGATTTTCCCGAAAGTTTTTTGTTCCCTCTTCAAATCATCATAAAAACTCTCTTGCATAATGAATGTTGAGTGTGTATTTGGTGTTCTTCACCTACCCTTTGATTTTCGCGAAAGGTTTCTGTTCCTTCTTCAAATCATCATAAAAACTCTCTTGTTATATCTACATGGATCCATAATTATAATGAATGTTGAGTGGATATGTGGCAACAGAGAGAGAGAGAGAGAGAGAGAGAGAGAGAGAGAGAGAGAGAGAGAAGAGTCATCTTTTATTAATCCATCTTAAACACCCAGAGGTGACATCTTCTCCTCTCAATCAGAGGCTGCAAGAGAAAAACCCCCCTCGATGAGGGAAAATCACCAACTTTACACAGACGAAGCCCAGAAAATATACCGGGGACTCATAGTTAGAGAGTCGTTAGACAAAACAGAGTCGAATGGCTCCAAAAATTAGGATTAACCAGAGAGAGAAGTATTTCAAAAAAAGAGAAGCTTCAATCTCTTGCGCAAGCTTCATCTTGAACATATTCTCTCTCTATGCCAAACCCACCATCCTAAAACACCATCTCCTTGATCTCCGACTCATCTAATCATGGACGCGAGAGACTGAAAAACCACTTCCTCGCATGGAAGCGTGATGCCCATGTCATGGTCGAACCCAAACTCCTCTTCTGCACGTTGGAGCAGGCGCTGAAAATCGGGATGGGTCAGGAAAGATAACGGGACAACGTATCTGCTCCTGCTTTCCCCAACATAAACGGTGAAATGGCCCTTCGGCACATCGAAAGGGAGGCCGTCCTCGAGGTCATAGCGGTGCAATTTCTTGCCTAAGCTCGAGCATCTCTTGAGGATTTTCTTGATGACTGCAGCTTGTGGTAGTTTGTTCTGCTTGCTAAGAGCCATTTTTAGGACTGTGTCAGAGCTGAGAGAGAGAGAAAGAGAGAAAGAGAGTAGGCAGTTGATTGAAGTTCGGTGTTGTGGTGGAGGTTGAACTGTGTTTGTGGGAGCGAGAGAGGGATGTGGGCGACCCTTGTGACCCTTCAATTCGACATACGAGAATATGACATAATGGTTATCTTACGTGGCTTATTGACTCGATGGTGTGACACTTGAATTTTAAAGAGAAAATAATATATATGATCGATAAACTTTAATTTAATACATAATATGTTACTTGATTATTTAATTTATTTAATGTGACGTTTGAATTTTAGTTCAATATGCAATGTGATCCCTAAATTTTTAAATTATTTAACGTGATTTTTGAATTTTTCATACATATTTAATCTAGTCTTTTGAATAATTTCATTAAATTTAATAACTAAATTGAATATCTACTAAAAATTTAAAAATTATATTGAATAAATTAAAAATTTATAAACGAAATTGAATGGTGGAATAAAACTCAAGAATCACATTAAATAAATTAAACTTTTATGACTTATATTGCATATTAAATTAAAATTGAGAAACTACTTATATCATTATTCCAATTGTGAAAAGTACCTTTCCCTCTATCTTATGCGTTCAGAAACATTCCTTCTGTCTCAATTTGCATTTCCATTCTGATATCCTTGAACCACCCCCACTGAACCAGAAAGATTCCAAAAAATAATGAAGCTCAGCTGGCATCATGGCCCAGCGAAGAGTACCAGGCAGGACAAGCTCCTGAAGCCAGCTTTGTTTTTGTTTGACTGGTTGGGTTCTGATTCTCTCACGGATAATTGACGAAAAATAGAAATAAGATTTGTGGATATATGCTGGGTGCAAACTGTTCCGAGACAGGATCACTTGCATTAGTTAAACTGTTCAAAACTTGTCACGTTGATGCATTTAAGCTTGCAACTTCAGTTCACTTGAGTTTTTTCTGTTAACTCTTCAGCTTTAAATAGAAGTAAAATGGCACGTCACCTTTTTTCTGGTTTTTTAAATACCACCTGACGATTAGTAAAAGAATGCCATTAGAGATTATTTGTCCACTAAATGTTATAAAGCTAATGAAAGGATTAAAGTGGATGAGCGTGATGACAATTAGTATTTTTCTGTCATACTCGTATCAATTTAATATCCTAAAGGACAACAAATTTTAGGTTTAATATCCATTCTATGCTTTTTTTTTTGGTTCTATAAAGAACCCACCAAATTTAAGTTGAAGTACTAATTCTTCTCTAAACATTCTTCTTGTTTCATAAAAAGTCACAAACTTTTACTCGAGTTTGAAATTTATCTTTGTTAACCCTTTGTTGAAAATTTCTTGTTGACAATTGAGATATTAAAAGCTCCTAAATGCAAGCTATTCAAGCATCTCGAGCCAAGTGTCTCGAGCGCAAGCTCTCTGACCTTAAGAGATGGAAGACTCCCAAATTAGAAGAGATTGAAGAGTGAGCTCAAAATTGTAGATCCTCAAATGAGTGGAAGGATGACTTTTTTTTTTATGAGAAAGAGAAATCGATGAAAACCAACTCTAATTGCCCCAATTTGTTCCCAATTTCAAATCCAAGAATTTGGATTTGAAATTTGTGATAAAAATTAAAGTAATAACTTTTGAAAACCACGTAGGTTCACTAAGGGCGGTTTTGGATAAAGGGTTAAGGGGGGACAAATATAGGACGCAAGTAAATGTTTGTTAATTGCTATGAGACAAAAAAAAAAAAACGTTGAAGGTAGAATTGGGTATATATGGTCGGAGATTTTTATGAGACGGAAAGAAAAAAAAAGGAGTTAGTAGAATTGTGACGAAAGCAAAAGTTGTGGATTTTCTTAGGGAATTAGAGCTACTTGTGTAGCGTAATGATTGTATCACGTCAAATTTCTATCTAGTCTGAGCAAGACATGATCGTTAATCATGCAACAACTTGGAAATACATCTATGTTACACTTATTAAACAAGTTCCAAGACATGACACGACAAACACCTTTAAGAGATGAACCTTTGTATATAACTGTCGTGGCGACCTATTCAAACCTTGAGGGGGAGATGATAAGTAGTTATGGATGTATTACTCGTAAAGAGATTCTAATTAAAGTCCTTATAAGATCACTCGGACGTATATTCTAATTGTAATCCAATTTGATCCATCGATTATGAGTTTGGGCTCTCCCAAGCACATACCTCACACAATATTTGAATATTTCAATTTCATAATTCTTTTAAAAACTTATATATTTCTAGGAGTAGGCACAAGTCTGTGAGGTCCGCTAGAAACTAATCAAGATGTAAAAGTGTCAATTTGATTGCTACGAAATCAAAGATTCTAAGGTATGATGATTTACTTACATCAATGATAACATCACTGTTCCCATCCCTGCTCTAGAACCATACAAGCTCCTCAAGGACCATCAATCAATCTGAGGACTCAATTGACATTATTTATATTGATATGTTTATAATGCTCATGACTTCCCTCTAGACTTGGCTACTGTTGAACTAACATTTTTATTAATGGCCTATTGGTACCTAACTAGTTGGTTATTTAATTTAAGGTGGTTTTGCACTCTTATTTATTATTTAAATCTAAATGGTCATTCCAAGCTACTAAGTGTGCATGCAGTTATTTTTGTGGGATTATTATTATACAAGTCTAAGCTAAAACTATACTCATCTTTTGAAAAAATAAAATCAACACACAATTTATTGAAAGGCAGTACAAAAGCAAAGTATTAAAATGTGATGTGGTAAGTAAACACTCAATTGATCGAACACAACTATCTAAGTGCGATAATGTAAAACTCATAATTCATTATTGAGATATGATTCCTCATGGCAAATGGAAAATCAGCTAGCCTGAGACAGGACAATAAACAATAGTCAAGACCAATGGAAAATCATTCGTTTACTCTCAACAGGCATAAAAAAATTGGAGGTCAGTAATTCTCAATCTCAACTAGCCAGAATAGGGGAAAAAAGAACATGTTGAATCAAGACATTGGTCACCGAAAATAGCTCTATCCAGCATGGCGACAGTGAATAAATGACGAACTAGAACTTTATCTTACTTAGTCCGGTCACCTGGCAACGCTGCCAACGTCGGGATCCTCGAGGAGGGAGGTCCTAATCTGCACTTAGGAGACTTACTAGGAATGCTGAGAACTGAGAGGAGGGGGGCACAAAAGGGATGTCAATCGTGGTGAAGGTCGTTGGTCATCGCAATGGAGACGGTTGGCCAAGAGCATGTTCCCCTTCCCTCCCTCGTTTTTACTCTCTTTTCTCTTCACCCCCTGTCCCAAACTCTATCCCTCTCTTTCGTTCTCCCTGCCCCCTTCTGTTCCCTTGTCACCTCTTGTCTTTTCCTCTTGTATCAATTAAGTCTCTTTCTAAGCTCCTCCATCCCTCTAATACTCATATTGCCTAATTTCATATGCCATAATTTAGTGTTGTCTAGTTATGTCATACCAAATGAAATTGGAGTGGAAAGTAGCTATAGTGCCTTGCAGCTAATATAAAAGCTCACTTTTTAGCCCTTTCATCAATAGAAGTAGACCTCTCATAAGTCCACTTTCATCCATAAATCTACAACCGTTAACATCAAGTGTGTAATGCCTTACAACCTAAGATACTTTTACTCTGATACCAAAACTACAGGCTATGTCTCACCCTGGTACTTCAAACATACTCTTCAAGTTACTAACCGTTTATTTCTTTGATGGGTCCTTATTCGGAAGTTTATAAATTATTTCTTTGTGGAAGTCAATTCTCAGAAGATACTAGAATCGAGTGATTGACAATTCTTGTAATATATAATATATTTATTTTCATTTTTATATTGTTTCTTTACAAATTTTAACACTTATCTTGTATTTATATAATAGATCTCTTCTCAACAATTGCAAGTTGAGATCAAGAATCAAACCCTTATTTATGGTATCGGAGCTATTCTTCGAAAGAAATTGATCCTTCACCACGGCTTCCACCAATCCTAAGTATCCATACCCATCATCTTTGAACATTAGCAATTTTGTGTTACTGAAATTGACACAAACAAACTATTCTTATTGAAGAGCCCAAATGCTTGCACTAATTGAAAGTCAAGATCTTGTTGGATTTATTGATGGCGAGCACCAAATGCCAAGTCCAGCAATACTCACCCCCTTTAATTCTGGAACATAAGCTGAAGTCTCAGAGGAAGTGGCAAATCCATAATTTTTGTAGTGGAGAAGGTCAGATTGCCTTCTGCGAGGATGGATCATTGCAACACTTTTTGAACAAGTGCTTGCTCAAGTAGTAGACTCAAAAACTTTTGTCGAGGTTTGGTTAGCTTTGCAAAATATTTTTGTCAAGGTTTCTGAAGAACGTGAAATTTCGATCTTTCTGCAGATTCAAAAATGTCAAAGAGATATTATTAATCTCTTCACAAGTATCTTAGCATTTTTCAAAAATATTTTAATGAGTTATCTACTATTGTATGTCCCCTTGAGGACACAAGGAATGGCTTCTTTGTTTAAAATGGATTAGGTGATCAATATGATTCCTTCACAACCTCCATATTGAAGCCTCCGATGCCAATATTCTCTGATATGATTTCACAGCTACAAAGTTTTAAGAGCCGGCTCATAAAAAAAAAACTCTCTTACAATTCAACATGGGACGGCTTTCTTTGATCAAAGAAGTAATTTTAAGAGCAACAAGAAGGTCAAATAGTTCCAACATTCCAGCAACAATTATTTTTCTTTCCATGGAAAAGGTTTTTCTCATAATGGTCCAAAATGAAAAATTATCAAGCTGATTTTGTGCATTTGCAGGTCACAAGCCACAATTCAATCAAAGCAATATTGAGAAGTCAAATAAAGTCGTTTCCTATCAAATATATAACAAGCAAGGACATTACTTTAGATTGTTTTAATTGATTTAATCAATCTTTTCTTCCATTAGGTATTCCAAAGGCATTTGATGCTTTTACTATTGGAGATAGTTAGGATTCCAAATGGTTCACTGATACCAGAGCTTCAAATCACATGACTGGAGATGAAGCTAATCTTTTCAACTTACGACCGTATATTGAAAAAGATAGCATTATGGTTGGTAATGGTGATTCGCTTAAAATTTCTTATACTGGTGATGCTCATAACAATTTGGGTTAGAAGAGCATTGATTTAAAAAATGTTATACTTGTTATCCAAATGAAAAATAATTTATTGTCAGTGAGCCAATTTACAACTAACTATCCTCTAAATTTTGAGTTCTTTGCCACTACTTTTGTAATAAAGGACAGGAAAACGGGAAAAGTTTTGACAATTGGAAATCGTGAAGGTAATCTATATAGCTTGAAGAAGCCAAAAGAAGCATTATTTTCGAATCAATTCAAGAAAGCTAATGAAAGTACTTTGCATCAAAGGTTAGGTCATCCGCAATTGATGATGGTTCGTTACCTGCAACATAAAGGTGATATTATCGTTACTACTACCATATGTAGTAGTTGCCAAATGGTTCGAGCATCCAAGCTTCCCTTTTTCCCTTCTAAATCTAGTACTACAAAGCCTTTTGAAAAGATACATTGTGATTTGTGGGGAAAGGCTCCAATTATTTCATTTTAAAGGTTCCAATATTATGTTTGCTTTGTGGATGATTTTACACAATATACTTGGTTGTTTCCATTGTGGCAAAAATCTGACTTTTATGCATGTTTTCTCATTTTAAGAAATATTTGGAAATGCAATTTTGAGGGCATATAAAAAATTTTCAATTAGATGGAAGAGGAGAGTTCAACTGAGCAAATTTCTTGATTTATTTGCAAAAGAAAGGCATCATTAATCAAGTGTCTTGCCTAAATAATGCAGAGCAGAATGGAGTTGCCAAGTGAAAACATAGGCACATATGTGAAATTGGCTTGACCATGCTTCATCGAAGTGGAATTCCTAAAAAATATTGGGTTGAATGTTTTCAAACGGCAATTTTCTCTTGAATTGACTTCCAACAAGGCTGTTGGACATGAAATCACCCTATGAATGTTTATTTGGCAGGAAACCAGATTATAATTTTTTGCGAGTTTTTGGTTGTATGTGCTTTCCTTACCTTAGGGACTACACCAAAAATAAGTTTGTTGCTCAGTCATTGCCATGCGTGTTTCTCGGCTATAGTGATCAGTATTAAGGGTATCGATGTCTCTATCCTCCAACTGGTCGAATCTATATATCACAACATGTTGTCTTTGATGGGACCATATTTCCTTATCTTATGCCTAGCTCATTGTTTCAGAATCAAAGTGATAAATATCCGAATTTATAAGCTGGCCAAATCAAGATATGACATCATCACAAGTAGATTTTTCACATTTGTATTTGCAACAAGGTGCGCTCTCTGATAACTCTAATTAATCGCATGATGGCTCATTAAATTGTACTAATGATAACACTATTCATGAAGATAACATTGATAGAAGTGAATCACATGTTCACTGAAATAATGTTGAAATTGGTGACTCATCGCTTGCTTTGCTCAATTCTCCATGCAATTTGGCAAATGAAAATTTCTCTATGGATGCCTCTCATGATTCTTCAATAGAAGGTTCACCCCCTCCAAATCATTAAATGATTACTCGAGCACAAACCGGTATTGTGAAGCCTAATCCAAAATATACCAATTTACATATAATGGATTTTATACCGAAAGAGCCAACCACTGTACACTCTGCTCTAAAGCATCCAAGATGGTTAGCCGCAATGAAAGAGGAACTCGAAGCACTGCATCTGAATAAAACTTGGACTCTTGTCCCACGAACTTCAAATACTAATACTGTCGGATGTCGATGGGTTTTTAAATGTAAGTTGAAGGCTGATGGTACATTAGAAAGATTGAAAGCAAGATTAGTTACCAAGGGATATATTCAAGTAGTAGGAGTAGATTTCCTTGAGACTTTGTTGCTAGTTGTTCGACTAGGAAGTATAAGAACAGTCCTCATCGTAACTACTGTTAATGGTTGGCCCATCAGACAATTAGAAGTTAAAAATGATTTCTTACATGTTTTTTTTTTGTTGTAGCTTGTTTACATGGAGCAATCGTCAGGATTTGATGACAAAAAGCATCCGTCGTATGTTTGCAAATTGGAGAGAACTTTATATGGCCTTAAGCAAACACCAAGAGCATGGTTTGATCGCTTTAGCTCATTTCTTTTGGCATATGGTTTCTTTTGCAGCATTCTAATTGTTTATTAGAAAATTAGATCATGACATTTTAGCTCTACTTTTATATATAGATGACATGATTATCACAGGTGATAATCTAAAATTGCTTGATGAGTTCATCTCTAAATTAAAAAGTGAATTTGCCATGAAATATATGAGGCCGTTACACTATTTCTTAGATGTGGAGGTTCGAACATTCTCTAGGGGCATCCATTTATGCTAACAACAATATGCTGTGACAATTCTTAGACGTGCACAAATGGAGGGATGCAAGCCAATTTCCACGCCTATGGCCACTAGTTCTCATTTTAATATGGATACAAGACTATTTTTGGATCTTACATTATATCGAAGTGTTGTCGAATCTCTTCAATAGCTCACGATTACATAGTCGGATATTTCATATGCAGTCAACTTTATCTGTCAATTCATGTATCAACCTACTGTGAGTCAATTTCAAATTGCGAAGCGAATTTTACGTTATATTAGCGGCACAACAGATCGAGCCATGCAAATCTTGTCCAAGTCAACTTTGGACTTGTATGCTTTTTGTGATGCAGATTGGGCAGGTTGTTATTTGACTCAACAATCAATTCTAGATTTTGTACCTTCTTAAGTAGCAATTGTATATTGTGGAGTGCTAAAACCAACAAACAGTTGCTCGATCTAGTGCTGAGGTTGAATATCGTGCAATGGCATTAATAGCTGTAGAGATTACAAGGATATCATTCTTTTTGAGAGATTTGGGTATTAATCTATGCAAGCCACCAATATTATTTTGTGATAATATTAGTGCACTTTATATGTCAATCAATTCGGTGTTTCATGCAAGAACTAAACATACTAAATTGGATTATCACTACGTGTGAGAAAAAGTGGCTCTTGGAACATTTGTGATGAAGTATGTTCCATCTGTTCATCAAATTGCTTATCTCTTCAGAAACCATTGTCTCGAAATGCATATGAAAACTTATGTCGCAAATTGGGAATTTGGGAATCTCCACTTCCCAATTTGAGGGGGAGTAAAGGCACTGATTTGTCAATCAAGAAGGAAGAATTTATAGATATCAAATCGAAATTACAAGCCGATTCTAAGCAAAATACTAGAATCGAGTGATTGTCAATTCTTATAATATATGATATATTTATTTTTCATTTCTATATTGTTTCTTTACAAAGTGTACCACTTGTATTTTATTTATATAATAGATCTCATCTCACCAATTGTAAGTTGAGATAAAGAATCAAATCCTTGTTCTTTAGACTAGGCCCACACTAAATTGTGTTCATCTAAGTTTGGACAATGACTTGAGGACCATGTCATTAATACTTGTTGGAGTCACTCCCATCGTCACCTAAGTCGTCGTACAAAACAGGGGACAACAGTCCATACCACCTAGAGCTTGTCCACAAATAATCGGCATAAAAACGATGATGCGAGTGACCAATGAATAGTTCAGCATAAACAATAAGTGTGGTCTTGACATACTTAAATCAAGCTCTAGGGAAATAAGAGTCTGTGGACTCTACTTCCTCGGTACATAAATTGGTGAATTCATCATATCGAGGTGAGGGTCGTAGTGGGGAAGACATTGCTAGTCTGAAAAAGATGTTAGCCCACAAATTAAGCAAAACAAAGAAAATAACACTCTAGCACATAGTTCAGGATATTACACAGCCCATGCAAATGATAGCATGTTATGAATTATATTCATAGTACACGCATGCAAGTTTATTAAAGAAAACCTGCAAAAATTATAACTTTCGGAAAATTGTTTCCAAAACATATATGATTCAAGTGCTCCCTCTTGACCATTTGGTGACAGCCTTTCCAACCCATCACGAGAGAGCTTTCAAAACACACCAAGTATCCTCTCTTCAAAGGCATTTGGATTGCAAGTCGGACATCTCGTCCGGAGGCATTGCACACGCCCTCTCCAAGAGCTCCGACCATCGTTCATCTGAGACATCCCATAACTTGAAGGAGGAACCCTCCAAATCGTCTGACATTTGATATCAGAGGCTAGCCCGCTCTATGCAACTTATGGCAACTAGGAGCAACCCGACTTGTCACGAGAGAGCTACTGGACCTCTTGTCCAAGCATCTGACTTAGAAGGCATCATGGCTTACCTTTGCACGGCATTTCGTCCGGCTGCATTGGAGACTGCCTCTGGTTCCAATTCAGCATCATTCGAAGCATCCAAACTCTAAGGGCAGCTAATCATAGAAAACATAATCACAAATGCTAGTGAGATCAAATGTCCGGCCTTACTGCACATGTCCTATACCATAACAATGTGGCTAAACATAAGATCATGCAACCTTAGATATTTTAAACTTTAGTACACATCCATGTCTAAACCGTACACATCTCATTCCATATATGATCGAGACATGAATATGGACATATGCAATTCCTATAACTTTTCAAAAGGATCCACACAACCTTACGATGCATGAAATATCATCATAGAAAATGCATGTCATCCCTAGCAAATATGATTCGGTGGTCTCGTTCCCAAATCAAAACAAATTCTATCGAGGCGAGGACACCGAAACCATGGACGAAGGGTTACTTGCCTACATCGGAGGAAGTTGGGCAAGGAAGGGGTGGTTTTTTCTTGGTGGTGGCTCGGCTCAACAATGGAAAGTGGCGGATGGCACACAACAACAGCTGCAACGACAACGAATAATGGTGAGGGGCGAACGACAATGGCTTAGCAGCGATCAGTTGAATGAATGGACGGATGGCAAGGTACAATAGCTCACGGTCAATGGCGGAAAAGGGTTCTCCACAAACATAGTAGCAATAATGCAATCGAAATCCACAGAAGAAGAGAAGAAAATATGGAGATGAAGAGCTCCTTGGTGGACAATGGCTACACCAACGAGTAATGGAGACTCATAGTGTTTCACAGAGAGTAGAAGGCAGCAAACAAGTGACGGAGAATGGCAGCTCTCCACAAATACACAACAAGGGCGGTAGAGCAGTAGCTTCTCTCGGTATCTCTCTCTCTCTCGCGGTGCTCAATGAGTTAAAGTGGGAGAAGAGGAAGAGGAAAGGAAGAAGGAGCCAACTCTTATAGAGTTCTTGGCCACCTTCGATTGGTCTCGCCAAGTGGCAAAGCAGGCTATGCCGATTGGTAGAGTTGCTGGCCATGGAGATGGCCACCGGTTGCAATAGCTACATGGCCTCTGTATGGCGGTTGTGTAGTCCCCCTAGCTACACAAGAATGCCTAGCATAATGATAAGTCTAAAATCTTAAGTTGTACGAGACAATCATGAGCTATAAAGCTATTGGCAGCTTTAGTGCATGGTAGACAAGTGGCAACTTGGCTTGTGAGAGGTGCTCTTGCCCTCCATTGGCCATCATGGGCAGCTGGACAGAGGAGAGAGGGAGAGGGAACGGTGTGGTTGGCTACAAGAGGAAGGAAGAGGTGATGGCAGTGGCTAGGCTAACAGATGGCGGATGCTGAGTGGCCATGCGTGTCACTGCATGCGGTTGGCGTTTAGGGGTAGGTGGTGGTCGCCAAGCACTCCGGGAGGTCGGTTGGCGGGTAGCTTCCCTCCGGATGGCCGGTCATTCTATCGTGTGGTTTTGGGGTCGTGGTGTGAAAATCATGTCACATCGGTACTAATTCGAGGTCAAATCTAGGGTCAAGTATAAACAAATCTAATTATACCATTGGTGCGAGTGTACTTACCTATTCAATAGAAATTTTCATTAAAACTAAGTCAGAAACCTCACCATGGCATTGGGATCCAATTGACTAGAAGAGAGATGGACGGATAGAGTACAAGGTGGAGGTGGACACGACAAAGTCTTCCACGCGTCTTTTGTTTAAATCAGTTCACTTGAAAGGTAATTAATGGTTAAAAGGCTGTTTTTGGGCTCCTATAAGTTGAACGTTTCACAATTCCTTTGTTCCTCGGCCTTATTTCATTTATTGACATGTAGGAGGCATTTGAATTTTGAGGATATCACAAAGTGTATCCAAAGAGAGAGGTCTCACTTCAAATGAGGAAGGTACCTAACATTTTTCAAGATTTTGATCAACTTGTCGTGCATCTTAATGTTAACAATCCCAATCCCAACTAGTTTGCGTTTAACGTTGTTTCCCATTAGAATAACTTCACCGTTATATCCCTTATATGTGGAGAACCAAGCATGATTAGGGCACGTGGTATGAATGGTTTGAATCAATAATCTAGCTATCATTGAATGTGTATTTATCATCTATGATCAATAACTAATCTATGTATTCTCCTTTAGCATTACTAGCTTGAGCAACTCAACGGTGGGTAGATGTGTTGGTTGAGAGCTTCTTCCTTATCGCCAAGGTCGAGGGTTCGAAACCCACAATTACTAGGGTCTTAAGTGAGGGGACCATGGTGTTAGAGTTTTGTGCTAGTCTCTCTCGAGGTATAGGGGTCTGGCCCTTTGATGCCGTCCGGACATGGGAGGCCCGTGGTAGATTCCTCGGTTATAAAAAAAAAAAACTAGCTTGAGCAAGATTTTATTTTCCCTGATTCTGCTTGTTTTGGTAGTTTTAATTGTTCCCCCAATCTTAACTTTGCTGATTCAAATTATTCTCTCTGCTACTTTGTCCTCAATTTTAGACAATTTATCTTAATATACCCCTAACACTTCGACTAACTTGCTCTTGGCACCATTGCTTCTCTCAATAAACCTTCCTCTAGCAAGTAAACTAACTCCAAGATCATTACTATCTTCAAAAGTCAATTTTATATCTAGTTTTTGCTTATTTAAAAGACTAGCCTTTACATCTTCAAGATCAATGCTTTTCCTACTAAACAATTATTGTCTCTATAAAATTCTTATATGAGGAAGGTAGTGAAACTAACAATAAGAGAGCTCGATCCTCATATTCAATCTTAACATCAACCATATGAAGAGTGAAGAGTCATTGCTTGAGCCTTAATGATTGGCAGAGAATTTTGTCAAAAACATACTCTCCAATTTTGTCAATTGACTTATAGCTATTTTATGATATAGGACCTCCTACAAAACTTCATTTATAAAACAAAACCTTGGATCGTGGACAAAGCCTTTTCATCTAAACCTTATTAGGTTTCATCTGATGTGCTTTCTAGTTTCATCCGTTTCCCATGCAAAGTTTTCTTCAAACCCTGCTATGTAAGAATAGCCAACATACAAACCTGTCATAGGTTGAACTTGAGGCCACAATAATAGATAAAATAAAAATATTCTAAGGCTCCGATGCCAAATTTTATGATTGATGGAGAAACTAATAATGAAATTAAAATCGAAAAGAGTAAAAGAACATAGTTTACGTGGAAAACTCTTGTAGGAAAAATCATAGAATAAAAATCCACTCTAGAAATTTAAAGATTGCAAAAGGTGGCTAAAAAAACTAAGACTTTTTCTATCTCAACTTATTAACCTAATAACTTGAGTGAAAATAATATTTATATTGCTACAAACTCTAACCTTGGCTCAAGCACATAAAGAATCTAAGACATACTCAACAGAAATTAATGGTGGTTTTTAATATGTAAGTAGAAACTTTTAAAATACTCTCGATAATTCTTCCAAATAATGGAAATCGGATGAAACATTAACGCATTAGGATCATACTTTTTATAATTATATATTTCAAGGAGTGCTTGCCGCGTTGTCAATGAAAGAAGAGTCTCTCTATTCTCCCGAATAGTATATTTTTATGTGGTACACTAATGTAGGGCCACATTTGTATGTTGTCTGTCTCTCTATATTAAGTTATGACGAAACATCATTCGATTGTCCGGCACGATGCTCTTCCCTAAACAAGTCTCATGGCCTTTCAAAACGTGGGCCTAAAGCGCCCGCAGCTTTGCCACTGTCAATAGCAACATCTAAACTAGAATGATATCATGTTAGATTTGAACCACATATCATCCTATTTCTTCGTCATACGCTTCAGTCTGCTTCTCCATGTTCTGGGGCTCAGAAGCAACGGCAAACAGCACAAATTAATGGCTGTCACGGCATGTACCCGGCAATGTTTCTGTCTTCTCTTATCTAGTTTTTCTTGCTAGCCATGATTACCTCCTGCACATCACATGCATGTCTCCACGAGAAAAGGGACAAAAAAGCTAAAGAAGAAGAAGACGAAGAAGAACAATCTGAAGGTTTGACCATGTAAAGTGGTTTTTGACAGGTATGAATGACCCAAGAAACATTCTTGATCTGGTGAAACGTGCTAGTTAACAAACTTATGAACAATCACGACTTGGTGAAACGAGCTACGGGGTGACTAATCAATCTAATCGACGCAAATGAGGTCACAGTGGAGTTATCATCGAACCGGCCCTACTTTCTCTTTGTGTAGCGATTGATTAATTCAGTATCTCCCGGCAATTTATCTACTATAATCATTGATAGAAAGATTCAGTTCTTCCGGTTATTTTGAGTGGAGAGCTCACCTTCAACCTTTAGCATTTTGGGGCTTTCAAATAATTAAAATTGAAAAATAATGGAAAATACATTGTCAGTTGACTACATCGATTTGTCGGTGGTAACGTAGGAATGAGATCATAGTAGAGCCAACTACGCACTCATTAAATAGAGAGAACGGTCACAGGAATGTCAACATCTGGGCAAGAAGCAATCCATGTTCTGTGGATTAAATTCATTTGGGAGACTCAAGCGACAGCAATAAGAAGACAACAGAGGAGACCAAATGGGCCAACCACCCAGACCGTGAGGTCTACCTTTCCCAGATTGATTAAGTGATTAAGCACTTCATTTAAACATGATAAAACTCATGTTTGAATCATAATATCTCTTATTCAGTGACCCCAAAAATTAACATATATTGATATAAAAAAGGGGCTAAAAGTTTAATACAAAAATTAACATCAAGAATCTAATATTTTGATCTTATCATTTGATAAAGGGAAAATACCACCAAAAATCCTAAACTCTACCCTATGTGACACATTTATCTAAAAAAATTTTATGGTAACAAAAAAAATCTTGAATTCATGCTCGTGTAACATATTTATTCTAAACTTTTTTTTTGTAATACTGAAAGTCTTGAACTTGTATCCTTCTTCTTTTTGTAACACTAGAATTTGTTTCTTCTTCTTTTCTTTTCTTTTTTCAGCCATTTTGGCTAGTGAGTTGCAGTTGATGTTAGCAAGGGCCGCGGGAGCTTAACGACCACTGGGCGAGGGCCATGACACCCTCAATGATACCCAACGACGCTTGAACTCACTAGAGGTTGATGAGCCTCAAGCTCACTAAATTCCGACTCGAGCCTTCCTTGAGGGTAGCAAGCTCAATGCTCACCTATGGCGGTTGGTCAGCTAGTGACTAGCCATTGAAGAAGAAAAAAGGAAAATGAAGAAAGAAAAGAAAAAGAAAAGAGAAAAAAATGAAAAAATGATTAAAAATTCGATTCTTTTAAAAGAAATTTAAAAAATAAAGAATAATTAAAATGAGGCACAAAGGAGAACATGCTCGGTTTATTCAAAAGAAAGAGGGGGCAAAAAGGGAATCATTTTCCCCACTTTCAAATGTGCTTTCTTTCTATTAGCTGAAAATATTTTTATTTACTAGTTTATAAATACACTAGATGCCAAAAAATCCAGAAAACTTTTTCCTATAAGTTGTTTTACTAAAAACAAACTGAGTCTAATTTCTTTTAGTATCATGTAGCACCCAAGTTATTCTCGCCCTCTAATTCATGGATAAGTAATCATTCGCTGGGTTTGAGTTGGGTCGAGCCTAGGATGAAACTTTGCTCGGCCCATCAAGCTAGATGGGCCTGCTTACACCCAATCAAGTTTGGCTTTTTATGTATAATTGCCGTTATTCAAAACCAGACTCACCAATCGTTGCTCAGACTCATTGGGCGTGGATGAGCCCGAGATCGCCAAGCGCATGACCTAAGTGTTATAGAAATTGAAGTTTAAGGTTCCATTCAGTTAACGGAAAATAACTTCCATGAAAATATTTTCCGAATTTTCTTGTGTTCATTTTACGGAAAATGAAATAGTCAAGAAAGATGTTTTCCACCAATGGAAAAAAAAATACCTTCAAAAGTAGGGAAAATGTTTTCTATTTTTTTGAAAGTGGAATACATTTTCTGTCTTTTTTTGTTTACCTTTAAATATTGCGGCCTCTAACATCGTGTCTCGACCTTGCTCGAAGCTGGCAAGCCGGTGGCCTTTAACAAATGAACACTATAAAATATCTTCCCGGAAAATATTTTTCCAACAATGCTATATTTTCCATGAAACGAATAAAGCCTAAACTTCATTTTTTATGGAACAACTTTCTACCAAAGAGAGAATGCATCCACAGTCCAGGGTGTTCTCACTTTAAAACTAAAAGTCGTCCTCTTTTGAATCGCTTTCACATTTTTATTAGAATCTATTTGTCCCACTGATGTTTATCAGGCATTTAACATGAAAAGCTATTTCTACCATTAAATTACATGGTTTTCTAGTGAGTTTGGAAATTCCTAATGTCTAGAAACAAACATATGCTAAATAAAGAATAGGCAGCATCAATCAACAAGCGGTATCTAGCGAATAGCAATCAATTTTAATCGATACATTTGAGTGTTCAGCAGGCACCTTTTTATATTTCCTCCTTTTCTCTTTCTTTTTCTTCTTCTACCTCGAGCCTAGGCCGCACACAGCAGCTTGTGCCACCATTGTCATCTCCACATGAGCCCTCGCCAACGCCACTCCACCAGTTGTCGCCTTCGTCAATGAAACCCAAAATCCAAATGGTTCTCTAGACCATAAACCTGCGGCCATAAAGGTTGCAAGGTCTAATGGTTCTCCCGCTCTCTCTGGATTATAGATAGGGGTGTGCAACCGGACAGGGTAAACCCTGTTCCCGGACCGGCCCACCCTGAAAACAGGATCGGGAACAGGGTCCAATACAAACAGGGTCGGGAACATGGTCCAAAAAAGAGGAACCGGTTAAAATAGGGTCGGGTACAGGGTCCAAGTGTGGAACCTAACCTGAACCTTGGACCTTGTTTCTGATCATTATAAAATAAATTTTATTTAATAAAAACTCTGATTTTATAAGTAAATAAACTTATTAAATCATAACTTTTGTATATTTCTTTGGAACATGGTTTCTTGTTGATGTTTATTTATACATAAAATTTACTTTTTGTTAGAGATTTTGTACCACGTGAATTGACTCGCCTGATTTCATTTTTAAATGATGAGTTATGTTGATTTCACTTTTGGAGAACTTATGCTTGCACTATAAATTTGTTAACAATTTTAGACAAATAAAAAGTTTCACGTAATATTATGGTAATGAGAAGAATATTAGGTCCATGTTTGTTACCAATATATATGTAATGTTATGATTTTTGCTTTATCTTATTATTTTGTTTGTAATAATTTGCCTTGTTGATCCGTAATTTTTGTTTAATCAAAGAGTTTACTTATTTATTAATTACAAGTGATTAATATTACAATATAAATTAGATGTTTTCTCACATATTAATATAAAATTTGAAGTCGTATATAATGAGCAAAACAGGTTCCAAAATAAACAGGGTTAACCCTGTTCCCGGACCGGAAAAACAGGGTGGGTAGGGTACAGGGTCCAATGTAAACAGGGTAGGGTACAGGGTCCAAAAAATGGGAACCTGTTATAACAGGGTCGGGTACAGGGTCCATGTCTGGAACCTACCCACCCTGTTTTTGCTCACCCCTAATTATAGATCACATTTATTAAATTGCATACTGATCGACGATATGCTCGCATGGAGGTTGGCAGTCTCTTATGACAACGATTTTATGTTCTGGCAAGGCCAGTGACCTCCATCCACCTAGAGGTCTTTACCTCTATGACTGCCCAAATTGAATTGAGAGAGAGAGAGAGAGAGAGAGAGAGAGAGAGAGAGAGAGAGAGAGAGAGAGAGAGAGAGAGAGAGAGAGAGAGAGAGAGAGAGAGAGAGAGAATTTAGGGCAATCTTGGATAACGTCGGTGGATTTGGGTCCTCATTCAAGAGGAGGGGAAAATTTCTTCCGTTAAATTTAGGGCATCTTAATTCTTTTTCAAAACAGAAATTACAAGTATTCTATGGGTGCGTCCAGTTCATTTTGAAAAGAAATCCACACCAAGAGTTTCATTCATCATGGCATAACCTTGGTAGAAAATGGTAATGACAAACTCGTGGTTGGATTTGAAGCACCTCTTTTAATTGACTATACTTTCAATTAAATTTATAATTTGAGCATAGATTCTGAACTTTGCAATTACCGTGGCATCTCTATACTTTTCGTTATTATAAGCTAGACTTAACATATTTGTGAGCACAGAAATAGATAACAATTATAGATGTCAAAGCTCTATCATTCTTCTTGTCTTTTATATTATTAAATATTATTTGTCTTATCATGTGAACGTTAAAATATTTAAGCACGAAAATTCTCTCTTGTTGTCATTTTTCGCTTTTTCCAATAAGCTTCATGGCAACATTTTAAACCTCGTAAGAAACTCATGGATACTCCCTTCACGTCGTTTGTGGGTGTTTGGATGATTGTTTCTCTTGGTCTGGGGTTTTTACCATCATTTGTCCGCAATTCAAGAAATACTTCAAAAAAAAGTTAAAATATACAAATGTTAACATTTGAACTTTTAAATTTTACAATGTCTTTCTCAATCTTTGTTGTATATGTAACTGTGAGGTTCTATTTGACAATTACGGTTGGGCTTTGACTTAATACTAAATGTGAAAATATATAGAACAAAAGAGATAAATAAGAAGTTTGAAAAGATTTGAAATAACGACTTTATGCTGTAATATTAAGCAAGTTTTTATAAATCACTCCCAACTGTTTTAAATTAAATTGTCAGGTTAAAGTGTTTTTTAAGATGTAAATATTCTGACAATAACATGGAAAGCTATTGACATAATTAATTGGAAAGACACGTTTTATTATAAAAGTTCAAATGAAACTGAGTTAAAGGAAAAATGGAAAAAAGGAATGAACGGCATGGACTCTTGTAAAACATGAATTTCACCCTCAAAACTCTTTTTCTTTCATAGGATAAACAAACTGTCCAGGAGGACACCTAGGATGAGCCAGGCTTGAGATATTATATCGTTGCACCTATACCTAAGAGTGCACCATTGTCACTATTAAAGGGGAACGATATAATATCTTCTTTGATAGTGTCAAGTAACGCACACACCAGCCATCACCCTATGGCTTAGATAGTGCACCGTTATCACTATTCCGAATAGCTAGCTTTCATGAAAAATTCGAGTCCTAAAGGTTTTCGACGGCAGGTTAGCTGGCTCCAAGTCGAAGAAGCTTGTATGCCAATCATTACACTAGTTCCATTGCTTGGCTTCATAGGAGCAGCCGAATATTGTCCATCCATGGTGGCTTAATACAATATCCCACAAAAGCCTCCACCCTAGTTGCAAGATGAACCATTGAGGTACCACTTCATTAATTAAGAAGGTGATCATCTAAGAGACATAGACATGATTAATATCATGTAGGAAAGATGCCTCCCACAAAAGCTAACTTTCTCTGCGAACAAGCTCAAAGGCGACAAAAAGACCTATCATGATCCACCCTTTATATTCGAATCATAGCATTCTCTAGGAGATATGCCCAAAGATAATAACAGTGCCCGGATCACTAACCGTGCTAAAGTCAACCACCTCAAGAAAAAGATGACCAAAGTTGAGACACGCGCCTCGAAATTTGCTCAGAAGCCCTCCAGTTGTGAGAAGATTTTTGTATATAGATCAGGCCCAGTAGTTTGTTCATACTTTTAGCTCTCATGTTTAGGATTTTCAATTTGAGATTTATGTTTTGAGAACTCGTTTTTATTGAGAATAATGAATAAAAGATTCTATTAGAATTTTGTCGCGTGCCAATACCTATTATCATTGAATTAGGTCGACAAAGTTTGTAAGATGCCAGGAATTGAGAGATCCCAAGAACCTCTTGATTATGAAGATATTCATTGAACTCGTGATATCCCTTAACACTTACCGAAAGAAGTCGACTATTCATGCGTTTGTTCGGAGTCAATTGCACCAATAATTCAGCGGTATACGCCGCTCCCTAAGCCAATTTTTGTGATTTTCCCAGTTTTTTTTTTCTTTTTTGGAAAAGAGAATGATCACTACCAAACCAAGGTGCCCCAATCCGAAGCACTCCACTCTCATCGCCCCCGTGAAGTATTGTGGCTACCACTTGGGGTGAAATCGGGCATACCGTAGATGATTGCCCTACTTTCAAAGACAAGATCCGAGACTTGTTAGATGCTGTGGCATTTATGTTTCAAGTCGCTTAACTCTGTGAAGGCCGCGATGATCTTCTCATCATCCTAAACATTTGTACCCTATTCCCAGTTGAGACAAAGAGAATCTTTGAAGGAGTCGAAGAAGTGGACACCCTGTGATAACCAAGTGAAAATATTGACTACCTTATTAAATACCCAGCTCCTCCTAACCTTTTTGTCAATCATCAAGACATCGTCCTTACTGTTAGGGACGACCTGGACAAACCAACATATGCTAGTTCAGTCAATCAAAGACACGTATAGGATAGAATCGTCGACATGTTTGACGATCTCTTCATTGGTGCCATTGAAGACGAACCTTTATGCAAGCCTGCATGAGTAACCAACTTATTTCAATTGTTCCCCTTGCACAGAAATTTCTTACTTTCTTAGAATCTTTATTATCTCATTTTTGATTGCTTAAGGTCTAGTTCTTTGTACTTTGAATTTCAATAACTGTAATTCATTTTAATTATTCAATGAAATTGCTAAGTTTTATTTAAGAGCATGAAGGGGCATCCCAAATCAGTCTAATGATGATATCCAACACTTGAAAAATCTACTAGAAAAGTTTTAGGCCTCGGCTCCGTCATGTGTCTTTCTTTCCTTGTCCATAAAAAATGTCAAAAAAATCATTTAAAAAAATTAATGCATTTGCCGTTAACCCCTTATAATGTCCTATTGACTCGTTCGTATAATGTTTCAGGAATAATCTTGCGGCACGCAAGGGAGGGAAAATGGTCTGATCTAATGAACTATGTTTTGCCAAAGATGATTTTGATGCTAGTAATGAGTATCTCATTGAAATCCAGTAGAGTTTGGAATGTCATGAGAAAACTAAAAACTTGGTGGCTCAACACATCATCACTGTTAACCTCAGTGATTCAGAAACCTCAAAGAAGTGAAGATAAGAATCAACTTGCCAAAAGGCAAAGCAAGGCAATCAATCGTTCTCCTCAAGAAGTACCAAAACACTTTCGCATGGACTTATACTGATATTGCTAGTCTTGATTTGGCAAGCGTGGAGCACAACTTGCCGACTAAGCTAGACATGCCTCCCAAGAAATGAAAGTTACGGACGATCAAAGTCGAGTTGTCAAAGCAAATTGAAGAGGAAGTCTCAAAGCTCCTCTAAGTCAAATTTACTAAATTTATCAATACTTAATACGTGTCTAACATAATTCTAGTGATGAAGAGGGATGGTTGAGTCTGGGTTTGCGTTAGTTACTTGGATTTCAAAAAGGCTAGCCCCAAAGATGATTTTATGTTGCCTCCCATTGATGTACTAGAAGACAGTACCACCAGGTTAGAGCCGTTCTTGTTTATGGAAGGTTTTTCTAGAAACAATCAGAATTGGATGAAGATCGGAGATAAGAAAAATGCATTCATCACCTCCTAGGGGATCTTTCATTATAAAGTCATGCCCTTCGGACTCAAGAACACGTGTGCACCTTAATTATCAATGAGTCGTGATAGATTTGTTTCATGATATGATGCACAATGAATTCGAGATCTATGAGGATGATATAATCACAAAGACTCATTCTAATGAAAGTCTTGTCATCCTTAAGAAGTTGTCTATTTGATTGCGAGAATTTAAAGTCTGACTTAACCCCTCGAAGTGCTTATTCGGGGCAACCTCTGGTAAGCTGCTTGAATTTATTGTAAGTAGTAAAGTGTTAGGTTTTATTTTAAATGGGCCGTCCAAAATGGGTCGAACTCAGCCCATGGCTAGACAGTTACCAACAGTTATTATCTCTTAAAATAAGGGATTTTTTGGTAACCATCATTGAGTGTGCATCCTCTCAAGAACGTGCATTGAAATTCTCTCAAGTTGCTTTCTTTGGAAGGACAACCCTCGAGCATTCGACGATCAAGTGTGACATATAATCTGTGGTTGATAAGGTAAGTCCATTCATGTGATTTTCCTTCGATTGGTGATACAAGTAAAGTTCTTTTTGGGCTATTTTAGTTTAGTTTTCCACTGCGTTTAGGAGACGATTACTTTGAAGGCTACGGATTTTAGTAATCCTTCATTGGTATCGGAGCCATTCTACTTGTATTCCTGATGTTAAGCCACTGTTCATCATGTATATATGTTGTTTGAGATAAAAATTTTCTGGTCATGGCATATTTAGAGGATGTCAGTACGTTCTAGGCTTTTCTATAAATTTTGGTTCAGAAAAAGATGATTTTAATTACATATTTGGGTAGTACTCGAAGAGACGAGCGTTTCAAGTGGTTATACATCACGAGAGGAGGTCGGAAGGACATCGACGCCGGCGAGGGCGAACTGCCCACGCCAAGCGGTTTCTAAACTGCCAAGAGCTTTTGTCCGCGAATGGGCTAGGCTAATGAAGGCCCAAAATTCCATGGACCGAAAAGAGATAGGCCGAAATATGAAAAAAAAAAAAAAAGGCATTTTTTGTTCGCGAATGGGCTTGGGCTATGGGCCTATAATTCGTAATAATAAAATAATAAAACAATAAAAAGGCCTAAGGAGACAATTAGGCCCGCGCGAGATGGGCTTGCAAGCCCAGGGCTCGGCTAACCCGACCCACGACCCCGGTTAACCAGTTGACCGTTGACCCCAAAAAATTTTGAAAAAGTTTTGGATATGTGTAATCCATTGGTTAATTGGTGGTTATAAGTGTTATTGCTATGTAAATTTGTGACTTCCTAATCTTTTCAACATGTGTTGCAGGAACAATGCCTCTTATTATTCGTACACCTCATGTTGTACGCACTCCTAAGAAAAAGAAGCTTTTGCAAGAGAGTCTAGAGAAGCTTAGAAACTCTCGCTGGAGAAAGGGTACAATGCAATAGCACATGATAAAAGTCAATAGATTGATTTTGGAAGTCATTTGGAAAGGTGATCACTTGATGGCAGAGGACACCAAGAAGGCAACAATGCTACGTTCCAAACTCCCATCTGTGTGGAGGAAAGTCCTTGATAGGATCAAAGAGAATTTATAGGACGCAACCAATGTGAAACGATATGAAAATATGGTCATTGAGTTTCTAAATGAGTACAAAATGTAAGAGGATAAGTCACTAGGCATGAAGTCCACACAGCGCGGACCGTACCCAAAGAGGAATCCTAAGTGTCAGATTTTCCATGATGCCCAACTTAGAAATTCCTTTCTTGTTACCTTGAAGATGACCTACATATGATCTAGGAGACATGTTTACTTCGTTGCATGATTATCAGTTTTTCCTTTTTTTAGGATAAAAACATTATGTTATTTGGTATTGTGAATATTATGTTATTCCATTATGTTATATCATATTTGTATTATGGAACAATAAATGTGGTGTGTTCTATTAGTTATAAGTAACTAGATAGAATTGGAAATCTTACCTAGACAATTATGTTAGTGATAATTTCAAGTTATGATGTTGTAATGATGATTGGATACAAGATGTGTGCTTTCGAATTCTAAACCTAAAGTGAAGTTATTTATAATATAATTAGGTAGTGTGAGATAATTGCATAAATGAAGACATTTAATGAAATTTGTGTTGATATGTCTGATGGACTTTATGTTTCGAAAATGGTTTCAGCATCCAAAAATATAGTTACTTAATTGAACAAAGGAGAGAAACTGAACGGCGATAACTATGAAATATGGAAAATAAAAATACAATATGTGCTTGAGGAGCAAGAGACTTTGGAAGCTCTAAACCTAATCATGGAAGAACCCAAGGGCGGAAGTATTGCACAATATAAGAGGGAAAAAGAGGCATTTGCTGTGTGGAAGAAGAAAAATTCCACGGCTCGTATCACGCTATTGAGTAGCATGGAAAATGACATTATTTTGAGAATGCCAATGATGTGTGGAGTGCAATGGCACTAAGATTTGGTCAAATATTGGTCACCAAATTCAGACAGCTCACCATAAGGTTTGACTCACACAAGATGTCATATAGTTTGTCCATGAGACAACATTTGAAGCGTATGGGAAATATGATTGATGAGCTAAAAGATGCTGGACACATATTGATTGATGAGCAGCAAGTGTAGGCAATAATTCGTTCCCTTCCTCATAGCTTGGAGCACATAAAGGTTCACTTGACTCACAATGAAAGTATCAAGACTTTCGAGGATGCTATGCATCATATGGAGCTGGAAGAGGACCACCTCTTAGCGGCTAAACCCGAATTGGATATATATTTTGTTGGTTCTAGCTCACATGGAGCTTCGAGTTTCAAGCGCAAGCGTCAAGGTGGATTCAAGAGGTGGTCGAGGAAGAGAATAAATTCGTCAGAAAAGAAACCAAATGAAAACCAACATCAGAAAGGGAAACATCCCATGATGAAGAAGAAAAACATTTCAAAAGTGAAATGTTTCAATTGTGGCAAGAAGGGTTATTTTGCTCAAGACTGTGCCGAGCCCAAAAAGGTAACCCTTAATACACGTGAAAGTTTCACTTGTATGTCCAGTTCTGTTTTTCTAATTGAGTCTCATCCTTTGTGGACCGTAGACTCGGGAGTCACAGACCATGTAGCGAAGGATCGAGGAGCCTTCGTGGAGTTCCGACGAGTCCCACTAGGGGCTATATATATGGGGAACAATTCTAGAGCTGAAGTGAAGGGCATTGGCACCTGTCAACTCCAAATGCGTATGCTGCTGAAATTTGCCGAAATTTTGGTTTCAATGTTGGTTTTGAATAAACTTAATTTTAGTGTGAATTTTCATGATTGTGGTGTGGATTTGTTCTTGAAAACGAATTTGTATGGTTTTGGATATTTTCTAGATGGCTTTATTGTACTGGATGTTGAACACCATAGTATGAATGTGTATTATTCCTTATTCACGTCCCCTAACCCTTGTGAAGATGATGTGAATGTATAGCCTGCTAGGCTTGGTCATATTGGCCAGCAACGAATAAACATATTAGCATAAGATGGCTTATTAGGCAATATTGAAAATGTCGATTTGCCTGTTTGTGAGCATTGCCTAGCTGGAAAAACAATAAATAAGCTATTTGGAAAAAGAACTAGAATTGAACTTCCATTGCAATTAATTCATTCAGACATGTGTGGTCTAATGAGTATTAGAGCGAGGCATGAGGCTATTTATTTCATCACCTTTATAGACGATCCTAATTTCTCATAAAAGAGCCGAGAAATGTATATGAAGCTCTAAAATGCCCTAACGATAATTAATGGATGAAAGCGATGGAAGAAAAGATGAAATCTATAAGATCAAATCAAGTATGAAAATTAGTTGATCTTCATAAAGGACAGAGAACTGTTGAGAACAAATGGATTCTCAAAATAAAGCGTGCAGCTGATGGCTCAATTGAGAGGTATAAGGCCCACCTTGTGACAAAATTGTTTACTCAACAGGAAGTGATAGATTACGATGAGACGTTTTTTCATGTAGTGAGATTTATCTCCATTCGCCTTATATTAGTAATAATAGCTAGTATGAATCTCGAATTATATCAAATGGATGTAAATACTAATTTTTTTAATGGAGAACTAAAAGAACAAATTTATATGAAACAACTTGATGGTTTCATATCAGAAGGCCAAGAACACAAAATATGTTGACTTCTGAGATTAATCTATGGCCTTAAGCAGTCATTGAGATAGTGATCATTTGGTATATATTAAAATATCCAAAGATCAATTTGTGATTATATCATTATATGTTGATGATATATTACTTACTGGAAGCAATTTGGAGTTTGTAAAAATAGTTAAAAATTGGTTGAGCACAAACTTTGAGATGAAAAATATAGGTGAGGTTGCATACATTCTTGGAATTAAGATTTCAAGAGATCGTTTAAAGAGATTATTGTCTTTTTCGTAAGAAATTTATATAAAGAAAGTTCTTGAACGATTTCGCATGTAAGATTGGAAATACATAGACGCTCCTATTGCAAAAGGTGTAGAATTGAGCAAGAGATTTTGTCATGAGACTTTTCAAGAGATGAAACAAATGAAAAAAATTCCATATAGACATGATGTTGGAAGTTTGATGTATATTATGATGTGTACAAGACCCGACATTTATCATATAGTTAGAATTGTTAGTAAATACCAATCCAATCCAAGTCAAGCATATTAGTCCGCCGTTAAAAGGATTCTCCGATATCTGAAGGGTACCGTCGACTACTCACTATGCTATCAAGGAAGAAATATGCACCTTGAAGGCTATAATGATGCTAATTGAGAAGGATATTTGGATGCAAGAATGTCCACCTCCGGATACGCATTTTTACTGAATAATGGCGCCAAAGTAGACATGCGTAGCCCAATTCACAATGGAGGCAGAATTCGTGGTTTTATCAGCAACAGTACAAGAGGTGTTTGGTTGAGGAGATTCTTGAGTCATTTTGGAGTCACAAAAAGTGTTGTAAAACCATTATTAGTTCATTGTGATAGTTCATTATGATAGTCATGCAACGATCTCCTACATCAAGGATCCCAAGTATCATGGGAAGACTAAACATATAGATATCAAATATAACTTTGTTAAAGACATGGTTGCACAAGAGATTGTGAATATTAAGTACATATCTACGCATAGGATGATAGCAGATCCTTTGACGAAGCCAAGGACTAGAGATGTTTTCAGTGGTCATGTAAAATCTCTAGGGTTGTGTAGAATTTTGATGTACTGAATACGTATTTCCCAAGTAAGAATGTTTTGTCTTCATTGCTAATCTTTAGGAGATTAGTACGATATTTATGCAAAATTAACACTTTGTGTGTTATGTTAACGCTTCGTGTGTTACGATAACATTCTGTGTGTTATAGATAGTATGTCGGACAGATAAGATATCAACCCACTCACACGAGTGATTGCCTCCTAATGAGACAGTTTGAGCTTGTTATTTAGATAATAAATGAGAGCCCAAGTTCAAACAAGATTGTCGCCTTAACAAAAGTGTTAAGATGAGGTAATGTTTTCTCATAATGACTGAAAGTGAAATTAGACCACATGTTTCACTTTATTTGTCTTTATGCCAAATGAGAGTTCTAATGGAAGACTTGAGAAGAGTAGATAGTGAACTCGATTTTAGATACTCTGTATATCTAAAATATCATCTATACGGTATTATAAGTAGAGACGTACGCTTCATGGAAAAGGAGAGAATACCGTAATACGTATTTCATGTTGCGTATGCATTTATCAATTAATAAGAGATGGTAGAAGCTTTGATTTCAACTTCTTATGCCATGTGAGACTCTGAAGGAAAATGTTCCTTATCTAGCCCCTTATGACTCTAACCCATTCTCAAGATTCCTATTCGATGTTTGCTATATTAGAAAATTGCCCATGGTCATGAGTGATTCAACCTAACGGGACATCTCTAGAAAAGCGAGTTGGACTGGAATTGAGAGGTTTGAGGAAGGAGGAAGATCAACTTAGTGTCGCATCATGACATTATGTTTACAAACCGGTCAGTTATTATTGATGAGTTTAATCATAATTGTGAATACAATATACATTAAAAGAGATCGAGGAAATGTAAATGCGACTGTTTGATCTAGGGTACTGTATACTAAGTCCACTCGAAGCCCGAAAATTTCTGAACGGTTGTACACTCCCAATGGATGTATGTCAAATGAGCTCTTAGAGTATGCTGATCACACGAATTATTTATTAATATGAAACATGACGAGAAGAAAATAAAGCATTTAGCTCATCGTGTGTGAGTAGGAGATTGTTGGGTTTTATTTTAAATGGGCCGCCTAAGATGGGCCGAATCCAGCCCATGGCTAGATGGTTACCAACGGTTATTATCTCTTAAAAGAAGAGATTTTTGGTAACTGCCATTGGGTGTGCATCCTCTTAAGAACGTGCATTGAAATTCTCACAAGCTGCTTTCTTTGGAAGGACAACTCTCAGGCATTCAACGATCGAGTGTGACATATAATCTATGATTGATAAGGTAAATCCGTTCATGTGATTTGCCTTCGATTGGTGATACAAGTAAAGTTCTTTTTGGGCCATTTTAGTTTAGTTTTCCACTGCGTTTAGGCGACGATTAGTTCAAAGCTAAGGATTTTAGTAATCCTTCATAAAGGAATCAAAGTCAACCCAAATAAAGTGAAATCCTTATGCGACCATAAACCTCCCTCAATGGTAAAGGATATTTGAAATTTGTTGGGTAGGCTAAACTATGTAGCTCGATATATCTCCTGATTGTCTGAGACGACTAAGCCTTTCTTTAGGCTCCTTAAGAAGAGAAGAATGCTGAAATTGACTGAGATTAACATTGCCAAGAGGCTTTTGAAAAGCTAAAGCAACTCCTGATAAACCCACCAATATTGGTTCCAACACTCCTAGGTTATCCTCTCATCTTCTAGCTCACCATTAACAACGAATCTATTTGTGCAATCTTAGCTTAGAAATAGCCCAATGATGGAAAGGAGTGGGCTCATTTATTACTTAAGCAATAAATTTATCGTCTCAAATAAAAAGGGTGAAATCATAGGAATGAATTTGACTCAGATGTATAAGAGGATGCCGTGTCACCAAACCGTGCTATTCTTAATGCTAAAAATGTTGATGGCCAATTAATAACAAAGTTAACTAAGATGTTATGCAACTAATATGATGAATGCATGCTTTGGCTTGTTCAATATCAAGCCTCACATTCCTATCCTCCTATCCTACTCACCCATTATAAAAGCTTATGCAATCACACAAGCACATGAGTATCAATAATAATTCATGTGAATATCTATTTATTACTTCATGTAACTTAAATTCATTGATTCTTCCAGAATTCACCGGGCATCGTCCTACTTCGTTGAGCACGGCATCGGCTTAAAATTCATTGAAGACGGCATCTGAAATCCATCAGGCATCATTCAAATTCCATTCACAAACAACATTTGAAATCTATCAGGTATCGTTCGGAAATCCTAATCGGTAACGACATCATCCCTAAAATCCATCGACGATAACTTATTTCTTGTTTGACGACACAATTATACAACACATAATGCGATACTTACTTATTTTAAGCCCATGCAAGAAACCTCAAAGCATGCCATACAAGGTATGCGATATGACTTACCAAAATCATGTCAAAGTAACAAACTAAGCATAAATCAAGAGATGTGGTTTGATCCGATGTGCTCGAGGACCAACCTAGGCCAATTTCAATTCACAATGACACACTTCGATATCGCCAAATTAAGGGACCTGACACGATGTGCAACCACGCATGTCTAAAACCGATGTGAATATTTTTTTAGAACTCAGGGCATGCTTTCAAGCATAGATAATAACAAATGAGCAAATTATGTCAACAAATAAAAAATCTTCTTGTAAGCACAACATGCACATGACACGAACTTGACTCATTTTTGAACCTCATGCATAAGCAATGATATGATCAAACCATACAAATTAACACATGAGTCACCTATGTGAATTCAAACAACACAAAGTAAGCAATAGCAAAACTTCTACAAGCATGGTAAGAACCATGTTCAGTTTGCGCAACACAATGCCCTATCCAACGATTAGGAAATTTACTTATTAATTGAACGAGTACCTATGCCCAAAAAATGTGCAAAGGTAGGCGGGTGGTGGCAGAGAGAATAATCGCGAAGGGGGAGGAAGAGGGGGTGTGACAGAGGGGTATAAGGGAGAGGTTTTTAGTGGCTTGCGCTAGAAGAGCTCAATTCCTTTGTATAGACCTTCTCTTGGTTTCTCATCATTACCCTTATTAATTAGGGGTCATAGAAGGTTTACTAATAACTTAGCACATCTCTAACCTAATATCTTAGGCAGCACCCTAATATAGCTCAAGTGTCCCTAAGAGTTATCGTGACTCTAAATATGAGGTACTTAATCATCCGCAAGATTTAATTCACTTAAAGGCATAAGATTTGGTTGATAATGGCCTAAAATTATGCTAAGGGCTACTAGACCTATGTTGCTCAATTATCTTCTATTACTTGACCACTAAGTAGAAGAGAGAGATTCTAAGCATTTAAAAACTTGGATATGGTCATCTTTCATTCTTATCCTAGAAAACTTTAATGTTTAAATCTTATTGAGATTCATCCTTATCTCATAAGTATTTAATGGCTTAGGTTCACTTCGCACTATTTTAAAGGAAGACTAGTGACTAATTTCATATGTAATACTAAGGTCACAATTGTTCTAGTAAGTGGGCCAGAGAGGTATGTGGCCAAGCATGACCGACTTATGGCTGGTCCATCATCGATGGCATAGTCATATGTGACTGGATGGAACTGGATATGGTCGGTTATAGCCAAGCATGGCCAGATAAGGCTAGATGTTGCTGATCGCATGCCCAAGGCATGGCCGAAGGTAGCCAAGCACATGGCCAAGAGTGGCCAGGTGCATGGTCATCCATGATCAACATATGGCCAAGTTGATCAAGGTATTCTTGTCCACCAACCCTTGGGTGGATTAGTGGACCGATGCACAACATAGTTTGGGATCGATGCCTAGATCCATCCTCCTAGATCCATAGATGGACCCTCACAAATCCCTGATTCAATTCATGGATCAGTTGCTCAATTCATGGATGATTCATGCAAATCCAATGATCCCCTCAATCGACACAAGCAATCTTGCAGCCAATTTTCGTGGCCAATCCGAGTGATCCCACAACTAATCGTGGGAGTCAATACCTATTTTCTGAGATGTCACAAAATATGAAAGATATATGCTTGATACAAAATAAAAAGTCAAACAAAAAAAGGTAGGCTTAATTTTCGAGTTGACCTTGAATTAAACCAATTCAATTCTTAGCCAATTCTTAAAATTGAGAATCAACTTTGATAGGGTAAATTTGAGGTTTTTAATATGAAACTTACTTTGCCTGTCTCCTATTTTGGAACTGATGACTCTTCTTTTGTTTAAGCAATTCTAGAGCATGAGAATGGAGTTCATTGTATTGTATAATCATGGCTATTGGCTCTTCCCCACTAATATTGGAATTTATAAATGGTGTGTTTTTGTCTGTAAATATAAGTAATGGGCATTATCAAGAGCGTGAGTGACAGCAAGGCATAGACCATTAAATGGCAATGATAAACCTCCAAAATTTGATGGAAAGATGAAGTCAACATGAAGAGAGAGAGAGAGAGAGAGAGAGAGAGAGAGAGAGAGAGAGAGAGAGAGAGAGAGAGAGAGAGAGATTGAGTTGAGATGATTAACGGTTGAACAAAAAAATGAGGCCACGACTCGCGATTCTAAAGATAGACAAGACACAATAGAGCGTCAAGCGAGACTCAAAGAGAGAGATGAGAGAAATTTTTTGTTTTCAAGAGAGAGTTAGGGTTTTATTTTCTAAAAACCATTTAAGAACCACCTTTGTAGAACCAACAATTCATGATATAAAATTCATAACCAAACAAGTTTGTGTCTACTCTCTAATGTTTTATTTGAAAATTGAACTAATATCGTTTGAACCAACCTAAAATTGATTCAGTAAGGCCGATTTGCTTCGGTTCCCAAGTTGAATCAACCTGCTTACTCACCTCTAGAATTATCTAAGAATGCTAATTAATCTATAAGATCCATGAAGTACGCAGTCAAGCTTGCATGCATAGCCACATATATACAAAGATCCACTTCCCTTGCGATATTTTATGCCTCACAATACATCACAAAAAGTGGTCTAAAACATCATAAACTTATTGTATGGTAGTCAACTCTATTATAAAACCTTACAATTGTGCTAATCTAGTCATAAATTCGATAACTTGTTAATCATAGATCTTTTAATTGTGTCAATTTAATTTTAAACATTTCAATAGATTGTTACTTTAGTCATTCCGATTGATTTTGATAAAAAAAAAATCGTTGATGAGATGATCTAGTCACTACAACTTGTCCTATGTTGCATGGTTGGTACTGAAAGGTTGATGCTAACATAAAATAATTTTTACAATTTTTTGCTTTGCTTTCATTTATCTTTTCCCTTTCCTTTTTCTTTATTTTTCTTCTCTTTTTATTGTTTCCTTTTTTACCTTTTTCCTACACCAAACATCGTCGGGCCTCGCTAATTGCGAGATTGTCAACCTAAGTTAAAGGCAACTAAGGGCAACCCTTCACTTAACCAGCTAAGGATGAAGGTTGCCCCAGCCACCTTTGGACAGGGGAGGCCACGCCTACTCAGGTGAGGCAACCCTCACCAAGGGTAAATAAGGGTGTCCCTTGCCAACCCAAGGTTAGCGTCACCCAAGGCCAATAGTGGCCTATGCAAGGGAAAAAGGAAAAAGAAAAAGGAAAGAAAAAACCACGTTAGCATTAGGCATTAGCATGCGACATAGTATAATCTAAACTAACTAGATTGCAGCATCATCGATTTTCGATCATTATGAGGTTAAAGGATATAATTGACAAATCGTTAAAAGATGTAAAATTAAATTTAGAAATTAATTTAAAAAATCAGATTAAATCGACGTAATTAAAAGGTTTATAATTACACTATTATAATTACAAAGTTTATAACTAAATTAATTGTCACATAATATATTTATGATTTTTGAACAATTTTTCTTAATAAGTCCGAGGCAATCTCTTATCCTGTGCAGCACGACTCAAGAAAGCAACATTCGATTTCGACAACTCAATTAGTCCCATCTTTATATTGAAAATGTTTGAGAAAAAAAGAACAATTCCATATCAATTTTACAACCTAGCTATCCGTCTATGGACAATCTATCGAATTTTTCTTTTCCTCATGCCTCAAGTCCGGAATTTTTACACCCTCAGGTTTGCAAAAGCTCCTTTATCAAGAATCATAGGACCTAATGTACCCTCCCAAAGTTCAAAGAATTTCACGAGGAACACGCTCATTGCTTGTTCAACCATCATCTTCGTGGGTTGTCTCTTCTTTCGAACCTTTTCATCATGACTTCTCTATCGAGGGCTCCTCTGCCAAAACCATGCTCATGGGAGCGATCCTCAACTACTCGTGCACCCTAAAGTAAAGGCCAAGGCATTGTCAGCCTGCATGTCATGTCAAATCAGGTCGGTAAGCCTGGGCACGTACCCGACAACGATTGATGTAGCGCCTATGAACCACTGAATATTTTCTCCCGTGAGAGGCGTCAAGTATGCAACCGAATTTCAATTTTGTGGCAACTGCAATGGAAGAAAACATTATTTCTAAGTATCACAGAATGAAAACTATTGTTTAATATTTTTTTATATTCAATGAAAACCTGGAAACAAATTATAAAGTATTTTTTGCCAATTGATATTTGATTTGATTTTCTGAAGAAGATTATTAAGATATTCGATTTTTTAAGTATTTACTTTTTATTTTTTATTTTTTTAGTTTCTTTCCTTTTTCTTTCTACTTCCTCCATTGGTCATCAGCCACAGGTGAACTCGGGCCTTGCCGACCAAGGGTGTGGAGGGGGAGCTCGGCCTCGCCGAAATCTAGCTATAGCCGGCGCGTGGATCTCACGCATGGGGAGAGGAGGTGGCACGTGAGAGCGCGTGACAAATCCGTAGGCGACGTGGTTGAGTTGGGTCGACTTGCTGAAGCTTCAGTAGGCTGATGGTACTCTCGGTTGATGGACATGAGAAGCCACGAAGGATGAAACAACTTCCAGAGATGGCATTGGCTGATGGCTCGGGCTCGGTGGTTCACCAGGGTGGTGGCGCGTGCAACTCATGCGATGGCATTGGTCCGATCTCCGTTCCTGACGGGATTTCTGGGTCTGATTTGCCAAAGGATGGCGGTTCTGCCTTGGATTTCCAAAGTGCAGACAAATCAGCACAGAACAGTGGCGGCTACCCAACTCCAAGAGGTGGCTGCGCATGTAGAAAGGTGGCTGCGCATATAGAATTGAGGATCCGTTTATTTGGCGGAAAATATTTTTCCAGAAAATATTTTTCGGAAATTGGATTGTTTGGAGGGCGGAAAATATCAACCAAAGATTCTCTTCTAAAACTAAGGAAAATATTTTCCGTTTTTAAAAAGCGGAAAATATTTTCCAGATCTCCTCTATTTCTCTATCGTCGTGAGTCTATGAGCAATTAATTGTCGGCCGTTGCCGCTGCTGCCCACCCCCCGCTAGCCACCACCTCCCGTCGGCCACCGTCGCCACCTGCCACTCACCCGCCGCTCGCCACTCGTCTGCTGCCCGCCGCCATTGCCACCTGCTCGCCGCCACCCCCCGCCCACCCGCCCGCTCGTCGCAGCCCCGCCGTCGCCGCCCACGCCCCCCTCCCCTCGCTCGCCCGCCACCTGCCGTGGCCACCGCCCCTCGCTCGTCACCGCCGCCGTCACCGATCGCTGGTCATTGGATAATTTCTCAAAAAAAGAAATTTCGGAAAAAAATTTTCAGAAAATTTTTAAGTTTCAAACGAATAGGAAAATGTGTCATTTTCTAGGAAAATGACTTCCTGGAAAATATTTTCTGGAAGTGCTTTATTTTCCACCAAACGAACGGACTCTAAGTGCATATGAGAATTCCAGCGTCCTTGGCCAGCGAATTTTCAGGATCCGTCTTTTCTATTCTCCGAATTAGCAGTGACAGTATCTTAGTCGATACGACTCACTATGGGTGTGTATAGTTCAGGGCGGTCATCTGCAATCGAGAACTGGACTGATGGGACCAGTCTCTGGTCCAAGAACCGTGGATCAGACCGCCTAAGTCCTGAACTAGACCGGTCGGCTCCTAGAAAATCTAATTGACTGATTGGGAACCATAAAAATTCTAAAAAAAATTGAATTTTGTTACTTAAAAAAATTGAATTTCTAATGTTTTCTTTTTTACTTTATAAACTTAAATTGAGTTATTTTTACTTTTTTTACATCTTTATTTTTAATAAAATATAAAGCATTTAACCGGTCCAGTCCGGCCCGACCTTCCTAGGAACCGGTTCCACTTTTGAGTTTTGGGAATCATGAACCGAACCGACACTTCCGTTCTGTAAGGCCCAATTCGAGCAGTTTAAATTGCTCACCCCTATGACTCACGTTGTCCTTAGAAAACAATGACTTTGATTAAAAAAAATGTAATATTCCGTCCATACACAAATGAAGAGTATATTAACTTATCAATCACAATCAATCATAATAAATGACGAGAAATATACGAATCCTTCTAAATATATTTATATTTCTAACAAAAGGTCTTGGTTCTCTCTACCTATCTTTCTCACGTCTCCACCGACTGTCTTCTCTCTCTCTCTCTCTCTCTCTCTCTCTCTCTCTCTCCCTCCCCGCTTTTCGCTGCTGCACCGGATGTTCACCTCTGAATTTCGGCCACTCCCTTCCGATCCCCGAAATCAGTCCTTTTCCTTCTCTGTCAAACCAACCAACCTCTCTCAATCCTCAATCCTCAATCCCTTGCCCATATCCGTCTTTCTTTCCCGAGGGCTTTGACCGTTTGCCTCCTTTCTCCGTCAAATCTCAGCAATCCCTCTCAACTCTCGACCTCTTTTCATTTAACGAAAAATAACTTTCGATAATATATTTTTTAAATTTCTCGGCATTTATTTCACGTAAAATAAAATAGTTAAGGAAAATATTTTCCACCGGTGGAAAAAAAAACACCTTCAAAAGTGAGGAAAATATTTTCTGTATTTTAGAAAGCAGAAAACATTTTTCAAATTTTCTTTCTTCGCCTTTAAACATTTTTCATCTTCTTTTCAAAAGTATCTTGTAATAAGCAGCCAATCAATGTATAACAATAAAAAATGAGATAAAAGAAAAAATAAAAAAATCACTTTGTTTATATAATTTTTCCCAACTTTCAAATGAATACTAAAAAATATTGTCTGTTTTTTTTCCAAGAAAATGATTTACTGGAAATTATTTTTTAGAAATGCTACATTTTTCGTGAAATGAACAAAGTGTCAATCTCTCCTTGATTTCTCTCTTTCTTTCCCAATCGCTTTGACTGATTGCCTCCATTGAAGTGATCTAGGATGGCAAGCAACCTATTTCAGTCGAAGAAAGGTTGAAGCCACATAAAGAGGGAGAGAGGCCAAACTTTGGGCTTCACACTAACATTGCAGCCATTTTCAAAATAATGTGTTTATCTGGAACTCATATCTCGAAGAGAAATCTTATTTAAATTTGAGGGAGAATTTCAAATTTAAATAAAAGTGTCTTTATTTAAAATAAGGGTACGAAGTGAATCTTGTATTAACTAAGGGACTAAAGTGATCACATCAGTCTCGAATAATGGCCTTACCTCACATGCTAGTCAAAAACATTTCCATCATTTTTGCATATGTATACATTTTTTTTTTAATTTTCTTTCCTTTTGTTCTGTTTTTTTTTCTTTCTAAAGAAAGATAAACTCAAGAAAGAAAAAAAAGGTTCAAAACTTACTAAAAAAAAAAGAGAACATAAATAAGAGAAAAATAAAAACCAGGCCGGAGGGCAGGGGGCTGCCCAGCCCTCCCGCTTGTGGCCACCGCCCCATTGCTGATGGCCTGTCAGCCATGTCCGGCGAGATCACTAGCGACCCTAACTGACTAGAGGCGAGCATATTCAGCCAGCTTCATACAAGATTCGCGATCTCGCAAAGTTACCTTTCGATGTGGCCATGCTATCCTTGAACGGGAATGCCCCTGATCTAGAAAAACTGAAGAACACGGTGGAGAATGGAGGGTGCTGAAGCATACGGACCAAATACTTCTCTTTAGGGAGTTGGATTCCAATGAATTCACCATCTACTTTTCTTGGGAAATGCGAGGGAGCTCTTTGGGTGCAAAAAGTTTCAACGCAACAAGACTGAAAAATCCCACAAATTGCAGAACCTTGATCACTTGATTAGGGGGATCGCCGTAAACAATGCGGTCGTCAGACGACGACCATGACGGCGACACCAACATCAGGTGAAGAAATCCGCGTGTGCTTTCTCGTTCGTACTTTGCAATGGTGGTGAGGGAAGTGAGGAAAACAGAGGGCAGATCAAATTCAATGCCTAAAATGTGCGCTAAACATATTTATGTCAATTGGGGAAGAAGTATAAGGGCATGCAAACGTAAAAATTGTTTTGATAGTGTGCTAATAGTGATATTATGGTGGTGTATGATGAACATGCTCAAGCATTGAAGAAAATTTAGTATTATTACGTTTCGTGACCCGGTTCAAATAGAACCAAATCATTGGTCTAGGGTTTTCCTCACCACTTAGGTAAACGGTGACGTATCTAACAATAATTAATGTGATGAAGTCGACCGAAGAATCTGAAGAGACCCAAAATTAACCGGTTCAAGCGATTCCCGACTCGGTCCGATTCTTTTGCTGATCTCTAAAGCTCAATCATGATTGCTCCCGGGCATGGCCGCTCAAAGTAGGTTTCGTGGGTTTTAGCTAAAGAAGAAGATGATGACCACGACCAGCATGCTGACTCTTGGGAGAGAGAGAGAGAGAGAGAGAGAGAGAGAGAGAGAGAGAGTATTCAACATGGAAAGGAAAAATTCAAAAAAGTTTTTCGTTGCGTTAAATCACGCCCGCTGATTTGCCGACCAAGTTAATACCACGTCACCTAATTTTTTAACGACATTGGTCGGTCGGCGATACCTTTTTGTTTTTTTGACGAAGATACCTTTTTTAAAAAGGGTTTTGAAAAAGAAAATCCCATGATTTTCCTTGCAATATCGAGGGCCGACACTAACCCAGAAAAATTAAAAAAACCTAACCCGGTGGATCGATAGTACTCTCTCTCTCTCTCTCTCTCTCTCTCTCTCCTCTCTGTAATTTCTATCTCCCCACAGAAACAGACCAATCCTGTTCTGTTGCGCGCACTCCCTGCCACGTTCCCTTGTTTCTTCTTCTTCTTCTTCTTCCTCGGACACCCGACGGAGCGCCCCCTGAATAGCGACGCGGAGAGGCAGAATCCCCCATGGCTACTCACGGCGACGGATCGGACGCTGCGGAGGAAGCCGCGGTCGTCGAAGCTGAGAGGCGTCCCGTTTCGACCATCGTCATCGTAATCGGTACTTATTCTTTTTCTTTTCCTTTTAAATTTCTCTGCCTGTGGAATCCTTCGCGTGTGTTTTGTTGTTTTGTGTGTTTGTTTTGTTGGGGTAATTGATGGCGTGTTTTTTCTTGGGTGTTTTTCCTCGGTTGATTCTGGGGGTGCCTAGCTATGCAAACTGAAGCACTTCCGGTGGTCAACAAGTTTCAGCTCGTCGAGGATCGAGACTCCTTGTGAGTTTCTTCGTTAGCTGCTGATTTCTTGCGCTTGTTTAGTATGCTTTTTTCGATCGATAGTGGGAGTTCAGGGGCTGTGATGTTACTGTTAAATGCTGTTCGAGGAACGGAAAATATGGGGATTTTGTTTTTGTCGCTTCTGTGTTCGACTATTTACCGCTCTGAGTTTGAGGTCGTTTAGCGTCACGTATCGATGTGGGCCCGCTTTATGGTAAGACTGAAAAGCAAAACCTTTTGTCCGCATTAGGATGATGAGAAACTAACCTGCAAGTATGTGTTCTTTTATCTCTCTGCTTGGAGTAAAATGGGGCATAGGCAATTCTTGAGTCGTTGAAGAGATTGTTTGTGGATCTTTTAAGTTTCTAAGTTTTCGAATTCTCTCTGTTTGGGCCATTACTTTCTTGCTTGATATTTTGCATTAAGTTTGATCTGTGAATCTGACATGCTACAGGTTCCCTAAAGGCGTCCCTTGGGTTCGTTACTATGGTACTTACAAAGACTTGAACATAAATCTGATTTGGCCAGGAAAAGATCCTTCATTGGGTACGTAGCTTATTTGTGTTCCTCAAAACGACTATACATTATTTGCAAAAAGAAATTGACATGAGGGACTTTTGCTTGGTAATACTTGCTTTTCTTATGTATCTTTTTGTGTTTGATACATTTTAATGCTGACAGGGGTCGACAGTGTTGGCACAATTTCTGCATCCCTGGTGACTTATGCTTCTGTACAGGCATTGCAGCCTGACCTAATCATAAATGCTGGTACCGCTGGTGGCTTCAAGGTTTTTTTTTTTTTTTTTTTGTGTGGAAGGAGTTGTAATTATATTTTCTTATGAGTGTAGCATCCTATTCATATTATTCCAAAATGACCATGCTTGCAATTCATTGTTATTGATACAGTCCAGCCAAAATATAGCTTCATTTATTTGGCTTTCCCCTCTCCACCTATTTAGACATCTTGCTGTTGGATGAACGCCCCTAAAGTTTAATTGTATAGCATGTACTAATTCCAGTTTAGACCTAATTCTTTTTCTTCTGAAAATTTCCTCAGCTCAGAGTTTACATTTCCAATGGCATGCAGCATACTAATTCATATTTATTCCCATCTGCCACAGGCTAAAGGTGCAAGCATCAGCGATGTGTTTCTGGCATCTGAGGTTGCTTTCCACGATAGAAGAATACCTATCCCTGTAAGTCATTTGTCATTATACTGGCAGATGTTTGTTATGTTTGATTGATAAAATGCTAACTGGATTCTTTTTTTTTAGCATTTGACATAAACTTCATAAGATGTTTTTCAAAGTTCTGCCGGTGCTGCCTAAATGGTGTCATTTGTGTGATAGCTGAAAGTATTAGGTTGTTTATCGGTGTTTTTTGCCCTGAAATGCATATTTGTTTGAGTATTAGGTCCTAATGTCAAAAAGACAAGTACGGGCTGTTTATTCAGTTGCTTATTTGCCCTACATGCCTTATCTCTCATTTCCATATCTTTTTGCTCAGTAAATGCAAAATGTCTTTGCTCATATGCATATATTCCCTTTCTGCCTTTGTGCTGGGTCCAAGAACATTCATGCTGATGGATGCTTTTACTAGGTTTTTTCTTGGTCAGACAACATATAGTTCAAGCTGCTTTTCTGCCTCCAATGTCTTCTGCAGGTTTTTGATCTGTATGGAGTTGGGTTGCGACAGGCATTCTCAACACCAAATCTTGTAAAAGAGCTCAACTTGAAGGTAATTCCAAAATGCCTTGATTAACAGACTTCTCTTGCTTGAAACCTTAGAACCTTTTGCTTGGAAGATATATATTTTTATCATACTTGAGTTTGTCTGGACTTTTGGAATCATAAAAGGAAATAGCCCAGCTGACTGGGAGGCCAAGCCAGAGAAAGTTCATGCTGTGAATGCTATTTTTCCAAGATAGCCTGTTGTTATTATTTTTTTTTAGCCTTTGACCAATTAAGCCTTGCCAATGTTACATTTTTGTTTTCTTTCAATGAAAAAAACCTCTTAAACTTCTAGCATGTTATAAGACAGTTTATTATCCGACAAAGATATCCTTTGTCATTTCAGAAGCTCTGATAAGTGGTCTAACTGAACTGTAGTTCGCTGTCGATGTTGAACAGAGGTTGACGGATGAAGAGGAAATTGTCAAGTTAATCTAGTTACTGGAAATCATCTTGAGGACTATGTTTTGTGGCAGTCTTCCCAGGGTCTACTGCTTAATTTTTACAAAAGTATCTTCTTTATATTTATTGGAATACTGTCTACTGTCTATACACAGGCATCGCCTAGTTGATGCCTCCTAGGCCTGTGGTTATATGATTAGTAGCTTCACTAATAAGACAACTTCACCCTATATCCTTGCTTTCTGGCGGGCCTAGAGGCCGTTTTTTCTACTAGGGAATATCTATTTCTTCATGGATGCTTAATGAGGCATTTTCTTGTTAGAGTAGATGATATCGTTAGCTTTTTGTGAAAGTAACTTTTGGATTCTTCTATCTTCAAATGTTATTTGGCTAATTTTGAGCTGTTTGTGAACTTTTTCCTTTTTTAAAGTGGAGTTATAATAATTACATTCCTCATGGTCAAGGGTTATCTGCATTCACTTGCACAATATGGTTTATCCTGGTTCTCTTTCCTTTGTCAAGCAGAATGCAACTGATAAGAGTTTTGTTCTCAATAATGCATGAGTTTTGAACTGACACTTGCACCAGATAGACTTGCACATATCTGTTTCTAGTGGTTATAGTAGAGTAGAGTCAGCTTCATTAATTTTATGCGTCTTTCAGGTTGGCAAGCTGTCAACTGGAGACTTGCACATTTCCGTTGCTAGTGGTTATAGTAGAGTAGAGTCAGCTTCATTAATTTTATGCATCTTTCAGGTTGGCAAGCTGTCAACTGGAGACTCTCTTGACATGTCCCAACAAGATGAAGCATCAATTTTTGCAAATGATGCAACAATCAAAGATATGGAGGTATTCTTTTATTTCCTTCCTATGCAGCTACATGCGAATGGATGACCTTGCTAAGTAAGTGTTGCTGCCGACTCAGATTGTAGATTTCAATTAACTAAAACTAACGTAAGCACGTGCTATTAATTTCCAACATGGAGCGTGGTGATCATCTTATTGTAGTCCATTTTGGTTTTAGTTTTTGATGATATGATATCATTCTAAAAAGTTATTTTTGCTATTGTGTACAACATCACATCATAGTTGTTTTTTTTTTTTCTCATCTGTTACTTTCTTTTATGCCCGGTATCTTGCTGACAGTTTTTACCAACATTTGAAATTTAGGGTGCAGCTATTGCTTATGTAGCCGATATCTTGAAAGTTCCTGCAATATTTGTAAAAGCAGTGACCGACATTGTGGATGGTGACAAACCGACTGCAGAGGAATTCTTGCAAAATTTGGCAGCCGTTACTGCTGCCCTCGATCAGACAGTCTCTCAAGTTGTCGAATTCATCAGTGGGAAGTGCCTTGCTGAACTCTGAGGCATCATTTAACAGAGAACTTATCGTTATGTAGATGACATTAATGCGTGCCTATTGGAATTTAGCTTCACACAGCCATTCAAGTTGAGGAACTGAGGATGGTGTGTGCAGGAATGTACTCCGAAGATGCTTCATGTTTCACATGTAAGGAAGTCAATTTTTTAACAAGACCCGTTGTGTCATTTGTATGTCAGAAATCTTTCTGGTCTTTTTGGTCGATTGTATCATTTGCTATACGCTGGGCAGACTTATTCTCTGAACTCATCTGTGCAAGTTGCATTTGGAAAGCCGTGATTTCGGTTGTGCTAGTGTTTATAATGACAACGGTCAGTCGATGGGGTTGTGACAGTAATTACGTTCTTCAGTTTAAGCAATGGAATCGCCCCGCGACTTTGAAGTTTCCCTTTTCTTGATTGATCCCTTTCCGACCTTTTCTGGATCATATATATTGCTTGAAACGCAGACGTTAGACAAGATGAGCTCTCCTTGCGCCTTGTTTCATTGCTTTTAATTTTACCAGTGCCCCAGCCGCCGACAGCACTATATACCCGAGATTAGTCAAAACTTTGAGACATTCTTGTGAACACCATGTGATTGAGTCAAACTTATCTCGATCTTTGTATCATCTGGATCTCACTAGGGATTTAATTCTTCCGAGCTTTTGAATGCATCATTTTATGTGCACTTGAGATACCAAAGTATCTTCTAAACGCCTCTAGCCATATTCTCATTATATTTGCAAACCCATGCCTTAGACAAATGAGAAAATAAAATATATCTTATAAGATTAAAAGTTACATCATGGATAATTTCTTTTTTTTTATTATAAAGATCTAAAGAGGAGAAACTAAAAGATGTGCTTCTTTATGTCTATCGGCAGTATGGGTGGATATTCTTAGACCATATTTTCTTTTACATTAATTTTGCCATGAAATTTGTTTAATGCGATTGATGATGTTTAAAAGAAATTGAGAGTCTCATTTATTTAAAATGATAATTCCATATTGAATGCAATAAGTTAATAACTTAACTTTCATTAGGGTCGGCAAAATGGATCATGAACCCATTTAGTAACCTGTTTTTAAGAGACAAAAGATTAAGTAAGTAACTCGTTTTCCCAGTGCCTGCTTTCTCTCTCTCTTCTAGCCTTGGCACTTCTAATTAATCCTGTCAACACAAAAAGGTAGTGAACTTAATTTGCTGCCATCGCTAGCCTCCAAAGTCAGGCCGTCCAATTCCCGGAGAGCAGCATCTTGGCACTCGACCAGGATGTGTAATAAGTGGGCTCTGGAAGTTTGAAGCTTGGGCTAAGACTATAGACTTTGGATTCTGAAGTTAGGCTCCCAAGTCACTTGGGCCAAGAGACCTTTTGAAGATCCTAGTGGTACGGTCCGATCCTGCGCTCCCCATATTCAAGAATCGGACCAACCAGAAACCGGTTTCATATTTTGGAACCATGGACCGGACCACAACTCTAAAGAATTAAACCAACCTAGCTAGTCCGATCTGGTTCGAGCGGTTCCCGGGTTGGGCGGTACACGGTGCTCAGCCCTACCTCAGCTCATCCTACTGCCGTCCCGGCGAAGACACCGCTGCATGAAGCCGAATGTTGCTCCGCCTCTCCCGTTGACCCGCTTCCCTTCTTTTCTTTGCCCCTGGTTGCGCGAGCTGGCTGTGTGCATCGGATCGCGCACTTCCAGCGACACCCAAACCCGCGATATTCCCACCTCTGAGTTTCCCAGAGTCTCCTTAACTACGCACTTACTGCACACACCCTTTCATTTCATTTCACATAGTGTCCCCCTTTCCTTCTTCTTCTTCAGCAAGAGCGACAAACTCATAGAGGAAGAGAGCTGTGACTTCAGTCATTCGGCATAGCCTTTGCCTCGCAGAAATAAGATGACTAGAACCTAAACGCTCGCAAATTCTTCTCGACATCAACAATCCACTACCTTCCTTAGAACCTACGTCGACGAAAATCTGGGAGTGCTGCTTCACCTCCGCGTTCAGCTTCTCGTCCTCGTCGCCAGCGCTGAAAGCTGCAGTGGTGGCGACGCCGCTGCTCTTGGCCGATTCCTTTTCCTACACGAGCTGAGCCATTGGGCCTCGGACGTGGAGGAACGTGGACCGTGGGGGGCAAGATCAGACGGAGATTTAAGACGGGGCGACAGCGTGGGAGGAGAGGGGAAACCTGGCGAGGGCGATGGGGGAGGCGGGGAGGGAGAATGCATGAGGTAGGAAGGTGGCAGTTCTACTGTGGAGGACGAGGAGTAGGAGGAGGAGGAGGAGAGGCTGAGGTACCAGCTCAACATAGTCCGAGCTTGACTTGTAAGATTTTTACAAGTTATGCTCTCTTACCATGGTAGAAAATGCAACAGGACAGGGAAAAGACGGTGCAAAACGTGAATCGATTGGTGCGCCTATTGGCGAGGAGATGAGGCCGTGGTCTAGTTCGTGCGGATCTTTACGTTCAATGTCAGTGAGTTTGCATTTCTTTATCAGTTGTCTTTGTCTATTAGCTATCGTCCACAACTTGTTCGATGTTATTTATCTATGAACCCAAAGTTTCAGTTTGGCTCCAATTTAAAGGCACTGCACATTCTCGTCATTTTCTTCTCGTTCTAAAATTCCTGATTAAGTATTGATGGACACTACTAGAAAACAGCCGATTGCCGACGGTAAATTTGCAACGACAAAAAAACTGTCGCAATTTGCAACCAATTTTGCAACGATTCCATAAATTTGTTGCCACTTTACCACGGTCAAAATTATTCCATTGGTAATTAGTCACCAAAATACGGCCGTCGCTTATTTGCAACAAATTTTGAGACAGACATCTTAAAAGTATCGCCAATTAACGACGTTACTTAGTTCGTTGCTAAGACTGTCACTAATAAGCGACTAATAATATTTTTTATCGCCAATTATCCACGATTTTAGCAACGACTTATTTGTCGTCGTTGTTTTGCCACATGTTATTGATCCGCTCGCAAAGTAGCGACCACTTTTGCTACGACCTATGCATTTCGTCTGAAAATTGCAACGCAGCATGTTTGCCGTAGCAATTTTGCCACAGTTATAATTATCGTCACTATGGTGGACGCTAATTTGCAACTATTTTTAGTGTTTGTCCCTAATAAGCGACAAGATTTGTGACTACATGTTATGTCCATCGCAAATTCGCGAATATAAACCTATCCTTGCATTTCGGTCGCTGTTATTTTGGATGGATAGCCCGACACTCCACTTTCTCCTTCCCCTGTTCCCTCTAAAACCCTAAGTAAGGTGTGTGCTTCTCTTCTTTCTTAAGCGTTCTATTGTATAGATCTTGTGGTGTTGGTTGTCGTGTGGGCCTGATGCATCATGTGTATGCACGTCCCGCGAGATGTGAGGTGGGAGACATGTGGATGATGATGGCGATGTGGGGCGGCCGCCTCGACCCTCACCTCGCCCAGATCTGGCCATATTTGGGCGAGGTGAGGCGGCCAACGCCTCACCTATCTATCTTTCTTCGTATATTGACTTTAATGGGCCAAAAATTTGCTGAATTAGAGATGAAGAAGAAGTAAAGTTACTTCTTTGGGAAATAATTGGTATATTTTTATCTTTTTTAGGAACAAATTGATATTTTGGTGTTGGGTTGAAATGAAAAATATATTATAGACCAAATTGATATTTTTAGGTATATGCTCTTCGATTTACGATCGTTTACAAATTCAAAAAATGCGGGGTTGTCATTTTGGGGTTATATATTTTTTAATATCTTTGCGCGTATACAAAATATTTATCTTTATAGCAATGGATATACATTTTGTAAATATATTCTTGACGTGTCTATTGTACAGGTGACCATATTCTAGTGTCTAACTTGCTGGATTGTCACAATTTATTAATGTATTTATGTATTGTAGGTACGTACATGTCCATTTATAAAGGGAACAATTCAAGTGAATGTTGCACTTCTTGTCTACGTATACGCCAACTTTATAGTATAATCCCCGCAGTCATTGTGAGAACAAGGTAAGTCTTCTTGACATGAGTTAGATAAAAGTGTAAACATAATTGCGGTGATGACCCCGACAAAGAGGATGATGATGATCAAGACGAAGATATATGAAGGTCCATAGAAATTACAATATTGTGGTGTTTCTTACATTTATGAGTTGTTGCTCTTATGGAAACCGTATTGTTTGTTATTTAATTAATAATAGTGTGGTAAGTAATAAAATATGGTGGTGGTTGTTATTCACCTTGTGTTGATATTGTAATAATAATATTTGTATTATCAGATACAACATCAGAAATTAGTATTGCGAAGCCTAGACAATACGCAATGACAGCACATTAGCGACGGTTGTTTAAAGGAGTCCTCGCTGATTTGTGACGACAATTGAAAAATTTTGTCACCAATTTGCTACAACAAAAAACAACCATCGCAAACATGCGACGAAAAATGAGCGTCGAAAACTTTCGACGGTATATTAACGATATAGTTGCAAATTAGTGTCGGTAACCTTAAATAACAATCACAAATGTGCGACCACCAGTTTAGTTAGCCGTTGCATATATGCGACGACTTTTTAAGGGATAACAATTGCAATTTTACGACGGGCAAAAGTAGTAACCGTCGCACATTTGGAACGCACAATTTATCTTGCCGTCGCATATATGCGACCGACCGTTCCGTTGACTGTCGTAAAACTCTGCGACGGCCATTTTAGGTATAACAGTTGCACATTTATGACGGTAAATGCAGTAGCCGTCGGACATTTGGAACGCACAATTTGTTCTACCGTCGCAAATGTGCGATGGCCTGTTTGGGAGACCATCGCAACGTTTGCGACAATAGTGTTATTTCTCACAATCGTAAATTTGCAACGGTAACTTAGGTGAAAGTCACAAAATTGCAACTGTTAAAAATAGTTGCAAAATTGCGATGCACACTTGATGTATTAGTGGCAAAGTTGCGACGGTTGATCGAAAAAACAATCACAATATTGCAACAGTTGAATTAGTATGCAATCGCAAAATTGCATCTGCTATTTATAAATAGCAACGACCTTGAGGCAGTCGGAAAATTACAACTGTTCATAGTGGCAGTTGCATAATTGCAATGAATAGTTATATTGGTAGTCACTGAATTGCGGCGGTTGGTTACTGTGTAGTCGTAAAACATCAACGGCTTGGAGACAGTCGCAATATTGCAACCATTTCTACTAACAGTTGAAAAGTTGCAATGAAGTTTTATGTTGCGAGTCGCAAAATTGCGATGGTTAATTTTTATGGTTGCAATGTTGCAATGGTTAGTTTAACCAGTAGTTGCAATTTTCCAACGTACGGTTTATGTAACCGTGGCAAATGTACCATAGGGTGCGACTTGCGAAATGCTCTAAGTGGAAAAAATTGTGTAATATGGCCGACCGCCGGCAATTTTTGTTAATTGCATTGTTTGTTTAATTTGTAGAGATAAATAGAATATACTTATACAATTTATTTCATAGATTGGCAGACTTGACATGTCTATCAATGTTTTATTATTAAATGGAAAATGTGCATGGATTTTGAATATTATGAACGATCACCCTTGACGGGATTAATCGAATGCTCAAAGAACCTCACACAACGATTGATTCAATTTTTTTAACATAAGGAAAGCGCAACGGATCGATGTGGCTATACTTAAACGGTAAATGTTATTTTTGCATTCAGTATACAATCCTAATTTTGCATTAAAAAAATAACATTTCTCTTACCTTTTAGGAAGTGCCACCATCCATGATTTTCAAACATTTCTATCTGTAAGCTTATTTTGAATAAATCACAAAATTAACAAAAAAAAATTACAACTTTTTTGTTTCATTCGTTTAAAAAAAATATAGCATTTCCGAAAAATAATTTTCGGATCCGACGTTTGTTTCACGAAAACAAGATATTCGAGGAAAATTGGTGAAGTGGGAAGATGCTTTCCTTTTTTTCAGTTTAAGTGGCTATTGACCGGCGGGCAACTAATGTAAAATTACAAAAATTGGGAGGAAAGAAAATAAGATAGAGCCGATTATAATTTTCACAAAATTTATTAACTCTCACTCCAATTTCAAGAAAGTACCTTTTAAATCACAATTCAACGGGATTGCCACTTTGACTTTCAAATTTAATTATAATAAGTAATATTATGTTAAAAAAGCTGGTCATAATTTTTTTAGCCATATAATATTATTTTGCAACGGACATTTAGTTTACCGTCTCTAATTACCGATGAACTGTACATGCCCGTTGCAAAACTAAATTTTCACACTTATACGCGGGGGACCACTCGACGCTGTTTTTTTATCTGTTAGGGTTCCGTCCGGCGACACGCGCAGCCTCCTCTCCACCGCACCGGACCGCCGATCGACGGCCGCGCCGAACCGCCGTGACACCTACGGTGAGCTGCTCCACCTTCGGTAAGCCTCTCCTTCTCTTTTCTTACGCCCTTGTGTCGAAAATTTACACCTTCGTCTGAACGATTTCTTTGGGGGAGAGGGTTAGGGTTAGGGTTCGAACCATAAACCGTTCGCGGCCGCGCCGAACCACCGTGACACCGCCGGTGAGCTGCTCCACCTCCGGTAAGCCTCTCCTTCTCTTTTCTTACGCCCTTGTGTCGAAAAGTTACACCTTCGTTTGAACGATTTCTCTGGGGGAGAGGGTTAGGGTTAAGGTTCAAACCATAACCCTAACCATAAACCGTTCGCGGCGACACCGCTGCACCGAACCTTTGCCACGTTAGGGTTCAGTCAAACCCTAACCCTCTGCAATCGCAAGGGTTAGGGTTCGGTAGCCCACCTTCGGTAAGGAACACCTCCTCCTCTTTTCACTCATGAGTATTTGATTTTCAATTTTTACTTAACAATTTCTGTGGGGGAACGTTGGTTTTTATTTCTGAATTTGCTAAGAAGTTTTGTCGTCCTGAGTTGGATTTGTTCGTGTGCCTTGTGATCTATAGTCGTTGTTCATGATTTCTGGTACAGTTTAAAGTCGAGGAGATCAATTTCAATTTTAGTAAATTTAATCGCGACTAATTGAATAAGGAGTGCATTGCTGGATCAATATTTACCATGATGAGATTAGATGTCCATGTCATAATGGTGGGTCCAATATTGTCAGATATGTTGCCTAGTTGGGAATAATGGATTGTTAGGGAGAACCCTTTTGTTCAATAGGAAGGTTATCTCTCTTTATTTGATAGAATGAGGTGCTTTAGAGATATATGGCTCCCTTTTTAGCGATGTACAGTAATCATCCTATGTTTGGCTAAGTTTAGTGTCCTTTGTAAATGATAATTATTTGAAAATGCTATTTGTAGGTTTTCCATAGTTCTTTGTCCTCTAATGAATCTATCATGCTATATCGAGTTTTTATTTGTCATTTCCTTATATATTCGAGTGAAAACCTCATTAAGGATAAGATACTAAGAGAAATTGTTTCTGAGTGTGTTGATTGATACTTTTGTATGGTCCTCATCCTTTGCTGAATGTTGAGGCATTGGAACATTGCTTGTAAAGTGGATTGGTCATGATGGTTCTACTATGTTGCTGTAACTGCAATTGAATCCAAGAGTTGTGGTCAGATTGTTGGTGGACCAACACTGCATTTGCTGAATTTCAATCAAAATGGTACGAAAAAGTTGAGGTGTTTTATTTTATTTTCGGCTGCAGCGTTGTCATTTTGAATTGACGAAATTGATATTTGGTTTATACAGTATCGTCGTGGAGCGAGGCGTGGTGGTCGACGAGGCAAAAGAGTTCAAGGAGTACGTTTGGTCGTGACGCCCCCAGTTGAAGCTCATACGGCCCCGACAAGTGGCACGTCCCCCGAATTGTCAGAACATCAAGAGGCAGCAGGCGATGCAGTTGGACAGCTTGGACATGACGCTGGATAGCATGGATATGGACGTGAATCACCCGACGAAACTCAGCCCCCAGAGTTCGTCAACCCCGGACTCAACCAATCAAACCATCAAGAGGAATGCCAAGTGTATCACCGGCGAATGGACACGCCAAATGTAGGACCATCTTCATCAGCGGACGATTGGACTAATGAGCGACAAATTACAGTTGTTGATTCAGAGGAGAGAAAGCTGATAAATCCAGAGGGTGATTCGTGGGTGCTCTTATCTAGTGTGTCCATTGTAAAATCGATATTCATTAATGCGTTCAGTAAAATGTGAAGCTGCCAATTTTTTATAATGCTGCAGTTTTGAAGAAGGGTCGAATGTTATCAGAAACTATCAAAATTAGTGAACAACAGTTGGAGGGGTCCATATGCTAACTATAGCAGCTTTCCAGACAGCGTGAAGAATTTGTGGTGGAGCGAGTTCCAGGTAAGTGCGACCGTTGTTATATGGACTCGTAAGCTTAGTAAATGATTTAGTAAGTTAGTTGTTTGTTTTATTATGGCAGCGGCATTTTTTTTGGGCTGAAGAGCATGGCGAAGAAGTGCTGCGAATTTTCAGCAAGAAGGTCAGCGATCACATTAGGAATACCATGAATAGAGCGAAAGCAAGACAAGAGAGGCCACTTTACATTTCAGAAGAAAACTGGGCGGAAATATTGAGATATTGGGGAAGTGAAGAGTTTCGACGGTCAAGTATATGAAACAAGCAAAATCGAGTGGGGTGCTCAAGGACACGTTCAGCCACATATGCAGGAGGCTGCATTACTTTCGAGGAGCACAAGAGAAGAATGGTAAGTATGTTTAAAATTTGATAAGTTAATTGGTCCGAAAAATCTATGGCTGATTTTTTTGTTTCAGACAAAGGAATTGGGGAGCGAGCCATCCTTTTTACAGACATTTGAGCGCACCTACTAGAAAAAAGACAAGAGCTATGTCAGTGAGAAAGCAAGGGTTGTGAAGGTTAGTACGTTTGGTCACTTTAATTATTCCATAATCCGGGAATTGGTGGTACGTAGGGTTTTATGTTGGCAACTATGTTATAATCATTGTATGTCAAAAATGTAGGAAAAGTTCGATGAGTTGGTGTTGGCCAGTGCCAATAGCCAAGGTGAGGGTGACGGGGCTGATTCTTGGTCGGTTAATCAAGCGCCCTTATGGGTGGAGGCCTCGGGTGGTGTTAAGAGAGACAAAATTTATGGCTGGGGATCATTGTCTAGAAAATGTGCAAGTGTGGCCGTGGGCATGTCATCATCCAGTGGACATTGTAGGAGGAGTCAACATGAGCTGGCATTGACCGAATAGGTGAGGATGTTGAAGGAGAAAATTGCAGAAAAAGATGAAAGGTATTTATGCATACAACGCGACATGCAACAAATCCTAGAACGTCTAAACATGCAATCGAGTGGGGACTATCATGGGTCGCCCGTACATACCGTGGGATCTGAGAACAATCATCATGGCCCGGCCGATGAAGGAGTTGGTGATGGAGTAGGGTTGCAAACACCCTAGGCAGCGCACAGGTAAAGTATTTTTGAAATCTGGTATGCATTTGATGATTAATATTTATACCGTAGTAATGATTTATGTTGACAAGTGCAAGCAAATAGAAATTTACTGTAATGCGGTGATGTATTTCAAATTTAATCGGTGGCTGGTTTATATTTTTGTCAAATTTACATGGGAAGGTCACGTGGACGGGGAATTTTTTGAGGTACTGTTTTTTAATGAACATTTTGATTATTTTGTTGGGCTTCAATCTGGAGTTATAATTTGCTGAATTGTGTGCACTTGCAGTGCTGGGGTGAAGATGATGAACAAGCTGAGTTTGTTTTTTGACTAGTCATGGCTGCGGCTTGGTTTAGAGGCAGCTGTTTTAGGGGTTTAGGAGAACCGGAAGAAATCTTTTGGACCGGAACAAATCTTTGTGAATAGTTTGTTAGATCATACTTTGTAGATATAATATGTAATGGTACTTTATGAGTTTAAATATTGCAGTATGTTCTTGTAAATATTGAGTATTAGTTGAGAGACAATGTATACATTGTCACTGGTTTTTTTATAATATGTTCAGTTTGCACTTATAAATTATGAGTTGAGAGTTGTGGACTTATATATTAATGCACAGGGGTTCGAAAATTGACACAGAACTGCAAGCATTGCTTAAGGTGTATCTGTAATATTTGCGACGGCAAATCTGCAATTCTTGTCGCTGATTTGCATGAAATTTGCGACAAACTTTATGTTTTGTTGCCCACTAGAGACGGTAAATGATAACCCATCGCAAAATAGCAACGACGTAAACCATCGCTTATTAGCGACAGCTTGTAAAGACAATAGTAAATTTGCGATGCAATAAAACATATCGTACCTAAATAGCGATGGCGAGTAGTCGCTGAGGAGCAACGACAGTAAGTTAGCCGTCGGTAAAAATGAACGGCGAACACATTATTCTACAGATGTGGGTAGACTTTTAGCAACGACTATTTGCAACGACTTAAGCATAAATTCGTCACTAATTTGCGACTGTGTATTTTAGTCGGAAGTTAACGATGACATTTGTGACGATTTCTTTTCCGTTGCAAAGTTGCAACTAATGCGCAGTTGTCGTTACTTAGTAACAACATTTTTCCGTTGCTATATTGCGATGATTGTTTATGTGGTCCGTCGGTTAAAATTTGCGACGCGTTATTAACGACGGACAGTGGATAGTCGGTAAAGTCGTTGCAAAATCAGTTTTGCAACGACTTTTCCTAAATTTCCCGTCGCAAATGACCGTCGCTAAATAGCTGTTTTTTTGTAGTGGGAGTTTGAGGAAGATGTGTAGAGTTGATCCAAAGAGATTACATGGCAATGAATTCTCACTCAACATTTGCATGAAAAATTATTTCGTAAATATTTTGATGATGGTTGGTGGATTATGCAACTTTTGAAGTTTGCATAGAAGCTCACTATACTTGTGAAGCTCCTTTAGGAGATTGAAGACTTTTGTTTTAGCTTGTTCAAGCTCTTTAAAGCTCACCATGTCTATTGCTTGATCTTGATCGAGCCGAGTTGAATCTTGCTCAAGTAGAAAATTTAGTACCGATCAAGCTCGAGACATTGCCAATTTGGCTAGGGTCAAACCTCGTTGAGGTTGATGAGCTCATGCTCGCCCTAGGTTGGCTTGAGCATCGCCTTGAGCTCGTTGTAATTTGGCAAACTAGAACCTTGTCGTAGACTGAAAGAGAAAAATATATATAATAAAATTTTAAGATTATATATATAATTAAAATTTCAAAATATAAAAAATTAAAAAAGCTAATTATTTTAAAGATACATTTTAAGTAGGCATGGGTTTCCGAGTTAGTGCATTTTAGAAATACATATCGGGTCAAGTATGAGACGGGTTGAGTATGGGTCATTATATTTGCACTATATGAATATGGGTCAAAATGTGTCAAATGTGGTCCAACCCATTTTGACCCAACTCAATTCACCCATTTGATGCCCCTAAATTTCATGAAGAAATCTCAATATCTTTTTTACAATATGTTTGAAAGTACATGAATAACATGATAGATACAAATTCAAAATATAACTAAAAAGTACGATGTTGATAATAGGGTGGCATATTTTGTCAAAATATTAGGACAAAATGTTTGAAAATAGTTCCATGTCTAGTAACTTCATAAGGATTTTAATCAGTTCCCAATATAATTTTACTATTGGATATTATATGATTAATTATAAACACACGTGTCATTTATTCAATGGCCAATGTGCAAAAGGTTTTTTGTACCGATGATAACAGTGCACTAATTTCAAAATTTAATTGGATGCTCACTAAAATAATGTACGTTTCATAAAGAAAAGGCAATTTGGACTTTGGTCTTATCTTTCTCTCTCTCTCTCTCTCGCTAGAGAGCTCCCTTTGCCGAATGGCAACTACAAATCCAAATTCTAACTTAAGACCCTATCCAATCTAATCCAGTAGCCTTAGCCGAAGAGCTCTTGATGTCACATGACTGCTTTCAACAAAAACTATCCATAAACCCTAACCTTCCCCCATAGGCATTATTTTATTCCCCCCTATCTCTTTAAAATGGCAACTCCCAAATCAAAGACAATCCAAAAACCCTACCATCCGATAATAGTGTCCACCTTTTTCTTCTTCCTCACTATTAAACAACTCATCTCAGCTTACCAAGTAAAACCTATTTCCATAAATTTTCCCACTACCTTTCTCGATAACCCAAAACCCTTTGTTTTGAAATATCCCCTACTATGATTCACCTTTGACAAATTTCAGCCAATACAACCTTTAGGTTGAGGAAAACCATGAAAGAAACAAACGAGTCATCCATTCGTCCTGCAGCCCTTTGCAAAAAGCTTGGAGGCCTTTGGTCACAAAGGAAGATTATATATGTGGATGAAGATATATCTGTAGAGGAAATTAAAGAATGTTAGTTGTCACTGAAAAATTAGTTATATCAAAACCCTAAAATCAATATCCAGGGCTTCAAAAACACAATACGTAAGGCATGGAGAATGGAAAATGTGGAGATTTCACTAATAACTCCAAGTATCTTTGAGTGTAAGTTATGATTTGCAACATATAAAGAAAAAGTGCTTGAACAAAGTCCTTGGTCCTTTGCGAATCACCTATTACTGCTAAAAGCTTAGGAACCAGATACAGCCCCTACTTGTTATGATTTTACTACATGTGAATTCTGGGTCCAGATTTATGGACTACCAACATAGTGGATAACGGAAAATGTAATTTTTAGGTGGCAAATGAAATTGGAAGGGTTTCAACCATTAAAAGAGAGGCCAAATGATTTACAGCTTGCAAAAAGGCAAGGAAAGAGTTGCGCTTGATATCTCAACTCCCTGCTACCTGGTTCGATTTTTAGTAATAAGGGGAAGAAATTATGGCTTGATTTCAAGTGTGAAAGACTTTCCTACTATTGCTATATGTGTGGGAGATTAGAAATTATGCACAGTATTATGGAGAAAAATCATGTACTGATGATCGAGTTGAGAATATGAAAAAATTGCCTTATGGATCGTGGTTGAAGGCAGAAGTCCCTACTATGAACTTTTCTACGAAAAAAAGATAGAAAAACTTATGTAGGAAAAGGTGATACCATAAATGTCTAGGAACTCAGGGCAATTAGTGTTGTATAATGGTCCTTCTGAGAAAGGAAATGAAAGGTCAGCAGCTGAAAATGGAAAATCAATTTAGCTAGTTAATAATAGTGTAGATACCAATGAGAAGATACCAATGGATATTCACTTAAACTAACATAGGAAAATAGGGCTATACATTGCAAATAATTCACATGACACTCAGGCTGTTAAGAGTATTAGAAAAGGCAAAAGTCCGAAAACCACGACTAGCAAGAAGAAAAAAAGGTTCTCACCCTACGAGCTACAGCCTTCTAGTAGAGAGGTTTTGGATGAAGATCAATTATTGGAAACACAGGCCTAAACAATGGAGGAATTTTATAATCAGGCTTTGGTGGCTAGCCCTAGTAAGCCACCAGGATACAAATTAAGCTTATTTATTGGAATTGTCAGGGATTGGGCTCTCCCTTGACAATTCAAGTCCTCAAAACTTTAGTGGTTCAAGAAAAGTCTACTATCCTATGCTTATTGGAAACAAGGAATAAGGAAGAAGTTATTAGACGAATGCAGTGAAGATTACGATTTCAGAAATGTTTCATAGTAGATCCAATTAGGTGAGCTGAGGGAATGGCCTTACTATAGAATGAGCAGGTTACTCTCAGTATTGAATTTAGCCATGTGTTTGTAGTTGATCTGTTATGTATGTTGGATGAGATTAGACAGCAAATGTGTATCACTATTGTTCATGTCCCTACTAAGTTTCAACAAAGAATGAGATTATGGCAGCAAATATAGCAAATATGTCAGGTTAGCAAAGACCCTTGGTTATGTATAGGGGATTTTAATGAAGCGTTACACCTTTGAAAGAAAGTAGGGAAGAGAATGGCGAAGAACTACATAATTAAAGCATTTCAAGATTTTTTGGATGCTTATGAGCTAATGGACATGGAAAGCAAGGGTTGTTCATACACATGGACAAACAATCGTGAAGGAGGAGAATTGGTTAAAGAGAGGTTGAATAGAGCGGTGTGTACCTTAGATTCGAGGGTCTTGTAGCTGTAGTATTTGCTTTACCTGCCATTGAATCGGATCATAGCCCACTTCTCTTGAATCTCTTCCTTGAAGATAAGAAATGAAGGAAGAAATTTATGTATGAGGCATTCTAGTCAAATAATGAAGAGTATGCTAGGATTGTCAAGAATTCATGACAGTCTTTTCAATACCAATGTCCAACCCTTTCCACTAGATTGACAAAGGTGGCCGAACGCTTATTTGCTTGGAGTAAAAGGAATTATACTAATGGCTAAACACAAATTATTAGTTTGAAGAAAGAAATATAGGAGATTACTAATAGCCAAAGCTTAAATGTAGGGAAGAGCATAATCAAATGGCTAAAGAAGGAGGTAGAAAGATTGTGGAGGCAGGACGAAATGTGTTAGGGGATGAGATCACGAATGCAATGGTTTAAATGGGGAGATAATCTTACATACAACCGCATTACAAAGAATACAGAGAAATAAAATAGCCATGTTGAAAAATGATGACAACGAATGGATAAGAAATTCCTACCAGCTGAGAAGATGGGCACTCAATTTTTTCAAGAGCTATACAAGACTACAAGGACCAAAAACTTTACCCTAGTCATTGAACATATTCCTTACATATCAGTGAGGAAATCAACATGGTTTTAACTGAAAAAATAACTATAGAAGAGATTTCCCAAGTGACTTTTCGGTTAGGAGCTCTAAAAGCACCAAGCCCAAATGGATTAAGTGAGAGTTTTTTCCAACACCACTAGGAGGATAACAAAGTAGAAGTATTTCAAGAAGTGCAACTGTTTTTCAAATCAGGATATCTAAATCCTAAGTTGAATAAAACCTACATCATCTTGATTCCTAAGGTGCCTAACCCGGAAAGATCGGACCAATTCAAACTTATAAGTCTATGTAATTTTATATACAAAATCATTTCAAAGGTCTTGGTCAACATATTAAAGTAGTAGCTCACAGGGATTATAGCCAAAGAGCAAAATGCATTCGTCAGTGAATGACAGATTCAAGATAACATTCTTATTATACATGAGATACTTTATTAGTTAAGAATCAGAAAAATAATGAAAAAGTTCAATGCGATACTTAAAGTAGACATGAAAAAACATATGATCAAGTGGAATGTGATTTTCTTAAAAAGTGCATACTAAAAATGGAGTTTAGTGATATCCAGGTGTCCTGGATCATGAAGTGTGTCTCCACAGTCTTGTATAGTGTCAAAATGAATGGAGAATCCTTACATTCTTTTAGCTAACTCAAGAGATAAGGTAAGGTGATCCGCTCTCTCCAAACCTATTCATTATTATGGCAAATGTTCAATCAGTATTATTGAAACATGGGGTGGAGAATGGTAGTATTAGAGGGATAAAACTCAGCTCAGAATGCCCTATACTATCATTTACATTTACTGTTAACCAATGACTTGATATTATTCCTCAATGGGAGAGTAGCGGAGTGTCAAAATGTCGCCGAGGTATTGAATCTATACCGTTTTGCTTCTAGTCAAACAACTAATTTAAACAAGTCAGGTATGTTTTCTTAGTAAAGATTGCTTAGCCACATTACAAAGAAACATGCCATATGAGCTGAGAATACCGGAAATTAAGAAAATAGGGAAGTAATACTCCATTAGATTGGGAGAGTCAAAGAAACATATGTTTTCGTGGATCATAGATAGAGTTAACCAAAAATTATAGGGTTTGAAGGAAAATTTATTATCCTTGGTAGGAAAAAAAGTACTTCTAAATACAGTGGTGCTAGGCAGGAAAAAAAGTACTTCTAAATACAGTGGTGCTAGCCCTACCATAGTATGCCATGTCCTTGTTTAAGAGGAAAACTGCTGATTTCTGGTGGGAAAATAATGAAACTCACAAAGGGCTACATTGGAAAAACTGTGACACTCTTAAAAAGCAAAAGGATGCAAGAGGGCTGGGGTTCCAAGATCTTATCGATTTCAACCAGGCTATGCTAGGGTAACAAGCGTAGAGGTTATGTAGAATACTGATTTTTTATGGGGAAAAATATTAAAATGACCGTACTTCTCTAATACTGACTTCCTACATGCAGCAAAGGGGTCTTGACTTTCATGGGATTGCCAAAGCTTACTTGTGGGTCATGATGTCACAAGGAATTCCACTCGCTGGGTGGTTAGTAATGACAAAAAAATCAACATTCGGAAAGACAAGTGGTTGCCTAGAGGAGTAATTAAGGACCTGCAAAAAGAGATGACCTAATATGGGTATCAAATTTTATGGAAAGTGGGGAAATCAAATGGAATGAAACAAAAGTGGTAAGAGTGTTTGATGTTGGCACATCAAATGATATATTAGCTATCTACCTCAATCCCCAAAAACCAGAAGATACACTGAAGTATGAACATACTAAAATAGGGCAATTCACAATGAAGAGTGCCTATAACTATCTTAGGGCACGACAAGAGATTAACTCACAACATCAAGCCTCTACATCTTACCATACCCCAAAGGAATTATGGAAAAGAATCTGGACCACAAAAATTCCACCTAAAGTCCGATTTTTCTTATGACAAATCAGTCAAAACGTTGTAGCCACAAAAGAAAACTTGCTTCGAAGAAGGATAGTACCTAAGAGTACTTGTCTAGTATGTCAACAAGTCTCGAAGTTTATTGAACATCTTTTTCTTCTATGTCCCTAGACCTTGCAGATTGGGGAGAAATCGACAATTAATATTACTGTTAATCAATTTACAGTAACTAGAGTAGAAGAATAGTTGGTAAACTTTCCACAAACCTCTATATCCTTCTATCTTCTTGCTTTGTTACTTTGGCAGATTTGGAAGACAAAAAATAGCTTAGTATTCCGAGCTCAAATAGTAAAACCCCATCAGGTAATCTCATTAGTCAGAGCAGAAGAAGAGAATATCAAATGATGTTTGAAGAACACACCCAGTAAATCAGCTACACATAACCCAGTACTAGTGGTATGGAGTAATTTTAAGTTAACATAGATGGCTCCTTCGACCCAACAACAGGGGATAGTGCTATGGCATGTATTTGCAAAGACAACAAATGGATTCTCATTGACGGTTTCGCTCAATCGCTAAGGGTCTCCTCTTCATTCTAGGCGGAAGTTGCAACAGTGTTGGAAACCCTATAGTTCTTTGAAGGACGGCATGAACAACAACGAATTGTGTTGATCTGGTGAAGATGATCTGTGCTGATACAGATCAAGCGAGTTAAGAAGCCTTTGGGCTTGTCACCGAGGCCAAGCCCGTGTGAAATAGTTCAGCAACCCTCGCATAGCCCATTGTCCAAGGGAGAGTAACAAAGTTGCGGATTGGGCCGCTAGAGCCCAACAAATGAAGAGTCTTCCAAGAACATCGATTATCAACCCTCGTCAAGTTTTTTGGATTTGCTTTGTGTTGAAGTTTGCGATTTGTCTTATCAAACTCATACTCATTTGTGAATATAGTAGCATGTTTTATGACAAAAAAAAAATTTAAGAAAAGGCAATTCAAGAGCATGAGCACGTTTATCTCGCCATGAAATTGTTGACTTTTCTCCTGGAGGAGAGAGGGGGAGAGAGAGCGCAACGAGCTTGAACACGGGCTAAAGCTTCTGCTCTCTGGTTCGTGACTGCGCATGTGGTGGCTTCTGCCCTGTCTTCTCGGGTCGGTCACCGTCCTTCCTTCTCAATGTCGCTCCCTCACGTTACGTCAAGCGTCGACTCGAAAGATGACTGCCAAAGACCCATCTCCACCGTCGTCTTCATCATCGGTACTCTCTCTCAGAATGACATTGAAATATGTTGTGTTTGCTCTGTGGATTGGATGAGTTGGAGAGGTTGTGTTTGCTCTGTGTCTTCATAGAATCGCGAGTTCTGTTTTATGCAACTTGTGCGGCGGATCATCAGTTTGCAGATACTTGAAAGTAATTACGTTTGATCTCGTAATTGCCTTCATTCTTGTTTTCTCGTTTTTCACACTGGGGTCTCATTTGGATTGTAGCTATGGATGCGGAGGCACTCCCTATTCTGAAAAGGTTCAATCTTGCTGAGGATAGCACATTGTAAGCTTCTTTTCTTTCATGGGATGATCATGATGTTATCAATTGCTCTCATTGCAGTGGTTTTCTTTGGGATTTTCAATTCAGGATCTATCTTTCTATAATAATGGACTCTATAGTCAATGTCCTTAATAATTAGCTTAATTATTCAGTTGCGCTTTGCTTTGACTTGTGATCAGTTCAATAACTTCGATAAATATCTGGCTCAAGACGGGCCCTGAACTGTGCTTTGTCCTTTTGTCTTCAATGTCCAAAGGGAAACCTTGAACCTCATTAGATACGTCTGCGGTCCTGTAAGACCTTCGGATTTTTTCCTGACCCACCAAATCAGGGTTGGTGGAGACAACTTGTGTAGTCTTGTGTCACTTGCTTTTGCATGCTTTCACCTTTTGTTTTCTTTATCATGCTTTCTCATTTTATCACTACAACATCTTAAGGCATTTGACCGCTCCTGCAATTTCTGGATGTAAGTTCCCTTCCATAATGCTTGATGCCATGATGTCATGGATTGCTTGAAAGTTTCCATGAGTATTCTGCAAGATGTCTTGCCTCAGATTTTCTTGTCTACACATATGACATGAAGTAAAACATGTTCGCAGTTTTCCTGGTCTCCCTTGGATTCGGTACCATGGCTTTTACAAAGATTTGCAACTGAACGTGATTTGGCCGGGGAAAGATTTAAATCTTGGTGGGTACCTGACAATTCCTATTATTTCCCTGATCCACTATTTCCCCACTCTTAGGCGTTATACACACAAGTAACTGACAATATGGGAAAGCCATTTAACTATTATCCTCAGCCACTAGAATGAAACTTTTTCTTCCACAAGTTTTGTGTGATATGGCTGTAATGATATGCAGTACACCCTTGTCAGGGTCTATCAAAAGAGTGGCTACAGTTTTGGAAAAGCAAACTTCTATAGAGACTTTCAGACCTATAAGCACTGTGGTGACACCATTGAGTCTAGTTTGCTAGATTTTAGTATTATAGATATGCTAGGAACATCAAAGTTCCCTCTTCTTGACTTTTGAGTCAGCTAATTTACCCTGTGACCAATATTTGACAAAGTTTTCCTCTTTTGGCAAGTGTTTCCTAGCTGCAGATTGCCAAGATCAGAGAACAATTCGATTATGGTGGCATAGAAGAAGTTTTTCCTTCCTAAAAACATCCACTAAGTTTGAAACTTCATGTGCATTAAGATGACACATGCTTAGTGATGAGCTTCTCTGTATGTGTATCTTCCACTCCTTGTTCATTCTGTAGCCACACATGTAACATCAGATGAAGTCTGTAGTGTCCTTTAAACATGAAATAGCATATCTAAATCCTCTGTGGGTCTTTTCTAGCAGAGACATTTAATTTTCATTACCTAATCTTTCCTGGAACTTCAGTCTGAAGTTACCTGTTCTCGACAGCACATAAGCCTTTGACCAGAAGAAATATACAAGGATGAATATGCTTTATTTAAGACCAACAGATAGAATTCAGTCCTATCAGATGCCCTCTGCAATCAATTCGTGAGCTGTAAATTTCATGCTTCTACCCACAAGGGACTTACCAACTCTCAGTTTGTCTCTTCGATAGGTGTTAATAATATTGGGACTGTTCCAGCAGCACTCGTTACCTATGCATCTATCCAGGCATTGAAGCCAGACCTCATCATAAATGCAGGCACAGCTGGTGGCTATATGGTAAAGTGGCTTGTTATGAGAATTTTGAAAATGTATATTTGTAGCGGCTTCAGAAATAGTCTTGTACTGTCTATTCCAAATTTGTAAAGTGTATTTGTTTCTCCTCAATATTGGGGCCATCAGTTTCCTTACTTCGTAAATTATTCTCTTCTCCTTTATGCATTGATTTCAGTGTTGTCAGTACTACATGCTTTCCACTACCCTTATTTGTTCTTTAGTAGATATAATACAAGAGGATAGCTTACTCTTAAAGGAAGAAAAGATGGGGATTTAAGATTTACATAGCCCCTCAGTATGAAAGTCTAGAAGATATAATCACCATACTGTACTGACTTTTGGTCATTTCAGTCAAAAGGAGCAAACATCAAGGATGTATTTCTTGTATCAAGTGTTGCTTTCCACCATAGAAGGAATCCTCTTCCTGTAAGTTATCTGAACCTTTTGATCTTGATCAACACAAGATATGTGCAGAGAGGTGCATCTACCTTAATTCCAAATGTCTGTCTATGTTAGTTCTATCGTAGCGGTGATCAGATCCTTGGCAGTATAAAGAGGTGCCTGCCAAAGTGGAGCAATTGCACTTTGTTGAAATTTTGACAACTTCTGCAGTTTTAGATAATTAGTCATGCTTTTTTCTCTGCAGGGTCGTGATCTCTATGGAGTTTGTCGGCAACAGTCCTTCTCAACACCTGTTCTTTCAGCAGAGCTTCAACTGAAGGTCATCATACGTATATCACAGGCTTGCTTGAAATGCATTCATACTTAGGATGCTTTATCATGTTACCTGGCGTAGAGGAGTTTGACAGTTCTTGTGAATGGCAATGTGTTTTTCCTGTTATATATCAGTAATGCTTGCAACATAATGGAAAAAGTAATATAGGATTTTTGTACTTTGCTCACCTCCCTATGTTACACCAGTTTGACTTGATATATATTGTATTGAAGAACTACACGGTTCCATTACTTTCTCATCAAGGTAATCTTCAGATAACAATTGTCATCTGTTGCCTCAATTATGATATGGAGATGCTTTATCAGGGTCGTCAGATTTTGGGCTCACTTATATTGACTGAGGTGAAGCATTCTCTAGTATTTGATGGATATATGCGCGAGCATGTATCCACATAACTTTAAGAGATTGGTATCACTTCCATTGCAACTCAGTTACTTAGGTTGTACTTATTAATTAGTTCCCCCTACCTTTCTTTACCTATAACAATCTCATACAGAATTTTTATTTGGAGTCGTTCAATATTTCAGGCTGGAGTGCTGTCTACTGGAGACTCCTTTGATATTTGTCCACCTGATGATGCATTTATTGCCGCTAATAATGCTAACCTTGTAGACATGGAGGTAACCCTTTTGAGCACTGCATGTCTTGACACCAATTTCCAACACACATTTCATGTCTCTTAAATTATCTTGATGCAGTTAAATTTCCTGCTTGATGGCTCTATTATGACTGATAGAAGTGAAAGTAACATACCGAAGGATTGTTTCGGTGATTTATCCACACAAGTATGAAGGTGACATTGTGTTGTAGAGGCCAGATTTTAGGTCCTCGAGTAGTTCTTGAGATGTGGTCACTCAGATGTTATTCTTGACTCACTTTGATTAGACCAGCCAATTAGCATGTCGAGACTCTTATTTTCACAAAAGCTAGAGTATTAGCTTCTCTTTAAGGAGAATGATGTATCATCAGACCTGCTAGAGCTACTTCAGAAAATGATCATCACAGGATTATAATTGTTCTTTTAGCTTAAAGAATCAAAGATGGATGTGGTTTGCAGGGAGCAGCTGTTGCCTATGTCGCAGGTCTACTAAACGTCCCCACTATATTCTTGAAAGTTGTGAGCAACACCGTTGATGATGGCAAGCCATCTGTAGAGGAATTTCACCAGAGTTTGGCAGTGGCAACGTCTACCCTCGATCGGACAGTTGCAGAAGTTGTGGACTTCATCAATGGGAAGTGCCTATCTGAACTGTCCGTCTCTGAAACATCTTCTCTGGGCTCTACGAGATCTTCCTGACTAAAACTATAGTTGTTTCAGTTGCACACTTGCTTCTCTTATTTGAATGTTATCGCAGTTTGCTTATTTCATGATTCAACTGTTGAATCACTTGGATCCAGAGCTTTCATGATGGATTCAACCGGTGAAGCACTCGGGCCGTAGGCTACTCACAAGCCATCCAATGCAATGAGCCAAATGCGGCCTGTGGCACCTTTAACTTTCCTCTTAAATGAAACTTATGTCTTGTATTCCACTGAGAATGCTACTGAATACAGTCGATCATTCCCTGAAATGCACCATGAGTATGCAATTTCTGAATGTAGTGAGACTTTGATGTGGACAAAAGGCCAGAATAGCATTACTCAAGTATCATGTTGCTCTTTATCTCTAGCTCTTTAGATCGACGTGATGACTTTTCCTCCATAAGGGCAAGTTGATTGAGACTCCTGTCTCATGGGGAAATCCTTAGCCGGATCCGAACACACGGTTGCAATGCATCCGCTGTTGTTTATTTTGTTAGATCCAGGTTGTGCTGATATGATGATTAATGGCCATGATGAATTTGAGCATACAAGATGTTTCCCAGCATAAAATTCTTATTCAAACCCGGGTCATCACTAAGAATAGGGTCGAATGACACATTGCTTCCTAGGTTTAGGCACTCGTTGCAAATCACCTTCTTCTTATGTTATGTAATTCTTTTCATGAAATCTCGAAATCGATGACAATGTTCTTCTTGATTTTGATTCTGACTAGTTCCCGATTGGGACTCCGTTCTTCTTGATTTTGATTCTGACTAGTTCCCGATTGGGACTCCGGCCGCACGATTGTCACTCGACTAACTTGCTTTGAAGCCAAATTGGTCGAGCATACTATTGCACACCGATTTCGCTAAAGAGACGAAAGTCTGAGGTCAGTTCAAAAGATGACCAACTGCTCCCTCGTGTGTTGTTGCCATGATCATTTGCTCCCGAAGTGCATTTTGAAAACGAGTTTCGCTACTAAAGCGACAACTTTCAACGGCAGTTTTCTTTTTTTCCTCCTCTTAGCCTTTTTTTCTCTTTTATTTTTTTCAGCTTTATATTTGTATATACGAGTTAATTTCTAACATCGCATTTGCATCAGCACTATGGAATAAAAAAGAAACGACATTAGATCTCTAGAGTGCCGTGTTAACAAAATTGGTAACAATCATGAAAAAACTTGATTGTACCCAATTAAAAAATATATATATAATTTGATTGTATTTTTTAAAATATTTAGAAATCAAATTCACGTTAATTAAATATTTAAGACTTTCGGCGCAATTTCTTTTTATATGCTAGTAGTGTCACAAAAAGACACGAACAACAATTGACGATGCATCGGATCCCAGACGGCAAAAGAATCATCGTATGCGCTAGAAGAAAGATTACTACGAGCACGTTCAGTCCACCGAAGCGGCACTATTCCATTCGTTGACTTGCTGTGACAGCATCACGGGAGAGAAAATAAGAAGAAGAAGAAGAAGAAGAGTAGTCGAGATTGTCGAGCCCCCACCAAACTCCATCGCCGTCGCAGCTCCGATGGCGTCCCATCACCGCCGCGCCTTCCCAAGTCATTGCCTCTTTTAATCCATCGTCCATGTCTCCTAACCCCCTGTCGACGACTGCGGGGCTAGGGCTCAGTGGTCGTGACGGCAGCTCCATAGCCACCCGGAACCGGGCGACAACATATCCACATCATTGCCGGAGCACGGCGAGGCGGGGTCTAGGCTTACCTACGCTGGAGCTGGCGTTGCGAGCATTAACCCGACTGGCAATGGTGCTAGAGGGGAAGGCAGATCGAGCGAGAGACAGAGAGAGAGGTGACAGCAGGTGGGGAGCTCCAGACTAATCGGCGGCAAGCGTGGCAAGGTTTGCGCCAGCAAGGGCGGAGTCTAGTAGCATCGAGTCGAGGGCGTCGGACATAGGAGGTCGCGCCGTGGATGGTCGCCTCGCGCTCCTTGGGTGGAGTTTCTCTGACGTCGTCCTGGAATGGCTGAAGACGGGAGAGGAGAGGAGAGAGAAACCGTTTCACCTTTTCTTTTTTCAATATTTTTTTTATATCGATTTCAATAATATTACAATTTCAAAACATTTTTATTTTAGGGTCCGTTTCGTTTAGCGGAAAATATTCTTCCGATAAATATATTTCCGAAAACTGGACTTTTCGGGGGACGGAAAATATTTTTCTAAGGAAAATGTTTTCTAATCAACCAAATATTTCCTTCTAAAACTAAGGAAAATGTTTTCCGTTTTTGAAAAGCGGAAAACATTTTCCAGATCTCATCTCTTTCTCTTTCGTTGCGAGTTTATGAGCAATTTAATTGCCGGTCGCCGCCACCGCCGCCACCGCTCGCCCCCCGCCTTCACCGCTGCTTGCCCGCCCGCCCGCCGCCGCCTCCCGCCCGCCCACCCTCGCCGCCTCACCAGCACCACCAGCGCCGCTCCCCCGCCGGCCCGCCCGCCGCCCGCCCGTCGCCCGCCCCCGGTCACCAGTCACTGGATAATTTCTCAAAAAAAGAATTCGGAAAAAAATTTTCGGAAAATTTTTAAGTTTCAAACGAACACAGAAAAATGTGTCGTCGGAGTTTCAAACGAACACCATAAAATGTGTTATTTTTCAGGAAAATGACTTCCTGGAAAACATTTTCCGAAAGTGCTTTATTTTCCGTCAAACGAATGGACCCTTAATCTTACAAAATAGCCACGTCAGCAAAAAAATATCTTCGTTGCTTCTTTTTTTTTAAATATTTTCTATAGTGGTGCCACCTAGGCATCCGCGTTTTGTACGGTACTTCAATGATTGGATAAAATCGAAACGAGAATGAAGGGCCAGCTCCAATTTCGCACGCCAATTTTCACACTCCGTCCCTCCAAATCATAGACAAAAAAAAAAGGTTCCGGAAATCAAATTACAAAGAGATATGGAGTTACCTATATTTATATATTAACGCGAAGCAACACGTCTTTCCTAGGGGTGTGCAACCGGACCGGGTAAACCCTGTTCCCGGACCAGCCCACCCTGAAAATAGAGTCGGGAATAGGGTCCAATGCAAACAGGGTCGGGTACATGGTCCAAAAAAGAGGAACCGGTTAAAACAGGGTCGGGTATAGGGTCCAGGTATGGAACCTACCCTGAACCTTGGACCCTGTTTTTGATTATTATAAAATAAATTTTATTTAATAAAAATTTCGATTTTATAAGCAAATAAACTTATTAAATCATAACTTTTGTATATTTTTTTGGAACATGTTTTCTTATTGATGTTTCTTTATACATGAATTTTAGTTTTTGTTAGAGATTTTGTACCACGTGGATTGACTCGCATGATTTCATTTTTAGATGATGAGTTATATTGATTTCACTCTTGGAGAACTTATGCTTGCGCTATAAATTTATTAACCATTTTAGGCAAATAAAAAGTTTCATGTAATATTATGATAATGAGAAGAATTTTAGGTCCATATTTGTTACCGATATATATGTAATATTATGATTTTTGTTTTATCTTATGATTTTGTTTATGATAATTTGCTTTGTGGATCCTTAATTTTTGTTTAATCAAAGAGTTTACTTATTCATTAATTACAAGTGATTAATGTTACAATATAAATTAGATGAATTATGTTGTTTACTCGCATATTAATATAAAATTTGAAGTCATATATAATGAGCAAAACATGTTCCAAAATAAAACAGGGTTAACCCTGTTCTCGGACCGGAAAAACAGGGTGAATATGGTACAGGGTCCAATGCAAACAGGGTAGGGTACAGGATCCAAAAAAGGGGAACCGGTTAAACAAGATCGGGTACAAGGTCCATGTCTGGACCTACCCACCATGTTTTTGCTCACCCCTAATCTTTCCGTCATTATTCAATTATTTGGTGCATGGAATCAAGATAAAGATGTTTTAGAAAAAAAATGTATAGAAACGATTACGACACTAATACGAAATGCCGACCATCTCAATTTTAATATCAATAATTGAAGACTTATGGGATTTAAAGAATGACTTACTAGTAAAGAAATGATATGGTCAGGCAGCAAAAAAAAAAAAAATCCTAGAATTCTTTAGTGAACATCACATAAGCAATAAATAAGTAATGTTAATTATTGCTCTGTAAGAAATTCTTGGTATACTTTGTCCTGTATTTTTTAATTTGTCATCATCATATAATTTTCAAAAGATATATGTGAAATAATATTCAAATTTAAAGTTGTCTCAATTTATTCTCATCGTATTTAGTTAATTGTTGCCTATTAGAATGTTTTGTTTATTTTGATATAATAGGAGTTGCCTTATTTATTTTACCAAAAATAAATAATTTCACAATTATTTTAAAAAATAATCGTTTGTATCATCTAAAATAATTAATCAATGAATTTTTTTTTCATGATTTACAATAATCTATATCTAAATACTTTTGTGTAACAAATATATTTTTCATTTATGAGTGATACGAGCAATAATTTTTGCCAGGGCATCACTAGTCTGATATATAATTATTTTTGCAAATTCTTCATTTAAAAAAAAACCATTTATATAAGTGATACAAACAATCATTTTTGCACTCACTAATCTAATATATAATTAGATTGCCAATTTTTAATTTTCCAAAAAACAAACAAGCGTGTGAATGAGTATGGTAGTGCAAGTAATAGTTGGATTGATTAGGCCCACTATTTACAAATTTTTGCAGGGTTATCACTTGTCTGTTGCAATATAGACCAAAAATTCCAATTAGTAGACCAAAAATAAGTACAATTCAAATTACAAGTTTTTTACTCTCTTTTGTTAACATCGTATATAGTTAAAGCAGTTCCTTTTTGTAAGATCATGTTCTTTAATAATTACTAAATACATAATACATATAGAGAAAAATCAAATAAAAAATTTCAATTGGTACCAAATCAATAAATATTGCAAATTGATTTCTACGTATTATCCAAGTAACATTAATATTAGATCAAGTAAAACATTACTTTTTTTACATTAACCATCAAATAAAAAATTTATATGTAACATGTGTCCTCCAAATTCTCAAGCAATTGGTAATATTTCTCCCCAATATTGTTAGTATTAAAAAAAATATCGAATGCAATCGAATCGGAAAAGGAAAAAGAATTAGAAATTAGAGGATCAAAAAGGCAGACATACAGGAAGAAATCTAGATACAGCCTTGCTTAGACAAAGAGAAAGAGAAGTAAGTCCAGAGTAGCAAATTTTAAAGGACAGTTAGTGAAAACTCAAAGCAAGTCAACGATTGATAAATTGCAGAAATTGAGAAAGAAGCACGAATCTACTAGAAAGTCCATGAATTGGATCTCCTCATAACCGGCTTCATCTGTCTGTCTTCCTCAAGTGATACCATACCTATATGTGAAGGGTCTTCCAACATCATCTTCGCCACCAGGTAACCGGCGATCGACCAGGTTTGGGATTTGCGAGCCTGCTTCCCGATGTAACAGCCAAGCTTCCCGTCATAGTACTCCGGCCAGTTGTCCTTGAGTAGCCTCGCTTCTGCAAGCTCAATGGCTCTTCTTGCAATCAGGGGTCGTCCGGTCTTGATACATGCAGCAGTCAGAAGCCACAGAAGCACTGCACACATCATGACAGTAAAAGAATTTTGAGAATAGAGGTTCATTTGAAAGAGCCGTTCAGAGAAGACGCGAAGAACGTGCATAATGGAATAAATTTGTAGCAACTAGCAACCTGCGCTTTGTCCACGTGAAATTGTAAACCATGTTAGTTTATCAATCAAATAAATTGAGGTTCTACAAATCCCGCAAAGTTTTAGGAGCATACCTGGCCAAGATCCTCCATTGTGGTAGCTCCATCTAGTGTTTTTCGGATCGCACCCTGTCACGATTCTCCATTCATGGTTTTCTATAGCTGGATAACAAACTTTCAGAGGCATTTCTCCAACTAACTCCTCCCAGCGTGATTCTATTAAATCCATTATGGCAGTTGACTGTTCTGGCGTTGCCAGTGATGACAAAATTGCAATACAGTTGCCCAAGCAGAACCAACGGAAGTCCATTCTAGCAGGGCTAACATTGCCGACAAAATATCCACCACGAGTTGGCATAAAATCGAAAAGCCATTCTGGAAGGGAATCAGGTATCACGTTGAATTTGTTGACTGCTGTATGAGAGTACTCCTCTGTTTTATAACGATAAATATCGTTGAGCTGCTTTAAGTCTATCCAGAAGTAACCCCTCATGTGATAAGACAGGGCATGAAGGCGTTTGACAATACGTTCCACAAACTCCTTTCCCTCCACATCTTGCTTTAGCAGAAGCAAAGCACATCTTAGTGCCATAAAAAAGAGTGCTTGTATTTCAATAGGATAGCCATAGACACCCTGCAAAGTAGAAACAATTTTGAACCAAGTCAAAGTAAATTAACAATGAGAACAAGTAGATACAAACAACTTTTATCATTTCTAAAAGCTGCCGAATGTGCTAGCTCCTTGTGGGTATAGATTAGGAGGAAAACAGAGATATTCAACTACATCAAACCTAATTCATTCTTTCGCTCACAATATTAACACGATGTTTTGAAAAAGTTAGATGATAATGACACTCTATTTAGATCATTCATCAAGTGGCATGAAAAGACAAAAGTGTAGCACTTGAAATCAAATTATTAATCTCATCGATCACTCATTTAATAAACCTTCAAGGTTGCATTACTTACTATTTGTTCAGTACTGGCATGATGATGTGCTACATTATAAATGTCTGCTTGGGAACGAGCCTATTCATCTGGATTATTTTCAGTTTGATCAAATGTAAAGAACCCTTAAACAACAATCTTGTGAGTTCCTTCACATTGTGAGAAGAGAAGTATGAAGTTGCAATCTAATATCACTTTGTGGTTGAAAGAGACTTGGCTCCTCTACAAGATTTAAATAAGACATTGAAATTAAACTACTATGTTCCTAAACAAAGCCAAAAGATAGCGATGCTATGAGATACTCACCATTCTACGGTCAATCATACAACATCCATCAGCACAGAGAAGAGTTGGAAAAGTGTCAAAGCCCTCTGACAGGCACAAACTCAGAATTAGACGCATGCCTTTCTGGCATTCAGGTAGTTCGGCCAAGGACGTATCTCCTGTGGCTTTTGTATAAGCTCGGAGCAGAATAATCCACCAAAACCCAGAATCAACAGGAGCAACCCTTCCTATTGCACTCTCTCCAAAATCAGCAATCAGAGTTTCATTATTCCTGACTGGATCATGGAGCACTTTGAAACTAGCTGGCATTACTCCTTCTCCTAGCTGGAACCTATCAATTTTCTTCTCCCATGATTGAAGGCGAAGAGTCTTCAATATGAAGTTTTTGACTATTTCAGATTCTCCATTCATCAGAAAAGCCAATGCACTGGGAAAGAAATCTCTCACAAAGACCTGGAGAGCCAATGAAAAAGTTAGCTATCAAAAAATGAAGCTGTCAAGGCTCTGAATCATAACTTAGAAAACACTTGACTAACTAGAAACCTAAAAAAATATATATACATTTCTCCTGCACACCAAGTCTACTGACATGCAAACATATAGCACATGTTGGACTACAAATGGATCATAAGAGCTATAAAGTAAAGAAGCCATGATGCCCAGTGTAAATAAGAATTTCTCGAACAGAATATTGACAGTAATTTCACTGACTACACTAAAGTACATGAGAGTTTGTAAAATGAGAACAATGAGGGTCGATCTAGATGCTTGTTGAATTGTAACCAAAAAGACGAGATTCATTGAGGGGAGCATATGACCTAAAATATTCAGTACATGATTATATACTAACAAAAGGGCAAAGAAAATCATCTGCACAACCAACAAAAAACTTCAATCAATACAATTGATATGTGCTTTGCCAAACATTTCATGTTTTGGTGGAAAGATGAAATGGACAGACATAAGCAGTGTTAATGATCACAAAACAGGACGAAGTTGAAGGTACTCTGTCATGCAATCCGGAAGTGGTATTCTTTACCTGATCATAATTAAGGTTCTCTCCAGAACTATCCAATGCAGCGATAGTCCCCACTGGTTGACCTCGAAAATATACTAATGATCTCCTAAGTGCTTCCCAAGCTTCAGCAACCATAGGATGCGTCTCAAACCCATTCTCTGCCCTTGGTGTATTATAGCCTGACCTTCTATCAGGGGAAAAAAAATAACCGAAGGGGTCGGTCAAACGGGAGGAATTCTCAGCATTTCTCGAGGAGAGATGAGGAGACAGTGCAATCGACAGTTCATTGAGGGATCGTTCATCAAGTGACCTCTTCCTTTCAATGTTCAAAGGCCTTGGCCTCTCCATCAATCTCGAGATATTACATTCTTCGGTCTCAGCTAAAGTACACAGCATGTCAGATCCTCTCACGTTCCCATTTTGAGTAACATTGCCCTTCCGCTGCACGTCCATACTAAACATAGAAAATATTCTCAGGGTTTCCTGAGTGAAGTTAAGTGATCCCCCACGTTGAATGATACAATCCACCTTCTGTATAAAACAACATAAATAAGCTACGTAAAAACCAGCAACACACACAAATTCTCGTGTACTTCCTGCGCTAAGATTGGTAGCCGTCCATCTCACCATCTGTGAAATAAGCCTATGAAATACTTTTTCAGCAAAACTCCAATTCAGATCTCAAATGCATAAAATTCTTACTGAATTGCTTGATGGTTGACACTAGGAACAACTATGCAAGCCCAAATAGACCCTATCCGGAAACCAGTCACTACCATGCATAATATATCCAATCCCCTCCAGATCAACGAAAACACTCGGAAACAGGACCGAGAAGGGCATGTACACTTACACTTCCTCCCAATAAACCGAGAAAGAAAAAAAAAAAAAAGAATGTAAGAGCACATCTTAAACCAAATGGTTAACAAACACATGAAACATGCATTAAATTGTGGAAACATCAGAACATGCAGTAGCGTCAGAATTCACCATTTCAAAGGGAAAAAAAAAACAAGAAGAAGACCAGATTCGCGTTGCTCCAGCACCAAATCCAAACAGGCATATGAAACGAGACGTCCCAAAAAGAATTCTCGACCCTTTGCATGTTCCTTTGAAACGCCACACCCAGCATATACCCAGATCCCTCACCAGATTCACGGATAGTTCAATGGGTCGGTCCCGAATTTAAGCTCTGGAATCAAGAGGAAACTGACCTCAAGACATCATTCGTCGTTGCGCCTTTAGACCCACCTCAAGATCGACTGGAACAACAGAAATAATCTTGCATGAACAGTGACGGGCAGATGGTGGGGCAAGCATCTCCTTGCGAGATTCCCAGCGGCAGGTGTTTGCCTATATTTTGCTATTTGTCCTTTACAATTATTTTTCTTGTTTTTCCTTCTCTTTTCCTTTAAATAAATGTTGTACGTGGATCGTTCACGTGATTAAGCCTATACTGTGAAAAATTTATTTGTCTTGCTTGTCTTTTTCCTCTATAGAATAAGGACGTGTCCGAGGCACGTGATCATGGCCCACTTGGATTAGACGTTTTATTTCATGTAATTTGTGCGTAATATTTACTATAGAGAGTTACCAAACAGATTCTTTTTTATCTATTTTACGGATTTCAAATTAATTTTGAACTTTTTAATTTAATCAATTTAATTTTTTATTAACATAATCATTCAAATCAATTTTAGCTCAAAAATCCAGGATATGATTGCCATTCGTTCTATGTGAAATGACCGATGTAAAAGCAAATTTTAAAATATTTAAATTGTCCATTGTCAATGTTAGTCAACTAGTCATACCACGTATATACGGCCAACGTCAGGTCACCAATTTCTGGTCAAAATTGATTGGAATGACTAGATTGACAAATCACCAAAATTTTACAACTCAATTGATTAAATTGAAATGTTTATAATTAAATTAGCATACATACAATAAGTTTAAAACAATTTTGGTAACTCTCCATATCGCGATACCATTATCCGCAATTTTTGTCAAATCATGCCAAAAATGTACTTGTGTTTCAATTTGATCAAATAATATATTTTATTATTTTGAATATATAAAAAATGTATTCATTAAAAAATTAAATTAATTGTTGAAAAAAACCGGGCCTAGTGTGGCCACTCCTACCGCCATGGCTGATTAAGAACTAGCACAATCTATAGTCATTTGGCATTGTTACATATTGGATCCTCCCACTTACTTATTATTATTCATATTGGCGTTCTTAAAAATTGACCTTAGCTGAAAAAAAATTATCTCTTCTTTTCGCCTTTGAGACTTGCTGAACGTAAATTTATTTCTCCTACATCAGCAAAAAATGCTAGTGTAGTTCCTTCGATGTCATGCAAACTTGCAACTAAGACCACTTGATATCAAACTAGATCGAAAATCATACATTTCCAACAATCGTTCATAATTCAAGCATATGAAACAATTTTTCGAATTTACTTGTTAAGGAACGCAATGTAAAATGCAGACTATACTTTTAAAATGCTTGTTAGCAAATGTATCTTCTAGATTAAGATGCTATTAATAGAATGAAAATTTCAATCAATACCTATGTCTCCATCTATCATTAATTATGTATAGAAGAGAGATTTTTGGTCATTAGTCATTAATGTTGAATTTGATTCATAGTCCATAAGTGAGCTTTTGGGCATTAATGGTGCCTGCGGCCAACTACAGCACTAATGATACTTCCATGCCAATGCTTGTTATTCATTTTACATTTAAATTTTTCCAAATTCGGACGCATGGGGAATGCAAGGGTCCACAACTATGAGCATCAGTATAAATTTTTATCTTCCCATTAAATTACATGTTATTAGAACAGTAAAACTCCCATTAAACCAGTAAAACTCAGAAGGAGAACATGCTTCTCACCCACCACGCATTTTCATCCTCCAAAATCTGAAACCTAATTTCTAATTTAAGCCCATTTTGTCGTGAGATCACCAATTTCACCTAACCCCACTTGGTCTTCACTATACGACACACATTAGAGGAACGAGAGTACAAGTGGCTTTTGTCTAACTTCCCTTGTTTGGAATAGGAGAGGATGCTTTCTTGTATTTTACTTTCAACTTTTGTAGGATAATTGCTTACTAAAGGTGTCAGAATAAGTTGGGGAAAATTGCTATAAAAGTCTTAAACCTTTTTTACTTATACCGATTCAGTTCTCAACCTATTTTTTAAGCCGATTCAATCCTAAACCTTTTATACCTTTGCTATTTAAGTCTTTTCGGTGGATTTTTGCTGGAAAATGCCCACGTAAATCTCGCCAGTGATGACGGGACGACAAATTTTTTTTCTTCTCTTTTCTTGCTTCGGCTGCTCCAAAGGGCGGTGAAGCCCTCACCAGCAATGAGCAACGACGGTAGGGGCTAGGGAGGTTGCCGCTGCCCTGCTTGTCACCGGCGAGGGCCGGGCAAGGCCGCCCTTGCCCAGGTATGGGCGAGGCAGCACCGCCCAGCCCCTGTTGTCCTCCCCCATCGCTGGTGAGAGTTTCGTCGCTCTTTGGAGCGGCCAAAGCAAGAAAAGAGAAGAAAAAAAATGTTGTCGTCACGTCGTCGCCCCGCTATTGCCACGTCTTCATCAGTGAAGTACGGTCATTGCCCGCGAGGTCCATGTTGGCATTTTCTAGCCAAAATCTATCGGAATGACTTGAATGGCAAAGGTAGAAAAAGTTTATGATTGAATCAGCTTAACAAAAAAAGATTGATGACTGAATCGGCATAAGTGATAAATATTTATGACTTTTTTGGCAATTTTCCCGAATAAGTTGCAAGTTCATTTTATATAAAAGTTGAGTTAGACAAAAAAATGTCAGAAAAATCATAAACATATTACATTAATGTCAATTTAATAGAGGTGAAAAAATGGGTCAAAGATGCACATTTTAACTCATATTTGATAATGTGAATTATAAATGTGTTAGCTTAAAAGGTTAAATATGTCTTAAATTGATCACCTAATAACCTAATGGGTTTTAAATGGGTTCTAAATGGGTTACCCAATTAATTTTAAGTGTTATTAATAAATTATTTTAAATGTTATTAACAAGTTATTTCGAGACTATAAATATTCTAAAATTCTAAGTTTTTATTTTTTAAAATAAAATTTGATTATTTTAATTTTCCCTTTTTCTTCATTCCTTTTTTTTTTCCTTTTTCCCTTTTTCTAAGTTGGTCATTGGCCAAGAGGTGAGGGATGAGCTCAGTAGACTCGAGCGATTGGAAGAGGGAAAAGCAAAAAAAATTAAAATATATATTTAAAAATAAAAAATAAAATTTCGAAAAATATAAAAAAAATAGAAATAATATCAAATAAATCTTATTGCATAAAATTATTTTAATAATAATTATTTTAAAAATAGTGAAGCGAAATTTCCTAGACTTGATTAAATATGAAATTGTTTTAACAATACTGATCCAGTCGTTAAAAAATTGTATTATATGAAAATGGGTCAAAAACAAGTTAAATGGGTCATGGGTTTGACTATTTTTTTACCCGACTTAACCCACCCATTTAACGCCCCTACAATTTAGTCATAAAACTATTACAATAGCCAGCCTATATAGTACTGCTGATGACAATGCGGTATTTTTTATTATAATAATTTGATTTTTGAATTTATTGCTATTTAATGGAGGTTTTTTTTTTTCTCTTTTGTTGTTGTTCTTCTTTTTGCTTGTAACAACCAGCACTCAAAAGTGATGGTCGGCCACTGGCCATGCCTGGATGAGGGTTGCTGTTGTTTGTCAAGGGTGAGGACTCCTCTTGCTAGGTTTATGATGAGGCCACCCTCGCTTGGGCCAAGGTTCCCCTCGCCTAGGGAAAGGCAATGCTTGGCCAGGACCCTTTAGCCTAGGTGAGGGCTATCCTCACTAGATATGACAAGGGGTTCCTCATCTAAGCTTAACCTTGTTTGTTTTTGGCTTGGCCTTGTTTGGGCTTGGTTGATGGCCAATTATCTATAAAAGAAAGAGGAAAGGCGAACAAAAAAATGAAGAAAAAAAGAAAAAAAGAAAAATCTAAAAAATATTAGAATTTGTCCATGTTAGCAATATCAAGCCAAAATTAATTAGAATTATTGAATTTACATTAAGTCAAAATATTCAAGATTAAATTAACATGAAAATTTAGGACTCTTTCGGTACTTTTTTAACTGGTTTATATGTGGATTAGTTAATGTGAGCAAATAGATTGTGATGGGTTTTGAACTGCAAAGTCTTGAGTGAATTTTTTTGAATGGGTCATTATATGGGCTGACCCACATGCTACCCTCTCTTGAAGCTCACTGGCTAATCATTTTCATTTTCAGTGAGAGTACATTTTGTAATATTTGTATAGGTTCTATTTTGTTCTTGAAATCGTCTATCAATGACATATGGTACTATTTTACCTTTTTAGTGCTGAAAATACAGAATGTAATATTTCGTCAGCACCTTTCTTTGTTTGAAAGTGCCTATACCGGCATGGGCAGAATATGATATTCCATAAATATTGTGACACATGACACTATTTTACTCAATATTTTTCAGTTTTTACTATATTTATTACTTAACTATTAAGTTAAAAAAAAACTTGTCGCTCACGTCCATGATTTCCAGAATTCTCTTTGAGTTTTATCTTCATTTCTTAATCGACTTTAGCACTGTTCCAACTTAAAACTTTTCATAGCCGACTGACATGTTTTCCTAAAATTATTTTGCGTCTAGTGAAAAACTCAAATTCGTATCCTTACCTAACTCTACCTTCTTTTTAAAATGTATGGGGAAAATTGCCAAAAAAAACCATAAACATTTATCATTTATGCCGATTCAGTCCTCAACTTTTTTTTTAAGCCAATTCAGTCATAAACATTTTTTAACTTTGTCATTTAAGTCGTTCCAGCGGATTTTGACCGAAAAATGCCTACGTGGCAACAACCGGACCTCGCTAGTGACGACGTGGCGATGACAGGGCAACACATGGCAACAATATTTTTTCTTCTTTTTTTTTTCTTCTCTTTTCTTGCTTCGGCCGCTCCAAAGGGCGGCGAAGCCCTCATTGGCGATGGGCGAGGGCGCCGGGGGTTGGGGAGGCTGCCATCGCTCTCGTTCGGCTCTATTTTCTAGCTAAAATCCACCGGAATGACTTAAATGGCAAAATTAGAAAAGATTTATGACTGAATTGGCTTAAAAAAAGGTTGAAGATTGAATCGACATAATTGGTAAAGATTTAGGACTATTTTAAAAATTTCCCCAAAATGCATGCATGTTGACATTTTCTTATGTTGGATCCGTCTCGCAAGTGGTATGTTGCATTTGTTGATACATGGCACGTTCACGAGATATTGGGAAAAATACTAATGTAAGATATATTTAGGTTTGAGGTATTGGGTTTTTTTCTTGGGATGGAGATTAAATTTTGACAAACGTATCATCGAGTACTAGTTTGGGATTTTCTATGAGACGAAAATTAGTTTCATGTAAAAGCGTCGTACGGAAACAATTCGAGATTTTCAATGATATCGATACTGAAAATTTTATTCAATAAATTTATCTATAATTTAGGATAAAGCTCATTTTGTCTCGTAAAATTTGCATAGCTGATTGTTTTTTTTTTTCATTCAGTATCTCTCCGTAGTATTCTTTCACAATTTCAAGTTCGTGCAAAGTTCGGATCATCAGTAAAAGGTTAGTCAAAATCAAGTCAACCCAAAAAAAATAATTTATACAATCTCTTGAATAACTTGATACAATCGTCCACAAAATATCTATCGAGACATATCTTGATTTGAGCCTGACTGATCCGCAACTCGACCAACAAAACGGTTATGCATGATAATCAGGAAAATTACTAAAAAAAATCATAATCATTTACCACTTATACCGAACCTTTTTTTTTAAGTCGATTCAGTCATAAACCTTTACATAGTTGGCCACTTAAGTCCTTCTAGCGGTTGGTGGCCGGAAAAGGACGACATGGCGATGATGTGGATCATTGGAGCTCGTCGAGTGATAACAGAGCGACTATGTGGCAAAAACTACATCGTTTTGGAGAATCCTCTTTGCCCAATCTGATATCCACCGAAGGAAAAGGGAAAGTTGCTCCTCCTCAAGAACCCTAAAGCCCCAAATCAAGAACCCTAAATTCACAGCTCCTCAAGATCGTTCTTCTTGGCCAAAATCGTTCTTCCTCTTGGCCCCAACTAATCGAACCCTAGTTCTCCAAGCTCGTGATTGCTGGTTTGATGTAGAAATCGGCCTCCCCAAGCTCGAAGTCGCAAGTTTGTTCGGCTTCCTCCCCTCCTGAAGTCAAAATTGCTAGTTCGTTCAGCCTCTTCCCCTCCCAAAGATCAAAATCGTTGGTTCGTTTCAAGAACCCTAAATTCGCAGCTCCTCAAGATCGTTCTTCTTGGCCAAAATCGTTCTTCCTCTTTGCCCCAATTGACCGAACCCTATCTCCCCAAGCTCATGATTGCTGGTTTGTTGCAGAAATCAGCCTCCCCAAGCTCGAAATCACTAGTTCGTTTGGCCTCCTTCCCTCTGTAAAGGAAATTGTTGGTTCGTTCGGCCTTCTCCTTAGACAAAATCGTTGGCTCGTGATCTACCTAACGTGATTCTCTTAGGTACGTTTTCATTTCGGTTGCTGAGTATTGCTGTGTATTTCTGAATCGACCCCTTTGTTGCAGCTGAATGGAACTTTGGGTATGTTGTTCAATGATAATGGGATCATAAGCATGATGCGTAAACAAGCGGTTGAGTATGAATTTTTCTAATATTATGATATACTTGGTAAAAGAATATGATGATTGCTTTGGATGAGTTATATATGCTACTGTTTGATATAGAGGGGTGCATTGCATTCATTAGGTTTTATGGTCCAAATTGTTGGTTCACAGCAATAGTTAAGATAAATGGAGATGGTAAATACAATAAAAGAGGCACAACATTAGGAAAGTTGAAGGAATAGGATGTCAACCATGGCGAAATTAGGGAAAAAGGCTCAAAACCCCATCAAATGACTCCGCAACGAGAAAACAAGGGCCTAACTCACATCAAAGTAGTGATTTTGGATCAGCACGCCGTTTCCATATGACCCGACAAATTTCAACTCATTCTGAGTTCGTTAGGTCGAAAACCGACAAATTTCAACCATTGCCATGCAAAATTTGTTTGTTTGCTGACTTGTGCATCCTTGTTTTTTTCCCCTGTGTTGCTGTTTCTACCTTACAAAGAACAAACCTCTTGTCAGTGCAACTTCTTTAATCATTCATAAGAAGAGAGACATATTTGAATCGACAAAGACCTAAAAATAGACAATCCATATGAAAAGGAAAGTTGACATCAATTTACCTCGTGCAGTTTCTCCTAGACAAAAGGAAAATCACCTTTCTTGGTGTAATCTTTGTTCAGTCTCTCATGCATTGGCTTGTGGCTTCTTTGGACCCACGATGCCTTGCTATGTTGTCAATCCTAGCTATGTCGTGTTCCACATGTTTTTTGTTGTTGTTAAATTAGAATCTAAAGTGGGACCTTTTTATCAATAAAAGGCCTATAATGTATATCGTCTCATATAAGACATTGAAGTGGCTGACTTTTAATCTTAATGAGGTCTTAAGCTCATTGGCTAGCCAAATTTTTACCTGGTAGCGAGCCTAGTAATTCTTCCTTAGTGCTTGCACATAAATATGAATCCTACAAAATAGAATGAATTATATCATTTTAATTCATATAGCTAGCTTGCACATGGATATAAGCTGAAAATCTAGAAATTGCAGCCTCCCTTAGTGCTTCCATCAAATCATGAGGAATCTCTAGAAATTCTTCCAATTTCAGTTTTCCTAATGTGGCAGTATTTCTAGTTAAGGTTTTTGTGGGCTTGAAGATTGAATCCTACATTTGTTTTTGCCAATGGCTTTATTTATTTATTTGCTCATATGCATTCGACAGCAACTTCTGAGAGACCGTTGTTGTCTTCCTTATTGAATAGATTTGCTAACCCGTGCTTACTATTGTGTTTGTTGTTAGGTAAAAAGAAAACGAGTTCATGAAGAATATTGACAACGGTGCGTCTGTATTTTGCTATTATGGTCTTAAATCTTATATGCAAATAGCAAGGACGAAAGAGAACCGAAGAAGAAGATATTATGGTTGTCCAAGATATAATCATAACAACAAAGGGGAATGTTGCAATTTTTTTTATATGGGTTGATGGGGAAATCGGTCATTCAGCTACAAGCATGTTGTCCAAGAGTTTTCACCGGAACATTTAAGCAGAAGTTATCTCAACTGATGATGTGGATGATGGCTCAAGGCACAACTTAAACATGTCAAACATGATTCGGCAAAGGCTATCAAGGCTTTGAAGAAAGAAAATTATAGATTGAAGATAATAATTATTGTGTTGTCAATGTTTATAATAATATTAGTGCGCATATTATTTTATAATTTGAAGGCAAATAATGTAATGAGTTTGGCTGGTGAATGTGTTATCTTTTTAATTACGATGATGATGGTTGGTTGTATTCACAATGGATGATCATTTTATTCACCAACTATTGCTTTTGCTTTTGTTATGCTATGCATTTTAATGTTGAAAAAGTGGAAACAGCACATAAATATTGAACTTAACTTGATTCAATTCAGTATACTTGATTCAATTCATTACGATAACTGATAAATTATAACTTTTGGAATTCATCATAAAAGAGCTATCAGTGAGTTTGGCATAGCATAAAACAAATGACACACAACTAAACTACTTCTTGGTTATAGCTTTACTCCTTGTCCGTGCTCTTCTTTTCATACTTGTACTTCTTGGCCCCATTTCTTCAACAGATGCAACGCTATCACTTGCGCCTTCACTTGGACTCCTTTGAACCTAAAAGACAAAGTATATATACATATATATACATATATATGTATACTTTAAGTTATTGTTCAACATAAACAAAGATAATGAAAGTATAATACTAGAAGCTTAGGCCTTGGTAAAGCGGTAGCTCGCCAAGATGAAGTTACAGGGGAAAATGCAACTGTTGCAGCTTGGTAAGCTGCTGCCGTGGCAACTTAATAAGTTTTAGCTGCTACAACAACTGAATATGGAGTCATTGAAGCTGCTGAGGATGTTGTTGCTGCTACATATTGCGAAACTGTTGGGGACACTGCTACATGTTGCGAAGCTTTTGGCCTAAATGGACATGTCACACTATTGTGTCCTTTTTTTCTTGCAAGTTCGATATGTCATATTCATTCATCTTCTGGACATCCTACTTCCACTTGCAACCTCACATTCCTCCCTCATCCTTTTTTGTTTGCGTCTACCAACTTTCACCTTGGATTGAAAGTGGTTTAGGTGCCTCCTTATTAGTTTTTTTTTTCCAAAATCTCTCTCCTCGAACCGACATCATCATGTTCTGATATGTGGTTAAGAATTTGTCATTCTTATAACAAATATCTACATATTCATATGCATCTACTTATTTATAGTGTAATGCGAAAATATCATGAGGGCAATGGATGCCAGAAAGTTGCCACCTCCTACAACTACATTCTCTTTTGAAACATCCACTGCGTGCTTGTCCCCTTTATCCTTATCCATCACCTTGTAGCCGTTGTCACCATTCCATATCACTTCACAATAAGCTGTAGCTTTTCTATTTTCTTCCATCTATTTCACAATTTTTGGACCACTCTCTCATCCACCAGGCACATGCATCCCTCTATGTGTGCATCCTTGTCATTATCAATATCTGCAAATCCTCTAGCATGCTGTAAATAGACCTACACATGGCATCTATGATTCTTCCATTGAATGTATCGCATTTATTGTTATCAATAATATCACATTTCATCTTAGTGGATAAGAATGCCCTAGACTAGTACTTAGGCTTTGTTTGAACCAATTCATGATACATAGTTGGACTGATTTTCTTCTTCGCTTAAGTATTCTCATCAAACTTCACCATAGTATTACTCTTAGCACATTGTTAAAACAATATTTGCATCTGAATGCCCTTACACTTCTTATCCCAATTGGCATAAAAAATGTCTAGCGCACATTCTATGCTAGGCTGCATGTAATATTGTCTTCACAGCCTTTATCAGCCCCTACAAAATGCAATATCAGAACATCAGAAACAAAGCAACAACCAACAAAAAACAATAGCAATAGACCAAAAATAGCATCAACCGACAAAATACAGCAGCAACAGATCAAAAACAGGGCACAAAACTGTAGCAACGTACCATAAATAGAGCACAAAATAGGGCATAAAACATGCCAAAAACATTATAAAAGATAGACCAAAAACAAAATGTGGCAGCAGCAATGGCAAACAACAATCACAACATGAATGTTGCATACCAAACACAACAGCAACAACCACAACATGAATGTTGCAGACCAAAAATAGCAGCAACAGACCAAAAACAACAACAACCGACAAAATACAGCAATAACCGACCATAAACGGGGCAAAAAAATGCCAAAAACATTCCTAAACACAGACAAAAAATAGACTAAAAACAACCTGTTGACACCTAAATTTTGGCATCTCATTTAAATATAGGGGTTAATTTTAATATTTGCATATAGTTAGAGCATCTTGCATATCAGAGAATATTTCGACCGTGATATATTTTGACTGTGACAGGAAAGGAAATATTGGGCGTAATGTTTGAGGGAATATATGTGATCAATTTCGTGGATTCAGTCAAGATTACGAAAATGTGAAGAGATATTTGATTACGTGTGAATTTTGGCAGGAAAATATCCAATGATAAGAAATCGGCGAAGTTGTTTGATTTTAGGAAGAGAATCGGAAAAAAAAAAGGGAAAGAAATAAAAATCAGTCTTGCTTGATCGAGAGGAAATCAAAGAATATGTTTCTCTTCCATAATTAAAATTTGAACTCCGAATACTATACAAGGAGGCCTTAGAGACCATCAAAGGGAAGAGGCCACACATTGAATACATGGCCACATTGAGAGAACTTTTGGCTGGGAGGACTTTGGATTGAAGGAAAAAAGAAGGAGTCCAGCGCCAAGAGAGAAAAATGGGAGGAGAGCCACGAGCAAGAAAAATTCAGCAACTTTTTCTCCGTTTAGCTAAATCACTTCACGTCGGCCGCGTGCCTCATTATTAATTAAACTTGCGATTGCAGGTTCTTCACTTCGACGTCGATTATCCCACGCGGCCGTTGTTCACACTCTGAGGTTCCAAGCGTTACTGCCAATGGTAACACAAGCGAGCAAGTTTTTGTTCCAAAAAAAGATAAGCACTTATAGATTACTTGTGTTTTTTCCCTGATTTTGTTGTTTGTTCATCGAGCTAATCAGGATTTGTTGAAATTCGTTGTTTTCTCGCAGCTTCTTGCTCAAGCTACGTGATTGGCAACTTCATCACCGAGCATCACCGCTAGTCACCATATTCTTCGCCCCCCAAAGATTTGTTAAATATTTTTTCCAAGTTGGTTTGAATATTTGATTGGTAGGATATTTTGCTTAATTTGTTTGTTTTGGGTGATATGCATGAACAATTGGAATTTGTTTTCCGATTCGCAACCACACACAATTTTTTATTCAATCTATAAGGCTTTAGATAGAATAATTAATTGAGCGGGAATCTATAAAATTGATATCTTGATCTTTAAGGCTTAAGATCAATTTATCGATTTTATGCGCGAACCTTTGTTGGTAAATCTTGGTGCTATTAGAATTGATTTGGTTTGATTTTATTTTACCTTCTTTGCATGTTTAAATTACTTACATAGTTAGTTGCATGTTTATATTAAAAATTTCATATTCAGATTTAAAGTTTCACATTTAGATAATTGCATGTTTAGTTTAATTTCCACGTTTAGATTAATTTGTATAATTAATTTAGATTGCATATTAGATATTTTTGTTAGGATAATTTTAGCTAGATTACATTCTAGGATATTATTCTTGGTTGAGTAGATTCTAGTTTAAATTAGGAATTAATATATATTGTTTCCTAATTTAGATTATATGATTTGATTTTGGTTAGATTTTATTTGATTTGATTTGTTTTATTATTTCATTCCTTTCTCGAATTTTTATTTATGTTTGAGTATTCGTATGATCACCATTGCATGTTAGGGATAGAGTTAAAATTAATCAAACCTGCTTGCCATTTTTGAAAATAATGAAAAGGTACCGAAAGGGTGCTAGAATTAATCTAGCATAACCAAGTCCCCAATCCCTTAAATCTCTGGTCCGTAGGAGTAAAGCACAACTCCTGGTGCTTTATATGGGTTTCTAATCGACCCACCAAAAATAGATTAGTGGCGACTCCAAATTGAAAATCTTTTGCATGTTAAAAAGAGAAACTTAAGTTGTGAATCGGTATAGGCTTGGGAGAGCTCGAGCTAGGTTAATTTTAGCAATCCATTAGCCAAACCCTTAAGTGGTGCACCTTCGGGGAGGTCGCGACACAACCCAAAAATAGACTAAAAACTGTATGAGCAGACAAAAAATAACAACAACAACATAACATATATTTTGCTTGTCGCTAATTATTACCCAACCTTGCCCATATGTGTTTGTAACGTTGAGGTCCCACATCAACTGGTGTCAAAAACCAGGTCCAAGTATCTTCACTCTCCACTTTCACAACTACCCATATAATTAGGAACATCTGATCATTTTCATATCTTCCAATGACACACAATATTTCCCCCTTACAGATTCCCTTCAAAAAACAATTATCTAACCCTACAACTTTTCTACATCCGTTAATGAAACCTCTTTTACGTACAGTAAAATATATATACATCTTATCAAATGATGCTTTAGAATATATGTTAGGCTTATTAACCTTCAATGACAATAGTCATAGGATTTGTGCATCTAAGCTCCTTTGCATAATCCTACAACTTTGTATATTCTTTCTTGTAGTCTCCCGTCAAAACTGTATAAGCAAACAACTTGACTCTCGAACACTAATTGATGGTTACATTTAAACCCAACTGTTCTTTGATAAGCTCCTTGAACACACTAGTTTTGATAGTTGTCATTGCCTTAATTGTAGTAAGAAATTGCTTTGCTAATCAAGAACTGGTGACCCTCTTATTATTGAAACTAATGTTACATGAATGTTGTTTGTCATACGTCTTCACATGAAATGATCCGGTCCTAGGGTCCAAAGATGCAGAAATCTTCCAAAGGCAATTTTTATCGGCACATTTTTCTCTAACAACCTTTTTTTCATTCTTGATAAATGTTATCTCTCTACACTCTGCTACTGAGTACTTTATTATAGCATCTTTCAATTGCCTACCATCGTCAAACCTCATAGCCGAACAAAAAAAAGGAACTATAATATCAGCATCATATTGAACAAACCTGCTTCTGTTTTGTGTAATGTCTGTCTTGTCGCTATCTTTTCATTTAGCATCAGAATTCAAATTGTGATCTTCATCTGTTTCGTGATAGATTGTTTGGTAAGGATCACCTTCATCAATAATCACATCAGATATTGCTATCATATCGGAATGTTAGACCGTATTGTATCCTTCACTTGTAACCGATTGTTGGCTTGGACCTTCTAGTTCCCCTACTAGATAACTCATTGTGGCCGTGTTGAATTCCATCACATTTCTCCTTCCAAGTATAAGGTCTTCATCATCGTTATCCTCATCATTAGTCAATATCACATTAAAGGAGCTTTTCATTTTCTGACTGATCACTTTCATTCCTATTAAATGAGTATTCGCTGTCTTTGGTCGCTTATCTTAATCCTGTATAAAATGATAACATATTTAATATAATGGGATGTTATATTGGGACATTTTATGTTCTTTGTAAGGTAGCAACATCAACACAGGGGAAAAAAACAGGGGTGCACAAGTCAGCAACCAAGCAAGCAAAATGTGTCGACAAGCAAGCAGGAAAAAACAGGGGCGCATAAGTTAGCAAGCAAGCAAAATTCGCATGGCAATGAGTTGAAATTTGTCAATTTCCAACTTAACGAAGTTGGAATGAGTTGAAATTTGTTGAGCCGCATGGAAATGGCATGTTGATCCAAAGTCACGCTTTGTCGTGAGCTAAGCCATTTTTTCTCATTTCGAAGTCGTTTAGATGGATTTTCGAGCCATTTTCCCTAATTTCACCGTGATCAATGTCCTATTCCTTCAACTTCCTAATGTTGTGCCTCTTTTATTGTAATTACCGTCTCCATTTATTAGTAATTACAAATAAAATTGATCCAAATTACCATTTTCCCTCATGAATGTCAGTTACATATTTCAACAATTGACATCAAAGTTCCATATTTGAAACTTCACGAAGAAGGTTTCCTAGTAGTATCCTTTTAATTTTTTTGTAAGTGTTGTAGGTTTGCTTTGCATGTAGTCATGGGTAGACAGGGTTGGACGTAGGGTAGGTCCATTTAAGTGATGATGAACTAATTCGAAGCTTGGAGCTTAGTTGTGAATTTTCATGGAACTTTTGGTGGATTTGCTCTGTTGTTGGCTTGGAATCCATTTGGTTTTTTCCTCTAGCATAGATTGTCATAATATGGGTGGACATGGGTTAGGTGTTTTCATAATATGTGACGTACTTTGTGATCCTTAGTTTGATTGCTAAAATGGCGAATTCCAGAGATACACAGTTCTATTAAATGATAGTTGAAGCTCAACAATTCACAATTCACAGCAGCAATACACAAAATCAAAAATACACAGCTACTCAGCAACCGAAATGAAAGCGTACATGAAAGAATCACGCAGGGTAAATCACAAGCCAACGAACCAACGATTTCGAGCTTGGGGAGGGAGGGAGGCCGAACAAACTAGCGATTTCGTCAGGGGAGGGGAGGAGGCTGAACGAACCAACAATTTCAAGCTTGGGGAGGCTGATTTCTAGAAAGAACCATCAATCAAGAGCTTGGGGAGCTGGGGTTTGATCAGTTGGGGAGCTGTGAATTTAGGGTTCTTAAGGAGCTTTAAGGTTCTTAATTTGGGGCTTTAGGGTTCTTGAGGAGGAGCAGCTTCCCCTTTTCTTTTGTTGGATATCAGATTGGGCAAAGAGGATTCTCCAAAACGATGTAGTTTTTGCCACATAATCGCCCCATTGTCACTCCAGTGAGCTTCAACAAGCTCTGGCAATCCATGTTGTCGCCACATCGTCCTTTTCCTGTCACCAATTGCCGGAAGGACTTAAATGGCCAATTATGTAAAAGTTTATGACTGAATCGACTTAAAAAATGTTGAGAACTAAATCGGTATAATTGGTAAAAAATTTAGGACTTTTTGGCAATTTTCCTCATGATAATCATTCTATTTTGATCAAATTTATTTTTTCTATTTCAGAAACTCGTTTGGAGTATAAATTAGTTTAGTAACGCAAAATTTTTTTAGAATAAATTTTTAGTTCAAAATTATGTTTCTTCATTTTTAGAATAGAAATAAAAAATAAAAAGTAATTCTCATCGCTCGTCCTCGCCGGCCCGCCATCATCCACTGCCGCCCGCCACCAGTCATCGGCGACAGCAGGTAGGCAGTCAGCCGCGGAATAGAGATTGAAAAGACTTGTTTAAATGATTGTGTCCTTATAAATTATCGTTCGCGCCTTTCTCCTCCCTCCTCCGCTTTTCTCTCTGCAATTTCTTGGGATGTCAACAATGGCCGAAGAGGCGAAGTCGGTAGCTAGACACTCGAAAGGCGAGAAGAAGAGGAAACTCAAGCACGCATAAGAGAGTCCGTCGAGACCTGGCGAGTCTTGCGATGTTGATTCCACGGATGAAGTCGAAGGACCAGTGGCGCCCATCCAATGGTGCCGAAGGATCGTGACAGAACCTACAGTTGATTCTGTCTTGCAGAACGACGACATCGACGTTGGAAAGTAAGTCTTACTCCATCTCTCTCTCTTTCTCTCTCCCTAGTGAGAGTTCTGACTTCTAATGGTTGCTGTTTTTGTCGCACAGAAGTCTGTGTGCGGAGCGCAAAGTTCAACCAATGCTTGGATTGCTATTAGTATGATGAAGAAGAGAGAAGGTACCGTTCTTACTATGAACTAATTCACGGTGATGGTTGTTGTCGATTACATTGAGAATTTCTCAGTATTTGTTTTGTGCTTCGAACTTAATTTGGAAATTATTCTGCTGTCTTTTCCATTTTGAAGATTTAGGAACAGGCGTTGAGAAGGAACACGCTAAGAATGGAATAAGTATCTTATGATTAAAATTGGAAGTTGTAATTGTTGAATTATCCTGATTTTTAGGAGCTGATTATTAGGAATATTCAATCCCTTGATTTGTGGGAAATAGCTGTATATAATTAGCTAGGAAATAATATTTTAGTATCTCTTGAGTTGTGAGATTATATTTGTATTATTCAGATCTGTTTTTTCCTTAGTTAGTACTTGTAGAAGTCCTATAAATAGCTTTGCAATCCTAGTGCAAAGATATTGAGAATGATCACAATTCTTTTCTCTAAATTCTTCATGGTATCAGAGCATCAGGCTCATTTTTCTGGGATAGTGTTGCAGTGCATCCTTCATTGATGCAATAATCTTCCAATTACAGCCTTCATTGCTGGATTTGTCTTTTTCCCTAAAACTTCACTCACTTGCTGCCTTTACTGCTTCTGTTTTCTTGCTCTTTCTTTCCAAGTACTTTCTTTGTGCTTGGAATTATCCATGTCTGATACAAAACTGACTGGAGATACTTCGGGTCAAATTGAGACCAACCATATGACCGGAGATCTACAAAATGTGAGAGCAACTTATAGGCTGAATGAAAAGAACTATCTCAAATGGTCACAATTTGTTAAGACCTATTTGAAAGGTAAAGGAAGACTCAGCCATCTTCTCGGAACAGGTCCAACACCAGAAGATCCCACGTTCAACACATGGGATGAGGCAGATTCAATGATCATGTCATGGCTTTGGGATTCAATGGACCCGGCCATAAGTGATACATGTATGTTTCTCAAAACTGCAAAGGAGATTTGGGATTCTATTCGCAGGACTTATTCAAAGGCTCGAGATGCAACACAAATATATGAAATCAAGGTAAAGACAAGTGCAACAAAACAAGGGAGCAAAACGGTGACGGAATATGCCAATTCCCTTCAAAATCGGTGGCAAGAACTCGATCATTATCGAGTATTTGAGATGAAGTGTCCAGATGATGCTGCAACTCTGAAAAACTTCATTGAAAAGGATTGAGTATATGATTTCTTGGCGGGTCTTAATTCTGAATTTGACCAAGTCAGGATTTAGATACTTGGAAAGGAAGAAATCCCTTCTTTGGAAGAGACGATCTCTCTGATACAGGCAGAAGAAAGTCGAAGGGGAATAATGCTAGAGCCTCAATTTGTGGAAGGCTCAGCATTAGTAACTCGTAATGCATCAACACTAGAAAAAGAAAATGTGGATGCTTTGAGGCCAACATGGAGGGAAAATCGAGACGGTTTGTGGTGTTCCTATTGTAAGAAGCCAAGACATACAAAGGAACGTTGCTGGAAGCTGCATGGCAAACCAACAACCTCAAGTCTAGAGTGGGGAAACAAAGGAGGACAACCAAGGCCCCAAGCTCATCTAATTGAGCAGTTCGGCTAGCAAATCTATCACAATGAAGGACAGGTGAAAGAATCTTTCAGTAGCGAGGAAATAGAGAAAATTAAAGGTTTTTTAGGGTCTCTTGATAAACCCTCTGGTGCATGTTCCTTAGCACTCTCAGGTAAGACTCTATTCTGTTTTTGTCTAAATGCCTCAGGAAAACTTTCAAGTGAAGCTTGGATAATAGATTCCAGTGCCACCGATCACATGACTCACACTCCACATTTTTTCAGTACCTACACCCCATGCCCAAGCAATAGGAAAGTAGTGGTGGCAGATGGTTCTTTGGCCACTGTTGCAGGAGTTGGTGATATCTATATTACACCTGTTCTAACTTTGAAAAATGTCCTCCATGTGCCGAAACTATCAGCCAACCTAGTCTCCATACAAAGGCTCACAAATGACCTTAAATGTCATGCTATTTTTCATCCTACCTACTGTGTTTTTCAGGAACAGGATTCGGAGAGGAAGATTGGACTTGCTAAGGAACGGAATGGTTTGTACTATCTTGAGACGCTGAGGATTTCGAAGAAAGTCATAAACAATTTTTCCTTGTCATTTCTTAGTGCTTCAAATAAGGATGTCATTTGGCTTTATCATTTTCGTTTTGGTCATCCATCTTTCCGTGTCTTAAATATCATGTTTCCTTCCTTATTTAAAGGATTAGATATGAGTTAATTCCAATGCGATACTTGTGAATTTGCTAAGCACACTCATGTATCTTTTCCTATAAACAACAAAAGGAGCTCTCATCCTTTTGATTTGATTCATAGTGACATTTGGGGACCTTCCACAATTCCAAATATCTCCGGGGCTCGATGGTTTGTTACTCTAATCAATGATTGCACTAGGGTCACATGGATATTCTTACTCAAACAACAATCTGATGTAAGTAGTATTGTTTCTAATTTTATGGTTCAAAATCAATTTGGAGTTAAAATTAAGAGCTTTAGATCATATAATGCTAGGGACTACTTTAATCAGATTTTGTCAACCTATTTCCAAAAGGAAGGGATTATCCATGAGTCATCTTGTGTAAACACACCACAGCAAAATGGGGTGGCTGAAAGGAAAAATGGTCATTTGCTCAACACTACTAGAGCACTGTTGTTTCATGGAAATGTCCCTAAGTCTTATTGGGGGGAAGCTGTCATTACATCTACATACATGATTAATAGATTGCCATCAAGAGTATTAGATTTCAAAACTCCTATGGCAGTTCTTTCTAGCTTTTATCCCCATTTTAGGACAACAAATAATCTCACACCTAGAGTCTTCGGTTGCACCTCATTTGTACATGTTCATAATCAGCAAAGGGGAAAACTAGATCCTAAAGCAATCAAGTGTGTCTTTCTTGGTTACTCCTCTACACAAAAGGGGTATAAATGTTATCATCCTCCTTTTCGAAGGACTTACATATCAGTCGATGTTACATTTGTAGAGAACAAACCTTATTTTGCTCAGCTTTATCTTCAAGGGGAGAAGTCAATAGTTGAAGATAAAGGCTTTGATGGCCTTAATCTTGACTTACCTCCTAATAATCTTCCAATCGCAGCTCTCACTTCTAATCAACAGGCTTCTCATGAATCAATTTCTGATGAATCAATTCGTGCTACTTCAATTCCAGACTCATTCTCTACAATTGAGCCTATTCCGAAACAAGAGTCCACTCCCGTTTCTCCCCGTATTTATGACTCTATGAGATTTTCTCAGGTGTACTCAAGAAAGGCAGTTGTTCCAGACCAAACACAAGTTCAATATTCCTATCCGAGTTTTGTAAATGAATTTCTGGTAAGTTCTGACTCTTCTTTGCATAATCAGTCAATTGATATGCCAGAAAATGACTCACATCTTCCTATTGCTATCAGAAAAGGTACTAGAGAGTGCACAAAGCGACCCTTATATCCACTATCTCATTATGTGTCACTTAACCGCCTATCACCATCTCATAAAAATTTCATTGTGAGTCTAAACACCATTTCTATTCCAAGTACTTTATCTGAGGCATTGCCTAAAAAGGAATGGAGGAATGCAATGAGGGAAGAAATGCATGCACTAGAAAAAAACTAGACTTGGGAGATTGTTGAAAAACCTAAAGGAAAAAATCTTGTGGGCTGCAAATGGGTTTTTACCTTGAAATACAAAGCCGATGGTTCTCTTGAGAGATATAAAGCTTGATTAGTGGCAAAAGGTTATACGCAGACTTATGGAGTAGACTATCAAGAGACATTCGCTCCAGTGGCAAAAATGAACACTGTAAGAATTCTACTTTCTTTGGCGGTTCACTTTAATTGGCAACTTCAACAGTATGATGTGAAGAATGCATTCTTACATGGAGACCTAGAAGAGGAGATCTACATGAGTATTCCACCAGGATTTGAAGGAGAAAATACAACAAACAAAGCATGTAGATTACGGAAAGCACTATATGGGCTCAAGCAATCACCTAGAGCTTGGTTCGGGAGATTTTCCAGAGTTATGAAAGCTTCAGGTTACAAACAGAGCCAAGGTGATCATACTCTCTTCATTAAGCATTCAACAAGAGGAAGAGTAACGGCACTTCTAATGTACGTCGATGATATTATTGTCACAAGTGATGATGAAGAGGAGAAACAGCAGCTAAAGCGATGTTTGATTAAAGAGTTTGAAATAAAAGAGCTAGGAAGACTCAAATACTTCCTTGGCATTGAAGTTGCTTACTCTAAACAAGGAATTTTTGTCTCACAATAGAAATATGTGACTGATCTCTTGAAAGAAACTGGAAAACTTGGTTGTAAACCAATAGCTACACCTATTGAGCCTAATCAAAGGCTTGGGAATGCAAAGGAAGAACCTGTTGTAGATCGAGAATTGTATCAGAAATTGGTCGGGAAACTCATCTATTTGACCCATGCTAGGCCTGATATTGCCTATTCAGTAAGTGTGATTAGTTAATTTATGCATGACCCAAGAGAATCACACGCGCAAGCCGTCAATCGAGTGTTACATTATTTAAAAGGAAGTCCTGAAAAAGGAGTCCTGTTCAGAAGAAATCAAAAACTGGTGCTCCAAGCTTATACCGATGCTGACTATGCAGGATCCATGGTGGATAGAAGGTCAATATCGGGTTATTGCACATTTCTTGGTGGAAATTTAGTGACTTGGCAGAGTTAAAAATAGAATGTAGTTGCAAGATCAAGTGCTGAATCAGAATTTCGAGCAATGGCCCAAGGATTTTGTGAGCTATTATGGCTTAAAATCATCCTACAAGACTTGAAAATCAAGTGAGAGGGTCCTATAAAGCTGTATTGTGACAATAAATCAGCAATTAATATTGCTCATAATCCCATACAGCATGATAGGACGAAGCATATTGAAATTGACAGACATTTCATCAAAGAAAAGATAGAAGAAGGGTTGATCTGCATGTCCTACATACCTTCCAGAGATCAACTAGCTGATGTGCTAACAAAGGGACTTAATGGTGGGATCTTTCACAAAATTATTTCCAAGCTAGGAATGGAAGACATCTATTCCTCAGCTTGAGGGGGAGTGTTAAATTATCCTGATTTTTAGGAGCTGATTATTAGGAATATTCAATCCCTTGATTTGTGGGAAATAGCTGTATATAATTAGCTAGGAAATAATCTTTTAGTATCCCTTGAGTTGTGGGATTATATCTGTATTATTCAAATCTGTTTTTTCCTTAATTAGTACTTGTAGAAGTCCTATAAATAGCTTTGTAATCCTAGTGCAAAGATATTGAGAATGATCACAATTCTTTTCTCTAAATTCTTCAGTAATAATTGTTGAATTTGAATTATCTAAGTTAGTCGAAATAATGGTCGAGTATTGAAGGTGGCGGTGGCTCTGGATTATGTCAGAACGAGAAATCAAAGAAGAGTGTAATGGGCCTGAACAAGATTGTGACAACTGTCTCATGTGATAGACTTTCTTAGCAACTGGATCCAGTCATCGATGATTTCATCGGGAAAGAAAGTCAAAGTTGATAGAGAACAGCATAATGTAGTTGAGGCATGTTTAGACGCGAGATGCTGGGAGATTTTCAAGTTCTTCCTGGAGAAAGTTATCTAGGTTGCATATTCCTCTAAATTTTCTCCAAAAGCTTTTGCAACCTATCTAGTTTGTCACAAGGCATGTGCTATTCAGGCTTAATGATTCACCCGTGCATGCAGAAGAGTCCTTTCTTACAGATGAAGGGTTTGCATTGTTTGATCTTACGGTTGATTGTGTTTCTTTGTCATATGCTTCCCACAATGTCACATCAAATAAAAGCCTGGAGCAATGAGTTTCAACTTTTCATACGGTGATTGATCTCATAAGCAGAATTTTTACAGATGATCTTGACAGCATGAAAGCAGGTGTTTTGGTTCTCTAGTACTCCTGCTTCATAGTTGGTCCGTTTGCCAAATTTTCGAGGATTCACCCAACTCAAATGTGGTTATAATGGCTCTGTACATAAACTTCTTGAGCCACTGTTGCAATTGTTTGTTCATCTACGTGGCAACATAAGTAATCCTGGTCTCACTAGCAGCCCTTTGAGGTCAGTTGGTGAAGTTTTGTCGAATGGGGTGTTCCATCCAATTCACGTTGAGGGCTTCTTGACATTGCATAGCTCTACAAGTATCTGTCTGCCAGCGAAGGAAAGTCTCAAAGATCATCATCATGAGTTAACATAGACATTTATTTGAGGAACTGCAAAAAATTATGGCTGCGAAGAAGGTGTTGGCATTGAAAGGTGTGAGTAAACTGTTTCATTTGCTTTTTAAGTAAGTAAGAAAACTCAGTGGATCTTCCGTGCCGATAGAAGGGAATAGTGCACCATCAGTTGGTGAAAGTTCAAACAAACAGGACATGGTTTATTTGGTCACAGATCTAAAATGCTATCCATGGCTAGTGATATAAATTCTAAGAGAGATTATTGCTTGGTTGATCTGAACCCAAAAGCTTGCAAATTGCTGTTTTATTTTATTGTGCAGATTAAGGAGCCTCTACTGATCAAGCGTAATAGCTATCTTCAGGGGAAGATGGAAGTGGAAGAATTGTTGAATGTTCAGCACATACTCCGTTCTATAAATTGGATAATTCATGGTATCATTGATGAAAAGGTCTATGTTAAGACCCAGGACATCTTGGTAGGAGCCTTTTTGGGGTTTTCTGAAGGAAGTTTACCATGCAATGATCTCACTATCAGCTAACTTTAGCATACTTTGGCACTCCAACCACCATTCAGATATCAGAATGCATAAGGGACTAGTTTCTTCTGTAGTCAAGGAGCTGGTTGCTGCTGTAGGTTGTCTTCTTGACATAGAATACTAGGTTATTGAGGAAGACCTAGAAAGCTTGTGGCATTTGTTGCTTGTACACTTGGGTACGGGGCTTTCTGTAAATGATTCATCTGTTGGAAACTCATTAATAGGCTAGATAATCAACCTAGGATGCCAGCTTCAGTCTCCTCAGTGAACTTTGCCAGGTTTATAAATCATAATAATAAAAAGGTCGAAACATCTGTTTAATTTCTGCCTCGATCTGTTCATATGAACCCATGCTCAACCATTCGGAAATTTTTGTGTCTAATTGTTGTTTGGATCTTTTCAATCTTTGGCTTGTTGCTTATTTAATGTCCTTTGCATGATGGAGGTGACCAATGTCATTATTTCTCTTAGCAAAGCTGCGGGATTCTTAGCAAATTGGGAGCTTAATGGCGAGAGCAATCCCAAAATGTTAGTTGTCATTCATGCCTCATAGGAGGAATATGTTAAATTAGTGGCAATATTACTTTGCTCGCAAGAATTTAAGGTGGCTGTTCATAAAGCTGTTGTATCCATACAGAGGGGCAAGTAAATGGATGCATTCGGCATTCGGCAGAAGATATATCAGAATCTTTGGGATGGATGAAACTTTTGTTGCTCCAAGAATGTTGGAGAATGATCTGGCTGTGGGAATATATGGAGATGTGCTAAAATTAGCTTGAACCTGCACTGTGAATTTTTGGAATAAGGTTTGACTGAGATATACAGTTGTTTACTAGATTCCATCACTGTGACAGCCAGCAACAGTGTGGCAGTTGGATCTTTTATAAACAACTTGACGGCAGTGATACGTCCTAGCTCAAGTAGTTTGGTTGAATCACAGTCAGGAAGCTTAAGTGCGTTCCTTTGTCATTATCAGGAAGTAATTTTGACAAGAAATTGGTTGATAAAATCACATCAATGAAGTTTGGCTTGTCCAACCATTAGGCTTTTGTGTTCTTTTGATTGTACTTGTCATGTCGAATCTTCTTTTTGACTGTACTTGTCATGTCGAAGCCTATACAGACAAGCAATAAGCCTTATGCCTCCAAATTCATCAATACAGATGTCAGCTTTTATTGTCAATTTATTTACATCATGTTCCGGAAAAGATTGGACTGAGAGGGATGATTTGCCAGATGATGGCTATTTTTGTGGGTTATCAAACCGTCAGCTGATGTTCTCATTGTTATTCAATCTGTATCCAATATTTATCTTCAAAATAACGTTGCAGATTGCTGTTGTCTGGTTTATCTATTGTATGCTTCAGAGACTGGCTGATTTGAACAGGCAGATAAAATCTGCTGAGTTTGTGCTACAGAGCAAGGAAGAATTGCTGTGTAACCTTTCTCTTGATGGTGCCCAACCATTCAACTCTGTGCGGAAAATGTCAAAAGTGGGAAGAGAATGTTGTAAACTTGAGACAAGAAGCACAAGGCCTTGCTGATTTCGTAATGAGATACCTGACTTCTCTGGTGAACGATCATCCTCTACATATTCCGTGGCAAGCACTAATAAAAGTGCCTGGTTTCTGTATGTAAGTAATCAGTGGGATTTTGGTCTGGGCTCTATAAATGAAAAACACTGCTCACTGCAATTTGATGGATCATATGCCAGAGCATAGATATCTGGTGTATTCATGCTTCCATAAAGAACCTTAAGATGTTCTCCTACTTTTTGATCCACTTTTCTCTTCTTGCTATAACTGAAAGTCCTTTCAAGTGCAGAACTCCCAGTGAGATGTTCTACAAGTTGGTACACCAAATCTCATGTGAAGTTCTACATCACTCTTTTTCATGAGCATAGAGTAAGAAAATGCCCATGGTCTTTTTATGAAATAATTACCCATTTTATGTTCAATTGCAGAAGCATGTCCAAGACAGGATTCTCTACTTCAGTTTTCACGAATATTTGTCTGCGGAGATGTCCTTTTCTTTTTAATTTACAGTCCTTTACTTATCCTTATTTTGTGTTGGTATCAATGATTGTGTAGGAATTTTGCTCGCCTTTTGCATTAGTTTGTCCATAGGTACTTGGCATCAAGGCTTTGTTGCGTGATGGAGACGTTAGCAGGGTCATTATCTCGTAGTGCTTCGTTTGGGAAAGTTGATCCCCGCTCATCACCTAATTGATCTCATTGTCTAATAGAACTTCAGAAGTCACTATTGGTTGATTCAGGCAGCAAAAACACCACAGCTATTACTCAAAGTGACTGCTCCCTTGTTCAATAAAGAACCTACTGATGATTGCACTGAAATAAGAACATCTCAAAGTGTTATAATAATTAAATATTAATCAATGCTTTCATCTAACAGTTTAAATTTTTAGAGTAGTTGGTAATGGTCCTACAAAATCTCACATGCTATCAGAGCAGGAGGTCTTGAGTTTGAATCTTTCCAAGCTCCTATTTGCCTTCTTAATTATATATTTCCACGCTTAGCACTAGACAAAAAGAGTAGTTAGCAGTGGTCCCATAAAATCTCATACAAAATATTGATTAATCTTTTTAGTCGGATGCCAAAAGACTATTTAAGTTCGAGATCATTCAAGCATTATGCAATTCACGTTATTAATGTTGAAAGGTAAATCTGGTTTCAATGAATCTATCCGTTGTTCAACACTACTTCTAGCAGAGCTTTAGTGTTGGTCTTAAAAATTTTAACAATGATGACAGAGCTAGAAGTTGGACTAGTTTTGTAGTTTAGGATTTCCCATTTCCTTGTAGGTTTCTGTTTTAAGGTCATGGCATGTCAAAAAGAGAAGATTTTTAGGATTGCATGCATGATTTTATCGTAGTTTTGGATAATTTTCATGCAGCCTAGGACCATTTAGATGTTTTGAAAAGCTGGGGAAATTGCATAGGTATGCAAGCTTGACTGGAGCATGCATGGAATGAGATGTGCAATGATTTAAGTAAGAATGCGTATTACATTTCGAAAATAATAGAATTGCATGGTCTTATGTTTAGTTAAGTTAGGCATGGTATGTGAAGTGTATATTGACGCCAGATGTTTGACCTCGCTAGTTGGACATATGCGATGTTTGTGGAATGTGGATGCCTCTCGAGTTGGGATGCTTCGAATGATGGGGGGTTGGGATCGAAAGAGGTGGCCAATGCCTTCTGAACGAAATGCTTGGAGTGCGATCCGAATGCCTTCGGAGTGAAGATGCCTAAACAAGAGGTGTGAAAGCCTTCTCATGATAGGTAGGCTAGTATCTCGATATTAGAAATTAAACAATATGGGATGGCTCATCACATCGTTTGACGTCTGATATCTAAAGCCTTCATGTATCATTTATCTTATGATATCAAGATGATAGCCGACCTGTTAAAAGGAGGCTTCTGGACCTCTTGTCGAGATATTTTCACTTCAAAAGCAACCGAATCGCACTCTAGGCATTTCCTCCAGAAGGTGGTGACCGCCTCTGATCCCAACTCCCATTATCCGAAGCATCACAATTCAAGGGGTATTTACACATTTCACAAACATCGCATACAGCCAACTAGTGGAGTCAAACATCCGCCTTTATAGTGCACGCTCATACTATGCATAACTCGACTAAACGCAAGACTATACAATCCTATTATTTTTTGAATCTAGTATGTATTCTTACTTAAATCTTTGCACATCATATTCCATGCACAATCCAGCCAAGCATGCGTACCTATGCAATTTCCTAAATTTTCCAAAATATCTAAACGGCTCAAAGACTAAATCCTGCATGCAATCTTAAAAATCTTCCCTGTTAGAGATTCCATCACCTTAAAACAGAAACCTACAAGGAACTGGCAAATCCTAAACTACAAAACTAGGGCAGTACTTGCCTAAACCGTGGTATTCTGATCAAGGTGGTGGCCATCTCTCCTCCCTAAACCCACGGCAACAAGTCCACGGCAGCAACTTAGAACTCCTCCCTAATGTCAGCGGCAAGTCGCGGCTTGGCTTCTATTTAGGGCGGCACTTTGCGGCTCCAATTCAGCTCCTTCAGTCAAGAGTTATAGAGGATTTGAGTGATCGTTAGATGAGAGAACTAAAGGGAAGAGGGTGGAGAGGAAGACCAGGCTTATATAGCCCAGCCATCTCTCTGCTGACGGCGCCACTTGGCTGAGCTGGCCGTGCTGATTGGAACGGCTGGTGGCCGGGCAGAGCCGCCCCATTGGGGGGCTTGGGCGGTGGCTGCATGGCCACCAAGTGGCAGCGGCAGACCAACCCCTTCAGCTAGGCTGATAGGGTAATAATCAAAAGCTGCAGGGCTAGGGTGAGGGGAAATGATTGAGCTACAGACAATGATGAGAGCAAAATGCATGCATGACAAGGGGCGGAAGTAGCTTGTGGAGGGTGCTAAGGCCACCTCTTGGGCTGTTTGGTGGCCGGCCAGGCGGAGAGAGGCTGTCGGTGGTCATTTGGGCGGAAGGGAGAGCTCTCATGGCGGTTGTCCAGGTGGACGGGCTGAGGGAGAGCTCCCGTGATAGTTGTTCTGGCAGACAGGCTGAGGGAGGGCTGTCTGGCGGTCGTTCAGGCGGGCAGGATGAAGGAGGGAAGTCCGGCAGCCAACCAAGCGGACGGAGCTAGAAGTTGGGTCAAAAAGGGCTAAAATGTAGTACTAAGTGGCTAATTAAACTATCCGTCTGGTGAAATAACTAATAGAACACGTTAAGATCACTTATGGGCTGTTTGAAGTCTATCGGGCGGAGGAGATGGGCAGACGAGGTGTGAGGTGGGGGCGGACATGGCGAGGGTATTCTGGGCGTGCCTTGGCTGAATCAACCATCCCGAGATTGTCCAAGACTAAACAATTGCTTCCGGGGCTTATTCAACTCAATTGCATCCCAATTCAGCCCAAAATCCTTTGTCGCTTGGCTATCGTTCGTCTAACCAATTCATACGATGCGATTGGGTTCGAGGAATGTCACAAAATGCGATCGGAGAAACCATTTAAGATGCTTCAGGGGACATTGTTCATGATGCGACATGCTTTTTGTACAATGGTATCTCAAACTTGCAGCTGGCAGCTTGCTGGACTTTCAAGGTGCCTTATTCTCATCTATACATAATAAGCACTTCAAGTTGTTCTTAAATTGTCGAAACGCTTTAAAACATTTAGTTGAAGCATCTTTTAGTGATAATATAGAAATAATTGAACATCCGCTGAGTGCCCTTATATCTGAAGGATTATTTTCTCATGTGGCTTTTCAAGTCGGCAGTTTTTGTGGGTGGGCCTCAAGAGGAACAGGGAGAATCTAATTCTGGCAAAGTGAATCTGTCTTTAATGGACCGCACATGATATACATTCCTAATATGGCAAGTATCACTTTTGTCGAACACTTTCGCCGATTATGAAGTCTAGCATTGTAAGAGGAAGAAGGTTCTGATATAGACCCAGGGGTTATAAATTTAGTTGAAATAGGTTTATGTTGGGATTCTTCTAAACATTCTGAAGCTTGGAAAAGCATCTTTCTTGTTGCACAGAGTATGAAAGAAGAGAGAAAAAGATTATTTTGTTCTCTAAAAGACTCTTTTCATGATAAAAAGGCAAATGTTGATCAGAACTCGTCAGATATGACTAATTATCTACTTTTATATTTTGCCTGAGTGGTTACTTTTGGGGCTTAGCATCTTCTGTTGACCATATTGATGCAAAAGATCGGGTTCACAAAGTTATATCCTCTCATCGGAAGCTTGAACCTCTTTGCAAGTTCAGCCTCTTTATCGACATGTTTACAGATGCAGTTAGTATCTTTCTGCGGATTATGCTTGGTCAAAATGATCAGCAGCTGGGATATTTAGGTCATGAGCAAAGTAGTAAAATGTTGAACTGCAGCCAGGACATATTGGGAACTGATGGTCCGTCATATAGTGACGCTTCCCCTGTCCCTAATTTACCCAGCAGCAGTAAACGGAAGGACATTGTGACAACCTTCCTAGAGTCAGCTGGCTTTACTAATTGGTCAGTGTTTACTGATGTTGGCCCTCAGTTGTCACATGTGGGAGAGATTGTGTTGCCAGCATTTCACAAAAAGTTAACTTGTTTGATCTGCAATATTTAAATAAGGCCTTTTTACAGAAGTTGCTTAAAGGTGATAATCCTGAAGTGGCATTTCCGCTCAGGCACTTATTTATTGGTTGTTCAGCCATTCTAAAGCTCACGTTAAAAGATCAGACTCTTCTGTTATCAACAACTTTGGTGTGAACTTTTATGGCAATGGCACCATTCCTGATCTTGGAGTTGGTTAATAGTTTTGAACTGCCACAGCCATCATCATTTTTTTCTTAGACGGTGCTCTGCAGTATTTGGAAGAATTAGGGAGTCATTTTCTCTATACAAATCCCCCGTTGTCCAGAGATGTGTATGCCAGACTGATAAAATTGCAGTTGGTGGCTCAAGGTAATTTCATTGTGCTACAAGGGAAAAAGATATAGTTTAATGACTCAGGAGACCGTGTCAAGCATCAAGTCAGTTCCTGGTCATGTGAGACTAAATACATCAAAAAGATTATCCTCTGTAGTGTTGCCTAGATGACATCAAAGCAATGTTGAGAACATCATTTACCATTTACATCAAGAAGGCAGCAGAGTTGCATCTCTTATCCACTGTCCAAACAATAGAGAGAGCATTAGTTAAATTGCAGGAATGTTCCACAGCTATGTTTGGCATTACTTTTGGAAGGGCAGGAGGGACTGTCTGACCTGTTGTTGCAGCTGGCATTGACTGAGGATAGAGAGAATTTGATGATCCATGGTTGTTTTACAAAATAATTCGTATAAAATTGAAAAAAAAATCTGTAATGGGGGTGGAAAATAATAAATCAATCTCATAATCTGATTCCTGGGTGATTTAGATAAATATTGTTTCCCTTTCTCTTTTCCTGTTTCAACAATCCATGATGGCTAGAAACACACGTATTGAATGAGAGAGGGGTCCAATAATCTATACTTTGCTGTATATGTCCAGAGTGTCATTTAAAATAAAAAGAGAAATATCAGACATTCTCCCTGTATACATCTGTATCAGGTGGCAATAATGTTATCTTTAAATTTTTACTAATGTAAGCCTCAACCATTGAATTCCTTCCGTAGGTCAGAAACGTTTTGTGTGTGGTCAGGAGACACATTCAGAGCCTTTTGGCTGGTTTGTTCAATATAAATCTGCATGTGTGAAGTCCACTAATTTCAAGTGAGAGTTCACCTGGCAAGGGCTGTGATCCTGACCCAGGATTAGTCACTGCGTGTACATTGAGGTACTGATTAGGGCTTCAGGAAGACATGCTCTCTTTTGATTGGTACCTTGGCATGTTGCCCAGATGTTATGTATTCGTGCAGCGCCGTTCCAGTTCTTCTGTTTTCAACTGAAAGATCTGATTGCTTCTGGATCTTTTTTTTCTGCGGAGAAGCTTAACATTGATCGGCTGTTTTCAGTGAAGCTACATGCTGCCTGTTGCCAATTGTTATGTACTGTTTTTAAGCATCACGAAAGGTATGTTGTGCTTCACAAGTTCTTCAGTCGTTTTCTCAGTAAAAAATCGGTTAAGAAACCTTATCAGTTAGTTTAGGTGGCAAAATAATCAGTGTTATCTATTGGGGAAAAAAATAAGGGGGAAGTTCGGGGCATGCCCCTTAGATGTGTCTTGTTGAGTGAGGATGAGAAACAAGAACTGGAGAGAGGTTGTTTTCGAAATAATGGCATGTGGTTATTTAAGTGTTTTTTTTTTAACTGCAGTATACCTCTTCTCACTAGTGTAAACTCTCTCTCTCTCTCTCTCTCTCTCTCTCTCTCTCACGCATGCACACAAGCACGCGTACACACACAGAGACATAAACACGCATATAGAGAGATCATATGCTCACACAAGATATCATTGTCATCTTTCATTGCCCTTTCTTCCACCATTGGAGTGTTTCTTTGCTGAAAATGTAATTTGTCGTTGTGTGTTTTCTAGTGAATGCAAAAGAGACAGAGCTTTGCTTCAAGATTGCACTTCTGTTCTTCTCAATTGTTTGGAGACTGTAAACATGGACCTGGTGGTCAGGCGAGGCTATCTTTGATGGTATGTACAAGAACGGGTCAAATGTGCATGTTCCCTCCGGAGCATTTATGAAGAGGTGACTCATAATTAAACTGTTTGCTTTCTGTGGTAATGATATGCTGCAATTCCTTAGTTGTGCTTTATGTGCATGTAATGCATATTCTTGTTCACAAGTTGCTCTGCAGTCCTTACAATGCTGGCAATGACTATGGGGCGATGCAGACCAACTTGGCTGAGAGTTTTTTACTAGATTTTGTGAGGCTTGAATATTATTCAATTATGGCAAATGTCATCATTGAAGTATTTGTTACATTATTCTTTTCTTTTTGGTGGTTGAAAACTCCTATCCTCATTGACACGTTCCCACCACTCTTTTGAGTCCCTCTAACTCTATGCTTATTGATTTCCTGTTAATAATAAGAAGGTTAGTTTTCTTTTGTTGGAGAACTTTTTTTCCTTGTTAAGTGTTCAGTTGCTCATAACCTCATTGATGAGTTCCGCTTCATTTCACCTCTATATGACAGTTTCCTAAAGCAGAGTGGTTCATTTGAACCTTTTGCAATGACCTTGTGAACCTTGGTGCTTGGGTGAGATTTATAATGTTTGTGTCAACTCTTTATGCATTAGCACTGAAAGAGGTAGTCTATTGAAAATGGGCACCTGATCTACAAAATGCTGGAAAATTCACAAAACTATGTGACTTTAGGATCCGAAGTTGGTCTAGTGGTTTGAAGATGAGAGGTAGTTGATGAATTATACTTCTCCGAGCAATTAGCTAATTAAGAAGTGCAAGAAGTGCAAGAGTGCATTCTTCGGTTGACCAATATTGGATTGCTTTCTCTGACCTTTGTCTGTATCCAAGCCTCAAAACAGAAGGTGGGCATTTAGTGGGCACTTCACAGAAAATATCCGAATCTCAGTTTTAACTCTTTATGTTCTAAAATGGTGATTGATAAATGCCTTGGAAATATCAGTGCCCAAACCATGATTTTCATGAATATGGTACAGTCTTCTGCTTAGTTATCTTATGTTCTGATAATTTCATCCTTTCACAGTTAAGGCAGCAGGAAGTTGTATGTGGGCATCATTGTTTTAAATTCTTGTTCAATCGCACTAATACATGTTTGGAATGTGGTCCCATTAAGGCTGGGTTTAGAAGCTGCCTTCCTTTGGTGTTCACTTTATGTTTAATTAAGTGAGCCTGGTACGTGTTTTGATACTAAAAGAATGGTTGTACTCTTTTACTCTTTATCACAGAGAAATAGATGAAGCTTTGATTCCCAAGTTGTTTGCTTTAATTGATGCTTGCTCGGCAGATGATCTTCAATATCTTCATAGAGTATTTGGAGGTATGCTTTTATAAGCTGACCAGGCCATGGATTATTTTCAATGGACAGCATTTTCTTTTTCAAGCTTCATATGTTGCAACTTTTATCTATACACATGAGGTTCTTGCAGATGCACTTTGGTGTCTCCGCAGCATGACTAGAAAGTATACTTTTAGTACAAAGGAAAAGTTTGATGTGAGGGTACTCCCTTTGGATCGGTCCTGTCTGTCAGATTAAATAATCTTTTCAGGTTTTTCTACAATGAAGACATTTTGGTGGGCATCGTTGCTGCTGCCTTTTTTCTTTTCTTTTGGTTGTTGGGGGGGGGGGGGGGGGGGGGGGGGGTGGATATAAATTCTGCAAATGATCCTGTTATAAGGACAATGAAGAAGTGCCTGGAAGACAGGAATGACTAAGTTATTCGCTTCGCTCTGTTGCAACTCATTAATCACATGACTGGAGTATCATCGATTCATCATATGCTTGAAGACAAATGTCGTAGTGTATCACCAGGATTCACCAGGATAGAAAAGACATATTAAGCGTGAAAGATGACCTTTTCTCATAATTTCTTGAAGTTACTAGAAAATTTCGATAGGGGAAGACAATTTGACACCCAGGCATGAACCGGCTTTGTCAGGATATTGGATTATAAGCAAGTAGGTGATTCATGCACATTCGATTCTTATATAGTAAACAGCCACACCATGCAATTTCAAGTATTCTCCAATCTTGTGTAAATGGCCTCACTACGATTGTAACATTTTTAACTTGTTTCTGTGATTTTTCCATTTTTGCCTGCGTGTTCTATTTTTCCAAATAGAAGTTGCACCGGAATAGAAGCAATGATAACGGGTATGATTCACTTTGCTTCTTCATGTTTTTCATTTATTTTCTAGTTGAGATAATGTCCGATCTCGCTTGGATTAACCATACACTTCTATCTTATATATCCCTCAACATGCAGTTAAGGAGAATCCTCTGTTCATAACAATTTGCCGGCATCGCAGTGCAAAATGTGACCTCATTTTGACTAAAATCGTACGATGCAAGGAAGCAAAAACGGGAGGCTTTTACTTATATGCCGTCTTGCATCATATTTTCTCCATACTGACTGTATTCCAGCGACTTATCAGATGGTACGGTAGCTGCGACTCATCTTTACATATGGCTAACCCATATTTTGAGCCTCTCGTTTAATGTATCTTCTATGGAGACTAGATCAGGTAGAAAAAGGCCTCTTAGTGTCACAGCCCAACATGCCTGTTTATGATCCTATAAAGTCACAGAGAGAGAGAGAGAGAGAGAGAGAGAGAGAGTATGCTCGCTGTGCCCCGTTACTCGACCTTTTAATTGTCTACCCTGTTTATTCTCATCAAGAACCAGAAAGATTATCAAATGGTTCACTATCACTACCATAAATGCAAGCCTCAAGGACCTTTGCCATACCCAGTTCTCCTTTTCTTGGCCTTGGTCTTTCTCTTTATCCTCTTATCGAAATTGATACCGTCCGAGCTCTTTGAAGCTCCTGAGATCAGGATCAATTGGGCACTCTTGGCTGTTCCAATAGCCATCTTAGCCTTGGTCCACTGGATTACTTCCATGGAGAAGCGCCCGGCACCATGTTGCCGTTGCTGGAAGACCCACAATTGCTATTGCTATTAACCACCGTTGGCGATGCCAGCGGCGTCTGTGCTGGTGATGTTTGTCCCGACTCTTGAAGGCATCTGCGTTCTGGTACTTACTCGTGCATGAATCACTTCTTGTTTTTATAGCTGTGTAGTTTATGTCTACCAACAATCTACGAGCTGGAGAAAAAAGCTTTGAGGTTCTTGTTTTGTCGTGGTAGTAAACAGCGAAAAGAAGTTATCACAATCAATACTGATCTGTTGAATTGCGAAGGCAACTTGTGTATGCTCTTTCAACTGAATTCTGGATGATAGTCCCTTTGGAGCAGACTTCCATCGCGGCGTTTGTTCCACTTTCAGACGTTCCGTTCTCCAGAATGCCGAGAAACTTAATACGGAAAGATGAGTCGAATGCATAATACGTTTTCATTTACAGAAAACCAAGATTGTTTTCCAAGATCAAGCACGATAAATCACGAGGCCCTTTCGGGGAGCTGGATTATCTCTATCTCTAATTGTCATGAGAATTATCAAGCCAGGGTGATCTTCTTCCCCTTTGTCAATGTTCTGCAGATCGTTTTCTACCAAGTTTGCCACATGTTGATATTTTTTCTTTCAGCTAAGGTAAAAACTGAATGATAATGCCTGCTAAGTTAAGTTTCATCACAACGTAAAGGGAAAGCTCTATTGGGTTGGCCAATTTGAGTAACCCCTAGATCCATCTGTCGCAGCAAGCAATTATGGCTGTCGGTATCAAGCCCTAATGGAAGGTATCTTATTGGGTTGGGACCATTCTCCATCACATGTTGACACTCTCCATTTTTCTCATGAAAAAGGAAAAAAAAAAAAAAAAAGCATTTTCCATTGCTGTTTGGGTCGGCAGCAGATGTGAAGCATTCACTCGGAGCCACTGTTGTAGTGCCAGACTCTCGAATCCCATGTTATTTCATTAGGTCTTCACTCGATAGAGACGATTAATATGCTTCAAATTGGCCCTTCACCCTTCAAACCCGTCTGACAAACAGCGTTTAATCAAACTCCAAAACCTACTAAATCAAAATCGAGCTCTTATCCATCCTTAGATGGATTACCTTAGGAAAAATTTCATTTTTACGACGACCCAACATCGGCCACAATGAGAATTCGCCGTTTGAAATCAGCAAACGACGAAAATGAATATCAAGATACCTGCATTTTACTGGACGAAGCAATAGATGAACCAGAACCTTCTAAATAACATGATGTGGTATTGGGCATGAGATATGGTTTTGTTGACCGTTGCTCTATGCAGGGCAGGGTTAGGTGCCTTTGCGTGACTTTGGCCTTTTGCTATTGCAAAGTCTTTGCGACATGTTGAAGAATGCGAAGCCACCACAGTGATGTAATGCGATGGCTAACCAAAGAAAAGTCGTGCCATTTTGCGGATGTGAAGCACCACCTAACACTTTTTTATACAGACAATCCACCATGTGCCCACCGAAAGTGACGTGCTTATGGATCATGTGATCGCTGAAAGCCATGCACATTATCTTTCTCACCTCCTTTATCAAGATCAGATGTTATCCCCCCACCGAACGTGCATGATTGTACTGATGTCTCACGTTGTCGTTAAGCTCTCCTTCTGGCTTGGTCACCTACCGGTCATTGGGCAAGTGCTCTTGAGCCCTTGCCAACCATTGGGTGAGGGCTCGTGAACCTCACTCACAGCTAGGTGAGGCTTGTGACCCTCGTTGTGGCTAGAGAAGGTTGACGGCCCTTGTTGGTTGATTCCAAGGTTTGCAAGCCCTTGTCGACTACTAGGGGAGGGCTCATGGTCATCGCCCAGTGCCCAACAAGGATTGTTGGGTCTCGGTTAGTGGCTGCTAGCCCTTAAAAAATAAAATATATATATTATGAAAATTTGTCCACATCATTGTTAGCCACACTAGTAGAATAGTTGGATTTTATGTCCATGATTTTTGGCTAAAACTAACCAGATTGACTCAATTAGTAAAATATTAGAAAAATCGAGAGACTCAATTGGTATCATTAAAAAGTTTAGAATTAAACTGGTAAAAATATGATAAATTTGAAACTTTTTGAACAAATTTTTCAATCCTATAGATATGTGAAATCTATGCTCGCCAAATGGTGCCATGCACTTAAATTTACATGTAATAGTGTCCATCTCTTACCTGAAACGTGTCATTTAGGGATATCACAAAGGGGTTTGTTTAGATATAAAGGAGTCATCTTTTCACTCTACAAGGATCAAGGCCAATTGAATTTTCGTTACAGCTCCATAACAACAATATTTACCCAAGAGAACTCAGTGAGGCCTATCATCTTTTTCCACCTAAGTCCAGCGGGAGGACCCTTCAATTGACAATGCTTTTCATCGTCAGCAAGCGATGGCTGACAAAGCCCCTTTCCCTAAATTTCTTAAGAAGTGAAGAGGACAGATTTGGACATCTAATTGGAATTCTTGAAAGAGAGAGACTTTTGCATTGACGCACTAATGAGATGCTCTTTCTAAAGCTAGGCTCGAGAACTTCATGTCATCATAAGTGTATAAAGATATTGTTAAGAAATCGCTTGTCGATTCCACAAAATCACGCGAACAAACGATCTACCCAAGCATAATATAATAATAAAGAAATCAAATCTGAAGAAGACACCAGAGAATTTGTTATCGAAGTTCACCCAAACTTGGGTTACGTCTCCGCGCAGAGGCACTTTGCGAATCCACTAAATTTTGAAGAAAGATGAATGCAACCACAATCTTTTCTCAAGATCAGCGCACAAAGAGATTGAGAATACTCACAAAGAAAAAACTCTCTTTTTCTCTTTCTTTTTTTTCTCTCTTTTTCTTTCCTCTTTCTTTTTACATCTTACGCTAAAATAGGAAACGTAATATTACTAATATAAATATATTACTTTTAACCTAAAAGCAAATCTATATAAAAGACAAAATAACGATCACGTAATATCTTACGTGATATTTGCGTAATATTTGGCTTCACTGTCAACAGATATATCCCCAAAAAGAGAGGCTTTGCTTCACTCCGGCATCATCTATTGAAAATAAGAAAACAAGGTTCTCTTCCTTTTCATGTTAGAAGCTTCTTTGCCAATATGTTTACCCTCTTTCATCTCCTGTTCCTGTGGTTCCAATAGGTTCAGAAAGACTCGCGCCCAATTCCTCCTTAGAACCCATCAAGGGGGTCCTTGGCCTCGGAGGCGGAGAGTGGCCGCGGGGTCAAAAGTTCTTCAATTCATGAATTATGAATTATGAAACAATTTGTTGATAAACCTTATTCCACTTGGAGAAATAGTACACAATCTGACTAAGTCGAAATATTGACAGCATAGCTGCCTTTCCCTAAGTTACCAATTTGCCTTTATCGAGCCAAGATAGAATCAAGTACAGTATTGCAGCCAGCGTTTATTTTCTTGAATTACTCCGTCGAATTTAGTTTTATGAGCGATTATTGTGTAAAATTTGACATGATCAAATGAATAATTTCACTTTTCGGAAACGACATTATTTTTAATGGGCACGTACCAAGGTTATAGTACAAAACGGTATTTACATGCACAAATCAAGGTATTCTCGTTTTGCTGGTTCTATGCGAGTCCTTACGACTGGGTGCAGGTCCATTGAAATCAAGCCACTGAAGGACACAACTTTAAACATTAACCAACAAAAATATTAATTTGATAAAACAGTAAATTGAGTACAACACCAAAACACTTAGAATTCACCATAATTATATACGTCTCCAAAACTAGCAAGTAAATAAGGACTCATCCAACTATTTAAACTCATACCCAAGATTCAATTATCAAAGTTTCCCGCCATTAGCGCAATGTTCTTGCCCTATTTGCTAACAAAAAAGCCTAAAAAAGTATTTGAGATTAATGGTATGAGATCCTGATGAGTAGTACAAATCTTTTTGAAGCAAATCGACTGTCCATTATGCATATTTATATATAAAAATTTCTATAATTCATTGATCACAAATCTAGCATATATAACATATATACAATATAGAAAACGAGTTATCTCAATCAACAATACTTTATACATATAAGATCAATCAACAATCTCCAATCATATATCAATAATATATTACATCGATCAATCTCTATCAAATCATTCATCAATGGTCTATTTTATTGACTAATCTAGTGCTTAGTATTCAATTATGGTCGAGCTTAACAACCCGTCAAAAAGTCGACCAAGATTCTTCTTTGGCTGGCTCTCTATTTGTATCATTTGGTGGGTTGGACCAACAAAATCCCAAAAAAAGATTGTGCATACTCAATCCGTGAGCGGGTTCCAAACACAGTGACATGAGCATAAGCCCTTAGCTCATCCTCCAAGAACTCACAAAACAAATCCAAAATCTATATCATATGTGAAATTCCCTAACAAAAAGACAACCATTCGCAACTCCATTCATCAACTAGTATATCTTTCATGAAGCATATCTCAGATTATTTCAAAATTCACTTCATAAATCAGATTCGCAAAGCAATATATAACCTTTGATAATATCTTTCATAAAAGGTTTTGGAAACAATTTGGGAATAATAACAAAATAGTAAATTTCCGATATGACTTTGTACAACAAATATACTTTTTTCTCTAATTTCGTTATACATCAAATCATCGTCACTTTCATGGCATGAGTTCACAAATTCTTGTAATAGATAAACACAATTCGCCTAGTTTGCAAAATCTAATAACGTAAGCTACTCAAGTTGTAGACTTAAATTCATCCTAATCAAGTGAGAAACGGGTATCAAAGCAAACAATTGTCTTAATCAAAGCTCATCTAAAGCAAACTTTTTCGATACTTTTGTCTTAATCAATGGAGACAAAACAAGTACTACGCGCCATTGAAAGCCTTGCCATAGGAAGCGCATTCAATGTTGTTCGCTACACATAGCTTTCACGATGAATTTGGTCATCGCAACTCTCTCCATTGAATACTAATTCAACTGAAATTACCGTCAAATGAAAGACCACAAGTAATAAAAGATTATAAATTTCGCAAATCCAAAAGGAGCCGAAAGGTTAGCAAAAACCAGCACCAAAAATAAAATTCGTAACTCACTTACAGAGCACACAATACTTTAAAAATTCATAAGGATTAAATCGTAATATCGAATCAATTCTTGTATAATCTCATGGTTCCACAATATCCTAAATTTTTAGGGAAAAGTATTTAAAAAGCCTTAAATATATTGTATTGACATCAATTCAGTTTTAAACATTTTAATTAGATCATTTTAAATATAAACTTTTTTATATTGATTCCAATTGAGGCCATCCAACTAAATTTTGTTCAGAAATTACTAGTGTGGATATTAATCGTCCTATTTGAAACAGTTGACACAAATGTGGATAATTATATTAATATTTTGAAATTTTTATTAATTTTTTCCTTTTTTTCTTTCGTTCTCTATCCTTGTATGTGGCTATAAATCAACCATGGTCAGTGACTAGTCACAAGTAAAGACTGGCGAGGCTATTGGAGCCCTTGTTGGCTACAAGTGATGACTACCTTCATCCAAGTAGTGAGGGTCGAGCCCTCACCAAATCTGGCAGGGCTCGTTGGCCCTCGTTGGGGGCCCTTGCCCATTGCCAATCATCAACCATGGTCAAGTGCCAGTCATAGGCCAACAGGAAAGAGAAGGAAAGGGGGAAAAAATAAAAAGGGAAAAATTAATTGAAAAATAAAAAACTACCGACACTAGCATTAGTTGTGCCTCGTAAGACGGTTAGCGTAAATATCAATCATATAAGGCTAAGATTGATTGGATGGATTGAATTGATACAAACATTAAAATGTTTAGGACTAAATCGTCTCAATCGTAAGATTTATGACTAAATTGCTAACAATTTATTAGGTTTATGAATTTTTTAATACTTTTCCCTAAAATTTCATTGTCCAGTAATTTCACAGCTTAATATTCTAAAATAAACCCAACAAACTAGAACTATCGTTATCCAAATTTAGAGCCCACATGCGAAATTTCCAATGAATCAAGGTTCGAATCTTTACAGGCCAGCCCAAGACGGAGTCAATTAGCTTGGCAAGATGCTTGGAGCGGGCGCACGTTGCTTCTTCTCTTTTGTTTCGTGATTCCTCTGTTTCATATCTCTCTCTCTCTCTCTCACATTCACAACCACTACAAGAGGAAGTCTACGGGAACATTTGCAATTATGTTTAAGCCGAGGGGCTGGATTAATTGGAACTTGAAGTTTTAGGCCCATATGTTACATTCCTTTTTTTTTTTTGCATTATTCAAATTTGAACTAATAAATACGTTGATTAAGATTTTCTCCATCATCGCCGAGGTCGAATGTTCAAAACCCGCAATTGCTAGCATCTTAAAATGGTGGGCCATGGTGTCAGGGTCTTGTGTTAGTCTCTCTCGAGGTATAGGAGCCCGGCATTTTGGTGTCGTTTGAGTACAAGGGACCCGTGATGGAGTCCCTAGTTACCAAAAAAAAAAAACTGATCTTGACTTTCAAATGAATGAACATATATGCACTTTGCTTCCCCTCGATCTTTCAAGTGGCCTCACTCTCATTGTGATGTTGCTACTGAATATTCGCATAATGAATAGTTTCATTATCATTAAACTTCACCCTTCATATCAACGATGAAACTAAATTGTATCATTAGGCCATTGGGCTCGAGTCACCATAACCAGCCCTCGGCTAGTGAACTCACTTCGTGGCGTTGATGCTGCGCCTGAGGGATGAATGGGCCTAGGGACTGGGCATCTTAACCTAGAATCTTAGGGCCTGTTTTCTAATTGGTCTATTTTTCAGTTTTTTTTTACTCTATCGTTTTCCGAAATGGAAAAAGAAAAAAAAATACATTTTGTATGACAATAAATCTTTTGTATTCCTCTGAAAAGATCATCGACCAAAGAATAAATTTGAAACAAAAATAAGAAGTAAAAAATATTTTTTTTTCTTGAGAAACAAAAAGAGAAATAAGACCAGTTGGGTTTTACAATTTTTGTATTTATATCAATTCAATTTATCCAACTAATTTTTGTTAGCCATCCTTTATGGCACGGCTGGTTGTTGCTGGTGATGACATGAACAATTCTAAATAAAATCTTATTATTATTAAAATCATTTTTTCTTTTTTTTTCTTCTTTCCTTTCTTCATCCTTCAAGCAATTGGTGTTCAACAACTAGCTAAAGGTGAGGGTTGGCAAGGTTAAGCCTCACCCACCATTAGTGAGGCTACCTCACCTCTAGCTGATTGGTATTCCTAAACCTTTCGTATAATTAAAAATTGTCTATGTCATCGTCAACTACACCACATAAGATGGAAAGGTTGGTTAGCCAAAACTAATCGAATGAACTAAATTGACACAAATGTAAAATTTTTAATATTCAATTGATAAAAAAAGATTTAAGATTGAATTAGTATAATTGCAATATGTTTAGGACTTTTTTAGTAATTTTCCATCGTGATATTACACAATCGACACCAAAATAAGAGAAGATGTCTTCTTCACAAGGAGAGTGTGCATGTGACTTGAGTTGTTTTCTTGCCCATTCTACCAGATAAATTTTGCTCTCCTTCTTGCAGCTAAAAAGGCCCAAAAGGTCTATGCACCTGTTAATTGCCAATCTACTCATATTATGAGTTACAAACTAGTAGAAGTCTTTGTTGCTATTTTTTGCCATCCATCTTTAACTATCTATTATGTTGGTTTTTGTGAGGCTATATTAGAATATCTTGATTAGTTAAGTCCTTGCGAAAGTATAATTCTATTTAAACATGAATTGTTAAATCTCCATTGACATTTTTATAACCAAATGAAAAAAAAAATTATGAATAGACAATTTTAAGATCATACCAAACGTATTTCTTTTTTTTTTCACTTATGGGAATAGGAATTTTATGATGTTACCAAACGTGCTCTTTTACTTAAAAAACTCTTGTAAATGATAGAAATGGAAAAAATTATTTCTGAATATAAATTGTTCTTAAAGATAGAGATGTTACTAAACACATCCTTAGTAAATGAAACTAGAAATCTAGTGACCCCATCAAGGATTGATGCTAATTTTTTTTTTCTTCTCATTTACCTTGTCAAGTGCTTGAATTTAACATAGCTAATTCTAATTTCAGACCACTCTATTTGTCATCTAGCACTTGTGACCATGTCTAGGGCCAACGTTCTGCAAAATGGAGTCTTACTTGATGCGTGGCTCGGCAATACTACGTGGTTAAATTAACATTCCACTTTGTCCAATTTAAAAGCAGCATCTTCCATTCAGCAATCGCGGGCAGAGTTCTCACTGCGTTGGACGAAAACTTAGTTCAATCAAGATTTTTACTACATAATCGGACCATCTATCATCACTCATCCACGTGATAATGATCTATATAAATAAGTAATTACATAGCCCCTCTAACGATTACCTCTAAGTTTACCATCTAGGATTGAAGTTTGGTAGAATTGCTTTCTCTCAATTGCTAGGAAAGGATTTATTGCTTTCTCCATAAAAGTAGCTGCCTCCTTCATGAAAAAATAACTATTTGCTTAAGTTTTAAGTTGAACGTTAACTTTAACTTTTCCTTTTCATATTAAAACTATTATCTAGATAGTCAATTAGAAGTTAAGTGGCATTAAATTTTTGTTGACTCTATTGTAATCTCCATAAAATATTACTCAAAACTATCAATCTCGAGAAGGAGCAACTACGCTGGCTTAACCAAGGAATTGAGATTATCCAATAGTCTAGTTCACAGGGGATCGGGTTTCTTTAGCTCTTTTTTGGATATTAGTTACAAACTTGGAAAGTCTAGGAAATCCATTAATGCCTTAACAACTATGTTACAGATTGTTCACATGATACTTTTCATTAAATAATAGTCATATTACTTAAAGTTAGTCTTGGCTTCTAAGCTAGTCTTAGAACAACTAGTCTAGTTCTAAGTTGGTTTCTAGTTTTAAAACATGGGAATTGATTATGATAGTATAAGTTCATGATTTTGTCAGAAATAATTATCCACTATAGAACTTAGCACACTTAATAAATCTATAGACACATATAAATGTAATAAATCTATAGACACATATTTTTAACTTTATTTTTCAAAATCATTTTTTAATCGAAATAAATGGTAGCCTAATATAAAGTATTGCTTATAAGTATACCATCTGGGAATTTGCCTTCTCTACATTGCAATAAAAGAATTTGTCGCTTTCTCCATAAAAGTAGCTGCTTCCTCATCAAAAATCAATTATCTATTTAATGCTAAATTAAGCATTGACTTTAATTTTCTTTCTTCATCTAAATTGTCAACGAAGAGTTAAGTGGACTAGTGAAAGCAGGTCCAGTTCCAAATTCTAGGGAGCCCTAATTCGATTTCTAGTTCGATTTCCAATTCCCATTTTTTAGGAACCTACAATTTGCTGTTCGATTTACGATTCTAGGAGGGATCGAATTTGGGACTAACATTTAGATCTTTTGTATGTGAGGGTTTATCAATGGACAACAATGTTGTAAACTGATACGGAAAACTCAATAATAAACAACTTAATCGGATAAAACAAATAAACTCATGAAATACAAATCTGTTTCAAGCTCCTCGCGCGAACAAGAAACGCCACTCGCGGATCGACTCGTTCTCTCCGTGCGGCTTCTTTTCTTTCTTTTTGTTGACTTGTTGACTTCTCTTGGGCCCCGCCTTCCTCTTTTGAGAATTCCTAATTCAAATGCACATATTATAGGCAATCGATATATGTAAAAGGGAACTGTCGGCAAGGAAACTTCCTTTAATTTCGATCTGTCCACATTGAGGAAGTAGTGATTCTTTAAGTACCCTAGGAAAAGATTCAGCAAGACACATTCAGGCCCTATGCATGAATTTACTGAAGCGCAATCCATGAATGTTTGGGATAATTATTTTAATTTACCAAAACGTAATCTATAAAGATATCTCAGTGAACCCGGTTAATTCAAGGAAAGTCAGGAATTTGGATATCTTGTGGACCTTCGAAATTGGGTGGAGCGAAGATACGCCAACTTTCTGTTCCGAACTGGGATCGGCGAAAGAACAAAAAAGCACACAATAGGAAAGTCACACTTCCAGTTGGTTTCCTATTCTGATTTGGCTACTCTTCTTAAATAAATTCTAAGTATGGACTTCTCTGGCGGTGTTTGCACGTACAAATATATTCAAGTGTTTGGAATTCAGCGCTGGAGTTCTCAGTGCAAATTCTTGGAGGATTTCTCAAGAATTCGATCTCGCTGCATTGGTGTTCTAACCAAATTATATCTTGGTGAGTTAGATTTGTGAATTCCTTCGTGAGATTGAGATTATTTTGTAAAACATTGCGGGTTAAATTAATAAGGAGTAACTGGGTTTAGATTGGGAGAGTATATGAGTAACCTTGAATCTGCTCTTGATCTATGATTAACATTATTTACTGCTCTTTCTTTGGACGCAAGTCAGATCGAGCAAACCACTTAAATTTGATGTCCAATTTATTTTCTTATACCCGTCTATTTTATTATTCGATCGCATGTTTCCGCGACACTTTTGTCATACTCTATTGCAGAAAGTGATTTCCAAGATATAATAATGACGGTCCCAGACCCAAATTCTGCTTCGACAGAAGGCGACTTATATCTTACGAATGAAGTTATTGACAAAGTGAGCCACAAGTTCTATTTATTATATCGAATGAATCTCTCACCCTGCGTTGCATCAAGATTGCCAAGTTTCTTCAAATTAGAAGTGTCTTTAATTGGATCGCCTATTCTTGCTTTCTGAGTATTTTTGTAGGTCCGCGGTTTGATTGAGAACTGCATTCAGATGTACATGGACCGCAACGAAACTGCCCGTACCATCGAAGCTCAGGCCGCGATCGACCGTCGGATCACACACATGGGTGAGAGATAATAATCTTTTTGGCCCGATGAATGAGTCATGCTAATGATAGTCTGGTTCAGTATTCTGATCGATTCTAGCCCCGTCTACCAGAGGTTTTTCTTGTATGGGTTATACCTTTATGGCGAAGATTCTGAACTCGTCCATTTGTTTCCAGTTTGGGACGGAATGGCAGCATTGAACCAGGAGTTTTTCCGAAATTACTACATAAGGCTAGTGTTGATGCGACAAATCGTCACGTTCAATCAATTGCTCGAGCAGCAGCATCGAGCCATGAACTCTCCTCCGGTGCCTGGTAAGGCTCTCGTCAGGCTTCACTCCACTGAAACAAAGCTTCACGGTTCCCATGCATGGCTTCTATCCTTCGTACCATATGAGTTCATGTGCACTTCCGGAACGGGAAAAAGCCCATCGAACTCTGTTCTTGCACCAAATCATAAAAAGGAAAGCAAGTTAATGCTCTCTCAAAAATGACTATGAGAATTGGGTCGTGTCTTGTGCTCTTCTTAGTGTGGCCATCTGTGAATGATCGTTTGCTTCTTGAATTGGGTCTTGTCGTGTGCTCTTCTTGAAGTTCAGCCTGTGAGGGGTCTGGTTTTCGTACTTTGAGCACTTCGTTATGTGAGGTTTTAATTATTTTTGCGCGCCTTTCATGGTGCAGCAGATGATCAGATATCGATGGAACTCCCTGAGACAGCTCCACAGAACAATTCTCCCGAGAGCGAGATGAACTATGAAAACGAGTAAGAAACCCAATTCTTGGGATGTTCCGTACATCTTCTTTCCCAGACTAATTTTTTGGTACATCTTCTACAATTTCCTTTACCTCATTCTCCATTGCGTTAAACCCTCTGATGATTAGGTTAACTATTCATCTCAATCTGAATGCTACTTATCTACTTTACAGGATTCTTAATTCAAATTACCTGCTGGTGCACATTATTTAACTTTCCAAATTTTGTTATCTGTACTGATTTAAATACATGCTGCTTTTGAAAGCGCAAGTGGCTTTTCGTCGGCTTATGGCATGAGGGGTGGCATAATTTTGTTTGCCTCCTCAAATTTTGCTTCAGAGGGCATGAACATACTTTAGATAGGAATTTTATGCTTAGATAGATGATCACAAATGCTACCAATGATAAAAACACGTTGACAGAAACAACATGATAGTTGCGTTGCGGTTCACATTCTTGTCGAACACTTGATTTCGGTTTCAAGTTGTGATACTGACTCATGCTCACGCTTGTGATTTAATAATTGATGATGAACAGGGCAGAATCTGACAAGCTACCTGCCACGGCTGTCGGCTCTGTTGGATCAGAAGAGGTGGCAGGTTCTGATCAACAGCCTGTGATCGGTGGAAGTCTTACTCGTTCTTCGTTGGTGGCACAAGGAATGAGAATAAATGCTGCACCAGATGCTGCACATATGCCGATTTCGCAAGTTCTGAGCCTTACCAGAGGTGGCCTTCACTCTGCAAACTCTGGTGGACCTCTTCAACCATCAAATTCACTGGCTCGAAGCTTGAGCCACTTGGATATAGAGGCTGCAGGTATTCATGATATTTAACTCTGTCAATCTAGATATTGGTCATCGTCACACTTACTTGGTTTGGAGTCGCAAATGACGAATCTTTCCTGCAATCGTTTCGCTCAGCAAATTACTGGCCAGCTTACTTGCATAGACCTGGTGGTTTTTTCTTTTTTCGTTTGACCATCAGTGCATTCAACTAGTGTGCACCAAATCTGATGAAAACTATTACAGAAATGCACAATTTGTGATTTACAGAATTGAGACATTCCCAAGTTAGCTTTCGGCAGCAATTCATTCCATTTTGTGTCTCCAAACCAAGATTTATTCATAGTCACTGAAAGCCCTCAAATTTTGACTTTGTACTAGGAAGATTCTTTCTTATTTATCTGTTTCTTCCTACTTTGAAAATCATTTGTCGTAAACGAAACAACTGTGCAGATATGTTAGTTGTTTCTGTAATTGGTGAGACTTTCCAAGTTACAAGAGCAGCATGTGCTTTAGCTACCTCTCTATGTATTCTTAGTCTTGACTATAGAGGTTTTGGCAGCTTCTGTCCAGGAGAACCGCCCTAATTCGGCATCAAGTCAGGACTCTCCGTCTGCAGATCTCTGAGTGAGGAGGATTTTGAACGTTCCTTATCAACGTTGGTGTCTGGTGGAAGGTTTGCTTTAGAGGTAAAATCATCCAGGGGGGGACAATAGTGTAGAATATGATTCTTGTTTGGAAGAATGTAAGATGCCATCTCGTTTCGCATCATTGAGTAAACACTGAACACACAAATTCTCATTACATTTAGGGATTGAGCATTTGTAAGTAGAGAGGATTTGTATTACTAAAGGCGATCGCCTTTCATCTTGCCCTTAAGATTTAAGTGAAAGATGTCAAATTTCATTTTGTCTATGTCGGTTGTTATGATGTTTAAACTAATTTATGATGATTAGGCTTCTGTGCTAACAATCTAATTCAACGGTAAACCTAACATAAGATAGTCAGGTACTGCTCCATGGGATACAAAGTGTATGGACTGGAATAGAACAGAACATTGACATCTAGTATCCTGAGAACTGCGTGCTCCTGGAAATTCCAAAATGGCAGAAGCATGATAATTCGCGGGATTCATTTGAGGTCTTCTGCTTGGTATATTGACAGTCGGAGTACCAAATCCACAAACATCTCAGGAAATGAGATATACATTGTTGAGCTTGCACCGAGCAGAACACAATCTTGGTTAAAGTAACATACGTATAAGGGGAAAACATCTAAAACAGAGATTTGACGCACACAAATGAATGACAGTTCAAGAAGCATCATCACCAATAGCCATTGCATGAGCATGTTCTGTCCGTAAGAGGTGGAACCGGTTTGCACCCCTTATGGAGATGTACTTGATGGCATAAAGACAATCTCTGCGAATGTGAAGTTTCTTTAATACCCAGATAGATTTCGAACTGGAGGATGTGCTTATAAGGCCAAAAACAAGGACAATATATCTACTGTGCTCGAGCAACTATTGTTTCCTTTGTGCCATCTCTACATCATTAAAATCAAATTAACTGGGGCGTGACCAAGTTTCTTTATCCGACTAGCCCATGGGTCCATTTCATCACAGATCTTCTGTGCGTAGGTAATACATAGAATTTTTAAACTATAGTTTTCAATTGAATCCAGCTATAACCAGCTTATTTTATAAGATTTTTCAGTTCTCATCTTCTTTATGATTGCTGCTCCATCTTCCCATAGATCTGCTGAGGCATTCACGTTTGCTAGTAAAATATAACCAGCGGGGAGGGTCATCCAGCTCCTGCTAAGAATTCATTGCTGCAGCTTCTTTTCATGTTCAACATTTCTATGAACTTGGCAAGCTCCAAGAAATGTACGCTAGACCAGGATATCAGCCCGGAAAGCATTGAATTTATAAGCTGAAGGTCTAGGACAACCGATTCTGATCTGCCCAATAAGTCTACCATCATGCATGCTGGTCAATTCTGGGCATGAATTCATGTTCTGTGTACATTTAAGTGTTGCCATCCATCAGAAATTCCCCATGGCTACAAGAGAATAAAATAGCAACAAGGAACTTACAAAAAAATCAAATGCGTTTCGAATAGTGCACTGAAAGCTTGTTGAGCTTCTTCTATGTGACTCGACTGGGAATTACAAGCTAATGGAAGAATTCCTCATGCAAGTATCACAGGCAAAGTGTCACACCCCCAACTAGGAGATATAGGGGCCATGACACGGCCGTCCTTTCTCACAAAGAACGCAGCCTTAACTAACCATAACTCGACATAATTATCACAATATACATATACATTCATATATATGTGATAAAAGTCATATGGTCACAACATCAGAGTATTCTACAATTATTAAACAGCCAACCCATAGACTTATGATAGCCATATTTACATTCTTACCCAAAAGTGTCACCCTAACTAGGAATAGCTCTTATATCAAAAAAAACTGCTCGCCCTCAAAAGTCCTCCTGCCACTAGGCGCACTCGCCTATTTACGACCTGCTGAGGAACCTGAAAAAAATGTGATATTAAAAGAATAAGCTATCACGGCTTAGTGAGGAATACATTTCTCCCATGCGGATCGAAGGTTCACTATGCATAACAACACCTCATCTCGAAAACACATTTATAATACACGTAAAATACAGAAAGTGTATCATAACTTTTCAATGAATATACACATAAAACCAGTCAACAACAACAACCATTTCATCATAAGAAACAACAACAATGGTCAACTTCATTGTTTAATCTCATCAAATCAATTCCATTGATTTAACTCACTGCTCGATACATTACTATGGTCACGTTTAACGCCCGTGAAAAGGCGACCAAGTTTACCCCCCTTGGCTAGGTCTACCACCTATATCAGCCGGCGGTTCGGCCTAGAAGGACGTCCTAAGTATGCATACTCCCCCCTCAACGGGTTCTCATCATAGTAACGAGAGCAATAATATCAATAACATTGTCCAACAACTCATGATCAACACCAGAATATCACCAATCACCAAGCCTTAGCAAATCAATATCAAATAAGATTTTCATCTCAAAATCTTTCGAACTCAACACTCAAAATCTTCTTTCGCAATGTATCAAACCATCATTTCAATCCATTCAAGTAAATTCCTCTAATATCTCATAAAATCACGTAGAAAAGGTAGTAAAGATTCAATCCAATTTATGCAAGAAATATGCTCATTCATACTCTTATCATATTCAAAACATAACTATTTTCAAGACATGAGTTTGTAAATTCATAGGAGAAATAGTATCACTCACCTTAAAATAGTCCACGCCCAATTCCTATTGCTTAATGAGGCAATTTCTCTAGGTCCCTAATAATTAAATAAGGAACCGGTGTCAAAATCAAGTAAAATAATTCCTTTGACTCGACTACGTGTGCCTATGACGCCTATAGGTTACTAAAAGAACTCGTATAACTCGTATATAACAAAATCACCATTTTCCTTTTAGCCCAACTCACGCACAAATTTATTTGCGTCATAACTTCCTCCACCGGACTCTGTTTCCAACGATTTTATAGTCCATGGAAAGCCCTTTCGACACACTACAAAACCCATGAAACGACCCACTCAAAATCAGCCCACAAACCGACAAAAACGGGCCACAAAGGTACTGTTTCGCGCGCGAACAGTGCATGAACAGTACATGCCAACTTCAAATTTCCATTTCCGACAAACCGTGAGTCCAAATTGAATTCCGTCAGTTGCTATGGGTTCGTGACATCCCAAGCTACGATACCCACATAATATTCTACTCAATAAACTTCAAAATCAGACTTCGCCACTTTAACACCCTAAAATTCCGAATTTCCTCCATTTTCCGAATTTTAGCCAAAAATCCAAAAATCTAGTTTGACTAAGTAGACAAGGGGCTCGAATATTTACCAGACGCGGCGACTTGAAGTCGGTTCGCCTTGTCGAAGTCCTGAGTGTAAGCTTTTCCCCTCTTTTCCCTTTTTCTTTCTCTCTTCCTCTCTTTCCTTTCTCTCTTCTTCCTCTTCTTCTTTTCCTTCTGCTTTTTCTCCCTCCAGGAACGTGCGCCTCCCTCTTTATCCAGCAGCCCCATTGACTTGACTCCCCCTTTTTTTGACTTTTCAACCTTCTTTATCCTTCTCTTTTTTTTTCTTTGACTAAGTCAAAGATGGGATATTACACAAAGCCCAATTTCATTGATAGAGTGCATATTTGTATCCCCGTGCTTAACAAATATTTTAACATGCCTTGAAGAAACAAAACCTGACAGAGTTTGGCTTAACTGTCCCTTTTTCCATTTCCCAGATGAGTTTGATAGCCTCCTCAGTCTCCAATTTCCATATATCCTGGGATCATCGCTGTCCAATATCTCATATGATGATCTTGCACCCAATCAAACACCTTTCTCGAATCATAAAGCGATCTCCTAGCTAAGTTCACGTACATGTCCCCCAAGCTGCATCAAGCACAGACATTTGAAGCGAATCTAGACCTTATAATACCCTTCAACCACCCCCAGCATGGCAGCTTGGATGCCGGCACCACACTCGAGCATCAGCACAGATATTTGAAGCCAATCTAGACCTTATAACACTCCTTCCACCGCCCCCAGCAGGGCAACTTGGATGGCGGCACCAGACTCAAGCACCAGCCCCTTGGTTCCCAAACAAAACCAGCTGCTGCCTTCATCATCATCACCATCGCCTCTCTCACTCTCTCAGACAATTTCCAGTGGAGTTCACGCGACTCCAATCCAAGTTTATGCTAACCCACTAAAGGTCAGTTAGAGAGAACAAGCACGAGTTTGAAAAACTCAACCACCTGGGACTGGGCCGGGCATGGAGGGTCGACACTGACGACGACGGTGGTGCTCATCACAGGACGGCTCCAGTGATGTTACTGGTGGTGATGACCAGCAACAGTAGAGCGGACAGCACAAAGAAAGGAAGGAAGAAAGAACGAAAGGAGCAGGGAAAAAGAAACAGTCCTACTTTTTCAGATACCGCTTTGAATTGGGTTGGACTCCGCAATAGTAATGATGTATAATTCTCCACTCAATTAAGCAAAATCTCAATGATTTGAACGGATGATAAAATTAAGCAGAACTTAAATGTTACAAAAGTTAGATTGGATAAAAAGAATATTAAGAGACAACATCAAGCGACGAAATTATTTTTGGGAACTTACCCAATCGTTACCTTTTTTCTTTGGTTGGGATGAGGGAGGGGAGTTATTCCTCTAGTGATCACTACTGACAAGTATTCTTCGTTAAAGGTCATGATAATAGTTTAAAGGGATGGGCCACCATAATTCTCTTTCTATGGAAGATGGAATATACATGATTGATAATAATCACTCCTCTAGAGATCACTGCTGGGTATTCTCAAGACAATTTCCAGATAATATCATCAAAGTTTCTTATGACTAACAAAAATCAAAATTGCAAATCTCTCTCATCCTTCGACCAAATGACTTTCTTAATGTGATACAAGGTATTGTTTATATAGGATTAAGCAAATCCGCGTAAAATTTCAAAATCGTTGGAAAACATATATATTAGAATTTACATGTCAATGTTTATATAGAATGGAAGTTTTAGATATTTGGGGTTAAACTATTCAATAAGAATTTGTTGTTTAACTTACATTAATTGAAAAGTAAAAAGGAAAATAACACAAACAGTCCCCCCACTTTGGCTTAATATGCAATCTTTGTACGTTTAATTTATTCAATATGAATCTTAAACTTTAATTTAATGTGTAATGTGGTCATCGAACTTTTATTTTGTACAATGCAATCTCTGAAATTTTAATGCATGTTCAATTTAGCCCTTGCACTTTTACAAAGTTGAACATTTCCATATAGTCCACGGATTACATTGAACATGCACCAAAAGTCTGTGGACTATAAATAATAAATTAAAAATTCATGAATTAAATTACACATTGAACTAAATTTCAGAAACTATAATGAACAAACCAAAAGTTTAGGTATCTCATTATACTTCGAGACAAAATATATAAATCATTTATATCACTATCTCAAAGTAAAAATCACTTGCAGACACGCCCTTTATTGGGTCAGCCTTTTTCTTTCTTTATCTACTTACAATTTTTTCACTTATTTTCAAAAATGCGCCTGCATTCTTTCGCTAGGAACTGTCAAATTGATTCAACAAATGACAATGGCAAGGATTCGGCTTGCTACAGAGATCGGGTGTCATCATTTGTTGTTTGGACGTATGATGGAGTGGCTCAAAAGAACGCTGGAAATCCTCATTTGAGAAAGCATACGATCGACCCTAAAATCAATGCCCTTTTGAAAGGCATAATTCTGAAAAGGCTCACGTTTGGCGCCGAGAGGCATTATATTTCCTATGACTGTTTGAAAAGGCACAGATCCGACGCTAAATATCGTCGTCACGATGGTTTAAAGGCTCGAGTTCGGCGTCGACATCGCTTTTGGACACTCATCATTGGGAGGGTGTGTTCCGAAAAATCATTGTTCTAGAAGATCATCAGATCAAATACTTCAAAGTCCAGGGTTGATTTGAAATACTTCAAAGTTCGGGGACCAATGGGCAAGAGCAGTTGGCGCCGTTAAAAGGAGGCGGGTGACAGTTGAGCAAATCGCAAGTCCATCTCCAAACTCCGCGACGAAAATCAAACTTTCGGTTACTCTTTTAGTCACTTCGTCTTCTCCAGGTCTCTCCCCGTTCTCTCACATATCTTGGCTGCAACTTCTTGGTTCAATTTTCTATCATACAAGATCATCGTGCATTATTCGATTGCAGAAGGTGGTTTTTCAAGATAGAATCATGGCGGCTCCGGATCCAAACGCTCGGCCAGCGGGAGGCTACGGATACACTGAGAATGAAATTGACAATGTGAGACACAAGTTTTATTATACTTCGAATTAATCTCTCCCCCCCCCCCCCCCCCCCCCCCCTGCATTCCATCAAGATCGCCAGGTTTCTTCGAATTAGAAGGGGATGTTTGGTCGCATCACATGTTCTTTTTCCTTAGGCGCACCATATGATAGAGAGGTGCATTCAGCTGTACATGGACCGCGACGAAGCGGCCAGCTCGTTAGAACGTTGTTTCAGGATCGACCGCCATCTCACATATATTGGTGAGAGATCGTCTTTTTCGTCTGATCAATGATTAATGATAGGAACTAGTCCGGTTGAGTATTCTGAATGATTCGTTCCCATTGTCCGGCCATTTCTTGTATGGGTTATATCTTGATGCGAAGCTTCTGAACTTGTCCTCGAATTCCAGTTTGGGACAGATTGGAGCAATTTAACCAGGAGTTTTTCCAGAATTACTACAATATACTAGAGTTGAAACGACAGATCCTCTTGTTCAATTATTTTCTCGAGCAACAATGTCGAGCCATGAATTTTCCTGTGGTGCCTGGTAAGGCTCTCGTAAGACTGCACTCCGTCAATGTGGAACTTTACGGTTCCGATGCATAGCTTCTGTCCTTCATGGCACATGGTATCATGTACACTCTGGTCAACTTCCCGAACAAGAGAAAAGCCCATCTGACTGAGTTCTTTCGCTATGTCATGAAAGAGAAAAAAACTAGTCGCGCTCTCAAGGTGACACTAAAAACATGGGTCTTGTCGAGTGCTCTTCTAAGCATGCTGATCTGTTTGTGATTGTTTGCTTCTTGAAGACGTTTTATTTAGACCATAGGAATTTTGTCTCCCATAAGGCGTGTCTTTATGAACACTTCTTTATGCAAGGTTTTAATTGTTGTTGCCCTCCTTTCATGATGCAGCAGAGCAACAAATGTCAATGGAATTGGCAGAGACAGCTCCACAGGCTGATTCTCCAATGAGCATAACGAACGATGAGAACGAGTAAGAAACTCAATTCTTGTGGTGTTTCTGCGTCTCGTCTCTTCAAGACAATTTTTTTGGCACATTGTCTACAAATTCTTTTACCTTTTTCTCCACTGCATCAAACAATCTGGTGATTAGCTTAAATATTCATCTCAATCTGAAAGCTTTTTATTTTACATACTTAATAGGATTCTTACTCGAATTACCCGCTCATGCAAATTATTTAACTCCGCAAATTCTCTAATCGCACTGATTTAAATACATTGTCATTTGGCCTGCAAGTGACTTTGTCAGCTTATGGCATGAGGCATGGCATAATTTCATTTGCCTCGTTAAGTCTTGGATCACAGGACATGAATAACCTTCTGATATGAATTGTATGTTTAGATGATTGTAAATGCTTTTACTGATAAAACACGTTGGCAGAAACAACATGATAGTCACGGTGCACATTCTTGTCAACACTTTGATCTTCAAATTGTGATGCTGACTAATGCTCATGCTTGTGGTTGAAAAATGACTAGAGCTGAATCTCACAAGCTATTTGTGAATCCTGCCGGTTCTGCTGGATCAGAAGAGGTGGCAGGGTCTGATCCAAATCTCATGACCTGCGGTAGTCTGGTTCAGTCTTCATCCGAAGGACAAGGAGCGAGAATAAATGCAGATGCTGCACATGTGCCAATTTCACAAGTCCCGAACCTTATCGCAGGTGGCCACCACACTGCAAACTTCGGTGGACCTTTTCGACCATCTTCTTCAAGGGCTCAAAGCTTGAGTCGCTCGAATCCAAACCCTGAAGGTATTCATGATATATAACGCTGTTGAGCTAGATATTGCACGTCATTGCTCTTACTTGGTTTGAAGTTCAGATTGGTGAACCTTTCCTGCAAAGGTTTGATTGGGCATGTTACTTGTTAGCATACTTGCATACATGGTGGTTTTGTTCGTTTGCAACAAGGGCATTCAACTAATGGTGCAGAGGATCTGATAAAAGCTAGTAATTTGATATTAATCCATGCATCAATTAGTACATCTCCTAGTACATATAGATAGTTTTCCGTTTACAGAATTGAGAGATAGGCAGCAATTCCATTCCATTTAGTGTTTTCCAAACAGAGATTATTGCGGAGTCACTGAAAGCCTTCAATTTTTGACTTTATAGTTTGTACTAGGAAGGTCTTTTATGCTTTATCTGCTCCTACGTACTTGAAAAACCATTTAAAGCGGTCGTGCAAAAATGCTTAGTGCTTTTGTAATTGGTGAGATGACCCTAGTTTCGACAGCGGCATGTGCTTTTGCTACTTTTCTATCTATACATAGTCATAATGAACGAGTTTTTTGCAGCTCCTGATCAGAAGGACCGCGCTAATTTCCCATCAGATCAGGGCTCTCCGTCTGCAGATCTCTGAGCGGAGTAGTATCGTGCGTCCCTCATCAATATCAATGTCTGGTGGAACGTTTGCTTTGTAAGGAAACTCATGCAGAGGGGACAGTAGTGAGGACTATGATGCTTGTTTGGAAGAATGTAAGGCCCCATCTTCTGCCTCATCATTGGTTGAGCAAACAAATTCTCGTTACATTTAAGTATTGTGCTTTGGTAATTGTGCATCATATTTCATGCTCTAATATGATGTGCCAATTCAGTACCTTTTAAGTGGAGAGGACGATTGAATAAAGTGAAAGATTTTTCAACTTTGATTCTATCTATGTCCATCGATGTAGTAATTAAACTAATTTAGGATATTTAGGCTTTCGTGCTGACTATCAAATTAAGTAGTAAGCCAAACTAGTTTAGCCATGTATTAACTAATATATAATCATGGGAACAGTGTGTATGGACTAGCCAAGATCAAGAAATGCCTAGAATAAATGAACACTGATCAAGGGTAAAACAAGTAACCAATGTCTAGTATCCTGAAAACTGCATGCTCCATGATAATCCTAGGCAAAACCATTTTAAGATTTCATGACTCATATAGCTGAAATTTTGGGTATTCAACTTTGTATTTTGACAGTAGGAGTACCAAATCCATATACATTTCAGGACAAGATATTCACATTGTTGGGCTTGCAAAGAGCATAATAGAATCCCTGTTCAAGGTAACAAAGGTATAAAGGGGAAAAGTTTAAAAGAGAGATCTGATGCACATGACTGAACGAGAATACATAAGAAGCATTATCACCAGTAGTCCTTGCATGAGCATGTTCTGTCCATACAAGTTGGGAGATAAACTTGATCGCAGGTTGACACTCTCTGCAAATGTGAAGATTTCTAGATACCCTAATAGATTTCAGACTGAAGGTGCTTATAAGGCCAAAAACAACGGCAATGTATTAACTATGCTGGAGCAAGTATTGTTCCTTTTTCTGCCTCCTCCACATCATTAAGAACAAATGCAGCAGTCGGAACATAACCCAGTTTCCTTAGTTACTAGTCAATTAGTCCAATATGTGATAGATCTCCTGAGCCTTTGGATCAGAAGTGCTGCCCAAATACATTCTGCGAACTATATTTTTCACTTGAATACAGCTACAACCATCTTCTTTTGTAAGATTTTTCAGGTTCATTTTCTTTCTGAATGCTGCTGCATCTTCCTATAGACCTACTATGGCATACATATCTGATAGCAAAATAAAAGCAGCAGAATCATCCGATTCCTGCCAATAAATCACTGCTCCAGCTTGTTTTTGCAAGTGCAACATTGCCATGAACTGGGCAAGCTCCAAGAAATGTATGGTAAATCAATGTATTAATCCTGAAACACATTGAATTTATAAACTGAAGGCTTTTGGCAAAGGATCCAGATTTGCCCAATAAGTCCACCATGCATGCTTGGTGTTCAATTCTGGGCACGATTGCATGTTCTGTGTACATTGACTTAAAGTGTTTCCATCCACCAGCAATCAAACCCACACGGCTACAAGAGGATAATACAGCAACAGATGTGATCTTTTTTGGCCTCAAGCATATTACTGAATGTGTCCAGTGCCCTTGCTGCAAATTCATGTTTTGTGAAACCGGTGATCATTGAAGTGCAAGTTATAATTTTTTTTTTTTTGGCAACATAAGAAATTGGTATTAACTTTTGCAAAATGTGCTATACAGAGTGATAACCCGGCCTCACAAAACTTGCGCTCATGGAGCCCCTAAGAGTCATGCATTAATGGAAGGGTGTCGTGGTTTCAAAAGCCAAATATGTCATGACCACATAACAGGCCACTACAACCTACAACCAAAGTAAAACCAGAGCTCTATTGAAAATAGTAGGATCAAGGCTCCAGCTGCGCTGCATTCTCTTACTACTAGGAGTATCCGTCACTCTCTTGAAAGTCATACAAGTTATAATAATTTTGTTTCTTGTCACACTAAAAACTTGGAAAGAATCTTAGTAATTATTTTATCTTGTTGCACTGAAAATCCAAAAAGCAACTTCTACATTTTTACACCTTGTATGCACAAAGATCAAAGCAGTGGAAATGCACTGATCTGCGTTGAGCCCTGATTTTACCATTCTCGCATGGATTTGCTCTTTCTACCAATAGCGGCCAATATAGGCGGCTCTACTCAGAAGGCTGGCACATGTAAAAGCACTTTGTTCCAGTTCCTCTCCCCTCAATCTTATGTCGTAGTTCAAAGGCTTCATAGAACTCCAAAATTTTGGCAAAGGCATCCACAATGGTATCATAGGAAATGATATTCTTGTTTAATAGTACATCAAAAGCTCTCTTTAAGTGTTGTCTTCCATGTGGGACCGCCCAGGAATTCATGCTAATAAGAGGCGAGGCCCAATTTTATAGCTAGCAAGCAAATTTGTATCCCCATATCTACGTCACATATACTTGCACATGCCTTGAGAACACTAGCAAATCTGAAATGGTTTGGCCTAACTGGACCTTTTTCATTTCGAAGAAGAGTTTGCTAGCCTCCTCACTCTGTAGTGTGCACATATCCCGTTATGATCTTGCATCAGATCAAACCCTTTGTTGAATCATGAGGCAATTCTCTGGCTACACACTTCACATACACATCCACCATGCTGCATCAAACAGACTTCCAAAGCCAACTTAGACCGTATAATCCAGCAATGCAATTGCGCCCGAGCTATAGTGACCAACTCCAAACATGGCCCCAAAAAAGCTGCAGGTATAAATCTGTCCGGCACAGGCACACTCGCCACCATGTCCCAAAACAAATCAACAGCGTTCTTTAGACAACCTAACTTAGCTCATCATCAAAGTCCACTACATTCCTCACTTGCATTTTCTCAGACATCTTACCAGCTAAATCCAACTCAGCACCACTCTTTGCAAACATGTCAATCAATGCACGCTCAAAACACACATGAGAATCAGACAGCCCAGATAACTGCCGTGAAAAAATAATGGCCTGGTAAAAAAACCATCTTCAAGCATATGAACGAAAGTATCAAACGCTGCGAACTCCATGTGATCACAGGCATAGCAAGAGTTTATGGAACTCCAAGGAACCATGTCCCTTTTCTTGAGCCATGTCGCTAAAAATCCTCTCAGCCTCAGCTCAGTCATTGCATTTTGAGTGGACTAGTGAGCGAGTTGAGAATGACCGAGTCGGGCTGGAGCTCGGACCGAGCGAGAAGTGTGCAATTAGCAAGAGGTTTGTAAAGACATGCCTGTGGCTGATATGTAACATGTAAATCATGCGATGAAAATGCAGTTCAACTACTTTCAATCTATGGAAGTAGAGAAATGTCCCCACAAGAAGAACACCCTAAAGTGACAACAGATTCGGAGACAAAATTAACTTTCGATGACTTAGTTTACCTAGAAGGCTACAAAATATAGTTCTCCATCTCTTCAGAGTCGACCAAAGGTGACGCATTGTTAAGTTTGTCAATTTAGGATTGATCAAGGGACCAAATCTTAAGTTCATTTCCTTCATATCCACACATAACAAAATTAGAATTCCTTCGCCTTAATTCAAATTTAAGTGGAAAAATATGTCACTGATACTTATGGATTATGTTGAATTGCAAATCTTAGCCATGTTTTCAATCCGTAGATTGCAATAAGTATTTTCTCAATTTCTTCGTTAGCTCTGTCCAATTAGATGAAAGGAAAAACCTGACCTATCATTTTTTAATTTATTCTTTAAGACACGTAAACGCCATGTCAGAAGAAAATTCGAAAAACATAAACTAAACACATTTTAAAAAAGAAAAAAGGTCATGCCCTCCCCTAGATTTGGGTTGTCAAGCCCTCATTGGGGGCTAATGAGGCAGACCTGGGTTGATGAGGGCCAAGCAACTTTCGCCAGCCCTCCCTAGGGGTGGTAGGGACAGCTTTCGACTAGGGGCGAACCTTCGCCAGCCATCTCTTTTAATTTTTTTTTTCTTTTTTAAAATATAAATTAGTTTATATTTTTTAAAATTTTTTGAATTTTCTTCTAACAATGGCACTTACACGGCTTAAAAAATCAATTAAAAAATGACATGTCAGCGTTTTTCATTCATCTAATTGGACGGAGTTAGCGGATGAACTTGATTCGATGAACTTGATAAGTTTTAAGACTTGATTGCACTTTTTGCCAATTTTAGGACTCACTTGTACTTTCGTGCCAAGTTGTAGGACTTCTAGTGCATTTATCCCTTCTTTTTTTTTTTTTGGCAATTGAAGCCTTTCATATGTGAATCATTCAATGCTGAGCAAATAAACTTGTTTCTTACAATGATAATGGATGTAATAAACATCGAAGAAAAGACTTAGAAAAATTAATAAAGGGATGAGACGTTCGAGATTTGTAGGCCCATTTTAAATCTCCTTTACGAAAAGCAGGGAGACGATAAGAGAGAGGTACATATGAGTTTTTTTTTTAATGAGCTAATAACAAATAGTCATAAATATTTCTTCGAATGTTGTTTATGAATTCTTTGTCATTTGGCTTCGTACTTGTTATTTTCAATTTGATATACTGTCACTTTCGCTTAAAATGGACTAATGATAATCTTGACCTTGTAAAATGACCGTCCACTCCCTTGACATGGCCATCTCCATGGTCTAAGGAAATAAATCACCTGACCGGCTGTTAGGTGACCTGTTCGCCACATGGGTCGTCTGATCTGAATCGAACAGCCCATGTTTTTGAAAAAAAAAAAAAAACCCTCCCCCCATTAAAAGGGGAGCCGTCCGATTGATCCCTACCCGGTCAGGGGATTCGGATCCGTGGTCTAATAGGTCTCTCTCCATTTTCCTTCAACGTCACACTGTCACTCTCCAATTTCATTTCGTATTAACTATGAATAGATTCTTTTTCACAAAAACACTCCTTCAACAACCCTCGGACAGTAGCTTGGCCTCCGATGCCGCACTCGAGCACCACCATCAAGGAGTGTCAAAATCGAATAATATTCCCAATATCCATATTTTGAATTGTATGATCATTTAAATTCTTTAAGACAATAATACTTTCCGACCCAATCGGATCAAGTTAAGTATATGTTTATAATGTGTCAGATTAAATTTCTATCTCGACCGATTGACATAGTAGCACCACCTTGGCCACCAACGCTAGCAGCTGCCTTTGCCACCATCAACATCACCTCTATGTGAACTTCCAATGGAGGTCGTGTGACTCCTAAGTTTGCCGTAGTCCACTAAGGTCAGTTGGAGAGAGCGGGCTCCAGTTTGCGAAATCCCACCACTTGAAATTTGGAAAATTATTATAAAAAATTCTAAATATATTGTACTTGTGTCAATTCAATCATAACCCTCTTAATTATATCAATTTGGTTGTAAACATTTTCATGTTTTTCTAATTAAATCTATCCAATTAATATTGGTCAAAAATTGATGATATGACTGCCGTCAGTCTCGCATGACAATATTAGCACTGATGTTGATAGTATTTGAAATTTTCTTTTGCCTTTTCCTTTTCCTTTTCCTTTTTTTTTTTTGTCTTTACTTTTCTTTTGAGCCTGATAGTCGATCACATGTGAGGCCAACAACCCTTGCCAGTATTGAACAAGGGCATCACATCCCTTTTTGGCCACTAGACTAGGGCTTGCAAGCCCTTACTGTGACTATTGAGCAGGTTGCAGCTCTCGTTTAATGCCCTCGCCGACCATAGTGAGAGCATTTAGGCCCTTGCTAGTGACTAGGGAGGGCCTAAGCCAAGTCATGACACACCCAGCGCTTGCAAGAGCGCCCCGGCCTTCACCTATAGCCAATGACCTCTATAGGTCCTCAAGCAAAAAATGACATGTAAAAGGAAAAATAAAAGCCAAAAAAGGTTTTTAAAAAATTTAAAATATATCCATATTTAGGCAGATATGTTATGTAGGATCACTGGCATCTACATTATCCATTTCCAACTGAAATTTGTCAAATAAATTCAATTGACAAAATGTGAAAATAATTATGATTAAATTGGTATAATTAAAAAATTTAGAAACGAATTAATATAAATAGAATAAATTTGTGATTTTTTTGAATAATTTTTCAGTGAGGCTGGCCATCGCATGGAGGATCGGCACCACTCATGATGGTGGTAGGCATGGCAGGACAACTCCACTGACATTGCTGGTCGTGATGGCCACCAAAAGAGCAAAAAGAAGAAATAGTTTTCTTCTTTCAGAGACCATTTTGAATTGAGTTGGGCTCCACGTCATCTGCATAATTCCTGCTTAATTCAGAACGTTTATTTGTAACTTTTTCACTTGTCATTCACACGTTTGTTCTCCTAGTCAGGACTAAAAGGTCTAATCACAATGATACCATCCTGTTTTTAAAATAAATGAAAAAATTGTCAACTCATTATCAAATGAAGGCCCACCTTTCCTCGCGGCACTTGTTTGGATTTATCATTTCAATGGTAGTAAGTGGGCTCTCTTAGGAAATAAACTATTAAGAGGGTTTTCGAGTTGGAAGGTAATTTGCGTGTCCATAAATTTGCTCATATCTAAGGATTATATATAGTATTATTGATTTTATTAAATTATATCTCAAGTTTGAGTATATTATAAAATCCAAACTAATTAGTTGCTCCAAAACAACTAGTAGAGTTGCATCCCACTATAGCAAGCAGGCATGAAAGGCAAATTAAATTATTGATACATTATGGTTATATAGATATTGACTATAAATGATGAGGTGAAAAGAGATGAACTTTTGTCTTCCTATGAGCCACTGGCTAGTGTTGAGTCGTTGTAGTGGCTAATGATATGAGCATAGAGATGGAGTCACTCCATTGGAATTAAGCATGAGAATTGGTCAAAGTACCTGAGCCATAAAATTGTTGGGTGCAAATAGGTTTACAAACGGAAGGAAAGTATTTTCAATATCAAGGCAGCATATACAAGGTGAGACTTATTACGAAGGAGTGCCCACGTTGAGAAAGTATAACGTGGTATTCTTTCATGTGGTAAGACTTACTTATATTTGAGTATTACTTGTTGTAATTGCTATACAAGCTGACAAGTTGGTGCAATTGGACGAGCAAGTGGACTTTTTACACAATGGGTTGGAGGAGTTGATTAACATGAGACAGGCAAATGGACATGCTATTACAGGTAAGGAACACCATGTTTACTTATTTAGGAAATCTTTATATGAGCTAAAACAGTCTCATAATATCTCCTAGTAGAAGTATTTTAATACTTTCATGGCTAATTATGAACTATTCAAAAAGAATACCGCGACAGCAAAGCACCCAACAGACATGACGACTAAGCCGATGTCTTGAGCCTGGATCCGTTACAAAATCCGATCGAATCAAAGGATATAAACCGGTTTATGAAACCAAACATGTTAAAAGATAAGTCCCAAGACCTGACTCTTTTATTTGCATTAGAATTCTACTATATAGAAGTTTCCTAAAGTATGTCTAGGAAGGGGCGCGCGCTCACATTTGTATATATAATGTGTGTTGCGGGGATTCGCATTTTGTAGTCGAGAGCAGAAAATTCACTCGTGCCTTTAAGAGTTGTTTTCTTTTCTTGGTCATTCTCCGAGGTTGACCGAGCAAGTGGAGGACTCCTCTGAAGGCCGTAATGGACGCATCTGTTGATTGGTATTATCTATTTTTGTTTCTGCTTTGGTCATAAGGACGCCTTCAGGGGGCACGTGAAGTTTTCTTCAGTAAACACACAGATGTCTTCAAATAGCGTGTAGAGCTCTGGATACGGTGGATTTGTGCTATGAATTCTATACCCAAGCTTATAAAATTTCTTTCTAAAATCCATAGATTTTGGTATAATTTAAGGCTCGAAAGTACTAGATATGAGCAATTATTATTTTGTTAATCTCCAATCTAAATTTTTAATTATTTGCAACTAACTCTCATGTTCTTCATTATTCATCGTTTATATTTCTAGTGATTTCGATTGATTTAATTGCAATATCTGATTGGCTTCTGCATTATTTTACAATTATTGTGACATCTTTGCATCCCTCCTTGTTGGTTTCTTTGCCATACATACATTCGATTGGGTCTTGAAAAAGGTCGTCCTCCATGCGCGTAGAAAAGATGGCTGATTTGATATCACTGAAGAATGAATTCTGAAAAATTAAGTAACGAATAATAAATTCTAATTTCTACAAAAACAAATTCGAAATATTTTTTAAATAATAGATGGAAATTAAATAGGAAATATAATTGGCTTTTCATCATACATGGAATAGTAAATAATACCGAAAGGTTTTGACAATATGACTGATGAGATTTTAACTTCCATTGAATATTTTGTCATCTCATTATGTATTGCTTTAAGCGACTTTTCAATTATAAAAATAATTAAATTGTATGGTTAGAATTTATTAAACGCAATTTTTCTTCATTTATTGTGGTTATCAGATATATCCGGGGAGTCCAATAGAACCAATAATTGCTAGGGCTCTCTCATATAATAAAGCTTTTGCTTAAAAAAAGCAAGGTTTTGCAATTCGAGGGGCCATCACTCTTGAGGACCCTCTCCCTCTTGCTATAAAATTAAAATTACCTACCTCCTCTCCCACAAAAAGTTTAGCAAGAAAGAAAACAAGAAAGAGAAGCCTCTCATCATGGCCTATGGCGGAAGAAGCACAGCCTCCTCAATCTCCGATGTCTTCACTCTCAACCCACTACCGTATCCCGTGCTTGTGATCCTGGCAGTGATCTCCATCTTTCTAGGCATGTCTTGGTACTTCAACTATGAATCGGTGGTCGAAACCGCCGAAGAGCAGATGGGTTGGATCCTTTTGGCGACGCCTATCGTTCTGATACTGCTTGTGACGCTCCTATCCTCTATGGATGATCCACAGAGCTTCTTCGCGGGGTGGGGCCAGCGCAGGGCTATCTACAGTCAGCCGTCCGAGGGCAGCTCCCCATGGGGCGTGGCGGCTCTCATCGTGCTCCTCCTTGTTTTGCTCCAGTATCGGTCTAGCTTTCTCGAAAGTTGGTTTGTTTGAAGCTTTTGGAGATGATGGCGATCATGGGAAAGTGATAAACTAGACTTATATATTTTGTCTTTTCTTTTCTTTTCTATTTTCTGGATGGGTGATCAAGAAGTGGGGTTTCTGTAAATTGGATGAGACTGAGGTATAGAGTGCTATATGAGGTCGTGAATGTAAGAGAAAAGTTCTGTATAGGTGTTGAATCTATTGATCAAAGGTTGGGACAGAGGTTGCTGAGGCGATCAATTCTCTCTTTTTTTTCTGTGTATCTGCAAAATATGAAGCCTGTAACCAATAGCAGAGTTGCATAATGAAGTTGGGGTTGATATATATGTCGATCTATTAGAAGCTAAGCAGCTAAATCAAAATGATTAATCAAAGAGCATCTATAACTGATGATCTTAGCAAAAGAGAGCGGAAAACAGAAGAATTGGTTTCGAAGTTTACGAAAGATGCAAGAAGATAGAGACGGATGAATGAGCTCTAGCCATAAGTTAGAGAACGGTGAACATCCATATGGAGTTTTCTCCTTGACCCGTGGGTCAAAGCAATCAGTGCCATTCTTTTCCTTTCTTTCTTTCTCTTTATTTTTTTTTTCTTTTTTTTCATTTTCTGAGCAACTTAGTCATTTCTTACAGAAAGTATAGATGGATTTCCACTAATGAGGACCGTTTTCTTCTAAGTAATAATTTGCAACCACCTTCTGCTATTTGACGTGAGACATTTGGTGTTATATTATTCTGGGAAAATTTTATGGCCCAACCCCCTAATTTCATATCCGGTATGTAGTCTGGATCATTGGATCAACAGAAAAAATTTCCAACAGTCAGAAGATGGCTTTAAGAAGATAATGACTTACAAATTGGTAAGGAAAGTCACTAAGTATTAGATTGCCAATGTTATTTTTGATTGATTAAAATTACTACATATAGGAAAATTATTCACTGGTAGAGCCTTTACGTTTACAGGCCGGGAAGAGATATTATGATCCTAGAGTAAGTTAATAAGAAAAATTACTCAATCAACTCTAAACTTATTGTGCAGACATTAATTTTTAGTTCTCAACTTTTTCAATTTATAGTCTAGTCTTAAACGTTTGCATGAAATTTCAATGTAATTTATTTCAGTCAATTTTTGCGAGAAATGACTGACTTGATAATCTAATCATTATCGATCATCCTACTTGGTATATTGTTACATCAGTGATTCTAAGAGAATTGGCCAGAATGGCTATATTGAAATCTTGCACAAAAATTTATGGCTAATTAGCAAAACTGAAAAAGTTTATGATTGAATGGACATGTGTATAATAAGTTTAGGGTTAACTGGATAATTTTCCCTAATACGACAAAAGCATACTATAGATTATGAAGTCTCCTCTAAGGAAAGTATCTATTCTGAAACTTTCACACAAAATCGTGATACTTAGATCTTCCACTCAAAACCCAAAAAGAGTAAAACAAAATGAGAAAAAAAAATACATTAAATCAAACCATTATATTGCCAACGGTGCATAGTGATTTCACCAACACAATGAATTTTCTATATCATTGCTGTCAGACTTCAATTTCTATCTTCTAAATAAAATTTTCACATGTTTCTTGCATATATCTGGCTATGGAGAAGTTACATGACAAGTTACTATTGAGTAGAGGTGACAAAATGGGTCAAAGTCTCATATTTTAACTCATATTGGATAATGTAGGTCATAAATGGATTAGATTAAAACGTTAAATTTGTCTTAAATAGATTACTTAATAACTTAATGTGTTTTCAATGGGTTCTAGATGGGTCATAAGTGGATTACCTTATTAATTTTAAATGTTATTAACAAATCATTTTACATGTTATTAAAAAGTCATTTTTAGACGATGAAAATCATGATGTTCTAATTATTTAAATTTTAAAATATAAAAATTTGATTGTTTTTATTTTCCCTTTTTTTTCCTTTTTTTTTCTTTCCTTATTTTTTCTCCTTTTTCCTTCTTTCTAAGTTGGTCACCGGCCAAGAGGCACGAGAAGACCTCACTAGACTCCGACTAACTGGAAAAGGAAAAAGCAAAAATATAAATATAATTAAAATATCAAAAACAAATTAAAAAAAGTTAGAAAAACTATCAAATAAATCGTATTGCATAAAATTATTTTAACGATACTTTTTTAAAAAGTCATGAAGCAAATTTTTCTAAACTTATTTAAATATGGAAGTGTTTAAACAATACAGATCGGGTACGGGTCACCAAAATTTTATTGCATGAAAATAGGTCAAAACGGGTTAAATTGGTTAATATGGGTCGAACCATTTTTCTACTTGACCCAAATCCGACTCGACCCATCCATTTAACACCCCTACTATCAAAATACCTAAACAACATCATGTGCATAGTTTGAAAGTAATTGCATCATCACAAGACCAACTAACATAGTGAACTTGATGAATTTCACATGAGCTTCACTTCATACATGTGTCACGTGATGCAACTGGTAGTTACACTTGTGACAGAAAATGATTCATGGAGTAACTGGTTTAGTTATAGATCTCCCATGGTAGCATGTGTACCATAATAAGGATGCGTTCGACTCAGAAAAAATTTCATCTTAAAAGAATAAACTTTCCGGGAAATTAATTTCCCAAAAAAATACAGAAAAATATTCCCCTTTTGTCGGATTAGGGAGTTCATCTTACTAACTTTAAGTATTAATGTTTTTTTAACGTATATGATTTTCCATTAACTGATCAAATTCAGTAGACTACACCTATGATTGGAAAAACTAATTTCCAAAAAGTTATTGTACTCAAACAAATGCACCGTAGACTTAAAAATTCCAAGATCACACAAAATTCCTCCCCAGCCGATCAAATCAATGGGTTATGTTTCCTCTGGGTCCATCTCATATGTAGACACTTTTCTTCCTTTCCCTCCTTCCTCTCCTTTTCCTTGGTAATAAAGATCATGCTTTTGTCTGGTCGCTCAAGAGCAAAGGTTGCCAAGACCGATCGCGACATGATTTCGTTCATCACGCGATAAGCCGACCTCTGTGGATCGTGGTCCCAGCCACAAGTTAAGTGACCACCATGTAACAGCCACGTTCCTGCTGGTGATTCGTGGTCCATAAATGTTCTCGGCTCTTCCAATTGTCAAATCATGGGGCTAAGTACTACATGGATAGACTGTATTAGGTCCGATCAATCACATCTCTGACTTGTTGTAAAACTCCAAAAGATCACCCAAAAAACATAGATTTTAACAAGCGATTGATTCCATCTATCGTATCATTAATATACTATACTTATATAAATTTCTATATTTCTCTTGATTCTTTGTATATTTTGGAATCGTGCATGTATCTCCGTTGATCACGTGTATCCTTGATTAATGGAAATTGATATGGAGAATCAAGAAGAATGTCCTAATCATGTCTAACATTCTCCTTTAAAAGAAAAATGAAATTATTTTCTAATTTTGTGCTTCCTTCCTCTGCTTTGATATTGTGTTTACTTTTCTCTTGAGCTACAAGAAGAGAAGCAGAATAGGCCATTTTTCAAACTTTGGTGTACGAGTCATAAGCCTTCCCAGTCACCTTTCACGTTAGCTAGGCATTCTGACCGAAAAAAAAAACGTTAGCTAGGCATAAAAGAAAAATGCTGGACTTATATGAACTGGTTCACGAAATTAATTTAAAGACACTGTAGTTGGTTGCATTTTATGTTGATAGAGTGGTTTATTCATGAATTTAGTCTTTCTCATTTTCTCTTTTTTCTTTTCTTTTCTTTTTCTTATTCTTTTTCTGTAAGTAATAATTTCCTTTTTACGTGAAAAGACTTTGAAGATCTTCTTTTTGCGTGGAAAGACTATTTGTGCCATGGACTTCTTATATTATATATCATTTGATGGAAAAAAAACGTGTATTAGGATCCATTATGGGACGTTGTTTGCATCATTTGTAGCATTAAGGCCATACTAGTATATATAGCTAAGTTAGTGTTATAGATACCATTTGTTGTATTAATTTCTCTTCATTTGAGGATTCTTCTCAGCGGACCAAACTTTATTGATGAATTTATTTGTTTATTTACCCATAAAAAATTACATTTAAGAAAACTTCATTTTAAGAAAATTTCATGACAAAATACTTTGCCCATCTTTTTGACGTGCTTTATCAAAGAGTGTATATTATAATTAAATTGGGATGAGATTCTGGAGGTGAAATTACACAAGAAATTCTAAATCTTGTCTATATAATGCAATCAAGTCCTAAATTTTGTAATTGATTTAATTAAGTCTTAAACTTTCGTCAAAAGTGTGACAAACATAGAAGAACACAAATTTGAGAGAAAAAAAATTGTATATTTCTTTTTCTGTGGATACATGTATTTATATCACAATTCAAATGTATATCAAAGGAATCAAATATAAACATTCCTAATTTTCTAATGATCTCTATACATGTATATGAAAGGTGTATGAATCCTAATAGGAAACAAATAGACAAATGGATCATCAACGACATGCATATCTTCCAACACTCACTCTCAAGCTAATGGCTTGTATATGTCCAAGACTCCTAGGTTGCTCAATAGATATACATGTTGTGGATAACTCCGAGCTACAGGGCAGAAGGAGAGGAAATCCATGGGGTCGAGATAGATAGCAATTCTTTATTACATAGGTGGGGACAATCCCTACCCTCTTAACACGGGAATAATCCATTTGGGAGAGTCAAAAGGTAGGTTACACCCTTGTTCGCACTCTATCTCAACTTGGGCCTCAATCTCCAATCCTATCTTTCATGAGCAGTGAGGAATAGGATCACTTTTCCTTTCAGTCTCGAAGCAAGTTGTTTTTCACATAAGGCCTTGGTGAAGATATCTGCCGGTTGTTCCAAGATATTGATTCCACTTGCTTTAATCATCCCTTCCTGAATTTTCTCACTAATGAAATGACAATCCACCTATATGTGTTTCGTCATTTCTTGAAGAGTAGGATTCAAGACTAACTTAAGAGCGGCATCATTATCACAAAATAAAGTAGTTGGTCCTTTAACCTGTATACTGAGATCTGACAAGAGTCCACACAACAAAACTATCTCACAAAAAGGTTTTGGCCGTTGCTCAATACTCTGCTTCAGCCAAAAATAACGATATTGTCGGTTGTTTCTTAGTTTTCTAGGAAATTAAAGACTTTCCTAACTTGATGCAAAAATCGGTCATGGATCTCCGACTCATTGGTTATGTAGCATAGTCAGTATCACAGTAAGCTGTTACCTCCATATTGTATTCGTTCGAGAGAAGAATTCCCAACCCATGACACTTCTTCAAGTACTTCACTACCCTTAACGCAGCATTTATATGGGAGTGCTTGAACTGATGCATGAACTGGTTGAGTGTTTGCACAGCGAAGCAAGCATATGATAGAGTCATGGTGAGGTAAATTAGTTTCACAACCAGCCTCTAATAACTAGATGGATCCTTAAGCAACAGATCCTCTATTTGTGAGGACAATCCCGCGTCATGCTCTGCTATAGTGAGCTTGAGATTTTGCTCTATTGGAATGACTATCGGTCTATAACCCGATAATCCTGCTTCTGAAATTATCTCTAGGATGAACTTTTCTAGCTAAGAGAAATTCCTAAGTCTGAGCAAGAAATCTCAATTCTAAGAAAGTATTTTGGTGCTCCCAAGTCTTTTATATGGAATGTCAAATGTATATACGATTTTAGATCATTAATTGCAACGGTATCCTTTCCCATAAGAAGGATATCATCCACATAAAATCATTTAATAAACTTGTGACGTATCACTTGCCAATGTGAATGAAGCACAATTATGCTTGACTTTTTCAAACCAACAGTAATGAGGGCATTAGTAAATTTAGCATTCCATTATCGAGAAGTTTACTTGAGACCATAGAGGGATTTATGAAGACAGCATACTTTGGATTCCCCCCATCTTCATAATCCTGGAGGAAGCTTTATATATATTTCCTCATCAAGGTCGCTAAGGAGGAAGGCATTATGAACATTCATGACAAGCAGCCACTGATAAAAAAAGATAGAACAGTCATATCTTTCGCAACTGGTGAGAAAGTTGTGTGATAATCCAAAAATTCTTTCTATGTGAATTCCTTGGCCACTAATCGTGCCTTAAAATGCTCCACTGATTCATCAGCCCTATGTTTTACTTTATAATACCATTTACATCCTACTGCCTTGAGATGTAACAGAAGTGGCATAATAGCTCAAGTATGGTTTTTCATCAAAATAATCAATTCATCTTCCATAGCTTTTTGCCAACACGGGTCTCATACTGCCTCATGGTAAGATGATAACTCTTGTGTTTTAGAAATTCGACTAACGTAACACTTATTTTCTAAAGATAGCCGATCAAATGAAACATACAAGAAGATCGGATGAGGCTAGAGAATGAAGTGAATTGCAGACATAATTGTTAGTCTAGATTGGTAGCCTAGTGGTGCGGCCGAGCGTCGTGGTACAATTGGTGCATCAAGGGGAGATGGAATCTCACGCTCTTGAGATATACCAACTGGTAAATTTTCTTGAGAATCCACTAGAGACTGGGCAAGATCATCATTTTCCGCATTATCGGAAATAAGTGAGACATCATAACCAACTGGCTGATCAACCATTGGAGTTGGTATTTGTCCTTCCACTAGATATAGATGAACCAAAAAATCATCTTCATATAAAATTTTTTTACATATTGAGATTGATCTATATACCTTTAACGTTGTTGTAATTCCTTGAATGTAAAAAAAAATTCATGAAAAATAACATTTCTGCTCATAAAGAAATCCCTTGTTTAAGAATCATAAACACAAAAACCTTTCTGCAATGTCGGATATCCCATAAATTTACATTTTGTGGGAGTGCATATCCATCTTGCCTCAAGTCCTAACAGTAGTAATATAACATAGATAACTGAAGACCCGAAGATGACTCGTAACAGATGCTTTATGAAAGAGAAACTCAAAAGGACTCCTACCATCAAAAACTCTACTACACATGCGGTTAATAAGATAAGTGGTTGTGATCACACAATCGCCCCAAAAAGTCTCAAGAATATATGCTTGAAATTTTAGAGTACGTGCAACCAAGAATATGATAGTGTTTCCTCTTAACAACCTCATTTTGTTGATGGGTGTAAATACAAGTGATTTTATGTATTATCCCAAGTGAGGAAAATAAAGCTTCACAATTAAGGTTAATAAATTCATTCATATTTTTTGAATTAGTTTTGGGAAAGGGAAAAAAATTATGTGAGATTGCACTTCACCTTTTGAGTGTATCAGAAATAACCATGTGACACGAGAATAACCATTCACATTGATAAGAAAAAAAATGAGATACATCATGATGTGGAGTATGATAGGGACCCCATATATTCACATAGATAAGAGCCAAAACATTATTAGCACAAGTGTTACTTGATTGGAAAGAAAGTATAGTTTGTTTTGCTAGTGGACAAATTGCACAATTATAATTAGGAATTATAGTATTGTGGCCAAGCCTTTGATGAAGAATGGAAACTTTATTAGTGAAATTAACATAGAGTTGACCTTGGCTGGAAGCAAAGGAAAAGTCTAAATTGTCTGAAAAACTGGTCCAAAAATAAAGCCCTTGAAATGCACTACCTAGTTCCATCAATTTGCCAATCGAATGGGCTTGAAATAGACGTTTATCAGCTTGGAATGTGACATAAAAAGAATTGTTTGTACAGGCTTTAGAGACTGAGATAAGATTGAACTAAAATTGGAGAGCATACGAGACATTCTTTTATGTAATGTAATGACTAAGAGTGACGACATTCCCTACTTTCATCACGAACATGACATTCTCATTTGGAAGTTGCACGAATTTTGGGAAATTGGAATTTTATAAAGTGCTAAAATAAAAATTGTCATTGCAAATAATGTTGTCACTAGCCCCTGATTTTATAACCTATGCATTGTAAGAAATAAAACTCGATAGACAGTAGAAAGTACCTGAAAAGATAGCTCCTTTGTCACTGATATCCATTTATTGTAGAGCCCTCATGAGTTGCTGATACTGGTCATATGTGATAGGCGGGTTCATACCGGTGACTTGACGTGCTCAAGCTTCCTAGGTCTTCTTACCCTTTTTTCTAGGCTTTCTATGTAATTTTCAGTATGTCTCCATTGTATGATGTGGACGCCTGCAAAAATTACAATACAATTTCCCTTTACATTTTCCACTATTACCTACCCATGTAGTTGCGCCATGGCTGCTAGATGAGCATCCTCTTAATTCAAACAGGCCTGGTCCTTGTTCATTGGTTCCATCAAACATAAATTGTTGTGGGCCATTACTTCTGTTTTGGTCTTCTTTAGCTTGTAGTCCATATGCCCTCTATCCATTCATTGAATTGCAAGAACTTGGGCGCAAGCCATGTACAGGCCTTCGAATGGACTTCAGAAGGCTCTAGCGTTTTCTTCGATACTTCGTCCGCTCCACCTTTCCTCTTCTGCCAGCAACGTAGACTTCTCTCCTCCGACTCTTCGTCTTCCAGCTCCCTAAGTTGCAAGGATGAGTCCATCGATCATCCTACCATGGCTCTGAGCAGCGAGCCACTGGCTCTCCTCCTACACAGCTAGTTAATATATCCTCCCAAGCGGTGGCGATGGTCCATGGCGAGAATTTGTGTTCGGAAGGTGTGTTATTCTTCGTTTAGAACTAATAAAAATCTAGTGGTTTTCTGTCGTTCTCGAATGGCTTAGAACTGCTTCAAGATGTGATCGGGTGTGTTAAGTTTTTCTTTGACGGTCTCGAACTCGTTTCAAAGCGCGGCAAATCTATTGTACCAAATCCTAATCAAGATGTTACCTTGTTTGAGATCCATTAATTGCTCTTCAATGGCAAATTTTTTTGCTCGATCGAGCTTTTCGTACATTTCTTTGATATTGTCCTACATACACTTTGAATCCTCCGTCAGGGGTAAACTAACATTGACTTCTTGGCTTAATGTGTTCCCTATCCATGTTTGAACCAGTCAACAGCACTTGACCGAGAGTCACTGAAGGCGTTCATCTGTGGGTCTAGGTATACTGCTGTCGAGGAACCATTCATTGTCTTTGGTCTCGAGAACTAACTGGAATTCTGTGACCCATCTCGAATAATTTTCCAGTCCACTTAGTGTCTGGCTGATGAGTCGGAGCTATAGTCCGTCGCCAGCTGAAATGAACAAGGGGTCTCTCGGCTCTGATCGGCTAGTAATGAACGAAAATGGGTTCAATGTGGAACCGAGTAAGGATCTGGACCTATACCCAGTCTCCCTGATCCAATTGGATGACCTCGATCGTTCGGCCCATGTTGCGGATGGTAGACTCCTTACTTTAAGGCCATCCCAGTAGCGCTAGGCCCAATAATGGGGCCGAAGTTGTTACTAATGTTAGGTGGGCCTCTAGTGGTCTTTCCTTGCACTGAATTTGCAAATCTAGCAAGATAATAAAGCCGAGGAAGCCCATACATCTAATATGGTATATAAGCCTGTCCCCATTAGGCTTAGTTGGGCCTGGTCAATGAGCCCAGTCGGTATTGACTCTCTATTTTGTTCTTTTGGTTGCCAAATGTGTACTACTGAAGGTAGATCGACCGATGATGAAATTAAACTAGAACCTAAGGTCTGATCTTCTTCGGTGATCGACTTAGTTGTCATTATGGTAAGAGGAATGTAACTTTGAAAAAAGAGTTAGCTTTTTTGGGTGTGTGAAAAATTGATTCATTGATATCAATGTCTCCATAGTAACAAGAAGAAGAAAATTTTCAGCAAGTAATCAAGAAGAAATTGCGGAAGCTATGCTAAAAACGGAATGTTCTGATACCATGTGACAAATCGAGAAGAACGCAAATTTGAGGGAAAAATTGAATATTTCTCTTTCTGTGGATACATATATTTATATTGCAATCCAAATGTATATAAAAGAAATCAAATATAAACATTCCTAATTTTCTAATGATCTCTATACATGTATATGGAAGCTATATGAATCATAATAGAATATAAATAGACAAATGGATCATCAACGAGATGCATATCTTCCAACAAAAAGTACAATCAAGTCCTTAAGTGAAAAGTATCTAAAATTGCATATACGCTACTCATATGGTGCTCACTTGACATTCTTAAATTTACTCTTTTCAACATAAACTTAGGAATGATTATAGTTTTGACAAAGATTAAGGACTTAATTGTACCAATTACGAGGTTTAGGAATTGCACTTTTGATAAATGTGCAGGATTTGATTGAACCAAATTCAAAAGGTTCAAGAGTCAATACACAAGATTCAGGACGTTGGTGCTCTTTTGTCGACTTTAGAGAGCTTTAATGCCTAGTTAGGACAGGAAGAGACGGAAACGGAAATGAGGTGAAAGTGTGGGAAATGATGGAATTAAAAAAAAAAAACTAGGAAGTAAGGGTTTATTTCACGAAAAAGCCAAGGTTTAGAAAATATATTTAAAAACAATTATTTATATAGCTTAGAAAATTAGTCAATATAAAATGTTTTCATTATCATTAACAATTTAAGCCTAACTCTTTTAATCCATGATAAAAGTATCTTTCCATTCATTATTTATTATAAGCGATATAACGTTCCGAATCTTGAGTACTTTATAGAAAAAAAAATTAAAGCTCTCCTTCTATTGTTCACCTCCTTGTATTCCAAACACAACCTAGCGGCTGTGATATCATATTCAAATAATCGTGTAAGAAAACATGTTAAGCTACTGGTCGGACAAATGGAACTTAACTTTTCTTGGCATGCCAAAGTAAGTAACACGATTTAATTGAGTGAAATTGATAAAAGTAAGGAATGCATATGGCATCATGGTTTGATTAGAAAACAGTAAATTAAGCACTGACGTGATTCTACCTGATAGTCTTGATGTGAGCAGTATCTCTTCTTATCATCAGTGTACAAGCACAATTTTATGAAATTATAGAACCGAAACGAGAGTTATAATAGAGTATTGCACAATTACTAGCTAGAGCCTGCTGTTTTCACATCTCGTTGTAATGGTAATAAATCTATTTTTGATCTCTGATTTTGGAAAAAATATCATCTGGCGAGCGGTGAGTGGACAGACGTGGCGAGTCGGTCCTACCTAATATTTTCTCCTGATTTTGTGGTACTTCTTCCTCGGAGCAAGTGTTTGAAATTTTTTCCTAATTTGTCTGATCCTTAAGTCCTTACATATCTGTAACGTTTCTAATCTAGTCGCACTAGCCATAAGTACGAATTCTGATACAAAGTTTTTCGTTTTACGTCGTCAAACTCTTACCGGCTTCAATGGACACGTGAAGGGAACTTAATTCGAAAATTTTGTCCGAGTCCAGGGATCTAATTGTAAGAAACCTTAAATAACAAGGAGTATAATACAAAAGACCACAAGCTCTAAATTTTGCATATATGCCCTGGTTGTCTGATCATTGCACGAGTCGGCTGCCTATAAAATCAACTTCTCCCTCTTCCTCTTTTCCTGGCTATCTGGACTCAGATATCAACACCCGCTCAGTCCGACCTCCGCAGAGGCCCGAACCACATGGACTGAAAAGACTGGTGATACGACACCATCACGAGGAGCAGCACCACAAAGAAGGCAACACCCCAGGGCACGCCCCGTCCCCCACCGCCATCGCCGCCCCTGCCCACACCGCCCGCACGGAGGTGGGGCTGCATGGGGTGTCGCGGCTGCCACCAGGAGAGTAGGTAGTTGAGCCGCGAGGCCCCAGAGTAGAGGGACACGAAGAGGAAGGCGAGGAGGGGCAGGAGGAAGAGGAGGAGCTGGAGGTTGAGCAAGGAGTAGCGGAGCTGGGACTCGTACCGGCCACGGCCGGAGAACCAGAGCAGGGAGATGGCGATAAAGAAGATGAAGAGCAGGTGGAGCGGAGGGGCAGACATCGAGGCCAAGGTCTGGTTGGTCCATCCCTGCTTCGACTCTGGGCCTCTCCTTCTCGGTTGAACCCAATCCATGTGAATCTGCTCTCTCTCTCTCTCTCTCTCTCTCTCTCTGTGGGAAATGAATTGGGTCTGAGAGATGTAGGGGAGATGGGGATTGTTCTTGGAAGTGTTAATGGTTGGGGAGTGTCGAGGATAAATGTATGCAGTGTGGTTGGAGCTTTATGATAGATGGAGTGAGTTGCACTCAAGATGATGCCAGAGACACGATGCTTTGCTTCAACCATGCACCCAACCTAAAAGGGTTACCAGCAAGGAAATGGGAACACACAGCAGCCATGAGTGGGTCTCAGTCTCGTCCTTATTTCGCCGAAAGTAAATAGTTTAAAAATAAAAATAAAAACTAAGCAGAAAGGGGGGAAAAAATCAAGTGCACCAGCCGGGAATCGAACCCGGGTCTGTACCGTGGCAGGGTACTATTCTACCACTAGACCACTGGTGCTCTGATGTTGGGAAGTCATTGTTGTTTTTATTTGTTGTTAAAGAAAGAAGAAGAGCTAGCATCTCCATTATGCTCTGCTCTGGCGTCATTTCCTTAACCGAGTCCTTTCCCATCTGCAAAACCATGTTAATATGTTCAGTCAAACGTGTTTAACGCGCTTTGGACGATATATGTATGATAGAGCCAATCATTGTATTATCATCTTTGCAATGCCAAACGACCAAAGAGTTTCTCGGTGAGGTTTGACCGCCCAAAAAGACGAGTCCAAGCCACGGTAAGTCGGCTCAAATTCAAGTCCCTTGCCTCTTCTTTTAGCTCGCCTAGGCGCGCACTTACAAATTGATATTGCTAAAACACTTGATCATGTCCAACTTTTGATGTTTAAATGTTAATGACAAGAAGGGACCTTAAAAAAGGTCAACTGCAATCGTATCGGTAATGGTAGCAGAAGGAAGCGAAAACGGAATTTGAATCCGAAAGACATCCGTCTTACAAGCCAGCGGCACCGTAGCAAGCGGGGAGGCTATGAAATTGCTGAACCAGCCAAGGCACGATTGCAGAGACATGAAGTTTGCCATTACCAACAAGGTGCAAGCCCCTTGTTCCCTTTCCCATGTCACCAAAGCGAGAACTTCCCAATCGGAGCTCAAACTAGGACCTGGCATTTCGGTACTGTGCTTGACGTGCGGGTCAGAAGCTTCTTTGCGAAACACGATGCTCGAACGCCACTGCACCTGGGTTAACATCGTGAGTTTTGTTCATGTTTAACGCCATGTGGAAATGACAACGCCACTGCAACGGATGGGTGAAATTCCAAGGGAACTCTGCCGAGAAAGCTGCATTAGACCATAATAAAATTCCCATCATCACTTCATCCAATTCCGACATGAAGAGACGACACCTACGCATACTATACAAAGGAGAGCTGGGAAAAAGCACGTCCATCAGACTTGACCACTAACCTTGCATTCTTTTCGAGGGCATGCCTACAGCTGAACACTTAATCGTTTGCCTTCGAGTTTGAACCACCAATTATGCTACTGGAGGAGCTATCTTGTCCACTACGCGGCGATGAACAGTGACTAGAAGAACTCCTTTCTGCAGTGTTACCATCCTTCCTCGTAGATTTCATAGATGATCTATGGGGTGATGACGAATCCTGCACAAGAATGAATTAGAGTTTTTCACAATCCATAGTGACAGGTTTTACAGGATTGGCTTAACAAGGACAAAAACTAACATTGTCTGTTGCAGACCCAGGTGTCTTAAGCTCCAAGTCCGTTGTGACATCGTTTGAACTACCAGACTTTTCATGCTTCCTCTCCCTGTTTTTGTTGTTTTTATTGCTCGAGACAAGCGGCTGATTTCCCAGCTGCATAAGCGGAGGTGCATAATGGCCTGGCAACTGCTCAACTGGCACGTTAGGTGTTGCAAATGGAAGAATAGTCGAATGGGAGTTAGGGATGACACTGGGATTTGGAGTTGCATAGAAATGGTAAGGCTGCATAGGTGGATGAACAGGAACGGGACCAGAAGGCACAGCTACAGGCACCGGATATGGGTATGAAGGTGGAGCCATAACCACTGAGTGATCCATAATAGGCCATGGAAACATGGCCCTAGCTCTCTGTTGAGACTGAGAATTAAGGCTCTCAATATCACATTTTAAAGAGGCCTTTTCTTCTCTGAGATCATTTTTCTCCTGTGTCAACTATTTTAACAAGGAAAAGAACATATTACAAGTTGCCCAACGTTAAATAAAAAGAGACTAAGCATATGATTACCTCACAAGATTCTTCACAGAGCATACTATATTCAGCTTTGAGTTGGTTCACCTGAGCGGTTAAATCCTTCAGCATTTGTATAGTATCTGATAAAATCGTTGCTTTGTCATTTTTTGGCCTATCAGGATCTGCAAGTGGAAGTAGCTTTCTCTTAAGATACTACAATAGTGAGAGTTATCTCTTACCACTCCAAAGATGTGCATGCAGCATAAAACAGCTTGAAAATCAATAGCTAAAGACATTTGCCCATGGGAAATCTCGCTAAATTACTAGCATTCTGTTCATGATTCAGATTGCTAAAGGAATGAAAATTTACAACTTCAGTGCCAAGTCGGCAATAGGAACAGGAATATTAAAACAAACTTTTACTTCAAGAGTTGACACATTTTTTTAATATATGGCCCCAGTAATTGCTAGATGTTAGTCACCTTAGTGTATTATCATCTTAGACCAAAAGAGAAAACTGTGCTTCTAACTTTATTAAAGCATACAACTTGGGAAGTTTCAAATTACATAAGTTTCATCCCTTATCCACTAATTATGGGGCAAAACCATTGTGAAAGGTGCTTTGAGCGTCCTACAAACATTGATACAATACTTTGCTAAATAAATCACTAAAGTCTTTGCTTCAACTGTATAACTTTTGGAAAACAATGAAGATACCAATGACACGGTGTTTTCTATTCCTATTTTATTTATTTATCAGAAATTGAAAGCTGTTTTGCATTAACTAAATGCAACTAGAGTTGAGTGCCTTTTTAATTCAGTGCCTGAGATAACTGTCCATGTTCGTTATATAAATTAAAAGAGCAATTTAGAGAACACAATTGGCAGAGTGGAAAGTTGAAGTAGGATGTAGCAAGGACACTAAATAAAGCCGTATGTTCTGCAATTTTCAGAAAATACTTGTGAGAACCAGGCACTTTCTCCAGGGAAGATACAAAGGGAGATAAAGGCCAGATAAAGATCCTTGACAAGTAAATGGTGAATGTGAGGTAGCATGCAATGTGACGTTGCATGCACAGATGGGAAAGCTAACAAGAGACTGAGGATGAAAGACAGAAGATAGAACATAATAAAAGTCTAGGTAGAGAGACCAGCTAAGAAGAGCTAAACTGCGATAACACATACACAAAGGGATTGATTAAAAACATCTCAAAAGATTACATTATCAACTTGGGAATTTCAGATAGGAATTCTAACCTCAACAGCCTAGATCAAAATATAAGAAGATTCATGTGCAACTAAAAATTATTTTATTGTGAGTATATTAGCCAATCAAGCAAGGCACTGAGAGCCAGTGCTTTTGGAATGCAGAGGAGACATCAAAAGATAAACTAATCCATCAGCAGACTAAGATAATGTATTTGTACAAAGATAAGAGGGTGAGTAGTCATCAAGATCAATGGCTCTTCATCCTTGAAGAGGCCTCATCATGAAAAATTTGACAAATCAAGGTTGAAAAAAGAAGAAGAAAGTCTTACCTATCGCGAAGTGTAGTAAGGAATGGTGTATTCAGCAAATAAGACTACTGAGTAACTACAGACACTATACTCAAACACCTAATGCAGTGAGAGCACAAAAGACAAGAAACACATATCAACACTCCTTCACAATTAATAGAGCGTACAAGCATCACCTAGCGTATTTCCCAACTCGATAAACTGCTCGTTCAGTCGATCCCGCCTCAATTTCTCACGGTCTGCCTTCTGACTTTTCCGCACAGCAACTTCATCCCTGCTGCATCAGGGAAATTACACAAAGCATTAAAAACTAAAGTCCCCATTATGAAGCATCCTTCAGCTTACTTCTGTTCCCTTTTTTTTTTTTTTTTTGGGCTCCTCTCCTTAGTAAAATGCAGACGGTTCATAGAATAAAGGGCTGTCCCTATAATAATGGTTAAACTTAATCAGCCTCTAAGTCAAGCTCGTAGTAACTTAAAGCTCGTTACCGAACAAAACAACAGAAAAAGTTCTCAAGATTAGTGCCTGGAGATCACACCATCCTGCCTTCGAAGTGAATTCTATACTCAGCAAAGCAATTCAACCACAACCAAATAGAGAGAGAGAGAGGAGAGAGAGAGGAGAGACAGACAGACCGACAGACCGAACAACGAGCTGATATAGAAAAGAACCCAGGATTCTTTTCCTAAATTATCCTCGTAATCGACGAAGTTTCGGTTCTAAATTCACCCTCATAAGCAAGTCAAGAACTGAATCAAAAGGTTTGGAAGGCGTCGGGCGCAGAACCTGGAAGTGGAGGGAACGCGAGGCCCCGGAAGTGCATTTGGGGTTCGCGTGGACTGAAGCAGAGGGACGGCATCCGGCTTCAGCGAGGGATCCATTTGATGCAGACCGGCATGAGTTTCAGCGGTGAGATCGCTATAAAGCTCGAGTCTTTCTTTGAGTTTGCGTTATCCCAAGGGAACGATGAAGAAGAACGGTAGCAGAAAAGAAGAAAACGTGGAACTTTATCTTTCTGGATTGATCTCTCTCTCTCTCTCTTTCCTGGGCCAAGACCAAGACCAAGACCAAACCCATCTCTTCTCTTTGCCGGTTTGCTGTTCGTGCCGGTTTAAATGTGGACAACGCACAATTCGATTTTCCTGTGTGTTTTCATTTTGTAATTATTGTTAAAATTATATCTCAAATTTGAATAAAGGAAATTACATATTTAAAATAAATTTGCTAATTAAATAGTTTTCCAATTAAAGAAAAATTCGAAAAAGATATTTCATATTTTGGAGGAAGTGGATGTTCAAATCGAATTACACCAATGACCCATTTTCTGGTTATGAACTACACTTTGAAGCAATAGAGAAAAGTTGAAGCGCTATGTTTTGAGTGATTGCTAGGGATTTTTCTTCGTGGGATTTAATTTGATCAAGCATTAGAGGCAATTAAATCTTGTGAGTTTAAAATTTGTATAATTCTTTCGTGAGATTGAGAGATTTCATGAGAAATTCTGGGATAAAAGACTTGTGGGTTATTTGATATAATCGGGCATGGGAGACACTAAGAATGTTTGAGTGACTTGATTGTGGTTGTAGTTTTTGTTGTATCAACTACCAATAGTGAATTCGTTGCTACTCTTCTACTCTTCCCATGAACATATAGTACTACACACCAAATCACATAAATCTAGTATTAAATTTATTTTCTTTATTATGTCGATTTTATTGTTCGACCACTTAGCTTCGGCAAAAATTACCTTCTGTTCTTTTTGTTTTTTATTTTCCCTCTGATTGGACCGAGGCGAAAATGAGTCAAGCTACTTTTGGTCTCACCTCGACGATTAGTTTAGATCGACTCATCTAATTTCATATTCAACTTGAGCTTGACCTAGTCAAGCATCTAGCCAAGTCCACTTGAAGTTTGCGTATACTCTGCTCGACAAACTTGCGAACCTAATCGAGCTTTCATTATCTCTTCCAGAGAACATTCACACAAAAAAAGACAACGTGAGTTGATAAATCATATATTAACCCTTGTACACATAAATGAATGAAAAATGTGTGTTATACCCAATTGAATTTGAGTACTTGGGTTTTCTACCAAATCAAGCTCGAGCCAAAATTCGGAAACTCAGTCGTCTTGAGTCAAGTTCCAATCCCCAATTATGCTAGTCATGCCAAGTTCGAGCTTGACACTGGCGTAGAAAGAAAAGAGTGATGAATGATAAAATAATAAAATTGTTTGAAGTAGATAAAATAATCGATTTATAGAATTATTATTGAACTGAAATAAATTGGAATCTAAGTGGGCAAATGCCAATTTGCACTTTTTCCTTTATGAACAATATTACAAGCTCAAAGACTACAGCAGTATCCTAGTCGGAGGGACGGATGTGTAATCTTGCCAAATTAATTGCTCCGAAAATAAATCAATTGGAAATGCTGACATCTTCTTCACCTTTATTTCCAACCCGATCGAAAAAACACCATATTTTCTTTTTATTTTTTGTTTTTCGTACTTCTTCTCTTTCAGCTCAACTTTTACACTCACCTGCAAAATTTTCCATATAAGTTATAAAAGCTCGTGACAGAAAAGTTCAACGTCCTTGCTCAGGAGTTGGAACTTAGACAAGGGTTCAAATTAAGGAACATGCAATTAAAAATAAATGCATGGCACACAAAATAAAAAATACAAAATACATGAAGGAATCTATTAATCTATCCTTCATCGAACCTCGATCAGATCTAGAAAAATAAATGAAAAATCAAAGTGCTTTATCCTAGGGGTGAGCAAAAACAGGGTGGGTAGGGTCCAGACCTAAACCATGTACCCAACCCTGTTATAACCGGTTCCCATTTTTTGGACATGTTCCCTACCCTGTTTATATTGGACCCTGTTTCCTACCCACCCTGTTTTTTCGGTCCGGAAACAGGGTTAACCCTGTTTATATTAAAACATGTTTTGCATCATGTTTTATATTAAGCACTAGTAAATTTGAAATTAACTCATACATTAAGAATCCCAAGAGAGATAAGTGTAGCCACAATACTCCAATACAATATGTCAAGATGAAGGAGCTTCCTCTCCAACAAGAGATCTCAAATGGGAATCTAATACATCTACATAGTCAAATGAAGATAGCCACAGTACAGAAAGAAGTTTTTATGGGGGGAGTACACTTCAGATCTCAAGAGTTACAAGGACATGAGGAAGAAGCTAAGCAAAGTGCAGGAGATCATGACTATTAGAAAAAAATTAGGCACACCGAATGGGGAGTCATATGGTGCAGAAGACGTTGATTTACACTTGAAAAAGCCAACTCCCTAAATTGCTTTCAACCTCCTAAGTCTCTGTAAGAGAAATAAGAAACAACATTAATGAATAAATAGTTTTTAGGTAATCCTGCATTGCTCAAGTGGACTTTTGAAATTCCTTCAAAGGAATAAATGTTGGCGGTGAAGCCAAATATTACGCAAATATTACGTAAGATATTACGTGATGGTTATTTTGTCTTTTATATAGATTTGCTTTTAAGTTAAAAGCAATATCTTTATATTAGCAATATTACGTTTTCTATTTTAGCGTAAGATGTGAAAAGAAAGAGGAAAGAAAAAGAGAAAAAGAAAAAGAGAGAAAAAGAGAGTTTTTTCTTTGTGAGTGTTCTCAATCTCTTTGTGCGCTGATATTGAGAGAAGATCGTGGTTGTATTCATCTTTCTTCAAAGTTTAGTGGATTCGCAGAGTGCCTCTGCGCGGAGACGTAGCCCAAGTTTAGGTGAACTTCGATAACAAATTCTCTGGTGTCTTCTTCAGATTTGATTTCTTCATTATTATTATATTCTGCCTGGGTAGATCGTTTGTTCGCATGATTTTGTGGAATCGACGTGCGATTTCTTAACAATTGGTATCAGAGCCTGGTTTGGCTAATCAAGAGTATCGACGGTTTTTTCAGTGAAGTTCGATTGAAAGCAAACGGTATCGCAGAAGACAAAATCAAAATCGATAAATTCGATGGGCAGAATTTTGGATGGTGGAAACTTCAAATTGAAGATTATCTTTATCAGAAAGATCTTTATGCACCACTTGAGGGTTGGAAACCAGAGATGGTTGAAGAGGATTCGGCAACAAAATCCAAATGGAAAATACTTGATCAAAAGGCGCTGGGTGCAATTCGTTTAGGATTAACGAAAAATACGGGTTATCACATCGCGAAAGCAAAGACTGCAAAAGAAGCAATGGATATTCTTACGAATATTTATGAGAAGTCGTCTATGTCAAATCAGGTATTTTTATTGAAGAAATTAGTTAATATGAAATTATCTGACAGAGGTTCTGTGGCAGAGCATATTAACAATTTTACACAAGTCACAGATCAGTTAGAATCCGCAAGCATAAATCTGGAAAGAAAGCTTCAAGCTTTATTATTTTTATGTTCTTTTCCAGAAAGTTATAATACTGCAGTGCAGGCTATTTCAAGCACCATGAAGGATGATTTGACTCATGGATGAAGAGATGCTGTGAGTAGCATCATGGATGAAGAGATGCGAAGAAAAGTCTCAGGTAGAGATAATTTTTTAGCATCTTCATCTTCTACGGTACTAGCTGTGGAAAACCGCGGAAGAAGTAAAAGCAGAGGAAAATTCACTTGGCATGGTAGATCACAATCGAGGGGAAAGAGGCCAGTTGCAAAAGATGAGTGTTGGTTTTGTCATAAAACCGAACACCGGAGGTTTCAATGTGAAGCTTACTTAAAGAAGCAACATGATGAGAATCAAGGGGCTAACGTGGTTAGTGATGAACCGTTAATAGAAAATTTGTGTTTATCTGCAGGGTCTGACTTGATGATAGACAAGTGGTTTATTGATTCTGGTGCTTCTTTTCATTGTACATCGCAAAGAGAAATATTTGTTGATTATGCCAGCGGAGATTTTGGGCAAGTGGTTGTGGGAAACGACCACACGTGTCCAATTGTTGGCAAAGGAACTGTGACATTGAATATTTCAGGTGGAGGACGTCTAGTTTTACGTGAAACTAGACATATCCCAGAATTGAAGAAAAATCTTATTTCAACTAGTAAACTTGACCAAGAAGGTTTTATAACAACCTTTGGACACGGAGAGTGGAAGATAACATCAGGGCAAGAGTAGTAGCAAAGGGAAAGCGTACGGGTACACTTTACCTTCTCCAAGGAGACAATATCAGTGATATGGTTGCAACTACAGTGGCTACAGGTAATTTATCTACTCTTTGGCATTATCGTTTGCGGCATCTTGGTGAAAAAGGTGTAAAGCAATTACATTCAAGAAAATTGCTTTCGGGTTTACAAAAAGTTGAGTTAGATTTTTGTGAGAGTTGCATTTATGGAAAACAAAAAGCAGTAAGTTTTCAATTGAATGGGCGACAAAATAAAATTCAGAAATTAGAGTTGGTTCACACTGATGTATGGGGACCGGCACAGGAACTCTCTTATGGTAGTAAGAGATATTTTGTCACATTTATTGATGATGCAACAAGAAAGACTTGGGTTTATGCTCTGAAAGGAAAATCAGAAGTTTTTGGGATATTTAAAATGTGGAAAATCATGGTAGAAAAGGAAACAGGTTATCACGTAAAATATTTGAAATCTGATAATGGCGGTGAATACACAAGTAAAGAATTTGCAGAATACTTGAGCCAAGAAGGCATACATGGGTTGAAAACCGTTCCTAGAACTCCTCATGAAAACGGTGTTGCTGAGAGAATGAACAGGACCATTCTAGAACGTGCGAGATGCATGAGGCTACATGCGGGTCTCCCGCTACACTTATGGGCTGCTACAGTTGATGCTGCTGTTTATCTTATCAACAGAAGTCCATCTAGTGCGTTGGATGGAAAAACACCGCAAGAACAATGGTCAGGTAAAAAGATTAATTATTCTTACCTGAAAATTTTTGGGTGTATTGCATATGCTTTGATTGACAGGGAAGATAGAAAGAAGCTTGATACTAAGTCCCAAAAGTGCGTCTTTATCGAATATGGTGGCGATGAGTATGGCTACAGGCTTTGGGATTATGAGAATAACAAAGTCATCCGCAGTCGGAATGTGGTATTCCATGAAGAAAAGATGTACAAGGATCGTCAGACGGAGCATGAAAAAGAAAAAGAGCCAGAATATGTTGAGTTAGATACAATGCCCGTGAAGATGATTCCGATAAATCAGGGTGCAATATGAAGAAGAGATTCAAGATGAACCTATTATCAGTGAGGAGGAAACTCAAGAGAAACATAATGATTCAGAGGAAAATAATAACTCTGAAGAACCTACGTTGAGGAGGTCTACACGTGTGAGAAAGCCAAAGGTAATTTTTGATCCATCGTCATCAAATATTGTTCTGAGTCATGTCTTGTATACAGATTTGGGAGAATCGGAGACTTACAATGAGGCAAAGAAAGACACGTCTCACGTGAAGTGGGAGCATGCTATGAAAGATGAGATGAGCTCAATAATTCAGAACAAAACTTGGGAGTTAACCAAGTTGCCCGTAGGTAAAAAAGCTTTATTAAATAAGTGGGTGTACAGGATCAAAATTGAAGCTGATGGTAATATTAGATATAAGGCGAGGCTTATAGTTAAAGGCTATTCTCAAAACGAATGTATTGATTACTCTGAAATATTTTCACCAGTAGTTAAAATGACATCAATAAGACTTTTATTGAGTATTGTTGTAGTGGAGGATCTTCATCTTGATCAATTAGACGTAAAAACAGCATTTTTACATGGTGACTTAGATGAAGAATTATACATGGCGCAACCTAAAGGTTTTGAAGTTCAAGGTAAGGAGCATATGGTATGTCGCTTGAAGAAAAGTTTGTGTGGCTTAAAACAAGCTCCGCGACAGTGGTATTTAAAGTTTGATGGTTTCATGGAAGCAAACGGATTTGCACATTGTGAGTCTGATCATTGTGTTTATTTTCACAAGTATAGCGATGGTGATATTATGTATCTCTCTTTACATGTGGATGACATGCTGGTAGCTACCTCTAATATGAAGAGAATCGTAGATGTGAAAAAGATGTTAGCATCATAGTTTGCTATGAAAGACTTGGGAGAAGCCAAGAATATTTTAGGCATGAAAATCATCAGGGATAGGAAAAATAAGAAATTATGGCTGTCGCAGGAGGATTATGTGAACAAAGTGTTAAAAAGATTTAATATGGATAAAGCAAAACCGGTTGCAACTCCTTTAGCGAATCACTTCAAACTTTCAAAGAGTTTGTGTTCGAGTACTCAAGCTTTGAGAGATGAGATGGCGGTAGTTCCATATGCATCGGCAGTAAGAAGTTTGATGTATGCCATGGTGAGCACGAGACCAGATATTGCACAAGCAGTGGGAGTAGTAAGTCGATATATGTAGAATCCATGCAAGGAGCATTGGAATGTAGCAAAGTGGATATTGAGATATCTAGCAGGTACATCAAATTATTCTCTTTGTTATGGAGGTACATCTCTAAAATTGGAAGGTTATGTAGATGCAAATCATATGGGTGATCCAGATAGTGGTGATGATACCACTGGATATGTCTTTACAGTTGCAGATACGGCAGTGAGTTGGGTATCTCAACTACAACAAGTGGTGGCTCTATCGACGATGGAATCCGAATATGTGGCGGTCACAGAAGCCTCCAAGGAAATCATATGGTTACAAGAGTACATGGAGGAGTTACATCGAAAGCAGCCGATGAGCACACTATGGTGTAATTGTCAGAGTGCGGTGCACTTAGCTAAGAATGTAGCTTATCACAAAAAGACGAGACATATCAAGAAGCTTTATCACTTCATCAGGAAAGCATTAAAAGATAATGAGTTGAAACTACAAAAAATTGATGGCTCGAAGAATCCTGCTGACATGTTGACCAAGGTAGTAGACAGAGAAAAACATATTTTCTGTACTACTGCTATTGGTATTACTCCGTGTTAATTGAAGAGGAGTAACGCAGAAGCACAAATTCCAATTACTAGCTTTTGAAGAAGATGGTTGAAAAGTTGCTTGGTGCATCGGGTATATTTGTCTTTAAGTGGGAGATTGTTGGCGGTGAAGCCAAATATTACGCAAATATTACGTAAGATATTACGTGATGGTTATTTTGTCTTTTATATAGATTTGCTTTTAAGTTAAAAGCACTATCTTTATATTAGCAATATTACGTTTTCTATTTTAGCGTAAGATGTGAAAAGAAAGAGGAAAGAAAAAGAGAAAAAGAAAAAGAGAGAAAAAGAGAGTTTTTTCTTTGTGAGTGTTCTCAATCTCTTTGTGCGCTGATCTTGAGAGAAGATCGTGGTTGTATTCATCGTTTTTCAAAGTTTAGTGGATTCGCAGAGTGCCTCTGTGCGGAGACGTAACCCAAGTTTAGGTGAACTTCGATGACAAATTCTCTGGTGTCTTCTTTAGATTTGATTTCTTTATTATTATATTATGCCTGGGTAGATCGTTTGTTCGCGTGATTTGTGGAATCGACGCGTGATTTCTTAACAATAAATAGTTCCCATCAACAGAAAGTGATAAATACATGTTTCACGATTTTGCATTCGAAAATGTTCATCCTGTACTTTCCAATCGAAAGGATTTATACTAATCGCTCTTGTTTTCAGCAAAACCTCGTCCATTTTAGGCATAGGAATCGGGACATTCACATGCTGCAAGAAGTGCATAGAACCCAGGTAAATACGGAGTGTGATGCAAATCAAAAGCACAACCGACACCCAAATAATTGACAACCCAAACCCCTCAATGCGTATCTGTTGGTGCTAGTTTTGACGATGACAAAACTGTATCAAAGTCTGAGGTGTTCAGACTTTTCCGAAGTCTGAAGTAGTCAGACTTTCCCAGAATCTGAAGTGTTCAGATTTTACTAAAGTCTGAGGTGGACAGACTTTCCCAAAGTCTGGGGAAGATAGACTTAAGTTATTATGGTTATAGATCTTATTGATCTTATTCTTTTCCCACGAAAATCTGATGCAGAAAGTATGGATTAATATATCTTCGACAGCTTATGGATTGATTGAATTTGATTATTGCATTTATGGAAGCAATCAATTATTTGGAGCAAGTGCTTACTTTAGGAAACTGAAGATCCTGATTGAATGGGAGATCGGGATTGACGGATTCTCTATTGTTTCTATTTATAGCTTGAGATCTCCTGATTGATTCTGTCCAACGGATAGATTGGAAGAATTCCTTTGGAAAGTGCCAACGGTTATGAAGGCATGAAGGAGTATTTAAGGGAGATATTTCAAGTTGTGTGGTACGAACGTTAGAGAGCAATTTTCCTAAAGTCTGAATCTGTGAAGAGCTTTAATTGTATTCAAAAGAGTATGACACACGAACTTCGTGAGAGTTAAGCTGAGAAGCTTAGACATTGAGATTGTAACTCTTTTGATTCATAGTGGACTCCAGCCAATAGGCTGTCACCGTGGGAGAGTGGACGTAGACTTGATCTAAGCCGAACCACTATACATCTTGTGTTCAATTTTCTTTACTCTCTAACTCTATTTATTATCCCGAAGCATTTTATTTCCGCATTAGCTTTTACATTTTTACTTATGCACTAGCTCTTTCAAGTGGTATCAGAGCCATGTTGCTCTTTTTAGAAGTGTTTTACTTCTGAGCTAACGATCTATGGCAAGTGCTAGTGGTTCAGGTGTGGTGGAAGGACAACATTTTCTTAGACCTCCCTATTTTGATGGAAAAAATTACTGTGTCTGGAAGAATAAAATGAGAATTTTCTTGAAGTCAAAAGATCCCAAGGAATGGGAAATAATCGAACAAGGAGTGATTCATTCTACTAGTTCTGGAGAAACTAGAGTGATATCTCAAGCTGAAATTACCAAGAGATAACACACTGATTCCAAGGCTACTCATTCGCTTTATTGTGCTCTATCTCTTACTGAATATAACAGGATTTCTTCTTGTGAAACAGCCAAAGAAATTTGGGACAGACTCAATGTCACTTATGAAGGAACTGATCGTGTCGAGGAAACAAGATTGAATATCTTGCTTGGACAATATGAAGCCTTCAAAATGAAAAATGGTGAATCAATTACAGATATGTTCAGCAGGTTCATAGAGATTGTCAATGGACTTGCAAATCAAGGACAACCAATCACTGGACCTATGAAAGTTAACAAGCTCTTGCGAGGATTATCACAAGAATGGAATCATATCAGGACATCTATTAGAGAAACTCAAAGAATTCAGCCCTTGTCAGTGGATGAATTAGTCGGAACACTTCAATCTTATGAAGTGGAAAATCTCAATCAAGAAGAAGAGTTCAAAGGTAAGAAATCAATTGCCTTAAAATCTAATATTATTTCTGATGATGCAGGATCAGATGACTATCTTGATGAAGAAGAAATAGCTCTTTTTATTAAGAAGTTCAAAAAGTTCAACAGAAATGGAAGGAGATCAAATTGGAAAGAATCAAATTCTTGGAAGAACTCGAATGCTCAAAAAGGACAATCTAATGAAAGAAACATTTATGCTGAGATCACATGTTATAATTGTCAAAAGAAAGGACATATTAAGCAAGATTGTCCTCTTCTCAAACAAAAGAATGGAAGGTACGAGAAGAACAAAATGGCTCTAAAGGCTGAAACCTGGAGTGACACAGAATGTGAAGAAAGTGATGAGGAGTTTGCCAGCATTTGCTTAATGGCTCATTCTGATTCAGACTCTGACTCAGAGGATTTTGATAACCAGGTAAATAATTTTAGAGTTCCCATTAAAATAGCTAATTATATAAATGATCTTTGTTCCAAATTAGATTCTTCTTTTAAAGAGATTGTTGAGCTAAAAAGAGAAAATCTGATTCTCAAACAACAGAAGATCTCTTTGAAAGAAAAATTTGATAATGAGGTTTTGATTTCACAGGATAAATATAGCATTCTTGAAAAAGAAAATATATGTTTAAAGTCTGAAATCTCTTCTATTACAAAAAAGTTTTCTCTTGGATCTGAAAAATTAGAGAAAATTCTTTCAGTACAAAGACCTTATTTCAAAAAGGAAGGTTTAGGAATGTCTTTGGAGAAAGCTCCTTTGATTGACTTTCCAAAAGTCAAAGAAAGACTAGAAAAAATGCCTTCGAAAAGAGTTTATGAAAATCATTTTAGAAGAGTGTTTATTAAACCTGTTGGAAGAGATTCTATTAAATGCTTTAGTCATATTGGAGAAGAATGTTTAAGGGAAATGAATTCTATAAGCAAGAGATGGAAAGAACCCCTGTTTTATTCTAACCAAAAAGGACCCAAGATGATCTGGGTACCTAAAAAGAAATAAGTTCTTTTTCAGGAAATTCAATTAAAGTGGTACTTGGACAATGGATGTTCGAGACATATGACAGGAGATTCAAGCTGTTTCATTAAATTGGAAAGTTTTGATGGAGGAAAAGTAGCTTTTGGAGGAGACAGCACAGGGAAAATTATTGGCCGAGGAACTGTAAAGATTGGAAAGCTTTCTATTAACAATGTCTCTTTAGTCAAAGGATTGAAGTATAATCTACTCAGCATCAGTCAAATTTGTGATACTGGTTATAAAATCCAATTTCAAGAAGGAATCTGTCTTGCCTCAAGTAAAGACAATTCACAGACTTTCAGTGGAAGGAGACATGGTAATATTGGATATGCATGTTGAGACTCCTAAGTGTCTTATATCTTTACAGAAAGAAGTAGAATTATGGCATAAAAGACTTGGTCATGCTCATATGAAACAAATTTCCAAGATCTCTTCAAAGCAACTTGTTCGAGGTTTGCCATTCCTGAAATTTCGTAGAGATGAAGATTGTACATCTTGTACTATAGGAAAACAGTTAAAAGATTCCTTCAAGTCTATAAATCACGTTGCTACTACAAGGGTGCTTCAGCTTCTTCATATGGATTTGTTTAGACCAAATCGAACAAAAAGCATTGGTGGTAAGAGTTATTGTCTAGTAATAGTTGATGATTTTTCTAGATATACTTGGGTATTTTTCTTAGCAAATAAGTCTGATGCTTTTGCATACTTTGCCAAGTTTGCTAAGAAAGTCCAAAATGAGAAAGGATATGTGATTTCAAGCATTCGATCTGATCATGGTGGTGAATTTGAGAATGCAGAGTTTGCTAAATTCTGTGATGATTTTAGGATACAACATATGTTTTCATCTCCTTATTCACCACAGCAAAATGGTGTTGTAGAAAGGAAGAACAGATCCCTGCAAGAAATGGCCAGAACTTTGATGATTGATAGCAAAGTCAGCTCCAGATTTTGGGCAGAAGCTGTTTCTACAACTTGTTATATTATCAACAGAGTATTTCTAAGACCTTTGATGGACAAAACGTCCTATGAGATTTATAAAGACAAAAAGCCTAATGTTTCTTACTTTCATGTCTTTGGTTGTAAATGCTTTATTCTTAAGAACTCTGCTGACAAGATTGGGAAATTTGATAGTAGATCTGATGAAGGAATCTTCCTTGGATATTCTTCTACAAGTAAGGCATACAGAGTTTATAACAAAAGGACTTATAGTGTGGAAGAATCTATACATGTTAAATTTCATGAAGCAGACACAGACTCAAAGGTCACAAGACAAGCTGGTACTGAAGAAAACAGTGCTCCACTGAGAGTTGTTGAACCAATTGGAGATACTGACTCACAAAATCTTGATAGTGGAAACTCAAACTCAGGGAGTCAAATGAAGTGGAAACATAAGTCGAGTCATCCCTTGGAAAATATTATTGGCAATATTGAGGATGGACACCAAACCAAATCAAAAGTAAGAATTTCTGCTATTCCTGAAGAACCAGAGGAATCTAGTGCAATTGCTTTAATTTCTGAAATTGAGCCAAAGAAAGTAGAAGAAGCCTTAGCAGATGATAGTTGGATCAAAGCAATGCAGGATGAGCTGAGACAGTTTGCTATAAATGATGTTTGGGAGCTAGTTCCAAGGCTCAAAGAAAAATCTATTATTGGAACAAAATGGGTGTTTAGAGACAAATTAGATGAAGAAGGATTGATTACAAAAAACAAAGCTCGACTGGTGGCTAAAGGATACACTCAAGAGGAAGGAATTGATTATGATGAAACTTATGCTCCTGTTGCCAGATTAGAAGCTATCAGATTATTACTTGCCTTTGCGTGCTTTCATGATTTCAGGTTATATCAAATGGATGTCAAAAGTGCCTTTCTAAATGGAGTAATTCAAGAAGAAGTTTATGTTGAACAACCTCCTGGCTTTGAGGATCCTAAAAATCCTCATCATGTTTTTAAATTAAAAAAGGCTCTCTACGGCCTAAAGCAAGCTCCTCGAGCCTGGTATGAACGGTTGAGTTCTTTCTTTATTCATTGTGGATTTGAAAAAGGCAAAGTAGACACAACTCTCTTCATTAAAAAGACCAGTCACAATTTCTTATTGGTACAAATCTACGTTGATGATATTATTTTTGGATCTTCTTATGAAACTTTGTGCAAGAATTTTGCAAAGAATATGCAGCAGGAGTTCGAGATGAGTATGATGGGTGAATTAACCTTTTTCCTTGGACTACAAGTGAAACAATCTTCTGAAGGTACCTTTGTTCATCAAGATAAATATGCAAAGGATCTCGTCAAGAAGTTTGGAATGGAAAATTGCAAAAAGATTGAAACTCCAATTGCAGTAACCTCAAAACTTGAGAAAGACTCAGAAGGAGAAAAAGTTGATCAAAAGCTTTACAGGAGCATGATTGGATCCTTACTATATCTTACTGCTTCTAGACCTGACATTCTGTTTAGTGTATGCTTATGTGCAAGGTTTCAATCAGATCCAAGAGAATCACATCTATCGGCTGTCAAACGAATTATCAAATACATTTCATCTACTACGAAGTTTGGGCTTTGGTATCCCAAGGAAAGTAATTTTATTCTATTAGGATATTCTGATGCTGATATGGGAGGATGTCGAGTGAACAGGAAAAGTACTACAAGAAACTGTCAACTTCTTGGAAATATGTTGGTATCTTGGTTATCAAGGAAGCAACACACCGTTGCAATGTCAACAGCAGAATCTGAATACGTAGCCCTTGGGAGTTGTTGTTCACAGATTCTATGGATGCGTCAACAGCTACAAGACTTTAGCATCAAAAAGTATTGTGTTGAAATTCGGTGTGATAGCACAAGTGCCATGGATCTTACTAAGAATCCGATTTTACACTCTAGAGCAAAACATATTGAAATCCGACATCATTTTATTAGAGATCATGTTCAGAAGAAAGATGTCAAGATCACGTTTGTTGATTCTCAAAATCAGTTAGCTGATATATTTACAAAACCTTTGGATAAACGGTCGTTTGAGTTCATTAAAAGCAAATTAAATATCCTCTCCTCCTAAGACTCAGACTCAGACTCAGACTCAGACTCAGTCTCAGTTTTTAACTCAAATTCTGGCTAAGACTCAGACTTAGAATTAGTTTCGGATTCAGGCTAAATCAAAATCGATCCATTTATGGTCAGTTTTATAATATCTTGTTTCCCGCCAATCGACACTTCTGGTAATCTGTGAAACGGTACGTCTTCTGAACCAACGCATCTATTTGATTATTTGTTTCATTTGTATTGATTGATAGCTTTTCGGAAATTTTCCAAAAACTTCTATTTTTATTCACTGAGAAACTCGTTTAAAAGAATAGAATCGTGTCTTCGTAAACCCTAGGCCTCTTCATCTTCCTCTAAGCTTTCTAATCGTTTGACGGGAAAAACTCTCTCTCTACGAACGCACAATGTCTGCCTCCCGAAAATCGTCTCGCCTAGCAAGCAAGCATTTTGGCACCAGTTCTGGACCTACTCACCTTGATCTTACTGAGGAAGAAGAATTGCATGAAGAGTCGGCAACCGGCTCTATGGAAACAAGGATTGAGATTCAACAAGGGTTCACAGAACCAGTAAGTAGCGCTGTCCCTCTCAAAAAACGGAACCCCAAGTTTATTTACAAACTGTATCAGACATTGGTGAGTGGTGGTAGCGCTATGACTACTATTGATGAATTTCTACGAGATAGTGGATACAAAAATCAGCCTGTCTTTTTGCAAGAAATGGAGCGACTTTCTATTGCTCCTCCTGGAACAGCGGATGAAGCACGGAGAAACTTTCCGATAGCCCCACGGTTTAGTACCTCCTATTCTCACGAACCTAGGGATGAAGATGAGAAAATGTTCTTACATTTTAAGCCAGTGCAGGGGTCCGATATCAGTCGTTCGGAGACAAATGATCCTCTTTTTTGCTCAAAGGAACATCACAATGCTTATAAAGAGTTGCTGAAACGTGGGGTCATGAATCCACGTCATGTTGACTTTGAGTATTTAAACTCAATTAAGGTCTATCTTGGGGTCCACCTTGGTCGGCTTGGTATTGACAAATTATGTTCCTCCACCGTTCCGAGTTATGCGGAGTTAACCGCATATTTTTATTCAAATTTGTCTTTTCCTGATCGGCATATCCTGAGATTTTCTGTGTTCAACAAGGAATATACTCTTAATGTGGACATAATTGCTGATATCCTTGGAGTTTCATGAACTGGCTTTATTCCTATCACTGTAATTGACAGGGAAATCACTGCTGCCCTTTCTACTGATCAATCAAGTGAAGGTACACTCACATACTCTCGGCTATCCCCTCTGAATGCCATTCTGCACAAGATCATAATCAGTTGTCTGAAGCCAAAAGCGGCTTCTAAGACGGATATCTCTAAATCTGAGGCACGTTTAATGTATGGCATCATTAGATCTCCAATTGTTTCCATGCCATATGTTATCCTGTATTAGATGTACAAGGTGGTACAGAAAGGGTAAAGGTCAGTTACCATACGCCTCCTTGATAACCCAAATTTTCCATCATCTGAACATCCCAATCCCATCAATCCTGTGCAAGACTCTGATCGTTCCTCTGACTATTGGGAAAAATATGATTGCCAAGATGAGATTGAAAAATTTACCCTCAGAAGCTAGTCCCTCAAAGTCAGTCTCATCTGGGGTAAAGAGAAAGGGAAAGGAGACTTTGCAGGAAACTCCTCAAATGCTGAAAAAAGGCGAAACGGTCTTTGATTCTCCAGGATGAAGAAGAAGATGTTGAGGAAGACGTGGTAGAAGAAGAGATTCACAAGGAGACAGAATTTGAGAAAACAGAGTCTGACCAGGAAGAAGAAGAAATGGTTCCTAGTCCTCCAAGGGAAACTATGGCTCCTCCAGAAGATACATTTGTTGTCTCTCCTCCTCCACCACAGGTTGTTTCAAAAACTCCTACATCGACTGGCTTAGAGACAGGGGGAGTTAGTACAGGACAACGAGAAGAGGGTGGACCATCCAGACCAACAGAGTCTATACCAATTGCTTTTGCTGATCGTTCTGCAGAAATTATTGCATTACTTACTGGTCTCCAATCACAATATTCCTCTCTGGAACGAAGACTTGAGCAGTTCAAGCAATTGGTCAATCAACAGATGGATCAAATGCCTACTAATGATGTTATCAATCAATTGCAGCAAGACATGGTTCGGGTTGAGCAGACTGTGCGTTCTATGGATAATTTTCAACTTGTTCGTGTTCCCCGTTCTAATTAGCTTTTTGATTGATGACAAAAAGGGGGAGAAAGTGGCCTGGGAGGATTAAAGGATTAGAGAATTTGATTTTGATCGTTGTGGTTTGATTTTGGTTGTTATTTGGTTTGGATTGTTGGTTTGGATTTTGACTGTCAGTTGAATTAGCCTTGGGCTCTGGTTTTTGGTTTTTAACTATGTCTTTTATGGATTTTGGGCTGTTTAAGGAATTGATTTGGACTCTGTGATTGTACTTAATATTTGAGTATTTTGATGGTTCTTATTATGCTAACATGTGTTATTGAAAGTTGTTTTGGTATAGCATACAATATGTTTGCAGGAAGGTTTTGTCATCATCAAAAAGGGGGAGATTGTTGGTGCTGGTTTTGACGATGACAAAACTGTATCAAAGTCTAAGGTGTTCAGACTTTCCCGAAGTCTGAAGTAGTCAGACTTTCCCAGAATCTGAAGTGTTTAGATTTTACTAAAGTCTGAGGTGGACAGACTTTCCCAAAGTCTGGGGAAGACAGACTTAAGTTATTATGGTTATAGATCTTATTGATCTTATTCTTTTCCCACGAAGATCTGATGCAGAAAGTATGGATTAATATATCTTCGACAGCTTATGGATTGATTGAATTTGATTATTGTATTTATGGAAGCAATCAATTATTTGGAGCAAGTGCTTACTTTAGGAAACTGAAGATCCTGATTGAATGGGAGATCGGGATTGATGGATTATCTATTGTTTCTATTTATAGCTTGAGATCTCCTGATTGATTCTGTCCAACGGATAGATTGGAAGAATTCATTTGGAAAGTGCCAACGGTTATGAAGACATGAATGAGTATTTAAGGGAGATATTTCAAGTTGTGTGGTACGAACGTTAGAGAGCAATTTTCCTAAAGTCTGAATCTGTGAAGAGCTTTAATTGTATTCAAAAGAGTGTGACACACGAACTTCGTGAGAGTTAAGCTGAGAAGCTTAGACATTGAGATTGTAACTCTTTTGATTCATAGTGGACTCCAGCCAATAGGTTGTCACCGTGGGAGAGTGGACGTAGGCTTGATCTAAGCCGAACCATTATACATCTTGTGTTCAATTTTCTTTACTCTCTAACTCTATTTATTATCCCGAAGCATTTTATTTCCGCATTAGCTTTTACATTTTTACTTATTGCACTAGCGCTTTCAGTATCTACTCAAAGAACAGAGGAACCGCGTTTAACATCAGTCAGATTCTAGGATTAATACGTGTTGGCTCATGAATGAACATAAAATAAAAAGAGATCAATTAACTTGAAAAAGAGCAGCTTTTTAACTGTTCTTCAATACCCAATTCCAGACTATATGCAGTCTATGGAGAATGACGAACAATTCGAGCGTGGCACCGTGGGCTTACCAGATAATGGATCTCTTCTCCCCGATTCCAATGATTCCAGTTTTTCACCGATCTCCTCTCCACCTTTTGAAAAAAACGAAGACTCCCTCCTCCCTCTTTCATCTTTGCTTCATCTTCTCTTTTTCTAACTTCATGCGCACAGAAAGGGAAGTTTCCTTCTTGGTGCTTCTTTGGCTTTGCTCTTTGCTCCATGCGTGAGATCGTGTTGTTGCTTCCTTGAGATCGCGCCGACTCTATCAAGGAAGATTTGCTTCTGTAGTTCTGCAGCTTTTGCTTTCCTTCTTCTTTCCCCTTCTTCCCAATCTTTTCCAACCTAATTGAGATTCTAGGGCTGGAGCGAACTGGGCTAAGGAGAGGGACGCTTGCAAAAAGTGGGCTGGAAGGCCGCATAAAGTATTTCTCAAACCGGTCCGAAACCGGTTCTAAAACCGGTCCAGAATCGGTTTCCGGGCGGGTAATCCCTTGGAATCGGTCCCCGGACCGGTTTAAACCGATTCTGAATTTTGGGAACCGGTTCCCAACCCTGTTTTTCGGGTGGGCCGGTTCGGGAACCGGGTAAACCCGGTCCGATTGCACACACCTACTTTATCCCAACAAAAAGAGGAAATGACCTTCGTTGCATAGCCGATGTTTCTTGATTCGAATGCTTTTTAATGGCCCCAAGGCAAATGAAATTGCCTTTTTTTTTCTTGGGGTCATTTCACTAGAATTTGTGACAAGTTTTTCTTTGATATTTTACACTCACAATTGGACACTACTAGGACAGGTATTTTACCTATGAAATCTTAGATTATTTTATAATCCATTAAAATGTTAAGTAATAGCATAAACTTTACAAATTAATAAAGTCCAATTTTATTATATTTTATCTTATAAAAGGAGGCCCTACAATTGTCTGAGGAGAAAGATGGGTGGTTCAACAAAAAAAAAAACAAAGTTTTAGCTATCAAAACAAACAAAGTATACTAAAAATTTTAAAACTTATCATAAAAGTACAACTAAATCCTAATGATATATGTTATAGCTGAAGATGTCTAAAAAATTTCTCAAGAGAGAATCGATCCAAAAATCTTAACGAATCTCGTTCCACAAAATTGGCAAACAGAGAGGGTCCAGTAAACATATTCAAGAGAAATATGCCAAACTCAACTAAATCAACTTCCCTAGTGTTAATCTAACCCAAAACCACTCTAATCAAGCTAATCAACACTAATCTAACCCCCTAGGTGTAATCAACATCCTAAGAGAGGATTAGGAAGTAGATTCACGGGATTAGCGAACCAACGGGTCCACAACGGCCGCGGCGTGAAGGCGAGCGTTGGAGCACGGCTGGCTGAGCTTGGGTTGGCTGGTCCAGTGGTGGAGTTTGAGCAGCAAGGGAGTGGGCGTAAGCAGCAAATGGAGAGAGATAATGAAGAAAGAGGAGGAGAAGAAGAAGTTGTCTTGTCTTGAGAGGGAAGCTACATATGGGAAGATGGAGAAAGGGAAAAAACTTCCCCAACAAGTTTATGAAGACAACCTGCTCAATAAGACAAGTTTAGGAGAAGGCAACTTGCCCAACAAGTTTATCTTGTGGCCAATGGTGGTCTTCTACAAATATCACATGCACTCAAGTGCAATGCCATAAAGTCTTCTACCCCTAAAGTCAAAGGATCACCCAATAGCTAATTTCTTCTCATTTCTTCACAAAATAAAGTCATTTTGGAGGTCAACTAAATCCTTTGACCAGCCCCTACGAATTTCCACTATTTTTCCACCTATTAATTCAATTTGGTAGCCCAAAAATCCAACTAAAGATGCCTCTCCGAATTTCTTGATTCAAATTTGTTAAATTTGAATTTTTCCCGCAAAATTTCTAGCTCGATGGAATTTTCCCAAGAGACAAGAAGAGGTCCTAAAAATAAATCGTGACACACACGAACGTTCGATTCCCGAATCCGAGTTCAATTTCATGGTTAAAATCAACCGAACGCGATTCTAGTACAATCCAGCTTATCGAGTAGCTTTTAGGGACTTTATCATGATTATATCTCTTAACGGCTTCACCTAATAGGTTAGTTAACTCGAGAGTGATAAGCTCCGAGAAAAGGACTATAGGCGCGTCAGTGAAAAGCACATTTCATTTTATTTCGAATGGGGTCAAAATTCAGGATGTCACATAAACCAAAGACAACTATGTCTCAAAGAAATTGCCTTTTAACACTTCAAAGATTTCAACCGAAATGGTCCAAAATGAACTTGAAAATTCTGCTAATTAAAAAGAAATGACACTTGTGAAATGATTATGGGCTTAAAACCCAGATTTAGAATAGAGTAAAAATACTTGAAACCGATTGATCTCTTCCAAAAGAAGTATCCTCATCTAAATGTTTCATTTATGCAGATCCTGTCTTCTTATCCTCTCCTTATCATCTCCCAATCCGTATATGTTACTTGAACAAGGTCAAAAGACTGATTTATTTAGCAGTATGAGGAAAAACAAGGCGAAGGAAACTCATCCCCAAACCACATTTGATAAATTAATATATTGTACACCTTCGGAATTCGCTCATTGTGACCAGAGCAATTCCATACATATTCAACCTTACTCATGAAACACTTGGAATAAAAATTGAACACTGATCCACTGATCTCATTTTTCTCTACTCCACCATGCCTTGCCACTTTTCCTCTGAACTCACATGGACTTCACTGATCGAAGTCGAAGGCATTATTAAAGCAAGCACAATCAGAAGCAGACCCTTCAGTACTAGGCTAAATTAAGGACATCCTACTTGCATCAGGAAATAATAAATTTCTTTGCAAGAACCTAGACATGAGGTGGGAATGGAGGTAAAACAGGCAACTTTCCGAGTTTGGGGTGTTTGAAGTAAATTGGAGGGATTGTCGGGAGAGGAGGGAGCTTAGGAAGCGGTGGGCATGGAGGCTTAGTAAAAGGAGGGATCTTTGGGATTGGAGGAAGCGGTTTGATTGGAATAGGCGGCGGAAGTGGCTTCTTGAATGTAGGGATTGGTGGTGGGAGTGGCTTCTTGAATACGGGAATTGGCGGCGGGAGCGGCTTCTTATATACGGGGACTGGGGGCGGTAGCGGCTTCTTGAATACGGGGACGGGGGGCGGTAGCGGCTTCTTGAATGGCGGGGGAAGCGGCTTCTTGAATACGGGCACCGGGGGTGGTAGCGGCTTCTTGAAGATAGGGACGGGGGGTGGGAGCGGCTTCTTGTATACAGGGACCGGGGGTGGCAGTGGCTTCTTAAATGGCGGCGGAAGTGGCTTCTTGAACTTCGGAACTGAGGGCGGGCATGGTTTCTTGATCTTGGGGATCGGAGGAAGCGGCTTCATTTTCGGGATCGGTGGTGGGAGTGGCTTCTTGAATTTCGGCACTGCGGGAGGCAATGGCTTCTTATACACCGGCACAGGAGGTGGCAATGGCTTTTTGTACACCGGCACAGGTGGCGGCAATGGCTCTTTGTACACCGGCACAGGAGGCGGCAATGGCTTTTTGTACACCGGCACAGGTGGCGGCAATGGCTCTTTGTACACCGGCACAGGAGGTGGCAATGGCTTTTTGTACACCGGCACTGGTGGCGGCAATGGCTCTTTGTACACCGGCACAGGTGGCGGCAATGGCTTCTGGAACACAGGGACCGGTGGAGGGAGAGGCTTCTTGAAGAACGGCAACGGTGGAGGGAGGGGCTTCTTGTAGATTGGAGGGAACGGAGGGAGTACCTTTGGTGGGAAGGGAGGGAGGGTCATTGGTGGGAATGGAGGAAATGGGTGGCCAAAATCCTTAATTGGAGGCAACTTTGGCAACGGAGGGTACTTGAAGAAGGGCCAAAAGAAGGCTGAGGCACAGGTGGAGGGTGAGATCTTGATCTTGCCAGACAGACCAAAAGTGTGCTTGCCGTTGGCTTTGGACTTGAGGACTATCTTTGAGGACTCCATGCCATCTTGGGCTGGGCATGGTGTGGCTTGTGCACTGTGAAGCTGTGCAAAGCACTCTTCTTTGAGCTTGCCACCTTCCACCATCTCCTGTGGGAGAGAGACCTGGAACTTGCCAGCTCCATCCAACTCCCCCACTGCTCTGCGCTCGAACTTGCCTCGCGCGGTCTTGCAGTCAATGCTCACTCGAATCCCTTCGATGATAAAATGCGCACAAACAGGTTGTCAATCGATTAGAATTTAGATTTGTCTAAAGAAATAGCCGTAGGTGAAATGATACAATTACCCTAGAGACAGAAGCAGGGTGACCGTAATGCATGCAAATTCAAGCAAATGCATGCATTGTACTGACAAGCCAGCGAGGTGCTCTTAATAGAGAACAAGAAGAGTAAATAAATGTAGTACCAGAAAATGCCTGGCTGGGCTTGACGTTACTCTGCGCACAGTCGCTACATTCCATGACACCAACGACCTCCACAGTCGTATCCTCTCCATGGCAGATCGTGGCCCCTAACAGCAAAAACAGAGAAAGCACTCCCAATATCCTCATTGGGATCCGTGCTCGGTTCCCCCAAGTGGTAAGAGAACCCCAAACACCAAAAAAAGACAAAAGAGAACGAACTTTCACAAGCTGAAGAGTCTCTTTTCAGCGCTTAGAGCCATGCTCTGTGCTTCTGATATCATTCTCAGACGTGTTATATAATGATTCTTGAGCACGGGCGTGTTTAAGCATTAATGGCTTCTTCACCGGCACCGCAGTAAAGGGCCTCACATGGAGTTTAGGGACCGATTTTGAGATGGCCTCTTAGCAATGCGAGGGTCTGAAAAGGACCCTAAAACATGTGCCATGCCACAATATCAAGACTCTGCATTGAAAGCCCTCAACTGCTCTCTCTATACATCAATGAATCCCGGAAAGTTGTCTATTTTGCTGAGTTGTGTCGACTGTGTGAATACGTATCCATATTTTGTCGACACATACATGACGAAATGGTGATGGCGTACCTAACCTAAGCTTGATTGGGCCTGATTTTTCCTAACAATTTACTCGACCTGACCAGTTGGCCATCCAATAAGTCTATGCAAGATTGAGTTTAAGCTGAACCTATATAAATAAAAAATCAAATGCATGGTTTTAGTTATGCAGTGGTGGGTTGGTGCTTAAATGGGTTTGAACCATTCTAAAAACTTACCCAAGAAATAATCAGCTGCACAAATTACAAGTCTCCATTTTCTTCCAATCAAGTCACTCAAATTGCTCTCCTCAGTACCATCCAGTCTAGTCGAATTACATCTGTGAATTTAAGCATCTCGCACAAAGCACCCTCATGAGATGCAAATCGAGGAGCTCCAACGTGATTCAAACCATACTTGTCCTCCTTGACCCAAATTGACCTTAAGTCTAGCTGAAGAATGCATGCACTGGGTCGACATTGGATAGATTTTGCATAAGCTCAGCTGCTCGAGAAGCAGGATCGCCTGCTCACCAGCTCTCATGAAAACTTTTTACTCAACTTTTAGGAGGTTAACAAGTATGTTGGGAGGCACCTCTTAGTAATCTTTCTTTATCTAAGTATGTATCAAGTATCTGAAAGCACATGTTCATAAGATCTTTTTATTTGTTTCCATCCCGTCAGAAGATAAGGAGTAGGGACAAAAACTGGCCATTCATTTTGCCAAGAACTGCTAGGATGTGTACTTACTTCGGTGTATGTGCATTTATGATGCGGAGTTCCCACAGGAACAGCTTGAAAGCACGACCAAAGTCAATTCGTGGCACCTCTGAATATCAAACCTATCATGTGAATTCACTCTTGTGTGGCCACCTAAAAGCTTCCCTTTGAAAGGTGTGGACCTTGACGGATGTAATTTCTGGAAGTATTTTGTTAACGAATGATCCGAAGCAACACAGGGAAGAAAGATCATAGTCAAGCAATATAGGATTTTGCTCTCGTTGAGCGTAATCAATGTTTTGGAAGTCGAAATAATCATTATCGTGTAGGATAAGTAAGTTCCTCCAGAGCATTCTTTAGTAAGATCTTTTTATAGGGCACGCGGGTTTTTCGTTTAATGCACAGGCAAGTGACCCCTCGAGCTGAAATCTTGCTCCTACTGCATCTACCCGTATGATTGGAATCACCGTTGGAATATGATGGAGAGGGCAACTAATTTGCAACAAGGAGGACAAAAAGGTGAGCTGGAAGTGAAGCATGTGGCTAGGTTGTAGCCATTGAACCCACACTGGTTAAAGGTTCTTGCACTTAATCTTGCGAGGTAACATCGTTGATGGTGGATACAGATGTCATGCATTATTAGGTGATATTACGCAAGAACTGGAAGTCATCACACTGAGGATGACTCATTGATCAGGCAGAGCAGACCGGTCTCTATTCAGATTCAGTCGAATCTTACCAATTTTTACCACATGACTGCTAATCGTAGGAAACGCGTGTCCATTTAAGCAATTTGGGCATTCCATGTGAAGAGAGTTCGCCATCAGCTCATCTTATAATCATCACAGCTTGAAAGAAAAAAAAAATCTCTTTTCCAGTTTGGTTTTATGGCCATATCCGAAAACCTTTAGCTCATAAAAAAGATAAAGCTATATATATATATATATATATATATATATATGTATGTATTTTACTAGTACCAGGAAAAGAACGCAGGAGTTGCATGCAAAGAGAAATAAAGGCTAAAAGAGTGTGTCCAAAATTTCTTCTCTTTTTTAAGTATATTTTTTTAACTTGTCCTAGACAGACCATAAAAAGAATTTATGGAAGACCCGACGACTATTTTCAAATCTAATGTAGAAGGTATGAGATTGAACGACTACTTTCCCATCATCTTGATAATCACTGATTATGATTTTGTTCATATATGATCATGTGTGATTGCAAGATGTTTCGAATATATCATGGATTTTTCCGTGAATCTAATTTGGAGAAATTTGAGGCTGAGGTGGCCTTCAGGTTCGCTTAATCAATAGCACGGATTGATAAAATCAAAAGATATCAACCCTAATCATGTATTAGAATATGCTTGGAAACATTCTTTTTTCATGAAAGGTGTAGCTCAAATACATCAAACTCTTAAGATGTGACATAAGACATTGAATCGACGTGGAAGATCTTCGGCCCTCTTTGGTAGCTTTCTATAGGTTGGTTCTGTTCTTGACATATGCAGTTTACGTGCTTAATGAAAGGAAACCAAATGGATATGCCACAATCAAGAAATTAAGAGCATTCACCCATCACCAAGATCCTTTCAACAACAACGAAAGTCACCTTTAAGGCTGAAAATATACATTAGAAGACCCAAGTCCAACCCCCGAATACTTTCTTGTTCCAAATGCTTTGACATTTCAGACCACCGACAGCAAAGCATTGACTTGGCTAAAGCCCCATGCCAGCAGAAAGCAACAAATGCCAACCCCATGTTTCCCAAGGAAATTAAGGGTTGGGAAATTGGAATAATTGCTCGCTCTTTTATTAGCCCGACCTGTATACTAAATGGAGCAACCAAAGTGGTTGAGTTAGATGCCCATTTTTCTCATTTTTTAAATGCGAAATTTGGAGATATATCATCTAAAAAGTTGAAGTGACCATATGGGTGTGGCATGTTGGAACCCCTCTTGAGATTGGGTGGGATCAAGATCATTATAATGCGTATAGACAGAACTTCAATCTAGAAAAGGAAAGACGTGACTGTTTTCACCAAGAATTCATTCATATCTTATGGTAAAGAGCCTTAGATGAGAAATATATTGTCCAGAGAGTGAAATTTTCAAGAATAGACATTTAACAATAAAAAAAGGCAGGGGATTTATGAGTTATTAAACAATACATATACGGAGTGGAACCATATGGTACTAGGTACATCTATTGAGAGGTGAGCGAAGCCACTGATCTCTGACCCTCTCTCCTTGCGTCAAGAAGAGGGTAAGGCATTGACCGCCCAATGCAACGGAGTGGACACGGCTAGCAAAGAAGTCGCGAGTACAAAAGGTGTCGGTCGAGAATGAACGTCCTTTAAGGAGCATGACCTTAGTATGATTTGTGACATGAACATGTGAGCTATAGAGAAATGCAGCTACCGCATGATTTTCTTTTCTTGGGATAGTTCGACTTTTTTTCTTGGCCGTTTTTCTTTCATTTCCTCACTCTTTTCTTTGGTTTATAATGGAATACATTCGCACATTAACTTGTTAATGTTCGGAGATTCAATCGATTAGTTGGTAATTCGATCAAAACCTTTCAACCATAGATCAAAATGACGAAAAAAAAAGAGAAACTATGGTTTTATAAGATGATTGATCTTGGTAATCTCTTTTCGCGATTTTTATATCGATACCAATTCAACCAGATTGGATGCTTCTATCATTTGCAAAAATAAATGGATCAAAAGTATTTTTTTCATCGTCCATAAAAATCTTAAAGCATAAATTGCTGTCGATAATAATAATAATTCATTTACTAATTATTTCAAACGATATGAATGATCAAGTTTTTGAAAAAATAATTTTCAAATTTCGTGCAAAAGAAACGAAGCCTTAACTAGATATTATGGACTTCGGGCTTAATTAGTTTAGATTTATTTTGCACTCGGTGTTAATGGAAAAGGGGCTTTTGTGTGGATTTCACAAACGTGAGCTTTCTTGCAGTAGAGTGGGTTGGGATTTGTTTAATTAAAGACGTCTGGGCTTGGCTTAGCTAATATGGGCTTGGGTTTAATTAAGCTTCAACAGATTTGGGCCTCTCTCGTTATGGGATTCATCTAGTTTGCTTGAAGGGGCTTGAGATAGGAGCCCGATAGCGTTCTGAGCCTAGAGCCATGAATCCTTAGCGTGATCCATATTCATACCGGCTCATCAGCCCAGTTCGAGGTCCCTATTTTCGAAACAAGAAAAGATATAAAATAAAGGAAAAAACAAAAAAAAAACCCAAACTTTACCCAGTGTAACACATTTACCCCTAACTTTTTTTGTGATACCAAAAACCCCAAACTTTGTCCATGTGACATATTTACTATAAAAAATTATTTTTTTAAAAGGAGCTCCGGCGACCGGTAGAGCTCGCTGGAGGGCAACAAAGCCCTCACTGGCCATGGGCAAGGGCGGCGGGGGCTGGGGAGGCCGCCTAACCCCCGTGGCCCTCGCCCATGACCGATGAGCGCTAGACGTGGATTGCAACGCCCAAACTTAGCCCAAAATATGGCCACAATCAAATGTTTTCTCGCGCGCGCCACCTGTTCAACGAAATACAAGTGAGCTGCGATGAAGATGAAGATGGAGACTCGTGCATTTCGTCGAACAGGTGGCGCGCACGGGAAAACCTTCGACTACGGGTGGATTTTGGACTGAGTTTGGGTGGGGCAGGCCAATTTTGGCCCTTGCCGGCCACGGATGAGGGCCGCGAGGGCTGCGCGGCCCTCCCCCGTAGCCGAGCGAGGCTGCCCTCGCCTAGATCTGGGCAAGGCCGCCCTCGCCAGCTGTAAGGGGAGGGCTATGGCGGCCTCCCCAACCCCCACGGCCCTTGTCCGTAGCCGACGAGGGTTTTGCTACCCTCTAACGAGCTCTGGCGGTTGGCAGAACTCGCCGAAGCTCCTTTTTAAATTTTTTTTTTTTGGATAAATGTGTCACATGAGCAAAGTTTGAGATTTTTGGTGTTACAAAAAAAAGTTTGAGGTAAATGTGTCACGGTGGACAAAATTTGAGGTTCTTCGTGTTATAAAAAATTTTTGGGATAAATGTGTCACACGAGATAAAGTTTGGGGTTTTTAGTGGTTTTTTCCCTAAAATAAAAAATTTAAAAGATAATAGGTTTAAAAAAAAATTGAAATTGGCTTAGATGTAGGTCTTGATTAGTTTTTTATTTTATTTTAGCGCTAGATTTATCCTAATTTCATTTAGTTAACCTAACCTTTGGTTTAGGGGTTGTGGCATTTACTTTTGATATGAGTTCAGTTATAGTAGACTAATATTTTAGGTAAGGAATTGAACTTGATTTGGTTTTAGCTTTTTAGCTTATCGGGACTGTCATCTTTACGGCTTAATAATGAGCCATGTATATTCTCTGCTTGACTTGTGTCGGGTTTTCATTTCCCGTGCCTTTACATAGAAACTTTTGATACTTGATTGTGTAGTTAAAAGCACTTTCAATAAATTGTATGTTATTTTCCTTTTTAGAATGGTTAGAGCAAACCTAGGATCATAATAAACTCCCAAAGACAATTACATGAACGCTTAGTAAGTTTCAAACACCTTTGGATTCATAAATGGTAAAAAAGATTGAATAATCATTTAGACAAACCACAATGGGCTAGTGGTACCAAACAGATGCTAATTAGACTACTAGGGTAAATGCAAACCCACTACTAGAATATCAGAATGCATAGGAAATGAGATGAAGCTTCCATTTCTCATTTGATTTCTAGTCGATCTTGAATGGCTAATGGTGACTCTTAGAATTCTTTAGGTTTAACAGAACTGAAAAACGAAAAGTAATCACACAAAGGATGAGCTTGGAAGAGCCTACACCTAGTCGATGGGCCATTAGCCCACCTTTTGGGAAATGCCTCTAAATTTGTTTCCAAACATGTTTATGAGTGTCGGGATATGGGGGTAAGTCTTCTTTCAAACTTCATAAAATTTTGAAAGCAATTTTCCATCTAACTCCACGGGTCAACATTTGAATACTTCCAAGGTTTTTTTGAAGTGTTTGGTGCAAATATAGTGTAAGTGCCCTTCATGCTTAGAAAACGTCAAAAATCAAAACTAGAAATTGTTGTAGATATAAAGGCAGGGTAGTGTTCGAAAACAATAAAGTAGCAACACAGTAGCATGAAAGCAATAGTAATATAACAATGTTCTCGGGCAACAAATTGAACATACAATTCGTAAAAGAAAGCAGCGTTCGGTCACCACAAAATGAAGAACAAAATCTGGACAAAATTGTTAGTTGATCTTTGGAAATTTTCAACGTAAGCGTACTCGAGCCCGACAAATTCGCGTCGTGTCTTTAAGACAAATTTGCCCGCCTTATATACATACCAAGGCCGTTGGACAATTGTTTCCCAGGATAGAATGAGTCTCTCTTCCTCTCTCACGGTATTACAGCGGGAGAAAATGTTAAACGCAACCGTATTGTGAATGATACCGCACTACTACACTCTACCTCAACCCAAATTATTGACAAGCTTGATCGTTCGGTTTTTTTTTTCCCGAACATGTATGATGAAGAATGGCGTCCCTTTCATGAATGGACACGACCGACCAACTAACCCTTTGACGAATGGACACGATCGACTGAATTTGACAAATGGATACGAATGATTAAAGAGTCACCATTCTTTACTTCTGCTCATTCACAAACATTTAGGGGACTTGGACACTAAGTCCCCAACAGAAATCACCTCCCAGCAGACTTCACTTGAAGCACCTCCATTCTTAACAATGGTCACTATTATCAGTATTTTATCAGAAGTTTATAACTTAATGCATGATAAATTTTGAGTGGCGCAGGCACTTGAATGATTCAGGCAGATTGAACTGGGGAATGTATTAGGGGATCCTAACATTCTTGTTGCTCACGTCCAGCAGACTAGGAGATGAAAGAGGACCAGATCTTGAATACAGGTAAAACTGCTATTTTATCTGTAGCTTGGGTTGTGGTCTGAAATACTAAGCGTTTAATATCAATAAAAATCTATCTCAAACTGTTATCTCTATGATAGAGTCACTCAAAACTAATTTTCATCTCACAGAATATCTCAAACTGATATTTACACCCAACTGATTTTCATCTCTCAAAAGAACCAAACTTATCTAATTGGTCTCTCAAGATTTTTGTTTAGTATGACATAATAGTTTCTAATGGATCGATTATTGCTTGTGCATCACATGCCATCAAAGGAAGCCTCCAATGGAGTTGCCCGAACAGAAAGAGGATTGACCTCCAATGCTATTACATTTTGTTATTGTGCTCATCACAAATAATTTGTTTTCGTCTTCCTTTTATACTTTACACATGTTTTACGATGGACAATGCATATACATCACGGAGGGAAAATCCCTTTTAATGTTTTGTAGATGACAAAATAATTAAATATTACTAATGTGTTTATTAATTGAGTAAAACCAGGTAAAAAAAATGAACAAATCATTATGCAGATGATGTATTAATAAAATGTCTAAAAAGTTGTGAGTTCTGTATCGATGGTGAACAAGACATTGGGCTTAAAAGTGCCTACAAGCTGGAGTTACCTGAGTAGAAGGGAAATAAGCCTAGACTGAGAGGTTCGGAAAAGCATGGAGATACCATGAATAAGTGAATAATAAGGTGGAACTACAACGGGCAAAATGCTTAGATATCACCAGACAACTGGACTTGGACATCATTATAAGTTGGTTATAACCTGGACATTAGTGCTCGCTTCTTGGATATCAGTAGCATACTATTTGAATATCGACAGATGAATTGTTTGAATTACAAAAAAGAAAAGAAATTGAAAATTTAAATATTACAATAATCATCCACGTCAGTGAAAAGCATACCTTGTGAGGTATACATATTCTAGTAAAATGATGAATAATGGTTAGTTTTCATATGTGCTGGCATTCGTAATGTACTATTGGCTCATCATGTCCAATTGGTAAACATGCAGTATATGTGTCAGTTAAATAAATATGACATTGTCGTAAAATGCAAGAATTTTATCATTGGTTGGGTACCTTAGAGTACTTCAAATAATTTCATCAAGTTACAACAGTTTCAACGTGACAAAACAATAACCAATAGATTAAAGGCCAAACATATTTATCCTATTTTCAATTTTATCGCCACCTTTTTAGATCATCAAGATAAACCCCCATGCCCTTTTGAAATCATATCAAATCTATCCAGAAACTAGACCCCCTCAGAAAATGGTCCTTTATTTATTTATTTTACCCTCTTCATCCTTAAATATTAGCAGAACTGGAATTAAGACTATTTTTGTAGATGGCCTAATTTTTCTTTTCTTTTTTTTACTTCATACGAGAAATCTCAAAATATCATTAATAATTAAGTAATGGCCAATAAGAACCCAGATGGGTAATAAAACCAAGTAAATCTTCTTTCTTTATATTTAAATGGGTATTCTTCCTTTTGGAATAATTTGGGCAACAAATTTTAAAAAAATATTTTTCTTAGAATAGTTTTCTTGCCACTTTTTTCTCTCCAAATGGTGTTAAAAGATTTGCGCCAGAGTTGATACAAATTTGAAAGATTACGAATCTTCATTTGGCCAATAGTAAGTAACCTTGGTGACAACAGGCTCCACAAGAATGTGGGAATGTCTACATCCACTTGATTAATGTTGGTGGGGTCAACGACATACTTAGAATATTGGTAGTTTCATGTGGGATTCGCGCAAGCAAAATCTGAATTCGCTTAGTCTACCATGGACAGAATTTTGTTTCCTTATGGTAGCTTTCGTGGTTGTTATGCCTAGACCGGTGTTCTAATATTCGATGCTATCGATTCTAGTTGGGGCAAGAACGTCATTCACCTTAAAAAGTTATACTATCCGAAACTCTCAATTACATATGACGCTTTATAACCTTAAAATGGATTCATATTATGTAATTACCACGTTGAAATCGCGCCCTAGAAAGTAACGTTATTAATTTAAGCTTAATTTACAAATTAGTTGACAAAATGCTATGAAGAGCAGATATATAACATTTGATCATACTTAAGGCCCTATAATCTTCTTGAAAAGTTGATTTTCCCGTAAGCAGCCATTTTTTGTAAAATTAATCTTGTTTGCTTGCTGTATTATTCTTGGTTTGTTTAGAAGAGAAACCAGTAAACCAGATGAAGAAAACAAAAAAGGAAGAATCAAAGACCAGAAAATTTGAAGAAAGGTCCAATAAAGTAAGCCAATTAATCGAGTGGGGAAAGCATTGGTAGGACCAGTGATGACTAAACCCTCGCCTTCCAGAGAAAGTTAGGACTTGAGAAACAAGTCCAATGGATTATATATATATATATAAAGAAAATGGAAAGATGTGGAATCCACAAAAAAGCCAGATAACATAGCTTCCCGAGTAAGGTTAAGAAGAGTGCATTGGACAAAGCACACGCAGGACTCCAACTCGAAGCAGAAGCAGTGCTAATTCGTCTCCTCACGCTCACATAGGTTGAAAATCAAAGTTATCCTCCAGAATTCGGAGTCGAAGATCATGACTTGAGGACTCGTCGATCATTATTACTTGAAGCTGCAAGAACGATCTACATGTCGGCAGCTCACTCATTCTTTGCTTCTGACCGGAATATATGGCGAGAGTCATGCATGAATATCATCAATATGTTAATTTTCCTTAATCTAGTCAGAAGGCCAAGTACGTGTGTGTGTATATATAGTTGAATTTCTAAATAGTTTGCAGCCAAGCCCTTCTTCTTCTCAATTATCAAATATTTCTTATGATTTGAATGAAATTTTGGGTCGTGGAAAGAAATCAAAATCTCGACCAATTTCTATCAATGATCTCCAACATGAGATCAACATATTAAAACAAGAGATTCGAGATTTAACACTTTCTCAACTTTCATTACAAACATAAGTTTTTAATTTAAAAAACAAAAATTTTAAAGAAGAATCTTAGATATATATATATATATATATATATATATATATATATATATTTGTCTCGTTCATTTGACATCTATGTTCAGCTTGGCTTAAAAAACTAAAGCATAACTAGTGACTTCGATTGTCCAAATATTTATTTTTTCCGAGTATATATATAAATTTACTTTGTGCATGCTAGTCGCCATCTATGAATTAAGATATTATCCGAGATTTTATTCTTGGCCTTTTGAAGATGTACCAAATGAGAAGGTTCATAATTCAGATGTTCCTTGCAAATTATGCTATCCTGTTTGAAGGCAGGTTAAACATGTTGTAAAGAAAGCTATCCACATGTTTCTAAAAGTATTTAATGATGGTGATACTTGTAATTAAAAACACTTGTGAAGCTGTATTCAACTTAAATTCCTACCTGCCTATTTGTGGAATCACAGTAAGCTTTGTGTATTAGAAGCAAAATTTTCTTTCTTATTAAGAATTCTTTTCATTTTATTATACCTTTTTATTTCACCTTAATAAGAGAACATATATTACTTAAAGATTGTTTAACCCAGACTGTGGTACTTATCCAGCTCAATAAGTATAGATAGACGGGAGTATGCTTGGCAGATTGCTGATTTGCCTACAATACATCTTATTTCCTACTATGAGCTTATGATTATTGAGAAATATAATCGGTTGGGAAGAAGACTGGAAATAAATTCTAGAGCATGATAAGACATTGTTTCAAAGAATTATTTGCCTCACAAATTAACTAATCTTTATTAGCAAAAATACTCCAACATACAAAAAATCTCAACAAGAATTTTACTTTTCGATTATTCTTTCTAAAAACTATACAACCATCCTTTTCAATTGTTTCCCTTTGGAGAGTTTTCAGAAATTATTTAATATTCTTGTTGAGATTTTATTGTATTTTGAAGGATTTTTGCTAATAGAGATTAGTAAAGTTAGATGTATAATATATATATATGTATATATATGTATGTATGTATCTATTAGAACTGAATGCAATCTTTTGCGAGAATTTATATCTGACCATTTTTTAAAACCAAAACATGTTGAAAACTCTTCACGGAGAAGAGGTTATGTTCGAATAGACATAACTCTCCGGATGTGAAGAAGTAGATATAATTTTCCAAAGATTGCAAGAATGCCTAATAACTGTTAGGCAAAATCATAACATTTGAAATTAATTAGAAAATAATAGTAATTCCTTTCTAGACAGTCATATGTTTTAATGAAAGCACATCTCACTTGGTCCTCGAGGTCGGACGAATCTTTTCAGAGTTCCGCGGTTTATGCATCTAAGGCGGAGCAGCAAGTCATCTTAGGAAAATCCTACCGTTTAGCGCTTTCTCTTGTTTAATCTGAAATCTTATCTATCAGCATGTTTCAACAGTGAAACAGTAACGACAAGCACAGAAGAAGAAGCATTCATCGCACTTCGCCGTCAAAGGATACTTTAGTGTTATACTAGACTAAGAGGAGATGAAGCTAACCATCATGCAGCTCGGCTATAAAACCAGGAAAGCTCCCTTTTTTAACTAAACAAAGCGCTAACAAAAATCCCGATTGTACATAATTAATCAGTACGCTGGCACCTAAAGAGACCGTGCAGGGGTGAAACTTTGTTACTGAAATGAAAATGCACCCGTGCACGGACAGCCCCTTGTTAACTGACTACCTGCAGTAGGTTGATTTTAACTGAAATAGCACACTACTTCATTAGCGTAATGAAAAGAAAAGCCTCCTATTGTAGTTAGAGGTAACGAGCAAGACACGTTAAAGGTTCAAACCTCAGAAATTTCTAGGCTATTAAGGGCGCACATGGCAATGCTCATATTTCTTTGTTTTTCTGATCTTTTGTTCCCAGAAAAAAAAAAACAGAATCGTTTTCGTAACGTCAATTTGTTTTTCCGTTCCCGGCAAAAGAAAGTTAGCTTGGGAATAGATTTGAAATGGAAACAAGAAACAAAAAAAAGTAGCTTATTGTTTCCAGGAACAGAAACGCGTGCTTTTGCAGTTACCAAATGTTGGTGCTGGTTTTGACGATGACAAAACTGTATTATAGTCTGAGGTGTTCAGATTTTCCCAGAATCTGAAGTGTTCAGACTTTCCTAAAGTTTGGGATGGACAGATTTTTCTCAAAGTCTGGGGAAGACAGACTTTAGTTATTATAGTCATAGATCTTATTGATCTTATTCTTTTCCCACGGAGATCTAGATTGATATATCTTCGATAGCTTATTGATTGATTGGATTTAATTAGTGCATTTATGGAAGCAATCAATTATTTGGAGCAAGTATTCACTTAAGAAAACTGAAGATCCTGATTGAATGGGAGGTCGGGATTGACGGATTCTCTATTGTTTCTATCTATAGCTTGAGATCTCCTGATTGATTCTGTCCAACGGTTAGATTGGAAGAATTCCTTTGGAAGGTGCCAACGGTTATGAAGGCATGAATGAGTATATAAGGGAGTTATTTCAAGTTGTGTTGTACGAACGTTAGAGAGAAATTTTCTTAAAGTCTGAATCTGTGAAGAGCTTTAATTGTACTCAAAAGAGTGTGACACACGAACTTCATGAGAGTGAAGTTGAGAAGCTTAGACATTGAGATTGTAACTCTTTTGATTCATAGTGGACTCCAGCCACTAGGCTGTCACCGTGGGAGAGTGGACGTAGGCTTGATCTAAGCCGAACCACTATACATCTTGTGTTCAATTCTCTTTACTCTCTAACTCTATTTATTATTCCGAAGCTTTTTATTTTCGCATTAACTTTTACATATTTACTTATTGCACTAGCGCTTTCAAGTGGTATCAGAGCCAGGTTGCTCTCTTTAGAAGTATTTTACTTTTGAGCTAACGATCTATGGCAAGTGCTAGTGGATTAGGTGTGGTGGAAGGACAACACTTTCTTAGACCTCCCTATTTCGATGGAAAAGACTACTGTGTCTGGAAGAATAAAATGAGAATTTTCTTGAAGTCAAAGGATCCCATGGAATGGGAAATAATCGAACAAGGAGTAATTCCTTCTACCAGTTCTGGAGAAACTAGAGTGATACCTCAAGCTGAAATTATCAAGAGACAACACACTGATTCCATGGCTACTCATTCTCTTTACTGTGCTCTATCTCTTACTGAATATAACAGGATTTCTTCTTATGAATCAGCCAAAAAAATTTGGGACAGACTCAATGTCACCTATGAAGGAACTGATCGTGTTAAGGAAACAAGATTGAATATCTTGCTCGGACAATATGAAGCCTTCAAAATGAAAAATGGTGAATCAATTGCAGATATGTTCAGCAGGTTCACAGAGATTGTCAATGGACTTGCAAATCAAGGACAACCAATCATTGGACCAATGAAAGTTAACAAGCTCTTGCGAGGATTATCACAAGAATGGAATCATATCAGAACATCTATTAGAGAAACTCAAGGAATTCAGCCTTTGTCAGTGGATGAATTAGTCGGAACACTTCAATCTTATGAAGTGGAAAATCTCAATCAAGATGAAGAGTTCAAAGGTAAGAAATCTATTGCTTTAAAATCTAATATTATTTCTGATGATGCAGGATCAGATGACTATCTTGATGAAGAGGAAATGGCTCTCTTTATTAAGAAGTTCAAAAAGTTCAACAGAAATAGATCAAATTGGAAAGGATCCAATTCTTGGAGGAACTCGAATGCTCAAAGAGGACAATCTGATGAAAGAAATATTTATGCTGAGATTACCTGTTATAATTGTCAAAAGAAAGGACACATTAAGCCAGAATGTCCTCTTCTCAAACAAAAGAATGGAAGGTACGAGAAGAACAAAAAGGCTCTAAAGGCTGAAACCTGGAGTGACACAGAATGTGAAGAAAGTGATGAGGAATTTGCCAACATTTGCTTAATGGCTCATTCTGATTCAGACTCTGACTCAGAGGATTTTGATAACCAGGTAAATAATTATAGAGTTCCTATTAAAATAGCTAATTATATAAATGATCTTTGTTCCAAATTAGATTTTTCTTTTAAAGAGATTGCTGAGCTAAAGAAAGAAAATCTGATTCTCAAACAACAAAAGATTTCTTCAAAAGAAAATTTTGATAATGAGGTTTTGATTTCACAGGATAAATTTAGCTTTCTTGAAAAAGAAAATATATGTTTAAAATCTGAAATCTCTTCTATTACAAAAAAGTTCTCTCTTGGATTTGATAAATTAGAAAAAAATTCTTTCAGTACAAAGACCTTATTTCAAAAAGGAAGGTTTAGGAATGTCTTTGGAGAAAGCTCCTTTGATTGATTTCCCAAAAGTCAAAGAAAAACTTAAAAAAATGCCTTCGAAAAGAATTTATGAAAATCATTTTAGAAGAGTATTTATTAAACCTGTTGAAAGAGATTCTAGTCATGTTGAAGAAGAATGCTCAAGGGAAATGAATTCCATAAGCAAGAGATGGAAAGCGTCCCTGTTTTATTCTAACCAAAAAGGACCCAAGATGATCTGGGTACCTAAAAAGAAATAAGTTCTTTTTCAGGAAATTCAATCAAAGTGGTACTTGGACAGTGGATGCTCGAGACATATGACAGGAGATTCAAGCTGTTTCATTAAATTGGAAAGTTTTGATGGAGGAAAAGTAGCTTTTGGAGGAGACAGCACAGGGAAAATTATTGGCCGAGGAACTGTAAAGATTGGAAAGCTTTCTATTAACAATGTCTCTTTAGTCAAAGGATTGAAGTATAATCTACTCAGCATCAGTCAACTCTGTGATACTGGTTATAAAATCCAATTTCAAGAAGGAATCTATCTTACCTCAAGTAAAGACAATTCACAGACTTTCAGTGGAATGAGACATGGTAATATATATTTATTGGATATGCATGTTGAGACTCCTAAGTGTCTTATATCTTTACAGAAAGAAGTAGAATTATGGCATAAAAGACTTGGTCATGCTCATATGAAACAAATTTCCAAGATCTTTTCAAAGCAACTTGTTCGAGGTTTGCCATTCCTGAAATTTCATAGAGATGAAGATTGTACATCTTGTACTCTAGGAAAACAGTTAAAGGATTCCTTCAAGTCTATAAATCATGTTGTTACTACAAGAGTGCTTCAGCTTCTTCATATGGATTTGTTTGGACCAAATCGAACAAAAAGTATTGGTGGTAAGAGTTATTGTCTGGTAATAGTTGATGATTTTTCTAGATATACTTGGGTATTTTTCTTAGCAAATAAGTCTGATGCATTTGCATACTTTGCTAAGTTTGCTAAGAAAGTCCAAAATGAGAAAGGATATGTGATTTCAAGCATTCGATCTGATCATGGTGGTGAATTTGAGAATGCAGAGTTTGCTAAATTCTGTGATGATTTTGGGATACAGCATATGTTTTCTTCTCCTTATTCATCACAACAAAATGGTGTTGTAGAAAGGAAGAATAGATCCTTGCAAGAAATGGCCAGAACTCTGATGATTGACAGCAAAATCAGCTCCAGATTTTGGGCAGAAGCTGTTTCTACAGCTTGTTATATTATCAACAGAGTGTTTCTAAGACCTTTGATGGATAAAACGTCCTATAAGATTTATAAAGACAAGAAGCCTAATGTCTCTTACTTTCATGTCTTTGGCTGTAAATGCTTTATTCTTAAGAACTCTGCTGACAAGATTGGGAAATTTGATAGTAGATCTGATGAAGGCATCTTCCTTGGATATTCTTCTTCAAGTAAGGCATACAGAGTTTATAACAAAAGGACTTATAGCGTGGAAGAATCTATACATGTTAAATTTCATGAAGCAGACACAGATTCAGAGGTCACAAGACAAGCTAGTACTGAAGAAAACAGTGTTCCACTGAGAGTTGTTGAACAAATTGGAGATGCTGACTCACAGAATCTTGATAGGGGAAATTCAAACTCAGGAAGTCAAAGAAAGTGGAAACACAAGTCGAGTCATCCCTTGGAAAATATTATTGGCAATATTGAGGATGAACGCCAAATCAGATCAAAAGTAAGAATTCCTGTTATTCCTGAAGAACCAGAGGAATCCAGTGCAATTGCCTTAATTTCTGAAATTGAGCCAAAGAAAGTAGATAAGCCTTAACGGATGATTGCTGGATAGAAGCAATGTAGGATGAACTGAGACAGTTTGCTATAAATGATGTTTGGGAGCTAGTTCCAAGGCTCAAAGAAAAATCTATTATTGGAACAAAATGGATGTTTAGAAACACATTAGATGAAGAAGGATTGATTACAAGAAACAAAGCTCGACTGGTGGCTAAAGGATACACTCAAGAGGAAGGAATTGATTATGATGAAACTTATGCTCCTGTTGCCAGGTTAGAAGCTATCAGATTATTACTTGCCTTTGCGTGCTTTCATGATTTCAGGTTATATCAGATGGACGTCAAAAGTGCTTTTCTAAATGGAGTAATTCAAGAAGAAGTTTATGTTGATCAACTTCCTGGTTTTGAGGATCCTAAGAATCCTCATCATGTTTTTAAATTAAAGAAGGCTCTCTATGACCTAAAGCAAGCTCCTCGAGCCTGGTATGAACGGTTGAGTTCCTTTCTTATTCATTGTGGATTTGAAAAATGCAAAGTAGACACAACTCTCTTCATTAAAAGGACCAGTCACAATTTCTTATTGGTACAAATCTACGTTGATGATATTATTTTTGGATCCTCTGATGAAACTCTGTGCAAGAATTTTGCAAAGGATATGCAGCAGGAGTTCGAGATGAGTATGATGGGTGAATTAACCTTCTTCCTTGGACTACAAGTGAAACAATCTTCTGAAGGTACCTTTGTTCATCAAGAGAAATATGCAAAAGATCTTGTCAAGAAGTTTGGAATGGAAAATTGCAAAAAGGTTGAAACTCCAATGGCAGTAACTTCAAAACTTGAGAAAGACTCAGAAGGAGAAAAAGTTGATCAAAAACTTTACAGGAGCATGATTGGATCCTTACTATATCTCACTGCTTCTAGACCTGACATTCTGTTTAGTGTATGCTTATGTGCAAGGTTTCAATCAGATCAAAGAGAATCACATCTATCGGCTGTCAAACGAATTATCAAATATATTTCATCTTCTACGAAGTTTGGGCTTTGGTATCCCAAGGAAAGCAATTTTATTCTATTAGGATACTCTGATGCTGACATGGGAGGATGTCAAGTGAACAGGAAAAGTAGTACAGGAAACTGTCAACTCCTTGGAAATATGTTGGTATCTTGGTTATCAAGGAAGCAGCACACTGTTGCAATGTCAACGGCAGAATCTGAATACGTAGCTCTTGGAAGTTGTTGTTCTCAGATTCTATGGATGCATCAACAACTACAAGACTTTGGTATCAAGAAGTATTGTGTTGAAATTCGGTGTGATAGCACAAGTGCCATGGATCTTAATAAGAATCCAATTTTACACTCTAGAGCAAAACACATTGAAATTCGACATCATTTTATCAGAGATCATGTTCAGAAGAAAGATGTCAAGATCACGTTTGTTGATTCTCAAAATCAATTAGTTGATATTTTTACGAAACCTTTGGATAAACGGTCGTTTGAGTTCATTAGAAGCAAATTAAATATCCTCTCCTCCTAAGACTCAGACTCAGACTCAGACTCAGACTTAGGGTCAATTTCAAACTCAGGCTAAATCAAATTTGATTTATGGTCGGTTTCCTAAATATCATGTTTCCCGCCAATCGACACTTCTGGTAATCTGTCAAAAGGTACGATTTCTGAACCATCGCATCTCCTTGATTATTTGTTTCCTTTTTTATTAACTGTTTGATTGATAGATTTTAGAAAATTTTCAAAACTGCTATTTTTATTCACTGAGAACCGTGGTTAAAAGAATAGATTTTTTCTTCGCAAACCCTAGGCCTCTTCATCTTCCTCAGAGTTTCTTATCTCTTGTCTGAAAAACTCTCTCTTTACGAACGCACAATGTCTGCCTCCCGAAAATCTTCTCGACTAGCAAACAAGCATTTTGGCATCAGTTCTGGACCTACTCACCTTGATCTTACTGAAGAAGAAGAATTGCATGAAGAGTCGGCAACCGGCTCCATGAAAACAAGGATTGAGATTCAACAGGGGCTCACAGAACCAGTAAGTAGCGCTGCCCCTCTCAAAAGACGGAACCCCAAGTTTATTTACAAATTGTATCAGACATTGGTGAATGGTGGTAGCGCTATGACTACTATTGATGAATTTCTGCGAGATAGTGGATACAAAAATCAGCCTGTCTTTTTGCAAGAAATGGAACGACTTTCTATTGCTCCTCCTGGAACAGCGGATGAAGCATGGAGAAACTTTCCGATAGACCCACGGTTCAGTGCCTCCTATTCTCACGAACCTAGGGATGAAGATGAGAAAATGTTTTTACATTTTAAGCCAGTGCAGGGGTTCGATGTCAGTCGGTCTGAGACAAAGGATCATCTTTTTTGCTCAAAGGGACATCACAATGCTTATAAAGGGTTACTGAAACGTAGGGTCATGAATCCACGACATGTTGACTTTGAGTATTTAAACTCAATTAAGGTCTATCTTGGGGTCCACCTTAGTCGGCTTGGTATTGACAAATTTTGTTCCTCTACAGTTCCGAGTTATGCGGAGTTAACCGCATATTTTTATTCAAATGTGTCTTTTCCTGATCGGCATACCCTGAGATTTTCTGTGTTCAACAAAGAATATACTCTCAATGTGGACATAATTGCTGACATCCTTGGAGTTTCACGAACTGTCTTTATTCCTATCACTGTAACGGACAGAGAAATCACTGCTGCCCTTTCTACCGATCAATCAAGTGAAGGTACACTCACATACTCTCGGCTATCCCCTCTGAATGCCATTCTGCACAAGATCATAATCAGTTGCCTGAAGCCAAAAGCAGCATCTAAGACGGATATTTCTAAATCTGAGGCACATTTAATGTATGGCATCATTAGAAATCCAATTGTTTCCATGCCATATGTTATCCTGTATCAGATGTACAGGGTGGTACAGAAGGGTAAAGGTCAGTTACCTTACGCCTCCTTGATAACCCAAATTTTCCATCTGAACATCCCAATCCCATCAATCCTGTGCGAGACTCTGATCGTTCCTCTGACTATTGGGAAAAATATGATTGCAAAGATGAGATTGAAAAATTTACCCTCAGAAGCTAGTCCCTCAAAGTCTGTCTCATCTGGGGTAAAAAGAAAGGGCAAGGAGATCTTGCAGGAAACTCCTCAAACGCTGAAAAAGGCAAAACGGTCTTTGATTCTCCAGGATGAAGAAGAAGATGTTGAGGACGACGTGGCAGAAGAAGAGCTTCACAAGGAGACAGAATCTGAGAAAACAGAGTCTGATCAAGAGGAAGAAGAAATGGTTCCTAGTCCTCCAAAGGACACTATGGCTCCTCCAGAAGATACATTTGTTGTCTCTCCTCCTCCACCAAAAGTTGTTTCAAAAACTCCTACATCGACTGGCTTAGAGACAGGGGGAGTTAGTACAGGACAACAAGAAGAGGGTGGGCCATCCAGACCAACAGAGTCTATACCAACTACTTCTGCTGATCGTTCTGCAGAAATTATTGCATTACTTACTGGTCTCCAATCACAATATTCTTCTCTGGAACGAAGTATTGAGCAGCTCAAGCAGTTCGTCAATCAACGGGTGGATCAAATGCAACAAGACATAGTTCGGGTTGAGCAGACTGTGCGTTCTATGGACAATTTTCATCTTGCTCGTGCTCCCCGTTCTACTTAGCTTTTTGATTGATGACAAAAAGGGGGAGAAAGTGGCCTGGGAGGATTAGAAGATTTGCTTTTAATCGTTTTGGTTGTTAGTTTTGTTTGGGTTTTGATTGATGGTTTGGATTTTGATTAGCTTTGGGCTGTGGTTCTTGGTTTTTGTGGTTTTTAGACTGATTTGTGAATTGATTTGGACTTTGTTGTTTTACTTAATATTTGAGTATCTTGATGGTTCTTGATATCTTTATCTTGTTGTGCTAACATGTGTTATTGAAAGTTGTTTTGGTATAGCATATAATATGATTGCAGGAAGGTTTTGTCATCATCAAAAAGGGGGAGATTGTTGGTGCTGGTTTTGACGATGACAAAACTGTATTATAGTCTGAGGTGTTCAGACTTTCCCAGAATCTGAAGTGTTCAGACTTTCCTAAAGTCTGGGATGGACAGATTTTTCTCAAAGTCTGGGGAAGACAGACTTTAGTAATTATGGTCATAGATCTTATTGATCTTATTCTTTTCCCACGGAGATCTGGATTGATATATCTTCGACAGCTTATTGATTGATTGGATTTGATTATTGCATTTATGGAAGCAATCAATTATTTGGAGCAAGTATTCACTTAAGGAAACTGAAGATCCTGATTGAATGGGAGGTCGGGATTGACGGATTCTCTATTGTTTCTATCTATAGCTTGAGATCTCCTGATTGATTCTGTCCAACGGTTAGATTGGAAGAATTCGTTTGGAAGGTGCCAACAGTTATGAAGGTATGAAGGAGTATATAAGGGAGTTATTTCAAGTTGTGTTGTACGAACGTTAGAGAGAAATTTTCTTAAAGTCTGAATCTGTGAAGAGCTTTAATTGTACTCAAAAGAGCGTGACACATGAACTTCGTGAGAGTGAAGCTGAGAAGCTTAGACATTGAGATTGTAACTCTTTTGATTCATAGTGGACTCCAGCCACTAGGCTATCACCGTGGGAGAGTGGACGTAGGCTTGATCTAAGCCGAACCACCATACATCTTGTGTTCAATTCTCTTTACTCTCTAACTCTATTTATTATTCCGAAGATTTTTATTTCCGCATTAACTTTTACATATTTACTTATTGCACTAGCGCTTTCACCAAACATGTTCTTTTGCTCAGAAATTGTTCCCTTGGGAGTAGAAATAGAAAAAAAAACTATTTCTAAAAAGAAATAGTTCTATGGTTGAGAAATGTTGCCATGCGTAGCTTAAGTGAATTTGGTTTCATTCCCACAAGGTATATTGACCACCTAATTTGGGATTAGGACAAGACCAGATATGATAGAATATCAAATCTACGAATTCAGCTATATTCTATTCGTTGTTTGGTGAATCACGGTGATAAAACTGATTAATTTTATATCCTATATTGTCCATTGTTTAGTAAGAACGATATGCAAACAGAGATTGTAAGAATCTCTCATGATTTGCTACTAAAGGAACTATAAGTACATACATAGAGATAACATAAATCAATTAATTTGTGACTATTGTACGATCTAAAATTTATATAGTAAAGGAGTTGATTGAAGCATTCCAAAACCACGTGATTGAGGGCTACAGTAACATTAGAGAAACATGATCGTTCATCTTCGCAATTCTAATAAGTATAGTGTTTTGACCATCTTGCTACTTTCATGAATCATCAAGGTGAATCACAGAGAACTATGGAGTAGAAGAATTTTCAACCATCTTACTGCTTTTGTGAACTTTTGATGTGAATTAAAGAGTTATAGGGAAGCAGCTTTGACTCTCTCGCGGTATTTGTGGAAATTTGACATGATAAGAACTTTAGAGGAAACGTGAAATTGCAATATGAACCAAAATTATAGAGGAAGATGAGACGTAAATGGTGGGTTTTTTTAGAAATCTTATTGCCTTGCAATTTTCATAAATTAGAAAGATTCTTTTTAAAATTGAATCTATTCATTTAAATTGAATTCTTCCACTTCATTGTTTTACTTTTATTATTATTTTTCCATCTCATTTTATTACTTTTGTTGGTTTATCGCTTTCTTTCCCTCCCATCGATCTAATAAAAACATTATTAGCTAATAAACTATACGGATATACCTAATATATGTAACAAATGCACACACTTGTATATGTAGGATACAGAGTATAAATAAACTCAAATATATAATAAAAATAAAAATTAGTAAGGGGTGGTCGGTCACAAGGGAAGAGCCGAAGAAGATGAAAAAGTCAAAGAAAAAGTTGAAGAATGATGGAGAAGCCGAAGAAAAGAGGAAGTAAGGGGTTAATAAATGAATTGGAAGTCCTCTATTTACTGACAAAGGAGAAGAAGACCAAATCTTGGAGAATCCATGCCATTAATGTTAGGGGTGAGCAATGGTTTAGGGTCAACCTTGAACCCAACCTCACCAATCCTGGTCGGATTCTTAAGCCAAATTAAATAGTCATCAGTCTTGAAATTTCTAACCCGATACTGTACTCGTTGGTCATTGGTCCTGAGATTTTGAGTTAGTCCAACATGCACCAACCCGACATAGACATAGTATATATAAGTTTGCCATTTTTTCTTGCCAAACCCAAGAGCAACCTCTTTTTTGTGGTTTGTAGATTCTGCCAAATAGAAATTTATATTATTATATTATATTTATGTTTGACATTCATTGGTGTTCATAGTTTGGTTACTTAATATCACATTATGGATAGATATAAAGTTTGAAATAATATATTTTTCTTCGAATAATGCAATAAATGATTATAGAAAAATAATTTAGTGGCCCTGGACTGATCTGGGACTGGACCGGACCGGATCGGACCGGTAGAGTCGGCTTAATCCTCGGTCCCAAGCTCGATGAGTCGGTTCACGATCCCAAAAATTGAAGACAAACACTATGCGGGTTGATCGTAGAATTGGATACTGAACCAACCCAACCCGGACCATGCTTATGCTAATAAATGTCAATATATAATATAAATTTTGTAGGATATGGCTAGATTTGGTGAATCTTCTAAAGTCTCTAGCTAGATTTAGTGAATCTACATGAAATCATATCTTGGAAGATCAAAACTATGCATTTATTGCTCTCATTAATGCTTAGATTTTTGAAGGATTTTTCAAAAATATTGTTAGATATTATAAGATTTTGTTAGATTCTCTTGGATTCTCTCTCTCTCTCTCTCTCTCTCTCTCTCTCTCTCTCTCTCTCTCTCTCTCTCTCTCTCTCTCTCTCCTTAGCCGATCTTCCCTCCTTCTTGCTAGCCCATATGAAATCATTTAATGTCAATCATAGGTAAATCTAGCTAGGTCCTAACTCAATCTAGTCTAGGTTGGTCAATCTAGCTTCCTAGACTACTTTGATGACTCTTTCTCTTCCTTCTTCTCTCTTAACCGAATGATCTCTCCTTTTGGCCGAACGACCCCAGACCTTGGCCAATTATAAGTACTTGAACTAAGCCAATCTAGCAAAATCTAGTCTTTTTAAAGAGTTAGTCTATATCTAGATTATCTCCTAATTAATCACATGTTCTTGATGAACAAGCCTCCAAAATAATTAATGGTCTTCTTTTCTCCTTGGGCTAGGCGTGTGGCCGAATCAAGAGGTGGGCTTGGGCGGCTTGGGCTAGAGAAATAGGCTTGAGGATTGGTTGGGCCAAGCTTTTCTAAACGGGTTGCTTTTCACAATTCTGCGATTAGGTTTGAGTTCTAATTTTCCTCATTTGATGCTCATACTTAATTCAAGGTTATTGGCTAAGTGTTGCTTTTCGGTGACCTTAAAATAGCTTTCTCGAGAATGTGGCTAATAGGGTATTGCTTGCAAGTCCCATGGTCGTTCCTTGAATCGATCCACATTTGAGTCCCATCAATCCTTAGAGAACTCTCGGTTGTCATGTAATCGAGCGAGATGATTGTCTTGCCTAGTCATGGGATCGTGCTAACAATTCCAGAGCTTGTTCAGGATTAATTATTGCCACTTAGAATCACCCATGAGTTGGCCATAATTATCCGACGAATCCGTTCCTAAATGGTCACACGTCGACTTGTGTTAGCACAAGGTCGTCTTGCTTCAATCATTTTGGTGGAGCAATTACTCTAAGGTCGAGTGCTCTTGTTAGTCACACTTGTTGATTCCTAATTGCCATTCCTAAACGATATAGCGGGCTAATTATTCCACTTCGCTATTTATGACTTGACAAATTAAACATTTTCTTAGTAAAATAGGGCATCAAATTGAGAATGTTGCACCTCTCTCTCTTAAAGGAATTTCATCCCCGAAATTAAGAAGATTCTAATCCTTCAAACTAATGAGAGTACTTGTCTCTCATCACTTCCTCACTTTCCCAAATTGCTCCCTCAGTCCCATGATGCTACCAAATCACTTTTACTAAGGAAATGGTCTTAATCCACAACACTTACTCTTTCCTATCCATTCGCGATCCGCACCGGATTCTCAACATATGACACTCGGTTACCTATGTCAATCTCCTCATGATTAAGCATGTGTGCTAGATCAGGCTCATACCTTCTTAGCATGGACACATGAAAGATGTAATGGACTTGAGAAAAAGTGGGTGGAAGGGCAAGTTGATAGACTAGATTCCTACTCTTTCCTATATTTCGAAAGGGCCAACATACCTAGTATTGAGTTTAGCTTTTCGCCAAGTCTTGATGTACCTCGCATGGGTGACACATGATCACCTACCTGGAACTCTAAAGGTGTAGACGACTGTCAACATAGCTCCTTTGTTGGCTTTAAGCAGTCTTAAGTCTATCTTAAATGATATGGACTGCATCTATTGAGATCTGGACTAACTTTGAGCCAATGATCATTCTTCCCCAACTTCATCCCAACAAACTAGTGTTCTACAAGCATGGCTAAGGTCCACGGATTCAATCCCTTTCTCTAAAGTCAATCTTGACATTTCTATTCGAAAACACTTCTGAGAACTCTCTGACACTATCTTCTCTAATGTCCAAAACCGATGCCAAGTGACTCTGGCGAATCTTCTAGAGCATTCGCTCTGTCTCGAGAGACACAATTTGGGGTATGCCCTCCTCGATGCTTTACAAGTTCACAACTTAAATTACCTTATAGTCAAAATCATATAAACTCAAACTTGAACCATTCATGGTCGAAACTATATCATCACACATAAATCATCAACCGCGATTCTTTTCTTTCTCAGCTAGTCCATTCTAATGGTCACATCACATCAAATCAAACATGACTATTACTGCCAAATCTTTTCCAACTTTCAATTCACTCTCCACTAATTAATATTCCTTATACCTCATAATCTATAGCACTCTATTATTCTATAGGGTTGAGATACTAGAGACTGTGTCAGCGGTTCCACTTCCAACCAAACTGGTTAGTCTATGCACTACAGAAGTTCAACGGTGGTCCTCTTGGCCACACTTGAAACCAACTTTTCATCCCCATAGGTTAGGTACTAGTCTCATGGTACTTTCCATAATGGGCGACTCTTGACATACAAATGGGAGATTCACCCCACAAAACCACCTCTTCCACTATAAAGGGTAGGGCACTTACTTTCCGATATTGGCCTTTTCTCTAGCCAACGGTTATCTCAACTTGCGACAAATTGTGATTCAGAAGCGGCAGCTCTCTCTCTCTACCAAGTCCATTTTCAATCATCGAGATAGGCACACAATTTCAGCGGTCCCAACAGACTCTTAATAGCAGGATTCAATCCAATTCAAGACTCGATCACCTTATTGATAAGATCTTCCATGATCCTATGCACTTGATAACTTCACCTTATACTCCTCCATTGAGAGTTGATCCTGGTGAAGTCTCGGAAACTCATCTATCTTATGCTCTCTCATAGTACTCGAGAAATACTCTCACCAAACATTCTCACAATAGAGCTCCAACTCCATCCAACTTTTGCACCCTCTCGTACATGCCTACCAATCATATCGCACTAGTCTATCATGACTTAGCATGTAGTGACTATATACCCAGTACTATACTAACTCGCCACATTAGTGGTTCCACGAGCTCTTCGGCCAAGCTACCATGTCGTCAACTACGGGAACTCGAGCTACCTTACAGGCACTCATACGCGTCTACCATTGATACCCCATTAGGTCATCAACCACTGTATATACAACGCATACCACTTTGGGTGTCACGCACATCCATTATTCTGACGATATCGCTGGCTCTCAAGCTCGATTGGCATGTACCTTAGTCAATGGTACACAGCTCATCTACTTCTACGAGCTAACAACCCTAGTTCCAATATTTCAATTAATTGGAACCATAATAACTCATAATCGAGGAAAACAAGTAACACACATCAAAGTTTATATCATGCGTGCATTACACAAGCATCACTATGCTACCGATGTGTAATACATAACTATGCTTTCCTGAGAAATAGGACGAGCTACATGTCCTTCCGAGGCGCGGCTACACCACCATGAATAATGTCCTTACGACATGTCGCAGCCACACCACCATGAAGAATTCTAGTAACATGCCTCTCCCATTAAGCTAACGGGATCAAATGCCCGACCTTGTTGCACACATCACATTCTGTGCCAACTCAGCTAAATAAGACTATAGTCATCAGTCCATGCTCAGCCTTGTTGCACACATCACATACAGTTCCAACATGGCTAAACAAAAGAATCCTAACAATCTCTAGTCAAATGTCCAGTCTTGTTGCACATGTTACATTCTGTGCTAACACGGCTAAACAAATTATACCAATCCTAAGGTTCATTGATAATTCGATTTGTAGATCTTGACCTATTATCTTTAACTTTAGCCACAAATAACAAAGCAAGTCTCCAACTTACTCTCCCATATAGCACAATTTAACCTTATCACCTCAAGCTCTATCTGATACTTAACCTTTAAATCATCAATTTAATCTAGTCACTAAATCCACACTTATCATTCTTAACAAGTTAAATCATCCTTTATCACTCTAATCCCACATACTCTGATAATAAAATCCTAACTAGTTATCATCAACAATGTTTTACATCCTTATCACTCAATAGACCTAATCTTTCATGGGTGTTAACCATGCTCTGATACCAAAGTTGTCAGGATCTATCACACCCTGCTTCTTGAGCATGTGGCAATCCCCAATTGGTCGATAGAACACGACGTCCCAAGACTCGTCACCAACTTTCAAGACTTTAGCAGTAGTGCGGGTCTCCTCCCACAGTACTCACCTCCAAAATCAATATTCACTCTGAACTTGAAAAGGGGGTTGAGGTGGTGGAGTGAGATATGAAGATATCTCAATGAGTAAATCCTAACCCAAAACTAGGGACACCGCCACTCTAGGGTTCTTAATTGCTTCTTGCCCTCCAACTATCAACTCTAATTAAGCTCTTATGATCAATCTCTCACCCCGAGATTGATCAATTCCTATTTCTTCAACTTCATTAATCACCCCCGAAATTCTCTTTCCACTCCTTGACTAATCCACCACTTAGCCTTGAATTTTAACCCACATCGTCAGATCAATCGCTCTCATGAGCTAGACTTGTTAGCTAACCGATCTCCGATCGGGACTCGGTCTAAAGCCATTTAACTTGTCACATCATGACCATAGTCCACAAAATCATCAAATCTACTATCACTCTTGATACCACCAAAGCCACAAGCTAGCCCTCAATTGGATTAACTTCCATATAAGAACATATTAATGCTATATTCCTATTTCCTCCAAGTATTCCATTCTTTTATCACGCGACACATCTAAGGTCTCTCTCTTTGCTAACTAAACCTACCTATAAATCAATCAGTCCATGATCGAGACTTGGCATTAAGCCCAACACAATAGTCAAATCAAAATTAGCCACACGATAACATATTTCATAAAAATGAATAAATGCGTAAATAAATAAATAAATTATGTAGTTTAGCTAAATGAGACCGTCCACAATCGGTTTGAGACCCTATCTAAGCATTTTCAAGTCATCATTGCTTTCTAATTCGGTAGTCACTCATCATCATCCCACCAATGATTATGGCTCATTGGCCACATAACCAATTCATCCAGTCGACCTCATTGGTGTATCAGCCAAAGCCACAATTGGCTCCACGGCTAAACAGGGCCTTTTGGCCATCGTTTTTTGGTACGCCGTCACCTTTATAGACGGTCTCGTACTGATAACCATATCAATCATTTCAACAATCACCATGTGATCCATAAATTTCTTATCATCACTCTACTAGGTTTTATCGATCGCATCGATTGACCAGGGCCTATTAGCCACATGAACGATTCAATTTCTTGCCATGAATAGATAATTGTACACCATCTATTCACACAATTAAACCATCTAAATAATCCTAATAATTATACTAAAACGTCACTTTACTATCAACTATGGTTCCGTCAATCTCTTATTGGATTTATTCGATGTCCAACCATTGTTTAAGGCTCCTTAGCCACCTTAATACATCCAGTCATATAATCAAGCCTCCTATTGCTCACAGGCCTCCTAATCGATCTCCTAGTCGCCTCATCACCAGTATCCTATGCCTGGTCATACTTGGCTCTATTCATCAAAACATTCAATCCAACCATTCAAATAATTTTACTAAAATGATAGTACGCCTAATAGAGGTTTAAAGTCCACTCACTGTTGGCCCGTGCATCCTAAGCAGTAACTCATGGTGATACGCTTCTTGCACTTCTGATCGTGCTCGAGCTTAGTGTAGCTTTCCAATTTCTGATCCGACACAACGAATGGGGTGGCCCAGCTCTAGGGCAGCTTCGAGACATCTCCGATAAGGTTCTAGTGACCCTTAGTCGTGGGAGGTCCACTGAACTTGTTAGTGGTGGTGACCAGCGAAGAAATAGTGCCAATCGCCCTTATCTCTAGCAAATAGACCCGATTTCCTTAACCGAGTCTAGAATCGGGTCAAGCAAGAGGCAGTCGAGTCCCAGCTCGATTCTCTCTCCTCAGGCTAAATTGACGGTAGAGATCGGTTGAGTTTTGTAGAGGAGACTCACACAAGTCTTTTGTAACTGGTGGCAGAGGTTGAGGTGGCCGAACTAGTAATAAATCACTCGGAGAAGTGGCGGATTGCGACTAGGGTTCTAGTGAAGATAGCCGAATTTCGGGGCTGATTTCTCTTAAATGGCTCAGTGATGGCAGCAATAACTAGTAGATCTGGACTTAATAGGCTCTCAGCTGTCGATTGGAGGTGGCAGCGATGGCTAGGTCTCGCCAAAGGAGGCACAGCGACTATGAACAGTCCCTAGAGCGAAAAATGGGGTAGCCGGGGCTCAAGGGAGAAATCACCGACTTCGGGGGCAATCGCCGACGATGACAACCACCATTAGGCCAAACTGACGTCCAAGGGTAATCCAGTGGTGGTGGCATAGCCTAGGTGTCACTAAAAAATGGGCGGTAGCCATGGGTTGTCCGGGTGAGCTTCTTGCGAACATGGAGAAGATCAGCTCACAATGGTGTCCTCAGGCGGCATATATAATGGCGATAAGGGCGGCAATTGGTGGGGTTTGGAAGAGGGGGTTACAAAGATTCCAACGCCACCCATGGTGCTCTAAAAGATGGCCAGATGAGGGAGAACGTGCAGTCGAAATGGATGTGCTCTCCCAACTATAGTGGCAGGGGCTCGAGTTTTGGGCAAAGGGAGACAATGTGGCTAGGGGCAGCTAACGGCCATCCAACGATCGAGAGGCACGCCAACGAGACGCCTACGGCAACTGGTAAGCGTAGCCAGTAGCCGATCAATCACTAGCCGTATAGTGGGCCTTGCGCGGACGTGCTTGTCACGTGTTTGGCAAAATGCCGCAGAGAAGAGAAAAAGAAGAGGGGCACCTGGGCTTAGTCGCACGCAGGTTGGGCTGGTCTTCGCGAGCCTAGGCCGAGTATGCTCCAGGTGGGCCAACCCACATGGCAGCTGACTAATCCGTTGACTCAGTTGGAGTTGACCACGTTCACCAAAGTTGACCAAAAATCAACTTTTTCAAAACTGCCCCTAGACCCAAAATTTATTTCTTTTGGGACCGAAATGCAATTACCTAAAAGTGGGGGGGGGGGAACGTGATTTTTGAAAGTCCGAAATCACTCGAAACGAATTTTCATGATTTAGTCCGAGAAACTCCCCGGTCGATGGGCCACTAACTAAACCCTAAAATTCACATAATTGGATCTCGAAAAAGGGGCCGGAAGCAGGCTATTACATATTCTACAAAATATACTTTATTAATAACCATGATATGGTACATATGTTATATACACATATACTAATATGGTATACTATATATGATATATATACATATAAGTATATACCAATAATCATACCATACCATGATTATACCATTTGAGTATATACCATTGTCAATACTAGATAATGGTATGACATTATTGATATATATTGGTTACTGGTCATATTGGATAATGGTATACCATTATAATTATTGATAATGTATCTTACACTACCATATCATTGAGTATTATGATGTTAAATACATGATTAATGGTGCATATTATTAACAATCATATATACCAATGAGCATTGCTCGGTTTACCACTTTAGTAGAATGGCTAAGGTAGACTAGTTAGGATGGATGGGTGCATAGGTGGATAATTGATAGGTATGGCTAAATAGGGCCAAATTTATGATATTGCACGTATTGCATAACTTGGACCAATCATGTGGCCAAAGGGCTATAATTGGCTAATAGGGCTAAGGGTGTAGGTCCTGATTCGTCGTGAAGGTCGACTAAGCCCTATAGGGTATCGACTAGACTGTTTGGATCACTAGGTGGTCGTTTAAACAATTGATGTAATTGTTAGTACTAGACCGCCTATAAATGTGTTAGTGTGCTCGGCAGATAGTTAGAGTCTCAGGCCGATGGTAGACAGCCTTAAGTGTTTAATTGTTATGCAAATTATTTATTTATTTATTATTTAATTAATAGCGTATGATTATGATGATTGACTCGACTTGACAGGTGCAATGGGCTTAGTGCCAAGTCCCAGTCATGAACCGACTAACTCATATATAGGCATATAATAATTATGGTCACAATGTAATAAACCGAACGACTTTGGGTCAAGTCCTGGTCGCAGACCGATTGACTAATAGGTCTAGTTCGTGAATGTGTTTGATTTGAGGAAATGGCTTAGAATTCGAGGCTAAGCATGGGATTAATCAAAAAAATGAGTAGAGCCAAACGATATATGAGGCATTGGTCTAGGCTTGGTCATAAACCGATCATCCGTGAGTAAACTAGGGCTAGTAATTGTGCGAGAGTGATGCGAGGCACAATAGTTAAGTCAGAGAACCCCAAGAAATGGGTTGTATACCCGTTAGGCCTAAGAGGCTATGATGTCACTAATAAGACAAGAGTACACAGTACCCAAGTGGTAGCCACTATGTGTACTATAATCGATAACCTAGTGAGTTACTGACAGTTGACTCGAGTGAGTTGAGTATTGCCTATGAGAGGTTGAACGACGGATTAGGGACCTTAAGGGATAGATTTCCTAGTCTGTGTTTAGGGTTAGACTCACTGAGATATCCTCAAATCTCACCCACAACAGATCCTCTTTTCAAGTATAAAGCATGGATCTAGAGGAGGAGCTGATCGGGTGCGTCAAGGAGGAGATTCACGCTTTTAGTTGCACTAAAGGTCGGCGACCTACCTGAGACGTCGCCACTCCATGGCCAAAGTAAAGGAAGAAAATCAGGGACTATCACAGGCCCAAGGGCAAGGCGGGACAAGGCCCTGACAACTTGGTACCTAGGAAGGATTAAGACTACGGAGTGATAAGGAGGAATTAGTTGTTGTGAATAGTAGGTTAGGATTTAGAGATCGAATTAGATCTTTAACTATTGACTATTAGGATTTAATAGTCTTTCGTTAGGCCAAGTTGGCACGGTATGAGACATGCACAATAAAGCTGAGTATGGACTAATGACTTGACGATCTTCTGGGCCAAGTTGACACGGTATGGGACGTGTACGTCTACGCTGAACAATTGACCTAGAAGTCTTGCTTGAGTTTTTGCTTTGTTATGATAAAGGCTTGCTTGAGTTTTCACTCGCCTATAAATGCCTTGCTTGAGTTTTCGTTTTCAATAAAGGCTTGCTTGAGTTTTCGCTCACCTATGAAAGTATCACTTGAGTTGTCGCTTTGCTAAGATGAAGGCTTGCTTGAGTTTTCATTTTCCTATAAAAGCATCTCTTGAGTTATCGCTTTACTATAATATAGGCTGTTAAGTTATTGCGTGCGATAGGCTTGTATGAATATCACTAGTTTATGCAAGTTTATTTTGTGATTGCTTTCTTTCTTATAATTGAATGGTAGCGATTTCAAATGCCTGACCTAGCTTGAATGGATCTCAAGGATGGACGGTGATCCGGGGTAGCCAAGAAGAAAGAGTGACTTGAGGTCGCTTCGGCAAAGGAGGTGACACTCGAGAGGATCTATGGATCGAGAGTATCCTACAGTCCCTTGAAGACCTCCGGGGCATGGTCATCCAATAGGCCTAGATGTAGGAGGCCGTCGTTACAATTAATGCTACTGCTGTGAGTGCCGCTATTAGGGGCATTATGGCCCCTGTCCTTAATCATGTCCCGGCCATTGAAGGCGGGAATGAGGAAAATAGGGTGTAGAGTTTGGGGGAATGGTTTCCAAGAATAAAACTGTGACATTCTGAAATTCGACCCTTTTTCGAGGTAAATGAAATGATGTATATTTCATCGATTGTGTTTCAATTAAATTTCACTCGGAATTGATCACTCTCGAGAAGACTAACCAAGAGGGAAAGGCTAACTAGGAATTGTTTACGTTGACCTAAGGACTCGAACGTGGATCGACACTTGAGCCATAAGGGTTGTTAAGGGAGTATCTTGGGCCGATATAAGTCGATCTAAGATCGGTTTAGAACAATTTGCTAGTGTTATACAATTGGTTTATGGGTGACTCCGTTTGACCATAGTATAATTTGCGAATTAATCTAAACCGAATTTCTAATGATCGTGATCTTCGGAACTAGTGATTTAACCTTACGACTACATGGAAACCAAGGTCACCATGACTAGAGCAAACCAAACGCGATATGATTTTTGAATCAATCGCAGGTCGATACACGTAATACCTAAAAAGCCACCCGTTAGTTTGAAATACGCTGAAATTGCAATTGATCGATTTTGATCTCGAATTGACTCCGAACTTGGGTATCGAACTTCCGATGACATCAATGTATATCATTTGGACAGAGCCTCATTTGGTTAGTAATTTTAGTGGTAAAGTTTGAGAAATCGAGAGAAATCGCGAGATTGGCCGAAAATCAAAAATTACCGTTTTGCCCTTAGTTCGGTTATCGGTTCTCGTTCGGTTGGATAATTTACTTTGTTAACTATATTTATGGCTGTTTTATTAAAGGGAAAAGAAGCACATTTTTGCTTTATTAGCTTTATCTCTTAAGGTTAAATTTAAGCCATTAGATCTCCTTTTGATCAAGATTGATCCCTAGCCCTTGGATTGACTTTATCCTCTCTTAAAAGTGAAATTTTCAGCTCATTCTCTCTACCCCACCATTTCACACGCCCAACACTTCCACCAACTCAAAGCTCACTCAAATTCTCTCAAAAACTTCTTCATTTCTTCCTTGTTTCTTGTTTGGTTTCAACTTGGTTGCCACAACAATTTTGGAGTAGTGGTTCGGAGCCTATTCCGTCTTTGTTGTGCACATGTTTAGCTCACTTTTGAGGTAAGCCTCTTTCTAAACTTTGACTAGGTTAAAGGGTGATTTTTAGATGCCAAAACTTGGATTTCTTGTATGTTTTGGTGTGCCATCATGTAGTTATTGTTATGGCATGAATTAGAGATGTTTATGTGAAGATTTGAGTGAGAAAAATGGAAGTTTTGTGGGCTGCCATGGTGAGTTCCGAATTTGAGTTTGGTGATGTCATGGTCAAATGTGATGATGTCACATGTGTAATTATGGGCATTTATGAATATGAGGTCATGGATGATGTCAAATGAAGCTATCTTGCAAGAGAAGATTTCTAGAAGATATTTTAGAAATTATGATGTCATTTATTATTAAACTTAATTAATTATGTGGCCGTGATTGATTAATCGTGTGGTACGTAATTGATCGTGTGGTCCGATTATTAATCGTGTGGCCGTGATTGATTAATCGTGTGATACGTAATTAATCGTGTGGTCCGACTATTAATCGTGTGATCGTGATTGATTAATCGTCTGGTACGCAATTAATTGGGTGGTCCGATTATTAATCGTGTGGTCGTGATTGATTAATCGTGTGACGCGTTAATTAATGGTGTGGTCCGATTATTAATCGTGTGGCCATAATTTGTTAATAATGTGGTACGTTAATTAATTGGGTGGTCCGATTATTAATCACGTGGCCGTGAGTGAGAATCATGTGGGACATTTATCTATCAAGTGGTTCGATTTAAATCACATTGCTTGAATCATTGATCGTATGCTTGTTGAGACATAAGCATGTTGTATTTATGAAATTGATTGGTTTTATTATCCTAAGGCGTGAACTACGCGGGGTTGTGATAAAGAGATAAGCCTGAGGCGTGAATTTACGCGGGCTACCCTGAGGCGTGAACTACGCGGGGTTGTGGTAAAGAGATAAGCCTGAGGCGTGAACTTACGCGGGCTACCCTGAGGCGTGTTTACGCGGGGTTTAGTTGAGCCTGACGAGGCCAACTGTCGCACACCTGAGGCGTGAACTTGACGCGGGTTGTGGCGAGTCGCACACCTGAGGCGTGAACTTTACGCGTGTTGTGGCGAGGACCTGAGGCGTGTTTACGCGGGTCGAGAAACATCATAACTCAGCTTGATTGTGAATTGAAACATTGATTTGCCGCGCCTTATTATGGGACGAAATTGTGTGACATGGAATGAGACGTGTCATAACGATTTTGCCTTATAATCGGGACCTCTGTGAGTGTTTGATGATTGATGTGCAGTGTTCCAATCGTTGGACATGCTTGCTATCTGTAGGGATCGAATCATGCATCAAATTGTATTTAGCGTGGTTGCATGCTTTTGAGCATATTACCTCTGATATTGAAATGTGGGTTATGCCATGTTAGGTTATTAATTGGAATTTTGATGCTATGGTTTTATCTTTGTCTATTATTGTGATTATCTCTTCACTATGATTAGAAATTCATGTTAGAGTATTCTGAAGGTACGTTTTACCCTAGTCGGGTTTAGGGAGTAGACTTATTGAGATAAGTGTATCTCATTCGTTGTTTACAAACTATTTCAGACCCAAACCCCTTGAAATGAATGCTCCGCCAGAGCATTTTGGAGTGCCTATGGACATAGTGTCTACCGATACAGTGTTCTCAGTAGGCGAGGATAAGGAGAATATAAATAGGTTTAGCACCGTGTGGGTTGATGAGGGCGAGACATACTGGAAGCCTCACACTTTTTCGACATGGTTTTACCGAGAGGGGGATATGACTTTTGGTCCCCTCCGTGGGTTTGATGTCCCTGATGATTGGGTAGATCAATGGGACCCGCTTCAGATTTTACCACCAGATGGAGCAGTGACGAGCCTAGATACCGGACCTGATGATTCAGATTCGATGGAGGTAGACCCTGAGGATATGGAGTCTGATGTCCAGATCATCTCCCCGAGTTCTGACTCTGAGTCTATGGAGTCTGACCCGTCAGAGGACGACGGTAGTGTCTGATGGTCTGGGGAGCCCATGACCTTTTTCTTTTTGATGATGGCTTATAGTAGGGTTGTTAGACCCCGCACCACTGACCCCTTTTAATGTATAGGGTGCCATAGTTTGTGGTCTCTAGTAAGGCTTGTAGTAACGCTCATGTAATTAAAGGTTGCGTATATGTATATAAATAAATGTTGGCTTGTTGTTATTTGCCTTTCTTTCTATCCACCATTCCATTGTATAAATTATTTGTACGGAGATTGTATTCGCTTCCGCATGTGCATCTCGTTATCGTTTCGTGTCGGTTGGTGCCTAGCCTGGGACGTCGCATTCTATTTCGACTGTAGTGGGATGTTATCGGACTCGTGAGGTTCGGGGCGTGACAAAAACCTTCACGGATTTTTGAAGGATATGACTTGGATTGAGAAGGTGTGTCGGTGATGAGACACACTGACGTTGTTAAAGTGGTCGTGGCAATTTATCATCCGAAAGATAACGCTAGCCACTGGTGGGAGGCCACCAAAGGAATTATTTTCCTTGAAAGAGTAGGATCAATTGGGAACGTTATTGTGAGAACATTCAAAGAGAAGTATTTCTCAAGTACTGCCGGAGAGAAGAAGGTGATCAAGTTTTTTAGACTCCGCTTGGATCAACTCTTGATGGGAAACTATGAGGTAAAGTTCGCTAAGGGCCTAAGTACGACAAGAGGATTGAGGAGGATCCAAGAGATCGGGCATTTAGATTTGATGATGGACCGAAGCCTAATGTTGAATGATAGTCTGCATCACTGGTAGTATGCACCTATAGTGAAGTGCTAAGTAGAGCCTTCATCATTGAAAAGGATTTGGTATAGAGCTATCGCTTTTGGATCGTGATTTGTTGCGAGTTGAGCTAATTGCTGACTAGAGAAAAAGACAAATATTTGGATCTAAGTATGCTAGCCCTCCTAGTAGAAGAGAGGTGGTATTGTGAAGCTAATGTTCTACTTGGACACTTAGTGTAGCTATTGTGGAAGGTACCATGGAACTCGTACCTGTCCCCCAAGGGTCGAAGTCTGCTTATGGTAGGGTCAAGAGGGCCACTTATGAAGAGACTGACATTAAGGGAGATCACTGTAGTGTGAGAAAGTTCTCAGAAATGTCTCCGAAGAGTTTAGAAGAGTAAGAACAACACTTGAGCATAGTGTTGGCGACTCTTAGAGAACACGCTTTATACATCAGTTCAGTTAATGCGAGTTCTAGCTTGACCAAGTGGTATTTTGGGTCAAGTGATCTCAGATGAAAGAATTTCGATGGATCCTGCCAAGATAAGAGCGATCAAGGATTGACCGAGACCCACAATAGAGACCAAGATTCGAAGTTCCTTGGGTTCGGCTAGCTATTGTTGCTGTTTCATGGAGGGATCCTTGAGTATAATGATGTCATCAATGAGATTGTGGAGGAAAGTTGTTAGATTTTGAATGAACTGATAAGTATTGATGAAATCATCAAGTCATTGTGGCATGAGATCCACGGTGAAGTGTTTTATCAAGGACCAGGATGTGTCCTGACACAGCATGGTCGGATTGTAACCTATGCATTTGAGCAAATAAGGCTTTAGGAACGAAATTTTATGACGCATGGCCCAAAACTAGCCATAGGCGTCTTTGCCTCAAGATTTGGAAGTACCACTTGGGTGGAGCATAGTCTATCGTCTATAACAGACCATTAGAGTCTCAAGTACTTGTTTTCTTAAAAGCAGTTGAACCTGAGACATCGTCATTAGTTAGATGGAACTTAAAAAGGACTATAACTGTAACAATTTGTACTATCTAAGGAAGGCCAATTGAGTGGTTGATGCCCTTAGTAGTAAGTCTTTTATGGTGAAGTTGATGATTAGAAAGTGGCATCTTTGGGAAGGATAGAAGATCATGAATCCAAGTTCGAGGTAGATCACCTCACTTGTTTGATGGCCACTTTATGAGTTGAGTATCAAGTCCACTTGAGGATCGATGCATTGCAACCAATGGATCCTGCCCGTCAAAAGATCATTCGGGCCAATACCGATCAAAGAAAGTTAGACTTCCAAGTGTCAGGGTCGGGATATCCTAGATTTGTGAAGGACTTGGTATGCCTAATGTTACTGCGCTCGAAGAAGAGATGTTGTTTGAAATGCACAAAGGTAACTTGTATAAAGATGTACTAGGATCTAAGACCACATTAATGGTGGAGCGGCATCCAAGCCGAAGTGGCGAGACATGTAACCAAGTGCTTGTCTTGTCAGCAAATAAATGCACTACGTTGCGAGCCAGGAGGCCTACTAGGGCCTTTGGAGTTTTCTTCGAGTGAACATGGGGACACGTCATAATGGGTTTCATGACAGGCTTGTCAAGAAGTTAGCAAGGTCATTATGCATTTTGGGTCATGGTAGGTATACTGACCAAATCGGCTCGCTTCATCATAGAGCGTGTGAACTTTGCCTTGATAAACGTGATAAGTTGTACGTCTAATAGGTAGCAAGACTTCAAGGAGTGCCGGTGACATTTAGTTACAGATTGTGTTGGATACGAGATGGTAGTACAACTCAACCTAGCTTCTACAAATAAATGATAGTCGGCGAGGACCATCCGAATGCTGGAGGAGTCAAGATAGGGTGTCAAAACTAAGAAAAAGCATGGACTAGGTCTATACTATGTGTTGGGCTTAAAGAGTTTGAGAGCCCCGCACGTGTAAAGACCCGATTGGAATCGAGATCCAACCGGAGCCGAGCCAACCCCCACACTTTCAAGCGTCATATCTCTCAGCTCTGAGCTCCGTTTTGGATGTCGTTGGTGTCGTCTTCCTCGTAACACCTATTTTCTATCCTGACCAACCGTCACCTCTGTCTCCACCTTGATCGCCACCAAGAATACCGAAAGAAGCCTCTACTGAGATGTTTTCCCTCTATTTTTTAGATTTGCTACCCTAGCTTCAAGTCGCGAGATCTCTTAAACTTTCAATCTAGAGCTTTTGCCGTTGCTTCCAATGGATTTCTAGGTATCCCTTTTACCGTAATTTAGGCTTTAGTTGGGATTGCTTTGGTCAGGGATTGCTGATTTTTGCCCCCAAACCACTATGTATCTCTGTTTCCATCAGAGCTGATGTCTGTGTTCGTCGTGCTCTCTTCGGCAACACCCAGTCTTCGTCGTTGGCACTAATTGATAGCTTGGAGTCCCACAATCACAACAACATTGGTATCAGCCTCTGAAGTTGCACCGTTTGGGAGGAATCGACCCCGAAGCACTGCTACCACCACCAATGGACTCATGGGAATCCCCTCTTCAAAGCCCAATAGGTCTCAATCTCCAATTTTGCACCGTTTGCTCGAATTTGGCCACGAACCGATTGGTGCTCGTATGATCCAATTTTCAGGTATGATGGTCGCATGCCCCTGAAGTGTCTCAGAGCCATTTCGCCACCACCCACGACCACCTGTGAGTCCCTCAACCTTCCAGGACCACCAAGGAATGTCCCCGACTGCCGTCAAGCCTCGAGCCATCGTCCAATCACCGGAAAATGGCCCCAACTAGCACTGTGTGTGCTTTAGGCAGGCTATTTGGGCTTTGTCGGATTTGTCCGTGCTTTCATTTCGCCTCCCCTACGAGCCTCGACCACTCTCCCATAGCCAAGGGCCACCCCGGGAGGCTCGCCGGAGCTTCGTCGAAGACTCGCCGGAAGTTCGCCAGAGTTCGTCAAAGCCACCTCGAAGCTGGGACATCCCACCCATGGTGTCGAACTGAAGATTGGAAGGCCACACCAAGCCCGAGCGCCATTGAAAGTGTAAGAAGCACATTACCACAAGTCGCCGCTTGGCATGCATGGACCAATAGGTGAGTAGACATCCTATCCTTAACCTAGGTTGGTTTACTGCTTTAGTAGAATGGCTATGATAGACTAGTTAAGATTGATGGGTGCAAATGTGGATAATTGATAGGTTTGACTGAATAGGACCGAGTGCATAATATTGCACGTATTGCATGACTTAGACCAATCAAGCGGCCAAAAAGGCTATAATTGGTTGAGAGGGTCAAAGGTGTAGGTCCTGGTTCATCATGAAGGTCGACTGAGCCTATGGGGTGTCGACTAGGCTGCTTGGATCACTGGGTGGTCATTTAAACAATTGATGTGGTTGTCAATACCAGACTGCTTGTAAATGTGTTAGTGTGCTCGACAGATAGTTAAGGTCTCAGGCCAGTGGTGGACGAACTTAAGTGTTTAATTGTTGTGCAAATTATTTATTTAATTAATAGCGTATGATTATGGTGATTGACTTAACTTGATAGGTGCAATGGACTTAGTGCCAAGTCTCGGTTATGAATCAGTTGACTCATATATAGATATATGATAATTGTGGTCATAATGTGACAAGCCGAACAGTTTTGGGCTAAGTCCGGGTCGCAGACCAGTTGACTAATAGGTCTAGTTCATGAATGTGGTTGATTTGAGGAAGTGGCTTAGAATTCAAGGCTAAGCGTGGGACTAGTTAAGAAGTTGAGTGAAATCATCAGGATAAGTAGTCACACTAGGAATATTTGAGATAATTAGGTTTCACGTACGGGCTAAGCGACCTGAGAAGTTGGCCAAAGGAGACGAGTAGAGCCAAACGATTTATGAGGCATTGGTCTGGGCTTGATCATAGACCGATTGTCCATGGGTAAATTGGGGCTAGTAACTATGCAAGAGCGACGCGAGGCACGATAATTGAGTTAGAGAACCTCAAGGAATGGGTTATATGCCCATTAGGCCTGAGAGGCCGTGATGTCACCAACAAGACAAAAGTACACAAAACCTAAAGTGGTAGTCACTATGTATATTATAATCGATGACCTAGTGAGTTGCCGACAATTGACCCGAGTGAGTTGATTGTTGCCTATGAGAGGTTGAACAACGGACTAGGGATCCTAGGGCAATAACTTTCTTAGTCTGAGTTTAGGGTTAGACTTACTAAGATATTCACATATCTCACCCCATCACAAATCTTCTTTTCAGGTATGGAGCATGGATCCGGAGGATGAGCCGATCGGCTACGTCAGGGAGGAGGTTCGCACTTCTAGTTGCGCTGAAAGCCGACAACCTACCTGGGAGGTCGCCACTCCATGGCCGAAGTGACAGTGGTGATCAGACGGATGATAGTGGTGGTGACTGTCCACTAGCAATCAGCGGGTCACGGTGGTATTGGTGGTGACTGGTCAGTTGGCGACCGGTGGAGGTAATGATGAACGGCCAGTAGTTATGGTGATTGACAAAGTTGCTCACCGCCGTCCGGCGACCAGAGGAGGAGGCGATGGCAATGACAAGCAACAATGGTGGTGATGGTAACTAGTTGGCGACGGCGGGGTAGTGGGCGATGGCGGTGGTGCCAGGTCAACCGGCGACCGACTGTGGTGACCGACGATCGACTGACGGCAACGGCGGCAATTAGTGGTGGCGGCAAACTTTAGGGGAGTTGGGTGAGAGAGAAATAATGTTTTGATTTCTCATTTCTCACCCAAATCTTCTATTCTAGAAATAGAAAAAAAAATCATACCAAACAGATGTATGTTCTAAAATGAGTTTAAAACAAAAATCAGTGGCTATCATGCGAGCCCTAAAATGTTTTTTTTCTTAAGTTGAACCAAGGACACATGTTATCATTATTTTCTTTTATCAACAGTGCACCTCTCTGTATGAACAGAATCTTAAATTACTTTGATGGGATGCATCGTAACAAGGACAACTTCTCAGGGCGGGGAAGACTTAAGATTTTTCTAATTTTACAACAAAAAGTTTGTAGCGTCTCAAACACGGGCAGACTTCCATAAAACCCTTCCAAATGGTAGTGGTTTTGTGCTCGGTTCTCCGCTTTCTCAAACTGAAGTGAGCTCATCACTTTTGCTTTTGTATTGAGTGAAGAACAGAACGGGAGGAGATGGCAGCTCTGATGAACCCGCTGGGTTTGCCGGTTGGATACAGATTCCATCCAAGTGACGAGGAATTCGTGAATCATTACTTGAAGAGGCGAGTTTCGGGATACGTAGACGATCCCTGCATAATTCCCGATGTTGACGTCTGCACCTGCGATCCTTGGGAATTGCCAGGGAAGTTTCATGGTAAGAACAGATACAACTATCACTTTGCTTGCTCCTTTGATACAATTTCTCTGCAGCCATGATTGTCGGAGACTTTTTTACCTTACGTTTATGGGTTTTTGGAGCATGATATTTATCATCAATCAGTGAGAAGTCTGAAGGGATGTGCTGACTAGATTTGAATTCGATAGTTTCTTGTGGCCAAGTTTCTCCTTTCAAGTATCAAACAATTGTGAAATGCAAATGCTTCGTTTTGTCAAAAAAGGAAATTTCGGTTCTTGATAATAAGGAACCGATGAGAATGACAGATGCATCAATCATTGACCTGGATGACCAAGTTCAAGAGTATTGGTTCTTCAGTCCTCATGCACCCCAACAGGTTACAAGATTGACCCCTTCTGGCTATTGGAAGAAGACTGGTGTCGACCGGAAGATCAAGGCCAGAGATACCGACAGTGTCATCGGTACTAAGAAAACACTAGTCTTCTACAAAGGTCGAGGCAAGGAGGGCGTCAGGACCAACTGGGTCATCCATGAATATCATCTACTCACCAATGATGTACTTAATCTATCCCTCCTCTACTCGTTATAATTAATTAGATTCACAAGATGCATGAATTTGATAACATATCATATTAGTATAGCTGCAATAATCTACAAGTCCTAAGGAGCAAAGAAATGTTTTCTTTCTCGGTATCTACTACAGATGACTGAAATTTTACATATATATTTAGAGAATGACATTATTTTTGCCAAATATGTGAGCAGAATGTTACTTTTGAAGAAAAAAATATCTGATGGTATAAACTGGTATAACATGGTCTTTTTGGCAGTCAAATAGAACTTTTGTTCTGTGTCGCTTAAAGCTTAAACGAGATAAGAAGGCTGATAATTCCACCAGAGAATCAGAGCGTGGAGTCAATAGCCTGGCAGATATCGAATTGGATCTTCATCGACCTGATCATGAGGACTCGTTTCCTGAGGTGCGGAGGACGAAATGTTCTGTTTATACACTAAATATCTGTTTTAATGAGCACGCAAAACGTGTTGATAGCTAATTTTTCACTCGCTAATACAGGATATTATCCAAGCAAAGATGCAGTCACTGATGGAGTCAATTCAGTCAGAGAACCAACTGGAATTTACTTCGACTGACCTCCTGCAACTGCTTCAGCATGTGCAAGGATCGCAAAATAATAGCTTCCCCTCTGACATACATCAGCCTACAAGTATCGAGGGTCCATCTTTTATGGACATATCATTGGACAATGGTCTTACCGAGGACTCTATTCAATTAATGTTTGGAACAAGTGAAGAGGATGAAGATCTTGGTGACGTGCAAAATGTAGATCTTGCTTATGCCGACTATGGATACATGCAAACAGAGGTCAAAGTTCTTCACTTGAAAGTCATTTGTTTGCCGTGACTAGTTCTCTAGCAAAATTATGTTTATAAATGGTTTAAAATGAGTTGGAAGGGCACTTCACTTTTCCAGGATATCTGAGAAATACGCATAATTTCCTTTCAATCATCTTAGTGTATAGATTAGTAAGTTTATTATAGAACCTGTCTATGGAAAAACAAGCACTTCCCTGTTTCGCTTAAGTTACTCGTGCTTATTGACTTTTAAATATATAAGAACGATGGACAATTTAAAACTTGATCTTGACGTTCTGTTATGAAATTAAGTTTATGCCTCAATTATTTCCTCTGATTCATTTTATCTCATGCAATCTGTCATTGCAGTATGGCCAGACATCTAACTCGCCTAATGAACAAGCTGTTCTAAAGGAGAATCGGCGAGCACAAACAATTGATTCAGTCCATGGTTTTGTTTCTCTTGAGGAAGAGAAAGGCATGGTGGAGAATAAGTTCAACAGCTCCCCTGTTGCCTCTGAGAAATCTATGCGGCGTTCTGTACGTACAGCGCCTCACCGACCTTCAGCACATCACCGATCTTCAGCACATCCTGGACGACCTGCAAGTGGAAAATGCTACAGCAAAGATGAAGAGCTAAGGTTCAAAAAGGTTAAGCAGGAAACTGGAGCCATAAATGTCAAAACAGGGGGCATACCTTTGGATGAAACAGCAGCCACAGCAAAGGTGAAAGCAGCTCCTAAACTTAAGCCGTTCTTTGCTGTTCTTGTATGTCGAAGCGCCTTGTTTGGCTTGTCAATTCGACAGTGGGATTCCATTTTTTACTGCAGTGAACTATATATTGGATTCTAGCATTCTTCTACCAAAAGGAAGTGAAATTTCACTCTAAATTATTCATGCTATCTAACTTTAATTCAAATATTAAGAAGAAAGTTGAAGAACTACAAAACAGAAAATATATATGTATATAGAAGAAATTGCAGCTGAGATGTTGAATAAGGTAATAGGAGATGACTAAAAGGCTGATTACGTAATAAGAGCTTCCAGAGAATATGAGAAAGAAAACATTAATGCTTGTCATGGGATGAAAATAATGCCTCAATTAGTCCCATTGATCCATTTGTTATGATGCAACGCTTTGTTGTACTATGGCCAAATATCTATAATGGACGACCGCCAAAAACAAACGATTGAAAAGACTAGGAAAACTCTGCATTTTGTAGTCTCCTGTTAATCCTTTTTCTCTTTTTCCCCCTCAGCTAACCATTTGAAACGCTTCTCATTTGCAGGTAGGGGGATACAAAGAGTGCGGCTCAGCCCGTGATTCAACCAAGAAGACAAGCAGCAAGAAGATTGAGTATGCCAAAGAGAAATCAAATTCAGTGGCTGCATCCTCCAGAACGACCAGCGAGAGCACTAAAAGTCATGGAAATCCTGAACTGGCTAATCTTGTGAATGTGCTCGTCGGGTTTTTCCTGTTGCTCACTATCATTCGCCAAGTACTTAATTTCTGATTTTCACCGCTGTTTTTGCCCTGAGTGCGATGCGGCGTTATTGACAAGTACAAGCGTAAAAGAGGCTTTTGTATGTCTGTTCTAATTGACGTCCATGTAGCTCAGTCTTCCTTCTGATGCTACATGTTTTGCACTTCTTTTTGCTTTAGTGGGATCGGAAGATCTACCTAGATGTGCGGCTCCTCTGAAATGTACTTTCTTCTTTCTCTTATATATAGATATAACGCGAAGAATCAAAAAGTTGCCACAGTAATGTCTCCTTTAAAAGTTAGCTTACTGTCCATCATTCCGCGCATCTTTCTTTAGTTTAGCAGACTCGTCGAAGGATCGACCAAACGAGATTGGTCATTTCTGAAGGCACGGTCTCGGACACAACAGGCAAACTTATCAGTCTGCATAGAACAAAGCCCACTTTATAAGAAGCCGAGATCTTTCTGTGTGTTCTAGCAGCCAGCGGTAGCTCTGAGTCTCCCTAGAATCACGTACATGTACCCAGGACACGAGGAACAGCAAACTAGGACCGAGAATACATTCGAACCGACGCTGAATGTTAAGAGCGAGGAGCAGGAGATTGCAATACAATTTGTCCCGTCAGCACAGCATTGTGGCGCTGTTACTTACACTCAGAGCTGTCCGTTAAATGAAGCAAAAGCTGAAGTGTTGAGCAATGCCGGCACCTAAAAAGTTTCACCTGGAGGTCTTTCCTTACGTCTTCTTTAGAAATAACAGGAAAAATTTAAGGCGAAAAAGAGAAAATGGGGATTTTGTCTCCATCAAAAAATATTATTCTTAAGAAACGTGCCATTTTTTCCTTTTATGGTTAAAGTCACTCAGGCATTTGAGCTAGGTCCAATCTGGTGCATCAAATTGAGTTGCAAGAGGCATTTCTGTCGAGTTCGTTTGACCGGGAATTTAGTCATTTTGAGAGAAGGCATGTGTTTGATTCACGATCTGGTCGTCTTTTCTTTTTTCATTGAGATCCCTCCGTTTTATAGAAAAAAATTTTGGGAAATCTTTCTTTGCATTTTCAAGTGTTTTGGTTGCTTGGAAAAATAAGTCAATAAAAAATTTATTCGGAGTCAATGGAAAATCAATGCCTACACTTGGGAAATGATTTGCTCATTTAAATGCGTGAAAGTACTTAAATATTAATCAACGCCTTCACCTAATAGTTTAAGCTTTTGGGACAGTTAGCAGTGGTCCTACAAAAACTTCACATGGCATAAGAGCAGGAGGTTATGAGTTCAAATCTTATGAACCCTATTTTAACTCTTCAAAATACCAGACTAAGTGTTAGGGGGAGTATAAAAGTATTTAAATATTAATTCACGACTTTACCTAACGGTTTAAATTTTTAGGACAATTAACAATAAATCATATAAAAACTTTGCATTTCGGGACCCTGCAATTGTGGTTAGGTCCTTAGTGGTTGAACCCAGCTATAGATTAGCTCCATATCTCTCAAGGTCAGCTCAACGACACTAGTGTAGATGCTCAAGTCCTCAGGAGCCATGCCCAAGTACATGACTTCCGCACTCAAGTCGCTAGCACCTAAGCTCGGTTCCACAAAGGCTAAGCCAAGGTCCCTTGAGGCCAATGATGTATAGTACCCAACCTCGGTTCCCTAGTCTCTAGCATTTAAGCCTGGGTCCATGGACATGGTCGGGTAGCTAGTTTTGGTGCCCAACTCACTAGCATTGAGCTTGATTCTAGAAAGGCTAGTCCTACGTCCTTAGTGGCCAAGGTGAAGGCCTTGATGTTGGTGCCAAGTTGCCAACAACCATGCTCGAGTATTGCCTCATGTGCCTAAGTCACTAGCACCCAAGCCGATTCCACAATGACCACACCTTGGTACCCAATTCCCGTGCCCGTGTCATTTGTGCCAAGAGTCGATGGCATCTAGGCTCATGTTCACGAAGGCTTTCCTTGATCTCTTGAGGTGAGCTCAAGACCCAAGTGTTTATGCCCAAGGTCTCAAAGGCTATTGCTAACGACTGAGCTCTTGTGCCCAAGTCATGAGCTCCTAAGTTCTAGTTGATTATGGCCTGTTTGGCAATATTTATAAACAAATCTATTTATATTCTTTTGTTCCATGAAACAATAAAATAATATAAATGCATTTGTTTACACATTTGTTCTCGGGAACACAAAATATATGTTTTTGTTCATAGGAACACATTTGGACCAACAATAAGAAACAAAAAAAAAAATACTTGCTTCTTGTTCTTGAATAATTTGTTAAAAAAACACGTTTTTTTCTTTATTTTTCTCTCTTGCCTTTGCGGCCTCCGATCGCCCGCCCGCCCGCCGTTGCCAATCGCCGCCCGTCATGACCGGTCGCTAGCGGCAGTCCAGGGGACAAGTGCGCAGCCGGCATTGATCGATCGCCCATGAACAAGAAGAAAAAATAATAAAAAATAAAAAATTTATTAATCGTATCAAACGTATTCCTATTCTTTACACTTTTACCAAACATTCTATTTTACTCAAAAATTATTCCATGAAATAAAAATATAAAATAGTATTTTTGTTCCAAAAATATTCCCTAAAATGAAAACATTACCAAACATAATCTTAAAAACGAAGCTCAAATCTCCTGCGCGCGAATGCCCAATCATGTTCCCACCACATGGGAACAAGTAACCCAACTCCTGTTATGGGGACCCCGATGGCTGCCCTAAATACGGTGGTGGGTAAACGACTTAAAGCACTCGAGCCCTGATTTCACAAAAGTAAAAAAAATAAATCATTTACAATTTATAGAATTACATATTTTATGGAAATTTGAAATTTTATTTAAAATTCAGTGACATGGCATGTGTAATCTTTTACATCACAAGCTTTTCTTTTCCAATGACAAAAATAATTTCTAATTTCATTTTTTTAGACACGATCCGATCGTTTGAATTAGGAAAAAGCGATTCGATAAAGTATATGGAACATTCGAGTTTCTACACAACGCTTATCCCGATGTTGCTTGGAAGATAATCTCGCAGCCGTCGGTCAATGGTGGGAGGAGTTGCCCATCCTTCCTTTTCTTTTTCTTTTTTTCCGTTTTGTTTGTTAAATCGTATAATTCAAGGTGAAGTTCATCTTGCTTGATTAAGCTCTCTTTTGTTTTTGACAATCAATCGTATCTCGGCACCGCGCGTTTTTTTTTTTTTTTGTCGCGTTTCATTTACATCGTGCAATGGCGCTTCATATAGTTTGGCAATTAAGAATAAGGCGGAATGATCATGGAAATCGAGAATGAATATTACTACATTGCTTCATCTTCAACACCACGGGAGGAGAGGTGGGAATGAGTGAGAATCAATAGGTTCGATTTAACTCAAACAAAACAAAACAAAAACACGCAAGTGAATTATTAATTAAACCCGAGATTTGGTAACTATTTTTTTTCTTGTAGAAAAAAGATTTGGTACAATGAGTAGACTCACTCAATTTGCCATTCCGTTTAACCATTTGAAACAAAAAGAAAATAAATGACGCATCCTCGAGGTGTCACCATAACCGATAATTTTTAAGATATATTTGTATTTCCGGATTAATTTTCATTTCCAATTTTTTTTCCTAATTTGATTATATCGTTCGCATTTACAGGACACGTAATAGATACAATTACAAATATGCTGTAAGAAAGAAAAAACTAAAAAAACCCAATGGCATTATCATGTGTGAACATTGTCACAATTGTCACATCAATGGGTGTTTATGAAATTGAATTTTCGCGTCTCATTAAATGTTTAGGACTTTTCCCGATCTCAATATTAGACAATGGAGTTGTGCATTCTTAAAAGCCCTCTTATTCATCGTGACCGTCCAATTTCAGGCAAGTGTCCACACCAACCTCGTCCACCATCCACAAAATTAACGATCGTTCGATCCATGAATCCAAACAAGGATTTTCGTTAGCGATTTCTAGAACCATCCACGCTGTCTTTTTCCCCACGTGTCGTTAGCCCATTGCCCAATCCTACGTCGTGTCGTACGATGTGCGCATGCGAGAGTTCACGACGGTCAGTGGCACGACGTCGTTTCGCGTTGTCCCAGCCGCGTCTGATTTTCCTTCGGCCTCCGGGTTTAGATAAAGCCTGACGAGCGACAACAAGGGTATATGCCGCTTCGCCTCGGATCTCCGCAACTAACCGCGGTCCAATCCTAACTCAACCCCGGTTATTCCCACCCTCGCTCGGAACGCTACACGTGTCGCCATCGGACGGTCAGCCCCAACTTTCCCTAGATATTGAACACCCTTGGCCCCTCTATATAAACCATCCACAATCTCCTCCATTTTCCAAGTAATACTGCGTTTTCTCGTTGCGCCTTCAGATTTACCCGAGAAAAATCAAGAAACAGCCAAATCTCTCCCGGAAAAATCAATGGCAAACCCCAAGGTGTTCTTCGACATGACGATCGGCGGCCAGCCCGCGGGCCGGATCGTGATGGAGCTCTACGCCGACGTGGTCCCGCGCACGGCGGAGAACTTCCGCGCGCTCTGCACCGGCGAGAAGGGCAACGGCCGCTCCGGGAAGCCGCTCCACTACAAGGGGTCGTCCTTCCACCGCGTGATCCCGGGGTTCATGTGCCAGGGCGGCGACTTCACCGCCGGAAACGGGACCGGTGGTGAGTCGATCTACGGCGCCAAGTTCGCCGACGAGAACTTCGTGAAGAAGCACACTGGCCCGGGGATCCTGTCCATGGCGAACGCCGGCCCGGGCACCAACGGCTCCCAGTTCTTCATCTGCACCGCCAAGACTGAGTGGCTCGACGGCAAGCACGTTGTGTTCGGGCAGGTCGTGGACGGGATGGACGTCGTGAAGGCCATCGAGAAGGTGGGTTCCAGCTCCGGCAGGACCTCGAAGCCCGTCGCCGTCGCCGACTGCGGCCAGCTCTCCTAGATGGGCCGCTGGATCCCCGCCTGCCCTAATGAATTTATCTGATCTGAGGGCGTTTCGAGTGTTGGTGTCTTAGGGTTTCCTGTTTTTCGGCTTTTAGCTTGTGGGTGTTCGGCCAGTCTGGCTATGGTCTCTCGACCGGTCGTGTTTGTGGGTCATCGTCTCTTTTGACGTGGTGTTGTGGAACTGCCGTTACGAATAAGATAAGGAGCTTTTCTGCAATCGATCCATTTATTATTGCTGGTTGATTTCTTGGTTCTCGGTTTCGTCCTGGAAATTTTCTGCAGTTCTTGTTCTTTATTTCTTCAATTTAAAGCGTGGAAGTGAGGTTGCTTGGCTTGACTCGGGGGTTTTGACTTGTGGGTGTGTTGTGTTTGTGGTTCGTCGTCGACTCTTTTTATGTGGTGATGTCGATCTGCCATTAACTGCTGGAAAAGATAAAATCAGACAGGAGCTTCTCTTGAATCGACCCGTTTCCTATTTGCTTCTTGATTTTTCTTGGTTCATGGTTTTGTTCTGGCAGCTTCTGCAATTCTATTCCATATCTAGTCAATTTGAGACATGGAAATGAGGTGCTTGTCTCGACTACGGCATTTGACCGGTGGGTGCGTTGTGTTCGTGGGTCGTCGTCGACTCTTCTTTTTATGTAGAGATGTTGAACTGCAGCTAACTGCTGCAAGAAAAGGTCAGATCGGAGCTTCTCTTGTATCGACCCCTTTTCTTGGTTCTTGGCTTTGTTCTTGCAATTTTTCGTTCTATATCTCGTCATTTTGAAGCATGGAAGCGAGGCGCTTGGCATTTGACTCGTGGGTGTGAGGCGTTTCAGATCGGTCCTGACGAAGATGAGCACTGTCTCCTTTCTTAGGGCGAGTTCTTGGAAATCTACTGTGGGACTGTGAAGGAAAGGACAGATGCGGGAAGGAGGGAGGAGAGAGGGGATAGGGATGATTTTTAATTATATCGTGATTGGAGTGGTGGATGGGGCCCGCCGGGATTGATTGACCTAAAGTAGCGGCGACTGAGCTACTGAGTGACTGAGTCCCACTCGGCCGATCTACCATGAAAGTGCAGGCGAAACATCTACAGCGGAGGAAAGCGCAGACTGAGATCTGGGATTAGGGAATGTCGACCCCGATTTTGTGAGTGATTCCAGCCTATTATCCCCCTTTTTTCTTTTTGGGTGGCGAAAGGTGTATTATAGAAAAAAGAAGAGCTATTTTAATATGTTTAATTTGAATAGCAGCTGATTATATATTTGTTTAGCAAATTTAATGTTCTGGGAATTTGGATCCTCGGTATGCGTCTTGAGACATTTTTGAGACATTTTTTAAGGTGACTGCGGCAAGAGAGAGGAGAAAAAAATATATTTTCGAGAATAATAAATTACTTTTTTTGTTTCTTATTTTTACTCTCGAGAATAACTTTCTATTCTCAGCAAAAAGAAAAATGATTTCTTTTTTTTTTTCTGTTCCGAAAAATAAAAGAAAGGAAATTTGGAAAAAAGAAAAGGTTTCATGCGGTACTTTAATTTCTCAATGTGGCTCCTCCGTACGTGTCTCGAAACGTTCCTTAGTAAATTTTTGCAATGAAAAATTTAAATTAAAAGGAGGGGAATTATGGAAAGTTTCTAAAATTCTATTTATCTTGATTCAAAACTTTTTTCTAATTACGGAAACTTCCAAATTCATGCACGGGTCGTGGCTATAAGGCCGGAAGAAATTTGTGTTACAAAATCAAGACGGATTTAGCACCGGAAGAATATTTGCTTTTGGCACGACTTTTGCTTTTTGCCAAGTCGTGAATCACGAGTGGGCCTCGACCGAGTGAAGGGGAATAAAGCGGCTAACGATCTCGTACGGTGCCCACGAACATGAGCCCTTCGATTGGGATGACAATGATCTCGGCCGTTGAAATAATAGAGCTGGTTTCATCCAATTATCCACTTTTGAAAAACGTTTTGGACTTTCATGCACCTAACACTAACGGCCGTCCAAGAGAACAAAGTTTGATTTTTCTTTTTTTTTCTCTCTAATTATGCCTGTGATTGATTTTTCATTTCTCGGGTTCTCGTGATAATTACGGACGATTTTAATTATTGTAACATTTAAATGGATACTATTATATTGATTTTTTTACGATAGATTATGAAAGTTTATCAAGATCCTTTGTCATTAAAAATTAAATGCCGTTAACAAATTTATTGTTTCTCGACAAAGGTTTGTTGGTCCATCCTAATCGAGAGTCATACATTGTAAACTTGAAAAACAAAAAAATTTCCTCATGACGATCAACAAAGATTTAAGACGGGTTAATCTTAACTTTAAATAATACTTATGCTTCTTTCGCACTTCTGAAAATTGGATTTTTGTTTTCCTACGGCTTAGAACAAAAATATTTTTTTATAATGATTTTAGAAGGTTCTCGATGATCAATCATAATCAAGAATAAAATGTCATAAGCATGATTTACAACGGTTCGTTTAACCAACAATTAAACATCACAAAACTGGAAAAAAAAAATTCTTACGACAGTCCGCCGTTACAAAGAACAAAACGTTGTAAATTTTAAAGTAATTTTTCTCACTTCGACTTTTTAGGCGTGGCCCTGTCATGACCAATGAAAAGTGGTCGTGAAGCTGATTTCTTTTTTTTCTCCCATGCGTTTATTTAGGAAGGATTACTATTTTGCGTCTGCAACTAAGAACAAAACATCATAGAATTGGAAGTTGTTTTCTTACAAATATCAACAAAGGTTTGTGTCGCGAAGGCCCGTTTCCATTTAGGTTCCATTCGTTTAATGGAAAATGTGGTATTTTGAAAAATATTTCGAGAAAGTCATTTTCTTGTAAAATAACAATATTTTCCAAGTTCATTTGAAACTTAATAAAACTTATAAAATAAATTTATTTTTCATTTTTTATTTTCTCTTATTATGTTTTTTCTACTTTGACTGATCGTTTGTCACAAGCTACTTTTAAAAGAAGATGGAAAATATTTAAAGGTGAAAAAAAAAAGATATAAAACATTTTTAACTTTCTCCACTTTTGAAGGTGAAGAAAAATGGAAAACATTTTTCTCATTTTTGAAGAAAAGTTAAAAATTAAAAATGTTTAAAGGTGAAGAAAAGTGGAAAACTTTCCCCACTTTTAAAGGTATTTTTTTCATTGGTAGAAAAAATTTTCCTTAATTGTCTTGTTATTTATGAAATGAACGCCGAAAAATCCTAAAATTATTTTCCAAAAAGTTATTTTCCGTTCCAAAAAGTTATTTTCCGTGAAAAAAAAACGGAACCTTAAAAGAAAATGTCATAAAGCTGTTTTTTTTTTTTACGATTTACAATGGTTTAAGATGGATTACCATTACCAAATTATTTTTCTTTTTTGATGACAATTTACAATGAATTATGACGTTTGGTCGTAACCATGGCTAAAATGTCATAAAACCGAAATTTCCTTTATTATTTTGAACAGAATATCATATAGTTAGAGATTTTTGTTTCTTACGATTATTAATGAAGGTTTAGGACGACTTTTCATAATTAATAACAATATGTTGTATGTCGATTTTTTTCCTAACGACATTATACAAATGTTTACGGCAGTATTTCTTAACCGCATACACCACGACATAAACTAAATCATGAACTTCTGATAGTATAACAATGATTGTATCAATGATTACTTATGTTATAGTCATTTGGAGTGAAAATAAGAAGAAATATACCCAATTTAGATTAAGTAGGTCCTTAGGTTGTTAGGTGTATTCAAATTAAGTCAACATAGCACATTTTTATATAAATGGCTTAGACAGGGTCAATCTTAGTTTACGCAAGTTGAAGCTTAAGAGGACCTATATTATCAAACATGAAGATTTGTTAGAATAAATCCAAAACCACTAATTTCGTGCAAACTTTGAGTCATTGTATCGTGGGTCGTGTAAAAAACTGTCTCCCTTTATTTGAATACGTCACACGTATTGAGTGATTTAATTCGTTTAATAAATATTTCGTATTTCAAGTATATTTAATTTTTTTAGACGATAGATGCAAAGTGTATAACAATCAAGCGGGACGCGTTCGATAGCATTCGACATCACGATCTCGGATGTGTTTGTCTCGTCAAAAAGTCTTGCACACAGTCATTTTACATGGAAAATGGTCGATTATGTCTCGCTCTGGTAATTTTGATGAAAATGGGAGGAAAATAATTTGTCTTTGTTTGGGTTTTTACATATCAAAATATTTTCCTGAAATACAATTTCTCAATAAGACGAACAGAGTCTAATTTCCCTAAAAAATATTAAACTATTTGAACGGTACCCGCGACCGTGATTCTTGCTTAGGGATGCGGTCCCGGATTATAAAAGAATGAATCACGTGCACTTACCACGTAGGCCATTAGCTTGGGGACATCAATCCCATTCAATCATATCTAATAAACAAGTGATGATCAATGAATAATATATAGATTAACGGTGCATTTATTTAATTAAAAAATGATCGATTTGAAGAATATTTTTTACAAAATAATTATTTATATCGTTTACATAAATAAAGAAACGAAAAATATTTATATTGCTTATGAAAATTGTTATATATATAAATTGCTGTCGATAATGAAAATATTTTTATTTTCTACGTTATTCAAATGATATAACTTACAGGAAAATGTTTTTAAAATTTATTATTTTTCATGTATAGAAAAAATAATTGTGCTTAAAAATTTCTTATCTAATCAAATTGATGATTGGTGCATCATACACCATGGGAAAAAGTTCAAGTGACCTATTGTATCTATTAAATTTAAGGCTCCGTTCATTTCGTGAAAAAATAATTTTCAGGAAAATAATTTTCGGATTTTTCGGTGTTTGTTTCACAGAAAACAATATAGTTAAGGAAAATATTTTCCACATAATAGAAAAAAATTTCAAAAGTGGAGAAATTTTTTTCTTTTTTGTTAAATGAAAAACGTTTTCCATCACTTACCAAAAAATAAAACATTTTCCATTTTTTTCCACCTTTAGACATTTTTCATCTTTTTTCAAAAATGGCTTGTAATCAGCCCGCCAATCAATGTAGAACAAAAAAATGAGTAAAAAGAAAAAAAATAGAAAATCGATTTTTTATAATTTTTTTAAATTTCAAACGAATACCCGAATATATTATACTTTTCCAACAAAATGATTTCCTGAAAAGTATTTTCCAAAAAATGCTACATTTTTCATGAAACGAACGGGGTCTAAGAGTAAACTCATTTTTTTACGATGAATTCTTATCATTCATTAGATTATGTGGTGAACACAATCCCATTTTGCTGCAAACCATGTAAATTCATGCTAGATCTAATGCACTGTATGGATGAAAGAACAACTTTTTAAATTAGTATGGAAAAAATTCATTTTAGATACACGATAGATAGAACTTAACCAAGAGCACAAAGGTATAAAAGCATATTTTGAATTTTTGGACCGTATAAGTTCCACAATAAATTTTAAATCAACGCAGACGAAATGTCAAATTGAAAAGTGTACTAAATAATAAAGGGCGGCACTATTTCCACTCCATTTTGGTTGGAACACGTCTTTTTAGTTAACTGACGAAATCTATCATTTTCTCACGATTTTCAATTTATTATTCTTCTTTTATTTAGTATAACCAACAAAATAGCGATTAGTTCTATGACCTTTTTGATAAATTTCATAATATGAAAATCACAAGAGCTACGTAGAAGATTGGACATTTATATTTATAGCAGCTTATGAACACACAATTAATTGCCTATATTTTAATACAATAATTTGAGACAAACAATATTCAAAGTCGAAAATTAAATTTCAATCCAATTATCTAATCGATCCTAGTCAAAATGGAAAAGAATGATCAAAATATGAAAATGGTTAGAAGCATGGTCAAACATTAAACATATTTATATTGTCTAAATATTATCGAATTAGCAAGCACAAAAAAGAAGAGAAAAAAAGAGAGGAACTTTTGGCTGTTCTATTTCTGAAAAGAAGAAAGTAACTAAGATAGATTGCAGATTCAATCCCCTAACAAGTGCATCAAAAATTTAGAAAATGTTTAGAACTTTTCTGTAAAGTAATTTGATGTGAATTTGACAGTGAAGAAGGTGTGATTAGGCTTTCAACCTTCATTTTACCATTCATAGTAAAACAAAGAAATGTTAAAAAAATAAAGCATAAAATTAGCCATGGTAGACTTTAAAGGGCTCGTACTTTTTTCATCCTTTTTTTGGGTTTCTTACACTCCAATCACCTTGAATGGCCATGTTATTTCTTCTGGGTCAATTCTTAATTGAAGATTATTGCTTGCCTTTTCTTCTTTTTATTATTCTTCTTCTTACCAATAGCTAATTATTCTATGCAATTGAGGTACAGATATTATTGCGTATGATAATATTTTAGGGAGCACTTTCTTTTAAACTTACAAAATTAAAATGGATGTTTATAATTTTTAATATAATAAACTTTGTCATATTTGTAAATTTTTTGAGGATATCTTTTAGAAAATCATGCAATGGTGACATGGAAATGAAACAAGAATCGAATATCAAATTCACCGAATAAAATGAAAGTTGAGCAACTAAAATATATGAAATGTAAAGTTATAATTAAACCATATATAGTTTTGCAATATTTTTGGAATATTGGGATGCCTATTTCGTCCCAAATGCAAAAAAAAAAAAGAAAAAAAAGAAAAGAAGAAACCAAAAAGGAAGGGGAAACAAATGTAAGATTTGATTTAAATCAAGAGCGAGCCCCACATTTGATATCAATTATTTGATAGGGGCATGGATATTTTCGTTTCTTAATAAAATGGAAACAAGCAAAAAGAAGGAAAAAAAGAAAAGAAAAGAAAAGAAAAGAAATAATCTTACACCAAGAGTGGGACCCATAAGGGATAATACGGTCAACTTGAGATAATAAGAAGTGTCAGAAGCCACACACCACAAAAAAGGTAGAAAAAGTGTGGGCCATTTAAAAACCTACTAACTTATTTCGAAAAATCAGCCACAACATTAAGATTGACTAAATCATTAGTCGAAATTGAATCCTCAAATTTGAAATATAGACTCACTAAATTTGTTTCGGTAGAAAAATAGACAATTAATTACGTACTCACAAGCGGTCATAAATAAAAGTTTATAATCGTCTATATGGCCTTTTTGTGTGTGGAAAAATTAACAAGGTAAAGTGATAACATGATACATGATAAGATGATATCCATGTCGGGTGTGATTGTGCATTTATACTGTGAATCGGTGAGAAGAATAAATTGAAGATTTATAATGTTTCGATTGGTTTTGTGAAGTTAAAAATAGAATGTTAAATCACCAAAAATTCTAAATTATCTTTATTATAACATATTCATACCTTAAGAAACTAAAAATCATGAAATTTTATCCGTACGACACTTGTGGTAAATGTGTAATACGGATATCACTTCGAGATTTTTGGTGTTACGTAAGTCATAATTTATAATTTTTGATGGATTTTTCCATTTTAACTAGGATGGGAATGGAAATAGGGCCCCGCCTTTCCCAAAATTCACATAATTCGACGGCTCAGATTCGATCTGTGACATCCGCAGTGGTCTGGGAAGCAGCAAGTCGGTCCATCCACCGGATGCTTCCGACAAGACGACGAACTCCGCGTGCCAGTCGAAGATCTCTCTCTCTCTCTCTCTCTCTCTCTCTCTCTCCCTGTGGCGACTGTGGAGATACCCTCTGCGTCGCGCTGCGATTCTCTCGGCCCTTCACGTGCCTTCCATCTTCGACGCGAGACGCTTTCATCTCGATCGACTGCGGAGTGATCCTCCCCCCCGCCGCTCGGGGGACCGCAACCAGACGCATTACGAATCCCGGCGAGCGCACACTCGAAGCGATCGCATGAGCACGCGCCCGTGAGGACGAGCTGGCAGATGGTGATTTCCGACAACGCCAAGGGGCTCATACTGGCCGTGGCCTCGAGTGCGTTCATCGGAGCCAGCTTCATCCTGAAGAAGAAGGGCCTCAAGCGCGCCGGCGCTGCGGGTACTCGCGCAGGTTAATATTATAGCTCTGAAATCGTGCCTTGGTTGCGAGTACATGGCCGAGCTAGCTGGGAGTTCGGTTTTGTCGCTCGAACTGTTGCGATGGATGGGAGTGGTTCGGATTGTCCGTGTTGGCGGTCTCCGTGGTTGTATTCGGATTGGATTGAATCAAGTTTTAGGTCGATGTTTCTTACTCTTCAGTGGCACTGGAAGGAGAGTGCTAAATGAATTATGTTGTTCTTACAGATAAATTTTAGCTCAATTATGTTAGATACAGAGATAAAAACGTCTATTGTTGCATCATTGCTTGCTTATTCAATGGATGTTTGCTTGTGGGTGTGTATCTGCATGTCATTCTTGATGATTCCTCGGCAATTACACGGTTCATCTTGTAAATAGAGCTTTGAATAATTGCTAATTCCTTGACATGTTGCCCTGTGATCCTGTCGTTATCTCCGAACTTGAATGTCTACACTCAATGAATGGTTATATTAGGACGGAGATTTGGTTTTCTGTGCAATGGGGCAAGCTTTTAGGGAAAAAACATTTACAAGACACGCTAATGGTGTGCAGGGGTCACGATATTATCAATCAAATCGAGCAAGCTATTTAGTTGTGGCTTGTGAGATTTACCAATTACTCATTAACTGCAGTGTACAAAAAGAAGTTTGTGCTATGAATGTATGAATTTTACTCAGATGTTAATTTCACAATTTTTCATTCCACTAGCAAATGCACTATTATATTCTCCATTAAGCATGTTTTACAAAACTATAAGTCAGCTGGAAAAAACTGGCCGTGGCACATACTCAGCGATCTCGTCTAATCTTGGTGTGACATGCACAATGTGTTGACGTACTAAGTGCTAGTTGTCTCGCATGAGTGGAAGCTCTTGAAGGGCAAGATTCTTGTCGGCCAAAAATTGGCCTTTTCCTGCTTTGAAATCCCATCTGTACTTTAATTAGCAGGTTTTATTTACATAATATTTGCTTTTGCATCAATAATTAGATTTCCCCGAGTCCCTGTGATCATGCATATCTGAGTATCAAGTTCATTTTTTATATTCATTGGTTCTCTCTGATAATATAGGGATCGGAGGATATACATACTTAGTAGAGCCGCTTTGGTGGGCAGGAATGGTCACAAGTAACACTCTCCCTCCCCCTCTCCCTCCCTCCCTCCCTCCCTCCCTCCCTACCCCTCCCCCCTTCCTTCCGTCCTTTTCCCCCTTCTCTCTTGCATGCCTCACGTGTGAAGATAGGTAGGTTAGGCCTTTGTTGCAGCTGAAGTCTTTACTAGCTCTGTTATTAAATCCAAGCTTTCTACCACCTCATCTAATTGTATACTTGCTTCTTTCAATTTCACAATTGTACAGTATTCTGAAGTCCACACCTCTCAATATTTGTAGAAGATTTTAGTTTCTCAATAAGGCTAAAGTAATCATCCATCAAAATTTTTCTTATTGCTAGTGGTTGGATCTGAAAATGAGGGACTCAATAAGCTCTGTGGTGGGTACTTTAAGAAGGGTTGAAGCTTTCATTCTTGCTTTCCTTTTCTTTTCGGAAATTTAAGTGTTGAAGTCCCTCAAGAAATTGATTCTAAAATTGTATGTGCATCATAGGCTTTGCATCTTCAAGGAGGGTTCTCTTTTCCTTTGTTTCCTCAATTGTTTCATAAAAAATATCAGAATGAAATTAGAGAAGAACTATTTGTTGTAATTGCGCTTTTGGCTTTTAGATTTTTGAATATCAAAGACTATGAACTCCATGTTTACAGCTGACAAGCAGTGATGCTGGATATTTTTCCTTGCTGCATGTTCAATGTTGAAAGTGATTGTTGGAGAGGTTGCCAATTTTGTGGCTTACGTTTATGCTCCAGCTGTCCTGGTGACGCCTCTTGGTGCATTGAGTATAATAGTCAGGTGCGCAGGAAATTCAACCCCACTTCCTGTGCTTATGCTGATTGGAATTCACTCTGCCATCTAACCTGACAGCTTTTCTTGCAAATCTTGACAGTGCTATTTTGGCACACTTCATATTGAAGGAATGGCTGCAAAAGATGGGCATTGTAGGATGTGTCTGTTGCATCGTTGGTTCAGTGGTCATTGTAATCCACGCTCCTCGAGAGCATACTCCAAGTTCAGTCCAAGAAATTTGGGATCTAGCTACGCAACCAGGTCTACTAGACTTGTCATCTTCAGATCTTCTGGTTAGAAAATTGATCTCATCTGAGAGAATTACTAATGAACTGTGCTTCCTGCTTCCATCAACAGCTTTTCTTATTTATGTCGGAGCAACAGTATCCACAGTTTTAGCTTTGGTTTTGCATTTTGAACCTCGCTATGGCCAGACAAACATACTTGTCTACTTGGGAATATGTTCTCTGATGGGTTCACTTACGGTAACCATCTCCCATAAAATTTTGAACTGCCAAACTCTCTGTAATAAAGAATAAAAATTCCTAGGTGCCAATTGTTTCCATTACCAACTCATCGGGATATTTTCTGTGCGTTTTTATAGGTTGTCAGCATAAAAGCTATTGGCATTGCGATAAAGCTTACTTTGGAGGGAATAAGTCAAATTGCTTATCCACAGACTTGGTTCTTTGTTACAGTTGCTGCAGTTTGTGTCATTACTCAGTTGAACTACCTTAATAAGGTGAGTATTGCATTTTGAAGTGGATAGCAGACCACTAAAAGTTATTTTGCCTTTTAACTTGGTTCTATGCCTCTCCATGTCAATGCATTTGCCATCTTTACTTGGGATGATGATTCATGAGAATATGAGAGAAAAAACTTGCTTGCCTTCACTATAGAAATTTGAGGAAACGAAACATGTCACTTTCATCAGTTTATCATACAAGTTATGTTTTAGCAATGTTTTGTGTTTTGACCTTCATTTAGCAAGAGTCCATTGTGAAGAAGCTAGGTGATTATGGCGGGAGTAGGTCTACTGAGGATTGAACCATGATATCTGATGCCTAATGCAATATTATTTGGCGGTGCTCCATTCTTTTCTTGTTTGAGACAAAAGAAGTTAGGGTCTTTTTGGCTTTGTTCGGGAGAGAGGGGAGAGATAGAAAATAGGAGGTGTTGATGGGAGATTTGTAAAAAATTGAATTGTTTGAGAGTGAATTGGATGGAAAGTCCTAGAGTTTCTTTACCCACCCTTGATTTTCTTTCATCTCCCAAAGAAAGGATTAATCTTTCCATTTAGGTTAGTGAACTGGACACTGCTGTCTGTTGCATGAAACAGGAGTCTAGAGCTGTTGTGCATGAGACTTGGAAAACTACAAGTTGCTACTGCAACTGTTCAGTGCATTTTCTTGCACACAATTTGAATGCCTTGTAAATCTTGTTTATTTCTATCACATTTTTGTTGTATATTTGAAGGCCTTGCAGATCTTAGTTTTCAGTAATGAGAAATCTCCAAACTGTTACCATGAATATTTTAGGGTGTTGTCAAGATTTAGAAAATAACCTGCAAATGTCTGTCCAATCACATTCCATCGTAAATTTGCAGCAATGGCATAACAGCTTTAGTTTAATCATCTATATCGAAGTGTGAGAATTCCTGTCCAAATTAAAATGACATGATGCCCTGACTTGCCATCAATCAATCTGTTCTTAGCCATCTATGTCCTTGCATAAGAGTTTCCTTCCTGTATGTTGGCCACCATGTGCTGAAGTTTCTCAATCAATCTTAGCAGATTGTTGACTTGTGGGGACGATTCTGATGCCTAGACAAATATGCCTGCTTGTAATTTTTCGTAAAGTTTGGTTTCTTAGATTTTAGAGTTTATGTCTACAGTGATCAAAGGGTGGTCAATGTGAAGCCTGGTCTAAGACTGACATGCTAATTATGTCTTCTTAATTTTTCTTTAGGCATTAGATACATTTAATGCTGCCATCGTTTCACCAGTTTATTACGTGATGTTCACCACTCTGACAATTGTTGCTAGTGCAATAATGTTCAAGGTAAGTGGCTTACTTCATCTAGTGAGGTTTTCTGCCAGTTAGACTTCTGCTTTCAGTTTTCTTGAGAGCAGTGTGCTCAACTTGCATTCTCTTTGCAGGATTGGTCAGGTCAGACTGCAAGCAGCATAGCATCTGAGATATGTGGATTCATCACTGTACTTTCAGGAACAATAATACTTCATTCGACAAGAGAACAGGAATCAGCTACTGCAAGAGGTAAACTCTGTTCTTTATATCTTTTCTTGCAGGAGTTTAATGCTGTGCCTACCATGAAAAATATACGTGTCAAACATAATCTTCCAGCTTTTCTCTCAGGCATAATGACTTTAAATACCAAAGTAATACTATTATTCATATGAAAGTATCACCAACAGTATGCTTTATGGGGCTGTGCTTATCAGTGTGATTGACTATTTGGAAAAGCTATTTTATGCCTTTAAAATGGATCTAATCATCAGACTCCATTGAATCTTTGTAGGAACTGTGACATGGTATGTTGGTGGGGATTCCATAAAAAGTGTTGAGTAAGAACATCTAGTCACATTGAGCAATTCAGATCACTTGGAGCGCTGAGAATTTACGTAGAGCAAGCTCAAGAGAGTTTTCTCCTTTGGTTTGGGAAAGTTTTTCGTTATTTCAACACTCCACCCAACATTTTTTCACGTTGTTGACGGGGAGAGACTCTAGTGCTTTGCCAAGCAAAGTTTGAGGGAGCCAATTTGGCTCGTGTGCCTCTCTGTTAATCTCAGTTCGACGTGCCTGGCGCTGGATTTTGAAATGAAGAATCCCCATTTTCTGAGCCATTTCACCGAAATCCACACTGGATGCACGAGCGGCACCCCATCGACCTGGATGTCCCAGACATGAAGAAGTTGGCAATAAAGCAATTGTTTTCTGTACATATGTTCTGACATTTTCTTCATTCAACCATTTTTTAGTGTTCACCTGACTTGAGGGTGAGCACGTAGTTTCCGTGCAGATTCAATGCCGATGAAGGAAGTTTTGCTTCCAATAATAAGGACTGGCTTTGATCTCATTCTCTGTGCAAATGTTTTGTCCATAAACTTGTAGTTCCCCTGAAAGCTACTGGAGGGAAGTGCTCCAGCGAGACTTGAGAGACATGTAGATGCCTGACATTATCCCCCCATACAGATGGGAAGTCTCTGCAACCGGAAAGGTATCCACACTTGTATTATAATCCAATGCCATTTCTCTTTAAGCGCGCACGCGGGCAGATATCATTTTCCCAGCGGCATATTGGAAAATCTGGGTCATGGGGGTTCTCTTTAGGTGTCCCTAGGGAGAGAATGAGCTACTCTCCATCGAACGGCCTGGCATTATAACCATCACGTCAGGTTGGATCGTTTTAATATGTAGTCCAGCTACTTTTGACCTGTCGTGATACTGGACGGCCCGTCACCAACCACACAACCCCAATCACCATCTTAGCTGACCGTGGCCATGGGCAAAGCAACAGCTTTCAGTTTCTTTATGGTGATTATCGGGGTTTTATCGCTGCCTCGTCGCCATCGGCCTCGGCCATAAGGGTTTTCAGGCTAAAACCTGAAGAGTTTCAAGGGAATGTGCTAGTGCATGAAAAGCGTATGACAGCCTATCCATTTTCCCTTTCGGATGTCATTCTCATAAAGGACGAAGAACAATGTCATTCTCATAAAGGTTGAGGCAGGCCATGATGTGTGTGGTGGATTCAATCGCTCGAGTTGCGCTTTTCTCGTAGGATTTCTTTTTACAGCCAAAACAGCTGTTTGTGCTGCCCTCTGCATGGAAACTTCAATTAGAGGGATGTTCATGATGCAGCACAAACCAGAATAGCCACCTCTACATTTTATTATGATTATTTATCTCTTAAAAGAATTGAGAATCCCATTATTCGAATAATGAAAAAAAAAAAAAGAGGCTGATTCTCTGAAAAACCCCAAACTATAGGCTTAGATTCAATTCCATGCCGATTTTTTTTGTTGTCTTGTAAAAGCCCTCAACTTTAAGTTTAGACTCTGATCTGGCTAGACTTTAACTTCAATCCCAAATTCAATTCCAATTTTGTTTTGTTTAAAAAAATCACAAACTTCCAATAAATTCACAAATCTACTTTTGTGCTCAAGTCCCAACTTGACATGTCATTCCCTCATCCATAACAAATCAACAACATCAACCTGTTCTTTTTTTTTTCCCTTCTGATACAAAAAAATGTTCAGCGTAGAACTTAGGCTGAACCTAAATTTGGAATTTTTTTAAAAGAAAATTAGCCGTGAAAAAAGGTCCTTTATGTCATTTTACAATCAGGGAAAAAGCAATAAAAAATCTAAATTATGTCTACTGCGAAACATTTGTCTTGAATTTTTTTTTGGTAAAGTTTGTCTAAAAACCAAAAACAATGCCTGTGGACCTGTGGTACGTTTATCATAAATTTTCTTTTGTGACATAAAAAATTCCAATTTTATATTTATGTAATACATTTTTCATCCGCCAATATCTGTTATTTTTTTATAACAACACAACAAAGGTTAGACAACTCTTACCGGAGGAAGAGCTTTCGAGTCACCCGTCCCCTTGACACAAACACGAACTAATCCTTCTCTCTCTTGAATGTATGCTCGGTTTTCGTCGAACCTTTTTGATTACCTTCGACCCAAAACAATATCGTTTTTATTTCACTTAAACTACATGAGTGCCATGTTAATATCACTTTTCGGCATCCATGTTGATAGAACGAAGGATAAATGTGTTACACATATACAAATTTAAAATCTTTTTGAAGTCTTGATGGCTTTTTCCCTTAAAATTGCATAGTATGACTATTTCATTCTAGAAGAAGGGGAAATCATTGGCTATACTTGCTGCGTTTCAGCCGGGAGACATCTGTACAATTTGCCATCAATGCCAATCTCTCTACCTTCACGGCCAACTAATAACTACCCCGCCTCACATGACCATATGGCATTGCGGGCTGCGATGTTCCCACGTCCGAAGAGTTACGTGCAGTGAATTGAGCATCTAGATAGTTAGGTGGGATGACACTCTTTGGGATCACCCCGAGTTATGAACTTTCTCGTTCTAGCTCGGATTCGAATCAATGTGTTCACATACTCCCAGTAACACGTCATGTGATTCCGATAATTGTCTGTTATGCTGAAAGTGATAAGCGTGTTTATTTTTCTCATTCAAGATACGAACTCAGATGAAATCCGTATTCGAATCACTGCCCCGAGACTCCTAACTATGAACAGCTGTCTTCTGTCTTTCGAGAAGTGCCTATTGTGTGCCTGCAAGGGGCTGAGCATTCTTTTCTTTGGCCAAAAGGGTGATTCATTTCATTATAGGGATTAGTGAACACTCGTTCGTCTTTTCTGTTGGCGATATTAGCAATTTCTTTTACAGTCTCTTCTTGATGGAACATGTAATTCGCTCACGGGGGACTCTCGCTCCGCTCGCGGACCGCGTGGTGCACTTGGTGGACCTTTGCTCAGCCTCACTTTTTGACTTTTTATCAATCTATTCATATCACTAGCTTTTCAGCCGATTGTTGAGGTTGTAGATCTAATCTGACGACACTTGTTATGTACATAAGCAGAGAAAGTTTGTTATTTTCAGTGCACCATTCGTCTCACATTATGCTTAACCAATGCAGTGGGAACCAAAGTAGTTCTGTAATAAAAGTATGGCAAATGTCGACTTGTTATGTCGATGTGAGTCAACATCATTTGGTAGCATTTGTTACATGTCATAGTGCGATATTCAGTTCTCATTACCGCGCTCTTTATTTATTACTAGAATGTTCTGATTTAACCATTTTGATAGATTGTAAGTATATAGTTAACGTTCCTTCTGATCCTGGATCACCATCTTGGAGCGGCTATGCCATCGACAACACTCGACATCTTTATGTTTCTCTGAAAGTAATTTCTCGAGGTGGGGTGTGGACGTTGCACTTGGTGCATGTCTTTGAGGGCACTGCTCCTCCACTGTTTTGGAACATCGTTTCCCCTGCTTGGAGTTTATTGAGTTGGTGAAGCCGATGAATGATCCCCTAAACACTCTTAAGAATGTTCTCAATCCATCTCAAAGCATAAATTAGCAAGTGAGAACGATCTTGTCTGGTCACATGCTCCGACATTCCTCCTAGGATCCATGTCCAAATTCGGGGACAAAGAGGTAAATTGGAGGCTTGGAGATTGTACATCGCTGTCTCTTGCTCTCAATGCCAGGTAAGACTTGTACGATCATTGTCCCTTCATCACATTTGCAACCACCTTTTGTTTTCAGTAAAGCTAATAAGGAAAAGGAGAAGGAAAAGAAGAAGACTCGATGACAATTATCTATTAATGAAAGCGCAGTTTGATATTTAGTCGATGCAACCCTTCGGTTCAAACCCCGACAAAATCTCAAAATTTGACTTCTGAAGACGGCATCGTTTTGTGGCTAAATCTCCGTGATGAACTACATTCCCTCGATGAATGAATCATATTGATAAAGACAAGAGGAAGAGGGTTTGGATTGATGCACTTGATTTGTCAACTTTAAATGCCACTTGACCCGACCCATCTTTAGCAGTTCAGTGTTTGGATACTAAATGGCTAAGGTCTCCGAACTCCCCTTTTATCCGTAATCAACACGCTGACAAGTTCATTCTGTAGGAGAGAAAAATAAAATAAAAGCCAGCTAGTTGTAAAGGCATAGAATCTCTAAATTTCATGGGCTTATTCAAAGACAGCCCTTATAGCAAACTTAGGCTCCGATCTGCTCTAAAGGAGTAATTCATGCTCATAGATAACCGGACAAGTAAACTCCTTATGCGTGGATCCGACTACTTTAACCTTATGTCACGGGCAATGGTCATAACATATAAGGCGGTCGATACATGTTAGCTGATTAATAAAATCAATATATCTTATTGAATGAGTTATTAATTATGATTTGTCGTAGGGTTCACTTGGTCAATAATTGAGATGGACTGGATTTATGTGATTCATAAACTATATAATATTTTTTTGCGACTCTAGCTTGAGCAAATAGGAGGATGGGCCACCCATGCAATTAAGGAGTCTTTCTGCCGCTAGAAATTCCGTCCTCGATCTTCATTTAATGTTATGTCCTAGGTTGCCCATGCAAGAAGGTAAAGAACAAGATTCCCACGTCTCATTCTCAAGATCTTGCTTTAATGCACATTCTACCTAGATCGCCCGATATCCACCCCATTTAATCCTATCAGCAAATTCATTCTCGCTGGCCTTATTTACTTCTTCTGACCATCACCAAGTGCCATCAATACCTTTAAAGGATCCAATATGGACCTCAAATTTGCCTTGCTTCTGGACCAGATCGTATGTCTACTCTTTAGCTCATGGTTCTAGATCTAGACCCTTTCCGAGTCGTCCATCAGAAAGATGAGAATGCCTAACCGTACCAAGTCTCTTTATTATCAAGAACTGTTCTTGCACCTTCATTAATTTTGGCAGTTGAGTGTTGAAAAAAAAAAAGAACCCAGCTCCTGGCCTTATTTACTCCTTCTGACTATTGGGCTTACTGCACCAAATGCTGATCACCCTCTTCACTGAACGGTGTCTTCGCGTCACCCCTCCTCGCAAGCTCTCTTTATTGTTTGGTCTCACTTTCACAGCTTGTTCTGGATTCGATGCTGAAACTCCTCGTCATAGCTCTTCTCATACTTGCAGCTGCCATTGATGGCACTCGAGGAGATGCCATGGTCACAGGCACTGTCTTCTGTGACCAATGCAAGGATGGTCAGACATCCCTCTTTGATTACCCAATTTACGGTAAGTCGAAGATGCTCACGACTTTTTCGTGTTCAATCATATGTATTATTTCCTGGTTATTGATTCTTGGAGTCATGAGTGAACACTAACGACGAAAAATCATTGTCAACGTAAATGCAACGGACATGTGCCAGCCTTCTCCTTAGTCATTTATAGATCTTGTTCAGCATCAGTTGGCATCAGATAGCGACGGGGTTTACATTTATTGGCCTTCTTGAAAAAAATTAAAGAATCCTGGATTTTTGAATTTTGTGTATGCATGTAGCTTCATTAGCGATATGCTTGTCCGACCATGGAGAGAAAGAAGAGAGCCGATCTTAGATGCATTCCATGACGGATTTAGAGCTTTTGCTTTGTGTTGCATAGGAATTAAGGTTGCGGTGACGTGTGCCAATAGCGCCGGCCAAGTCACGATGTCAAGAGAAGAGACCACCAACTGGTTCGGGAACTACGCCATGAGGTTCGATGGGACTCCCGACCTGAGCAGTTGCTATGCACAAGTGATGCGAGGGAGCGGTCAAGGGTCCATGGGCTGTTCGGCGTCGGCTGGTCCTAAGCAGAGCCTGAGGCTTATGTTCCGGATGTTTGACATGGAGTTCTATTCGGTGGACTCCTTGCTCTCTCAGCCAGCGCAGCCCATGTCCTTCTGCCCACAGTCTCCCGCACCGGTCAGGCCGGTTGTGCCCTCACCACCGGCCTTCAAGCTCCCTCCCATGCCGCCACTGCCGCCTGCCCCTTTCCTGGAAGCCTCGGCTTGCCCACACGAGTAAGTTTGATCCAAAGATGCTTCCTCTTCTCTTTATGGTCAGGACTCTCCACAAGGTGATCAATCTGTTTTGCATTCACAATTAGATACGCTAGGAAAGGGAATCCTCTTGACATTTATGGTATTCCTGAGATGGACCATAGAATGCCTTTCTCCGATAGTTCTCGCGATTACTTTAATCTGATGACCAAAAAGCTAGTGACATTAATAGGCATTAAATGGCATCGTTGCGAGCATATTTGCAGAGACTTCCTTTTGTTACAGTTGTTGGTTCAAGTTAGGTTACACCAGAAGCATATTCTTGTAGCTAGGATTGATATACGGCTACAAAAAGGTGGAGCTCTCCCTCTTTTTCCGTAATGGCCAATCAAGGCCAATGCTATACCAGATTTTGGGTTAAGTCCCGAAGGACTTCACGTGCTAAATTAGCTAATCCTCATGTTCCATCTTTAGCCACCCTAAATGAACGTCATGTGGAAAAAAGATGATATGTCGATTCACGTTATGAGAAAATGAACATTTTTTACTTCCCGTCTCTTCCAACCAAGCTAGAGCAAAGACTCTCCTGAGGCCACTGTTATCTGGCACTGCAATCCTGTGCCGACAAAAGGTACTTCAGGCAGCAGACATGGACAATGGTACATCAAGGTACACTTCGCTCATAGATAGATTGAAAGGTTAGGTAGACATACAAACAGGTGCAATTAGTAGGTAGACATACAAACGGATGCGTTATGTGGTTCCAGAACGTTTTATTTTCGGGATCCACGATCCCAAGGCCTCATAATCCAAGTACCGACTCTGTGAGTCTCTTACATCTCAGAAAATGGACGATGCCGGAGTACAAATGTTATTGGAGGGCGATCAACCCCGACACCAAGGTGGCTTTGGTCTTCGGCTTATTGGCGGCTCGGAGGTACGGCACCGATGTGACGCTATGGCAAGGACTCCAGGGCCGGGGCGATCCATACAAGACCCTCCTGAGGGAGGGTACCACCGCGCTCCTTAACTCCTACAGTAGCATTCAGTTCCCTTATCATGCCCTCGGTGTGATCCAGCACATGAACTGGGCCATGATGGGCTCGACGCAGAATGTCCTCCTCACAGCGCTGCGCTTCAAGAGGGCCAACTCGGGGTCCAGCGCCGCCGCCTGCAAGTTCACCCCTTGCAAGTGATCACAACATATTCATCTGTTGCTATATAGATTGGATTTGGATATTATCTTGCTGAGATTGTTATTACGGATCTAAAATATTTTACGGGGCTATTTTTATGCCTGTGCAACCACACCAATCTCTTGTATGTTCTATGCCATAGGGGATGTTCGTACCGTAATGTATTGGTATTTTTCTGGTTTTGAACAAATAAGAGTCATTCTCCACCACTTCTTGAAGGTTACACGACTAAATGGATTACCTTCGAAGTCGAATTTGTGACTGCCATTTTTCTCCATTTTTCTCATGACTAAACCATGTCGGGCACTTCGTGAAAATGTGTATAATGCAAGATTTGGGACCACCGCACCATGTAGAAATTCAACTGTAATTTACCTCAAAATCCTTTTTTCTGCATTAACTTTGTAGATCTCACTGCCTATTGAGTTGTTAGTGGTGTAATTGGGACTGGCCATACGCAATTATTGACTCCTGAAGTGAAGGTTCATCATAAAATATGCAGCTTTGATTGATTATGTTTCATTAGTTAGCAGAGTAATTCTACAGAAAATTTCATCTCATGGCCACACACATGCATGAAGCTGAATCAGGAAACTATATAAGCATAACTTGTTCAGACATGTTGCCTCCTACTGCTACTTTGTTCGAGGGCGCATCAGAGCTTCAACTTTCAAGGCTTCTCTTCAACAAATTGGTCATTTTAAAATCCGGGGTTACAAATAAAAAAGGGCCTTCGCGGATAGAATTGGCATAGAATACACCAGGAGAATAGCAACTTTAACTAGATTGAAGAGCCACTGACATAAAAAAAATGATTAATTCTTAACATGAGATCCAAAGGTCCTTAACAATAAAGAAAAATCTGGTAAGGGCTTAGCCAATGGCTGAAGCTGAACGGGTCAATGATCATTGTCTTATTTAATGGTGTTATTGACTTTAATTTGTTTCTTGCCAACTGGTCGAAAACGTTCGACCCGTTCCTCGAATGGCGTGACGATAGAGCCAATAGTCAGAAAACCTCATTAAGTCTCGACACTTCGAGGCGTCAATTCCAGATGCCTTAGCATCTTCCTATGTGCCCCCGCCTACGAAAATGTCATATGTCAGAATGGGTTTTTATAATTCATAAACTCAGTCGAGAACAAGTTATGTCAGGGATGCGCAATATCTTATTGAGAAGTTTGTTAGCTTAATTACAAAGTAGTTGACAACCCCTTGCCAGTGTTTAGACCAGTAAACACCTGTTATTAGATAAATCTGATGCTTGAAACGTCGCATTTGACTTTTATACCTAAGCTCAAAGTCTTACATATGATTTAAGCTTGGCGCTCAATCCCAGCATAATTCTCCTTTTCACTCGAACTCCCAAGGAATAGACTCTCTATTCTTCCAAGGTTAGGTATGGACGCCATCCCAATCAGATCCCATCTCTTCCTACTATACCTGTGTCTGTTCTCATCTCTGTCACTGGTCTTTACAAGCCAAGCTATATCATTAAAAGAGGCAAGAATAAGTGATCTCCAGCTGGCATTCAAGCAAAAAAAGCTCACTTCCAGGCAACTTACCAAGTTCTACCTCGGCGAAGTCCGCCGACTCAATCCGGTCCTGAAAGCTATCATAGAGGTGAACCCAGATGCATTGAACCAAGCCGATAGGGCGGACCGTGAGCGTAAGGCCATGAAACACGTCTCTCTCTCCAGCTTGCATGGAATTCCTATACTGCTCAAGGATAACATTGGGACGAAAGACAAGCTGAACACCACGGCCGGCTCATTTGCGCTGCTTGGCTCCGTCGTTGCTCGGGATGCGGGAGTTGTTGATAGGTTGAGGAGAGCTGGTGCTATCATATTAGGGAAGGCCAATTTGAATGAGTGGGCTGGTTTTAGATCTTTGACTCAACCAAATGGTTGGAGTGCAAGGGGTGGACAGGGCAGGGTGAGTGTTTTCTTTTTTTTAATAATAATCAAGTGCTGCTCACCAATAGACGACTGCATTTGTTCATGCAACTTGGTGCTTTTGTGTAATCCTAAGTTTTTTCGTTGATTGCGTCGCAGAATCCTTATGTGCTTTCTGCAGATCCTTGCGGTTCAAGTAGCGGATCGGCAATATCAGTGGCGGCAAATATGGTGGCAGTGTCACTAGGAACCGAGACTGATGGCTCAATCTTATGTCCTGCCAGCGTAAATTCAGCAGTAGGCATCAAACCAACCGTTGGTCTCACTAGCCGAGCCGGGGTGATTCCAATCACACCCAGACAAGACACTATTGGGTATGCCATGTCCATCATACTATAACGACGACTACACCGTCACAATCCTTGACTGTTATAAATGGTTAAATTCCCGAAACAGATCATTCTTCTCAAAGATTTTACGTTTGTTGCTTAAATTGGAAAGTAAAAAAGAAAACTAATTGTCCATGAAGTTTGTGACAGGCCGATATGCAGGACCGTCTCAGATGCTGTCTATGTTCTTGATGCAATCGTAGGCTATGACCATAATGACGCGAAAGCCACAAGAGAAGCGTCAAAATACCTTCCACGAGGTGGATATAAACAGTTTCTCAAAGTTCATGGTCTCCACGGCAAGAGAGTGGGTATCGTGAGACATCCTTTCTTCAATTTCACCAATAAGCCCAGTCAAGCTCTAGCATTTACGAAGCATTTTGCAACACTGAGGTACCGAAAGTTTCTCCACTGCAGTTTATTTTGACTATGATCGAGGCCAATGCCGGTCGCTTGTCATTCATAGATGATGACACAAGTGCACTGTTCACGCTAGGCAAGCAGGAGCTGTCTTGGTGGATAATCTGAAAATCAAGAACATAGATGTGATCTTGAACTTCAATTTGAGTGGTGAAGGGACGGCAGTGCTCGCGGAGTTTAAAATAGCCCTGAATGCATATCTTGAGGAGCTAGTGTCATCGCCAGTGCGATCCTTGGCAGACGTCATAGCTTTCAACCAGAAAAACTCTAAACTGGTATGAATACTACTTCGGTTATTAGACCTAGTTCGACCCTCCTGAAAGTTCAAAATGACTGAATGCTCGAAACTATTATGCAGGAAATGACCGATCAGATAGACCAAAGCATCTTGTTGGCGTCCGAAATCACGAATGGAATCGGGAATGCAGAGAAAGCGGCCCTGTCGAATCTAGGAAAGCTAACAAGAGACGGGTTTGAGAAGCTTATGATGCAGTACGAGCTAGATGCTATCATGACTCCTGGATCCGACTTCGCTCCTGTTCTTGCCATCGGTGGATTTCCAGGAATTAGTGTCCCAGCCGGCTACGACACCAAGGGTGTGCCCTTCGGGATCTGCTTCGGAGGGCTGAAGGGTTCGGAGCCGAAGCTGATTGAAATCGCATACGGGTTTGAGCAAGCTACTATGATAAGGAAGCCTCCCTCGTTCAGGGCTTGAAGCTCCCCGATCGAAGCCTCTCCTCGGAGCGTTTCTTCATTATCACCACTTGCTCGTTTCCTTCGTTGACGGAGAATAAAAAATGACCCTTCATTCCAAGCAGAATAGTATTCTTTTCCCTATCGTTGGATGCCAGAAAGCTTTCAGATCTTTGATAAAGGACACGTCTGAATCATCGATTGTTCAACGCTAGATTTGTTCACCCTCCGTTTTATTTTTTCTCTACTCTTATGTTATCTTTCTGTTCTTCATCTCTGAGAACTGCAACCCACCCGCCGCCGTCGCGAGCCTACGCCATCGCACCTCATTCCGCCGCCGTTGTCAACCCCTCGCCAAGTTCGAGCCGTTGGCTGTGCCTTCATGTCTCTTTCTCTCCACGGGGAGCTCGAGACAAAGTGTGAGAGTTGTATGCCAATGCCATGACTAATTCCGCATTTTCCAAAATAATTGTATAACATGACTAATTCAAATTCAAGTTTGACTTATTTCCAAACACCAAAATATGAGAAATTGGAGTCATTTTCATTGATTAGTTGGACCCCTTATTTGAATTGATAAGGTGAAAGCAACTTCAATAGAAAAGTGAGACGTGACATTATAGCAAGTGTCATATGTCTTCTCTTCTTTTCTTCATTTTACCTTTTATAATTTTTTTTTATCTATTGCTATTATCAATCAAAAACGCCTGCACATATGGAAAATGAAAATTCTAAAAGTGCTATTTTTTTAATAAAAAAAAAACTTCTTCTTGTACACATGGATATTTCAGTCTATTTCAACATCCCTCTCTCATTTGTGCTGAATGTATGGCATGGCATGCCTTAGATATAGTTTAACATCTGGCTCAGAGTATGGTCGGAGACATTTTACTGTTACAAGTAACTTTCAAGAACTTTTAAATGTTTTGCAACTTAAAATCTTGACTTCATTTAATGCAGAACACCTACAAACTTTTTAAGTGGGATCGAGCTCGTCAAAATCGTGGGTCACCCGTAGCAGTAACGACCCTTTGAGAGAAACTTGTTGATTAAGATATAAGCTTTTTTTCTGATAAAACAAACAGCATTAGTCGAATGTTCCTCTTTCGAAAACGAGATTTTGGATGGTCGGCAAAGACAGCGTCAAAGGGCTTAATATCTATGAAGTACGTCTATTTCATGTAACATGAATGATTTGAAAAATATTTTTTCCCCTAAAATTGGCTGTTTGTAATGCTTATTAATGCATAAATTATAATATTTTTTTTATGAAAATATCGAGTTATAGATTATCACCGATAATGAAATTTTTTTTCAGTGAATAATTATTTCAACGGATACAAATGATTTATTTTAGGAAAAATATTTTCTAAATCATATATTTTTCGTGAAATAGATGGAGCTCATGACGTCAGTTGAACAAAGTGAAGTGACCATATCGACATCTCAGCATATCTTCAATCCTGAGTTACGAACCATTGGGTTTTTCGGATTATAGAAATCTTTGAAAACCGGAAACGTATTACGATTACGAACGTGGTGGAAAACTTGTAAAGATATATTGTATCACCGATCGAAAGGCACATCACAAATCAAACGCACCTTGATAACCGCATATTAGATGCCTCCCTGCGACCTGAGAAATCTTTTGAGAAATCCAAAGGGAGGTAGAAGAGAGAGAGAGAGTCTTCTTTCTAACTCATGGAGCAGGGAGAGCAACGAAGAACAGCGTATGTTTTTTTTCTCCTCCTTTCCATTGTAAAGTTTTTACAATAATTGCTCCCTTAATGGCTATTTATGGGCCTATATCGGGTTTGGCCCATCTTGAGTGGCCCATAATTCCATCATAAACCATGTCCCATATGCCTGCTTGGGATAAAACATCCATAAGCTTCTTAGTCAGACTGCCAGCGGCATGCTCATTCTTGCGCAAATTTGATGGCTGTTTTGTTGTTTCTTTATTATTTTTCCTTGTTTATTTATAATAAAAAAACATTATTACGCCTTGAACACTTGCCTTTTATTTTGCATGGCACTGCTTTTTCATGTTTACTCTTTTGCTTGTTGAAGTTAAGTCAATCAAGTTTACGAAAAAATCCAACAGAAAATGTACATATTGGAGGATAAAGGGATAATTACCAATAAAAGTTATCTATTACATTGTTGATAGTCAGAAACTTTTCGATTTTACTAATGGATTGCTAAGGTTGACTCAGCTTGAGCTCTTCTAAGCTCATACTAATTCACGACTTAGGTTAAAGTTCTTATCATGCAAAATTAATTTCAATTAGAGTCGTTACTAATCTATTTATAGCGTGTCAACTAGAAACTCATGCAAAGCACGAGTAGTTGTACCGGGAGTTATACTTTACCCTTATGAATTAGAAATTATCGGTACAGGAACTTGATTACGTTAGATTACTCTAATGCCCTTTTGATACCATTTCTTCTATTTCCAAAAGAATATTTTGCACGCAGTTTGAACTGATTTTAAATAACTACCTAACATGTGTAATGATCATGCAGGTGCGCAAACATTAATGTAAATGCTTAATAAAACAAAACGATAAACATTTATGATTAACAAAAGCAACACATTTTTTTTTGGTTTTATTATTATCCTAATATGCAAATTAACTATGTATGCTTTAATGATGCTTTAAATATTTTTTTTGTATTTTCACTGTTTATATGTAGACTATTCCAATATGCAATGCATATGTTGAAAATTTGACCCTATATATGACTAACATAATATGTTTTATAACATGTAATGCTAAATTAGGCTAGTCTACATGGTATGCTATTTAACTAAATTAGCCAAAGATAAGTAACTATCTAAATGACATGGAATGATTATTATTATTATTTTTAAACAAACAGGAAACTATTTTTTATTTATAAAAATAAAGGGAAACCAGCTGGAGACCAAGAAGGGCCAGACGAACCTGGATTGGGCCCACAACAAGCCCAATCCAGCTTCTTCGGCCTTCCCTGATTTCCTTCCACGCGCAAGCTCCACTCGGCCCAACCCAACTCCAGTCCCAGCTCCTCTGCGCCGCGACGCCAGTCCCGGCACTGAGGGCGAGATGTGGTGGCTGGTGGTAAGCAGTCCTCTTCCCCGTCGACTTCCTTCGTCTCTGCCCGCCCTCTGCTCGTTCTCTCCTTGCTCTCTGTGTTCCTTCTTTGCCCTCTTACCCGAAGATCTATACCACAAAGAAAAGGAAGGAAGTCAGTCCTTTTTTTTATTTCTTGCGTCGCTCCCGCTGCTCCCCTTCGCTCCCGAAGACCTGCGCCCAAGCCCTCTCTGTTCTTTCTTTCTTTACCTCTCTTAATTTCTATTCAATGGTCGCACCACCCTCTTCTCTTTTTCTCTTTCTCTGAAAGCTTTCCTGGGAGCCTTCCCTCAATCTATCTTGTCCTCACCTCCAGGAAGCCGCCCCCCGAAGAGGGAAACTGTGGTGCATGAATGAAGTAGCTACCGTTCGTTACTAAGCAATCAACAAATGCAGCAGCCCGAAAGAAGGTACCACCGCGCTCCTCAACTCCTACAGTAGCAGTCAGTTCCCTTATCATGCCCTCTGTGTGATCCAGCACATGAACTGGGCCCTGATGGGCTCGACGCAGAATGTCCTCCTCACAGCGCTGCGCTTCAAGAGGGCCAACTCGGGGTACACCGCCGCCCACCTGCAAGTTCACACCTTGCAAGTGATCACAACATATTCATCCGTTGATATATAGGTTGGGTTTAGATATTACCTTGCTGAGATTGTTATTACGGACCTAAAATATTTTATGGGGCTATTTTATGCATGTACAACCGCACCAATCTCTTGTATGTTCTATGCCACAGGGGATGTTTGTACCGTAATGTATTGGTATAATTCTGGTTTTGAGCAAATAGGAGTCATTCTCCACCGCTTTTTGAAAGTCATGCGACTAAATGGATTACCTTTGAAGTCGAATCTGTGACTGCCATCTTTCTCCATTTTTCTCACGACTAAACGATGTCGGGCACTTTGTGAAAATGAGTATAATGCAAGATTTGGGACCACCGCACCATGTAGAAATTCGATTGTAAATTACCTCAAAATCCTTTCTTCCGCATTAACTTTGCAGATCTCACTATGTATTGAGTTTGCTAGTGGTGTAATTGGGACTGGCCACACACAATTATTGACTCTTGAAGTGAAGGTTCATCATAAAATATGCGGCTTTGATTGATTATGCTTCATTAGTTAGCAGAGTAATTCTAGGGAAAGTTTCACCTCAAGGCAGCTATTGACACCTCGAATTTTCCTTAAAAAAAGTTTAAAAATAAAATAAATTGAAAATAATGAAGAGAAAAGAAAATAGAATCAAGAAAATGCAAGGAAATAAGTTTCCGAAGGAAACATTGAGAGAGAAGAGGAAAGAAAAGCAAAGAAGATATTGGGAAAGGGAAAAACAAGCAACAAAACAAAATAGAAGAAGGGGCGTGCGTCTGTTTTTGCGGGGAAGAGAAGGTAGAGGACGAAGAACAGAATATTAGGAGAGAAGAAAGAACAAAAGAAGAAGAGGAGGAAATAGAATAAAAGAGGGATTATGGAGAGATTATGAAGAGGAAATGTTTTTTTTTTTGAGAAATTATCCGGCGACTGGCGACCGGTGGTGGCGGCGGCACTGAAGAAGAGGGATTATGGAGAGAAGAGGGGATGATGGCCTTGATTTCCTTCCCCGAAGAAGACCACCCAATCTTTGATGAAGAGAATTCAAGTCACGATTGATTGATTGAAATGAGTGCACAAGCTAATTCGATCCGTACATCCATCATCGGACAAAATCCAGATTTCTTAACTGGGTGAACTCTAGTTTTCATGCCTCGCTTGCTCCTATTTCAACTAAGCACAAAGCACTCCGAATTACTTTTGTGAAAATCGATGGTTCGCGTCCGTTCCCTATATGACTTTCTCTTTTCTCATGTTTTTATGGCATGATTCCTCTTTGATCGAGTTGGTGTTTGACACATTTTGTCTCGATGGAAACCTTGCATTGCCCGTGGTCAGAAGCCACCACAGTCAGTGATTGAGTTAGATAGGTCGAAATTCCGAATTGAATTTGTGTGGTCAAGTTTTTTTTTTTTCTCTTTGATGATGTGCTTCTTTGAAGAAGAAGAAGAGCGTGGGTAAGAAGACCATCGGCGACCAAAAAAAAAAAAGAAGCATTTTTTTTTGGTGGTTTGGGTCAAATAATTCGGTCTAAGTCGGATTGGCTGGATTAATGGATTAAGCTGATCTGATTTGGTGGGCTAGAAGGCTTTTTGGGCTGATTTCTTTATAAAATTTAGTTTTGTGGGCCTATTTCAATTTTGGGTCAAATATTTGTAATTTATTTTAAAACTTTTTTTTTAAATTGAGTATAAGCTTGGCCCAATTTGTAGACCCAACCTAGACCATTAGAGTCCGGGTCAGTGAGTCGGACTGGGTTTCCTTGACTCGGTCCGAAGTCCCTTTTATGAATAAAAAAAATATTAAAATAAGAAGAAAATTTCCAAAAAAATCTAAATAATTCATAACTATTTTAAATATTTTAATTTAAAAAATAGAATGTGAAAAATTCAAAAAATTTCATTTAAAAAATATATAAATTTTAAATATGTTAAGGTGAGTGACCACAATTGATTTTATAGATTTTTAGTATTAATACTATAAGTCTTGAATCAATTTAGATTGTACCTTTTCAAAAAAAGTTTCTAATTTAGCACAAATGAGAAATCCCTTAAAAATTTTTAAACTCAATTGAATAAACTCTTAAAGTTTTACATTAGGAGAATTTTTTATTTAATTTTTTCTTATTAGAGACAATATTAGGATTATTGATTTTGCATTTCTTTTTTATTATAATTGTTTGCGTACTTTTATTACCTTGGTTGTCATTTTTCTTTTAGCATGGTTAAGATTAAAAACAAACATAATGCATGATTGATTATTAAAGTTTTTGTAAGATTTCCAATGTTGCATGAGATATAGGCTTGGTAGAGCCCGGATCTATAATGGATGAGTTAGATCGAATTACAATTAGACGATATATTTGAGTTGTCTTTGAATCTCCTTATAGACAATATCTCTAAACCTATATCCCCGAGGGCAGCTCCTCGATGGGTAGGTTGCGACGGGCCCCTCACATGTTTGAAGTTGAATCAAGAAACTAGATAAGCATAAACTTGTTCAGACATGTTGCTTTCTATTGCTACTTTATTCAAGGGTTGCATCGGAGCTTCAACTTTCAAGACTTCTCTCCAACAAGTTGATCATTTTAAAATCCGGGGTTGCGAATAAAAGACGGCCTTCACGGATTGAATTGACATAGAGTACACTAGGAGAATAACAACTTCAACTAGATTGAAGAGCCATTGACTTCCAAAAATAGTATATTAATTCTCTTAACACGGGATCCGAAGCTCCTTAACAGTAAAGGAAATTATGGTAAGGGCTTAGCCAATGGCTGAAGCTGAATGGGTCAATCGTCATTGTCTTACTTAATGGGGTTATCGACTTCATATAGGATGGTTGAAAAAAGAAATTCCAAAAAAAGGAAAATTTTAAATTTTTTTCTCTTTTAATCTCTTTCCTTCCAACTAAATTCATCCTAGTTGATCAAGCCGCTTATGCACATGTTCCATTCAATTCAATTGAGGCGGACATACGGTAGGTGATTGCTGGTCCAGTGTGGTTTCCAATTTCCAAAAGTGGCTGCTGTCATATTAGCAGCCTGGGTGGGTTGGCGGGGGAGATGACGGTAGGTGTGTTGACTAGAAGGCAGTCAAATGGGTAGGAGTCGTCCAATGAAGAGAGCCCACGGCCAGAAAAGAAAAATTCAAACATGCAGCCCTTCAATGTAATTTCATTGGGGCATGTTTAACAACGCTTTTATTTTTACGAATTTTTTTTAAATAACTTTTTCTATCTCTATCGTATGGATAAGTTTCTTGCACAAAACACATATAGTAATCCCAATTCCCGTAATGAAAAAAATAAAATAGAAATGGGTTTAGTGCAAAATTAATTTTTCGATATATTTCTTTCTATATTTTTCCTTTTTTCTTATGCATGTTTCTTTTTTTCTTCCTCTAGCCAATCGCTGGTCACAAGCGATTGGCCAAAAAATTGGCTGACGAGGTAGACCTCCCCGGTCCCTAGTATCGCCGACCTCTCGAGGGCCGCCCAACTTGCCTAGTTGCTACGAGGTTGGCCTCGCTTGGCCAAGCACTGGCGTACGCACTTCAATTCCTTCTATAAAAACCCGGCACAATGCCTTCTTTTCCCCCCATCAACCATCTAGAGCCGAAGTATCCATCGAGAGAAATGGGGAAGATAGCTCTTGCACTTTCTCTATGACGGCAAACTATAGCTGCAAAGTGCGGCGGCGCTTAATTTCTTTGATAAGAAATTAAGCACGACAACTCGCACTTTCTCTATGACGGCGCACATAGCTACAGATTGCACAAACATATGAAGACATACATAGCCGTAGATGCAATCGCGTGCAATGGATTGCACAGAGTGAAATTGAGCTCGTAGCCGCTTTTACTACTGAAAATTAATGAAGAATTCCACAACTAGTGATGAGCATAGTCTGGGTGGTTCGGCACTAACCTTGGAACCAGGACTCAAACCAAGGACCTATCCAAAAACTTCGAACCAGGCATCAAACCGACCCTACCCAGGAAGGGAGCCGGCCAGGGAGCAAGGGAGAGAGCTTGGGTTTCGATTTTAATTTAGGTAATCTACGTTTAGTTTATTTTTTCAATTTCGTGATTCTAAAACAGAGACGTGGTTAGCGGAGTGTAACGGGTGATTTTGTGCATTTGTGTTTGTGAGCTTTTTCTGTTTGAATTTGTTAACCTGTTATTTATAACTTTCTACACAAAAGTCGATGCCTAGTTCAATTTCGGTCAACACCGGTCCTATCAAAGAACTAGCCGCCCATCAACATTTGATCTATCAAAGAACTAGCAAAATCGGTCAGTTCACAGCTAATATCGATCGGTTCAAGGTTCAATATTGTCAAATCTGTTTCTAGGATTATAATTGAAATGTCAAGAAAACCCTTTGAAAAGCCGTCCAAATTTCATGAGACAACTAAGATTGCGCCAAGACAACACCCTGTATAAGTTAAAAAGCTCACCTTCGACAAAGTCTTACATGCTAATAATAGCACAGGAAATCTGTCTCGCCGGGCTGCCGGCCCGAAGAGGGAAACTGTGGTTGATGCATAAGCACTTCTTCCCCATTCACTACACGCAACAGCACTTTAGATCAGTTTCCTTTTCCCCGAAGATGTTAACGGCGCCAGTTAAGTCCTCAACTCTTCCAGCAGCATTCAGTTCCCTTATCATGCCCTCGACATGATCCGGCACATGAACTGGGCCCTGATGGGATCCACACAGAATATCCTCCTCAGAGCACTGTGCTTCAAGAGGGCCAACTCGGGGTTCGGCGCTGTCACCTGCAAATTCACCCCTTGCAAGTGATCACAACATATTCACCCCGTTGCCATATAGATTGGATTTGGATATTATCTTGCCAGAGATTGTTATTACGGACCTAAAATACTTTACGGGGCTACTTTATGCATGTACAAACACACCAATCTCTTGTATATTCTATGCCACAAATGATGTTCGTACCGTTATGTATTGGTATTTTTCTGGTTTTGAACAATTAGGAGTCATTCTCCAACATTTTTTGACGGTCACGCGACTAAATGGATTACCTTCAAAGTCAAATTTGTGACTGCCATTTTTCTCCATTTCTGTTATGAAATTCAAGTTCTGGAAAAACTATGTTGGAGTACTTTGTGAAAATAAGTATAATGCAAGATTTAGGACCACCGCATCATGTATACCGTAATTTACCTCGAAATCCTTTTTTCCACATTAACTTTGCAAATCTCATTGTGTATTGAGTTATTAGTGGTGTAATTGGGACTGGCCGGCCATACACAGTTATTGACTCCTGAAGTGAAGGTTCATCATAAAATATGTGGCTTTAATTGATTGTGCTTCATTAGTTAGCAAAGTAAATCTAGGGAAAACTTCATCTCATGGCCCCTCACATATGTGAAGTTGAATCAGAGAACTATATAAGCATAAACTTGTTTAGACATGTCGCTTCCAACTGCTTGTTTATTCAAGGGCGCATTAGAGCTTCAACTTTCAAGGCTTCTCTCCAACAAGTTGATTATTTTAAAATCTGGGGTTACGAATAGAAGACGGCCATTGTGGATAGAATTGGCATAGAATACACTACGAGAATAGCAACTTTAACTAGATTGAAGAGCCATTAACTTCCAAAAAAAAAAAGTCCATTAATTCTCTTAACACGAGATCCAAAGCTCCTTAACAATAAAGGGCGCATTAGAGCTTCAACTTTCAAGGCTTCTCTCCAACAAGTTGATCATTTCAAAATCTGGGGTTACAAATAGAAGACGGCCATTGTGGATAGAATTGGCATACACTACGAGAATAGCAACTTTAACTAGATTGAAGAGCCATTAACTTCCAAAATAGTCCATTAATTCTCTTTATACGAGATCCAAAGCTCCTTAACAATAAAGAAAAATCTGATAAGGACTTAGCCAATGGTTGAATCTGAATGAGTCAATCATCACTGTCTTACTTAATGGGGTTATCAACTTCAGATTGGACGGCTGAAATTTTTTTCTTTCTTTCTTTTGTTTTAATGATGGTCATCCAACTCCCCTATATATATATATATTACATGGAGGATCCTCTGATGTCAGGGAGGGTGACATCACAGGAACTAGATTCCTTCATTCTCTTTCCTTCCAACTGGTAGAAAACGTTCGAGTCATTCCTCGAATGATGTGACGATGGAGCCAAAAGTCAGAAAACGTCACAAGACTTCAAGGTGTCAACTCCAGATGCCTCAGCATCTTCCTATGTGCCACTTACAGAAAAGCCATGCTTTATAATGGGCTTTTACAACACATAAATTCAATTAAGAACAAGTTGTGTTAGGGATGCGTGATACCTTACTGAGAAGTTGGTTAGCTTAATTATAAAGTAATTGACAATCCCTTGCCAGTGTGTAGACGTGTACACACCTGTTCTGAGATTAATCTTACATTCGAAATGTCGCATTTGACCTTTATAGCTAAGCTCAATGTCTTATATATATGATTCTAAGCTCGAAGCTCTTTCTATAGCTTGTTTTGAGATATTAATCCCAGCAGAATTCTCCTTTTCACACAAACTCCCAAGGAATAGACACTCCAGTCTTCCAAGGTTAGCCATGGTCACCATCCCAATCACATCCCATCTCTTCCTACGATACCTGTGTCTGTTGTCGTCTCTGTCACTGGTCTTTACAAGCCAAGCATTCTCAATACGAGAGGCAACAATAAGTGATCTCCATCTGGCATTTAAGCAAAACACGCTCACTTCCAGGCAACTTACCAAGTTCTACCTCCGCGAAATCCGCCGGCTCAATCCGGTCTTGAATGCTGTCATAGAGGTGAACCCAGATGCATTGAAACAAGCCCATAGGGCGGACCATGAGCGTAAGGCCAAGAAACACGTCTCTCTCTCCTGCTTGCATGGAATTCCTATACTGCTCAAGGATAACATTGGGACGAAAGACAAGCTGAACACCACGGCCGGCTCATTTTCGCTGCTCGGCTCCGTCGTAGCTCGGGATGCGGGAGTCGTGGCTCGCTTGAGGAGTGCTGGCGCCATTATATTGGGGAAGGCCAATTTGAATGAGTGGGATAGTTTTAGATCTTTGACTCAACCAAATGGTTGGAGTGCCAGGGGTGGTCAGGGTAAGGTGAGTTACTATCTTACTATTACCATAATGGGAAAAGGCAATATATGCTTTATGTGGTTAGATTACTCTTAGCTATTTAGCCGGGCACTTACTGGGACAGAAACTAGTACAGAATGAAGAAGCTTCACGAAGAACTTGTCAAATTTTGCGACGAAATCTTAATAAGATAGAAATATAACTTAAATTCGATCATCACAGAAAGGCAATTAATTTTTTAGCTTAAATTCCGAGTCTTCCATTTAGCCTCCGTTCATTTCACGGAAAATAACTTTCAGGAAAATATTTTTTGAATTTTCCGTTGTTCGTTCACGGTAAATAAAATAGTTAAGGAAAATATTTTCCATCAATGAAAAAATACATTCAAAAATGGGGAAAATATTTCTCCATAATATCAACTGTTATGTCGAGAAGCAACCGCCAAGTAATCGGTCTCGAAGTTACCCAAGCTTTTACATGAGTCACAAGTTGCCTTTTGAATGGCATGCAGAACCCATATGTTCTTTCAGCAAATCCTTGCGGATCGAGTAGTGGATCGGCAATTTCGGTGGCAGCTAATATGGTGGCAGTGTCACTAGGAACCGAGACTGACGGATCAATCTTGTGCCCTGCTAGTGTTAATTCAGTTGTAGGCATCAAGCCGACCGTTGGTCTCACGAGCCGAGCAGGGGTTATTCCTATCAGTCCAAGGCAAGACACCATCGGGTACGTCAAGTGCACGATTTATTTCTAAGTGGCTGCATAATCAAGTAAGTAAAGCTTGTCATAGGCAGTCGATAGCTCACATTATACAACTAGTTGATTTTTCATGCAAAACTGATTACTTATTTCACATGGTCATCCGATCTTGTCACCTCCTTGTGTTTTTTGTGCTGAAAACTCTATTATATACTAAGTGGTCTCTCAAAGCAATCTCACAATTCTTAATTTGATAGGCCTCTATGTCGGACTGTCTCGGATGCCGTGTACGTTCTTGATGCCATCGTGGGTCATGACTACAATGATGGAGCAACGAGAGAAGCCTCAAAATATATTCCCCAAGGTGGATATAGGCAATTTCTCAAAGCTCGCGGGCTCCAAGGAAAAAGGCTGGGGATACTGAGAGATCCCTTCTTTAATTTCATTGATAATCCCAGCGAAGCTCTTGCTTTTCAGAATCATTTTCAAACATTACGGTAAGAATCAGTTTATCGGCATAGTGTTATGAGCGAGAAACAGAATTGAACTAAATGCCTGATCATTTAAACTTTTTTGATACTAGGCAAGCAGGAGCAGTTTTGGTAGACAATCTGAAGATAGACAACATCGACATCATCTTGAATGTCACTGCTAGCGGTGAAGCAATAGCCCTGTTAGCAGAGTTCAAAATGAATGTGAATGCTTACTTGAAGGATCTCGTGGTGTCTCCAGTGCGATCCTTGGCAGATGTCATAGCTTTTAACCAGAAAAACACTAAGCTGGTAAGCAAGTTTGCGCATAAGGAGCATCTTATGCTTCAAAAGTTCAGTTTAAGAATGTACGATTGCCACCATCGGTTCGGAAAATAAGTTCTCAAATGATCCGCTTTTCTTGATTGCATGGCAAAATCTTAAAAAGCAGAAACACATAGGCAGGCCCTTCTCGAGAGACCACCTAATGCTTCTGTTTGATAAAATATCCTTAACCTGAAGACATTGGGAAATGACACACATATGCCTCAATGGTGTCACAGGAACTGACTGATGAAATCGGCCAGAACATCTTTCTGGCATCTGAAGCCACGAACGGGATTGGCGATGTGGAGAAGGCGGCTTTGTCGAACTTGGCACACCTATCAAGTAATGGATTCGAGAAGCTGATGACACAGTACAATCTAGACGCAATCGTCACTCCCGGGTTCTTTGTTGCGCCGGTTCTTGCCATTGGTGGATACCCAGGGATTAACGTCCCTGCTGGCTACGACGACAAGGGAGTCCCGTTCGGAATCTGCTTCGGGGGACTGAAGGGTTCGGAGCCGAAGCTGATCGAGATCGCCTTCTCATTTGAGCAAGCTACAAAGATTAGGAAGCCTCCATCATTCAAACCTTGATGCCGTGATGTGATTTCTTCCTCTTGTTGAAGTGCAATGCCTCAAAATGGGTTGTGGTGGGACGAATACCATAACTCCTTTACATTGAATAAAAAGGCATCTGCTTTGTGCTGTTATGTTGCTTGAGAATAATAACTCTTTTTTATGCAAATTGCTTTGCCTCTAAAATCATTTAAAAGTTATGAAATATGTAACTTCAAGTTCTAATAATTATGAAGAAAATTATACAGACACAATATAAACAATTGGATATTTAGTAAAGGCCTAATCGTTTGGGATTATGCGTAAATCAAATTGTGAAAATCACAAACGGAATAGAAAAGGAAGTATGGCATGTTTGGCAACACTTGTGTTTTCAAAAATAATTTCTTTTCATAAATAGTTTTCTCTAGTAATTACTTTTGGAAGAATAAAAAGATAGAAGTGCATTTAATACAAAATTAATTTTATCACATATCTATTTTTTTATTTTATTTTATTTTTTTATTTCCTTACTTTTTTTTTCCTTTCTCCTCTAGGTGACAAGGTCAACTTAGTTAGCCCCTAGTGACATTGAGTTCAGGTGAGCTTCGACCTCATCGAAAGCCAACAAGGCTTGCCCAACCCGATCATCGTTGAGGCCCAGCGACCAATTAGCAAAAGAAGAAGAATAAGCAAAAAGGAGAAAAAAAAGAAAAATAATTATTTCAAAAATTGTTATTGAGAACAAGATATAATTTTGTTTTTTTACTTCATTCCCACACAATTTTATTGTGGGGAATAAAAAAAATTAACTGGCGTAGATAAATGGATTTATGTTCATTTTATTTCTGAAAATAAAAGGATAGAAAAGTATAAACGTTACTAAACAGACTCATAATAGCTTAGCCAAATGCTAGATTTTGTCTTAAACTTGGACTAAGGTATGAAGATGCTTTTTATTTTTCTGTCTTTTCAGAAAATGGGCTGGGTATGTTTTTACCCACATGAAGCCTATCATTTTAACTCGTACTTCGTCTAATTTCAACTCGTCCCAATTTTGACATTTTATTGTATTTTTTCCTTTTGGTCCAGCGGTCCAATGGTATTTTGGCCCACTTTTGTGCATCTTACCCCTGGCCGGGGAGGGACGTGACATCCTCCCAGTAATTGGTTCTTTGCAGATCTTCCTGCTGCAGTGCTACTACATTTCCTTTTGCTTATGCAATCCGACATCCAAAAGAGCATCCTCCCCATCATCATCCACATGCTATGATAGTGCTTGATCATGAGTATAGGAACATTAATCTTTATCTATCTAAGCAGCCTTGGTCACACCATTGTCAAAGGTACCTCCTTCAGGAATCATGACATGAGTAAGGATTTTGCGAAAAACGCGAAATCTTAGGCTGGAGATATCACTATAACGATTCTTAAATAGAAGATTGAAGTCAAGCTTATCAAGCAGCAAATTTTAAGCGTCACTAGAAACCTTTGAGCTTAGTCAGGCCAAAGAGGGGCAAATCAGAGCATTCTGCCACATCGTCGATAGGGATGGTGTATGAAGCATTTCCCACACTAAAAGCTAAGGCATTTGTCTGTTCGGGTTCAGGGTTGGAGTAGAAAATGGGCAAAGGCACAGGATAAGATTTGTTTTCAACTAACGCAGAGAGGGAAAATGAAATCTTTTAAAAATGAGTTTGACTCCGATAGAATACCTTGGCAGAAAGTTCAGCTCTACTATCCTAGCCAGAACAACCTCGTGCGAGAAATATTCCTAATTGAAGCGCTTCGCTTGCTTAGGATTTTCGAAGAAAGAAAATTGTATCGTGAACCGCCATAACTGGATTCTGTTTGCTAGCTTGATCAATTCATCTATTGTGATTCCTCCCTAGGTTTCTCCTAATCTTTCTCGCTTGCTCTGAAGAAGAAAAATCTTATAAAATTTCTTCGTATGTGCAAGGAATCTTTTCCCATATCAGCTCATTCTTTCCATTGGCCGTGCAACAAGTGACTGCGCCTGCATTAGAGGGTATGATGCACTGGTCACAATGGCCAACTTCTTTGTACCCTGAACTCAATTCATTAAATGAATCCAAATATGTCGATTCCTTCAAAAAAAAGCACGTCTGAGTTTATCATGTGTTCACATTTAGGTCATAACCAGTTGAGAAGAACGAAGCTCGTGGCTTAACCAAATAATACGGAGCAATATGTGAATAGAGGTGAGGTGGACCATATTACATGAGTATGGAGATTGCATCCATCATGGGCAAGTAGAAGATATTGGTTTTTGAACATGAGATGGGCCATTCATGATGGGCTGACCGTGAAAGCGCTAGTGCAATGAATAAGTATGTAAAAGCGAATGCGGAAATATATAGCTTCAGAACAATAAAAAGAGTTAGAGAATAAAGAGAATTGAACACAAGATGTATAGTGGTTCAGCTTAGATCAAGCCTACGTCCACTTTCCCACGGTGACAGCCTATTGGCTGGAGTCCACTATGAATCAAAAGAGTTACAATCTCAATGTCTAAGCTTCTCAGCTTCACTCTCACGAAGTTCGTGTGTCACACTCTTTTGAGTACAAATAAAGCTCTTAGTGATTCAGACTTTAGGAAGATTACTCTCTAACGTTCGTACAACACAACTTGAAATAACTCCCTTAAATACTCCTTCATACCTTCATAACCGTTGGCACCTTCCAAAGGAAGTCTTCCAATCTACCCGTTGGACAGAATCAATCAGGAGATCTCAAGCTATAGATAGAAACAATAGAGAATCCGTCAATCCCGATCTCCCATTCAATCAGGATCTTCAGTTTCCTAAAGTGAACACTTGCTCCATATAATTGATTGCTTCCATAAATAAAATAATCAGATCCAATCAATCCAAAAGCTGTCGAAGATATATATCAATCCTAATCTCCGTGGTAAAAGAATAAGATCTATAACCATAATAACTTAAGTCTGTCTTCCCCAGACTTTGGAAAAGTCTGACCACCTCAGACTTTGGGCAAGTCTGAACACTTCAGATTCTGGGAAAGTCTGACCAACTCAGACTTTGAGAAAGTCTGAACACTTCAGATTTTAATACAGTTTTGTCATCGTCAAAACTAGCACCAACAATCTCCCCCTTTTTGATGATGACAAAACATTCCTGCAATCATATTATAAGCTATACCAAAACAACTTGAAATATAACATGTTAGCACAACGAGATAAGGAAAGCAAGATCCATCAGAGTATGCAAATCAAAGTAAGTAGAATAACCAAAAGGTCCAAAACATAGGATTAAGATAATATATGCAAATATCAAACCACAAAGTCCAAATCAGTCCAAAAACCAAAACAGTCCAAAAACCAAAACAAAAACCAAACCATAATCAAAACAAATCTTCTAATCCCCAGGCCATTTTCTCCCCCTTTTTGTCATCAATCAAAAAGCTAATTAGAACGGGGAGCACGAACAAGATGAAAATTATCCATAGAACGCACAGTCTGCTCAACCCGTACTATGTCTTGTTGCATCTGATCCATCCTTTGATTGACGAACTGCTTAAGTTGCTCAATACTTCGTTCCAGGGAAGAATATTGAGATTGGAGACCAGTAAGTAAAGCAATAATTTCCGCAGAACGATCAGTAGAAGCAGTTGGTATGAACTCTGTTGATCTGGAAGGACCACCCTCTTCTGGTTGTTCTATATTAACTCCCACTGTCTCGAAACCAGTTGATGTAGGAGTTTTTGAAACCACTTGTGGAGGAGGGGGAGAGACAACAAATGTATTTTCTGGAGGAGCCATAGTATCCCTTGGAGGACTTGGAACCAGTTCTTCTTTCTCTTGATCAGTTTCTGTTTTCTCAGATTCTGTCTCCTTGTGAGTCTCTTCTTCTGCAATATCTTCCTCAACATCTTCGTCTTCATCCTGGAGAATCAATGACCGCTTTGCCTTTTTCAGCGTGTGAGGAGATTCCTGCAAAGTCTCATTGCCCTTTCTCTTTATTCCAGATGAGACTGACTTTGAGGGACTAGCTTCTGAGGGTAGATTTTTCAATCTCATCTTTGTAATCATATTTTTCCCAATAGTCAGAGGAACGACCAAAGTCTCAAGGAGGCATATGGTAACTGACCTTTACCCTTCTGTACCACTTTGTACATTTGGTATAAGACAACATATGATATAGAAACAGTTGGATTTCTAATGATGCCATACATAAGCCGTGCCTCAGATTTAGAGATATCTGTCTTTGATACTGCTTTTGGCTTCAGGCAACTAATTATAATCTTGTGCAGAATAGCATTCAGAGGGGATAGTCGAGAGTATGTGAGTGTACCTTCACTTGATTGATCAGTAGAAAGGGCAGCAATGATTTCTTTGTCTGATATAGTGATAGGGATAAAGCCAATCCGTGATACGCCAAGGATGTCAGCAATTATGTCCACATTGAGAGTATATTCTTTGTTGAACACAGAAAATCTCAAAGTGTGTCGATCAGGAAAAGACAAATTCGAATAAAAATATGCAGTTAATTCCGCATAACTCGGAACTGTGGAGGAACAGAATTTGTCAATACCAAGCCAACCAAGGTGGACCCCAAGATAGACCTTGATTGAGTTTAAATACTCAAAATCAACATGTCGTGGATTCATGACCCCACGTTTCAGCAATCCTTTATAAGCATTTTGATGTCTTTTTGAGCAAAAAAGAGGATCGTTTATCTCCGACCTACTGACATCAAACCCCTGCACTGGCTTAAAATGTAAAAACATTTTCTCATCTTCATCCCTGGGTTCGTGAGAAAAGGAGGCACTGAATTGTGGGTCTATTGGAAAGTTTCTCCGTGCTTCATCCGCCGTTCCAGGAGGAGCAATTGAAAGTCGTTCCATTTTTTGCAAAAAGACAGGCTGATTTTTGTATCCACTATCTCGCAGAAATTCATCAATTGTTGTCATAGCGCTATCACCACTCACCAATGTCTGATACAATTTGTAAATAAACTTTGGGTTCCGTTTTTTGAGAGGTGCAGCGCTACTTAATGGTTCAGTGAGTCCCTGTTGAGTCTCAATCCTTGTTTCCATAGAGCCGGTTGCCGATTCTTCATGCAATTCTTCTTCCTCAGTAAGATCAAGATGAGTAGGTCCAGAACTAGTGCCGAAATGCTTGTTTGCTAGTCGAGACGATTTCCGGGAGGTAGACATTGTGCGTTCGTAAAGAGAGAGTTTTTCAGAAAAGAGGCACGAAACTCTGAAGAAGATGAAGAGGCCTAGGGTTTGCGAAGAAAAATCTATTCTTTTAACGACGGTTCTCAAAGAATAAAAATAGCAATTTTGAAAAGTTTCCAAAAACTATCAATCAACTAGTTAATATAATGGAAACGGATAAACAAAAAGATACGATGGTTCAGAAATCATACGTTTTGACAGATTTCCAGAAGTGTCGATTGGCGGGAAACGTGATATTTAGAAAACTGAACATAAATCAAATTTAATATAACCTGTCGTAAATATGAGTCTGAATCTGAGTCTGAGTCTGAGTCTGAGTCTGCGTCTGAGTCTAAGTCTGCGTCTGAGTCTGAGTTCGAGTCTCAGTAAGAAAGAATATTCAATTTGCTTCTAATGAACTCAAACGACCGTTTGTCCAAAGGTTTCGTAAAAATATCAGCTAATTGATTCTGAGAATCAACAAACGTGATCTTGACATCCTTCTTTTGAACATGATCTCTGATGAAATGATGTCGTATTTCAATATGTTTTGCTCTAGAGTGTAAAATTGGATTTTTAGTAAGATCCATGGCACTTGTGCTATCACACCGAATTTCAACACAATACTTTTTGATACCAAAGTCTTGTAATTGTTGACGCATCCATAGAATCTGAGAACAACAACTCCCAAGAGCTACGTATTCGGATTCAGCCGTTGACATTGCAACAGTGTGCTGCTTCCTTGATAACCAAGATACCAACATATTTCCAAGGAGTTGACAATTTCCTGTAGTACTTTTCCTGTTTACACAACATCCTCCCATGTCAGCATCAGAGTATCCTAATAGAATAAAGTTGCTTTCCTTGGGATACCAAAGTCCAAACTTTGTGGTAGACGAAATATATTTGATAATTCGTTTGACGGCTGACAGATGTGATTCTCTTGGATCTGATTGAAACCTTGCACACAAGCATACGCTAAACAGAATGTCAGGTTTAGAAGCAGTAAGATATAGTAAGGATCCAATCATACTTCTGTAAAGTTTTTGATCAACTTTCTCTCCTTCTGAATCTTTCTCGAGTTTTGAAGTTGCTGCCATTGGAGTTTCAATCTTTTTACAATTTTCCATTCCAAACTTCTTGACAAGGTCTTTTGCATATTTCTCTTGATGTACAAAGGTACCTTCAGTAGATTGTTTCACTTGTAGTCCAAGAAAGAAGGTTAATTCCCCCATCATACTCATCTCAAACTCCTGCTGCATATCCTTCGCAAAATTCTTGCACATAGTTTCATCAGAAGATCCAAAAATAATATCATCAACATAGATTTGTACCAACAAAAACTCTTGACTGGTCCTTTTAATGAATAGAGTTGTATCTACTTTGCCTTTTTCAAATTCACAATGAATAAGAAAAGAACTCAACCGTTCATACCAGGCTCGAGGAGCTTGTTTTAGGCCGTAGAGAGCATTCTTTAATTTAAAAACATGATAGGTATACTTAGGATCCTCAAAGCCAGGAGGTTGTTCAACATAAACTTCCTCTTGAATTACTCCATTTAGAAAAGCACTTTTGACGTCCATCTGACATAACCCGAAATCATGAAAGCACGCAAAGGCAAGTAATAATCTGATAGCTTCTAACCTGGCAACAGGAGCATAAGTTTCATCATAATCAATTCCTTCCTCCTGAGTGTATCCTTTAGCCACCAGTCGTGCTTTGTTTCTTGTAATCAAACCTTCTTCATCTAGTTTGTTTCTAAACACCCATTTTGTTCCAATAATAGATTTTTCTTTAGGCCTTGGAACTAGCTCCCACACATCATTAATAGCAAACTGTCTCAGTTCATCCTGCATTGCTTCTATCCAGCTATCATCTGCTAAGGCTTCTTCTACTTTCTTTGGCTCAATTTCAGAGATTAAGGCAATTGCACTGGATTCCTCTGGTTCTTTAGGAATGACAGGAATTCTTACTTTTGATCTGGTTTGGCGTCCATCCTCAATATTGCCAATAATATTTTCCAAGGGATGACTCGACTTGTGTTTCCACTTCCTTTGACTCCATGAGTTTGAATTTCCACTAATCAAATTCCGTGAGTTGCATCTTCAATTTGTTCAACAACTTCTGGTGGAACAATGTTTTCTTCAGTACCAACTTGTCTTGTAACCTCTGAATCTGTGTCTGCTTCATGAAATTTAACATGTATAGATTCTTCCACACAATGAGTCCTCTTATTATAAACTCTGTATGCCTTACTTGAAGAAGAATATCCAAGGAAGATGCCTTCATCAGATCTACTATCAAATTTCCCAATCTTGTCTGCAGAGTTCTTAAGAATAAAGCATTTACAGCCAAAGACATGAAAGTAAGAGACATTAGGCTTTTTGTCTTTATAAATCTCATAGGACGTTTTATTCATCAAAGGTCTAAGAAACACTATGTTGATAATATAACAAGCTGTAGAAACAGCTTTTGCCCAAAATCTAGAGCTGATTTTGCTGTCAATCATCAGAGTTCTGGCCATTTCCTGCAAGTATCTATTCTTCCTTTCTACAACACCATTTTGTTGTGGTGAATAAGGAGAAGAAAACATATGCTGTATCCCAAAGTCATCACAAAATTTAGCAAACTCTGCATTCTCAAATTCACCACCATGATCAGATCGAATGCTTGAAATCACATATCCTTTCTCATTTTGAACTTTCTTAGCAAACTTGGCAAAGTATGCAAATGCATCAGACTTATTTGCTAAGAAAAATACCCAAGTATATCTAGAAAAATCATCAACTATTACCAGACAATAACTCTTACCACCAATGCTTTTTGTTCGATTTGGTCCAAACAAATCCATATGAAGAAGCTGAAGCACTCTTGTAGTAGCAACGTGATTTATAGACTTGAAGGAATCCTTTAGCTGTTTTCCCAGAGTACAAGATATACAATCTTCGTCTCTACGAAAATTCAAGAATGGCAGACCTCGAACAAGTTGCTTTGAAGAGATCTTGGAAATTTGTTTCATATGAGCATGACCAAGTCTCTTATGCCATAATTCTACTTCTTTCTGTAAAGATATAAGACACTTAGGAGTCTCAACATGCATATCCAATAAATATATATTACCATGTCTCCTTCCACTGAAAGTCTGCGAATTATCTTTACTTGAAGCAAGACAGATTCCTTCTTGGAATTGAATTTTATAACCAGTATCACAAAGTTGACTGATGCTGAGTAGATTATACTTCAGTCATTTGACCAAAGAGACATTATTAATAGAAAGCTTTTCAATCTTCACAGTTCCTCGGCCAATAATCATCACTGTGCTGTCTCCTCCAAAGGCTACTCTTCCTCCATCAAAACTTTCTAATTTAATGAAATAGCTTGAATCTCCTGTCATATGTCTTGAGCACCCACTGTCCAAGTACCATTTTGATTGAATTTCCTGAAAAAGAACTTATTTCTTTTTAGGTACCCAGATCATTTTGGGTCCTTTTTGGTTAGAATAAGACAGGGGAGCTGTCCATCTCTTGCTTAGGGAATTCATTTCCCTTGAACCTTCTTCTCCATGATTAAAGCACTTAATAGAATTTCTTCCAACAGATTTAATAAACACCTTTCTAAAATGATTTTCATAAACTCTTTTCGAAGGCATTTTTTCAAGTCTTTCTTTGACTTTTGGAAAATCAATCAAAGGAGCTTTCTCAAAAGACATTCCTAAACCTTCCTTTTTGAAGTAAGGTCTTTGTACTGAAAGAATCTTTTCTAATTTATCAGAACCAAGAGAAAACTTTTTTGTAATAGAAGATATTTCAGATTTTAAACAAATATATTCTTTTTCAAGAGAACTAAATTTATCCTGAGAAATCAAAACCTCATTATCAAATTTCTCTTTCAAAGAAATCTTCTGTTGTTTGAGAATCAGATTTTCCTTTTTTAGCTCAGCAATCTCTTTAAAGGAGAAATCTAATTTGGAACAAAGATCATTTATATAATTAGCTATTTTAATAGGGACTCTATAATTGTTTACCTGATGATCAAAATCCTCTGAGTCAGAGTCTGAATCAGATTGAGCCATTAAGCAGATGTTGGCAAATTCCTCATCACTTTCTTCACATTCTGTGTCACTCCAGGTTTCAGCTTTTAGAGCCTTCTTGTTTTTCTCGTACCTTCCATTCTTTTGCTTGAGAAGAGGACATTCTGGATTAATGTGTCCTTTCTTTTGACAATTATAACAGGTAATCTCAGCATAAACATTTCTTTCATCAGATTGTCTTCTTTGAGCATTCGAGTTCCTCCAAGAATTGGATCCTTTCCAATTTGATCTGTTTCTGTTGAACTTTTTGAACTTCTTAATGAAAAGAGCCATTTCCTCTTCATCAAGATAATCATCTGAACCTGCATCATCAGAAATAATATTAGATTTTAAAGCAATAGATTTCTTACCTTTGATCTCTTCATCTAGATTGAGATTTTCCACTTCATAAGATTAAAGTGTTCCAACTAATTCATCCACTGACAATGGCTGAATTCTTTGAGTTTCTCTAATAGATGTTCTGATATGATTCCATTCTTGTGATAAACCTCGCAAGAGCTTGTTAACTTTTATTGGTCCAGTGATTGGTTGTCCTTGATTTGCAAGTCCATTAACAATCTCTGTGAACCTGCTGAACATATCCGCAATTGATTCACCATTTTTCATTTTGAAGGCTTCATATTGTCCAAGCAAGATATTCAATCTTGTTTCCTTAACACGATCAGTTCCTTCATAGGTGACATTAAGTCTGTCCTAAATTTCTTTGGCTGATTCACATGAAGAAATTCTGTTATATTCAGTAAGAGATAAAGCACAATAAAGAGAATGAGTAGCCCTGGAATCGATGTGTTGTCTCTTGATAATATCAGCTTGAGGTATCACTCTAGTTTCTCCAGAACTGGTAGAAGGAATTACTCCTTGTTCGATTATTTCCCATTCCATAGGATCCTTTAACTTCAAGAAAATTCTCATTTTATTCTTCCAGACACAGTAGTCTTTTCCATCGAAGTAAGGAGGTCTAAGAAAATGTTGTCCTTCCACCACACCTGCTCCACAAGCACTTGCCATAGATCGTTAGCTCAGAAGTAAAACACTTCTTAAAGAGAGCAACCTGGCTCTGATACCACTTGAAAGCGCTAGTGCAGTGAATAAGTATGTAAAAGCGAATGCGGAAATATATAGCTTCAAAACAATAAAAAGAGTTAGAGAATAAAGAGAATTGAACACAAGATGTATAGTGGTTCGGCTTAGATCAAGCCTACGTCCACTCTCCCACGGTGACAGCCTATTGGCTTGAGTCCACTATGAATCAAAAGAGTTACAATCTCAATGTCTAAGCTTCTCAGCTTCACTCTCACGAAGTTCGTGTGTCACACTCTTTTGAGTACAAATAAAGCTCTTAGTGATTCAGACTTTAGGAAGATTACTCTCTAACGTTCGTACAACACAACTTGAAATAACTCCCTTAAATACTCCTTCATGCCTTTATAACCGTTGGCACCTTCCAAAGTAATTCTTCCAATCTACCCGTTGGACAGAATCAATCAGGAGATCTCAAGCTATAGATAGAAACAATAGAGAATCCGTCAATCCCGATCTCCCATTCAATCAGGATCTTCAGTTTCCTAAAGTGAACACTTGCTCCATATGATTGATTGCTTCCATAAATAAAATAACCAGATCCAATCAATCCAAAAGCTGTCGAAGATATATATCAATCCTGATCTCCGTGGGAAAAGAATAAGATCAATAAGATCTATAACCATAATAACTTAAGTCTGTCTTCCCTAGACTTTGGAAAAGTCTGACCACCTCAGACTTTGGGAAAGTCTGAACACTTCAGATTCTGGGAAAGTCTGACCAACTCAGACTTTGAGAAAGTCTGAACACTTCAGATTTTAATACAGTTTTTTCATCGTCAAAACTAGCACCAACAGACCGAACGCAATCCATTTTGTTTCCTTGGATGGAACGGTTTCATCTCCTCGTTGCATGAATGTATTGCACGATCGGGAGGACACAGTGCATCATACATCGGGGTTGTGCATGAAAGAAGAATGCTCGTGTGCGTGTGACAAATGACCGCAAGAAGAGAAAACAAACGAGAAGTGTTGGATATATATTAGGAATTTATATATATATACATATCAAATAATATGTTCACATACAAGCCCAATAGATAAACCTTATCAAATAGGAAAGCTTATCCAATAGCGTTATATTGGCTCTAAGGTTTCCTACGCTGGAGGTAACACTTCCAAACTTGACGTCTCTTGGTGTAATACTTCAAGCAACAAAAGACTCTTCACTTTCTCAAACCTATAACCTCCAACAATCTTGAAGTATTAAATCCGTGTGTCGGATTTGAGCAAGTAAAGTGTTTTATTGAAGATCTCGTCGAGATGATCTTGAAGGTATTATCAACTTTTAAATTCGACCGTGAAATTGACCTACATCTGAGTTTGAAGATTTTCAGACGAAATCTTTGATTTAAAAGCCCAGAAATTCTAGCCAATTTTATAAGGTGAGACCACTTGGGATTTGTTCTACTTGTCGATACAAGCGTTTAGAGTGGTCACTCGCATCAATCGGAGATCGGACGAGGGAGATACAGCCACTAGAAGTTTTGCTGTCGCGTGTGCTTTTCTGCGCAATTTTCGGACCAATCTTCTCGAATTTTTCTGCTATTTCTCCAGCGAGTTTCCAGCGACGAGGGCCACCTATCGTAAGGTTTTTGGGTGCTCCGGACTCAATTTTGGGGTTTGTTTTGACAAATTCCAATCCTACAGAGCGGTTTGACCAAGGTCAGGGGCACTATACGACTTTGTGAATTTTGAAAATTACAATGTGCACTCTTTCTAAATATTTGCTCTGATTATGATGGCAAAACATGGTTCTTATGATATTATAAAGTTGCAATCATTCGATGTTACTGAGTTTTATGGTTGAAAATTACATGTTCAATTTGGCATGAAAGAACATGAAATTTTCTATACTGTATTGAGTAATTTTGCATCGACCATTGAAGATGTGGATGAATATCAATGAAACAAAGATGAGGATTTTTGTAGAGATTATTTTTTTGACCTCTTTGAATCCTCGTCTATCGATGACTTATAGTGAGTACAAGACAGCGAAAGAAATATGAGATCACTTGAACACTCAGTTCCAAAAATAAGAGGGGTTGTCTAAGACTCTCCTAGCGGAGAAGTTTTTTGATTTTAAATTCAATATGATTACAAGTATTACCTCTCAGTTGATTGAACTTGAAAACATGAGGAACAAGTTGAAAGAGGATAACTCTGATATGTCTGATAATCTCTTTGTTGGTCTTGTGTTGAGTAAGCTACCTGTTGAATGGAGTTCTTTCAAGACTGAAATGCATAGATAGAAAGAACAGATGGGACTGGATGAATTAAAGAGGTATATTCACATTGAGGATCAAAATATTAATAGAAAGAGCTTGGAACAAGTTAGCCAATAAAAATTAATTGCTAACTTTGTTTCACACTCTAATAAGCCTCATAAAAAATCCAAGTTACCAAAAGGTGAATCATATTCACAATTAGATGCCAAAAAGACTATCTTCAAAAGAAAGAAGAAGGGCAAGTGCTATAACTGTGGAAAGTGGGGTCACTGGGCAGCAGAGTGTAAACTACCAAAGAAGCCAAAGAATGACACGTCACAAAGTGAGGCTAAAAATTTACTAATTAGTCAACCCAAGCCTCAAGCTTTCATTGGAATGATGAATCACGGAAAGGCTAGTGTAACTTTTGAATGGTGGTTGGATAGTGGCGCTACTTGTCATGCTATTAATGACAAAAATCTACTCACTGAGGTCACAGAAGTAAAAGACACTGTGGAAAATTGCAATGGTGGTGAAGCAGAGGTGACTCATGCTGGAACTGCAAATTTGGTGCTTTCTTCAGATAAGTTACTAACTCTGAAACATGTTAGAGTAGTACCTTTACTTAAAAAGAATTTAATTTCTTTGAGTTTACTTGATAAAGCTGGTATGTCCTTTTCAACTATGAATGGTAGAGTAACTTTATCTGTTAATTCATATTATTTCGGTTGTGCATTCATGATTAATGATATGTATAGATTGAGTTTAGATATTGATAGCATAAATAACATAAGTTCTACTTTGATAGATCCAAAGTTATTGCACAATAGACATGGGCATGTGAACTACAAGAAAATGCAACATTTAGCTAAAACTCAAAACATTCCATTGGACACTTCTATTCGAATTGATAAATGTGAAGTATGTGCACAGGCTAAAATTACTAGAAAACCTTTTAAGTCGGTTTCTAGAAGCACACAACTTCTTGAGCTAATATATTCTAATATTTGTTATTTTAGAAATTACGTTACTAGAGGTGGTCGGAAGTATTTAAATACATTCATAGACGATTTTTCTAGATATTGTCATGTTTATTTGTTAAAATCGAAAGATGAAGCTTTCGAAAAATTTAAGATTTTCAAATCTAAAGTAGAAAATCAACTCAACTTGAAAATTAAAAGGTTTAGGAGTGACAGAGGAGGAGAATATACAATGACAATGTTTAAGGAATTTTGTACTTTAGAGGGCATAATACTTGAAACTACTGCTCCTTACTCACCCCAATCAAATGGTGTTGAAGAGCGTAAGAATAGAACTTTAACTGAAATGTTAAATACCATGTTACTTACAGCTGGCGTGCCTTTTTTCTATTGGGGAGAAGCAATTTTAACTGCTAACAATATCCTGAACAAGTTACCACATTTTAAGTTGTCTATGACACCTTATGAGATATGACATAAGCATCCTTGTAGATATGATACTCTTAAAACTTGGGGTTGTATTGCTTATGTGAGGATACAAGATCCTAAGAGGCCTAAGGTGAGACCTAGAACTATTACTTGTGTATATCTAGGTAGTGCGGAAGATAGTGCTACAAATAGATTTTTGGATCTTTCTACCAACACAGTAATAGAATCTAGAGATGCATAATTTTTTAAGAATAAATTTATTAAAGATCACAATTTGAATATTTCTAGATCTACAGATATGACTTCAGAATCTCCTGTAGAATCTTCTGATTATAATCCCACACAACTGGATATTGAACCAGTTTCACTTAGAGTGTCTACAAGAGAAAAAAATTCCCAAAAGATTTGGTGAAGAATTTGTTACTTATCATTTAGAGGATGATCCATTCTCCTATCAAGAATCAATGAGATCTAGAGAATCCTTACTTTGGGCAGATGCCACAAATGATGAAATGAGTTCTCGGTTGGAAAACCACACTTGACAGCTAGTCAATTTGCCAAAAGGGGCTAAGGCTATAGGCTGTAAGTGGGTATTGAAGAAGAAACTAAATAGTGATGGATCAATAGCCAGGTATAAAGCATGTTTAGTAGCTAAATGTTATAAACAACAGAGTGGAGTAGACTATTTCGATGTCTATTCACCTGTATGTCATCTATCAACTATAAGAATTCTTCTTGTTTTGGCATCTATTGAACACTTTATAGTGCATCAAATGGATGTAAAAACAGCTTTTCTAAATGGAGAGTTAAATGAGGAGATCTCCATGGAACAATCGGAAGGATATGTCATGAAAGGTCTCGAAGACAAAGTTTGTAAATTAAACAAATCTCTGTATAGTTTTAAACAAGCACCTAAGATGTGGCATCTTAAATTTGACGAAGTGATAAAGAGTTATGGTTTTCAGTCAAGTTATTCAGATAAATGCCTTTACTATCGTTTTATGTCAAATAAGATAGTCATTATTTGCTTGTATGTTGATGACATGTTAATTCTTGGTTCTAATCATTTTGTAGTGAGTGACGTAAAAGCTTCTTTAGCTAAATAATTTGACATGAAAGATCTTGGTATTGTTAATACCATTCTTAGTATTGTTAATACCATTCTTGGTATGAAAGTAAGCTTTGAAAGGCAAGTTATCTCCCTTAGCCAGACTCATTATATTGAGCAGGTACTTTCTGCCTGGGGATACAATAATTGCAAACCGAGTGAAACACCATATGATTATAACAAAAAACTAAGTCCTAATAAAGGTATCGGAGTGGATCAGTTAAATTACTCAAAACTAATTGGTAATCTCATGTATATTATGAGATGCACTAGACCAAACATAGCCTTTACAGTTGGCATGCTGAGTCGTTTTACTAGTAATCCTAGTAAAGAGCATTGGAATACCCTCAATAGGCTGATGAGATACCTGAACGGTACTAAAGATTATGCTCTATGTTACTCTGGTTTTCCTCCTACTGTGGATGGATATTCTGATGCTACATGGTGCTCAGAAATCAGAGAAAGTAAGTTTACTAGTGGATATGTATTCACTTTGGGTGGAGCTGCTATTACTTGGAAATCCAAAAGACAGACTTGTATTGTCGTCTATGGAATCTGAACTTTTTGCTTTAGCCAAAGCCGGTAAAGAAGCAGAGTGGATAAAAGATTTGATTCTGGATATTTCGTTGACTAGTCTAAAGATTAATTCTTTAAGCTTATTCTGTGATGATCAAGCAGCTGTTCAAATCGTCAAAAATACTCTTTTTAATTCAAAGAGAAGACATGTAAGATTGAGACATGCGTTGTTGAATTATCTAAGTGAACATGGAGTTATCACCTTGATCGATGTGAGATCGAAGGATAACATGGCTGATGCTTTTATAAAAGGTCTGCCTAAAGATCGATTATTCAAAACAGTGGGGGAATTGGGGTTAAAGACTATATAGACAAGTCTTAACTTCTATTTACTTACTTTGTTTTTATGTATTTTGAATTATCGAATCTTTCTTTTGTTTACAATATTGATAAGCACAATTTATATGTTTCATCGATGTTTGTGATTGCTGACTAATTTGGAAAAGGTGAGTTGTCTCATTCCATTATTGATGATGATGACTTTAACCTGATTTAATGGTTCTATCTGGGAAGTTTGTGTCATTCCAAATTTGATGATACAATCTAACTCGGTTGGACCATCCTTTTGGTTAAACGATCTCATTCCAAACTTGATGATAGATCAATTGACTTTGAGGAATTGGTAATTGTGACATTCCAAATTGAGACATAGAAATAGTTGTTTGCATAAGAAGCCCGTTGTCTTGTTCTTAATTGAAACTTGATTTTACATGATTAGGTTATTGTAAGTGACTTGACTATTGATCTTGTTCATTGAAACTCGATAATAGTTATTCTCTTATAAATAAACTTAAATTCATGGCTCTTTGCAAATCAAACTGTTTAGGCTTTATTCATAATGTTTATGAAATTAGCTTGATGCTTATGGACAAGATATTATGATGCTTTATGACATTAATATTTGTTCTTCTCTGCTTGATGTTATAATGTTAATTTCCTTAATAGAATTTGACGATTTTAGTATATTATTCAAACAATTGAATTCATAATAATATGAAATTCATATTTGATATTCTACATGGGATGGCAGAGATGGAGGAGAAGCTTAATGTGTGGGAACTTGATGAAGACGACCTACTTGATGAATAAATGTGGCGTTTAGAGTGTGAGAGGACTTGACAGTTCACCTACTATTGCCAATTTTGATGAAGTCCATTTACTTGAGACTTACATTTTGCTATTTTTATTAGTGAACATACTATGGTTATTTCTCATATTTGCAAGGACTTGGACTATTTTGAGTGGCCTATTATGTTGATTGTGAACTAATTCTGAGATTTATTTTAGATTTTAAAATTTTGATGAGTTTAGACAGAATCTAAAACTCAATATATTTATTTTTGGTACGATGATCTTAGAATAGATTCATAATAATGATGATTCATATTTGTTTGAATATTATTTTGTCAACCATATTGGATTGTGCTGTGTGGTGAACATAGGAGGAGATTGTTGGATATATATTAGGAATTTATATATATATATATATATATCAAATAATATGTTCACATACAAGCCCAATAGATAAACCTTATCAAATACGAAAGCTTATCCAATAGTGTTATATTGACTCTAAAGTTTCCTACGCTGGAGGTAACACTGTTGAGCGTTCCAAACTTGACGTCTCTTGGTGTAATACTTCAAGCAACAAAACGCTCTTCACTTTCTCAAACCTATAATCTCCAACAAGAAGTATGTCAAAATAGCCAAGTGAAGCACGGACATTCTACAAGCGAAGTGGGAGAACATGGGTTTGGTTACGCAAATACAGCCGTTCTTTCAAGTGCGTAATAACATTTCCGACCAGCATGGAGAACACAAGCATCATGTGGAGCAACCTTGGTTGTTGGGACTTGAAAAATGATTGCAGAAACTCGTGTCTTGCTTTATGATCCGCATCTCACAAAATAAATGCATTTGTTCAAACGGCATATAGCTATTTGCCAAGTCTTTTGGTGCTTAGACATTGGTTTGGAAGATGACAGAATGGTCGGCGATTTCCTCAACGAGCATTGATGGTCCAGTGACTTCCAAATGCATCAATTTGATTCAAATTGGCACAAGAATCCAAGACCCTACAGACCATTCAATGGAGTCGGCCAAATCGAAGAATTGGTCAATCATATACGTATCGATTATCCCCTTTTCGGCTCCTTTTGTATTCATTCATTATCCTTTTGTATTTAACGCTTTCTGCTTGTATCCGAAACAACAAACAAACGATTTGCGTCTACGCAAATGTCAACAACTTCAGAAAATCACTTGTATCATTCTGGAATATGCCATTTTTCATAGAAGTATGTTGAATACCAAGTCAAGAGACAGTGATTTCAGAATCTCTTTCTGTTGTTTTCTTAAGTTCATCAGCATAAATACAAAGGAATAATCCCAAGTACGTAAGTCTCCACCTGTAACACATGTACAGCTAGCAACAAATATTTATCTAGATCCAATAAACCCCAAGACTTTGGATTAGACAGCAATGGAGATTCCTTCCCTTACTGTGATATTGAGTTCAAACCCCATTGGCAGCACTTCCAAGGGTAAATACCTGAGATTCTCAAGCAGACGGTCGAGAGTGCGTCTGTATATCTCTCAAGGAGGTGACTAGCGGAGGTGTGCGAAACCTAGTTGAGACAACATCTACCGCTAAACCTAAAAAAATGAAAAGGAAAATGTATCGAATTGTTACTAGAAAGTGCAGTTTTTAACCATCATGGTTGGCATAATTAATTGAGGCATAAAGAGAATTTTCAGAGTGTGGTACGATATCTATTTAAATCTTAAAATTGATTGCAAACTATTCCGAGTCAGGTTTAATTGCAGAGGCCATAATGTACGGACTTCATCGGTTTGTGGGATTTGCAGGGTATTTCACGGATGTCTAGATAGCCGAGTTTACAGTCTTGACTCTAGATTATAAAACAATAAAATTAAATAAATAAAACAATTATTTATGTAACGTCTAATGACATTCAGTGGAACCAAAATCATATAAATTTCTCAATCTCGATGGTCATGCCAACTCTTACATGCCACCTTTGAAAACATTTCCAAGTTCGAAACACCCAAAAATGAATCCTCTATTATCATCATCCCTTGCATTTTTCCTTTACTTGTCATCATTTGGCGGAATCCTCTTGGCCTCTGTGCAAGCATTATCAATTAGAGAAGCAAGCATAAGTGATCTCCAACAAGCTTTCGAGCAGAACCAACTCTCTTCCAGGCAACTCACCGAGTTCTACCTCGGCGAGATCCGTCGGCTCAATCCAGTCCTGAGAGGAGTCATTGAAATGAACCCAGACGCGTTGTATCAGGCTGGTAAGGCCGACTGGGAGCGCAAGGCCAAGCCATTTGCTTCGCTGCCCGTCCTTCATGGGATTCCTATCCTACTCAAGGATAACATTGGGACGAGAGACAAGCTGAATACCACGGCCGGCTCATTTGCGCTGCTCGGCTCCGTCGTGGATCGAGATGCGGGAGTTGTGGCTCGCTTGAGGAGTGCTGGGGCCATTATATTGGGGAAGGCTAGCTTGAGTGAGTGGGCAAACTTTAGGTCTTTGACGGCACCAAATGGTTGGAGTGCCAGGGGTGGTCAGGGCAAGGTGAGTTACGATCTTACTATTACCATAATGGGAAAAAGTTATACATGCTTTATATGGCTAGGTTACTCTTAGCAATTTAGCTGGGCACTTACTGAGATGGAAACTAGTAGAGAATGAAGAAGCTTCATGAAGAACTTGTCAAATCATGCAACGAAACCGTAAAAATGTAGAAGTGAAACTTAAATGCAACAATCGGAGAAAGGCAAGCAAAAAGTTTTAGTTTGCAAAGCTCTGAAGGAGGAAATTCTAGGTCTTTCATGCAATGTGATGATTAAGATTGTCTGGTGTCAAAAACCAAGTGAATACTGCCCAAAAAGCTCAAAGGTTCACCCCTAGCACTGGATTTATCTTGCTATTGTTTCACCACAATATCACCTCTTATGTTGCAAAGAAACTGCCTAGTAATGCTTTTACAATAGTCACAAGTTGTATTTTGGAATGGCGTGCAGAATCCATATGTTCTTTCAGCAGATCCTTGCGGATCAAGTAGTGGATCGGCAATTTCAGTGGCGGCTAATATGGTGGCAGTTTCACTAGGCACCGAGACTGACGGATCGATCTTGTGCCCTGCTAGTGTTAATTCAGTTGTCGGCATCAAGCCAACTGTTGGCCTCACGAGCCGAGCGGGGGTTGTTCCTATCACTCCAAGGCAAGACACCATCGGGTACGTCAAGTGCGCTTTTTTTTTTTTCTAAGTGGCTGCATAATCAAGTAAGTAAAACTTGTCATAGGCGGTTGATAGCTCACATAACACATAAGTAAAGCTTGTCATAGGCGGTCGATAGCTCACGTAATACAACTAGTTGATTTTTCATGCAAAATTGATTACTTATTTCACATGGTCATCCGATCTTGTCATCTCCTTGTGTTTTTGTGCTGAAAACTCTATTATATACTGAGTGGTCTCTCAAAGCAATCTCACAATTCTTGATCTGATAGGCCTCTATGTCGGACTGTCTCGGATGCCGTGTACGTTCTTGATGCCATCGTGGGTCATGACTACAATGATGGAGCAACGAGAGAAGCCTCAAAATATATTCCCCAAGGTGGATATAGACAATTTCTCAAAGCTTACGGGCTCCAGGGTAAAAGGCTGGGGATAGTGAGAGATCCCTTCTTTGATTTCACTGATAAGCCCAGCGAAGCTCTTGCTTTTCAGAATCATTTTCAAACATTATTGTAAGAATCAGTTTATCAGCATAGTGTTATAAGCAAGAAACAGAATTGAACTAAATGCCTGATCATTTAAACTTTTTGATACTAGGCAAGCAGGAGCAGTTTTGGTGGACAATCTGAAGATACACAACATTGACATCATCTTGAACGCCACTGCTAGCGGCGAAGCAATAGCCATTTTAGCAGAGTTCAAAATAAATTTGAATGCTTACTTGAAGGATCTCGTGGTGTCTCCAGTGCGTTCCTTGGCAGATGTCATAGCTTTCAACCAGAAAAACACTAAATTGGTAAGCAAGTTTCTTCATAAAGAGCATCTTATACTTCAAAAGTTCAATTTAAGAATGTACAGCTGCTATCATCGATTCAGAAAATAAGTTTTCGACTGATCAGCTCTTCTTCTTCTTTTTTTTTTTTTTTGTGATTTGACTGACCAGCTTTCATTGATAGCATGACGAAACCTAAAAAAGATGAGACGCATAGGCAGAAACTTCCTGAGAGATCACCTAATGCTTCATTTTGATGCAATATCCTTAACCTGATGACATCGGGAAGTGACACACATATGCCTCAATGGTGTCACAGGAACTGACTGATGAAATCGGCCAGAACATCTTTCTAGCATCTGAAGCCACGAACGGGATCGGTGACGCAGAGAAGGCGGCTTTGTCGAACTTGGCACACCTATCAAGTGACGGATTCGAGAAGCTGATGACACAGTACAATCTAGACGCAATCGTCACTCCCGGGTTCGATGTTGCTCCAGTTCTTGCTATCGGCGGATTCCCTGGGATTAACGTCCCTGCCGGCTATGACAACAAGGGAGTGCCATTCGGAATCTGCTTCGGGGGACTGAAGGGTTCGGAGCCGAAGCTGATCGAGATCGCCTACTCATTTGAGCAAGCTACAAAGATTAGGAAGCCTCCCTCATTCAAACCTTGATGACGTGATGCGATTTCTTCCTCTTGTTGAAGTGCAATGCCTCAAAATGGGTGGCGGTGGGACGAAGACTAGTAATAACTCCTTCAGATTCAATATAAAGGCATCTGCTTTGTGCTGTTATGTTGCTTGAGGAAAACAACTATTTTTTTTATGCAAATTACTTTGCCTCTAAAATCTTTTAAAAGTTATGGAATATGTAATTAAAGCTTCAATAATTAAGAAAAAAATTATATGGATATACTTCAAACAGTTGAATATGTTGCGAAGGACTAATTTGGGATTCTATAGCAATCAAATTGTAAAAATCACAAAATGGATAGAAGTAGAAGTAGGGCGCATTTACTAACAGTTTTGTTTTCGTAAATAATCTCTATTTACAATTTTTTTTGTTATAGTAATTGCTAGTGCAACAATAGGAAAACTATATATATATATATATATATATAGAGCGCGTATTGTACAAAACTAATTTTCTTATATATTTCTTTTTTTCTTTTTTTTCTTACTTTTTTTCCTCATCTTGTCGAGGAGATCAACCTAGCTGCCCTTGATGACATGGAGGCCAGGTGAGGCTCGACCTCACCGAAGACCATCAGGGCTTGCTCGAGCCAATCATCGCTGAGGCTAAGCGACCGATCAAAGAAAGAAGAAGAAAAAATTTCAAGAAATTGTTCTTAGGAATAAGCAGTAACTTTCTTTTTACTTCATTCTCACACTATTCCATTATAGGTAAAAAAAATTAACCAACATAATCTGTTCTTTTTATTTTCAAAAACAAAAAAAAATAGAAAAATAACAACGTTATTAAACAGACTCGTAATAACTTAGCCAAATGCCAAATTTTGTCTTAAACTTGGACTAAAGTATGAAGATGGTTTTTTTTTCTCTTTTCAGAAAATGGGCCGAGTATGTTTTTTCCCACTTCAAGCCTATTAAAGACAAAATGCCCCCTTCTTGATCTGATTTCAACTCCCCCCAATTTCAACATACCATTTTATTTTTCCTTTTGGTGCAGCGGTCCAATGGTATTCTGGCCCACAATTCTCCACGGCACACCCCCTCCCCATCAAAGTGGTGCATTTGGGACTTCATTCTTTGAGTGCTTTCTATTAAAGATTGAACTCTAAGACCCAAGTAGAGAAGCAGAATCCCTCGTCATATAAGCCATCACCTTACTGATTGGATCCACGTTTTGATGAGAAACTCGGAGAATCCGTCCGCCGGGACCGTGGATTCGAGCCGAGTAATTAACCGCGGATCAATTCGCACGAATACGTTTACGCTCGCTTTCGAAGATCGAGGCACAGAAAGGCCCCGCCAGTTCGACTCGATAACTAAATTCATCCTGGTCGCTCAAGCCAATCGTGCACATGTTCCTTCCAATTTAATTGAGGCGGACATGCGGTTGGTGATCGCCGGTTCAGTCCGGTTCCAAAGAGGTGGCTGCTGTCGTATCAGCAGCCTGGGTTGGTGGAGGAGATGACGGTAGGTGACTAGAAGACAGTCAAATGGGTAGGAGGAGGAGGAGTCCGATGGAGACAGCCCATGGCCAGAAAGGAGAAAATTCAAAGATGGAGCCCTTTGCCTAATTTCATTGGGTGACTTGGGGCGTCTTTGACAACTCTTCTGTTTTCTGGATTAATTTCTTTTTAGATATATTTTTTTTCTTATTTCTATTATTTGGACAAGTTTCTTTGCAAAAAAAACGTGTCTACTAATAGCTATTCCGGTAATTTAAAAATAAAAATAAAAATGTGTTTAGTACAAAACTATATTTCTTTTTTCTCTTTTTCTTTTTCTTTTGTTTTTTCTTCCTCCAGTCAATTAGCCAAAGACTTGGGCCAATGAGGTTAACCTCGCCATTCCCTGATGACACTGACCTCTCGACAGCAAGCCACCTCGTGCAGTTGCTGCGAGGTCGGCCCTTGCCATGGTGGGGCACGACAGTCGAGCAAGGTCGAACATCGCCGGTGGCTAGGCGAGGCTCAACCTAGAGGTTGACCCTCGCTCAGTCGTGACTAGGTGGGTCTCACCGAGCCATGAAAAGGCCAAACTTAGTCGGGGGCTGATGAGGGAGCCTAAGGTGGACCTCGCTAGCCCGAGTCCTAGCCGATAATCATCCAGTCTATTGTCGGCCGTCATCAAGGCCCGGCTACTGGTTAGTGAAAGAAGAAGAGAAACAAAGAAGGAAAAAGGAAAAGCAAAATAAAAAAAGAGAAAAAGACTTAAGGAGCATGGCGACGCAGGCAGGGATCACTTGCGTGATGGGAAAAGGCGGCTTTAATAGTCCACGACCAAGATTATCTATGAAATTGCTGCACGAGTCCAAGCAAAACTCTTTATCTTCTGACTTAAGGAAAAAGAGGAACTGAAAGGTTCACCTGGCACTGGGCATGCGCACTTCAATTCCTTCTATAAAAACCCCGCACGATGCCTTCTTTTCCCCCATCGACCAACTAGAGCCGAAGTATTCATCGACAGAAATGGGGAAGATAGCTCTTGCTCTTCTCTTCGTTGCCGTCCACGCAGCCCTGGCCTTCGCTCCGACCATGGCCGATGACCCGGAAACGATCGAGTCATGGTACGATAAGCTCTACCAAGCGAAGCCTAAGCTGACCCGGCTCCATTTCTATTACCACGACACCGCCTCGGGAAAGAACGTCACTTCCGTCGAGGTCGCCCGAGCAGCGGTCACGAACCAATCCGCCACCATCTTCGGCCTGGTGAACGTCTTCGACGACCCGCTGACGGAAGGGCCGGAACCTTCTTCGAGGCCCGTGGGCCGAGCTCAGGGGCTCTACGTTGGTACTGGGCTGGAATCTGTATCCTTGCTTATGAACATGAACGTCGTCTTCACCAACAAGAAGTACAATGGGAGCACTCTGAGCATCGCCGGCCGAAACTTAGTCACGGCACCATCCCGCGAGATGTCGATCGTCGGCGGATCAGGCGTTTTCCGGCTAGCGCATGGAACCGCGTTGGCGAGGACCCATTGGGTCAACATCACTTCCGGCAATGCCATCGTAGAGTATAATATAATAGTCATGCACTATTGATTCGCGACATATTGTCAGTACTTCATGCTTGTGATTTGCAATTTGTCTAGATGGCCAGCACATAGATGATGTGCCATAAAAGCAATAATTGGACTCTCAATCAACCTTGTGCACTTCCCTACCCTGCTTGTATCGTAGTCTTGAATAATGTCAATGGAGAAATGCCCCGTCGTCGGCATGTTTCGGTTTAAGATTGCAATCTTTCGTTCCATCTCATTAGTGATAAATTAACGCGTGATGGCTTCACGTAGCATCCCAGTCCACCTTCGCTTGAAGACTCTTGCCCAACTGCAAATCTAACAGACAGAAGAAATTAAGCATGACAACTCGCACTTTCTCCGTACAAAGCGAAACTGAGCTCATAGTCGCTTTTACTACTGAAAATTAATGAAGAATTCTACAACTAGTGACGAGCATGGTCTGGGTGGTTTGGTGCTAAACTCGGAACTAGGACTCAAACCAAGGGACTGTCCAAAAACTTCGAAACAGGCATCGAACCGATCCTAACCAGGAAGGGAACTGGCCAGGCAGCAAGGGAGAGAGCTTGGGTTTTGATTTTGATTTAGGTAATGTACGTTTAGTTTATTTTTCGATTATCGCGATTTTAAAATAGAGACATGGAATGGGTGACTTTGTACATTTGTGTTTTGTGAGCTTTCTTCTGTTTGAATTTGTTAACCTGTGGTTTATAATCTTTTACATAAAAAGTCGATGTCCAGTTCAATATCGGTTGACACCGGTCCCTATCAAAGAACCAGCTCGCCCAGTTCAAAGCCAGATCAATCTAACAAAGAACTAGCAAAATCTGTCAGTTCCTAGGTAAAATCGGTCGCTTCAAGGTTCAACCTTAAAACTGAACCAAACCTGCTCGGTCCCTAGGCTCTCAACCCATGAACATAGCTTCTGGAAAGCAAAACGGTCTCGAACCGAATTGGCAAGGCTGGTTCCCAGATTAACCAAGACCATTGCTCACTCATAGTTATAAGGTGTAAAGTTTTATCATTAGCGTTAATGCACAGTTTATCCCAATCTCCCTAAAAGGAGAGAACTTCGAGAGAAAACCTATCCCGGTGAGAAAGCCAATCTAGTAGAAAGATCAGACTTACCTTTTAGGATAATTATCCTTAATTACTTTTATCCCCACCTCTGGTGTGCTCCCCAAAGCAGGGTTGGCGAAACCTCAAAGGGCTACATGGTTTTGCAATGTCGGAACAACAAGGCATGCGCAACAAAAGAGGAGCCAAGCTAACCTGGAAGGCAGCGCTTAGCTGCGCAATTGTAGCCATCGAACTTCGAGGCCGAGCTGGGTAGGCCATGCTGCTTTGGGTGTGGCATTCCTCCCTCAACATCTTTCCTCTTCATTGGACCCTTTGCTTTCTATACTGAGGCAAGGTGGGCTCAAGCCCCATAAAGAGAGCGAAAAATTCGGCCTGCAACCGGCTTTTGGAAAGATGGACGAGGTCGAAAGGCTATTGGCGGTTTAGGCATTTCACGTTCGACGTCACAGATTCAACGAGAAACCAATAAACTCGACAGGAGTGGCGTGTGAAACGCGGGCAATTTTGTCGAATCTCTTTCTAGGATTATAATTGAAATGTCAAGAAGACCCCTTGAAAAGCCTTCCTAATTTCATGACAGACAACTAAGACTGCACCAAGACAACACCCTGTATAAGTTAAAACAGCTGACCTTCAACAAAGTCTCACGTACTAATAGCACGAGAATGTCTGTTGAGAAATAGCCCAGGAAAAAGGGAAACTGGGGTCGACGCATCATCTCTTCTTCCCCATTCTCTACACGCAACAGCATTTTAGATCAGTTTTCTTTTCCCCGAAGATGTCAGCGGCGCCAGTAAAGTCCACCTACATGACTAAAGAGAGAAGTTGGTGCATGATTAAGTAGCTACCGTTCCTTACCGAGCAATCAACAAATGCAGCAGCCTGAGACCAGTTGCTTAACATCTTCTCACGCAGCACGACACATGGCAATCTCATCATACTCCTCCCCCAACAACTTACATAGCTAGAGCGGCGTTGCCATACAAAAGCATATCTTAAGTTACAGCAAAAACAAAACCAACTTCAGGCCATACTTCATGTCTAAACTTTTCACAGTGAACGTTTCAATTAAGAATGAGAAAGCTACTGCGAAGACTGATTGAAATGCTTCAGCATTAGCCCTTTTTTCATGCGAAACGAAAATGAACAAGATGTAACCTACTATCGCACAATAAATCATTCCACAAGCAACGGAATCTGATACTATTGATGTCAGCTTTGGCTTGCTCATGCTTCACTGAATCAAATGATGCTGGCAAATAATCAATAAAGAACCAGAGACACCAAGAGTTTTCACAATTCTCCAGCCTATTTAAGCGCGGTAAGGAGATTTTAATCATCTCACACCATGTCATCCAAACAACAGAAACAGCTGCAGGGATGCTTGATAAGAGAGCAAGGCAAATCAAAAGGTGAAGCAGAAAAATATCTTCAGGGGGCAGAATAAAAAGAACATCAGTGATTCCTCAACATGAATGTCATTTCAAGAGAATGACTCTAACCGAAACACCATTAAAGAACAGGGAGCGCTTGTGTCCAGTAGCTTCAAGTGAACAAAACTCATCATATCCCAAACTTCTAATGACAAAAACCTAGAATACTATGATCCACATGTCAAGGTGGACTTTCCTGGTCCAACAGAGATGACAAAAACCATATTCAAGTTATTTTCTGTTACCGCATGATGCATGCAGCAGGTATGAACTATTTTTCATCATTGTCCAAGCGGCCATGGTTGAGGAAAATCCATCAACTTCTTGAATAGTGGAATGAGGCCAAGCAGAGCAAGTTGAAGCTGTTCGGAGCTATTTACCCGAACACTGACCTGTCCTGCTCCTCTGTTATTTAGATTTGCACGAGCAATCAGATTTGTAAACCGTCCGATGGGCAACTGAGATTGTATATTGCCACCAACAGCTAGATCCCCATGCCAATCCATAACAGAAAGGCCAAGAGTGAACAGAGAACGACCCAAAGGGTAATCTTTATCTCTCAAGGTGGCATCTAAGCTGCCTCCATAAGCAACTTCACCACGAGCAGTTATAGCACCACCAGTCATAACTAAACGCAACCATTTATTGACGATCAATTTGTCCTCAACTTTCAATCCAGCCGTTAAAGCATCATTCAAGAGAGTAAAGGACAGTCCAGCAGTTGCCTTATTCTTCCTGAAATTACTAAACCTAGTCTCACTGCGAAGAGTATAAGCCAGGTCCTTCCCAACAGTCTGCATATCAAGTCCTAATGAAGTCGATTTTCCTTCCCCGTGTTTCAAGGAACTAGCTACCTCCATTTGGACATTTGCATCCTTCTTATCTTTTGAGACCTGGCCAGAAAAAGAGATAGGTATCTTGTCTTTGACAACAAACAATCGCTCTACATTAATGCCTTCATAACCAACATCATGATCCCAACCATGAGTATCAAGAACAGGCCTTACGAGCCACTGGGTAGAGTTATCAAGATAACGATACCGGTGAGTAGGATTATCAGAATCAAAAGATGCAGGTAAGGCCAAATCTGGCATGGGAACAGGTACAGATGCTGCCCCGCCACTTTCTTCTTCTGCATTTTCAACATATTCACTTGGTTGATCCTTGGCTTCAGCCGACATCTTCTTCATCATTCTTCGTCGCCTTCTCTCTTCTTTTAACTGTTTCTTCATAAAAAGTTTCTCCCTGTATTCTAACTCATCAAAATACGCCTTCTTCTGAGCCCTAGTAAGCTTTGACACCTGGATCTTTGTCAATCGCTTAAATGGCGGCAAGTTATCGTATTCTGATTCATCTTCAGAATCGGATGACTCGTCCAAGTCATCATCCATGCCATCATCATCACCATATTGCTCCTCAGGTAGCTTTGGCTGCGGCCTAGGCTGGAGAAGAGTTGAAAGAAGGAAAGGCAAAGGAGGGGCTCTTGACCTAGATGCAAAAGGCTTCCCAGGTGGACTGTCTTGCAGCTTCAAAAGTGCATTGGCCTCGGCTAAAATTTTTGAAGCAAAGGAAAGCAGCAACAGATGAGGCTTCCAAACCTGACCATTCGGCAACACTCTCTGTCCAGCCCTATTTGTCCTGCATGCCGAGTGGTTTTCCACCAAAGAAACAGGATTCATAAGCCGCATGTCCCCAGCTGCCTGACGAATTGCTTGCTGCACGACATGCGATCGCTGAGTGACAAACATGTCATAACTAGAAGCAGTACCATTTGGCCCATCAGGTGGAGCTGATGCTGCATGTGTTAGAACCACAATTGCATTAAACCATATAGAGGGTCCAAATATCTCAGTAATTGTGTGCAAAAGCGGCATATCGCCAAGATCCCTGCTTTGCATGTCCAAGCGGTCAAGATACAGCACGATATCAGGGGGAGTCTTTTTAATGAATCGCTTAATAGAATGAAGGATCTTCTCATTTTGGCGTTGATCCATCAAAGAAGGCAGAAGGCCCGGTGTGTCAATGATGCGCACCTTAATCCCCTGAACAGTTCCTACAACATCTTGAACTTTCTTAGTGCCTGTGTCAAAAGCATCAGTGCTGAACTTCACTTCGTCAAATATAGAGTTGATTGTCGCACTTTTTCCCACACCTGTCTTCCCCAAGACCATAATAGTGCAAGAAAAATCAAGTGGTTCCTGCCCAGATGCCTCAAGCTGCTCTGCCATGGCACTTGCGCGATCAAAACTGAAGGCACCAACACGGCCCCCATTTCTTCCCCTAATCTGCTCTGCTAGTCCCAGCCTGTACAGGACCTGCGCCACAACAACATTATGGGGAGTCTGCCCAAGTCGATGCGCAAGACGCAAGAATTTAACACGTATCATCTGGAGTTGTTCACGGGTCTCATCATGATCCTCAGACTCCCCATTAGCAGGCTCCTCAATATGCTGTGCTTGTGCACGAGATTCAGCTCCATTAACACGCGGTTGCTGAGACACCCGAGGTGCAGGCTCCAGCAAAGGAGCAGCACGGCCAAGGCCAGCAGGACGAGCAGGTACTGAAGCATGATTCATCGATCTTCCAGATGATGCAACTCCTCCTGCAGCCTGTATACCATTTTCCCTGATTACTTTCTTACCATCATCCCCACTATCTGAATCCTTCTTTTCAAGCTTCTCTGCTGGAGTGTGATTGTAATGATTTCCACGGACATTTTCAACAGTATGCTGAGCATGAGAAGTCACGTCCTCTTTGTTACTTTCAGTCATTCCAGCCGTAGTCAAGATCCTAGATTCATGAGTAACTGACTCGTCTGAGGTAGAAGAAGGCCTGTCACTTGAAGTTGCATCCTGCTCAGAGATTTCCCCCTGAAAGGAATCTGATCCATTAGTAGCATCTTTAACCTCCTTATTGATGTCATTCTGATATTCTGTATCGACACTGGAACAAGACTTCATCACTTCTCTACCATCATCATGATGGACTGAGTCCAAGCTAGCTGTCACACTTGCGGGTTCGACATTCACGTGGACTTTGCTTTCTGTAGCCAAAGTAGCACTCCCTTCATCAAGATCATCTGGATGATTAGCAGCTGGAGCAACTTCCAGATCCCTGTCAATGGTAAGTTTGCCTTCAGTTGCCTCAGTGTCTACTAATTCTTCACTCTGATCATTTGCATATGGAACCTCCTCGCTAGAAGTTCCCTTCTGATCAGTGTCCAGAAGTCCTTCCACACTGACATTCCGATTCTCCAATTCATCTTCGGTCCCCTTGTCAAGCTTTCCGAGAACTACACCAAGCTTCGGAGTGGACTCATCCACATCATTGTGCATCTCTTCAACTACATGAAGCTCAGCTATCTCCCCGACAGCATCCTCCCAATTACTTACCAATCCATCATCCTCTTTGATTGACACTTTCTCACGAGTACCTCCCTCGTCAACTCCATCTGCCACCAGAGCACCAACAATGCTCTCCCCGTCCACCAAACCTTCTACCTTCTCTTCAGCATCGACCTTCTTAACTAACTCCTCAGGTTTTTCGACTTTTGCCAGTGTGCCAATCGCCTCCTCGAATTTTTCAACCTCATGTCCCACACTAGCATTCTCATTAAGAACATCGCCACCAGGACCAACACCCGTGATATCATACGAATCAGGTCCATGTACACCAACACCCAAAACTGGCTTCAAACCTTCCTCTCGTGAGTCATCATGGGCATCCACCACATCCTCAAAAACCTCTTCTCCTTCATCGACCTTCAAATCATTCTGCACCGAACCTCCCCTCTCCCCTACTCTCTCCTCCAAAACCCTAGCTTCCCCATCGGCTTGCCCTTCCGTGCGCAGACCATCAACATCCCGGTCAGCATATTCCATTATCGATTCCTCGTCAGGCCTCACTCTCAAAACCTAGATTCAATAACACCCGAAAGAAATCATCTCAGAGGACGCGCAATCAACCAACACCAAGCAAACAAACAAGCAAACAAAAAACCAACCCACTTCACCAATGAGAAACCCAATTCACAAAAATCGAACACAACAAGGGAATCCCCAATTCACCCGTCAGCGCCACGAAAAAAGAAACTACGCACAAACACAGACGCACCCTCCACTGAACACAGATAACGGAACTCATTTCAATTCGCGCGGCCATATCTAAGAATGGTTTTCGCTAGGGTTCTACAAACAACACCGAAGCTGCCGGAGCGACGAAACCGAAGCGATAGTCAAACGGAAAAGCTAAACAGCTATCCAATTGCAGAAAGCTCACCTGGTTCCGAGGATTTTAGAGAGAGAGAGAGAGAGAGAGAGAGAGAGGTCTCTGCTTGCGTGTGTGGCTCTGTTGTTTTCAGTGACAGATGAAATGGAAAGATTTGGGGGAAAAAGGTTAGGGCATCTCCCCTTCCTCCTTGTATCTTCGTCTCTCTCTCTCTCTCTCCGAATCGCTCCTCTTTTCCCACCCCTGTGTTTTTTTTTTTCTAACCCCTCTGCGAATTTCATCTTCCGGTAAGGGCGCCATCGACGGCTGAGACAGCCCCGTGGATCGATCGGACGGCGCACAGCTGCTTACATCGGTATCATCGGGGAGGACGCCGCAGTCATGATGACGTGGACTCGAAGGGGGAGAATGAGGGGGCCCCACCTGTGTCGCGAGCACGGGCGTATGAGGGAAGGGGGCTTGTCACGTGAGTCACGTGCTGGGGTAGAGTAGAATGTGGGGGAGGGCCGTAGAGAAAATCAGAGCCGCAAAAGTGTAATCGAGTCGAATTGAATCGACGCCACTGGTGATTCGAGCTCGATCGGTGGTTCAATTTCAATCAGGGATTACAATAAATTCGACTACCGCTCCAATTCGATCGGAGCTCAAACAATAAATCTGAAAAAAGATTAGAGTACTTACATAGTATATATTAAATTACGAGCATACTCTTAAGTTTCATTCTAATAAAGTAAATTTCTAAGTCGAGCTCGATCGAAGATGAACAAGAATAGCTTATGACTCGTGCACGATTAATACGGGATGAATTTGACTCGTCAGTAAACTAAAGCATTCATTTTTTGTTTGCCCTCTCGTGAAAACATTCGGCTTCTTTTATAATTGTAGCACATATATTACTTGATGAACTCGACTTACAAGTGGGGCCCGGGTAATCAATTATCTCTGCAAGTGTCCTCCAGTCACTTCACAAGCTCTCAAGTCATGATCATACGACGATCCAGACGACACGACAAGAGACCGAGAAAGATCGATACTTGTGTCTTTTTTTCATAGCATGCTGCATCCTCGAAAGTCATGCGTTCCAAATACAGTGATCTACATAAAAAAGAAAGCTTCGAGAACCATAGTTTATACAAAACGACGTGCCTTGCGTCATAAATTGGAAAGGAGCAATACCAACTCCCTAGAGACAACCTTACCTCAGTGACTCTCTTCACCATCTTCAAATGAAAGAGAGAGACAGAGACAGAGACAGACACACAGATGAAGAGCATCAGTTGGTCCTGTGTTCCTGAACTTCATGCGTAAGATAAGAAGGTATTGTCGTCGCGCGGACAAATCTCCGACCAATCTTGAAACCACCAAGTCGCTACGCATCCAAACGCAAAAATCCCCGGAAATCGCTGAAACCCAACTTGGGCCCGCCCGCTTGGGAGGAGATGTTCTTGATTAGGGTGAGCTTGGAGTGGCGCTAATGGAGTTTCCTAGGCGGAGCGCCACCACCAACCACCACCCATCTCCCCTGCACATCACATGGGTGGGTTCATCATTCTTGGTCGCTTCGGCTTGTCTGGGAGAAATAATTTGCGGAGACCATCATCACCCACGTGAAGGTGTTTGATCAAAGTACGAGCAATTTGGATCGCTTCCCATTGCCTCAATTACCTTTTCGTGGTGCGTCTTCTGATTGGCTGGTTTCCTTTTGTGTGGAACGAGATTGGATCGGAGGCCCGAAGAGACGGTGTTTTGTCGTCTCCCCTAATTTTGGAGTGGCGAAGAGATGTAATCGAGTCGAGACAGGTCGATGGGGTTTATGCCGATTGAATGATGTGACCACAAAATCAATGGGTCAGTCGTATCGAGCTTCGACATGATTTCTCCCTTGAAACTGCGAATTAGTTTCACCTTCGAAATCAAGCTACCTTAGTTTAAGAGTATTGGGTTTTAGTGGGTCTTATTTAGTGGCAATTCTGAAATAGCCATAGCTTGACATTGGTGGGCCAATTTTTAGTGACAATTTTTGCAAATTGCAATAAAAGATAGGCTACTAGTGGTAATTACTAAAAATCGCCCCTAAAAGTTGTATTAAAATATCCCCATAAACAGTTTCACCAGATCTCCTCTCATTCTATCCGCAATTTAAAACCCTAAAAGACAATAGGATTTGTTTTACACATATGAACGTCTTGACATAATTTATAAAGCAATAGTTTTAGGAAGATCATAAAAAAAATTCTAAATTAATTGTATTTTTATTAATTTAGTTTTAAACATTTTAATTTGAACGATTAAATCCTTAACTTTTTGATAATTTATCAATATAATCCATCTAGTCAATTTTAGTCAGCGTTCACCTATATGGACTTTGACTGTCTTACATGGTGCGAACGACCGACAATGATATGAATAATTTTTTTAATTTTTAATTTTTATTTTCATTTTCATTTCATTTCATTGTATTTTCTTTCTATTTTTTTTCCCTTTTCCTCCACCAATCACCAATCCATGGCGTTGGACAACGATTGGCCAAGGTGGCAACCAATGAGGATCACCCTCACCAAGATCTAGCCAAGGAGACCTCGCGAGACTTGCCCTTACCAAAGGCAATGGGGTCGATTTTACTAGAGGCTTGCAAGGCTAGCTTTGTTAGGTTAGCAAGGTGAACCATCACCTATTGTTGCCTATGGCTAGTCACCAACCATCATTAAGGCCAGCAAGATTAATGGAGGAAGAAGGGGATAAATAAAATAATAATATTGTCAGTTAAGAGTGAATTATTGCAAGTTCGTTATAAGATTTCAGATTCCATATGTGTGTTATTTGGAATTTACCCATCCAAATTGAAACTTGAAATTTACCTTACCATGGAACCTAGAACCTATCATGTTCTAGGGTTAGTTCCAAGATTTAACATGTCTCATCGGTTTTTCTAATTGAATAATTGTAATGAATAATCATCTCTAATGACCATCATTTACTGGTACAATCCATCGACTATAACTTATATTTAGATGCATAAAGAATACAAAACATTAATAAAGAAAAGGTTTAGTCGAGGATATGGCTAGCAATGCAAATCTAGACTAGTGATTCCAAATTACCAATCATTATCCGACACGATGAAATACTATAAGATTGCATGAAAACATAAAACCAAAAAAAAATATTCAACAATATAAAACAAAAAATAAATAAAACCTTATTTTAGGTTTTTAGTTTCAAGTCCAAGAACTTGGAACCTACCCATCAAAATAGGTTCCTCAAAATTTGGAACGTGGAACCTACTCTACACACCTTGGAACCTAAAACATGATCAATTCTTATCGATTCGATATTTTCTAGGTTCTCAATTCTACCCTGAAATTATGCTTACCTCTAATGTCCGCAATCATGTCATGGAGGATAGTTGGAGTTCATATTAGCGATTTATTAGCAAATTATACAAAAACCATTGATGATTAAATTAATCAAATTAAAAGATTTAGGATTGAATTAGTACAAAAGCAATATGTACATGATTTTTTTTCTAATTTTTCCCGTCCCTTTTCATCAAGATGGAGAAGGATGAAGTTTCTTATCATTTAATTGAATCTACTTTCTTTTATCCATCCATTAACAACAAATAACATAAAATCTCAAGGGAGAGGACGAAAGAAATTACTGAAAATAATCTAATCATAACTCAAATCGATAATAAAAAAGAAAGAAAGTATTTTTGTTCGAAAATGCAGGTCAAAGGACGAGAGAAGAGCATCGTGATTTTCAACCCAGAGACAAGCCTTCCCAAGTTGGTCCCTTCCATGTCTCGCCAAAAGGTCCAAGCAGTGATTAGCTTCCTTCCCAAAAGATGTTGCGGTAATCTAACCAAGGTGGTACGTTTTTTTTTTTTTCTAGCCAAGTATCCTATAAAAGCAATTCCAATAAGTACAACATGGAAATGAATATAATTCCATGGGAAGTCCATGTAGTTTGAAATTGATTCATCAAAAATGATAACGGAGAAGTTCATGAACTTCGATACATTGGTTTGCTTGTCAACAGATTTCCTTTTTTCAAATGCTGTAGTAAGAACAAAATGTAAGCTCGGATAAAAAGAGATGATTTCGAGTTATGATCTAACCCTTTGAAAAAAAAAAATTGAATGAAAGTGACGTCCAAATAATCCGACGCTAAAAGAAGAAAATCTCATTCCCCAAGCCAAAAACAATAATACATTTGTGAATAAGCAAGCTAAAAGCATTTGGATTTTCTTTTTCAATTTATTTGAGATGTGTTTATTTAGCAAAACTTTGAGTTTAAAGTTTCAAAGCACATTTTACACGTTCGATTATAAACCTTAATAGCCTATACATAAATTTTTTCACATGGTATTTCCTAACCTTAATAGTTTATGGACCCCAAGCCTATACATAAAATGTACGCAATATCCGAACAAAGGGGAAAAAAAGAGCGCATAATCAACGTAATGCCCGCACAAAGCGTGAGCTGATATTGAACATTTCTACAATTATGGACCGTTTATGTCATTTTCGATTATTGAAACGCCTTTGTTTAAAGAGGAGTTCGTTAGATGTTTCGGTTCCATGTGAGCCCACTGATTTCAGCCGTACAATGCGTGGGCCCGTAGTGGGAACCACGTGATCTTACTGCTCTGATCAACTGACGTCATGAGCAACTCGGAGCCTGCAAGTGTTGCTCTGTATTTTATTCCGCCGCCCTCCTCTACCGCTGACGTGGCGAAATGGTATTGGCGGATATCTGGAAAGCCCCCACCAACTCCAGCGGCAGCGGGCCCATGACCGCCAGTGCGCCGCCACCCCCGCCCCGAAAATCCACCCCACTCCAGCGGCGATGCCCGCCGGACACAATCGCATACCACAGGCTGCCGCCGCCGCCGCCCCCCGAGCAAAACCTAAATGAAGAATCTTCACCCGTCTTCACTTCTCATGGTTTCTCTCCCCAATGCCCCCTCTCTCACCTCCCAAACCTCTCCGTCACTTCCCATACCGTCCGAATCCGAGAATACGACCCGCCCGTGACCCGGGCCCTCGCTGCGTCGTCCTTTCCCTCCTCAACCTCTGTTCTCGAGGTCAACTCGCGGACGCCGTTGACTCCCTCCGCCGCCTGGCCCTCAAAGGCGTCCTCTTGCCCTCCAACGTCCTCGCCCACTTGATCGATCAATGCGGCACCGCCGGGTCCCTCGAACAGGGGAAAGACGTGCACCTGCATTTGAAGCTCACTAGGCTGAAGAGACCCGGCACGTTCTTGTCCAACCATTTGATTGAAATGTACTTCAGATGCAATGACGAGGTCGCTGCGCGCAAGGTGTTCGACAAAATGCCGGCAAAGAATGTATATTCGTGGAACAACATGCTCTCTGGGTATGCCAAGTTGGGTAGGATGAATTTGGCGAGGAGGCTGTTTGACAAAATGCCCGAGAGGGATGTCGTGTCATGGAATACCATGGTGATGGGGTATGTGCGGTGTGGGTATGGTGATGAGGCAGTGAGGCTGTATAGAGAGTTAAGGCGGTCGGGGATTGAGTGCAGCGAGTTTAGTTTTGCAGGCATTTTGACTGTTTGTGTGAAGTTAAAAGATTTGTGTCTTAGCAAGCAGATTCATGGGCAGGTCTTGGTTTCTGGCTATTCATCCAATGCGGTCATCGTCAGCATTATAGTTGATGCATATGCAAAGTGTGGGGAGATGAGTGACGCAAGGAGAGCATTTGATGGCATGCGAATGAAAGATATTCTTGCTTGGACCACATTGGTCTCTGGATATGCCAAATGGGGAGACATGGAGGCTGCTACGGGAATATTTGATCAGATGCCTGAAAAGAACGCCGTTTCTTGGACTGCATTAATTGCTGGATATGCTAGAAATGGTTTGGGTGATATCGCGCTTAAGTCATTTTCAGAAATGATAAAACTTCACCTTAAACCTGACCAATTCACTTTTAGTAGCAGCCTGTGTGCTTGTGCTAGCATGGCCTCATTGAACCAGGGTAAACAAATCCATGGCTTCTTAATAAGGACTTACTTTAAGCCCAATACAATAGTTGTCTGTTCTCTCATTGACATGTATTCTAAATGTGGTCTTCTGAGTTCTGCTAGGCTGGTTTTTGATCTTGTGGGTGACAAGAATAACGTGGTTTCGTGGAACACTATGATATCTGCCTTAGCACAGCATGGCCAAGGTAAAGGTGCAATAGAGATGTTTGATGACATGATTAGGTTGGGCATTAAGCCAGATAAGATTACTTTACTTGTCATTGTCAATGCTTGCAGTCATTCTGGTCTTCCAAAGGAAGGACTGCGTTTGTTTTATTCCATCACACACGATCATGAAATTTCTCCAGATCAGGAACATTATGCATGCATGATTGATCTCTTGGGGCGAGCTGGTCTGTTTGACGAGGTAATTAACCAGATCCAGATGATGCCTTTTCCACCGGACGAGCGCATATGGAATTCCTTGCTCTGTGTGTGTAAGATACACTGCAATCTGGCTTTAGGAAAAGAAGCAGCTGAACACCTGCTTGAGTTGCAACCGAGCTCTCCTGAAGTTTATATATTTCTGTCAAGTGTCTATGCATCACTTGGGAAGTGGAAATTGGTAGAGGAAGTTAGAAAACTTATGCGGGATAGATGTGTAATGAAAGATCGAGCTGTCAGTTGGATAGAAGCCGATGGTAAGGTGCATTCTTTCTCCAGTGCAGATGACTCGCATCCTTCAAAAGAAGAAATATATTCGATGTTGGATCAGGTTGCTATCCAGATGGAAGAAGACTAGTTACAACTCAATACTCAATAGTCACTGTATGTAACCTTAATCCTCAGACAGCTCGCGCTCGATCAGGGATGATGATACTTTGGTTGAAAAGATGAACCTCTAATTTTTGTTCTCTTGAGCTAGGTCAGGGAAGATCATACTCTGGTTGGAGAAGATCAACCTGTAAATTTTGTGCTCTTGACTTAGGTGAAGTCCTACAGCAATATCAATTCTTTTGATGCTAAGAGCCAGAGAGTTCCTGAGTGAACTTGTAGTATACTCGAGAATCAACAAAGTTTTGACAGGCTGCTGAAGATTTTTGTGCTTTTAGGTCATCTTTATTTACCTTCTTTTGTTGTTGTACTTCAAATAAGAAATGAAAAGATTTTCTAGGTTTACTTATGAGAATCCGGTCACCAAACTCCTTATGCAATCTTTATAATCTTCTCTTTGTGTTGGTCCTCGACAACCATAAAGGAAGTGGGGCACTACTCTGTATAATGACTATACTTGTGGTAAATGAGATGGGAGTGATACCTGTACTGTGAATTCCCCATTGAGATGACAATCAAAGTTTTCCTCCTGCCTACCTGGACATGAATCATGGCTAACGGTTTCGAACGTGATTATGTGGTCGGTAACATGTGATCCTTGTTCTTGTGGGAGTATGAATTTGCATCTGTCAGCCAATGGTTTGCTTTAACGGTCGATCAATGAGAAACTGTGATGTCAATTCAAGCTCCTAGTTGCTGTCCATCGCTTTCCTGTCTTATTGGAAGAAATGTGGGGATGCTCTTCGTTTATGTGTACTCTCGCCTCATTGCACATATCCGAGATAGACTGTTAGGCAGTCCATTTCATTGGACATGCATAGGCCACAGAGTGTTTGGCGCAATTACCTCCGATCCGATGTTGAAACTAGAGCAAACCATTGCAGGGACCAACTATATGTTCCAGGTGGTCTAACGGGTAGCTGAGGAAATTCGAGATTGCCGGCAATGGAAGTTGGTACTGTTCTTCTGTGAAGTTTAACCTTAAACAAAATATGAAGCCCTGCTTCTCACCTACAATGGATCGTTGTAAGGGACGTTACAAGCACGCTACTCAGACATGGATTCTACAAGACCATGATGTCCTATGTAACTGAGACAATGCTTCCATATGTAATTCCCATGTAGTAAAACTTGTTGTATAATTCTGTTCCGTGGCCCGCATTCAGCTAATAAGCATTGCTTATTAAACTGTCATTTCCAAGCTAGATCTCTTATTGGGTTTAAGTTTCAAAACATGATTAAAAATAGAGAAATATATTCTATAACACAACCTCAAAATCTCATTAGTTTAAAGGTTAAAAAGTACATAAAGAGAGAGTATAGTATTCCTCAAATATAAAAAATTTCTTCTGACAAAGAAATCTACTACACGTGATATATATTTTAGTATTCAATAGATTATTGCAAAATTTTGTCTAGGCAGTGCCATTTAGTAAATCGATTTCTTTCTTTCATTTACATGGATATTAAATAGAACGTACAGTCCTACTAGCTCGGTATTATATGTAAAAGCTTTCCAACTGCGAATGTACCTTTAAAGTTACAAAAATTAAAGTCACAACTTCATTTAGATCAAATAGTTCATACAATTTAAAACGGTAACTATAACGGTCTAATAAATTCACTTTGATTTCAAAATCCCAAATTTAGTAGATCGAGTGATGAGATCAGCTAGATATGGTTATGAACTTATCAACGCCTTAAAAATCACTTCAATTTGAGTTTTCACAATAGAGATACCATAACTTTTTACAACGGCCATTCATTTTGCATGTTTTTTGGAAATCTAGTGTCCCAACTCTTTTTCGGTAATTGGCTACATTGCTAGAAATTGCAAGTCGCAATCTTTTTGAGGGAAGCGAGAATTGTGTCAATTGGATGTCTGGCTCGAAAATTACAATAGTTAATATTTGGTGAAAATTTTAGAAAAATACTTTATAAAATTTTCATAAGACGAAGATGCCATCACAAGGGATGTTAGCCATAGCTAAGTGGTCGACAACCACCACGTGTCATTTGAACATTGGCCCAGCGCGACGACAATGAGCCTGTGTGAGGACACATAGTCCCGGGCCGTGGCTGGCCAATTGTGCGTTAGGTGTCATCTGCCTAGCACATGACTAAGCCTACCCCAGCAAGCAACGAGAATGACTCGTGAGGAGCGCACCTAACTACACGTTGCTTATAATGCCTTGAATTAACTCACTGAGGTATTGTTCACTTCAACCCGTCTTATACCAAGTCTCACAATTTTCTCTTTTGGTGTACCACTCTTGAGAAGGTAAAAGCTAAGTGTTACAGTTACGTCAAAATGCATCTATGTGAGTTAATTTTAATATTCACACGTATATTTCAGAGTCGCTAATTATTGTTCGGTGTATAGTTCATTTCATTCTTGACACCTTTGCGATTCTGAAAGCCTACCAGGTGATGCTCCTTGTCTAAGCTCTTTGGCCTTAGTGACCACTCCTTGCCCTCATCAAACTAGATCGTTATAGGCCTACCAATTTTCGTTTGGTTCATCCCTGAACCCTGATACCCACCAAAGGTGATCCCGTTGGATAACATATAATGACACCCTAGATTGACTCACTGAGTTATTGTCCTCTTTGACCCATCCAATATTGAGCTCATGGTTTTGCCTTTTAGAATACATGTGGATATCTTCCAAGGAAGTCACCCGTCTTGAGAATGCTTTCATCTGAATATATTTAACTTTGGAGCTCTAAAGCCAAGCATTGTCGTTACGTCAAAAGGCATATTTGTAAGTTAATTCCAATTTTCACACACGCGAGCTCGCGCACGCGCCCGCCCGCGCCCGCGCACGCACGCACGCACACGCGCGCACACATATATATCCTAAAATCACCTTCCCTCTATTCGTCCACAATTTGGCTCATTTATGCCCTCTTCACAATCCTAAAAGCATGCTAGGAGGCACTTCTTGTTTAGCCCTCTAATTTCGATGATCACTCTTGGCCCTCGTTGAATCGAATTGTGACAAGTATTGTGATACCTTGGATTAACTCACTAAGGTATTATGCGATTTAGTCCATCTCATACCAAGCCTAATTTTGTCCTTTAGCATACAAATAGGTACCTTCCCAAGAGGTCCCCATCTTGGGACTACTCACACTTGAGTACACTTAATTTTGGAGTTCCAAAGTCAAGCATTGCCATTACATCAAAATGTGCCTTCATGTGTTAATTCCAACTTCTATAATACATACATACATACACACATATACTATGTATATATATTCCAAATTTGCTCTATCATGTTTGATGCACAATTTGGTTGATTCATGCCCTCTTCGCCATCCTAAAAGTCTATTAGGAGCCACTCATTGTCCAAATCTTCTAGCATTGGAGACCACTCCTACACTTGTCAAATCAGGTCGCTATAGGCACAATATCTTTGCCTAATTCATCCTTAAACCACACATCTATTGGAGAGGATCCTGCTATAATACCATATTGTGATGCCATGAATTAACTTATTGAAGTATTGCCTATTTTGACTTGTCCTATACTGAGTTTCATGGTTTTATCCTTTGGCATATATATGGGTACCTTCCTAATAGGTCACCCATCTTAGGAGTTCGCCCACCTGAGCAAAATCAACTTTGGAGTTTCATAGCCATGTACTACCATTATGTTAAAGGAATGTGCCTATGTGAGTTAATTCCAATTTTCACATGTATATCTAAAATCACTCTTCACTTGTCTAGTGTACAATTCGGTTTATTCTTGTTGTCACATTTTGTCTGTCAGGAGTTGCTCCTTATCCAGGCCATCTACCCTTGATGACCACTCCTTGTTCTCGTCAGACCAGATCATTACAAGTCCACCAGCTTTCATGTGGTTCGTCTCCAAACCATACACCTACTGGAGGGGGTTACACTCTAATACCATATTGTGACATCTTTAAATTAACTCGTTGAGGTATTGTCTTCTTTGGCCCCTCTCATACCGAACTTCATGATTTTGTTTTTTGGCATATAGGTGATCACTTTCCCAAGAGGTAACCCATCTTGGGATTACAATCCCATCTTGGGAGTGTATTCATATGTGCACACTAATTTTGGAGTTCCAAATCTAAGTATTTCCCTTATCTCAAAATGTGCATTTGTGAGTTTATTCTAATTTTCACATATATATCCCATAGTCACTCTTTCTATGTTTAGTCCATAGTTCAGTTCATCCATTTGCCCTTCGCCATCTTAGAAGCTTGCCACTAGGTGCTCCTTGTCTAAGTCAGGCTAGCGACTGCTCCTCGCCCTCATCCAACTAGGTCATTACAAACTTACTAGCTTTCGTCTTGTTTGTCCTTGAACCACACACTCAATGTAGGAGGGCCCATTTTTTATACCATATTGTGACGTCTTAGATTAAAAGTCTCTGAGATATTATCTACTTTGGCTCGTCTCATATCAAGCTTTACAGTTTTGTCCTTTGACAAACGGGTGGATACCTTCTCAAGAGGACATTTATTCTAAGAGTGCTCCCATTTAATCACATTTAACTTTGGAGTTTCAAAGTTAAATATTGTCTTTACGTCAAAAGTAGCCTTTTTGAGTTAATTCTATCTTTTACATATATATTTATAATCGCTCTCCATTTGATGCACAGTTCGACTTAATCCTGCCCCCTTCGCCATTTTTAAAGCTTGCCAAGAACTACTCATCATCTAGGCTCTCTAGTCCGGACGACCACTTTCCACCCTCTTCAGGTCGAATTGTTGCACTATTGGTTGGACTTAGGTTCTTGCCAAGCCCAAGTTACGTTGAAACAAGCTTTTTAATTCGAATTTTCCTTCCTCCTCACTTGTGCATGGTTTTGGGCACATTTCACATCCTTCACCTTATGGCAAGCATATTTTTTGGGATAGAGACATCATAAATGTCATAATTTTGGTACGGCACTCACTTAGCTACTCTAAATTTTTTCGATCAGGGAATTGGATTTGTCCCAATTCATTATTAGTACATGCAGTGTGTGGATTGACAATGGATCCATTTTTGTTTGATTAGATGCTTCTTGGTTGGACCAGATGCATCCCCATTGTTTCGATATATATGATGTGTGTGTCCTTTTTACATGTTGGACTGGATGAATTCTTATTGTCATGATGCACACAAGTTGTGTTGTCTGTTTTCATGTTAGGATTGGATTCATGGCCACCATTTTGATATCCACAAGGTGTCTCATCTATTTACATATTGGACCAAATTCCTCTCTAATTTTTGATTTAGAATTTTGACTATACACGAGGTCTACAGATTGCGTATGTTATTTGGACTGGATACATCCCTTTTTTTTCAAGTGTAATTTGATTACTTGATCCATTGCTAATTGAACTTGGACCTAGATTTTTAATTGACGTCTAAGTGATTAGTTGACTTCATTGAAGAAACATTCTCAAGGAAATTTAATGATTCCCAAACTCTCATTGGCATAATACTTACTATAAAAAGTGTAGATGTTTGTATTGACTATTGAAGACTATGTGACATTCATTATGTGATTCATTGAAAGAAGATAGCAACATATCCTTGCACGACATGTCCATGAACATCTACAACTGACTATGATAGTCGAGTAGTGATGATTTTTACGTCATTTATGAGGATATCTTGTCGGTGATGCATGACAGTATATGAGGATTTTCGTTGGAGACTTAAAATGTCATCGTTGATGGCTGGAATAAAACAGCAAAAGAACCGGTAATTGTTAGAGAAAGGGATATAGGTTTTGCAAGAATTGTTAGAGCAAATTGCAATATGATAATAGTGAAGAACCATTTTTGGAAGAGCTTGCTGATGTTGGGGAGAAAGCACTATGTGGAAGTCTAGCTTCAGAACAGCAAGTAGTGAAGGATGCTAACGACATTTTGCTTTTCAAGATGATCTTCAATGGGAAGATTGAATATCTCTATAAAAGAGAAGATTGTTGAAGCCTAAGTGGGTTGGATAAAAAAAACTCTAGACCAGCTAAAAGTGTTTAACATTGTATTCAGATCAAATAGTGTTTCATTCTTGAATAGTTTTTTGGTTGCATTGTCATCATGAGAAGATGTGTACACATCTAATAGCAGCATTTGAATCTTGATAGTGTGATTTCTAATCTGATAGGATGAGTGTTAGCTAATTGTTACTTATGTTTGTAATTACTAGTGCAATCTAACCCAACCTGTGACTGTGAGTTTAGGCTTAGTGAATAAGCCGAACCATTATTTATTGCTATGTGCTATATTTACTTTCACTTTTATATGATCTTTATACATTGGCACCACCTGATAATCCTAATATCAGTATCTCCCAATTTCCTAAGTATTGGTTGGTGATTTTCACAAAATCTTCAAAACAACCCATTCACCCTAATCTAGATTCACTACAAAAAATAAGGATTTAGCTACAAAAAATTAGTGACGAAAAATACTTCGTCACTAATTCTAACGAAATTAGCAGTGAAAAAAAATTTGTCTCTAATTATCGACAGAAAAACTTTTGTCACAAAATGCGTCACTAATTAGCGACGGAAATAAAAATTCGTCTCCAATTAGTGACGGAAAAATATTTATCACAAAATCCGTCACTAATTAGGGACAAAAAAATTTCCATCACAAAAACTGTTGCTAATCAGCGATGAAAAAACTAGACGTCGCTAATTAGTGACGAAAGTAAAATCCATTGCAAATTTTGCCACGAAATAAAATTTGGTTGCTAATTAACGAAGAAAAAAAAATATTTGCTGCCAAATTAGCGATGAAAGTAAAATGTCGTAGCAAATTAGCGACGCATTTTGCGACAAGCAAATTAGAGATCAAAGGATAAATCCGTAGCAAATTAGCAACGTATTTTATGAAGAATTTTTTCCCTCACAAAATTTTGCAATGAAAGTTTTTTCCATAGCAAATTAACGACGGAAGGAGAAAATATGTCGCTAATTTGCTACATATTTTGCAACGAATTTTTTTCCCTTAGTTTGCCACGGAAATTTTTTCCATAGCTAATTTTGCGATGGAAGGAAAATTCGTAGCAAATAGCAACGGATTTTGCAACGAATTTTTTTAAGTTTTTTGTGTAGCAAATTAGCGACAAAATTAAAAATCAGACGCTAATTTGTTACGGACTTTGCGATGAATGTTTTTTTATCACAAATTTTTACGACAGAAATTTTTTGCATAGCAAATTAGCAGCGAATTTTGTGACGAATTTTTTTTCCCCCACAAAATTTTGTGACGGAATTTGTTCCGTAGCAAATTAGCAACAGAAGTAGAAGTCCGTCACTAAATTTTGTGACAGAAAAAACATTTGTTGCAAAACCCATCGCAAAATTAGTGACGGACTTCTACTTCTGTTGCTAATTCCAATCTTTGTTCTTCTCTTTCAGCATCAAATAAAACCTGCTCATTCAAGAGCTTCAATTTGTTGTTTATGTATTCGAGAGAATACTAGAATGCAATGTCTTCACCCTAGTATTTTCCATAATCCTGATAGAGAGCTCATACTTCTTCCACTAGTGACTCTTTGGAGAAGAAGGCCCTGACAAGAATAAGCAGGCACACTCGACAGATCAAATATCTCGACATTGTTAATATCGGAATCGTACCTTTCTTCCACAGATCAAATATCTCGGCCGAAGAGTAATCCACCTCAGAGAGAGAGCTTCAGATCTTCAGAAAGGAGAGCGCCATTCTTCAGAAAAAGGAACGTGCATTTTTCTCTTTTTCAGAAAAGGAACGTAATCTTTTCGACAAGACGTATATGTCAACAATGCATCTCCATCATCTATTATAGGAAGCAAATCTCATCTCATTTATTATTACCGTTATGAATATTAAAACGTATTTAATATTTTCGTAACTGCCTTTTCCATTACAAACATTAAAGTAAATTTAATATTCTCGTAACGGCCAAATCTGGAATTAAAACAAACGCAGGTCCCGGGTTTATATTCAGTCCATCTTGGGCGGACACGTAAAAACCCATAATCTCCTACTCGCCCATGAAAGGCTGAATGTTTCCTCTCGGCAATTCATATTGACATAGGATCCGTGTGACCATCATACTCTGAGAACTCGCTGCTATACATCTGTTAGGAGTATATAATCGCTCAGAAATCAGGCATTAAGTAGATATAGTATGCAGTACCCTAGATCAAACAGTCGCATATAAATATCTCATGATCTCCTTTTCATTTATATATTGTATTCACAATTATGATTGAATTTATCAATCATAACTGACCAGTCGGTGAACACAATGTCTCAATACAACACTAAGCTGATCTTTCTCTTTTCTCAAACCTCTTAATCTCAGTCCAACTCGCTTTTCTAGAGATACTCCATTAGGTCAAATCACTTATGACCATTGGCAACACCCTAAGATAGCAACCATCGAATAGAAATCTCGAGAATGAGTAAGAGTCCTAAGGGGACTTGATGAGGAACAATTTCCTTCACAGTCTCACACAGCTTAAAAAGCTGAGATCATTAAGTTTTGCCATCTCAATTGGTCGTCTAATGCATATGTAATATGAAACACATACTACGACATTTTCCTCCTTTCCCATGGAGCGCATGCCTTTTATCTGAAATATCGTACATATGATATTTTAGACACTCATTGTATCTAAAATCGAGTTCACGTTCTACTCTTATTAAAACTTTCCATCATAACTCTCATCTGGCATCGAGACAGAATAGTGAAACATGGGGTCAATTTCACTATCGGTCATAACTAGAAAGTATGACATCATCTTAACTCTATGTTAATGCGACAATCTTGTTTAAACTTGGACTCTCACTTATAACATAGATAACATGCTCAAACTATCTCATCTCTATTCAACGTTTTATAAATAGAAGCGATCACCCGTGTGAGTGGGTCGATCTCTCATCTGTCCGACATACTTTCTATAATACACAAAGTATTTTCATAACACACGAAGCATTAACAAAAACATACAAAGTGTTAATTTTGCATAAATATCGTACTAATCTTATAAGATCAGTAATGAAGACAAGCTAAAAACTTTATTCAATGTGAACAATTAGGAAATACATATCCAACACTTTAATATTTACGCAGCCCTAGAGATTGTACATGACCATTAAAAACTTCTCTAGTTGTCGGTTTTGTCAAAGGATCTGTAATCATTCTTTGCGTAGACAAGTGATGTACGTTCACAACCTTTTGTGCTACCATATCTTTTACAAAATGATATTTAATATCTATGTGTTTGGTCTTGTCATGATATTTAGGATTCTTAAGATAGTCAATCGCTGCTTTGCTATCATAATAAACCAACAATGGTTTTTCAGCACTCTTAGCGAAGCCCAAATGATCCGTAAAACGCTTTAACCAAACACCTTCTTGCACTGCCGCTGATAAAACTACGTATTAAGCTTCCATTGTGGATAGAGTCACACAAGTTTGTTTCTTACTGCTCCATGATATGGCACCATTACTCAGTAATAAAACATATATGGAGGTAGAATTTCTTCCGTTTAAGTCTCCTCCCTAATCAGCATCACTATAGCCTTCAAGGTGCAGAACTTTTCCTTGATAGCACAATGAGTAATCCGTGGCACCCTTCAGGTACCTCATAATTATTTTGATGGCTATCCAATGTGCTTGACCTGGTTTGGATTGGTATCTACTCACCATACCAACTGCTTGACTAATGTCAGGCCTTGTACACGTCATTGTGTACATCAAACTTCCAACAGCAGAATGATATGGAACATGACTTATTTGTTCCATTTCTTCAAAAGTCTCAGGACATAATCTTTTGCTCAATTCTATGCCTTTAGCAATTGGAGTATCTATGGGCTTACAATCTTACATGCGAAAACGTTCAATAACTTTCTTTATATAAGTTTCTTGTGAAAGAGATGACAATCTCTTTGAACGATCTTTTGAAATTTTATCTCCAAGAATATACGCAATTTCACCCAGATCTTTCATTTCAAATTCGGTACTCAACTAAATTTTAACTGTTTTAAAAAATTCCATGTTACTTCCAACAAGTAATATATCATCAACATATAATGATATTATTACAAACTGATCATTGGATCTCTTAATATATACACAATGATATTCATGTATCATTTCAAAAATAAAAGCTATCACAGCATTATGAAATCGTATATACCATTGTTTAGATGACTGCTTAAGGCCATATATCGATATCATAAGTCGACATACTTTTTGTTCTTGGCCTTTCAATATGAAACCAACAGGTTGTTTCATATAAATTTCTTTTTCTAATTCTCCATTAAGAAAAGCAGTCTTTACATCAATCTGATGTAATTCTAGATCCATACTTGCTACCATAGCTAGTATAAGGCGAATCGAGGTAAACCTCACTATAGGAGAAAAAGTGTTTTCACAATCCACTCATTCCTGTTGAGTAAATCCTTTTGCCACAAGACGGGCTTTATACCTCTCAATTGAACCATATGCTTTTCTTTTTATTTTAAGAACCCATTTGTTCTCAACAGCATTACGTCCTTTCGGAAGATCAACTAATTTCCACACTTGATTTGATCTCATAGACTCCATTTCTTCTTCCATCACTTTCATCAATTTTTCCTTATCTAAAAAAGTTTCCTCTTCAATAGGAAAACGTTTACGATGAACTTTTTGACAACAACTGTGCCTGCGCCATCATTGACCTAACCATTTCAAGTAGGGTTCTATTTCTTCTCTCTGCAACACCATTTTGTTGAGGAGTATATGGAATAGACAACTGTCTTTCTATTCCTCTTTCATCACAAAATTTTCTGAACTCATCAGATAAATACTCTTTACCTCGATCGGATCTTAAGGACTTAACCTTCTTGTCTAATTGATTCTCAACCAAATTCAAGAATTTTATGAAACAACTAAAAGCTTCTGATTTATGAGCAATCAAGAAAACATATCCATATCGGGTATAATCATCGATAAACGTGATGAAATAAATAGCCCAATGCCTTGCTCTTACATTCATTGGACCACAAACGTCTGTATGGACTAATTGCAATGGAATATCAGCTCTAGTTCCTTTTCCAAATGGTTTACATGTCGTTTTCCCAATCAGGCAATGTTCATAGATAGACAAATCAACCTTTTCAATTTTGCCTAATAAGCCCACTTTGGCCAGTCTGTTCATTCGTCGTTGGCCTATGTGACCAAGTTTCGCATGCCATACATTCACATCATCATCATAAGATTTTGGAGACGTGAATAGAAAATAACTAACATTCAAACTTTGATGTTCAACATCTAATACAATAAAACCATCCTTAAAAAATCCGGAACCATACTCGTCTTTGTTCAAAAACAAAGCAATACAATTTCCATGAAAATTCATCCTAAAGCCAAACTTGATTAAAGCCAATACAGAAACTAAGTTCCGACGTATTTCAGGAACATATAAAACATCATGAAGGAACAAAATGCAACTACCACACATATGGAGTTGACAAGTGCCAATTCCTTTCACTTCAAACTTTGAATTGTTCCCCACATAAACGTATTTAGTTCCCTGTAAAACTCGTCGGAACTCCACGAAGGCATCTCTATCTTTCGCTATATGGTCTGTGGCTCCCGAATCTACAGTCCACAAATGATAAGATTTAGTTAAGAATATATTCACATGTATTAAGGGTGTCTACCTTCTTCGGCTCAGCGCAATCGTGAACAAAATGACCCTTTTTGACACGGTTAAAACATTTCACACGTGACATGTTCTTTTTCACCAAGGGACGCTTTCCCTTTAACTGTTGGTTCTGTTGGTTTTACTTTAGCTTAACCACGGACGAATTCGGTATTTTCCATTGCCACCTTTTGAACCCACCATGATGCTTACGCTTAAAACCAGAAGCTCCTTGTGAGCTTGCTCCAGGAAGATATATATCTGCTTCAGGTTTTGCTGCCAAGAGGCGATCCTCTTCCAAATCTAAGTGGCGTACAGCATCATTGAAAGTTCTTATACTTTTATTGTGGGTCAAATGGACTTTCATAAGCTCCCAGCTCTGAGGAAGAAAACGAATCACTGCTTGCACCTGCTGCTCATCAGTCAACGTATGACCAGCTTCTCTAAGCTCACTGATCATGTTTGCCATGCGCCTTAGATGTTGCCTCATGAACTGATCATATAACATCTTGCATGTATCAAACTTGATTGTTAACTGCCTCAGTTTGGTGACCGTTGTCTGTCCAAACCTCGCACTCAATGCAGTCCACAATTCTCTAGCGCTTTCAAAACTTTTAAACTCACGCATGAAGTCATTCTCCACGCTGCTCAGAAGAGTAATACGCGCTATGGAATTCTTTTTCTTCCATGCAGCAAATGCTTCTTTATTCCTCACATGCTGTTCAGTGGTACCGTCCTTAAGTTCAGTCATGGTGGTGTTAAGAGCTTCTATAACCTCATGCTCCTCCAGTACATACTAGATTTTCAAGCTCTAGATCTCATAATTTTCACCGTTCAATTTCTCGCTCTTGTTCAACTCAGCAACAATATGGCTTCTCTGAGCACGAAAGTTCATATGACATATTTAGCACAATTATTTATGTCTTCATTTATGCATTGCAATTCACAATAGCTAACCATATTATCAATAATTTCATTTTAGGCTCAAAAATCGAAAGGTCACTCAAAGTTTCCAATCATCATTCCAAATTATAATTTGAAACTATCTCTAACATAATCATCTATGCGAGATTCAAGTTCTATCTAGTTACTTATAACTAATAGAACATACCACATTCATCATGCTATACAAATACAATATTGCATAAAGAAATGACATCACATTCATTATTCCAAAAGAACGTAGCACGGTCGTCATTTTGGTATCGTCAAACATCAACCGATCACCTTTCCATATCACATCTTGAATCAATCCGTTAACTTTAGTTAACCATTTTATCATTATACCCTTTCTCCAGCGAGCTTTCCTCAACTTTTTTTGGTGCTCTAGCAAAATCTCATTTTGCCTTGGAATACGTACAATGTGAGGTGATTTAATGATATGAGGCATTGTTCCCGCAATATATGCAGAAAAGATTAGGGATTCATAAATCCACATTTCAACAAACCTCATAATCACCTTATAATCAATGGATTACACAAATCCAAAAATAAATTCTCTGTTTTTTTTGTCAACAGTCAAACTGGGTCAACGGGTCGAACTGGGTCAACGAACCGAGTCAGGTCGGGTCAAACCGGTAACCGCTTGGACTGGCCGAGCCGGACTGAACGAACCGGGCCGGCTGGACCGGCAAGCCGAGTCGGGTCTATGGCCCGCAGGCCATGGGTCGTACGTCTGGCCCATTCGAAGCCTTTTTTTTTTATTTTTTTTTCATTCTTTGGCCCAGCCCATCAGCCAATCCAAGCTCACATCCAAAAGCACACGCGAGATCAGATTGAAGGGCATAATGTCCTTGTCGGCGGCGGCAGCTTTCCGACGGCCTTCCCGGCCTCCGTTCGTGATGGACGACCACTCAAAATGCTCGTCTCTTCGAGTACTACCCAAATATGTAAAAATATTCTACTTTTACCGAACCAAAAATTTCAGAAAATACAAAAAGCACACTGCCTATCTATGATTAAGCCTAAATCCGAATTTAGCCTAATCCAAAAACAATCAATATACAATTTACATGAACATAATCAGGATTACAAGTGCTAGAGGCTCTGATACCAATGTTGGATCTTAAGGATCTAGATCTCTTCGAGTATATTCAAAGAGAAACATAACCAAAAACGTGCACAAACAGCCCTAGGTTGAAACAACCTTGTATCACTGATTAGATATAAACACTCAACATTGTTAATATCGGAATCGTACCTTTCTTCCACATATCAAATATCTCGGTCGAAGAGTAATCCACCTTAGAGAGAGAGCTTCAGATCTTCAGAAAGGAGAGCGTCGTTCTTCAGAAAAAGGAACGTGCGTTTTTCTCTTTATCAGAAAAGGAACGTAATCTTTTTGACAAGACATATATGTCAACAACGCATCTCCATCCTCTATTATAGGAAGCAAATCTCATCTCATTTATTATTACCGTTACGAATATTAAAACGTATTTAATATTTTCGTAACTGCCTTTTCCGTTACAAACATTAAAGTAAATTTAATATTCTCGTAACGGCCAAATCTGGAATTAAAACAAACGCGGGTCCCGGGTTTATATTCAGTTTATCTTGGGCGGACACATAAAAACCCATCATTTTCTGTCCCTAAGGAAAAGAGATGTTCCTGTGGGCGGCGATAAGCAAGATAAGCAATGAAACTGCAGAAGTATGCTAATTCAATCTACACCCATAAGCAGAGTAAGCTATTCTCGCAATTGGAGATCATATAAACACTTAAAAATGTCTTTACTGACAATAGTGTTGGATCTTAAATATCAGAATTCACTAAAGGCACTTAATTAGCTTGGGACCTTTTTTTTCTAAAAATTACCTGAAGTCACTTCTTGTGCAACCACATTGGATGGTTTAACAGTTGATACAGTGTACTTTGCATGCACATCCTTCTACTCCACCTCTTGGAGCTTTTCAGCCTCAATGTCTTGCAAAAGAGCCAATGAATCAAAACATTCATCAGATGACATGGTCGCGCAACTAGAATTGTCTGTAACTAGAGGAAGGTGACTGAGGATCATGATCCCGCAGCTCCAAGAAGTCATCCGAGGTCATTACCGATCATGGAGAACGAGGGCGACCCATGGCGAGCGGAGGGAAGGGGGATCGGGTCCATCGCCGACGATCAGCAGCTCATCCCTGCCATTTAATCAATATCATCAAGAGCTCGGTGGTCTCCATTTGATCAGAGCAGCGGGAAAATGTAGGGATAGGTATACAAAATGTTCTTTATGCTGGTCTAAGAAGTTCATCTGATTTGAGAGGATAAGGTACATATAGGAGACAATACAACTTGATTGGTAGCCATAAGAATAGGCGATTGGATACAATAGCAAGGGGGTTGGGGACTGTATGTGTTTATCCCTTTACATAGAATGTATGTGTTTATTTTTATATGACCACAATGTGAAAAATAGAGTGAATGATTTTATTAGTTATGTTTTTTCCTTTGATGACTGAATTCATACTGTCATTTTTGTGGATAATGTTGATGAATGTATTTAATTTTCATATCATTATAATATTTTGATATTATTTAGTGCTTAAGAATTTATACTAGGTATACATTTTCCTGTTAATTAGATTTAATATCGAATTTGTCCCTAAATAATATTCGTTGCAGATTTCGTTGCTAAAAAATTAATAAAAATTTGTCGATAAATTCGTTCCAGAATAATGTTCATAATAAAAATCAATTTTTTTGTGTGGGAAACTAGCGACAAATTGCAATGCAAATTACAGTCCAAAAAGATGAAAATCGAGGTAAATTAGCTATGAATTTTGCCACGAATTAAAATTAGCGACGCATTTTGTCACGAAATATTATTTCCGTCACCAATTTGCAAAATTTAGCGACGGAAAAATATTCGTAGCTAATAGTTACGAATTTAGTGACAAAAAAAGAATCCATAAGTAATTAGCAACGAATTTTGTGATGCAATAAATATTTGTAGCTAATTAGCTATGTATTTTGCGACAAAATTTAGTGATGAATTTAGTGACCGAAAAACATTTGTAGCTAATTAGCTACGAATTTAGGGACGGAAAAAAATCCGTAGCTAATTTGCTACGAAAATTTAGCGATGGAAAAAATCCATTGCGAAATTTTGTGAGTAAATTTGCGACGGTTTTTATCCATCACTAATTAGCAACGAAATTTTTGTCGCTAAATTCGTCACTATTTTAGCGACAAATTTATCCACGAATTTTGTGACCACTGTAATTTTCATTGCAAAATGGTGATGAAAGTAGCGATGACACCTCAGCGACTGATTTAGTGATGAATATTTGTGTCGGTTTTTTTTTTTGTTGCTTAATTTTGCGACGCCATTTTAGCGATGGATTTTTTTCGTAGCTAATTTCATCACAAAGTCTTTTAGCGACGATATTTGGCCAATTTTCCGTCTCGAAATGGCTGTTTTTTTGTAGTGGTTGCATAGTTAGCCTCAACAAGGGTGCAAATAATAACCATTCTGTTTTTGGACATAATTTCTGACCAAAAATATACTTTTTATTTTTATTTCCTAGACGAGAATCTAAGTAAAGAAGCATATCTAATCATGATATAAAACTTTTATTCCGGAAATAGAAATTCATTTGATAAGCTTTCTTAATTTTATTCTCACCACTAGCTAACTGCCAATCGACTATCAGTAGCAAGTGATGGTGGGCAGACAATGAGAACGAGTGATGAGAAGATTTTTTTTATTTTCATTTATGTTCCAAATCTATTTATTGCCTAAAAATTTATTTCGGAAATTGAAAATAAAATTGTGCTACCAAAAGGATTTTTGTTCCAAACCTGTTTTCAAGAATTTAAAAAATATATATAACCATAATTATCATGTGCATCCTTAGAATTTTAGGTTCTTAATAGACCTAAAAATTATCAGTAACTACTCCTATAATGTTTTAAAGATTCAATCACACTAGCACGCCCTGTTAGGCCGTAGACCATTGGAAGGGTTTTTCGAATCAAATCATCTTTTGTTCACTTTCTATTTCTATCGATTTTCAATTTCGTAAGCAAAACTTTCCTCAATTTGGAAGCTCGTGGGAGAATGTCGACCCACCGGCATGGTGGAGGATCGACCGGCGAGGCGCTACACAAACACTTGTCATAAAAACAGATCACCTTTTTGGCTGGGGTGATTTTTCCTTCTTGTGAAACAAAGGACTTCAAAACCAAAGAACGAAAAACGATCAACATCTAAAAACAGGAGGGCTTACCGTGTCCCCAAGCAAAACATAAACAAACTCCTCCGGCGGATGTTGCACCATCTGCTCCTTTGCTCTTGAAATCAGCCCAAAACTCGCAAGCCTATCAGCTAACCAGTTCCATTTTCTAGAAGTGCGTCACTTTCGAAAAATGTTTGGAGGAATCTCTACTTTGATATTTTCGCTTTCTTTTTGAAGGTTCTACCTTGATCATCATGCCTCTGCAGCCTTCCATCCCTCGTTTCCTGTTGAACCAGCTGTTTCTCTCCAACTTTTTCTAAGAATGGATGGAAAAGTCTAATCGTCTCTCACTCCTGCGGACCAACAGTGATGACATACTGACCGTCTCACTTCTCCTTTTGCAAGAAATAAACGGAGAAAAGGATTTACAAGGATTCCGGGGGCCTGGAGTCACCAAAAGGATCAATTGGTTGGATAGAGCTAGAAAGCCTTTCCTAGACATGGACAGGGCGCACAACAACTACCACAGACTTTTTTTTTTAACGCGATACATCTCTTTGAAAATTATCGGTTCTTACTGTAAAATTGCCTTCTTTCCCTTAACAACACTGATTTCCCAGCGCTACTGACTGATTCAGCAGGGAATTTCTTCATTTCTGTTGGCCAAAAATTGACAGAAGGTGGTGAAGGAGGAGATGGGAGATATCCCCACAAAGCTAGAGAAACTTTCTAGATGGACGGCCCCACTGGTGAACCAACCAATTAATGCTGATGATGATGTCTCCCTCCTACCAATAATGCAATCAACATGGCCCGCCATATGAAAGAGAACGCAGCAACACACCCAATCCACACTTCACACCCAACAACATTATAAAATACAAATTATGAAAAACACGTAAATCCAAATGACAGGTCATAGTTTTTTCCCCTTGGGTCTTTCCTGCAATCCCAAAGATGTCCAATCTCCTTGGGGAAAAATTTGCAGTGGTCCGGGCGTTCCTTGGTATCAATCCGCCTGTGGTTACAGGGCTCCATAAATGATGGAAATATAATTATTCTGCCACCTGTTACACCCGCAAGCAAGAAGAGGAAGAGAAGACTCTGATCTTCCTCCTCCTCCTCCTCATTCTTCTTCTTCTTCTTCTTCTTCTTCTTCTGCAAGAATGGGTTCTACGTTCTCCACACAGGTCCAGAAAAGAAAGACCTTATCAACCGAGAAGAAGGTCCTGTGTGATCTCAACCAATCCCATGGCTGCGATTTCCCTGGCTGTGACTACCGCCCGCCGGATAGGAAAGCCTGGATGGCCGGCCTTGGCCCGGAGAAAGTCCATATAAGCAACATTGTTTGGCCGGGAACCCACGATTCTGCGACTAACAAGATAGGCATACCCTTAGTGTCTCGTCCTTTTGCTCAATGCCAAAGCCTATCCATCTACCGCCAGCTCGTCTTGGGCACGCGCGTGCTGGATATCCGGGTCCAGGAGGATCGCAAGGTCTGCCATGGGATCCTGGTCACCTACAGCGTCGACGTTGTGATCAGGGATATCAAGAAGTTTCTGTCGGAGACTGAAAAGGAGATCGTGATTCTCGAGATTAGGACCGAGTTCGGGCATGAGGACCCGCCGGACTTCGAGAAGTACTTGGTTGACCAGCTAGGGGATATCCTGATCCACCAGGACGACCATGTCTTTGGGAAGACCATCGAGGAATTGTTGCCGAGGAGGATAATCTGTGTATGGAAACCAAGGAAGTCGCCTCATCCAAAAGCAGGCGATCCTCTGTGGAGTGCGGGGCATTTGAAGGACAATTGGATCGACACCGATTTGCCTTCGACCAAATTCGACAGCAACATAAAGCATTTAAGCGAGCAGACACCAGCATCATCCCGGAAGTACTTCTACCGGGTGGAGAACACAGTCACGCCAAAAGCGGACAATCCTGTCTTGTGTGTTAAGCCGGTGACAGGCCGAATCCATGGGTATGCCCGGCTCTTTATATCACAGTGCTTTAAAAAGGGTTGCGCTGATCGCCTGCAGGTTCTGTCAACAGACTTCATCGACCAGGATTTTGTCGATGCTTGTGTCGGGCTCACACGAGCCAGGATTGAAGGGAAAGCATGAAATTCCCGTGATTTTTTCGCTGTATTATTTTTGTGTAAATGTCACGGTACTTGTATTGAGCTAGAGATCTGCTTCCTACTGCCAAATCATCTGCATCAGAGGGGACAGTTATTGATTTGGGGTCAGACGGTGTGTACGGTTTGTTTGCTCTCAAAGTTCATGTATTTGTTTGTTTGTGGTTTATTGTGCACAAAGAGTTGTCTGTGTAATCAATAATGGTAAGAGACAACATTGCGTCGGCACTCTCTGTATACAGTTGGATTCTGGAGGCAACTTCCTATTTTCTTTCAATGGAGTACATTTGAGCCTGAAAGAGCAATATGCAAATCATATGCGATCCAATTGGCCTATGAGAAAGTAACACTGTGACTCACATGACAAACGCCTTCTTAATGGGGTAACATAGGCCTAAATAGATAAATGAATATATATATTTATTTATTAGAGGATTCACTTTAAGGATTTGGGATTGAAAGCAGCCTTTTAGAATACGATTGCAGACATTCCCTTGAATGACAATCATTTCCCCATAAAGATGTTTGGCACTCCTGTGTGTGTCAAACCACATTTTCCCCAATATCTTTCCTCTTCTGAAAGTGGCCTCAGATTGATCTCATAAACCAAATTATGTGCCCCCAAGAGCTGAATAAATGAAGCATAACTAGACAAGGGAGACAAAACCTAAGCAGAAGTAACCTTAATAACGGATGCCATACCAAGCTTAAATTCTTACAATGACTCGTCAATGTTGTACACAAAGAGCTCATAAAGTCATACTAGCAAATTGCATCGGAAATTGATCCAGACCAAGGTTCTGAAAAAGCAGGAGTCAGCAGAATCTCAAAGATAGAAGCAGCTAAGCACATTCGATTTCCTTTCTTCGAGTCGCAGGTCAAAAGGTTCTATCTTATCAAGATGCTGATGAGCTGCAATAAGGTCCCTCAGTGCACATTTTTCTGCCGGGGTGCTAAGCACGGTATTTCTTCTAGCAGAATATGCATTGATGCTTGCATTGGATGTAGGCGCGAGTTTGATGGCATGTCTCCTGCTAAGAAATAGCGGCAGAAGCCTTCTCTCTACAAAACTTCTGTTTCAGGACTTCCTCTAGCCGCTGGAAGATGGATGAAAAAGCTCCTGCAACATGATAATGCAAAATTAACTCACACCAAATGCTGGAAGCTTTGAGACGGTCCAGACTGACTTGACCTCCTAGATACTTAGCAGGCCGAATGGTAAGATATGTCAGACAATATAGACCCATCAAAAATGAGTATGGCGTCAACTGTTCGTTTTTATTTGTTTTCCCTTAAAGATGAAAGCCGCATGACAGATCCTCCCTACCAAACCAATGTGAGCAGAGCAAGGCCAAGAGCCATTAAAAATACTTAATTATTCATCAACCAGGACAGAAAGCAACTTGACGTAACATAGAGCAAAGCCAGGGTGCCCAGAGTCGAGAAAGGATATCAGAAGACTAATGAGAGTAGGCCTTGCAGATACAACCAGAAGCAGAAGCATCAATGTAGAGGTCAAGCCCATGAGAGCTTTCATTAGACCTTGCCTCCACATGAACCATCAATGATGTTAACAAGAAGGGAGTAACTAATAAGTTTACCTAATACGCCCTTTAACAGCTCATGTGGAGTGGGCTAACATAGATCAGGAGTACCTAATAAATTTATAATGAAGATTCCGTCTAAGTTACTGATGATTCTGTAGAACTTGTTGTGACAGAGGAAGCAATGGGGTAATTTACTGAAGAAGTTTACAATAAAGAGGTGATGCCTTTATAGAGGAGGATAGCTAAGGGTTTTGATGAAAAATGAAAGATACAGGCCACTTCACCTCAGGTTCTGAAGTGGCAAGGAAGTTCTGTCTAATGAATGTTAATCAGGAAATGCTCTGGGAATAAATGCTAATATTGTAAATCAAGGAATTTACTAATGAATGTTAATCAGGCCACTTCACCTCAGGTGTTTTTTAAGATACAGATTACTGTAAAAAGTACACAACAAAGGGAAATGACCCGCACATCAATTATCAACCCCTTGACAGAATTCTTTCACCAGTCATCATTGACAAAAAACACCGCACCCATTCCCCAGTGACAACATCTGCTAATATTGCTAGTTGCAAGCATAAAATTAGTTATAAGAACCTGACAATGAGCCATCTTTATGCTGCAAGGAGCCTTTTACTAGCAGGGTGCCAGGAGTTTGCTGAAATACCTGCTTAGAAAATAGTATAGAACTATATCATTAGAGAATAAGAAAGGCTTGTTTTACTTACTAAAAAGACTTTTTTTTTCAAGCATAACACAGAATAGCGAGAGCTTTACAGTTATCCGGAAACTTAAGTCATCTGAAGGACAAGACATAGCGTCTGAGCAACTGGGGGACTCTTCCTCACAATTGCCACCAAAAGATTCCTCGAGAAGCCCGATCTTATTCCTCAAAATTCCTTTTAGATGATCATGTGATGCAGTAATCTGTTCAAAATAGAAGGCCTAAACATAAATATGGCAGTTTTTGGGAAGCTAAAACATACTCATACTTATACCATAAAAAGCTTACATCTGCAGAATATGAATGCACATTCAATTTACAGGATGCGCTAGCTTCATGGAAGAAGGATTCAACTGACTGCAAGACATGTATGGCACCAAACTGGCGTTGAAGGCCCTAAGATATCAATGTTTAAAGTATTACATCACAAAGGGAGAAGAATCAGCAAAGAAAAAGAATGCAGATAGAATGATATGATAAGAAATGATAAGTGGTATTCCTTCAAGCTTTTGATTAGACCCCACCAGCACGCATGATGAATTCAAAGTCAAGTATTCACTCAATAGGGGGTTGACATAACAACTACGCCAAGCTTGCAGCTCTTGAAACTATAGAATCTACCTAAGAGAGTATCTCAGATTTTTAAGAGCAAAAACCGAACCAATGGCAGTTATAATACATCTTTAATCTACCACAACGAATAAATAATCCATCAATAAAGATGTACAAAGTCAGGGAAAGACTGACACAATACCAGGCCATACAAATAACCTAGAGACTTTAATGGCTTTAGTCACCATTAAGCAAACACAAAATCATCAAGCAGATAAAAGTGGGAAGGCATCTTTCTTGGCAGCTCACAGAGAGTGTGAATCAAGTGGCAGAATAGTAGCTACAAATTCACATGACTGAAAATTCAAAATGACAAACTTACTACTACTGCGAGATAAAATTTATTGACACCTCAAGCGTAAAAGACAGATTGCTTTTCTCAGCCACATAAGGTGAAATTATCTTCCTGGCAGGAGGTACAAAAGACCAAGCAATTCCCCATCGACATGTTTGTCCCTGCACAAATTCAGTTGTCTTCACAATGGTGACCCCAACCTCCCGTAGCTTTGAGATTAGGGACTTGAGGTTTGATTTCCTGCCGACCATTGAAGTATACCATCTAAACAAATGACAAGTGACAATGTCATAGGTATAGAAAAGAACATATAAGCATGTCACAACAAGAAGATGAAAACAAAAATATACCGAAAAGAGTGCTTCAGTCTAACACTATCCTCAATAATGCGAATGATGAAAGCCTTCTCCCCACCAGGACAAACCATCTCTTGAGGAGTCCCGCCACATGAAGTTTTCGGGTTCAGACCTGCTTCCTCCATCGACTCAAAAAATGGAGGGTTGCACATGCAGAAGTCAAATGTCTCTCCATCCATGACCACACCAAAAAGGATAGCCGGTCCTGAATAACTTTTTTCGTCAACCGCATCATCACGTGTTGAAGAAGATATGGATGCTGACTCTCTACCTACACTACAGCCACAATTGCTTCTTTTTCCACAGCATAGGAGATCTTCCTTAGAAGAATCTTCCACAAGAACGGAATCCACACAGTTGTCAACCTTTCTAATTTCTATTAGGTCTGAAATTTGAGGATTAGTTTTAACATTCCGCTCTGCCCACTCAAATGCCACATCCGTCACATCTACAACCAGGTGAAGAAATATTACGATTTGGAAATTCAAAGGACACCTTCAGATCTAAAGTTGACCACTGCATTGAAACTAAGCAGCTCACCTGAACCAACGAAGCTCCAACCCAAAAGCGAAGCACCAAGTAGGGGATAAATGCAGTTTGCTCCAGTTCCTATGTCAAATCCCCTAATATTATCTGCATTACTATTAATCTTAGGAATAACTTCTGATGACAGAAGGTCTTCAATCCAGTGGATGTAATTAGATCTGTTGGGCACCGTAGGACAAAGTTGCCCATCAGGAATCCACCTGTACAATAATCATGTTCACAATGGCAAAAACTATAGCAGTATTCGCAACAGAAAAACAAAAAATTATGCCATATCAAAAGCCAAAAATAAAAAATTCATCGGCCTTATTTAAAGCACTAACATATTTCATTCTCCAATTAGACTGTAAATTTCCTTCACAGGAACGGGCAGAATATGATTATTTATTCTCCTGGCATGATGAGAGTTACTATCATTTGAACTACAAAACAGGAGGAATCGGCCAGGTCTGCAAGCACGAGGGATATAAAGTAACGATGATATGAGCCTCAGAATGTGCATTCGAGTCAATGCAGATGCAATAACCAGCCCAGGTTGTTAGCATATTATTCAAACTTTAACTTCCTAAAGATTCAAAACAGGAGGAAGATATTGTCCGCAGAGCCATTCGCCTCTACATAATAATATACATAGCAAGGCACAAACTAAGCAAATGGCGGCCGCGATAAACAACCAAGATCTTTTTTCTCCATTAAGTATGTCAAGTAAATGGGCTGTCCTGTGCCAATATGTTCTGTTAATTACCATTCAAACGCTTGGAATCTTCTTTCCAAGTTTCTATTCACGCCTACATTTTAATAAGAACATGCCCAACATCACCAATAATGAAATTATTAAACCAACCCGAACCAACTTGCAAGCAAGTTGCTGCTACTTGGACATGCAGCAATTTGGATGGTATTGTCGTTTGTCATCAAATTAGTCATCTGCACCTTAAGGCTCATCAGACAGCTCCTTCACCAGCTATTATATCAGTGTTCTTACTCATGCGCGGAAGCGTACTCCCAAAAAAAATCACAAACACCAACAAGAAAAGCATGCGCAAGTAGACCCCCACAATGGGTCGGCCATAAATCAGCAAAGGCGTTCAAAGTTCGAACTTTGCCCGGTGAAATGGAGGGAGTACCAGTCGAGGCCGTGGTCGTGGAGGAGCAAGACCCGAGTGAGCTCGCGGGTGGCGTTGAAGTCGGTCCAGTCGATCCTGGGTCGGCCGTCGCGACCGTAGAAGACGAAGGGGTTGAAGGAAGGGTAGAGGGAGGCCAGGAGCGCGAACTCGGGCGGGTTCTCGGAGTACTTGTTCCGCGGGTGGATCGTGGGTCTGGGCCGCTCCCTCCTCCGCTTCCTGTTCTTCATCCTCGGCTCCCCGCCCTTCGAAAAGAGTCCTCCCTCCCGGGTCCCGCGGCTTCAAACCTCCATCGCCGACGTCCTTCTTCCGCCATTAATCAAACAAGAATTTGTCGGGCGCTTGTCCGTGATTCCTTTGCACAACTCGGGTCGGTCGGTTCGGGTCGGCCCACAGTGGAAAACCCATTGAACTCTGTCGGCGCCCTCTTGGACATTCGGAGCCGGGGGGGCTCATCCCGGGTCGTTCGGATCCCTCCCCCTCCCATTGGACCGTGACGCAAATGGTCTCATTTGGATAAATTCTTATATAGATTCGGATTCGGATTCGGATTCGGAAGAAGGTTTTCAACCCATCATTTCGATTTCTCTCGATTATTGATTTAGTGAAGCTTATCTATGAAAAATTCACAAGAAACCCCAAAGTTAACGATTGTGATGACGATCGTTTAACGTTTAGAGAAGAAATTTTGGTTCAATTAAAAACGCGACAGCCATGTCTTTTTCATTTAATGATGTCGAAGAAAACTAAGGCATCCACATGCATCTCTATTGACCACAGAGAAAAAGGAGAGGAGCCTATGCATGTCACTCTCAATTTTACCTACTCCTCTTCAAAATCTTCTCTTCTTCTGTTTTTTTTTTTTTTTTTTACTACCTTTTTCTAAGTAAATTTCTCGCCCAAACGTCAAAAGAAAAGTACGGATTCACAATCAAATTGACACAGATACCCTTTTTTAAGAAAAGTAAATGGACAACAAAAAACAAGTCTTTATTTACCCAAAGAAAAACAAAACACAAAGTCTTTTGTCCGTGGGACAAAAGTACCCCTGGTTTATTTCTTCAATGTGAACAAGTTTATGTTACAACGGACATAGTGAATGGCGGTGACCTGTAGAAATGACACACCATGTGAGCAAAAAGTTAGGGTGTTCATTGTCTAACTTAAAAGGGATGACTTACCCCATCCAACCGTCTATTAAACTTTTACCCCCTATTAAAAGGGAGTATACCTCATTCTCAACCATCGGATTTTCATTAAGTCACGTGAAGTTATGTTAAGGGATCCGAATCCGTTGACACGTACAAAGAGTAGTGTTTTTGTGGTAGATCCAAATTAGGGTTCATTTATGAGGGAATACAAGCAGAAAAAATCAAATGAAAATATTCAATCACAAAAGCTTCGAAATAAATAATAATAATAATAATAATAATATGCAACAAGGAGGGAAAATGCCGAGTGCATCTGAACCGAGCTCACCCCCATACTCAGAAGTTAAGGCCCCCAACTGAGTTCCAAACCCTTAAAATTTGAGTTTAAAATCTTGTTTTTTAATCTAGATTTAAGCTCTGTTCATTTCATAAAATATAATCTCCAGGAAAACATTTTTCGAATTTTCGAGAGTTCGTTTCAGGGAGAGTAAAATAATAAATGAAATTATTTTTCACCAATGAAAAAAACGTCTTCAAAAGTGAAGAAAATGTTTTACATTTTTTTAAAAGTGGAAAATATTTTTCATCTTCTTTGTTTACCTTTAAATATCACGACTTCTAACATCGTGCCTTGATCTCGCTCGAGCACAAGAAAAATATTATTATTTTTCAGGAAAATGATTTCTTGAAAAATACTTTTCAGAAATGCTATATTTTCCGTGAAATGGACGGAGCCTTAAATTTCAAAAATTTACAATTCTGCAATTTTAAACCCACTAGAATATGAAATCGCGTTGAAATCTGAATTGGTAGGATTTGGTAAAATTTAAAATTAAAAACTTAAAATGATCCCAAAATCATTGAATAATTCTAATAATGTCAAAATCTTGAATCGTCATATTTGTATGACACGGAAAAGAAAAGAAACGATTTTACAATTTTCGATCCCATGTTAGACTGGGAAAAGCCAAAAAGAGAATAGTTGAGACAAATTAAGTAAGAAAAAAACATATGATTGGGATGGAAAAAAATATTTGTGTAAAACGCCCAAATGATAAGTTTTCTAATTGATTTTGCCCCAACAAAGTCCTAGATTATTTTCAACAATCTACCATAGGACTAAATATTATCAGACTCACCAAAAATATTCTAAACGATAATATTTTTGTCAATTCAATTGTAACTTTTTTTAGTCAAATGAGTTTATCATTTTATGTTTGGCCCAATTTAGTCGGTTCTGCTAATTTTATCAAAAATTATTAATATGGCCACTTCTATCCTACATGATGCAACCGACACCAACGTGAATAAAATTTTGATAATATTTTAATATTTTTTAAATTAACTTTTTATTATTTTTTTCTCGTTCAATTTCTTTCTTTTGTTGTTTTTTTTTTCCTTTGTCCTTCTCCCTTCAGGCTATTGATGGACCTCGGCAATCATCCAACAACCTCCCTGGCCATTGGAGAGGACAAGCGTCGCCTACCCTTAGTGAGGCTCAACAACAACATCATCTAGCCTTGCCCCTCACCATAGTTGGATGAGGCTCAACCTCACCATGGTTGAGTGAGGCTCACCCTTTGCCTCGCCAGTGGTTGGTGAAGTGAACCTAACATAGGATGCCTATCATTCAAGAAAGAGAAAGAAATGAAAAATAAAAATAAATGATAATTCAACAAATATTATTAAAAATTATCCACGCTAACATCGATCACACAACATAGGATGCTTGTCATTCAAGTTAATGATTTATGATCAAAAAAATAAAATGGACTGAATTAGTATAAATATAAAATGTTTAGGATTCAATTCATAAATAAAATAAAAAATTTAGTAATGAATTGGCATAATTGCAATTCATTTAAGACTTATTAAGTAATTCACCCAACAATCATCAAATCCATTTGGAGAAGCCCACATCACGTAGATGATGAGTTTAGCTCGATGACCACATAAAATATGTTCTAATCACAATCTAGACTTTTTTTAAAATTAAAATTCTGACTATGTTTATATCGTAAGTTGAAAATTAATTTATTTGTCTTTGAATTATGTTAAATCTTAGATAAAGGTATGAGTCATGGAGCTATAAACTAGTTAATTTTATTTGTATCTCGTTTTATTTACTTGTATGAATTATCAGAAATTATATGTGTATATTCTCACTCATTATAGTGCTTATAGTGTTATTATATAGTTCATTTACAGTTTTACAATGATAGGATCGACAGGTTCCTAGCTTATTTTGTATTGCAGATGTTACGAAACTACTAACACAATAAAATGATCAACTTTTGAATATTATCGATAAGTGATAGACTTAGCCGATAAGAGCAGCATATGATGAATAGCAAAAGTCATCGATAAAATCAATAAGAGAACTCAATATTCTCATGAATTTACTTTTATCTTTATTTTTTTCGCAATTTTAAATATCTTTCAATCTTATTACTTTGGCCGTAGTTTTAAATATCTTGTCGTTAATAAATTCGGAAGCATATGTTAATAGTAATTTTCAAATTCTCATCATCAATAAAATCTAATGCATCTTTACAATCGCATTGTGTCATCAATTAAATTATAATAAAGATTTTTATGTCATCAAGCTTTATCGTTGATTAAATTCCATTAGCATATTTGTTCTTTGTGTCCTGTCGATACAAATCCTGTCCGATTTGTCATGGGAGCTGTCTACTCCTAATAAAAATCAAAGAATGAATTTCAAAAAAGGTATTCCATGAACAATACACTTTAAGCAAAACATCTTGTGATAAGGTTTTATAAACCTCATAATAATTTCACTCAAAAAATGTTCTTAACAAACCCTGGCTCCAAATGGAACATTTGCGTCCAGATCCATGATTTCATCTTGTTTAGTTAGAGCAAATTGTCTCTTTCAATTTGATAAATCTCAAACCTAATTCGCAAATTGTTTAGTTGGAGACCATGGTTATGTTTGAGCAAAATTTGGCTATTGAATTTTTCTATAACTCATGCTCCATTCGTTTCACAAAAACTATAGCATTTCTTGAAATATTTTTCAAGAAATCATTTTCTTGAAAATAACAATACTTTCAGGTGTTTGTTTGAAACTCAGAAAAAAATTATAAAAAATTGATTTTTTTTATTTTTTTTTCTTTTCTCTCATTTTTTGTGCTATATTGACTGGCTACTGGTCACAAGCTACTTTGGAAAGAATATAGAAAATGTTTAAAGGTAAAGAAATAATATGAAAAATATTTTCCCTACTTTTGAAGGTATTTTTCCATTGGTGGAAAATAATTTCTTTATCTATATTGTTTTCTGTGAAACGAATGCTGAAAAATTCGAAATATATTTTCCTGAAAGTTATTTTCTGTAAAATGAACGGAGTCTCAAGCTGAAGCTTTCGCTCTTCTTGAAACCCTAACTTTCATGCAACTGCAATTTGAGGTGAGATTTGGAAGTGAAATCAGATCTTCGATGTGATTGAGAGGAGTGTTGAATGTAGATTAGACGAGTTGGGATGTTACTGCTCTTATTAGTGTGGCTCGGGACAGATTATGACTTTTAACTCATCTTAACTTGTCTCATTGCTCGTGTGATGCAAATCAAGTGAAGGATTGGACTATCAAAACTCAAAGACAATACATCCTTAAGTTATTATTCAAGGAGATCACAAGAGAGAGCACAACTCTAAGTTCGTCAACAGATCAGTTTGGACCCACTTTCACTCAAAAGTTTAAGTCAATGAGTTACTGACTAATTATAACATATTAACTACTCAATACTATACCAACTCTCTAATGTAAGATTCTTCTAACACAACTCATACGTTCATCCTAATAGCACAACCAATATTTAGGGTTCCGTCAATCTTGTATATGAGATCTGAGATCTAGGGCTTGATCACCACACTAAGCTCGGGTTCAATGACGATGAAGATGAATGTGCGAGTGGAAACCAAAGGCGAGGGTCGTTGGTCGAGACTAACAACATCAGTGATGGGGATACGTGACAATCTTGATTAGCCTTGAGCGATTTCGATGTTATTTGTTGGTGGTTGAGTTCATGGGATGCCCAGGGCACAACTTTGGACGTGTTGCCCATTGTAGGGTTTGTTGAGTAGAGAGCGACCTACAAAAATTGACAAGAGCCTTTGTCGGGCCAAGTTTTTGATCGATTGTTATCTATTGCTGAGAGGTAGCAATTGGCTAGAGGAAGTAGAAGAAAAATAAAGAAGGAAAAAAAAAAAGGAAAATTTCAAAAAGATTAGAGAAATATCATAAAAGTAGAGTTGTACCAAACGTATTTTTGTTCTTTTTATATTATAGGAATAATAGTTACTAAAAACATTCTTTTATGAAGAAACTCATACAAGGAATAAAAATAGAAAAGAAATATTTTTTAAATTAATTTATTCTCGAAAATAAAAATGTTATCAAACGTATCCTTAGATGAGATTTTATGTAATCTAGCTAATAGTTTGGTCGAAGAGTATTGTACTTTGTGAATTTCTAAGTTAATAAAAGTGGCAAAAAAACAATGTCACAATGTTAAGATTTATGAGCATACAAAATATAAATCTAAAAATTTTTAGTGTACATTTAGGTATGCTATATTTAAAATATGTTTCTTCAAAAAAATATATAAAAATAGTACAATATAAATTATCTATCTTTCTTTATACGCAATTTTTTTTTGTTTAGATATCTTATTGCAAGTTGCTAATAGAACTTAACAGTTTGGTAATATTAAAGGAACATGAGTAGTTTATTCCATACATATCCTCAATAATAATTTGATTCATTGTGTTATATATTAACTTTAATTTATTTAAATTAATTTATCATACAAACTAAGTAAATTTATTTATTTAATGTAATTGTTCTACTGGACTAAATCAAATTCATTGAAGAAAATAATTATGCTTTCAGTAGCAATAATATAGTTATCAATGCTTTATTATAGTGGATTTAAATGTCTCCAGTTTTTCTATCTTAACTCTTTGTATAAATAATTTGACTGTAAGATATCAATTAAGCGAACTAGATGTTACAAATTAGGCTATACAGGATTCTTAGTTCAACGAATTTTTAATCAAGTGAACTAGTTATAAAGAAATAGGTTATATTTGAAATCCTAAATTTAATTATTTTGATAACCGATATTTATTTTTATAAGTGAGATTTGATAAAGGGAACTTATAGTTTCGAATTTAGTTAGTACACTTGAATAGAGCGAATAATATTTTAAATTAAATGGATCCCCTAGAATTCACTATTGTAAATTCTTAAAAAAAACCACATCATTTAATTATCATTTAAATATTCCTTAATCTATTCAAATTTAAATTCAAATATTCGAACTGTAGATAAAACATATAAAAGTTGTATTTACTAAAATTTGAAGTCCATGAACTTTGTCCTTATCCATATATTCAAAAATCAAATTAAATAATTTTCTTTATTCACTAAATTCTTTTTACGCATTAAATTGTATATGCCTTTGGTTTCCTTCAGTTTGTTCTACTTTTGTTTACTTTTCTATCAAGAGGTTTTCTTTATTTTTACTATTCAAATATTCCAAAGTGAGCAATAATTTGTAAGAATGTACTTAGAGATGATTTCTCGTTATTTATTTTTTTCACCTTTAAACTCAAATATTTGAATTGTAATAAAAACACAGAAGTTCTGTAGCTAAACCTTATTGCACATCATAGGATATAAGTCATTGCTTTATGCAAAATGGAAAAATAATTTATTTCTTTATATTAACAAAGCACCTTCTTTTCAATTAGACCCCATCCATCTCTCTCTATCGTTCTCTCATTTAGTGATGAAATGACAATTCGAGGGCCTGGAAGTCAAAGAATCTTCTGTCGGATAGCACAAGTTTCGATTCTTCTTTTAACGCAATTCAAGGGATTAGGTCTTAATCCCAAATCAAATTGTACCATCTTTGTTCTTCACATAAGATCAATTCGAGGGTCTTAGTGGCTTGATCTTGAATAAGATAACACGATCTTCGATTTTTTTTCACAAAACTGATTTAAGGACTTGAAGGCTCCTTAATCTCAAATATAAGACGGTCAAGGTCTTGATGACCCGAATATTTGGTGAGGTCTTGTCAATCTTTTCGGAAATCTCCATTCTTAATCATTGAATCCGTCAAGGTTTTAATTTCGAAGAACTTGATAGCAACTCAACATAATCTTAAAGTCTCCCTCAATCTATTCCAAAATGAATAAAGAGGCTTCTCATTTATAGAGAGGATGTAAGTAGTTTTTTTTTTTTGTATCATCGTTATTGCCCTTGATTAGTAAAAATTAAAATTGTATATTTACAATTTGATATTTCGATTTGCATCTACTCTTATTTAAGTGTTAATTTGATGTAGCTCATCCATCGACTAGTATCTCCGTCCAAGTTGAATTGTTCTGCTATGAATACATATGTTAATTTGATTGCATCATTGCATTTGCCAATAATAATTGTTGAGCACTGAAAATTTTATTTAGAATTTTATATTAGGTTCAAAATTATCATTGTTTACGAAAACATTTAAGTAGCTACGTTGAAAATAAGTCAGGTGGTGAAGAATATAATTTAAAATACATTTCTAGGTTTTTTTTTGGTGAATTTGAACTTAATAACACATATAATCTCGATATACTTTCTCTTTACTCATTTTTAAGCATTTATGGTCAGAATAAATAGAATACAAAAATTGACAGATGATGGAGCTTTAATGAAAATGCTTTAACTAATTTACCTCTTTTTTCTTCTTAATTTTAAACTCAACTGTTTTTCTTTATTTACATCAATAATATATAGAATTTGGTGGATGACAATATCATTAAACTCAAGGATAATTAGTCCAATATACACCACGTGACAAAAATATGACATGTATCGCATGGCAAACATAGAGGCAAGGTACAGTGCCCCCTAGGGTGAGCATGGTTTGAAGGTAGAACTGTAAAATTGTGAACCAAATCAATAGGAATCGGTTCTCTTCCAAAATCTAAGATTTGTGAGGTAGATTTCATATTCCAAATTTTGAAAAACTTATCCTGATTGAAAGGTTTCAAGTTGCTGCACTTGAAACTTGGAACTTGAAGCCTAAAAGTTGCAACTTGGAGTTGTATTTTTCTTGATCTATATTTTTGTGTGATCTTGTGGTAATTTAAAACTATTAGTTTAAGTTTATAATTTTTTATAATATCCATAATTGAAACTTTTTCTTAATAATGTTTCATATTTTTCATGTATTCGAATATGAGTTGTGGTTAATGGATTGCAGCAACATATAATGATCATTAGAGGTAATAATTCACTAGAATTGTTTAATTAAAACATACATATGGAGTATGTTTTACCCTGGAACATGTGATAGTATAGGTTTTGGATCCTTAAATATGTACGGTAGGTTTCATATTCCAAAAAATTAATGATTTAAGTTTCGGGTTCTAAGTTCCATCTAGAATCTATAAAAGTTTTGGAGCCAAATATTCTCTCAATTCTGGCCTTGTTAATGTACGATAGATTAGTCTAAATTTTATGCAAATGCAATCAGATGAGTAGTAGGTGAGATGGGATTTTGATAAATCAAATATCATTTTAGATTGATATTTTTACGGTCCATTTTAATGGGCCGAGATTATTTCGCACTGCCACAAATTAGCATTTCATATTAAGAAAGTGACTTCCAAAATATCTTTCTTCTCTTTAGAAGCAAAAAAGAAAAAAAGAAAAAGAAAAAAGAGAACAAGATACAAGCTTCGAATTATTCACTGCGAATCAATCTAAAGGGCAAAAGGAAGTTAGGTCAAAAGTTCAAAAAAGAAAAAATCCAAATCCAAGTGGGGTAAATCCGTAATTTCTTCTCTCCGTTTCTTAACCTTTTCCGCATATATATTCTTCCATCAGGGGGGAAGCGTCGCCACGCCTCCCCCCACAAACCCCAGAAAGTTTCACGAACCCACTGCTCTCAGGCAAAGGAAAGAGAGAAGGGCAAAAGAGATCTCTTTTCCATCTCTCTCGCCGCTTCTGGGTGGTGGGTCTTGTTGCTATCTCCGATTTTCTGAGCGGCGAGGTCGATTCCGGAAGGGCCATGGCGGAGAGGATCACGGGGAAGGTCAAGTGGTTCAGCGATCAGAAGGGGTTTGGCTTCATAACCCCCGACGACGGCTCCGAAGATCTCTTCGTCCACCAGTCCTCCATCCAGTCCGAGGGCTTCCGCAGCCTCGCTGAGGGCGAGACCGTCGAGTTCCAGATCGAGTCCGACGGCAACCGCACCAAGGCCGTCGACGTGACCGGCCCCGGTGGCGCCCCGGTGCAGGGGAGCGGCCGCGGCGGTGGCGGAGGCGGCGGAGGGAGTAGGGGCGGCCGCGGCGGGGGCTACGGTGGCAGGAGCGGTGGTTATGGAGGCGGAGGCTACGGCGGCGGCGGCGGCGGCTACGGCGGCGGCGGTTACGGAGGGGGCGGTTACGGCGGTGGGGGCGGTTACGGCGGTGGCGGCGGAGGTGGGGCCTGTTATAACTGTGGGGAGACTGGGCACATGGCGAGAGATTGCTACCAGGGCAGCGGCGGCGGCGGCGGAGGAAGGTACGGAGGTGGCGGCGGGGGAGGAAGGTACGGCGGAGGAGGAGGAGGAGGCGGCGGCGGCGGGAGCTGCTACAACTGTGGGGAATCGGGGCACTTTGCCAGGGAGTGTCCCAGGAATGGTTGACTGAGGTAACGATAATACAGATGGATTAGGTCCATAAAAAAATCGTCTTGGTTTGGCGAGTCTTTCTTTTTCTGGTGGGTGAGCTTGGTGCACTGTTTTTGGTACGTGGGACTTTTTTTTTGGTCATCTATTTCTCTTTGTTAATTTTGTGTGTTGCTGTGGTTCAGTTAACGCTTAACCCTCAAGAAGATGTGTGATTTTCTACTGGGTGGATGCTACTTTTTTTTTCCCTTGTTGTTCTGTGACCTGTTGTTGCCTTGCTTGGATTGAGCCTTCGATGGCTGTTTGGACCGTACTGTGAATTTGCAGGGGATGAGTGGTGAATCGTTTGTGGTTGTGATTTTACCGAATGAACTCCCTTGAAATGGGGGTTTATAGGGATTGCCATCCATTGCTATTGGTGTTTGGTTCTTCTTTCACAAGTGCAGGGGATGAGTGGTGAACCTTTGACGGTTCTGATATCACTCATATGGGCTTTCCTCAAGTGCGTGTTCATGGAGATTGCCATTCATTGTGGTTGGTCTTTTGGTTCACCTTTAGTTGGATTGATCCATGTTCTCCTTTGGTTGTTCCTTGGTGAGCTCTTCTGATCTTACAGACCAGTCTCTACTAATATTTAATGGCAGTTGACGTGGGGTATGAGATTCAAGACTAATGTGATGGCCAAGTCCCAATTAATGTAATCTCCAATAGGATTTGTCAAAGAGCAATCCCTAGGCACTCCCTAACTCACATATAAGGAGATCTGCAGTGTTTACTGTATCAATTTTTCTCTTGATAAGTGTGATGAATGCTCTGGAAAGCAAAACCATTCCCCTGGAAACCAAACCCTTATAAAGCACAAGTAAGATTACAATGACTTAACCATATATGTTTGATCTCCAGAGGACTCTTTCTCAGCAAAAGGAATCCTAATCCTGTGGAAATCAAATGGACTCTTTCTCAGCAAAAGGAATCCTAATCCTGTGGAAATCAAATCATATCAAAGCATAAGTACTATTAACATGATTTGAACATGTCTTTAGGGAGAGAATATTCTTTGCCATGATGCTAGCGACAAGGATTGGAAGGAGACTTTATGTTTGTGTGGAATATGGTTGCCTATAGGCTGAAACAGAAACGAAAAGCAAGTGAAAGTGATGTGTGCTTGGTCCTTCAAATGTTCTCTTTTCTGATGGAGGTGGAATCATAGGTGGTTGGAAATCTTTAGCGCCTGCCTTTGTTTTGGAAAAACCTTTGGTAGAATGGATTGGGAACATATATTAAATAATGCAAAGCCTAAAAGACAACCAATTATAGGAAAACACTGTTCTTAAGTCTTAAGATCTTTTTCGTTTTTGGTCTCTGTGGTCCATCATCACTCAGTATTTCGGCCATTAAAGGGGAGCACAGGGTTTGCTGGGAAGTGGGGTTCTAGGTTTCTCACCGGTCACCCCCCTAAAAAGGGTTTCTCAATGGTTCAATTATCTTCAAAGTAGATGCATGACCAAGTGTGTAAAGTGGGTTTGATGATTTCGGTCATTGATGGGCAAATTTACAAATCCGATTCGTGATATTGGTGACTGTTCGATCAAATGAGAATACTTTTTGGTCATTTGTTGATATTTTTTTTTGTGAAGTGCTTTTGTAGAAGGACAGAATGTATTAGGGTACGGTCTTTTGAAGACGGTGTATCCGTCTTTTTGATAAATCTTCATAAACACTGGCGTTATTGAATAGAGTTTATCCAGATTTCTTCTATGGGGGACTGCGAATTGGATCAACAGACTTGATACTTGTTAATTTCTTTTTAAGTTTTATAACCAACTTCTTTGGAAATTATCTGTTTTGATCCTCATTTTCCATCGAATAGAGTCAAATGAACCTTTCCCCTTATCCAAAAGGGCGAACTCAATCGTTGGCCAAGAAAAAAGAGGGCCTATTCAGTCGCGATCGAGTTGATGTTGTGGGGACTGGCAACCATGTTCAAATTGAATTTTGCTTCCGTGTCTTTGTGGAGGTTTCCCTCTATCATTAAGGCTTCGGCCTTGGAGAGGACACTTTTCAGGAGCGAAATTGTGAACTTGAACGCCTGCTTTAACAACTTGGTGGTGGGTCTCTGCTATCGTCGTCGTCGTCTAGCAATTTCTAAGAATGTTTAGAATCTAATTGAACCAAAATGACGTTGGGCCGGACGTATCATGTCGTATAGAAAGTCATTTGGGGCGAATGTTTATCTTTATGTATAACTAATCATGTTGGGGTTCAACTCTAGGATACCTGAAACCTACAAAAAGGTCTGATAAACCTTGGAATATGACCGGGTAAACTTGGTAACGGTAAACACTTAGAATTTGCCTATGTTAACTACTTGCGTGCCCATGATTCATAGTCCTAGCGGCTCAATGTATCATGAGCTTGTTTGACCTAGCTTAGCTTACTTGTAGCTGCTATGTCTGTGAGAAGTTCTGCAGCTTTTATGATGTGTCAGGCAAACTCGTTGAAGTTGCAGCAACACCCTTGAACTGCCGCAATTTCAATACATGTGTTACCAAAAGCACAAATCATGACGCGACTTGAACACAACCATCATATTTACAGTGTAGCCACAGCCATACATGCCAAAATAGGTGCGAGGTACATTTCATTGCGTCACGTTTATCTTGATTAAACTTGGCTGATCCAAGTCGCATCAGTTTTCTCATATCCTAAATACTAAAAAATGCGTGATGCTAGTTAGTGGTATACAACGAGAGTTCACCTATATATATTTTTTCTCCTTTCTAGGAATGAACTACTTATATAAATCCCAAGCCACAAAAAACAAACCGATACCCCACTCCTCGAGAGCAGCCGCTGTGGCCACTCACCTAGTCGTCATTGTCGCCTACGGGGATTCGCTACTTTCGACAATGCGGCGAGTGCACCCAAATCAAGGGAGTTGTCCCTCTCTCCTCCACCCGCTTTAGCTCTCTCTCTCTCTCTCTCTCTCTCTCTCTCTCTGTGCGCATGCGCCTGCCACGCGTGTCCGTGATGGCCATGGTCACCGAGGTTGCAGGACCATGGTGCACTCGTTAAAGCCGTTGCGGTTGACCAATGAAAGAGACAATGAGAAAGAGAGGCACAGAACAGAGCAACAGGTGCAGTGGTGGCCATGGTCACCGAGGTTGCAGGACCATGGTGCCCTCGTTAAAGCCGTTGTGGTCGACCAATGAAAGAGACAATGAGAAAGAGAGGCACAGAACAGAGCAACAGTGCAATGACACTCAGCGAGAGAGAGAGAGAGAGAGAGAGAGAGAGAGGACTTGGGTGAAGAGAGGGAGGGGAGTTGAAGCGCGGGGGAACGGTAATGCTGGTGTTGACGGAGGAAAGAGAGGTTTGAGATAGCAACAGTGATGATGACAGGTGACCGATGATGAGAAGGAAGTGGCATATTTGGGGCTGGGAGTTTGGCCAGTTTGAGATTGGGTAGTTTGTTGACATCTTAAATTTTCCTCGATAATAATAGTGATAATATCATCAAAAATCGAATTTGAAAAAATAACAACAAAAATTAACAAGTGATATAAAATAGAAAATGGGCCCGGCCCGTCCATAATCCGGCCCACACCCGTGATCACAATTTGCACGGCCTGCGAGTTGTCAAGCCTAGACCCAGCTTTCCCTTTGCGCTCTCTCTCTCTCTCTCTCTCTCTCTCTCTCTCTCTCTTTCTTTTATTATCTGGTCCATTTCCACTTCATTGAAGCCTAGCCCATCTCCTCCAATCCAGCTCCCTACACGAGGCGAGGGGCCACGATCGAAGTTCGCCGACGAGCAATCTAGCATAACCTCAAAAAAAGCATGAGCTGGAGGAGAATTTGAGAGGCGTGACAAATTCTATTGGAGGCAAGTGTTACAGGCCGACTGATTCACAACTCGTTCCTCACTCAACTCACGCAACCTTCGGAACTTCGCTCCCTAAGTTGGCCTTCCCCCACTCAATCTCACCACACTCTTACAGAGAGAAACTCTACAATTGTATTACTTATGAAAATGAGATGATATAAATGGAGGGAAGAAGTCCCCTCTTCCAGATTTAACAGGGGAGATTGAATCTTCCGTCTACCCAACCACCTATCATAAAATACGGACACAAGAAATTCCTATATCGCGCGCTCCTGGAATATTCTAGAATTCTCCACAATTCCCTAGGTCTTCTTCCTTGTCCTTGACCTGCTTTTTGGATTTGCCAGGTACGTTAAAGCAATGAAAGGCTTTAACATAGAGCACCGGATGGATTTTCAGTTTGACCGGGGAGCTCCAGCTTGTATGTAGTATTGTCCACCCGTTGGCAAATCTCTTCCTCGTTTTTATCGATTCATCGTCACCAGAGTTCGCCGGAAACTCAATTCGGAAGTTGACCAAGAGTTGACTCTTTTCCTTTTTTAAAAAAATTTTTCTCGTGTCCTAACACCTCATTCGTTCAACGAGAAGGAAGGATCCTTGCTTGACGCCTCGTCAGCCGTCGACAATCGAAACTCCTTCTTTCAGCCAGGTACTCACTCCTCCAAATACTCCGTTTTTCTCTGCCCGAAGCATGAAACTCGATCTGTGAATTCGTGAAGAAGCTGTGATGAAATGAATCGGATTAACGCTAGATGGTGTCGATTTAATATCTTCGCATTGCATTTTGGTCGAAAATCACATTGGATCTAGATTAAGTATCGATGTTCGTAGACGTGCATCATTTGTTCGACTAAATGTCCAAATGAAATAATATTAGCTGAAGTATCGGTCATATTTTTTTTTCGGTTAGATCTAGTCAATTTCGAAATGGTTTATATTGAAAGATTATGCTCTATTTAAATCTTCTCCAGATTTGAGTTTTAAGTTTTTGTTCTAAATCGCACCCCTACTGTTCGACAATATGCTTAAGAGAAGCATCGGATTTATGTTCATGTGATCATCTAATAAACTCGTCTTCAACTCTCGATTGTCTTGTGCTTGTTGAGAATCATGCCTGATCTCCATTTCCTTGTGATTTTTGTGACATATTTGTCAGCGGAGTCAACCATGGAACAAGCCCTACCTCGTAGGAAATTCGACTTGTGCCGGCAACGCCTAAGGTTTAAGGCCGTCATTGTTAATTCTCTATGTCCTTGTTTCTTCCATTCATCAATGTATATACTTAGTTGCTAATTGATGTTCATTAATTAACGGATGAAATGTGATTGCTACAAACGATTTTGTTACACGGTCGGAACCATGACCGGCTTCTCCGACAGGCGATAGACTGATGATAGTCGTGTGTTAATTGGTGGTGAAAAGGACCAATGTCGGTGGCCAAGGATTAGTCGATTGGTTTGCCGTCGAGGTCTTGCTTCTGGGAAGGCCATATTCAAGCAAGGATGCTAAGGAAGTAGACGTAGCAAGAGGGAAAGACGATGAACAGTACATAAAAAAATAAGAAGAGAAAATTAAAAAAGAGTAAAAAGAATCAGAAAAGAAAATGTGAAATTCGGATTTTAAAAAATGCGGGTCGGGTTAGTAGTTATAGTCGGGCCGGAACACCCATGGTTTGGAGGCTGGGCTAGAATTGGTGCTGGTAGGAAAATTGGGCTCATTTGAGTTTAGTCTGGTCTTTTGAAAAATTGGATAAAGGCCAAAGTTTTGTTAACTGGAACTGGGCCTTAAGCCCGATCCAATTTGTGGACCCAACTCGTACCGTTAGGGTTCGGGTCATCGAGTCGATTGGGTCAGGGATGACCCGGTCCAAATCCATTTCGGGAAAAAATAAAATAAAAAATTATGAAAGTGATGACTCCATCCAATTGATTTAATTTTAGTATCATTACTATAAGTCTTGAATCAATTTTAAAATTTCATTTTTTAATAAACATTTTTATTTTAGCTAAAAAATGTGAAAATCACTAAAAAAATTTGAAATCCAATTAAATAAGCTCTTAGAGTGTACAATGTGGGATGTTTTGTATTGCTTTCTCTTTTGGAGACAATACTAACACTGTTGATTGTGCATCTCTTGGGCTTTCAGCCTTCCCAACGTTAGCTTGTACCCTAAAGCCATTGGAAATGATTATCAAGCACCCAAAAATTTCCCTGAGACTTTCAAAATGCTGAACCAAGTGCATCCTAAAATGTCCTTACCGAGCAACGTTTTTTAGAAATTTGATCGTCGGACCTGGTTGTGCCCGTTGCTTGCCTGGGCTTGTTCGTGTAATAGAATTAATCGGACCTGCCTTTAACAGCCATGACTCATCGTCCAGGCCCATCTTTTTTTGTGGGTGAAGTGACGAGCCACCAGGTTTGCGATCATGAAGCAGTTTTAAGAATCTAGAGTCAAGAAGCAGACCTGAACCTGCTCTCTGTTGTTAGAAATGAGATTTCCACTAGTTCCTCAATAAATCGGGTACGAAGCGGTGTGAAAATGTTCAAAAACCACTGAAAAGATAATTTCTTAAGGATGATTTCAGCCCTTTGAGGCAGCCAAGAACATAAGTCGCGTGATACTCCATGATTCAACGAACTCTTATCGTTCGGCAATTTCCACTTTTGAGCGCGCAACTATGCTAATGGCTCCTGTCCGATGCCACGACTTCGGGCTCCCGGAATGAAAGACGATAGACAGCCTAACGCATTTGGGGCCTGCGCCTATGGAACTATGGTGTTGAACTGCTACATATCCATTACATAGTATGCCGCCTGTATAAAACACCTTACAAGAGCCCGCCACACTAATTCCTCAAGGTAAAAGCTTCCGTTCTTCTATATTCAAAACAAAAAGGGGAACTCGAAAGCCTGCGATGTGGACCTGTACATATGAATGTATAGATTTGTCTCCCTGGTGGAGATACTGGTCCATATAGTTATTTATATTCTTACTTATCTGAAGAACTTTAGCCAGAGGATAATGGACTGAAATTGACTTCAACTGAAAAGACAAGGACCTTTCCCTCGCCCGAGCGTTGCATGCGCTTGCAAAAGAGATTGGTGCTTTCTCGGAGTGAAGATACTACACACCCATTTGTCTTCATGGAAATTCAATTGCAGATCCCCAAAAAGGAATCATGAGATTCCAAACAAAAGGTACCAAAGGCAAAAGCCATGCCTTCACCACCTAAAGTGGAAGCAAGACAGTGGAGTGTTCTCAATGCCCTTCGGAACCATTTGCGTCACCCTCTCTCTCTGTTTGCTTCTTTAATTATTAGGGTTTTCGTCTGACCCTGGGCACCAATATCGATTCCTTGCTGAGAAAAGGGTCTGAAAAGAGTAGATGAAAAGCGAAAGCTGCTCCTGAGTCCCTTCCTCCGTTCTTTTGTTGCATGGAGTGGCTTTGGTCCTTGACTAATCGTTTTCAAGAGCCAAGTTGCCCTAAACAATGTTGTGGCTGGGGTAGGGAGAGAGGGGGATAGAATCACGAGGGACAAAGGTCTTTTAGATTTTACACTTGGTAACCAATGGAACAGCAACATTTATGTCCTTCATGTTTCCCCCGGCGATCTTGTACCAATGCTGACCCCAAGTTAGTCTCCTGAGAATATATAATCTGTAGTTCAACTATGTAGGTTACAGCGTGATTGATTATGTCATTTATGATTGTTGAAATATTGTCCCCTGTTGCTTGACAATGGTAACTTATGTGTTTTTTGCATTCATGTGATCTCCCTTCACCTATTAATTAGGATTCCGGGTTATACTTTTTAATATAACAGTCAATGTTATTTCTTTTATGAATGTGCATCCACTCCCGATTAGTCAAATTCCACGTGTCGCTTGGAATCCAGTTCGCATGCGAGAAGGATCATTGAGATATCGTCATACATTGCTTGACAACAGGTTTGGAATGTTCTTTATTTTCAGACGGTCTCAACTTAAGTTTTTGCTTTGAACCTTTTTAACCGTGGCCTCGCCAGTAAGTACCCGTCTCAAAGTAAATGTACATGCTTCATCAGCTCAACCCACGGTTAATTTGTGGCGATAAATCATTATATGTATGGATTCCCGACGATAATGCCATTTTACCTATATAGATTAAGGGATAACATAGACACCATCTGAAAAGGTTCAGCAAGATTGGCACATTGGAACTAAGCTATAGTCAGTGAGGGAGCATAAGTTCCGAGTCAACTAGGAAAGCAGCCTAAACCAGCTCGCTCTCGAATGAATTGGGTGAGTTCATTGGGAAAAGCCTTAATATTCTCGCATTAACCTTCTGAACCATTGCTTCTCCCTAGAGACCTTTCTCCAGGCAGAGTCGACTTTCTATCCCAAGTGACTCAAAAATGCTTGTGGTGCTTCAGTCATTTTGTCAAAGGATCCTAACGTACCAATCACTCCAACTTATCTTTAAAATGAACAAAAAACTTGCGACACAGTTTTCAAATATAACCTGGAACCATCTAGTTCAATTCCAGACTGGTTTCAAAGGGTCCTGACTTAGATCGTGTTTCAATAATGTGGAACAATCCTTGATTGGGTAGGTTCCATATTCTTAATTGAAAATCACTACTCTATTTCCCCGTTGACTATTGATAGCCAATGTTTCCCGTGAGGATCAGAAATGCAAGTTCTACACCGTTCTTGAACAATTTAATTCTTCTGCTCATTATTACACACACATATGAAGGAATTTTAGGATCACGAGTCCAATGTTCGATTCCTCTTCACTCAATTAGTGGGTTTTCCCTATAAGCGCGCCATGAGCTTTAACCATTCTTTCATTGACGCATGTCGAGCCTGCATACAGTCAGGCTATGTCCATCTTGATTGCCCTTTACATGAACAAGAGAGGGTTAATCAAGAAGTAAAACGTAAAACATGTCATTCTGAAATTATCATTTCCTTCCCATGCTATTCTTTTCGAACTGGTAAATAATGCCGCTTCCGTGCAAACATGGCCCCAAACGTTGACTGCTTGTTCAATAGCTTACATCGTTCCGCATTCCCTTCACTGAGCATCTGGACTAGTTTCACACGATTCTTGACTTGGAGTGAATCGAGTAGAATCTCTTTGGAGTCTCTCTAATTCCTCTTTTATCTCTTGAACCTGTTCTGTATTCAGCATATAACTTTTGCGTAGGTTTGACATTTTATAATGAGATCAAAGGTAACGAGTTAGCATAGCTAATTGAAGTTAATTCTCTTCCGGGTCAGAAAAAGAAAGAAGAGAACTCATATGAATGAACTATTAACCGGTGGAAATGAACAGTTGAGAGCCAATTGAGTACATACTCATATTAAAAGATAGACACACAGATGGATCAATGTTCTCTCTCTCCCTCTCTTTCCCTCTCAAGTACATGACAAAAACTGTAAGCTAAATTCAGCAAATGGAAGTGGTGTCGAGGTAAAATGGAAAGAGAAATAGACAATTTTGGGGGCGGTTGTGCATTTCAGTTCCTACATCCTCTGCCTTCTAGGAAAATCCCCCAAGCTTCTTCAGGAGTATCATTTGGAGCTTTGTTTGGCATGACTTTGAGATTTCGCGAATTTCCGAGCGCTAATCGCAGAAAATGGAAAGGGAATTCAGGGGTGTTGGAGGCCATGGCGGGGGTGTTGGAGCGGTGGAGATGCGGTGATATTGAGAGGCTGAGGCGACGGTGGGGGAAGCGTAGGAGGAGGGCATTGGTAACACTTGGTGAAGAGTCCGAACGTGTCGATCTGGTGGACGAAATTGGTCACGCTCGCCCACCCGCCGAAGCCGAACCCGACCACCAGCACCCACCCGACCACGAACATGTTGATCGTGTACGCCCCGATCCATCTGCCCACGAATTTTGGAGGTTGCTCCACCGCGTTCTGCACACCACAACAGCAAAGATTCAGTTAAGGAAACTGTTTCATGAAAATTTCTATGATACCTCGCGATTAAATTTTACATTTTGAATGAATTCATATCTCCCCGGTAGGTAATCAAATATGTATGGTACTCTGATGAGCAGATTCTCTTCTGTGGTAGCTGGAGGAATCCCTTAGGTTTTGTTTAAAGAGGGTCAAGTTGACATTACTCTTTGTCGAAACATCATCATTTGAAAACCAGCAGGCCTCTTCCGACAACGAAAGAAAGCAATAAATACTATTGCAATTCTCGAAATCCATCTTGTACTGTTTAATGAAGAAAAATAATGCATAAAGACGGCAAGAAAAGGTGAAAATCTCAGATGAGAAAAGGGCCAGGTCTGGTCTGCTGCACTGTGACCTCACGCGATCACTCTGTTCATACGCAGCCTTTGTTCATACGCATTAAAACAAATGTGCAGAAAGAGAGAGATTCCATTTAATTCTTTCACTAATTTGGTCGAAAGTTTCAGAGACAAGCAGCCGAGGCACTGACAAAAAAACATATCCCTCGGCTGCTCAGATTTTCCCAGAGCCACTGTCACTGGGCCTGTCTATAATGTTAATCCAGGAAAGTAATCCAGAGAGATCAGAGCAAAATTCAGTGGTTTACCTCTCTAGCGGCTGAGGATTTGAAGGTGAAGATGTAAGCCAGGGCGGGGATGATGTAGACGGTGAAGCTGACGAGGAGGGATCCGACGGTGGAGTTGATGGGGCCGAAGAAAGGGAAGATGATGGCCAGGAACCAGATGGGGACTACCACCGGCAGCCTCGCCGCCGCCCGCTTGCACATGCTCTTGCACTCGTGCATCCCTATCGCCTTCTCCCACACGAAGTAGAGCGGCGTGCAGGCAAACCCGAATGTGATGAACTGCGCACAAGCAACGCACACCATCAATGCAAAGGATTTTGAGCTGATGGTACTCGACGCTGTCATGATCATGATCGATCAGAGTGGCTATGGAAGACTGATCAAATCTATCATTGACCCAATATCTTCTGATGATTCTTTATCGACTCGCAAGCTTAAGAACAATAGAGCTAAACTAAGTCGAACATGCAGCATCAATAGGACTGAAGCTCACTTGGTGAATGAGCATCAAAATGACGGCCATGTCGCGGAACGGCGACCTGGGGAGGAGGGAGAAGGCGTTGGCGTGGTTGAGGAGCATGTCTCCGAACGCCCAGTAGACCGCCGACGCCGACGGGAGAGTCAGGGTCAGCACGTACAGCGTTGCCAGCAAATATATGGCCTTGAACTTCTGCGGCTTCCACATCGCGTGCATGATTTCCCTGCACCAGAAAGCCAAATTAAACTCGAAAAAGATCAAATTTTTTTTATGTTTGGTTTTTGTAATTTTGCCGTCTTCATAAGTAACTTTTCGTTCATTTCAAATTTTTTTTTTTGGGTCCTTCAACTTTTTATTATTTTCTTTCTTTCTGAGACGACATTAATGCCAGCTTCCGACACTGATCAGATTCTTTCATGAAAACAGATGACTTTTGGCATGCTCTCATGATAAAAGCAAAAGCTAAGATGAGAAAGATCGCTTCACTTTTTACTCCGTAAAGGAAAAAGAGTCAACATCTCTGTTCTTTTTCTTTAACCAAGAAGGCCGACTTCAAGATAATGTTCTCCAGCAATTATTAACAGCGGCACAGCCGAGCATGAAACACGGAGATTTGTAAATAACGTAAAAGACAGGGGCCGAATTGAAAAATGAATAGAATCAATCCTCGAGACAACAGGACTTACACAGTGACAGCGTGTCCCCCAAATGTGTAGAGAATGTTTGTGGCCCCAGTGAAATACAGGACCATCTTGGTCGGACCCGAATGCTTTACTCCTTCCACCTATTGAAGAAAAAAGAAAGATCCTTAACATATGATCAATTGGTCAATTGATTCGTGGGAACAGTCGGATGATGTGTTCCCTCAAATTCAAACATCCAGCCCCGGACAATTTCGATGAAAACATTTGTAGCATGCGGCGAATTTACGGTCCGCACACAAATTGTGAGATCTAGCGAGTAGCGTCGCACCCCGAGCTACTGGTGCTGTCATGGCCCGGACATGAACATGCAGATGATGAGGAGCATGCGTGTCGTATTGCAGAAACAAGAGCCACATTTGGGTTGCGTGGTGGAACTGGATTACCTGGCCATGTAGTAGGGAGGCGACGGTGAGGTACCAGGCGGTGTAGGTGGTCATGACGAGGCCGAGGAAGGACCAGATGCGGTAGTTGTGGAAGGAAGGGATGAAGACGGTGGTGGCGCAGCATGCCCCGAAGATGTACGTCCACGTCCTCTTGTCCAGATTGTCGTTTATGTAGTATATGTTGCTGCATTATTCACAACATTTCAGAGATCACAACCGAAACATTTCGATTCTTGATCAAGTTGTAAAAGGGAGGGATGAAGACAGTGGTGGCGCAGCATCTGCCGCTCCCACACGCACAGACATATGCACATTCATTTTGATTCTCTGTTTCTCTATCTTTAATGGGTATTTCATGAATATTATAAAGATTGAGGAGGATAGAGATAAAATAGGAGTCACAGAGAGAGAGAGAGAGAGAGAGAGAGAGAGAGAGAGAGAGAGAGAGAGAGAGAGAGACCTTGCGCAGGCTATGAGCTGAATGACAGATCCAAACAGAAGAAAAGTGCAGTTGAATGCCAGACCCACGTTCCTCCAGTGCTTCCCCAGCAGCCCATCCAGAACTTCAAACCACTGGCGATACAAGAAGAACATGAAACAGGGCATAGAGAAGGAAGAAGAAGACGCAATTCTATTTGGGTTTTTTGTTGTTGTCGTGTTGGGCTAATTACCTGGATGACATGGTTCCTGAAATCAACTTTTTCTCGCTCTTTTCTGGTTCTGTACTCCACATAAAGGGCACTGATGAGGTACGCAGTCCAGCTTCCCAGCAAGCCATAGAAGAGCTGGAAGAGTAAGCCCGAGAGCATACCCAGCTGGGAGAAGGAGTAGGGTAGTGTCAGCAGGACCTGAGCCACCTGAGACACACAGCGATGGAACAGTTGATTGGGAGATGTTCGTCACTACCAAAACGGCGAAGAAATCTCTAACCAAACTAGTCAATCTTTATATGAATTCTAAAGATGACCCATCTCAGAGAAAGGACTAAGAAGTGACAAGATAGATCTGATCTTTGGGAACCTGGTTTGAAGCGCAGCTGAACCAAGCATCGTAGACGGAACCGCCGTGCCAGAACAGGTTGGACATCTTGGTCTTGATGCCCTTGGGCTTCCCTTCTTCCGTCTCCATCTCCACGTAGTTCCCCACTATCACAGTCTCCACCACCTTGTCGCTCGCCATCTCTCTCTCCCTCTCTCTCTCTCTCTACTGCGACTTCCTTTAGTTGTGGCGACTAAACAGCAAGCATGCTCGAGCCTGAGAAGCAAAGGGGGAGTATTTCAAGGGAAGAGGAATGGAGCTTGAGGAAGATCGGAGTTGGCGGTGTTAAATATATAAGGGGCAGTCGATTGGGACAGGATTCGCGAAGGCTGAGAAAAAGGCTGCGTCCCTTTGAAAGTTGTATGTTAGAGAGAGACAGGGAGATGTTTTGGGAAGCGAGTGAAAACATAACCAATCTCTCTCTCTCTCTCTCTCTCTCTCTCTCTCTCGCCCTTTTCAATTTCTTAATTAAACGTATGCTTGTATGGAAAATTACATATATATGTATATGTATATATATTGCATGGCTCAAGGCGACGCCAATTTTTTTACTACGTGTCGTCTGGTTTTGAAAATGAATTTTAGAAAAAAAAACTCAAAATTAGTGAAATCTGCCTTTTTCTTGACATTTTTAAAATCGATTTTTTATGATAAAACTTTTTAAAAATGTTTGTCAAACACCTCATATTTTTCCTAAAAAGTTTGAGTCTATGTTTGGCTTAGTTTTGAAATTGGGTTTTGGAGAAAATGCTGAAAACTATTAGAACTTATATTCAGCTTTCAATATTCTCAAAATCAGTTTTTCACCTCAAAACCCTTTTAAAATGATGGTCAAGCACCTCATATTTTCTCAAAAGGGTTTTAAAGGCTCAAAATCCCTTGAGAAAGCCGAACCAAAACACATCCTTAGAGACTTTAAAAGCCCATTAGAAAAACTAAATCAAATTCAAGTCTATTTGGACCTTCGGATCACACGATCTTAGCACAAGACCGTCGTCACGACGGCTCACTCAAGATGTCAAGACCGATTAAATCTCGACACGAAGAACCAAAAAAGCCCCCCTCGCATTGCGATCGACTTCACATTCGGATCGGCCCCGGTGCCAAAATCCTGACCCGAGTCAAAGTTGCCGGGCGGAGTATTTCATGCCCCCTTGAGATTCATCCCGCTATCAAAGTAAGCGAACTTCCCTCCATCGAAGAGCAAAAAAGAATGATGGTGGGCTAGAAACGGTGCGTTTGACGAGCCTCTGAGCGTGGTCTCCGATGCCTTTGTTGCAATGAAGAAGGGTCTTGGAGTTTAGCTCATGATTATAATAATACTGTGTCGCATTTGGCACAAATTCTCTCTCTCTCTCTCTCTCTCTCTCTCTCTCTCAATTTAAAATTTTTCTTAGGGAGCATGAACGGCTACTCCGCACGAGCGGGACTCCACGCTTCCCGAGGAGGCTCGAATTGCCCCATCTTAGCTTTGATTAAACCGGCCACGTCACCCCTTTTTATCTCCCAAATCAATTTGCTTAATTTAGCTACGTGGATTATAAGAAAGATCACGTAGCTCGTCGAGCATGGCTTGTGCGCCCTTGATATCGCGGACGCCTCTCACGAATTCGTGGGCGAAAGGCGCTTCGAAGCACGGTCGACGACGAGTGCGCGACCGCAAGAAATTAACAGTCGATCGTCGCGATTTGTGGGGGCTAATTAGGAGTTAACTTAGAAGGGAGGTAGAAGGAGCTTCGGGTTCCCAACCAAATTCACTATACAAATGGGTAATTTCCGAGAATAAGGCTAAAATAGGGCGAGGCATACGATGGTAAGAGAAAGAAAAAAGAAAAGAAGAAGAGAGAGAGAGAGAGAGAGAGAGAGAGAGAATATAGAAGAACGAGAAGGAACAAGTGAAAGGAATTATAGCAAAGTAGACCGCATGATTGCAGCCAAACGGGCGTGGTCGCTTTACAAGAAGATGAAAGCTGCTTTTCTCACATGCCAAACCTCTTTCTTGCCTCAATCCCATAATAATAATTATTGTCATTATATGTTTGTACGTATTTATGTACGAATGTATACGTGAAAAATACATACAAGAAGCCAATTTTGAGGAGTGGTTAGATCATCATGTGCCCTTGGGAAGAGCATCGGCTATTAGTCTATGACATATTGTGGAGAGAAGCTTGTCTTGGTATATACTCTCCATATTCCCTGCTTTCTCTGGGTTGACCACGACTTATTCTTTCACCTCTTCTTGGAAGTAGTAGTCTCATCTTGTTCCTTTTCATCTTCCCCATGTAGCAATTTAATCTTGATTGCAATCGTGGTGACTTCCCAGCGAATTGAACGGGCCGATTTCGTGGAAATGGGATCGTATGGAGAGTAATTTAAGGATATATGCATTTATAAAGCTTGAGCTCGGCGAGATATGTGATGAGAATATTAACGGGTGATGAATCACGTGTTTTGTAATAAATAGTGAGAAAAAGCATGTGTTTATGTTTGCAAAAACGGAAAGGAAAATTTTATAAGGAAAGAGAAATTTGGATTGATTTATTTTAATTAATGAGTTTTAATTGTTGAAGATTACGTAATGTAAATTTCTATCTATGAGAGGTTGATGGGCTAATATGATTAGTGGATTAAGAACTATTTTAGATTACCATTTGATTCTTTATATAGGAATATTAAGGTTATTATCTGTTGGATACTAGATATAAACATTATTGGAACATTCTGAAAAAAGTCCGAGGTTGAAAGGGGGTCTGTTTCAAAATATACTAGCAAACTTGCACATGTGTTGCGTATGAAAAGAAATAGTTCAAATTGAAAAATAATGAAACACTGATTTTTAATCCTTTTTTTTTTCTATGTGAAAAATGGCTAATGCTGAATATAAAAGTATAACGTCCTAAATATACCGTTCCTATAATTCACCTAATAAATTATGGAATAACTCTTTATGAGGCAATGAACAATAATCTAGCGTCTAACTCTATTTATAATTCAACTTTTAATATAATCTCAATTTTCTTAAAAGGAAAGGTGAGAGATATATGGAATACTCGGCAATCATTTTCAATCTAAATTTATAAGGTAAGAGATTCGCTGATAATGTTCCAATCATCTGGATGATCTAAACTACGATCTTGTTCATCTATAATTATGCATTATCATAAGGTATTCTAGATGTATACATCGATTTTTTCAGTAGAATTTCTTTTGCGAAAAGTTTGAGGTTAGAGTAGCCATTGGCTTATTGATGTGGGTACCATTCATGGATAACAGTCGGGAATTGCATGTTCTTTAGGTCATTATGATGTCGAAATTCACATAGCTGTTTCATCTCCTTCTGTGCTTGCCTTGTCTAAGGCCGAAAGGTTGCTGCAAATCGTGCGGTGCATATAATGTTGTCATGCCCTTGAATTTGGAACTACAACATCCAATTATGATGCTAGCCAGCACTTAGTTCTTCATGCCGAAGGGATCATGCTCGAGAAACATCATGAATGTTGAAACCTCAATTTTAGTTCGAAAACTTAACCGGTTGTGTGAAGGCATAACCAAAATTCGGCCTACATTCAAAGGGGTATAACAATAGCGTTCTAACTTCATACATGGGTTTTACTTACCAAAAAGAATATTTTTGATACCGATGTTTAAAGAATAATTTTGATACCGATGTTTTGTCTTGTCAGTTGGAAGGTTAATTTTTGAAGGCTCGATCTGATGGCCCGTTTCGGGCATTATCGAGAAGTTTGCGATTTCTCGATTGTAAGATTATTACACGATGAAAAGTGGAGGTTGCAAGCTTTTCACCGCAATGAAAATCAACTCAATCTCGGATATTGCAAGAAAGAGTAGTTGTTGGTATAAGTAGGTTTGAAACTTTCATGAGGCCCGATTTAACCTCGGATGCCTGTAATTATAACTAGGGCGTCACGAATGGCAAGAAACTTTCCAAATCTCTTGAGTAACGATTTAAGCTATTTTACGGTGGCTTGATCTAGAAAATCTAACATCGGATCCTTTGATTTAGGACATCATTTGATGTTCACAATTTAGGAAAATGACTGGAGGATGTGATATCCAAAGGCCAATGTCGAGGCGTAAAGCGTTTTGGACATGATACCGGGCGCCTGGACCTACAACTCCATGTTCATGGGAATAGACCCGCATAGCCTTTTTCTCTTACACGTTTTGTCGGCTTCCTACTAAGACCTATCATTTAAGTTCTCGTCAATATGGAGACACAGATAGATCGGTGGCGGCTCAAAACGAAAATCTAGTATGTTGATCTAGGTTTGCCATGTTTGAGGTGTTGATATAGGGCATATTGTCGATGATGCGGCCAGATAGCTTAGGGCGCATTTGGTAACGTTTCTATTTCAGAGAAATATTTTTTGAACAAAAATATTTTTTTTGTGTTTCTACTCCATGGAACAATTTTTAAGTAAAATAGAACGTCTGATAAAAGTGTTACTAAAACAGAAAAAAAAAGAAATACGTTTGGTACGATTAATAATTTTTTTTCCTCGTTTTTTCTTCTTATTGATGGGCGACTGGCGACGGCGTACGGTGGGCGGCGACCGGCGGGCGGCGAGTGGGTGGTCGGAGGCCACAAAGGCAAGAAGAAAAGAAAAATAAAACGTGTTTTTTAATAAATTGTTCAAAAACAAGAAACAAAAATTTCTTTTTATTTCTTGTTGTTGGTCAAATGTGTTTCCATGAATTAAAAAAAAACATATTTTGTGTTTCCAAGAACAAATGTGTAAACAAAAGCGTTTTTGTTCTTTATTTGTTCCACGGAACAAAAGAACAGAAACATATCTGTTTATAGACATTGCCAAACAAGCCCTTAAATGCCACGCGTCCGACACGAGTCCGTGAACAATATGGCCTTGTCGTTGCCAATCATGCTTTCTAAAACTCGTTTTCAGAATATGAAACTTAAGTTTTCAAGTGACTCCACCCAATTTCCATCTAACTTGTCGTCACACCACCACGTTACGCTGCACAATATGTCTTATGCCATGTAATGATTCACCGTGCATTATTGTCATTTACATATCATTCGCATGTCTTATTTTTACATGTTCCGTCGCACGTCGTGCCATTGGAATGTGTCTCCTTGTTTTGTCTTCTGCACACGTGATTTTCATATTTCAAATGTTACCCTTCCGTGAATTTGCATATCTCCAAGGTACATAAGCGAAATAAAGCTGGGTCATCCTCGGTTGCAATATGACGCGACCGATTTGGCTTATCGTGAATTAGCCAGATATTATCAAATTGTTTGCACCAAGGAGAGGTTAGGTCATTGACACGTGATTAAGCAATAGGTAATGTTAAACACGTGATTAGTTATCAACGATCGAGATCAATGCGGATGTTAGTATATATCAATACACTGTTGATAATTAGTTATCCAAGTATTAGAAGTAAGATGAATATGTACAATTGCGAGTTCCAAGGTACTGAGAAATGAAGTGGATTAAGATCACGGGATAAGTGACATGCATCTTTAAGGGAAAATGGCTTAAGGGTAAGATCATGGTATCATGAGAACATGGGCATAATGCTGGAGACCACTTGGGAGTAGGTATGGTGCTATCACTATAAATAACGTTGCCTATCTACTAAGAGAACCCCCGCACAAATCAACTAAATTTACTATATTTTAGTATTTCTACTTTCCTACATTGTATCTTACATCGTCAATTAAACTCTAGCGTGTTTCTTAGCTATATATTATAGATCTGCATCACCAATTAAATTCTAGTGTATCTGTATCTTGGGTACTACGTCGTTGATTAAATTCAAGCATGATATCTTTGCATTCTCAGGTTGTGTCGTCAATTAAATTCCAATAAGATCTACGTATGCTTAGTTTGTTCGTAATAACTATACTTTCCCAGCCTAATCGTAGGTTGGATTCTGGCATGGTTGGCATTGGTATAGTTCTATTTGAATTGAAGTTATTGATTCTCTCATAAGCCTGTAATATTTCCTATTAGAATCGGTGCAAAACCCATCTTCTTAAATTAAAAACTTAAGAAAGACTTTTAGGGTCCGTTCGTTTGACGGAAAATAAAACACTTCTAAAAAATATTTTCCAAGAAATCATTTTTCTGGAAAATGACACATTTTCTGATGTTCGTTTGAAATTTAAAAAATTTTCAAAAATTTTTTCCGGAAATTTTTTTTGAGAAATTATCCGACGACTGGCAATCGGTGGCGGCGAGCGGGCGATGGGCGGGCGGTGGCGGCCAACGAGGGCGGTAGCCGGCGGGGGGTGGGTGACGAGCGAGCGGTGGGCGAGCGGTGGGAGGGGGGCGGCGAGCGAGAGGTGGCGGTTGACGGAGGCGGGCGGCGGTGGCGGCGGCGGCCGTCGGCAATTAAATTGCTCATAGACTCATGATGAGAGAGAAAGAGAGAAGATCTGGAAAATGTTTTCCGTTTTTCAAAAATGGAAAACATTTTCTTTAGTTTTAGAAGGAAATTTTTGGTTGATTGGAAAACATTTTCCTTAAGACGCCCTCGAAAAGCCCAGTTTCCGGAAAATATTTTTCAGAAGAATATTTTCCGTCAAACGAACAGACCCTTAGTGAAGGGTATATATATATACAAACTCCGGAGGATAAATGATAAACAAGACTTATACACCATTAAAGAAATTGTGCTTTCAAAAAGGCATCATGTAATGTTCACCTTTCCTCAAGGCTAACCTAAAATCCAGACCGAAGACTCATTTTTTACATATATGAATCGGTCATCTTGCTCACCGCACTTAGATAAATTAATTTTCCTAAAGATATGTAAGCGTTCTAGATGTCCAATCGATCTTAAACAATAGAAATAGATTGATGGGGACTCAGCTGTCTCGGAAATCCAAAATGGATTTATCTGGAATGTCGGAGGTAGATTTAAGAAACACCTAGAAACCTTAGGCGCCATCCATAGGCCGCGGATTAGGAGGTGCTACAAGTTACTTTTGTCCCTTCACTAGCTGTAGGTCGACTTTAGCCATGATTTCTTGAACGCCTTTCCTTGATTGCAAGACTTAAGGGCCACATAATCCTTGCATAACTTGGCAACCCATACTTCCTGATAAAGTGAGATGTAATTAACAATGCTACTTTCGTCATAATCATGAACATAATCTCGAGGCTTCACAACACTAATCAAAAGGAGATACGCGTATTGAGCAGCTAAATACTTAAAAAAAAGAAAAACCAATGAAAAGCTTGTAAAATCTCCAGTTACATCCAACTTCTGATGCAGCGGGAGTGTAATAATTACAGTCCACCCTCAAGACAGAGAAAACGGAATGTATAAACTACTGCCAGGCTTTGATAGCCCCAGTTGTCTTATGCAGACAAGCGAGAGTTTAACCCACAGAGTTCACTCATTGTGACCTATCCCACGATGCAGTAAGATCATAATGCATTTTGTCTTCTTTCCAATGAATTAGTTCATGAAAAGAAGAAGATGGACAGGCAAATGGGAGGGCATTATTGGAGGGGTGAAAGCAGCAGCAGCAGCAGCAGCTGCTGCTGCTGCTGCTGCTTCATCAGGTCTAGAAAGGGCTTTTGTTTTATATTGCAGAGCGAACATATTCATGCGGTTTGTTGGTCGTCGTGCTCACTCCATGGGCTGGGACATGCTTTTCTCAGTCGCTCGGACCAGGGACATTCCCTCCTGACTTTGTCTCCCGGCTTTTGTATTTTGTTTCGTTTTCCTTAGTCGGGAACTGAGATCGTAGACTGCATCTTTTGGAAGACCCATTTGGTTGATTTTGACTACATTTCTGTGGCCTTTTCAATTTGTAGATTGCGGGAAATATTGGAAGAAAGTTGATTACCCAGCACATCAATCTTTTGCAATGTTCCCCTTCTTCTTTCTCTTCTGCAATTTGATTTACTCTTTACATTTCAGCCCCGCCCCGCCCCGATATGATGGGCAATATAAAAAATATTGAAAGTATTATTTTTCATAACCTGGGATATGAGCGCAGAGGCCCATGCAACATCGCACAAACCCCATAAATCTATTAAATCCAGACCTTTAAACTATCGAATTGGCGTGCAGAAACTTTTAAATGTTTTTCAAGGAATAAGTGTTTATGTCATCTCAACGGGATGAATCTTTGCATTCACCTCCTCAATGGTAGCCTTGTAAGTTATTCATCAAATCTGATGAAGATAAAAAGTTATCAATGCTTGGCCGAGTGATATAACCTAATGTACTCCGGTTGCTTACATATATGAACTTATTAAAACATTGAGAAAGCAACTTTTGATAAAACATAGCTTTCCCTAATCCTTAATCCTACTTGTATCGTCTTTAGGAGAAAGAGACCAACTTAGAGGACTCAATAGCTCTTGCGCAACATAATGAGTAGATTTAGACATGAAAATGACATCGTATAGGCTTTTTTGTACGAGATGTCTTGAACTAATCACTCTAAAACGGGAAGATTATAAAAAAAAAATACTAAACCTATTAAATTTTTGTCAATTCAGTCTATAATTTTTTTTATTGTGCCCATTCAGTCTAAATATTTTTACGTTTGCTAATTGAGTATGTCCAATCAATTTTAATTAAAAAGTGCTGACATTTCCAAGAGTTTGATGTGGCACAACGAGTACCAACGCAGATAAATTTAAATGATATTTTCATTTTCATTTTTTTCCTTATTTTCTTTTATCTCATTTCTTCTTTACTTTTTTCTTATTGTGGTAGGCAAGTGTCTTGAGCACCTGCTTGGATTTGGGTGAGGGCCCAACAACCCTCACTCGCCATAGTAAGGAAAAAGCAAACAAAATAAAAATAGAAAATAAATAAATATAAAAATTGAAAACATATATCAAAATATCATTTATAAATTATCAATGTTAGCAATGGTGATGTCACGAAAGATTGCTGACGTTTACATTAGCAATTTCTTGAAAATTTGATCAGATAGACCCAATTAACAAAAAGTTAAAATGTTTATGCCTTAATTGGTATAGTTAAATGATTTAGGATTAAATTAGTGTAAGTGCAATATATTAATGACTTTTTTTTGGGTAATTTCCCCTTCCAAAACATATAATGTTGTCTCTAAGACACATGCCATGGAACATAAAGGACACCCAAGATTAGGTTAATAATTTGGTTGGATTAATAACACCAAGCCCTCTTAAGAAATGCCCCTTTTCATGCTTACAAGAACGCATGAACACCACCAGAACACACAGCTGCCAATGATATTGCGAGGATGAAAAGTTAAGCAGGCCATAGGCCCACGCTAATTAAGGTCAACCCATGATGGGGGCATGCCATTATTTCCTCTCAAATCATCATCGAAGTGGCTATGATCATGGAAGGAAAGGCGTTGGCAATTGAACTTTTCTTTGGTTCTCTAATTAACACCTGAAATCATAGTGCTGCTTCTAACATGATTTTTATTGCATCCAAGTCTAGCTTAGGATTTTTTTTTTCTTTTTTATACGCATTGCCTTGCCCCCTTCAAAGAGAGGGGTGTTCATCTAGGTATATGTCTGATGAAAGAAAGACTTGACCTAAGAAATGCCTGTTTATCTCTCCACCCATGATCTGAAAATGGGATAAAACTACAAAAAAAAGTCTTAAATATATTGTATTTTTGCCAACTCATTCTAATCTTTTCAATTATGCTAATTAAATTCTAAACATCTTCATGTTTTGTCAATTGAATCCATTCAGCCTATTTTGACTGGAAATAATTTATGTGGATGCCAACTGTCCTATGTAGAATGACTGGCGTTGATCTGAATAAATTTTTAATCTTTTAAAAAATTCACATATGTATTTTTTTTATTTTTCTATATTTTTAATCTTTAGCCGTGCATAGGCAAGGGCATCAAGCCCTCACCTAGAACCCATGACCCTCGCCTTGCCCAAGCTAGGGAAGGGTATTGATGCCCTCGTTGGCCAAAGGCCGAGGGTTGTGGCCTCACTTGTGGTGAGCGAAGGTGTTAGCCAGTGAGTTGTGGTCTCACCTTTAGTTGGCAAGGGTCGGCCGGAGACCTCGTTGGCCTTAGTGGAAAAATAATAATAAGGAAAAATAAAAGGAAAAAGAAAAATACATAAATTTCTAAAGAAAATATTAAATGATTATAAAAAATTCTCTCTATTAGTACCAGCTAGGACATTTGACATTAACGTAAGTGATTTCCAGCCAAAATTGAACAAATGAACTTTATTGGAACAAAAAAAAGTGAAAATGTTTAGGACTCAATTGATACAATTATTATTTATGATTGAATTAACAAATATGCAATAGGTCTAGGATTTTCTTTTTGTAATTTTTTAAGAAAAATTTACCAGATCCTTTAAGAGTGAGCTGAAACGCCTTTTTATTTTCGTGTTCATCCACTGAATTTTGCCGACGACCCCCTCGTGTATCATGAAAATGATTAAAATAATAAAAGTAAAGGCCTGTAAGTAAAGATGATTCGGTCCAGATCAATCGAACTCTATTTAAACTCACTTGAACAAGCGATTGCCCTGGCTAATCCCTAGTTTATCGAATGAATAGAGTGTCATGACTTTAGTTAAACTACGTGCCACATAAGATTTAGCTAATGGATTATGAAATTTAACTTAATTAGCTCGAGCTCTCGTAAATTCATACAAATTCGTAATTTAGGTTAATATTCTTAACATGTAAGATTCATTTCATTGTGGAGTCTTTATGGTGGTCAATTGAAAATCCATCTAAAGTATCGAGAGCTATGCTTTACAAATTAGAGATTTGGAATTCATGGACTTGGTTATACTAAATTAATCTAACATATTTTCTATTCCTCTTTCTTTTAAATTCAAGGAATGATTTGGTGAGCCGCTTGAATTAATCTTATCTAATCCCCTGACATACAAGGTGTTCATACGGGTGTTCAAGTATTGATCTAACACCCAATAATTCGAAGCAATAAATAAATTGAAAGGATAGGGAGTGCATATTTACGTACCCTAGCCAAACATATTAATCCCTACTTGCAAAGTGTCTATCTCACAAAAATGCATGCAATGCCTAAGCTATGCATGATTCTTTTTAGGATTTTTCATTTGTGAAAGCATTAAATTAAGTGCAATACATGGGCTGCAATTTAATTCTAAACTACGAATATAGGACTTAACTCTAATATAGCATGTGCCATTTATTAATTAGCCTATATATGCAAATTATATGACGTGTGAATTAACTGAGCTAACATGCAGTCTAAATTAATTTATTCAAATGACCGAACATGGCATCACTAAATGATATTCACATATGACTAATATGATGTGCATTGATGAATTTCCTAAACTATATGATATATATAGTATAAGTGGCGTACATTAATGCACGGCCCTAAATATATGACACGTCATGCATGACATACAATTATATAAATAACATGACATATGAGTAATGCATCTAAACTCTATGATAAGCATGTGATATTTTTTATTTTCCACTAAATTCGTAATTCTAAAAGAACTAAAATAAAGATGTACCTAAAACATTATACCATCCTATTTAATCCTATTTAAGTAAGGAACCTTAATAATATCTTAACTAGCTATCTAAACATAAACTTCAATCTAAATGCGTCATCTATATAGATGCAATTTGAATTAAAAGAAATCGAATCTCATCATGCAATATATATATATATATATATATATTTGAAAACATTACAAGTTATTTAAATTAAGCATAGAGAATCTCATCTCCGAGGTTGTCAGCAATCGATTTGATAGAGATTGAAGTAATCTAAAAGATAGACCAGAATTAGAGATTAAATTGGTCTCCATTCACAATTAATTATCCAAAAGTTAAAATAAATAAAAAGTTGATTTGATATCTTTAAGGAACAAACTAGTAATTAAAATCAACTCGGCTCCAGGACATGGAGACGAGATTGGCAACAATGGTCGGCGGTTCCACTAGGCAAATTGGTATAGCAGCAGCGTGGGTGACAAATGGGCTCAGCTAGAATGTGGCCACAGGTCTGGCCGTCAATTCCGGACGACGAAGGAACGGCTGAGGAGGCGTACATATAGACGATGTTAATCACTGTTAAGGATCTCTAATTTCTATTATTTGCAAAATTGACCCTAGATTATAACGATTCTTTCAATTAGATCTTACACAAATTATCTCAAGTTTAGAGATGAATTTTAGCCAAGCCCTTCTCACAATAGATTGGCGTAAAATTCTAGCTTTGTGGGCTTCAAGTTCGCAAACCTCGACCTATTTAGGGCTGATTCTAATTGATTGTCAAGGCATTTGAGAATAATGAGCTAAGTCTAGTTCAATTAAAGCTCAAATTGCCCAATCTGAGGGCTGGAAATTTTGACCATTTCTCTCCTCTATGCTAGTGAATTCATTGATGTGTGGGCCAAGCCCAGGCAACTGTTTGAGGTCCTTTTACCACCGTCGGTCTGATGGGAATGTATGAACGAAACCCATACTACATGAATAAATGAAATAAAAACTATACTATATGCAACTTAATAAATATTTTTGCTTTAGGGGCTAAATAATTAATCCCTAATTTGCATGCATATCTATCCTAGAAGACATGTCAAAATTTAGGGGTCAACACAAGCTAACTTACAAAGACAAATTGCCTCAACATCTCCGGTAGAAGCAACTATCATACATTCAGTTCTTTAATTTCAAGATTAAACATTCTCACAGCTCGATTGTTGTTGCAAGCTATCTTCTGATGTTCCTATGGATATAATCCAATATGCTAGTATACTAAGAAATCTTTATTTGTCTCTCTACTCATGATGAAAAAAGGAGGAAAATTAAAAACTATCACACCAGTAAATTCGGTTCTAAACTTTATAATTATGTTTATTGTAATCCTGAATCTTTTCATACTTTGTCAATTAAGTCAATCCAACTAATTTTGACCAAACATTCCAGATGTGAATGTCGACTGTCTCCTTTCACTATATTATGCTACTTCTCATGTAACAAAAGGAGTTAGAATCACGTAAAGACCCATCCGGGATCAGTGATAAATGTTGATCATCACGCTTGCCAGGAAAAAAGAGAAAAAGGATTTCATTTCTGAAATGGTGGTCAACGCCAAAGGGGGAAGGTTGACTCAGTGATTACACAGGGACATCATTATAGGAATTATCTCCGTGGTTTCCATGGTGGGAGCAATTTTGCAGCACGGATTTCAAATTGTACCTCAGATGAAGATGTCCCTCCTTTTAAAGGCACCCTCGGGGAAAATGAAAAGGAAGGTGAGAGTGAAAATGTTACATATGTCAAATATTGAAAAAATTATTATAGAAAATGACATAAACGGTCCATTGACCTAGGTAGTGTATTCAATATGACTCATCAACTTTATCTCAATATCTAATACAATATCTGAACTTTCAATTTATTCAATTTAGTACATGAACTTTTGATACATATTCATTTTAATCTTTAAACCATAAGAAAGTATTCATTGGTATCCTTGATTTTGAATTAATCCAAGGATAACATGTCCAATGACCACATCGAGTAAATTAAAAGTTTAGTAACCATGTCGCACTTTGACCTAAAATTTAAGAACTCTATCAAATAAATTAAAAGCTTAGAGAATACATTGCATATTAATTTAAAATTTAGCCATGAGTTTCTTTTTTTTCATTTTTTCCATTTTTCTCGTCAGCCTTTGACATCTTAAGGTCCTGGTGGCATGAGCAAGAGCTGGAAGAGGCGAAGAGCGGCAGCTGAGGGTGGAGGTGGCAAGAAGGAGACGTTTCATATTTCTCATAATTTCTACATAATGTCATCTAAAACACTTAATAATGTCCTCGTGCTAGAATACATAATGTCTTTAAAGCTTTTTAGGAGGGTTCAAATACTCAAACTCTCATACCTTGATATTCCCTTGATGTGCACTACTCGTTATTGTCGATTAATATAATTGAGTGGAACATTTTCCCAAAGCTGTTTTGTTTTTTCTTGTGCATGCGCTTCAGCATCGGGACATTGCTCGCTTGATTCGGTTGGCGTACCACTCATGGCCACAAGTACATGGTACACACCACAAGGTAATGGTCCAGACCATGCCATTCACATTGGAAGCTAAGTTATAGCGATAGATTTCCGACTCATGGTTAGCACTCGAAGGAGCGGAGATTGGACATAGATTGAGGATTTGATGAATAAGGCAAAGGCCTTAAATGGCCTAGGGACATCATTCGTGGAACTCGATGAGCGAATCAGGTTCGTTGAGCGTTTCGCATCATGATGTGAGTGATTGAATTAGTACTCTCTAGGTCGATGCTACTGTGAGCGTATTGCGCGAGGAAGTAGTGCATGCTAAGCGTGTAGGTTGCTGTATTGACGGGAGCCACAGGTAATGCACCCAACTTTGAGATGGGTCGCAAACCAAAGGGCTTGTTCTAGTGCTCAAGACGCTAACCAAATTGAGAACTTTCTATTTCTTTGAGGCTGTGCGTTCGAACTTGGAGTAGATCGAGAGACCAACCGCTTCCATGCATCTTTCCAGAGGTGTAAAGATGTGCTGGTTGCTGTCCGAGTATGATGAGACCCCATAGGGCTGCTCATAATGAGACACGAGGTGAATTGTAAAAATGGTTGATGTTAGACATACATTTAGAATATTCTGGATAATTTTAAAGATATTTTAAATATTTATGATATTCTGAATATCTTGTCGATATTCTGGATATATATAATATTCTTGGATATCTTTATGATTGATTATAATTGATTTTGTAATCTTTTATTACTATATATAGTGAACCTATAAAGCCCATAAATAAGCTCATTTATTCTTTATTTTTTTTTGTAGATAGAATATACATAAATTCGTCTATTTTACTTTATATTTTACTTGGTATCAAAGCCACATTTTTTAGAAGCTTTTTCATAGGAAGATTTTGCGACACCAGCTAAATAAGTCGAGTTCGGTCCATGTAATTGTCACGACAATAGCCGTATAGGACGTGTTCACTCCACGTAGTTGTCACGATGCTAGCCGTATAGTTCACGACTTCTTGTTTCTTTGCCAAGTCTCTTATGTTGCTTCTTTCAGAATCCTTGATATTTCCAGGCTCATCATTGGAAGCTATCACCATGAGCCATTGTCAACTGATTAGATTGTTGATATTTTTACGAAAACACATTAACCCAAGCATTTCTAGGATCTTTTCTTCAAATTCCTCAAACTTTAGTTGACTTCTTCAATGTCACCATGAGTTTGAGGTGGAGTTACATATACATTTAGAATTTCTAGGGGTAAGAACACCATAAGTGCCAAAAGTTGTGTACGACGCTCACTTAAGTGCCAAAAGTTTCAAAATACTCACGTCACTTACACTTTTTTTAAAAATTGAAAATTTCAGTGCCAACTCGCCGGAAGTTCGATGAGGTATCGAATCAAACGCGCAGCGACTCGGTCAAGGCTAAATTCGACCAAACCAGGAAACGTCAAAGGAAGAGACCGATTGGGCTTCGATCAGGACTCACTCACAAGCATTTTGAGACTGGTGGTAGCCGCTGAGGTGGCTGAAGATGTTGTGGGTGGCTCGACAAAGGTGGCTGGTCGAAGTTTCGGGTCTAGGAGGAGTAGTTGGACAACAGAGCGAAATTCTCCCAAACGGTGAAATTTCGACGGTTAAGACCGGTGGCCTTGTGTTCGGGAGAGGCTTAGGAATCTTTTTCAAGTGGTGGCCATGGCTGAAAACTCCAAAATCCCGAGATATGGCCATAAACCTCAATTGGGTGCACAAACAGAGCAACATAGCTTCCCATCAAACTTCAATAGTCTTCGGGACCAAATCGAGTGTGTCCACGGGCTTGGATACATTCTAGAGATTCCAAGGAATACAATGATGTTCTTAGTTTGTGTGCGTATCCTTGATTCTCTCTAATTTAGTGTTTTTCTCTCCCTGCTCGTGAAACGGGAGCTCTCCACGATCCGAGTAACTTCCGATGAGATTCCGGTGACTCAATGGCGAGGAGGGGTGGCGCGACGGCTCAGGAAGGTGCGGAAATGAGCTAGCTTTCGATTGGCGGTGGTGGGTGGCTGTGGGTCGATGTGGAAGGGTCTCAATTTCTTGAAATATCAACCAAGCTTCACAGAGAGTCATAAGTCTATTTTTTAAGAGTATTTTTTTATTATTAAATTGTTGACATGGTTGCTGACGTGGCATTTTTTTTACTAGAATTTTCGCCGTTGGCACTTGTAAGTTAGTTTTTTTTTTCAAGAATTGGCACCGAAGTGAGTGTTTTGAAACTTTTGGCACCGAAGTGAGTTCTTCACAAAACTTTTGGCACTTCTGCTGTTTTTACCCCAAAATTTTGGGTATGACTAACAATATATAATATATATATCGTCAAGATACTCATAATATCATAAATATTCAAAATGTCGTTTAAGGCATTTATTTCCTAAGACTGTGGTGTATAACACTTGAAGGTCATTACATAAGTTCGAACACTGTGATCACATCCAAAAGCATGTGCTCAAATACTCAAAACTAATATTAGAGATCCAAGACATGTATGAGCGAAGCAAGATGTTCTATTTAATGAAAGGCTTGAAGCACTGGGCTAGAACTGAACTAGAAAGGCAGCAAGTGAGAGACTTGCCTTCAGTGCAAGCCCTCGTTGAATGCTTGATTGACTACTCCATCAAAGAGTACAATGAATCAAGTGTCTCCAACTTCAGTGGAGAAAGTCATTTAAAGCGAGCAAACCCAAGAGTTAGAGAGCCTCGAGTAGCAACAATTGATCACGTCAAAATCAATACAAGGGGAATGGTAACACCCCAATTTATAGAGGTAGTCAACCCCCAACTTGCTTCATGTGCAATGGACCCATATAGAGTCGCTGAATGTGGGAAACATGTAGTATATATAGTGCAGAAGAGAGAATCAAGCCATAATGCTAATGCAAACAGTGCGCGGAAGCATGGGGAAGATAGCCTCAAGATGGAGTTGTCTTACGTCTGCTTTGTGTTGTTGCACCCCAAGCCATCATTAGGGTTAAGGAGAAAAGGACTACTGATAATGAGCTCATGTATACGGAGTTACTAATCAATGACAAAGATGTTCGTGCCATGGTTGATTAAGGTGTAACTCATAAATTCTTGGATAAGCTTGAAGCCAAGCGATATGTAGTTATATTGGAAGATGATGTCGATTTGATCAAGGCCATGGAAATCTAAGGCATGGCGAAGAGAATCTCGGTAAAGAATGGAGCAGTGGAGAGGGACTCCTACATTCTTGGTCCTGTGTACTACTGGATGACTTCTCAATCATTTTCAGAGGCAAGATCTCGAAATGCTCACATGCATTTTCGGAGCCGTTACTCATACATGCTTGTTTTTTTGTACTCGTAGTTCGGCAATTAGTTGGGGCGGGCGTGTCACGCCCCACTCCCGGGCATGCGGCAATCCCCAATTACTTTTCCTTGTTTGGCCAATTAATAATTGCAACATCCCAAATAGATCACTGGCCTCGACAACATCCTCATAAAGAAAGCAAACTACATCCCTCCAGTACCATACTATCAATATCGATACTTCCCATATATATACATCAATATTTATAGACACTAGTTTATGTGCAACTATATACAATCCACCATAAGACATTAATACGAGCCCAAGAGGAGACCACGACCCGCACCGGTTCTTCCTCCTCTAGTACTACCTTCACTGGTTCTGTCTTAATAGGCTCCTGCTCGATCGGCTCATCATTTGGGTCCATGATTAAATCCTGAAATGAGATCCGTGGTGGGGTGTAATATGGGGATATCTCAGTGAGTCTACCCCCATATATCATAACTAAGAACATGATCATCCTAGGGTCCCTATCGCATCTCACCCCCCAATTGTCACATATCTCTCACTCTAAGTTTAAGTGATTCCAATTCTTTCAAATCCATTAATCACCTCCAAATTCTCGTTCACTCTTCCCAATACTCTCTCTAATTCCATACTTAGCCTCGAGTTCTGAGCCACATACTCAAATCAACCACACTTAATTGCTAGACATGTCAATCAACCAATGTGCGATCAGGACTCAGCCCAAGACCGTTTAACTTGTCACTCCATGACTACAGTCAGCAAATATCTATCTATGAGTCAATCAATCCGTGACCGGGACTTGGCACTAAGCTCAACACGCTTGCCAAACCAGGTCAGTTACATTCATAACATACACCCTTAAGTAAATAGTAAACAATTAAGTAAATAAGTTGCACAATTAAATGATTAAGGCCGTCTATAACCAGCTTGAGACCCTAGCTAAGCCTCTTCGGCTTATCGTCGCTTTCTTATTTCAATTGTCACTAATCATTGTCCCTTCAACGGCTAGGGCCCCTTAGCCACTTAACTAGTACATTCAGTTGTCACCTCATTGGTGCAATAGCCAAAGCCACAATTATCTAGTACACCGTCACTTTCATAGGCAGTCCAGTATCGATGACTGTATCGGTTATTTCGGCAATCATCATGTGATCCATACGTTTCTCATCGTCACCCCTATTGGGTTTTGTCGATCACATCTACGAATCAAGGCCTATTGGCCACTTGATCGATCCAATTGCACGCCCCACATAAATAATTTATACGTGGTTCTCAATGGCCCTGACCGCATAATGACACAATTAGACCATCCAAATAGTCCTATTAATCATTCTTGTCACTTTCGCAACTCAATTGCCAGCAATTTCGGTCTCATCGATCTCTTATCGGATTCATTTGACGTCCAACCATTCCTTAAGGCCTCTTGGCCACCTCAATCCATCTAGTCACTTGCCACTTTACTGATATCAAGTACTCAGTCATACTTGACAACACTCACCCAATCAAACCTCTCATTGAATCCCATCAACTTCCAATCAGTTATCAAGGCTCATGGGCCACCTAATTGATCTATTCCAATTACCACATCACTTGTACTACATGCACGACCATAACTAGCCCTATGCACCCGACCACATAATCAATGCATCGCCACATCATTGGCACGATAATCATCTCAATCCAATCCAGTCATACCATCACGCAGTTAAGCCATTCACACAATTCTACAAACCTTTACTAAAGCGGTAAACAGGCCTAATTGAGGGATAGGAGGTCTGTAATTGCTAAGTGCTTAGTGTAACGATCTGAATATGAAATAAAGCGCAGAATTAACAAAGTAATAAGAGAAAAGTTTAGAGGATCAAACACAGAAGGTTATAGTGGTTCGGCTTAATCCAAGCCTACGTCCACTTTGTCCAGAGACAGCCAATCGGCTGTTTATCACTAGTATCAAAAGAGATAGTACAATCAGGTCACTTTCTCACTATCACTCTTTCAATACAATCTTTTGTTCACAAAAATACTTTGATAATTTCTCTCTTCCTTTTCTCACAAATGGATGTACTATAAATAGTCTTCTCCTTTGGTTACCGTTCTAGCCTTCCATAAATATCATCCATAATATGTCCGTTGGAAGCTCAATGATTTCTTTCCAAAGATAAATCGTATAACCAAGAAAGGATAAAATCAGATATGATTTGATCCTTTGATTGATATCTTTGTTTGAGCGTTGATACGTAAATCCTGCTCATCCTATATCCTATCTCAATCAAAAGATCTCTTTGGCTTTCTGCGTATATATCTGAGAATCCGAACTCCATTACTTTCTGGATATGAGTTCTATCAATTTTCTTTCCTTCTGAACATCTCACGTTCTGCATATAAGAACTTATCTTGTCCTTCTGAACATCTCACGTTCTGCATATCAGATCTCGTCTTTTCCTTCTGAACATTTCCACGTTCTGCATATAAGATATCATCTGATGTTGTCACCATCAAAACATTCATCAACAATCTCCCCCTTTTTGATGGTGACAAAACTACCCTGCAGATTCGTTCTATAGCAACAGTATGAGGAATCAATTAAGTAGCTATTACACAAGATCAGAATGTCAATGGAGAATGTCAATGGAACCAGAAGGTCAAAACGTCTAAAAACAAACAGTTTGCAACTAAAGTATCCAAGCATCCAAACAGTTCAAAATTCAGACGACGCAACGATCTGCAGGATTTTCTCCCCCTTTTTGTCAACAGCAAAAAGGATTAAGGCTTGGGAGGAATACGGACAAGAGTAATGTCCATATTAGTAACAGTCTGGATAAGATCATCAATCTTCTTATGCACCCCAACAGAAAGAGCATCAATCTTTTTATCCAAGTTATGCAGATGATCAAGCGCCGCAGCCTGCTGCTCCTCAAGATGAATAATGGCCGCCTGAAGTTCGGCAATAGCTCCAGTAGAAGCAGAAGCAGAAGGAGAAGGACTCTCTCGGGACGAGCTCACCTGAGGTTGCGGAGAAGGAAAAACTCCCCCTTTCTGAAGGTGAGAAGGCGATGGAACATCCAGGGAGGGCCGTGGCAAGTCAGATGGCAGGGGTGGTGAATCAGTAACATGCTTAGATTTGGAGGGTGTAGAAGAAGCAGTATCATCAGAGGAACTAATAGAAACCTGACCTCGTGCAGAACGAGAGGTAGCAGGTGCTTGAATATCCTGCTGACTAACAGAAAAAGCAGGTTCTACCGGAGAGGCAGGAGGAAGTGCAGAAGGAGCAGGTATTGGTGTGCTGAACAGGGGATCCGTAACTGGTAAGGCAGAGCCAGTCGCTTGGGGCATTCTGTTACCATCTGAATGGGAAGCACTGGATTCATCTCTGAGAGCAACAGATCGAGACTTCTTCGATTTGGAAGATCCAGCAGATTTGACAATCCCTTTCCGCTTTCTAGAGCCAGGTGTGTCAGAAGGACTAGAAAAGGCAGGAAGCCTCATCAGTTCAGGAATTTTCATCTTTCCGATTGAATATTTATCAACCACAGAATGAGGAAGTATAGTTGCAGTCAAGGAAGTGGGTATGGATATATTCAGACGGTGAAAAATCTGTGTGATGAGACTCCCATATGGAAGAAGACCAGAAGGCTTCACCAATGCCCTGTACATCTGCAACAGAATGATGTGGGGGAGACTAATTGGCCAGCGCATATCAAGAGCATACATCAATTTAGCTTCAGGCTTGGAAATGTCTGTCTTGGAAGCAGACTTGGGTCGAAGCACATTGATGACAACTTTGTGAAGCAGAATATGATATGCAGTCATACGGGAATACACCAGCTTTCCTTCAGAAGAATTATTCCGTGTGAAATATCGCAGAATGTCCTCATCAGTAACCGCCTTGGAAACAAACTCAGCACGAGGAACTTTCAAAAGGTCAGCCAAATCATATACAGAAAGTCCATGGATAACATTGTTGACCGAGAAAGAAATAGAGTCTCTGTTCAAGAATAACGGTCGAAAATCTTCAATCACGAAATCTAGAAGGAGAGTATATTCAGACGATCTCTGATGAATTCGAAAGATCGTTTGTCCAAGGCTTTTGTGAAGATATCGGAAAGCTGATTCTTGGAATCAATAAAAGTAATCACAACATCCTTCTTCTGAACATGATCACGGATGAAATGGTGACGAATCTCAATATGTTTAGCACGAGAGTGAAGGATAGGATTCTTGGTTAAATCTATAGCACTTGTGCTATCACACCGAATTTCAACACAGTATTTCGAGATTCCAAAGTCTTGCAATTGTTGTTTCATCCACAGAATTTGAGAACAACAACTGCTTAGAGCCACATATTCAGACTCTGCAGTAGACATAGCAACAGTATGCTGTTTGCGAGATAGCCAGGAAACTAACATGTTTCCAAGCAGCTGACAATTACCTGTTGTACTTTTGCGATTAAGTCTGCAGCCAGCCATGTCAGCATCAGAGTAACCAAGAAGTGTGAAATTCCCGTCCTTGGGATACCAAAGACCAAAGTTTGATGTAGTCGCAACATACTTGATTATTCGTTTCACAGCCGTGAGATGTGATTCCTTAGGATCAGATTGAAATCTAGCACAAAGACAAACACTAAATAGAATGTCAGGACGAGAAGCAGTGAGATATAAAAGTGATCCTATCATACTCCTGTAAAGCTTCTGATCAACAGGACGTCCTTCTATATCTTTGTCAAGTTTAGAAGTAGTAGACATAGGAGTATCTACTCTTTTACAATTTTCCATACCGAACTTCTTGATAATATCTTTGGCATACTTCTCCTGAAATATGAAGGTCCCATGATTGGACTGCTTAACTTGAAGACCCATAAAGAAAGTTAGCTCACCCATCATACTCATTTCGAATTCACTTTGCATGTCTCTTGCAAAGTTCTGACAAAGAGTTTCATTAGAGGATCCGAATAAAATATCGTCTACATATATCTGTACTAACAGAAAATCCAGATGAACCCTTTTTATGAACAAAGTAGTATCAACTTTACCTTTGACAAAGCCATTAGAAAGAAGAAAGTTACTTAATCTCTCGTACCAAGCTCGAGGAGCTTGTTTTAATCCATAGAGAGCTTTCTTCAATCGGAGAACGTGATTGGGCTTAATAGGATCTTCAAACCCAGGAGGTTGAGCAACAAAGACTTCTTCTTGAATAACTCCGTGAAGGAATGCACTTTTGACATCCATTTGAAATACCCTGAAATTGTTAAAGCAAGCAAAGGCAAGTAATAAACGTATTGCTTCTAACCTTGCAACAGGGGCGTAAGTCTCGTCATAGTCAATTCCTTCTTCTTGAGTGTAGCCTTTAGCTACAAGTCGAGCCTTGTTACGAGTTACCAGACCATCTTCATCAACCTTGTTTCTGAAAACCCACTTGGTTCCAATGATGGTTTTTCCTGGAGGCTTAGGAACCAGTTCCCAGACATCATTGATGACAAATTGCCTCAACTCATCCTGCATAGCTTCTATCCAGCTATCATCTGTAAGAGCATCGTCTACATTTTTGGGTTCGTGAGTAGATACAAGAGCAACAGCACTTGATTCCAACCTTTCTTCAGGCAATATTAACTTACGAGATCGGGTTTGTATACCTTGATCAAGGTCTCCAATAATAAGATCAATAGGATGACTGGACTTATGCTTCCAATCCTTTATAACATGAGAAACACTTGAAGAGATCTCCGGTACACAGTCAGATGATGAAACTGATGGTTTATCAAATCCAGAAGGTGAATAAACAGGATGATCTATAGATGAATCAGTCTGATTGAAATAGTTAACAGGTAGAGAACCTTCTGTATTTAAAACAGACTCGGAAGATTCATTATCTGAAAATTTCACATGAATTGATTCTTCGACTGCAAGAGAATTCTTATTAAAAACTCTAAAGGCCTTGCTAGTAGAGGAATAGCCCAGGAAAATACCTTCATCTGATCTGGCATCAAATTTTCCTATGCGATCACTTGAGTTCTTGAGAAGAAAACATTTACATCCGAAAACATGGAAATAGGAAACATCAGGTTTCTTGCCTTTAAATACCTCATAGGATGTCTTCTGTATAATTGGCCTTAGGAAAACTCGATTAATGATATAACAGGCAGTGGACACCGCTTCTGCCCAAAAACGAGAAGGTAGATTGCTTTCGATAAGCAATGTTCTGGCCATTTCTTGTAAGGACCTATTCTTTCTTTCAACCACCCCATTTTGCTGAGGTGTGTAGGGTGAAGAAAAAGAATGAGCAATACCATATTCATCACAAAACGTAGAGAAATCTTGATTTTCAAATTCTCCTCCGTGATCAGATCTAATGGAAGAGATAAAATACCCTTTTTCATTCTGAATTTGTCTTGCAAACCGAGAGAAAATAGAGAATGTTTCAGACTTGGTTGCAAGAAAGTAAACCCAGGTGAAACGAGAATAGTCATCAACTATGACTAAGCAAAATTTCTTTCCTCCAATACTTTGAGAGCGAGTTGGTCCGAATAAATCCAGATGAAGAAGTTGAAGACTTCGAACTGTAGATACTTGATTGATAGACTTAAAAGAACTTTTTACCTGTTTTCCCAGAATACAAGAAGTACAAAGATCTGAACTTTTGAAAGGAATAGAAGGAAGACCCCTCACAAGCTTCTTGGAGGATAGTTTAGCAAGTTGTTTCAAGTTAGCATGACCAAGTTTCCTGTGCCACAGAATTGCCTCTTCCTGCAAAGTAACTAGACATTGCAAATTTTCTAGATTAATATCCAGAAGGTAAATATTACCATGTCTATGTCCAGTAAAGACTTGTGAGTTATCCTTGCTAAATCCAGAACAAACTCCTTCTTGAAAGGTAATCTTATATCCAGAATCACATAATTGGCTGATGCTGAGTAAGTTGTAGTTCAGGCCTTTAACAAGTGAAACCTTGTTGATAACAAGATTTCTGATTTTGACTGTCCCAGTGCCGATGATCTTTCCATTACTATTACCCCCGAAAAATACTTTTCCACCATCAATATTTACTAGATTGATGAAAAAATCTGAATTTCCAGTCATATGTCTCGAGCATCCACTGTCTAGATACCACTTCATTTTATTTTTCAAGGATACCTGCAAATAACAAAATACTCAAACTTTCTTTGGTACCCAGACTTTCTTGGGTCCAGTAACAGTCCTTTTTGGTACCCACATTCTTTTGGGTCCAGTAGAGTTAGTAGAAAAACCAAATAATCCAAACACATAAGATTTTGATTTAGAATGTTCTCTATCAAGATATTCTGAATTATTCGAGGAAAGAAAAAGAGAATCATCTCCAACAGGTTTGACAAAAACTTTTTTAAAATGATCTTCATAAACCTTTTTGGAAGGTCTTTGCATTAGTCTCTTTTTGACTTTAGGAAAGTCAATCAAAGGAACCGTTGTAGAAGACATTCCTAAACCTTCTTTTTTAAAATACGGCCTTTGAATGGAAAGAATTTTTTCCAGCTTCTCAGATCCATCAGAGAATCTTTTAGAAAGGCAAGAGAAATCTGATTTTAAACACACGTTTTCTTTTTCAAGAGAATCAACTTTTTGCTCAAGACAAGAAGAATCTTTTTGTAAAATCTCAATTTTTTCCTTCAAAAAAACTTCCTGTCGTTTGAGTCTCTGATTTTCCTTTTTTAAATCAGAAATCTCCTTAAGAGAATCTTCTAGATCATAACAAAGTTCATCAATGTATCTAGCAATTTTAATAGGAACTCTGAGATTACTTACCTGATTTTCATTGTAATCAGATTCATAGTCAGAATCAGAACCATCAGAATTTGCCATAAGACAGACATTGAATTGATCATCACTTGATTCACACTCAGTGTCGCTCCAGGTTTCAGCTTTGAGAGCTCTTTTGTATTTCTCATCTCTTCCCTTTTTGAGTAAGGGACAGTCGGGTTTTATATGACCTTTCTTCTTGCAGTTAAAGCAAGTAACATCTGCATATGGTCCTTCAGCTTCTGTACTTTGTCTCAACGTATTCTGTTGATAGTATCTCGGTCTCCGTCTCTGAAAATTTTGTTGACTGTTGCTTAATCTGTGCTTTTGGGAACTCTGTTGACCATCTTCCATTCCTCTCCTTTGTGAGTTCATTTGATTTGAACTGCTTCTGTTGTTCCTGTTGAACTTCTTGAATCTTTTTACCAAGAGTGCTATTTCTTCATCATTGAGATAGTCTTCTGACTCTGCATCATTAAAATCCTCATTAGATTTTAATGCTAAAGTTTTCTTACCTCTAGTGTTCTCAGTCTCAACAAGCTTTTCTTCTTCATAAGCTTGGAGAGTTCCAACAAGCTCATCGAGGGATAAAGGTTGAATCCGTTGAGTTTCTCTGATGGAAGTTTTAATATAAGTCCATTCGGAAGTAAGACCACGAAGAAGTTTGTTGACTTTCATCTGTCCTTCAACTGGATGACCTTGATAAGCTAGGCCATTTGTAATTTCAGTAAACCTACTGAACATGTCAGTAATGCTTTCCCCTTCCTTCATTTTAAAAGACTCATACTGATTGAGAAGAATATTCGTTCTGGTCTCCTTAACTCGATCTGTGCCTTCATAAGTTACACTTAGAATATCCCATATTTCCTTTGCTGAATCACAAGAAGAAATACGATTATATTCAGAAGTAGATAAAGCACAATATAAAGAATGAATAGCTTTAGCATCAGTATCCTGTCTTTTCTTTAATTCAGATTGAGTCTGAAGATCAGCATCTGAAGATATTTCTTTGCTAGAAGAAGAATTCGGAGAAACGCCATTTTGCACCAATTCCCACTCTAGTGGATCTTTTGCTCTAAGAAATGCTTTCATCTTGTTCTTCCATATGCTATAATCCTTTCCATCAAAAAGAGGAGGACGAAAGTGACTTTGTCCTTCCATCAGACCTGTAGCACTAGCCATTGATCGTTCTGCTCAGAAGTACAAACACTTCAAAAACGAGCAACCTTGCTCTGATACCAAATGTAATTGCTAAGTGCTTAGTGTAACGATCTGAATATGAAATAAAGCGCAGAATTAACAAAGTAATAAGAGAAAAGTTTAGAGGATCAAACACAGAAGGTTATAGTGGTTCGGCTTAATCCAAGCCTACGTCCACTTTGTCCAGAGACAGCCAATCGGCTGTTTATCACTAGTATCAAAAGAGATAGTACAATCAGGTCACTTTCTCACTATCACTCTTTCAATACAATCTTTTGTTCACAAAAATACTTTGATAATTTCTCTCTTCCTTTTCTCACAAATGGATGTACTATAAATAGTCTTCTCCTTTGGTTACCGTTCTAGCCTTCCATAAATATCATCCATAATATGTCCGTTGGAAGCTCAATGATTTCTTTCCAAAGATAAATCGTATAACCAAGAAAGGATAAAATCAGATATGATTTGATCCTTTGATTGATATCTTTGTTTGAGCGTTGATACGTAAATCCTGCTCATCCTATATCCTATCTCAATCAAAAGATCTCTTTGGCTTTCTGCGTATATATCTGAGAATCCGAACTCCATTACTTTCTGGATATGAGTTCTATCAATTTTCTTTCCTTCTGAACATCTCACGTTCTGCATATAAGAACTTATCTTGTCCTTCTGAACATCTCACGTTCTGCATATCAGATCTCGTCTTTTCCTTCTGAACATTTCCACGTTCTGCATATAAGATATCATCTGATGTTGTCACCATCAAAACATTCATCAACAAGGTCCACTCACCACTTATTTCTTGTAGTTGCAGCTCACGGCGACGTGCTTCTTGTACTTTTGATCTAGCTCAGGCTTGGTACGGCTTTCCCATATTTGATCCGACACAACGGATAGGAAGGTCTAGCTCCAAGGCAGCTCCGGGATATCTTCGGCAAGCTCCAGTGAGCCCTCCGGTGGCGGCCCTTAGTCGTGGGAGGCTGGCTGAACTCATGGGTGGTGGTCGTTAGTGACGAAACAACTCTAATCACATTAATTTTCATGCGAACAAACCCAGTTGGGTCAATCGAGTTAGGAATTGGGTCGAGCGAAGGATAGTCGGGTTGAGGCTCAATTCGCTCTCCTTGGGTGAAATCGACTGCGAAGACTGACTTGTTTTTGAGGAGGCGACTCCCATAAGTCGATTGGTAGTGGTGGTGTCACTTGAGGTGGCCGAAGTGGCGAGCCATCGCTCAACGACGACGAAGGGGTTGTGGCTAGGGTTTCCAGAAAAGGGGGCTACACTTTAGGGCCAATTTCTTCCTAACGACACAACTCCGGCGAAAGCGGCTGGTAGATCCGAGCTCAAGGGACTCGCAACTGATTAGAGGTGGCAGTAGTGGCTAGGTCTTGTTGGAACATGCTCGGTGGCCGCGCACAGCAACTCGGCGAGATTAGGGCATAACGCAGCTTCAAGGGAAAAAAAATTAGCGGCTCTGGGGCAAATCAGCGGCTACCACTAGGCCGAAGGAACTCCTATGGACGCGTTGGAGGTGGTGGCTTGGCCTGGGCATTGTCGGAAAGTGAGCGGCGGCCTCGTGTCTTATGGTTGAACTGTTCGTGAACAAGAGTGAACGGTGCTTGTTGAGGTTTCTTTTGGGGGCTCCCGGCTAGAACGACGGCAGCTACAGAGATGGTGGTTGATCGAGACTGAAAGAGGGGGTTGTAGGGAATCTAGCGCCACTAACGACGTGGAAAACATAGGTTTGAGGAGGAGAATGAGCGGCGAGAAAGGAGTTCGTCGCTCGAGTGGGGAAAACAAGGGTTGGCTCGCATGAAGGAGGAAGACGACGCGTTCGGGGGTAGCTAGCAGACGTCCAATGGTTGGGGCGCGCGCCAACAAGACACCTACGTCGGATGGTAGGTGTAACCTATAGTTAGTCAACCATTGCTCGCTGATGGGTCTGTTCCCACGAGTGCACGCCACCAGTTTAGTGAAAGGCCTTAGAGAAGGGAGAGAGGAAGGGGGCCTAGTTTCCACAGGCTGGGTCGGGTCTGTGCGCGAATGGGCCAAGTCAAGCGGATCTGGCCCGGTCGTCTACAAGGTTGACTAAACCTCACCGGTCAAAGTTGACCTTGACCAAAAAGTCAACTTTTCCAAATTCTTTCAAAACTGCCCATAGACCGAAAATTCACTTATTTTGTAGCCAAAATGCAAATATCTAAGAGTCGAGGAACCAAAACATGATTTTTGGAAGTTCGAAATCACCCAAAACAAAAGTTCGTGGTTTAATCCGGGGCACTACTGGGGCCGACGAGTCATTAACTAAACCCAAAAATTCACACAATTGGGCCTCGAAAAATCGGTTGGGAGTGGGTTGTTATAAGGTGGCCCTCCCTTAGAGCGGTAAGGTTCTACAAGGACCCTCGTTGGCCATTGGAGAGGGTCACCAACCCATGGCCAACGTGGTCGGGCGTTAGTGACCCCTGCCGACCATCCCTACACTCACCAGTAAGGGTGGGCTAGCGGCAACAAGGGCTTATAGCCCACCTCATAGACCTCTTTTTTTTTTTAAATTCTGATTCATTTTATTTTTTTTAGTTTTTGGAATTTTAGTTTTTTTATTATTTTAAATGCTGACTAGACTTTCGATGAGCCACGTAAGCTCAAAATATTAATAAAAAGGTATAATGTTTTTTGAAATTTTGGCAGTTAAGTGATATGGATGAAATTTTTAACATTAAAGTGAGCGTCATGCATAAGTTTTGACATTTATAGTTTCTTATCCCTTATGGTATCACATCATGTAGATCAATAATTGCCTCTCATGCATTATCCACATTGAATATTCTTTACTTATCAAAGAAGAAAAAAAAGGACATAGAATGTACTTCATTCATGGTTAAGCAAATAATTAAAAAAGCACTATTTATTAGTTGAGGAATATAGCCACAAAGGCATTATTACATAAACGGAAGGACCTTTGTCAAACTATAAAAGGAAGATCTCTAAACTTAGTAACGTGAATAGGTCTTCTGGCAACCCTGAAAGCATGAATCCGCACAAGCACTAACTTTCTTCACGTCCACTCCATCTTTCTTCGTGTCTATATGAGTCCAAATATGAAACAAGAGATTAAAAAAGTCAAATCAAAATTGAAATTGATTTTTTTAAACAAAAGGATGTATATCAAATTCATTTCCTTAGACTTTGATATTGATGGCATTTTAATTCATTTCATTTCCTTAGACTTCATCATGTATGCTTTTGACAAAAAAAATCAATTTTGATTTGCATTATATTTTCAATCTTGATGTAATACTTCGATAATAGTTAGAGCAAGTAGAGAAGAAACAATCGAAATTGCAGTGCTCTAATGCTGGGGACATCAAGGACTCGCTCTGGTGATGCCCGCAATGTCTAAAGCAACCAACTGGGCTAATGTATCTTAAACATTTAAGTATACAACCGAACTTGCTCGCATTTGCACCGATGGACGGCCACAATATCAAAGCCGCCAAGAGCATCATTGACTGCATTCTCTTGGATGTTGTTACGTCCATGGCTATTCCCACCCAAACTGTTCCTAGTCTCTCTCTCGATCGATGAGTCTTGATAGATTTGTGACCTAGTGCAGTGATATATATGTTCAGAGGAACCAGTGGAGCACCTTTACATTCTTGGAGATTCATTCAAGTTGCCGAATGAGTTAAGGCATGTTTGGTAACCATTATGGTTCTTGGTTTCTCATCCCATGACAAGTTTGCGATGAGAAACCTGTTTGGTAAATACCATTGAAATTTTTGTTCCCGGGATAAAAAGGGGTTGGGAATGAGCTCAGGATGAGAAATGAGAACCAAAAGTTTTTTTGTTCTCAATTTCTCAGACGTGTTTGTACAGTGCAAACCGAAGAAAAGAGCCCAGTTTCTCTGGCCACGTTCTCCATCCTCACGAAACAGAAGGAAAGAGCCACTGGAGTTTCGCCCACCATCTGCACCTCCACGCTCGCACTGGTCCGACCTTCTCCTCCTCCGCCGTTGCCGGTAGGGTTTCGCCACCCACGACCACAGCCTCCTCCTCCTCCGCCTTATCTCCTTGTTGGCCTCCTTCTCTCCACCAAAGGAGTTTCACCCACGATCTGCACCTCCACATTCGCATTGGTCTGACCTCCTCCTCCACCATCGTCGGTAGGTTTTCGCCACCCACGACCGCGTCCTCCTCCTCCTCCTCCTCTGCCTTCTCTCCTTGTCGGTTCCCCGAGGCTTAGCTCCCATCCAGCTTGATTTCTTCCTCAATCCCAAAAAAAAAAACCCTAAGGCATTTTCTTCTCTCCCTTCCGATGGTTGCTCTGTTTTTGCTCTTGTGAGTGCACACTATGTTCATATCTGTGTTCGGAAGTGTGATTATTCGATGGGTAGTCCTTTTCGAACTGCTTCGTCTTCCACCTCGGTTTAAAGAGAGAGAGAGAGAGAGAGAGAGAGAGAGAGAGAGAGAGAGAGAGAGAGTTTGTTTATGTAATGGGAAGCTTGTAGGTAATTGGATTTCGAATGGCATGTCCGCGTCGAAGTTGAGTGAGATGGGGACTTGAGAAGAATAAAAGAACAAGAGGGAAGCAAATCAAAGTGATTCGGCCATTATCATCCACTGTCAAGACCGTCCATCTCGTCCCTATCATCATTTATTTATTGAGGCCTCTTCCTCATCATCCACTATCAACAACAGCTTCTTGTTTCAATTATACTGATCATGATTTTCTTGTTTCAATTATACTGGCCTAAACATTTGACTTCTTGGAGAGGCTGCTGCTCGAGGTTGCTGTCTTGTTGAACTAATGTTAGATCTTCTGGAAACATGCTTGTTTTGCTGATCGATGTGATGCCAAAGTCTACCGCCTCTGGAAATTGAGCACCTTGATGAAAATGGCGAAGAAGGAAATTATGTTTTAGTCGGTCTTTTCTTGTCTTGGCGAATTCCCTTTTGCTTCGTCGGGCAAGAATGGTGATGCTGGGGATTTTTTTCATGGGAGGAATTTAGATGGTCTTTTTTTTTTTTCTTAGTGAGCTTTTGGCAATTGGGTTCCACCTGTGTTTGCTGTTCAAATGATCTTGTGAAAGGGTCTGGCTGCCATTGGCACGATCTCTCATTTGTCCTTGATCACTCTATTATAGAATTAGCTCTCATAATTCATGGGTCCTTTCTTTGTCTTGATTTATTTGTTTTCTTTTGTTTTATTGCTACATTAATACATGTTAAGTTGTAGGTTCCCATTAAGTTTTACTATAAAAACTTATTGATAAGTTATTGTTTGTTGCTTCTAGATTAGACATCAAGAACGTGTTAGATATACCCGAGACACGTTGTTACAGTTCATAAAAGTAGCAATCTATTTTTTTTTTCAACTATGTGCTTTGCTATGTTAATTGCATTTGTTTAAATTCGTAGGATGACCGTGTATTTTATTTTACGGTTATGTTATGATTTAAATTGCTTTTTCCATTTCATATGCATATTGCTTAGAATATAATGACTATGTTATGATTTAATTTTTTTTATTTTTCCATGTGTAATTCCGACGTGATTGTATTATGATGTATAACTAGTGAAGAGTCAATGGCATCCCAAAGAGAGTCGAAGACATTTAATGCAAAATGGTCCGAGCTTTCAACTAATATGTTTGTAAGCATTTTGGTAGAAGAAGTGAAAAAGGGGAAATTGCGCCACTTGTACGTTTAGCAAAGTAGGTGTAATAACATACGGGCTGAATTCACTAGGCAGTTTGGATTACAATATACCTTAATACAATTGAAGAACAAGACAAACAAACTAAGAAGACAGTATGCTAGTTTCAAGAAACTTATTTCACAATCTGGATTTGGCTGGGATCCTGTGAATAAAACAGTTGTTGTCGATGATCTGAGTGTATGGGAACTACACATCAAGGCATCATTTAAATTTTTTTTTTCATTTTAAGATCATTGTATATATAAGTAAATTATGTTGCTGACTTATATCATCATTGTGAAAAACGCAGGACAATAAGGAGTGGGCAAAATTTAAAAAGGAGGGGTTTTCTTAGTATCTAGATCTGTGCATTATATTTGGGGATACATATGCTACTGAGGAGTATGCGATTGGAAATGCCGAAGAATTTATAGTGTTAGATGAAGATGACACTTCTTTTCTTGATGTAGGGAATCCAGAGAACTTTAATGAGCACTTACTTGATGAGGACGTATTCACGAGTAAAAATACTGCACCTGAGGTCCACCACAAACACAACTTGGATAGGACTCCAAGTACCAAGAGGAGAAGAAAGAGTAGCTCGGTTGAATTTACTAATGCGTGCAATGTCTTTGAAAGGATGATCAAATCTAAGGAAAGTCAATTCTCTACAACTTCACAAGTCACAGAAGCACCTGAGGATCCATTTTCTATTGTTGTTGTGATGGATGTCCTCAATGCCATGCATGAGTTGGAATAGACTCTTTATAACAAAGCTGCAGAACAAGCATATGCTGATGCTAGATGGAGGGTGGCTTTCATCAAAGCCACAATTGAGAGGAGAGTTGGATTCCTCCAACATCTTCAGTAGATGTTAGGAAATGTATTGTTACTTGTGTGGAATTTTTAAATTTGGTTTGACTATGTTGTTGGATTGTGTATTGTTTTTATATTTGACTTGCTGGTTTCTCTATAACTTATATTATTAGTTGAGACTATGAATTGACTTGATGATATGGTATTGATGAGTTGCGTTATATTTTATTATTTGGTTTACTGTCACTCTATAGCTTATGTTATTAGGTGTTATATGCTTTCGATGTAGAGGTCATTCTTTGATGTGCTTGTATTTGTTTGATGACATAGGTATTATGGAAGCACCATCAAATAGTGTATCTAGCAGGCATGTAGCACCGGTTTAACATGATTTCGATGAGTCTGATAAAGAGATAATTGCCTCATTTCTATTTTTGGGTATGTTGGAAATGTCCTTACATACAAGAGTCTATTAGGGATAGCAAATTGTCAGGACCCGAATGGGTAAGGGAGATTATTCATGGACATGTCGATAGAATATATGAAACTTTCAGGATGGAGAGACATGTTTTTCTGAACCTATGTGAAATGATGGAGATTAGAGGTTGGTTAAAAGATAGTCGGTATGTTAGGGTAGATGAACAAGCTGGGATATTTTTATCTTTGGTTGGTCACAAAAATTCCATCAGAACTTTATGTGAGAGATTTCAGCGTTCAGGAGAAATAATCAGCAAGTATTTCAATATAGTTTTGACAGCAATTCTAAAACTGTCAAAAGATGTTATCAAAGCACCTTCTTTTGATGTTGTGCCGGAGGAGATTCTTGTGGATCCTAGCCATAGACGTTACTTCAAGGTATGCTTTTAATATCAACTTTACATCATCAAATACATATAACTAATTCTCTTTCATAACATTATGGTTTCATAAAACTACAGGGTTGCAGCACCCCACATTAGTGCTTCCGTCCCTTTAGAAAAGGAAATTCCATTTAGAGGTAGGAAAGGGACTACCACTCAGAATGTGATGTGCGCCTGTTCGTTTGACATGAAATTTACTTTTGTATATGCTGGGTGGGTAGGATCTGCAAATGATTGTCAAGTTCTCTCTACGGCACTTGAGACTCCTCGATTACAATGCCCTTGACCACCACCCGGTATTTGATTTATCTATAATGAGTAATTTTGTTTATCATTTATTGCAGTTGCATATCATAACAAATTTAAATATATTATATTATAGGTAAATACTACATGGTTGGTTCCGGTTATGCACCACTTTCTGGATTTTTAACTCCATTTAAAGGTGAACGGTATTATCTCCCGGAGTATAGGGGTATAGGGAGTCACCCCAAAAGTGCAAGAGAATTGTTCAACCATAAGCACTCTTCACTATGAAATGTCATCGAGAGGGCATTTGGAGCATTAAAGAATAGATTTTTCATTTTGAGACACATGCCTCCTTTTTCACTTAAAAAACAAGCACTTATTGTAATTGCATGTTGCACTCTGCATAATTATATTCGTGATGAAGATAGGATGGACAAGAACTTTTCAAGGTATGGAGATCCAGACTACCCATTTGGACCTACCGAAGTGGAGGGTGAAAATGATACTTCTAATGTGAAGACAGCTGAGATAAATATACTTAGGAAGACTATTGCAAATCAAATGGCAAGGGACCACAATATGCTTGAGATTCCATGACTTTGTGTTTCTGACTTTTGTAATTAGCCAAGTACACTATATATTTGTGATAGGCTATTGTAAGCCGATGATATTTTTTGAATCCCCCAAGCAAACTCATTTTGCTGTGAAGGGTCCTGCTATATGGTTTAATAGTTATGTTTATGATCATTGCATATGTATATTTTATATGACAATCAAACTTTTGAGGGATGTGTCGACAATTCTTTCGTTGTCTCCGAACGGTGATTTATGTAGTTGCGAAACATCTTCTTCTTGGCCCTTGGCCCTTGCCTCGGTCCGCCCAATTCTTGTCCACCACGGTTTTGACCCCCATAATCTACAACCTACACCCACAATTATAAAACGTTGTAGAAAAACAACAACTTGCAAGACATAAGCAAAAACAACAAAAGATTGGCTCTCAACTTGAAAGGATGATTTCAGAAAAACATCATTTTTCTATCGACTTTTGGAAATGGTACAACTTGAAAGGATGATTTCAACCCTTCTTTATTCAGTCCATCATTCTTGAAAATAACAACAAAACAAAAGATTGGCTCTCAACTTTTGGAAAGCTAAAACATAGTGTCATTTCTTGAATAATACACAAGTATTGCATAAATCAAGCAATTGTCTTCACGAATATTTTTTAAATTATATGAAAAAATGTCCAGGGATAAAAATTTTAGTTACCAACATATTGTTGTTCTTTGTCTATTCCAGGGACAGAAATTTTGTACAGTTACCAAACGCATTTCTGTTCTTTTTCTATTCCAAGGACAATAATTTTGTGTAGTTACCAAACGCGTTTCTCTTCCCAAAAACTCATCCGATGACCATTTCTTAAAAAAACTCATTCTCAAAAAAACCTATTTCTGGGACAAGAATTGTTACCAAACGCGCCCTCAATGACTGGAAAGAAATGTAGAGGAGAGGAATGATCCTATCCATGCAAAGACGATATGCTCGAGATATCATCCGGTCCAATAATATGGCATTTTGGCTATTGATGGAAATATCTTTTTTTTACTAAACTGTAGTTTAGCATAAATGTGAAAACAAATTGCCATAGATTTTCTTCTTATATGAGGGTGCTTGCCAAATATAATCTTATCAACACGTTGTTTTTTGGAAGAGCTATTTCTATTCCAATAACTAGGTAACAATAAGTTGCCATCTAGTGTGAGAATTTCCTCGTATATGCAGATACTTGTCAAATTAATATCATCAGTAAATCTCTATCTAAGAAGACGTAATTCTAAGAAGAGCTAATTTCCTAAAATAACTTCTGTCACAAGCCAAACCCAAGTTGCACCAAGTGCCCCACCGTGTGCTGCTGATGTCATCCACGTGTCGCAATCAAAGCTTGCGACTGTCTTTCTCTTAACGGCGACTTGAGGGATCCGTTGAATCTCCATAGGCAGCGCCAATCTATGAATGGCAATTTCAGGGATTTGTTGAATGTCCGACTTCAAGAGGTACGTTAAATCTCCGTAGGCTATATCTATTGAATCACTCCAGGGATATGTCGAATCTCTGAGAGAGGCTCCATCGGCACGTTGAAAATGAGGGGCATCAATCTGTGAAGCGACTACTTCATGGATCTGTTGAATCTCCATAGGTGGTACGCTCTTGCTCTTTTGAGGGGTTCATTTATGATGCGGTCCCGTTGTGTGGGCTCTCAAACTGTTATGATTGTCCTTTTTTAATTGTATAACTTGCATCTGTGTTTGTGTCGGTGCAAGCATGTCTCTTTCACGAAGTTGAAGAGTTGTATATTGCAGTAGGGATTGCTTTCTTGTGTCGCATTGTGTGCTGAGTCTGAGATTTTAGCTATCTACCCTTGACGACGAGAGAGACTCTCGAAAATTAATAGGTTGATGAAATGATATAAGAGGAACGTCTCGTGTTTTGTTGCCTAGTTTTACAGGTGCCGTGTACTATCATCAATATTAGTTGATTACATTGTGTTTTGATTGTCGCAATACAATGTAGAAGCCAAGGAGGGAAAAACTAAAGAAATAGACAATGAATTATAAGGACGTCGGAGATTTATATAGCTCGGTTCGAATATTAATATTTATATTCACAGAGAGAGTCGGCGACGAGTAATTCATTATGGTCGGAGAATAAAAATTACAATCTCTAGCCTTCTCTAAGTGTTTTTCCGAAAGCTAATTTACATCAGAATCAAAATTTATAAATAAAACAACTCACTTAGATGTAAATCTCACGGCCCAAATAGTGGCGAAAATCAATTTAGTCTATTAGGTCTATTTTGGCTTGAAAATCACTAATATGAACATCAGTTCCTACGTGCCAAGGTGGAAAAGATTTAATAATATTATAATATTTTGTAATTCTATTGATTTTTTTAATTTTTCTTTATTTTTTCCTTCCCCAAAAGAAACAAAAATTCAAAAAACGTATTAAAATATAGTTGAAATTTGCTCACGTTAATGCTGATCACGCACGTAAACAGCCGACGTCAATATTTATTTGACACAGACACAAAAAAAAATTAATACTCAATTAATAGAAAATAAAAATATCTAAGACCTACTAAAGTTTTTTTATTTTTAATAATTTCTCTATTCAAATTGTGTACCTTAACTTTTTCAATTGTGCTAAATGTCAGGCGGCCCTTGGGACGTGGGGGAGAAATTGTTGATGTGACACCAATGCCCTTAAGGAATTGTTACATGTATTGACATTGACATTTAGGTGAAAATATCCAAGTTGGCAAACAAAAACCATGCATGTGCCCATGTGTCTTCCACGTCAAACACACATACACACATCCTCCCTCCCTTGAATAGCTACGCCGCCAAATCAATAGCCGTCATCACCATGCCGACTTCAGGAGGTATGCCGACTTCACGGCCCAACTCACTTAGATGTCTTTCTTCGATTCTGGTTGTTATCTTCATCCTCAATTCTGTTCTTCGGTTTTTCTCAGCTTCGACATACCTCCTGAAGTCGGAGATTCGACAAATCCCTGAAGTTGCCGTCCATAGATTGGCACGGCCTATGGAGATTCAACAGATCCGTCGAGTCGTCGTCCACCGATTGGCGCCCCTTTTTCTCTAGAGCCGATAGAGACTCTTTCGGAAATTCAAGAATTGCCTGAAGAGATTCAACATATCCATGAAGTCAGCGTCCACAACTTGGCGCCCCTGATTTTTAATGTGCCGATCGATCCACTCTTGGAGCTTCAGCCATTTGTCGTAATCGTTGGTCCAAGAGATCTTCACTCTGAGATTGAGCAGATTCTTCTTCAACAGATTTATAAAATTGTCGACCATAGATTGACTCCCCTTGTTTTCAGCGAGCTTCTGTCGGAGATCCAACAAATTCTTGAAGTCATCATCCATAAAGGCGTCATCCGTAGGTAGGCGTCCCTCCTTTTCAACATGCAAATAGAGCATCTCTCCCTTGTCGTCCCTGATTTTTTCATTCATTTCAAAAACTAATAAGTAATTATTGAATTTGTCAATCTATAAAGATATTTTCTTCATGCTTGATATATAACATGGTCCCATACCTATCGCCCTCGTCATCGTCGCTAGGTCTAGGCGTCTCGGTGTCTTCTCTTTCATACAAATACCCACACTCCCATCCTATTCTGCCCCAAAGATGGTCCACAAAATCACGAGCACCCTTTTTGACCACCACACAAATATTCTCCAATTCCTTCCTCTCGCGGATCCCTTCAACATTTTTCATCTTATCGAGGCGCCTAAACTCGAGTTCTTGGAGATGGAGCAATGCTCCTGGTTGAATAATCAGCTCCTGAAGGTGAGGCAGCTTCCAAATCTTCAAGATCTTGAGACTCGGAAACCCATCTTTGGCAAATGTCATACTAGTGCCTACGAAAGAATTGGCCAACAGCCTGAAAGTTCTCAAGTGTCTCAATATACCACCCAACTGGGGCATCGCGTCTTTTTCCAAATTCGATCCCGATAGTGTCAAAACCCTGAGCGAGACTGGCAAGAGCCGTGTCCAGATGGGTTTGCTGAGTTGGCCCAACAAGTAGAGCTCTAACAGGTCGTGATGATGTTCAGCCAACGACAATCCCGGTAGCAGGCCTATCGTCTTGTCTTCTTTCTTCGCAGGTTCGGCTTCTTCCGTGGGCTTCGCTTCTTTCTTCGTCTTGTCTTCTTTGATGGGCTTGTCTTCTGGGATCACCCCAAAGGTCAAGGACTGGAGATTGGTGAGCCTGAAGCTAATCCAATCGGCTACTGCTTTCTCCGCAACGCCTGAGGCGTCCCCACCCGAGCGCTGCAAGTAAAGCTTGAGCGTGGTGAGCGTGGTCAAGCTGTCCATATGGTCCCTCATCAACTTCTCATTGACCTCGCCAACAACCAGCCCGCTTAAGGTTTGGAGTTGAGTCAAGGCATTGACATTGTTGCTACAAGCCTTGAGGATGTTCTTCAAGTTGATGTAGAACCAGTTGAGATGCAGGTGCCTCAAGCTCCTCACCTTCCATAAGGAACTCGGCAGCAGAGTGACGTCAGTGTGCTTTATGTCAAGAGTCTCGAGATGGTGCAGATTTGCGACGGCACTAGGGAGCCAATCCAACGCCGTGGATCTCAATCCTAGGTACCTTAGGAGCGCCAGCTTGTGGAGCACATCATCCAAGGATGGCTTATACACGCCTTCCAAATCAAGAACCCTTAGCAAGCTATAGCCAGTCTTGGACGTAATCTCTTTAAGGAAACTGTTGATGTCATTGGTGAGGATGCCTCTCCTCAAGTAGAACGATAGAAACGAGCGGACTTGACCAAGATCCAAATTGAGGTAGCCGTTGCTATGGTCGTCTATGACTATGTTTGTGTGCTCCGCAAGCCACCGAATCCTGGTTCTTTCTCGCGATTGAGCCAGCACCTGTCGTTGCTCGCTGGTTGGGTCACGGTCTTGCCCATCTTTCGACTTGCTCTTGGCATGTGTGTGGAGGAACCCCGCGCTCATGGCGATTGGGTGAATCATGTCATACAAAGAGGTCAGCATTTGGCAAGCTTTCGGGGATCCATCCGCCCTCCAACTCACCACATCGATCACATTCCTATCCGCAAGCTCCATAATAAATCTCTCTCCCACATCCTCGGGTTGCCTCGTCCTTTCCCTTTCTATGTCGTAACAATGTGAATCTAATAAGCCCTCCGCCAACCACAATCTCACTAGCCTTCTTGTCGGAATGGGGAATGTTATGGGAAACAGAGTCATGTAGATGAAGCACGGTATTAGATGGACCGACAAATTATGACAACTCAATTGTAATATATCTGACAATGTCATCGTAGAACCCTCTTTAGCCAGCACCATGCGCTCATGCTCTCCAGCATTCGACAGAATCCCGCCGAGTAAGGATATATGGAGCGGCCAGCCAGGACATATTTTTAGGATATCCATCTCCTCTTTTAAGATACTTTCGGATCCTCTATGCAACTTCCCAGCGAGCATCCACTTGCTTTTGTCCTCGTCCAATTTTTCAAGCCTGGTCTCACCCCGTGGCCAAGACATGTAGTAGGCTATTTCCTTGTCCTGAGTTGTGGTAATTGTGCAGCCTTTCGAAATCCTATAGACATTAACATAAAACCAGTCCAAGATTGGCCTGTCGGACGGCAGCACGTCATCCAGCACTATGATGACTTTTTTCTTCTCGGCCAATTTCTGGTACAGCTTTGACTGTATCTCTTTGATGTCCATGTCCATTATCAAGTCGCTTGCTAGCTTATCTACTTGCTTCAGTATCTCGAACAGGAACTCCCGCTCGTCCTTGCTGCCCGAGAAGTGGACCCAAGCGCGCCACTCATAGCCCATGTACTTCGCTTGGCTGTAGACCCATCTCGCGAGGAAGGTCTTGCCGGCTCCTTGCTCGCCCAAAATCGAGATCTCCCTGTAACTGTGCCTGTCCATTTTCTCCATTATTTCCTCCATCTTGGCCTTGTGACATAAGAAGTTTGTCGGCGCTTGCCGATCCCAGAAACTAGTCAGCCTCGCGAGTTTTTTGCCTTGCCGTGGAACGCTAGCATGGGAGGAGGAACTAGCAGGTTTCTTTTTGCTCTTGCCCTCGGCCTCCTCCTTCAAGAACTGATCGTTACACAACTCGTCCATCTTATTCACCAGAGTGGACAAGTCCCTCCCCAGCTTGTACTTGGAGACGAGTGTGGCGATCGGCCATGCAGCCTTGTTGAGGGCCTCGTGTTTCTGGTGGGCCTCTCTGAGGTGGAACTTGTCGATGAATTCCTCAGCATAGTACATGGCTCGAAGGAGCCGCCCCGACCACTCTGTGGTTTTGGGCGGTTTGTATTCAGTGGAAAGGAACTCTTGGATCCTAGCTAGTTTTGCCTTGGCGTCTTTCACGCGGGATTGCATCAATAAACAATCCATACATACAGGGTGAGAGAGCAAGAAATCTAATTTCTGTGATATGATTTGGGCAGTGAATTTGGCAACCATAGTGTGGCTTCTCGTGTCGGACGCAGCCATGGATAATCAATGTGTTTGTTGCAAGCAAGGTCGTGAGATGTGTGTTTGGCTTATTTGCTGGGGTTAAAGAAATTTGTGGGGACATGTTATTCCGTCTCTATGTATAAATTCTTCATTTGCATATGCTTTTCTTGTTGTCGCCTCTCCTACCTACGACAAGCTTTGTTTCATTCTTTGCTTGTGTGATGTCCGACCATGAGACCGGAGAAAACATCTCTCACAATGATTATGAAAAAGATTAAACTAATCCAGTAAAATTCTTTGCTTACAATATAACTATCTTACAGATCTATCTTACTATTCCTTACTTTGCTCTTGCATGTGAAGAAAATCAATTCATTTATTATTTTCTGACTAGGAGTTGTAGAGACAAGTGAAAGTGGCCTATCAAGAATTTAATGGTTGTGATTCAACTTCGGCCCATCTTAAAATGTTAAGACTTTACCATCACCAATAATGTGAGTTTAAATGAGAACAATTGTTGTATTATCTTATCTAATATAAAATGCCAAAACCAATTCAAAGAAAATCATAACTTTTCTTCAGGATTTCAACGATTAAATTCGTAATGTGATTAATTATCATTTGGCATTGATCATGACTCAATTATTTTACTATTAACTCATAACCTACCATATCATTTGTTATGTCCACTTATTGCAAAACAATTTCAAATTTTAAAGGTGTCAAAAAGCAAAAACGGTGTTATAATTAAGGAATAATTCGTAAGGACCAGCCTTTTTTTCTTCCATCAAACTAAACGTGTTCCTCAGTCATTCTTTGCTTGGAGATGTCTTATGAGCATAAGATGCTTGTGCCTTTCCATGATCATGCTTTTACTTTATGCTTTCAAGAGCAAAGATTGTAATATGGATATCATTCCTCAAAATACTCGCATTTCAGCTGGATATTATAGTAAAAGTACTCAATACATAAAGATATATAGACTTTTCTTCAATATTTTCCAAACAACCCACCTACGTCAACATAGATTTCATATGGCTATTCAATTATCAAAACATCATGAAATCAATTAAATTTGATGATAGTACATAGCTTATATAAAACGAGACTGGCAAGAACAAGATGATGCTCTTAAATCATTTTATCGACCTATTAATCTTCAGGGACTATCTCATCCCTCTCAAATAAATAGCCAAGATCCCAAATCAACGTACCAATGCTAGACAAGATAGCAATCTTCGCTATAGTGTGCAATTCCAGGTCTATTGAAAATCTGCCATATCGTCATGTTTTTTCTTGCTCTCTCTTGCTCATGATAGATGTTTTCAAGAAAGTATTACTTTCACCAGTGGATCTTTTGAAGCTCGGAACGTCAAGTTGTTTTGCATGCGTCCCATTCTTTCCCAATGCGCATTAACATATACAAGTTCTTTTGGATCTTATGAATAGATGAAATCCTCTTCGATCTTCAACTTCGTGAGGGAGATATGCTTGCACCGACACAAACAGAAATACAAAGTTCAATAAAAAGGACGATTACACGAAGAAAGGGTATCTTGCATTAAGTGAATGTCGCCAAGCAAGGTCATCACCTAATATAATCATTCCATGAAATTGTTTCTTCACACACTTACGGGGAGAGAAAGGGAGGCGAAAGGATGCAATTTAATTATAACTGTTTATATTTTTTCTTTTTTCTATTTCCTTCTTCTTCGATAAGTTGCCGGCCACGCCAACGGTCGGTAGCTAGCCACGAGGAATGAGCCTTGCCAATTTTAGGCATAAGCTCATCCCTTACATTATGTGATTGGCACAAGCTCATCCCTTCCCTGTGACTAGTTGTCAGTGTGGTTGGTGAGAGGCTGAGGAAGAATGAAAAAGCAGAAGAAAAAAGAATGTATAAAAATTTCCTACATAGTTATAGCAATGCATTTTTTTTTTCAAAAACAAATCAGAAACAAGGTTTCCTAAATTGGATTAAATATAGAACTCTCTTAGCCAAATGGATCGGATCGGATCGAGAATTTACATTGCAATAAGTTGATCATAAGCAGATTATATGAGTCAATTTGGATTGGACCATTAATAACCCAACCCAAATCTGTCCTCAATCACTTATTTGACAGGTCTAGGGAGGAGGAACTAGCAGATTTCTTTTTCCTCTTGACCTCGATCTCCACCTTCAAGGACTGATCCTAACGCAACTCCTCCATCTTATTCTCAATATGGACAAAGTCCCTCCATAGCTTGTATTGGAGACTAGCATGGCGAGTGGCCAATGGGCCGTGTGGATGGCCTCATGCCTCTCGCGAGCCTCTTTGAGGTGGAATTTGTCAATGAATTCCTCAGCATAGTCCATGTACTCCACGATTTTGGACGGTCTATATTGTTTGGACAACTCTTAGATCCTCGCTAGCTTCGCCTTTGGCATCCTTCACTCAGCTTTGCATCACTAGGCACTCCACCCTCACCACGTGAGAGAGCAAGACGTCTAGTCTCTGCAACAGTGCTCTCCCACCACCATTAGGATAGCCTCTTGTGTCAGAAGCCACCATGACCGATTAATTTGTTTGTTTCGAGCAAGGTCATAAGGGTGAGTGCGTGTCTACTGGCTTGTTTGCTTGGATTGAATTAATTTGTTGAGAACATATTATTCTCGCTATCTATTTAACATATCGTACTTCGCTCTTGTATGTGAAGATAATCGACTCAGATATTATTGTTAGAGTAGCAGTGCTGCACAGATCAGTAAAAATTGCCTATCAAGAGTTCAACTTTTGTGATGATATTCCACCCATCTTAAAAAATTTAACACTTTGCTTGCACCTACGATGTGAGATGAAACGTGAACATTTGTTGGATTATATGATCTAGTAAAATGCTAAAATCAATTCAAATAAGAGCGGTACTTTTCTTCTGTATTTTGGCAATTAAGGACTTGGCTTTCGAAATTGCCGGAAAATATTAAATATTAACAAAATGTAAGATTGAATTGTGCGTCTTCAATATTTTAGAATTAAATTGCATCTCAAATGGCAAATATATCTAAAATACGCTTAAAGCGAAACATAAAGTCTGTCCTTATACACTCATCATCAACTTATCCATATAAGAATTACATACTCAATAGACCTTATAATATCAATGTCCACATCACATCTGATGCTTGTCAATATTATGTCACTATCATATATTAGATATGTCGCGACCTCCCCAAAGGCGCACTACCTAGGGTTCGGCTAATGGTTTGCTAAGATTAACTTAACTCGAGTTCTCCCAAACTCAGACCAATTTACAACGTTGATTTCACTCTTTAATATGCAATGCATTTTCAATTTGGAGTCGCCGCTAACCTATTCATGGTAGGTTGGTTAGGAACCCATGTAAAGTATCGAGAGCTATGTTTTACCCCTACGAACTAGAGATTTGAGGGATCGGGGGCTTTGTTATGCTAGCTTATTCTAGCACCCTTTCGGTACCTTTCATTTATTTCCAAAAATCAGCAAGCAATTTGAATTAATTTTAAATCTATTCCCTAACATGCAATGATGACCACACGGGTACATAACCATTAATATAAAATACCCAATGAAATAATACTCAAAACGAATCGAAGATTTAACAAAATATGTCATGCATGAAAATCTAACCAAAAATGCAACTAATATGATGCAATATGTGAAATGCAATTTTTTTGTATTTTTTATGAATTAATTAATTAACCTAATTATCTACAGTTAAATAACATATAATCTAAATTAGGAAACAAAATATATCAATTCCTAATTTAAATTAAAATCTTACTCAACCATAGAAAAAAAAATCCTAGAATGCAATCTAGCCAAAATTATCCTACCAGAATATCTAATATGCAATCTAAGTCAATTATGCAAATTTACCTAAGTATAGAAATTAATCTAATCATGCAATCCATCTAAATATGCAATTTTAAATCTAAATATGCAATTAATCTAATTATGCAATTAATATAAATACACAATTAATCTAATTATGCAATTAATCAACACGTGCAAATTAAACTAAACATGCAAAAATGGAATGAACACACCAAATTTATTCTAACATGCAAAAATAGAAAAATCACAACAAACTTACTCTAACATGCCAATGCCATCTAAATTAACCCACAAAACAAATTAAACAGAAAAATAACAAATCAAACATAAAAAAAAATTCTGAAAGAAAAGGATTTTTTTAATTATAACTAAAAATAAAACAGAAAATTAATATTTAAAAAATTGGGTCGGGAACCGAACCGGGTCGGTTCGAACCCGACCCGAGTCGCTCGCAACACACCATGGTGGGATCCAGAATAGATAGGACTGTGCTTGCAAAGGTCCAGTCTAACATTTTTAATTCCACCGAAAATGGCTAGGCCGAAGTCAAAGTCAACGCAACTAAGCCCATGCACAAAACAATTCACTTGGTCAGCCTCGTGCGCCCAGTTCGTCTTCTCCTCGGACCGTCTCCAGCCCCCGCGAGTCATCTCCCTCGGGCAGGTGCTTCACGGGTGTTCTGGTCGCAGGCACTTTGCGAGCTTCCACCTTGCGGTGGGGCGTGATTGACGGCGCCAGAAGGACCCATGAAACATGACCAGCTCGCCAACAATTTTCCGGCATTGATGCATCATGAGCAAGCAACAAAAATTACGCGAAGCAAAATAAAAGCATGGCAAGTTTACTCGAGCGAATCAACGAACAGGTGTGGTGCAATGAGGGACAGTCATTGTAAGACCAAAGGGATGTGAAATCTAGACCTATTATGCAACAAAGACAAACGAGAAAGGACCTAGAGATGGATATAATCACTATAGAGGCATGAAAACCACACAAAGCGACTATTACCTCTTTTGGTTTGAAGACCACAATAAACTCGGGCATCGGAAAATCACGGGAAAGGATAAAGAACAAATTTTCCTACATGATTTGAGAACAATGGAGAATGAGCGCGCTTGAGCGAACTCAAGGCAAATTGTTGCTCACGCTTAAAGTGTTCCCGACCACGATCCTCGGGAAACCATGGATGAAGAGACCATGACCGAAACTCATCGATCAAAGCGAACAGAAGAGACCGTAGATGGATTCACCAGAGGAGGAAGCTTCACAATCAGATTGTCCAAGTCGAAGGTCACTGACGACTCCCTTTTCCTCGCGTTCTTTCTCTGTGTCTTTTTTTTTTTTTTACCGAAGAAGTCCCCCCTGCACTGTCACGTTCTCCAGCCTTTTATCATGGATAAAAATTCGATCAAATCTTTCTCAAAGATTTGACCGGATTTTCCTCTTTATTTTCCCTGGATGTTTGATAGAGAAGGCCTAGTATTTAGTTCAAGATTTCACTGAATTTGTTAAAGATCCTCCCTGTATGCTAATGATAAGGCTCATCAACCTATAATTCTCACAAGGAAAACATATTTTTTAGATCTCTTTAAGATAACCTCCATTAAAAATATGTTTCCTCTTCAATTCTTATTTGCCAACTTCTCTTAACCGAAAATCTTTTCACAATCGTGACAATCCCAATTTCGTCGATTAAAAAGACAATGACGAATCTGGACGAAATTACATACTCTCCTTGCACAGACCCACTTATTATGAAATTAAATCTATATGCAAAAAATGCTCCTAAAACTATATGCAATTATGTATTTTTTTTTTCAGGGGTTAAAGTAAACCCCTATTTTCTATGCAATAAATAAGGCGCCAAAATTTAGGTGTCAATAAGATATTACACGGTAGGAATGCTACCATGTGAGGGGTATAGGGGCATGCATTCTTTTTTATGATTGTGCTTTTATATTTTTGTGCATTTTTTATGTGCTTTTCTTCAAACGGGTGCCTTTCCTCCATATTGATTCTTGACAAGGCCAAATCTTGAACGAGGGCCAAGAAATTATCAAGTTCTTTCTGTCATCGGTTGGTTCAACAATTAATAAGCCAATCCATTTGTGTTGGGACTAGGACTCATGGACAGCAAGAATTAGATAGGGTACATTAGGATCGGACTCAAAGATGAGATGAGCTGACATAGTTGATTGTGCTATATTTTAATGTTGACTCTGCAACCTAATCACATTATTTAGTATGCTCACTTATAGCAAAAATTTCAAATTTTAAGAGTAGAAAAAGTTAAGACTATGGCACAAGGAATTCAATAGAACCAGCCTTTTTTCCTCCCTCAAAGCCTCAAGTCATTCTTTACTTGGAGATGTCTTAAGGGTATAAGATGCCCATGTCTTTCCATGATCTTGTATCGCTGGAAAAGAGAAAGCGAAGAGATTTTGGCCGCACCAGAAGAGAGAGAAAAGGGGGGGGGGGACCAGGGAAGGTAAATTAGAGGAAAAGAAAAGGAGAAAAGTGGAAGAAGGGTTTTGTTTGCAGGGTTCTTTCCTCTGAGACGGTCACACGGTAGCCTCTACGAAGGAGTCGCACGGAGGGACGCATTGGGAAAAGAAAAGAAAAGTCCGAGACATTCTTTTATGATCTTTATTATATCGAGTATAGTTATGATCTTTATTGTATCGCTCCGTATATAATTTAATCTTATGCCATTCTTTTCATTGATAGAGGTAGCATCAATCGAATAATATAAATTTAGTGCCTGATTTTATCTACTGTTGGATTGCTTAATCCCCGCAACATTATCATCATTAAAACTTTCATTTGTGACAGTTATTGCATTTAATTCACCACGTCATTGTGTTCTTGTTTGGAGGAACTAATTGAGTTGTACAGGATTGATGATTTGATGAGGAAACACCAGTCAATGGCATGGATGAATGAGATATGTAAGAATGGGGACAACTGTCATTTAACTCATAAACTTTTTGCAATTTTATTGATTCAGTCTTAAATATTAATTTTTTGCCAATTCAGTCCTAAACTTTTTGCAACTTTGTCATTTAAGTTATTTCGGCTATTTTTTGCCGGAAAAAACCTACGTGGAGATGACGTGAACCGATCAGTCGTCACTAACGACAACATGGTGATGACATTACAAAAACTAAGTCGTTTTCTTGCCCCAAATTCTTTCTTCTTGCCCCCAAATTACTGTAGCTCCTATTGAAGATTGCTGATTCATGAGCTCCGATGGTCAGAATGTAGTGATTTTTGGAGGAGAGATTCCTCACTAGCTGAATTTCATCCCCACCAAAGGATTTCTTTGGGTAATCTCTCCAGAAAAATTTATGGCCGTTCTTGTCTAGGGTTTTCTGCTGTTGTCCAATTCTGCAGCTCCGGTTGACGATGTGCTAATTGGAGGAGCTTAAGGTGCAGGAATGGGCTGAAAATCGGAGGAATGCTTCCTCTCTATATATCCTACAACTCCACCAAAGGAATTTAATGGGTAAGTTCTCAATCAAAAGTTATGGCTCTTCAAACTTATGATTCTTCTGCTGCCTGCGAATGTTCTAGATTTGTTTGGTCTGGAATTTCTTGCTGCATTTCGTGGACTCTTGGCTTGCAAATCGGAGGAATCCTTCCTCTCTACCTGTCCTACAAATTCACCAAAGGAATTTGCATGGGCCTTCCACCATTATTCGAATTTGGTGGTTGAATTTGCACGTTTCTGGTTGCGTTTTCTGGGTTCACCGGAAACGTGCAGTTTCAATCACCAAATTCGAATAATGGAGGAAGGCCCATGCAAATTCCTTTGGTGGAGTTGTAGGATAGGTAGAGAGGAATCATTCCTCCGATTTTCACCCCATTCTGACTACTGGAGCTCATGGAATCAGCAATCTTCAACCAGAATTACAGTAATTTGGGGCAAGAAGAACGAATTTGGGGCAAGAAAAATATTAGTTTTTACCATGTCATTGCCACGTCGTTGCCGGCGACAACCGATCGGGCCACGTAAGTTTTTTCCTATCAAAAATTGTCAGAATGACTTAAATGGCAAAGTTACAAAAGATTTTGGACTGACTGAATTGACAAAAAAAAAGTTTAGGACTGAATCGGCAAAGTCACAAAATGTTCAGGACTTAAATGACAATTGTCCCGTAAGAATGAGAGCCATCAACATCGACACGTACCCCAGTCCTTAGCCAACACCGACAAATTCTTTTTTGCTCAATTATCATTTTTACTCTTACGCAACACAAATTTGCTAGTAACTATTTCAAATTTACGAAAGCTAAATAGAAAAAATAAACACCAGCAAAATGCATATGTGCCCAGAACAACTTTTCTGGCATGAAAAGCAAAAAGGAAAATATTACTCTAAAATGAGTATGCCGAAATTCGTAGTTGATATCTCAAGAAAGGATTCGCTATCGAGTTTGACAGAGAAAGAGATAAATATTCACTGTTGGATGAATTGGAAACAACTCCTCACTTTGTATATGACTTTTCTTTGAACATTGTCCGTCGGTTGGATTGCGCGAGCGTAGTCGAAAAAGCCGCTGATAGTGTTTGGTACTGATGTGCAAGCGCGCGTGTGGACATATGTAACAGAGAATGGAGAACGTGTGCAAAATTAAAGATTTCATTGGACCAATAGTTACTAGATTCATATGAGCTTCCGAGAGGAACGTTTTGCCCATTACTTGCTGACCCTAAATCGAAGTCAGTCGCGTTAAGTAGCTCAAAATAAATAGATGGTAGAACGGCCATATCCTCTTGGTCCGCTCCAATGTTTTCACCTTCTTGGCCGCATGACATGAGAAGTTAGTCGGCGCTTGCTGATCCCGGAAACTAACCGGCCTCTTGAATTTGTTGCCTTGCCATGGAACATGAGAATGGGAGAGATAGAACCATTATTTTAATTCACATTTAATAGTGCGAGTCATAAACAGATTGTTTTTAAGTTTTAAAAATAAGCTTAAGTAAATTATAGATAAAACTCAATGAATATTAAATGGATTTTAAGTATGTCAAATGGGTTATTTAATTATCTTAAGTGAGTTATAATAAGTAATTTTTTTTCTCTAATGCCTATGATTGGTCATCACCATGGTAGGCGATTCACCGAAGACGAACGAAAAAGAAAAAGAAAGAAAAAAGAAAAAAATTAAAATTAAAAATTCCATTTAAAAAATTATAAAAATTCTCTACAGTGTTTTAGCAATATAATTTTTAAGAAAACTAATAAGAAATAAATTCTCCTAAATTGAATTAAATATAAAAGTGTATTAGCAATATGGATCAGGTCAATTTGAGTATGGGTCGAGAAATTTGTATGGCAATAAATGGATCATAAACGGATTACATTAGTCAATTTGGTTTGGATCATTAATAATTCGACCCCACTCACATATTTGACAAGTCTAGGGAGGAGGAACTAACAGGTTTCTTCTTCCTCTCCACCTCAATCTCCTTCTTCAAGAACTGATGTGTAATTATGTCCTCCATCCTCTTATATGTTTTGTCATTTAAATGCTCGTGGTTGATTAACTTTAATTTAATTATTTAGCACATGACTCGTGTGGCATGTTCTCATCAATTTTGACTCCCTATCTTCATTCAAGTATTTTTTTTTTGTTGGCTTTAGAGCTTTTATTACTTCATTGGGCTATGCCTATGCCAACATAGACGCCCAGGACCGAAGAAAGGGTATCTTGCATTAAGTGAATATCGTCAAGCAAGGTCATCACGTAATATAATCATTCCATGAAATTGTTTCTTCGCACACTTATGGAGAGAGAAAAGGAGGTGAGAGGATGCAATATAATTATAATTATTTATATTTTTTCTTTTTTTTCTATTTCCTTCGTCTTTGATAAGTCGCTAGCTACGCTGACGGTCAATAGCTAGCCACAATCGAGGAATGAGCCTTGAATCTTGGGCACAAGCTCGTCCCTTACATGTGACTGGCACATGCTCATCCCTCACCTGTGATTGGTCGTCGCTATGGCTAGTGAAAGACTGAAGAAGAATGAAAAAGAATAAGAAGAAATTGGATATTTTAAAAAATTATAAAAATTTCCTACATAGTTTTAGCAATGCAATTTTTTTTTTCAAAAATAAATCAGAAACAAGGTTTCCTAAATTGGATTATATATAGAAATGTCTTAGCCAAATGGATCGGATCGAATCAAGAATTTACATTGCAATAAACTAATCATAAACGGATTATTTGAGTCAATTTGGATTGAATCATTAATAACGCTACCCAAATCCATCCTCAATCCCCCGTTTGACAAGTCTGGGGAGGAGGAACTAGCAGATTTGTTTTTCCTCTCGACCTCGGTCTCCACCTTCAAGGACTGATCTTGAAGCAACTCCTCCATCTTATTATCAACATGGACAAAGTCCCGGATGTGGGGAAAACCAGATATTGAACTTGGAGACTGGCATGGCGAGCTTGTATTGGAGATTGGCATGGCGAACTTGCGGGTGAGAGGTGGTCTCAATACAGCTTGTATTGGAGACTGGCATGGCGAGCGGCCAATGGGCCGTGTGGATGGCCTCATGCCTCTCGCGAGCCTCTTTGAGGTGGAACTTGTCAATGAATTCCTGAGCATAGTCCATATACTCCATGGTTTTGGACGGTCGATATTGTGTGGACAACAACTCTTAGATCCTCACCAGCTTCACCTTTGGCATCCTTCACTCAGCTTTGCGTCACTAAGCAACTCCACCCTCACCGGGTGAGAGAGCAAGACGTCTAGTCTCTGCAGCAATCCTCTCCCACCACCATTAGGACAGCCTCTTGTGTCGGATGCCTCCATGGCTAATTAATACGTTTGTTTCGAGCAAGGTCGTGCAGGTGAGTGCGTGTCTACTGACTTGTTTGCTTAGACTGAATTAATTTGTCGAGAACATATTATTTCTCGCTATCTATTTTAACATATCGTACTTCGCTCTTGTTTGTGAAGATAATTGACTTGGATATTGTTGTTAGAGTAGCAGAGCAACGCAGATCAGTAAAAATGGCCTATCAAGAGTTCTACTTTTGTGATGATATTCCACCCGTCTTAAAAAATTTAACACTTTGCTTGCACCTACGAAGTGAGATGAAACGAGAACATTTGTAGTATTATATTATCTAATATAGAATGCTAAAATCAATTCAAAGAAGATCGGTATTTTTCTTCTGTATTTTTGGCAATTAAGGACATGGCTTTTGAAATTGCCAGAAAATATTAAATATTAACAAAATGTAAGATTGAAACGCACATTTTCTATATTTGAGAATAAAATTGCATCTCGGTTGGCAATTATATCTAAAATACGCTTAAAGCAAAAAATAAAGTATGTCCTTATACACTCATCATCAACTTATCCATATAAGAATTACATACTCAATAGATCTTATAATGTCAATGTCCACATCACATCTGATGCTCGTCAGTATTATGACACTATCATATATTAGACATTACACGGTAGGAATGCTACCATGTGAGGGGCATAGGGGCATGCGTTCTTTTTTATGATTGTGCTTTTATATTTTTGTTCACTTTTTATGTGCTTTTCTTCAAACGGGTGCCTTTCCTCCATATTGATTCTTGACAAGGCCAATTCTTGACCGAGGGCCAAGAAAGTATCAAGTTCTTTCTGTCATTGGTTGGTTCAATAATTAATAAGCCAATCCAATTGTGCTGGGATTAGGACTCACAGATAGCAAGAATTAGAGAGGGTACATTAGGGTCGGAGTCAAAGATGGGATGAGCTGACATAGTTGATTGTACTATATTTTAATGTTGACTCGCAATCTAATCACATCATTTAGTATGCCCACTTATAGCAAAAATTTCAAATTTTAACAGTAGAAAAAGTTAAGACGATGGCACAAGGAATTCAAAAGAACCAGCCTTTTTTCCTCCCTCAAAGCCTCAAGTCATTCTTTACTTGGAGATGTCTTAAGGTTATAAGATGGTCGTGCCTTTTCCATGATCTTATTTTCGCTTTGTCCTTCCAACAATGAGGTCGGATTATAGATGACATGTCTCAAAATACCCACACTTCAGTATAAGTATCGGAGAAAGAAGATATATAATTTTTTCTTGGATATTTTCTAGATAATTCATCTGCATAGTTGTGGATTCCTGATGGCTATTCAATTATCATTATTAAAGGTAAATTAGGGGAAAAGAAAAGGGGAAAAGTGGAAGAAGGGTTTTTTTTGCAGGGTTCTATCCTCTGAGACGACCACACGGTAGCCTCTACGAAGGAGCCGCACGGAGGGACGCACTGGGAAAAGAAAATTAAAGTCCGAGACGTTTTGTTTCAGCTTTTTCCCTGGGCTTGCCCGCCCTACTGATTTGGGCCGTGAGATTTACATCTAAGTGAGTTGTTTTATTTATAAATTTTTATTCTGATGTAAATTAGCTTTAAGAAAAACACTTAGAGAAGGCTAGCGATTGTAATTTTTATTCTCCGACCATAATGAATTACTCGTCGCCGACTCTCTCTGTGAATATAAATATTAATATTCGAACCGAGCTATATAAATCTCCGACGTCCTTATAATTCATTGTCTATTTCTTTAGTTTTTCCCTCCTTGGCTTCTACATTGTATTGCGACAATCAAAACACAATGTAATCAACTAATATTGATGATAGTACACGGCACCTGTAAAACTAGGCAACAAAACACGAGACGTTCCTCTTATATCATTTCATCAACCTATTAATTTTCGAGAGTCTCTCTCGTCGTCAAGGGTAGATAGCTAAAATCTCAGACTCAGCACACAATGCGACACAAGAAAGCAATCCCTACTGCAATATACAACTCTTCAACTTCGTGAAAGAGACATGCTTGCACCGACACAAACACAGATGCAAGTTATACAATTAAAAAAGGACAATCATAACAGTTTGAGAGCCCACACAACGGGACCGCATCATAAATGAACCCCTCAAAAGAGCAAGAGCGTACCACCTATGGAGATTCAACAGATCCATGAAGTAGTCGCTTCACAGATTGACGCCCCTCATTTTCAACGTGCCGATGGAGCCTCTCTCAGAGATTCGACATATCCCTGGAGTGATTCAATAGATATAGCCTACGGAGATTTAACGTACCTCTTGAAGTTGGACATTCAACAAATCCCTGAAATTGCCATTCATAGATTGGCGCCGCCTATGGAGATTCAACGGATCCCTCAGGTGGCCGTTCACATAGTGGCGACATACCTCCTGAAGTCGGCATGGTGATGACGGCTATTGATTTGGCGGCGTAGCTATTCAAGGGAGGGAGGATGTGTGTATGTGTGTTTGACGTGGAAGACACATGGGCACATGCATGGTTTTTGTTTGCCAACTTGGATATTTTCACCTAAATGTCAATGTCAATACATGTAACAATTCCTTAAGGGCATTGGTGTCACATCAACAACTTCTCCCCCACGTCCCAAGGGCCGCCTGACATTTAACACAATTGGAAAAGTTAAGGTACACAATTTGAATAGAGAAATTATTAAAAATAAAAAAAACTTTAGTAGGTCTTAGATATTTTTATTTTCTATTAATTGAGTATTAATTTTTTTTGTGTGTCTGTGTCAAATAAATATTGACGTCGGCTGCTTACGTGAGTGATCAGCATTAACATGAGCAAATTTTAACTATATTTTAATACGTTTTTTGAATTTTTGTTTCTTTTGGGGAAGGAAAAAATAAAGAAAAATTAAAAAATATTATAATATTATTAAATCTTTTCCACCTCAGCATGTAGGAATTGGTGTTCACGTTAGTGATTTTCAAGCCAAAATAGACCTAATAGACTAAATTGGTGCAAATACAAAAAGCTTTTGACTCAATTAACAGAAAGAAAAAGTTTAGATCGAATTGACACAATTACGATGAATTTGAGACTTGTCCAATAATTTTTCCTAATTTGAATAAAAAAAATCAGGTACTCAATACCAAAACAGACCAAAATATACTTTTGGCGATGTTGGTACAATTGCATAAGTTATACGTGATGGACTTGAGACGTGATTTTATTATTGCGCCACCAATACGTCGGTCCTTACATATATGTGAACATATATCATCATGTCATAACCTAACTTTTTCTTAACTCAAGCTTTAGTTGGTCACCCACAATTCAAAAAGCTCATTTATGCTGTTCCTACATGATTGAGACGACTTCTCCCTCTTAACCAACTACGAGGCCTATCATATAGGTTTATATATATATATATATATATATATATATAATATTCTTGAATATTTCTGTGATTAATTATAATTGATTTTATAATATTTTGTTACTATAAATAGTCAATCTTTAAAACTTATAAATAAGCTCCGCATTCTTTACTTTCATATGAATCGTACATACAAGAATTTCTTTTTTTTATTTGTATTTAACTATGTTAATAGCCACGTGCCACTTATGGTTATTGTAACCGTTCAAAATCTTATTTAAAATCCAAGTTCAAGAATTGTTCTTAAAAGTGATGGATAATCATTAAACCCTTTAAAGATCATGTGATAATTACTCTGGTCTATTACAGTAATATAAATTCAGAAGACATATACTGGATGTTGCAAGGAGGTATAGTTTTAAATTGAAATTCTGTCAATTCATTTGATAATGATCATGAGTACATATATTTATCGATTATATCAATCAAGATGAGAGTAAAGTCTTATGTACTACACGAATAAATATATGATGTGCAATTTAATTAACATTTTTTTCATGATTAAATTAGTAATCCCTAATCTTTTGTAAAATTAAGTCTGGATGGTTGATCAAAATTTACATATGAACAACAGTCTACTCAGTTCGACCAGCATCCCCTTCCCAATACCCAGAAAGAATGGTTTGTTACTTTCAAATCCCTGCTAAATTCCTTCGATAATGGATTCAACAGAGATATACTCATCTGCGCTATGGTTTATTAATACCTAGTTTTACCGATCCGATAAATCATTTTTATTACAAAATGATTAAAGGAAAGAGAGACACAAGTAATTAGATTAGAAAATAGTAATATAATTATTTGAAAATATGCATCTTTAAAAAATACTAAATGAGTTTAAAAAAAAAAGGAAAAAAAAAGGAAAGAGGAAAAGGAGTAACAAAAGGCTCTAATTTGGTCCACGTGGAAAAAGCGCAACGCTCACGCTCAACCCACGCCAAACCCATGAGCTCCGGTCCATATCTCATATGGGCCCAAAGACTCTAGCTTGGATTGAGCCCACTACCAATAGCGAAAGTCAAGCTCAATCTTTGGAGCCCATCGGCCCCTCAGCCCACTAAGGAGCATAGTGGCCGCCATTTCTCGTCCGTCTCTCCAGCAGCCCAGGCCCAACATTGAAGGACGCCCTTTTTCGCTCCTCCCTCCCGGAACACCCTCTTCACCCATCACTCATTCTCTCCGGCGAACCTTCTCCTCCGAGAGGTCGAGGAGTTCACCCACCGTCACCGTCCGATGAACCCTCTTCGACAAACTCCCTTCCGTGATTCCCAGCAAACTCCGGCGACCTTCCCCCTTCTGTTGAAACATTCTCATCCGGTTTTTCTCAATAATGCACTCATCGCCATCACCATCATCCTTGCAGTTAGCCATTGTCGCCGTCATTGCTCGCCATCTCAAAGCCTCCCTCTTTATCTCGATTTTTGGCCGTGGGTGCTCGCTTGTACCCGGCGATGCTCACCAGAACTTTCTCCTGCACTCGGATGTTCCGGTAGTCTTGAAAATATTTTTATAAAATTTATGACCGCCACAAAAGCCCATCATTTTCATATTTTGCAATGACCTATGTTGATTTTTTTTTTCATAAATCCCCAATTGCCAACTTATTTGTGATGGCTCTGTTTTTTTAATATAAAAAGAATGTTTTCTCCATTGTTTCATTTTCTTCTTGCCCAGGTTTTGCATATAATGTTGTTTATGTTCCTTTGAATATTTAGTGCTGAGTAAAAAAAAAAATTGTTGTATCTCAGGAGATTATCGTTAGAGCCTTTCGCATCAAGTTTCATACTCCGAGAACTGACCCGGCTGCACTTTGATTAGCATTTAACAATCACCTCTGCATTTCCGTGTGTAATTTCAAATGAAGGACCAACTTGAAAAGAAGTGCATATAATTGAAGGATTCAATTGCACGAAAAAAATGGAGAGGGACCTAATTGAAAAATTACAACAATCCGGGGACTAAAACTTAAATAAGATAGTCTTATGCTCTGTCTTCTCTCTCTTCTGACCTCGGCCTTCCTCTCTGTTTCTCGGCCTCCCGCTCGCGCAGCGCCGTCGCGCCGTCGGGCCTATTTCGGTCTCTGTCTTCCGCTCGCGGCGGCGCATCCCAGGCTCCACCTCTCTCGTTTCTCTTTCAGATCGCCGACTCCGCGCCGCCGCCAGCCTTTGCGGTGTCCGCGTCTAGCTCCCCGATTCGCCGTCGAAAGCAAGGTGAATGTGTGAGATGATTGCTGTGGTATTTGTTAATAATGCACTCGAGTTTAGTAGTCCATTTTGATTAGTTTGGAATTTCAGAAGTTCGAATCTTTCCACAAATTTGGTAGTTTTCAGAGCGCATAGAACCTATGGAGAATTGATCATTGCTCGGAAGAGCACGTTGGCATGGTCTTATTGGAAATTGCTTTTCTTTCGACCGCGAGAGGGTGTTGGCTTCAATGTTGGTTTATCATATGCTCATGTTAAGCTCTTTTCTTTGGGTGGTGATACCGATACCTTCTGTGGACTCTTTGAATGATTTTTGAGTTGATTGCGGCAATTTCGTCATCTTCATGGGAATTGATGGGCTTGTTTGAATGGACGAAAAAATTATGTCCGGAATTGGCAATGGTAAAACTGCTGCAGCTCCTGATAGTGACTGCACAGATTCGTATGGGATCTTTTCCTAAGAACAACTGGTTATGGTTAGAGAATTTGGGAGCAGGCGAAACTTGCTTTGTTCAAGCATCACAAGTCTTGCTCCTTGTGTTCCAGTGTTGAGCCAATAATCAGAGCTTTCTGCTGCATATGCAGGATGACCGGTTTATCTCTTGGAGAAAGGCAATTCATACAAGGGGGCATTGCTCAGGACCTCTGCTCCAATGGTCGTAAACGGCTAACTTACCGACCCATAGATGTTGAAACCGGTGTCATTCCTCAGGTACTTTATAATTGCTGATTTCGGTTTATAGAAATGCCGTAATTGGTGCTTTATGTGGTGACTTTTATCCAATGCAAATATTGTTACACAAATATGACAGGCCAATGGCTTGGCCAGAGTTAGAATGGGTGGAACTGATGTCATTGCCAGTGTGAAGGTAGTTTAAAGCACGATTCTTTATTTTTCCCTTTTGTAAGACTTTACAGTTTGTTGGCGACAAGTTTTCTTTCTGTTTCTAATATCCTGGTGCTTGTGTTTTGTAGTGTGGTATTTTGTTATTGCCTCCTGATGTTTTCCAATGTGGGCCATAATTGGAAGACCAAGGCCACTTAAGCCCAACAAAGGGATGGTTTCCATATATGTTGATTGCAGCCCAACTCCCGCTCCAAAGTTTGAGGTCCTATACTCTTAATTCCACTGCTTCCCAACATATATCTATTCTGGTAATTTTAGTTTACAGAGATCTGCTAGTTCTAATTTTTCTTCCCTTCATGTTTCTTTTGAATGCCCCTGACTATGAAGTTAGCAAAATAAGTGCATCAATATTGTTTAAAATTGGAAGGGTTGGGTTCAAGCTAACTACTGACATTTTGAAACTTTGTTCATATAAACTGCACCATGTCTGGTACAATGTTCTTCTGGTTCACAATTAGAGAGTAGATATGTATAGTAGTTTTAAATTAACTGATATTTGGCTGATTGCCGCCTTCAAACTGAACATTGACTTGGTTCATATGGAATTGCTTGATGCTTCTGGACGGCATCTGGTCTCTGATTTAGCTTTCAATTTTCTCCCATTGAGCAAGATCGACAGAAACCATAAAAGTACTGACATTTTGAAAACTCGTTGCTAATCCTATGAGCTGCATATGTTTGCTACAGTATATATTTGGTATACAATCAGAGAATAGGTATGCATATCAGTTGTAAATCAACTGATAGCTGGCCGATTACCTTCAAAATGAGCTTTGTCTTGGTTAATTATAGAGTTGCTGATGCTTCAAGATGGCATCTTGTCTATGGCCGGATATTCTCTTCTCCCTCCCCCCCAGGCAGAAGCAAAATCGACAGAGGCCTAAATTTTTTTCTGTGGAGACTCAGTTGCAAAAAAAATTCGTTTTCACTGTCACTATCCTTCACCATATTGTTCTTAACTTCTGATTGTTACATCAACATAACACTGCAGTCAATTTTATGCAGGGTAGAGGGGGTGAGGAGTTATCAATAGAACTGTCAGCTGCTCTCCAGTGATGTCTTTTGGGTGGGAAAAGTGGGGCAGGTTTGAAATTTTGCATACAGAGTTTGAAATGCTACAAGTTATTATGTAGATATCCTCTGTACATTCTTTTCTTTTCTTAGTCAAAACATGTTCTACTTTTTTTTTCTTTTGGCCACATGCTATTGAACATATATTAGTGCCTATCAGTTAAGTCACAAGCTGTGATCGTTTATATTTCATAGGTGCTGGAATTAATTTGTCATCTCTGATAGTTGTGGAAGGAAAAATCTGTTGGGATCTGTATATCGATGGTCTTGTTGTCAGTTCAGATGGGAATCTTCTAGATGCTCTTGCTGCGTCCATCAAGGTATACCTTGAGTATTCTTTTCGTCAAACATACTCTTGGATGGGTTTGGGCTCAATATATTTTGTACCTTCAATATCGTAATTAATTGTATCCTGATCTCAGAAGGTCCTTAATGTGGTATGCCCTCGAACTTTTTCTGACGTCCCTTTCGTTGCTCCTTTGGAGTGGAGGCTGCTCTGAGCAACACGGCCATCCCCAGAGTGCACGTCGCAGCTGAAGCATCTGGTGAAGATCAACCTGAACTTGACATCAGTGATGAAGAATTTTTACAATTTGACACATCTGGGGTTTCTGTCATTGTTACATTAACGAAGGTATAGAAGCTTGATTATTTCTCCGCTTCCAGAGTTGTTTACTGTTGCCATCGAATTCTCATCTTCTTCCTTGTCCAGGTGGGCAGGCATTACATTGTAGATGCGACTGTGGAAGAAGAATCACAGATGAGCACTGCCGTTTCTGTTTCGATCAATAGAAAAGAGTTAATGTGTGGTCTTAGCAAGCGGGGCGGGGCGGTGCGGGTCTGGATCCAAGCGTCATACTCAATATGATATCTGTGGCTAAGCATGTAAGTGAACAACTAACCGATCGGTTGGATTCTGAGATATCTGCCGCTGAAGCCATTGAAGAAGAATGATGCTCTTGTCTAAGTCCTAGTGCTCTTCTTATAATTTAGGCAACGGCTAATCGATCGTTTAGATTCCGAGATATCCGCGCTATGCTGCAGATTCTTCGTTTACTAATTTAATCCGCAGTTACCTGTAGCATAAGTCAGTATCACGTGGCTGGGATGGGAAATGCCTTCAATTTGTTATCCTCACTGGCTACGCAGATTGAAGAAAGGCTTATAATTTGATCCACTTTGGGGAGAATGAGGTGGTGACTTACCTGTAGCATAAGTCAGTAGGATTCAAAGGTTCTGTTGGGGTGGGACTTTCTTCTCCCATTTGGTGTCTGTCGAAGTTATCTCTTTGCCGTCCAGTTCAACAGTTAATGCTCTTAGTGCACCCTCTTAGTTTGGTCTCAATTTTAAGGTTGCCAACCGAACTAAACGCCATTCTGCCCAAAAATAAAAAAACTATATGCCAGGTCAAAATGCAAAAATTTCTTCTTAGACTGGGTCATTCTATTGTCCATTTCGATAGCTTAAATTGAGAATTGTGGATGAAACCAGCTGAGTGGGGTCAGATTATCTAATAAAATTTCAGTCCGAGACAAGGGAAGGGATGATCTCTCGGTGGAAGCAGTGAATACAACACAGAGTATCATGCCTTAAGAGTTTACAAAGCGAAGAGGCTTAATTTTTCTCTGGCCACAGAGAGAGACGCTTGTCATTTGTTTCTAAACCGTAAGATGGATCTGTCTGCTGCCAACAACAAAAAGAATCGAAAGAATTTACATTTCAAGAACCAATCCAAAGAATCGTCACAAGTCAACTGCTGCTATCGAGTTCCCATCGGTCGTTCTTAAAGATAAGCCCTTTATCAAAACCTACTGGAATTAGAGTCCTAGCTTGCAACTCGCTGCACAGTTTCATTGCCAACTGATCTTTCCCACAATGACAAAGTTCATGGCAAACCTCGGACAACATATCTGAATCGGGAAGCATCGACCTACTCACCATCTCCGTCAGGACCTGGACTGCTCCGTCGATATCATCGCACTTCACAAAAGCACACAGCAGCATGGTAAGAGTTTCGCTATTTGGATGACGCCCGCTCCTGATCATGCTTTTGTACAGCTGAAATGCACCATCCGGGTTATTCCTGACGCACTGCCCTCTAATGAGGGCAGAGAAGGTCGAATTGTTCGGAACCAAACCCTTGCTATCAAGATCTTTAACCAGATAAGCAGCTTTCTTCGTCTTTCCATTCTTGCAGAGTCCCAATATCAACGCATTATATGTCAGTATATCAGCCCTCACTTCGTGCTTCGACATTTCTTCAAAAAGCCTGCCTCCCATTTCGCTGTCGCCCGCTTCACTATATCCGTGGATCAGCGTATTGTAAGTCACGGTATTGGGAGCCACATTCGAAGCTTTCATTCCGCTGAAGATCTTGTTCGCTTCGTGCATCTTCCCTTCCTTGCAAAAGCCACTGATGAGGGCATTGAAAGTAATCACATTAGGATGAAAACCATTCTTCTCCATCCTATCTTTAAGCTCCATGGCCGAGCTGAGAAGACCCTTGCTGCAGTGACCCGTGATCAACGTGTTGTAAGACGCCACCGTAGGACAACAACCTTTACTCTCCATTTGGCCAAACAAATCAACCGCCTTCTCGAGCTCTCCCGCCTTGCAGAAAGCAGACATGACCATGTTAAGGGTGAAAACGTTCGGAGAGATCCTGCAGCGCCGCATTTCCCGATAGAACGAGAAAACCACGTCGACCCGGTTCATGCTAAGCAATGCACTCAGGTAAGCGTTGCAGGACTCCACCGTGGGCAAGAACCCGTACTCCTTCATCATGCAAAAAGCCTCCGTGGCATCCCGAAACTTCTTCAAGTGCGCAAACGTCTTGAACAGCGAGTCGAAGACCCGGGGCGAAGAATCGCACGCCCGGTAAGAGCGGAGCACCGCATCAAACAGCTGGCGCGCAAGATCGACCGGGCCAGCCGCCGCGAGAGCTCGAACGACCGACTCCGCCGACTTAAACTTCCGGCTTTTCGTGAGAACGTGAAGCGCGATGGAGCGGGTCTCGAGGGTGTGGGCGCTCGGGCATCGGAGCTCGACCCAGTTGAAGAACTCGAGCGAGAGGACGGGGTCTCTTTGGATCTTGAGCAAGATGTGCTTCGTCCGCAGGGGAGTCAGCCCGGCGCTCAGCAGCTCGAGCTTGTCCCAGTCGGAGTGCACGAGGTGGCTGTGAGCGACGTTGACGAAATCGAGGTCCCGTCCTCGGGGCTCCGGGATAGTCCGGTGGGGCACCGGGATCGGGTCCCGGCGGGGGGCGGGGTTGATGGAGAGGGGCTTTTCCGGGGCCGAACTGCGGAGGGTGGAAAGCGGACGAATTGGGGATTTCACCATCGATCTCGAAGGAGCAAGGAGGGAGGAATTCACCATGAGAATGGATCGAGAATCAGGAGCTCCGAGCTCCCGATCGAAAGGAGCAAAACTCGATTCTTGTCATTCACACGAGGTGATCAAGCTGAGCAGCCTTCGCCGTTTGAAGTGCGAGCGATGCCAATCGTTGACTGAGCTCAATCGAGAGAGTAGTATCAAAGTGCCACGCCAGCAGCTGACGTGGCATGCGGGCCATTGATGAATTGCCACGTGGTCTCACAAAATTAAAAAGTAAAATTATTCGAAAGAGTTGACTGTCCACAATAAAGGTGCTTTCAAAAATGCATGTCAGCTTTTGTTTTAAAAAAATTTTTGAATACTATAGGACCATTGCTCTATTTACATGGGCATCTCTCACTGAATCTTTTGTGTACCAAACATCATACTTTAGTGATTTCTAGCTTAATTTCTCTTCAAGTTTGCTTCTCATGTTGCATTCTTATTTATATGAAAATCCTTACAGAACTCTACTGGTGAGGAGTCTCATCTGGCTATCGAGACCAGTGGTCATGGAGCTCTCAAGGAGAATCATTGGCTCGATGATGGGGCATACCTCATGGTATGCTTTCCTATTCAAAGTGGTGCTGCAGATATTAAGCATTTTCTATTGTTAAAAACCATCAAGATGTTGCAACTGCACTGTATGATCTGAAAGCTTTGAGTTACAAGATGTTGAATTTTAATATTTTACAGTCCCAACACTTATAACTAGTTATAGGTCAAAGTTCTCAACAAACTTGCTTCAGCTCGAGCTTCAGGAGCAGGTAGTGGCAGCAGAGTCTTAACAGATCTGGTAGACGGTCTAGAAGAAGCAGCTGTTGCTGTAGAATTGAGGTAAAAGACCAACTAGAGTCATCCAGACTTAAAGGGAGGGTACGTGGTTTCTTGGTCTCTCACAATGTCCTTTCCTTTTTCCTTGTTTAAGATCCTGATAGAATAGAGGTTACAGATCTTGCCGAAACTATGGAGAGGCAGTGTTGACGCACTTGGAGAACTCTATTGATTTAGACCCAAAGCTTAAGAAAGCTCTAGTAAATTATGAAGGGTTAAGATTTGAATCAATAAAGTTATTCTTTTAGATTGCACCTCATTATTTCAGCAGCTATCCATGACTTTGTATTATTGTATTCATATGCTGAGGAAATAATGCTCTAATCCTCAATTGAAGTACATATTTTATGAATGCTCCTGGGTATAGGAGCAAGAAGGAGAGTTAAACGTCCGCATTATTTCTTGATTTGTATCTACAAGAGGAGTCAAAATTTTAGGTGCATGATGAGTTGAGCAATATGCTGTGGATACTGGCCGACATAATATCTTAACTAGTGACTTGAAAGGAGTATTTTACTTTGAAGCAAATGCAGGTCCATCATGCTATCTAACAAATTCCTCTCTTCGTTCTCCCAGAATAATGCAAGATGCTGGGTGAGCTTTGCATTTTACATTGTTGATCTCTTATCTGATTGCTGCTTAAACAGGTCCGGGTGTCTGGGTTCAGAGGATGGTTCCTTCGTAGGCTCTCGCTCCCTGATGCCGTTCTTCCTCTTAACATTGAGGTAGAAGAATCTCTTGCACAAGCTGCCATAAAATTGATTTCATTGGATTAAGAACTTTGTTCAAAATTTACCTGCTTTAGGCACCAACTCACAATGACGCCGTAAAACTTGGACTCATGGTGCTTGCGGCTGTGAAGGAGTTTGCGGCTTTGGATACATCCGCGTTAGACAAGTTTGTTCAAGTGTCATGAGCAAATGATCTTTGGTACAAGTTTTTTTCGGCATGTTATCGTTAGATATAATAATAATGCAAGGCAGTACTCGGAGCAGCAATGAACATCCCAGAAATTGTACAAGGATATATATATATATATTGTTCGGTCACAACAATTACAAAGAAGAAGTCCTTTAACCTACGACTTGGGAAGATAGGAAAGAACCTAGAAATTGAGATTGAACCACCGAAATTTATCAAAAATCAGATTAGATTCGAGCCCGACGTTGTCGTGTCCTTAAGACGAATTTTGCCCCCTCTACATGTACCAAGGCCTCCGGCAAAGCGTCTCCCAGGATAGAATGAATCTCGCCTTTCTCTCACGGCACTTCAAGAGAAGACCCTTCGAACTCAACTGTGTTTTTCCAGAATGATTTCGCACTTGCACTCACACGACTCATATGAGAATGTGTTCCTTTTAACTACATCAAGTGAGTTCAGTTTCTAAACCGAACGTGCATGATGGAGTGATGGAGGCGCCTTTTTCAGAACGTGGATGATCATGGTGCAACTGCAATGAAGTGGCGCCCTATTTTTCCAGGAAAAAGATGCCACGAAGAGCCACCAACGTGTAGAGAGACAAGGAAAAATAAAATAAAATAATAATAATTAAATTATTATTATATTCGGACCCGGGCCCGGCCCGACCCGATCTGAGCCGAGCCGGCCGGACGGGCGGGCGGCGCGCTGGTTGCCGGTTTTGCGTAGGTCCTCTCTCCTCCACAAAAGTGGGGTGCCCCTTAGGGCCCAACCCCAATTGTGAGGAACCTATATATATACTCTATCTTCCTTTCTCTCTTGTCCAATGTGGGACTCCCACATTTACTTCTCATTCACTCTTTTAGGACACCAAGTCCCAACAATCCCCCACATGAATGAGAAGTTCCATTATCATGACTCTTCGTTGATGCATGAATGAATGAAATGCAGCGTGCGATTATTCCATGAGAGTATGTTGCATCACGATAAGTAGTCTGAGACTTTGAACTTTTCCCTAGTGAGATCTATCGGACTTACTCGATCAGTTAGTAGACTTGATGTCTTTGAACTACCAACCTTTGGTGTAAGCCTAGACAATAGAAAACACACAACTATCTCTCGTATACAGTTGGTTCTCACTATTGTGTTCGTTTCGGCCATGAACACCGCCTGGTCTCATGAGTGCTTTAGAGAACCGGCCTTTTCGAATTCTCATAGAAGCGGCCAACACTTCGCACTCACATAGGTGATTTTTGAATTCCGTGGTATTTCTTATACCCAATTTAATATCATTAAAAGCATGATGCTTATCCTCTTCTTATTAGTACTGTCCTTCCATGGGAATGGGTTATAGTTGACAGTACACTACACCGTCCACATAACTTCGTTGTCCCTTTGAACCTAGATCTTGGGATCTCCAGTCACTTAGGTAGGGTGTCCGCTATGAAAACTTATATTATAGGCCTTAAACCCATTCCGTTGGATGATTTCTCAACTAATTCTCTAGATATGCCTTTTGTTAACGGATCCGCGACATTATCAATTGACTTCACGTAGTCAATCGTGATAATTCCACTAGAGATTAGTTGTCTTATGGTATTGTGTCTTCGACGGATGTGTCGAGACTTACCATTGTACATGACATTCTTGGCCCTTCCTATTGCCGCTTGACTATCACAGTGAATGCACAAAGCCGGCATTGGTTTAGGCCAATTAGGAATGTCTTCCAAGAAGTTTCGAAGCCATTCTGCTTCTTCACCGGCCTTATCAAGAGCAATAAATTTTGCTTCCATCGTAGACCTTGCAATGCAAGTTTGCTTGGATGATTTCCAAGACACTGCTCCTCCGCCAAGTGTGAACACATATCCACTTGTCGATTTACTGTCTCTTGAGCCGGTTATCCAATTTGCATCATAGTATCCTTCAAGTACCGCATGATATCTCGTATAATGCAAAGCAAAGTTTTAAGTATACTTCAAATAGCCCAATACACGTTTCGTAGCTTTCCAATGATCTTTATTTGGACTAGATGTATATCGACTTAGCTTGCTCACAACACAAGCTATGTCCGGCCTAGTGCAGTTCATGACATACATTAAACTGCCTAGTAAACTAGCATACTCATTTTGGGATATACTGTCACCAGTATTCTTTGAAAGATGTAGATTAATATCTATTGGAGTCCTTTTTGGTACAACATCTAGATTCTTGCCCTTTTCAAGAATCTTCTCAATGTAGTGTGATTGGGACAAAGCTAACCCTTCATTTGTTTTAAGGATTTTTATTCCCAGAATCACATCTGCGACTCCCATATCTTTCATCTCAAAAGTCTTAATGAGCATTTTTTTGGTTGTATTGACAACCTCACTATTCCCCATTTAAGAAAGCCGTTTTCATATCCATCTGATGGATTTCAAACCCGTACACCGTCGCTAAAGCAATTAGCATCCTTATAGACGTAATTCTGGTGACAGGTGAAAACGTGTCAAAATAGTCAAGGCCTTCTCGTTGCTTGTATCCTTTGACTACAAGCCTTGCCTTATATTTATCAACAGTGTTGTCCGCTTTCATTTTCCTCTTGAAAATCCACTTACATTGTAGTGGTTTATTCCCAGGAGGAAGATCGACCAATTCCCAAGTATGGTTCGACAGAATTGATTCGACTTCACTATTGATAGCTTCTTTCCAGAATGGGGCTTCTGGAGATGTCACAGCCTCTTGAAATGTTTGAGGCTCATTTTCTAACAAATATGTTAGAAAATCAGGTCCAAAAGATGTAGAAGTCCTTTGTCTTTTGCTACGTCTAGGTTCATTCTCAACAGAAACGTCCGTAGCCGTAGTCTCTCGAGGTCTCTTATTATTCTCAATTGGCTCATACACTGTTATACGGGAATATATTCTCAAAGAACGCAGCGTCCTTTGATTCAATAATCGTATTCACGTGTATATCTAGGACCTCAGACTTGTGAACAAGAAATCGATATGCACTACTATTAGAAGCATATCCAATAAAGACACAATCCATAGTTTTAGGTCCTATCTTAACCCTTTTAGGCTTAGGAATCGCGACCTTAGCTAAACACCCCCACACTTTGAGATAATTCAAGTTAGGCGTTCTGCCTTTCCATTTCTCATAGGGCGTTTGTTGTGTCTTTTTTTGTGGGGTACTCTATTCAGAATAAAGTTTGCTGTCAAGACAGCTTCCCCCCACAAATTCTGAGATAAACCGAAGCTAATTAACAATGCATTCATTGTTTCTTTCAAGGACCGGTTTTTCCTCTCCGCCACTCCATTGGCTTGTGGGGCATAAGGAGGTGTTACTTGGTGAATAATGCCAGACTCAGCGCAAATTTCCTCAAAAGGAAATTCATATTCACCTCCCCTATCACTTCTTATTACTTTGATTTTCTTTTGCAATTGATTTTCTACCTCGATCTTATATGTTCTAAATGCATCAATTGCTTCGTCTTTGCTACTTAGAAGATAAATATGGCAATACCTAGAGCAATCATCTATGAAAGTGATAAAGTATTTCTTGCCACCTCTAGATGGTATCGACTTCATGTCACATATGTCAGTGTGTATTAAGTCTAAAGTTTCATTATCCTTTTTATCTATAGAATGAAATGGCAATCTAGGAAACTTTGATTCAACACATACTTGACATTTTTCACTCGGACATTCAAACTTTGGTACAAGTTTCATGTTCATCAATTTCTTAATTGACTTATAGTTAACATGTCCTAACCTTGCATGCCAAATATTAAAAGACTCGCAAACATAAGCAACGGAAACTTTATTATTAGCCTTAGTAGGCACAACGGTCATTACATTCAACTTGAAGAGACCATCACTAAGATAGCCCCTTCCAACATACATATCATTCTTGGAGAGCACAAACTTATTAGCTACGAAAACCAACTTGAAGCCATTCTTGATAAGAAGAGATCCGGACACTAAGTTCTTGCAAATGTCTGGCACATGGAGAACATTAATTAGTGTCACGGTCTTTCCGGAGGTCATCTTCAAAGCAACTTTTCCAACGCCTTCAACCTTGGAGGTTGACGAATTACCCATATAGAGTACTTCATCAGCAGCCATAGGCGTGTATGATGAGAACATGCTCTTGCTTGCACAAATGTGATGAGTAGCTCCAGTATCAACCCACCACTCTTTGGGGTTTTCCACCAAGTTGCATTGTGATATCATAGCAGTAAGATTGATATCATCGACACCATCGGAAATTTGATCCACCATATGAGCTTGAGGTTTCTGCTTCTTCTTGAGTCTACACTCTATAGCTCGATGTCCAGCCTTCCCACAGTTGTAGCATTTGCCTACAAACTTCTTTTGGACTTGGTTGGATCCCAATCCTTGCCTCTTTCTCTTCTTACTGGCTTTTGAGCTTTCCCCCTCAACTACATTAGCTTTAGACACCTCGAAATTTCTGCGAATCTTCTTTTCAGCATTTCGGTTGTCTTCCTCTATCATCAATTGAACAATCAAGTCCTCCAATAACAACTCCTTTCTCTTGTGCTTGAGATAGTTCTTGAAATCTTTCCATAGTGGAGGCAACTTCTCGATGAATGTAGCCACTTGGAAAGTCTCACTAATGATCATCCCTTCAGCATGGATATCATGGACAATTACTTGGAGTTCTTGGACTTGACTTAGGATAGACTTGTGGTCCACCATCTTGAAATCCAGAAATTTGCCGACGATGAATTTCTTCAACCCGGCATCTTCCGTCTTATATTTCTTTTCAAGGCTTTCCCACAATTCCTTAGCCGTCTTCAACGGACTATACACGTTGTATAAGGAATTGTCCAGACCATTCAGCACGTAGTTGCGACATAGGAAATCGGAATGCTTCCAAGCATCCACGGCGGCAAACCTTTCCTTGTCTACCTCTCCATCTTCCAACTGTGGAGCGTCCTCCATGAGGAAGCTTGCCAAGTTCAATGTCGTGAGATTAAACATCATCTTTTGTTGCCATCTCTTGAAGTCAATTCCATTGAACTTTTCCGGCTTCTCTCCATGAGTCGGAATCGACGGAACAACCGACGCCACGAAAGTTGAAGCACTTTTAGCCATTTCTGCACAACGACAGAAACTTTTGCCTCAAAAACTAATCACAAATTATATCAAGCAATCAAGCAAAGACAAATAAAATAAATCTGAACAGTAAAGGACCAAACATAATTACGCAGCTTCGGTTAAATACTCAACAAAGGGGTCCTTCGGTCAAAGCAACAATTCGGTCAGAAACAACAAGTCACTGAAAGTCTCGGTAAAAATCTTCGAAATCAACTAGACTCACATTAATTGGACCGAATGAAAAAACTTCAACAGGAAAGACATAAACAATTTAAAATGTCCACGTTCTCAAGAATGTCCACATTCTGATCAACTAAGAATTAAGGTGGACAAGTCAACATGAAATTCCACTTATTTCTTCCACTTGTCAAGTCTGTCAAAACACAAGAACACTTGCTTTGGTTTCTCTAAATAACTAATCCTCACCAAACGAAGATCACATGTCAATAATTCTGACTATTCCAAACCAATAAAAGGCCTCAGAATTAATATGGGAAAAATTGGACCCACGTAACCACAGACACATACAAACTCACAGAACGCACCAAATCAAACTCACGGCATAATAGTACACGTTTGAGAGAAACTTGACGCAAATCTGAACTCACAGAATGGACTTAATCATAAACTGAACTTAATAAAATTAAAATGAAACAAAATCCATATACGGAGCAGTATACTCAAAGAACAGAATAGGCCTTCCAAAAGTCCAAGCAACAAATAATATAAAATGAGGCAATGGACATCAATAAGAAGCGACTTTAAGCACCTGGCACCGAACAAAATGAATATAGACCGAGTACCAATGCAAAGAAAGATAAAAAAATTCGTCTTAAGATTGTTAGATATAATAATAATGCAAGGCAGTACTCGAAGCAGCAATGAACATCTCAGAAATTGTACAAGGTTTTATATATATATATATATATATATATATATATATATTGTTCGGTCGCAACAATTACAAAGAAGAAGTCCTTTAACCTGCGACTTGGGAAGATAGGAAAGAACCTGGAAATTGAGATTGAACCACCGAAATTTACCGAAAATCAGATTAGATTCGAGCCCGACGTCGTCGTGTCCTTAAGACAAATTTTGCCCCCTTTACATGTACCAAGGCCTCCAGCAAAGCGTCTCCCAGGATAGAACGAATCTCGCCTTTCTCTCGCGGCACTTCAAGAGAAGACCCTTCGAACTCAACTGTATTTTTCCAGAATGATTTCGCACTTGCACTCACACGACTCATATGAGAATGTGTTCCTTTTAACTACATGAAATGAGTTCAGTTTCTAAACCGAACGTGCATGATGGAGTGATGGAGGCGCCTTTTCAGAACGTGGATGATCATGGTGCAACCGCAACGAAGTGGCGCCCTATTTCTCCGGGAAAAAGATGCCACGAAGAGCCACCAACGTGTAGAGAGACAAGGAAAAATAAAATAATAATAATAATAATTAAATTATTATTATATTCGGACCCGGGCCCGGCCCGGCCCGATCTGAGCCGAGCCGGCCGGCCGGACGAGCGGGCGGCGCGCTGGTTGCCGGCTTTGCGTAGGTCCTCTCTCCTCCACAAAAGTGGGGTGCCCCTTGGGGCCCAACCCCAATTGTGAGGAACCTATATATATACTCTATCTTCCTTTCTTTCTTGTCCAATGTGGGACTCCCACATTTACTTCTCATTCACTCTTTTAGGACACCAAGTCCCAACAGTTATGCTGGCAGTTTAAGTCAGATTGGCCATCCACTTCTGCACAGTATTTAAATCAGGGCCTTGTGTTAATTCTGAGGATGGTTCGCTTTTCAAACAGTTCTGTTCACAGGTACTGAAAACACAAGTCGATGGCCATGTTACTTGAGCATTTACTTTATGTTCCGTGTGTTATGCTACAGAGATGTTCTGATAAATTAGAAGGTGCTTCAATGACAGATTTATCAAAGGGAGAAAATATTCAGCAATATCAAAGCGCCACGTCATAGGTGAGGTAAGTGACTTGAGCGTGTCCTGATGACGAATTAGTTTGTTGTGATATGCTTGTAGCTGTCTCCGTTTTTTGTGTATCTTTATGGGACAAATGCTAGTAATATTATGTGATGAAGGAGTTTAGTTATATTAGTTGGTGGTTCTCATAGTTGACTGCAAGACATTGTTGGAAGACAGTGTTAAAATTGCCTATAATTTTCATGAAATGTTTCTTAGTCATTGAAAGTCTCTTCTGCCTTCTTTTTTTACAGAATGGAGAAGTCATTGACATGTTGAGATACTAGTTTAGCTTGAATCATTTTCATGAACATTTAAGTGATCATGTTTTTCTGATCATGTAGAACTTTCTAAAGTTCATTTTGTTAAGCAAGACAACGTCTCTACTCCTATGATGAATGCTAAAACAAAGTTTAGCAAGTCTGGGTAGTCAAGCCATCAACCTTTTGAGTAGATGTGGAAGAAAGTCAAGTATCGAATGAGAAAGTAGAGCGGAGTTGATATTGAGTGTATTTTGACTAAGTCAATAATCTCGAGCTGTAAAATAGTCAATGAAGGTTAACATAGTTGACTTTCGTTAATTTTCTATCTTCATTGTAATAGAATTCAGTTTTAGTTAGTTAGACTGAGCTTTACGAAGCTTATATGAGTAGGAAAGGCTAGTTCAATGTTAGGTTTTTCATATGAAGTTTGTTGAATTGAAGTAATATGTGAAGAGAGAATTTTCAGAATCATCTTCCTCTTCACATCTTCTTCTTCATCTTCAATTGATCGTTGTCTTCTCTATCTCTGTTTTCGTTCATGGTATCAGAGCCTCTCTGAAAAACCTTCATCAAGCGATCATGGCAGCAAGGGTTTCAAAATATCCTTTTCCTATTCATGTAAATATAGGAAACTTCGTGACGATCAAGCTCACGAGAGACAATTATCTACTATGGCAAGCTCAGTTTTATAGATTCCTGAGAAGTCAAGATTTGGTTGGCTTCGTGAATGGAGAGACTATCTCTCCGTCACAAGTAACACAAGGTGAGCTAGAAGGAAGTGAGATCGAAGCTCAGAATATGGATTTTGCTGATTGGACTAAAACCGATTGATTGATTTCATCGTGGATCAACGGATCTGTTTCAGAGAGTATATTGTGGCTTATTATCGGCCTAGAGACTTCACGAGAGGTATGGCAAACTCTCAGTAATCGCTTTAGCCAAAAATCCGTAGCGAAAGAGTTTGAGTTAAGAGGTAGATTGCAATCTTGTCATAAGAGAGATCGTACTTTGATTGCATTCTTGTCATAAGAGAGATCGTACTTTGACTGAGTATTTGCAAGAATTGAAGTTGATTTGCAATCAGCTTAGTGCAATTGGGAAACCAATCGACAAAATCACAAAAGTCTTCGGTGTGCTAGAGGGTTTGAGTCCAGAATATGAGAACTTCAGAACTACGATTTACTGTCTTAAACCTCAACCAAACTACGATAAGGTGTTATCACAGCTTGAGCGATTTGAATCGCGATTACAAAATTACACAGCCAATCGATTTAATCCTAGTATGGCTTATTATAGTCAGAAAGTTATGGAATGAGACTATAAAGTAGATTCCAAGAGTGTTTTTAATAGAGGTGGAATGAATTCAACTAGAGGCCGAGGTTTCATAGGCAGAAGTCAAGGATTTAGAGGTCAAGGAATGCAAGGCTTTCGACCTTATGCACATTCTTCACCAAAGTATTAAGAAACAAAGTCATTTCCTCCACCTGAAGCTAAAGACACTTCAGTGAGTGCAGTGTTTCATAATAATAGAGTTATTTTGTCAGATATGCAAGAAACATGGCCATGTTGCATTGAGATGTTGGTATAGATTTGACAACTCTTATCAAAATGAGGAGATTCACACTGCACTGACTGCCTTACACATTGAAGATTCTTTAGGCAATGATTGGTATCCTGACACAGGAGCAATGGCCCATATGACTGCTAATCTTGGTATCATTCGAACTCCTATGACATATAGAGGAACTGATAGTGTTATGGTAGGAGATGGTACTTGTTTATCAATTGCTAGTACTAGAAATACACAACTTCACACTGAGCATCTTTCTTTACCTTTAAATGATGTTCTAGTTGTTCCGGCAATTAAAAAGAATCTCTTGTCAGTCTCTAAACTTACGTCTGATTATCCTTGCACATTCATCTTTGACAAGTATGGTGTGTATGTTAAGGACAATTAGACAAATTTAGTTTCAAAGCTTGGACAGAAGATCAGGGGACTTTACAAGGTGAGTCCTCGGGCTGCTGAAGCCTTCTTCACTCAGAGACATAGCAAGGTGACTGGAGACATTTGGCATCAATGACTTGCTCATGCCAATCCTCAAACACTTCATACTTTAAAGGCTCAGCATCTCATTCAATAAAGTAAAAGTGTTCGCTCACCTTGTGGAAGTTGCCAGCTTGTTAAAAGTACTAAGCTTTCTTTTTCTAGTTCAGATACTAGAGCTCACACTCCTTTGGAAAGGATTCATTATGACATTTGGGGTCCTTCCCCTGTGAAGTCTTTTCAAGACTTTAGATACTATGTGGTACTTGTTGATGATTTTTCTCACTACTGCTGGATTTATCCAATGAAAGCCAAGTCAGAGTTCTATTCTATCTTTTGTCTATTCTAGCGTTATGTAGAGTATCAGCTTGGTCATAAAATTAAAATTCTCCGAAGTGATGGAGGAGGATAGTTTACTAGTGGACAACTTTAGCAACACTTACATCAATGTGGCATTGTTCATCATATGTCATGTTCATATACTCCTAAGCAGAATGGGGTGGCTAGGAGAAAGCATCGACATATTACTGAGCTTGGCCTATCTATGATGTATCATGGGAAAGTTCCTCTACACTATTGGGTTGATGCTTTTCTCGCGGCTACTTATATAATCAACTTGTTGCCTACACCAACTATTCAATTAGCTAGTCCTTACCTTAAACTTTTTGGAGTTCAGCCAGTTTATAATCATCTTCGAGTCTTTGAGTGTGCCTGCTATCCATGCCTAAGACCATACATGCAACATAAGTTTGATCCACGATCGTTGATGTGTGTTTTTCTTAGCTATAGTCAAAAGCATAAGGGGTATAGGTGCTTGGTGCCTACTGATGGCAGAATTTATACTAGTCGACATGTCCAGTTTAATGAAGAGGTCTTCCCCTTTGCTCACAGGCTGAGTGCTATTTTTCCATCTTTTACTAATCTCTCTCAGAAGTGGCTTGCAGTGGTTGACTTCATGGAGCACCCTTCTACACCATCTACATCTAGTTCCATAAGGACTTCTCAGCATGATTCTTCTAGTTTTATGCATGACAAAGGTATGCCTATACCTCCACCACCTTGTGTTCTTCCAGACCAAGCTGCTCTACCCCCTAATGTTGCTACTTCTTCAATTGACAGTGGTGTGCCTTCTACTCCTACAGTTGAGTTGAGTTCTTTACATCCTATGCAAACTAGACTTCGGTTTGGGATTGTGAAACCTAATCCCAAGTATGCCTGTTTGGCTAAATACTTAGTCCCTCCAGAACCTAAGTCAGTCAAGTCTGCCCTTAAACATGAGGGTTGGCATAAAGCTATGAAAGAAGAGATGCAAGCTCTAGATGACAATCAGACTTGGGTATTGGTCCCTCGCTCAGCTCATATGCATGTTATAGGATGTAAATGGGTTTTTAAGACAAAATTGGCGGCTGATGGCAGTCTTGATAAGTTGAAAGCTCGCCTAGTTGCTAAGGGGTTTCATCAAGCTGAAGGTATAAACTTCCATGAAACTTTTAGCCCCGTGATTAAACAAGCTACCATTCGCTTAGTTCTATCTCTAGCTATGGTACATCAATGATCTATTCATCAATTAGATGTTAAGAATGCTTTCTTATATGGCTTGCTAAATGAAACCATCTACATGGAACAGCCTCCAGGATTTGTTACTGATCCTACTCATGTTTATTTACTCAAAAGATCGCTCTATGGGCTGAAGCAGGCTTCACGAGCGTGGTTTGAGAGGTTTAGCAATTATTTGCTAGAGATTGGCTTCTTTTGCAGCACTATCGACCCTTCATTGTTTATTATTCATGCTGGCTCCCACATCATTGTCTTGCTACTTTATGTCGATGACAGTATTCTTACTGGGAGTTCTCCAGCTCTACTTACTCAGTTGATTGGATTATTGAGTTCTTAGTTTCATATGAAAGACTTGGGCAATTTGCATTACTTCATCGGCATTGAAGCCAAGTTTACTTCTCACAAGTTGTTTCTTTGCCAAACTAAGTATGCACTTGATCTTTTACAGCGTGCTCACATGACTGATTGTAAACCAATCTCCACACCATTATCTCTGAAGTCCCCCCCCCACCTCTGCTGACTACGTCTTATTACCTAATCCTGTTGAATATCGAAGTCTCGTTGGGGGTTTACAATATTTGACCAACACAAGACCTGACATAGCCTTTGCCACCAATTCACTATGCCAACATTTGCAACATCCAACAATGGCAGATTTCTCTCGACTGAAACGTGTGTTGCGCTATATTAAGGGTACCATGCACTATGGTCTTTTTCTTCATTCTCATAGTACTCTGGCTCTCTGTGATTTTTCTAATGCTGATTAGGATGGCTGTCTTACCACTCGTCGGTCTACCACAGGTTATTGTACATATCTCGGCTCTAACTTGATTTCTTGGCTAGCCAAGCACCAAGACACGGTCTCTCGTTCATCCACTAAGGCAGAGTATCGGGCTTTGGCTTCCACTACGACTAAACTTACTTGGCTTGCTTTTGTTTTACGCGATATTGGGATTCCATTGTATTCTCCTACTCGGATTTTCTGTGATAATCAATTGGCCATTTCTCTTACTTCTAATCCAGTTTTACATGCTCGCACAAAACATGTAGAACTTGATTTTCATTTTGTTAGGGAGAATGTGTCATTAGGAGTGTTGCGATTACAGTATGCTCCCAGTTTTTCTCAGGTGGCTGATGTCTTTGCTAAACCTCTTACTCGCCTTTCTCATTGTATTTTTCGTACCAAACTGGGTCTCGATATTTTACCGCTTCCCAATTTGCGGGGGGCTGTTAAGCAAGACAAGGTCTCTACTCCTATGATGAATGCTAAAACAGAGTTTAGCAAGTCTGGGCAGTCAAGCCATCAACCTTCTGGAGTAAATGTGGAAGAAAGTCAAGTATCGAATGAGAAAGCATAGCAGAGTTGATATTGAGTGTATTTTGACTAAGTCAATAATCTCGAGTTGTAAAATAATCAACGAAGGTTGACATAGTTGACTTTCGTTAATTTTCTATCTTCATTGTAACAGAATTCAGTTTTAGTTAGTTAGACTGAGCTTTACGAAGCTTATATGAGTAGGAAAGGCTAGTTCAATGTTAGGTTTTTCAGATGAAGTTTGTTGAATTGAAGTAATATGTGAAGAGAGAATTTCCAGAATCATCTTCCTCTTCACATCTTCTTCTTTGTCTTCAATTGATCGTCATCTTCTTCATCTCTGTTTTCGTTCACATTTCAAGCAACTATCTTGTCAATATTAGCTAATGCTGGCGAGATCCTATTTTTGTGAACTCAATGAGATTGATTGTTCCCTGAGGGCTAAGTATAGCATGTAGCATCGCGAAAGCTATCTTGCCTATGGTGAATCATCGAGAAAGAAAATGCTGCAAATATTTTTTTTCATACAAGGCAAGGGAACAAGGACTTATGGAGCAGATAGTGATGCAGATATTAAAAGCTGCGCCAAGGAAGCATGCAACACCAGCTTTTGCTTAATTTTTATGATTGTTTTGGGGGAATAGTCATGTTATTTTAAATGATTTAATTATTGATATGTGGATGTATAAAACTTTTGGCATATACAATTTTGGTTTTAATATGATTTATTTTTGTTTCATCTATTGTGGCATTGTTAATTTTGAATCAATAGAGATTAAGCTTGCTAGAGTGACAATTCAATCCAATGATTAGCGTTGCAATGGTTGTCACATTTAAATCAATAAGAGGGTTGACTTTTATTTAACAAATCTCATATGATGTAAGTGAATATCTCTTCAGTTTTGATTGCCATTTGTAAAAGTATAGAACTTTGAGAGGTATATATGTATGTATGAATGCACGTCAGAGTTGGTAAAAATAAGATAATGCACAGTGGAGTTAAACGATGCTCAGTCTTCTCGTCCACAATATAAATGAGATGATGATAATATGTGAATGGATTTGGGTATGAGTTTTTTTTTTATGACCAAGGAATCCACCACATGCCTTCTATGCCCGAACAACACCAAAAGGCCGAGCTCTTATACCTCGAGGGAGACTAGCACAGGACCCAAACACCATGACCATCCACTTAAAATGCTAGCAACTGCGGGTTTCAAACCCTTGATCTTAGCGACGAGAGAGAAGCGCTCAACCAACACAGCTACCTACAGTTTGGTAGATTTTGATATAAGTTGATCTTTAGTAAAGTCAAGATCGTCTTAATGGGATTAAACGAGAAAAGAAAGAAGAATCAATCAAGAAATCAATTTTGATCCATCTAAACGTCAAAAGACAAGGCAATGGGATAATATCTTCAATACACATCTTCGATAAGATTGATTCCTCCTGCCAATCAACCGCATATTTGGCACATAATAAACTATCAGCATATCGATCATAGCAAGATAGGCAACACAACTTAGTGAAGAAACTCACAATGGAAGTCTTTCATCTTAAGTGGAACCTTTTTTGCTATGGAAAGAAATTTTAATCACCTCTAAAAAGAACGGCACACAAACAAAAAAAATGAAAATTATGGCCAATAAGGAGTGAGTTGCCGGAAATCATGGAAAATAAGAAGGAATCACTGGCATATGGGACATTTTTCCTTGTCCTCGTATTCATCATTTACCTGTCAACTCTTTTTCTCTTGATAATCAAACTCTATGGACACATAACTAATAATAAAAAATGTATAATCAACCCCCAATATATTGAATAAGTAACATCTCAAGTAACCTCATCCAATCAATTTGTAGTAGGAACATAAACGAGAAGAAATCACCACACCAGGTGCTGAACACATCCATATTATCACTTTCATGAATCCATGCATAATTTTTTTTTACAAATATTTAGTTTCATTAGAGGTTGTGAATAGTAGTTCAACATCAAAATATAGTATTGTTGATTCTCTAAGGAGCAGTGAACTACATAAGTCCAAAAGGCAATTTACAAATGGATCCTACCCTATGTAGAAGTGCATGCTCATAGCCAAAAAACCTAGAAGTTGTACTAATTGAAGTTAGTTGCCTTGTGCTAATGTTGCCTTATGCCCTCCTCTGACTTTCCTTGATTCTGTGGACCTTTCTCTCTCAACCTATCGATAACAACTTGCTTCTCATGGAAGTCATACAAAATGTCCTCAAGTGGCTACAACATATTGCAAACATTTCTTGTCGTTACTTCCGCTGGAGGTATGACAGCATAATAACCTAGGCAAAAGAGAGAGTGTGATTTAGGACTAGGTAGGCAACCTAAATTACCTTATGGTAGTGTAACAAGCCTTAAAACAATTTAGAAAAATCTAGTTAAACATCCATAATAATATATGCATCAATGGTCAAGTCAATTAATTAATCTCTGTCAAACTATATCAATGGTCCATTCCACTGATTAATCTATTGCTCAATGTATTACCATAATTACGACACAACGCATAGCGACAAGGCAATCAATATTTCTCTCTTGGCAAGGTTTCCACCTACAAAACCGGTGCCTCGGCCCGAAAGGATATGTTAATCGGTATGCCCTTCCACTAGGCTCACAGTTATATTGAGTATCAACAATACATATTAACACTTTCACAATTCATAAAGTTAATCCATAATTACTACCACAAAATAATTTTATAAACCCAAACACATCTTTTGTTTCAACCTAAGGCTAGTAAAATATATTGGAAATCAAAACATAATGTTTCAACATTTCAACTCATTTGCTAGAAACATTTTTCCAAACACGCCTTTGAAACATTCGTGATGATCAAAAAGCAGTAAATGTTCCATCCAACTTTTATGCGATAACTATGCCATTTTGTAACTCAAACTATATACGTTTCATATTACATTCAAAATATGAATTTTACAAATTCAAAAAAGATATAGAACCAGGGTTTGTCCAAAACTTAACAACAATTTTGACTCACTTTTAAACTCACAATCCCATCAAATAAGTGAAAAGTAACGTCAAAATCCAGCAAAATCTTCCTCAACGACGAATAGATTAAACCACATTTTCTTCCTAATTGTCGCGACCTCCCCGAAGGTGCACCACCTAGGGTTCGGCTAATGGTTTGTTAAGTGTGACTTAACTTGAGTTCTCCCAAACTCGGACCAATTCACGACTTTGGTTTCACTTTCTTTAAACATGCAAGATATTCAATTTAGAGCCTCCACTAACCTATTTATGGTGGGTTGGTTAGAAACCCATGTAAGGCATCGGGAGTCATGCCTTACTCTCACGAACCAGAGATCTAGGACTCAGGGACTTGGTTACGCTAAATTACTCTAACGCCCTTTCGGTACCTTTTCATTATTTTCAAAAAAAATGGCAAGCAGTTTGGATTCATTTTAATTCTACCCCTAACATGCAATGGTGACCACACGTATACTCAAACAAAAATTCAAGAATGGAATAAAATAATAAAACAAATCAAATCAAATAAAATCTAACCAAAATTGAATAAAATCAAATCAAATCACATCTAATCAAATCTAATCTAAAAAATCAAATAAAATATAATCTAACAAAATCAAATAAAATCTAATCTAATAAAGTTGAATAAAATCTAATCTAACAAAATCAAATCTAAATAAAATCTAACTTTTAATCTAACGAAATCAAATAAAAATCTAATCTAATAAAATATCAAAGAATCTAATAAAATCTAACAAAATAAAATAAGATATGCATGAAAATCAACAAATCTAATGCAATATATGAAATGCAATTTTTTGGAATTTTTATGAATTAATTATCCTAATTATCCATAGCTAAATATTATCTAATCTAAATTAGGAAACCAAATATATCAATTCCTAATTTAAACTAAATCTTACTCAACCAAAGATAATGTCCTATAATGCAATCTAGCTAAAAAAGTATCCTAACAAAAATATCCAATGTGCAATCTAAACTAATTATGCCAATTTTACCTAATCGTGCAAATTAAACTAAACATGCAATTATCTAAATATGCAACTTTAAATCTAAACATGTAATTTATGACGTAAACGTGCAATTAATCTTAACATGCAATTCTTAATATAAACGTGCAATTAATCTAACTATGCAAAGCAAATAAAATCATGAAATTTATTCTAGCATGCAAATAAAGGAAAACACATCAAATTTATTCTAACATGCAAACGACATCTAAATTAACCAACACAAGCAAATTAAATAGGAAATAACACCAATCGAACACTCAAATCAACTTGGAAAATATATTTGACAAATCTTTGGGGTGATCTTTCCAAACTCAAATCAATGGCGCGCGAAGAATATGGCGGCTAGCGGTGACGCTCGGCGGTGAAGTTGCCAATCACACGGCTTGAGCGAAAAGCTGCGAGAAAACAACGAATCCCAACAAATCCTGATTAGCTCGATGAACAAATAGCAAAATCAAGGAAAAACGCGAGAGATCTATAAGTGCTTATCTTTTTTCGAAACGTCTCCACTCTTTTGTGCGACTCCTTGCGTCTTTTTCTTTTGACCTTCGCAGTGATGAAGGGTAATCGTCTTGGTCTAGATGATGGAGGGCGCGAAGGATCGAGGTTGGAACTCGACGTTGGCTTGATGAAGAAACGTGAGGATTCTTCGTCGATGTGCGCTACTGTGGGCCGATTCGCTGGAGAATGTTGAAGACGTAGAAGGCTTTGGGCACGATGACCAAGTATTGGAGTTTGTGTGTTTTCCCGTCCTCAAAGCCACCACCCTTCTCTCTATTTTATTTTCTCCTTTTTTCTTTCTGCTGCACCCCTTTCTCACAAAAGTGAAGCCATCCCCTCCATTTCTTTTTTCCTTTTTCCCTCTTCCCCACCGTTCCTTTTTGCGTAGAAGAGGTCCGCCCGTGTCAGAAGAAGTCTTGTCCCTATGCCTTTTTTCGAAAAAAAAAAAGTCTCCCTCTCTCTTTCTCTCTATCTCTCTATCTCTCCCTCTCTCTGTACGCCCAATTCTCCGAAAAAAATCCCTCCAGTCTTCGCACCCCTTCTTCCTTTCAAAGGACGTCAAAGCAAATATTCGGTCTTTTGAAATTTTATTTCCTATTCTTCTCTTTTCCAAATATTTCCTCTTTTACCCACGAATTTGAGTCAAAATTATGTTTCCTCTTTTTGTTCCTTTCCCTTTAACCAAATGTAATATATGCCCAAGATTCCTTGATATGCAAAATACCCGAGTTAATAAATCCTATTTTAAATGAAATAAAAAATTTAGGTGTCAACACTAATCAAACAAATTACATATGCTAATAGAACTCTTGTCCGAAGAGAACTTTCAATTTTTACACAACATGAGGTTTTAGCGCAAATTAGCACAAAACTTAATTGCGCTATAACTTTTTTCATCGAACTCCATTTTAAGCGAACTTATACTTTAAATAAAGATCTTTTAAAGCACTAAAAGACCCACAAATTTGCTAAATAACAATCAACTCGAAAACGACAAAATTTGGCCCGAAATACACTGTGCACATACTGATCATCGCGCACGGAAAAACTTCTAAATTCTGTTTTAGACAAACTGTAAGCCCAAATTACATTTCATAAAATCCTATAACTTTTCTACACCCCAAAGTATCATAATCCAAAATATTCTCAGCCTATAACTCAAAAATTAGACTTTATCACTCATATTTCATAAAATTCTAAATTTGTGCCATAACCTTAGAAATCGTCGCAATTTAAAGTTAAAATAAGCTCGACAAAATCCTCGTGGCGAGAAAACCCCTTCTTCTCCTTTTCTCTCCTTCTCTTCCCCTATTTTTCTTTTTCGTAACTCCCTTCTTTTGTGGAGCAGATTGTCTCCTCTTTTCTCCTTTTAAGTCTTTGACCGTGGACATCCTTTTCCGTTTCTTTTCAATTTCCTTTTCTTTTATTATGGGTCTCACCCATTCTCTTACCTTAATAATAAAAAAAAACAATGGTATTATAGGTAGATGATACACCAACGCTACAATCACAGTCCAATGAACTCCAACAAAAATAATTTTTTGAACTAATAGAAAACCCTGCTTAAATTCTACTTAATTTACTTCAATTAGTAAACTAAGAAGAATTTGAGATATAATTATGCAGTGCCAATGCTACTTATACCTTGAGAAATATCAATAATAATGACTGTAAACTTTCACTAAGATTAATCCTACAAAAAAAAGGAGAGTATTAGAATTAAATCATGCAAAAACAAGTTAAAATTAAGGAAATCATTTGGTCACATTAAAGAAACATCATACATTGTGTATGTAGGGTGCCTCTTATGCATGAAGACGTTTTTCTCTCTCTTTTTTTCCATGACACCTTTAATGCAAGTACTTGGTACAACTTTTGGTCTTCTTTGAAGGGAATCGAGCATTTGAATTCCATGATTTTCTGTATATTCGAATTCATCACCTTTCATCGAGAAATCAATATGATCTTTACTTGTTAGAGATTGAATTTGGTTTGTGGTTTGGGTGTGAAGACGCAACAAGAGTTGCAAGCTCATCTGGAACATTATGATTAGCATTGTCGTTCATAACACTGAAAGCTAACCGCATTAACCTCTTCAAACGCAATGTTTTTTATTTAACTACATAATGAAAGCTTTGTGCAACATCTTTGCAAAAAGTCTCTTGTTTTGCAACTTTTGTCCACCTCTTCAAAATATATTGTGATGGAATGCTTGTAGCATTCACAACATTTGTCAAGATGCGTAAAGCATGGCTACACAACCATCCTTACATTTCAAATAACTTGCAACTACATGAAATGGTTGAATCGCTTGGACTAAAATGCACAATACTTTCTTTCACTACTTCCAGTTCCCAAAATATAAGTATGCAATGGCCCATCAGTTTCTGCTTTAAGAACATGCAAGAACTTGGCTTGAAAATTCATATAAATGACATGAATATATACCTTTGCATCAAGTTGCAAAGGTATATATACCTTTTCAATTTGGAGTCGCCACTAATATATTTTCTGGTGGGTTGATTAGGAACCCATATAAAGCATCGGGAGCTATACTTTACTCCTACGAACCAAAGATCTAGGACTCGGGACTTGGTTATGCTAGACTAAACTAACACCATTTTGGTACCTTTTCACTTATTTTCAAAAATTGACAAGCAGTTTGGATGAATTTTAAATCTAACCCTAACATGCAAGGATGACCACACAGACTCAAACATCAAAGAAATAACAAGAAAAGAATGAAATAACCAAACAACTCAAAGGATCTAATTAAATATGACATGCATGAAAATCAAATAAAATATCTAATAAAATATAACCAAATCTAATCTAATCTAATCTGATAAAATGAAATCTAGTAAAATCTAATAAAAATATGTCATGCATAGAAGTCTAAATATAAATGCAACAAATTTAATTTAATGTATGAAATGCAATTTTTTATATTTTTTATAATTAACTAGCCTAATTATCCGTAGCTAAATATCATATAATTTAAATTAGGAAACAATATATATTAATTTTTAATTTAAACTAAAATCTACTCAACCAAGAATAATATCCTAAATGCCAAATCTAGCTAAAATTATCCTAACAAAAATATCTAATATGCAATCTAAACTAAATATGAAAATTTACCTAAACGTGCAAATCAACCTAATCATGCAATTTTTATTATAAACGTGCAACTAATCTAAACATGCAAATTAAACTAATCATGCAATTATTTAAATGTGCAACTTTAAATCTAAACATGCAATTTATAACGTAAACGTGCAATTAATCGGAAAAACACACCAAATCTATTCAAGCATGCAAATAACATCAAAATTAATCAACAAAAGCAAATTAAACAAGAAACAACACCAATCAAATACTCGAATCAACTTGGGAAAAGATTTGCAATATAATCAACATTCCAAATAAGCAATCTAGACTTCGTGGAAATATTGGTCGATGATCCTCAATTGAGCTCATAGGTTGCCCACAGTGCCATATTGAAATGCAATGGCACACTGCCGAGTGTGGGATGGCTTGTGATGGCGGTGTACTTTGCTTCCGGTCTCAATGAACAATAAGATGGACTTCGGTGAAGAGATTTTGACTGAGGCATGGAACAATTTGACCGAAGCAATAAGAACACCCCCACCACCTGGACTTATATCTTTGGTCAACATTGAGCATCCCTGCGTAGAATAAAGCACGAACGTGAGCAAGCAAAACTAGTGCTATTGATGTAAAAAAAAAATGTAGGAACACCGAGAAGAAGAGAGATTCGTTGGTGGCGTTGGCATCGAAAAGACCACCAAGATCACAGGCTTCGTTGGGAAAAGTACTAATGTTGCTAGAAGTTTGTCGCGTCGTATGGATTAGCGCGATACGATGAAGAGGGGGAGTGTTGTTGCAAAAGATTCTTCTTTTGTGAAAGCTTCACACTTCCTCTCTCTTTTTTGAAATTTTTCGGTCTAGAAAACTTCATGCTCATGACTCCCATCTTTTTCGCACAATTTTTCTGCACGGTTGACAACACATTCTCCTTTGTTTGTGCCCAACCCCAAAAGAAGAAGACTCCCTTGTACTATTCTACACTCTCTCACACGTTCTTCCTCTGTGCGTATCTTTTTTCTTTTTGAAAGAGTCCCCCCTGCACGAAAGTCCCACCTTGACTCTTTAAGCAAGAAGAAAGCAATATTCAGTTAAATCTTCCAATATTTGACCGAATATGTATTTTTATTATTTTCTCTTCTCTTTTGCCAAGAGTCCTCTTTTTGCATGATTTCTTATTCTAAATCAAATATGTCACCAATATATGCCCCAATATTCCTTTCCCTGCCACAATCTGAAGATATATCCCGACCGATAATTTTCCTGATATGCAAAATACCCCTATTAACTATATGCAAATAATAAAGATAAAAAATTTAAATAAAGAAAACAAAAGGCGCAAAATTTTAGGTGTCAACACCATTATATGCCATTAAAATCTGGGCAACTGAATGGACTGTTTTGGGATGAGCAAGTGGTTTGGGAAGGGTGTGCATGCATGGAACAATTCCTCGATTGGTTCATATGAACGGTTCCTCTACAAAGTACTCCGATTGCTACGTAGTCGATAGCCATCATTCATTTCATCAGAATTGAATGGTTTGACTTACAACAATTTAATGTACGGAACCATAAATTTGTAGCGTTGCATGTATTTCTCCAGATGAATAGTTACTCTCTGAACTTTTGGCATAATCCTCGATTAAAATCATCGGATTAACCAGAAGAAGTAGTTTGCTGTAAGAACCGGGAGAAAAGGTAAGGAAAAGGAAAATTTCTTGCGTCCTGTTATTGACCAATTCTTGAGACGGCATATAGATCTTGTGAACTAAAAAAAAAAAGATAGTCATTAAAGCAGCACAATGCAGGGATCCGGATCGTCTCCCCGCAGAGCAGGCCAGCTCTGTGGGCAGACGTGAGGGGGAGGGTGGGCCCCATTTTAATAGGGGGCCCACCCTTTTGTTTTTTTCTTTTTTAAAAAAAATGCAGCCGTCCGATTGATGATCGGACGGCTGCAAATGAAAGATCACCTGCTCTGGAAAGTAACCAGAGCAGGTGATCCATTTCCCACAATGCAGGGCCCTACCATTGTACCATTTCGGGAGAGAGAACAAAAAAAAGTCCGGTACTATGTTTTATCCAAAAGAAATGTCACCTCAGAAGCACCCGCATCATAATCTCCATATGTTGTTTCGTCTTCAATATGCTCTCATGAAGATGGTGCAAGTCCTGCAATTGCGGGGAAAGACTGCCCTTGAATGATGACTCCAAAACTTCTAGCACATTAGACATGCCAGTCAGCTGTGCAGAATACCTAAGAAGCAAAACCAACCTGCTTTTCATATCCTTCACTTCAAGGTTGTATATGCCTTGAAGCTCTGCCACAATGTTACTGAATGTTCGCTTGCACCAATCCTTTACAACCACTTCATCAAGCAGGAATGCAGGAATGCAGTAATACAGCACCTTCATCCATACAAACATAGCTTTGCAACCACCATATCAAAACTTCCACATAAAAATAACATGTTAGCTGCAGCACGAAGGTTTTCAAATGGATAGCATCTAGACAGACCTTCTACCATAGCCATGAGGAACAGGGGGCCTCCACTTTTCTGCAAAGAAAAGAGTTCTGACTTAGTTTGCGAAGTGTTCCTCAAGCGCTGGATGGCGAGAACGACATTGCTAGGGCTCTGGGTTCCTTTCAGCTTCTTCGAAGAAGAGATGGATGGCTTCTTAGAGGTTGAACAGGAAGGAGATGGTAGCCTTCGCAGCTGTAGTGACTCGAAAGGAAACACAGAGAGCGACAGCGAGACAGAGCAAACGAGAGAGGGATCAGCGTCGGATGATCTTGAACCCCTTCTTGAACGGGACCTTGAGCTCCTTCGCCCTCTCCTTCACCTACTGCTCCAAGCCTACCATAGCCACATTCCTCCTTCAAGAGCACAAAGAAAATTTCGGAGATGGAGAGGAAAACTAATGAAGATGGCGCAGCTTTAGGAGCATTTGCTGTCTCCCTCAATTCGTTGTTTCAGCTGTAGTGACTCGAAAGGAAACACAGAGAGCGACAGCGAGACAGAGCAAACGAGAGAGGGATCAGCGTCGGATGATCCTGAACCCCTTCTTGAACGGGACCTTGAGCTCCTTCGCCCTCTCCTTCACCTACTGCTCCAAGCCTACCATAGCCACATTCCTCCTTCAAGAGCACAAAGAAAATTTCGGAGATGGAGAGGAAAACTAATGAAGATGGCGCAGCTTTAGGAGCATTTGCTGTCTCCCTCAATTCGTTGTTTCAGCTGTAGTGACTCGAAAGGAAACACAGAGAGCGACAGCGAGACAGAGCAAACGAGAGAGGGATCAGCGTCGGATGATCTTGAACCCCTTCTTGAACGGGACCTTGAGCTCCTTCGCCCTCTCCTTCACCTACTGCTCCAAGCCTACCATAGCCACATTCCTCCTTCAAGAGCACAAAGAAAATTTCGGAGATGGAGAGGAAAACTAATGAAGATGGCGCAGCTTTAGGAGCATTTGCTGTCTCCCTCAATTCGTTGTTTCAGCTGTAGTGACTCGAAAGGAAACACAGAGAGCGACAGCGAGACAGAGCAAACGAGAGAGGGATCAGCGTCGGATGATCCTGAACCCCTTCTTGAACGGGACCTTGAGCTCCTTCGCCCTCTCCTTCACCTACTGCTCCAAGCCTACCATAGCCACATTCCTCCTTCAAGAGCACAAAGAAAATTTCGGAGATGGAGAGGAAAACTAATGAAGATGGCGCAGCTTTAGGAGCATTTGCTGTCTCCCTCAATTCGTTGTTTCAGCTGTAGTGACTCGAAAGGAAACACAGAGAGCGACAGCGAGACAGAGCAAACGAGAGAGGGATCAGCGTCGGATGATCTTGAACCCCTTCTTGAACGGGACCTTGAGCTCCTTCGCCCTCTCCTTCACCTACTGCTCCAAGCCTACCATAGCCACATTCCTCCTTCAAGAGCACAAAGAAAATTTCGGAGATGGAGAGGAAAACTAATGAAGATGGCGCAGCTTTAGGAGCATTTGCTGTCTCCCTCAATTCGTTGTTTCAGCTGTAGTGACTCGAAAGGAAACACAGAGAGCGACAGCGAGACAGAGCAAACGAGAGAGGGATCAGCGTCGGATGATCTTGAACCCCTTCTTGAACGGGACCTTGAGCTCCTTCGCCCTCTCCTTCACCTACTGCTCCAAGCCTACCATAGCCACATTCCTCCTTCAAGAGCACAAAGAAAATTTCGGAGATGGAGAGGAAAACTAATGAAGATGGCGCAGCTTTAGGAGCATTTGCTGTCTCCCTCAATTCGTTGTTTCAGCTGTAGTGACTCGAAAGGAAACACAGAGAGCGACAGCGAGACAGAGCAAACGAGAGAGGGATCAGCGTCGGATGATCTTGAACCCCTTCTTGAACGGGACCTTGAGCTCCTTCGCCCTCTCCTTCACCTACTGCTCCAAGCCTACCATAGCCACATTCCTCCTTCAAGAGCACAAAGAAAATTTCGGAGATGGAGAGGAAAACTAATGAAGATGGCGCAGCTTTAGGAGCATTTGCTGTCTCCCTCAATTCGTTGTTTCAGCTGTAGTGACTCGAAAGGAAACACAGAGAGCGACAGCGAGACAGAGCAAACGAGAGAGGGATCAGCGTCGGATGATCTTGAACCCCTTCTTGAACGGGACCTTGAGCTCCTTCGCCCTCTCCTTCACCTACTGCTCCAAGCCTACCATAGCCACATTCTTCCTTCAAGAGCACAAAGAAAATTTCGGAGATGGAGAGGAAAACTAATGAAGATGGCGCAGCTTTAGGAGCATTTGCTGTCTCCCTCAATTCGTTGTTTCAGCTGTAGTGACTCGAAAGGAAACACAGAGAGCGACAGCGAGACAGAGCAAACGAGAGAGGGATCAGCGTCGGATGATCTTGAACCCCTTCTTGAACGGGACCTTGAGCTCCTTCGCCCTCTCCTTCACCTACTGCTCCAAGCCTACCATAGCCACATTCCTCCTTCAAGAGCACAAAGAAAATTTCGGAGATGGAGAGGAAAACTAATGAAGATGGCGCAGCTTTAGGAGCATTTGCTGTCTCCCTCAATGTTCGATTCAACAACGATTTCTCCGGCTAGGGTTTATGTGTGTGTTTGCTCTGATACTATGAAACTAAAGAGGAGAATTCATTACTTTAATGATGGATTACATCGATATATATAGTGAGCATTAAAGCACACTCATAATGAAAAAAACTAAACTTCCCTTTGCATTGCCACAGCTTCTTGCAAAACACTCTGGGCATGTTCCTGTGGTTAAATTAACAAGATCGGCTTTTTATAAGACTCCTAGCACTGTCCATATTGATGGCGTTGGAGCAAAGAAAGGTTGTGCTGTTAGCGTGTACATAGCATTTACAAATCTCGTCTGCGTTATGCCATATATGCATTCAAATTCCGCCCAACCACCTCGCTGCTTGAACGTTGATCAATGGTCGTAGAAGAGAATCGCACAGTAAAAGGAAGAGTCAAACAGCAGATAGAGACCATCTTAAGGGAAAGTACTGTTAGAGTACCTTAAAACGAAAGAGTTTTTCTCTATGTATAGCTTCACACCGTAAATGAACAGTACCCTAAGAGAAGTTTGCAATTTGAAGGCGGTTGACATCGATAGAGAAACTTATCTATCATTGCCATCTCATCTTAGGAAGAGCAAACATCGAAACCAGTAGATGCCATTAAACTCTGGGCAACTGAATGACTGTTTTGGGATGAGCAAGTGGTTTGAGTTGGAGACATTGAACCCGGAAGGGTGTGCATGCATGGAACAATTCCTCGATTGGTTCATATGAACGGTTCCTCTACAAAGTACTCCGATCGCTACGTAGTAGAAGCCATCATTCTTTTCATCAGAATTGAATGGTTTGACTTACAACAATTTAATGTACGGAACCATAAATTTGCAGCGTTGCATGTATTTCTCCAGATGAATAGTTAGTCTCTGAACTTTTGGGATAAACAAATAATTTCTAAACTATTTTATTTTTTTATATAAAAAAACATCCAGTTTAGTCACTTGTTTCGAAATTTGTTTAGGGGGAAGACTTTCCGACTTTCACGCATCGGACGGTGTGCACTTTCTTTATTTAGTTAATTTATTTTTTAGATGCTATCCGTATACTGTAACATGAAGAGTAAAGCTACTGGCTGATGAAAATTGAACTGGTAAACTTCAATATAAATTGTGAGTTGAAAATACATATCAGTAATGACGTGCAATTAATGCAGTATCCATGTCTACTACGACGTATACGGAGATAGAGATCTAGACTTCGAGACATGGAAAATATTCAAAAATTTACTTGAAAAAGTCAAAATGAAAAAATGGAAGAGGGTTGTCCACAAGCCACCTTGATGGTGGTAAGCCCGTAAGGCCGGTCTTGCCGCTTCTGTTGAGACCATCGCCACCGTCGTGGATCCAAAGGATCTCGACCTGCATTTGCAAAGGCGACCATCCTACGAGCACAGACAACCGCTGTTACGGGGAATCGCCTGTCAAGGAGGGCCACAAGTGGCCGCGCTGCAACGATGGTCTCCTCTGTTGTGGCGGTGGACCAGAGGTGCAACCACAGCAGGATCGCACCAGAGGTGCAACCATCATGCGGTTGCACCCGTCGATCGCTAGGGCATTTTCCCTTTTTGCTAGTATTTTCATTCTTATGCTATCCAGATGGGGATAATATCATCCCAACCCTCCTGCCCAGCTAAGTCACTGAGATTTTATGTAGACTTGTCTAGGTTCAATCATCTATAAGTGTATCCTCGAAAGCTATATAGGATAAATTTTGTTCTATCTTATGTTGGAGTTACCAAAGACGCCCTAATGGAAGGAGAAGGAGCATTTGCTGTACAACTAATTGTATTGACTGATCTACATTTCACAAATCACTAAGAATTTTAGACAATAGACTTAATCCTTATTTTTTTTATATTTTGAAAGAGAAAATGTGTGAGAGTTTTGTAATGATTGAAAAATCAGAAGTATCACGTGTTGGCTGGTCCACCTGATTTGTGGAGCCCAGCTAACATATGAAAAAACAAAAAGAGAAAAATGAAATAGTCAAAATTCAAAAGCCAGAAGAAAAATAAAGGGGTTGGTCGTGTAAAATCCTACGGAGAAAAAAAAAAAGCGGCAGCGAGAGAGGAAGAAAAGGGACGCCACTTTGCAAATTCGATTTGAAGGCCAAATGCTAACGAAATTGGCTCAAATCTCAGTATGTTGTTCGTAAGATCAAGGGCTACAAATTGATGGGTCTTGTTAATTGAGAATCTCCTTCGAAATCTCCAATTACGGTTAGGGTTTTTCTTACTCCATTTATGTTAATTCACCTTGTGGTGAAAAAAAATACTATTGTATTGGTGATGTTGAGCCTCTAGTGTGACTAGAGAAGAAAAATTTCTATATCCGACTATTCGTTGTGATTAGTGGAAGTTTTTGGGTAGTCCGTAATTTTCCCCTCATTGAGTTTTTCACGTAAAATGTTGATGCTGCCTATTGGCTTTATTGCTTTTACAGTTGACATTATATTTACTTATTGCAAGGTTGTATCAATTGGCTGTTGATAAGATTAAGTTGATTTCGATCAGTTTAGTTTTGGGGAAGATATTGATCCTGAATTTGGTATAGTTCTTGGTGAATTGTTGCATGGTTCTCCCCCCAACACAGTGGTATCTCAGCTCCAGATTGAGATTCTAGTTATGGAGGAAACTAGTGGTACAATGTTTAAGTTAAATGCCTCGAATTGCTCTACTTATAAGTCTCGGATGGAAGATATGTTATATTGTAAAGATTTGTTTAATCTTGTTGATAATGATGAGGCTAAATGAGATAAAGAGGATAAAGAATGAGAACGAATGAATCGAAAGATGGTTCGGTTTATTCGAGAATGGATTGATGATAGCGTGTTTCACCATGTTGCCCAAGAAACGAAAGCGGATACTTTGTGGAAGAAATTGGGAAACTCTATGAGAGGCAAACTCCACAAAATAAAGTTTTTCTAGATAAAAGACTTTTGAACTTGAGATATAAGGAGGGAGATAACATGTCGGAACACTTGAGTGAATTTCGAGATGCTGTAAATCGATTGAAAAATCTTGAGATTGACCTTGGTGATGAATTGTTTTTATGTCTATTACTTGTTACGCTTCCTAATAGTTTGAACACCTTAGTTGTGGCATTAAACAATTCGGCTCCTTTTGGTGTGCTTTCTATAAGTTTGGTTAAGGAAAGCTTCTTCAATGAAGAAACAAGAAGAAAAGACTTGAGAATCTCTTGTTATAGAAAATAGGGCGACAAGTCAATCAAGAAATTTTCAGAGTAACGACTACAGGGGCAAGTCAAGAGGAAGGTCGAAATCAAGGTCGAAGTGAAGTGTGAAATGTTACAATTACGAAAAGATTGGACATTATGCCAAAAAAGTGTAGGTTACCAAAGAGAGATAAATCCCATAATAGAATTGGGGATCAAAAGAAAGAAGAGAAGCTGCTTCAGTTACATCCGATGGCGACATTGTGTTTATTCGTAATGATGCTTGTGTGAACCTTACATGCCAAGACTCCAACTAGGTTTTTGATTCCGTGACTTTGTTTCATGTCACCTCACGGCATGACCACTTCACTTCCGATCACAACGGCAATTTAAGAAATGCTATAAAATTTATTCTTAAACGCGAATTTGGAAATTATAACTATAATACATGACTTGAAAAATATCATGTTTATTTATTTGTGCGCAGGAGGATTTAGAGTAGTTGAGCACTAGTAGTTATGTCGCTCAAGAGCAATTCTTTTGCAATTTTTTTTAGCTATATTCCCATATCTCAAAGAATCCCAATCCCAAGTTCATGTGATGTCACCTTTCTCATTTTCAAGTGGTTAATCCTTTAAAATTGCACATTGATCTTTCACCCTTGTTGAGTTTATTTTATCTCTTCACAATAGTCTACCTCCATCTCTCTCTTCATGAGTGATTTCAAATTAGAGAGTCATAACTATTTCGTGGCACTTCTGAGACATCTAATCTTCGTTCCATATCTCAATTAATAACTTATCATTCTTTTTTTGCATCAGTGTCTTTACCAACTAGTTCTGCTATGACTATAGTCAACCATATGCCATGGTATATCAAAATATCAATAACTCTTTCAGTCGTAAACAATGGCTTACAAATTTAGCACTGCTAATCATTTATCTTCTAACCATGTATATACTCGTGTCGGCGACCTAATTAAATCTTCGTGCAGACAATAGTCCATACAGAAAAATAAGATGGGTCGTTGATAATTGGCAACAAATGTTTGGATGGTATCCTCTTTGGTCCCCAATGCAATACTAGCTCCCCCAAGCCCGAGGTCAAAGTCAAACCTCATGGCACTGGCCGTTCCTCGTGCAGGAACAAAGGGGATATCCAATCGAAAAAGATTTTTCGACCTTTTGTCAGCTCGTGCTCCTCCCCTTTTTTCCTTTCTCTAGATTCCGTGGACATGACGAAGAGCATCCCAAGAGGCATATGCAATGGAAGAGGGAAAACTTTAGCAAGGATAATCTATTGATATTATTGACATGAAGGTTTATATCGGCTTAATTTCTTAACAAAATCTCCAACTTTTAATTCAATCGCAATTATATCCCAACTTTTTTTTTGTTTAAAAAGAAACCCTGAAACTCTAAGTACAACCCCAAAATATACTCCGAATGTTATTTTCATCTAAAAAAACCATCAACTTCAAGTTAAGTCCAACATCTGCATTATAAATTTTTTTTTGTCTAGAAAACATCGATTTTCAATGTAATCTCCAATTCGTCCTCATTAATCATTCATACAAAAATCGTCATCATCTATTTAACGTGACATTTCTATGTCGGTAGCAACTAACATGGGCAATAGATGTGAAGAATTATTTGTAAAACAAACTCGTTTTATGATGTAAAGGGAAATTAATAATGACTAGTGGTGATTTTTTTAACAAAGTGTTAATGAGGGCATATATAAAGCTAAAGCTAACTTTTTTGATTTATAGATTAAAAAAAGCGTGGGATATTTTGAACTGAGCCTAAAGTTTAAAAAGTATTTTAGACAAAAAGAAAGTTTATAACAAAATTAGGACTAGACCTAGAGATAATATTTTTTAGGGAAATAAAGCAGATTAATATGGTGTAACTTGTCTCTTTTTTGGTCGAATATATGGCGTAACTTTATCAAATTTTATAGTGTTTAAAATTCATTATTTGACTTTTATATAATGTCAAACCTCTCATGCCTATAAAAACCTTTGCCTATCATCACAACTTGTTCATAAATTTTTTAAGGTAATATAAAAAATTTTATAAGGGACAAAATTATCATTTTAGTTATTTTATTTATTCTTGTAATTTAGTTCGATTGCCGATTCACAAATCGAAGATACCAATTCCAAAAATGGATCTCGATTAAACATTCATTATAAGGACAATATATTAATGGTCTCTCCGGATTTGCTTAGAAAGCAAAGTTATCCCTTTACTTTTCCTTGAACCATAATTATCGCTGTACGTTTTAGAATGCTCCAATATTCATCGTCAAGCTAATTTTTTTCCTATTTCTTTTAGGATTGTTTCTGACATGGACTATTGGAAAGCCAAGAGGTGAAGACCACTAAGCTTATGAGGATTAACTGAGTGGAAAGAAATTCAAGATTAAAGAGATTAAAGAAAGTGCATAAAATAATATACAAAACAGACAACATAGAAAGTAGTAAAAGAAAAAAAAAAAAGCCTAGCATCGCCGCCGACACTAATGGTGCAAGCTGAGCATCCATGGTGGCCGCGAACTTGAAGCTCGAAGATCCAGGATCGTAGCTACGAACTCAAAGCTCAAGCTGCCATGGTCACGAGCGAGAAGAGATAAAAGTAGCCATGACTACGAGCTTGCAACTCGAGCGGACACCGTGACGAGTCAGAAGAGATGGAACCGCCATGGCCACCAGCCGGAGCTCTAGCGACAATGGCCGCAAGCTCAAAGCTGGAGCCATCGCAGCGGTCATGAGGAGAGAGAGAGAGAGAATTACGCTAGGCAAAAAGAAGTTCACGCGAGTAAAATCATCAAACGCAGTTGAGTTCGTGTCGAGAAAGGTCCGTCGGTCGTAATTGGCGACGGGTTTCGTGGTGAAATTTTTTTTGAAAAAAGTTAGAGGGAGGATTTCTTTTTTGGGTCAAAAATTAGAAGGTACGAATTTGATTTTCCAAATTGTTTTCTCAAGAAAGGGTAGATACAGGGGGCAGGCTAAATGGAATTATTAGATTGTGTCGTGGTTGGGGTCGCGTCGCCTGAAAAGAAGAGACGTGGCCCCCGGCGGTACTGGAAAGCCTCGTCTCTTTGTTTGACCTTTTCCTCGTGCGATCTGCAAACCTGTCCCCGTTCTGATGCGAAACGAAAGAGGCAAAGGAAAAGGATACGTATACATAGGGGTGAGCATCCGGGACCGCCCAACCCTGGACCGGACCGGACCGGCCCGGACCGATCGGGTTGGTCCGGTTCTTCATCCTTTCGGTCCGGTCCACGGTTCCAAAAAACGGAACCGGTTCCCGGGTGGTCCGGTTCCCGGTTCTTGGGTGGAACCGGACCGAACCGGACCACGGGACCGGACCGAAAGGACCGGACCAATGGACCGGAACCGGACCGGCCCAAGTCCAAAAAATGCTCTGATGAGCATTTCACTGGAAGCTCTTATTTACAAAATCCTCCTCCTGCCATCTTAATTGGCCATGGTTAATTTTATTTTGCCGTTTGCTAGACGATAAGATATACCAACTGCTGCTTGAGTGTTATGTGATGTGTACAAATGAGTAAAGCGATGCACTTGTGAGGTCCGAATTTTGTTGGGCTCTTTGATGGGGTTGACCTGAATATAAATTCTGTAATTAGGTCATTACAGAGTGAATTAGTGGTCAAGATAATCAGGATATTTCCACTAGCAAAATCCTCTCCTTGACTGCAAGTTATATTGTTGGCGACATGTATGACTTGTCGTCCATTTTCATTGTTAGTTTGAGGGAAAATTCTTACGTGCTTGATTGACGATGGAAAATTCTTACGTGCTTTCCATTTGTTCAATTAAGTCCTTAGCTTGGACCCATTGGACCGCCCAAGAACCGGACCGGACCGGTTGGTCGGGTCCGGTCCGGTCCTATATTTTGGCGGTCCGGTCCACGGTCCTAAAAAGTGGGAACCGGTCCTATCGGTCCGGTTCCCGGTTCCGGGGGGGAACCGGACCGCCCTGGGAACCGATCACCCCTACGTATACATATATGTATGTACTTGTTTAAAAATGATTTATTACATTACTTATTTAATAGATAAACGAAAAATATTCTTATCGTTCACAAAAATTATTTGGACGTGAATTCTTGTTGTTAATGAAAACATTTCCCAACGACCTATTATTTCGAGCAATATAAACACGATTATTTTTATGAATTGTATATAATACAAGGACTTCTAAAAAAATGCAAGCAAATTATATATGGGAAATTCCGTCGTCCTCGTGGGTGCATTTATTTCTTAAAGAATGACTAATATTAAAACCATTTTCTTGATATAATCACTCGTATTGTGTACAAAAATGTATGAACAATGGCTATGTTTATCGTCCACAAGAATATTTAAACGTAAAATACCGTCAATGATAAAAGCATTTTCAACGACTAATTTTATTTCAAATGATATAAACAGTCATTTCCATAAAAATATATGTTGAAGTATTCATTTATTTTTCGAAACAAACGAAAACAATATCAGCCACTGCCTTTGCCATGTGCCTTGTCTGTGTTTCTTGAAATGCATGCATGTATGCACAAATGGCATGACCGGTTCGCATGACTCTTGAATGTGACCAGAATACCTACGCGGTTTAATTATATGGAATTTTATGATGCATGAATATAATTTAGAGACGTTGGAGTTATGTTACTATTTGGCTTATTACGACTTAGGTAGTACATCCTTTTGACCATATATTATACTTGTTTAGTAGGTCCAAAGTAGCTTTTCATCCCAACTACTTACGATGTTTCCAAGTATTTATGAAAATATGACATTTGCGCAGCCTTGTTCCACAATCCCATCATTATATGTTTTGGTGGCGTTTGGTCGACCGGATAAAAAGCAAAATATGATATATTTTATTATATCTCGTGTTTGGTAGTTATCTAATATATGATAAGGTCAGATATAAAAGGGATATATACCGGATAAAAAAATCCCAAGAGAAGGGTGGGATAAAATTTCTTTTATCCAAAACATAAAACCCAACGTTTTTTTTCTTTCTCCGTCGTTTATCCACATACTACTCCAACTCCTTTGTTGGGTTCAGGTTATAGAGTCAGATCGGGTTTCCCCAACCTAGTTCGAAGTTTCTTTTTTCGAATTTAAAAAATATACTAAATAATAAAAATAATAATACCGGAAATTAAAAAATCAAAAAATCAAAATTTCATTTTTTTAAAAAAAAGTCTAGGTGTTCGACCACAATTTATTTCATATAGTATTAATTCTATAAGTCTTGAACCAATTTTAATTTTTTTTATTTTGAATAAATATTTTTAGTTTAACATAAAAAATGAAAAAATCATTATAAAGTTTTAAACTCAATTGAATATCGAAAATATCAATGTCAAAACCTTCTCCTCAATAGCTTTCCGATTCACATCGAAATTTTATGAAATCGATGGACTGTAATGTACTTTATATGTGTGGATTGTTCAAATATCGTTAATTAACGTGATTAATTATCATTACATCATTGTAACAGCTGGAAAACAATGAATGAACTTTGGACTTCATGCTTTGTTCTAATTGGACATTTGTTTGATTTGGTATTAAACCTGTAACAAAATGGAAATTAATGAAAAACTTGTAAGAGAGAAAAAAAATCATGTTTCAAAGTAAATATATTGAAATTGAGGTTATTCTAAAACGTTTGATGTTGAAAGGGGTAACAAAAAAATTATTTCAAAGGAACGGAAAAAAAACAATGCATAATCATGAAACTCAATGAGAATTTATTAATTTGAAAAAAAATATTATTTTGGATGATTTTTTGAATATTAAACATGCAAATTTGTATTTGCCTAATATCATCATTTTAAAATATTTGAATTTAAATTCGTAGTTCATCAAACAATAAATTTGATAAAATATGAGGATATCCGACTTTAAATCTGTAGTTTACCAAACAGTAGATTGGATATGATATGATGATATCTAACTTTAAATTCAAAAATCACCAAACAACGGATGTGATATGAAGAAATTTATGAATTTTTTATTATATTATATCAAGTCATATCCCATTTAAAAATCCAGATAACCAAATATAACCTTAGTTTTCTTAGAGAAAGTACAAAATATTGCAAACTGATAGTTACAAAAGTTTGATACCTTTACTTGAAAAGATTGCGGCAAGGATGTCAAGTTCAAATAAGCCAACATGTCTAGTTGGATATATATATATTCACTCAAAAATGGAAAAAAAAATTTGTACTTTGATGTTTGGCTTCCTTCTCAAACATATTACAAGAAATATTCTCTTCTTTTTTTTTCATGATTTGTCTAAACAACACTTACCTAAAATATCAAATTTTGAACCGATCATCTTTTGTTTGAAGGTGCCACATCACCTAAACACCATGATCTCTATCGTGATGATGATGTTAGAGGTTATGAGAGGCCGTCAAATTGCCATGGTTGGGCAAATGAGTCAATTTATAGTTTCAAAAAGGCGATTCTAATAATTGCGAGCTAACAGGATAAGAGCCGTTTCACCTCTCTCGGCTCATTTACGGCTCTTCATTATTTTAAAAGAGAGAGAGAGTGCGTGGAGTCCGTTCCCAAAGGGGGGAAACCAAGAAGTTAGTAAAATTCTGAAGGGAGGAAGTTTCAAGGGGTTGGAAAAACATGCAAAAGAGAAAAGAAAGACGAAGAGAAAATTAACAACAAAACGACGGATGCTGCCAAAAGGGCGTCTCGTTGCCCGGACAGGCGGAAAATAGGCCACATTATGCTGCCGAAAGTGCCATGCACCCTCACTAAATATTTGTAGGTGGTATCCAAACCCATGATATGAATGGATTTCACGAAAAATTCCATACGATTTCAAGATTGGAATGCATCGAGGTCATATGCATTTGATGTTTTGAAGAACATTTTGTACCCTATAGGCTAAGTTGGGGTTGTTTGGCTTGGCCTGGCACCTGTGAATGAAGCCACATGCTCGACTTGATCGATATTGCACCTAGTCGAAAAATGTGGCCTCTGATGAGTCCACGCTAATGTGGCATCACTCTGGTGCTCGAAAATGGGTGCGAGCCAACTCGAAGTAGTTGGTTGCCATCTTAATTTATTTTCGGAAATTTATTTATTTGCAACGAAAGAATCAAAAACTTGACCTCATATAGCTGTAACTGCCTAAGCCCGATTGATTCGATTTTTGCGTGCATGGTGGCGAATGTAGTAAAATGGGGCGACCGGCTAGCTATGGCGGACAAAGTTGCCATTTTCGCTTTATTTTAAACCTAATTGGTGTAACTCTCAAGACATTATAAAGCTTTCCAATTGATCTCTCGTGAAATCACTTGATAGAATAAAAATCACAAATTTTCTATATTGAGCTCATCATCATATGCCCAAGGACTGTATGAATCGGGCTATTTGGGTGTCGTTTGGAAATTCTTTGTGATCGCTTCCAGAGCAAGGTTGTCATGAAATAAAGTTGGGTCTATGATGGTAAAAACGCTTTTTGCCCAATTTTGCTTGAGAGTCCATTTTAAATGAGTAGTTCTTTAGGGACTGCATAAATAATTCTTAAACTGTAGATTTATGTGTAATGATATTTATAAAATTTTAATTTATTTAATATGATTATTGAACTTTTGAAGTATATTTAATTTAGTTCTTAACACTGATTTAAAATTCGTGAATCATATTGACCGAATAAAATATTCAATGATCTCATTGCATACTAAAATGCTCGATAAAAGTTCAAGACTTTTGGTGCCATTTTCCTTTACAGTTTTGTTCGTTTTACTGAAAATAATTTTTAGGAAAATATTTTCCGAATACTACGACGTTTATTTCACGAAAAACAAAATTAGTCAAGGAAATATTTTCAACCAATTAAAAAAAAACAGCTTTAAAAGTAGGCAAATTATTTTCCGCTTTTATATTTACCTTTAAATATCGTGGCCTCTAACAACATATCTCGACCTAACTTGAGACCGATGAGGCAACGGTTTTTGATAGTGAGCGCATAGCCTCTAGAGGCGAGTACAAAACTTGCCTGGCCAGCTCAAGGGAGTTTGATAAGACTTGTGGCTAGCGACATGTTAATATATAATAAAAAAAGAAAAAAATATTTTTTTATTAAATACTACAAAACATTATTATTTTTTAAGAAAATAAATTTTTTAAAAATAATTTTCAAAAATATTATATTTTTTGTGTAATGAATGGATACTTAAATTTAAGATGCTTTTCTTTTTGTAAGGGCCAAGTGAAATTAAGGACCAACAGAGGGGCCGAACCCTAAAAATAGCAAACTCCCCTCGGTATGCGCCTCTTCGACGAGAAAAGCAAGCAGGTCCTACTCATCCTAGCCCTCCCTCGTTCCCTGCACCCTGCCCTGCTCTTCAGACTGACACCTTGTCGTCTTCCCAGACGCTCCGGCGTCCGGACCATCCCAATACTCGGCTCTCGCATTTCGGTCCAACGCCGTTTCTCCTTCGCTTTCCCTTCCCGCCTCACTCTCACTCTCACTCTCACTCTCACTCTCTCACTCTCAGCCTGGGGTCTGGTCCTTGTCTCGCCTTTCCGTGCGACTGTGAACCCCTCCCCGCACTGGCCATTCCTCTCGCCCTGTTCCACATTCTCGCCTTCTCGACTTTCCTCGTCTCGCTGCTGCACGGCAACGACCCGAAGCCCCTCCTTCTCTCCGCTTCATAAGCTTGTGTTGCTGAGAAACCCAGGGGTGCTAAAAGCCTGCTCCATCTCATGGCTCTTCAGCTTCTTCTCCGACGTCGCCCCTGGTCCTCCCCTGCTTACGCTTTCGCCCTCTTTCTTCTCATCATCTCCAGAGGTAGCGCGAACGACACTAATCTCCGGTTTCTCTTGCATTCACCTTCTCCACCACATGAGCAAAATCTCGTCTTTTCTTGTCTAACTTGATCTTTTGGTTCTTGGGGTGTTGTGGTTCTTCAGGTGCGTCCGGGGCCACGTTCACGTTCGTTAACAAGTGCCAGTACACGGTGTGGCCGGGCATTCTGGCCAATGCCGGTAGCCCGAGCCTGGACAGCACCGGGTTCGAGCTCCCCTCCGACTCCTCCCGCACCTTCCAGGCCCCGACCGGCTGGTCCGGCCGCTTCTGGGGCCGCACCGGCTGCAACTTCGACGGCTCCCTCTCCGGGACCTGCCTCACTGGTGACTGCGGCTCTGGCCAGCTAGAGTGCAACGGACTCGGCGCAGCCCCTCCGGCCACCCTAGCCGAGTTCACCCTCGGCTCCGGCGGCCAGGACTTCTACGACGTCAGCCTTGTCGACGGGTAACCCCCCCCCCCCCCAAAAAAAACCTTCGAAATATTATTTCTTTTGTCCAGTTTCCTAATGTTCCTCGTGTTCTCTTTTCACATGGGTCGTATTAACGAGCAAAAGATGAGATCTTTACTTTTTCTTTTGTCTTCTTTCAGGTACAACTTGCCCATGTTGATAGAAGGGAGCGGGGGGTCGGGGGCGTGCGCCTCCACGGGCTGCTCGTCGGATCTGAACCGGCAGTGCCCGGCGGAGCTGCGGGTCGGGGAGGGCGAGGCGTGCAAGAGCGCGTGCGAGGCGTTCGGGTCCCCCGAGTACTGCTGCAGCGGCGCGTACAACTCCCCCGTCACGTGCCGCCCCACCGTCTACTCGGAGATGTTCAAGTCCGCCTGTCCCCGGTCGTACAGCTATGCCTACGACGACGCCACGAGCACCTTCACCTGCACCGGCGCGGACTACACGGTGACCTTTTGTCCATCTTCTGCAAGGTGGGCCGACATTTTCTCCATCCTTCCTCATTCTTCTTGATCAGTATGTCTTTGTTGTCACTAATTTCTGGGCATCCCTATTCTTGCTGTCTGATTTTATTTCTCTTGATTAATTAGAGCGTTATGAATCATGATGGATTGTTCCGTATAGTTTACTTGTATTTACAAAGCAATGGAGCAAATGAGTGAACCGACCTGCTCGGCAGAAATTATGGGAATGGTAATTATTGTAGCCATTGATAAAGAATCAATGCGCCAAAAGAGGACGAGGTCTGGAACCGTGTGCCTAGTGGTGGTCCAGAGGGAGTAACTGGCAAAGACCAAGGCCAAAGATTCTCTTTTCCCATTTTTTCTAAAAGATATTACATGCTGTACTCATTAAAATTTTCTGCAATCATTTCTTTATTCTGCCTTTAGATGGGGTTGGTTTGGTCGTGTAGCTTTCGACGTGAGTCCGTGATTCACTCAGGTGTAGCAAAGCTCCCCCCACCAAAGAATCTGACCTGCTAGTTTAAATCTAGTGATGAGGAATGTGATATATGTGGCTTGAAAGGAAATTATTTCTTAGTTATATATATTTTTTCCTGATGTGCAGTCAGAAAACGGCTAGAGATTCAACACCAATGACAGCAACGACAACCACCACTCCTCCGCAAGAGTCCGGGTCTGAGTTTGGGTCCGGGTCCGGGACTGGGACAGGGTATTCGAACGCCGGGTCGATGTCGGGGTCAGGGGAAGCTGCTCTGGCTGATGGGTCTTGGATGGCCCGGTTGGCCATGGGAGATTCTTCAAGGACCGCCTCTCCATGTGCTCTGCAATCTGCGGCAGCTATTTGCCTTTTCTTTCTCATCCTAATGCTCTCCTCTCTTCACTTGTAGCTCTCTGTCTCTGTCTGTCTCTGTCTCTGTGATTTTGCTCTGTTTTGATTTTCATCTTCTGGGGTTTGGGAGGTAAGGTCATAGGAATCCCATCCACAACCACATTGTAAAACCACCGTCCACATGACATTTGCCTCCCAACTTTTCGGTGGTGTGTCAAAAATGTTTTCGTTCTCTGGCTATTTTGGGATCTGTTTGGCTAATGTATCATGGTTCAGCCACGAAAGAGAACGGAATCGTCGTTTCTTTTTGGATGGTTTGCGAAGAAAAGCTCTAAGCATGTGATTGAAGCGTCTGTCTCGGTGTGAATGCGCACAGCAAGCAATTCTGGGCTGAAAAACGTTTTCATCAGAGGAATAGCTTTGATTGCAAGTCTTCAGCTTTGCTTTTATTTCCGCCTAGATCTGCTGCGTAAGATGGAATACTTATTTTCTTTTTAGCAATTGGGTATTTTCATTATCATTTGCAATTTTTGATGTGATGTTGCCAAAAGATACGAACGATTTTGTCTTTTTCCGGCACCAAGCCAGGAATACAGATCTCATCCTGTTTCCAAGCATGGCGTTATAAAGTTTAAAGCACTGTTCTTTGCCATGGTTGATTTATTCTGTGGTCGCAGTGATTTCTGATTCTTTTGGTCGAAATTGTCGCTAAAGGTCGTTTCTTGAGTCCATGACGGGACCCGCCCAATTTAGACGATGGGAAAAAGCACTTTTCCACCGAAATGAAACTGGCTTACAGTCATACAATATCAATATATTTAATACATACAAAAGAACAGAACTGATGTCAAATTGACAAATGATGAAAGGGGCAAAAGAAAATGTCAGCCGGTCCATGTTCACTCTCATTTCGGGTTTAACGTGATGGGCTAGCCACCTTTTCTTTGCTTACGTTTGTTCTTCAAAATGGACTTACGCTTGCCCTTTGCTCTTGCCATTGATTCAAGTTCTTTCACGTAGCTCGTGGAAACGAACGGTCGAGTTTGCGGAGATTGAGTCCTTTCATATGGGCTCATCGTCATCTCACGCCGCAGATATCAAGTGGGTTGATCTTCATTGTGCTGTTATCTGGGGTGATTATGGAAATGGACAAATCCGCTGGATTGAGATTGGTAAAGGACATGGAAATGTTGCATTAGGTGGGAAGTTGGTTGAATGAAGCACTTTCTTGGCCCTCACTAGCGAAAAGACAAAAGCTTTTGACAATCACTTGCTAGATTGAGATTTATAGAGATCCTGTCACAAACAGGGTGACAAATAGAGAATAAATCACCAAAGATTGCGTCTTTAATTTCATCGACCATTATAACCTTCCATAGCTCCCAACTATGGAATGTGATCTATATGAGTCCCTTGATCTTCTTATGTTGCCTTGGTTGTCTTTTGAAGTGTGAGAGTTCTGAACAGTTCTGCTGATAGTTAAGAGATAACTCCATCATCAAAATTCAGAACGCGATGACAAGTCCATCACTTGGATTTAGCCTGTGAGTGCATGGAGTAAGTGTCTACGATAAAGCCGAAGGGAGAAGTTTGGTATACATGTAAATTTGGAGAATCATCCTCTCTCTGCATATCGAGAGAAAGGATCTAATTCAGAAGAAGAGGCATGACTAGTTCTCTTGTCACTGGGAATTAAATGTCAATGTAATCCTTCAGAGATCAGCATGAAAAATGCTGGAGGGAATAACGAACTCTAACGGGAACGAAAGCTCGAAGATCTAGATCAAAGACAAAAGGAAAACAAAAAAGAGAGAAAAATGGTTTTGATTCTAGTCTGTACCTTGTAAACTACTGTAGTATCAGCTCGAGGGACCTAGATAACCGACTTTAACTGTGCATATGCCTTCAGATTGCCCATGGGTCACAAAATAATGGTCACATGCCTGGTTTCAACACCTTGACATAGTGCAAATGTTGAATTCGCAGTTTGATCTCCATGCTTGACGCTTACTTCGTATTCACCGAGGAATCCATCAAAACTGTATGACCCGTGCTCGTCGGTCTTCGCGTCGACCCCCTTGGTCCTCCATTCGCCCAGAAGATTATCCACCACATCGCCAGCTGGAAGGTTTTGGAAGTTGGCGTCCGTCAAGCACATTTGGTAGCATCCGTAAGGATGGAGAGCGGTCCAAAGCATGATACCGTTCAAGGAAGGATGCGAAAAACCTTCCCTCAACACTTCTTCCAGGTAAAAGGCCTGCTTTAATTGCAAGCCACACAATCAGAATATGCTCAAGCAAGAAATGACCCTTCATTATGTTCAGATATGTGCATTAAACACAAGTCACCCTTCAGTATGTTCGGATATGTGCATTAGACACATTATTGTTAAACTAGGATTATGTGTTTGGTTATGTTTCATTTGCCTGTTCAATCTGGAATAGTCCAAACATCATATAAAGAAAGTTTGAAAGCTCCTACAAAAAATCCATTTGAAAAAAAAAAAAATGGAAATATGCTATTACGACCGCCTAAGTCTTTGAACACTGATGAGCATCAAATCAGCACATGAGGAGTGACAGGCCACAAAGTCTATTAAGATACTCAGCTTCAAACGGGTGATCTTTGATACATTTTTGCTGGCCGACTATGCTTTCATACCTGTGCCTCCTCACCGAGGGTGCTGCTAATGTCAATCTCGGTGAGCCATATAGGAAGCTTGAGCGCCCCCAATTTGTCCAGGATAGCTCTCATCAGCGGCAGATTCGGCACCGTGAAATGACCCTCCAAGCCAATTCCGTCCATTGAAACACCACCGCGCTTGAGCTCTCTCAACGTTGAGATGTAGCTGTCCACAGTGGAATTGGCATCGCTGCAGGTCTCCACTACATTAAACTCGTTCATGAACAGGGTCGCCAACGGGTCCGACTCATGTGCCGTTCGGAAGAAATGCAGTGTCGCATTTGGCCCGAGCCGTTGCTCATAGAAATCGAAGTGGAGCATCTCGTTGCTTACGTCCCAATGAATGAATTCTTCCCTGTATTGGCTCATAAGGCTTTGGATCCTGGTGTTGACCGCGGACTCGAGTTGGGGCCCTACGAGATTCCGGACCCACTGCGGAGTGTATTTTGGGTCTTCCCAGAAGATGTTGTGGCCTCTGGCGACAATCCGGTTTACTCGGACGAACTCCAGCATTTCATCTGCGATGGTGTAGTTGATCTGTCCAGGTTGCGGCTCGGTTGCGTACCACTTGAGTTCATTCTCAAATACGGCTGCGTTGAATCGCTCGACGAACCATTTCTGTCGTAAGAAAATTTCGACAAACATGCGTGGACTGCTTAAAATAGCTTTCCTTATAATGATCCTCATTAAACTTGCTCGCAATCTGCATCATGAAGTTTAGTTAGTGTCTATAAACGAAAGGAGCCTAACCTGATAAGCCCCATTGCCAAGAATGGTCTTAGCTATGGCAGATCCAAATGGGAAGTCTTTGGACACTTGCTTCACATTGATTTCCACTCCTTGTAACCTTTCTCCGTCATTATTCGCTACATGGATCATCACGGCACGCTTCCTTATCTGAAACTCTCCAGAAATTCTCTCTTTGAAGAAACTAGTCATCAAAATAAATGAACCAAGTTCACTAGGAAAAATACTGTTCCATGGCATCTTCATTATCTTACTTCGAGGGAGCAACGAGTTTTATAGCATTTCATACTTCCGCTGACTGGAAAAATAGAGGAAAAGAAGCTAGGAAACCAGAAACTCACCCCATCATCAGACTACCATATTTTCCTAACGACAAAAAGAGCAGAAGTACGGTGCTCACTTTATTTATCATGTTTTGCTGATTCCTCCTCCATTGCTGATCAGTGAACGGTTGGAGTGAAGCGCTGGCGATCACTATGGTGATATCTCTGCCATCTGAGCTCTTTAAATCAACCCCGCATCAAAATACAGAAAGAAGAACAAACGAAAGTGATGCAATAAGCACTGAATTGCGGTCCCTTGGGAAAAAAGAATCATCTTTGTAACTGGTCACCTGAAAGGACAGTGTAGAGGAATTTGATGGTGAATTCAAAGTGAATCCTCCCTTGAGAAATGACCAGCAACTGCATTTTGCTGCGACAGTCCCTATGCAATTGTATGCTTCATAATCTGTCCTCAAACTGGCCGTGACAAGAGCAGAATCTGAATCTGGACTCTGTATCTTCACCCAACCTGCGAGAAATTATTCATTAATGTGGCCCAAAGCCGAGAATATTCTAACGACAGATCCAATCGGAAGGATAAAGAGTCTGCGCACACATCATGAATTGGATGATGATTGTCCAAGGCATATTTGAGTAATCGTATCAATGACAATTCATAGTGGCAGTCCTGTGTGTACAGACTTACTGCTTTCACATGATCAACTCAACTAAAGTGTCTTACAAGACTTAAGAGTTGCACTTACTCCATCCTTGCCATATGCTGGTTATGTCCTCGTGTAACTTGAGTTTTTGAAAATAAACTACCCGACTTCTACTTGGATGCGCGAAAAAGAAAACACGATACGCAAAATTGAATGAGTGCGATGATGACATGCTAAGATAGAGTAGTTAATAAATTGAATTTTAGTATCATCGTCTGCGGAGATGAATTCGAAGAGGAGCAGTTCTAATGTCGATACCAAGGCTCCATTTACTTCTCGAAAAAATATAGTTTGGAAATAATTTCCTAAAACTGGTTGCTTGCATCACTTGTAATAATGAAAAAACAAAACAATGGCAGCTGGTGTAGGTGTTAATTTACCACCACCCATTTAATGACCGGGAAGAAGATTTGGTCATCAAACCAACTCCTAACTAACCCTTAAATAATGCAAAAGAGAAACAATTAAATAGATGATAGAAGATAGAGAACTAGAAACAAACAAGAGAAGGAGTATTTTGTTGCTGTGGTGAGATTGTGCAGCAGGAGAGCTGGTGAGGAAGAAGCAGATTGCAGAAGCTGATGAGGCTCGAGAATGCCTCCATTGTAGAGCGGCTTCTGTGGCTCCTCCTTGCACTGTCCATTCAACAACCAGTACAGAGTTACACTTGTTGACAAATGCTAACGTAGGAAAAGATGACTCGGTGTGATGGGTAGTCAAGAAGAGGCCTGTCTTGTGAGAAAAGAAACTGTAAATTTAGGACGTCACTGTCATTACGTATTTTGTAGAAGATTACTCATAAAGTCGGATTCTTTTGGAATTCAGTGTGCTAGGCTTGCTCGAAATGACTAATACATATGAAATTGGCGTATAAAATCCACCTTGATGTACGCGGTGTGATCATATTGGACGTCATCTGCGCCAAAAGAGAGACCTTTCAACGATAAACCCAAAAGAAAAAATGCCACGTCACAGAGAGAGAGAGAGAGAGAGAGAGAGAGAGAGAGAGAGAGAGAACCGAGCGAAGCAGCAACCCAGTGAGAGCACAAGTGGAGGAAGAAAACCAATAGATTGACGAAAGTAGAAGCATATTTCATCTTCTCTTGTTCTTTTCCTTTCTCTGGCGGGAAAGAGACTGAATAAGCCGCGAGAGAGAAGGAGGGAGGCAGAGGCAGAGGCAGAGGCAGAGGCAGAGGCAGAGACAGAGACAGAGACAGAGACTCCTTTCGAGGAGGGTAGAAGATGAACCCGACGGTTTCAGCTAATCAGGGTCACGGCATTTCCATTGAAGCTGATGAAAAGAAACGAGACCCAAAGCTTCCAGGACAGAGCTTAGAGACACAGGAACACACAGAGAGCGTGTCGAGCGAAGGTAGGTGACTCCAACTCGAGTCCTGTCGTGGGGTTGTGGTGGTGGGATCACAAGGGAATAGTGAGAGAAAGAGATTTCGCCCGTGCCTATTCTTCACGTTCACATGCAGGCGGAGTGAGAGTGAGATTCATGTGAACAAAATTCTCACAGTCGATTCAGTGCCTGACAACTCAACCGTCGCAGAGCCTCCCGAAGACACTCGTTCGCTCCCCTTGTTTTTTTCTTGGTGGGGCATGTTCTACCCCTTATGCTGCCTCTTCGCCCTAAAACAAGAGTACAGAGAGTGGAAGTCGATTCGAGCTCGACTCGACTCTCTTGCTCTGGGTTTAAACCCCGGCTTGAGCTCAATTGAGCATAAAAATTTATGGGTGGTCTCGACTCAACTCGACTCGATTCGATTGTAATGGAAATCAAGCTCGACTTAAATAAAAACATTTGAACATGGTAATTGGGAGGCGCTATCTCCACCGTCCAAATGATTAAATCCACTCAATTTTAACTGAAACGACAAAATTTCCCTAGCCAAATCAATAGCAATTTAAAGTTTTGACCGTTTTATATTTCTATATAGAATAGAGTTTCCATACTTAAGAATTTCACATTTTTTTTTACTTTTTGTTTATTGTGGGCACTTTGTTTTCTAGTCATGAAATAGGGATTAAGTAGAGTCGTAGAAACACATCTTTCTTCCTTATTTTGGATCTTGGCTTCATGGAATAATATGATATTAGTGAAAACAATATGCTATTGCTAAAACATAGAAGCATTGAAATTTTAGTTCAAAACACTATGTATGGATGGTACGACTATATTCTATGTTTTCAACCAAATTTATGGATCGATTGTCAAGCAATACATAGAAATTATTTGACGCGGATGATTTTTTAACATAATCGCTTGTTTATAAACTTACACTTTGCATGTTACCTTTTCTTATCGATAATCATTTACATACAAACATCTATGATGGGATCATAGGATGAAAAAAAAAGACTCTTTAAAATTTTTCCAAAATATAATTAGAGTTACAATCTCCAAAGTAAAACTTTAAGACACAAAATTTAATTAAAGCAATTGCATTACATATTTTTTTTTTTCAAAATCATCATTTTGGATCGACAAAGATTAATAACATCTATGAGTGCTTATGGAAAAAATCAAGATGCCTCATTATACAAAAATTTTTCACATCAATCTTTTTAGGATATTTCTAGATACTCCTATGATGCTTTTACATGCACAATGTAAAGATAACTCACCGATTTTCAAGGAACAAAGGACAGATTATTTGATGTAGTAAATTAGGAGATTTGATATATATTTTGTTTAAATTTTTTACAAAAATAAAGTTTAAAAATAGAAAAGGAAATGTAGTGCCTTTAATATACATGAGATATCCACAACAAATGAAAATCAAATATGTGAAATGCTTAATTATGGTAATCAGCTCCTAAATAGAAATAGAAATAAATAAATAAAATGAAGGTGAGGCCACCACTTTAAATTGAATAATTTAGGACAATTTTCTCTTTTTAGTAAAAATGCATGTGGATTTAGTCGTATATGAGATTTATATAGTGCCGTCTTATGGATGTTATGTTATTATGAGGACTTTTATGCTTATTTTTTTATTACTATTAAACATGAGTAAAAACTAATAAAAACTTGACACGGTCAATTAGGCTTGCTAGCCTATTGAGTTGAGCATCAATGAGCTCGAGATCAACTCTAAAGGAGGCGAATTCATAGCCTGACTTAATCTAGATCTTGCTATGGTAGGACGACATAATAAGATTTCTCTCTCTTACGTGGCTTGTTAGTTTTCTTATAACACGCTTGACTTATATGTAAGATGCATGCAAACTATCCGGTCCCCGTTCATTAAGACAGGCTCTACCTATAGGGAAATTCACACGGTCCCGATTCCCAAAGTTATTTCGAGCGGTGATCTTGGATGTGAATATCGAGTTTTGCATGTTCAGACCAAGCGCTTCGCTATTCGGTAAAAATTGAGATCGACGCAATATGGAGTTTTCAAGATAGAAGAAATCATGTTCGGGCTTGTCTGATCCTGGGCCGTATCTATTGTCTTGACTAGTATATGTTCTACACGTGCCTTCGATTCGATTCTGTTCATGATGCTCACCATAAATCTTCGGATGAAGTAACTCTTCCTATATATCAAGCTATATATTCAATCAACATAATGCTCGGAACAGGTTTGAAATTAGTTGGTGTGTGCTCTGGAACCCGAAACTGCCTGACCACTGAAACTTCCTTATTCTTTTTCACGGTGCACCGGGCAAGTTGCGTAATCACATCTAGCGAAAGCACGAAAAACTCATTTCATTAGATTTCTATTGAACTATTAAGGTGGTCTGCGCCATTTTCTTTACTTATATTCGTATGTTATTATTAGGAAAGGCTTTCGGATACTATAATATTGGTGTTATTTCAAAATTAATCAAAGCTTTTTGGACACGGGTCTATCACTATAATGCAAAAATTACCTATTTCAAGATCAAAGTCCAACGATTCTGGATATCGGTGTTTATATGTGCTTAATAGTTTACCTCAATGTTGTCTAGTCGGCAGATCACCTACATGTTTTGAGAATATGTTATGCACTCACCACTCAAAATATCATGCCATGAGGACGGTGACATTTCTGTTTTTGGTGCATTAGTGATAGATATAGCACGGGACCGTCGATTACTATGCAAACAATGACATGAGGCCTCAACTTGATCGAGTGTTGCTACTAGCTCGTCATACCAATTTGTTAGATAGCATGTAAAGGTGGGCATGTTCAAAGAGTAGGTGCAATCAAAATGTGTTATCTTTAAATCACCTAACTTTATGTTCGAGTTTCTAATCTACATCTATCGAGTTGGATGGCCAATAGTGGCAATTGCTGAGTATGCAACTTTAGTTATCCTAGCAAACCTTCCAATCCGAATCCCCAGATTGGGTGACACGAACAAGAAGCAAACTCTTGCATGCAAATGGTTTGGATCTTTACCACCGAGCAGTTGGTCTAGCTAGTGTTAAATAAGTAATCTATACTTCATAAGGTCATAAATTTGACTCAGTACATGTTTAGACTTTTGAATGGTTCGTGTTGCGTTATCTAATCACGTCATATCTCATGCCGAAGAACTTTCTCATTGTTAAAATTTTAGTAAAGTTGCGGTGATGGGTTTGTCAACTTTGGACCTTCTAATTTAAAGCGTTGTGGGGTAGTTTCTATAGCGAGTCGGTGAATTTATGCTACCAAACGGAGGAGGTCGCAAGTGGTGATAATCTCTTCCGACCCTTTTAATTATAGAATTAAAGAACATACTGGGATCATTGTTTCCCGACCCGAGTCTTCATTTAATGAAACTGAACTACTTTGGTGACTAATACGTCAATTTTGCAGCGGATCCTACGTTATATGTCCTTCATTGTATAGTGGCCTGCAACTTCGGCGGACAGACTGCCGTCCTTGAGCACAGCTAGAAATCAAGTCTCTACCTAATCCCCTGCCAAAAACAATTTCCTTTCGACGAATTGATATCATCGGGTACGGAAATGGGGGTCCACTCAAGACTGAAGAGTAGATTTCAAATATGCATGGCATGTCTGGCTAAATTTTAAAATACGACGTCATTATGAATGTACTGATTGCATTGTAAGATCGGAGTCACGAGATATGGAAGAGATGGAGGGATCGCGTGATGACGATGGCGATATCTCTTGATGCTTCTGCTTGCCATTTTTCTTTTGCAATGCAAAATTTGAGAAAGGACCCTCCTCCTGGAGGCCTGTCTAAATTTATGATTAAGTTCAGGAGACTTTGAGATACATAGAGCGTTCGAGGTGTCAAGATACGCCGCGAATCACGCAAATTGTGCGGAAACGTCCCAAATAACAAAGCCATTGTCGCCGCCAAAAGTTTTAGGACCACTGGTTGCATGGTTGATTTTAGGGTCCGTATGTTTGCAAGAAAACTATTCCCAAGAAATTATTTCTGACTTTTTCGGTATTTGGATAGAGAAAAATAATAAATTTATTTTCTATGAACTGAAATAATAAGCTTAGAGACCGAAGGAAAATGACTTCCCATTCTGGCAAAAAAAGAAATCGTTTTCTCTAAACTACCAAATAAATGAAAGCTGATCATTTTCCTTGAAAATAATTTCTATGGAGACAAGTTTCATGTATTATAAAATTTTCAGTGAAACAAAATGCACCCTTAGAGTACGTGAGCGAAAGCATTTTTTAAGAATTAATTTTCTACACTTTTAAGCATTTGGTTTGCTGAAAATAATCGGTCAGTGGAGAACCGATTTACGATTAAAGAAAACACCTATGCTTATGGTGAGGAAAATGGATTTCCTAATCTGAAAAAGCAGAAAACATTTTACTTTGTCATGAAGTTTTCCTTAGAAATGAACACATCCTCGGATTGGTATCAACGTGAGCAGTGGATGTGGCTACTTAAAATTGTTCGTTCGCCATCCCTACTAGATTTAGGCAATTGATGGAGGAACGCATGCGAGCTCTTCGTTGCCCCGGCTGAGGCTTTTCCTTTCGAGGCTTTGTCGGGCACGCCCGCACGACATCCATTTTCAAGAGAAATGGGACCATGGAATCTGAAGATCGTGACTCACAACGCAGCGGCACATGCCACCGCCCTATCTAGGGCTGCTCCTGTAGCTGAGTTTCCACGGTGCTGGTCTCTATGCTCTTATTTCGTCTTGTATATTGGCTTAGGACCACTGTCAGAACTCCCCTCTCAACCCATGCCCCGTGAGTGTTTTGCTAAATCACGACGGTGCGTTGGAAACTTTTTGTTGGAGCAAAGCGTGACAGAAGTCCAATTTCATTCGTTGTAAAGAGATCCGAATGATAGTCCCATACTTTAGGCCCTTAAAATATTTTCTCTTGACCTATTTTCACTTGAAAACTTTTGACCACGGTTATGGATGAAGCTATAGTTTTTGTCGATTCCATGTGCTGATATACATTGAAAGGCTCAAATATGAACCATTGGCTCTGATATTATTGCTGGAGGAAAATACAGGCAGAATTCCTATTCATTTGTAATGGGAAGATTCGCGTGGGGATCGAAACTTGAGCCTGTGGATCCGTTGATCCACCATTAATCAAAAGTTCAAGTTGTTAAATTATGGGCTAATTAGGTATTTGCCTTGTTTTTTGGGATACTCAACTTGGTACTTTTATATGTCACACACCCTCACGGGTGCACGGCAAAACTTAGAACAGTACAATACCCGATATGAAGTTCATGAGATTCGATTTAAACTTCATAATGAGAGGTCGCCCATGGACTTAATCATGGTTTTATTTGTTGCCTCATCATATTAACTTCATATAATTAAAGTGTGTATTAGGCTAATTTAGCCTATACTTTGAGAATCGCATAGTCTGAAGAAGCCAAGGGCCTATCATCGTCTCCCGCACCCGTCTCCCGTTACAAGCCAACCCACCTTTGAATGCGTATCGCGTCTACACTCCCCCTCGTTACTCACAAACTTGCCACCAAACGGTAACTGCTGACCCACCCTCTTCCATTTCTCTTTGTTGCAGCCATGGCATTCACCTTTTGACTTGTACTCTTGCTTGCATTTCCGAATTTTACCGGAAAAGTCTCTGTTCTCTATTTCGCGTCTAATTTCAAGGTTGAGACGCGTGACATGTGAGTTGCAAAGTCTGGTTAGGGGGTTTGCCTGCGATTGTAGTCTATGCTAGCTACTTATTGAATTTGCCATCGTGATTTGATTCATGCTGTATAATGATTGGATCATGCGTTGTTGGTTCGTGTGGAGTGGATATCAGCATTTTGATTGTCATAGGGAATGGAGGCTTCTGATATGTGTACACTACTTGTTTGGTTCAGCAGTTTTGCTCACATACAGCTTAAAGATCCAATAAAAAAGATTAAGCTGACTATTGCTGTATGCTGGCATTGCCCTTTTCTGTCCGGGTTTGTAATCATCATTTAGCATAGAAGTGTGGCTAAGTTGACACCTTCATCGGTTCAATGATTCCGGGTGATCTCTGAAGGACCAAATGCAAATGTCGTCCCACGAAGACGATCTTCACGGTGTTTCGGAATTTTATGGTTTGTGATACACGCAACTTTCTTGAAAGTCAACCGTGAATATTGCTTATCTTGTGAGCATAGGAATGCTTCGTGAGACACTAAATGGCTCTCCGTGGATTTTCCACTCGGCCACTTGGTTCTCTTCCATTTACTATTTTATTTCTCCAAAGTTGGGCTTTTTTTACCGTTTGGACTAGGGCTGAGCATAATATACTGCCCATCGGGAACTGCCCGGATCGGACCGAATTGGCCGGGCCAGTCCGGTTCTTCGGTCTGGTCCATGGTTCCTAAAAACGGAACCGGTTCCTAGGCAGTCCGATTCCCGGTTCTTGATAGGGCAGGGTTGAACCGAGCCACTTAGATCGACCACTTATATAACATCCCATTTTCTCGCTCCTCCTTTTCTGATACTTGTGTTTTTCCTAATACTTGTCACTTGCAAGTTAGAACCCCGTGTGATGAGATGAGTGATCCCGTTCTCTGATTCGTAGGTTGTTCTAGTTCATTCAGGGCGCCAATATGAACTTCTCTAGGATTCTGATGACATTTCCGATTATGACAAGCATAGTCTTAGAAGTTGGACCACTCTACTCGTCGACCTACTCTGTCCTGTTCTACTTGCCGCTGAAGTTCCAGGTTGACTCACTGATTCCACTTCTCGAGCTCAACCTGGAGCCACACTTGTGGAAGAGCCACTGCGTGGTAGGGGTGATCGGGTTCAGGATGAGTAGGTTTCATACTTGGACTTTGTACTTGACCTTGTTATAACCGGTTCCTTTTTTTGGGCCATATACTCAATCTTGTTTGCATTGGATCATGTACCCGACCCATCATATTTTTCCATTTCAATTGTAAGGTTAGCCCTATTTACATTGGAACCTGTTCTGCAACCACCCATCCTATACGACTTTGAATTTTATACTAATACGTGAAAAAACAACATGATTGTTTTAATTTATATTGAAACATTAGGCACTTGTAATTAATAAGTAAATAAACTTTTTGACTAAACAAAAAAGTAAGGATTTACAAGGTAATTAAATAAAATCATAAGGTAAAACAAAACTTATAACATTACATACACATTAGTAACAAACATAGATCAATATTAGTCACATTCCCACAATACTACATAAAATCTTTTCACATTTGTATAAAATAGTTAACAAAGCTTTGGCACAAGCATAACTCATCCAAAAATGAAATCAACATAACTAATTGTCACGCCTTGCCTTCCGAGCGTGCAGCAGACCCTGATTTTTCTTTCCTATCGCGACCTTATAAAAAATCAGAGTCAAACACAATGAAAGCAAAGTAATTTAAATGTTAAAATTACATTCCTTCCGTCCACAAAATTATATACATTCTTTACATGCTCTTCACCTCTAGTTAAATTACAAATACTCATTTTCTTTCTTTGAGCTCTAGCCCATGTCTGGCACCATCCCGTCCTTATCCCTATGCTTTCCGTCTTCATCAACCATATCCACTTCCATTGTCTCTCCCTCCATTGGCTCCTCTTCTGAGTCCATGACCAACTTGTGAAAGGTTTGGGAGTGGTAGGGTGAGATACGAAGGTATCTCAGTAAGTAACTCCCCTATACCACAACTAGGATTACCATTGCCCTAGGGTCCCTACGAGCATCCCTAGGGTCACTATCACCATAAACCACCGAGATCACAATCCATGCATCTCTAATGTTCCTATTATCTCTCTACCACAATCTCTCTCTCTCTCTCTCTCTCTCTCTCTCTCTCTCTCTCTCTCTCTCTCTCTCTCTCTCTCTTTCACCCCTCATCTACTTATGAGTCAATCGGTCAATAACCGAGACTTGACACTAAGCTAATTCGCTTGTCACAACAAGGCTTGCCGTAATAATAGCATGAATCATTAAATAATAAATTAAATAGTAACAATTAGATAAATAATTAAATTGCGCACATAACTAAATAAATTGCACAATCAATTCAATAAGGCCGTTCATTATTGGCCTGAGACCCTAACTAGTCTCATTATCTCGTCATCCCCTTCGTCGTCCATTCACCACTAATATCATCTCATCCACTTCTTGTTAGTTTCCTTAGATTACGAATCCATATTAGGGCCCATTGGCTGCCTAATCGATCTCCCAATCACTTCATCTTCGGTACCCTGTACTTGGCCACACTTGGCCCTATCCTTTCAATCATGCATTTGGGTCATTCGAATAATTCCAACAATTCTACTAAAGCAATAAGCACGCCTAATCAAGGCATAAGAGAGCCACTCATGTCAAATCCCGTGTGATTTATTGATCAGTGGTGACGTGGCTTTTCCGAAGCTTCGGTCGTGCTCGAGTTAGCTCTAGAGCACCAAACTTTGATTTGACACTATTGAGGGATGGCTTAGGCTTGTAGGACTCTAACGATGGCTTTGTCAAATTTTTCGGCGAGCCTTCGACGGCCGGTGGCACTGTTCTAGTGAAGTTCCCGCAGCCTACTCGGAGTTGGCTCTTGGTCATGGGAGGCCGGCTGAGGTGGTTGAGGTTGGAGGTGGCCAGAATCGCGCTAGCAAGGGTCCCAGACCTAGACTCACACGTTCCCCTTTTGTATGCGGCTGGAATTGGCTGGCCGCAGCAACCCAAAGCTCGTCAGTGGTTGATCTCACCCATGGGGATTGTTGGGTGATTGGAGGACCTCTAGATGGTGGTTGAATATGGCCAAACGGCCTTGGAATGACGAGGAGCAATTAGGGTTTCATGAAGTCCGTTTGGGGCAAAGTCGAATTGAGCCTCGATTTGTCCAGCTCAGACCAAATCAACCGATTAGATACCCAATTCCTACTCATACACAGAGTGGTGGGAGAGGATAGGTGTCGCCCAATTGGTGTAAAAATCAGATCTAGAGTTCGAACCGCCCAATTTAGGGCAAATGGCCTTCATCCTTAATCTAGCCAAATCCGGATCAAACCAACCCAATCCAAAGCCAAATCTAGGGTTATGGGGTACTCAGAGATCGATTGGAAGCAACAATAAAAGCTTTAGATCAACGGATCAACAACAATCAACTAACGAAACTCGGTGAGTAACTGGGAAAACGGGGCTTACCCAAGCTGTGGAGTCTCCTTTTGGAGGCTCTCGATGGCGCTCAAGGAGGAGACGGTGGTAGGACTTAGACGATCCTTGAAGCTAGTGTCACAAGCTTTCCAACGGTACCCATAAAGCGAAAAATGGAGCTTGGAGCTGAGAGAAATCGCGATCGAAACGGAGGGAGCTTGCACGGGTGGAAAATAGAGGGGGAGGCATGCGATGCTAGTTTCCAGGCTCTCCAGCGACGGACGATGGCCACCCATTGGCTATCGAGTGCCCTAGCTAGGCCCTAGGGTTGCTGGTTGGTTGTCCCAGTGATTGAGCGATGATTGGCCATCAAGTGTACAGTTGGCCACACGTCCACCAATTGTTCGATGGCGTACTTCAGAGAGAAAAGAAAACTGGCGGGGAGGAGTCCGGTTCATGTTGTTGGATCGGGTTTGCTCGCGGTCAAACCAGTTTTTCGTGAATCTGACCGGTTCTTCACCAAATCTGACCAGTTCATTATCCGGTCAATGGTCAACGTTGACCAAAAGTCAACTTTTGGCAAATTTTTTCAAAAATGTCATTGGGTCCAAAATTCACTCATTTTAGGGCAAAAACGGAAATAACTATATTTCGGGGACCAAAACATGATTTTTGAAATCTAGAGTCACCCAAAACAAAAACTCATGGCTTAGTCCGGGAAGTTCTCGGGGCCGACGGGTTACTAATAAACCAGTAAAATCGTCCAATTGTGCCTTAGAATAGGGGTCGGAAACGGGGTGTTACACTCATCCTCCAAAAATGAAATCAAGCGAGTTAATCACATGGTACAAAATTTGTGACAGAAATCTAAAATTCATAAATATAGAAAAGCAACAAGCAACCATGCCCTATAGACATATTATGCAAAAGTTATACTTTAATAAAGTATAATTACCTACAAAATCGAAATTTCCATTAAATGAAGTTTATTTTCCAATGATCGGGCTCATGGTTCATGGTGGGTAGGTTCTAGATTTGGACCCCTGAACCCTATATCCAACCCTATTTACATTGGACCATATTTCTGACCTTATTTTTTAGGTGGGCAAATTCGGGAACTGGATTTACCTGGTTCGATTGCACACCCCTATTGCATGGCAATCAGAAAGTTCTCTAGTTTCATAAAGGACAATAACATTATCTAGGAAGTAGAGAAGCTTGCATCTAGCTATCTAGGAAGTAGAGAAGCTTGCATCTAGCTTGAGCAGGTCATTGTGGGCAAGCATGACCTCTTCGAGAGTATCTATGCCTATTCGATCGCTCAATATAATTCTCCTTTTCGAGTGATTGGTTGTGTTAATGAAGTTTGGGTCGATGTCAACTTGCCTAGATCAAATGGTTGCAAGTTCAGTGGAGTTGCTACATATTGATGAATGGGGATCGACTTGTTTAGATGAAGTATAATTTCCTGGTCCTGCTACTATGGTCTAGAACTTAAAAGTCTGGTTCTCTATTTGCATGCGAAGGGGGTGCACAACATATTCCCATCACATTTAGTCACATCTCTCTCTCTCTCTCTCTCTCTCTCTCTCTCTCTCTCTCTCTCTCTCTCTCTCTCTCTCTCTCTCTCTCTCTCTCTCTCTCTCTCTCTCTCTCTCTGTGGCCCGAAGGCGTCCCTTCCTCCTCCGTTTTTCTCCGTCTTCTTCGTTCCATCGCCTCCATGGTCGTTGCTTGCAGGTTCTAGCTCCGGGTTTTGCTCCGTTTTAATTTTTTTTCCGGTCTCATTGGACCGTCTAAGAACCAGACCGGATTGGTCCTAAAATTCGTCGGTCTAGTCCACGGTCCTAAAGATCGAGAACCGGTCCCATCGGTTCGGTTCCCAGTTTCGGGGTGGAATCGGACTACTATGAATTATGCACACTCCTAATTTGGACATGTTAATTCCATTGTGGTAGGTTGCTTATAGTCATGTCATTTTGGTTGTCGTCAATCAAGCTAAACGGTTAGTTTCCATTGTCCAAGTACAATGAATTGAGATTTCTCACTCCAGTTTTAATGAAATCCTAAACCATAGTCCTATAAATAATCTGGGACAACAACAACTCATGCTCTCATCTTGCATTTACTTTTTTCTAGGGAGCGCTTAGCAAGATTCAGTCCTAGGACAATCACATTGCATTGGCCAATGCGTGGTTGAAGTAGGTGCACTTGTCTGTATAATGCATAGAATGTCAAGTCATAGGCTTCCAGTTGGGGATCCTGTTACGGTTGAATACACAGCACAGTACAATGGTGGTGGTGGTGTTAGACCGTCCCATTTGGCTTGTCACCCCCAATTGCTAGTTTTGATCCGTCCACTGAGGTCCCGGCTCTAGGTCAGAAAGATCTCTCAGGGACGTTTTTAGCTTGGAAATCAAATGCTACTGGCAGAAACTCAGACTCGATCAGAGAATTTTTTAAGAAGAACCATCAAGAAACCTCCGGACAAGAAACTTTACAGTTGGCATTGTGCTTTGCTAGAAGCAGGTTTTTTTTTTGTTTTATTTACTTTCTCGAATCTAGTTACTTTATTATCATTGTACTAGTAGTTCTCACAGAATTTCTATGCAATTCGTGTAGCCCTCGCTTGGAGATAGTATGATGATATGATGTTGCTCTACTTACTCTGGACGCTTGAATAAATTAAGCCATTTGCTAACCTACTAGGTAGGGGACAAATCATTTCAATATAATGTATTCACATTAAAACCAAAGTCAGCTTATCGAACAATATCAAATAAGTTCAATGGTCAAATCCATTGATCAATCTCGTCAATCACATACTAACGGCTAGTTTCATCTACTAACCTCAAGCTCAGATATCAACCGTGATCACGAATAACATATCGTGACTAGGTGACCAAGATTCCCCCATTGGTTAGGTCTCCACATACAATGCCGATGGCTCGACCCACAATAATACCATAGAATAGTATGTGCATACCTACAAAACTCAACGAGTTCACAGAGATATTGAGTACAATCCATCAATCAACTATATTATACTCCACAATACTAAAACGAAAATCATCTCATGTATTAAACTCCTTTCACAAAACATTTCATAAACTCGTTTTGTAATTCAGACGTGTAACCTCTTTCACAAAACATTTGCTTAAATATTTTACTAGCCAAAAATACAATCTTTTGTAGTAATACATATTTTCAAAACCAATTTAAAATTTCAAGAGGCAACAATTGTTCGATTCAAAATTTATGCAACAAATATACATTTACCAGCTCATAACACATCAAACCTTTATATATTCCAAGACATGAGTTTTCGAATTCTTAGGAGAAATAGTATTATTCACCTCGAATACATCAAACACCAATTTCTATCGACCAATATATATCACCGTCTCTAGGATCTTAATAATAAAATGAAAAACAGTATAAAAAACTTAGTAAAATAGTATTCTAATGACAAACTTGATTAGATACGCCTATTATCGATAGAAGCAACACCTATGAGTCGTTAAAAGAGCTCACTGATAACAAAAACCACTATTTTTCTTTGTGCGCGACTAGCACATGTAATATTTTTGTGTCATAACTTTATTCATCGAAATTCGTTTCTAACAATTTTACAATCACCAGAAAGTCCTTTCGACGTACTACAAGATTCATGAATTGGCCAACCTAAACTTTGACAAAAAACCAACAAAAACGACCCATTGAGTTACTGTTTGTGCGCAGTGAACAATACACGACAAACTTCAAATTTTCATTTTTGATAAACCATAAGCCCTAATCGTATTCCGCGAAATGATGTGGCTTCATGACACCCTAAAGTACCATAATCTAATAATTTCTCAACCAAATAATTCTAAAATTAGACTCCGCCATTCAAATTTCACATAATTCCGAAATTTAGACCATAATCCCAAAATCTATTCCGATTAAATAGACGAGGGGCTTGAGTACTTACCAAGCGCTGCGACTCAAAGCTAAATTAGCTTGGTGACGTCCTGGGAACATGGCTTTCTTCCCTTTTCCTTTTCTCCCCATTTCTCTCTTCTTTCTCTACTCTCTCCTTTCTTTATTTTCTTCTGGTCCCTCGTGTTCCCTTCTTTCTTTCCAAAAGCAGTGCACCGAAGCGGTGCTGATCAAGTCAACTTTGGGCTCGGGCTCGGGCTCTTACAGCTACTCTTGTACCTCGGCATCGATAAGGGATGCATCGGCTTTACGCGAGCCACTTACTGTAATGACAATCGACTTCATGGAAGTTTTCAGTCATTCAAAGCCTCGACATGGATGGGCTTGGACTCAACATATGGCCCCTTTGCTGCCAATTCTGAGAACACGAAATACCAAACTGGCAGTACCATCAAAGCTTAATCTTCTGCGGAGGAAACCTCTACTGGACTAGGTTACGGCCGCAGTGAACAAGTTAGGGACGAAGCGGCATGAGCACGTGAATACGATTCAATGACTCGGATGTCTATGCCCAGCAATATGAAAGAACTGTTCCCAATTAGGAAGAGTTTTCATGCGAGAAACCCTTTCTATTTACTTGAGGTACTGCCTTTTGTCGCTCCATTACCGGATTATGTATCGAAGGGCTAATCCAAGTCTGATACGAGGATCCCTTAGCCATTTGTTTGTCCGTGGCATGCATTGTTCGATAAAAATTCTCAAATATCCAGTGTTCCCGTGCATCAGATTCACGCTGTATAAGCTCAGAAAATCATCTTTTCGTGGATCATTCTTCCTACTATTGAAATTCTTATGTTTCAATCATTTACACTTCCACGGGCGAAAAGAATATGCAAAGTTTGCCTTTTGTTTTTCGGTTCAGTGTCTTCCAATCTAGGAAATGAAATAGTCCTGGGATTTTAGTCTCTGTCCTGAAAGCAGGCGATCGGACACAATAATACATCGACTAAGAAAATAAATTACACACTAAATTTACAGAGTTTGGTCAAATGACTGACCTACCTCATCTGAAGATCAATACAGGATTCAACTATGGCAAAAGCGTCATAATGAAAATTACAACTACATCACTGGAATGCTCTTACTGCTCCACTAATTCAAGTCGGTCTTCACAATTTTTTGCCAAATAAATACTCAATCGCATAGAGGAATATCCAAAATCTCAGTACAGGATTTCATGGCTAAGACACTCAAACTCCTGGATGGAGCCCACGAAAATGCGATCTTCATTGGATGCAGAACAAACCCCACGAAGAAGGCACTCTACATCAACGGCTTTTAAGAAAGACTTCACCTCTCGAAATATTCACATAAAAGCCATGAAACCACAATGAAGCTGACTGCACCGAGACTAAAACTCCAATAAGGTTTAGTATTATCTCTTGCTTAGCGAACTCGTTGTCGTACACCAAGTCCAATTCGGACTTTGTACAACACGCATTAGACTGCCACTTCTTCCGACCGAGGTCGAGTTTCTTTCGTCACTCGAGATATAATTTGACGAATCTTCACTTTGATTCAACGTGTGAGCCAAGTTTCCATCGCTTGTTGGACACGAACTTATTACTGCATCTTGTAGCTCCTCAGGGGATCCTCAACCACCGCCGGTATATTCTTAGTCCAAGCCGTGCTAAGACATGGCTGCATCCGTGGACCTCAACGGAGCACCAACTCCATCTATTCCTTCAACCATTTCATAAGGATCATCTGACACCTCTTCAAGCAAAATCACCGTTTCATCCATATCTTTCAATGGTCAACTCCTGCCTTCTCTGCACAAGCACCGTCTATGTCACTTTCTGCCCCTTTTTGCCTTCCATCTTAGGAGTTACTGATTGCAATTCTACCTTGAGTTGGATACTATCGAGATTTGCATGAATACTGCCATAAGTACTTCTGCTTAAAAAGTACGAGAGGCTCATCAAATATAACTTTTCTACTAACAACGTGTTACATGAAATTTTCAGTAACACATTTGATAGCCTCACTTACCTTGTTTATAACCTAGAAATATGCACTGTTTTTGCCCTTCTCTTAAGTTTATCATTACTTACTCGAATATTATATGGACAACCAAAAATTCTTAAGACAGAATATTTAGCAACTGAATCTTGTTTCATGAGAAAATAAGTTTGTTATGTAGAATTGTGGATGATGCATCTAGTGGATCGTTTTCGAACATTCGGTCACAAATGTATTGCAAATATTTATACCATTAAGTGGCTCATTTTTCAAATAATTTCCCTTGGGACCAAGCGTGAAATCTGACGATGGCTATCTATATCTTGACATACGAATCTATCCGTATGCGTGTACACGTTTGTATTCATTGACAAATAGGTTGAGAGAGACATGTCGAATTCAGAGAAAATTTGGTGAAAGACATTAAATGATGTTGGGAAGGTAGGGGGATTCTTGAATACAGTGAAGAGGATGAGATGAGTGGAAGATAATGTGGGAAAGGCCTTAGTAAATGAGTTCTTCCAAAGTTTCTGCGAAAGAGACATATTATGCTGGGTTTGGGATCCATCACCATCCCAGACAAAAGCGCCTCACCAAACTCCCTTAAGCATGCCTGCGTGGTATTTATGGCCACACAAAGATCTTATTTTCCGTTTCCTTCTCTGTTTTTTTTTAGGTGTCGTTAACGAATGTCAATGCTTGATAAGTATATTCATCTCAAAAGAGTTTTATCAAATACACTAATAGCGTAAGAAAAAAATCATCACACAAATTGGATTCAGATACTGATGCATTTTCGATTTTGATACGTGAATTCATTTCATCCGTAAATGAAAACTTTCATTTAATTATTGCCTATGTAAATAGTATTTTACATTGGCAATATAACTTAATTAAAATCCTAGCTTCGACAAATTCAATTTCAAAGTGTCGATTATGGATAACACGAAGATTAGGTGCTTTAGAAGCTGCAAAGTTTCCTTAAATGATAGCTTTTGACAAATTTTTGTTTCTTTTTTAAGTTAATATCACAAAATTCCCAAACTACGCACATAATTACAAATATTTCTCAATTTTTTTGTATCACTAAAAACCCTAAATTTATTCATCATGATATAAATATCTCAAACTTTTTTTTGGCAAAATCCCGAACTTATATTGGGGTGATAAATATACTCCAGATGCAACTATAATATAAGGTATAGCATGCATAAATTTGAGTTTTTTCTTGAACACAAAAACAATTGGGGGCAACTATATCAAATTAAGCAAGTTTATGGTTTTCGGTGACAAAAAAAAAGGTATTTTTGTCAAAGTGAACAGAATTTGAGGTTTTTCTTTGAAGTGATATTTGTCATTCATTTTAAGTTATGGTATGTATCTAATCTTCACGAAGTTTCGCTAATAAGGCCTGTTTTGAAATGACCCTTTACCTATATCTTTAGATTCTTGAAGAAAGAAGTCTTGGCTTCCAAAGATAGCCCCACAATCATGCATTCGGTTAATCCAGATAGACAAATGTTCATACGAATTGTGTGCAAAGTGACAAGATCCATTTGGACGTCATCTCTGAATTTCCCATCCTCCCATCTTTTGTCATTTTCTTTTCCCATGCCCATCTTCCCTCCCCCAGCATTATTGAGCCAACAAATCTCACCAAACTCTCTTTAGCCTTTTCCTACCACCCGCACTTTTGCTACCTTGCGCGACCGTGCGTAGCCTGCGCATTACCTGTCGAGCATTGAAGATAGAAGGGGGAAATGTCACTTTTACTTGGCCATTACTCACGGCAGACGTCGGTCGCCCTTTCGTTTCGATTCCTGGTTAATAACAGCTGAGGGACATCTGAGTTGTCTTCGTGTATGAAAATGTTGGTTTCTAGAAGGATCACCAACGATGTATAACCAGTGAATCTTGAATCTTGATTTAGGTATCAAAATATCGACCTCTTAAAAGCAAGATAATGACTTATTTAGCATGTAGCTCCTCAATTAAAGGTCAGCTTTTTGTTTCCCATCACAATGTGACATGTATTGATTCCTGAGCTTTGATTTCAACAAGAAAAAGCTTTCGCGATGACAGGTCGACTTCGGATATTTGGAAACTTTTCTTAGGGTCAGTGCAATTGGTTGAGAAGTCCGGATCTTCATATCAAAATCAAAGGTCACATGTTCAAATCCTATAGTTTTGCATGCGAACTGTTTATGTGTAACTTGTGGATATGGAAAGAGAAGTTGCTATCTTTTCTCGAATGAGTTCCAATATGTCCTGTGTAACTTTCGAAAGCCGGTTGGTCAAACATATTCCATTTCGCTAGTATTGCCTGATAAGACTTTTAGATAATGAAATAGAGATTCATTCGCTATTTGTTAGAGGATTGGAGATGAAAAGCAAAATGGGAAAATAAATTCATGATTTGGTTCCATTTCTTTAATAAAAATGAATGATTTAGATTTTTTTTTGAAAAAAGTAATTGCTTGTAATGCTAAAAAAAAGAGTAAAAGAGAATAGTACCATCGTCTATGAAAATATTTAAACATAATTAATTGTTGATTATGAAAATATCTTCAATTACTGATTATTTCAAGCGATCCAAGCGATCATTTTTAGAAAAATTTTATAGAATCATTACAGAAAAAGCCTTAAATCTATAGTACATATGTCAATTTAGTTTAAAATATTTTAATTTTACCAAGTATTAAACTTTTAATGATTTGTCAATATAGTTATTCTAGCCAATTTTGGTTAGTTTTTGATGATTTGAATGTCGGCATTCCTATGTGGCATGGTAGTAATTTATGACAGCCAATTCTGACATAAAGCAAAATTTAAATTTTATTTATTTTCCTTCTAAGTCCAAGGGGTGTTGGTCTATCCTCGAAATGGCAGTAGCGGAGCAAGGAGTTAACGACCGAACATGTTGCCATCTAGGGATCATAGGGCAACTCTTTCACTCTATAGGGATAGGGGGCATAGCACAATTCTTATCGAAAGAGGCTTGGTTGACCTGGGTGACTTATACTGCCATAATGTACTCCTACCTTAGAGGTGGAAAAATGGTTCAAAAATCTATATTTTAACTCATATTGAATAATGTGGATCATAAATAAGTTAGCTTAAAATGTTAAATGGATACCTAACGGGTCATAAATGGATCATAAATGAGTTACCTATTAATTTAAAGTGTTATTAGTAATTCATTTTAAGTGTTATTAAAAATTTTTTAAACTATGAAAATTCAAATAATATAATTATTTTAAATTTTAAAAATAAAATTTTGATTTTTTTCCCTTTTTATTTTTTTCTTTCCTTTTTTTTCTCCTTTTCCCCTCTTTCTAAATCAATCACCAGCCAAGAGGCGAGAGATGAGCTTACTAGACTCTGGCAACGGGAAGATGAAAAGCAAAAATAAATAAATAAATAAAATATACATTTTAAATAAAAAATTAAAAATTTCGAAAAAAATAAAATATTATCAAATAAATTGTATCGCATAAAATTATTTTAACAATATATTAAAAAATCATGAAGCAAAATTTCTTAGACTTGGTTAAATATTGAAGCGTTTTAATAATATAGGTCGAGTTGGATATCGGTTGAGTATGTGTTGCTAAAATTGTATTGTATAGAAATTGGTTAAAACATGTTAGATGAGTCAATATGGTTTGCACTATTTTTGACCTGACCCAAACCTAACGACCTACCCATTTAACGCCCCTATTCTACCTATAGCACTAGCATCTGAAGGCAAGCACACATACGCTAATCTTCATTGCATGAATAGTCAGGAGGAAAGAAATGGTAGCAGGTGACGATGAAAAAGGGCGTCGCATTTGGATATGCGGGTAGAATGGATGAGTATTGATTCCCCATAAAGAACTTGCTAGGTCTATTTCTCAATTGCTTATCCAGTGCTTAAGAAGGTCTCCCAGTTCTTCAGCAGGACCTTGGGGCGCATTTAGTTGTCTTAGATGAGACTCGAGATGGCCATAGATGAGGGTTAGGCCCTTGCCGAAAATTGATGAAGGCTTTGTTGCCCTTGTTTAGTGGCTAGTTGATGAGGGTCAGCCGGCCCTCGTTGACTCGGCGGTTGTTGGTCGTCATCTCTGGTTGATGAGGGTTAGCTAGCCCTCGTTGGTCTTAGAAGGAAGAAAAGGAAAAGAAAAAAAAAAAAGAGAAGAATCAAAAGAAATAAAAAATATATTTAAAAATTAAAAATGTAAAAAATCAAAAAAGATTATTATGTCAATGTTGGTCATGCTATGATAGTTGATATCTACATTAGTGATTGTCAGCAAAAATTGATCAAAATAACTATATTGACAAATAGTTAAAATATTGAGGACTAAATTAATCAAATTAAAAGGTTTATTACTAAATTGACATTTGTACAATACGTTTATAATATTTTTAATAATTTTTTAATTTTCAAACTATTCACTTTCTACAAATCAAATGGAGGCTTTCATAAATGAACACTGTCCTTAAAATGTTAAATTACTCTATTAGAAATTTTGCAATCACAAGAAGTTAAGATGTCACGAATGATATTCAAATAACACATCTCTTCAGATTTATTGTAAAATCGAAATCCAGCAATTGTTTTCTCAAACACGATGTAGATCATATAATTGTGCATGAGAAGAATCACAATCTACTTAAATAACATAAAGCATCCTTCAACCGTAAGATTAAATATTGTCTTATGATGCCTTTCACCTTGAGTAGAACAAATCATTAAATCTCGATTTACCGCAGTTGATGAAACGACAAAAATCTTCGTAATAACGTCATTTGATGCTAAATATGGCATTCTATGACTTTGGTCTAGAATAAGATAAATTACGGTAGTCATAACAAAGAAATTGAAGTGATACGTTTTACAAATAATAAAAAATGTCGCATGTTGCAACTTTGGTTTGGATTTTTAAATTTAATGTACGAGGATTCTGGCTTTCACCACGATGGACGTCAAACGTTGAAAAATATTTGAAGAAGAATTTTGTCGTGCATCTCTTTAAAATAACCCCATAATTGGTACGAGAATTTTGGCCTTAAGTACGACCAAATGCCATAGGTCTTGGTAAGACGTCCTATTATTTGGGGAAGAAGAAGAAGAAGCATAAGATGATTGATCTCGAATACAACAAAATGTGTTGCTTTTTCACAAGACGTTGTGATATTATAAAATGTCATATGACGATTCTGGTGTAGAAGATGAGGAACCATAGTACAATCATACCCATTATAAATACAAGAGATAAGTACATTATGATTTTTAAAGTTTATCAGAAAATTGAGTTACAAAACTTTTAGACAGTCTTTACCAAAAAAAAAAAACTTTTAGACAGTGTAATTATAAGGCTCATCAAATTAGTATAATCAAGTCATTGTATCGATTTTCATCTAACATGACTCATGAAATAATGTTTTCGTGACTAAAACGACGTCGTCTTGGTCGAAATGTAATTTTTAATATAAATTTCATTTGAGTTATATCAGAAGATAAGCAAACTACAACTTAAATTAAATTCGTATAGAAAAGAATGAGATTTGGACCGAAATAAAGTTTATTTTAGCCTTATGTTTGATGCTTTACCCACGTAAGAGAGAAAATAATTATAAAAAGTTGCGTAGACATATCTAATTAGTCAAATTGAACAGTGTTAATACCTGATTATACTTTTCGGTAACAATGTTTGATACTTATAGTATTGGCCCCAACTTACTAGGGAGGCCATACTTGCTCTTGTTAGATCTGGACGAGTGGCGGCGGCAACAAGATTATCAACACCGAGCGAGGTCGGCCTGGCATTCACCGTTGCTCGATGGCGATGATGACCTCGATACCATCACCTCGAGATCGAGGGATTGATTGCAGTCAACCTATGTCGCAATAACTCGACAACGAGTCGCCGACCCTCACCGGCAAAAGAGGGGGCCGGCGGCACCATCTTGCCGTAGCCTCGCTCTTCCTCCGTTGAAGGTCAACCTATTTGGTTTTTTTTTTTTTTAGATTTATTTTCCCAATTATCTCCAAATAAGCGGTTAACGATGCACAAAAGGGTCATCAATGCGGAGATTCATGTGGTAGGTACGACTGATTGAAGTGACTCGTGCTTATCATGTATCCCGTCACAGGAGAGTACGGCGCCGTTGGGGGGCCCGCCGCCCGCAATTGAGCTCACGTGGCCTACGTCGGATGCGGGGCCCACATGGAATTGAAAAAATAAAATAAAAGAGAGAGGAGAAGAGGGGTAGGGGGAAGTTGGGGGGTAACTGCTTGATCGTGGGGACCACGCCTTTTCCCCTTTTTGCCCCCGACATCGCCTCGAATTCACAATTATGCCACCGCCGTGAAACTCCCCTGCCTCCCTTCGAATTCGGAGCGCGGGGATTGGCAGGTTCCTGGTTAATCACGAGGAAAAGTGCGGCGACAATGATCGAAGGGGCGCAAAAGCATAAATTATAAAACATCCCCCATAGTCCTTTCTTTGATTGATTCGAACGGACATAGTGTGAACATTCAGACGGTTAACAATTGCCATGGCAACTTCTACCAAAAAGTACGAGAGATCTATCAGATGTCACTTCTCCATTAACGACGAGCGGATATGATTATGGGCATCAAAATCGACAGCCCCACCTACCTTCCGTATGGAATGTATTTAATGCATTTTTTGATGTCTCATCGAGCTTCTGATAACTAACTTGAATATAACATGAATAACCAATTCTACTTAAAGCAAAATGGTTAGCGACATTGCCATGATCATATTACTTTTGGAATTTGACATTTGATGGCATTCGATGGGATCTATTTACCAAGTAGCCTGTCGTTATAAAAGACATTCTATGGGTCATTTACAATGACATTCAGCTCATCAAGTCTACTCCCCTATTGCGACTCTCTAGCACTACTACGACGACTCATTGTGCTCTCCTCATAGTAGAACTGTATGAGAACTCTGAGAAAAACTCAATGCGATCGTTAGTCCACATATACTTGATTGTTTTACTAGTCTCTAAGGGTACGTATGGTAGCATTATGTTTCGGAGAATAATTTTTATTCAAAAATAGTTTTTTCTAGTTCTTTTTTTGAGACGAGCTTCTGAGTAAAATAATGTTTTTAGTAAGTATACAAAATTGCTATTGCAAAAATAGAAAAAGAAGAAGACAAAAACACATTTGGTAAATTAAAATAAATTTTTCATAGAGAATATTTTTTATTTTTAAATAACTTTCTTAGTCCATATATGATTGGAATGTTTAATAACACCAAAGACTTTTCTTTCTAGCAAATCCAAATAACTTACTTCATCAGGAGCAAGGGTAGATTTGTCTAGTATAGGTATTTCTAGAGGTGGAAAAATGGGTCCAAGACCCATTTTTAACCAATATTTGATAATATGATTCATAAACGAGTTAGCTTAAAAGGTTAAATGGATTACTTAATAAACTCATGGATTTTACATGAGTTTTAAACGGTTATAAATGGGTTACATAATTAATTTTAAATATTATTAACAAGTCATTTTTAGACTATGAAAATGTTGATATTAGTTATTTTTTAATAAAAATTTGATTATTTTATTTTTCCTTATTTTCTTTCTTTTCTTTTTCTCCTTTTCCCTCCTGGTCATTGGTCAAGAGGCGAGGGATGAGCTCACTAGAGTCCGATGATGAAAGAGAAAAAAGCAAAAAAAAAATGAAAAAACTATTTTTAAAAATAAAAAAATTTAAAAACAAATTAGAAAATGATCAAATAATCTCATTGCATAAAATTATTTTAACGATACATTTAAAAAATCACCAAGTAAATTTTCATAACCTTGATTAAATATGGAAGTATTTTAACAATACTGGTCGGGTCAGATATTAACCGGGTATAGGTAACCAAAATTGTATTGAATGAAAATGGATTAAATGAGTTGGATAATTTTTTAATCGACCCACCCATTTGACACCCTTAGGTATTTCATATGCGGCTTGCAAAAACCAAAATTGTTCATGTCAAATCATTCTATTTGCGCTTTCCTTCTTCTATCGTCGTTGATATGCTTCAACTCACTTTAGCCTGAGTCCAATACCAATTGTTGTGAAAGCAAGCGATCAAATACAATAATAAACTGAATAATGAAAATCGCGTACTGAATTTACATAATTTGGTGAGCATGACTAACTCTATGAGAAAAATAATATAACATTGTGCTATTAAAATGTAACACTAATTACAACCATACTCAAGTCACTCAAATAGTTTTAATATTTTTCAGCCCCTAATTTACACACACTAACTCGTAATGTTTGATGCTCATAATTTCTCACAAAACAAACACTTCATCTCACACAAAGATACATAAAATCGCAGTAGAGGATGTTGCGGCTAACACGCTCAAACTCCTCCCGGAGGAAGTCTCCGAGAAAGTGCTCTGATATATGCAAAGCAAAACCCACAAAGGATACGCTCTGCTCATCAACGGCTCGAAGACAAAATCACATCTTGAGTAGTATATACACACAAAAGCCATAAGAACCCCAATGAAGCCAACTTCACCGAGACTCCTGCTCCAACAAGGAATAGTATCACGTCTTGCTTCACATATTCGGAGTCATACCCCAAGTCCAATTCGGACTCTGTACAATACGGATCGGGCTCCCACATACTTCGATCGCGGGTCGGATTATATTCACGTGGTCAAACCCGAAACTTATGTGAATAATCCTCAGATACCTGATAACATTTTGTGGTCTAAACGTAGTAGAATAAGGATAGTACCAACGGCATTGTTTTTTCATCTCTTCTGTCTTCTTTGGAACGCCATCCTCGTTAACACAACCCTAAACTTTTGTGGGATGTCGCTGTTCTTCATGAGTAGTTTTTCCTTTTTCTTTTATCCATCGTTCTTCACAAATAATTTGACAAAGTCAGAATCCGTTTCTACTTCTTGTATTACTTAGGGCTTTCATAACAACGTGATTCGATATTGTCCTGGACCATCTTGCTGTTGCTTGAAAAAAGGCGAGAAGAAATGGGAAAAAGAGAACAGTTGGGTTGGTGCCACCCTATTCTTTCATGGGAAAGTAAGCTTATTATATAGAATTATGGATGATGCATCCAGCGGATAATTTTCAAACGTTCGGTCACAAAGTGTGGCGAATACTTAGACCATTATATGGCTCATTTTTCGAATAAATGGGACCAAAGTGCAAAATCTGATGATGGCTATTTGTTTCTTGACATATGAATTTAATGGGAAAATTGCCAAATAAGTCATAAACCTTCACATACTTTGCCGATTCAGTCCTAAACCTTTTTTTATGCTGATTTTTTATGCCAAATAAGTCCTAAACATTTTTCAACTTTGCTGATTAAGTCATCTCAACGGATTTTGGCCGAAAATGCCTATGTGACACGACCAGACCTAGCTGGCGACTATGTGGTGATGACATGGCAACAAAATTTTTTTCTCTTATTTTTTCTCTAGCTAGAGCTCACCGGCCACTTCAGAGGGCGGTGAAACCCTTGCTGGCGACGGGCGAGGGCTAGGGTAGCCCCGCCCAAATCTGGGTGGGAACCAGCCCAGATCTAGGTAAGGCCGACCTCCCCCGGCTCTAGCCGGCCGTGGGCGAGGGCAACGGGGGCTAGGGAGGCCACTACCGCCCTTGACCGCAGTTAACCTAGCTTTGTTGACTCGCGAAGACAACTTAGGAAACCTAGCTCCATTGATGCATAGGAAATCTGTTGATTCCGAGTGTGAAACAAAGCTTAACAGCTGTCTAAGAAGGACAATAACCAAGCAGATGGCCTTCCCAGACCGCCACGGCCCTTGCCCGTGACCGGCGAGGGCCGGGCAAGCCCAGATTTGGGCTGGGCAGCCCCACCCAAATCTGGGCGGGGTCGGCCTCGCACAGTCCTCGCCGGCCGTGAGCGAGGGCTGTGGTAGCCTCCCCCAGACCGTCGTGGTCCTTGCTCGTGGCCAAGCGAGGCCGACCCCACCAAGCCCAAATTTGGGCTCACTTGGCCCTCGTCGGTTGAGGCCAAGGGCGGCAACAGCCTCCCCAGGCCTCGCTGCCCTTACCCATCATTGGCAAGGGCTTCGTCGCCCTCACCTGCGGCCGGTGAGCTTTAGCTAAAGAAAAAGAAGATAAAAAAAAAGAAAAAAGATTTATTGTCATGTGTCGCCACGTCTTCACCACATAGTCGTTGGCAAGGTCCAATCGCGCCACGTAGGCATTTTCCTGCCAAAATCCGTCGGAATGACTTAATCGGCAGAATGACTTAATCGGCAAAGTTGGAAAAGGTTTATGACTTATTTGGCATAAAAAAGAAAGGTTTAAGACTGAATCGGCAAAATATGTATATATTTAAGACTTATTTGGTAATTTTTCCTGAATTTATCCATGTACATGAACACGTGTGTGTATATACACATATGTGGGAAGACACATTTGGATTTCAAAAATAAAATTTGGTGAGGACATTAAATGATGTTGGGAAGGTAGGGATATTCTTCAATGTAGTGAAGAGGATGAGATGAGTGGAGGATAACGTAGGGAAGGCCGTAGTAGGCCGTAGTAAATGAGTTCTACCAAAGTTTTGGGGAAAGGGACATCATGTAGCTGTCGTGACACAATGACTTTTTGTGATCCATCACCATCCCAAACAAAACCCCCCACCTAACTCTCTTGAGCATGCATGTGTCACGGGCCGACGATTGAGATTGTGAACTACGCGGGAACTTAGAGTTTCTTTGGTTCTTCTCTTAGACTCCTCAGCTAAGCCTTTCCCATTGTATCACTCTTTTGCTTAGTCGGCCATTTGGATCGTAAAGAGAGAAGTTTTGGGAGAGAATATATTGTATTGCTCCAGTGTTTGGTGATGCAAATGAAAGGAGAACACACTTATTTATACATAAGGCCTACTAAAGAAAGAAGAGCTTCCCAAGTGCCTTTTATTCTCTTCAATTTAAGGCTACTATCTGTTTTACTAAGTACAAGTACCGTCCCTAGAAGTGTTCTAGAAATCTTAGAACCCGATGTTTCTTGCCGATCATCTCGGGATCATGGAACCTCTAATCTGTGATACATTAATGTTATTTATGGTCACACAAGCATCTTGTACTTCATTTTATTTCCTTTTCCTTCTTCCAAGTGCCGTTAACAGATGCCTATGAGTCACTTACTAAGTATATTTAACCGACGGGATCATAATTTGGTGAACCGACCGTGTAAAAAGAATCATCACACAAAAAGATTCACATGCCAACATGTGAATAGTTTTGTTATTATAATTTTTGGTAATTGATTTCATCCCATTAATGCACGAAAATTTTCACTTCATAATTGCTAGTACGACATATATTTTACACCAACGGGGTTCAAATTTCCAAATATTAATTGAGCATACTACGAGAAAGTCAGTACTACTCTCGAAGTTGCAAAATTTCTTTAAGTAATTGCTTTTAACAAACTTCGTTACTTTATAATCTTTGATGTGTACCTAGTCTTTGCGAAGTTTCGCCAACACGGATCGTTCTGAACGATCATGTATCTAAATATATAAATATTCGAATCCTTCTAAAGATAACTCTTACAAACATTCATTCGGCTAATAGGATAGACAAAATGTTTGTATTAATCGTGCGCAAGATGACAAATCTTTTCGGATCTCATCATCTCTGAATACCCCTCCCTCCCATTTTTGCCAGCTTCCTTTTGTCGTGCTTATCCTTCCTCCCCCAGCATTATTGAGCCAACAAATCTCGCCAAACTCTCTTTAGCTTTTTCCTACCATCCACTCTTTTGCTATCTTGCGCACCGTGCGTAGCCTGCGCATTACCTGCCCAGTTGGGAAGATGAAGCCCAGTTGGGAAGATAAAGAAGAAAGGCCACTTTTACCTGAACACTGCTCATGACAGGGATCCGGTCTCGAGATCTATCCAATTTCAGATCGGATGGCTCCCATTTAATATGTGATTTTTTTTTTTATCATGATAGACATTGGCCGCACTTTGTTTGATTCCTAGTCAAGTTACACTTCACGGATAACCAACGTCATTCGTGCACACGAATTGTTAATCTCTAGAAGAATTACTGACGACATGTAACCTATGAATAAAGGATTTTCTTTGGGTATACAGACCTTGATTTCTTTTGATAAACGTAAGATAATGACTTCATTAACATGTAGCTCTCAAATAAAAGGTCAACCTTTTTTCCCATCGCGAAGCCAAATATATTAAGTTCTAAACCTTTGATTCAAAAGAAGAGAGATGCCGTCATGATATGTCCACGTCGCATATTTGAAAATTCCTTCTAGACTCGGAAAAATTAATTTTTTGATCGAAAATAAGTATTTCATCTGTATCTTAAGATCTCAGAATGAAATATGAGATGTATGTTCTGAGTAGAACAAATCTCACATCGTGATGAGCACACTCTTATCCTATAAGAATATATTTGTCTTAGGCTCTGTTTGTTTCATAAAAAATATAGCATTTCTGAAAAATATTTTTCAGTAAATCATTTTCTAGAGAAATATTTTCCAGTGTTTGTTTGTCAAAAGACGTTGGCTCGTCGAGTCGAGGGAGGTCAAGGCACGCTCAGAGATCATGATATTTAAAGGTAAACGAGTAATACGGAAAATGTTTTCACATTTCTAAAAAATGGAAAATATTTTTCCCACTTTTGAAGATGTTTCTTTCGTTGGTGGAAAATATTTTTCCTGACTACTTTATTTTTCATGAAGAAATTATTTTTTGTGAAACGAATGGAGCCTTAGTGTCAAAACAAAATGATAGGTGGTAAGTTATTGAGTCTCTCATCATAATAAGTGATGCGTACATGTATACTTAAATTCAGCATGCTAAATACGATTACTGCATAGAGATATAAAAACTAGATCGAACATGCACCTGAATCTAGATTTAGATCAAAAAAGATTGAATGACTTTAAAATTGTTTCTAAGGAATACCCAGATCTAAATTTAGATCGGTAGAGAAGAGTTCCAAACTTATACATAGGTCAAGAGACGAGATAAGAAGTTCAAAGAAGTCGTATATGAAGTCACTATATTTCTCCTCGATCGATTGGGCTTCTTGGTTTGGAGAATTTGAAGCAATAGATTGGTCCTTAGTGATGATGGAAGCAGAAGCAACGAATTTGAAGCCTGTTGGTCAAACCTCTTCCAACCATCAGCATTGCCTCTATGACTTTTGGATAGTGAAACAGGAGTCCATCCACTTTTTGTTACAGCATTGGGGATGGAAAAACAAAACGGGGAAGGAAATCTATGGTCTTGTTCATGAATGGACACCGTCCTTGAAGTTTTAAAGTTCTTCTGCTGTAAATTTTCAACTCCTTCCGACGATCTTTCTAAAGAAAAAGATGAAGCGAAAGGGATTCCAAACTTAATTAATAGTGAGAAGAGCAATTCCGATGGAAGGGAATACGGGCAGACTTCTCTAATGCTTTTATATCATTGGATTATGACCTGAAAGGCGCGACTTTGTTGAATTTGGTTAATTAACTATTGATTGCCAAAAGTCGCAATTGTACAACACATTTTTATTATAGTGCACAAACCAAATGCCGTACCGTCATATAATAGCAAAATTCAAATACAATGATTGTTTCTTTGAGTACGACGCACCATCCATATAATTTTGCATGAGACAAATCACACTTCGCTAAAATAACGCAAACATCCCACACGTTTAAGATTAATAATTATCTTTTGATATTTTTCACCTCGACTACGATACGTGAGTATTATAGAATTTTAAATTTGTGGTGGTTGATGAAATAGTGTACACCTTTAAAATAACGTTGCGATGTTAAACGATGTCGTACTCTGACTTTGGTATAGAGCACAACAAAACATTGTATAATCGTCCCCAAAAAATTCCTAAATTTACGGAAGATATATGAAGCACGAGTGTTTCCAAAATGTGGAGACTCATGGTGGTGAGTACGACCGGCTGAGGTGATTGATGCTTACTACATATATGATTCCGTAGCTACAATTTATCCTTTGCACGACTCCAATTGGTCCGAGGGCCTTTCGGTCCGATGCAGCATTCACTGTCATTAGGAAAAAAAAATCCATGGTGGCCCCGGCTGGTAAGGAGAGCCGCGGGACCGGAAGATCCGTCGATTGATACGGGGCCCGCCGCCGCCATTCCGCCCACGACGGCAGCGTCGGACGCGGGATCCACACACAAAAGAAGGAGAGGGGAGCTGGGCAAGTGTTCACCGTGGGTAGGGTCCGCTCACCTTTCCTCCTTTTGCCACCCAACATCGGCCCAAATTTACAATTATGCCAACGTCGTGAAACTCCTCTCTCTCTCTCTCTCTCTCTCTCTCTCTCTCTCTCTCTCTCTCTCTCTGCATTCTTTTTTTTGGGATAAATATCAAAAAAATTTTAAACTATGCTTTTGTAACATAAATATCTCTAACTTTTATGAGTCACTAAAAATCCTCAATTTATTAGATGTGACGTAAATGTCACAAACTTTTTTCGTTCATAAAAAAAAAATACCGAACTTATAGCAATGTGACAAATATATCTTGCATGGAACTAAAATCGATAGTGTATATATCATGCTTGCATAAGTTTGGATTTTTTTGTGAAACAAAAAAAGGTCAGGATGTTTGTGTCACATTGAGCAACTTTATGATTTTTGGTAATATAAGCCCAATGGTGGGTAGCCGTTACCGGTTCGAAATCCGCGGTTGCTAGCGTCTTAAGTTGGGAGTCATGATGTTGGGATCCTGTGATGTTGGGGTCTTGTGGTAGTCTCCCCCAAGATATAAGAGCTTGATCCTTTAGTGTTGTTCGGGCACGAGGGGTTCGTAGTGGAGTCATTGATATTAAAAAATAAAAATAAAAATTTGGAGTGTTTATATCACAACGGACGAAGTTTGGAATTTCCTGTAGCAGTATATGCTATTTTTTTTCGGTCAATTATGTCTTTGAATTTAGATTGGAACGATGAGCAGGCTTCTGGTTAATCGCAGCAGAAATAACAAATGACGACGACAATAATTATCGCTAAATCGATATTACCAGGTATAACCAAATAAAATTTATTTAATATAATCTAATTCTTCCTAGAGCACAATTCTGGATTCCCACTTCTCTCCACTTCTCTATTTCGTAGTAGTTTCCTAAAGGGGACGACTTCCTCAATCTGTGTTTAGACTAAACTTATTACATCTTCCATAAGTTCACCAACCTTTCAATGCCAAACTACACAACAAGGCATACCGTCAAGCACGCATAAGAATACATCATTGACTTGTATGCTTCCATGTGATCCTTCAATGAAAGCTGTTCACTTTAATAAATGCACATCCCACGAAGCCTTCATCTTAGCATTATAGATATATTTCAACTATCAGCAGACCCATGTGGTGTATTTTATCTCTATGTATACTGTAATAATTAAACTTCAGTGATATGATTATAATAGACATCATGCATCAGGGTTGTGGCAAGAACCGCCATACTTGCCCTTTACGGACTTCTTGAAAGATCTGATTTTTACTTAAAGAATTTCATGTTTTCAAATATTATCTGCTTAAATAGTTATGGTAGAGACAAGTTAACTTATATATATATTATTAGGAAGAGAGGATCCAAAAGAGCGAAGTAGATGGGACCCGCGGGACGAGGTCACATGTGGGAATCAAAGCTGCTAGTTATCTTGATGTCATGCGATGATTACTCTATTGATAGCGAGACAAGGCATAAACTACGATAAAACCAAACCTAATCTCGACCAAAACTTGAGAGAGAGAGAGAGAGAGAGAGAGAGAGAGAGAGAGAGAGAGAGAGAGAGAGAGAGAGATTGGGGATGGTTAATCCTAGATAAGCTTCCAAAAAAGTCTCTACCTAACCCCACAATTAAATAAAAGAAAGAAGTATGAAGAATGGGTGGAAATGTTGAAAAGCGACTGCCTTTTTCCACGGGGCAAAGGGTCATATTTTCATTTATATTTGGACATTGTCAAGAAAAAGAAGAATGAAAGCATACCCACCAACCGTTTGTCCTATTGCTCTTTCGTTATCTCTTCCTCCGATGGCTTTTTATAAATTTGTGGGGGATCCGTGTGATTCTTCTTTTGTCCCGAGGTTGTTTTTAACAACATAGATAGGTGCCTCTCCCTTGTCATGTGCTTTCTCTACACTGAATTCTCCTTTAATAAGAGGTTGGTAATACATCCTTATTGATATTATGGGGATAATCGCATCAACTTTTTGTAAGGTGGTGGTTCAAGGTATCAATCTAGAAGTACAAGTGATAAAGTTTAGCAAATAGATGAGTCAATATAGTCTGACCTTAGCGGCATTAATCACAAGTAATGTAGGGTTGTTTGCCATTTAAATTATGGACCTAGGGCCCTTGATCTAGATTTGGTACCTAACTTTTTAGGGCTTCATATGTTACATAATTCACATCTAGAATATGTTTAAGCCATTCAATTAAGGTTCAAAAGGCGAAATGCGAGCATAATTTTAGAAATTTCATCAAAATACTTAGATATTTTATATGAAAAATTGAATTTGTTTTAGATAATTTTTTAAGTTATAAATTTACATGATTCCTAAATTGTAAATCCCAAAGTGGTGGACTCTCAAGTAAAACTTGCCTATATTTCTTTCATATTTTTCAACGTGAAAAGTTCATATGATTTCTTTTTTAGTTTGATAACCTTAAAAGGGGATTGAATAGACAAAGACCACATGACTTTTCCATGTGCTAAAGGTTGACCCGTCCACCCACAGATAAAAAAGCTTTTTTCAAATAATTGCACACCTGCTCGAATTCCTCACTACAATGATGACAATTATACTTTCCATTACAGAACTAAATTTATTGATAAGCCCCAATTTTGAGCAATCATATCTATTTTTCTCAAACGCTATCATGACATATGGTCTTTTCATTATTAGGGAATATCTCATGCAAATGATTTGTTTTGTTATCGGTGTTTTTAGTACAAACGGAGCTCTCAAGATAGGCGGAAAAGGTGTAACCTAATTTAACTACCTAGGATGCTCCTCACATGGAGGTGGAGGTCTAGTATCCTGCTCACTTTACCAACTTTTAGCTTCCTACTAACCTATGTTCTTCAATTTAAGTGTTTTTCAAGGATGTGACCATCCTAATCTTTGGTTAAAGTGATTCTCTACGTGCAATAGAAACGAGACCTATCCTAAAAAAATTGAAGACAATCGTTTTGATGCATACCATGATCCAAGCATGTAATCTTTCTTTCGGAGAAATTAGTAATTGGAAGATTATGTGATGCCAGAAAACCCACACAAAATTTTTACATCATGGGTTGGGATAAGTGCAAAATTAATCCTTTACATTTTGGAGGAGCGGTCGAATGAATGCAGAAAGTTTATTTTGATCAGTTAAATCCTTAACATCAGACAAACATGTGATCAACTCCCAAATAAGATTGGCCATCCATACTCACGCAAAAGGGTGCCAATATGTCTCTCACAATGCTTTTTTTTTTTTTATAGTGCTGCATGGCCACAAAGTTGAAAGCCATGTGAGATTTTCAGCATTCAAAACTTACTAATGGTGAGCCTAAGGCTTGATTGCCCCCTTTTTTCATTAATATGGTAAGGATTCAATTGACTAACAGCCAGAACCTTAATAATTGATCGTGCGCTCATCGCACTGAAATTCTTTAGGATCTACAATTTGCAAATTCAGGATAAGGCGAAAGAGAGAGAGAAAAAAAAAAAGTAGAGAAGGGATACCCATTAGTTAGGGTTGGCTCATGGAACGAATTGACGGTACTGAGGAGAACAGTTGTTAGTTCCTTCCCGCTTTCTTCAACATTACTTTTTCCGTGCTTTATGCCATTGTGCAGGAGATAGACTACCAACCACTCCATCCCCTCTATTATCTCCTCCTCTCACATCTTATCCAATTCCTTCAAAAGGAAAGCAAAAATGATTTTCCGTTTTATCTTCTTGAGCCCAGAAAAGACAACTCTTGTAATGTGTTTTTTGTCGCATGGTGAATCTCTTTCCCTCTCTCTCGACGGTGGTTCTGTCAAGAAGGATTTGACCTTAAATCGGGTGAAAAATTACCAAGTAATGATAATTATCCTCTGTTCCATGGAGGAGAATCCCTATCTATAACTAAAACCCTCTTTGTCCCTTTGTTAATACTCATGAAAAGGAATGGCGGTCTCCCAAGTGGGTCATGAATCTTTTAGATTGAGCACTTATTTGGTTAACAAGGCAACGGATTCAAGGGCGCGAGTCCTGCTTGTTAACCATGTCTTTTTAAGACATATCATTGTCGTGTATTATTTATGGAAAAAATCGATCTTATTCATCAGAAAAACAAAAGAAGAAGAAGAAGAAGACAAAGATCATGCTCGTCTCTGGCAGACATCTGGTAGACGCTGGTAGCTAGCAACAACCACCATATTAATTCTGTGTCACCCTTCTGTTTGGATTTTGAAAAAGTCTCAAATAATATTTTGAAAAGGTCCTGATCTTTTCGTATAGGAAAAGTTCGACATGATACCACGGAAGTAAAATCAAAAGCAGTCTATTATATGCTGGAAGATAGTATATCGTTCGTTCATCTCTCTAACTGGTCATATTTCTGATTAACCTGTGATTTATGTACTCGCTATTAACCAGGAGTCAATACAAATTTAGAGAAAAGGGTAAAAGAGAGAGAAGGGGAGAGAGAACCATCAAAATTAATAGAGAGATTTCAACTAATGACCATCTCTTTCTCATCATTTACCCGCACAGTCATCCATCTTCTTCACCAAAACTCAGCTCCTATAATCCAGAACACCTGCCTTCAAGCCCAAGAAGTCATACCCGACACTAGTTTCACTCTCGATCACTCCAATACTGCAACTGCAGTTTTGGCTACTTTCCAACCCCAAATCGCACTCAAGACACAAATCACTTTTCCTACCAGTGAATCTCAAGATCGGATCGGGCTGATGCTGTTGATGGGAAGGAGGGCTGATTCTGAGCTCCAGATTCAAGTCAGGACACCTTTCTCGAGCCGACGACGCCGCGTCTGTCGACTCTTCTAATTTGCACACGAAACTGAGATCAGTGTTTTTCTTCATCTCTTTGATCTCCTTAGAATTAGCGGCAAAAGAAATGGTGGGCTCGTCATGGTGATCTTGTGCGGGTTCATTGATATGCCTGTGAGTGGCTGGATCGATGCCTCGGTTCAAAAGCTTCCTTCTTATGTGCGTGTTCCAGTAGTTCTTGATCTCATTGTCCGTCCTCCCTGGCAACCGCCCAGCAATGAGCGACCATCTGTGAGGAAAATCCCCAATAAACCATGTAGACAATAAGTATAAATATGCTAAAGAAGTTGATCCCTCAAGGAGATGATGAAGAAGGTACAAAATCTCTTAGGAGTGTTCGGTTTGATTTAAAGAGGAAAAAAGAAGTCGATCAATCTCTACGTGCTCAGCCCATATAGCAATCTTCTTATTATTAAAATGTTAGCTTTATGCCATGGGGGTTGAAGAGAATAATTGAGAACTACACTGGAGCTTACTTGTTACCAAGAAGGCTGTGTAGTTTGATGATGATCTCATCCTCTTCTTCGGTGAAGTTACCCCGCTTGAGATCAGGCCGCAGGTAATTGATCCACCGGAGGCGGCAGCTCTTGCCGCAGCGTAGGAGGCCGGCGGCCTTCGGGAGCGACCGCCAGCAACCCTCGCCGTGCGCTCTTATGTAGGCAATGAGCTTGTCGTCCTCCTCCTTTGTCCATGCACCTTTGTTTGTGTGAGCCTTCTCACAGCAAGGAGACCTTCCCATGTTGTCGTCGTCGATGATGATGATGGTGATGATGATGATTTTGAAGAGAGAGTGCAAAGAAAGAATCTCCCTAAGTTGGCCTAGAGAAAGTTTGCAACTAGGTGAGCTGTTTTTAACTGTGGTTCTATTAGTAGAAGAGACCAAGAATGGTGGAGAGAGAAAACATAATAGAGAGAACACAAGATTTCTTTCTTTCCTATTTCCCCTAATTTTTCCCTTTTGGTGTTGTACCGAAGAGAGAAAAGCCGGCCCGTTGTGAGGGCTCGACTTGAGATTTTATAATCTTGACTCTTTTGTGAGAGAGAGAGAGAGAGAGAGAGAGAGAGAGAGAGCTTCTAGATGAGAGTTGGTGAGACAGGTAGAAGGAGTGGCCGGTGACTCTCTCTCCCTCTCACCCCGTGATGATGGAATCACACAATCACATTGAATGAGCTGAGAAGAGTATTAATAAGTAATAACTGGAGGGTAACCTTTCAGGTAGGTGTAAAGCAAAGCTGTCTAAAGTGAGGGACCAAGTGTGCAATAATTGTGTGATCTCTCTCTCTCTCTCTCTCTCTCTCTCTCTCTCTCTCTCTCGCCTCACTTTGAACGACTTCATAAATAATTCAGTTAGCTCTCAAGATCACCCCCTAACTCACTGGACCAAATGTACGAGACTACATGACCCAACTCGAATAATTATATCATGTTGGTGGAACTAACACTTTTGGTGGGTTTCTTCAAAGGTGTACCATGTATTGTCCCTTTATGAGGCCGACTTAGCCCTAGTCCACCCCGTTCATTTCTTGAACTGAACGAACAGGAAGCAAACGTGGGATTGATGGGGTCTCCTCCTCTTCAGCTACTTGACAAAGCTCAGTGAGCTAAATTGTTTGGTGGTACATTCGTTAAATGACCCTTGAAAAGGATGAGTACAATTGGCGTGCGAAATAGATCTTCTAAGTTATTTGGGTAATCATAACTCGATATCATAGCAAATGATTTGCATTCGGCCGTCGAATAGGAGTCGACTGTGCTGCTTCACAAATCAATTTCGCATATCAATTTTAGAATAGGTGGTATGATTTTTGCACACTACAGCTCATGTGTATTACGTTTGTTGTTCTTGCACAAGTTATATTAGTCCCTAAATATGTGTTTCCCTACATCATTAATTAAGTGGTGGATGAAACATGAGTTTCTTCTCCCGCCTCGAGATACAAAGCTTTTGCACGTAAAAATTTCAACAAAACCTTTCCCCGATATTGCATATTGACCCAATAAGCTGATGACAGCTTCATTTGCTCAATGGATCGAATTATTCCTTTTGTTGCACTAAAAGACATGTGAACGTTTGTTAGCGACTATGCAAGGCTGTATAATATGATTAATGGAGCTTTTCACAAGGAAAATGACACTCTAGAACATGAATATGGTATTTTAGTTCGTTAGTTGTGGTGGCTCTTGGCAAGGAAACAAATTGTTTGGCTGCACTTTCGTGTACATATGTATTTTGGATCTCATTTCTGACAAAGTATGTCATATAGAGAGAGAGAGAGAGAGAGAGAGAGAGAGAGAGAGAGAGAGTTTCTAGAAGATGGAAACGAGGGGTTGATGAAAGGTAGTCAAGATATAGGGTCGTGATTGTGGCTTACCTTCCCCTTTTCTGATATTTCCTTTTCGTCAACTCCTTTTGGTTCAAGTTTGGGCCCCAAGACCCAAAACAAAGAAAAGAAAGAAAGAAGGCACAACTGCAAACAAATTGTATTTGTGGACACGCAATTTGAAAGGGAAACCCATCTCTAAAAGTAAGTTAGAAAAAATGAGGCCTCGCATAAAGCAAGGTTAAAAAATAGGGCCTCATATATAGTTTCATCCTACGGCTAAATTGGAAGAGAGAAATCCTCCAAGGTCAGAAATGGGGACTTGAGAAGTCAGTTTATACCCTTTTAATAGTGCAACAATTCATTCAATCAGCATGAAAGTTTGTTTTGCAACAAGCGTCTCTCTTCAAAATAATGGAATGCTCCACTTAAAATCTTAAATGAATAGTGAAAAGAGATTGCAAATTCAAATAATTTAGACAAATGAGTGAGATACTTTAAACTCTCTTATTATATGTAAGTCGAATTAAAGCGAACAAATTGAATTTGACAAGCGAGGATGCGTTAACAGGAGCAGTCTATCTCAATAGTATGGTAAGAGTTAAGGATGATTAGGAGAGGTTGTTTTCAAAGGGACGCAGATTGTTTTTCTGTTGAGTTATGATAAGCCTGAATTTTCACCTACCTTTTCACTCTTATCAGTTTCTCGCCTCAACTTGCCTTGCCGTTTATGATGTTAATTCCTCTTGACTGGTCCCTTCACTTCCTCATGCCTAAAAGGGCCCATCAAAAGCTTTTCCATGTTTAAGTGTCTCTTACTTTCCATTTCGCCAGTCCCTAAACGAGGATATTCGAGCTAAATTCACATGTAGGCGACCGAGAAAAACCGACGAGTTTTGTAGGGTTTCTGGTCATCAGATCTGAGGGTTGAGGATGAGATGCAGGTACACAGAGAGAGATCAAAACCTTTCGCCATGTATATACCTAGAGAAGTGGCATTAGCAAGACCTTTTGCGATATCTCCACACGATGAGTGGCCATTTCGACAGGTGGCTCTTGAATTATACTCGGCATGTATGATGAACTTACAAGATTACTGGATTCGAGAATCCCGGCATGAGGATCACATGGTCTTATTATCAGTTGAAACAAGCTGCGCATATGCAAACCCCACTGTATGATTGAAATGTCCTCTAACCTTACGGGTCCGTGTCCTCAAGTGAAGGATTCTAAGGCATTTGGTTCATAATGAGTTTCGAGGTATGTAGGAGTATACCCATCTCTGACTAAGACTACGTGATATCTTCATCTTCAGTAGTCGGTTGAAACCAGATTTGGTAAATTTAAGCTCTCATTTTTCAAATGTGTCCACCGTTGCCGTTCCTATAGGTCTCCATAAAAGCCAAAACTGATGCTTTTTAGTGGCTAACTTATACGGCTTAGGGTAATTTGGTGTGCATGTGTCAATTAGGCGTGGGACAAGACCAGGGAACTGTCCATGAACCCATACCCACTCCTCTCACTGTCCTCTCCAATAATGAGAGAGAAAGAGGGTGATGTTCAACAAGTGATGACTTTTTAGTTGCATCTTCTTCCATAAATGGGATAAGATAAAAATGATAGATTATCTTATCTCTGCAATCTCATTGCATCTTAGCCTTTAGATTATATGAATCCTACATCGAACTCACCAAATATCAAGTGCTTAGATACACGACATTCATATGCACTTCGTTTTTTTTTTTTTGGGTGAATATCATATGCACTTTGTTAACACAAAAAAAAGACCAACTTTTTATTATTATCAACTAGTAACAAACTGAGACAATAAACATTTCGTCGTGACAATCAACAACTCTAGGGTAAAATTATCAAACCAAACTCTTATGTATTCTCTCAGTTTTCATTTATTGATTTCCAGCATCTTTGTTTACATCTTTAAATTTAATTATTCTCGATCCTTATCACTTTCACTTCTAATCTAAATTTTTACTGAACTCGATTCAATAAAAACCAAAGATTTTGGGAAACAAGTGAATGATTAACCATCATGAAATCAAAGTCAGGCTGCGAGATAATCCGATTGGAGAACGAGTGAATACCCGAATCAAAATATTCTATCTTCTCAGATTCGTAGGCTAAGACTCTGATTGGGAAGGACTCTCGAGTTCACTGCTGGTGAAGTAAAACTACTTCTCTTCTTATTGGCAAAAAACCCATTGCCGATAGCCCTTCTGTCTCCCAAGAAAATCCTCCGTGAAAGAAACCTCACTTGCGGGCTCTCAGCTTTAATTTCTAAAGACAGGAACCTGCTTTGCCCTTTTAGGTCTTGAGCCTTTCTTTTTTCCCCCTCTCCCAATCTAACGTGGAAGCTGTTGGGTTTATTATTACATGGGCCGCCCAAGATGGGCCGAACCCGGCCCATGACCCAAAACAATTCAAATCTTCTTTAGTAGAAGATTTAGTAACCGCCGAGGAAAAAAATCTCTCGAATTTCTCTCTCTTTCTCTCCCCTAAGAACGAATGTACGTTTTTGAGCAATTTGCAAGAGACGCTTCTTCGGGCATCTTCGATTTCCTTGTCATGAGCGACAGATCTTCTGTGGACAACAGGTACGATTCGTGAGTTGTGATTGCACCTTTGATCAGCGATACAAGTTAGGGTGTTTTTTTTAATAATTTCCCCTGCGTTCTTCGGAATTGTTCGAAGATATAAAGGAATTTCGTATTCCGTCATTGGTATCAGAGCCGAATTACTTGTATTTCTGATGTTTAGACATTGTTCATTGTATATACATGTTAATTATGATTGAATTTTTTTTGATTAAGGCATGTTTAGGAGAGGTCAGTAAGTTCTAAGCCTTTTCTGAATTTTCTAGTTCGGAAAAAATGGATTTTTATTGCGTTTTAGGGTAGTACTCGAATAGACGGGCGTTTCGAGTGGTCGTACGCCCCGAACGGAGGCTGGGAAGGCCGCCGGAATGGCTCCGGCGCCGGCGTCGTCGAACTGTCAAAGGGCAGTTTAGAAACTGTTGCAGGTGGGCCGGATTTTGCGGCTTTGTGGGTGACGTGGGCGCAGACGTGGGCTGAGGCTCTGTTCGTGGGCCAAAGAAAAGAAAAAGGAAAAAAGGGGGTCGGATGGCCCATTGATAGAAAAAGGCCAGCGAGCTAGGCCAAAATTAAGAAGGAGATGGGCAGCCGCGAAGTGGGTCGGCTCGCGTGGCCCATGGCTTGCGAGCCAGGGGCTCGCGAGGTAGGCCCGGCTCACTTGTCTAGCCAGCCCGGTTGGTCCGGTTTGGCCGGTCTGGCTTTGGCCGGGTTCAGCCTCGCCCGACTTGGCTTCCGACCTGCTCGGATCCACTCTGCCCAACCCGTTCCACCTGACCCGGTTGACCCGGTTGACTCTGTTGATCGTTGACCGTTGACCGGACCGTTGATCGTTGACCCAAATTTTTTTTGAAACCTTGAATTTGTGTAATCCATTGATTGACTGTGTGTCATACGTGATTATTATATGAATTTGTGAATCCCTAATCTTTTCTGCATGTGTTGCAGGAAGGATGTCTCGTTTCATTCGTTCACCTCACATTGTATGAACTCTCAGGAAAATGGAAATTTTGCTGGAGAGTAAGGAAAAGCTGAGAAAGTCTCGCTGGAGAAAGGGGACGATCAAGGATCACATTATTAACGTCAACTGGCTTATCCAACAGGTCATTTGGATGGGTGACGTTTCAATGACTCATGACAACAACATGGCAATGGCATTTCCCTGCAAGCTCCCTCCTGTGTGGAGGAAGGTCCTTGACGAGATCAAGGAGGTTGTTTGGGCCATGACCTCCAAGAGTTGTTATGAGAGACTAGTCCTGGAGTTCCTGAGGGAGTACAAGCTGAGAGATGATGAGACCCTAGGCACCAAATCCACGAGGCAGGGACGATATCCGAGAAGGGTTCCTAGGTGTCGGATTTTCTTAGATTGTCTGATTAGGAAGTCCTTACCTGTTCTCATTAAGATGTGGCGCACATGAATTGAGTTTGGCCTGGATGCTTAATCTCTAGTGTGGTTAGGAGACTTGTCGTGTCTTGCTTCTGATTCCAGTTCTTTTTCTTCTGTTTGCTTAGTTGTTGCTGTTAGTTGCTGTTTTTCAGTTATTTCATTTCCTTTGTTTAGTTAGAAGTTTTTGTTCAAGGAAAAATTTTCTATTATTCTTGGTATTTGTGAATATCAGATTTTTTAAATATCATATTTGTGTTATGACACAATTATGTGGTATGTTCTCCTAGTTATAAGTAACTGGATGGAACTAGAAATCTTGCCTAGATGATTGTATCAGTGATAGTTTCAAATTAAGATTTTGTGATGATGATTGGATACGAAATGTATCCTTTCGAGTTCTTAACATAAAGTGAAATTGTTACTAATATAGTTAACTAGTATGAGATAATTGCATAAACGAAGATAAATAAAATGCTTGTGCTTATGTGTCTGCTAGACTTCGTGTTCAAACAATGGCATCAGCATCAAAGAACATTGTTGCTAAACTGAACAAGGGAGAAAAATTGAACGGCGATAATTTTGAGATTTGGAAGGATAAAAATCCAATATATGCTAGAAGAGCAGGAAGTCTTGGAGGCTTTAAACCTGATCATGCAAGAACCCGAGGATAGAAATACTGCCCAACACAAAAGGGCATGGAGAATCACGCTGTTGAGCAGCATGGAGAATGACCTGATGTGAGAATTTGGGCGTTTTGAGAACGCTAAGGATGTGTGAAGTGCATTGGCGCATAGATTTGGTCAGACGTCGGTCATCAGACTCAAGCAGCTCACCGTACGTTTTGACTCATACAATATGTCACATGGTCTGTCCATAAGGCAACATTTGAGGCGTATAGCCAATATGATATGTGAGCTGAAAGATGCAGGCCACATCTTAACAAATGAGCAGCAAGTGCATGCAGTAATTCGTTCGCTTCCTCATAACCTGGAGCACGTGAAGGTGCATCTAACCCACAACAAGAGCATCAAGACTTTTGAAGATGTTATGCGCCATTTGGAGCTGGAAGAGGACCGCCTCTTGGCAGCCAAGCCCGAATCCGATATTTACTATGCTAGATCAAGCTCACAAGGAGCTTCGGGTTTCAAGCGCAAGCGTCAAGGTGGGTTCAAAAGGTGGCCGAGGAAGAAGACGAATCCGTCAGAGAGGAAATCGAGAGAGGACCAATAGAATGATGTGAAGTGTCCCAAGAAGAAGCTGAACATTTCAAGGGTGAAGTGTTTCAACTGTGGCAAGAAGGATCACTTTGCTTGCGACTGCGTAACCCTTAATACATGTGAAAGTGTCACTTATGTATCTAGTTCTGTCTTTCTGTCTGAATCTCATCCTTTGTGGACTATAGATTCGGGAGCCACGGACCATATAGCGAAGGAAAGTGGGGCATTCGTGGAGTTCCGACGACTCCCACACGGAGCGAAGTACATATATGTAGGGAACAACTCCAGAGTTGAGGTGAAAGGGATTGGCACCTATTAGCTACAAATGTGTGGTGGTCGCATTTTGTTTCTACACGATATATTGTACACTCCTGAGATATGTTGGAATATGATTTCTGTGTTGGTTCTGGTTAAACTTGGTTTCAGTGTGAATTTTCATAATCATGGTGTAGATTTGTTCTTAGGAACAAGTTTGTATAGTTTTGGATATTTTCTTAATGATGTCATTGTCTTAGATGTTGAACACCATAGTATGAATGTGTGTTATTCCTTATTCACGTTTCCAAACTCTAGTAGTGATGATGTGAATGTGTGGCATGTCAAGCTTGGTTACATTAGCCAGCAGCGAATGAACAGATTAGCCAAAGAAGGCTTATTAGGCAATATTGAAAATGTCGATTTTCCTATTTGCGAGCATTGCCTGTCTGGAAAAACAACACGTAAGCCATTTGGAAAAGGAACTAGAGCTGAACTTCCGTTGCAATTAATCCATTCAGACGTCTGTGGTCATATGAGTGTTAGAGCGAGTCATGGGGCTGTTTATTTCATCACATTTATATATGATTTTACCCGATTTGGATATGTCTATTTGATTGCTCATAGGTCCGAAACTTTTGGTTGCTTCGTGAGATTCTTGAATTTGGTAGAAAATCAATTAGACAAGAAGGTGAATGCCTTAAGATCCGATCGAGGACGAGAATACTTATCTGATGAGTTCAGAAAGTTTTGTGATGAAAAAGTGATAGATAGATAGTTGTCTATTCCCTATACTCCGTAACATATTGGTGTTGCAGAAAGGAAATACAGAACCCTTTTAAAGATGATTAAGTCTATGATGTCACAAGCTAAGCTCCCAATCACTTTTTCGGGTGATGTTTTGTTGACTGTTGCTTTTATACTTAATCGAGTGCCTTTAAAATCAGTTCCTTCCACTCTATATGAGTTATGGAAATGACGAAAACCTAACTTAGGTTTTATGAAACTATGTGGTTGTGCCACTTATATTCATAAGCCATATCATAAATATGGCAAGTTAGGTCCCAGAGGAAAGAATGGTATTTTTATAAGATACTCAGAGCACTCAAAAAGATATGTATTTATAGGCGAGGAAGAAAGTGGGAGTTGTAACTAAGATCGAATCAATGGACGTCACATTCTTAGAGAATGATATTCCTAAAAAGGGCGAAATATGTGAAAATGTTTCCCTATTCGAGACTTTGGATATTGATGACAGAAACATAGATACTATTCCAGGTGGGAGTGAAATGAGCAGAAGGGAATTAGTTCCCGAACAATCTCAGATGGAACCACTTGATATGACAGCGCCACTGTCACCTGATCCAAGTGGGAGCAACGCGATTTTGAGGGAATCGCCCCCAATAAGACAAACGAGTCGTCGAAGAGTTCCCCGTCAATATTTTGATGTTGAGGGATGAAATAGAGGCAAGGAATGTATATAATGCTCTAAACGGCCCTGACAAAGACAAATGGATGAAAGTAATGGAAGAAAAGATGAAGTCTATGAGATCAAACCAAGTGTGAGAATTGGTTGATCTCTCTAAAGGACAAAAGGCTGTTGAAAACAAATGGGTTCTCAAGATAAAACGAACAGTTGCTGGCTCAATTGAGAGGTATAAGGCTCGCCTTGTGACATAAGGGTTTACTCAACGGAAAGGAATAGATTACGATGAGACATTTTCCCCTGTAGTGAGATTTACCTCTATTCGCCTTATATTAGCAATCGTAGCAAGTATGGATCTCGAATTATATCAGATGGATGTAAAAACTGCTTTTCTCAATTTGGATGTACTGCTGCCAGAAGCAATTTGGAGTTTCTTAAAACAGTCAAAGATTGGTTGAGCACCAATTTTGATATGAAAGATATGGGTGAAGCTGCGTAAATCCTTGGAGTTAAGATTTCAAGAGATCGTTTGAAGAGGTTGTTGTCTCTTTTGCAAGAGACCTATATAAATAAAATTCTTGAACGATTTCGCATGCAAGATTGCAAACCCATAGACACTCCTATTGCAAAAGGTGTTGAATTGAGCAAATGGCTTTGTCTTGAGACTTTTGAAGAAATGGAACAAATGAGACCTACTGTCGGGAGTTTGATGTACGCTATGACGTGTACAAGACTCGACATTTGTCATGAGGTTGGAATGGTTAGTAGATACCAATCTAATCCAGGTCAAGCACATTAGACCACCGTTAAGAGGATTCTCCGATATTTAAAGGGTACTATGGACTACTCTCTATGCTATCAAGGAAGAGATCTACACCTTGAAGGCTATAGTGATGCTGATTGGAGAGGAGATTTAGATGCAAGAATGTCTACCTCTGAATACACATTTTTACTGAATAATGGTGCCATATCATATAGCAGTAAGAAGTAGACATGCGTAGCTCAATCCACGATGGAGGCAGAATTCGTGGCTTTGTCAGCAATAATACAAGAGGGTGTTTGGTTGAGGAGATTCTTGGATCATCTAGGAGTCAGTAAAAGAGCTGCAAAACCATTGTTGATTCATTGTGATAACCAGACAACGATCTCCTACATAAAGGATCCTAAGTATCATGAAAAAACCAAACACATAGATATCAAATACAATTTTGTTAAAGACTTGATAGCACAATAGATTGTGAATGTACGGTACATATATACGCAAAGAATGGTTGCAGATCCTTTGACAAAGCCGACGACTAGAGATGTTTTTAGTGGTCATGTAAAATCTCTAGGTCTGCGTAGAGGCTGATATACTGAGTATATGTATTTCTCAAAATATTCACAATGAATGAGAATGTTGTCTTCATCACTAATCGTTATGTGATTGATGCAATGTTTATGCAAGTTAACACTTTGTGTGTTAAAGAAAGTATGTCGGAGAGATGAGATCAACCTACTCACACGGGTGATCGCCTCTATTTAAATACGTTGAATAGATATGAGACAGTTTAAGCTTGTTATCTTGGTGATAAATGAGAGCCCAAGCTTAAACAAGATTGTCGCCTGAACAAAAGGGTTAAGATGAGGTCACATTTCATTTGTGATCAAAAGTGACATTGACCATGTGATTCACTTTGTCTGTCTTTATGCCAGATGTGGGTTCAGATGAAAGTTTTGAAATAGTAGAGAATGAACTCAATTTTAGACATTATGTGTATCTAAAATATCATATGTACGGTATTATAAGGAAAGACATACGCTCCATAGGAAAGGAGAGAATACTGTAATACGTTTTTATATGACGTATGCATAGTCGACCAAAAGGAGATGGAAGAAGTTTTAATCTCAACTTTTTATGCCGTGTGAAACTCTGATGGAAAACGTTTCTCAACTAGTCCCCTTAAGACTCTAACCCATTCTCAAGATTCTTATTCGATTGTCGCTATCTTAAAATGTTGTCAATGGTCATGTGTGATTCAATCTAATGGGACATCTCTAGAAAATCGAGTTGGACTGGGAATAAGAGATTTGAGGAAAGAGGAAGATCAACTTAGTGTCGCATTATAGAGATTGTGTTCACATATCGGTTAGTTTTGATTGATGAGTTAATCATAATTGTGAATACAATACATCATTGATAAGAGATCGTGAAAGAGCAATGCAAATGTGGCTGTCTTTGATCTAGGGTACTGTATACTATATCTACTCTAAACCCGAATTTTTGAGCGGCTATACATTCCCAACGGATGTATATCAAATAGAGTTTTCAGAGTATACTGATCGCACGGATTATCTGTCCATATGAAAGTCGACAAGAGGTTAATGAAGCGTTCAGCCCATCGTGGGCGAGTGGGAGATTGTTGGGTTTATTATTAGATGGGCCGCCCAAGATGGGCCAAACCCGGCCCATGACCAAAAGCAATTCAAATCTTCTTTAGTAGAAGATTTAGTAACCGATGGGGAAAAGAATCTCTCGAATTTCTCTCTTTCTCTCCCCTAAGAACGAACATACGTTCTTGAGCAATTTGCAAGAGACACTTCTTCGGGCATCTTCGATTTCCTCGTCGTAAGTAGCAGATCTTCCGTGGACAATAGGTACAATTCGTGAGTCGTGATCGCACCTTTGATCAGTGATACAAGTTAAGGTATTTTTTTTAAATAAATTCCACTACATTCTTCGAAATTGTTCGAAGATATAAAGGAGTTTCGTATTCCGTCAGAAACCTTTTTACACCTCTGTTTAGTGTCTTCTCTCGCTCGTTATTGTTACTTTTATTCACTTGTTGTGGGAAATAAATCTATTTGCAGCTGAAAATTTTTCAAGAACATCATCACTAGTCTCGTCATTAGGATGATTAGGATGTGGTTTTATGACTTGGGATGATCATAAGCGAACCATCGATATGCCTATTAAATAGGGTAAGTCGGTTCGAAAACCATCTAAACCTAAACTAATCCATTTTTATGCATTACAATTTCGGTGATACATACCAAATCTATATTTGACCCAATCCGGGCTCTTTTTTTTTTAATGATTTTTCTCCTTCAATTGCGAGCTTGCGAAGAATGTACTCCAGAAGCCGTCTCACTGTCTTGCCAGACTTGGTGAGGAAGCTTGGGTACTTAGATCAGGTGAAGAGCTAGGACTTCACATGGCACATAAATTACATGGAGACATGAGTGAGCACCACGCTAACAAGCATGAATACTCGATCGGTTTAGGCTGGAAATAAGTCCATTTGTCTTAACTCATACTGACCTACTTATATTTTTATTTACCCGTATTCAACCTTACCCATTAAAACCCTTACCAATTGTCTCAACTTCTTCACTAGAATCAATTGGCCTGTGTTTATGTTAAGTTTTGTAAGACATAATTAAATTACAGTCTTTTTGGTTGATGAAATTGGCATTTGCTTCGTATTTTTGAAATGAAAATTATATCCGAAAGAAAATATTAACATTTTAACAAATAAATTGCTCGATTTTCACCTCAATGGTGTCTTCTTCAAGTAGAAATTGGTTTGCCTCAATGTTGGCTTCTTAAAATATGTTGAGTAAACCAAGTTAAAATATTCTTAAGAAAAAAACTTAAAATGTTTTTTTATATCAGTTTCATAAAATATATTAGAAACTCGGGGCATTAACGATGACAAGCAATGTCAGAAAATCTGACATTGTCCTCTGCCTTTTTTTTGCAGTCAAAATCGTCAACTGGCCTCTTCCTTCCTTTCTTTTCGGACTTTTCAACTTTTAATTTCACTCTTTTTACAGAAATGGATTGGAAAATCGATCTAGTTCATACCAACTCTAGCCCAAACTCATGTGAAGTTGTGAACTTCATTTTCTTTACTCATTCAGATCCGAAATTAAATTTTTTGGAAGCTCATATACTACCTGACCCATTGAAAATGAGCTAAATGGTGAATTTACAACCTAAATTGCCACCTTTAACCACTGATTACTAGACGACAAGCACTCAGGGTACCCTGTAATTTACTATAAAATTGGGTTACATCAAGTCAATTCCATCTATCATAAAGGATAATTAAGAAAAAAAGGCTAATTCACCTTGTTCGAGAGGAAACGGAGGACAATGTTAAATTGCATAAGGCTTTTGGAAGTTCTTTAATTTGGATTTTGCTATGTAAATTATGTCCTTGTATTATCGTTTTCATTGGGCTAAGTTGTCGATTGTGGGTGAAGCACTGTGGTTTCAAGGCATCATAAACACAAAGAAAAAAAAAGATATGTTTGCCCAGACCAAAATGAGTGCATAAGCACCAATGTAGAATGAAGAACCCCATGAAGCGTATTGGTTTTCAATGGATCAATGAGGAGTTGAATGATTGATGTGCAAGGGCGATGGAGAAATTGCATGGTTAAGGATGAGAGGAAAGAATAGAGAGGAAGGTAGGACAAGACAAATGGCAAATAGAAAATGATGAGAAGCAAAATTAAGGCGACAAAAACGTGGTCTATGCAGCTATGTGAGAGGTACTCAAAACTTCTGGCCTTGAATGATCAACGAGGACTTTGTGAAGTCCACTTGAGTGGAAGCAAAACAGGAAAAGGAGAATGGAGCCAGCATCCAATCTCAATAACACATTGCCTTTTCTAGATGGCCACTAGAATCAAGGCTTTGAACCCATTGTTAGGCTGATCTCGACCCATTTTCCTCGCTGATTTGCTCTCGTGCTTCTAAGGGCTAGCTGCATCTTGCCTGGATGGCTAATGTCTTCATGATCTCGGGACAACCGCCGTTGCTCTTGTCAAAGAGTGCTCTGTCAATGGGAACTTGGCAACTGGTTTTTCCCAAGCAATACTATTCAAAGAAAACCAAAGCACCCTGTTAAATCTATGAAGATTTATGCGTATCCATGTAAAATTTATTTTTACTCCTCGTTGATCCAAATTTTGCAGTCTTAAACAGACCAAGGCTTTCGGCTAAATATGCTATTGATGATTATATTTCCAGCAAAGTACATAACAAAAGAAATCGATTTCTTCCAACAGAATGGTCTAGTGTTTACTATTGGCATCGTCAGCTAAATGAGTACCTTGTTAGATCAATAAATTCATTGGCAATTAGAAATCAAACGGTTTAACGTTTTATCCAACCTTGATTCTAATGAACCAAACAATGTTTTCCCAAACTAATGAAAAGAAACTTCAACTTCAATGAGAAAGTCCATAGCATTGTTCTTAATATTCAAAAATTGGTGGGAGCGAGTTATACCTGTTCAACTACACTCTTGGAAATGGAAGAAGTGCATTTTCCAAGTGAAAAGCTTCCGCAGCTACCATATGGATCGCCGAAGCTTGCAAACTCAATAGCGACAATCTTCTTGTGGTTTGAGCACTTTAAGTTAGCCGTTGGCTTTGCAGCATTCGCAACGGGTGTAATGTGGCTATTCTTTCTTGCCCAAGACTTCACGTTGGGTGGATGGTTCTCAGAAATGAAGCTACAGATGGTATCTCTGTCCACAGTTAGAATCTCAATTGACTGAGGATTGCCTCCTTCTTCATCCAACACGACCAAGAGATTGTCACTTGGTTTGATGAAGGACCTCGGAATATGGTACCTGGCAACAAGCAAGTTTAGGAAGCTCATATATCTCTTTGCATGAGTTAGCTAAGGAGGTGGTGCACCAGTAAATACTCACTCTGATTGAGATGGTTGCAAAAGAGGAGTAAGGTAAGAATTCCAGAAGCGGCCAATACTTTTGCCGTTGACCCAAATCATTCCCTTGCCCAAGCCAGGAAGCCGGATAGCAACGGGATCGTTTCCTTCAGGAGCATGGAAGTATGCCTGCAATCAAGACGGTGCGGTTATGTACATTGTTCTTGACTAATCAAATTGACAGATAACTTTGAACAAGCTCCAAAAAACTCCAAGTGATGAGCAAAGAAACGCCTGATTAACACTACTGTGTTAAATCTCCAGGTGATGTCTTCAAAATAAATTTTCTATACCTTGTACCAAGTAAGAGCAGGGCCGTTTCCATTTGCCTTTTTCCACTGTACCCGGTGCGATCCTCCCTGTGTGTATGCACGGACTTTTTCCCCTTCCAAGCCAACCTTTAAATTTTCCAATTTAACCCCAATGATCACTTACGTCTTGATACCTTTTCCTCCCTATCTCATCCAAAGGACAATTCTTTCATTGTAAGATCGGTTTAGAAGTTTCTTTGGTACCTGATGCCCCCAGCCATTTATTGTTAGATCAAGCGTGCCAGTGTTCAAACCGAGGATTACCACCATACGAGGCCCAGCATATCTGTGCTCCATGTATGCTCCGCTATCCTGTGTCAACCAAAGAAGATATATTGACGCCAATTCTCAGTCGCTTTAAACTACGGTGCTACAAAAATGCTAGGTTCTTACAGGTAATCCAACTGTCATGCCCAACAAAGATATGTAATTGGTCCCTGGCTTCAAGTTTACAGGTTTCTGAAAGACGAAGCTCTTCTCAACGTGGCTTCCGTGGGCCGTTCCTGAGAGCCATTACAGTGTTCCACAATAAGTCAATGAAGATGAAGACAAACATAGCCACTAAGAATTTACCTACTCATCATTCTAATTACTTACCAATGTATTCGCCATTTACAAACGCCAGCATAGCATGGCCAAGACTTGCCACCCTCAGAACTGGAAGTATATCTTTACGCATTGGTAGATCACGTGGGCTTACCTCAATGCTGAGGTCACAATTACATGAATGTGTCACTTTTCTAGAGTGTAATAGAGTTGGCGATGCATTTAAGCAAATGAGTATTTGCTTTCTCGTACATCCATAACATGATCTTCAGAAGGCTAAGATGCTCAAGACCAACATACCTTGTCGTAAACCATGCGTAGTCTGTGGTGTCTTTTGTCATTCCGTAGTGCTCAGCCGGTATCTTAGAATCAATTGGTAATTTGGCAGGGTCTGGGATGGGTTCTTGGTACATTTCCCACTTAAGGTTGTCTGTGACCTTTGATCTGTGGTAGTTCCTTGCATTATGCTGTGATACAATCTGTTTTTTTGCAACAGAAAAATTTCTGTTAAGCTTTGAAGGATTACAAATGCAACCTAGAAGACCAAAACAAGCTAAATGGAGAGCTTTATTTGAACATAGTGATACACTGATAACCACTCATCCGATGAAAGAGCCAACGTTACCGTTTGTGTATTGTAAACCTGAGTCTTGCAATCAGGGAGGATGCTAATGGAATGAGGGGGCAAATAGAAACTTTCACCCCTGAACTCAGCGACTTGTGCCATTTGGGTGTTGTTATTAGTCAAGAAAGCAGCACAGACTTTGGTCCCTGGTATCTCGTAAGTTCGGGCCTGCATACAATAATTTGTCCAAGTTAATAGGCACGTTCCTTCTTCATCTTCTAAGACTTGAGTTTCATAATTACCTCAATGTCTGCTCCAAGGCGTTGTACGCTTGCGTTACCCCACAACAATGGCTTCCTACATAATCCCAAAGCCTTGTGCACGTCTCTGAGATGGCCCCATTTGGGTTCCCTCTGCAAACCTAAGTAAAAAACAGGGTTATTATGAAGGAAGCCTAGTCTATGAACATGGAGAAAGATTTCTTTTTCTTTTTTTTTGGTATGTCTACCGTATTCATCAAGAGGAGCTTCGTCATAATAGCGGGTGGTTGTGAAAACGGCACTAGTTCTGCCGAAATTTGTTCCCCCATGATACTGCATATATAGTTTATAGATAAATTATTGCAGGCGTGAATGCAATCAAAGCAAAGCAATTAACTTCTGATAATATGTTGGAAGGAAGTTCAAACATCCTCTTACCATGTAATAGTTGGTTAAAGACCCGTTCTTAGCAAAGAAGCGTGCAACGGAGAAAGCAATATCTTCTACTGATCTTTGGGATGGTGGATCTCCAAATACTCGATACCTGCAACCATTCAACATAGTTGAGAAAAGGGGGCATGTTAGCGTCAGTGTAAAGTGAGATGTTTGATACATCGGTACTTACTGAGCAGTCCAGTTCTCCGTCCAGAGAGTTGGCTTGTTTGGGCTGTTTGGGCCACTGAAAGTATCACCACAGTGCCTTCCGTTGCATGTATTAATCTGATAACACGTCCACTTTAAGAACAACAGAGAAGTGTAGCATACAAAAAAGTTTTCCTCTACTAGCAGGAGCCAACCTGTTTCCGTAAAAATGTTTCATCCATTTTACTCAGCTGACATGGAATTTCTAGATTGATTCATTCTCGAAAGATAGTATTTGTTATAATAAGGAATATATCATCCCCATACCACTGGACCGGGAGCATCCTTTTGCTTGCACATGATCCATGGAACTCCAATGTCAAGACCAAGAGCCATGTTTCCTGCCCATTGGACATACCGGGTTCCTAGCTCTTTATAAGCGAGTTGAATATGATTGTACTCGTTTTCAATCTGTATCACCAATAGCAAAAACCAGATGATTATGGAAACAAGAAAGAGCAGAAAATTCATGTAGAGCTCAAGGCGGGACAGTGCATGAAATTGTTGGCAAAATACCTGAGCCAGAATAATGGGACCTCCTTGGGAAGCAAACAATTTCTCTTCCTTCATCATGTCTATGATTTTCCTAACATACTTTTCCATGTGGTACTAAAAAGTGAAAGATTTGATCATATGAGTCAACCAGCAGAATTTACAACAATGTATATTCCGATCAGGAGATATATATCACCTTGAACGGTGCATTGTCCGAGCGGAATGTGATGTTTGGAACCTCCCTCAACCAATATGGAAGTCCTCTAAATAAGATTGAAATAATCGATGAGAGAGAGAGAGAGAGAGAGAGAGAGAGAGAGAGAGAGAGAGAGAGACAGAGACAGAGACAGACAGTAACAGAAACAGAATTGTACCCGTGATTCCATTCGGCCTGAATGAATGGCCCGACTCTAAGGGTGACGTACATGCCTTGCTCCCCAATCATCTTAATGAATTTCACCAGATCATTGTTTCCTTCGAAATTGAACTGCAGAAGAGATAGCGCTACGATTGCTTGATATTCATCGTTGACGTAATTTCATGTAATTAAGTTTATGTAACTTCCGGTCCAAATCACCTGGCCTTGAACAGGCTCGTGAGCATTCCAGAAGACATATGTCTGGATCACATTCAACCCTCCATTCTTTGCCTTCCTGATAAGGTCCGGCCACATCTGCACCCCGATTAAACAAGAAAGGGGAAGAAAATCCATTAAACTCCAAAAGGGATATACTTCAAACAAAAGGCGACTTCGATGTCAAAAGCGGTTACATCTGGGGTGCTCCGAGGGTAATGGATTGAGCCTGAGAAGAGCAACTCTCTCTTTCCATTGATGATCAGTGACCTCCCGTCATAAGTCACTCCCTGCAACTTGTTCCCGCTGTGCTCAGCTGCTGCCAACAACACCAAGGCGGACAGAAGCACAACGGTAACCAATAGGTCTGCCGTGGCTGACATTGTTCTAACAAGAGCCTGCAAACCGAATTTTGTATTGGTCCGAAGTACGTAGAACCCCGGAGACGAAGATCAGCAATGCGGAGCCTATTTGGATCCTCTCCCTTGCCAGGAGGAGGTGCCAACAGCTGCTTTTCGGCAAACACATGAGGGTAATAGTATAAGAGGATGGTCTCAGGCAAGTGTCGACGGTTGAGAGGAATGATCGGACGCTATATTGGTCGTTGTTGATCTTTGTACAGATCTTCTCTCTCTCTCTCTCTCTCTCTCTGTCTCTCTCTCTCTCTCTCTCGCTGGTTCTAACTCATCTTCTTATGGCTTCTTTTTGGGCCTCTCTCTCTCTCTCTCTCTCTCTCTCTCTCTCTCTCTCTCTCTCTCTTCTCTGTCCCTTCATGGAAGATCAGAAAGGTCTGAATAAGCAATACAACGGAAATTCGAAAATGGCGGGCCTTAAAGGTCTGACAAGGATCCTCCTTCTCTGGAAGGTCAAGCCAACGAGAGTGCTCCACGTCATGCAGCACATTATGCAATGTTCCCTTCTTGATCGTTTTGGTCAGCAAAGTTCATAGAAGTTCATGTTACGGGATAAAAGGAAGGAGGGGCTTTGTTGTGGTCCCTCAAACATCGATCCTCGTCGTACGTTAGTGTAGCCGAAATGATTGTGATCAAAATATAAGTTAATGACGTACAATCTATATACATTCTAATGATATAAGAATTAGGGTTTTTTTTTTTTTTTGAGATTGCTGGACGAATTCATCTCTCGCATTCATATGAAAGGCTCATTATCTATGTCAGCGTTAGAGAAATCACAATGACTTTCTCAATTGGGCCCCCTTATATTTGCATTTTTCTGGTATAAAGTTTGAAATTCTTAGATTGTTCGGACATGATCAACATGCTTATCATCTTACTTTTTTTCTTTTTTTTTTATCAAGTACTATACAAGATCAATTTTTGTGTGCTAAAATAAGTTCTCCTCCTAGTACGATCTAGCTTATAGGTCATGCCCCTCATGACCTAGGGATTTCTAACGATTTTATTGTTGGAACAATATGAAATTGATTATTGATGAGATTGAGCATGTTGATTGCTGGATAGAACGTTGCAAGCGTTGGGAAAAAGTATAAAAACAAGTCCAAAATTTGTTACATTAGTGCTAATTTGGTCATTAACCTTTCGGTTGACCTATTTAATCCTCAAATTTCTTTATTTATGACAATTTAGTCTATCAAACCAATTTTGATTGAAATCGCCGACATGGGCATTTTTTAATAATGTTTTGAAATTTTTTATAATTTTTTTTTCATTTCTTCATATTTTTTATGGAGGGCAAGGGCTGGCTAGAGTGGTTGACATCGTCTATGGCTGGTAACCCTCACTAGTGGCCAAGGGCTTGAGTGCCCTCTTTGTGGTCAGCAAATGCGTTGTGCCCCTCGTCCTCGCCCTCATCAAGTAAGTGTGTTGTTGGGTTTGGGCAAGGGTCCTCGGCCCTCACCCGTGGCTGGCGACCCTAGTTGGCTTTTCGCCCAAAAAAAGTGTTAGAAAGGAAAAAAAAAGAAGAGAAAAAGAAAAAAAATTCTAAATATCATTAATTATTGAAAAATCTCTACATCAGTGCTATGTAAACCCCCCACATTTTTTTAGTTAAAATTAATCGGATAGACTCAATTAGTACATATGAAAAATGTTTATAGCTGAATTAGCCTGACTAAAAGGTTTAATACTGAACACAAATACATTATGTTTATACTTTTTCGTACTTTTTTTGTAAGCTAAGAAGAGCCATAAAGACTTTAAGATGGCTTCATATATATATATATATATATATATATATATATATACACGAACTTCTATGCTAGGGGAGGATCTGGTTGCAGACCTGAGCTGGGATGGATGACTTACTCTAGTTTAGAGGAAGACTTTGAAGTATGTGGAAGATAGGAGGGTTCCAAATTTCTTTGCAATAGGACGGTAATCCATGCTCAAGACAAAGATATGGCATAAATAAAATACCAAATCTCTCCGTAATAATGTAGTAATCTGCACTCAAGACGAAGACATGATAATAAAATACCAAATCTCTTCATAATAGGGCAATAATCTGCACTCAAGACGGAGATATAGCAATATGCGATAATGTAAAATCATTTTGTTTCACGATAGGGCAGTAGTTCGCACACAAGATGAAGTTAGTGATGGGGGCAAAATGGTAAGAAGAAGTAATAATTATAATTTTTACCCAAAAATTGCATTATAAAAATATTATTACAAACATTCATAAGAAAATTATAAGTGCAATAAGGATCATAGAGCTTCTATAAGGTAGGGGTGCTTAACTCCCGAGCGGTTCTCGGTTCCCCTAAGAACCGGACTAGTGGAACCGATTCCCTATTATTTAGAACTGGGAATCGGACCAGACCGGACTATGCGGTCCAGTCCGATTTAGTTCCCGGGTGGGTAATTCATCATGTTTAAACTACGTCATGTTCTACTGTGATAAAACTAAGTATATTTGCTACTGTTCAGATTCATCTTGCTAGAGTTTAAGTTAGATCACTACTCTCCTGCATATGAATATCTTTGTTTACATAGTCCTTTTCGATATATTCTATTATTATTAATTGAGCAAGCAAGTCATCATGTTTATTAATTGATCTATTCTATTATTATTAAATTGTCTTCAATTAAGATTCTATTGGAGACATCGTTTAAGATCATCTCCAGTTCTATTTTAATAGAAAATTATTTGGCTCTGGACAAGCCTTTTACAAGTAGTGGCTAACTTCCGAGAATAAAGAGAATGCAACACTTTGAACTCCTCGTAGGCAAGAAACAACATTGAAGTCATCTTCTCTTTCTAATACTTCTTGTTCTAGAGAATGGTGTTATTTTTCTTTTTCACTCTAACTACAGGATAAACGGAGTTGTTTTTTTCAAAAGCTTTCAGTGGATAAATCAAACTATTGAAAACATAAACTATAGTTTATAACGTACCTATGGACATTATTACTAATAGTCTATGTTGGCAAAATCCTTTTCTATATGTTTTCCTAGCCATGATTATAATAAATAATCATATTATATATGATTTTTTATATTTTATTTTTTTAATAAATAAAAATAATTTTGGTCTGATCCCAGTGTGCGGTTCCACCCCTAGAACCGGGAACCGAACCATTCCATTTGGGAACTGCCTAGAATTGACCAGTCCAGACGGTTCCTGAGTGGACGATTTATAATGTTCACCCCTACTATAAGGTAGAAGAAAATTGGTAAGTGAAATTTTACTTACCGTGAAATTGATTGATTAAGAAAATCATAAAAATATAAATGATTTCCTAATGGTAGGAAAATCGTAAATTAAGAAGGTGATCTAGATAGATCAATAGAGGAAACATGAACGATTACTTAATGGTAGGAAAATCGTAAATCCAAAAGGTGATCTGGATAGATCGATAAGGGATTTGATCTCTTGTGGAAAAATAGATCAGTGAATATGGGTTCGATCGTCTGATGGCAAAGAGATCAGAATCTGAAAACAAAGGGATGGAAGAGTGAAAAAGGTTTCGAGAGAATGAATGTTTATAAAGAACTCACAATTTCGGCCCCCTTTTCCTCTTGCCTGAATTGGGTTAAATAGAGGCTGAATTGATACTGTGCAAAACAGTAAAAGATGAATCGTACTAAAGTGCACAAATACAATTTTTTCTGTAATAATGGGGGTATAACATCTTTTTCTTTTCAGATTTGGCATAATGTTGTCCCCAATAATAATTACAATTATTAAAAACATTGTTCTCTCTAGCATCCTATTTTCGGCCTTTTCTTGGATTCTTCCGAATCAGACTATTTGGCTTTTCTTCCTCCTAATCTGATGCTTCTTTCACAATTTGATGCCACAGGATATTGTAACAATCATCCTCATTAGTGTCTCCACTATGATGTGAATCACTTTTTGAGGAGCATGATTCGTCTACTTTAAGAGCTTGCTTGAGCAAATTGGTCAAATCTTGTGACGTCTTTGTCGCGGCAAGTTTTGATTATAAGAATCCTTTATCATGGAGAAAATGGGTAATGGTAGGAGGAACTTCTGAAATTGATTTAGCATTTTTAGCTATCCATTCAAGAATAGCCAGATGTTTTGCCTTATTCCAAGTTTTGAATTGGTCCCACCATTTAACCTGATATTTCCTAACGAAAATGAGGATTTTAGTATCTAGTTTCCTCCAAAAATCATAATGTCAAGATAATAACAAAGGGATTACAAAGTTGGAATGATATAATAATGGCTTTGGAAAAAAAATTTCTTGGAGTTTCGGAGAATAGCTTTCCATGAAGGAATCAAATCCCGGTTTAATCCTTGGATGGATAATTTCTGTTATTGGTCCAAATTCTTCCCCCAACGAATAAACTAGTAGGGTAATATTTGAGTGTTTAGATTATTCAGGAAAATTAACCAAGTGTATGTGCCTTTAGAATTCATGTGGAATGGGGCATTCCACCATGCTTGGCAATAATCAAAATAGGTGAATTGAGATTGAAAAAAAGGTTGTGCTTTAATGGTCTTAATTTGAAATTTAGAGAATTTGATGAGGGGTTGATACCGAGAGGAAAGGTGAATAACCCTTTTGATGCGAATCATTAAATAATTGGGATTTTGTCCTCCAAAATGTTTGAATGTTGCTGATTTAGTTTCTACTAGAATTCTTTCAAAATATCCATAGTTTTATGAGGATCATATGAAGTATAATAAAAATCTTCAGTTGACATTAATTTGGCTCACTCAAATGGATTTTTATCAAAAAATCCCTTTTCAATTGTGAATGTCAAGAACCGCCATGCTCCGCCTTTGGGCATGTGACGATCTCGAGTTCTTTTATCCTTAGACCATCAAAAAATCAAATGACGTTCCAGGTTTGTCGCGATTTTCTTAAACATCAGAGTTGCAACAATTAGTGTAGCGAAGGTGAAATAACTAACATAAATTATAGCCCGTCTCAAGAAATACATACATCCATTGGTAACCGTGCAAACTTACATAAACCTTCACACAACACCCCATCAGATACATCAGGACACGATTGGTCCGCTAAGCACCTCCCAAAGAAAACGATCGGAAGAGATGCCTAAACCGGCATCTATACAACCAAAAATACATCAAATAGGGAAAATGAGGGTGGTACAACAAAAGAGACTAAGGAAAGTCTACTCCTATTGACAAGTCTAAGTCAAGAGACCTAAGGGTCGATCATACTACCATCTGGAGGGTTCTCGACTCCAAGATCAGGGTTAGTAATCATAATGTCCATCCAGTGCCTCGTCATATTCCATGTGAAAGACTAGCGGGCCATCGACCTCACCCTCATAGCGCTTGATGTGTTGGTGGCATATTCATCTTCGGGTGATAGGTCCCTAATCCCACTCAGTAGTCTCTTTCTTTTCTATGACTCTCCCAGAATCAGTCTCGTACCTCTCAACAATCCCACCTCTATCTTCCGACTTCGGTGGTCGGACTCAGTCATCTTGGAGTCGCAACTCCTCAAATTCTTGGAATCGGTCATGGACCCACTGTGTGAACCCCTTCGCGTCTATCTCTTCCTGCAGCTCCTCTTTTGCGTCCTCTTCCAATGGCTCCTCCTCCTCTTCCAGTTCCTCCAAGTCCATCGGTTCCTCCCCCGGATCCATAATCGACCTCTAAAATTATTGGTGTTTGTGGTAGGGTAAAATACGAAAATATCTCAATGAGTAAACCCTAACACAAAACTAGGAACACTACTGCCTTAGGGTCCCTGTTGCGTTTCACCCTTCAATGATCATCTCAATTTCTCTTCCATCATTCAACTCTCATCTAGAGTTTAATCGTTTCTAACCCTTTCAATGAAACCCGAAACTTTATAGTTCTCATCCTCTATTTTCTATTTATGAGTCAACCAGTTCGTAACCAAGACTTGACACTAAACCCAACAACCAGTCAGTGGCAATTATCATATATAAATTAAATACGTAAAGGACATTTAAATAAATAAATAACCTTTAAATAAATAAATTGCACAATAATGAAGTAATGCATAGTTAAATAAATAAATTGTGTAATTAACAGCTCAAGACTGTCCACAATCGGCCTAAGACCCTAACTAAGTCTTCTCGGCTCGTCGTCGTTTTCCACGTTCAATGGTCCCCATTGTCGTCTTACCATCAAATTGGCTTATCGGCTATACCATCCATTCAAGTACCGTCGCCAAATCCATAGCACATTATCATCCCGTCTATCGATTCATTTAAACACCAAGTCCATGGCACACTATTCAATCTACTAATTTCATGGCACTGTTCAGTCATAATTGGACTAAATCATCAATTTAATTGATGATTTCTAATCAAACATTGCCACTTCGTTAATACCGTGTACCCGACTATAATTGGCCCCATCGTTCGTTCTTGTCATCAAGGCACTCATTGAATTCCATTAACCTCTAATCAACGATTAGCGCTCACAGGCCACCTAATCGGTCCTTTCCAATTACCATAGACAATTAATACTACGCGGTCCTCAAAGACCATAATCGTTTAATCACACAATTAGACCATCCAAATAATTTTCAATTAGGTCGCTGGCCTCTTAATCGATTACCATGTCGCCTTGTCATCGAAAGTCTATACTCGGCTATACTTAACCCTATTCATCTAAATACTCATGCCATTCGACTAATTCATCCAACTCATCCATTCATTCCTAATAAGTTTACTAAAGCAATAGCACGCCTAATAAAAGGTTAAAGTCCACTCACCGAATTGGTTTGTGAAACAACAGGCAGAGTCGAACCAAGTCGAGTTGAGCTGGTGGGAAGTGGTGGCGGGCAACGGAATGGCTTCAATTTGACGATGGCTCGTGAGCATGGGCCTAGATTGCTAGTCGGGTTGGAACCAGGTCGGCCTAGTTGGGTCAGACAACATCCAATCAGGTCGAGAGCTCTTTCTCTCTCCTCGAGCCGAGTTAGAGCTCATGGTCGGTCAAATCTGGAAGCCACCTTCCCTACAAACCCAACGGCACTGGCGGCGAGGGCTGGGGTGGCCTGAGTTGGCCGCAGCAACGCCACAAAGTCGATGAGTCACACGACCCTTGAATCCGGGAAAATGGGAGAAAGTCAAGTCCAAATTGGAGAGATTGGGACCAAACCGACCCAATCCAAGACTAGATCTAAGCTATAGGGACATCTAGGAACCCATTGATGGCCTCAATTTTGAATGGGTGGCATCGGAGTGGCAGGAATCCTAGATCTAGGGTTTCGAGACTTGGTTTGGGGCAAACTGAGCTCAAAACAAGAAATCGACAATCATAGTCAAAATCAACTTGAACGAAAGCCATAAAGGAGATATAGGAACTCCTAGGGACCCATTGCAACAAGTGGTGTAAGCCCTAGATCAAAGGATCGAAGGGACTCACCGTTTGAAGCTCGGTGGACGTTGTTGGGAACCAAGGGAAGGTTGAGCAGGGTGGCCTCCTTTCGGGGGCAACCGGCGGCGAGTCTGGGGAAACCAACGGTAGCTTCCATCGGCATTGTGATGGCGGCTTTACGAGCTTCACAATGGCACCAATTTTGAGAGGAATGGAGGTTTGGAACGGAAGCTACAGCTCGTTGAAGGGAGGGCCATGCTCGGGTTTGGGTGCAAGGAGCAGGTGGGAGCCGAGCCGTTTCTTGGCTTGCCAGCACCACATGGCTGCCTCTCGTTGGTCTAGAGGTGTGTCGGCAGGTCTGCAATGGTAGTGGGTGGGTGATGGGAGAGGGTGGCCGGTCGTTTAGCTAACGCGTGGCCTCCCGTCACCCTCCACGCCACCTGCTCAGCAGAATGCCGTATAGGCGAGCAGGGAGACCCTTCCTTGCGCGTGCTGTTGATTCGCCAAGTCGATCGAACCGGTCCTCACGTGGTCCGATTGGCTTGTCCTCCAGCTAGCCGGTCCTCAACGGTCAACTTTGACCGTTGACCAAAAGTCAACATTGGTTAAAAATTTCTAAATTTTCCCATAGGCTCAAAATTAACATCTTTTGGGGCCAAAATGCAAATATCTAAAAGTCGGGGGACCCAAAACTCGATTTTTGGAAGCCTGGAATCTCCCGTAACGAATTTTCGCGGTTTAGTTCGGAGAACTCCTTGGGGGCCAACGAGCCGCTAACCAAACCCTAAAATTCACACTATTGGGCCTCGAATTAAGGGGGTCAGAAGCGGGCTATTATAGTGAAAATATTTGAGAAATAGGTATTTTCAATAAATTTTGATTTAAGAGTAGATTTATCCATTGGGATAACTACTTTACTAGAAAATGTTGGTCTTACCTGAATCGATGAAATCTCCTTTTTCGGTTGAATTGGTCCATTGTAGGTTGGACAACCAATTGGAGGAGCTTAAGGACATCCTCATGCCATAAGGTACAAAAATCAAGTTGAACAATTGATGATTGTGTCTCGAATTTTTTAGCCTTATTGAAGGCTGTAGAGGATGAGGTGGAATCCTCTTTTGATCCAATTGTTAATGGTTTGTTTGAGTTTTGTGCTGCTTGTAGCCGTGTGCGAATGTCCGTGAGTCCTCGCTTGCCTTCTTCTTTTGATTTCCCCTTTTTAGAGGAGGATTTATCGGATTTGGGGGCATTGTCCATGTAGAAATTCTCTAGTTAGAAAATTAGGAAATGAATTCGAATAACTATTAATGAATTCAATGTCAAAATCAAAGAAAGAGATAATAACTTTATCAATTTTGATGTAATATTTTGAACATCTTTTTGTAAACATCTTTTGTAGATTTGCAATCAATGCGTAACAAAAATTTTTGGTTCAATAAATCACATTGGAATTTGGAAATGGAGAGAGCAATTGCAATAATTTCCTTTTGAATAGTAAAATAATTCTTTTGACAATCATTCCAATGTAATCAAACAAATTGAATAACTAATTCTTTGTTATCCTTTACTTGTTTCAAAATACCATCATAACCAAATTCAAAAGCATCGATTTCAATAATTTTGAATAAATGTGGGCCTGCTAAATGTAAACAAGGAATTTCTTGGTTTCCCTTTTAATTTGTTTCACAATATTAGTATACGTTTCATTCTATTCAATTCAAGTGGATTCTTTTTCAACCTCTTATACAATGGTTTGCATAAGATTCCAAGATTGGAAAAGAAATCTGCTACATAATTCAAATTTCAAAGAAATCTTTGCAATTGAGTTATATTATGAATCTCATCTGAAAATTATTCTGAGAACATGATGGAACGTTCAATTGGAATAATGGTACTCTGATGTATATAAGACCTAAAAAATGTATCTTTGTTTGGAAAAGAGTGAATTTTGTAAGTGATACAGCAAGTCCATTTTTCTTGGTTATATTAAAAAATTGTCCGATAAGCTTGAAATAATGATCAATGGATGCAGAATACACAAGAACATCATCAATGTAAACAAGAATGAAATTTGAAAATGGATTAAAAATGTCATTTATTATTCGTCGTAATTCTAAAGGAGCATTTTTTAATAAAAAATGTATAACATTCCATTCAAATTGCCAAAAAGGGATAGTGAATGCAGTTTTATACCTATTAGATTCTTGGATCTAGATTTGCTAGAATTCAAATTTTATGTCAACTTTTGAAAAAATCATGGAATTATAAAACCGATTCAATAAGTTCTTTTTATTAGGTATTGGGTACCTAATCCATTTAAGGACTTTGTTTAATGGTTTATAATTAATTACAAGACGCTCGCGTTTCAAGCTCTGCATTTTTATTTATATAAAAAGTTGAATTTGCTCTTCTTGATGAGCTTTTTATCAAGAAGATCTTTTTTTTTTTTGACAGAAATTCAATATTTCTTGATTCATTTGAGAGGGTCGAGCCTTGATTGGAATATCAATTTCAGAAAATTACGATTCATAAGGAAGATCAATAATATGGCTTTTTATATCCCAGAATGCATGGGAGAGTGGAACAAATGGAATTCTTTAAAAGATTTTCCAAGGAAGTTGAGTTTCAACTTTCTTGTGATTGAGATTCTCTTTAAGATAAAGGATAAGTTTCTCTTTATTCTCAAGGGATAAATTCATTAGAAGTCCTAAAAATCAACAAGTCTAGAAGGACTGTGTCGTAGAGAAAGTTCTCGGTACAGTCAAAATGAATGTTGTCCATGAGCGAGCTTGGAACAGAAGACCTAGCTCTTTCTGTCAGGCAGAATCAAACTCAAATTGGTGTCTTGGAGCCACTTTCGAGCCTTGGAATCCGCTGCAATCAAACTAGGGAAGATCAGAGCAGTGCTGTTTTTCGGCTAAGTAGAGGACATGATAGGGAAGCCCTAAAAAGGAGTTTCATCGACTTCAGATAGTGTCCATCAGCTAGTTGCAGGGAAACATCCTGCACTAAAGACAGACTGACTAACTAATACTTGGATCCTGCTAGAGTCTTCAACGTTCGTTTTGATTTTGAAGGGCTATAGATTCGCATCGAAGCGGTAGTTCAGGATTGGCCAAATTGAGGAACGGCTCACGAGCTTTGCATATGCTTCCCTCACTTATTCTTTGAGAAAAAACCGTGAGATTCCTTATTATAGTTCTCAAGGAGAGCGTTGTGCGTAGTGATGATAATATCACTCGAGCGTGTAAAGTGACATGGTTATATATCTATAGTGAGCTCCAGGGCTTTGTGGAGAGGCAAGTTCATCTATAAATGTTGTCAAGGTTAGAAGATTACGGATTCGGACCTCCTCTTAGGTTGTTAGAGCTGGGAAGTGGAGTAGACCGCGCGGACTTTGCCAAAACATTATAAATCTTGTTTGTATTTCTCTTACGCTCTTTAAAATTCCATTGACAGAGGACACTTGCCCTGTACTCTCTCGTGTCCTAACACTGTTTCATCACATGCACGGTGGCTTTGCACTTCCTCGCGAAAAAGTACTAAAATTTTCCAGTAGTGACAGATTCCCCCTCTCACTGTTATGTCCAGTCCACTTTCACATGAACATATGCCGATTGGATTACAATAAATAAAATCAGTTATTTAAAAAAACCAAAGACCCATATGATTATTATTCTAAAAAAAGTAGAGAACTTTTGTTATTTTTCATAAAAGAGAGTTATCTCTAACTTTATACTAATAGAAGGAAACTTCAGTGCCAAAAAAGGCTCTTCTATTTGAATGCACATGTTTCCTTCTCTTGCATCGTTCGAAACAATTCAAATTCTTGCAGCAACCCCGGCGACGGTGTCCTGCCAAGTCCAAGTGCAATAACATATCGAATCTTTAACAACGCAATTAAATGGAAACATGATATTTGTGTATCAACTAGACATTAGTTTTTTCTTTAGAGAAAAAAAGTATGGACCTAAATTAGGACTCGAGCTATAATTGCGTGCTCTTCTATGAGAAAAAGAAATTTTGTTCCAAAATTGATATCTGACCTAAAGTTGGTGCTATTTTGTAATAAAAAAAATTTGGAGAACCAAATTAAAGTTAGTGTTCTTTAAAAAGAATGTGGTCAATAAAAGAAAAGGCTTAAAGTCCATAGGACAATCCATCAGTATGGCTAAAAGAGAATTCATATCGAGCACAACATTAAGCAAAGTTTACACCATGGAAAAATATTATTATTTCGAAATAAATTCAATCTTTCAAATGTCAATTTCTCGTGCATACAAAATGGGTATGTACATTTAACAGTACCAACAAATGTCTCATTTTTTCTCATTATCATTCTAAATTGATTGAAAGAAAGGTCATACCATATTTACTTTGAAAAGTAATTATAAAGATACTAAAACATAGAATTAGAATAAACTTTCACAAACAATTGGAAATTTGATTTTTTTTCTTACAAAAAGAGTATTTGGTGTCCCGAAATAACGTCGAATAAAGTTAAAAATAATATTCTTTTGATTAATATGTCAATTTTTTTTTTCAGAGATGATTGTAAGATCTCAAAATATATAATGAAACGGGATAGAATATATGTATCAAATAACGAGTCACACGGTCATGGGCACTACGATGACCCTTCATTAACTTTTTTTTAATCCTTAATTCACATGAAATTGATCTATTTTTCCCAATTGGGAAACAAAAAAATGAAATTGGATGGACAAAATTGAAACGAAAATTAACATTGGGAAAGGGGAAGAAAAAAATTAATTGAGCTATATATCCATAAATGTCCATAGCTGGCAGGAGCAGTACCTCGCCATTCACCACTCTCTCTCTCTCACTCACCTATCTCTCTCTCTCTCTCCGAAGAAAATCTCTGAAAATTTTCGGAGTAACAGAAGCCTATCCTGTCCGAAAGTGGCTGGCTCGGGTGAGAATGAGCGCGTCGAGGTTCATAAAATGCGTCACGGTCGGCGACGGAGCTGTCGGCAAGACTTGCATGCTCATCTCCTACACCAGCAACACCTTTCCTACTGTAAGCGAAATTCTTCTTCCCCTTTTAATCGCATTATTGATTTTGTCCTTGCCTGCAGCAATTGGACTTAATTTGGTTGTGGGTTCAATCAGCGCGGTTTGGTGGCTGCATTTCTTTGTAATTTCCTTGTTCGGGTGTTCAGGAAGCGGGTGAAGTTGTTCAAATTTTGGGTTTGCTAGAGGGATTTGAAATTGATAACTTGTTGGGTCTCTTTAGGTTATTGTTTTTAGCGGCAAGTGCTTGTTTCTTGCTCCCAATCTCCACTAGTTCTTGGTGACAAAATGAGAGGAAAATAAGCAAGGTTTGGATTTTGATAATTTTTTTCTAGGTTTATGCTAACTTGTGTGCATTGGGGGAGTTTACTGCTTTTGTTGCGTAGGAATTTTGTTTCCGAAACTGCGCTTGTCATGTCTCTGTTTTCAGTCTTCTTTTTGGACTAGATCATGCAAGTTGGATGGTTGCTATGGCCATAGCTAAGGGGCTCGTTTTTCGCACAAAGCCTCATGTAGAGATATTGCTATTCATTCTCTCAATGGTAATGACTCTTTAGTCTTACCATTTGCAGTACTGACTATGAAATCAGATTTTATTGAGGAATCTTTTGATGGAGACCTGAGGATGTCTACAGAACTTCTCAGTGTTTGGCTTTTAATGATTATTATTTTTTGGTTCAAATTTCAAATACTCTCGCTGATTGACTGCTTTGCAAAGCGATATAGGTGTCCTTTGTTCTCTGTCATGGGGGTTGCTATTTGATGAATACTGGTGATTTGAAGCTATCTGGTATTGTAGTGTGGATCAGTCAGATCGTTTGCTAAAGGATTGTTTGCTGTGGTAGAAAGATCAATCTGTTAGTCTCGCACAAATTACTAGAGACTTATTGAACCAAGTTATCATATAGTAAGATGCCTTTGTAATTTGAAGGTAAACTATTTTTCTGGCTGGGATAATTTAACGAATTACATTATAGTTCTTACCATGGATTATATGCCTCATGCTTTGTTGTGTATCTAGAATGTTGTTCTTAGCTAGGGCATGAATTACACTTGATGAACTGACTGCTGGATGATGTACTCTGATCTGAGTTTAATTATAAATTTATCATTTGATCCTATCTATGATGATTATTGATCTGCACCTTGTTGAATTTAAGAGCTATCTTACGATTCTCATGTTATTTTACTCTGGAGCAGGATTATGTGCCAACTGTATTTGACAATTTTAGTGCAAACGTTGTTGTTGATGGAAGCACTGTTAATCTGGGGTTGTGGGACACTGCTGGTTGGCCCTCGATCTCTGATGATGAAATTTCCTTCACTATGTTTTGGCTGAGATCCATTTCTTCCTATTCTGACCGGGATGCCAATTTCCAATGCCACAGGCCAGGAAGATTACAATAGGTTGAGACCTTTAAGTTATCGTGGGGCAGATGTCTTCCTGCTTGCGTTCTCTCTCATAAGCAAGGCTAGCTATGAGAATGTTGCCAAAAAGGTAACTCTTGCCATCTTAAGTTCTTTTCTCAACCTCTGTATTCTCTATCTGCCTGCATGATCAGGCAACATTTGTTGATCTTATGTTTTTTCCCTTCAATGGTCAGTGGATTGCTGAGTTGCGGCATTATGCACCTGGTGTTCCAGTTATCCTTATCGGGACAAAGCTTGGTTAGAGTCTATGGCTTTCCCTTTATTCTTTTATTACTTTGTAGCAGATACAATACCCTTGTTGGTAGAATAATATGATATAATTCAGTTGTAGGCATCTAACTCAATGCCATATCATACATTGTCTTGAAATTGTAGTTTTGCTTGCATTAGTTATGTATTTAATCATTGTATGGAATTAACTGTTCTCACCTGATTTGCGACATACTATTGATCTTAAAATGAGTATAGCCTGCATGTCTTTCGTGGACCACTGAGCCAGTTCAACTGGTTAAATCAGGGCAATCTGGACCTGGTCCGGTTTTCTTAGAATTGGTTTTGGCCCTGTGAGCTGGTTAAAAATATTTACTAAAATCTGCTCGCTTCATTTCTGTATGAAAAGGATTTAGTTGCTGGTGATGAGTCTTGAATAAGCGACCTCAAGGATCAAGGGGGTGGTCCCTAGACATCCAATCTGGGCAACGATGATGTGCTTATCTGTTTTTTTCTTTCCCTTTGTTTTAAAATTCCAAAAACGTTATGAGATATTTCTGATATTGTGTTTCAAGAGTGCATTATGTTATGTTTATCGTACTTAATCTAATTAGTCACTTTAATTGACTAAAAAGCTCGACTGGTAGGATCAGTTGAACCACAAACCAATGCTTGCTTGGTTCTTGAACCATTTGGGTTTCAAAACAAAACTCTCTCTCTCTCTATCTCTCTCTCTCTCTCTCTCTCTCTCTCTCTCTCTCTCTCTCTCTCGCTTGCATGCGCACGCACTCATCCATGACAGTTTACTGATTAAAATCTATTTAGGTTGGAAATTCGACCTTGCTAATAGTTGAAAATTCGTGAATTTGTCTTTTCTACTTTAAGTAGTGGAAAAGTTTTTCAGGTTAAGTTTCCCTTGTGATCCTATTTCTTACATATCGCATGGAACTAATGAGTGTATTTGAGTATGACATGATGATACTGATTAATTAGGGCAACTAAAGCAAATAACTTGTATCAGATGAATACATTTAACTTTAAGAAGGGGACGTTCGGAGCAGAAAACCAGAATAGTTGTCACTGGAAAATATTGCAGTCCTGGGAGTTGAAACTATTAATAGGACTGAACCAAATTTTTGGTTTCTTACCAGCACCTTTTTATCTTCAAAATAAGAAATAAAAACGGGTGTGGTATCAGTTACAACAGCTCATTTTATGTTGCTGCAAAAAATTACTTTGTGAAGCTACGTTGAAATTAAGTACAGTTGCTTGTGATTCCATACGTTGTGGATATTCTCAATCTGAAAATATTTATGGTCCTTCGAATCAATTCTCTAGCTTTCTGCTTTGAAGGTGATCTTGGTTAGTGCATAGGCTCATGTGAGATTACCCACCTTAATAACTTGATCACTGTTCTCTATGTGTTGTTGAAAATAAGGTTAACTTGTAAAGTGGTTCCTCATCCATATGAACCTCCGTGCACAATACTTGTGTGGATAACTCGGAAGCAATTGTACTTTTTGTGTGATCTTGTTAGCTTTTTATGAGACAGCACCTTACGTTCACTTATCAATACTGATATTCCCTGTTAAATGAAACTGTAGTCTTGTTTATGCATCCCAAGCAACCTCTTTTTGTTCATTTCATGACATATATCATTTCTTACAGATCTACGAGATGATAAGCAGTTCTTCTTAGACCACCCTGGCGCCGTCCCCATTACCTCAGCCCAGGTACCCTTTATGCTCCCTTTAGATAGTTTCAACTTCAATTATTTATTGGTTGTTATCAACATCTTATGGACTTATTTTCGAATGAGCTTCACTGAAACATCTAAATTGTTTTCCATTTTGCAAGGGGGAGGAACTAAAGAAATTGATAGGGGCTGTTGCTTACATAGAATGCAGTTCAAAAACACAGCAGGTTATCTTCTGATTCCACTTACATTTGAAATTATTTACATGTTGGAAATATTGAATGATTTGTCATTTCCTTACCTGAGGTATGTTAATTTGGGATCACAGAACGTGAAAGCTGTGTTCGATGCTGCCATTAAGGTGGTCCTACAGCCGCCTAAAAAGAAGCGAAGGAAGAAGAGAAAGGCTCAAAAGGCATGCTCTATCTTATGAGTGCAGTGAGGGAGCAAGAAGACAGAAATTCTTTGTGGTATGGAAAAGTAATTAGTTACTGCAAAACAAGGAGAACACGAGTGATATTAATAGTCCTCATTGACAACCTAGGAAGACGTCGACAGAGCATTGCAGTTCTGCTTGCTGCACCTCATCTGTGGTCTAATATCATGATGAAGGGCTTACTTTAGCTGCAGGTAACTAGCAGAAAATTTCATAAAAGCTCTAGAGAGTTGTATTATTCTTCCTTTTGATTGATAAGTTAGCATATGCATCGTGCGTGTATGTTTCATTGTAAACTACTACTGGTGTGCATGTTGATGCACTTGTAGTCTTGTAGACATGGCCATCTGATTCTATTATCCAATCTGGTCTCTCTCTCTCTCTCTCTCTCTCTCTCTCTATAACATTAGGACCTATCTTTCTATCATCTCTAAGGCGCATGCCTCGGATCTTTTCTGTCTTGTGCTGTTGATTCGCCAATCCTGAAAATTTTAAAACACAGCTTGCTGGACGAGACATACTTTGGTAGCTGGAATTATGAAACTTGGGGTAGGTGCTTGAATTGCTCTTAAAGAAGAGGCACACAGAATCCAATTCTGAGAATGGGAAGGCCATTAAGTGCAAAGAGAATGTGTTGTGCATTTGACGGATGTAAAGGTGCACGATGTGAGGTCTATTTTTGAGATGTCAGAATCAATATTTGCCCTTTAATCTTCAAAGACAGATTAGAGTAATCCAAAGATTCTCAAGGGCTTACCATGAATTGTCTCTTCCTTGAGGGTCAAGGGATTGAGCCCTGACCCATGGATTGAGCCTTGACCGGCTCTGACAGAGATGGCTTTACTCAATCAGTTTGTGACAATTGGTGGGTTGTGCTTCAGCGGGCATCTAACGAAGCAACTCTTGCACTTGTGAATGGAATTAATGGATTCTTGAGGCATTTCCTCCTCTTTTCCTTGTTCTTTTCTTGCTTCGTCTAGAGCTATCCTATTTGTTACCTCTCTTCGCCCATTAAAAAAAAAACCACCAAGGTTCCAATTCTCTCAACCATGTGTGAAATAGGGATGCACAATAGAAGCACGATCTTGCCGGATGCGTAAGGGGGCGCCCATGTTTATGTCGGCGTGGCATCATTACAAGATTGCGGTCTCATTTGGCAATCAAATTGGTCCTGATCATGATGCTGATGAACTTAGGCCATACCTATCATGTTCATCAGATTTTAAATGCATGATTCCTGCCCCCATTTTCTTTCCTGCAAGAACTGATTCTTTCCCCACTCATCTTCCTTTCAAAAGGAATCATCCAGCCGATCTTTCCCATTTGCTTCCCCTCTCCTTCCTCTCCACCACCTCAAATTCCTCCATTATATACGCCACCATCTTCCCCTTTGGCAATGCAAACGGCATAGAGCTACATATCATTGACTTATCACAAACCCCTTTCCCCTTCAGTTCACTTCTTCTTCACCTCGTAACATAATTGGTTCAATGGCATCCAAAAGAATCGTCAAGGAGCTCAAGGACTTGCAAAGAGACCCCCCTTCTTCTTGCAGTGCAGGTACAGGAACGTACAGGACATGATCAAATCGGGGATCTATGCTCGAAAACATATTCTACCTTGCCCCCACAAAAGCAAAAGCAAAATCTTTTTTATACAATTGCTTGAGTTGTGTATTTCAGGTCCTGTGGGTGAGGACATGTTTCATTGGCAAGCAACCATAATCGGCCCAAACGATAGTCCTTATGCTGGTGGAGTCTTCCTTGTGGCCATCCATTTCCCACCTGATTATCCTTTCAAGCCTCCAAAGGTGCAAAAATCAGGCCAAATTATTCTTTTCTTGGGTAAATTCTTAATTCAGACCCAAGAGTTTCTTGAATTAACTTGGAGGGAAACTTTGCAGGTTGCTTTCAAGACCAAGGTGTTCCATCCAAATATCAATAGCAATGGGAATATATGCTTGGACATCCTCAAGGAACAGTGGAGCCCTGCCCTTACAATCTCCAAGGTAAATCCGATACGCAGTCGAAGAATTTGTTCGCGACCTACCGATTCTTGGTCAATCTGTACCAATATACAAGCGATTCTCACAGGTGCTGTTATCCATATGCTCGTTGCTCACGGATCCGAACCCCGACGACCCGCTCGTTCCGGAGATTGCCCACATGTGCAGGACGGACAAAGTTAAGTATGACTCGACGGCTCGCAATTGGACCCATAAGTATGCCATGGGTTGAGACAGAAATATAATGCACTCTGAGATCTAAACTAAAGTCCTTGTTATGCTCCAACAGATTCAATTCATCACCACCCTTCACCCAAAAGAAAATATGTTGTCCAGAAGTGTATGATTGTAATTTGAAAAAACCTCTGAAATAAAACTTGGTGGGGAGGCTTTTCAATTGTTGAACACATTATCCCTACTCTCTGTATGCACTATTCTACGCTATAAGTTCAGCAGATGTCAATCGCATTCTGGAAATAACGTTATCATAATTTAAGTAAAATTCAACAATCGTTGGCTCGGAAAAGTCTCCATCCACAATTTGATGCAGAAAGAACCTACTCGAATCAATCACGTTGAAGTTGAGGAGCCGCGCTTAAACTTTAAAAGTTATTGGTCCTGATTTTACAAACTCCGTACGATGCCAATATTGAAAGTTTTGAGTTCAAATCTTCTCAAATCACCGTTGACTTCTCTATATTTGCTCGGATGCTAATCCTAGGTGAATTAAGGCTTCTTGAGATCGTCGAGGTTTCACGCATACACAACTAGGAAATACACACGTGTTGCCCGCGTGTCAAAGATAAAAAGAGGATTGAAATCATGCTGTACATAATTATATTTTCTCGTGTTCACATGAATAAGTCTAGCATCTCAACCGTCCATTCTGAAGATAGGATTAAAATACCTTCGTCATCAAACTGAAAGAAGACATTCACAAGAATCGCGACACCTTCTTGATAATGATGGTGTCCGAAAACTTCTTGTTGGGTCGTAATTTTATTTCATTTCAGGAGCTTATCTTCAATGGGCATCTTCATTATTCGCGGTCCTCGATTATTTTGCGATGGCCGAATTGACTTATGAAGATCTTCTCGATGAACATTAGCCACTAATTAGCCTCGTGATGTATCCTTATCGTAACGTAAGGATTGCTTGATTGGGATGATGTTTGGCCAAATCATTTGATTGCCGATCTTCACAATCTGGACTCCATAGTCAATGATGGCGACCCAAGTCAGTTTTGGCGACGGTATACGGTGGCTAGAAGCTTTCCCGACCAGGCCCTCACGACCAACTCCCGTCGACAAAACTACCTTCCGTCGCCAAGGCGAGCGATCGGACATTGCCTTCTCCTGAAATTTAATCCGCCACCGAAGAATTATCGAGAAAGTCCTAAACCTATTGTATTTGTATCGATTCAGTTATAAATCTTTCGATTTGATCTATTTAATTCCAAACATTTTGAGGATTTATCAATTTATTATTAAACCTTTTAGTTGGACCAATTTAGTCCTATACCTTTTGATGGTTTTTCAACTTGATTCTTCCAGCCAATTATTCTGAATTTTTTTTATTTTTTTATCCTTTTCCTTTTTATTATTTTCATATTTTTTTTCCAACCCTAGATCAGCAAAGTCGCCAGCCGAGCCGAGCCGAGTCCAAATCCAAGTAAGGGCCTAATGCCTTGGCCTATGGGTGGGGAAGGTAGGTCGATTGCCTTATCTATCCAACATGGAAAAAAAAAAAAGTAACCACATAAGATTCTGCCACGTAGAAGGGACAACGTCGACTACATTGTCATGAGAATGATATCTAAATTGGCAAATTTTCAAAATGCCCGTGATTAAATTAGTCAAATTGAATGGTTTATGATTAAATTAATCCACAAGTGTAATAAGCTTAGGCATTTTCCGGTAATTTCCTCAACAAACTTTGATATCGTGCCCACATTCATTCCAATTTTTAATTTGACTGATTAGCAAGAAGAGACCGATGATGAACAAATCCGAGTTGGGGTCGGGATTCATAGTTCAGATGACGAGGCCAAACTCTTGGAAACCTGTACACCAAGAATCCAAGAAGTAGGTTTTTTTTTTTTTTCTCTAGGCAACTCCATGATGCGTAAGCCCTAGGGAACTCATCGATGCTTAAGTTAGAGAATGCGTGCGTTGGAAGGAGGAGGAGCAAGAGGGAGGCGGTGGAGTACAATTAGCGGTCTATCCGCAAGTGTCCATGACTTGCCTTGTAAGTAGGGTTGGTCCTCTCTTTTGGCCGTACAAAGTGTTCATGTCAAAGCACACAATTCATTCAAGACTTTGGGGCATTATCATTCAATCTTCTAGGCTTTTGATGTGAAATTTATGGGCCTTGGCTCTTGGTCTAAGCTTGCTAATCCAAATGGAATTTGGGTACCGCAAAGAGTAGACTTTGGCTTTTCGACCTTAGACTTTTGAAAGTCTAGACGGAACTCACACTTTAACTTTTATTTACTCCGAGATAAATTTCTTGAAATACTCGTAAATTAACTTGTTAAATTGCTTATAAATTTTCCGTAAGTGTTCGAGATTTAAATAGTTTTCCTTTTCTTTTCTTTCGAATTCCGGAGGTAAAGTTAAAAGTAGGATCATAGAAGAAGTTCAAGGCCCTTCTCGTCCATTGCCATGTCATTCAGTCTTTTATTACATAAATAAATTCCATTGGCCAAAAAAGAAAAGAGCCAAAACACGATTTCTTCTTTCATTTTCTCTCTCTTATTTTGAATGGTCAATGTTTGTGCATCTCTGCAACTTCCTGTTCTGTCAGCATCAGCATGAATTTCGTGGTTTGCCTCGCCTCTGTCGATCTAGATCTTCTTTAATTGCATATAGTCACGCATTCACATGCAGGAGACCGGGGCTGATCACTTTTCAAGAGGCTCGAATTCCCGACAATGTATAAGTATGCACATCCATATCAACTTTACTCACGGACCGACGCCAGACATGACGCCATCGGAACACATGCATTGCATCGGTCCGTGTCATGCAATGAACATCTCGTACGGACTCTCTCACGAATATTCAAACCAGGACGCGTTTTCTGTCATGTTCACTGATAAAGTATCATCGTACCAGGATTAACGTACGTGGTACGATGATACTTATCAGACTGGGCATGTCTTGGTTAGGATTTAGAAGACAGGAAAACCGTTTATGATTTGCATCTCAGCTGCACATAAGTATAACATCTCAATATTATTTGTCAAAATAAGTTCTTGCACTGTCTGTCTAATACAAACAAGGACCGAATGTACTAAATGGAATCTATCACGACGGTTGATTATGCAAGTCTTATGTTGGAGATACCGATTAGTCTCATGAAAACCACAGTTGCAGTGGCCCTCAGAAATCAGATCTAGATGGGAGTTTCCCGATCACATCTCTTTGAGTGGTAATCTAAAAGGGACGGGCATGAATATTACGGGTTTCTACTTTTCTCTATTCTAATTGATGGGACTTATTTCAATCATAACTTATATTAGATGATTTCGAGTTGTGAACACCAAGCATAGGTAAACTTTAACTGAATACAAACATGGTGATGTCTATGCTGATGATCAATCCGTGAGGAGCCTGGTTGGACGAAAACTTTTTCTGCGCTATTGCGTTTGGAAGTGAGCTTCCTGGAAGGCAGAGTAAGTCAACAATATCTTTTATAACGGCAGGTGTTCTAGGGTTTGCTTTTCGATTAGGGAAAAGGAAGACCTTAAATTGGAAACAAAAGCCTAACAAGACAAAAGAGTAACGCTCCCTACGGACTGCAAAGGAGATAACGTGACTGACCGACGTTGGCCTCCTACTGGTGAAAGGCAGGCCATGCATGCCATGCACACAGTCAAAGTAAGTAATTGCACGGGACGCACCCCAAAGCCTTTTCTTTTCGTTCTTTTTCTTTTTCTCTTTTCGTTTTCCTTGTTATTTATGAGGACATAAATGTTGAAGATCCCACCAAACAGTGAGACACTTCACATGACTTGGGTAGATCAGCACCATGCTGCGTATGTGACAGTCTACTCCCTTTTCTTTTAAGTTACGTAGCTTGTCCTCAAGCAGTCAAGCACTGAGTATCCCCTGAAAGATACTATAGTATTTCAAATTTAACGGACCGTTTGGTTCCGGTATAGAATAAGGCAAGAATGGAATGGCTATTTTAATGTGAATAGAATAGACTGAGATCAGGAATGGAATAGTAAATTCCATAGTTTAGCTTGGACAATGGATGCTGCTAATTGCATGACTATGACCTTGTTTGGTTGGCCAGAATTGCATTAGGAACAAGTTAAAACTAATTCTGAAAAAAAAAACCGATATACACTTAAACGAGGAATAACCGAAATACTACAAAAAAAAATTCACATACACTCGAAGCATATGAACCGACTTCACATCAAATATGAGGTCATGTGGGTTTGACATGCATCCGCACTCTTTGATTATTAAGATAGAGTGGGCTCACATGATTTAGATGCATAGGAGAACTTTTCTACCTCTAGTACGTCAACCCATACCTTTAAACTAATATTGGTTCACAATAAAAGTTTTTTTTTTCTTTTGCTAGTTCAAATAGTAAGATCTTTTAGCAAGATATTCAGCAAGTGTATGTGAAGAATATTTATGTTTTGAGCAAAACCGTCGTAGACTTACAAAAAAAAAAAAAAAAAGCTAGAGCGACTCAGAAGCTTTCAATCAACTGGTTAACAAGCCAACATACTGACAAGAAATGATACGTAATCCACAGCATTGGCTTATATATCTGCTGATCCGCCCGCAATCGTGCTGACACTCCCTTTATTAAAACCTCAATTATATGAAGGGATTGAGAGCATAGCGACAAACCAGTAATGTTTGGTGGGAGGTGGGTCGCCATCCCATGGACCATCACTTTATAGATTTTCATGAACACATGCACGTCTCCTGGATCACCATGTGAACCAGGCTCTTTGATAAAGATAGAATCGAGATTCTCCTTGTACTCCGCTCCGTATTCAGCGGTTCTCAGTGTAATATCATTGCTTGCGCTGACGAACCACCTCCAGATCAGAACAAACAGATGAGGCTCGCTTCACCGAGCAAGGACAAAACACGGGACAGAGAAGGCAGCTAGAGTCTTGTGAACATGAAGACCCACGCACGACTTTTCCTTTCATTAACTCAGTCAGACAGTCCCCTGGATGAAGGTAAAACGGGGATCTGTTGGTTTTGTTTTCTTTTTGGCCTTTTCTTTTGGGCATCTTTTCTGGAATTTTTCAGCTGAGGCTCCATTATGTGACGCTGCCAGAAATTTAGGGCATTGAAACGGTCCATTGAAGTCTCTGTCACGCACATCACAAAGCCTGGACTTCTATTTTTTAATTGGCGGGTCACTAGGTCAGACTTTAATAGTGGTGGGACTCTAGAGAAGATTAGATTATTATTCACGTTTATGAGCCTTTGGTGTTCTCGTAATACTACGAACTGACCCGTCTCTCTCTCTCTCTCTCTCTCTCTCTCTCTCTCTCTTCTAAACCCAACGTCTCGTCTCTATCATCAAGCCGACCCTGAAGCATTGCATACGGCAGAATCTTGAGCGCACCCACTTTTTTCTTGGAAAGATGATTATGCTATTATCATGATATCTGACGTAAAGAAAGAGTATATGTACCTACCCTACCAAGGAATTCAGTATTCTATTTTTCTTTAAAGATGCATAAATATTGTTTTTGAAGAACGTAATACCGTCTGTAGAGTCAGAAAGACACATTTGGTTATACTTTAGTGCTGCAGATCATAAGAAAACAATTATCAGGTGATCCAATAATCTATTTAGTCATCACCTTTCTCAGATATTCAGATATATGTGTTGGGGGGCGCACCCTTATGTCCTCGTGGAATGGAGCATAATAATTTGATCCTGGCCTGATAACTTCATTGTCAATTTAAGGAATGCGAGCAGCGAGAGGCCCCTCAACAAAGATTATTTAATCGGCTTGAAGAGGCCAAGGCACTGAGGCAACACGAGCAGAAAAACATTGGAAACTGTAAAATGCCGATAAACAAATAGCTCTAGCCAATAGGGGAGGGTGGTCAAGAAGCTCAACGAGTCATGTGCATGCGATGCTACATAACCCAACACTAACTGCACTGTTGGGGAGCGAGAGATGTCAGAAGTTGTGTCCACTTTTCTTGCCAAAAGAGCAAAGACAAGTGGTGGTACAGAGAGAGAGAGAGAGAGAGAGAGAGAGAGAGAGAGAGAGAGAGAAAGACTTCGAGAATAATAATGAATGAACTTTCGGGCGGTGCTGGTGTATTTGATTCTTGGCCCTATCCATCGAGGGCTTTAATAATAGTCCCCACGCAGAGTCCCGCACCTAGAGGCTTCTTTTAGCTTTTAGTCAATGTGGACAGACCAGAGAGGTGTGGATGTTGATGTTGGGTGTGTCCTGGTGTTTGGCATTGGTATGTGTTCACATGGAAAGCACCCACACAGACAACGCCCATTCCTCTTCTTGGGCAGATGATGAACCGTCCCAAGCGGAAAAGGACAGACTCTTTTCTGTAGGTTCCCATGCCTGTGTGGGCATCACATGGGCCACCACCACCCACCCCCACCACCACCTCTCTCCCAAGTCTCTTTTCTCTCCTGCTCCTTTTTCCGGTGCCAACGGAAGAAACTTTTTGTTCCTCTTCTTTCTTTCTTCCAAACGTCATCACCACTTCTGTGTGAACATATCGTTGTTATAAACATTGTCGGCTCGAACCAATTTCAATCTAATACAGGGGATGACAACAATGTTTGTCCTGGAACTTTCGTACGATGTGCAGTATCATTCACAACGCATGAGAGAGAGGAGCATAAGTGGTGGCAGTAGTTCGTCCGACGACTGTGGCTGCACCATGGTAGGGGGCGGCAAAATGATGTTTTCCACAATTAATGTAGGGAAGAAGAAGAAGAAAAAGAAGTACATGATGTAAGAAACAAAAAAGAGCGGAAGGAATAAACTGAGGAAAAAAAAATTATGAGGGTACCTCTCACTATTATGCGTGCGATGATACTACCTTTAAAATTATTGACCTCAAATTTAGAGAGTCCCGACCCATTGAAAATCGTGATGTTAAACACCAATTGACGATGCTATTTGTAAAGTATAATTAATTTCAGAAAGAATGTATATCTGACATCAACTTACGCCGTCCATGTACTTTGAAAAGATTTTGCTGGAAATAAGTTTCTGGATTGATAAATTATTAACTCACGATAGAAGAGACTACTAAAGAGGTGCATAATCGTGATAACTTTTCATTGTGGAGCGATGTTGGAGGTGGTAACTAAGTAGCTATCGACTTGCATTGTTTGTGTGTAAATTTAAACTACATTACAAAGAATAGCTTCTATTATATTTCGAAAGAAGTTTCCAGATTGATCAATTATTAACTTGCAAAATGGAAGGGACTATCAAAGCTGCGGATGGTTGCGCTGCCTTTGCTTTTGAGGAGCAATGCTGGAGGTAGCAACTAAGTAGCTATCGAAGTGCCGAAAGCGATGGCAATTCATCAGTAGTGGAGGTAGCAGCATTGGTGGATTGTAGGCACCAATAGCACTGATGATGACGAGGGAATTGGCTCGAAAATGAACGGTAGAGGTTGAGATTGTTGTCTACATGAATATCGAGAGATGGCCTTGCTTTCGAAAAGACGCAAATCGCTTAGTTTATCTATTAGTAAAAAGGTTGCATCAGTGGTAATCGCCACAAATCGGAAGCAGCTAGTTGGGAAATGAGTGATAGAGATTGAGATTGTAGGGTTAGTGGATTTTTGGTAGACGACTTTTGCTTGCTAAGAGGACTATGGAAGATGCTCAACTTTTTATTTAAATTAAGTTTAGATTTTGGGAAGAGATTGCGAGGAGGTTTCCTCTCCAGATCTCTTTACTTTGTAAGAGGATTAGCGCTGCGCGGAAATAGCATCAGAAGGCGGAAGAAGCACGGATCTTATGAGAGAAGGAGAGGCAATTCTACTAACCCAAATGTCAGCATCCAGCTAAGGAGAGTTTTAATTGTTTGATTGCAAAAATCCCAAAGTTAAATGTCAAAGTTCCTAAGGGTGGAAGCACATATGCCCAAATTGTATGAACAAATGGGGCACTAATAGTAAGAAAGCTAGAACGATTAATGAATAGGATCATAGGACATGGGACTCTTAGTAGAGGCGCATCAACAATGACTAATTTGTCGAGTGAAGAGAGGATGCGGACCAACAATGACTTATTACATGTCGTGTGGATGTCAAGGCGAGTTACCATGGCCAGGAGGACATAAGCAAAATATTTACATCGACCATAAATTATGTGCTATATTTTTCCCAAATCAATAAAACACTTTTGTTTTTTGTTTTTTTTTTTTGCCCTATCTTTTTTGGGTGAATTTTTGTTTTTTTTGCCCTATCTTTTTCGGGTGACTGTAGTTGGTGTGGAAGTTGGATCTCCGAATCCGGCTGACATTATACAAATAACGCTCCGTGATTCCGGATCCATGCATTGCCGACCGTCCAAATTGGGGTCCTGCCCCAACCCTAGCACCGGGATTTGTTGACCATTCACCCAAAGTTGCATCAAGTTTCACATCACATCACCTTTTCCCTTGCATTAAAGTATTGCAATCTCTAAATTCCAACCCCTCTCTCTCTCTCTCTCTCTCTCTCTCCCTCTCAAATTTTATAACATCACATCACCTTTCCATTGCAATAAAGTATTGCAATCTCTAAATTCCAATCTCTCTGTGTCTCCATTTCCTCGATGGCATCCTTGGTGGGCAGCTTCCTACTTTGCTATGTTTACGTTTTGATTGGTCGTGGGATTATGTGCGCCCTCGTCCCACCGAGATATTGTTTTGATATATTTGGGGATTTACGTAGATTCTTTTAATGGGCCATCGATGTGACCTTGTACTGGCTAGAATGGTTATTCAAAGTTGGAAGATAGACATTAAGACGAGAGGCTTTTGCTTTGCGTTTTTGAAGGGCAAGTTCTTAAAGTTAGGCAAGTTTAGAAACGACCCGTCTGTGATGATGGACCTAATATTATGGTACGTCCCACATGCATTCCCCATGAGAAAGAATGCCCCCTTCGTATCTTTATCGTCTAGCGATAACTTGCTATGGAAAGGTTTGGAACTTAACGAGAAGCGTGGGCGTGTGTCACGATCTAGGTGGACCAATTTCGGATTTGAAACTTACGAGAGGTTTCTTTTGGAAAATTTGCGATTGGAAACTGGACCAGTCTATTTTAGGCTCTAGAGAGCTGACCCTTTTATCTTAGGATATTTCGAGTCCAAAATTTGAGTTGTCAAAGTGATTAAGCCTAGCCTAACTACAAAGGAACGAGAATAAAATTTATCATAAGCAAGTTGGGTCTGAATCGACTAAACTTATTCGACAAAGAAATCGGAAATGTGGCCAGAGAAGTATGACAAAAGAATGAATTTTAAGTTCCGAAACGAACTTTGCCACCTTTAGATATTGGCAAAATGATGTATCTATATCTTCGGCCTAACATCCCAACGAGTACTTCCAAGGACAATTTCTCAATCCCTCTGTTAGGCTATAAAAGAAAGTAAGCGATCTTAATCCACGCTAAGTGCGGTCGATTTTCATCCAACTAGATTTTTTTTTTTGTGAACGATTTGGAAACATTTCTTCAACAAAGGAGCTTTCAAATAAGCCGAACCAACGATCCAAGATTGAAATCTAGAATCGAACCTCGCTCTAGGCCGATCCCGAGCCTCTAGAGGTCGGAATCGAAACCAAATCTCCCGTCACCTTACTGTGTTCAATTCCGATCAATCCATAAGTCGAGCCGAGACTGATGGTCCTTCCATCGAGAAGTTCCCTCCATGCCTCCCACTAATTTCTTCGTCGGGTAGACTTAATGGACAGGAACCGTCATGGTGTCTTCAGTCTTCTTCCTATTGCCCCTCGAATCAATCTCCGGCCACAAAGATTTAATTAGAGAAGGTTTTCACTCCTCAAAGGGTCGGACGCTACCGTCAAGGATTTGAAATTGAACGCATTATTGCCGCAGAAAATTCAATCTTGACGACTTGATTGCGCGCATGAGAAAGCTGCTCCAAATAATCACTCTCGAGGAACCACAATAGTCAAATCTCTGGCATCATAAACCAACTTTTTTCTTAAAAGCCTTTGGAATTTACTAATTGTATCACATGGCTAGAAAACCGTCCGGTCTTCACATGTCAATTCGTGACGCCAAGAGTCTGCCAAGAAGACGAGGCCCCCATAGTTGAAGGCCATTTTAAATTGAATTGTCAATTTTGACTTGGTACGGCACGTATGAACTTGATTTGTCAATTTTTTTCTCCGACCTATGTAGCACGCTAAATCCTCACCCCCCCCCCCCCCATATCATACTCATCGCTCCACGTGGCTTACTCTCAATTACATTATTTATACAAATGTTTAGATTACTCATATTAATGTTATTGTCATTGTCTCGTCACGAATGTTTAAAGTATGATTAGAAAAAATGACGCGCATATACGCAAGTGGAAAGGATGGAAAAAGCCATGGATAGAAGGAAAAGAAAGTGTCAATTGGATTATCTTAGAAAATGAATGTAAAGTATTGTTAGATGAAAAGAAAAAAACTTAACTTTCATTTAGATTACATGAGATATTTATGTGATTATATGAATATTATGTTAGCCTTTGTAAATTAACTTTTTATCTATAATTTTATACTATGCTGTTACTAGTCATGTAAAATCAATGTTGTTTTTTTTTAAACAATATAGAGATATCAAAATACACCCTTTATCCATAGATAATATTAACAATAAGAATTTAGATACAATTGATCCGGGAGATGGAGGACTATTGCACTTAACGTGATTAATCGAATGCTCAAAGAATTCCCACACACCAATCGAGTCAAACTGATAAAACACATGGAACAGATTGACATGACTATAGTTTAACGGGAAATGTTTATTTTAGCATTCACAAGAAGGTCCAAACAAAGCTTTCTTTAAAAAAAAAAAAAGCTTAATAGGAACAAACTATCGGTAGAAATGCAATCCATTTTCAATCAATTATACTTGATTAATACACAACACGCTCTTCAACCTTAATCACGGGATCAAGTTCCTTAAACCGAGGGGTCTAATGGAGGACCAACTTGATCCGAAAGATCTTATTTGAAGAGTGATTCTCTAACTTGTTTGCTTGCGACGCTATCGTTATCTAGAAACGAAGAAATTCAATGTGGAAAACAAATCAGAGAACAAAAGGAAGGAACCACTCGTAGAGACTTTCAAGGCCTTGACTTGGATTTTGGGGATTGCCATGCATTATATATCGTGATTTGTTGACCGTCATTTATGGTGGACCATGTGGTGATTATTGAATATTTGACTACCCAGCGGTTACTATAAACACATTAGGGTTTCGTAAGCAACTCTTGGAAATTTGCATAAAGAGTTTCCAAATATCGAGACATATCACTTGATGATGAAATTAAATGTTTTCGTAAGTTACCAGAGATAGCCTCTTATAAATAAAGTATATAATGTGTAGAAAAGACATAAAGTTTAAGACCCATTAAAAGTTGCTTAAATAATTTTTTTTCACCGTTTAGGAAGTGCCACCATCCATGATTTTTTAAAAATTTATCTGTAAGTTTATTCTGAAGAATTGATAAAATTAACAAAAAAAAATTCATCATTAATGCTCTATTTATTTCATGAAAAATATAGCATTTTTTAAAAAAAATTTCCAGGAACTCATTTTTTTGGAAAATTGAAAAATGATAATATTTTCGGGTGTTCGTTTGAAACTTAGGAAAATTATAAAAGAATCAAAATTTTAAATTTTGTTTCTTTTCTCTCATTTTTCTGTTCTACATTAACTAAATCACAAGTCACTTTTGAAAGAAGATAAAAAATATTTAAAGGTGAAAAAAGAAATGAAAAATATTTTTTCTAGTGGAAAATATTTTTTCTAGATCTTGTTTTCCGTGAAACGAATGTTGTAAAATTTTTCGAAATATTTTTCTTAAAATTATTTTTTGTAAAACGAATGGAATTTAAGTGTACCCCAAATTATGATCTTGAAGATCTCACGTTTCAGAAAAATATTATGTACGGACTCCAATTTCAAGAAAGTACCTTTTAAATCACGATACCTCAGGATCCCCACTTTGACTTTCAGTTTTGATTAAAATAACTCCTACTCTGTAACTTTTTTTGATATAATTTTTGCCTTTATTTTGCGGAAGCCAAACCATGACTTTTACTTAACCCGAGTAGCTGTCACCTCCTCGTGATCAAAATGCGCTTTCCTAATTCCTCGAAATTCCTACGCTACCAAAGACATCAATCGTTCTTCTTTCCTTTTCTTTATCTTTTGGAAAATCAAGATTGCATCCCACGGATGAACATTGGGGTCAAAGTCTTCGGATTTTTGACCCACTAGGCATGGATCTTAAATATAGTTAGATACACCTAAATTCACGCATATCTCGCACGAACAATAGTGGGATGGCAACATTAATTGCGATCTAAAAGCTATAGGGTTTCGAGCTAAGTCGTGATCCTAACTACACAAATTTTTCCTCATAGGTGATTCGAAAGTGACAAAGTTTTTCCTTATGTAACCCAAGTCTTCAAAAGAACTACCTTTTAATGGGTGCGTAGGAATATTACCAATGGTATACCATCATAAATTCGGCTGACATTCCGAATGAGCTAATAGTCCCTAAAAGGCATCCTTTTCATCATCGGATCGGGAAGTAAAAATTCATGATCGTCGAGGTCGTGACCGATAGAACGGCTGAAAATTTGTTGCATTTGTATTAGCTTAATTTATTTGTCTTTATCGAGGAGTTTGCTGGAGCTGAATTAAGCTTCCACAATTTACTGAGTAGATTTAGCAGGGATCCAGCCTAGGACTTCACCACCTGATGACAACTCTGAAGTTTTTGTTCTTCACAAAAGAAAGAAACAAATCCCCTATTTCTGTCCTGCCAAAAAAAGGAGAATCCCTAGTTCTCCGACGCGAGAAAAGCAAAGCTGGGAGGCAAAAGAGGGAAGAATCGACGAGCTTGCCCATCCTAATTTTCAGCCCTACCCTTTAAAAGAACAAACTGACAAAATCTCTCTCCCTCTCTCCTCTGCTTAAAATATGAAATCTGACTCATTCACAGGCGGATACATCTCAACCTTCAAGCGTCCCTCGTCCCCACATGGAATTGAATTCCTCGCTTTCTCTTTTGCCATGTCATGTGAATAAACAAACACAATCAGGAAGAGCTCTGTTACTCTCTCTCTCTCTCTCTCTCTCTCTCTCTCTCTCTGTGAACAGAAACCCTCTGACCCCGATAGTTCAGTCACAAAATCTGCATGTGTGCGTTGCTGCTTACCGCGTCCAAGACTCCTCCCCCTCTATCTTTAACGCTCGTTCAAGCCAAGCCATCATTATTAATAGATCGTGCCAGTAGAGAGAGGGATCCGAGCACCCTTTTCCAAGTTTTTCAGTTACTAAGGACCCCCCACTGGTTTTGATTAATTTGGTCCGAGTTGATTAATTAAAGCCCAAGCCATCCCCTATATATATAACGTTCCCATCCACCCTTGGCTTCTTCATATGCCCCCTCAAATCCTTGCACAAACCCAATAGAGGAGGAGAAGAGTCAGAGAGAGGGTTCTTGAAAAGCTCTCTTGAAGGAGATCAACGCAAAGGCTGTTCGGCTTTGAAGCAAAGTCGGTTGAATTGAGGCTTTTGTGGGGAAGTGGGTATTGGTGTAGATTGGCGTGGTGTTGTTGCATAAGAGAGAGAAATGGCCATTCAAGCGCAGTTTCATCCTGGGAATAACGTTGGCGATGGGCTGTCGCCGTGGGGCTCTTCTCAAGGTTATGCTGCCGCGGCCAACCACAGTGGTTGTGGATACGACAATGGCTTTTCTGGGATGAAACAGATAGGGCAGCAGCAATTGCAATTGGAGTTGTTCTTGCAGCAGCAACTGCAGAATCATGATCAGAGGAGCGATGGAAACTGGTGTTTTGACAATACCTCGCTCGTGACTACTACTACTGAAGACGGTGGTGCCTACAAGAACAATCACCTCAGCATCAGCAACATGGTTCAAGCAGCAGCACCACCACCACCAATTGCTGCTGCTGCTGCTTCTTCCTCCTCTTCTTATTCCCAGAGCCTCCCTCTCCAACTCGATCCGTACGGTCAAGAAATCGACCACCTCCTCAGACTACAGGTGAGCCACAAACCCGACCCAACATAAGATTTCTGATAAAATTACCACATATGCAATCGATGAAGCATATGTCGGAAAAAGATTAGCTGCCCCTGACCCTGCTTTTATCTTAACTGTTACGCACGTTGATGAAGCATCTTATGCCGTTATTCTTAAATTGATTAATTTATGTTAATTGCAGAGCGAGAGATTGAGGTGGCTGGTGCACGAACAGAGCAAGCGCCAAATCGAGTCGATGACGAAGAAGATCGAATTGAGAGTGCAAATCTTGTTAAGGCAAAAGGACGAAGAGATTGCGCAGGCCGCCAGAAAGGCTGCGGAGCTGGAGGTACTCCTGAGGAAGCTAGAGGTGGAGGGACAGGAGTGGCAAAGGATCGCCCGAGAGAACGAGGCCATGGCCGCGTCGCTGAGCAACACGCTCGAGCAGCTGAAGGACAGCGCCTGTTGCAGGAGCTCGAGCTCGTGCAGCAGCAATGACAATGCGGGAGAAGACGACGCAGACTCATGCTGTCAGGCGATGGCGAATGCGAACCCGAACAGAGAGAGTTACAAACCGGGGATCGGGGACAAGGGCGCCGGAATTTGCAGGAACTGCAACGCGAAAGAGTCGACGGTGCTGTTCATGCCTTGCAGGCATATCGGGTGCTGCATGGCCTGTGAGCCTCTTCTGGGTTCTTGCCCTGTTTGTAGGACGGTGAAGAAAGCTAGCGAGGTGGTCTTGTTTTTCTAAGATTTCCTTCTCTTCCTCTTTTCTTTTTTTTTTCCTGGGTTATTATTCCTTAGTTTATTCTCAATTTTTCATCTTATATTCTGGTGAATTCCAGAGAGCTAGGGTTAGATTATGGGAGACTCTGCTTACATTTGTGAAGATACAGAGCCTCTTTGAGATGGATGGTGAAATTGATTATTTTCTGGGTCGGACAATCCTAAATTTTTTTATTCTTTTCAAACCAGTCTAACTTTCTTGGGTAATTCCAAGGCCATGTCTTTTTCCTTTGGATTATTATATGTGTGCATTGGAGTGAGCATCCTGTCATTTAACTCTTAAGACTTCTGCTGGATTGATTTGACAGTACAAAAAAATATCACAGCACTGACAGATTATTGAAAATCCAGTAGTTATTTCTTGACGTTGCCTTTTTTGAGTGGTTAAAGGAAAGGCTACGTATAATGAAGGTGATTGCTTGCGTTCTCCAATGTCTGTAGACTCAAGAAGAGTAGTTGTTTGTGCAATTTGATCCCTATTTTGTTTTTCAAGCAATCAAATTACTTAATTTTCTCAATTTACGCAATAAGAATCATTCTATTGATACTGATTAAATTGTTGATGTGAAATCATAAACAAACGAAAAGTTCATACAAGAAGCACAATGGATGCTACATTATCGATCACAAGATCACTGTTCCTTGAACCCTTACTAAAGTAAAATGGGAGAGAGATGTGCACGTCCAAACAAGCTAAAGGGGCAAGGGGGCTAGAGCAGAGGCTTGAGTGGTAGCTTTACAAGAATCTCATGGAGGTGAGGTCTTGATAGCACGATGAAGCAATTGTGTGACTGAAATTTTGAGTCGCTATGTCCATTTAAGTTTGCTAGCCTGGATCTGTGGTCACCGGCCTCGAGCAATCCTTGAGACGTGGGGTTAGCTGTGGTTGGGTCGCGCCTTGCAATGGCGACAATCTATCCAAGCCTTTACTATCTTCATTGATAAAATGTGTGTGAGAGAGAGATGACGGAGCCAGGTGACTGCAGGCAGATTGTGATGGCTCGTGGGGATGTGATGATGGTGGTGGCTTGGCATGACCGCGATGGTAGTGGCAAAAGTTTATCGCGCGCGAGAAAAGAAAGAAAATTTATCTTCATATAATGTACGGTGAATCTCATTAAATTAGGAGCAAATTTAGTCATATTGAGAATGCTAATCCCTCGGTTAATAACTTGATTCGAGGAAAGCTTCGATAACTTCAATTTGAAGATGGACATACCTAACATATATCTTAGGCGAAGAGAAGATATACAAAGTTTCAAGAATCCAAAGACACACATATATCTTCGACATACCCCACGAGATATTTCCCGCTGACACATGTGCAGAGCACTTAATATATTCGTAGCTACCCCCACATCATGGGCATTATTATGGTCTCGTTGGAAAGATGCACTCAACTTTGTCAAGCTCGAGCGACATCAATGCCCGAATGTCCAAATGTCCGAAAAGAAACGCCACTGGAAAAGCCACGGAAACCGGCCGTGGTGCTGGGGAGAATAATGATCGCAGCCCCTTGTGGGGGAACGCGCTCCACCAGCAGATCCTGACTTTCCATGAAGGATCTCGCATGCAGCCAAAGAGAAATGAGTGCGGGTTTGGACTTTTTCCCTCCTCCCCCCCATGCATTCTTGCTCCCTGCTATTATTCCAAGTGTGCGTGCGGGAAGGGAATGGGAAATGGAAAGGGACCCCCGCCCTGAGGATGAATCATTGAGAGTTTGAAACCAAAACCCTAACAGGGAAAGCTTGGTGATCCTCGGCCGTTCGAATCATGTGAGTCACGGGTCCGTCGGAGATCCATTGGACTGATGTGAGCTTGGTTCGTGCGATCCTTGCTCTTCATCAGTGATGGAAATCTAGGGTTAACCAGGTCGTGCTTGATGGCCGAGTCAAGTTTTCTTGGAAGGATATGTCATGCTTTGGTAGGTTTTGCGAGAGAATCGTCTGCTCGTCTGGGGTTTTAAGTTATTGTAGTTCGCCGCCTTCCATGAGCGAGGAGCACCTAATCAATTTCGTTTTCTTGGACCACCAAATCTTCATCCATGTTCACACGACGGCAGTGATAATCAGAAGATTGTGTCATATGAATTGCATGAATAATTCTAGTTTGAATCGGCTCTCGGCCGATGGAGACAAGCTGCTTTTAATTATTATCAAGTCAATGGTAATAATGCACGTTTATTATTATTATTATTATTGTGTTTTGTTTTTTTTTCCTTCCACTTTGAACAAGACAATCAACAACTTGACCCTCTCTCTCTAGAAATGCAAGATCGGATCCAATCCACACTGGAAGCAACGTGGTGAAAACTATGCTTATCACTCTTGAAATGTCGATGGGTCTTAGCCCCATCAAGAGTTTGTAGAAAAATTGGCCAATTAATCTTGGAAGAAATTGCACAGATGTCAATTCAGTCCTAAACTTTTTAATTTTCCAAACTTTAGTTCTAGATATTGGTGCGGCATTTCAATGTAGTCATTCCAACCCTTTCTCACTAAATATAGTTAATGTGGTAATCCAGTTATTGCTGACTGTTGTATGTGGCATACCGCCACGTTAGCAATTTTTCAATGCAATATTTCTAGCGGAATTTCTACTGAATGTCGCTAATGTGTTGGTCCAATCATTGCCAATTGTTTTATGCATTAGCAAATTTTGACAAAAATTGGCACAATAGAAAATATTAGAATTTCACAAAAAGGCTGAGAACTAAAATTGATAAAATTGAAATGTTCGGTATTGAATTGGTATCCATATAGTAATATTATGAATAACTTGATATTTCCCATAGAGTTTGATAACCTTTAACGTTACAAATTTTGATTTTTGGGGTTGGGATAATAGATTATAATTATGTCTGATGTCAAAAAGGACCTTGTTCTCAAGGGAAATTAGGGATAGGGTCACATGATTTAACTTGAAAATTTAGCATCACGTGTGATTGGGTGAGGAGGAGCCTTTGAATCAATAGAGATATAATCGGACTCGTGATATGTATGTCAACTTTTCCCAAGCTAAAAATAATAAATTTTGATTGTGGAAAATGACTTCATTTCCGATAAGAAGGAAATCGCTTTCTCCAATTTCTTGCTTTGTTCCCAAGTGAGAAAAAAAAAGGTCCATTAATATCTATTTCCTATTTCTCATCATTTTTTTTATTTTCCAATTCTCATGAGTCTTCTCCACCGTTTACTAAGGCTTCGCTCGTTTCATGGAAAATAACTTCCAAAAAAATAATTTTTGGATTTTAAGGCATTCATTTCACAAAAAATAAATAGAAAAGAAAATATTTTTCGCTGATAAAAAAATACATTGAAAAGTGGGGAAAATATATTCCATTTTTAGAAAATGAAAAATATTTTTCATCTTCCTTTTTCACCTTTGTATTCAAAAGCAACTTATGACCAGCAAATAATCAATGCAGAACAAAAAAAATGAAGAAATAAAAAATAAAAAAATCGAGTTTTTGTTACAATTTATCCTAAGTTTCAAACAAACATCCGAAAATATTATTATTTTCCAAGAAAATGACTTCTTGAAAAATATTTTCCAAAAATGCTTCGTTTTCCGTGAAACAAACGGAACCTAAGTATACTTCATTAATGTCCATGTGCTTCTGCATCCCCAACAAAGTAGATCACATAATCAAGTTTACATATATGATTTCATTATTTCATTTTTATTTTCTTTGTATTTCATGTTATTTTGATTGATTGCAAAATAAATACTAAAGATATTACGTGTCATTTTTTTTATAAAATAGGGTGCATTTAGTGGATATTATCAAGTACCATAAGCCCGTTTCTTTCAAACTAATTTTAAACACAAACAAACACACGAAAACTGGTTTACTTTCTCTAAGGCTTTGTTTGTTCATGAAAAATATAGCATTTTTAGAAAATATTTTCCAAAAAATTATTTTCTTAGAAAATAATTTTCGAGAATCAAAGGCTGTCGGCTCGCTAGTCTCGAGCGAGATTAAAACACACTATTAGAAGTTGCGATATTTAAAGGTAAACAAATATAACGAAAAATATTGTTTACTTAAAAAAAGGGAAAATATTTTCCCCACTTTTGAAGATTTTTTTTTCATTGGTGAAAAATATTTTCCTTGACTATTTTATCTTTCATGAAACGAACGCTAGAAAATTCGGAAAATATTTTCTTGGAAGTTATTTTCCTTGAAACGAACGGAATCTAAATTTATATGGTGGATTAGGTGGTATCCAAGCTAACTTTTCCACAATTGATTTGATTCACCTTCATAGAAGATTTTATCACTATGAAAATTGATGGGAACCCAACCATAGATAGCTATATTGGTTGAAAGTCTCTTCCTCATCGCCAAAATCAATAGTTCGAAACCCGCAGCATAGGGCTTCTATGCTAGTCTTTCTCGAGGTATAGGAGGTCAGTTATTTTGTGCCGTATAGGCACGGGAGGCCCGTATGTATATATATATATATATATATATATATATATATAAGTCGATGGAGGAACATAGTTGACATGCTCCGTTGAAATTAATGTAAAGAATAAGGAATGTAGTTCTATGGTGATGCGGCATCCGTCTTATTTAATCGAAAATTTTCCATGCACCCATTTTTCTAATTTCATTTCAAATCTCAGGCTAAATTCGGAGGGCGGATAGCAAAATTACAAATAGTTTTCATAATCTGGTTCGATATCAACTTTCTAGTAAACATTACTCTGCTAATTAACAATCAAGACTTGCTAATTGCGCATTACCTCGATCAATTATTATTATGGAAAGCAAAATCACAGAAAAAGTAAGAAAATTCTCGATTTGATTATGAGGCCCAATTTTGTTGACTACCTGAGGAATCGAACGGACCATGTAACATATGCGAACCCAAATAGCACCCCCAAAGACTCCATTTGCCTTCTGGGTTAATCGCTATGATGCCCAAAACCCGCAAGAGCTCCAAGTGAGCTTGATTCACGAAAAATAAATAACTTGCAAATAATTTCTTAAAAAATAAAAGATTGCATTATTTAAAAATTGAATAAACGAATATTATTTGTGTCATAGGATCAAATATGTCATTTCTTATTGATTCTTGTTTAATTCTAATGAATTTTCTTGTTTCTCCATACAGAGTAGTTGTTCCATCAGCAAATTATTTATGATCCAACTGTGTCAAGTTAGCTACGTGATTGCAGCATGGTAAGATCGAATGATTTAGGTTGCACATGGCAATGTTTCTATTTCGAGATAAAAATAGTTATATTCTATTTCTATTCTTGGGAACAAGAACTAAGTTTTTCTTTTCACTTTTTAGCTCCGTTTGTTTCACGGAAAATATAGCAATTCTGGAAAATATTTATAAGGAAATCATTTTTCTGAAAAATGATAATATTTTCGGATATTTGTTTGTCAAAAGCTGCCGACTCGCTAGCCTTGAGTAGGGGCGTCAAATGGGTGGGTCGGGTCGGGTCAAATATGGGTCGACCCATATTTGACCCATTTAACCCCTTTTGACCCATATTCATGTAGTGCAAATATGATGACCCATACCCGACCCGACCCGTATTGATAAATACTTCCATATTTAACCAAGTTCAGGAAATTTTGTTTGCCGATTATTTTTTAAAAATGTATTGTTAAAATAATTTTATGAAATACGATTATTTGATACTTTTTCTAAAATTTTTAAATTTTTTTTGAAATTTTAATTATTTTTATTTTTAAAATATATTTTTTCATTTTTTCATTTTTCCTTTTCCAGTCTCCGGAGTCTAGTGAGCTTGTCGCTCGCTTCTTGGCCAACGACCAACTTAGAAAGAGGAAAAAATGAGAAAAAAAAAAGAAAGAAAAAGATAAGGAAAAAGATGGGAAAATAAAATAATCAATTTTTTGTTTTTTAAAAATAAAATAATTAGAATAACATAATTTTCATGGTCTAAAAATGAATTATTAATAATATTTAAAATTATTGGTTAATAATACTTAAAATTAATTAGGTAACCCGTTTATGACCCGTGAGGTTGGTAAGTAACCCATTTAAGACCCACTTAGCATTTTAAGCTGACCCATTTATGACCCATATTATTAAATATGGGTTAAAATATGGGTCTTTGACCCATTTTGCCACCTCTAGGCCTCGAGCGAAGTCAAGACAAGTTGTCAGAAGTCGTGATATTTAAAGGTAAACAATGACTCTTTCAAAAAAGCAGAAAACATTTTCCCCACTTTTGAAGGTTCTTTTTTTCGTTGATAGAAAATATTTTCCTTAACTATTTTATTTTCCGTGAAAAGATCGCCGGAGAATCTGAAAAATATTTTTTGGAAGTTATTTCCGTGAAACGAATAGAGCATTTGTTTCTACTCTAAAATTATTCACGATCTAACTTTATATTCCTAGAAACAAAAAAATAAGTTGACATTACCAAATTGATTTCTGTCTTTTTTTTTTTGAACAAAAGAACTGAAATCAGGAGAAATAAAAATGTCACCATGTAGGCCCTTAAGATCTGTCTTACAAATTTAAGGACTACAACCGATGTTGCGCCATCGATCTTGCCATGGGTTTTTCCCAGGGTTTCCTAGGCAAGTAGATTGTGAGCAAGCCAAACACACGCGAAACTAGCAGAAGCAATGCCAAGAACCAAGACAAGGAACAAGTTCATAAAAAAAAACCCAGGACAAAGCACTAATGAACAAGGACCATGAGAGATCTCTCGAGGAAGACCACCCAAATTCGGACCACGAAAGAAAACCGAGTATAGTCCAGAGCGACTTAGTTAGAACTCTAGCTATTGACCCTATCGAAACGCGAAATGTACTTGAGCAGGAAGCAATAGACCTCGCACAGGGCAGACGCAACGGTCAGGTTGGTATTGAGGCAGGCGTTCTGTTCCTCCAGGGCCTGGCGCTTGCACTCGGACTCTTCTAGCCGCTTCCTCAGCTCCTCCGTCTCGGCCCCAAGCCGAGTGTTCTCCTCCAGGGCCTGGCGCTTGCACTCCGACTCTTCTAGCCGCTTCCTCAGCTCCTCCATCTCGGTCCCAAGCCGAGTGTTCTCCTCCAGGGCCTGGCGCTTGCACTCGGACTCGTCGAGCTGCTTTCTCAGCTCCTCCACCTCGGCCTCAAGCCAAGCATTCTCCTCCTGGAGCAGGCCCTTGCCCTCGCTGTACTCGAGGCAGCACTCCTTGTAGTACTCGGCGCACGAGGCCTCGTGCCGTATTGTCGCAGCCAGGTTGAAAGTGCTGTCGCAAAGAGCTTTGAAGCTTTCGCGAAGCAGCCTCAGTTCTTCCCGGTCATTGTTGTGGCGCAAAGTCAGGTCCTCGAGCTTGGAGGCAAGTTGGAGCTTCTCCGTGGCCAGCTGGTGGATGCCCTCGCTGTATCCAAAAGCGAGCTGGTGGTACATACTGGCAGTGCCTTTGGCCTTCTCTAGCTCCTCCAGGAGATAACCCCTTTCCTGTGCCCAAGGGCCCGCGTAGTATCCTCTTCCCTGGCTGCAGTAGTCTTCTTTGCCCCTAATTTGCAAGTACTCGCCGTACATCCCAACCCTTGGTTCTGGTTCTGGCGCCACCCCCACATGCCTCGGTTTCTTCGAAGGGCGTGATTTGTCTCCCGCACGGCTCTCTTGCGACGCCGCGAGCGGTGGTTCCCCACTTCTGATCTTCAGTTGTGAAGCATTCAGCATCTCCTCATCATTGGCTTCACAACAAGCAGCTGGCTTAGCGGTCTCCTTCAACTTATCCACATGTCCCTCGGAAGTCTTATCTTCACGGCCGGCAGCTTCCGCTGGCGTCAGGTTGGGCTCGGCCTCCACAGTCTGTTTCTCGGGGCTCTCCAGTCGAGCCGCCTCTTGCTCAACTTTGGACTCCACAGGCTTAGCGACGCTGTCTTCTTCCTCAGTCTTGTCAGTTACCTTATCAATTAGTTTTGCCCAAACCTTTTTTACCAAACAATTAAAAGCAAGGTCTAAGCCAAATCAACATAGTGGACTACGAATTTTAGACAATAAACCATTAACAATCTTAGGATTCAAAAGCTTCAACAATCGATATACGTGGTCACGACAGCCATTGGCGAGAATGGCTATGTACCTTTCTTTCTGGGTATGGGATCTTGAACGCTCTCTTTGGTGTTAGGTTTTCAATCTTTTCCAATATGTAAGGCAATATCGTACATTGTACATACAAGAAGACCTAGCGAGTATAACATATCAGATGTTCTAAATCACCACACCAGCAACACGTAACACTTCTTGACTCATGTTGAGTTCAAACATGTACTCCTAGTTTCATGATGAGTTCCATTCACATCGATCAATTATATTGGGGAGAGAGAGATAGAGAGAGAGCTCACTTTAGCGACCTCTCTGGACTGCTCGGCCCACCACACCAGCAATAGGCGAATTGCGCAGGAAGCCTCAAAAAGGAGGAGAGCCTTTGCGGCGAGCGGTTGCCATCCGAATATCAAGTATCCGTCAAAAAAGATTGCCGCGACATGCTCGGCGATAAAGAGAATCCACCAATTGCTCTCCGATTCCTACACCGAAATACTCAAAACCAAGCAGACGCCCTGTTAGCAACGCGAACCACAGATCACACATAACTTCGATGAAACGGATCACGAGCCGATCAGCAACACGCGAGAACCCTAGAACTGCACAACGTATTACGATTCAACACAATCGTCGCACTCACTGGATTCTTCGGTTGGATACTCAAGCGTACGAAAGACATGACTTGGAAGGCAAGCAAGAGCACGATGCATAGGCACCAAGAAGCTGGGGACACCGCCGACAACGTGAAGGCGCCGAGAAACGCCACCCGCTCCAACCAGAAGAGCACTCGGCACCCTCGCTCCAGTTCAGAAGCCATGATCGGAGCCATGGCTGATCAAGAGCGCAGGAGCTAGGGCTTAAGGTATGCTTGAACAGAAAGGCTTCTATGGTCGAGCGACAGCACATTAAATAAGGAATATGTTTCGATTATTTAGGGAACTAGAGAGATTGCACTCGGATAACGGTGGACTCCTATCGATATGTATCCTCGAACGATATCGAATCCTGGCGGATCTCATCGCTTTCTGCTGCGGTTTCGGTTCCTTTAGGCCTTGAGAAAGGGACCGCTTGAAATCAGGAGGGAGAAGAAATAACGTTGGAGAATCCCGCATGCAAGATTCTTAATTGGTGCTAAACCGCACGTGCACCGTTGGATGACGTGAGCCCTAAGCGAGACTTCCCGATTGTTAGCGTTCCTCTAAAATTCTTCTGCATGCCACTATTGTCGATGAAGAAAACAAGTTCTGTAAGTTCGAGGACCGACTTGACTGCTTCGGCCTTAATTTTTTTGGGCCCGAGCCAGGCTAGGACAGGCCTTTGGGCCCATTTTTTCTGACTGCATTTAGGACCGATCCGGCCTGCCAATTTAAGATGCTTAGAAAGATAAGTTAACGACGCAAGTAATATAAAATTACGAGAATACTTTCCGATTATTGATCTTTTGCGATATGATGGAGGAAATTAAAAATTCATCTCTTCCCCTGCTCTTTGTATATTGGATTTAACTTAGATATGCTGAAAAATCCCCATAATTTAAATTCCGTCGTAATACGTGAAACCAATCAAACAGATTTAGTTTGAACATCAACACGATCAGTATTTTTAGTGTTTCTACACTTTTTAAGTGTGTGCATGAATTCATTATAAGCTACACATTTATCTAACGGTTTAAATTTTTAAAATACTTGATAGTAATCCCACATAATCTTTCAAAGATATATCCCACGGAAGTATACATTTATTAGAAAGTTATGGTGTCTTAATCAATGATATCCAAGACGAGAGAAATCCTACATGTCGACAATTTTAAAATTTTGAAAGGTTGATCAAATTGTAAAATGATATCAAAATTACATCTCGAAAAGTATGAGATCCCACATATTATTACGAGGATAAGTCCAACGAAAGTATAAACTTATTAGAAAGTTATGGTATCTTAATCCATGATATCCAAGAAAGAGAGAAATCCTACATGTCGGGAATTTAAAAATTTTGAAAGGTTGATCAAATTGTAAAATGGTATGAGAATTACATCTCAAAAAGTATGAGATCTCAGGTACAATTCTATTCTATTTAATGTAACCTTTTAATGTTTGCGTCATGGTTGAATTGGGTTGTCACTCGGATACCAACCGATCTAAATTGTCTTTGAGGACTAGTTGGTCCCATTCAAAGAGCATGACCAATTGGCCCCAAAATAAAATTTAACGGCTGAATTTAATAATGAAGAAGAGTACAAAGGATATGTTTTGTATTTTCTCAAATAAGAGAGAAAACAAGATGGGAATAAATACCAAAAAGTCATAAACATGCTATATTGACGCCAATTTAGTCTTAGATTTTTTAATTTGATCAATTTAGTCATAAATCTTTTAACAATTTGTCATTATAGTCATTTCAAGCATTTTTTTTGGCAGAAAACCGTTGATGTGTCGACTATCCTACATGAGACAATCGACACTAAAGTAAACAATATTTGGAATTTTTTAAGAAAAAGAATTGAATATTTTTTTTTTCATATTTTCTTATTTCCTTATGCCAACCATGGCCTAGGTGAAGGTACCCGCATGCCTCTATTGTTTATAGTCAAAAGAAGAGTCACAAGATGTTTTTTTCCAACCATAATGAAAATGAATCTTCTTTAAATACTTATAACTTCGAAGTCTCCTTAATTTTATTCCCATTCATATAAGAAGTTTAATGAATTTGGTTATTTTTATAGAATGTTCATCTGAAAGTTGAATTCATCATTTATTATCTTCTTTCCATTCACTGGGATCTTTTTCCTTTCATCACTTTTCTTTGGATCATCTTTTCTTTGGTTATTTTTATAGAAGGGTCTTCTTTTGACGGATCCTCTTGTACATGTTGCTAAGAAAAAATAGAAAAGAAAAACATGAGAAAATTTTTAAAAGAGTGTAATAAATATCCACGTAAGTGCTAGTTATGTAACTGTGCCCGATAGGATGTCTAATATTTACGTCAACAATTGTCAACCAAATTGACCATATAGGCATTGATCAAATTAAAATATTTAAAAACTGAATCAACATCAATCTAATAGTTTCATTAATACTTTTAATAATTTTTCCAATGAAAGGCAATACCATATGCGTGAATTAAAACACAATCCATCAATGACGAGAGTGTTTCATAAATCCATCATGCTAGCATTTGTTAGCCAAATTGGCTAAAAGGACTATATAGGCATATCATCAAAAAGTTTAGGATTAAATTGATCAAATAAAAAATTTTAGGACTGATTTCTAATAATTTTTCCAATGAAAGGCAATATCACTGCATGAATGAAAACACAATCCATCACGAGAATCTGAATTCTAACAGGCCTAAAATGTGAAGCCAAGTTTGGCATGACTATCGTTGCCAAAGACAATAAGATCATGAGTAATTTGTCTCAAGAATTAAAAATTATACAAATAACCACAAGTATTATGTCATAATTTTTTAAAGTTCAATTAATTAATTTAAACAAAATTGATGGGGGTGGTCAAGTGGCGACGATCATTGCCAAAGGGCGAAAATATTCAGTAGTTACTAAGCGTCATATCATGTGCATTTTTCCAGTTAGACCAATCACAACTTGACACGTGGTATCGTAAAATTAAAAAAATAATTTTTTTTGAAATGTCTTATCATCCATAAATGCATGACAGCTTTTGGGTAGCTTTTGCGGTATCACGTGTCAAGTTATGATTGGTCCAAATGAAAAAATGCGCACTACGTCAGTTGATAACGTGGTGTTTAGCAACTACCGAATATTTTCTCTTGCCAAAAGATAGTAAGATCATGAGTAATTTGTTTCAGGAATTAAAAGTATACAAATAACCGCAAGTATTACATCAAAGTTTTCTTTAAGTTTAATTAATTAATTTAAGCATACTTGCATCAAAGTTTTCTTTAAGTTTAATTGATTAATTTAAGCAAAAATGGTGGGGGTGGCCGAGAGGCGAGGACAACAGGTGCCGCAAGCGCCGGCCGGGGCTGCCGGCGACACCACCTGCAAACCTCCCGAGGGGCAAGTCGCACGTGCGAGGGCATCGGTCGTTTCTTTTATTTGGGAGGATCCACAAGGGGGAAACACCGGACAAAGACCCCTCTCACTAGATTGACCCATGAACGAGGGTGGTTTAGGGTTTAACACGAGCACGTGCGACATCACTTCCCCACACACCCCCGTGTACCAAGCTTCTGCTGACTTCCCTTTAAGAAAAGCCAAGGCGGCTCCTCATTCTTCCGTGTGGGATGGAGGGAGATCTCTCACTGTCTCTCTCTCTCTCTCTCTGTCACCTCCTTCCTCAGCTTCTAGCGAGTATGCTCCTTTTGCAGAGCCTGCTTTGCTGTCTGGGTCATGGCATTTCTACTTTGGATCACTATAATTGCAGCTGCAAAACACGTTTATACTCTATTTCGATGCGCAAACCCTATTTATTGTGTCCTCATGAGTTTTCAGAGAGCGGAGCATAGGTGTGTTTCACCTGGTTTAACTCCATCTCTGTTGCTACAATGACGTATACATATCTCACCCATGTCCCCATTGCCCGTGAGGTCATCGTCCGTAGCGTCAGTATCGCAACATCTAAGTCTTATTTGTCGCTACGGTCTCTGTTTCGGGAACAACAGTTCGTCTACCAAGCTGCTGAAGCGGTCACTTTCGATCTGGGACTGCAGAGACGCGATGGACTCCTCCAATTTGGAAGATTCTAGCTTGATTTGATGTAGCCGGTCTTCGGTTGCGGCCACTCGCGCCTTTGCATCCATGACCGCCCGTTCTTTCTCTGCCAAATCTTGCGTATGATGTTCCAGCTTCTTCTTTGTAGTCTCGAGAACACGATCACATTTGGTCTTCTCCACCTTGATGGCATCGCGCTGAGTGACAAGCTCCCCACATTTCGACAGCCTTTTGAGCGCTTGGCACAACCAGTCAACCTTAATTTGCGAGGATTCCAAGTCCTTGAGAACCGCCGAAATTTCTCCAAGTTTGGACTCCGTTAGGTGAGTGGCTGAGGACCGGAGATCCTGGACCACGAGGCATACACACTCGAGGCAATAAGAACGCATGGCGATCGATTCCATGCGACTACTCTCGGCTATATCCCCAAAATTGTCAAAGATGGCCTGTAAGGTAGAGGAGACACTTTTATTGACATAGTACTTCCCGACGGAAACTCTGGAATCCAATGCAGCTGAGTGGACCTCCTTCTCATAGCCATCTTCAGGCGGACGGTCGGGATCAGAAATGCCGGGGCTCAGAGAATGGTCATGCAATCCTACATGTGGAGTGCCTTTCTCCGCACCATTGACAGGAATGGATGAGACCACCTCAGGGGTTATGTGACGCCGATTGCTTTCCGTCTCTTTCGGCAGTTTCGACGATGTAATTTCAGTGACACTTGAACTCAAAGCTTTAACGGGACGACCTGGCTGTTGATAGAGAAATCAGGGTTCGTAGAGTGAGAAAACTTAAAAATACATGAAGAAAGGGGGCGATACAATGGAAAGAAAAGTCCCAACGAATTCAATTACACTGGAGTGAATTTCAGTTGATAAAGAAGAGGGACCTGTCATAAAAGAAGAAGTGGCTGTATGTTTCGTATTGCATAAGTAAATCCATGTGCAATCAACGTCTACACGACACATATACTCTATAATCCTTCAGAGAGGGAGACGGAGACAGACTACTCACAGAGAGAACAAGCGCTGGTGTGGCATCTCCTGAAACTGTAGTGAAACGAGAGGACCTGGGTTGCCCCTTGTTGAAAGAGAAGTCCTCAGCACGAATTTCTCCGGAGAAAGCCACAGATGACGACACAGGGTTTGTGCTTTCCAGTTCGCTTTTTGGAGAAGTTAAGTATGAAGGAGATGACTGAGCACTGGCTACGGAGACGGTATGGACAGTTGCTTTCTCAAGCGCATCCACTGGCTTCTTGTTAAAACTCGACCCCCTGTTCGTTTTCCTTCTTGGACTCTGGTAACCAGCAGTTCCTACATTGTGTCCTGCAACGGAAAAAGGATAGAGCCTTTCGGTGAATCGACCGCGTAGTTGCAGCAGTTCCTAGACCAGCCAATGCAGTGGAACTGATCCTGTGAGTTTATTGAGAATGAAGGCTGTTTCACTCTCCTCTGAAACCGATTAATATGCAATGCACTTTCTACATATCCATTGACAGCATCGAATGCAATACAAAAGATATAGTGAGTTCAACATGGTCAATATATGGCGAGTTCCAATTTCCATAATCCATTTCCTCTACAAAAGATAAAACCTTAGTAACTAACCAGCAGGCAATCAACATTGTAAATTAGCTTACAGAATTTTGAATAAAAGGTATGTACGTGCATAATCACCGAACTTCAGAACAACAGAGCATGACTGCAGTCTGAAATTCTGTAGTTACAATGAAACAAACAGACGCAAATCAAATTCTTGTACTGGATCAAACTTAGACAACAAAACCAAATTTCATAACTCGTTAACTAATTAATGAAGAAGCTTCGATGACGTGTTATAGTAATTCTCTTTTATCATTTGATTAGGAAAACCTGAACATTCAGACCTGAACGTCTGGTGTGTCTAAGAAGTCCGACAAATCTACTTTCTTCACCACTTGAAACAGAGGGAAAATTTTGATTCTCCGAGATGTCCTAGCTAAAATCACTCACAAGTCACGACATCTTTCAGCAGAAATTACACTCATTAAAGCCTTCACTTGTGAAATCATTGGCCTGAAAGGTCATGGGGCTCTGACCAAAGATTCTTCCATCTGTTTTGGGGCAGGAGGGCAATGAAACAAGCATGTCTTTGCATCTTGAGTCTTGAGAGTACAATACATACTACTAAAGAGAACAAATCTGCAACGACAATTGAGAATCAAAAGAGGACTATGGTTTGAGAAAGCACCTGAAAAGCTTTTGTTCTTGCGGGCCTTCAATGTTGCAATCTTTATGTAGCACTCTTCCACACATCTATGGAAAGGATTTGACGCGTTTACACAATCTGGGTGAACTTTTTCCCTCTCTGCCATCTGTTCTCAGATGGCACTTTGTTGCTGCACATTCACATACGCTCAATCAGCAGATGCACCGTAAGCACTGGAATGAAAAGAAACAGATATGCCTTCAATCCGCATATCTTGGAATTCACTGTTCCCACAAGTCCTGAAAGCAAACCGATGGAAAAAGAGAAGACAAGGAAGGACTCGAAGGATATGCAGGGCCCTGGTTTTAGTATCAACTTAAAATGCTTCCAAAATCAACGAGTAAAAGATAAAGGCATCACTAGCTACGTGAATCATCAAATTTTCGAGAGGCCCTGCATTTATATTTGCGGAATCGGCCCGTTTGTAAAGTTCAACATTTCATTTCAAAAACTACAAGAATTGAACTTCATACCCATCTCTGTTGGAAAGCCTTGTATCAACTATCAAGATCTCTCTCTCTCTCTCTCTCTCTAAATTGGCGAACAGCTTTTCCAGAAGTTGAGGGAAAAACCGTTCCTTCGGTGCACAAAAATACAAAACAGTCCTTTGAAAAGACTCTCGATGCTACCGTCATGAGACGGGAACAAAAACTTACTGTCCTTTAAAAAGGGTGTCGATGCTACTGTCATGAGACGGGAACAAAAACTTACAGTCCTTTGAAAGGCTTTCGATGCTACCGTCATGAGACGGGAACAAAAATTTGTTTCCCAACAAAACGTTAAGCAAACAGAGAGAACATCCAGAGTGTGGATAATGATGGCACGAACCGAATTCCCAAGAAGACCGACACAATTCACTCCCTCCGGAACGCTGACCCCCACTGTTCTGTTCATGTACTTCATGAACAACGGGAAAGAGCCCAGAACAAGATCATCAGACAACACAGCACCAAACCACGAAACACCCAAACGAAAGAAAAAAACACTAATTGAAGATAACCATCGAAGTAACCAAAAGAAGGAGCAGAGACGGCGCCCGGAGAACGCAAAACCTTACTGAGAAGAGAAGAGGGAAAGCACAAGAACGAGGAGAGCTCCGAGTGTCCAACTCTCTGTTCTTCTGGGTTCATAAACGAGCTTTCGTTTTTTTTTTCCCTTCCGTTAATTCCTCTGGTTGCCTATATTCCACCCGTCGCTGTCGTGGGTTTCACGATTTGACCGACGCCCGACGACGGATTAAAAAGATGCCCGGATCGTCAAACCCCCCATCACCTAAACGGACGAGAGGTGGCGAAAGAATTCCTCCGACCGCAACGAAATATTTGAAAGCCGCAGATACTGCTTTTGTCACGACAACAGGAAGAAGATCCTCTCTCCCTCTCTCCCTCTCTCTCTCTGCGGAAGGAAGCTGGCCTTTGCCGCCTCGGAAGCGGGGACCATCTGCCCGCACGGGCCAGGGGAGGACGATGGGGTAGCGAGCTCGCCAATGGACACACGCAAAGTACTGCGGGGCTGCCACGGACGCATGGTGGCTTTGTGGGGCGTTCACACAACACGACAATCAGACCATCGAAGGGGGGCAAAAAAGTTAATACCACAAAAAATAAAATAAATAAAAAAACATGTCCATCGAGACATTAATGCCTCAAAATTATTTATCGCCTCGCCAGATATTATAAATTATGCATGCTGTGATATTGATGCTCCAATTATTTTTTTTTCTCGTTGAAATCTATAATTTCCGCTACACCAGTAGGGACAATCGGTTCTACTTGAAACGTAGAATCTAGCTTGTTATAACCGGTTATCGGTTTTTGAATCTTGAAACCTATCTTATCTGTTTGGAACCGGTATTGAAATTTACTATATTTCAGAGTTTACCTGTGAACTTAACATGAGGCTATGAGTAACAAAATGATTCAAAGTAAAAGATTAACCGTAGAAATCCCCTTATAATTCGTCGTACTCCATTGGTCATAAATTTTAGTTCATTGGATCGAAAATCAAATTAGTGAAACACAATGGCAATTTAATCGGTTTGTATCACCTCTGTGACATGTACAAAACGTAGGAATATCATAGTGACGCGAGAGAGATAGAGCGAGGGGTCTTGTGATTGTGTTAGGGTCCAGTGGAGACTTTCCAAACGAGATTAGGCTTTTGTTTGTTGGCTTATAAAACCGGTTCCGAAATTAGTTTGAAAATAGGGCGGTCTGGTCCGGTTATTGTTGGGTATTTACTTGGAATTTATTTTCGGACCGATTTTAACCGATCCCTAAAACTTTGAAACATGTTCTTTGATTGGTTCCCCAACCCATTTTTTGAGGGTTTAGATCTAGTTCCCGGGTAGAAGTGAACCTGTTGCACACCCGTATGGCAAATTTGGGTATTGGAGACACAAAAAAGAACTTAGGATTTTCAAAAGATGAATTTAGGATTTTTTTTGGGTGATAGATATAAAGTATTTTCATCACATTAGTATAAAGTTGAGTGTTCTGGTTATATGAAAAAAAAATAGTGGGTACAATTTAGGGGTATTTTGTGGTATATTTTCCTTGAAAAATGATTTTTTTAAGGATTAGGAGGTGGGGCAGGAGTTGGTGGAATATAATGGTTACCGACCGGAAAAACTGTCAAGTACGCACTCCTTGTATACGTACTTTGAAACAACATCAGCGGCGGGAAACACACGGCAAGCTTTTGTCAAATTCTAAGTTGGCCAAAATTTTTAGGTGGTCTTAAATGTAGTGGGGGTAATAAGTGATAACCGGAAAATACTGGGGTCAAACAAATATCTATGCAAACATTGAGGGAGTTCGCTATATATTTGGTTGAGTAGATTACCCCCTTCCGTCCCTCCAAAGAAGAATTCAGCATGATGCAAATATTTCGGCAAAAACTATTCAATCGATTTGAAATTTATTGTATAGAAACCAATTTAGTTCTAAATTATTCAATTTGATCAACTTAGTCACAAATCTTAATGCGAAACTTTAATATGTTCATTCTGATAAACTTTCGTCGGAAATCACTAACGGAACAATTTAGTCATTATCGACCATCTTACATGACACATTGCTAAATTAGAGATTTCCTGCGAAAATTAATTAGAAGTACTGTATTGGAATTTGTAACAAATATTCAGGATCAAGTTGACAAAATTGAAAAGTTTGGGACTGAACTAACATCCCTATAATTGATTTAGGACACATTGGACAATTTTTCCCAATATTTCTTGTAAGACTGTAAAACTCGTACTTAAAAAACTTTCCTTATTATCGCACCATGTGAAGAATGTCATTCACTTTGATGTATTGATTTGGAATATTAGGCAAGTAATGCAACTTCTGGCTATTGATATAGATGCTACCGAATTCAGGTAAATTGGTCCCAATAAGCCACAAATTGAGAAAGAAGGGAAGCAATATCTCTCATCTTACTAAATGGCTTTAAATTCAATTAGGATATGTAGGTGGCCTTAGTGTTAGTTAAATATGCTTTAAAGCATTTGGAAGCTAGTCGATTTTGCACATTAAACAGTTTGTCATCCAAAAGATCTATATTTGAGAAATTATCGATATTTATAGAAATCAATAGGTAAAAAGTTTGGTTTTAATTGGCAGTCGGCAAGGGCCTCAATAGGGTGGAGGCCTACCTCACTGTTATTGGAATGTTCGTTTTACAGTACTAGCTATCCACCGAGTCCGCCATCATGCCCCATTAGATGCGAGTGGAGAAGTTGAAGACTGACGATATACCTAACTTTTGTCATAGATTTAGCTTCAAATTAAGTATGATCAATGCATTTTACTGCAAATTAGAGTGGTAAGATTGCAGTTTCAATGTATTGAAACGTTTTGCGATGTTCGTAGATTGCATAACGCAAGTTTTCAGTTTTCCGCCTCAGTTAGTGCTTCTTTTTAGGGGAACGACACTAGCTGTCCATGAAACTTTAGCTAAATGTGTATATCATCATTGAACTTTTAAAATCGTTCAATGCTGTCTTTGGACTAGTCTTAAATGTTTAATGTAGTTCATAAGCTTTCAATTTATTTAATATAATTCATCGTTTGTCTAACAAATTTAAACCGGTCATTCAACTCTATTCATAAGTTCTCATAATTACACTATTACCCATATTTGACAATATCTTTTCATTTTAGACATTTTCCTAAATCAATAACAAAATATATGCTATCTTTTTAATATTTTTTTCTCTTTATTAATATTATGATTGTTTCTCTCAAATCAATTTTAGCTTATTGTCCCCACAATAGTAAAATAGAACCTCATTAAGAGTGGCATCGGCTTGATATTCCTACTATTATAAATGTAAGTGTTTAGATAAGGAAATCTAGAAATTATGATAATTTATAGATGGATATACATACTCATGTTAATCTAAATATCATTGGTTATTTTTCAGAGAACACAAAATATACAAGATTGAGAGCAATCCAAAAATTAGGTACAATATTTAGATTATTACAAATTTTATCAACCTAAGAAAAAAGCAGAACAATGAATTAATGTTACTTATGTATATGCTTATGCAAACACACACACGCCCACACGCGCGCGCATATATAATATAGCAAGAATATTAACTCAAGGTTATAAGTCAAAATTTACTTAAATGAAATTATTGTAATAATTAAAAACCAAAACGGTTAATAAGTGATTAAAAAGATAATATTTTTTCATTAGTTCAAGATAATGAATGAAATGAAAAAAATTATAATAAAATCTGGATAATAACGTAATTATGAAATTTTTTTTTGGTCGAAATAATTATGAAAATTTGTGAATGGTACTGAATTGCTCTTTTTTTTTATTGGTATGAAAAGGGACATATTCAAAAATTACATCGTTACTCTCGAAATAAATCATGATTTAATCTGATCCTCCAAACCTAATGATGACATACCTAATACAAAATCACCCGTATTGTTAGGCTAGTAATCTAATTTATTTTCCTTCTCTAAAATTATGGAGAATCTTGACTTGTTAAAACTACTTGTGCATACTTCCAATTAGAGAAATGAGCGCGTCACTAGAATGAACAATGAAATTGATTTTGAAAGTAGAAAAATAGTTGCTTGCGAGTCCACCACCACAATAAGTTGGTAATGCTCAAAGGAACTGCCAATTTGAGATCCAAAAGAACGCCTCTCCATTTTTTGCTTTGAGTGAAGAGTACACTCCTACGATTTGCGTGTATCCAACGAGCCAATTGCCTTAGTCATCATGAATAAGTTTACCTACTGAAGCTAGACTCGGGTTGCTGTGAAATATCCCATTGCAATTAAGTTTGACCCAACCAGAAGGAGATGAGTCTAACCCACAAAGTTACCTTATTTCCTCCCTTGTGGTAGACAATCTTTTACCTACCATTTGGGCTGAAAGAAAATCGTCGGCATATCCTAAGATCATATTCATAGGTGCACCTGGAAAAGAAGTCTTCTTGGAATGATATTTGATTTCTGGAATTACACGAATGCCAGCAAGTTACACCAAACACTAGTGGCCAATCATATTCTTTTACAAGGACTATTGTAGCAGACAGGTTTGTTGACAACAACTTATGCAAATCAACAGTAAAGAAATGACCTTTTAAACTTGTAGGCAAAATCTTCTGCCAAGCAGCATTTGCATACTTACAATCTGAAAGTACGTGTAAGGTGGTCTTAGAGTATTGTGGACAAGAAGGTCAATAGTGATCCACTGTGATTTTTCGATCAAACCTGTCTGTGATTAGTTCGTAGGCACTGGTATGAAACCAATCACAAGAAACTTTTGATCCTTTACGCTCCATCCCATTTCCATACTAAGCTCCAAAGTTTATGCGCAGGCAATTGTTGTCCCGGTGAAATTGATTCGTAAGCTTCCTTAAGAGAGAAATTCCCACTTCTATATCTATCCCAAAGCAGCAAATAATTATCATCACAACTTGTAGTTGAAAGCATGGACTGAGGTCTCGGTAAAATTAACTGAGGCAAGATGCCCACTAGACCGGTGAGGTTCCATTAATTGTGACAAACGAAATCACGAACAATGCAGTCAAGATCCTAAACAGGAGCATAAGGGGACTAATGCCATCAACCCAACTATTAGTCTACAATTTAACTGCTATCTTATTAACCACTACTCATCTCGCACCCTCCGTTACATCGCCCCATACTTCCTGAATAACATTCCACGAATGGGTGGGATTAGTTGAAATAGAATCAAACAGCAGTGCAAAGTAGTGACATTTGTCTTTGATAAAAGTTACCCACCAAGACTCTAGTTTTGAAGCTAAGGACCAAACAAGTTTCGTAAGAAATACTTTATCGGTGCTACATAATTTGCAAATCCCTAATCCTCCATAATTCTTCGGTTGGCAAAGGGTGGGGCGGCGCCGGCGAGGTGCCCTCCCTTTTATCTTTTTTTTTTATTATAAAAAAACTACTTTTACATTTAAATTTAATAAATTAAAAAATTATATCACATAAAAATAATTTTTAATTTAATTTTGATAAATTAAAAAGTTATGTCACAAAAACAAATTAAAAGCCACGTGGAAAATATTTTTTATTTAAAAATGCCACGTGAAATAGAGTTTAATTTTTTATTATTTAAAGTACTGACTTGGCACTTAAGTGATCCATTTTTCTCCGATTTGACACTTAAGTGATTCAGCGGAAACTTTTAACACTAAAGTGAGTGTCGTACACAAATTATGTCACTTGTAGTGTTCTTCTCCCACCAAAAGCATCATAGATGTAATGACTTGCATTTGCTTAGTAGAAGCTTTAGCAAACAAAAAGGAGATCATCTACAAATATTAAACGAGATATGATAGGACTATCTCAATGAACTCGAAATAGCTTCCACTCATTACTGACCAACTGCATGATTAGACGAGAATGTAATTCCATACAAAGGACAAATGTATGAGGCGAAAGTGGATCTGTTTGTCTTACACCTCGTGAAGGTTGGAACATTTTTGTAAGTCCCAAATTCCAATGAAGTTGCATACTATTAGTCATAACAAATTGCACCATAAGATCGACTAGAGGTCCAGACATTCGAAGAGTATCACAATGAATCTCACCCCAACTTATCGTACGCCTTCTCTGATCAACCTTGACCAACATGTAAACTTTGAATGAATGATTTCCTTAGCAATGATAATATTACCCTAGCTATGATGGCCCGTTAAAAAGCTAAGTGTGTTGCTAAAGTAAATTTTTGCATAACTTCTTTCAATGGAGTCACGATAATCTTTGTAATTTCTTTGAAAGAGACCCTATAGAGGCTAATAGGCCAGAAATACTCCAATCTTTCAGGTAAATCAACTTAGGGAGGCAAGATGATAAGAATTTGGTTGATGCTTCTCAAATTCCCATGACAAGCCAAAGTTTCTCAATTTCAAGACCAACTGAATTGCTTATCGTAATACTTTGGTGCTGATCGAAAACTTCCTGAAACCCACATTGTCTTAGGGCTTTGAAGGGCCCCATCTCAAACATTGCATTCTGAATTTCTTCCCCTGCCTAGTTCTATCTATAAGTTGCGAAGCTAATCTTTGGACGAGTTGCTAAACTGATAGACCCATTTAGTCGATGAAGTTCTTCGCTGCTTTGATTTGTACAAATTTTTGGAAATAGGAGACAACCGAACTTTTCAAGTGCTCACGATCATCAATCCATTTACAATCATCATTCTTGAGGGATAGTATATAACTTTGTCTTCTTCGTACGGTTGTCGTGGCATAAAAGAATCGAGTATTCCTATTCCCAAAGAAGATATGTTTATGCCTAGCTTTCTAAAACCTCAAGATTTTGTATGTAGGAAAGTTTCCGTATACTCATGTTTTAACTTCCGCTCAAGTTCAACAAGAAGCGGATTATGCCCTTGCTCCAATTTTTGTTGAATGTCTCCAATTCTGGCGATAGATTGTCCTTTACGGCTGAAGATGTTCCCAAAGGCAATCTTATTTTACTCTTGAACACGTCCACTAAATTGTTCTAATTGAACTCCGAGTGTAAAATCATTATGCCAATTATCCTTGACAAAATTTGAAGAATTGATGATGTGTAAGCCAAGCAGCTTCAAATCAAAATGGACATTAGGATGATGGTGCATAATCACGCCACTGAAATTGATAAGAAGAGAGTTAGGGTCTGAGTTGACCCTCAATAGAACGTTGACAAAAGCATTAGGAAACAATATTTTCCATTCGTTAATACATTGATTTAAATATGATCTTTTGAAAACTTGAACAAGTCCTGACCACTTAGGACCTCTCCAAGTGTATTTACTACCAAAGATGTCTAGATCCAATAAGCGATAAGAGCCAATCCAGTTCGTATATTCATCAAATTTGGCTATAGAGATGGGACGCTACCAATTATCCCGTTGGTATAAGAAATTTAATTAAGATTGTCCTTAAGCAACTAGGGCATAGTCATGGTTCGCTAGGTCTACCATAATGGGCCACGACTCTCATTTCTTGCTTTTTACAAGATCGACATAGAAAATTGCGAAGAACCAAGACCACCGATCTGCAGTCAGTTTGAGGTGAAGGAACTGAGGGAAAAATAGAGCATATCCACTCGTAATGAATTACTCTTCCACAAAAACTAGATAACTTTCGAGAAATCTTGTGCACCTACTCCGATAGAGTGATTGAGTCCTAGTATTTCAATTACTTTGGTAGCTTTATCACCACCAGTTCAAGGTCCCAACACAACCATAACATCCAAAACATTTAATTTGAAAATATTATTCTCATTGAGAGAAGAAACTTCTTATTTCCAGCTCATTGTCATATAAATTGAAATATTCATTATCATCGAAAGTAGTAAATGATAATTAAAGCAATGTGGTGGTCAACTTAATCCACGTCCACATCAAAGGAATTGGGTAACATTGAAGCCAAGTCCTTCGTATTTCCATCAAGAACACCACTATCTTTAATCAATATAGTTAGGAGGTTTAGGTTGAATGCAAACGGTTGGATAGTGAGATTCCATTACGATGTCCAGCCATTGAAATAGCTATAAATGCATTTGCAAATTGCAAGCCTTCCTTCTTTATTATAATCTACCATTTTACGAAGAGGCAACCCATTTGGTCTGGCAAACCCCAATTTTAGTATTTTGGGAATGATACTGACTGGGGATTTTATATTCCCAAGCAAATACATCAAGGAGCTCATTATCACTTGAACGAGGCTTCATTTTAAGAGGAGTAGGATGAATAGTCCTTTTTTGGGTCGAAAAACATGTCCTTCATATATTCATTCCATGAGAGGTACTACAAAATCGGTCACTTGTTTCAACACATAATAATTCCCACAAACAAGAAGGAGGATATAAAAACCAATTAGTGGAGAGCATATTCATCCTCTAGGCTTTCACAACCCAATATGTAGCCCAAATTTGGGTCTTGAAGCAATGGGCTATTTTTAAATTTGGGAAGACTCGTACGTGGCCTTGGGCCTCTCGAATAAGTGCTTGTGCCTCCCATAGCATTTGATATGAGCTCTTGCCTATCAGCCTTGCCAGATAATATCCACTTCATTTCATGTCTTCCTTGATAGCGCTTTAGGGTTTTGGCAATTGTTGTCACTTCCACTTGAAGCGATAAAGATACTCGCACCAATCTCGCAAATCCTTCACGAAGAAATCCTCTACTGTCTTTGTACACACATGCTATAGCTCCTAAACCAGTTTCTAGGTCGAAAGACCCATCCACGTTGAGTTTCAGGGATCCTAAGTGAGGAGGAGACAATATTGCAGGTAGATCATGCTAATATTTTAACTTCCTTTTCTTTTCTTTGTCCATCGTTGATAGTTCTCGATTTCCACCCTTGTAGAGATAACTACAAGTTCGGGGTTTGATTTCCAAGCTCGAAACACAAAATTGTTTCTTGCTTTCCAGATTTGCAAAAGAATCATCGCCATAAAGTCAAAGGAGGTGAATGTATGTTGGAAATTAAGTAACCAGTCTTCCATTTGGGTAATTGAAAACCTGTTTATTATGACTTTAATTGAGGAATCAAGTCAAACCTATTTAGTCATGGGGCAAAGGAGTAGGGTGTGTTCTGTACTTTCTGGTCTTCTTCGACAAATAGGGCATATGTTGTCCGGTACCACTATTCTGTGATATAGAGTTTCCTTTGTTGCAAGGGTGTTTTGACAAACATGCCATAGAAAGAATTTGATCTTCAGTGAAATTTTAGTGCTCTAGACATGTACCCATAGCACTCTTGGAATACTGTAAGAGGTAGTAGACTATTGGGAGGAGATCTCTGTTGTTGTGCCCTAATTGTATTATATGCATTCTTAACTGTAAATTGCACATTTGTCGTGTTTTCCCATATTAAAGAGTCTACTGGATTTTGGGTAGTCGGTTATATTGATAAAATTTCTTGCACGGTTTCTTCATCAAAGCATCCTGACACTTTTGGTTTATTCCACTGTAACTCCCCCCTTATCATCAAATCTAACACTTGACTCGAATCATCTCTATTTGCAAGTCCTCCAATAGTGCCTCTGGACAGCCACTTATCTAATCAGATATTGATCTTATGCCCTCTCCAACCACCTAACAAGATGAGTGGCGGATAATGTCTCGACCAATAAGTAAGCTTCTCCAGCCCTATGAAGGTCTAGAGCTCTTACCTGCATGTAATAGGTCGGTATTAAGGAAATACACAGCTTTGAATATTTTTCCCTAGAGAGAATCAAGTTGCTGAAATAGTCTACATGCTTGCCTCCCTAGCATTGCTTGATTAAAAGAAATTAGGTCGCAAAAACCTAATCCTCCTTTGCCTTTCCTCTATTTTAGAATCACCCATTTCCTCCAATGCATCCCCTTATTTGTTCCAACTATTTTCCACCAAAAGTTAGCTACTTTCTTTTTAATAGTCTGACAGATGGAAATAGGAATCTTAAAAATTGACATTGCATATTGAGGCAACGCTTGTACCATTGTCTTTAGAAGGATCTCATTCCTAGCCTTTGAAAGCAAGTTCTCTTTCCAGCCCTCTAGTTTCTTATTGACTCTAGTTAAGATCTAAGAGAACATTTGCTTCTTAGATACACCCCAATCAAATGGAATTCCCAGATAACTTCACATCTTCTGTATTTCAGCAACTTTCATCTCATAAGTCATGTTTTGTTTTAGGTCAGTGGGGCAATTCTGACTAAAAAACATACCTAATTTATTGAGATTAATTATCTGGCCAGAAACAAAGCAATGTTGATTCAACACAGCAGATATATTCTGGCATTCCACCAATTTCCTTCCATAAATAGTATAAGATCATCGGCAAATATTAGATGTGAAAGAATATGACATCTTGGGTTGAGTTTTATCCATTTGATGCTACCATTTTCTACTTTTTTCTTTACTAGTACCGATAACACATTTGCCAAAATGATAAATAGGTAAGGAGAAATTGGGCCACCTTGTCTAATTCCACCCGTCGGCTGAAAAAATGGTAAAGTATCAGCATTCATTTTAACACTATATAAGATAGTTGATATGCACTTCATAATCCAAGTGACCCGTCTTTCATGAAAGCCCATCTTAAGCATACAAGCTTCAAGAAAATTCCACTCCATCCTATCATATATATTTTTCATATTTATCTTAAGCATACTTGGAATTTGCTTCTTCTTTTCTTGATTCTTAGCTGATGAAGGACCTCTTGAATGATAAATATATTGTCTTGAATTTGTCTTTCACCAATAAATGCACTTTGTTCTTCATAAATGAATCATGGGAGCCACTGTTTTAATCTGTTGACTTTGACTTTTGATATGATTTTATATGTGAAATTGCACAATCTAATGGGTCGGAATAGTTCAAGTTTCTCAGGATTGGGCACTTTGAGAATAAAAGTGATATGGGTTTTGTTTAACTTAGGGTGAAGGTATCCTGAGTCAATTTTTTTTTTGACTTCTTGAAACATTTCTTGTTATATTTCCTGCCAATGATACTGGAAAAAATTCTCATTAAGACCATCTAGTCTTGGTGCTTTCAAAGCTCCAAGCTGAAACATAGCATTCTTTACCTCTTCTATAGTGACTTCCTCCATTAATGTTGCATTTATTTCCTCAATGACAGTGCATGGAATTTGATCAATGAAATGGGAGAAGTCTTTATCCCCAGCTGTAGTATAAAGCTCTTGGAAATATTGTTTAGTCATATGTTGCAAGAGGTCAATGTCTTTACACCACTCGTCTCTATCATTCTTCAGCATTATGATTTTATTTTTTTTCTTCTTTGAAATGTTGTTGCATGGAAAAATTTTGTGTTTTTGTCTCCCCACTTTAACCATTGTATGCTTGATCTTATACCCCAATACAATCCTCATGTCTCCATAGTCTTTCCACTTCTTTTTTCAAATCTTCTAATCTACTTTGTTCATCATTGAGGCCTTGTATATTAGTTATCTCCTCAATTAGAGGTGTGCAACAAGGACTACCCAACTCGGGATCGGACCGGCCAAGTTGGTCCGGTTCTTCAGACTTCCAGTCCAGTCTGCAGTTTCAAAAAATGGAACTGGTTCTCGCTTCATGGGTGGAACTAGACTAGACCAAATCACCCGAACTATATCGGAAGGACCGGACCAAGGACCGGCCCAACTCCAATACTTTACTCCGTTTACTTTTTTAGAGACAACCCATATTTCTTCAGAGATAGCCCATATCTTATTCTTTTCTTTCTATCTTTGTTAGTTCTTTCTGTCTCTCCAGCAAGCACTGAGTAGTGCATGAGCATGAGCAGATAGCAACTCCTCTCCTCCATCTCCAACGAACTCCTCCATCCGACTCCATACCAGTGATTCCCCTGCAATTTCTTCCTTCATCGCTGGTTAGTCGTTTCCCTTCTCTTCATCGCTTGTTTCCCTCTCCTCTATCTCTTTCCCCCTCTGTCCATTCAAGCTGTGCATCCTCGAACTAGTTCAATAGCGACTCCCTTGGTGTCTTTGTGAATTCGCCAGATTCGCAGGTTTGCTGACTTGCCGAACCAATTTGCAAATCCCTCAGTGAAAAACGTAATTTGTCTTTTACTAGTGTTTCGATTATATCGTTCTATGGCTCACCTCGCCGGTGTTGCATTTAGCTTTTTTTTTTGTGTTTTGTTGGTTGATTACTAATTGGAGTGCTAGAGGTTGCCATAGGCTGGTTGCCAGCATTTTTTTCAGGGTCATCTTGGGTTAACCCTCAAAACGATGTCTCGATCTAGATGGAGAATTTTCATAGCTATATGTTTTGTTGCTTTCAAGTTGGGTAAAGCGACTAAGTTTGTATCTCAAAATAAAGGTAAGATCTCATAGCTAATCTAATGACAACAAGTCTTAAGGCTGATAGCTTTCTAGAGGATTATTTATGGTTGTGGTACTACTTGTAATTAAGTTGATGTGATGGACCAAGTCACTAAATACAAAGTGACTTCTCAAAGTAGGATTATGTTAATGGGTGTTCTCAAAACAATTGTTAAACATATTGATAGACAGTATTTCGATTTTGAAGTGTCATTATCTACAACACCATAATCAATGCATTGATAGTTGAAGCGGCTTTCTGTGATTGCTTAACAATTGCTATATGGTTGCATTCATGCATTAATAGGATTCTCTACAATTCCACTTAGACTAGAATTGATATATATTGTAGCTTTGGTAAATTTTCAGAAGTAGAAGCATATAACTATGAGTTTTGTTAGTTTATTTGATATATTGTCATTGCATTTAATTTGCGCTTTGCTTGATTTATGTTGCCTATTTAAATATCAATGGAAGTGGACAAATTCAATGATGATATGACTCAATGAGTGGAACATTCACTAGAACATTAAGGTGAAGAAATCTTCGAAGTGACATCAAATAGAGATAATATATCTAGCACTTGCTCTTCTAATGGTAAACGAAAATCATCAGCTTGGCTTCATTTTCGTGAAAGAAAATCGAGAATGGAAAAACTGAGGTGACATGTATTTATTGTGGGGCCAAGTATATCTATTGTGTTGATAATGATACTTTCGCTATATTGAGGCACTCGAGAAGGTGCAATAAGAATCCTCCTAATGTAAATAAGAAGCAAAAACTGATTGCCCCACGTAAAGTAGATGTGACTCATATGTTAATGAGGAATACCACTACAACCACTAGTAGTAGTGGTAATGTTTTATCACATGGAAATTTGATCAGAATCGTTGTAGACAAATGCTTACTCGAATGATTATAATGGATTAACAACCTTTTTCTATTGTTGAGCGTGTTGTACTCCGTGACTTCATTCATGAATTATAACCTCACTTCAATCACATCTTAAGATTTACTATGGTTAGAAACTGCATGAAGTTGTATTTTTGTGAAAAAGAAAGGCTGAACACTAGCTTTCGAAAGCTCAAGTCTAGGGTTGCACTGACAACCGATACATGGAGTTCCATCCAGAACTTGAATTATATATGTCTCATTGCAGATTTTATTGATGAAAACTGAAAATTGCACAAAAGAATAATCAATTTTGTGGTGATGACTAATCACAAAGACAAGGAGATTGGGAAAATGCTTGAGAAATGCATCTATGAGTGAGGAATAGAAAAAAAAATGTCTACAATGACTATGGATAATACTAGTTCAAATGATATGGTCATTGATTATTTGAAAGAAAAATTGTCAAGAGATACGTTATTGTTCTTAGATAGTGATGTTTTACACATGAGGTGTACAGCTCATACTTTGAATTTGATTGTAAGGGATGATTTGACTAAGGTTCATGATTCTATTTCACGTATTCAAAATGTGATGAGGTATGTGAAGAGTTCTCCCATAACAGTTAAAACTTTTCAAACTTACATTGAGAATACAAGAATCACTTATAAAGATTTAGTTTGTTTTGATGTCGCTACTAGATGGAACTCCATTTATCTCATACTACATACTGTCTTAAAGCTAAGAAAAACTTTTGAAAGGATAGAAGAAGAAGATATTTCTTTTGCACTTGAGCTTGACAACGAAATTCCTAAACATGAAGATTAGGAAAATGCCAAAAGATGTTTGCGACTTGTATACCACTTCAAATGATTATTTTGAAGGGATAGTTGCATTGTATAAAAGTTTAAAACAAGCGGAGAAGGTTTTGGATCCTAGGGTAAAAGCTCTGGGTGCAAAGATGAGAGCTAAGTTTGACAAATATTATAGGAGTTTTGAAAGAACAAATATGATGGTGTTCGTTGCAGTAATATTGGATCCAAGGAAAAAGATAAACTATGTGCAATATTGTTTTAAGCTCATCTATGATGATAGTGTGAAAATTAATGAGATGTTCGATAAGTTAAGGTTTGCCTTGGATCATTTGTTTCATTTTAATGAGAAATCTTCTATTGATCATAGTGACAAAAATTTGGATAGTCAACTTTGGGTGGTTACTAAAAGTGGTTGGGATCCCGATAGCCATGAGGAAGACAACAAGAATGAGTTTGATTACGTTGTAGGTCTTGATTTGGAAAATATATTTGAAGATTTTTTCAATGAGGAGAAAAATGTGTCTAATGGCAACTTATCTAAGCTCGATAAGTATCTTAAAGTTGAACATGAAGAAACTCGTGATATTGACATTTTAATATAGTGGAAAACTACGAGTAAAAAGTTTAAAATTCTCTCTTTGATGACTCGAGATATTTTATTTATTCTTGTGACAACTGTTGTTTTAGAGTCAACTTTTAGTACATCCGGTTATGTGTTTGATAGTTTTCAAAATTCTTTAACTCCTAGAGTGATTGAAGATTTAATTTGCACTCAAGAATGATTGAGAGTGGCTATCATACCGATGAATGTTGAAGAATACATTGAGAATGCGGAAAAATTTGAGTGGGGTATGCTACAAATACATCTCTTTATCTTGTAATTCTTTTATAATATCTTGTTTCTTTTTATAGATATGAATGATTTGCACTCAGAGCTTATTGGTAACCAATAAGTTGGACCATGAATACTTGTTGCTATTGGTCTCTCTTTGATTTTGTTGCTATTGTTGCTGCTCTATGAGGAAACTCTCTCTGATGTTGTTACTGGTCTCTCTTTAGTTTTGCCGTTGATATTGTTGCTCTCTTTATGGTTTTGCTTCTGATAGGTCACTAATGTTCCTATTGTATTGTTAGTGTAAAAAAAGCCATTATACAACATTCTATTTTGTTGTTCGTCCCATGTGAGAGCAAGGTGTAATAGAAATGGACCGTTTGATTATACCGTGTTGCTGAAATTAAACTGTTTAACTTAATGATATATGGTTGATTTCGTGTTAGAAAAGGACCGTTTGGTCAAGATATTTATGATGTTGGCAGTTTGTTCAACCATTTTTATCGTCCAAATATGCATGCATATTTTCTTGCTCACATTCTCTTCATTTGAACAACAGATTGGTGGAACCATGTAAGGCAAGATGTTCTCTGGAGACATAAACAACTTGAAGTAGTCAAGACATGTTGGTTGTTATATAGCTTGAAGAGTTATGTATATGTGTAAAAAATAATTCTTAGCTAGGACACTAGGGTTGAACTTCGAGTGAACCTAAGAGGCGCCTAAAATGTTATTACGTGCATATGGATTTTAGGAAAATAATATTTTGGTTGGTGCTAAACCTAAAAAGGTGAATTTCGAAGGACTGAAGTGTTATTCCCTACAAATGTGGCCAACTGTCACTCGTTTTAAGGTAATAACACTTTGGTTTTGCTTATGAATCTATGCTGATATATTCTTTGTCAAAAAAACTTTGTTTTATACAGCTTTCTCCAATTAAGGTTATTCTTATGATTTTGAAAGGAAGGCATAATGAAGTATGTTGTTTCATTTGTCTATGGATTCTTGTAGAGTAATGTTGAAATTGGTTGTTGCATGTTGCAGAGATAGATGTTCTGATTAGTTTAGCAATTGCAAGTGATTATTATGAAAGACCAACATGTCGTCCAGTATTCAAAGTCTCTTCTGGTTCAAGTAAAGAACCATGTTTATTTGCCAACGGCTTAGGGCATCCTATCCTTAGAAGTGATTCCTTGGGCAAAGGTACCTTTGTCCCTAGTGATGTCAATATCAGTGGTTATGCTAATACTAGCTTTATCCTTCTCACTAGTCTTGACATGGATGAAAAGTCTACCTTGCTCTGACAAGTTTGCTTGGCTATGATTTTGGCACAGGTAGATTTATATGCTTTTACTTTCAAGTGTCTTATAATTCTATTCTTGAGAAGGTTTCCAACAGATTGGGGTAGATGTACTTGCTGAGAGTTTTCAACTGTCACCTGTGGATCGAATTTTTGTTCGCATGGGTGCCAAGGATCATATTATGGCAGGGCAAAGTACATTTTTAATTGAGATTACGGAAACTGCATCAATGCTGGTATGACTTTTGAGGGAGAACTCATAGTGTTTCTCATTCTAGTTGCATGTTTCTCCTGTATATGTGGTATGCTCTATGATATTTTAATTTTGATGTATACTCTATCTTGGATCTGTGGGTGATATTTTCGTTCTCGTGCTTCATGGCTTTCATTGCATGATCTCTACTTATATTTTGTTTCCGTACATTTTGCTTATTTTATTGATTCTGACTTTAAGCTGATTGAATTTCATTATGTTGTCCAAATAAATGTTTAGATAGGAAAAGAATTATGCAATTATAAGCTTATGTATCTTCAGCGGTCTACAGTTATTGTCAACTTGCAATTATTTAATGCCGTTGGATGAACTGGGATATAGGACCTCAACATCAGATGGGCAGGCCATTGTGTAAGTGTTGATCATGTCCCTTCAGAGAGTTATTGTTGCTTCCGTGTTTTTCCCTTTTTCACATTTATATTTGGTGTCTTTAAAAACATGTCAATTTTGTTAAGCAAATTTACAATGTTTTATTGAATTAGCATGCAGGGAATCGGTCTTAGACCATTTCGTCCACAAGGTGTACTATCTATGAATGTTTTCCAAACTTTGTCCTTTTGTATCCCATTCTATGATGGATAAGTGAACTTTGTCCATTCCTAAACGACCTTGAGATCAAAGTAGTTCAAAGAATAAATAATAATGCGAATGTTGCTTCATTCATCGTTGGACACATATGCTAATCTTTTATAAATCTCAGCTTAGATCCATTGGATTGCCTGAGAATCGGACCGACCAATTGGTCCAATTAGGTCCCGTCCTATATTTTGTTTGTTCGGTCCACGGTTCTAAAAAATGGGAACTAGTCTCATTGGTCCGATTTCCGGTTACTGGAGGAACCGGATCACTCGGGAAATCGATCACGCATATCCTCAATCTTTTTTTCTCAACTTTGACATATGCATTTCACAATTATAGAATTTTCTTTTGCTCCAGGTAAGCAATTTAACTGTTACTCTCTTCTCGAAAGTTCTAATTGCTATTCTTGGCATGAGTTCCAAGAATCACTTACAATCTGTTCATATTCCTCATCTTCTAACTAATAGGCTTCATATTTGAACTGTTTTTTTTCCTTCTTTTGATTACAGGGAATAGATTTAGTAGAAGTGGGCTGTGATCTGACCTTATTGTATGCAAAGCATACACTGTAGCTTAAGGGAAAAACACTATTCACAGTGAGGTACACAACAGCCTATCCAATCTCTCTTTAACAAGTTCAGTTCATTCATGATTATTAGCCTAATTATAAGAACAACATTTGCTATCCACATACATTAACTTGCAAGCATTTAGAAAATCTTGAAAATTTATTGTTATGTAGTTCTCTTCTTTTCCCAATTTTCTCCAATCAATACAGAACCTCATTAAAATCTTCTAGACAAATCCAAAGGTGTTAGCTTGTCCAACTTATCTACTGAATTTACTCCCATAATTTCAGCATATCTTGAAATATATTAGGTGCATGTATGAAAGTAACACGCATTGTTTTTCTATTTTCTTCCATCTCACACACCAAGTCAACAACATTTATGGAACTAAATTCAACCTAGATAGTCACATGTTCATTCCAGAACACAACTATTCCACCTGCCAGCCCATTAGGTTTATTATAAAACAATTTTTGAAACTTCGGTCTTCTTTGCATTCTCCTGATTACTTTTTTTCTATTTCTCGTCTCCATCAAACACAAAACACTAGGCTTTTCTTGAGTCACAAGGGCCCTAATTGACTGGATTGTCAAGGGTGAGTCTAAACCTTGACAATTTCAACATATAATATTCATTTATAACATTGTGGCTTCTTAGGGCAAGCCACTAAAACTCATTTTAAAGGTTCCTCCTCAGTCTATATTTGTATTTCAAGAAACTGTGTTTCATCCAGTTCTTTTTTGTTAAACAACTACATTTGATAGGGTGAGTATCTCCTTTTCCTCTTGTTTGCTAGAGGTTTAGAGCATTTGCTCCTTTTAAAATTTCCCACAACAAGGGAATTCGAAATACAAACTCCCCTAGCATCATTTGATCCACTATGCAGATGCACATATGAATCCAATATCATTATTTCTGCAGCATCCTCTGAGGTATCATCAATAACGATTGTTTTTCCTTTTACATGATCGTTTTTCTCCACTTGATACTCACATACCACCAATTGCCCTGAATTTCTAGGAGTTTCATATATCTCATCTTCTTCAATTAGTTCTTCTATATTCTTTACATAAAACAATTTCCAAGACAGCTTGCACTCATTTGCCTCTGCCTTTAGCTATGAACCATAGGCCAGATTTCCCATGTTCTCACAGTTTTCATCAGTATAAGGCTTTTCTTTACAATATTGATAATAATGACTAATGCTCCCACAAGCATAACAATGATGAGGTAATCTTTCATACCTAAAATATAGCCACAAAATTTTCTTTTTACTACTAAAAATAGATCATTGTAGCAGGGGAGTTGCTAGATCAATTTCCACCCTAGCATTAGCTACTTTAAATGCAGTATAGCCTCTTGATTCAATTCTGATTGCAGAGACTTTTACCAATCTCAATTGCCACTTTTGCAACTACATTTTCTGATACCCATTCAGTAGGTAAAGCATATATATGAACCCAAAATTCACTTGCAGAAAAATTGTAGCATACAAGGGGTGTGTCTGGCTCCCAGGTTTTAATCAATAGCAAGTGATTTGCAAATGACCATAGGCCTTGTTCCATAACTTTTTTTTCTATCTTCTTCATTCTAGAACTTAAACTTAAAAATTCAATGAGCAATTAGGGATATGATAACATTTTATATCTTCTATGCTTTACGCATAGTAGTTTGAAATGCCTGGATATTTACCTTCATATTTTGGTAGAGCTGGTGTATAAAAGATAATCTACATTCTCTGATTTTTTCAGCAGAAATATCATCATCCAACGCCACAATTTGCTTGTGATTTCATAAGCCCCATAGCTTTTTGCAGAGAGCTATAAGGCGAATATTTGCCTCCTCAGAATCCTCCATTTTCTGCATATGAGAGTTCAAGCAAAGAAACTGGCCTCTTCTTTTCATGCCATCCAAATCGAAGGTGGAAGAAGCTGAGGTCACATTATGGTTTGATAAGATATTGGGAACTTGGTGTGAAGGTTTTGTAGGAGATGAGGGATGATGGGTTTGTAATGGAATATAGGCTAGGGTTTAAGGGTAAAGGGTAGGGTAAAATGAATCATCTAATCTGTGATTAAGAATAGGTGAAATGAAATATATAAGGATGTATCTATTTTGATGATGGAGCTTGGGTTAGGGTTTTGGGATTTGGAAATACGACACCATGGTGGTGGAGCTAGGGTTAGTGTATAGGGTTTTGATGTTTGGAAGCTGTCCATAGACAGAGAGAGCTCTCCTGCGAGAGAGAGCGCAATGCACATGTTCAACTTGAGATGATGCTAAGATTTCAGTGAGTAGGATGAATAGTCAATGTTCAAGAAAGTAACGAAGTCTCAACTTTCATGGTTTCTATATGTTCATCTAGTGATTGGAAGTGCAATACATCAAAGAGAAAACTTGTTTGAATTCCTTCAGCATTATTTCCAAGACCTTGACAAGTTCAAGAGCTTCGCGTCTTTTGAACCTATTCTCCAAATTTCTCATTGTCTTGGAGATATAAAGGTTTTGTTATCAGTTTGAACATTTGCATCAAGAAACCTTTCGCCATGCTATAATACCTCTAGTACAATATTATCTTCACACTCTTTAGTTCGATGTCCATAATCACCACAGTGGAAGCGATAAGGTGCCAACCTTCATACTCAATCTTAGTTCGACCAACACCAATAGCGAACATGGCTCCAAGAGATTGATAGAGATCAACTTGAACACAAAGTCGTGCATAATTTCCTCCTTCCACAATGAGTGCTATTGGACCCACCTTCAAGGGGAGGCCAATCCGGTTGCCTAAACGCATCAAAAAGTCCTCATCAAAATACTCCACTGGTTGAGGAGGAATGCCAAGCCAAGAAGCCACTTTGTTCACGTATGTGGATCAAAGTTTGGAATCAAAAGTTGAATCGCCCTGTAGTGATAGAAAATCAGCCAAGATCCATTACTCAAAATGGACTCTCAATCCTCAATTAGATTAAATTTAGTGACAAAGGAACCATTACCAATATTAATGATTAACATATCTCTTCTCAGCTTCCACAATGCCATTAAGCAACAAATGAGAAGGGGATACCCAAATTTGTGACCAAGCAATTTGATGATCAAAACTTTGTGCCAAGGGGCAAGTAGTCATATTTTCTCCTCTCGAGAAGTACGAACTATTGAACTGTCAAAATCATTAGTATTTGAAACCTCCTCATCATAACTAACATGACCAGTAGACTTCCCTTCCAAATCCATAGGAATTCAGGCATTTTAACCTTGAAGGGTCCATCGCCTTGTAGCACCAGTTGCGGATTCGAAACACAGTTTTGCTTTTACCTTATGCCTATCTAATTCGTTGAGAAAGGATCCACAAATGTTGAGAGGACAGTAGTAAAGAGGACATACATTCTTCGTTACCGTGTTAATTATAGGGATGTCAAAAAGCCCAAATCGGCCATCATTTTGGTTTCCTTTCAATTTGGGTTATATTTAAAAGGTCGGGTATAAATCATTCAGTGACAAACACATTTGTTGATACTTAAATTTTGACCTCTCATTTATTAAATAAAAAATTAGGGACTAATTTTTGGTCTCTTAATAAAAATGTTATGATTGAGTTGCAATAGTTTTAGAAGCATTTTGCATATAGAATTAATTTCATATTAAGTGGGTCCATGCAAAGAGAGCTTGTAATTTCGTTCAGGTTTGTTGTCATTGGAAAGATCACGATTGTGACAAGATTTTCATCCACAATTAAATATTTGCATGGAATTGGCCAGTAGAAAAAATATTTGGCCGAACGAAGAAGAGGAAAGAATTTTGGTCTTGATTTCTTGCTTGATTGAAGATTTAACCAACAAAGAAAGAGGGTCCTCTTTGCTGATGATGCATTAAGGAGTGGACAGAAAAAAAAAAAGAATGTTCGATCAAATCTTCTAAAGATTTGACCGAATATTACAGGGAAAAAGGAGGAGAACGCGAGAAAAGAAGGGCCAGAAGCAGCCTCGGTCCAGAAACCTTCGACTTGGCGACTCATCCGCGACGCCTTCTTTCGCTTGAGTTCTCCGGCTCCAGCGTCTACCCCACAGGGCCGTTCGCACCCTTCCCGTCTCACCGGTAAGCCATTCGACGAATTGCTTGAGTGAATCTACCTTGGTTTGAATATGTTTCGCATGGTTCTTGTTGCTCATTTGTGTGATGCGTCGACGTCGGAAGGCCACGGGAGAGCCGGTCGTCTCTTGAACCTCCCAGTATTGTCCGTCGCGAGGAGGCAGGGCCTCGATGAGCTACCTACAAGTCGTCTGGTCGTGAGTCGCCCGCGAGTTTAGGCTGATGCTAGGCCGGATTTGTCCCTAATGCAAGCTGGATGGGGGGGGGGTCGCGCGTGTTAGTCTGGATTTGGATCGGTGCAGGCTAAGATGGGCCAAGTAATTCGCCAAGCCCATAAAAAAGCCGACGACGAAAAATGGAAGAAAATTGACTGGGCCCATCGTGAGCCTAGTCTAGATTCTTCTGTTCTTCATCAAGTCCCAACATCCGAGTTGGGTCCGAACCGACTTGGTTCGGAGCCCGACCAATTCCCTTTTATTTTAATAATATTTTAATAAATAAAAATAAAACATTTTTAATATTTTTCCAAGTTGATTTGAATATTTGGTTGGTAATATCTTGTTTAGTTTGAATGTTTTGGGTGATAGGCATTATTTATGGGAATTTATTTCCTAATTTGCAACCGCATATCAATTTTATATTCTATATATAAGACTTTAGATGGAATAATTAATTACGCATGAATCTTTAAAATTAATATTTTAATCTTTAAGGCTTAATATCAATTTATCGATTTTATTCAAGAAACTTTTGTTGGTGAACTTAAATGTTATTTACATGTTAGAATTGATTGATGAATTTGATTGATTTGATGTGTTTTCTTTACTTATTCAAAAAATATCAAAAGATTACATGTTTAGATTTGGTTGCATATTATAAATTAGGTTACATGATTTTGAGTTTAAAAAAAATAAATAAATGTCATTTGCATATTAGGATAACAATAAAACCAAAAAACAAAAAAAAATTAACTTGCTTTGTTAGATCATATTTGTTTATTGTTTTGTTTTATTGAGCATTCATATAAATGTTTGTGCACCCGCGTGATTATCATACATGTTAGGAATTAATTAAAATCAATTCAAGTTACTTGCAAAAAATTCTTTTGGATTAGAAGAAATGATATCGAAAATGCATTAGAATAGTATCAAATACATGTACCCATAATATGATTCGTATGGGTAAAGTACAACTTTTAGTGCTTTACATGGGTTTCTAATTTATCCATCGTAAATAGATTAGCGGCGACTTCAATTGAAATTGATTTTGTATGTTAATAATTGAAACCTAAGTCACGAATTGAACCCTACTAACTCATGACCTTTCTAAAGGTGCACCACCAAATGTTCGACTAATGGATTACTAAGTTTGACTTAGTTCGAGTTCTCCCAATCCCATACCAACTCATGACTTAGGTTAAGGTTCTTAGCGTGCAAAATTAATTTCAATTGGAATCGCCACTAATCTATTTACGATGGTCAATTAGAAACACATGTAAAGTACTAGGAGTTGTACTTTACCCATATGAACGGTACGGGATTTGATTACGCTAGAATATTCTAACGCCCTTTTAGTACCATTTCTTCTATTTCAAAAAAAAAATTGCAGGTAGTTTGAATTGATTTTAATTAACTTCCTAGCATGTGTAGTGACCAATGCAAGTGCGCAAACATTTATGAAAATAATCAATGAAACAAAACAATAAACATTTATGGTCTAACAAAGCAAGTCATATGATTTGTTTTTGGTTTTATTATATTCATAATATGCAAATTAACTATGTATGTTTTAATGATGCTTTCAATATTTTGTTGGGGTTTTTTATATGTAGACTATTCTAATATACAACGTAATCTAATCATGCAGCTTAATCTAATCATGCAACTTAATTGTAAACATGCAATTTTTTTGATATTTTTAATAAGAAAAGAAAACACATCAAATCAATCAAATTCACAAAATCAATTCTAATATGGAAATAACATCTAAATTCACCAACAAATTTCGCGAATAAAATCAATAAATTGATATTAAGTCTTAAGGATCAAAATATCAATTTTAAAGATTTCCCGCACATATAATAAAAAATTGATATGTGATTGCGAATTAGAAAATAAATTCCAACTAATAAAGCCTATCACACAATCAAACTAGACAAGAAATATTACCAACCAAATATCAAATCAACTTGAGATAATATTTTTTTTTACTTTTATATTTATTTAAAAAAAGGAAATATTTTTTATTAAAATATTATAATAATAAAAGGAAACCGGGTCGGTTCGGACTTGACCTGAACGCTGGAGGCCGAAGAATAGAAGAACCTAGACTGGGTTCACAATGGGCCCAGTTCAGTTTCCTTCTTTTTATTCCACAAGCCCAGCTAACGGCGCAAACCAGCCCCAATCTCAGCCCGACTCCTCAACGCAAGACATCCGGCCCAAGGCCAAACTCGGCCCAGCCCGCCTGCGACAGGGATAGATCTGACCTAGCGTCGGCCCAAACTCGCGGGCGACCTGCAACCGGAAGCTCTACAGGTGGTGCACCGACGTCCCACCTCCTCGTGACGGAACCACGGCGGACGGTGCTTGGGGAGGGGGGTCAGGAGACGACTGGCTCTCCGGTAGCTCTCCGGCATCAACACATCACATAAACGAGCAATTAGATCTTAGCGAAATAGATTCAAACCAAAACAAACTCGTTCAGGCAATTCGTCGAACAAGTGAGGTGCAGCGAGGTGTTCACTTGCAAGACCAAAGAGACACGAAATCTAAGCCGGTGAAGTTGGAAGGAAGCGAACAGGAGAGGCCATGGACGAATCACCAGAGTCGGAAGCTTCAGACGAGGGAGGCGCCGCGGACGCAACGCCAGAGTCAAAGGCCGCGGACGAATGCCTTTTTTTTTTTGGCTTTCTTCGCGTTCTGTTCTCTCTCTCCCTCTTTGAGAACGTCTCCCCTCTTTTCTCTGTTTTTCCCTTTTTTCTCTCCTTTTTCTTTCTTCACCGAAATCTTTTCAAGATTTGACCGAGAATTATATATATATTCCCCCTACGCCCCTTCACCAATTTATTGTCAATGAAATCCATCCAGGAAAACCCAAAAAAAGCTTATTTCCTCTTTTGCCCAAATATCACACGATCGGGGGAACACATTCCTATTTCATATGATATTCTCCTTTAGTCATCAACGTTCTTTCCTCTTCCTCATTCGACCGAATATCGATCAATTCCATGCGAATATTTGACTGTGGCCATGAATCGTGATATTCCTAATTTTGCCAATTACGAAAACAATGAATCTCAACAAAATTACATGCTCTCATGCACAGGTCTATGTATCTATATGCAAAAATGCTCCTATAGCCATATGTTGTGTATTATAATATTTATATTTTTTAAGGGGCTAAATATTAGTCCCTAATTTTTATTTAATAGATGAGACGTCAAAATTTATATGTTAACAGCATTTAAACCCCAAAAACTCTTCTATTTCCGTATCGTGATGAGCTTCACACATGCTCCTATATCATTGTGTCCAAAGAGAAGCAAAAGACACAACTTGTTGCTCTTTTAAATTTTCCTTTCAGCTTAATCACACTCATGCCCTCAAAATTCAAATTCTCTCATGATAATACAAGCTTGACAGCCAATAAAAATGACCAATTGAAACTACATCGACCATTTTCAAGGCAAAGTATATGAGCTAGTTGGGGTTGCTGGTGAGAAAAAGGAGGGTGAGTTGAGCAATGTGGCAAGCTTGGGGCATTGCACACAACGAAGGCAGGGGAGGTAGCGACGAATCACCAAACCTTGGGGTTCTGCTTGACTCGAAACTCCTCGTTGCAGGCTAGCAAGGAGCTAGGAGAAGGACTTGTACTCGTTAGAGTCAGAGAAGAAGCTGAAGATGAGGGTCATCGGGCCAAGGCGGAAGCCTAGGCCGAGGCTAGTTCCTCGGTGGAAGCGGCGGCGGCGCTGTTGAAGAAGGAGTTAATGTAGGCATGTGAGGGAAGAGTGATGGCTGCCATACTTGGTGAAGAAAGACCAGAAAAAAAAAAAAAGAAGGAAAATCTCTTTCGCTCACTTTCCTCATGTCTCTTGCGATCTTCTTCTTATAAAGTAAGAAATTGAGCCTGATTTTGCACTAGAATTGTTTATCTGAAAAAAGAAGAAGGAAAGACCGTACCGAAACCTGACTTGTATTGGATCTTGTTTTTGGTTCTAATATTTTTAGGTCAGGTCTCAGTTCAGTTCATAGAAAGCATGCATTCTTTATTTTTCAGTTCGATTTAGGTATCACGTAAACCCTAACCAAACCATTGACAACTTTAATTAATTCCTTGCGAAGAAGGCCTAGAGACGTTTTCTCAAACGGCTCATTTAATTTTGTTATAATAAGTTGAGAGACTATATTGAATTAAGTGAAGGTTTAGAAACTATGTTGAACATTTAGAAATAATTCAATTACTATAATGATAAATTAAAAGTTTAAAGATAATATTGCATGTTGGGCAAAGTTTAAGGACTACCAATCTTAGTTTCCTTTCTTTTTATCTTTTTCAGTCCACATATTATTCACTCTAACACATATCCGAAGATCCAGAAAGTGGTTGTGAAGTAAGGATAGTGAAATTGAATGATCCAATCATCAACTGACATTACACAATTAGTCATTAACTTCCAAGCGATTGATTTTAAGATGAGAAGGCCCCAAAAGGGAAGCATTGTGGAATAAGAATATTATGAGTGTCATGACTTTTGTATCACGTTTACTTGAGTGACATAACTTTGTTTTTTTCACTCATTTAATTGTCACAAGTTTGAAAAATCGAACACTTAAGTACCATTGTGATGTGCTTTGTCCAAAAATCCGACATGAACACTGATTATCTTAAATGTCACTATTAGCATATAAGTGAACAATGTTTATAATTATTTCAACTCACTTAAGTGCCACAAATTTGAAAAATCGAACATTCAAATGCCATTGATGATTTGCCTCATTGGAAAATATGCTATTGGCCTTGCCCAAACTGGCAAGGGCCTTCACAAGCCTTGTTGACTACAAGCGAGATGACAACACCTAAATTGTGTCGTCGTCCGTGACTAGTGAGGTGGTGGTGCAATCTGCGATGGCCTCACTCAGGGCCTTTGTGACCCCACCAATCAAGAGTGAGGCCTTTACAATTAGTGCCCAGAAAAAAAAAAGATTCAATTTTAAAAAATATTTAAGTGTATCTTAAAAAATACAAAAAAAAGTCAATGTGAGACAATTTGCCATAAGTGGCACTCAAATGATATATTTTAATTACAATACGACACTTGAGTGAGTGAAAAAAAGTTATAGTATGTACTTTAATGAACGTCATACAAAAGTCATGACATTCCTATTGTTCTAATCTCAAACTTTTGGACTATTGTCCCCATATAGTTTTTCTCCTCTTCTAAATTGATGGAGAAAGTAAATTCTACACAAGCGAGCCAAGAAAAAGCAAACCATTTGTTGATGGAATCACTACTTGATTAGATGATTCAATATCAAAACACATAAGGGATAAGCAGGCAAGCATTCTATTGGGTATAGCTTAGTGAATTATTGGTGTCTAATCTCCATCTTGACTGAAAAAACAAAAAAAAAAAAAATTCTTGAGGCCTAATGCTCATGTTACTAAAATGGCATGGAGTGATATCTGCTTTGTCTAAATGCGAGTGTGGATTAGGGCTCACGAATCTTCAGGCACGGAACCATTGACATACCTTAAAGAATTAGCATTTACTGGTACAATCAAGCTCACTTTGGATAACATGGATCCATTGTTACTTGTGAAAGCGATTCTGGGATTTGGCAAGTAAAGCTGACAGTGTCAATGCTCGGCGAAAGATTCTTAAATTGAAGAGTATTAAATCGCACGACATATATCACCTCTGTGGAGCCCTCTTGAAAGATATTTTGCAGCAGTTTTATCAAGCTGCGTTGAAAAAAGGAGATTGAGTGGCAGATCTTACAGAAGGGAGGGAATGGTGGCCACTCCTAGATCTGAAAACTTTAGTAAACATTTAAGCTATGTGGTATTCTATCCCCATGCTCTGCTTCTTCATACGAAGTAGTATTTCTAGGATCCGTGCATGGGAAAATTTAACAAGGTCGAGCCTTGGACGTTGATAGTTTCAGCCAAATATTCTTATACATTGCTTCACACACTCCCGTTCACCGATCATCAGAAGCTGCATAAGGAAGTGATGTCATTAATGATGACCTATGTCTTTCATGTTCAAGACATGTTGAACAAGAAGACAAGTTTGCTTCTATTGCTCCTTTTCGGAGCAAGTCTCTATATGTAATAAGAAAGCTCAGTAGAATTTCCACCACAGTTGCGCCACGTGTTGGAACCATGTAAGTTCTGATCTTTCACGTGGACGGACATGATTGATACAGGCAACATTGGACGTGCTAATGATGGTACCTATTTTATAATTGATATAACTTTAATAATCCTCTAACGGAATATTTAGTTAATTTTCCCCTATTTGAGATGAAAGACAATGACAATCGTCATTGAAACCTAGCTTGATTTTTTTCGTTCATCACTTATATAGAGAAACCTAGTTTAATTTACAATAAAGATTTTATATAACATATTTTAAGGTCACCGTAGTTATTCATACATGAAGTACCGTGACGTTCAGTAAAAAAAAAAAAAAACTACCCTGCCGTCATGGAGACAACAGAAACACAATTCTTTTTATTAATTTTTAAATATATGTCATTAAATTGTGTAGTCAAATTTATTTCTCTTGCATTATCGTTTAATCATAAAATGCACATATTGATATAAATTGAAAAAATGACACTGATCTCTATGCTTTAGTCTAAAGATTAATATCGTTCCTGAACAGTCGTATCAGTGTGGTCATAAATTTTGATCTAAGGTGAGATATCTTCCCTAAAATATTAAATAAATTAGTAATCTAAGGATAACATTGCATATTTGACTCAAGTTCATAGATCACATAGTATAAATTAAAAGTTCATAAATGACATTACACATTGGATCAAAGTTCACGAACTATTTCAGCTATTAATCCTATAATAACTCCATCGCAAAATAGTACGGTTCATTAGCTATGTTAACATCATTTACCAAGTAATGCAAGTTATACGGGTACTCAAGACATCTACACTATCATATGGAATCATCTTGAACCGGTAGAATTCCTACAAAATAAATTGGAAGAAGTCCTCATACATATAAAAACGCCACAAAAGATCTTTGTTAGTTCAAAATGAAGAAAAACAAAGTTATTAGCCTACTTGTAGGTTCAAATAATTTAAGTAAAACCATTTGATCTAAAGTGCATATCTTCTACTGCAGATGCGGATATTAAGCTCGTAAATTGACGGTTCACTATTTAAGTAATAATTGTAATACTTACTCTAATCCGATTTTAAGAAATTGCGATAATATAACTCATGTTGTTTTTTTTATGAACGAAGAATCCAATCATGTGCCCCCATGCCTGAACACCACCAATGGGCTGGGCCCATATACTTTTAGGGAGACTAGCACGAGACTTCAACATCATAACCTCCCACTTAAGACGCTAGCAACTGTGAGTTTCGAACTCTCGACCTCGGTTATGAAAAAAAACTCTCAACTAAGACAGCTACCTATCGTTGTGTCTATTCCCACGTTAATACGCATGTCTTTTATGAAAACAAATAGTATAATAGGTATTACATTACTTAAACCAAACAAAAGTGATAGTTATTAAGGTGTTCATTATTAAACGTAATAGTAACTATTATAACATAGTCTTATTCCTATCTTGTAACCAATTCGGTTCATGATTCATATTCTCTTTAATTTTAGCACTTAAAAGTTTTATTTCTTCAATCTAGTCCTTCGTTTCCTCCAAACCCTAACAATTTTTCTATCCATCAACCATGCCAATCTTCAATCTCCATCATGAGAACATGTTGGAGCACTCGAAAGGTATTCATCATATCTTTTGGCCGACTCTATGGTCGAACCACCTCTGACTTTGAAGCGCCCTGAACTGTTTCGATCACCGGAGTCATAGAAAGAAGGAAGTAGAGCCAGCCCTCAAGAAGTAATGGTGCGTACCCACGAAGTGATAGCAGCTGCTTGGTGCCTGTGTTTCTGTCAAAGTAGATGTACGAGACGTGGTTAAACATTTGTAGCTATTAAGAGAAGAGCAATGTCTTTGAACATGGCCCAGTGAAAGAACGGTAGCATCGGCGGCTCGTGGCCCAACCAGTTGAACCGACGGGTGAACCGGTCATGCAATTTCTTTCTCCCAAATTATACAATTAATTGACTCAAATTACCCGAGAAAAAAGAAAGCAAAGAATGTAAAACGCTGACGTATGTGAATCCTTCGAGTTATGGTTGTAGAGTAGTTGGGACACGAGCTGCGAGCATCATCTTCCAGGACAGATCGAAAGACTTGCCAAGGTAGTTAGGCTTGTGGGCACGCCATCTTAGGTCATGCGATATGCTCCTGCATCATAACCTCAGTTCCCATATAAATTGGTACTTAAAGATACAATTCCTTTCCTTAAATTTGGAGGTTCTCTTATTAAATACCATGCAAGCATTGCATGTCACCTACTATGTCTCTACCAGACATCCTCAAGAATATTTGAGAGGCGAAGCATGAAGATTTGATGATTCCTGTCTCTCCTCCTCATCTTTCTTCGTGAATCAAGAAGAAGAGATTCAGCTGTAGAGGTTCTTCGATTTTTTTTCCTTGTATTTTTGCAGCTTTTTGGTTTTGTCTCGCGTCAGTTCATTTGGTGATGCAATGAGGTTGGTGCGTTGGAACGATGCAGTTAGCCATTGCTATCACCTAGATCTTTTATATCAATGTCTCGCCTTTTTGTTCTTTATCTGCTCTGCTCTGTTGTTCCCTTTTCCTCTACTTCAATTACTTGGTCCTTCACTCTTCGCTGATGACGCTTAGCCAAAACAGGTAGTCACTGAGATTTTGCAAGCACCAATCATCATATCTGTCATTGCATCTCTCTAGTTTGGCTCTAGCCGGTGTGTCTGAAGTCAAAGATTGTTGTTGGAGAAACTTGAACCTTTCCGAATTAAATTCCTAGTCCTCGACCACTAGGATTGTGCCTGAAGTTCACTTTAAGCTGATCAAATAAATCTGCAGGTGAAGATGATTATTGTTCAGACTCTGATGGAAAGACTTCGGCCCCTCGTGGGCTCGACTGGCTGGGACTTCTGTGTTCTCTGGAAATTGAGTGAAGATCAAAGGTTTTGGAGTTCCTGGATTTCTCTCTCTCTCTCTCTCTCTCTCGCTCATATGTTCTCGTCTTTTTCTGGTGCAAATATGGTTTTGGTATTTGTTATAGATTGATAGAGTGGATTGACTGTTGCTGCGCCGGAGCTGAACACAATGAAATCGGAGGTGAAGAGTTCTGTTTTCCAGTATCTCCATGTAGGGATATCGCATTTCAGCATCCAAGAAGAACCAAAGCTTGTGAACTCCTTGCTCAGATGCCCTCTTCCATGCCCCTCGAGTCCGAGTACTTTCAACTCACCATTGCTCCTTTTTTTTCCCGTTGGACTGGAGTTTCTTTCCCATATGAAATTACTAAGTTCTTGTGAACAGGATTTATGAGCATGCCCTTATGTCGTACCAACCAAGATGGCTTAACTTTGCCAGCAGTTCCGACTCGATAGTAGAAGAAGTGAGTTACAGCTGATAAGTCCATCAAACTGCGTTGTGTCTACTTATCTTGCTGGTTATTCAAACGTTGATGTTTCATTGTGAGGTGATCAAAGAAATTTCTGTCCTTTTGCAGGATACAATCGGGACCAAGGTCCTGATACCTTTTCCTGGAGGTTTGATCGAGCTTTTCACCACTAAACAAGTATGTGATTCGAACGTAATAGCGGTTCGTGAGTTTACGCTTAGTGGGACGATCAGCAGATCTTTTGCTTGATCAACTTGGAGTTTTATCATCTCTTCCTGAAAAGTTGCCTCTTGCGTTTCTGTCGCTTTAGGTACCAGAAGATCAACAAATCATAGGCTTTATCACATCCCAGATCTCCATTTCATTTGAGGGCGATTCCTTCTCCTCAGTCTGTATGGACACAAATTTCTTGACAATACCAAATGCTTTGAATGATCCGCACTCCACCCCACATCTGATCAGCTCAAATGACCACAGTGATTCACCGGCACAACAGCGCGAAAATCTGAACCTGCATGATGCTTCTGGTGACAGAATCCGCCTGTATGAGGCAAACATTGAAGGATCGTATGACAGATTCGTAGCTAATGAGGAAGTGAATCCTTCGAATGAGCTGTCAGCAGGAGACGGATTTCGAGAGATGGATGGAGCAGAACAACAGAATGTGGACCTTACAGAACAAGTGAACACGGAGTGGCCAGGGAATGATGAGGAACCGCTCAAACCAGAGAATGGCACGACAAAGTCAATATCTGATTGCAGCGATCAAAACGAGGAGGACGATGAGAAGAACGGGAAGCAGCCTCACTCGAAGAACCTTCAGGCAGAGAGGAGGAGGAGAAAGAAGCTCAACGACCGCCTCTATAATCTTCGCTCGTTAGTCCCCAAAATTTCCAAGGTAATGTGCTGCCCTCTACCGGATATTATATAATAGTTGAATTTCTCAGTATGCTATTATTCTACGTAGAGAGTACTTAGTGACTTTTTAAATGAGATTCAGATATTTTGATGGGCTAAAGTGTTGAAGACATTAGGGATATCCGAACAGTCGTCAAACTCTATTATATCAGTTTTCACAGAATTATTGCCTGTAAATTGTGCAATTTGACAGCTTCCTCATGACAACAGCTAGATAGAGCTTCTATCCTTGGGGATGCAATTGAATACATAATGGAGCTGGAGAAGCAAGCTAAGGAACTTCAAGACGAGCTTGAAGAGCAATCGGATGTGGAAGACCCTAGGAACTCCGGCAGCAGCAGCAACTTCACCATTGGCCAACCTGAGGTTTTCGACATTGGGCTCCTCTCAACATCAGAGAAAGCAGCATTTACTTATCAGCTGCCAGGAAACACTCAAGGAGCTGGATCCACCAAGAAAAGCCACGAGCCATCACATGACAAGCAACAACGCATGGAGGTACTCCATTAGATAGTGCCTCCTAATTCTTTTTCAACTGCTTCAGCAAAATGCTAAAACTGCCAACACAGCCGCAGGTTGAAGTTCAGCAGATGGACGAGAACGAGTTTTTCATCAAGGTGTTTGGGGAGCACCGACCTGGTGGGTTTGTGAGATTGATGGAAGCTTTGGACTCCATAGGCCTCGAAGTGACCAATGCAAACGTGACCAGATTCCTAAGCCTTGTCTCCAACGTTTTCACTGTTGAGGTAGTTTCTAAAAACATGTCTAGCATAGTAAATACGAGGAATTCTTGTAATACCTAATGAGAGGAAAAGTTAGAACATCAGATAAACTACACTAACACACTATTCATTCAAAAACTCTACATTGAACTTGTATAGCAATTAGCAAGTATCCCATATTGACCACGATAATGCATTTCGGGTATTTCTTAGTGCAACGGCTTTCAGGAACCATATTACTTGGAGCAGGTACAGTTTCACAGATGCAGTGCATTACTCCTCCAATCAGGACAATTATGACGTCCCCAAAAATGTTTATTGTATACGGATTATTCTTGTCTGGTGTGATTTAGCTTGAATAATTGGCTCTTTTTCGTGACTGAATGGCAGAAGAAGGACAGCGAGCTGGTGCAAGCCGATCTCTTGAAGGACTCTCTGCTGGAGCTGACAAGGAATCCCGCCAGCGGGTGGCCAGGGCCAAGCAAAGCGGCAGAGAACGGCGGCGCCACGAATTGCCATGGTCACCAGCATCATTACCACCTCCTGCACAACCATCTCTTCTGATTCCACTATCACCACCTTCCCACAGTTCGATTAAAAAAATCTTTCATACGTTGTTCAACTGAGAAGGTGCTTCTCTCCTCACAGTTCTTGGCCTTTCCAGGCCTGTGCGTGAAAAATAACAGCACTACTGTGTCATGGCAATATATTCCACTCTTTGGTCCTTTTTGGGTTCGATCCATTTTAGACTTGATAAATTTCAGAATCTACAGCAGCTAAGGCGCTAACTATGTATTCCTGACAAGAAATGACAGTTTATCCACATAGCACTTCCGCATGATTACTCTTTAAAGGAGATCCTGTTACACAAATAGCTTCCGCTTACATCACACGGCAGGGACACTGAGAAGTGATATTGCCAGCCAAACAGAGAGCTCTTCCTACTCTTAGTGAAAGTGGAGCCACTTAATCGAAAGCCCAGTGCTCGTCGTAAGAGATGACCAATTCTAAGATAGGTAAGCTCCAGATCATGACTCCTAGTTTTGAAAGAATCGGACCTTATAAGTAACGCAAGTATAAATAATTTTAGGAAACATTCCATGTTAAAAAAAACTGTTGCATAATGGTTTAGAAAAAAAAACCATCTTTAGCATATTTGATTAAACTTCCTCTATTCAAGATTCCTTTTTGACTTACCAAAGCTGTGAGTTTCACCTCCTTGAGACGACGACGTATGGAGCTCCCATATATGACGCCACCTCCAAGAAATCAAATGTCCAAAACCCTAACAAACGCCACAAAACCTCTCTCTCTCTCTCTCTCTCTCGCTCGCTCTCCCCAACCAGCCATCCTTCTCTGCTCTGGATCAGTCAATGGCGTCGTTGCGCGGCAGATTCAAAGAGCTCCTGAAGAAGTACGGCAAGGTGGCGCTGGGCGTCCACTTCTCCGTCTCCGCCGCCTCCATCGCCGGCCTCTACGTCGCCATCAAGAGCAACGCCGACGTCGAAACCCTCTTCGCCAAGCTCCACTTGCCCGGCGTCTCCACCGAAGAGAACCCTTCACCGCCATCGTCGTCGTCCTCGACGACGCGCGATGAAATTGCAGCCGAAGAGGGGTCGGTCAAGTGCGACGATCGGCTGCAGACGGGCGCGGTCGGGGAGGAGGCGAAGAGTCGTAACCGGACGGCCGAGCTCGCCGCCTCCACCGGCGGTGCCCTGACGTTGGCCATTCTGTGCAACAAGGCGCTGTTCCCTGTGCGGGCACCGATCACGATCATGCTCACGCCTCCGGTGGCGAAGTTTTTGGCCAGGAGGAAGATCATCAAGGGCAATGTAAGATAGAGTTTAAGGCTCGTGGCATTTTTCATTTATGCTTGATAATGGAATTTGTCGGTCAGATAGGAGAAGAGGGAGGAGGAAGAGATGTATTTGTTAGTTATAAAGGAGACGCGTTACTGAATAAGAAAAACTCAATTCTGTGGAGAGTACTAGCCAGCAGAGCTGTGATCGGTTGAACAGTTGAATCTTTTTGGTGTTTGGGTTGAATTAGACTCGTCCATTGTTGGAATAGATGTTATTCATCAGTCTAGCTGGTAATGTAGCTTTCAAGTGCCGAGTATTTGGGGTAGATCGGAAAGGCGGATCCTTATCTTACCATTTTCGTTTTGACTGAGTCCCAGCTGAAAATTTCTGAGGTTCGTAGTCGCTGAAATCCATATCCGATGCTGCATATATAGTTGTGGTGAATGGCATGTTGTTGGATGGCCATTGAGTCTTTAATGCTCTGATGGGTATCTTGAGTTGCTGAAGCTCAGAGATTAATATTCAATATTAGATTCTGTAGACGATGGGAAACGAAGCCATATCATTTGGAGAAGCGGCATTGGATATGGATCTTGGGGGTATAGAACACCTTGAGCTAAGTCATTTGCATCTGAATAGCTGCCTTCAGAGTCATCTGCTCTTGTTCTGTTTTGATTAGGAAAGGTCCGCACACAGAGAGAAGAATACAAAAGAGACGCTCGCTCTCTCCAAAGTTGCTCGACAAAAGGTTTATTAATATACAGAAATCGCATTGTAGGCCCTGGTAAATTGTGATTCAGCATAGATTCTACGTCTTGGAAAAGGGCGAATTTTGGAGCAGCTTTGTGATTGGTGCTCCATGATGAAAAGAAATAAATGAAAGCTTAAGATAAATTTTAGTTGACGAGGTCATCGACAGGTAATGGTTCTAACTAATTGACATGAAGGCCTATTTTGTGAGAAATCTCATCTCTGCCTTTGATGGCAGTCAGCGCAGAGAGGGATTGCTTTCCAGTATACCATTTGCCTGCACAAGTTCTCAAGCATTGAGTTTTAATGAATATTCGATTAAGATAATTCATGCTGCAAGATCGATTCTCTTCTGTTGATTGAATTCATGCTTGGAGGGATCATGATTTATAGGGTTGACATGATGTCCAGTTATTCACTTGTCATCTTGCATTTATTGCCAGTATTGCCAGTAAATTTACTCGATGAATTTTGCTTTTCTTTACTTATCGTTCAATCCATTGTCCTTTGTACCTGCAGTTTTCTGCTTCATATGTTATTTATCCTCCCTTTGCTTCTAAGAATGGCCAGTAGGGTCCTTTGACCTCTTCCTCCGATTTGATTTTCCTTGTAACAAAAGGGGCACGCCTTTGCTTTATACACTGTTGCTTTTATTCCCCATATGTTAGCAACTTGCCAAGACATTTGAAGAGTTCCACATACATTCATCTAGAGAGAACATCTATATGATACATCCATCCTTTCAATCACATATTATGCATATGTGCACATCCATCTTCTCCCATTTTGTTCTTGCCTAGCTCCCTCACTCAACGTAAGCCTATTGTGCTTTTTTGGAAAGTTGTATCTCTTTCCCATTGCTCTGCTCTACCTGGTCGTGTTGGATATGGCGAACTGCCTCCTTTTTGTAGACATTGTCACTAGTTAAATGCCACACTTTGGCCAATGGCCAGTGCTGTAGGATATCCAACAGATCATTTTAATTTTTTTTCTTGTTTAACCCGGCACAAATTGTGTCTCAGCTGATTGTTTTCTGTCTGTGCGTTTCTTTTATTGCTCAGCCTGGCTAACTAATCAGCGTCGGCTCTCATTAAGTATGTGGCCAAGGGCTATGTTTTGGTGGTCGGCGCCCAAGAGGCGGCTAATATTTCATCTGTTATTAAGGCTGGAAACAGAATAAACCTCTGTAGAAAAATGTCGTCAATTCTGCAGCCTTACATATCCGCAGACCAGTCTCTCTTCTTCCTCCAAGAACTGTTCATCAACTTGAATATAACTGAAAAATCATTAGGGGAGACATTCAAAGAATAAACCGGGTCTCATTTTCCGTGAGACCTCACACGGAGCAAACTCTCTCTTGATAAGCCGAATGGATCGTATGGGCTCTTCCTCTTGTACAGGACAGGCTGCAATGTGTTTTGCAGCATGGTCTTAACATTTCATGTTCTGCACACAGGATAACAAAAAGCCGACCACCGCTTTCCTCGTAATTTCTCTTCCGGCCGCATGAAGTTAGGACGTACAAAACCTTAGCAACCTCAATTATCTCAGAATCTGCAAGAGTCAATTCCCAATAGCCCGCGAAATTCTACAAGCACAAGGATCAGGTGATCAAGGCATGGTTTGGCACAGAAAAAGTAAACGGAAGGAGATTTTAAACCAATCCATTTCCGCCCAAACCTTGATAACTCTCTACTATTTTCATACATGTTCAATATTGAAATAGACAATGAAACCTCATTTTGTGGATGATATAAGGAAAAAAGTACGATCAGAATCTTAAACTTAACATATGGAACGTGATGGGCACATCTACCTTCTAATATATCGAAATAAGGTTCTGTTCGTTTTACAAAAATAACTTTTAAGAAAACGTTTTTTGAATTTTTCGGTATTCATTTTACAGAAAATAAATTAATCATAGAAAACATTTTCTATGATGGAAAAAACATATAAAATGGTGGGAAAGATATTTACCGCTTGTCAAAAAGCGTAAAACATTTTTCATTTCACCTGCAGACCAAACACCTTTTCCATTTTATTTTTATTTTTTCTGTTACATTTTTAATTTCTTTTTTAGATTTTTTAATTCTTTTAAAATTTTTATTTTCTTGTTTTCCTTGTTCTTTTTATTTTCTTTTTTCTTTTTTTGGCTGGACCAGTAACCACAAGCGATGCTCCAACTTGCTGATTCGACGATGCTCCACAAGGCTTCGAGGTCCTTGCCAGATCGATGAGGCTCAAGTGTAGCAAGGCTCAAGCCTTGAGTTTGTCGAGTGAGGAAAATGGAAAAAAAGGAGAAAAGAGAAAAAAGAAAAATTAGTAACAAATAAAAATAAGAAATAAAAACTATATTTTTTGGTAATTTTCCTCAGAGAAGGATTTTTTTATGCCAAACAATGGAAAATAACTTTCCAGTATATTTTCAAGTTTCGAGCGAGCATAAAAAAACATTATCATTTTTCTAGAAAATTACTTCATGAATTTTTTTTTTCAAAAATGCTATATTTTTCACAAAACAAATAGAGTTTAAATCTTAAACTCTCGCTGAGAAATGGGAGTGACTTCTATTCCTTTTAAATGTGCAATCAAGTCTTGAACCATAAATCAAATAGTGTAGATCAGAAAGTGCAAAATATGACCTGATTGCAATAGTTAAAAATTTTAAGATTCGATCATATATAATATAAAAAGGCTTATGACCACCGTCGTTTTTTTCCCCCCGATACAAACTCCTTAATGACTCCTCCTCGTTGTAAAGCGAAACAAAGAACAAAGAAAAATGTTCCATTAATACCACATGTTCCAACTTAGACGTTATTCATGAAAAGCCCATAATCCACGTAGGCTCATGAAAAGGGCCCATCATGAGCAGGCCCTCTTTAGAAGGGCTAGGCCCAAACACTTCAGATACTTGATGTCTCCACTTGCCTAAGTATTATGCACTCTCCTCTACACTCCACAGGGTTCATTCTAACCTAAGTATCGTCGGATCCTTGGCGGGCCATAACCCGGAGACTTTCTTCCTTCGTGGTGCGCAGGTGCAAGGCACTCGAGCTCCATCATCAGTGATCTGGGGACCCGTCGGATTTTGCGCGCAATGGATTTGAACATGACATGCGGTCGACAGCGAGCGTCTCCGATTGCATACGCTAGCATCGCGTGTCTACGATCGCATGCGCTACGATGATCCTGTCTAGAATGAAATGAACTGTGACAGGGTAATTTCCATCCATGGTACCTAAACATCGATAGCTTTCGCAATCTGGTCGCTGGACTTTGATTTCCAAACGCCGGATGCACTAAGCTTTCATTTCTTTGCAGTTAATGCGCTTTTGGCCAGAATCTGGCTAATCATCAATGCAATACGTACGTCACGAACACATGGCCGATTTTTCTGGTCATCGCATCCTCGCCACGACGGCGTAAACGCCTCGCCGGAAAATCCGTCGGACGCCGGTCAGAGCACATCGGCTGAAGAAAGACGAACGTCCGATGCATCGGCCGATTGCAATGAAAGCTTTAACTGAAATACAGCAGTCGCCAAGATTGATTTCCCCTCTTGACAGATTAAAGGGGAACAAATTAATTGACAAGGAGATTTTCTTTTCTCGAGTCAACGGTGGCGTTAATCTTAAGGCGATGGCGAGCATACATGCTATGGAGAACGAGGATGGCATCCTGTCTACGTTCATCTTTGACCACACACCTTTGGACATCACAGTCCAAAAAGTCAAAAGATGATGCCATGAATCAGTGGAGGACACAAAACATGTTTTGAGCTCGTGCGTGGACTGATGGCATCTAATGGAAAATCGCATGATTAATTTACCTGGCTATCTCTAATTGGCCACGGTAAATTAAGCATAGCCAGGTAAATTAAGCCAGTGAAAATTCTGCAGCTCTCACAGAAACTTAGGGCTTGTTTGAATAAAATTCGATCGAGTTGGAAATTCACGTAATGCAATTGGTAAAGGAGGGTTTGCGTGATCCATCAAATTAAACAAAGAAAAGAAAAAAGAGGCGATTGATGACAACTAGAATCTTGCTACATGCACCTGCTGAAACCTACCAACAATAATCATTCTTATCAGCTTGGTAGAAGATTAAACATATTTGGCTGCTCAGTTTCATTAATATCGAACAACTTTTAATGTTTATATTCGATTTTATCATCCGGTTTTACTAAGGGAGCCTCTCGTCACGCTGTTTGTGCCCTTCTCTTTTAATCGGAAAAATCGGTATATCCACCTACTTCTAGTCTTTGATCTTGTATCTTGACTTTGTGCTTGTGTAGACACATACCTGGTTAGACATACTTTGGTTTGAACCTTGTCCCGATTGAACAGATGATCATGAAACTTTATAGAAAGAATCATCTCCTTTAGCACTTCCCTGGTGATCAAGACGACGGATGGAATCTAAACCCTAATTCTATTAATTCTTTAATAGATACGGTAGATTACACCCCTTTCGGTTGGTCTTGTCTTCAACATAAAGAGCGTGCATTATTCAATTCGCTCTTGGTAAAAAGAATCATATTATTTTCTTGATCCTTTCCAATGAGGGGAGGTGGGATCTGGGGACGATTAATCCGATCGACCAGTCGAATTGTGCATGCATAACCAAAGTGGGAGGACGGCCAAAACGTTGGGGCTGATGAAGTGTCCTTACTCTATCCAATGTTTGATGATACAATCCATTACATTAGATTAATTAAATGTTGTTAGGGATAAGATAATACTCAAGAACTTTCTGATTAACCAGTGAAAGTTGCTTTGGGGGTCAGTGCTGCGACTTTAACGTCTTTGGGCCCCCAAAGATGTTAGATAAAAGAAATTGTCAAGAGAACATTTCGTGAGTGGTGTCAATTTCTTCTAATTAAAGCGTTCATATACATATACATATGCACATATATAAAGGGCAGTTGCTTTTCCCTTATTGAAGAGCTATTCAATTCTATTTGATTCGCCAATCGCTTTTCAAAATGACTAGAGGGGTCAGCTTTTTAATCATATAACCTAACTAGCATAGTGATCAATAAAGAGACTTGCTATTCTTATCTTAAATCGTAAACACTAGTGGGTTTCGCGTGCAAACTTGACTCTAATAAAGTCTTGAGTGTCTTTAGCTCTTCATTCTTGATTGATTTAGTTGGACCCATTCCCATTGATACATCGATACGTAACCTCTCGTCTTTCTTGAGCACCATCCATATCTACCGGCTGACCATTTTGATGTCCAACTCAACATTTTGACATTCAATCACCCATATCATTGTCGATTATTTATAAGTGAATGATGCTGGTGAAATCATATTTAGACCATCTTCTTGGGTTTTTATATCGCATGTTTTATTCAACGTATCTAATCATTAAGATAATTCGTTTCGTCTGTGATTGCCATATCAAAGGGGGTTTTAATAAATGAATGTGTAATCTAACAAGTGTCTTTGTTATGATGACCGGACATAAAATTAACATATTTTTCCCAGAAAAATCACATATTTAGTATAAAAGGTACTTTTTGTTGTTTGGTTGAGAGAGAGAGAGAGTATTTCCACATGAGAAGTGGAGAGATTAAAGATGAAAGAAGATGGAACTCATAGGTAAAAATACTAGTTAATCCTAAATCCTCTGTACCAATGTCAAAAAAATTCTATACTTTTCAATATTATCAATTTGGTCTTAAATATTTGTGTTAAGTTCATTGTAGTTATTAAATCAATTTCTACTAAAAACCCTTGAAGGTGGAACTAACAAGAAAGGTTACCTAATTAATCCCTAAACTTTTTGTATCGATGTCAATACAATCCTATACTTTTCAATTTCATCATTGACATGGCATTGCCACGTAGGACGGTCATGCAAAGGTTAAAGTTTAAGTCTAAATTGATATTTATATAATAAGTTTAGCACAAATTGAACAATTTTCCTAAAACTAACAAGCAATTTAAATGGCAGAGGCCGTCTTTTGAGAAGCCTAGGGTCCTGTTTCTCTCTCTCTCTCTCTCTCTCTCTCTCTCTCTCTCTCTTCCCTCGGTGGAATGCCTATGGTCAAATTGATGTGAAATTAACCTAAATTTGTTCAGACATATTCCGAACAGAAGATGGACCAATCCTCACCTCATCCTGCTATATAATACAAAACTTTGGCTTGAATACTTTATTGACCCGCATGCAGCCCTTCGTCCAATGTCATTCCCACAGGCAAGCGAGCAAGGAAGGCTTTAACCACTCACTTTTCCCCTCTCCGAATGATTTCTTAGAGCAACAGTTTAAGCTTTAATTAGGTATGACCTTGAGGATTACGCTACAAAACAAATTTGACTTGAAGACTTTTAGGGTCTTGAACGAGGCATCCGTCCAATGTCATTCCCACAAGCAATAGGAAGAGGGGAGGGTTTATCTGCTGGCTCTCTTTCGTAATGACGTTTTGACGACAGTTTTAACTTTAGTTAGGTATTAATTGGCCTCTCCATTGACTCTCAATTCCTCCTCCGCTCCATAATTAGATAAAAAAAAAAAGTATGCTTATCTAATGGAAAAGGTTACTAGAAGGTCTTCAATTCCACAGGCGTTGTGATTGCTGGTTTTTGGTGCTAGCGCACTTTTTTCTTCTCTCTTTCCTCTTTGCCTTTCGCTTTTTCCCGTCCTGAAGGATGCTTTGGGGATGAGGCGTTCACAAGTTTGAGCGATTCGTTTTGCTTGGACATCATGAATGATCAGTTAGAATTTCGTACTCATCGTGGGTTATTTGTCTGAATTCGTTCTGTAAAATAGTTTTACTTGATTTCTTCAGCTAAGAAAGACGTGGAAATCTATGGGAAATGGACAGTACTGGGTTTGAAATAATTGGAATGTCACTGAAAACGAACACTATACTGATATTCGCAACCCTAGTTATGAACTACAAGCTTAACTCTGACGCTGATAAACCAAAACTGAAACTCACTGCTTCGAAAGGAAAACGCTCCAGAGGCATATTTGGCAGAGTTTTGGCGTGACTGGAGCGTGTCTTCTTCTTCTGAATTCTTTCCATTTACACTCTCGGGATCTTCCGCGACGCTTGCCGGAATCCATGTGCGATCCCCACTTACTGCTTCCCGTTTTCGTGATTATCCTCATCAGCGTCCAACGGTTCCAAGCCATTCGCCCCATACATGAGTCGTCACGCTTGTCCTTCTTCCTTCCACATAACTTACCAAACAGGTGAATTTGGGAGGACCCAGTGCCTTCGTTTTTAACCACATAAACTTGCGGTATCAAGAGGACCCACCCTAGGGTTCATTGGCATGTCCTTTTCGAATCTGAGATTCAATTCATTGCGATGCTTCCCATCATTGGAATTCGACCGCTCACCTCACCCAAAATGAAGAGCACTCCCCATCGAAGGCACACATCACCTCTCAACAGCAAAGATAAGAGGGTCCTGTGTTTTTCACGTGAAGTTGGACCCTGTCTGTTCAAGCATGGAATACAAGATATCATAAGGCTACTTTATAAAAATCAGTTTATTAAGTGGCGTGACAGATAACAAGGGAGCTTTGAAATAAGCGAGTCATATAAAACATATAAGTTACGAATTGCTCTCATCTAAATAACACATATCCAGTCTAACCAATGTCTTAATTTGCCATTTGATTCGAGGATAAGGCCTTTTGACGTCAACCGTGCAGAAAAATCCTAAGTCCCATGATTCTTGGCCAACCCTTTTGGGCTCTCTCTATCTCTCAAATCATTTTCTACAATTATTGGTGTACTATCATGCACTTGACGAGTACAAATAATTCACAATCATTACCATTTTGTTGTCTCTGAATTGAATGCGGTGGGGAATCGTTCGACCGACCTGTGCTTTTCCAAATGTTAAATCGAGACCAAGTTCATTGGTTTCATAGTCTCAATTCGGGATGATGGTCTGGTTGGTTCCATTCAAGAGATTTGAAAGGCATATCTTATCAAGGCGATGGTGGTTGAGAGAGATTGAGCCATATCGGATTGGAAAAGACACACGAGGTTTGTAATTTACCTACAAGAGGCCGCTGTCCACGCTGGCTGTCCACGCTCGAAGTCTCCCAAATCCAAACCAAGTCAAGGATCGAACGCCCCTCTAGAAGCAAGTAGAAGATGAACTTGTCTAGCATTGAACCATGACATGTCTCAATGCAGAGTCTCAGTACAGTAGAAGTGACTACATTTAGCTTTGTCACATCCACATTGTTACATCAACATGTCAATAGCAAGTCATCAAGGGTCCATCATTTACTATAATTATATGAAAAAAGAACTTTGGTACATTCCAAAAAGCTTTCTCGTACTATTTAAGACTATTTAGACAAGCCATTGAAATGATGGATAGAAATTTAAAACTTTCCATAATTTTTGAGTCGTAATGACCTGCTTCTCTAATCAGATATCGCAATTGAAACATAGATTTTGGATTTCTAAACAATAATAGATCCCATAAAGGCTAAGGTGGTCTCAAGAACCGATTAGAAAGAAGAGCCCTATTGCCTTGGCTTTTTGCTATCTAATCTGCTGCTTGATTTGCCTCTCGTTGGCAGTGGAGCACTTCAATATTTGTTAAAGAATTACAAATGCACATTCAAAAAAGGAGAGCGCCCTCATGATTCAATCCCTTCATTCTCATATTCTAGAATGGAGTGTGTGCATACCTGACCCTAATAACCTTGTCAGGAAGGACATTGTTAGAGCATCAATTGAATCTTTAGGCAGTTTGTTACTTGAGTGACTCAACGCCATTATCTATTGTTCTTTTCTTTATTTTATTTCTGTTGGTAGAGTATCAAGAATTTGAGCTTCTCAGAAATCCTAATCAATCTCATTGAGTCAAGTTAGCCGAGTGTGCCTTTGCAATCTAATAACCTTCCATACAAGAGCCCAGGACCGCCCTAAAGTACCCGCCTTTGCTGCAACTTGAATCAACGATCTCGCTTCTTGATGCATAACCTGATGTGGGGCAGTGATCGAGCCGACGATGTTTGAGGATAGAGTCAACCTCACCACTTGCAAGCTGTTCTTGTTCTCTCATTAAAATGTAGGGTTCTATTATCCTCTTTCGACAGTCCAACCGCCAGTAGGTTTCGAGCCATATTCTCTCTGTGTTCACGTGGGGTTTCGCACGGCACTTGGGACGTCCATTCAACCCCAACTAACAGGTGACGATTCCCACACAATCCCAATCTTAGAACTCAGAGAATCCTCGAAAATATTTAGGGAAAGGGACAATTCGATCATGTATCCATGTCTTATCGATTGTCTTTCTCGAAATAATTAAATCCCATATGATATTGTCATGCTATATTTTGTAAAAACTTCATAGCACAAATGTACCCGGGAGGTTGGCTAACAAGAAAATTGGTAGGGATATAGAGGGTTGAGCTTCGATCAATCATAAGTTTGGAACAATAATTGAACGGACGACCGTGAAATGCAGAAACTTAGTTTGTTTTTTACGTACTTCTTGGATGGAGCTTGGATCCACCCATTAATTGGAGGGGACAAAGTTGGTTCATTGGTAACTTTCATAGGAAATAGCCAAAAAAGATGGGACGCGGCTGGTGACCCAAGTGGACAAGCACAAGTGGAATTCTACATAAAATGTATGGCAGATAAAGCTACTTATATGGATGCAAGTCTTTGATTTTTTTTTAATCCCATCCGACTCGCAACATTGATAACCCACGATTGATCTCATTTAATGTGACCACACTGGTCAAGTTTGTATATTATCTTAATTACAGAACTCCTCTATTATGTGCAATCCATCGAAATTCTGGCACTTATCTTATCCGGTCCATGAGATTAGTCAGACAGTTCCCTATTAAACATGAACCTTCGAGTGAAAGAAAAGAGGCTGCAGCAATAATAACATTTGAGGGTCTCTTCACGTCAACATAAGGTCTGGTCTGGCGTGCACAGGTGAAGTTCCAGCTAAGAAAGCATATATGCAGGCATTCAAGTCTGAGAGAGAATACCGACAAAAAAAGAAGGACATATTAAAAAAAAAAGAAAAAGACCAACTTATCCAACAGGAGTTTAATTGAATCATGCTTAAATATTCATTTTCGCCATTTTTGCCGGCCACCAAAACAAGGGAGTTCCATGTATCTGTCTCTTAATAGAAAATGAATTAATAAGATCGGCATGACAGTTCATAACTTCATACATGAGAATGAGATGCTCATCTTGTTTTTGTCACAGTTGACCTACTTTTATGAGCCTGCGTTATTAGGTAAAACAATAGGGTCGGCAACATCTCAAAACGGTCCAAACACACGAGGACGATCTCATTATTCTTGGGCTAATCTTGGATTTGTAGGTCACTAGGATGGGGACATGATAAGGACGAGAGGAGCACATGCCGTCTACGTCTGTGCAGGAAAATTACCCAAATATACAAATATTAATTTAGTTCTGAACTTTTCGATTTTGTCCATATAACCCTAAACATTTGTACGAAATTCCAATGTAATCATTCCGGCTAATCGTTGTCAGAATTTACCAACATGGTGAACCAATCATAGCTAGCTGTCCCACGCGGCACATTGCCACCTCGACAATTTTTCGTGAAAGTTAGATGAAATGACTATATTGAAATTTTACATAAAAGTTTATGATTAGATTGAAAAAATTAAAAATTAATTATAACTAAATTAATAACAGGGTTGATTCAGTCACTATACACGTAGCACTAGGGTTCCTCTAGCATAACTATAGTCCTGTTGAAACTAGACAAGGCAACTTTCTCAAGACAAATGCGAAAAAGTTGCATATCTTAATCAACATTTGAATAACCATGTTGCCAACTTGATGGTCTATGTGATATTTGCATCTCACGGATGTTCGAAATTGTGTACATCTTGTATATAACTGTCGTTATATCTCAATCATGATGTTGGGTGTCTTTTAATAGTAGTTTGAGATTAATATATACGACTAAATGTTGCTTATATCATGTGTTAAACTTTGTCGAACAATTATCAATTATTTTATAAATTAAAGTTATTAGATGGATGCGTGGTTTTATATTTAAATATTCTAATACCCTTTCTCATGCATAGGCCGGCCTTTGACTCGAGACCGAGTGTAGAAGTATTAATAAGGGAGGGTGAATAAGGGATTTTTTTGAAATATTTTGAACAAGACAACTTGCTTTAATATCGTATCGAGTTTTTCATTCGTCCAAATAATTCAAAACCACACGAGAACCATCATGCGACTACGTCGGAATATTCTCAAGATGGCTTGTTGATTGGGACGTTAAAGTCCTCAATCTCCTCATGTTATCTTCCGAAGGCATAATCCTTTTGTACCATCCATCCACCTTCCCTCCTGGACTAGAAACAGCTGAAGGAGTTTCAAACCTGCTTGCTCGCGGTATCCTTCTAGCGATCTTGCTCAACGAGTATCAACTCCAGGGCACTTTCATAGCATGAGCTGGAAACTGGGCAATGTGTTGATGAACTCGCACAACTGACATCCGACAACGAGCTATCGCCTACAGCTCCCATGGATATCTCGTCTTGTCTTATTCAGCTTCTCATGGCGTTGTCCGATGACTTCAGTTGCAATATCGCTTCTTGATCATTATTCCTTGCCCCATTTGGAGGCAGAAGTTGATAAACTTACTGAGGAGACCGGACTTCTGCTCTTCACGGCAGGAAAATCCAAATGTTGTTCTTGTGAAGCCTCGGTCATTTCCTTCAGAGAGCGAATAAAACAGTCAATTATGGTCAGTGCCAATATTGCAAATCTCGTCATATATAGAAGTATCCTGTGATCTTGTAGATAGTCATTACGTAGGATGGGAATACCATCATCAGCATATATCCTACGAAAACCTACAACGAGCAATATGACAAGTTTGTGTTGGCAAATAATTTCGTGTAATCTATGTATCGAATTTTGACATCTCAAGCAAGATGATGCATCGAATTATTTTCTCTTAAATAATTTCATGTGTGATTTTTCAACGACACAAGTAGCCAAAGTCAATTGAATGATAGGTTTTTTTTTTAAATTTTTGTCGCTTAAACTATTGCTTAGAAAGGAATAGCATCGAAGTGAGTATAGTATAAAAGTTGTGGTATTGTTGTCATTATTTTCTTGTGATTACTGTCATGTCATGACATTTTTTCATTATGCTTTTATTTTTCGATATGCCACCCCATGTTTCATGCGTGATTGCCATGTCATGCCATTTTCCCGTCAAATTAACTAATTGGATTCATCTTCATTCATAAATTTGAGTTAACGAGTTACATATATATTAACCACTTAACACCACAACAATTCTTCAATGTAGGACTTTGCTAACTCACTTCACGTAGGTATCTCAACAATCTCTTCATGTGTGAATTTAGAGCTAGCCTTTTTGCTCCCCTTTTTAATCCATGCATCTTTTTATATGAAAACATGTATAAACTTGACTTTCCAACATCATTTTCATTCATAGTCTCTTTCACCACGATAATAAGTCAGGTCCCCCATTAACATGTCTCGACTTGAATCCTCAACGATCATTTTCATCCCTAGTCTTTTTATCCAAACCGAATCATAAAAGGCTACCATCAAAATCACGACTACAGCATAACGTCCAAATATCTTCCACTAGATCAAACCATGATGGTTACTCGGACACTGTGTTGGTCAATTTTTTATTTTTGAAATATCTACCAAATATTGATATACCTTTGACATTGGGTTATCAATTAACCATCGGCTTTGATACAATTCGTTAGGCATGCGTACCAAAATTCTAATACCTCCATCTCTAAGGGAGAACCTAAATCTAATCCTGTTAGCATATTTAGTTGGTTTTGCTTTCACTAAAAAAATTTTGGCCTATAAGTTATGGACCAATTAAGTTACATTAACTACTTCACATTGTATTATTTCTTTGATATGAAACTTTTCTGAACATAATTCACACGCGTATCTCAATAATCATACCGTGTCTAAGTATTTTGATGTCATGTCATTCTCTCATCATTTGAATTTCAAGAACGTGCTATGAATTGAATGCATGAAAAGACATTTTTTTTCACATTATTATATTTACACAAGAACTACATTTAAACATAACTCATGAATCTTTAAGCATATTTAATTTCATTAGGATAGTATTTTATACTATACAACTTACTACTAACTAATCTATGACCATCAACATATATTGTCACTGACAAAGCACAATAAACTTTACTTCATCTAATAGGTAAATTATCAATAAGGTAAAACTATATATACATGTCAAATCATTGATTTATTGGTGAATAAATCCTCATTATTCATGAGATTATTGATTCGCATAACGAGTACGTATCGTAGATCTCAAGTTGAATCAAATTTGAAACATATGAATCAAGAATCAATTGTTTCTGTGAATCTATTTAAATACTTCACAAATCCTTCAGGACATTATATTATCTTATCTTGATCTTATGATATATGTTGATACTCACAATTTTGTAAAATATCCTTCCAAAAAAAGTTCTACATATAGTTTGATCTCTTCCAGCATCGTCTACTCGAAAGCTTCATAGTATTTCTATTGACCTAGTGATTCTTATTCCACGACTCTATTCCCTTTAATGCTACCACCTTGAGTTTAGTATTCAAAGATATTCTAAAACTAAGATATTCTAAAATAAACCGAATCAGTTCGTGTTCTATCTAGTCTCCTCTTCCGATACCTCAGGTCATTTGCAAGTAAGATTGGCAGTCTAAATACAGAGTTTATGTTACATAGTTGAATTTAAGTGAAGGTGTATATAAGGTTTAGTTTTTGCAGAAGCAGGTTCTCACATAGATTGTAACCTTGTCAAATATGATTAGATGAACAATTTATCTAACTCTAAGAGATTATGAGCTATTTGAACTGAGGCTAGGCTCAATTAGCATGGTTTTTTTTTATAACAAACTTTGCTTGAAATTTGACTGATGCTCAAGTTAAGCTTGGCTCAAGCTTGAACTGCAATTTTTTAAGTATGGCACGTTCTTTAGATAGGGAAATTCAACTACCATATGCACAACTCACCGAATAGTAGAGTCAAGAAGAGAGAAAGAGACGTCGGCCATCTAGTAACCACGGGTAAGCCTACTTCCACACCAATGGTTCATAACATGATAGACGCTTGCTATCATGGTGAGCATTGCTAGGCCATCTTTCCACAATAGTGTCCAATGTAACATCATATTTCCCATCCCCTTATCAAATATTTGTGATATTTTGTGATATTGCTGTCAATTGTTCCAAAAAATTAAACTATAAATGTACTGTTTATTATTTAATCATTATATCATTCTCCTCAATCTTAAGATGTCAAATGTGTGCACATTTTTATTGGGGAGGTAAATGGGGTTTTGAAAAGATTTGAACCCATGACCACTTATTTTGATACTGTATGACGTGGTGTGGGATTACTGCCATAATAAGACATATATGCAAATTCTTTTATTTATAAACTTTTATTGCATATTATTACAATTTGTTGCCCACTTGCTAAATTGCTTCATATATTGTTCAAAATCTGAATTTTGCACTCTAAGTTCAAATTAAGATCTCGATTTTTCAACTCTGCTTTAAGTTTATCAAGACTCAATAGAATCTCCCATTCATCCCCACTAGGTAATACTTACTACCTCAAGTTCTTAGCTTCTTGAATTTATTTCTATTCAATTTTTTTTCTTTCCTATCTTACTTCTCTTGTTTTTTTTTTAACTATATATGTGATCAATTATGTCTAGTTTTATATCTAGTAGTTTGCCAGACAAAAGACTGGGAGGTAAAAACGTTCGAGAGATATTATCCATTACATCTCATCATCCTATCCCACTCACAACACGTACTAAGAAAGCAATAAAGGGGCATTTGTAGTTTTTCATTATATGATTTTATCCGTATTATATGGAGTCACTATTTTGACAATTGAAAGGTTCTTGATCAAGAATGCCAAATCATTAATGTAACCCAATTTGATTTTCTTCTCCAAGTCCCTTTTCTATACTTTTTGTACACTTGTAATTCTTTTTATTTGATAACACATATACGTTCAACTTTATAGATATGGTGCTTACCAAAGAAAAGATAGATTAATAAAACACTCAAGAGACTTTTCATCACATGCCATCTTTTTCTGTATTGGCAAGATTATGATTAGTCTTACGGTTTCCACTCAAGTATTAGCTCTTGTTGGTATCAGAACCTCAGTGTTATTGGATTGCGCAATGGACCTTTTGGTACAGAATCATCAAATTCATGAGAAATTGCAAAGTCTTTTGTTCTTTTTTCCCCTCAAATCTCCTCCTAAATAAATATATCTCCCCGAGAAGACCGATCAGATATACCCTCTTTAACTTATTGACGTTGGTAACATTAATGCGGGGACAGGATTCTTCACGATCTATACAATGTGAGTGAAGTCCAGGTAAATCATTGACTCTATCTATCCGTGGTTTCTCTCTCCTTCTCCTCCTCCTTCCCTCTCTCTCATGCTCCGCCACCACCATCGTTGGGGTGGAGCCCATGGCGTGACCTCTGCTCTGCTGTCTCGTCTACCTTACTGACCACCTTCTCCATTCTCTTGCCTTACTGAATTCTATTGTGGGCTTGTTTGCTCGTGTTCTGAGAGCATAGAAAGTGGGTTCTCTTCTTTCCCTTCTTTGATACCTCCCTCACTATACTCTCTAGCTCTCTCTCTCTCTCTCTCTCTCTCTCTCTCTTTGGAGGAGGAAACACTAAGAAGTTATGTTCATTTTCTCTCTCTTGTTTTGATGGATCTGCAAGATCTAGCCTTCCCATGATCTCCTCTTTCGTTTTCCTTCTCAGAAATGGCTTTTGATGGACCGATGAATTCTGGGTATGTGTTGTTTACTTTCGTGTTTCATCTTTCTTTCTTTTTATGGGACTGTGGAAAACTAGGAAGTTGGGAAGATGATAATGATCAATAGTCATTCCTGGAGATTTTTCTGAATCAGTGGGTGTTCTTCTTTTCTTCTTTTCCCTTTGTAGAGGGTCAGGAGCTTCTGGATTCCCTAGAAGCTGACCAAACTCTTCCTCGTGAGAAAATGCGACTTTGACTTCTACGTTTCTTTTTTGCCAAAATCTTACCTGTTTTTTCTTTTCCTCCTACGGGGTTTCAGTTGATTCGTTTTCCCTCATTTTCGTCCTTTAACTGTTGTTGTTGTCACGCTTTCATCTTTTAACAGAGGGAATGAGGCGGTATTGCTGGCAGTGATATTTTCTATGTTCTCTGCATCTGCAGCTGCAGCTGAAATGGAAGCAAAAACATCCAATCTTGGAGTTTTCTTTGACATCTCGAGCTAAAATTTCTTAATTAATGACCTACAAATTTGATTGCGTTGCTGACTTCATTGTGTACTTGTAGTTTGTGTCCCTTGTGTTGAGGTGGGTTGTACAATCTTTTAAGTTACTTTGAGTTGCAGTAGATTATGGCCATAAGATTTTAAGAGTACTGTGTCAAAAGAGGGTCTGCAATCAATTTTGTCAATTTGATTTCGCCTGATTTATATTGATCTGTGGTGGGTTCTTATTTTGTAATCACCAATCTTTTGCTTGGGGGAAGTACCATAAACATTCCTCACTTTTGATTCAAGGACCACTTACCTCTATCTTTGCAAAATATCATTCACATACCTCTATTTTCCCTAAAACTTAAAATTTACGTCTGTATTTGGTATTTTCAAGAGCAGAGGTATAATGAAAGGTGATGTATGTTGTTGGTACTTCCCCTTTTGTTTATGACTATGATAACGTGGTTGCCATGTCACTCTTGCAGTGTGAATTCATTGACGTGATCAGAAGTTGGAAGTAAGAAAAACCTTTGATGCTTACGGGGTGAGAAAGTTGTGCTAGATGTGCAGAATCTGGGGAGGTTGTTGATTGAGATGAGGGATGTTATCTGGGTTGATGAACCTTCTGATGTCCTGTTTCCGGTCGAGGTCAGACCGATATGTTCACGCGGGTACAGACTCTGGAGGCCGCCAAGATGGGCTGTTTTGGTACAAGGACTTGGGGCAACACCTAGTTGGTGAGTTCTCAATGGCTGTTGTCCAGGCCAATGCTTTGATAGAGGATCATAGCCAGATCGAGTCGGGGTGTTTAAGCTTGCATGAGTCCGGACCTTATGGTACTTTTGTTGGTATATATGATGGACACGGTGGACCTGAGACATCACGCTACATTGTCGATAACCTCTTTCAACACCTCAAGGGTATGTCCCTCATCTCTACTGGACTGTTCATTTGATGTCTCCTCTAGCTGTTCATTTCTCCAATGTGGACACCACTGACCTTAGAAAAGTCAATAGGTTGATTGTTCTATGTAGTTGTTTACCCTAGTTAAGACTAGAGGATTCATATGCTTGACCTAATTGGCTAGAAAATAGGCATGGTAGTCAAAAAGCTTTGTCCAGTCATTTGCATCGGTAGCCAAGAGCTTCTTTGCCCTTTTGACTCGGGTTGGTGCATTTAGATGCTAAGTAAAACCTCTTGATTTTCATACTCATAAATCTGGCAGCAATAAAATTTGTCTAGTTCGCTGAACTTAAAAAATTCAGAATTTGTTTCGTGAAATCTTTATATTCTAATTGATAAATTGATATGTTCCTAATGGCCACCTGAGTAAATACAATGTGACTTCCTGCATGTTTCTTACTGACCTTCCAGCATTGGGTACTGATTTATATGTTAATGCAATTTCCAGTGTCTACATCAGAGCATCAATCTCTGTCTGTGGATGTGATACAGAAGGCATACCAAGCCACTGAAGAAGGTTTTCTCTCTATTGTCACCACACAGTGGCCAACAAAACCGCAGATTGCAGCAGTTGGATCTTGCTGTCTTACTGGCATAATTTCTGGTGGAACACTTTACATTGCAAATCTTGGTGATTCACGGGCCGTTCTTGGGAGAGCTGTTAAGGCAACTGGGGAGGTTTTAGCCATCCAGCTGTCAACAGAGCATAATGCTAGTATAGAGTCCATAAGACAAGAACTCCGTTCAATGCACCCTGATGACCCACAGATTGTTGTTTTAAAGCATAATGTATGGCGTGTTAAGGGCGTTATTCAGGTAGTGGTTTTGTCACATGGAACATGATGGATAAAATTATCTTCTCAAATCCTCGAGCTTTCTTGCTTTGCCGTTCTACCTGATCGATCACATGATTATTTCTTTTTCTGTTTAAGTAGCCAGGATCTTGCTCTGCATCACTTTTTCAAAAGATTGATTGATTGTGCACACAATGAGATGGCTTCATAAAGAATATGGTGTAAGGGCTTTGGTTGATTGTCTAGCTTATTAGCTCAATTAGTCATAGACGTTTTGTGGTTTGAACTTTCCAATTTAACAGTTCCTGCTCAAATTTTTGTGGACTTCTATAAGTATTGAGATGGCACCAAGTCCAATCTTGGATCATAATTGCCTGCCTGTCAGGCTTAGGAGTGAGGTGCCTTGGTAAACCCATCCTGGCCTTGAATATGAAGCAAATATACTACAAACACATGCTAACTAGAGTCCTGTTTCTGTAGTGCTATGTATTTTGTTTCTTTATACTGTGTTTGCCGCTATATAAGTACATAATACGACGGTTCTGAAATTTCAACATAACTGCAGTGCTGCTTGTTCTTGCAGGTCTCACGATCTATTGGTGATGTGTACTTGAAGAAGACTGAATTTAACAGAGAGCCTTTGCTTGCAAAGTTTCGCCTTCGTGAACCTTTCAGAAGGCCAATATTGAGTGCAGAACCATCAATTTCAGTGCACCAATTACAATCGCATGATCGATTCATTATTTTTGCATCTGATGGACTATGGGAGCACATGGGCAACCAGGAAGCAGTTGACATTGTTCAAAGTCATCCTCACCATGTATGTATATCTGATTATCATTATTTACACATTCAGAAATGCAAAGAGGAGGCTGCACATGAACTTTGTATGGACCAACTTTAATTTAGGTCATGTTAAAAGAAAGTTCATACAAATACTGCTAGGGCATTTTAGTGAATCTTACACTTGACATGGAAGTTTGTCTCAGTTGCCTTCACTTTATGCCTATTTGCCCTTGTGTTGTGGCCATTGAAAAGATTTTGCACTTAATAGAGCAAGTTCTTGTTATTGCTTTTTATGGAAGTTTTTTCCCAGGAATTATAATAAAGGAATTGACAAATGAACAAACAATACAACCAAGACTGATCTTGCTAATTACTGCTTGAGAGCTACATAAATCGATCAGAAAGCAAGTTAACAAATGGTATATCTCATTTAGCCAAAAAGGTGAAAGCTTAACACATCTCTCTTCAGCAGGGCATTGCAAGGAGGCTTGTTAAAGCTGCTCTGCAAGAAGCAGCGAAGAAGAGAGAAGTGAGGTACTCAGACTTGAAAAAGATTGACCGCGGTGTCCGTCGCCATTTCCATGATGACATTACAGTGATTGTAGTGTTTCTCGACTCCAACATCATGAGTAGGGCAAGCTTGATAAAATCCCCCAACATATCCGTCAGAGGGGGCGGAATGAACTTGCGCTCCAACACATTGGCTCCTTACTCTGCAGATGGTACCACTTGAAGATGCTGCTTACAATTTCTCTATGTGCTGTAATTTTTCATACATGTGAATAGGATACCTGGCAGCTTCCTTTAGTAGAGGAGGTGGGCCTTCCATTTTTTAGTGTACACACACAGCGACGCCTTTAACGTAGAACCGATGCTTTTAGCTTTTGGGATGATGAAAAAAGAGAACGCAACTGTTGACCAGAAGCTGCCGATGTTAATTTAGTATTAGGACAGTTGCTCTATGTACTTGCTTTTTTTTCTGCTCTCATGCACATTTTTGATTTTTATTTCGCATTTTTTTCTCCGACAAAATGATTACTATATCTAGTTACTCATTAAAAGCAAGACATTTCTACTCCGTGTCCTCATTTGGTGGTTTTCACACTTTCAATGGAGGGATGTTTTGGCTGTTGGGAAAAGTTGCACCATCAGCTTGCTTTTTGGGACAGAGCAATGACCAAGATGGGAAGCGATTGAAACCGCTCTTATCTGAAGGTGATCTTCCGAAAATGCATTCGGAAGCACTTGAGATAAAGACAGATCACGCAGCCTCATTGATTGTGGCCAACCATTGGGTTGTGCAGAGCAGACTGGCATGCTGCATCATGCCAATTAATGGGTCAATGATTGCTTAGGCCACCCTGGACTGAATTGGCCGGATTGATTCGGACGCTGCACAGCACCTTTTGCTTGCTATTTGGACAATGAAATGTGTCGGCTGTCTTGTAAAGGATCAGAGGTATGTTCTTACACAGGGTGTTCTATGTTCTTTTGGACGGTTAGGTGGGTTTCACGAATAATCAATAAAATTATTGCCCATTTCAACTCGCGAACCTAGTGAAAGCTAGTGCTATGGCCTTCTTTTGAGTAGAGCAAAATGGTGTCACTGTAAGGATTGGGATTCGTGCTCCTATTTTGATGGGGTAACAAAAGGGTGATCAACTCTACTTATCCTTATATTAACATAGGTGTTTCATAGTCGCAATAGCATATTAGATTTGAGCTATAATTCATTCTCATTAGAGTGAGCCCATCATCGTCACCCCATTGTAATGCTAGTAGGTATTGAGTTGGCGATCTCTAATGTTTGGCACAAGCCAAATCGATACCACAGATGAACCAAGATTTCCTAAAATCAAAAGGCAGTAAACCTGGGACGAAGAAACACAGTTGCCATATATATAGCTTTGAATCAAACATTGTTGCTGTTTCTTTTTGACATGCTGGAACGTAGGAAACTGAGGAGTCGTCTAATTCCTACTCATTCCTGTCGACCGTGCATCGAATTCACAGTAAAGACTGCCTCTTTTACATTCCCTTCGTTATTACCTCATTTAGCATATGCACAATACAAGTTTTCCTCACTAGTCCTTGAAGTGAGAGTTGGAACTCTTTCATCATGAAAGGGAGATGCTCCTGGAGTAATCTTTTGGTATCGCTAAACGCATTGCCAAGTCGAGAATCGTAATTTTGTTGGGGTCAAATTGGTAGCAAGTCCAACACCAAAAAAAAATCCCCTTTTTGTGGGAATAATTCCTTTACATCCAAATAAATATCTAACTAGTCCAAACGCCATCTTATCTATTAAATTGGAAGAGACTCGGCGCGAAGATCATAAGTGCATCCATTGACACGGATCCTGATATAAATTTGTCCTCGCAAGACAATAAAGAGAACAATAATCATGAACAGACAAAGGCAGTCTGGCCTAACCAGCTATTAGACCAAGACCAACGCTAGAGACTCAAGACAACGCCATGCTCGCCGAAGAAAGGCTGTTGAATAGTGAACATGTCCAAGGTGCCCAAAATCAACTTGGATATTGATACTTAAAAGCTTTTCATATTTGCAAAAACAGAGACAGGAGTTAGGTCCAAAGGGTAAGGGAAGAAAAGTACTCCCCAGCAAGCCCGATAAATGCATTTGACTGCATCAAACTAAAGAAGAAATGGTCAAAAGCATTTTCTTCAATTTCTGCGTTACAGATCGATGAACAAGCTCCTCCAAAGCAGCAGGTTGGTGTGGAGAAATTAAAAAAATAATATCTGCAGTATGATATTACTCCGAGAAAACTTGCAAAAGTTATGCACACGCACAAAGTCAAATTCATAGCATGAACTTTGGTGCAAAACATTACTAAAAGCTTACAACTTGACCCAATTCAAGATGCTCCCGTTCTAAAAACTTTTCAAGGCTTAAATAAAGAGAAACAGCTTTGCCAAAGCTTATGAAGGAAAAGCTCTCAAACACCAGGGATGAAATTACTAAAAGGTAACAATGTCTCAAGTAGTAGATGTCTGTTATGTCGCTGAACAAAAAGAAAAGGCAATTTCAAGCTTCACTTCTTTGTATAGTGGATTTTGTACAATGTGCAATGGAATTCATCCTAGAGGAGCTCAGGCATGATTATGCAATGAATAGTTACAGGTTTCACATTCAACTTAATGTGGCAATCATCTCCCAACCCTACCTAAGATACAAGGAAGCAAAGAGCTGAGAAAATAGGATGAATTCGCTAATTACAGCGGCAGGAGAATGTATTCCGAGAAAAGGGACAATGTCCACCTGTAACCAGCTCTCTACTGCTGAACCCACAACAGCTCCAGCCACAAGCCCTCCTATGGTTATTATAGTGGCCTTACCTGCAAAAGCACACAAGTCCAGTGAAACTTGTTCGCTTGGCATGAGTGACATGGGGTTGGATTCTATAAAGAGAGGGCTATATCTCTAAGGGAAAATCCTACCTAGCTTGACATTCTTTCTGGTCATAAAGTACAAGGAAGCTCCGAAGCTAGATGCAAGGATCAACCCAGGAACATCAGCCCCTGCATAAGGTGCTACAGACAGTGTGGAAGCTCCATTGACGTACGTTAAAACAATTAATGCACCATATACACCAACTTGTAGGCCCAAGTCTCGAGTTGATGGTGCTTCAACGGACAAGGGTGAATTCTTGACAGTGGTTTGCAACCATTGAGGCATCGAACCCATGGTGGGAGAACCAATTGGTTTAACATCAGCATAGCGAATGCTACTGCTCACAACTTTTCCAGCTCTCCGCTGAGTTAAACTTCGCATAAGCAACATATCATATGCAGCCTCAACCTAAAAGAAATTTATCCACAGAAAATGTCTATCAATTACCAACCAAAATCGACCGTCTAATCTTTTTCAGCACTCGGAACGGTGAAATATCCAACAAGTACATTAGCTGGAAGAGGAAATAAGTTGATTGGGACTCATTTGGCGAGATCATCTGACTATGAAGCAACACTGAGAGAGCCAATCAGAATAACAGACATATACTCTACAACAAAACATGCAAAATTTGAAAAAGGCAAAAGTATATTCTGGGATAGCACAATTTCAAAAAGAACGAACCAAACATAACAGTGTGTGGTTTCAGCATCATCTTCAAGCTCCATTAAAGGGTTGAGACTTTGGGTTATCACTGATTATATAAAAATAACATATCAAAGGTGTTAGAATATTTAAATAATAACCCATGTTTTCATCTAAAAGCTTAAACTTTTAGAATAATCAGCAGTGGTCCCATGAAATTTCACACGGCATTAGAGCTGGAGATGCCGAATTCAAATGGTTCCAAACCCCATAAGTGTGAGAGGAAGTGTTAGAATATTTGAATAATAAACCACCACTTCATCTAATAACTTAAACTTTGAAAACAATCAGCGATAGCCCCACAAAATCTCACAACTATTTATTCTTAGTACTAGGCAACAAGACCAAACTATGAGGGAGAGTGTTAGAATATTTAAACAATAAACCACCCCTTCATCTAACAATTTAATTTTTTAGACCAGTCAACGATGGTTCTTTAAAATCTCACAAGAGGTATCGCTTATCACAGGGAGAAGGAAATTTCTGAACAATAAGAGAAACAGATAGATTATGATACATTCCTAATTTTTAACACAATGATGACATTCATCAAGAACTACATTCTTTTCTTCAAACTAGTTTACCATTTGTTTCCTGAATATTCCCAGAAAAGAGATTTTATCTTCTTAAATCAATTATTAAATTCAATATCTGCTATCTTACATTATTAAAAAAGATAAGCAACACAATCAAGCTTAAGTCCTCTTGCATTATATAAATATTTTCAGTTGACATTCAGATGTGATAAACACAGTCACCCACATCATGGCCATGTCACAAGATCAGAAAGACACAAAGCACTTAACAGGAAACTAGTATGCAAGAAAAAAGTTTATTTAATTCATGCCCTATTTCACTATGAAGCATTTGCCTGGGGCCACTCATGGAGTTACATCTAACATGAAAAAGTAAGAGATCTTCTAGTAGTTTCACCATGGAAAATAAACTGACCAACACTAGCAATTTCTCTACCATATATTCTGGCACAAGGTGACCCCAGCTATTTCCTATAAGTGGGCACGCCACTAGACAAACCAATTTTGAAGATATTATATAGGCTTGTATGGTGTATCCAGTAATCTGACTCTCTTTCATAATATGCACATAAGTGTACACCCAAAAGAATTGACACCCTACATCCATACTAAATAAAGAATGAAAGGCTTTAGACAAATGCATGCATCATCAATATAATGCTCTATACTTATTATAAAAAAAAAAGAAGGACCAAGATCATGACCTTGCAGCCCATCCAACTACTGCATTTTCCCCCCCTTTTTGGACAGAAATAAATATTTTTCACATCCTCATTCTCCTCAAATCACCCATCAATCAGGAGGATTGAAAATGTGGCAGCAAATGCGACAAATTCAAAAGCAAAGGAAAGAGAAGGATAAGGAGAATCGTGCATATGAAGGCCCTAAAGGGCACTGCACTTAATAAATCCACAAAGAAACTATGCCTCCTAATGCTTTCTCAAAACTGTCTGCATCCAAAATCATCCGAATCAATCACATGTGGCAATGAAGCACATAAATCGCCCGCTCAAATATTTGAGCAAAAGCAGTTGTACATAAAATAATCCTCGCAATTGCACGTAAAGGGGGCAAAAATGCTCGCTGTACATTTTTATGCACATGCCAGTTCCCGATGAGTAGCTATCCCCTCACGTCAGTCAAGTACTCTGCTGTTTTCTACCTTCTCAACAAAATCCATGAAGACGGGAAATCAAAGGTTTGAACAATGGAATTCACATCACAATCGAAAAAACACACAAGAACACCATGCTCATTAACTGAATCGTACAGGAAAAAGGTTTCTGCTGCATCAAGAAAGAGCAACTCACCAATCCATACTTGAAAGAGAAAACGACCCAATGGGGATTTTCGCCGCAAAAATCACAGCAAACCCAAGTTGGCTGTCGCCGCATCCAACATATTCAATGTGACATTTCCAAAAGTCGGGCAACAATTTCATGAAGAAGCTCTATCCACTATACGTATTACAACTCATAATCATGGCACCTCAACTTTAAAAGTAGCAGAAAACCCCATTGCCAGAACTACATAATTCCAAGAAAAGATAAAGAACGCGAGAATCACGGTCATAACACCTTCCTATGTAAAGTTCCCCGCATTCTACCTCAACATGCATCAAGTGAAATAGAAAAAGGCGCAATCCGAGGGCAAGCGCAAGCAAATTCTCACCTGCTTGATGGCTTCCTTGTCGTCCTTACACGAGGCGACGATCGAGTTCTTCGCTCGGAGGATCTCGTCGAACGACGCCGTGTCCGGCACGCCGAGCAGCTTCAGCGCGTTCTCCACCGACATATCGAACGGGGCGGAGTCGTCGGCCCGCGAGCCGGCCTGCGCCAGAAGGCCCCCCGCCCTCCGCCGCGGCGGCGGGGAGCCGACGACCCTCCAGGGCTCGGCGCGGCCGCCGCCTGGTCTCAGGGCGTGGGGAAGCCGGACTGGCATCCTGGGGAGCGGCGAACCGGCGGAGAGCCGGTTCGGCCGGACGGCGAGGGCTGTGGCAGCCATTTTCTTGGATTGATTTCTTCTGCGTGGAGTGAAGTGAAAGGTCGCGTTTGTTGTGTGCTATGCGTGATTGTAATGGGAAGGTGGGGGAGCGATCGGGTGCGGCTCAGGTGCAAGAGCGGATCCGAGCGAGGACCGTCGGATTGAAGGAAAATTTGGGACTAGTCGTTGTGCTTGAGGGTGCGTATGGATTGGGAGGGAGAGAGATTGAGAGAAGCTGACCAGCGCGGGCGTGGCAGATTTTTTATGGGAGCGGTTTCATTTTTTGTGGTCGGAATTTGCTGATTTTAGCCTTCGGTTGGGAATTTCTTTTTTCTATTATATCCCTCGGTTGCTCTTAATTTAGTTCGAAGAGTTGCAGTATATACATATAATATATTATATGTATATGTATATACATACATATTGCCATATTTCATAAACCTCATCATACTTCACCTTGGGAATTCATATTCCACTTTTTGAATCAATAAAGTGCACGGTGAACCATAAATGAACAAAATTGGTCATTTTTTTAGATAATGACACGAATGATTATAAACTTTGACTTAATATGAAATGTGGCTCATGAATTTTTAGTTTGTTCAATGTGATCGTTAAACTTTAACTCAATATGTAATATCTCTCTTCTCGACATTTGATAAATGGTTTATGGATTATATGAAAAATATCCAACATTATCCTTCAACTAATTTGACTTCAAGAATAATATTAAACGTTTTTATACAGTTTAGAAACTAATTGAAATATATGTATATATCAAAAATTTAAAGACTATATTAAATAAATCAAAAGTTTAATGATAATATTGCATATTAGGTTAAAGTTTGTGGATCATGGTTAAAAAAATAAAAAAATTCAATACCATACTGCACATTTAGTCAAAATTCAATAATTACCATTGTCATTTTTCCTCCTCCTTTTCTTTTTTCGTCCAAATAATTTTATGTGGCAAACAACACAAACATGATGTGCGGACATGACACTTTTTATGAGCCCAACAAAAATTTCAAAAAAAAAATAGAACTAAATTATTAAAAATTCACATGGAAGAAAGAATATTAGAGATTAAAGGAAAAGGATACCCGGGATGTGGAAAATAAGATAAAGGAAAGGGATGCAACTTGCACCGCATAGGACACCATCCTAGATATAGTGCCGCACGAATGCCAACCTCAACTACAACAGCCACGTCCCAGATCGAATGCTTTCTGTAAGCAGGCCTCAAGATCATCAAACTTAGAGTTTGTTCTTGGCTAGCACATGGTTACTGTAACTTCTCATCGAATATACACACACATGTTTGTCCGCAATTCACAAAAGAAATCGGGTTGCATGTGGTAATGATGGTCATATAGTTGTGGATCGACACCGGCTACAAATTTATGAATTCTAGTATGGCGGTCTAAAAACTCATTTTCAAGAAAATATATTGTCAATCGCGTTTGATGATGCATCCATTAATAATATGATTAATAGCACTAATTGGATGTAATATTATCTTATTTCTAACTATACAAATTCTATTCTAGAAAGAGAAACGATTTAATGGCAAATGAAGGGGAAAAAAAAAGGAAAAAGAGGAGATATATGACACATTTGACTTGTTCTTGCGGCGCATAACAATTTTTAATGGCAAATGAGAGCGATTCAAGCTTGATGCCAAACGCCATCTTGCTGGGTCATTTGGACGATACTTGTGCTCCATTATGATAACTTCACACGTCAAGAAAGGTAGATTCGTGAAGCCACTTTGAGATACATGCCTTCAAGAAAGAGGAAGCCATGATCCTAGCAAAGGCATACCATGCGAGTCAACGTTCTCTTGGGAAATCAAACATGACGTCTCAATTTCAACCGTCGACTCGAGAGAATTCCAGAGAGGGTGTCGATTCCTAGAGCTGATGTTCATGCCCATCTTGATGTGTGTGTCTCTTGCTATGATTGTAGATGGTCAGCTAAGAAGCCTGTCTTCCGGTTGTGTTGTGAATTTAAACTCTAGCTCCTTAACAGTTGACAGAAAGAGTCATAGGACAAGTGACGAAACTGTGTTTGGCAGTAATCCGAAAATAAACTAGAAAATGTATTCCGTTTTTTGGTATGGAAAATTACCATTAGATTCGAATTTTTTTAATTATGTTTTCTTTTCTTTTTTCTCCTCCTTCCTCTGGATGTCGCGTTCGCCACTACCAATTGTCTGTCGCCATTCACCGGTGACCGTTGCCTATCATAAGCCTTAGGTGAGGTGTGATATAGCTGATGGCCAGCCAAGGAAGAAACAACAAGAAAATATAAATGTAAAAAAAATTTATTCAAAATTCAATTTTTTTGAATGTATATTTTTTGAAATATTTTTATGAAAACGGATATTTCATTAATTAACGACCCAAGCCTAAATGCCAAGGACTCGAGTACAACCACTATTGTCTCGAGCTTGAGGGTCGGGATCAAAGCTCAAGCGTCAAGGACTCAAGCATGGCTTTTAGGGACCCCACTCGAGTGTTGAAGCATCATATACAAGGACCAAGGTTTCAAGCCCGGCTTCAAATGACCTGCGTATGGGGTTTCTAGGATGCCCAAGCTAAATTATCAAGCTACCTAGCCTAGCCACAATAAATATGGTCCTAAACTATAAGACTTGGAAACCAACATTGAAGTTTTTATACCTAAGCATCAAGATTGGGATCTAAGTATCGATCCCTAGCCATATTTTAGAAAACTTTTTTCTTGTTCTTTCAAAGAGAAAATTGTCTTCCTAAATTTAAGTTTTAATAGGAAAACATTTTTCCATTGACCATAAAGGCACTTCCCATTATATCATTTTCCTAAACGAGCCAATTTCAGCAATAGCATATTGTTTTCAGGAGTAGCATATTGTTCTGTGGTGCTAAGGTCCAAAATAGGAAGAAAGATGTGTTTCCACGACTCTACCACTCAATCAATTTTGTTCCACTTAATCCCTATTTCATGGCCACATATGTTTCCAGCATAAAAAATGAGGAAAATATTTTCTAAAAAAACACTTTTCATGAAACAAATGAACCTTAAAGGTGCCTTTTTTTTGTTGCAAAATGAATGAATTTTAACAACAAAACCATATGACAGTTTTTAAGGATGAGTGTTTGATAAACAACATTCATGAAGACCTAGACCTTGAACAAAGCAACTTTGGTATAATTTGTAGTTGGGAATAGTATTAGACTTCAATAGGTTTAGAATACATTTAGTAATGTTTCTATTCTTGGAAATAATTTCTATTCGAAAATAGTTATTTCTATTTTTTTTCTCTAAACAAGATTATGAGAAAAATAGCGTGTTTGATAACTATTGCTCTCTGAATAGAAAACGAACAAAAATACAATTGGTTCGACCCCATTTTTCAACATTTTTTTCTTTTTTTCCTCCTTTCTTCGTCTAACTCCAATCGGTCGCCATATCTTGGTAGTGGCCAACAACTAGCCAGAGACTCAAGCCAGCAAGGTTGGCCCCACTAGCCTTAGGCAAGCCATGTGGATAGCCTTGCCATGGCTAGATGAGGGTCAACCTTGCCCAGCCACCAATCGGTCTAGCTTACTCAGCCACAACCAAGTCAATTGTAAAACTCAATTAGATCAACTTGATAAGTTTTAGGACTTGACTGCATTTATGATAGTTTAGGACTTAATTGCACTTTTTATCATGAACACTAGTCTGGTTCTTGAGCAAATTGGATAGTCTATTTTTTATTCTTTACCATGACTATAATGTTCCAGTCCTATGCACTAGCAAGCTCGTACATGCCAAACAGAATGTGGTTGTTGACACTTAAATTTTTGCACCTCATTTTTCTGCCTAAATTAGACTATGGATTTAATTTCCTTTTTTTAAATGATATAGTTATAGGAGCATCTTGCATTTTAGGGAACATCTTTGGCGGTGATATATCTTGACTTTGGACTGGGAAAGAAATACTGGGCATGTATTTGGGCAAGATATATTTGGTTCAAAATAAGAAATAGGGCAAAAAGAGGAAATATGTCTTTACCAAAAACAAATAAGAAAGGGGAATATATGCATCAATTTTGTGAAGATTACAAAATATGTGAAAGATAAGAGATATTTCTGATTTAATTACATGTAGATTTTGGCAGGAAAGGATCTAATCGCATATATTCGACGAGAAATTGGTGATGAGATTTGATTTTAGGAAGAGGATCTTAAAAAAAAAGGGGAAGAAATAAAAAATCAATCTCGTTTGATTGAGAATAAATCAAATAATATACTTCTTTTACTGATCTCCAAATACTATAAAAGAGACATAATAGGTCTTTTAGAGAAAGAGGCCACACATTGATTACACGGCCATATTGAGGAAAAAAAAGGAGTAATTCCCTAAAACAAAGAAAAAGATGTAGGGAGCCACGCAAAAAAAGGGAGAAGTGTTGAAAAGAGAGTTAAGAGGAAAAGATGGATGGCTCATCCAGAGCTTAAATAGGAAGATATGAGACGTCCAAAAAAAAAAAGATAAGCACTTATAGATTACTTGTGTATTTCCTTGATTTTGTTGTTTTCTCATTAAGCTAACAAGATTTGTCGACGTTCGTCATTTTTTTGCAACTTCTCGCCCGAGCCGCGTAATTGGCCTCTTCATTACCAAGCATCACCGTGAGCCTTGCTACCCTCATCAACAAGCACTATAGCCACATTTGTGATCCACTTCATTGATTAGAATTTGGGAAGCAATCCATAAATTAGGTAGCAAATCCTATTTGAAATCAATTCAAATGTTTTGAAAGATTGTTATTTGATTCAATTCCTTTGAGGTGTTTTGCTAGATTAAGAAATCCTAATCCATAACGTGCATTTGTTGACAATCCGATCTCATGTTCAATATACGACTTGCGACTGCACGAAAAATCAATTATCGATCTGATCTTATGATCGAGATACGATCCGTTGATTCTTTTTCGGGATTCGGTGGTCTTGAAATTTTGATTTTCATATTGGAATTGATTGAATGTGGTAGAATGATCTGTTTTGATTTTTTTTTTCTTAGTTTAAAAAAATAAAAATAAAAACTACATGTAGATAAATTAGGACATTACAGATAGCATTGCATATTTAAATTAGATTACATGTTAGATTAGCAAATTATCTATAATAAATTTGATATGTTTTCCTTTCTTGGCATGTTTAGATTAAAAGTTACACACTTAGCTTAATTGCATGTTTAGAATAATTTGCACGATTAATTTAGGTTGCATATTAGATATTGTTGCTGGAATAATTTTAGCTAAATTTTGCATCCTAGGATATTATCTTTAGTTGAGTAAGATTTTTGTTTAAGTTAGGGATTAATGTAGGTTAGTTCCTAGTTTAAATTAGATGTTATTTAACTGTGGATAATTAGGTTCATTAGTTAATTAAATAAAAAAAATCCAAAAAAAATTGCATTTCATGTAGTTTAGAATTGTATTAAATTAGTTCCATTTAGGGTTAGATTTTCATCACATGCATGGCATAGTATAATGAAAATTCCAACAAAAAAAAAAGATCTTCTGATTTGCTTCATTATTTCATTTTTTTGCTAATTACTTCTTTGAATGTTTTACATTAATGTTTGCACATCTATGTGGTCATTATTGCATGTTAGGGAGTCAATTTAAGATTAATTCAAGCTGCTTGCTAAATCTTTTGGAAATAAATGAAAATGTATCGAAAGGCTATTAGAATAGTCTAGTATAACCAAGTCTCTGTACTCATATATCACTAGGTTGTAAGAGTACACAACTCCCAATACTTTACATGGGTTTCTAATTGACTTACCATAAATAGATTAGTAGTGACTCCAGTTGAAAATATTTTGCATGTAAAGAACTGAAATCTAAATTGCGAATTGATATGGGCTTAGGAGAGCTCGAGTTAAATTAATATTAACAATCAATTAGCTAAACACTAGGTGGTGCATATTCGAGGAGGTCACGATAGTGGTTTGTGGAAGGGAAGAACTAGGATAATCCATGATCAACCTGCTACAGAATTGATCTAGAAGAGTATGCTAATAGGCTAACTCTCAAGATGGAACTCATTTCTTAACACAACATTACATGAAAGTGCATAATATTGCCCAAAATCTTATAGCCTCTTTGTTTGAAGGGCTTTAGTCATGTGTTCTTTTTTTTTTTTTAATTGCGATGCCACTTAGAGCACTTATGGTTGATTGACAGTCCAATATCGAATGATTGTGATATGCCATCTTGATAGATTGTTATATACATTGACCAGCATACTACACCAACCAACAAAGGTCGGGAAAGATGTTCCATAACTACTTGTAAGTTAGATTAGACTATCTAATCACCTTATGAAAGAATGAATTAAAATTGCGAATAGGCAGGCAGCTTAGGAAAGGCATTTCCCAAGTATTTTGGGTGCTCTAACAAATGATTTTTCTTACCTCTTTCTTTGAAGCAAAAAGACAAAGATCTGTTTGATGTTTCTCTTATTAAAACTCAAAGACAAACATGTTTGCACGAGTTTTGGAGGCCACATAATGAAAGACTATCACAAGTTGTCCTTTCGTTTAGATTCTCTAGTCATTCTTTCTAATTATGTTTACTGGACCAACTCAACTTAGAACTTCGAAGAGCAATATCAAGTACTCAATTAGAAATATTAGGGTATTTTAGCATATTCCTTTTTTTCCTAGGCCATCAATTGGGTTGCTCTTTAATATGGAGACCCTCCAAACGTGGGTGACGTAGGCATAGGCAAGAAAAGTGTTATTATTATTATTATTATTATTTTTTGGTAACCGAGGTGTCCGGGCCAGCTTGCGCGCACCTCGACTATTCCTCGGGGGAGACTAGCACAGCAACCTACCGCCATGGCCCCCCACTTAAATCACAGGCGCTTTCCTGGAAGAAAAGTGTTATTGGCCTCAACATTTTCTAAGAATTCCCCTTAATTTATATGATTAGAAAGCATATAAACTTTGGCCATCCTTTCATTTTGGCCCTTGTTCAAGCTTTGACATCACCTATGTATTTTTTTTTTACACTGATAAGGTCTATCTAAATAAGAGGTTATGTCTTACGCTCTTTGGGTGACCATCTTGTGATTATTGATCGAAAGGTAGCGGAGGCTTACAAGTAGGTGATGTTCTTGCTAAGGCATTGGGTTTCAATGTCAAGATCCTTGATTTCTAAGAGTGGAGCCTTTGAATTTTCATAAGGGAGAAGTCGATTTAAAACTTCTGTGGATTGTTATGGGCATAAGTGATACGCCGGAGTCTATCGAGAATAGAGATATAGATCCCTTATTTGAAGCATCTCTCTTTCTTGATAGAATTGCTACCTGGTGTTGTCTTCCTAACTAGCTGAGCTACCTCTCCTATAACCGGTACCAAAGCCGGTACCTATGTTGCTTGGAGAGAGAGTTTCTTTTCAAAGTCGCTTGAACCACCTTCTCACACTAATAAATGACCTTAAAGACCATTCCATGGTAGGAATATGCATGAGACTAACTCCGAGTAGTAGAGTTCAGCATTAAAAAAAGAATAAATTTTTTTATTGCAATTTCTTCTTCAACCAATTGGAGTTTCTATTGATTTCAATGGAGCCAAAAATAGAAGGATGAAAAGATATGATTAATTTCGCTTTGATATCCCCGTACAATTTCAAGTTCATTTTATGGATAGAGTTTCTAGATAAACCAGAGTTGTCCTTACATCATACTTAGGCACCTTAGGCATTATGGATTAAGGAAGACCATGCATGATTCCAAGTCTGAACATGCATGTAGGCAAATGTTCCCCACTTTATATCCCTTGCAACTTGTCAAGGAAGTCTAGAAAAGCGAGAAAAACTTTATGGCCCATCATTTGTTAAAACTCCTATTATTGAGCAATAAGGGTTTCTCTTTAGACTTCGAGGCTTGAGTTTCCTTTTCGATTATAATTTTCATAGGCCAATGAGTTACATCATTGGGGAGTTTAGTAGAGTGTGTAAATGTAAGAATTGTCTAAGTGATGGATCTCGATAAATCTACTTTCTACATTTTATGTACAAGCTAGATTCTTTGTGGTGTCACATCATAAAGGCCAATATATTTCTCATCTAATAGCCCTATGGAACTGAACACACATCCGAGACATCTGTTACGTGAAAATCCACCTTAGCTATGCTAAAAGGAGCAATGCAAGTTGGTGTGACAAGTTAACTATGGCTATCCTTCTTTTTCACTTTAAATGCATAGGAGAATTTCGTGAAAATAATTACTACTCTTAGCCTACTAAGAAAGTTGAATCGTAGTTTTTGTTCACCTGCTCAATTCTCTTTTAAAATTTAGATAGGCTTATATTTAAGTCGTTGAATCACTCTTTTTTTTTTTTTTTATCTCACCTCATTTCAAGATCTTCAACTACTTTTTCTCAATCTTTTGTAGATGATGACTTAGCATAAGAAGAGAATTATAAGCATCGGTCTTGGATCAACCTAAGAATTGGGCCAAGCTAGACCAACTAGTTTTTGGTGATTTCCATAGAAAGTAGTTTGGTTCCCAGCTCCACAAATTTGAAACCAATAATAAATATACTGGTTCTTGATTTCTATCCAAGTTTTCGCTATTTTTTTTCCCTTTTTACCAAATGGAGTAGTTAAGATGAATGACCCTCATTTAAGGTTTACTGTTATTTTAATTCCTTGCTTGCTTAGTAGTATGTAAGGATATGTCTAGGCTGATTAGAAAGTAAAAATCTTCAATTTGAAAGCAAGTTTTGTTTGCAATGATATGAACTCTTATATGAAGGTCCAATAGGCTTCTTAAAACTTTTGAGAGGGGGGATTTGTTGGAATAGAAAGGTGGGTCACTTTGGCATTCTAAAACCTTGAATTTTTTTGCTTTTTCCTTTCAAATTAATAAATACTAAGTTCTAAAGTTGGTATATGGAACAAGCGCAAGGGTTGAAGAAATATTTGAAAAGGCTTAATGCTTATGAGCATTAGATGCTTGACTAGTTATGCCGTACATTTGTAAGCGATCCTTTCAAATCTCAAATTATTTCTCTTAGATCAACTTCTAAGTTTAGAGTCATAGTTTTGTTCTCATCCACTTGATTCAAAGTATTAATATGTGCGATTAAGAGAAGCAAAATGTTGAAGTCCATTGGGGGGCATGTTATTTGTTCTCGAGCCGGCCCGAACCATTTGCCATTCAACAAGGTAGGTTCCTAATTCCATAAATTAGGAATAAACCATGACTAAATAATTTGTAGGTTCCAAGACAGGAACTAATCTATCCCAGAACCAATCATCTTTAGATTAATCTTGATGAACCCTTCTTAATCTCTTACATTTTTGTCATAAAAGATGTCCATGCAACAATTCTTGTTTAGGTCGAATGTTTTGAGTCAAGATGAACCCAACATTTTGAAAGATTTTGATATAAAAAAGTGATATCAAATTGTCGGTAAAGCACAATAAGAATATTGTCAATCTCATACAAGAAATATAGAACTAGTCTCAAACTAAGCAAAAAAGATCAAGGTATGTAATATAATTGACATTTTATTAATGGCCATATAAGATAAAAAAAATAGCTGGTCACTAAAATTCAATGGGCTATAGTGTTGCTTGCCTTGCTACTGAAGCCATTCACCGTTGAGGTGTGGGGTGATAAATGAGGTAGACCCCTAGCCAAGTCTTTTTACTTAACTTCACTTAATTGTTGAAGTTAAGATCTTCGAAATAAATCTGTAATACTATAATTGGGCTCCATACTTATTTGATTTGATTGAGCCTTTGTAAGCTTTCCTTTAAAGAAAAGTATATTCCTTTATATATGAACCGTTGAGCTAGAATCTCATAGTTCATCGCCATGTCCCCTTATTCAGGCTTTTTCTTAACTCCACTTTGAGTGCCAACTATAATTGGGAACTGTAAAAAAATAAAATAAAGAATAATGGTATAAGAGCTATTATCTAGAGGGGTAATTACCCCACTGTTGCAAAAGCTAGCCAAGGTGCTTACTTAATGACCTAATCCCAAGATTGTACTAGCAACACATTGAAATGCACAAATTCCTTTATTTCTCTAACTACTAAAAGAATAGAAATTTTGATCAAAATTGGTAATCATTTGATTGGGGAATTTTATTTTTTATTAATGAAATAAATGACCCAAAATGCTGAACTTATATATGAAATTTTGGATCTAGCAAGCAAATTTATTAAATTATTAACCTAAAAAAGTACAAATTAAATTTTGTTTAGCAATTTGATGGACAAAATTTATGATATAGATAACATGGCAAAGTTTTTTTTTTTTTTTTGTAATAAGATTTTGGCTCTAGATTGATAGCCTTTATCTCAAATGGTATTCCACTACAGAGTGTAAGGTGTATTATTTGGAGAATTATTCCCAAACAAGCTCATGACTCTTTTATATTGAAAGAAGCATATTATCCTTCTATATTAGGCTGAAGCACTTTGATTCATTTATTAGATTGGTTCTCAACCTCATTTTTATAGTTGGCAAACATGCTCATAGCCTCGTCTTTATTAGTTAACAAATAAATATAGCAAAGCCAAGTACAGTCATCCACAAAAATGAAATACTTATTTCCACCTCTATTTTTATAAACTTTAATCACATAGATCACTATAGATTAGTTGTGGACGTTTATGACATTTTACTAGATCTTTCAATCAATTTGAGTGGTTCTTAGCAAAAATAGCCTCAACACAAGTCTCACATTTGCAACGAGCATCCAACCAAAACCTTGAAATTAGCCCCTAGTTTGATACCTTCTTCATTGTACCATAGATTACATGTCATAATTTATCATATCATAGGTAAAGAGACATAATAATTAACTAAATATTTCTCTTTATTAATAGTTGTTAAGTACAAGAATTTCAAGTTTACATTTATAACTTCTTCATCGTTTTTGAACATGTCATTATACAAGTACCATTTCCCCACAAGCTCCATTTTTGGAAAATACAAACTTATCAAGCCTCAAGCCGTTTTTGACAAATATAGGGACTAAAATGAGATTTTTCCAGATCTCTAGTACATACAACGCATCTAGTAGTGTGATCTCCTCACCATAGGTGAATTCATAATCACCTTTTCCTCTCTCAACAACATTTGCTTATGTAAAATTATTCATATAAAGTTTCTCATCTTCCTTCGCCTTATTGTAAGACAAATGCATGTGTTTATCCATGCAAATATGATTTGTGGCACCTATATTTATGTTTCTTCAGATTCACCTGCCTGGTTACACCACCACTGTTGTCTGCAGATACTTTTTGCAATCATTAGCACAATAACTAGCTTAATGCAAACAAAAGCAAATCGGAATTTCTATGAGAATTCTTTTTGTTTGACATTTCCTTGAAAAAGACCGTATCCTCTTCTTGTGTTGTTTGGATTTGAAAAACTTAATGATGTTGGTAATTGGCTCTATAGGAGGGTATACATTCTTCCTATTGTCCTCCTTAAATCTAAGGTGTAGAATACGATATTTAAGGCTCATCTCTTTTCGTTTGTAGTTTAAATAATTTTTTAAGTCTAACTAACATGGACAGCTTCTCAATAATAACCACCGCTTGGAATGATTCACTAAGTGAAATTCCCTCAACAAAGATGTCGTTGAGAATTATTTGCAGCTCCTACACCTAATTAATACAAATTTAGAATCCACCATCTTAAAGTCTACAAATTTGACGTCCATGAATTTGACAACCCCAAATCTCTTGATGATCACGTTCTCAGTCTTGCATTTCTTTTCAAATGACTCTCAACTATTCATAGATTTCAATGTTACAATAAATGTTATGTGAGGATTTTATTTATTAAACAATTAAGGACAATTAAGGATATAGTTTTAACATAATAATTTCGTGTGCTTTCAAGCCATCAACACTCCGAGTATCATGATATTTCACTCATATTGGATTAATTATAGGGTTACACCTTTACTAAGTACTTGATCAAATTTAGTTTGGTCAGATAAAAGATCTTTTGCAACCCTCACTTACAGTCCACATTGGTGAATTTCTCTATTTTCTCATTTACTATAACTAAAGGTGATACCATCAAAATAGGCAAATCTTGTTGAATCATCCCTCTAGAAACGGAGCCACATATGTTGGGGTCAAAATGAAGCTACTTTTCGAGCACTAGGGTATATGCCGAGTCATGTTGGGAAATGTTCGTGGACGTACCATCATATGTTGTTGTTAATTTTTCATTTACTAGTTCATTTGTCAAGCCTATTGTCTACAATTTTTTGATTGGACTATTGTACTGTTAATGTTTTTTTCAGACTTCATTCATATATATGAGGAGTTTGACTGGCATCGCGACGGAGCAGAAGAATTAATGTATATATGTTAGGTTAGCGATATGTTTGTGTTTTTCTTGTGTAGTTATACTATTGGAAAAGCTCAAAGTGTTTGATAGAGCTTGAGGGGTGTTATGTGATATATTACTGAATTAGCCAAGTGTTTTTTTGGGTAAGTTTGGCTTGTAAGATAACATTTTTAATTACAAGCTGGAAAGTTTATATGGAGAATGTGGGTGGGTGTATTTATATGATGCCCTATATAAATCTATTGATGTATAGATTGAGATGGAATTTCAGTATAAATAGCAGGTATTTTCCAACGAATAGAATGGCCATTGATGAACAAGACTAATTAGCCACGGCCAGACTCAGTGCACGTCACTACTTGGCCACAGCCACACTTTGTGGCCATCGCTAATTGGCCACGGCCACACCTAGAGATCGTCGCTAATTGGCCACGACCACAATTAGTTGTCGTTGCTGATCGGCCACGGCCACTACACGTCGCTAATTAGCCACAACCAACTCAATTGTCATCGCTAAATAGCGACGGAAGTTTTCGTGCGACTCTATTAGCGACATTCATGCCCGTCGGTCGCCAAGTGGCGATGACTTTTCCGGTCGTCGGAAAGTAGCAACGACCTCTTCTGTTGTCACAACGTAGGGACGAAGTTTGTGTTCGTCGCAATGTAGCGACGATTTTAGCTACGAATTTTTTGCGACAACATTAGTGACGGAAGCCTGTTGTAGCAAATTTGTGACGACTATGTACAATTGTTGTGGCTAATTTTAGCGACGGGTTATTAGCCATGAAACTTTTGTTGTCGCTAAAATTGTGGCAAAGCAAATTAGCGACGACTTTTTACATATTTTTCATCGCAATAGTTGTAGCTAAATTACAGTTTTTTTTTTTTTTGTAGTGATACTATTTAATTTATGCTATTCAGAAAACCAATCCCAAGTATAACAACCATGAGACTAATACATGTACCATCATATATGAACTTGGCCAAAAGATTTGAAGTATTTGTTGCTACCAAATCAAGCCTCGAGATATGAACCTCTCTAACAACATCGGTCAAAATGATTATAGGAACTTCACTATAGATGTTCAGGATATTATTGGGTACTCCATTATCAGCCATCACGATTTTTCTGATAAACTCAACAAGTAGTCATGAAAATAATCACCTTAAGATTGTTGGAAGTTTACATAATGGAGGAAAAACATGTATAACTATTTGTTGTAACCAAAAAAACATAAACCGAGATAATGACACTGAGAGTGTGATAACATATGTAATATCGACAAATCCAATATGTATACAATCTTTATTGGAATGACTGTTACAAACAAAATATAGATTTACCAAATGCTATAAACTCGTAAAGGAATTAAATAAGAAGTAAGGTACATCTAATTGAATCTTCTTAAGTCGATTAGTTCGTGGCAATAATAGTAAGTAGATTCACAAACTATGCCTTAAAAGATATAACACCTCCAACCCTTTTGAATTTGCACCATGTAAAGAAGACTCAATTGAACACTTAGAGGACAATTTCTGAAGAGAAAACTCAAGAGACTCTCTAGATTATATTCAACTAAAGAAACTCGTCTATTTAAAGACCATGAGTTATGTTACTCAAAAATTGAAGAGACAACTTAAAACTATTGTACAAGAACTAAAGAGAGGTGTCCATTAACGCGTCTATTAAAGTTGCAATACTGATTTGACCAAAAAAAAAAAGTTGCAATACTGAAAGTGAAAAGACACCTCACAACGTTGAACTATTAATATCTTATAATTACAACAATAATTACATATATGTCAATAGGGATTGCGGTTCTTCTTTATCTAGGATAGTTAAATGCTAGAATAGCACACAAAATGTAAGAGTAGGAAACAGGTTAAATAAAAAAAAAAAAGGAAGTCACAAGGCAAAAGGAAGTTGAACACAAGGGAAAAGGAAGTTGAACACAAGGGAATCCACTGACCTCTCCAAACTTAAAACTCATTCAAGTCCCTTCATTTATCGAAATCTATGACGTTGGACATGGTATTATTGTTATAATTCTTGATTGGTTCAATAATTTTCGTATCTTTTACTGCAAACGAGAGCAGAAGTTTATATTGTATGTCTTTTCCTAGGCATGGTCTCTTTATATATAGAGGGAACAATTGCTAGGAACTAATGGTCAGATGAGTGTAATGTTAGGTATGAAACACTAAAATTGTATTATATAAAAATGGCTTGATGGGAATTAAACTGATCGATTTGAGTTAGACCCATTTTTTCAATTACTAAGCCCACTTGCCATCAACTCGAGGTCTTGTGTGAGGGCAAATTAGAGGTGTCAATATGAGCCGAAGACGTAATTTGTTACACACAATTTTACCCTAGTCCAACATCATAGAGAGAGGGAGAGAGGGAGAGAGGGAGAGAGGAGCTCATGATGGGTTTTGTATGAAGAATTGTGGAGAAGATGAAGTTGAGAGAGATGTGAAATTAGTCATTCCACCAAAAAACCATTTTGGTTTTGGTTTTTTTTTTTGGTTTTATTTTTTAGGATTCCTTTCTTATGGATTTTAATGAAAAGAGAAAAATCAATAAAATTTTATAAAAAAAATTTATCCCACCTCTTAAACTTTTCAATTATGTTAATTGAATTAATTAGGCTAATTTTGATTAGAAAACAATTATATGAATGTCCGCCGTCCTAGGTGGCACAACGACCGTCACCAATGACATGTCCACTTTTCAATAATATTTTACTTCCGTCGACGATCGCGTTCGAGGGGCGGCCGGATTCCACGGGCGGCCCGGCCCATCGAAACACGCTGAGGGCGGACTTCCAGTCAGTCCATGAGCCGATGAAGCAGCTTCTCGACGAGGCCATGGGAGATGTCGATGGAGGCGCACGAGGAGTCGCGCTCAAGAAACCAGAGAACCTCGCGCTCGCTGCTCCCCGGCGCAAACAATCTCAAGGTCGGATGATCAGTCCTCGACCGGGCTCTCGCGGGTGTCGTGGAGGGCGTTAGGGGAGATTGGCGGTGGCCCGGCGATTCGACGGAAGGCTGGGGATCGGAGATTCGGAAGCATGGGATCTCGACCCACCGCCGGCTGGTGGAGGAGGGAGACGGGAAGACGCAGATCTGGAGAGAGGACAGAAAAGGAATGAAGATAAGACAAAAAAAATAAAGGGCAAGAGAATAGTGACAGAGTTGGAATATAATTTTCTTCTTTTTAAGAAATGAAATTATTTTCTCTATTTTTAGAAAAACAAATTTCATTGATTAAAGAATATTTTTCTTGACAAATTATTTTTCGCCCTCCGAATACCATAATTTAAGAAAAATATTTTCCGTGAAACCAATCTAAGGCCTCATTCGTTTAACGAAAAATAATTTATAGAAAAATATTTTCTAGATTTTCCGGCGTACATTTCATAGAAAACATAATAATTAAGGAAAATATTTTCCATCGATGAAAAAAACACATTCATAAGTAGGGAAAATGTTTTTCACTTTTTAGAAGTATCTTCTTTCTTCACTTTAAGCATTTTTCATATTCTTTCAAAAATAATTTGTGACCAGCGATTTGTTAATATATAATCAAAAAATAAAAAAGAAAAGAAAAATTAAAATATCGATATTTTTATAGTTTTTCTAAAATTTCAAATCAACTCTTCAAAATATTATCAGTTTTCAATAAAATAAATTTTAATAATATATTTTTTAAAAATATTATATTTTTTCATGAAATAAATAGAATCTAAGAATATCCAGGAGCGCAAACAAAAGCAAAGTAAGCATAGCCACGCGAGAGGACCACATGCACAAAACCCCCAATCTGTCAGGCTGTTGAATCATGTGGTTCACATGATGCCACAAGCGCCCTCAAGAATTTTGGACTATTACAATTATTACCACTTATTATTTACTTTCCCGCGATTTAGAAAATAGAAAAATAAATAAACTATATATTTGTAATATTTATTCATATATATATATATATATATATATATATCTATCATCAATACAATTATTTATTTTTCAAAGCCCAGCAGATCTTAGTCTGCTTCCTTGCCTCTCTTGCCCCCACCCTCCGTCTTCTTCCTCTGTGACGCTCTGCTCTGCGCTCCAAGATCAAGTTAAGGTATCATTCCTCTCGAGATCTGCCCTCGGTTTTCTTAGCCAATTGGGTGTGCTCCTGTCTCCATTTAGGTCGTGGGGTTTTTGCTAGAACTCCACGGCTCGGGTGAGAGGATGGATCGCCCGCAATTGAGGGCGATGGCGATCTGTGATCTCCCGCTGATTCGTGATTTTCGTTTCTGGGTCTCTCGTCACGGTTCCAGATTTGAATTTGATTGGCTGAGGAGTGTTTCGTTTGCCCCCGAAAATGAAGCGGATGGCCGTCCGATTTTGTTTGTTTCTGCGTCGATAAATTTCTGATTTTCAGTGTCCCTTTTTGTTTTGTTTTTTCTTTGGAGGGGGGGGGGGGGGGGGGGCGTATTGATTGAGGATAAAGATGGTTGCAAGGATACTGATTTTTTAAGGGTTGTGCTTGTATGGGGAATTCTGTAGTTCCCTTCGGCCGAATGCCATTGTAGAGCTCAATCGATTTGCTGTTGGCAGCGCTCGATTTAAGTATACTTAATACAGCTTTATATGGGAGGAGCGTTCATCTCGAGGGAAGAATGATTTTCGCATCGTTTGGAAGGCAATAGCTTGATGTGATTGCTTTCATTTCGTCATGTCTTTTCTGGCCACTGGTGTTACCATCTATCTATTCTGACCAGTTTGATGTGTCGGATATTTGAAGCTCCAAAATGGGAATGGCAGAAAACAGCCACGACATGGAAGAGGGAACCCTGGAAGTTGGCATGGGTAAGTTATTGAAAATTCTCATTTTAAAATTTAATGGTTATAAACGCAACAAGTAATGCGTTCATATTGACATCAGATTGCTCAGAAAAAGTTAATTGGAGTGTTTTTCTTTTAATGTGAGATTTTGGGGGATGTCTACTTTCTTGATTTATATATGTCAGTTGAATTGCAAAGTAATGGTTGGTGGGTTTGAGGAGTACATAATCAAGAGAAGTGAGCTCAGTTTAATATCGAGAATTCTTTTGAATGGTTTAGCGTCTATCCTGATGTGTTGCAGAGTATAGGACAGTTTCTGGAGTAGCTGGGCCTCTTGTTATTCTAGAGAAAGTGAAGGTTGGTTATCGCTCCCTCTTTGTCGTCTTTTCTCTCTTTGTCTCTCTCTCATTGAATTCAGTGTGTTTAACCTTTGCTAATTAACTGCGTAGGGCCCCAAGTACCAGGAAATTGTTAATATACGGCTAGGTGATGGAACAATGCGACGAGGACAAGTATTAGAAGTTGATGGTGAAAAAGCTGTTGTTCAGGTAATTGCTGTTCTCGAGTGCTTCGATATTTGTTTCAGTACTTGTTTACATTGCAGGACCTTGTCTTTTTTTGTATATTTGTATGTATCAACAGAGTCCTTTGTATCTAAGATACGGTTGAAGCAGCTGTTAACTTGACATCCTTGTTAATCATGTTTGGTCAGTTACAGTTGTGATAGAATTACTTTCTGTTTGTATTTTTATGTATAATTTTCTAATACCTTGCAAGTTTTTACTATATATTGCATATTTTGCATCTGAGAAACTGATAAAGCAACCAGCAACCTTGTATCTTTGTTTGTCATGTTTGTTGTATCAAAGCTATGTGCCATTTTTGATATATGTTAAACTGCAGTTTTTCACTGCGAATGTTGAGGATGGTTGTGCCCATGGTAATGCTGCTTTGCAATTAATGGAATGGATTGCTTTGAGCCTTTATATTTGTGTATATGGCATGGGTAAACTCTGCAATGATATTGTGAATTACTGCCTTCCACAATGGCTCTTGTGTAGGCACACTTATACATGTATATATATTTATACGTTTGTTACTCTATCCATACACCTATACATCTACATGTATATATGTTGATGAGAAGCTGCAGAGAATCTAATTCTTATTTGTTGATAATTGGTATATAAATATAGAAGTAAAACTTGGCCAATTTCTTTTCCTACTGGTGTGTTCTGGGGCAGAAAAACTTAATGTGGTTTGCTACTGTGTTTCTTGTGTGCACGGTCAGGTATTTGAAGGTACATCCGGCATTGACAACAAATTTACAACCGTGCAATTTACAGGAGAGGTGATGGCCATATCATGTTGGTTTGTTAATAGCTAAGGTTAATGTACAACAAGACTGTCTTGATTGTTTACTCTGACAACTTTATATTAATTGATTGGTGAAATTTTCTAAAGGTTGATGCAATACAACAGGACCAGGACTTGATGAGGGGTATAAATGAGGTTACTTTATTGATGAGAGTATTTGTCTTGGGCTGAAACGCCATCATGATGCTAAGGCAAAGCATTGTGTAACAAAGTATGTGATTTTAACTCAAAGAGAACCTAATCAGAAATAGGGAATTACTAGCACTTTAAGCAGCTGTTTTCCATTTTACAATTTTTTTAAGATAGTTGCATCCTCTCTAGCAAAAAACAAAAGAGAGAGAGAGATAGAGAGAGACAGTTGCATCCTTTTCAGCGTGCTTTTCTGTGCTTGATTGTGTAGCTAGAGCTCAGAGCATGTTTTTGTCCATAATAGAACAGCTTCACGGCTTGTGGCAATCCATCAACCTGTTTTTTTTCCATCAATCCATGTCTTCATAGAAGACTGACGGCTATGTTATAGTTGAGCTGTTATTTTCACTTGAATTAAATGGACTTAATTAGTTGCTGGTGCTCAGAAGCCGGAGTATCTTAAAGTTTTTCATTAGTTATCAATGAAATTCACTGTTTTTATCGTTTAGCTCAGTGTCTGACCTGCTGATCTTCTAGGTCTTGAAAACACCTGTTTCGCTGGATATGCTTGGGCGCATATTTAATGGCTCTGGCAAGCCCATAGACAATGGTCCTCCTATTTTGCCTGAAGCCTACTTGGACATCTCTGGTAAGTGAGTTGAAGGGGCAAAGTCAAAGTCGGGTTGTGTTTCTTGAATAATTTTAATATATAAAAATTATAATTTCATTTACTTAGCATACAGTGGGAAAAGCATATTAAGCTACATGTTACAATGATCATATTGTTTATTAGTTGCTTGTATGTTACTTCAGGTAGTTCTATCAATCCTAGTGAAAGAACTTATCCTGAAGAGATGATACAGACAGGAATTTCTACTATTGATGTTATGAATTCGATTGCTAGAGGACAAAAGATTCCTCTTTTTTCTGCTGCTGGTCTTCCCCATAATGAAATAGCTGCTCAGATTTGCCGGCAAGCTGGTTTGGTGAAGCGGTTGGAGAAGTCTAATAATCTCATGGAGGTATTTTAGGCTTTTTGATCTTTATGCACTTGCTATTGAAATGAGTATCCCTCAACATTTAGTAGGGTTAATAGCCAAAGCTGAAGTTATGTGTTTATCTCAGATATGCTTTTACAAGAACACTAAGTTTGATGGTTGAAGAAAAGGATTGCATGGTTGGTCATATAGAAGTTGAAAAGTTTAGCATGGTTAAATTGTCAGAAAATCTTTCTGGTGGAATTGGACTGAATTCTAAATGCAAGATATACTATGTCTCAGTTGAGGACTTGTTTCCCATATATATGGTAATCAAATTGTGCATTTTGAAAATTGTGTCTCAACTTATTTTCTGGTCAAATAGAGGCATTACGAGCATGCACATGCAAAAAAGGAAGACACTGCACAATGGCCGTACATGTTTGTTTTTGGGAGGCAAGTGTATTTGAGGTGGTTCTTCTGAGCATGTGTTCCTGGTATTACAGGATGAGGAAGAAGACAATTTTGCTATTGTCTTTGCAGCAATGGGAGTGAACATGGAGACAGCTCAATTCTTCAAACGGGATTTTGAAGAAAATGGATCAATGGAAAGAGTCATTTTGTTTCTCAATCTGGTAAATTATCTGTTGAAGAAGCACGCGCGATGAATCTGTATTTGTTGCTATCAAATGTCATCTAGACAGGTTTATGTGGCATAATCCTTGCTCTACTTTTCTTTGTGCCTTTTCAGGCCAATGACCCAACAATAGAAAGAATCATTACTCCCCGGATTGCCCTTACAACAGCAGAGTATCTGGCATATGAATGTGGGAAACATGTCCTCGTCATTCTTACGGATATGAGTTCATATGCTGATGCTCTTCGTGAGGTGAAGCAGAACCTCCTTGCCCAGCATTAATTTGCAATAATAAAATCTGTGATACATCCTTAAGCATCACTGCGTTCTTTTTCTTTCCTCATAGCCCAATCTTGATTGTTATTGGACCTTTAATTTTTTCTATTAGCACTAGAGAAAATAGTTAAGGTAAACTTCTTGTTATTTCCTCAGGTATCTGCTGCTCGTGAAGAAGTGCCTGGAAGGCGTGGTTATCCAGGGTATATGTATACAGATCTGGCAACCATCTATGAGAGAGCTGGACGAATTGAAGGACGGAAAGGCTCAATTACACAGATTCCCATTTTGACTATGCCTAATGATGGTAATTCATTTTGAGGACTCTGTACATATGTATTAATCCCTTCTGCTCATATAGAAAATGTATGCCTGAACTTGAATTGTTTCGAACAGATATTACACATCCTACTCCAGATCTAACGGGTTATATTACTGAGGGGCAGATATACATTGACAGGCAGCTGCAGAATCGGCAGGTAAAAAGAACTTTGGGTTCATCAAGAGACTCCATAAGCATTTTAGTTTCTGTGGATTAGACTAAATCTAGTTAGCCTATGGCACAACCTATGTAAATTAACATTTGATTAGTTGATCTCTGGATGGGGAAGCAACGGTATGATTGATTCTAGGGAGTCCAAAGAAAGGGGGCTGATTTCTCTGAAGGATCATTGTACTTCTTATTAATGAATAACTCTGCACCAAAATGATTGAATCTATGATACTCCAATATCACAAGTATTTTAGTGTTTATGAGGTTAAATATCTGGTGTAGCGCCATCTTTCTTCAGTGTACTTTGATGGTTGAGATAGTTTCACCCTTAATGGATTGCCTCAATGAACTTAAAGCTGCATCAGCTCTTGGTAATAATCTCCAAGGTAGATTATCCTGCAGTTTGAGAGCTTCACCTGTGATAGAGATACTTTTGGTCAACTATGTGATCTTTCTTGGTAACTCTGCTTCAGAGAAATTTTCTATTTTTATTGTCAGACTGAGTATTTTTTTTCATTTTGTTTCAATTTAACAGATTTACCCACCAATTAATGTCCTTCCGTCCCTATCACGATTGATGAAGGTGAGATATAGATCTAATATGCAGTAATTTGTATCACATGTATTGCTTGATAGATCCCCAGAAGGTTGCTCATCACTGCTTGATGATACTGTAGAGTGCCATAGGTGAAGGGATGACACGCAGGGATCATGCTGATGTGTCCAACCAGGTACTGGTTACATTGTTATAACTGATTCACCTTGTTATTCCTTTATTCAATAAAGCTGTCTTAGCCTCTTGACTTTGACCTTTTCAGCTATATGCAAATTATGCTATTGGAAAAGATGTCCAGGCAATGAAAGCTGTTGTGGGAGAGGAAGCACTTTCTTCGGAGGACTTGGTCTCTATTTCACTCATCTATTATGATTATACTAGTTTCTGTGATGAATTCATTATCCCCAAGTTTAGTAGCTGGAAAGATTAATTGGGGTTCTTTTTTAATGAAACAGTTATATTTGGAGTTTCTAGACAAATTTGAGAGGAAATTTGTTACTCAAGGAGCATATGACACCCGTACAATCTTCCAGTCCTTAGATCTGGCGTGGACACTGCTTCGCATATTTCCTCGTGAACTTCTTCACCGTATACCAGCAAAGACACTTGATCAGTACTATAGCCGAGATGCGGCCCATTGATGATGGAAAGCAGCTCATGTTGAAGATATCCAGCATTATTATTATATGTATTGGAGCTTGAGGATCTGTTTATTGATGAGCCTTACTTCCCAGGTTGCTTCTCTGCTTTATGATAGAATAAAAGCCTTTTTCTATTCAAAATAGTTGATCAGCAAATCAGACTTGTAATTTTCCACAATGGTTGCTTAGATCACGTAATGCTTCTGGTAATTTGTGTCACTCCTGTGGTTTGGGTTGGCTTCTGGTTCACGCCAGAAATCCTTAGGAGCAATGAGGGCTTCTGGAACTTCGAAGTGCTGTATGCATGTAACATTATTTTGTCTTATGCCATTTATCTTTGTATTCAGAACATTATGGATTATTCCTTATCCAACTGGGAGGCCCCTTGTCTACATTCATAGAAAAGCTCTTGTAATATATTTGAAATGAGCCGTTCAATCGGGTGTTTTCATTATGAGATTTATTGAGGACATCAAATAAGTGTGCATGACTTGGAAGTGCATGTATCTTCAAGACCTGAGTGACAATGTCATGATGATGTCACGAGTGTGTGTGTGTGTGTGTGTGTGTGTGAGATATTGCAGAACAATACTAAGGACACGTGAGTTTGTATTTCGTGATCACTCGGATATCTATGCTTTCGAATCTACGAATTTGTAGGACCTTCACTTTAGTAAAATTTTTCATTTATATAAGTAGGCAATTTTCGTTCCAAAGACACTCCTAACCGTTTTCTTCCACCTACCAACATGCAAATCCTAATCCACCGAGCTTGATGCCAAACCGCTAGCGCAGGCACATCTCGTCCCTGTCCTGTTCTTCTCTGACCTGCGCACCCTCTCTCTCTCTCTCTCTCTCTCTCGCGAGCGCGCCTGATGTTGCCTTGCTGCGCTTTGATGGCCTTGATTGGAGGTCGCCTATGACAGAACGACCTCAGATTGAGGCTAAGGACACCGTGTTCTGTGTTCAAGGTTGGAGACTAGGCAGATACCTTATTCGAATTAGATCGGGGAGCGGTTGGCTTCTGATTGAATTGAACCGAGAATCAGGTCCTATTAAGGAGAAGAAGCATATGATATGCTGGTCTTGGGTGAGTTCTGTCGGGATGATTCAAGACTAGGACCTTTTAGAGCTTTTTCGCGAGGGAAGATATTCTAGGTATTTCAACGAGAAGCAAACACGTGTTTTCCAAAAGTAGACGTGCTGCAACAGCAATTTTCTCTTTTCGTATGTCAACTTCAACCTCGAGAACAAGTTAAAAAGGCATCGAAGAAAAAGGATACTGTAAGAGTGATAAATGTTGCATCGCATCCCTGAAGCCTTCGCTCACTATCATATCTGTAGTAGAAAAATATAGCAGTTTCGTAGGCCAAAACAACCAAACGGAGCAAAGCGAGCATGACACAAATCGTCCACACAGCTTCAAATTCACGAGGCGTCTTTTGCATTCTGGTTTTGGTTAGTTCAGGGAGCTTTGGGCTCGCTGAATTCCAGGATACCACCTTGGCAAGTTAAGAAAAACTCAATGAAGTTGCAGAATAGAGAAGAAAATCCCCAAGAAGAAAAGTGCCCGTCAAAGGAGATACTTTAGAAGCATAATGGGTGTAAAATGTCCCAATTACTCTCCAATGTATGGATAGTATACATCAACAAATTGAAGCATCAATGATACTTTGGACATCATTGAACTTGCAACGGGAAAACTTTACCACTGATTCAGCTATGGCAAATAGCAAAGACATCACCGACACCAGCCAAAAAGAAGCATATCGAATAAGAAGTTTGTACAGCCTCTTCAACTAAAACCAATTCTCGCATGTGCAATAGCAGCAAGGTTTTGGTTGTTCCTCTCTTCAAGTTAGTTGGGCAATGATATACCAGTATCTGGTCATCCTCAAAATGCTGTGTTCTCAGTAGGCCTAGCAGTTCTCCTGTTTCTCCTTCAAATGATTTACAATTCCTTTCCGTGGCCCAAAGTCTTCTCCAACTCAGGATGTAGTGTACCCAAAGTGTAGTGCACATAAGATTTACTTGGAACAACAAGCCAGATGTAGGCAGTAGAGTATCAGCCTGCTTTTGAAGTTCTTGCAACAGGCGGTAGTACGACTTCATTCAAGTTCCCTGGATAAGGTGTCCACAGGCCTAAGCCTCCCCGACTCTCTTTCAAAGAGCTACCTTTTCCCTCAAACTCACTCATGTTTTTCACCCATTCAATCTTAGAAGAATGTTCCCGAGTGTGTGGATGTAGCACAAATATCGAGTTGTATTCACAATTTGGAAACATGAATAACTTGAAAGCGCCTCCCAATCTATAAACGACATACCCAAAACTGAGTTGGTCTCTAGGTGTGAGTAAATCAACTTCATTGAACCACAAGCAGGAGAACAAGTTGTTGATTGCAGTATGCTCGCGGATGATAATGGCTCCCTCTGGAACATCTGCATTAAAATGCCAAATATGAAGATGTAATTGCATAAGACAGAACAAAATGGAGAATCATCCATTAGAAGAACAAGGATTTCTACAAAGTAACATTAAGTACTATCTGTCCTTGCACTCTTGGCACTTTCTTTAATAGCGTGTACCCTTTTTAGGAGCCTCATCAAAGACAAAAGTAATAGCATTTCAACAGAAACTTTTCCACTTCCTAAACCGTTCCAAAATAAGGGGATTACCATAAACATTTCCTTTTTACAGCAAAGTAAGAGCAAAGTTCATATAGTGACAAATGACAATTTCCCAAATAGAAAGAAAGATTTCGCCAGTACTGCCATTCATCAATCTTAACTTGCCCAAAGATTGAGCTCAAGAATCATTTTGTTGCAGAAACACAAAATCTAACATGTCAAATTAACCGAGCAAACAAGAGAAACAATCATGTAGTGAAATAACGACTCCGCTTTACTTCTTACCACTTGGGTTTCCCTTGTCAGGAGTCCATGGTTTCATCCCCTCATATTTGTAGATTTTCATATGAAGGTCAATTAGAGGCCGAGCATATCGCTTCCTGCGCTTATTTGCATCAGCCTCCTCATATATGCTGCGATGATGCTTGTGCTGGGCAATTGCAAAGGTATGCTTCCCCCTCCATAAATATCTGTAAATAAAACAAAGATGCAACACGCTCAAGAATAACGTCCCATAGATTGGCCAAGAAAGTGCTTCCTGTTTATAAAAACTAATACGGTAAGGCATTATTCTAACTCTGATAATGATTAACAAGGTCCATCACGTTGATGCTCCTAAATGGGCACCTACTCTTCCTGAAGTAAAAGATGGATTCCCAGACTCCGCATTAGAGAACCACATTTTTTGAGTTCTTTCTCTCGATTAAACAAATCGTTGGAGGCCTAGTATTACTTCCTCAGTAAGGTAGATTTGGACACGGCAAAAGAGGAAGAATGTATGGTTGCTGAAGACAAAGTGGAAAGCAATTAAATTGAGGGTTCATGAGTACTTGATTAAGGCCATGAAATGAGAACTTACGCATAAAAATATAAAAGATTTTGGCAACGAATGCTCCTGAAGCATTTGTTAAACAGAAAACTTTACAATTCCTAATGCATTAACTTTGTGATCAGTGCTTCGAGAATTGAACTATTCCACATCAAGTATGCTTAACAGGGCACTTGTCAACATGGATGTCTTCATTGACATGATCCTAAGTATAATCCAATCATCTTTTTCTCCCCAACTTAAATCAAACAATATAGATAAGAATAATACCTTTCAAGCATTAGCAATGGGTCAACTATCAGCTCCATTTTACCATCAATCCAAATACTGTACTGCGTTTGAGGGAATAATCTGTGGGTCAAAATCTTCGGGACCTTTCCATTTCTTCTGGGTTCATCATAGGGTGAATTTTTCAAAAGCACGAGGCGCCAAATTCCGACCCATTGTCCCCCATCATCATCCTTCTTCACAGTAACATTGCTCTTGATGAAAGTAAGAGATTTCTCATCCACCACCATTAGAAAACAAAAGAGCTTCTTTGACCGGTTACTTATATTTGATGGCTGGTGTGGTGTATCATATCCATCGAAAATGCCAGATGCAACCACAAATCTACACTTCTTCACATATTTGATGTCAACGGGATCCATCTCAGCACCACCATTATGGATAAATCCACAATGCACCTAAAGGGCACACAATGTTGACAACACAACAAGGTCATGGTCTAAACTGCATTAAAGGCAACAATGGACTGTGGAAAGAAGGAGAAGGGCCAAACAGCATCTAATTTAGAAAGCAATATGCAAATAGAAGAGACCATGCAACAGAAGAATTATGTCCCAACCAAATTTGTCATTCTCAACCGTAATGTGCAGGAACAAATCTTCACGCCATTTAAAATCAGTTAACAGATCTAGAAATGTTACCTTCAGTGTTGAATTGAGCTTAAAGCTTTCTTCTCTCTGTGACCAAGTTTCACGTCCTCCAAAAAGTGGAGATGACTTCGAAGCATTGTTAATTTGTTCATCCTCCATAACATAGTGCAAATTCACAACAATTTTGTCTAATGTTCTGCCACTTGGTATAGCGACTCTATTGGGATCGTTGGCAAGGGGTATTGAACATCCTGATTAATAAGCACAATGATATTAGATTAAGAGCAAGTAGAGACAAATATTTCAATCAAAGTATTTATGCTATCTTACGATGCTGTGGTTTTGGTACTAAGCCCATCGTGTCTAATATGAGAAATACCCTGCTCTCTCGATTGCAATTGGCTGCATGTCAAAAATCTCACTTGTCATTAGAAACCTCAAACGAAGAAAGTGTTCATGCCAGTGAACAGCAATGTATGAAAATCAACTGCATAGTTTTCCCATTACAACTCTAAAATGACAAGTTTATCCAACTAGAACTCATGCAAATTACACTGTGCTACCTGAGGTCGCCATCAGCTATACCAATCAGACAGGTAAACCTACTCACTTTAACTATAAATATGTCTAACTATCCAAATCAGATAAATCAATGGTGTAACTATTTCTTAAAAGCAAAAGAAGAAGTAACAGGTGCTTGAAAAATCAATATGTGATAAAGTGAGGACAACTTGTGAGGAAACAGCCCCAGAATCTTGGTGGATATCATGCAGACAACAAAATCCTGCAGATGATATTTGTTCAAGCATTGACATCTGTAACAGTTTTGGTGAAGATGGACTTCAAATCAAATAAGAGTCCTCGGGGATTAGGATCCCTCTCATAGATAAATTAGCAGTCTTATGTCTTTGATGATTTGATCCTTAACAGGATTTATTTAGTTCCCTTTTTAGGTTAGGTGGTATGTTATGTGTCCCTATTCTATATTATTATTCCCGTTTAGAAAAATCCTATTTCAACTAGGATTGTAATGTAAAGTGTCTATAATTGCCAATGTAATTCTTTATTTTCAATAGAGTTGACGATTTTTAAATTTGGCAGTTTTTTTCTTTTGGGTTTGTGTGATGCAATTCTTCTCTTACGTGATGCTTAAAAAACTCATGGTATGATGGTCAGGAAGCTTTGGAAATGATGCATAAAAATTTATTGCGGGACTCGTTGTCCTGCATTACAATGCCAGTGCATGAGTGAACTATTCGAAAAAAGTAACTTGTCCATCTCCATATTGCAACAGCTAATTAGAGATCAATGGAAACATTGAACTGCTAGTTCAATTGCCCCAAAACCAATAGGAGACATACAAAAACAAGCTTCAGTTGTCAAATCCAATAATTTCTATAAGCTATGTGTATTTCAAAATTGTAATTTTGGGTAACAAAAGAAGATGACAGATATCTCCAAATTCCATGCACAGCAAATGACATTATGTGTTCAAAAATATGGCATACAAAACGAACACAAAAACCATCCAACAACAAGAACAAGAGGTGTTGCAAAAATACCTGATAAGAAAGCAACTGAAGATTGGCAAGACCACACATGAAACAGCAGCACACTGAGAATGAGCAACATCCAGACGATGCCTGCAACGAGAACTAGTCGAACAAAGCCCATCCTGAAAGTGACCTTCATTGGGAACTCATGCGCCAATCTCCCCGGAGAATAAAAACCCCCTTCAGCATCTGCAATTCAACAGAGTCACAACTTGCTTGAAATTTTCTCCTTATCAAACACGCCCCCTTATCAAGCAAAAGCATAAAATCTCTCAAACTGCCAGAATACTTTCTCCACTTCGAAACCAACATAAACTGCACTCATCCCATAAGTCTCTCCAGAGACAACACGTTCCTCAAACTGAAAAAAGCGACCAAAGAGAGCAAAGCAATCCGTGCTTACCTTTAGCCGGGGAGCTGTGGTTCCCGCGGTCGCCTCGACGATTCGCTCGCAAAGAAACGGATCGCAAACTCTCCGTCTCCACTGATACACAAACCCCAACTCCTCATTAACTCGAACGTTTGCACGAAATTAGACAGAACAAATCACGAGGAACCACACTTACTCGTTTGTGGAACTCAGACATTCCACGAAACAGCCGCCATTTCCGAATGAACAACCAGAAACGGCGCCGAACGTCCACTGAGTTTCGATCTGAAGCTACAAATGCGCGTATCGATCAATGTGGTGATGCGGCAAACGGCGGTGGGCGATCCGGAAAGGTTCGGATCTGCGCGATATCCGCAGAGAATGACGGAGAAAGCTCCGTTGCGAATCTGCTGAAGAAGGCGAAGAGAAAAAGAGAGAGAAAGAGAGAGATGTTCAATGTCGAATTCGGAGAAGGAGAAGAAGCAAAGTTGCGGGAGTGGGATCGCGGAGGAAATTGGGAAGGACGAAGAAATAAATAATCTCTGCAATTTAATAACCGAATTTTCAATTTGATATAAATGATTTCTATATTATAGTCTAATATACAATCTCATTCCTAAAATTTTCAATTTATTTCATGTGATTTCTATACTTGTAGTACATATTTAAGCTAGTTTATAAACTATTTTAAAATGTTCGATATGATCAATGAATTTAAATTTAATAGAAGAAGCACATTAAATATTTTCAAATAATCTAACAATGAGTATGGACATTTATAAAAAATACATGGGGTAGATTGCATATTGTTCTAAAGTTGAATCAACATTTGTGTCAAATTAAAATTTTATGAATTCGATTGGTCAAAATTTAGAGGCTACATCTTTCATTTTCCCAATTGAGAATGAATCGACTCGATCGCCCACACTCACTACTTACCTTTGGAGAGCCCAAACTCGATGGAGAAGAGGAGGGAGAAACTTTGCTTCTTCTTCTTTTTTTTTTGGTCGTAAATGGAAATATTTCATTAACTAAGGCCCGGTAACTGGACATCATTACATAAAAATGTTTAGCAAAGTTTGAGGGGGGAATAAAACCCAATTCAGAGGTAAGTAATTTCTCTTATGAGCTTTTCCTATCAAATCTACAACAAAATTGGTCTCTCTAAAATAATGGACTAATTTAACATTGGAGAAGTCCATCATTTTATCCTTGCACTTACTAACAAGAGGCTGAATCTCCCAACTCAACTGTTTCAAACTATTCATGACTTTGACTAAAAGTACGTCATCTAACTCAACAATAAGTGCTTCATGTCTTGTAGAGTAAAAGTGATTGAGGCGTCCCACAACACTAGAGTTTCGCCCATCAAAGAGGAAGATGCTCTCAGAGAAGTCACTACTCCTCCCATCATCCTCCAACTTGAATATTTGCATATGCATACGACGGCATTCTCTCTCGAATCAAGTATGTATGCTCCATCTATGTTGATTTTGTAAATCCCTTTTGGCGGTGGACTCCATGTTTGAGTTGTTTCGGCTTCCTTGGTTCTAGATCTACCATTTTCCATGGTTCTTTGAGCAAATGCAACTAATAATCGATGCTTTGTTTCAAGGTTGCAGTTCTCCACTTCTTGAATTGGCGCCTTATCCGTCTCGAAACTCCATTCCCTGCTCTTCATTCAGCCAAAGGCGCACCTCAAAGGTCAGATCTTTGTCTCTCCTTCCAAATTTATCGTATTCTCTTGCCCCCGACTCATTGAAACCTGGTCACATGTCATTACTTTGCCCTTTGCTCTTAGATCTGTCTACTCTGCCCCTAGATCCTCGAGGTAACTAATCATTCAACTTTGCGATGCCTTGTCGCCATTCTTTGTTTAATTCACTAAACTCTGTTTTGGTTGCTCTGCTTCTAGATCTGGCGCCTCTTCGGCCCCTTAATTCCTTCTTCTTTGGATTCCAGCGGCTAGGGGTGATCGGTTCCCAGGGAACCGGGAACAGGACCAATGGAACCGGTTCCCTATTATGGAGAACTGGGAACTGGACCAGATAGGATTGGGCGGTCCAGTCCGGTTCCCGGTTCCAATTAACGCAAAAAAAACCTATTCTAAAACTGAAAAAAAAGTGCATTTTCTGGACGTGCAGGAACGTCCACTTGCACGTCCAAGTTCCAGCGATGGACATCCTGGACGTCTAGCACTGGACGTCTAACACTAGACATCCAGCATTGGACGTCCGAGTTTTTGGACATCCACTTGCATGTCCAGAAACTTTGGACGTCCAGAAGCTTGGAAGTCCAGAAACTTGGACTTTTATGCTGCAGGAGTTAAATTTTATATGAATATCCTCAATGCAACTTTATATGAAACTGCAGTCCAAAAATACACGTCCAAAGTCCAAAATACAGAACAGAAAACACAAATTTCACAAACTCCACAAAATCGTGCAGAAAAATGTGTCCAAGTTATGAATCATCACTAAAAAATTCAAAAAACGCAAAAAATAGGCACCCAAATGTTCAATAGGGAGTTCAACACCGTCCTTCTTCAGTCGTCCTCATCATCATCATCATCATCATCATCATCTTCCTCCTCCTCTTGACCTTCCTACAGTCCATAATAAATATGCAAGGTAAATCATCTTGAAAACCATTCCATGATAACATCTAGAAACAAAAATAATTATGGAAATCATAACCACAAATTAAAAGATACCTCTGCACTAGCTTCATCTTCATCATTCACTTCGAATCAATTCTACTTACGAGTAAGTTCCAAGTGAACATCATCCATATCTAATATAAACATAATATTAAATGACGTATTCAATTATTAGTATGCAAAAAAATAACAAAATAAAAAGATATATCCACTTACCACACTCAAATTTCGTCACATTCTCGATGCATTCTTCAACATCAATTAGACTAGCAATCGCTCTCAACCAATCTTGGGTGCAAATCAAAGCATCCACAACTTTTGGGGTCAAAGAACTTCGAAAGCCGTCAAGCACACGACCAGATGTACTAAAAGTGGACTCTGAAGCGACCGTAGTTACAGGAATAATCAAAATATCATGAGCCATCAAAGATAATACTTTAAATTCTTGACCAGTAGTTTTCCACCACATCAATAGATCAAGATGACGACCTTCTTCACATTTAACATTAAGATATCGATCAAGTTCTGATAAGCTTCCATCTGAAACTTTTATCTGCTCACCAAGAAACATTTCAAATTTCTAATCGATAGCGAATTCTAATTATAATTCACAACCATCCAACATGTCTTTATCATCCTCATGGCTATTAAGATCCCAGCTTCAGCTAGTATCAATATCATTCGAAAGTTGACCACCCAATTCTTTGTTATAAGAATTACGAGAAGACTTGTTATAAAAGTGAAACAAACCTTCAAATGCAATCCTCATCTTATTGCACATCTCATCAACCTTCACATCATCATCATCATAAATCAATTTATAACAATATTGTACATAATTCAGCTTCCTTCTTGGATCTAGAATTACCGCAACTAACACAATCATGTTTATTTTGTCCAAACTTCCATAATACTTGTCAAACTTATCTTTCATTTTCATACCCATAGCTTTCAATCTCGACTCCATAGAATTCTCCGCATGCTTCAGAGTTTTGTATAAAGTAGCTATCCCCCAAAATAATCATTTGCAGTGACATACAAAATTCCCGACATCTTGTTAATAGCATCATAAAACTTCTTCAAAAATATAGAAAGAATTTTAGCATTTTCCCAATCTTCATGCTTAGGAGTATCAAAGTCAAGATCCGAAAGAGAAAGAAATATCATCTTCTTTCATCTGTTCAAAAGCCGTTCTAAACTTCAAGGCGGTGTCTAACATTATATAAATGGAATTCCATCTAGTTGTGACATCAAGACAAACTAAACCTTTGTAAGTGACCCTTGCACGCTCAATGCAATCTTGAAGTATTTTAGCTCTCATGGGAGAACTTCTCACATACCTAACAACATTTCGAATACGTGTAATGGAATCACGTACCTCAATCAAATCATCCCTCACAATCAAATTCATATATATGCCGTGCATCTTATGTGTAAAACAGCACCATCTAAAATTAATAGATTCCCTTTTGAAAGTTTCTCTTTCAAAGAATCAATAAAAATATCATTCAAACTAGCATTATCCCTAGTGATTGTGGATATTTTTTTTTCTAATCCCCATTCATAAATACATTTGTCAATCATTTTCCCAATATCATTTCCCTTGTGACTATGCATCATCACAAAGTTGATGATTCTTTTATTCAATTTCCAGTTTTCATCAATAAAATGTGCAGTTAGGCATAAATAATCCAAATTCTAAATTGAAGTCCATGAATCAATTGTAAAGGCAACCTTAGAATCAAGCTTGCAAAAAGAAGTCTTCAAACTTGTTTTCTCACAATGATATAGCTTCATGCAATCTCTAGACACTGTAAATCGTAACATATGATTGAAGAGAGGTTGTAACTGATTGATAAAATCTTGAAATCCAACACACTCAACCATGGAGAAAGGTTGTTCATCAACTATAATCATCCAAATAAGTATCTGTTTATAACGATCTTGATCAAATTTCCATGTCGATAAAAAACTTGAACTAGCACTACAAGTACTAGTATTTCCTAATCACATTGTTATTTGAGTCTCTTGACTTGTGTCCACTCTACGTGCTGCAAACAATCTTTGCTTCTTGTCTATATTGCGATGATATTTATTGCACTTTTTCAAATGCTTCCACATGGCAGAAGTACCGTTATCAACATTGTAGGTATACTTGGCTCTACAATAATTGCATATCACATTATTTTTACCTTTCTCCACATTTAAATCCCTCCGAAAGTGCATCCAAATTGCTGATTTTCGTTTACTAGATATACAAGGATTGGATACCTTGTTTGTGTTGGATGCCTCTTCAAGATCAAAGTCCTCTTCACCTTCATATTTTAGTGATTCCATTACTGGACTCTTTGCACCACCAGGTTGTTCCGCTTCCATTGACATTAACCAGATCAGCTGAATTAACTGACATACACGAAAATAATGACATTGTTATAGATTCAACACAATAAAGCAAGAAATGCAATCATTCAACAACTTCTCAACCGTTTGGGAGTTGTGAGAACGTAAAACCCAATGCTTCCATACTGGTTAACTAATTTTGATATCATCAACAAGCAATAGTATCTACTTTCATGCTTTTGACATCATATACAAGCTTCTATCAGTTGGAAGATGCTGCCTTCGGCAACAAGATTGAAATAATGAAAACGATTATTTGATATTCATATAAAGTTGCTGTCAGGACTTGCTATAGGAATTCCAAGAAAAGAAAAGAAGCGAAAGGGTCTATCTCTAACAAAAGGAGAGGAGGGCCAAAGTAGCTTTCACGGAATAAACCCCTCTCCCCAGTTCCCCACTTCTTAATTTTCTTTGATTGGGCATATTTTTGGGCCAATTTTTTTTGTAAGAAAGAAATCATAGAAGGAATGAAAACTGAGGTATGATGATCTATTCGTAACGCGAGCACGTGTTGCTCCCCGCCGCCGTCGCTCGGGAAAAAAAAACCAGCCACCAAAAAAGCCAGCGAGTGTAAATTCAAATAAGCCAGAGTTCCTTTAGTTTTGAGGAACTTATCAATCCCTCCTATACCCCTCTAATCTCTATACCTTCAAACCCCGATCTACTCAGAGAGAGACTAAGAGAGAGGACGGTGAGAGATGGCTTCGAGAGAAGAGGAGATGGAGGGAGGCAAGTTATTTGGCTCGGCGGCCTGCCAGGGTCATCTTCATCGAAACCCTCATATTGACTGAGATCTAGGGTTACGCGAGAGGCAGGAGGAAGTTACCTTGAGGGGGCGCGTTTCGAGCCTTGACGCCAGATTAGATCGATGAGACGAGAGAGAGAGAGAGAGAGAGAGAGAGAGAGAGAGAGAGAGAGAGAGAGAGAGAGAGAGAGAGAGAGAGAGAGAGAGAGAGATATTTGAGGAGAGGCAGACTGGCGGAGAGCGGCGTCGATGAGACTGAGGAGATTTGAACTAATATTCTGAGAGAGACTGAGAGAGGAGGGATGGTCACGGACTCACAGTGAAAGAGTACAAGTGAGCAAGTGTGTGTAAAATAGTAAAGTGAAATGTGTCCTATGAAATTGTGAATGTGTGAACTGTGAACTTCACAATGTGAAGAGTGAAGTGAGCCGAGAGACTTGTGGGAGTGAGAGAGTTTGAGGGGGATTTTTTTTAATGAACAGTATCGGTCCGGTTCTGGGTGGGCAATTCTACCCCCGGAATCAGAAACCGAACCAAAACTACTAGTTCCATTTTTTTGGAACCGAGAACTGCTTGGAACCGGCGATTCCGGACGATTCCCGGGTGGGCGGTTCCGCTTGCTCACCCTTACTGACGGTTGTTGCTTTTCATTGCCGCTTGAGTTGAGTCAATGATAGCCAGCCCCTCTAGTTTTTTATTCCGAAAGATTGCCTGGTTCCGAGCCTTCCAGATGTCCCATAATATTGTAGCCACCAAATTCAGGTTATGAGGGTTATTTACCTGCTCCATAATTTTGCAGAACCAATCTTCAATTCGTGTCAAACCCTAACTTAATATTTTAATATTCAACTCAAGGCTATTCCAAATTTGTTTTGTCCAAGTACATAGCAAGAACAGATGTTCAACTGTTTCTCTTTCATTACAACATAATGGACAAATTGGATCATGTACTATTTTCCTCTGGAACAGATTATCCTTCGTTGGGAGAGCATTTTGACATAAATTCTACATGAAAATTTTGATCTTGGGTGGGGTGTGCAAATGCCATATATCTTTCCAGAGTAAGAGGGGAGGTTAAAATGAGGTTGTAGCTTGAGTCTCTTGATTTTGTTCAATAGTCTCTTTGATGTAGTTATACCTGTTTCTTATTGTATATTTGCCTACCTGAGTGCCATTCCATACAAGCTGATCTATTTCTTTTGAGGCTTAATTGGGATGGTCATAATTTCTTCTACTAAACATTCATCAAAGTGTGCTACTATAGTTGATTCGTCCCATCGGCCTTCCTCTTTATCAATGAGATCTAATACTAAAGAGGGTTTGCAAACATTGATAGGACCATCAATAACACATTGTTGTAGCCATTTATCATTCCTAATTTTGGAATAATCTCCTACCTTCCACATAACTCAGGGAACTATCGAGTTTCTTTGAAAACCAAGCTTTAACACCCCTAAGAAGGTCGATGGCCCTTCGCTGCATGCCAAAAATCCGTGTGGGGGTAATAGAGTTCCTTAAATAAACTACTCCAAAGGGAATATGAGGATTAACCTAGTTGCCACGCTGCTTTCGCAACATTACTTTATTGAATGACATTAGGTCTTTGAAGGCCATTCCACCTTTATCTTTTCTTATCTTTAGTATCTTCGACCTCTTCTAATGAATACTTGCTTTCTTTTCATTTGTCCTCCACCAAAATGAAGCAACTTTTCTCTCATTAGCCTTGCAAATTGATATTGGAATTTTAAAAACAGACATTGCGTATTGTGGTAACGCTTGAATCACTACTTTTAATAATACTATTTTTCGATCTTTAAAAAGGAGTTTTTCCTTCCAACTCTCTAGTTTTGCACTAACTCTCCTAATGATCCATTCAAACATTTGTTTTTTCGACCTCCCCCAGTCTAAAGGAATCCCTATATATTTGTTAGTTTTCTCAATAATATGGACTCATAATACCCATGCCATATTCTCTTTCCAAGAGTGAGGGCAATCTTTATTGAAGAAAATATCAGATTTGTTCAGATTTACCTCCTGTCCAATAGCTAGGCAATACTAATTCAAAATCATGGCCAAGTTTTGATAGTCTAAGATTGTTCCATTCATGAAGAAAATTGAGTCATCTGCAAATAATAGGTGAAAGAGGATAGGACAGTTTCGATTTGCTAATCCCTATAATTTCCCTATTCTCCACAGCTTGTTTCATCAATGAAGATAGAATATTAGCCACAATTGTAAACAGATAAAGAGATTAAGGGTAGCCTTGCCTTAATCCTCTTGATGGTTGAAAATACTGAAGAGGTTTTCCTTTGAATTTGATGCTAAATGTGATTGTGGTAACACATTGCATTATCCATCTCACCCATTTTTCATCAAAACCAATATTTATTAAGCATGCCCCTAAGAAATCTCATTCCACCTGATCATAGGCCTTCTTCATATCTAGTTTAAGAACAGCTTGGAATTTTTTTTTTCTCTTTTTGATTCTAATTTGATGCAGCACCTCTTGTACAATAAAGATGTTCTCCTAAATCTACCTTTCACCTACAAAAGCACTTTGTTCTTGTGATATGATCTTTAGTAATATGCTTTTTAGTATATTAGCTAACACTTTTAAAATAATCTTGTAGCCAAAATTGCATAGGCTAATTGGGTTTGGCACCTTCAAGATAAAAGAAGATATTGGTTTGATTTAGAGCTGGTGATAAATAGTCAATGACCATGAAATTCTCAATCTCTTTGAAGATATCCCATTTGATGTCTTCCCAATGATGTTGGTAAAATATTCCATTAAGTCAATCTAGCTTGAGAACTTTGTTATTGCCTAATTGAAAAGCTACTTCTGTCACTTCTTTTATAATTACTTTAGCAAGTAAATCTCTATTCATATCATCTGTTACCAGTGTAGGTATTTGGTCTACCACTAGTGCGAAGTTCCGGGGGCCATTGGACTCGAATAACTTGCTAAACAATATGTTCTTTCAAATGATATTGATCAATTAGGCATGTATTTTCTGCATTTTGTCGCATATAAATACTATTTCTCTGTCTTCTTTGAATGGTTGTTGCATGAAAATACTTCATGTTCAGATCTCCCCATCTCAACCAATTAATTATGGAGCGTAACCCCCAATACATTTTTTCTTGCCTCCCAAATTCATTGATTTCCCTTTTTGTAACTGCTTGAATTGCACCTTGTTAAAATGTTCCACAATGTCATTTGTTAGGTGCTCTAACTCTTATTTTAGCATGCTAATTCTTTTCTTCCCATTCACAAATTTCTTTTTGCTCAATGATGATAGAGCATTTTGTCCTGCCTAGAGCTTCCCAACCAAACCTTCTTGATATCGAGCTATAAACCCCCAAGCTTCTAATGCAACTTCCCTACATTCTGCACATTCAACCCAAAAGGCCTCGAATATGAAAATTTGCTTTCATCTAACAATATATGATTGTAAAGACAACATAATAGGATTGTGGTGCCTACTGCAAGGAAAGCATATACTTCAGCTTCATGATACATCAAACGTCATTCAATTGTACACATTTCTCTATCCAACCGCTTTTTTTACATAATATTCTCATTCCCTATTATTGGCCTAGGCAAACACATATCCCTCATTGTCTATATCCATCAGAGAACATGCATCTAAACTTTCCCTAAAAGCATTCATTCTGAAATTTTTAGCCAACCGCTTTCCCACTTTTTCCTAGACATATCTTACTTCATTAAAATCCCCCAAACATACCCAAGGCAAAGTATTTGTGAAACTTATTTGTCTCAAACTCTCTCACATTTGCAATCTTTTTTATACATATATGGAGCATGAACAAAGGTAATTCTCATTCTATTTCCCTTAACCCCCTCTTCACATGTTAGGTTTACAAAGTTCTCATTCATTGAGTCAACTTCCAATGAAATGCGATCATCCCACATAATAGTCAAACCTCCTGCCATGCCCACGAGATCAACTACAAAATACTTTTGGAATTGAAGTCTTCTCTTACTTTCTGCACAACCTCAAACTTATTTTTGGTCTCCATTAGAAAAACTAAATTGGGCCTATGTTGACCCTTTGAGGCTCTTAATTCTTGAAGGACTGTCAAGGGTGTGCCCAACCCTTGACAGTTCCAACTTAATACATGCATGGTTCATTTGGTGGCTTATTAATGCTAGCCACCATAGCTCAAGCTGCTACTTCTTCAGTCATCTTAATGGAAGTATCCAGAAACTAGGTCTCATCCAACCAACCTTGTATAAGTATTTTTTGTTGCCTGATTGTTGACCCTTCTCCTTTTTTTTTTTTTGATAGAGGGAGTTTTTGGTTGTAAGAGACTTTTTCTTTCTACTGCTTTCAGGATTAGTCTCTCGCTGGGAACTCACATATTTCATATGCTCCGAACAAGTAAGCATTAGAGCTCTTTTCCCATAGTTGTGCATAAGATCCATTTGCATCTGTTTAGGATCTCCTTGTTGAGTATTTTTATGATTGATTATAGGAATAAGCTGGCATTCTTCCATAGCATCAGTGTGTCTTGATTGTTTAGGGGTTTTCAGGGACAACTTCTTCTACTTGTTTTGCTAATTCAACTTCATGATAAAAACGCCCTCCAAAATGTGCTATAATCTAAGGTTTCCGCTTTTAGACGAACTTCCGAAGCATCCTCCAAAGTTAATTGTAAATCTCTCATCTTTATAAGGTACATCTGGACAATAATTAGCATAATGTCCAAATTTGCCACATGAAAAGCAAAAGAAGGGCAATCTTTCATATTTAAAATCCAGCCAAACTTTCTTGTTTCCATGACACATCAGCTGTCCCACTCTCAATTTAGCCTCCACGTCTAACTCCACTCTTGCTTTCCCAATTTTCTAGAAAGCAGGTCCTCTAGCATCCACTTTCACCTCCAACGCCTTCCTCATTGAGTTGGCTATTTTCTTTATCATGTTCTTAGAGTTCCATTCCAGAGGAAACCCGAATATTTTAACCTAAAACACACGTCTTAAATTCATAACAATGTGGGGGAGTGTCCAGCTCCCAAGTTTTCAATAGCAATGAATGGTTAGAGAAAGACCAAGGACCTCCCTCAAGTACTCAGTTTTTTCCCCTTCATCACGAAATACAAAGCTAATTTTCCCATTTTCTAATGGTTTCACTTCCACATTCTTAGTTCTTCACGCCCTTTTCATTGCTGTTGTAAGAGCTTGGAAATTAATATTATGGTTCTTATATAGTTGCCTAACAAGAGATGATATACATTCTTGGATTTTTTCCTCCGATAACTCCTCATCCATAATATGCATATCATTCTCATACGTTAGCTTACCTAATTTATTCCAGAGTTGCACGAGGCAACCCACTGCTTCTTCTTCCCCCACCATTATCGCTGGAGTTGGGTGAAGTAACGAAGGAGTTTGCCGAGAGGACCTTCTGTGAGAAGTAAGGAAGCAATGTTGTTTCATGTCAAAAATGAAAAAGTGCAATTAGAGGCGTGCAGCTAAATCGAGCAACTCGAAGAGTAGGGGTCCGGTAACCATAAATAATAGGCGGTGAATAGGTTCCAAGTCTTAAGAATTTATTAGGACTGATCCAAAAATAAGTTCCGAGCGAAGAATTGGACCGAACCACCCTATTTTGAAGTCAGTTTTATAAGTTAAAGAGAAAAACCTTAATTTCTTTCAAAAGTCTTCAATGGATCCTTGCACGATCACAATTCACAAAATTCTTATATGTCTCTTTGGTCTCACTGTGATGTTATTACACTTCATGTTTCAAAGAACAATGGAATTCACCCTTTACGACGAAGTACAATCGGATTTTTTGTGGTTCATCTTTTACTTTGAATTGTTTTTATTATTTATAGACTAATATTATATTGTTATAAAATATAACTAAAAAGGGGGAAAATAGGTTTTCTAGTAAAGTCTAGAATCAAATCGGAAAAATATGGTAGATTCCGAAACAAGTTCCAAGCAACATTGGATAGGTTATAGAGTCTAAAAACTGAAAACAAATTATAATTAGAGGTATGCATGGTTCAGGGTGGTCCAGTTCCTCCGAAACTGGGAATTAGGGACCGGTCCTCAGTTTTTAGAACCAGGGATCCGACCGACTAATCCTAGCACTATCTTGAGCATATCAAATCACTTCGTCGTCGAGAATGAAACTCACGAGAGAGAGAGAGAGAGAGAGAGAGAGAGAGAGAGAGAGAGAGAGAGAGAGAGAGAGAGAGAGAGAGAGAGAGAGAGAGAGAGAGAGAGAGAGAGAGAGAGAGAGAGAGAGAGAGAGAGAGTGTGTGTGTGTGTGTGTGTGTGTGTGTGTGTGTGTGAGTATTTAGCTAGTGCGTGTAGGAGAAACCATACAAATTGCATGTTGAAGTTGAACCTTGAACGTGTAGAATTGGAATCCTAACCTGTCTCTTTTTTGCATTGAAGATGTAGAGGAATCAAGTCTACATGTACAGTCGTAGCTAAACAACTCAAAATGGAATAGGCCCAATCGGTTTTCTCTCTCTCAGCCCTAAAGGGCTTAAACAATAGAGAAAAAGGTCGGTCCAAGACTTCAAGTGATTCGGTTTGGTCCCGCTCTACTAGGAACCAGAAACCAAATCGCCCGAGAACCTTTTTCCATTTTTAGGAACTGTGGACTATATCGAAACTTTCTAGAATCGAACCAACCCAAACGGTCCAGTCCGGTTTGGGTGGTTCTTGAGTTGAGTGGTTCATTATTTTCACCCCTAATTATAATATAATAGGTTTTTGGTTTCAGATCTAGTACCTACCCTATCTTTGAACCAATTACTCATAAGTGGAATGATGTAGGAAGAAATTTTGGGGGCACAAAATGATACTCAACTTGAATGAGCCATGTTCGGTTTAGGGAACTATCGATTCAATCTGATTTAGTTTCAAGTCAGCTATGCGAGAGAACTTGAAAGTTGAAACCAATCTAGACAAGCTTTTGTTCGGTTTGATTTATCGCATAGGAGTGGTTGGTAAATGAGAGAAAATGGAATGATAAAATATGAAAGCGAGTAAGAAAAGCTGAAATCACACGATTTTTTTGGAATTGCGGAGAAGGAAAGAAAATAAAGGGGGGAGGAGAGAAAATTTTCACCATTAAAATCATGATACCACACCTTCTTATATGGAAAAATAGAAAGCAAGAGACATGGCCGTTATTTTTTATTTAAAATTTTCCTTGCAATCTTGGCGAAAATAATTTGACGCCCAAGAGAGAGAAAAGAAATACATATGATCTTGACTTTTCATATGAATGGCTGAAATGAATCGACTCTTTATTTTTATTTTTATAAAAAAACAATGAATATATGTCGAAATTATTGGTAAAAAATGTGTGTACAAATTGAAAAACAAACACAAACATCTTCCATGGTATGATTTCATGATTAGCCTTGAGTTTATTTATCGCTAATCATAATGAATCGAGCCAATCATTTTTTATATGAGCTTTTTTTTTTATGGCAATGCTAAATTATACTTTCATTTTCGATGAATATTTTACATTATAATATTCCTTTGTAATTACACTATAATTTAGTTTGATTCGAATGTGAGATTTTATATGTGGTAGTGCAAAGAATCTTACTCTTCTTTTTATGACCGTTCTGTCTAAAATTAATTTTTCATAAATATTCAATTAACTTTATTTGTATTAACTAAATAATTGATTTTATAATTGATAAATTTTAAATTAAGGTTTTGTTCATCTTGCTATTTCCCAATTTAGATATTCTTGTGCGTTCTTTCTCAATTTATCCTTAATATATAAAATGCCAAGTCATGCAATCGAATGAAAAAACCCTTAAGCTATCATAATAATATATTCTTAATAACGCAATTTGAATATCAAATCTAAATTACAGGATTTCAAACTTGAAAACCTTAAATTTTCATAATAATATATTATCAATGATGTAATGTTGGATATCAAATCTAAATTAAAGGATTTTGTATTTCAATATGAAATTATGGTTGATTTTTCGATGCGATTGAAGCAAGTATTTTTTATTTATCTAGTATGATAATTCCGTATTTTTTGTGCTCGAGTAATTTTCCTGAAAACCTTAAATTTTCATATTAATATATTCTCAATGATGCAATGTTGGATATCAAATCTAAATTAAAGGATTTCGTACTTCGATATGAAATTATGGTTGATTTTTCGATGCAATTGAAGCAAGTATTTTTTTTATCTAGTATGATAATTCCGTATTTTTTTGTGCTCGAGTAACTTTCCTGAGTCTTGGTGGTCAAGTTAACCCGATTTTAATATTTGATTTTTCTTTATAACATAAGCTTTTTTTTTTATCTTAATATAAGCGATCTTTTTTCGTATACAAAATCACCATAATAAAATGAAAATCGATTGTTTCTCACATAAATTTAACACGTCGCAGGGCATTATACCACGAGCGTCGTCGCCGCCGCGCTCTGTCTTCTTCCCTGCGACTCCGCCGCCGTCTCGCGCCATCGAGGTAAGACTTCAGTCCTCTCCCTCCCTCCCTCCCTCTCTCTCTCTCTCTCTCTCTCTCTCTCTCTCTCTCTCTCTGTGTATGCGCGCATGAGGTAGAGGCTCTGTGGGTGCCCCTAAGCGCGCTCTCGTTTGACATCGAGTACGCAATCGAGCTTCAATTTCTTTCTTGTTTTCAGTTTCTCGTAGTTCTCCGATCTTCAGTTCGTGAGTTGACGCGGTATTCTCAAGAATTCGCGGTTCATTCTGCCCCTGGTGCGTTTAGGGTTTTTGCTTCTTGTGTGGGCAGAAAGTGGTTCTGGTTGAGTATGTGGATATTGCTATGGCGGACGCCATCTATTCTGCATATTGTTGGTTTCAGTGATCCAGCACAGTATTCTCGTTTTTTGTATTCAGTTTTTTTGATAGCAGGTTTAAGTTAGTTTCTGTCTGAGGCTCGTCGTTTAGGTAGGAGGACGGCCGTGTCGTTTCTCCTATTCACGTAGGATTTGGAGTACGAAGGTTTCTTTTCTCATCGTTGGGTTTGTGTATAGGAAGTTTTGATTTTTTCCGGTGTTGGCTCCTCAGTAAGCTGCTTGTCCGTGGCAGGTGGAAATATGGACGTTGACGTGGATCATTACAGTGTTCTGGGGTTGCCGTCTGGGGAAGAAGGCGCCCAGCTCTCTGAGAAGGAGATCTCGAAGGCTTACCGGGCTAAAGCTTTGGAGCTGCACCCAGACAAGAGGCCTGATGATCCGGATGCGCACGCGAATTTCCAGAAGCTTAAATCGTCCTATGAGATTCTGAAGGATGAGAAAGCGCGAAAGCTCTTTGATGATCTTCTGAGGGTCAAGCGTGAGCAGCTCCTTCGCCGGTCGCAGCAAGATTCAAAGCGGAGGAAAATGGTCTCAGATCTTGAAGAAAGAGAGCGAGCGGCTTTTGCTCCTGACTATGCTGCAAAAGAAAAAAATGAAGAGGAGAGGATCCTTAGGAAGCTCAGAGAAGAGATAGAAAGGATTCGGGCTATGCATGGGAAGAAAGGCACTCCTCCAGCTTCCTCAAAGGGACAGGCTGCTAGTGAGGGAAAGGATAGGAAGAGCAGTGGTGGGGCTAGTCTGGACAAGGAGAAGGTTCTCAAAGTTTCCTGGGAGACAAGTGGCCCTGACTATACTGTAGAGAGGTTGAAGGAGTTGTTTTCGGTGTTTGGTGAGGTCGAAGATGTCGTTACTAGGAAGAAAAGATCTGCACTTGTCGTAATGGCATCTAAAGATGCTGCTGTAAGTCTTTTAACTGTCTATCTTCTTTTTATATCAATTGTCAATTTAGGCAATACCCTTATAGTGAATGCCACTTTTTCTAGGCTGCTGCCACAAGAACTGTGTGTGGAGATCTTTCTAATCCTTTGTTGGTCGTCCCTCTTCAACCGGTTGTAGCAACAGATTTCCCAAGCGTCAACATGCCTGTGGAGAAAGATCTCCGCAATGATCTTGTGGGGGCTGGGTATCAAGATTTTGAGGACTCTGTAATGAAGAAGCTCCAAAAGGTAAGGACTTAGTCTTGCTTTGCAGAGAAATGCTGTCTTTTCAATCTCGTATCTTATGTAGACACGACTTTGATATAATGAAGAAGATTGAAGTTTGAGAGGAAAGAAATAGCGTCAACTTAGCACGAGTATGTAGAAAAGCGTATTCACTTCTGGCGTCTAAGCCATGAAAAGGGTTTTTTTTGTGGTCTATTTTTGAAAATGTCTAGCTGTGTCAATTGGTGTAACATGATTTTCTTACTGCTAAATTAAGCAAATTTACAAACATCCTTCATGACATCCATAGTCAGCCTTAATTAGGGAGTGACAAATGCAAGGAAAGATTGGACTCTTTGACTGTATGAATTAATACAAAAAAAGCTGGTTTGGGAATGTTTTAGTTAATATGGGTGGAATTGGCTTATTGCTTTCTGTTGCAGCATGTAAAACACTTAAGTGAGGTGAACTTTTGGAGACCTATTAGGAAAATATTATTTAGCAATTGGGAGTTGCGACTTTAAAGAAAGATGATGGTCAGAGAAGGTTTGAAAACCAAATGAGTAGAATCCTCATAGACATCGAATAGTAAAGCTACCCTTTGCTAACTATGTGAACCCAGCAAAATGAGAAGAAATTGGCATTATCAGGTTTTATAGCTTTAAAATCTTCATTAGCATCCGTTTCCATGTTAATAATAGATGTTACTTTTGAAGCAGAAAAGGCACCAAAAAATTCAATCCAAACTTTTAGCTATCCAAGGGTTGGAGAATTCTTAACTTATAGCATATAAGATGTCTCTATGGCTTTTCATTTGCCTGCCCTTTGGCTGTGGGGATACCAGTAAATGTTTTGGACCAATGAACTGGTAAAAAAATGTTCCTCTCACTGGATAGTTTTTTATTCATAGTTGCTATTCTATGATGGATCTGATTATAGTCTCACCATTGTTTAGTGTGGAGACAAGGCATTTGTTGACGAGGTAAAAGAGACGCATGAAGTACTGTTTTGGCATACCATAGGGTTACACGTATTGCCTTGCAGCAAATTGGCCATTAGTTGTCAATGTCTTGGTCTTCCTTTTTTCCGTGGTTATGGAATTGTTTTACCTGATATTACACTAGAGCTCTTTTTCTTCTTTTACTCTCCTTGTACTTTAATATTCTACATGTGTAACACTGAGATCCTGGGCAGGCTGCGGCAAGGAAAAAGTGATGGGGAAAAGCATCTGAGGAGTACATCATGCACAGTGTAACTTCTAATATCCTCAGTTAATAATTTAACGGTAAGGTTTCACTTCTTAGGTGGATACATCAGCAATTAGTCTTTATTGTTGCTTATTATTCTCTCTTTCTTTCGATCTGTTGAAGTAACAGTGGCTTGGGATGGTTAGAGCACACAGCGAGCATACTTTGGTGGTAGCAACTGACAGCAAACTTCATGTTGATGGTGTGCCATAGTGAATACTTGATAGTGCATTTGATACTGGCTGGACCAAAAGGCTACATTGGCACTTCTGGAAAATGTTTACATTATTCTCGATTGCTAAGAACAGTCAGAACACGTTGCTCATAGTTGCTGAGGTAACACAACATGTTACTTTCATTTGGGGATTTACCTGGCAATTCATACTAAAGACTGTAATTTTAGGGACTTCTTGTACTGTGTAATTGCTCGGTGATTGTAGCTTAGTAGATTAGAGGCCTGGTGCTGGAATCAGCTGACTTTCTAAGCCAATACTGTGATGATTTGCAATAGATGATGTAAGAAACTTCAGATTTACTGACCCCATGCCCATTATTTCATTGCATCAGATTATGATGCCGGTACGTCTTTTGAGTATGGGAGGATGCAAGACACTGGTAATAGTGCTGGCAACCCAGACGGATCCTTGGAAGAAGTTCTGTGGAATTGAGATGTGTTGGCTAATAATGTCCAAAACCTTACAGAAATGATGATTTTGCGATAATATTCTTCATTACTACAAATAAAATGCCTAGCAGGTAAAAGAAACTGGAAATGTGAAATGCTTAAGGGTCCAATTAACACAATTAAAACTGAAAGGTAGATGCTGAAATATTAAGTGAGGAATTTTTAGTGCTAATAATCTTAATTGCTGAAAAATATAATTGAAAAGTTACTTGACGATAATGAGAAGTGATAGCTATATGTTATTAATTTCTTATTAAAGATAAAAGGACAATTATTGGTAGTTTTTAGAGATATAGTTGGCTACATTTTAGTTGCCTCATTTTTGTTATTGACTGAATTAGGCTCTCTTGCTTACCACATTAAGGCTCCGTTCGTTTCGCGGAAAATAAAGCATTTTCGAAAAATGTTTTTTAAGAAGTCATTTTTAAGGAAAATGATATTATTTTCCGGTGTTCATTTGAAACTTAAAAATAAATTCATAAATTTTTTTGTTTTTTTTTTCGTTTTTTTGTTGTTCATGGATGCTTGACTACCGTCGGACTATTGTCGGCAGGAGTGGAGGCTCGGCGGAAGTCCGGTGGCCGGTTTATTAGTAATTTGATCGATATCGAGGTTTGATTGGTTGCCGGGAAATTTTTTTCTTTTTTTGGGAAAAGAAAATATTTTTCCTGTTTTTACAATTTTCATTGGCGAGTTATTTTCCACCTCTGAACATCACAATTTTTGAAAAATGTTTTTCGGAAGAATATTTTCCGCGAAACAAACGGATTTTAAGTAAATCCTCAAGTTTCAGCACACAATTAGGTTACCAAACAGAGCCCAAGTGTTCTACTTCTGTTGTTTCCAAATAGTATCCTGAGATTACTTGGACATTGTTCATTTGTCTTCTTGTCTGGATGAAAGAAATGCATATTCTTGAGGAAAGTCGATCCTTGGTTGCTGTTCTTTCTTTTGTCTCTGACGTGTCCTTCCTCTGGACTTCCTTTCCGGCAGCTGTGGGTTCTCTGCATTCCATCTTCAGAATGCAGTTCTAGTACAGTTTCAGCATAACTGCCTCATGGTGTTGCTCCAATGCGTCTTTAGATATATTCTTTAATGCCTTAAACTACTATAGGGAAAGATTCATCCAGACCAGCAGCACCATCTTCACTAGCTGAGGTAAAAAATTGGTTTGTTTCGGGGGATTTACCTGTCAATCTTCGTACGTGAGACTGTATTTGTGGAGCATTCTACCTGTCCTTAAAATTTCATTCTTATCATCTTGCTCACTCACTTAAACAGCAAATTAGTAATCTAGGGTCGTCGCGGCAATCAGCTAAAGTGCATAAGAAAGTAGTGTGCTATGGAGTCTCACATGCTTTGTAGTTGACAAATTCTAGAAAGGTTGATGCAAGAACATTAGATTTATCCTTCACACGGTTGGATAGAATTAACTTACAATGCGGATATTGGAGTATGGGTCGATGCAAGGTACTGCCAGTGTTATTGGCAGCACAGCCGGATACTTGGAAGTTCATTGCTCTGGAGAGAGGAAGATCGGTGCCAACAACTAAAGGAAGAAACATGATGATAATCGGGAGTGGCAGCTGGAGAGATGGAATTTCCTATTGAGGTCTTGACTGGTTGATGGCCATCTAAGCACTTGGAATTTGATGCAATTGCAGCAAAACGCTTGATCATGTTGCTCACTATTAACATGAGAGGTCAAATTAGCACAAAACATAACCTGTGTGATAGTGTTGCTAAATGATATCTTCCAATAACTTAAGCGAAATTTTGTTCTTTTATCTCATCTTAGTGTAAATAAATGTACATCATCGAGGTTAAAGCAGTTCAGAGGAAGTGATTCTTTGCTGCTGTTGATTCTATCCTCTCCCATTTCTCCTTCCTCTTGAATTTCTCCTTGCGTGATGAGGATTCTCGGCGCTCCATCTCCAGAATGCACTTGTAGTACAGTATAGGATCCATCTCTTCCAACATTTCCTTGACGTTCTCTGTGAGCTGTCGTACGCTGCCGCTCCAATGCCTCTTTAGATTCTTCTCCATGCCTTCAACTATCACAGGGAAGACTTCATCCAGGGCCAACAATACCATCTTCACAAATTGTTCATTGTTCCACACATAAAGTGCCCGCTCTGCCACCTAAACTTGCATCGTCGACAAAATCAAAGGTTGGCAAACGTCAGAGTCTAAGAATACGGCAAACTGATGAAAGAAACATATGGAGTATCGATTCTGTTGGCTGCTTGTACATGCTACGATCTGGGGAAGCCTTTTTAAAAGAGACAGAATATGCCGACATCTTAAGCCACGATGGTAATTATTTCGCAACTATATAGTAAAGTGACGGGCTGCCTCATTATGATAGAAAATTGTGCTCTTTCATCATAATGCGCAAGCGTTTAAAGAGTGGATGCTGTCTTATTGAGAGGTGTTCGTTATTCAACTCCTAATCAACTAAAAGGCCAAGAATTAAAGCTGTTTATTTTACCTGAGAATTTAAGCTATTCAAGCACCTTGTTATATGTGAGCACAACGGCAGAGCCAACTTCCTGTACTGATCAGGGTCAATATTCTCCACAAGCTCCTCCAGTTCTCCAATAAGCAAGACCTCCTTCTGAGAGTTGGTGACAGGCCAATACCTCAAAATCCCCCTCACTACAATGCCTCCAAGCACAGGCTCCTTCTGCACAAACTGTGACACACAATAGCTCAGTTGCTTGTGGTACATCAGCATGCCCTTTGGCTTGTGCATAGGAATGAGCACTCTGATCAGAAACAGCTTGTGCTCTTCTTTGAGAGGGACTGTGAACCCGTTTATGATGCTCCCATAAATCTCGAGCAGCTCACTGATGCCGCAGTGCCTCTCCGTCTCAAAAATATAGTTCAGCAGCACGTCATTCATCGATTTTCTCATGAAAGAACGGTGGAAGGTAAATCTTGAGTATATCATGTGGTACACGTTCTTCAGGCTTTCGAGCTCTCTGGGATCCTCGGACTGAAAGAGTGCGAGAAGGTTCAGAAGGAAAGGGTGGTCAATGTGGTCTCGCAGCATCTTGGGGTCTGTGGTTGATACGAGCCGGAGGAGAATGTCATACACGACCTGGAGGTGAATCCATGCAGGCAAAGCAGTTGCTATGAAGCCCTCATCGTCGGGCAGGTCCGATATGCACGAGAGGTTGGAAGGTGGAGGGAGCGGTCGGAAGAGGTTGGCCGAGATCATTGACATCAGGGGCACCAATACTTCACAGTCCAATGGCTTCTTCGAGGTCTTCACCAGGTAGAGGAGTTGGTGGAGCTTAAACCTCTTTTGGTCTTGCTGTGAAGGAGACTCCAATGGGTCAGTGAAAGTGAAGACAAAGGAACAGTACGATATCAGTGACAGCATCTCTTCTTCCGCAGAGTGCTGCCTCCAATTAATGCTTCCAGATGGGCTATTGCTGCGCGATGGACTCCGTGAATCGTGCTCGAACAGAAACTGCAGAGTAGTCGATCTCTTCCTCGGAGAGTTTATTGAGGTGATGTGTCTATCAACACCCATTTTTTGCCTCTCTCTTTCTCTCTCTCTCTTCCGCCAATGCTTATTTCTCTTCAGTGAATGAATCTACTCTTTGGTATTATGGAGTTTGAGAGCATTGGACTGCAGTTTTCCTCCGATGGCCTGAAAAAGGGTTTGCTTTGTTTCGATCTTTCCCATTTAATCTAAACCCACTCGTTTGGAGTGAAACAAAAAGACAGAAATACAGCGATGTTTTTTATGGACTGGGAGAGTTTTCCAATGATTGAGAATGTAATTTTCTCTAATCTTTAATCTGGGAAAGAGGGGTGTGACATGAACGATGCTAATTGTATCCTCTGCTAAAATGAAGCTTGTTGAGGGTCTTCTTAGTTGTTGCCCCTCATGTGGGCGAACGCCACGTGGAATTCTTAGATTTGATAAAGTTGATATTAATGAGGAGCTTGGCCGCTAATGAGAAGATGCTAGCATGAGGACAAATCTTCCCCCAAATCTGTCTTGGTACATCATGCATGTGCCTCGCCAACCCAACAGTTTTGGACGCTTCAAGAGGTTTTCTTGGAAGATTCAATTGAAGCTCTCTGGGAGCCCGTTTGGAGGGGAAACAGAGATCAAGAAGTGAACATCTAAGGACGCCAAAGGAAAGGGATAAAATTGCTTATCTGGGGACAGGAGGAATATTTGGGTTTAGCTACAGTTACCATCTTCTTGTCCATCACATGAGATATTCGGCCAGCCTCTTTTATTCACACCTTCAATTCAGTCAAGTATCACTCCAATGGCAAGTCTACATAGCCAATGACCATCCAACTTGCACAATAGACATCATGAATGATCCCCACAAGTGACATGAAGTACAGCTGAAAGCTCTACACGCAGTTTCCAAAATGGCCTTTCCAATGTTTATCAAAATAAGAGAACGGGCGTTTGCAAAATAATTGCTTTACAGGAGATATATCCGTCCTCGAGGGACAAAGTGGAATAGGATTGCAAGCCATTCGCTGCCATGCTGCAGAAAAAGCGACAGTCCCTTCCCTTCTATCTTATTTGCCATTCTCCACAATCTACAAGCTTTGAAAACTAGATAAAGACGGAAAACAAAAATGACAGAATCTGGTTTGCTGAATTAAGTATGTTGAGCAGTTAAATGAAAATTATCGTTTTTGTATCATATGATACAAAAAGCATACAGATTTGCCTAAGTTTGTATGTGCGTATTTACCTATACCTGTGTATAGATCACTTTTCTATTATTCCCTCTGACAACCATACCGGGCAATTGTTTTTGCAAATTTTCCTATTTGTGTTTTATAATCCTTTGTCACCAGTAGTCATTGCAACTGCAGCATCCGTCTCTGAAGTGGTGAACAACCTTGGCATGCCCAACTATTATCTCTCTACGATTCAAATACGATATTTTCTTTGCAGCAGAATGGCAATCTTCACAAATTCTAGTATTCTGTCTGATAAAAACTGGGTTCCCTATCGCTGTAGAAACCAAGCCAAAAGATATAGCCAACCTTACACTGTGAGTGGCAGCAGATTTTTCTCTTTCTTTTGCCAGATCAAGTGGTCTGAATCTAGTCACTCTTGTGAGATGAATGCTTACCCCAATCCACTTGCTTATAATGTCCAATACATTATAGATCATACTTGCCTGTTGACAGCATCTATCTTGATTTGTGAAGCTGTAGATTCTTCCTCTACTCTCCATCATACTATATCCAACTGTCTTCGTGAGTCCCTCTTTTCTCATGAGTGATTTGATGCGTTCAAAATCTTCCCAGCGCCCAGCTTCTGCATACATATTTGACAGTAAAATACAACATCCTGTATTATCATGTTCTAATGATAAGATGTGCTTAGCTGCATATTCAGCCATTTCAATATTTCCATGCTTTCTACTAGCAGTTAGCAGTGATCCCCATATTCTAGCACTGGGGACAAAAGGCATTTGTGCGACAAACTCTTTGGCATGGTCAAGGTTGCCAGTGCGACCAATTAGATCAAGCACACATCCATAGTGCTCTATTCCAGGATCAATATTATAGCTGTCTCTCATCTGATTGAAGTATCCCCACCCCTCATCAACCAAACCGGAAATGCTGCAAGACATTAATAGGGAAAAAAATGTGCTGGCATTGGGCTTAACACCATATCTTTTCATAGCCTTAAACAGTGCAATGGATTTACCTCCACATCCATGTATTGCATGAGCCATAATAACAACATTCCATGAAACCACATCCTTAATCAACATTTTGTCAAAAATTTGTTGAGCAGTCCCCAGATCTCCACATTTTGCATACATATATATAATTGAGTTTGAGATGTAGGTATTTGAACCAAGACCCAACTTTGAAATATATCCATGAATCTGCCTTCCCTCTGTCAGTAACACTACTTCAGCAAAGGCAGGCAAAATGCTTGCAATTGTTATTGCATCTGGTTCCAAAGACTCACGCAAAAGTTTTTGAAAGAGTCGTAAGGCTTCGTCATTCTGCCCGTTCTGCACATGGGCAGCAATTATCGCATTCCACGAGATCAAACTTTTGTCAGCCATTTTACCAAACAAATACTTAGCCCCCTTCAACCCTCCGCTAACCCCATACATATTAATAAGAGCAGTTTCCAAGACCATATTTGGTAAAAAGCCTTTTCTGATGGAGTGTCCATGGACAGATTTGCCCACTCGGAGGGATCCTAACTGTGCACATGCTGGTAGCAGGTTAATCATTGTTATACTATCTGGATTCAAACAAAAATCGTCCAGCATACTCTTCATGCAAGCCAATGACTCTGAAGGAAGAACATTCAAAGCATATCCATCTATCATTGCATTCCAAGTCACAATGTTATCCTTAGAAGCACCGTTGAACAATCTCTCAGCATAGTCTACTTTACCACATTTGCAGTACATATTGACAAGAGACGTCACAACCATCAAGTCCGACTCAAGTTGACTCCGAATTGCCCAGCAATGAATCTCTCTGCCGCTTCGCAAATAAAACTCGAGAGAAGTGGCACCAAGTGCACTGATCAAGCTGTATTTATCAGGTCTCATTCCAAATACTTGCATTTCTCGCAAAAGAGCCAAAGAACTCCAACCATCACCAACCGAAAGAAACCCACTGATCATAGAGTTCCACGAAACCACGTCCCTTACACACATTTCTCCAAATACCTTTTCAGCTAAGTCAGCACGGCCATTCTCTGCATACATGCATATGAGCGAATTACTGACATACAAATCCGAATCCAGCCCAACTTTGAACAACTTCGCGTGAACTTTCTCCCCCTCCATCAACGATGGCAACCCCCCACACGCCTTGACTACAAAAGGGAAGGTGTAATTATCGGCACTAATCCCTTCACAGGCCATCTTACGATAAAGCTCAATCGCTTCTCGAAACAACCCGTTATCGACAAAACCTCTAATGAGCACATTCCAAGCGTAAGCATCCGATCGGGGCATATTCTCAAACAGGTAGACCGCATGTTCCAATCTCCCAGAACCCACGAAGGCAGAAAGAGCTCTGTTGAGCGTGAGATGATCAGCTCTGCTTTTTCGTCTCAACTTGTTGGGTTTGTCTCTATTCGGGGTCGTGGGCTTGCAGGTTCTTGGCTTGACGATGGGGTGGTCTCTGGGTGTCGCGGAGCTACAGAAATGGGGGTAGTGGGCGAGCGTTGAAGCCATGTGCGGACTTGTCGAACGTCAAAACGTTCCCGGGATCCGCCGACGACGATGGGGCCGTCGGAGAAAGCTTTAAACTCAGCCTCGGTCCGGCGTCACTTCGCCGGTGGAGGCTAGAGTTAGCGCGAGCTAGAGAGCATGCAAGCCACCGAATTTCCCTTCCGCCTCGAATTTCAACTCAAGCAAATTACGACTCCTCCGCGAATTTCCTTCGAATCAAGGCGCAGAGGCCCGTGAACGTTCTCCGACTCTTCAATCGTGTCCCTGGGCTTTCTTTTGTGCAATTGGACCGTAGTTTTTCTCTTGAGGAAATAATTTCTTGACTCAATATATAATATGAACTATAAATTTTCATATTTCCTAAACTTTAATTTAATACGAAAACATGTACGAAAAGTTCAAAAACCACACCGCACGTTGGGTTAAATTTCAAAAACTACATTGCACTCGGTCCTTGAACTTCAACTCAATGTGAAGACATGTATGAAATGTTCAAAGGCCATATTGAATAAATTAAAAGTTTAAGAATCATATTGCATATTAAGTTAAAGTTCAGAGACCATATTAAATAAATTAAAAAGTTCAGGGATTGCATTGTACATTAAACTAAAGTTTACAGACCATTTATATCATTATTCCTTTTTCTTACCTTTTTTTTTTGGTTGAGTTGTACAAGTAGCTCTAAAATTTTGGTCTAATGTACAGTGTCAAGCCCATAAACTTTGATTCGATATATAACATTATTTCTAAACTTTTCATTTGTTTAATGTGATCCATAGATTTTATTTCAACTTAACTTCTAAATTATATAAAAATATTTAATATCGCTTGGGAACTTTGATTAATGGAAGGCCAATACCGATAATTTTTATGCTATTCAAAAACTAAATTGAACATGAGCAAAAAGTACATGGGTGGTATTTCACATTTTGCTAAAGTGTAGGAGCTATAGATTGACAATGCAAGTTGAATTAAAGTTTATAAATTATCAATACCATTTTCTTTTTTTTCATATGAGTTGGTTCTTGCACTAAAATAGAAACAGGCAAGAATGGTGGCATGGGTTGACCCGTCCACGTCAGCACTAACTAAAAAACTCAGTTCTCACATGGAGTATTACTGCGTTGGCCGGACGGGATATTGAGAAAACTTGAAGACCATACCCCGTAAGAGAGAAAAAAAACAGGGGAGATTATCCTGCTGAATAAGATAATTTCTTCCACTGACATGTTCTCCCTCCCGCCCCCGATGACCAAGAACCACATTTACTTGCAATTCCGCTCCTCACAAGGACACGGCTTTATCATCTCGACCATCATCCATGCATCAGATCCAAATCTTACTATACTCAATAAATTATTCATCGCGCACTCACAGAAAGCCATTCCTCATCAAGTATCAGGTCTATATGAACTCTTACAGGAGATAAAGCCAAACAGTTTCATTATAAAAAGTATGTACAGCGCCTGGGGAGTTTACCCAACAGGCAAGATGGACGATCCAAGGAGCTCAACTAAAGAGGTCTTCAGGCCCAGACGCATCGCCCCCGTCGTCTGAAGAACTGGCATTGTTTCCACTAAATGTAAAGATAAGCTCCATGAGATCACGACCAGTCGCGGAGCTAGAGGAGTCATCCCTATTATCATCTACCGAGTCCGTCATTCGCCTTTCCATTGAAAACAATTGCAACAGCAGGTCCTGCGGAGAAGATATTCTGTACATCCAGGCCCTAGATGTCGGCCTCATCTGAAGAAACAAAGTATCCAAACCGTAACATTAATCAACAGAACCATTGTACTGATCAAATAAGATAAGCAGCCAGGATCACTATGATCGCCGATAAAACATCAATTGCACTATCTGTCCTAATAAGCACCCCACATATCTTCACATTATCTGCCCCTTGAACGATAAGCGTAAGGGCAGAAAACATTGCATATACGAACACATGGATGGATGGGGAGGGAGAGCAAGAGCAATTAATTAAACTTAATGGTTCCTATCACCACGAGTGGGAAGCAAAATTTTGTTAATAACATTTTCCATGTTCTAAATAAAAATCAGAAATGGAATTGCAAGGTGGAAAAGGAAGAGGAATAGGCAAGAAGTGCAACGAGAAATAGTGATAGGTGCACAGTCAAGCAACCAAGCCCAACTTCTCGTGGATATCTGAACAGAACTAGGATTAGCACATAATGATTCCCCACCTTCTAATAAAAGCAACGGTTAAAAACTTGAGTTTTCAAGACACAGAGATTCTTGTACACATGTGCCGATATGTGAGAAATGATTTGCAATTTTCTGGCTTCATTATCTATATCCATGAAGCAAAATATGACGATAATATCATCAATGATACTACATTTTTTAAATGACTTCAAGTTCACTAAAGTAAAATGCAGCAATATACTAAAATCACCAGTGTCATTCCTAATGCACTAAAACCTTTTTTTTTTTTTCTGAAGATGAGCCATACCCGTTGGATATTAGTGGGCAGTACAGCTTTTTCATTAGCATTTGGCATCCATATCTTGACATCATCTTCAAGTCCACTGCTCGCCAACACTACTTCATGAGGATGAGGTTCCACACAGTTTACCACATCCTCATCTGCTTCCATGATGCGAATGAGCTCTCCACCCTGTTTCTTCCAAATGAATATCCTCCCACAGTCAGACCCACTTGCGACATACTCACATTTAGGACCAAAGAAATTCACACCCTTCACAGTCTCACAGTTCTTGTGCCCTTTATAAACTTGGGGATTAACTTTTTCCTTACAATCTGTATTGGATGAAGATGCTACCAAGTTACTTGTAACTGCATCAGGACCTAATCCCATGTCTTTAGTGAAGAGATAGATAAATTCATCATTGTAAGAGACCAGAAGCTCACTCTGATCTGAAAAGGCTAAGCCAGTTACTCCAACTTGTTCATCACCAACCAAATGTGGGGGACAGAAGTTATTGGCAGGTTGGCCAAAGTCCGTAGATCCATCCCACTTGTATTTGCGGATATCATAAAGTCGGGTGAACTCATCTGACCCAGCAACTGCAAAGAGATTTGGATTCCTTGGATCAATTGCAATGGCATTTAACTGAATGACCGGCATACTTCCCCTATCACGAATTGGATGGCAAGTAAAAAGTTCTACGACACTCTTAGTCCGAAGATCAAACTGGAAAAGAAGAAATGGCAATGTCACATAGCTGAGAGGTCAACTAGATTATGCTTTCACATAACCATTGAAAGATATGAATAACATCTTATGACCAATTTGAGTATTGTAACAGTGACTACACGTTTTAATTTTGTGAAGTACAAGAAAAATGGAAACAAATATATCCATGAAAATATAATCTGATTTCTTTGACAGGTCTGAGTGCGATCATCAGATGGTTTATACATGCTAACAGCTTTGTATTTGTATTTCTAACTTCTCTGAAACACATATTTCATAAAGTGTAATCCCAGTTTTTTCTTCATGAATATTTCAAGACATATAATTGGTCAACATGCATAGCGGTTTCTCCAATACAGCGTATTTGATCTGATTAGAAAAAATATGAACATCACAATATGGGATTTCTGCATAGGAACTTACATGTTGAACTAACCCATCTTCCCCACATGAGTAAAATACATGGGGACTTCCCGGCTCAATGGCCAATCTATGGGCTCTACCCTGATGTTTGGCCAACAAAGATGTGTTGACAGGTCCAGTCTCTGGAAGTTGAGCATGTCTCACCTAAATTCAATCAAGGTGTCAAATCAGAAGAATTGCTCATAAACGCAATATTGCTAAGACATGTAGATAGAAGACATTAATCGACATGATAAACTGTCAAAAACATGACGCACATTACTAAACCTCAGCACCTTATGCCTAAAAAATTGGTGCAAATGACAAAAAACATCACTGCTTTTACCAATCACTAATGTAAAAGAATTTAGAAGGGGATATTTCATTGGACAGTGCAAAGAAAGCTTCGCATCATAAGAGAACCATACCTGCCCATCAGCAGCACAAGTGACAATACTTCGATCTTCTGTGTAAGGCATGAACTTTGCATTGAAAACATTGTTCTGATGCCCAGAATGAAATGCGAGCTTAACATCTCCAGTTTCCCAGTCCCACAATATAACCTGTTTGTCATCAGAACCAGAGACCAGGATGTCACCGCTTGAGTTAAAGCTGATTGTGTTCACGCAACCCCTGTGTTTTTTTAGCTTCCTGTAGATCTCGAACCGCAACACAAGATCCTGAAATATAGAGAAACAAGAAAAATAAATAAGCTTTTCATCACTGTAATATAGATTGATACAACAGCTAAGGTTTAGCTTATCCTAAGGGGGTTTTGGTGATGAAGGGCCAAAAGTGCATGAGTCTCCCTCTTGTGCAGAAGGTTATCTATTGTACAAAGTCTTCTCCTTCCATCAAACTTTTAGCAATATAAAGAACCTTACTGTAGTTGAATCCCCTGAGAAATGAATCCCGTAGTAAAACTGAACGTCCTAATCAATTCCTCCAAGCTTTCATTCTAATCTTTCCTCCATCCGCCTATAGAATTGACGGACTGATGAATAAATTTCCCACATTTCACTTCAACTCTCACAATTTAATCGAGAAGAAGCCTTTAATCACAACCAAAGGCAAGTGAACATCTTGTCTGTATGCTTAATCGAACTTGTTCCAAGGGCTTAAGATAGCTTGTCAAAGGAAACTGACGACATCGACTCTATAAGAAAAAAAAAAAAAAAACACTATTCCGCAGCAGTCTCTTTAATTCTCGAAGAATGATCCGGTTAAGCGAGTCAATCCAACCTTCGTCGCCACAATCAAAACAAGCCCGTTCAGAAAGGCTATCCAACTCCAGCAACGAAACCCAAAGAAAGGGCTTAATTGAACTGACAGGGACAACATGAACAACAACAACAAAAGCAAAAGCAAAACCAAAGCGCATCAATGGCGGACCTCCGAGGCCCTGCGCCGGCACGAGAAGCTCCTGTTACTGAGCCCGCCGATCTCGCGGAGCCAAACGTCGGCCCCCAACCCGTCCAGGCCGGGGCTCACCCGTGGCCGCTTGTTCGTGCTGGTTCCTCCGATCGATTCCATCCGAAAGAGGAACTGGGTCGAACGCAGGATGGAAGAGGCAGCCCGATCGCGATTCAGCGACTCCACAACCACAGCGGAAGCGAGGAGGGTCGCGGCGAGCCAATCTCCGCGGGGAGAAGACGATGATCTCCGATTCGGGGAAGCACCGAGGCTGGCCCCCTCAGGTCTTCGAACTGTTCGGTCCTTCTCCAACCATCTGTCTGTCTGTCTGTCTGTCTGTCTCTCTTTCTCTCTCTCTGTAGAATTTCTGGTATCTTCAGAGAGTCTGCGTGCGTGCGAAGATTCTTGGATATGAGGAGGTGGAGCACCATGCCATTCGCCGACGTCGGCGCAACCACATTTTCTTGAATAAAGAATGATTCGGATTTCGTTCGCCAAATCACTCTATTATTTGGATTTTGGTCCGGTTGGGCCGGTCCAGTGGAATGCTGGCCTCAATTTTTGAGGCCGTAGACCGATCCGTCGAGCTTGGGGCCGAGAACCGGATCAACCCTATGATCACTAAATTATTTTCATATAATTATTTATTGCATTTTTAAATAAAATGAATATATTATTTCAAATTTTATATTCATATATAATGTGATATTAAGTAATCAAATTATAAACACCAATGAATGTCAAACATATATATGAGATAATAATATAAATCTCCATTTTGTTGAAACTACAAATCACAAAAAAGAAGTTGCTCTTAGGTTTCTCTCCTAAGCTTAACAAGAAAAAAGGTAAATTTATATATACTATGTATATGTCGAGTTCCTCAAGATCAAGAACCAACCTGTATAGTACCGGATTATAGATTTTAAAATCAAAGAATGACCAATAATTTTGGTCGGGTTGGGCTGATCTAGGGGGACCATCGCTCACCCTCACACTGCAAGACTTAAATCTTGTGAAATTTATGTAATCAAATTCTTTCCAATTCTATCAAACTTGGCTGACGAAAACATTAGCGTAATATGGCCAAAACGACGTCATTTTTTGTCTAAAGTTTATTTTTTAAGCCTAAGTATTACATAAAATTAAAAACAAACTAATTAGAGAGAGAGAGAGAGAGAGAGAGAGAGAGAGAGAGAGAGAGAGAGAGAGAGAGAGAGAATAAAATAAAACAGGGTGAGGGCCCTCACCTTTTCCGACGTTGGTGGCGTAACAAAGTGAAGGGCCTGCAGGCTCGCGCCCTCTTTTGCATTCGTTGCTCTCTTTCTTTTGTTTTTCTTCGAAATTTTTTTTAATAATATATGTACTTAAAAAAGTATTTAAAAAGAAAGATGTCATTTTGACCTTTAATCGTCACATTTAATCATGTCCCCGCTACATAAGTATGGAAAAAAAAAGTCACGCCAGCATTTTTCATTAGTCTAGTTGAATAAAGAAAAAAGAAACGAGATAGAGAGAAAAGTAAAGAAGGAAAACAAAACAAAAGAAAAAAATTTAAAAAAAAGTTAAATATTATTAAAACTATTCACGTCAAAATGTCAACTGTGCCACTTAAGACACTCCGATGTCAAGATCAATGAACTTTTTGTTAAAATTGATCAGATGGATTCAATTGATAAAATAAAAAAATATTTATGACTCGATTGGCACAACTAAAAAGTTTAGAACGAATTAACAGTAGTGCAATAATAATTTAGGAGATTTTGGATAATTTTCCTCACATCGAGTTCTTTGATTTTGAATTTTGTCGATCAAGCCTTTGGTCACAAAAATTCTTTGGGCAATTCAGTCAATACTTTTTTCAATACTTTGTCGTGCAGATGATAGTGCATTAACATTGATAGGTCGACCAAAACGTGACCACACATGAAGAAGGGTGGTATTTCCATCCTAATCTACCCTTCACCTAATCCCACTACAATTGCGATGCACTCCATTAAAAAAATACAACTTGACCTCAACACCACATTAGCATATTGAGTTCACATTAATCATACTTTTGGATAAAAATTTGTGTCTGCTTATACTTAGTTTGACTTTGATCTTATGTACATGTAATATCTGCATCGGTTTCTTGACGTGATACGTACAAACCCGAGTTTCATAGTAACTAAATTTGTGCCGCAAATTGTTTTGTACGATCCTATGTTAATCTGGTGATGTCTGTCAAGTCGACTATAGAAAGAGTGATATAACAAGAAAAGTGAGTTACCTGCAGCATTCTTTCCATAAATTAATACCATATCTCGGAATTTTTCAAAGATGGCTTCTGTATATGCGTATATTTGTTCACAAGATTTAGAAGACAATATGCTTAATGCATAACCACTCACCTCGGTAATAAAGAAACGAAAGCACGTTTGGGTGACAGAATATTGCAAAATACAAAATTTTTTGGGACAAAAATGATAAAAACACGAATCATGCGCTCATTCAAATTATTTTTCACGTTTTAGATATTTGTCCAAAAAAATTCAAGATAAAAGTTTATTAATCTTAGGTTAAAAAAAGGCAGAAAAAATTACACATGTTTATTCATTGATCATGACTGATAGGTGTTAATTGCCATCAATTATTTTCCATGTTACATTATATTTAAGTACATCTGACACTTTTTACCGCATAAGTTGACTTGTTGACTTGATTTTAGGTCAGTGCTATTAAACAAGCTTGATCTCACAAACTGTTATTAGATGTGCAGAGTATAAAGGGTCTCACATTGGTTATGTATGTTTAGTTTATATAAATAAGAGGTCTAGATAGCATTAAAGGTTAAGCAGACAAATTATCATTATTTTCTTATTCTTTTCATTTTCTTGTTTTCTATCATTGCATTAGAGCTAGGGTAGAAAACCCTTAGCCCGCTGCTGACCGTCTCCATCTTCCAAATATTAGATCACAAAAAAAGAAAAACAAGGCGATCACGAAACCGTAAGCGCCAGCCTACCATAAACCCTGGTTTTCCTTACCATCAACAACTTGGGCGAAAATTCCTATGATTGATTGTTAATTCTTGTTTACTCAGGATATTGGTTGAGGGGTTTGTGATCTAGTTATCTTTTACATTATTATGATATATTGTTTCTTATTCTGAGAACATTGGTTATTCTTTGGAGTATGTGATTTTCTGATAATTGCAAATTCTTCTCTTGGTTTTACTACTCTAATGTGATTAGAGTGGGTTATTATAATGTTAACTGTTCCTTCGGGTGCTAGTTTAGGTGCTGAGATTGACCTGGATAATTCGACTATCAAATCAGATGCATCTAGATCTACGACATTGTAATCATAAACTCCAACCATCATATCCACATCAATGAAACTGGTTGAACGAGTATTGATGGGACAATCAATATATACATTGTGGGAGAAGAATGTCTTCAAGAACCTTCATGGATAGCGATTATCACATTAGCTTACTCAACCTTTTCCGATTGAGGATGGTTCCACTTATGATGATTGGTACACTATTGACTGTCGTATTTGTAGTCAATTGTTAAAATCTATGGATATGTTTAGAATATGGTTAGCAATGTCGATACTACTAAAGAGATATGAGATATTCTCGCGAATATATATCATTCACTTAATGATTTTTCTCGATTATATGATATTGTGCAAGGACTTCTGAAACCAGCTCAATCTGGGAGATCAATCGAAAAATATAAAGAAGGATTTAAATCGTTTGCTGATGTATTTGATTGACTGGTACCATTTACTACTAATCGAGCTACTTTTCTGAAGCAATGAACTTAATTTTTGGTCACACGTTATCTCAATGGTTTATGAACTGAATTTGATACTACTAGATCCTAGATCATATCAAATGATCATATCCTGTCACTGGGTGAGGCACACTAGCGGGTTCTTCGCATTACTAGCCGTGATGAGAGTCGAACTATTATTAGTGAGTCAATATAACATGTTGCTCTTTATTCTGATCGATGAAGTGGACGTGATGGTAGCCGAGAACGAGGAGGCGTAGGTGGTCAAGGTAGGGGTTGAGAAACTTGTATATGTCATTATTGTGGAATTCATGGACATATTCAGCCATGTTATCGAAAGTTTCAAGCTGCACAAGCAACTCAGGGGTCCCATACCACTCATGAACATGTTGCCACAGATAATCCTGTTACATGTAAGGAATCAACGGTCGTGGCTATAAGTTTATACGAGTATGCTCGTTATTTGGCATATCAAGCTTTAGGAGGTGAGGCATATACAGCCTCTATTACACAATTATCTTCTACTTCAACTTGTGCTGCTATACCTAATACTGCTTGGGTGATTGACTCAGGTGCTAGATCTCATATAACTGGTAACCATGGTATTTTTACTGATTATCAATCATGATATAATATTAATCATACTATAGTGGCCAATGAATCCACATTAATCATTCAGGGACATGGATTTGCTCACCCTACCAAAGAGATCTCTTTATCTATTATTCTTTTTACTCCTTGCATGTCATTTAATTTATTATCTATCAGTCGTATTACACAAGATTTATATTGTTCAGTGATGTTCTATCATGATTGCTGTGTTTTACAGGATTTCTTGACACAGAAGACTATCTGTAAGGGTTGTGTCAATGGTGGCCTTTATTACTTAGAGAGCATGCCTCCCCACTGCAATGGTGAAAGAATTATATGTTCTGGATGTCCATTGTCGATTGGGTTATCATTCTCTATCTATATTAGAGTCCTTGTTTCCTCATTTCAAATATGTGTCTAGAATAAATTGCAAGTCTTGTTAACTTACAAAGCATCATCATGTTTCCTTAAGTCCTGGTGTTCCCCAACGAGTTTTTGCTCTATTTAGTCTTGTTTATTCTGATATTTGAGGTCCGTGTCATATTACATCTACCTATGAGTTTAGATATTTTGTATTATTTGTTGATGACTATACACAAATGTCGTTCATTTATTTAATAAAAGCTAGTTTTGAATTTTTCAGTCTTTCATGAATTTTATACTTTTGTACAAACTCGATTTAATGCTCATATTCGTTCTTTACAAACTGATCAAGGGGGAGATTATACTTCAGTTCATTTTCAACAATTTCTTCGTTTTCGTGGAATTCATCATTGGTTCTCTTGCGCTCGCACGCCGCAATAAAATGGTATTGCCGAATGCAAGAACTGTCATTTGAAGGATACTGCTCAAGGTCGACTTTTTCATATGAATGTTCTTAAATACTTATGGGAAGATGCCATTTTTACTGCTTGTTATTTTATTAATCATATGGCATTATCTATTTTTAGGGGTGCCACATCACATGGGCTTCTTTTTCTTGAGTGTAGCCTCTTTTCTCTTCCTCCTAAAGTGTTTGGTTCTACTTATTTTGTTCATGATGATCGACTTTTGGAGACAAAACTTGATCATCATTTGTTGAAATGTATCTTTGTAGGATAATCGACAATGTCCAAAGGATATCGTTGATATTCACCTACGACGTTTCGTGAGCATCGACCTCAATTGAACTGTCATTCTCAATCGATAGTCCTTCAATCGATACTTCCTCTGATTAGTTTCTTATCTGCTTGCCTCCAATTTCATTTGCTTCCTTACTAGCACTGTCAACAACATGATAACATGAGGCCATTGACGCATCTCCTATAGACCCAATCTCTTCTGTGAGAGATTTTGATTAGCCTGTTGCAATCTGTAATAATTATCGCACATGTAGAGATCGATCTTTATATACTCAGTCTTATAACAATGAGATTGCAGGCATTTGTGGTGAATATTGATTTTGTTGTTCTTCCTAACTCTTTCTCTATGGCTCTTAAGCACGTCGGTTGGTGTCAAGCTATGCCTTGCGACACAACTATGCTTAGGACTTAGTTGATCCTCCTCAAGGTAAGCAGATTATTGGATGTCGTCGGATATATGCCACAAAAGTTAATCCATGTGGCACTGTGACTCGTTTGAAAACTCAGTTAGTGGCAAAAGGGTATGCTCATATATATAATCTAGACTATTTTGAGACTTCTTCTCCTGTTATAAAGATGACTTCTATTCGCCTATTGTTATTAGTGCATTCTTTGCCTCTTTATCAGTTAGATATTAGGAATGCATTTATTCATGGTGACTTAAAGGAAGATGTGTAATGGAGCAACCACATGGGATTTCTATTCAGGGGGGAAGTTTGTAAATTACGATGATTGTCATATGGTCTGAAGCAATCTTCTCGCACATGGTTTGATTGCTTTAGTTCTATAGTCAAGAGTTTTGATCTTTTGCAATCACAGAAGGATCGTGTGGTATTCTTTTGACGCACCTCTACTAGGATATTGTCCTGACAATGATGAACAGGGTATTGCTGCTCTCTGAAATAAAAAACTTGAGTGATTTGAGATATTTTATGAGAATTGAGGTGACACGAAAGAAAGGGAGTATTTTACTATCTCAGCAAAAATATGTTATGGATATATTAGCAGAGTTTAACATACAATAGTCACAATCTGTTGTGTCTCCTATGAAAGTAGGTATAAAACTTTTGCCTGATTAGAATGAGTTGCTTGAGCATCCAAAGAGATATCGATGAATTGTTGGTAAGCTTAATTATCTCATTACCATGATGAGACATGATCTTGCTTATTCAATTAGCGTAGTGATTCAATTTATGATTACACTGAGGAAACCTTATTGGGATAAGGTATCTTCGTGATAATTCGAGTAAAGGCATTACCTTTGTTGCTTATGATCATTTTCGCACAGATTATTATACTGATGTAAATTGGGCTAGTTGTCATACTAATAGAAGGTCTACTACTGGTAATGCTTTGTAATGTGGAGATAATCCTAGATCATGGAAGAGTAAAAAACAAGAAGTTGATGTGCGGAGTAGTGCAGAGGCAACATATCGAGCTATGGCTATTGCAACTGCTGAGATTATGTAGACTCGACACTTTCTTACAGAATTTGAATTCAAATTAAAAGGGTCTGCTTCATTATGCTGTGATAGTAATTCAGCGAATCATATTGCCTCAAAATCCTGTCTTTCATGAACGGACAAAACATATTGAGATTGATTATCATTTTGTTCATGGAGAGCTTCAGTGAGATACAATCATTCTGTCTCATGTTCGGACCGGAGATCAATTAATTAATATATTTACTAAATCCTTAGCTGGGCCTCGGATTCATTTCATTTGTAGCAATCTGAGCATGGTAGATATATATGCATCATCTTGAGGGGTTGTTATTAGATGTGCAGAGTATAAAGGGTCCCACATTGGTTATGTATGTTTAGTTTGTACACTCATTTTACGTATAAATAAGAGGTATATATAGCCTTAAAAGGTTAAGCAGACAACTTATCATTATTTCCCTTATTCTTTTCCCTTTCTTGTTTTCTATCACTAAGCACCAAATTTTCACTTTTAGTATCTAATTGGACCATCAAACATGCCCAAACTTAGGCTTGTTTTCTATCACTAAGCACCAAATTTTCACTTGTCGGTATCTAATTGGACCATCAAACATGCCCAAACTTAGGCGATGAATATGAAAAGAACTCTACCATCTGCTTTGGGAGGCGAAGAGCTAAAGGCTTTGATTTGAACCATGCTCAGCCGCATTTCCCCGGAAGCTTCACCTTTGGCATCGGTTTTGCTCCTGATCATGGTGTCCGACGCATTCTTGAGTAGAATCTTGATTCCACTTGTCTAAAGTCAAATCAAATCCATGCACAATGTTAATCAATCTTTTCATATTCCAGGCAGGCATTGGCACATTCTTAGTTTTCAGGTGCTGCAGGCGCTCTACTGTTATTCCTCCCAAGCACCCTTTCCAAACCAAACCATGCTCGAGAGAACCTGATGCTTTCCACTAGGGTATTTCTCTAAAGCTCTCCCCTGCCATCCTGCTGTCCCTGAGAAAAGCAGCTGCCCGTAATCGGATAGCACGGTCCTGCTTGCATGCTCCAATTTTTTAAGCTTAGCTGCAATTAAATCCTCCTCTCCCTCTGTCCACAGTATTTCCAGGGAAGGTGGACCGGATAATATCTCAATCAGTTATCAGTTTAACAAAGATTATTGAATCCTGAAGAAATAGGTGCTCCCGTGAAATGACAATGCCAGCACCTTGATTATCAGCAATTTGATCAACCACAACAGAGTCCCTGCCAAGAAACACAGACTTTTCAAGCTCTTACCTCAACTTTCTTATTAAACAGGGCATTCCAAGCTATCAAAACCAGCCTTGAACTCATACAATTCTGTACCCTTTCACACAACCAAAAGTTCCTCCCAATAGAGGATATGACAATTTCTTAAAATGGTCACTGGAAAATGGAAGATGCATAGTTACATTCCGGTAAGTGACTTACCCTTCAAAGAGCAAAAGTCCCCTCTTGAACCTCACTGGACTGTCGCTCCATCACGATAACTTCCATTAACAACCCCATTACTGACTGGTTGTCCAGGTTGGCAAGCAAACAATCAACATCGCCAATTGCTAGCTGCCAACACCTCTGGTCCCCAGTAATCACCATCACCCATCACTGGTCGCTGGTCGCACATGGTGTCTCACTGCTACAATCAGTAATCAGTCACTTGTCCTTGCTGTTTCAATTGATGATAATAATTAGTGACTCATTGTCACCCATCAATGTACCATTGACCATTGCCCTTACGGTTGATTCATCATATTTTGCTTGGAATTTATGGAAATAAATAGAGACCCTTAAGGTGATTTCAGGATCAGAAAAGTGATGCAGATCAGCAGTTATTATAATTATGGCAAATCATTGTCCAACTGCAGTTCATAAGTCAAAGCCTCAAGAGTGCAAGTAGAAGCCCCTCAAATCCTTGAGTCATTAAGAGAATTAACTGCTTTAGGCCTCAAAACAATATAAGTTGCTTTATTGCCTTAACAGAATTGCTAACCTTTTTCTTGTTCTTCGTCTTCCTCTTCCTCCTCCTTTCTTCACCAAAGATGCTGAAAGAGAGACATCACATAATAAAATTCAAGAGACAAGTTCCAAAGAATAGCAGAGAATTTTCTTGGAAAAAGTGAATGGTATAAAGACCCAATATGCAAGTGATAATTCTATTCTATTCTGCCAAGACAAAGCAATCGACGGATGACCTTCCAGAGCTCAATAAGAGGACACATCTTTGCAGATCATTCACTAATGTAGAGTAAAGTAGCCAAAATCAGGTACCTGTTAAAAGGATAAATATCTATGTGCTTGCCAAGCTGTTCAGTTGCAAAATACTAAGGCATTTCCTAGCATTGGCACTTAAAATCTCCTCATGCCATGGATCTTCAGTAAAGGCCATGTTGGCCAATGTTAATGGAACATGCAGGTCAATATCACATGCAGAAAAAGTCACTGCTCTTCAAGTGTTCAATTTGATGAAGCGGTAATGCATAACCATGTATGCTTCATGCGAAAGTCAAGCACCCCAGTTTACAGTCTACATTCGCTTCAGTTCCTATTTGATCACACGGACAAATATTTGGAGTCATGTACTGTGGCTACCTATAGATTTTTCACCCTCTTACTATAACAGAGCCAAGAATCGCAAGATCTGGGGAATTGAAAAATCAGTCCAAAGTGACTCCTCTAAATCTTGTTCTGACTTTCCAAACTTTTATTCCATCATTCTTTGGAATGTCAGCAAACGCTTCACCATGCAAACGAGAGTTGTCTTCTTTCTTCAGGATCACAATTAGATCAACTGGATGTGTGGACTATATTTCAGTTTTCTAGTTTCTTTCATCCTGTTGTATAGGACAAATAGATCTATTGGCTATCTAAATCTTTCTGACTTCATAAGCAAAAGAAGGTTAATGCAGGGAGTAAAACCGAAGGTTGGAGTACAAAACAACAGCTATTGTGGGGATTCCACTCGACTATACCCCTTATGCTTCTTAATTGAATTTCTCTCCATTATGATTCGCACTTCATTTGCATCATCCCAGCGTCCAGCATCTGCATACATGTTGTATAGCAAGATGTATGGTGCTGAGCTTTCTGGCTCAAGTTGCATCAATGCTTCAGCTGCGACTCGAGCCAACTCTACATTGTCATGCACCCTACAAGCACCAAGTAAAGCACCCCAAACAGCCTTATCTGGCTTCATTGGCATGTCGTTTATTATATCGAAGGCCTCGTTAAGCTGACCATGCCGGCCCACTATGTCTACAAGTGATGCAAAATGTTCAACTGTTGGTTCTATACCATATTCCTTAACCATTGACAGAAAATACTTCCGGCCTTCTTCTACTAACCCAACATGAGCACAAGCACTCAGAACAGAAATAAAGGTTATATAGGAAGGCCTAACTTCAAATCTCTTCATCAACTTAAAAAGTTCAAGAGCCTCTGCAGCAAACCCATGAGATGCATATCCTCCAATCATTGCATTCCAAGTGATCACATTCTTCTGTAACTTCACCTCATCAAAGATAGTCTGAGCCTCGACAATTGCCCCACATCTTGAGTACATAGTGATGAGGGAATTTTTTATAGGCACATCTGGGTTAACTATTTTTGTGACTAGCTGGTGGATCTGCAAACCTAGGGAAAGGTCAACAAGACCAGTGGCTACAGCTATGATGGAAGATAAAGTATGTCGATCCGGTTTCTCCCCATTGGTCAGCATCTGAATGAAGAGTCCAATCGCTCCTTTGTAGTCCTCATTTTTCTCGTATCCTGCTATCACAGAATTCCATGAGACTAAGTTCTTTTGTGGCATCTTCTCAAATAAATCCCTCCCCAGTTCGATGTTTCCAGTTTCGGCGTATCCTGAGATCATTGTATTCCACGTAAAAGTATCAGGATTAGGCATAACTTGAAAAAGTTTGGACGCCTCTTCCATGTTAGACACATGTACGTAACCACTAATCATGGTGTTCCACGAAAATGTATCACGTTCTTTCATTTGATCAAAGAGTTCTCTAGCCGCAACAGTATTTCCTACTTTAACGTAGGACATGATCATGGTATTCCATGAAACCACATTTCTCACAAACTTCCAGGCAGCCCCCTTCCCTCTATCATTATTAAATGGGATCAGGTCAAAAAGACAACGAGCCTCTTCAATCCTTCCTCGTTGGCCATACCCAGCGATCAGAGTGTTATAAGCACTCAGTATATCTTCCCCACCATCTGATTTTCCGTGTTCAAGAATCATCCTAGCAGCTTCATCTAATTTACCATTATGAATAAGACCCGACACAAAGCCACTTAGAGAAGCTGAATCCCGCTCAGGCATCTCCTTGAAAAACTTAACTGCGCCTTCCACATCACCGTTCCTCAGAAACCCAGTTACCATCGTATTCCAGGAAACAACATTTCTCTGAGGCATACAGTTAAATAGCCACAACGCCTCACCCATCCTCCCCGCCTTTGCATATCCACTAATCATCGTGTTCCACGAAATGCAATCTCTCTCGGGCATTTGCTCAAACAGTTTCCTCCCTTCCTCAATAAACCCACTCCCGCGACACGAGATGTAACCCGAAATCATCAAATTCCACGACGTAACGTCTCTGTCGGGCATTCCGTCGAACAGCTCACGCGCCCTCGTCATCTCTCCTCTTTTCACGTATCCCGTGATCACGGCGTTCCAAGTCACGGTGTTTCGGCACTCGGCGTTGTCGAAAACCGCCCTGGCTTCGCCAAGACGGCCCGCTCTGACCAGATGCGAGATCTGTCTGTTTAGGGCGAACAAATCCGGGGCCCGAGACCCTTTACGCTCCCTCGCCGATGCAAAGCCGCGAGCTCGTCGGGAGTCTCCGGTGAGGCACCAGATAGTTGCAAGGCGAAGACGATAGAGTCGACACTGAGGCCGTCTCCACAACAAGAACGTGGGTCTGTGCAAGAGAGCGAGCTTCCTCCAGCAGATCTTCATATCGGTAATGGAAGCAAGACGACCTCGGTCGAGCTTGTGCTGGTCATCTGCAACCGAAGTCAGTTCAAGCTCGCCAACGGCAGCCCTTTCCTCTGGATGCGCGACGGGGAAGTGTAACGGGACGGAGACATTCTCCGTTTGCGAAAATAAGTTCATATACCTTTTTTTTTCATAAAAGTCCTGATTTTATTCATATATTCGGATTGATTCTATATGAGTACATAATATCATTACATAATTCAATTAATATGTAAGATTTTGGACTTTTTAGATAATTATATTATCTAAAATTATAACATTGTTTGGCTCTATTAATCAAGCCACAAAACAATCCAGAAATACCATTCTGAAGTCACCATAGATAATTTAGAAATATTTATTTCTCAAAAAAAAATCGATAAATTATTAAAAGTTGTAATTCTAGTTTAAAATATAATTAGAGATTATTGTTATTGTTATCATTAATATTTTGTTGTTGTTATTGCTATTTTGTTGTTATCATCAAAGTAACTAGATACGATTGATAACATGAACATATGAAGTATAAGGAATTTAAAAAATATCATTCAATTTAATGTTCTTATAGAACATAATCCTATATAAATAATATTAAACTAATTTATTCATTAGTTACTAAAAAAATGACATGTTTATCTGATGGAACTTTGGATATGGGTGGGGAATTCAATTGGTAGTACGAGATGCTCATGTCATTTGAAATGAAAGCTACTCCTCCCCCTTGAGATGCTCATAAAATATTTTCCTCACTGAATGATAGAAAATACTTTCTAGAAAAATTATACTTTTTAGTAAACGAACATAGCCTCAAACTTTTCAATTTTGTCAAAATTATTGTTAAACCTTTGCATGTGATTCCAATTTAGTCATTTCGATTGATTTTTGTGTGAAAATGCTGATATGGTTATCTAGTTATTGCTGGCTTTCTTCATTTTCCTGCTAAAAATGATTAGAAAAAATTCATTTGAATTTCATGTAAAAGTTGAGAACTTAATTTGACAAAATTGAAAAATTTAGAATTGAATTTGCATTCATACATTTTTCCCTATTCTATGTAAGATCTATCTTTTACACTTTCATTCATATTAATGATCACCTCAACTCTCGATCGATCACATTGTCGACATCATCACTTGTGACATCACAATAAAAACATCTAATTTGATCTCAAGAACTACTTATGAGAGTCGGAGTTCGGCCACCTACCACTCTAAAATGTTTAATTTTCATTAATGGCCCAAAAGATTTAGTTAAAGAAATACGTAAATGTAATAATTATCCGATTTTTACATGTATTCTTCTTATAAATATCGGAGATGTATGCCTAGAAATTCCACATATGTTTCTTACGAGATTTCTATACGAATTTGTTAGAGTTTTCTCATAAGATTTCATAAGCGTAAGACCCTTTACAGCTCACATGCAATATGTTATGACTTGTCTCAAGAAAACGTCATATATCATACTCTTATTATAAACATACATTCCTCGTTTTTCGTGCTTTAGACTCTCTTATCTCTCTTCTCTCTTTTTTCGTCTTACCTTGTTATATGCCTATTGAAACTCTTTGCGTTGAGCGGCCTTATATAATACGAATCTCCTTGAGGAAAATTGTCCAGAATGTCATATATTTATTGTATGACTACCAATTCAATTTCAAATCTTATAATTATGTCAATTTAATCTTAAATCTTTTATAATATCACATGCACATCTTCAAGCAATTGGGGGAGGCGCCAAGCACATAGATGAGGCAGTCTTGGGAATGAAAGCCCATTCCCTCGTGCTTTGGTACTGCATCACTTCAGTTGAAGGAAAAAAGACATTTTAATGAATTGTCAATTTAGTCATGAACCTTTCAATTGTACTAATTTAATCATAAATCTTTTGAATAATTTATTAGTTTTGTCCCTCGTCACTCCTGCTCACCACTCAGCACCGCCTAACGCCTCGCCAACCTCATCCCTTGCAAGTCGCATTGTCCCTCGTCGCCGACCCATGCTGCTAGACACCATCTTGTGCTATCCACTAGCCATCTCGATGTCGAATCGGCCTTGCCTAGCCATGTCTAGCCCTTGTTTTAGACCTTCGACCACTGTTTTGAGCTCATTTGCCGTCCACTAGCCTCCACCACTCTGTCCAGTCAACCAGCCACCTTGCTATTGCTAGAAACTGTCGTTAGAGCCTCGCTAGAGCTGTGCCACTACTGCCTTATGCCGAGCCAAGCCAGGCCATGCCATGACTGTTCGTGCTCTCATTGCACAAGTTTTGCGACGTTGCGAGCTTGCTACGAGTCATTGTCATCAACACCACCTAGGTCGCATAGACCTGCGAGTGAGTACATCCTTATCTTAGATTAGGATTGTTCACCGCTTTAGTAGAAATGATAGCTTGATTGTGCTATTGTGTTGGGGACAAGAATAATTTGATGTGCAATTTGGACTAATTAGGTGACCAATGGGCTACTATTGGGCAAGTGGGTTGATTGTGCCTAGTAAGGTATCAACTAGTGTATAACCATTCGGGTCGGGAAAATGGGAGAATTTCTTGACGGGTTAGCCTAAGTTACTAATTGCATAGACCGCCTTAGAAGAATTGGGTGTGTTAGTTGATTCATTTGATTGGCGCATGCCTATAAAATGTGTGATTGGCGCATGTATGCTATTAATGTGATAGATTGTATGGCTTTGGGCCCAATCTCAATTGTGAACCAATTGACTGCTAGGCGTGTACTTGTGCATGTAGTAGTCAAATTGTGTGCGTGTACTTGTACCATGAGGTCAGTCACACTTGAGAGCCAAATAACGTGATGGGTTGGCTAGTGATGTGGAATAGGGCCAAGCAACATGAAGCATTCCCTAGTAGCGGCTCTTGAATGCCAAGCGACGTGATGAGTTGGCTAGTCGTGAGAGTTAGTAGACATGTAATGTGATGGGTGGCTGATGATCCCACATACGAGCCAAGCAACATGATAGGAAGGCCAATGGCGACGCTTTGAGCCAAATAACGTGACGGGTTGGCTAGTAGAAGTCTCCTATAGATTGCACACATGAGCTGCCTTACAATAAGAACCTATACTGTATTTAGCCAAATGTGCTTGCACTATGGCTCGAGTGCCAATGGTTGAAATGTATGTTAGTTTGGCCTAGGGACTTATGTACCCGCCAATGTGGTGAGATCATATTATACCAAATAGGTGCTCACTACAAGCACGGTGACGAATAATCTAGTGGGATATCACTAGTAGGCCTATGTGAGTGGTGTGATGCACCGTGAGAGGTTGGGTGATTGATTAGGAACCTTAAGACGATTGCCTTCCTAGCTTGCATTTAGGGCATAGACTCACTAAGATTCTATCTCATTATTGTTCTAACTCACTTTTTAGGTTATGAGCATAGAGGCATTGTACGAGGACAGGGTTAGGTTGGAGAAACCTGCATAAGGTGGGTGGCTGATTGACACCTTCATATCTAACCGTGGATACACTTTTGAAAGGTATGAGAGAACCCTTTGGGAGTTTGACTATGACCTTTGGTGTCAAGTGCCAAACCCATACTGACTGAGATACTTCCGTGAGGAGGGAGGTCCTTGGGTGTGGGAGTAGGACCACCACGAAGACCCATGGGGAAGGTACGAGTTGTGGAGCCTCGACTTGTGAAGGGATGACCCTCTTGGTGGTTCTGTCTTAGACCCTTAAGGTATTTCTCATCAGACTGTCGCCTTTAGGAACCTGAACCAGCCCTGTATAATGAGGTAGTAGACCCTTGTATATAACCCATCCATATGGATTATATTACTCTAGAGGGTGTTTGTGTAAAACGCTGGCTTGAATAATGATATGTATAGTTCCTTTATATCACGGTGTTGTCGGGGTAAAGTTTAGTACTCACTTCCCTTGCCTCTAATTTCATTGAGTGTCGGCGACGAATTTTGAGACGTCACAAATTATCGACCAATTGAGAAAATCTTCGGGAATTGTTGTGCGCGCTTGGGAGCAGGGCATGACACATTCGAGGTTTTCAACAACAACAAAAATGATAGGATAGAAAAAAAGTTACACCTTTATCGGACAAGTAACATTTCTTATTAATGTTTGAGATAAATATGTACGGTGCCCATGTGAATGTTATTCAGATAACCCGAACCTCGACTCCTGTACATCTTATCTTAAACATCACTGTAGAGATATGGAGGTTGTTCGGTTCTCGTTTTGCGGCCGCCAAATTCTCTCTTCGTCTCTATGTTGCTGTATTAATTTTCTAAGGCAAACAGCAACGACATCAAGTCTCATTGTTAATCAGCTCTCTCTCTCTCTCTCTCTCTCTCTCTCTCTCTCTCTCTCTCTCTCTCTCAGTGTAGCACGTAGCTTGCAGCCGTGTGAGCAACCTTGACCTCATGGAAGCCGCAAGCTCGACCTCAAAAGGCTCGTGGCGGCCATGTAGGTATCGCATAGCTACGACCAGTCCAACCTCGATCCAAACCAGATTCGAGGTTGGAGGTGGTGGCGATGAGAAGAGAGAAGGTCGGGTTAGGATTTGTGGGGTGCTTTCTAAGACGGTGTAGTTTGGGATCAACTGGCTGAGTCGGTAAATAAGCGACGATGGCAGGATGCTAAGCGAAGAAGCGAAGCTCGGGATGTAAAATTTATGTTTTTAAAAATCAAACCGGTGTTTGATAAGGAGGTGAAACCTTTATGTTGCCATTTGTGAAGTTCAGGATACATGTCGCATAAACTAGAATAGCTGAAAGGAACAGGACAATAATCAATATATACTTAGAACATCTACCTTCTACGAACACTCTCTTGAGTACCATATGGTATCCCCTCGCTTCAAAGCATCATTTATATAACCCATTCTCCTATTACACGTTTGTCTCAGATTAAAGATAGGGAAAGAGTCCCGAAACCTGAGGAAAAAGAGCCTGAGGAGCCAAGAAAGGCGTTCATTGTGCTGCGATGTATATAGGTCCAATGAGAGTGCCAAACCTGAGAGTCGAAGAAGTAGCGGTTTGCTGGAGTACGCTACATGGTCCACATCTTGCCCCTGCTACCATGGATTACAAGCTGCCAATCTACTATGGGTGAATGCAGCTCTTCGTCCAACCAGTCGAGCGTCCCAGCCGGCGTTTGCCCATGCAGGGGGAATCCACCTGGAGCTTAAAGCAGGCATTGCACGGATATTGAAGTCGACTGGGAGCAAGCGGTATTGGATGTGGAGCTCCCTGAACATCTTGACGATCTCGTCGACCAAGAGGGCTCGCCTCGCGAACCTCTCTCCCATGTTCTGGTGGTTCATCCTGTGGCGCAGCCACACGGCGATTTTCACACTTTTTTGCTCTTCTATATCCTTCATTATGATCACAGGCGAGGCATACCAGTGCTCTTTCTTGCTGTCGACGTAACTGCAATCGTTAGAACAGCAAAGAAGCATTCCAGATTATTTCCGGTTTTATTGGTTCGTTGACGCAAAGAGAACATAAACAGACTGGCAATATTCAAGGGAGCGAGCCTGGAATTTTAACATGGTTATCTACGTAGTTCTAAAACCCAAACACTCACGATTAATCCTGGTACTTATCCCAGATTGATTGAAGAGATATTATAGTTCTCTACTTTTGCGGATCGTCATTTATGGTAGCAATGATTCCCTGGAAAAGATGCTTCAACATACAGAAAACTGAACAAAATTTGAGAAATTGTAGAGCATATCAACTATCAAGATGTTTCACTTGCCTGTTGATCTTTTGCTTCATGGTGGCAATCTTCTTTGCAGGGGTAGATATGTGCACATAGAATTCAACCACATCTCCCATGTCCGGGCTCCGATAGTAGTTGCCAATGGCCTTCGTAGAAAGAGTGCTGTTTGGGTAAATAATCTTTTGATTGTCATACCTCAAAAACACGGTCGTCAAGATGTTTATTTCTTCCACAACCATCTAAAAAGACGATACAGCATATGAATGAGCTATGAATAGTAGAAGAGACCATGAAGTAGGTACAAGCAGAACAGATAGAGCAGTGAAAAAACGTTAGACAGATGATATCGGTTTCTACCTGGACTTCATCAATCTCGCATCTATCACCTACATCAAACGGATGACTTAAGAACAAGAAGACTATCGACTCAAATATGGTCTTGCAGGTGTCCCCGTATATAAACGCAAGGAGGACGAGGTGAGAACTGAGAAAGAGCAGGAACTTGCTTGTTGCTATTCCCAGTATGAGAACAGAGATGATCAATATGATGATCCCGACTATGACATTGACCACACGATGCAGCTTGTTGACCACAGTTTTGGTGTCATTTAAAGTCAAGGCGAGCGCTGGCCTCTCTTTAAAAGCATTAACCTAAAATAATTTGGTTAGTTCGATGAGCATTAAAGAGAAAAAAAATTTAAACAAGCATGTCTTAGGACCTTGTTTTACAGAATTCCACTCACCAACCAGTTCTTCAGGCAAGACTTGCTGATTCTCTTGCCTTCGTCAGCTCCTTCGAAGAGACTCATCGTCTTCAAGGCTTCATCTTCCCTCATGAACCGCATCAGATCTTCCAAGTAGATAAACCTAGCAACAAGAGAATTGTAACCGACTTAGACACTTTCCATCATAAAACCCGACTACATCGACAGAACATGGTGTGCCAGCATATTGGGAAGAGATTCAATCGGCCAAGCAATTGACTCATCCAAGGATTATGTCAAAAACTCAAAGTATCGAGGTGAAGAACTAGAGTTTTACTTTGAACCATGCTTAGCCACATTTCGAAAGATCTTCCTTGCTGCAGCTTTTGCTTCATTTTCACTACTGATCATTGTTGCGGACTCATCCTCATGAGTGGAATCCTGTATCTGCTCATCCAACGTTGAGTGAATTCCGTGCGCCACAATATTAATCAATCTTTTCATATTCCAGGCAGACACATTCTTGGGATTCAGCTTGTGCAAGTGATCTATTGTGATCCCTCCCTCGCTCTTGCCCAACAGCCCTTGAGAGAGCTTGATGTTCTTCTCTTGGGGACTTCTCTGAAGCTCACCGCTCCCCACTACCATCCCATTTTTAGTTGGCAAAGCCGCAGCCCTTAGATCTGGTGGCACAGTCGGGCCTGTTTTCTGTAAAGTCTGAAGCTCATTCACAATGCTCTCCTCAACTTTCTCCACCCTCACCAGTGGACCCGACAACGTCATGATCACATACTGATTGAACAGAGACTCATGGATTCGGTCAAAGTAGGTGCTCGCGTGGAACCACGACGCCAGCACCTTGATGAACAGTGTCTTAACCAACCACAGGAGAGCCCCCACCAATAAGCACACCAGCACCTTGGTAACATACTTCAAGCTGTCGCTGTTTGTCTCCTTCTCGACCTTCTTGTCGAACAGGGCATGCCAAGCAATCAAGACCACCCCCAACCATAGGCAGTTCAGCACTGCCCTTCGAAGGCCATAGGCAAAGTAAAGAACCCGCTTTCGAAGCAGAAAGTTCCTCTCGATGAAGAACACAACTAATCTAATCATCCATCCACAGACCAACCTCCCACAAATCAAGACCAAGAACATGACCTCCCACTTCCACAGTTTGAGCTTGCACAAATATCTACGCTTCAATGCAGGAATTGCAAGAGTACAAACTAAAGCACCAATTATCAAGACCAAACTCATCCACTGTAACAGAGTCAGAGCACCGAACTGGGCCTTCTTGACCTCCTCTGGTAGGTCTTCTTCCAACAGAAGGTCGTCCTCCTCCTCATCCCCTGCCCTCCCCAACATTCCAGACGCCAGTTGGCCTGACCGTGGAACTCGGGATTCCCGGTCGGGCTCCTCCGGCAGGTCCAGTAGCGGCGACCAGGTTTTCCTGCCGGGCAGGCTTGGTTTCCGCTGGAAAGATGAACTCGACATGCATTTCACAACCTCTTCGTCCCTGTTACCGATGGAGTTGCCATCTCTGCTGTGGCTTGGTGAGCCCTTCTGCCGCCTCCGGGGCGTTCCTGGTCCAGTCCCTGGCGAGATGGGCAGCTGGAAGGACAATCTTGAGCCATCCTGGCTCTGCTTTGGCCGCTGTGGCACCGGCAGCAAATCTGCAAGCGGTGGCAAGTCCCTTTGGTTGCCGCCGCCGCGCAGCTCCTCCATCTTCAGGTCCATGTCCAGCAACACATTGCCAGAGGCCCGCTGCTTGTGGAGGAACCGCCTGATCAACCGCGACGGCGGGTCCTCCGATGCCTGCCGATGTGGTGAGCGGCCGAGACCCTCCGCAAGAACTTCCTTCTCGTTCCCCTTCCAAAAACTAATGATGGGTTCCCTCAGCATTCTCGAACCATCACTCTTGTCACTCAGTCGCCAGTTAAGCCGGGACTGTCCAGGCCAAGCTTGAGGTCAGAGGGTCGACGGCGGGCGTTCTTTCACAGAGGATGGGCAAGGGATCTTCTCGGTGGTCGACGGGTCGACAACAGGAGGAGGAGGAGGAAGAAGAAGAAGAAGAAGAAGAAGAAGAAGAAGAGAGAAGAGAGGCCTTGTGTGGGCTTGTAGGAGCCGTAGGATTTAAAGGACTTGCACAGTGACTCTACGGTCAGTGACGTAGTGAGGTAGGGATCCATTTCCGGTAGATACCGGCTGTCTAATTGAAGAAACCATTAAAAAAGGAAAAGAAGAGAGCGACCCCGGAAAGAAGAAGAGAGGGATTGTGGGATTTGGTGCGTGGGATGTGGGAAGAATTGGCAGAATATGGGCATAGGATCTGATGGTCGGCGACGCGTGTACAATGAAGCTTGAAGAGAGATTATGGCGAATCAATATACACTAGAGAGAGAGAGAGAGAGAGAGAGAGAGTGGGTGGGGAAAGAAGTCTTGTGGCACCGAACCAGAGATTGTGGCGAGAGGAGGAGGAGGTGGTGGTATAGTAGTGCGCCGAAAACTGCAACGAAGGTAGAAGAAGCAGAGTCGGGATTGTGTTAAAATTCCCTTTCTTTTATTTGCATGGTGGGGTTTCCTAAAGGGCCTTCGTCTGGCCTATTATTACCAGACTGCCACTTTGCTAACATCGTCTATGGCATATTTCAACCCTTAGGGTGATCAGTTTTCAGGTTGAGGTTGATCACCATCCTAAAGCCTCGGACCCTAACTCGGTTTGTGAATCTGGGAATTGACTATGTTAATTTGGTAATCGGATCAGATCGGTTCAGGGTTGGACTATTTTTATTTTACTTTTGTGATCGAGAACTCCATCACCAGCTTTCATGTTCGAACGATACTAAAGGGCATGGTCTCTATACCTCGAGGAACTAGCATAGGACCCAAAACTATGGCCTCCCACTTAAAATGCTAACAACTGTAAGTTTCGAATCCGTAACCTTGACGATAAGGGATAGGTTCTTAATTAATACAACTTCCCACAGTTGGGTAGACTCAGACTACTTTTCAAGTGTACGCTTAGCAAAATACATGGATTAGTTTTACATACCATTGTACTCTCGTTACTTTTGAATAGCTTTGTTACTTAAATAAAATAACATGAGATACAGATATAGATCCTAATTAAAATATTTGTGCCGAGTCGCCCACCACGAGAAAAGTAAGAGAAAGAAGGATGCAAAGAGAGGGGAAATGAAAAAACAAGTCTGGCTGAAAAGGGTGGCGCTCTCTCTCTCTCTCTCTCTCTCTCTCTCTCTCTCTCTCTCTCTCTCTAAAAGCATCCCCAATGCACGCATGCTAATGCCAATGCCACCATCGTGCGTAAGCACACAACGCAGAGACAAGAGAGAGATGGTGCCGCTGTGGCCGATGCAGCAGAGAGGAAGAGCGCTCATGGTCCCGCTCTTGCTCTTCCTTTCACCTTCATTTGCACCTTCCTCCTCAACAATAGCTGCAACAACCGGTCCGAGTTCCTCACAAAGAACAGAAAACCGGACTTGTTATTGCCGGTTTCAAATTTTTGAAACAAAGAACTAGATCGATTCCTGCAGGAGTCAACCCGAGCTGGCCAGTTCAGTTGGGTTCCTAATTCAACTGGGGACCTTTGCTCACCCTCACATACTTCATCCAAGCTCTAACGAGTTATAAATGGATTCTGGAAGTGAGAACTAGGACGGGTTTGCTGTATGCCATATCATTTTAGGTACGGAACAAAAAAACTCAAGTGAAGGTGGGCGGCCACTGTGGACTTGGGAGCACTGGATGGAGAATTGGCCGATGAAGACATGAACATTTGTCAGAGAGGACAGATGATGACAAAAGTGTGAAAGTATCCTAACGGTTTAAGCTATTGAAATAGCTGGCAGTGGTAATTTCACATGATATTATAATAGAATATCATAAGTTCAAATTTTACCAGACTCCTATTTTGTCTCCTCAAATATTTCTAGGCTTAGTACTAGGCGAAAAGACCAGACTAAGCGTAAGGGAGAGTGTAAAAGTACTTAAATATTAATTAACGCATTCACCTAACTGTTTAAACTTTTGAGACAGTTGACAATAGTTCTACAAAACTTCACAAAAAATGAATATTGATGAGTTGTTCTCCAAGTATCATAATGGCTTTGGACTTAGATTGCTCGATGGAATTCTACATTTATAGATGGTCAATGTTGGAGTTTCGTGATGGAGATGCCAGGGTCAACCAAACCCTAGTCCATCACTTGCACTATCTTATCGTCATTGGTGTGACACCGTATTATCTACTTGACGTCCTTCGCTCTCCTTTCCCAATTTGTTAGTCCCATTGTTCTCCTCCTTCGCGTGTAGCTCTCCCGTCAATGTTTTGAGCAGTGCCTATGGTTATGTCCACGTAGTTATGTAGGCTACCAAATGAGTAGGCACATTATGAGTATGTAAACCTTGGAAAGCAAAGATACTCATTTACACTTCGTTTGTTTCGCGAAAATATTTTTCTCATTTTTTGGCTTGTGAATTGCTTAGGAAAATGAGTTAGCATAAAATAAATTCCTAATCAATAGAAAACCTAAATTTAAATTTAGGAAAAAAAATAATTTTCTAGTAAATCCAAAGTTATTTTTCAAAATATAACTAAATATTAATGCTTGAACAAGAAATTATGCATTTGGGCATAGGAACTACAATGCAAGTCCAGAGGCCTGAGTTGGGCTTGTCTAGGTCTATTGAGGATAGAGCAAAGTCCAAAAAGCTAGATCAGAAACCCTAATGCTTGGCCCTGGGTCTACAGATTAGCGCTTGGGACTCCGGCTATTATGGCCAGATCCCTAGTGCCTTAGCCTATAGGCTATAACTAGGACCTAGTACCCTTGCTTGACTTCTTGGCACCCCACTTGGAGTCAATCCATTGAGGCTGAGCCTGATACCCTAGTGTCCATGCTCGAATTCTCTGTGTTTGGATAGGTATTTATTGAGGTTGAGCCCAAGTCTAAGAAGTTGACTCGATACCTCGAGATCTTTGAAGCCTCAGCTTGAGACTCCACAACTTGAGTTTGAGTCCATCAAGGCCAAGCTCGGGACTCAAGTGCTCATGCTCGAGTCCTCAATGCCCAAGCTCAAGACCTTAGTGCCCGTGGCCAAATCTTTCCTATTTGAGCCTAGGTCCATGAAGGCCATGTCACGCCCAGTCTTTTGAGCATGCGGCAAACCCGATTTTTCTTTCCTATCGCAACCTTCTCAAAAATCAGAGACAACCACAATGAAAGCAAGGTAAGAGGTAATTTAAACAAACAACAATTTACAATTCTCCCGTCCATTGAATTTCGTTCACTCATACATATTTTGCGCGTCAAATTAAATTACAACACTCCTTCTCTTTGATTCTTTTTTTTTTCTCTGAACCCCAGCCTATGTCCCATCCTCGTCCTTCTACTCTCCATCTTTGTCATCCAGGCCCACTTATTTTGTTTGTCCATCCTTTGGCTCCTTCCTAAGCTCCTTAGACAAATCTTGAAAGGTTTGGGGGTGGTAGGGTGAGATATTGGGTATCTTTGCAAGTGACTCTCCTATACCAAAACTAGGATTACCTTTGTCCTAGGGTCCCTACTAGCATTCCTAGGGTCACTATCACCACAAACTACTTAAATCCCGTTCTATGCGTCTTTATTGCTCCTACTAACTACATACGACATTCTCTCTCTTTCAATACTCATATACCTATGAGTCAATCGATTAGTGATCGAGCACTAAGCCAATTCGCCTGTCAAGTTAGATTCAGTTGCAACAATTAAATAATTCGATGAATAAATAAATTGCATAAATAATCAATTAAGGCCATCTAGAACCGGCCTGAGACCCTAACTACCGTCTATTTACCTGTAAAACTGTTTCATCCACTTCTCATTAATTCCCATCGATTCTGAATCCAAATTAGGGCTCACCGACCGCCCAATCGATCTCTAAATCCCTTTGTCGTCAATACCCAGCACCCGGCCACACTAGGCCCCATCCTTCTAATCATGCATTTGGATCATTCAAATAATTCTAATCATTCTACTAAGGCAATAAGCATGCCTAATCAAGGCATAAGAGAGCCACTCAATAATTTTGTGCGATTTGACGCTCGATGACGACATGGCTTATTCGAAATTCTGGTCATGCTCGGGTTGGATATGACCCACCAAATTTCGATCTGAGGGTACCAATGGATGATTCACGCTCATGGGATTCCAGCGACAGCTTCGGCGAATTTGCTGGCGAGGTCACTATTTCGGCGGCAGCTCTAGCGAGATTCCGGTGGACCTTTGGCGAGGGTTTTGGCAACTGTCCTTGGTCCTCGGGAGTGAGTTGAGGTGGTGGTAGGGGCAGTTGCAGCTAGGTGTGGTCGGAGCTGCTCCGATGAGGGCTCTCAGGCTTGTTCGTGGCTATTCGAGGCTGGAAGCTGTGACTTGACGGCGATGGCGGCCTCGCCGCTAGTATAGGGTAGCTTGGGCCAGCGTTGGGTGGCCAGACGGCCTCTGGATGGTAGCTGGATGTGGCCGAACGGCCCTGGAATGGCGAGCACAATTAGGGTTTCTCATAGTTCATATGCCCTAAATCGATTCAGTCGTGATTTGCCCAATTCCTAGCAAATCAATCTAATTAAATGGTCCTAGTTTGCTCACGAGACGCCTACACGTCGATTGGGAGTGGTGGGATGAGCTGGGTGTTGCTGGAACTGCGGCACGAGTGGATCTAGGGTTCGGTGGCCCTTTTTGGGCAAACCAAAGTTCAATATACATTCGAGCAATTCCATTTCAAATCGACTCAATCAAAAGCTGAATATAGGGTTATTGAGTACCTAGAGGTCGATCGGAGGCAACGATGACAGCCCTAGGTCGACGGATTAATCGGACTCAACCAATGAAGCTTGAAAATTCACCCGAAAAACAGAGGGCAAAAGTGGCTAACCTGGACTGCTAAGCCTTCTTACAGGGTCTTCCAGCATTGCTACTGGCGACTACAGCAGCAGAGATTAGCTAATCCTTGAAGTTGGTGTTACGAGCTTCACAACAACACCATGAGCGTGCGAAATGGAGGCTGGAGTGGAGAGGAATCACAATCACAAGGGACGATCTAGCACTGACGGAAAACAAGGTGAGGAAGGGTGCTGGGTGGTTTTCCGACGTCTCTAGCGAAGGACGATAGCCTCCCATTGGCTGCCTAGTGCCCCATCTAGATCCTAAGGGCGGCTTGCAGCGATTGCAGGTGGTTGGCCAACAATTGGTTGGCTGACGTATGGTTTAGCCATACGTCTGCCGATTTCTCAACAGCATGACACAGAGGGAGAGAGGGAGTCAACTAGTTCGCATGCCTGGGCCGATAGGACCAAGTTTGATCATGTTTGGATTGGTCTCCCACGCGTCTAGCCGGTTCTTTGCCCAAACTAATCGGTTTGTTGACCGGTCGATGGTCAACGTTGACCGATCAACTTGACATTGACCAAAAGTCAAAATTTTTCCAAAAATACCCATGGCCCAAAATTCACTCCTTTTGGGGGCTAAAACGTAAATAACTGGTTCTCGAGATTAAAATGCGAATTCTGGAAGTCCTATAATCACCCAAAACAAAAAATTATAGTTTGGTTCGGGGAACTCTCGGGGCCAATGGGCCACCAACTAAACCCATAAAAACATCAAATTTGGGCCTCGAAAAGGGTCAAAAATGGGGCGTTACATGCCAAGTGCTCGAGACCCTAGTGTCTACTTAGGTCTATTGAGGTGAAACTTGGAACCATGATAATTAGCCTCACTTAGGCATCTAGATCAGAGGCACGAGCACGAATGTCTCCAGTTAGACATTGATGGACCAGAAACATGCTTTAGTGTCCTAATCCCTATTTTAATGAATTAGGTATGAGCACCAAGGTTGTTGCTTTGGCCTCAAGAGACTTAGGCTTCGACGCTTGGAATCCATGCATAGGCATGGAGGACTCAGGCCTAGGCATTGAGAACCTAAGTACGAGCACCAATTTCCAAGCCTAGCCTCAATGAACCTGAGCATTAGGGTCCTGAGCCTTTGCATCAATTGACCTGAGCTCAAGCATAAGGAAGCTAGCATGGACACTGGAATCTCATGCTTAGGTGTCAAGGACCTAAGTAAAGGTATGGAAGCAATAGGCCAAGCCTCAATGGACTTATGGACCAAGCATGAGCACTAGCCAAGATGTTAGAGACTCAAACATGGCATTACTTAGGCCAACCAGGGCCTAAGTGTTGAGAACTTGAGCTCAATCCTAGGAACACAGGCACGGGAAATAGGGTCCTGGCTAGGGCACTTTAGTCTCGCCCTCGAACTTTAAGGGTTAGGGCTCGACTCCAGTGAACTTGAGTCTAGGTACTGAGGATCTAGGCATGAGCATTAGGGCCTTATACCTAGCCTTTGGGAACCCAAGCCTAGGTCTAAGCACCAGACTCTCAAGGCAAGCTTCTGTGGATCAACAATCAATGCCCATGCTTGTGCTTGGGTCCTCTTTAGGTTGGCGTCCATCAAAATTGAGCTCGAGATTTCCATTGCTCGTGTGCAGCTAGCACTTGAATAGTACTTGTCCACATCAAACTTCTTTTTTTGAAACTGCCTTGACAATGATAATTTAGGGACATCTTTATTTATAAATTCACGAAAGAGAGCAAGATTCCGCCAGCAACATTATTGGCAACTGCTCAAGCATCTTTCTCAAATGATAGAAAATATTTTTCTAATTGTTTCATAGTTTAGCCAAATTTAGTAAAATATTGACATTTTTCTAGAAAATAACTTTCTAAAAAACATATTTCATCAGTATAACATCTTTTGCTAGAAAATTTTCAAATAAGGGTCCAAAGTAGAGCAACTTTCTCAAAAAAGGGGTATAAAATGATCAGCTTGTCTCAAATAGAGGCTTAAAGTCATCAATTATATTAAATTAATGTTTAAGTTTGCTAGCTAGCCAAATTTTGATTATTTTTGCCATTAAAGAGGGGTATTTTAATAAAACAAATATAGGTAAAAAAATTCTTGAAAAAAACAAGAAACCTCTAACGCTTCTGTTGCTGCTCCGTTTTTTTCCTCTTACCAAAGTGTAGTTTTCTTCTCTTCAATTCTGTCTTTATCAGTACTCGAATAAAAAACACTCTTACTCTTTACTTTTGCTCTCGATTACATTTTTCCAACAATTTTCAGCCATTTTTAATTGTTGTTTTCTCCACTGCTCAATGGAGACTTTGTTTATTTCCATCTCCAGTTGCTGTCACCGAGGAGCTCAACCAATTGCCATTTCTTCTCATTTTGTTGATTTTGATCCTCAAAGTTATTCTGTGGTTAGCTTATTTAGGTCCAATGGATAAATCTACCAAGTAACAATCGTTTACTAGATCCAATTGAATTTGCTTAATTTTAGGCGATTGCGAATCGAAAACAAAGTCAAGAAGCTTAGTTGTGGCTTAATTGAAAATAGTCTCCGATTGAGGACTTATTGTTGACTTGAACTTGTTTTGGTGATATTGTGATAGTAACAAAGAAACCTATGTAAACAAAGTTGCAATGAAAAGAAATATAGCAAGTAAAGATTTTCGTTTAACAAGGATAGATCAGTCGAAAACGAAGAAACATGGCAAATAAAGAAACGAATAAAGACAAACAATGCAAACGAACCAAGGAAGAAAAAAAATGAAGTATTTGGGGGGTTTTTGGTTCTATGGTTTATATATTTTGATATGAGAAGAGGATGGAGAAAGGAAATACTAAAATGCTTGTTTTTTCTTGTCTTCTGTATTTAAGAGTTACTATTTTATACCTATATTTGTTTGACTAAAACAACCAATTTAATGGCAAAAAAAATCACAATTTGGCTAGCTAGCAAACTTAAACCTTTATTTAATACAATTTAGCTACTTTAGGCCTCTATTTGAGACAATTTAATCATTTTCAACCCTGAGATAATATTCACTCTAGACCCTTTTTTGAGAAAGTGGATCTACTTTAAACCCTTATTTGAAATTTTCCCAAAAATCATCACAAAGTTTACCATTTTGTCTATGCTTTAGCGGTATAAATGAAGGCTGTGCGGTTAAAGAGTGCTTAGGTTTGCTTTACGTTGTAGAGAGATACTATGAGGAATATAAGTACATGCTTCACATTTTCACGGGAATCTTTCTTCATAATTTATTGTCGCAAACCATAATATTCATAAATTCTCCCAAAAGCCTAGACCAACCAAAATGTTTTGCCTTTTTTCTTTTTCACCACGAGTGTCAGACTATTTTAGCTATAAACAGATGAGCCATCCGCCATCATTTTCTCTTATGACTTCATATGTTTCACCTTCTAGACGACTATCCTAAGACAAGAAGTTTTATTTTTCATTAGTTTCGCTTCTCAAATCTGCCAGCCAAAGAAAAACGAGTCGAGGGCTTTCTCCGGATCATGGCGCTTTCTCAGTCACGCACACTTGATGATTGATTAGTTGCAACATGTCGAATTTCAAGCTTTGGAGGAGCAGAAGTGACGGATTTCATGAAGGATCGAAAGCAATTAAGCATGGAATTCGTGATACAGAAGATGACATGGTGCTCTACATGGCAACTATCACTATGAATACATGTCGCCGATGGAACAATATAAAAGGGGCAAACGCAAGTCGGATAAGGAAAAGATAAATGTCTTTAGTGATAACAAACTACGTCATTGATGAATAATATGAAAGGAAAAGCATTGATATACCGTGTGTTTCTATCAGCTACTGGAACTTGTCCAGATCTTACACGCAGAAAAAAAGCAGAAGCCTACTTGAGTGTGGCAAGCATCAAGATACTTGCTCCTGCGCTTCAACAATATCTTCTCCGGAGGACAGACAAGAATTTGCGGGGCTTCTCCTTGGCTCAATAATCCCCTTCTTGGGAGAAGTACACCATAAGTGTCAAAACTCATGTACGACACTCACTTTAGTGCCAAAAGTTTCATCCGGATTACTCAAGTGTCAAATTTTCAAAAAATCGACCACTTCAGTGTCAATTTTGATTTCTTTGGCCAAAATTCCGACATAGCACATTTTAATTAATATTTTGAAGTTAGAAGCCTCCGGAATTTTAGTCAGCTTTTAAAATAATAAAAAAAATAAAATTGAAACAAAATTAAAAAAACATAAAATTAACTAGATTAAAAATAAAAAAGAAGATTGGGTCAAACGGGGAGGGTGGCAAGCCCTTGTCGCCGCCGCCACTGCCCCACCATTGCTGAGAACGGTTAGTGAGGGTGGGGATGGTCGGCGGAGGTCACCGGCCCCTGGCCATGGGTTGATGACCTCGCCGACGACAGGCGAGGGCCCTTGTAGGTCGTCATTCAGATTTGAGCGAGGGTCACGGCTGTAACGGCATGTTTTGGCCATTTCTCGGATTTATTGTGTAAATTTTTCAAGTTTAGTTAGTGGCTCATCAACCCTAGGAGTCCCCAAAACTAAACTACTAAGAGAGGTTTGAGATGCTCGAGGAGTGTTTTTGAATGAAAATGAATTTCATGCACGCTCCCAATTGTTTGTTAATATTATGCTTCGTTATACTAAGTACGTAGTTATTAAAAATTTTTGTTATTGATTTGCTATCAACACTTTCAATGTCAAGTGTTAGGCCGACATCTTACCTTAGGACTTATGCTTTCATTTAGTGGGCTATTTTTCAGGAAATTAGCATGGAGACGCCACCACCTCCACATTTTGGATTTGATGCATGTCAGTTTCTTCACGAATGATGTCATTAATGTAGAGTCGGAGGTTACTGTCACTAGGACTAAAGCGATAGTTTGGATCTATATCGGTATATGGAGGAGCCAATCCCGTATGTTTTTATTGCTTGGCACCTCAATGTGGATAGATGCGCATTGGGCACCTAAGAAACTTCGACGTACCTTCCTATTTTCACAACGGGGGTTTGTCGTAAGCGATGGAGTTAGACTATGGAGAAGCCAAGCCGTCCATTAGCAAAAGTAGTAGTTAAATATGACTGTCCATAGTTTTAAATGTACATGGAACGATGAGTCACTTGGGATAGGTTGTTAATAGATGTAGTATATATAATATATGTTACAAGCATCATGAGCGCTTTTTGTCATGTGTGGATTGTTTTCTATTGTGCTGCTGCATGCCAAATAGGAATAGATGAACAATAAATAGGGCGTTTTCGCGTGGGACGTGTCTAGGACGTCACACGATGACTAGAAAAGAGTATAAAAACATGACGGTGAATTACGTTCAGATAACTCTCATTAAGGTTTGAGATGAATATGCATGAGACCCACAAGGAAATTGCATTCAGATGATTCTTTCATTTAGAGTCCTGGATTCTTGTTCGCTCTTATCTCAAGCATCTCTGTAGAGATATGGAGGTTGTTCCTTTCTCTTTAGCTGTATTCATTTTTTCTATTGCGGCCATGGGGGCGATGTTGACCTCACGGGAACCGTGAGCTCGACTTGACATGTAACAGCCGCTTCCGACCCCCTAATTCGAGGCCCAATAATGTGAATTTTAGGGTTTAGTTAACGGCCTGTTGGCCTCGGAGTTCCCTGAATAAACCATGAACTTTCATCTCAAATGATTCCGAACTACCAGAAATCGTATTTAGGTCCCCGACTTTTAGATATTTGCATTTTGGCCCCAAAAGAAGTGAATTTTGGGCCTATGGGGATTTTAGAAATTTTGGGGAAAAGTTGACTTTTGGTCAACTCTGGTCAACGTTGACCCGTTGACCAGTCAATAGTCAACTCAGACCGGGTCAACGGATCGGTAGACCCGTGGACGACCGGGTCGGACCCGAGGAAGGCCAGCCCAAGCCCGCAGGACTTGGCCCAACCACATGCCCAGCCCAGCCCTTTCTCCTCTCTTCCCTCTCTATTCGGCATTTTGCCAAGCAAGTAGCACGCACGCGCAGGGGATGTCCCATCGGCGGCCAGTGGCTAACCAGCCATAGGCTAGCCCTGCCACTAGCCATAGGCGTCTCGTCCGAGCACCTTCCAGCCGTTGGATGGCTGCTACGTGGCCCCGGTGACGCGGTCTTCTTCCCTTCGCGCGAGCTGCCCCTACCACTGTATCTGAGTGAGCTCCTCCCCTTCGACGCTCCTTTCTCCTAGCTCGGAGCTCCGATGGACTCGGCATTGGTGCCATTGGGAAGCTCACGACGCTGGCTGCACGACCCAGCCAACTCTCGCCGTCGACTTGGCTTCAATCACCGCTGGCAGCCCTTGACCGGAGCCCCCACGGTCAGCTTTTTCCCCTTGTTTTCCAGCCGTGGACTTTGTCGGCGTTTGGCTGTTCCTGCCACCCTCGGGCCACAGCGTTGCTTCAAATCGATTGGTGGGTACCCCTGGACCCTAGTTGTGGCTTTTGTTGCGGTCGATTTTGTCTAGTTTGGGCGATTTCACGTTTGAACTTCATTTTACCCTACAATGAGTCGCCGGAGCTAGATCTGGCCAATCGGCCGTTTCGGCAATGCCCACCCCTCGCCGTTGGTCTCGATAGACTCGTGAGGCCCTCGTGAGTCAAGCCTAACCCTTTAATTTGGTTGATTTTGGTCAGATAAGGAGAATCGATGCTTGAACCGATTCGTGCCTTAATCGGACTCACGGCTGTCCGAGCTCACCATCATCGTTCCAGCATCGTTAGGCCACCCCCAGTGCCACCCACAAGCCGTCCAGACCCCAAGAGCCACCCATGACCAACCCCAGCCGCCGTTGGACCACCGGCCACTATTTTGGAGCCATGAACAGCACCGGCTAGTCGAGTTGAGGCCAAACCGGCCTGTTCAAGCTTTGCCGAAGCTGCTAGGCTCGCTGATGGGCCTCGTCGCTTCACCCATGGGCCCGAGCAATCCACTATGGCCTCGGGCCAGTCCAGGAGCCTCACCGGAGGTTCGCCGGAACCACGCCAGTGCCGGCGCCGGAGGGTCGCCGGAGCTGCCTGAGACATCCAAAAGCTGTCTCGGACCTCGACTGTCCCATCTGTGGTGTCCGATTGAGGATTGAAAAGCCGCATCGAGCCTGAACGCGATCGAAAGTGTAAGGATCGCGTCGCCACTGACCGCCGGTTCGCGAGAAAAATAAAGTGAGTGGATTTTAACCCTCTATTAGGCGTGTTATTGCTTTAGTAGACTTCTTAGAAATGAATGGATGAGTTGGATGAACTAGTCGGATGGCATGAGTGTTTGGATAAATGGGGTCAAGTATGGCCGAGTATAGGATACTGGTGATGAGGAGATAAAATGACCGATTAAGAGGCCGGTGAGCCTAATTAGATGGTCTAATTGCAGGATTGAATATTGAGATTGGATAAGGAGAATAATCGTGACTATTGGGAGGGCCTAGTTGTGTGATTAGTATTTGACGTCTCGTGGACTTGACGTTTGAATCGGTTGGCTGACGAAATACAACAGGAGGTCCAATTATGACTTGAATGTGTAATTAGAGAGCATTAGTACATGGTTGGATGGTTGGAGGCCAATTTATGGCTGTGTAAGTAATTTAGTCGATGTGATCATTGGGAATGACCGATTAGGTGGCTTGTTAGCCTTAATGGCTAATTGGAAGTTGATAGGATTCAATGGGTGCCTTGATGGCGTGAAAGGATGATAGGACCAATTATGGTCGGGTTCGCGATATCGAGAAATGACATGGCTTAATTAGAAGAAGTCGATTAGATGGATAATTTGGACCGATGGTTGTTATTATGCCATGGATTTGACGTTGATTTAATTGGATGATTGATTGAGTAAATGGGAGGCCAAATTATAGCTCGGATTAGACTGTCGAGGGCTTGGTGTTTGAATGGATCGATTATGTGCCTAAAAGGTCTAATCAAGGGTTTTTATTTAACGGGATAATAATTGGTGGCAACTGAGTTACGAAAGTGACGAAGGGGAATTTGTTATGAATTTCTGGAATTATTATTCCTTTAATATTAATTAGGCCTATTAGGAGGCAAATAAGCCCTAATTTAAATTGGAAGTCGACGGGACCCGATTGCGTGTTGACATGACCGTGACGAGTCGTTTTGATCTCGCCCCAACTCGCTTGATTTTGGCTTTTAGCCGAGGAAATGGGGCGATGAGCCCAATTGGATGACTTGAGCCGATTGTGGTTCGATATGTTGTGTCATGGAATTGGCGATTGAATGGTGCCACAAATTTGGCGAGTAAAGGAACGATGGTGTGGCCAATGAGCCGATTTTGACGGTAAAATGGAAATGAGGGCAATCGAACGCGGAAAAGTGACCATGAGCCGGGAGGGCTTAATTAGGGTCATAGACCGGTTATAGACAGTCTTATTTATTAAATTAATGCACAGTTTATTTATTATGTAATTTAATTATTTATCGTCCCTTATTTAATTGTCATGCAATTTATTTATTCTAATGTTATTTAGTTTTTATCTATTTAACAATGTATGTAATTATTGAGATTGGTCTTGCTTTGTCTTAGTGCCAAGTCTCGGTCAGGGACCGATTGACTCATAGGTAAATTTGATTAGCAAAGAAAGAGGCTGATGTCAGGTTGTGTGGTAAAAAGGACGAAATCATATGAAAGTCGAGTCAATTGAGGGCTGCTCAGTGGCTAGAGTAGCACTAGTGCTGATTGGAGGTTATTTTCTGATTGTGGTCACGATGTGACGTAGTTGAACAGCTTTGGGCCAATTCCCGATCAAAGACAGGTAGACTAATAAGTCTAACCATAATGGCGAACGATCTAATGGTGTGGACAGTAGTTGAGGCTAAGTTTGGGATTAGTTGTTGATATGATGGAATATGTATTGATTAAACTCAAGGTGGGGGAGTTAGGCAACAATTGAAGGGTGAGACGCGACAAGGATCCTAGGGTAGTGGTGTTCCTAGTTTTGGGTTAGGGTTCCCTCACTGAGATATCCCCGTATCTCACCCCACCACAGGTCCAATTGCAGGATTAAGCATGGAGCTAGAGGAGGAGCCGATCGAGCAAGAGTAGATTGAGACAGGACTAAAGGAGAAAGAATTAATGAGGGTCGTGACCCCTCCTAGGCTTGTATCAAGGACCTATGGAGTTGATTATCTTTATTTGTCCGTGAATTGGTGCTTATAAATATTGAGATGATGTTTGATGGTTTGATTTGAAGGGTTGTAAATGTGAATTAATATATCGCTTTCGCTTAGTTGTAATTCTGATATTTGAGAATACCGCGACTAACTTGGAACATCGCTTGATTTTCGATGGTCTTAAGGGAAAGAAATCGCGAACTGTCACGTGTCCAAGGGCAGGGCGGGGCGGGGCGGGGCCTGACATCACAGGGCTCGAGGCAGCCATGTAGGTCTTCCATAGCTACGACCAGTCCAACCTCGATCCATATCAGATTCGAGGTTGGTGGTGGCAGGAAGGAGAAAGGAGGTCGGGTTAGGACTTGTGGGTGGTTCTTAAGACAAGGTAATTTGGGAAGAAAATGTTATCGAAATATATAATCGGACAGTGTTTGGGAAAACGGTAAATTCACATTTGAGAACAACAAACAATTGGACTATATTCAGTTCAGAATAACTAAGTAAATGTTGGAACAAAGCAAATGCACAACATCTTTCAACAACACGAGAAACTCCAAGGAAACAGTGTTCTAAACAATAAAATAGATTGAACAAAATTTGGAACAGAATGTTAGTTGATCCTCAGATGGCCTCAGCGTACTCGAGCCCAACGAATGCACGTCATGTCCTTACGACGAATTTGCCCACCTTAATCACACGTACAATGACCGTCGGACAATCACCTCCTAGGATAGAACGAGTCTATCTCTTACTCTCTTGCGGTACAACAATGAGAAGACAACGAACTCAATTGTATTGCTGAATGATACCTATGGAGTTGATTATCTTTATTTGTCCATGAATTGGTGCTTATAAATATTGAGATGATGTTTGATGGTTTGATTTGAAGGGTTGTAAGTGTGAATTAATATATCGCTTCCGCTTAGTTGTAATTCTGATATTTGAGAAGATCGCGACTAACTTGGAACGTCGCTTGATTTTCGATGGTCTTAAGGGAAAGAAATCGCGAATTGTCACGTGTCCAAGGGCAGGGCAGGGCAGGGCGGGGCCTGACATCACAGGGCTCGAGGCAGCCATGTAGGTCTCCCATAGCTACGACCAGTACAGCCTCGATCCATATCAGATTCGAGGTTGGTGGTGGCAGGAAGGAGAGAGGAGGTCGGGTTAGGACTTGTGGGTGGTTATTAAGACAAGGTAGTTTGGGAAGAAAATGTTATTGAAATATATAATCGGACAATGTTTGGGAAAACGGTAAATTGACATTTGAGAACAACAAACAATTGGACTATATTCAGTTCAGAATAACTAAGTAAATGTTGGAACAAAGCAAATGCACAACATCTTTCAACAACACGAGAAACTCCAAGGAAACAGTGTTCTAAACAATAAAATAGATTGAACAAAATTTGGAACAGAATGTTAGTTGATCCTCAGATGGCCTCAGCGTACTCGAGCCCAACGAATGCACGTCATGTCCTTACGACGAATTTGCCCACCTTAATCACACGTTCAAAGGCCGTCGGACAATCGCCTCCTAGGATAGAACGAGTCTATCTCTTACTCTCTTGCGGTACAACAATGAGAAGACAACGAACTCAATTGTATTGCTGAATGATACCACACAACCCCACTAGACTCGAATGAGTGACGCTTCTTCGATTTTTCGATCATGCATGAATGAATGGTGATGAATGGCGCCTTTTGACAAATAGTCACAACCAATCGAACATGACAATGATCGAAGAGTCACAATATTTTGCTTCTGTGTGGAGCAAAAAATAAGACAAAAAAATATTCAGACTTGAGCTTGATCCGGGTGGCGAGTGGTGGTTGCTGGGTTAGCATAGGCCCTCTCTCCTTAACAAAAGTAAGACAGCATTTTACGCCCAGCTTTATTTGTGAGGTTTTCATATATAAACTGTCAGGCCCCGCCACGCCCTTGGCACGCGACGGTTCCCGATTTCTTTCTCCTCTGGCCAATCAGTTATCGCGACGTCCCAAGCAAGTCGCAGGCCTTCCCCAAACATCAGAATCACAATGCTATGCGGAAGCGATATAAATATCAACACTTATAACCGTTCGAACCACACCTCAATATTTACAAACACCAGTTCAGGAACAATACACAGTCAACTCTAAACAACCTCAATACAAGCCTAGGAGGGTTTCACAACTCGTATTACTTCTTCCCCTACTGATCCCATCTCGATCTACTCTTGCTCGATCGGCTCCTCCTTTGGCTCCAGCCTTGGCTCCTGCAATGAACCTGTGGTGGGGTGAGATACGGGAATATCTCAGTAAGTGATCCTTAACCCAAAACTAGGCATACCACTGCCCTAGGGTCCCTATCGTCCGTTCCCACCATCAATGATCATCTCAATTTCCCTTCCATTGTTCGACCCTCGCCTAGAGTTAAACTGTTCTAACCCTTCCAACAAAACCCGAAACTCTCTAGTTCTTTTCCTCTATTTTCTATCTATGAGTCAACCGGCTCGTGACCGGGACTTGGCACTAAGCCCAACAAACCAGTCAGTCACGATCTTCGTATGTTACACAATCAAATAAATACATAAATAAATAAATAATAAGACCGTTCACGACCGGTCTACACCTTAACTCAGCCCATCCGGCTCATTGCAAATTTGCAATTCAATCATTTCCTCGATTTCCCTTAACCATCGATCGGCTCATCAATCGCCCCTCTATCCATTCCAGTGCCAACTCCATGGCCTGATTGGTTGATACAATACCAACCTTAACCATTCAATTCTCTAAACAAGCCCATGCCAAAGTCCATGGCACGCCATTTCGATCCACCATTCGCACCATTCGATTTATTCGTAAGGAAATAAATTACAAATAAAATAATTAACAACCATAATTAATAAATAAATTGCGATTTAAAGGAATAAAGAAAGATAATAAAATAAATAAATAAATGAATAAATTGCGTGATAATTAAATAATTAAGACCGTTCGTAACCGATCTGTGATCATGATCAAGCCTTCCCGACTCATGGTCAATTTCCACGTTCAATTGCCCCAGTTGATCTTTTGCCATTAAATCGGCTTATTGGCCGTCGCCAAATCCATGGCGTGTCATTATCGTTCGTTTCATCCGCCAAATCCATGGCACTATTCAAGCCATAATTAGGCCTCCCATTTACTCAGTCAACCCTCCAATCAATCAACACCAAATCCATGGCGTCCTAAATCAAGCCACAATTGGCATAATTCGTCAACCGCCAAATCCATGGCACAAGTCAAGCCATAATTAGGCTTCCCATCGACTCAGTCGACCCTCCAATCCATCAACGCCAAATCTATGGCGTCCTAGATCCAGCCACAATTGACCTAAATCATCAATCATCTCGTCTATCAATCCGTTAAGTCGCCAAATCCATGGCACCGTTCGATCGCCAAATTCCAAGGCACAACATATCAAACCATAGTCGGCTCAAGTCATTCCATCAAGCGATCACTGGGGCTCATTGCCCTATTTTCTCGGCTAAAAGCCAAAATCAAAGCGAACCGGGGTCCACGACCTCCTCGGTCAACTTGCGAAGTCGAATTGGCTCAACGCAGTCCTGTCAACACCCAATTTAATCTCATCGACTTCCAATTTAAATTAGGGCATATTTGTCTCATAATCGGCCTAATAAATATCAAAATAAATATAATAATATCCATAAATCCTCAGTAATTTTGTATCGTCGCTTTCGCAGCTCAGCTGCCACCAATAACGGTCTCATTGACCAATGACCTTTGATTGGGCCCCTTGGGCACGTAATCGACCCATCGTAATGCCTAACCCTCGGCATTCTAATCCGAGTTAAAATCAGGTCTCCCATTCATTTAGTCACTCCTCCGATCAAACCTATGTCCAATCCAGGGCATATTAACAACAATTGGTCTAAATTATCCATATAATCGGCTCATTCTAATCGAGCCATTCCATTTCGCCAGTACCGTGTAACCGGCCATAATTGGCCTTATTGTCCGTTTATACCCTCGAAGTATCCCTCGGATTCCATCCACGTCCAATTTGTCCCAATCAATTCTATTAACCTCAGACACAGCGACTAGGGCTCCACGGCCACCTAATCGGTCCAATGATAACACTTAGGGCCCTATGGCCACCTAATCAGTCCAAACATCAACCGACGGGTCCTTAAATACTAGTCACAATTGAACTAAATCATCCAAACACACAATCCAGTCACCCAACTAATCCATCGAGCTCATCCATTCACTCCTATTAGCCTACTAAAGCAATAGCACGCCTAATAGAGGGTTAAAGTCCACTCACCGATTTTTCTCGCGAACCGACGGTCCGCGGCGACGCGATCCTCGTACTTCCGATCGCGCTCGGGCTTGCTGCGACTTTCCAATCGTTGATCCGACACCACGGGAGGGATGGACGAGGTCGGGAGCAGCTTCTGGACACCTCCGGGACCTCCGGCGATCCTCCGGCGAAGCTCCGGCGAGGCTCCGGCGAAGCTCCGGCGAGCCTCCCGAGGCGGCCCTTGGCTGTGGGTGAGTGGCCGAGACCCATGGGTGAGGCGGTGAGGCGAGAGGAGGGCCCGGACAACTCCGACGAAGCCCAAATAGCCCGCCTAAAGCACAAACAGTGCTGGTCGGAGCCGTTTTCCGGCGATCGGGCGGTGGCTCAACCCTTGACGGCGGCCGGGGACGTTCCTTGGTGGTCTTGGAAGGTTGAGGGGCTCATGGGTGGCCGTGGGTGGTGGTGGAATGGCTCCGAGACATGCCGGAGTCGCGCGACCAGCTTACCCAAAAATCGGGTCCAAGGAGCACTAGTTGGTTCGGGACCAAATTCGAGCAAACGGCATAAAATTGGAGAAGGAGACCTATTGGGCTTTGAAGAGGGGACTCATACGATTCTATTGGTGGTGGTGGCGTCGCCTGAGGTGGCCGGAGCGGCGAGTAATCGCTCCTTGAAGTTGCTGGTCGGAATTACGGCGCCATTTGGAGGTAGAAGCGCTTCGGGGTCGATTTCTCCCAAACGGTGTAACTTCAGAGGCCAAGACCGGTGCCGTTGTGATCGTAGGACACCCAGCTATCATTTGGAGGTGGTGGCGAGGGATGGGTCTCACCGGAGGAGGCGCGGCGGCCACGAACAGCTGCTCCGGCTAAAACAGGGGCCATCGACGGTTTGGGTGAAAAATTGGCGATTCTAGACGAAATTAATCCCAACCAAAGCCTACATTAGGGTAAAGGGGTACCTAGGAATCCATTGGAAGCAACGGCAAGAGCTAAAGATCGAAGGTTTGGGAGATCTCGCGACTTGAAGCTCCGGCAGCAAATCTGGAAAATAGAGGCGGACCTGTCCGCGAAGGGTTCTTTTGGGGCCTCTCGGCGATGATCTAGGCCGAGACGGAGGTGATGGTTGGGCAGGATGAAAACTAGGTGTCACGAGGAAGCCAACGACACCAACGGCGGTCAAAACGGAGGTCGGAGCAAGAAGTTATCATACCGAGAAGGAGGGCTCGTGACCAGCAGATACGAAGAAGAGAAACGGGAAAAAGAGAGAGTGAGAGAGAGATGTGACCGGTTGTCATCCTTGGGTGCTGCTACACGCCAATGTCAAGTCAACCATGTGGGGGAAAAGAGGGGGAAAAAGGAAGGAGAGAGAGTCAGAGAGAGAGAGAGAGAGAGAGGGAGGAAAGAACCAAGTTGGTTCGCGGTTGGACCGGTCCGACCCACGGTTGGGCCGGTCTACGCGAGGTCTGACCGGTTCGTTGACCGGTCAACGGTCAGCGTTGACCCGGTCAACGGTCAACGTTGACCAAAAGTCAACATTTCTAAAATCCTTCCAAAAATGCCCCTAGTCCCAAATTTTACTTCTTTTGGGGCAAAAATGCAATTATCCAAAAGTTAGGGGACCAAAACGAAATTTTCGGAAGTCCGGAATCGCCCGAGACGAATTTTCACAATTTAGTCCAGGGCACTCCCAGGGTCGCCAAACCCCTAATTACACTTGTAAATTCGCTCAATTGGACCTCGAAAGTGGGGCCAAAAGCGGGCTGTGACAATTCTTCCCCCCTTAAAAGAATTTCGTCCCCGAAATTCATTCTTATCCAATTTCTCAAGATTAAACTTGACCAATCGTCTCTTTTGGTCGGTCTCCCCCAACATTCGACACTTAGTCGACCACTTCTATTCTTCGAATCTCAACACTCATGACAACTTAGTCATCTTTTCCAATCTTAACTCCAAAGATTCTTGTCTCATTACGATTCCCTCCAAGTCGGTTATTCTACCGACACCTAACTTTCATTGCCGCAAAACCTTAGCAATCTTCCTTGGGCAGTCCAATTTGTCTCGAGGGACGATTTCGTGATATCGAGCGTCAATGTCGCTTTCCCTTCACCACTCTGATTTCTCCCGTCCATAAGAACTTAACGATTTCATCAGGGCTTATTAGTTGTCACACCCTTCTTCCAAAATTCTATCGACGGCATCACTATACTCGAGAGTCTTTTTACGAGTGACAGTACTTGTCAATTTGACTCAGTAACTTGAAATCTATGTTTCCGTCGTGAGTCTCAATTAATCCATGACCACTCTCATATAAGCAGGGTCTACTGAAATCTCTCCGCCTGAAGTTAGGTGACATTATACCATAGGGTTAAGTCAAAACACACACTATCCCCTGTAGCGTCCAAAACCAATGCCGTGTGACTTCGGCGAATCTTCTAAGGCATCGGTACTGTCTCGAGAGATACAATTAGTGTTATGGAACACCCTCATTGATGCTTTACAATTTCCATGTAGTTGAAATAATACAACTCAACTCAGACCATTCATGGTCGAAACTATATCATCACCCAAAATCATAGATCATGATTTTTTTTTTTTCAAACTAGTCCATCCCAATAATTCCTTCTCGTCACACCAAGCCTGACCACTGCCACCAAATTTCTTTCAACTTTCACTTCGCTTACTATTAATCAATGCTCACATATCCCAAAATTGATATCACTTTATCATTCGACAGGGTTGAAACACTAAAGACCGTATCTTACGGTTCCATTCCCAACCTAATTGGACGACCTGCTTACTATGGTAGTGATACGCCATCAAATCTTCCCGCAGTGATCTTATTGGCCACCTTTGAATCAAGCTTTGGTCCTCGGGGTTTAGTATCTGTTTCACGATGCTTTACATAATGTTGACTACTGACACCCAAACGGGACAATCACCTCCCAAAACCACCTTTTCCATTTTAAGGGAAATAGGATACTTACTTCCTGATGTCAGTCTTTCAATTTGCCCGTAGTTATCTCCACTCGCGACAAGTCGCGATCCAAAACGGCAGCTCTCTCTGCCAAGTCCATTTCCAATCATCGGACTTTACTCAGTCTCATAATGAGCATGTACTCACGGTGGTGCCAATTGGTTCTCAATAACGGAATTCAATCCAACCCAAGACTTGATCTTTTGATCTACCGGATCCTTCACGATCCTCTTGCCATACTTAGGCACTTAGCAAATTTCGTCTCATACTCCTCCATTGAGGGTTGATCCTGCGAAGTCTTAGGAACTCAGCTATCTTTAGCTCCTTCGTGGTACTCAAAAGTACTACCGCCAAACATCCTTATAATAATGTTTTAAATTATTTCCGGCGCCGAAACATCTTTCTCTCAAAAACTACCTGTCACTCTATACTATTTGTACATTTCTTTCCAGTCACATCACACTGGTCCATCATGACCCTTCAAATAGTGATTATGTACCCATCACTATACTAATTTGCCACATTGGTGGTTTCACGGTTCTTTGGCCAAGCAACCATACTGTCCTCTACGGGACTTGAGCTACCTTACAAGCACTCACCTTCGTTTATCGTCGATGACTCATTAGGCTAACGACTCATATATAAGCCACAAGTACCGCTTTGGGGACAACGCACGCTCATCGTTCTGACGATATCGCTGGCTCTCAAGCCCGACTGGCATGTACATCAGTCAACGGTACATAGCTCATCTATTTTTTACAAGCTAACAACCTTGGTTCCAGTATTTCAATTATTCGGGAACCAAAATAATCCGCAATAAAGGAAAGCAAGTAACATTCATCAAAGTCTACCTCTTGTGCGAAATGAATAAGCCTCACTATGCTACAGACGCATAATACTTGACAATGCTTTCCTAAAGGATAGGACAGGTTACATGTCCTTTCGAGATGCAGTCACACTGCCATGATTACTAGGGCGCGGTCACACCGCCATGATGACGTTCTAACGACGTGCCCTTTTTGAGGCGCGGACACACCGCCATGATGAACTCCGGAAACGTGCCTCTTTTATTAAACCAATGAGGTCAGATATCCGGTTTTGTTGAACACGTCCCATTCCGTGCCAACTCAGCTAAATATGACCGTTGTTATCAGTCCATGTCCGGCCCTGCTGTGCACGTCCCATTATTTCATCTATAGGGAGTAAACGCTACACATACATGCTACTAAATCGAGGTACTACTGCGTGTGAATACTTCTACACGTCTTAAATCAAGGCATGCGATTTTTCCTACATGCCTGCGTGCGATTGCTCCGTACACGTCTTAAGTCAAGGCATGCGATTACTCCGTACATGCCTGCGTGCGATTACTCCATACACGTCTTATGTCAAGGCATGCGATTACTCTGTACATGCCTACGTGCGATTACTCCGTACACGTCTTATGTCAAGGCATGCGATTACTCCGTACATGCCTGCGTGCGATTACTCCGTACACGTCTGCGTGCGATTACTCCGTACACGTCTTATGTCAAGGCATGCGATTACTCCGTACATGCCTGCGTGCGATTACTCCGTACACGTCTTATGTCAAGGCATGCGATTACTCCGTACATGCCTGCGTGCGATTACTCCGTACACGTCTTATGTCAAGGCATGCGATTACTCCGTACATGCCTGCGTGCGATTACTCCGTACACGTCTTATGTCAAGGCATGCGATTACTCCGTACATGCCTGCGTGCGATTACTCCGTACACGTCTTAAGTCAAGGCATGCGATTACTCCGTACATGCCTGCGTGCGATTACTCCGTACACGTCTTCGGGTCAATTGTTCGACCTTGTTGTGCACGTCTCATACCGTGTCAACTCGATTAAACAAGACCATTGTCGTCAGTCCATGGTCAGCCTTACTGCACACGTCCCATACCGTGTCAGTTCAGCTAACTAAGGACTTAAACCCTAAGGTCCAATAGTAATTCGATCTATGGATCTTGATTTACAATCCTCAACTTTTCATCCAATAACCACCAAATAACCAAGCAAGTCTCCAACTTGCTCTCCCGAAGAGTGCAATTTAACCTTATCACTCCAAGCTCTATCCCAGGCTTAACCTTCCAATAATTGATCTCATCATGTCACCAATTTTCATACCAATTGTTCTTATCATCCCCATCATTAATTACTCAACTCCCAAAATCACATACCATGGTCTCAAACTCCTAACTAATTATCCTCAATAATATTTTTCATCCTTATCACTCCATGAACCCAGTCTTCCATAGGTTCTAACCTAAGCTCTGATACCAACGCTGTCAGGCCCCGCCACGCCCTTGGCACGCGACGGTTCCCGATTTCTTTCTCCTCTGGCCAATCAGTTATCGCGACGTCCCAAGCAAGTCGCAGGCCTTCCCCAAACATCAGAATCACAATGCTATGCGGAAGCGATATAAATATCAACACTTATAACCGTTCGAACCACACCTCAATATTTACAAACACCAGTTCAGGAACAATACACAGTCAACTCTAAACAACCTCAATACAAGCCTAGGAGGGTTTCACAACTCGTATTACTTCTTCCCCTACTGATCCCATCTCGATCTACTCTTGCTCGATTGGCTCCTCCTTTGGCTCCAGCCTTGGCTCCTGCAATGAACCTGTGGTGGGGTGAGATACGGGAATATCTCAGTGAGTGATCCTTAACCCAAAACTAGGCATACCACTGCCCTAGGGTCCCTATCGTCCGTTCCCACCATCAATGATCATCTCAATTTCCCTTCCATTGTTCGACCCTCGCCTAGAGTTAAACTGTTCTAACCCTTCCAACAAAACCCGAAACTCTCTAGTTCTTTTCCTCTATTTTCTATCTATGAGTCAACCGGCTCGTGACCGGGACTTGGCACTAAGCCCAACAAACCAGTCAGTCACGATCTTCGTATGTTACACAATCAAATAAATACATAAATAAATAAATAATAAGACCGTTCACGACCGGTCTACACCTTAACTCAGCCCATCCGGCTCATTGCAAATTTGCAATTCAATCATTTCCTCGATTTCCCTTAACCATCGATCGGCTCATCGATCGCCCCTCTATCCATTCCAGTGCCAACTCCATGGCCTGATTGGTTGATACAATACCAACCTTAACCATTCAATTCTCTAAACAAGCCCATGCCAAAGTCCATGGCACGCCATTTCGATCCACCATTCGCACCATTCGATTTATTCGTAAGGAAATAAATTACAAATAAAATAATTAACAACCATAATTAATAAATAAATTGCGATTTAAAGGAATAAAGAAAGATAATAAAATAAATAAATAAATGAATAAATTGCGTGATAATTAAATAATTAAGACCGTTCGTAACCGATCTGTGACCATGATCAAGCCTTCCCGACTCATGGTCAATTTCCACGTTCAATTGCCCCAGTTGATCTTTTGCCATTAAATCGGCTTATTGGCCGTCGCCAAATCCATGGCGTGTCATTATCGTTCGTTTCATCCGCCAAATCCATGGCACTATTCAAGCCATAATTAGGCCTCCCATTTACTCAGTCAACCCTCCAATCAATCAACACCAAATCCATGGCGTCCTAAATCAAGCCACAATTGGCATAATTCGTCAACCGCCAAATCCATGGCACAAGTCAAGCCATAATTAGGCTTCCCATCGACTCAGTCGACCCTCCAATCCATCAACGCCAAATCTATGGCGTCCTAGATCCAGCCACAATTGACCTAAATCATCAATCATCTCGTCTATCAATCCGTTAAGTCGCCAAATCCATGGCACCGTTCGATCGCCAAATTCCAAGGCACAACATATCAAACCATAGTCGGCTCAAGTCATTCCATCAAGCGATCACTAGGGCTCATTTCCCTATTTTCTCGGCTAAAAGCCAAAATCAAAGCGAACCGGGGTCCACGACCTCCTCGGTCAACTTGCGAAGTCGAATTGGCTCAACGCAGTCCTGTCGACACCCAATTTAATCTCATCGACTTCCAATTTAAATTAGGGCATATTTGTCTCATAATCGGCCTAATAAATATCAAAATAAATATAATAATATCCATAAATCCTCAGTAATTTTGTATCGTCGCTTTCGCAGCTCAGCTGCCACCAATAACGGTCTCATTGACCAATGACCTTTGATTGGGCCCCTTGGGCACGTAATCGACCCATCGTAATGCCTAACCCTCGGCATTCTAATCCGAGTTAAAATCAGGTCTCCCATTCATTTAGTCACTCCTCCGATCAAACCTATGTCCAATCCAGGGCATATTAACAACAATTGGTCTAAATTATCCATATAATCGGCTCATTCTAATCGAGCCATTCCATTTCGCCAGTACCGTGTAACCGGCCATAATTGGCCTTATTGTCCGTTTATACCCTCGAAGTATCCCTCGGATTCCATCCACGTCCAATTTGTCCCAATCAATTCTATTAACCTCAGACACAGCGACTAGGGCTCCACGGCCACCTAATCGGTCCAATGATAACACTTAGGGCCCTATGGCCACCTAATCAGTCCAAACATCAACCGACGGGTCCTTAAATACTAGTCACAATTGAACTAAATCATCCAAACACACAATCCAGTCACCCAACTAATCCATCGAGCTCATCCATTCACTCCTATTAGCCTACTAAAGCAATAGCACGCCTAATAGAGGGTTAAAGTCCACTCACCGATTTTTCTCGCGAACCGACGGTCCGCGGCGACGCGATCCTCGTACTTCCGATCGCGCTCGGGCTTGCTGCGACTTTCCAATCGTTGATCCGACACCACGGGAGGGATGGACGAGGTCGGGAGCAGCTTCTGGACACCTCCGGGACCTCCGGCGATCCTCCGGCGAAGCTCCGGCGAGGCTCCGGCGAAGCTCCGGCGAGCCTCCCGAGGCGGCCCTTGGCTGTGGGTGAGTGGCCGAGACCCATGGGTGAGGCGGTGAGGCGAGAGGAGGGCCCGGACAACTCCGACGAAGCCCAAATAGCCCGCCTAAAGCACAAACAGTGCTGGTCGGAGCCGTTTTCCGGCGATCGGGCGGTGGCTCAACCCTTGACGGCGGCCGGGGACGTTCCTTGGTGGTCTTGGAAGGTTGAGGGGCTCATGGGTGGCCGTGGGTGGTGGTGGAATGGCTCCGAGACATGCCGGAGTCGCGCGACCAGCTTACCCAAAAATCGGGTCCAAGGAGCACTAGTTGGTTCGGGACCAAATTCGAGCAAACGGCATAAAATTGGAGAAGGAGACCTATTGGGCTTTGAAGAGGGGACTCATACGATTCTATTGGTGGTGGTGGCGTCGCCTGAGGTGGCCGGAGCGGCGAGTAATCGCTCCTTGAAGTTGCTGGTCGGAATTACGGCGCCATTTGGAGGTAGAAGCGCTTCGGGGTCGATTTCTCCCAAACGGTGTAACTTCAGAGGCCAAGACCGGTGCCGTTGTGATCGTAGGACACCCAGCTATCATTTGGAGGTGGTGGCGAGGGATGGGTCTCACCGGAGGAGGCGCGGCGGCCACGAACAGCTGCTCCGGCTAAAACAGGGGCCATCGACGGTTTGGGTGAAACATTGGCGATTCTAGACGAAATTAATCCCAACCAAAGCCTACATTAGGGTAAAGGGGTACCTAGGAATCCATTGGAAGCAACGGCAAGAGCTAAAGATCGAAGGTTTGGGAGATCTCGCGACTTGAAGCTCCGGCAGCAAATCTGGAAAATAGAGGCGGACCTGTCCGCGAAGGGTTCTTTCGGGGCCTCTCGGCGATGATCTAGGCCGAGACGGAGGTGATGGTTGGGCAGGATGAAAACTAGGTGTCACGAGGAAGCCAACGACACCAACGGCGGCCAAAACGGAGGTCGGAGCAAGAAGTTATCATACCGAGAAGGAGGGCTCGTGACCAGCAGATACGAAGAAGAGAAACGGGAAAAAGAGAGAGTGAGAGAGAGATGTGACCGGTTGTCATCCTTGGGTGCTGCTACACGCCAATGTCAAGTCAACCATGTGGGGGAAAAGAGGGGGAAAAAGGAAGGAGAGAGAGTCAGAGAGAGAGAGAGAGAGAGAGAGGGAGGAAAGAACCAAGTTGGTTCGCGGTTGGACCGGTCCGACCCACGGTTAGGCCGGTCTACGCGAGGTCTGACCGGTTCGTTGACCGGTCAACGGTCAGCGTTGACCCGGTCAACGGTCAACGTTGACCAAAAGTCAACATTTCTAAAATCCTTCCAAAAATGCCCCTAGTCCCAAATTTTACTTCTTTTGGGGCAAAAATGCAATTATCCAAAAGTTAGGGGACCAAAACGAAATTTTCGGAAGTCCGAAATCGCCCGAGACGAATTTTCACAATTTAGTCCAGGGCACTCCCAGGGTCGCCAAACCCCTAATTACACTTGTAAATTCGCTCAATTGGACCTCGAAAGTGGGGCCAAAAGCGGGCTGTGACATAAACACTCACTATGTCCCACTTTTGTCCAATGTGGAACTCCCCAATTCCACTTCTCATTCAGAACTCCAGGGAACATTAAGTCCCCAACAAAGACTGGCTAAGTGGGTAAATAAGCGAGGATAGCAGGATGTAACGCGAAATTAAGAAGTGCAACTCGGGATGCAAACTATTATGATTTGAAAGTCAAGACGATATATGATACGCAGTTGAAACCTTTGCGTTGCCATTTATATGAAGGTTTCCATTCGAGGGAAGTTTACCATCCACTTCGGATGAAAGAACGTAGCTGAAAACCAACGGTTAGACCAATCGATAGGTATATGAATATTCAAAAGCACCATTTGTACATTCCCATTCTCCTGTTACAAGTTTGCCTCTGATTAAGATAGGAAAAGAGTTCTGAAATCCGAGGAGAAGAGCCTAAAGGCGTCGGGAAAGACGGAGAAACCAAATTTTCACTGTACTAAGACTAATATGTCCAGTAAGAGGGGCAAAACGCAGAGTCGAAGAAGTAGCTGTTTGCCGGAGTCTGCCATACAGTCCACATCACACTGCCACCTTGGAATACGAGCTGACAATCTACAGTGGGTGAATGCAGCTCTTTGTCCCACCAGTTGAGCGACTCAGCCAGCATTTGCCCATGCAGGAGGAACACGTGTGGAGCTTAAAGCAGGCATCGCGCGGACATTGATGTCAAGCGGCAGCAAGCGGTATTGGATGTCCAGCTCTCTGAACATCTTGACCATCTCCTCGATTAAGAGGGCTCGCCTCATGAACCTCTCTCCCATGTTCTGGTGGTTCATCCTGTGGCGCAGCCACACGGCAATCCTCACGTTTTTCAGCTCTTCTATATCCTTCATTATGATCATGGGCGAGGAATACCAGTGCTCTTTCTTGCTGTCGATGTAACTGCAATTGGTAGAACAACAAAGAAGCACTCCAGATTATTTCTTGTTTCACTGATTGTTCAATGCAGACAGAACCAAAACAGACTGGCAATATTCAATGGAGCGAGCCCGGAATTCTAACACGGTTATCTACCTAGTTCTAAAACCCAAACACCCGCAATTAATCCTAATTCTTATCGCAGCTTGATTAAAGAGACATTACAGTTCTCCATTTTCCTGGATTGTCATCTACAGCAGCAATCATTCCTTGGCAAAGATGCATCAACAGACAGAAAACTGAACAAAATTCGAGACGTTTTCACGTGCCTGTTTATCTTTTGCTTCATGGCAGCAATCTTCTCTGTAGGAGTAGATATGTGCACACAGAATTCGACCGCGTCTCCCATGTCGGGGCTCCGATAAAAGTTGCCGATGGCCTTCGTAGAAAGAGTGGTGTTTGGGTATATAATCTTTTGATTGTCATACCTCAAAAACACGGTCGTCAAGATATTCATCTCTTCCACAACCATCTAATAGGGCACACCATATGAATGAGGGATTAATAACAGAAGAAACGTGAAGTAGGTACAAGTGAAAGCCAATAGAGCAGTGAATAAACAGTCAGAATGTGATATTGGTATCTACCTGGACTCCATCGATCTCGCACCTATCGCCTACATCAAATGGATGCATCGAGAACAAGAAGACAATCGCCTCGAATATGGTCTTGCAGGTGTTGCCAAAAATAAATGCAACAACAACGAGCTGCGAACTGAGAAAGAGCAGGAGCTTGCTTGTTGCAATTCCCAGGATAAGAAGCCAGATAATTAATATGATGATCCCGACTATGACGTTGACCACCCGATGCAGCTTGTTGACAGCAGTCTTGGTGTCGTTTAAAGTCAAGGCGAGCGCTCTCCTCTCTCTGAAAGCATTGACCTAAAACAATTTAGTTAGCTTGATTAGCCCGAAAGACAAAAAAGTCTAAACAAGCATGTCTAAGGACCTAGTTTTACAGAATTCGACCCACCAGCCAGTTCTTCAGGCAAGACTTGCTGATTCTCTTGTCTTCGTCAGCTCCTTCAAAAAGACTCATCGTCTTCAAGGCTTCATCTTCGCTCATGAACCGCATCAGATCTTCCAAGTAGATAAACCTAGCAACAAGAAAATCGTAACTGATTTGGATACTTTTCATCATATGACCAGATAACATCAACCAAACGTAGTGTGACAGCATATCAGAAATAGATTGGGGAAGCAATTGGCCTCATCCAAGGATTATGTCAAAAACTCGGTCTATCAAGGTGAAGAACTATGGTCTTACTTTGAACCATTCTTAGCCACATTTCGAAAGATCTTCCTGGCTGCAGCTTTGGCTTCATTTTCACTCCTGATCATCGTTTCTGACTCATCCTCATGAGTGGAATCCTGTATCCGCTCATCCAATGTCGAGTGAAATCCGTGCGCCGCGATGTTAATCAATCTTTTCATATTCCAGGCAGACACATTCTTGGGATTCAGCTTGTGCAAGTGATCTATTGTGATCCCTCCCTCGGTCTCTCCCGACAGCCCTCGAGAGAGCTGGATGTTCTTCCTGTGGGGACTTCTCTGAAGCCCGCTGCTCCCAACTGCCGTCCCACTTGTAGTTGGAAAAGCCGCCGCCCTTAGATCTGGCGGCACAGTTGCGCCTGCTTTCTGTAAAGTCTGAAGCTCGGTCACAATGCTCTGCTCCTCTTCCTCCGTCCTCCGAATTTCAATCACAGGAAGACCCGACAACGTCTTAATCACGTACTGATTGAATAGAGACTCCTGGATCCGGTCAAAGTAGGTGCTCACATGGAACGATGACGCCAGCACCTTGATGATCAGTGTTTTGACCAACCACAGGAGAGTCCCAACCACGAAGCATACCAGCACCTTGGTTACATACTTCAAGCTGTTGCTGTTCGTCGCCCTTTCGACCTTCTTGTCGAACAAGACATGCCAAGCAATCAAGACCAGCCCCAACCACAGGCAGTTCTGCACTGCCTTTCGAAGGCCATAGACAAAATATAGAACCCGTTTTCGAAGCAGAAAGTTCCTCTCAATGAAGAACACAACTAATCGAATCATCCACCCAGAAACCAACCTCCCACAAATCAAGACCAAGATCATGACCTCCCACTTCCAGAGTTTGAGCTTCCACACATCTCTACGCTTCAATGCCGGAATTGCAAGAGTACAAACTAAAGCACCAATGATCAAGACCAAACTCACCCACTGCAACAGAGTCATGGCACCGAACCGAGCCTTCTTGAACTCTTCTGGCAGGTCATCTTCCGAGAACAGTTCGTCCTCCTCCTCATCCCCTGCCCTCCCCAACATTCCAGACCGCAGATGGCCTGACCGTGGAACCGGGTCCGATCTCCGGTCGGGCTCCTCCGGCGGGTCCATGAGCCGCGACCGGGTTTTCGTGCGGGACAGGCTTGGTTTCCGCTGGAAAGTCGGGCTCGACGTGCAGTTCACGACCTCTTCTTCTCTGTTACCGAGGAAGTTGCCATCTCGGCCGTGGCTTGGCGAGCCCCTGTGCCGCCTCCGAGGCGCACCTGGCCCAGCCCGTGTCGAGATAGGCAGCTGGAATGACACTTTCGAGCCGTCCTGGCTCTGCCTTGGCGGCTGTGGCGCCGGCGGCGACTCAGCGACCGGGGCCAAGTTCCTCCTGTTGTCACCGCCGCGCAGCTCCTCCATCTCCAGGTCCAAGTCCAGCAACACGTCGCCGGACGCCCGCTGCTCGTGGAGGAACCGCCTGATCAGCTGCGACGGCGGGTCTCCCGACGCCTGCCGATGCAGCGAGCGGCCGACACCCTCCGCAGGAGCTTCCTCCTCGTTCCCCTTCCGGAACTCAACGGTGGGTTCACTCGGCATTCTCGAACCGTCGCTCTTGTCACTCTTTGAATCACCGGGTAAGCCGGGACCTTTGAGGCCGAGCTCGAGGTCAGAGGGGTCGACGTCGGCCTTTCGTTGGCCTAGGATGGGCAAGCTATCTTCGCGGGAGTAGTCTGGTCGGCGAGAGGAAGAAAGAGAAGAAGAAGAAGAAGAAGAAGAAGAGAGGCCTCGCGTGGGCTTGTAGGAGCCGGAGGATTTAAAGGACTTGCGCAGTGACTCCATGGTCAGTGAGGTGGTGATGTAGCTTACGGCTGTCTAGTTAAAGAAAACCATTAAACAAAGCCAAAAAGAGAGAGACCCAGAAACGAGAAACGGAGGGATTGGATGGTTTGGCGCGTTGGATCTGGGATTTGGTAGAATATATGGGCACGGGATTTGATGGTCGGGGACGGGTGTACAGTGAAGGTTGAACTTCGAACCAGGAGACGAATATATATAACGAGAGAGAGAGAGAGAGAGAGAGAGAGAGAGAGAGTGGGTGGACACAGGTGGCGCCGAAACAGAGGTTATGGCAAGGAGGAGGCGGAGGAGGAGCCCTTCGAAAAAGGCAACGAAGGTTTGAACAGAGCAGAGCAGGGCAGAGCGGGGAGTTGTCTCGAAATTCGCTTTCCTTTATTTGCATGGCGGGGTTTCCTATATGCCCTTCTTCTTGGATATTATTACCGCACTGCCACTCTGCTGACATGGGCTATATATGGTTCAAGTCAGATACCGAAGAAGGGAAAAAGGAAAGGTGGAAAGCTAATCACGGAAGGGAAAGAAAACATAGGAAAGTAGAATAAGATATAAGATTTCCACGGCCTCCGGCGGGGGAAATATTTCCTAACAAGAGTATGGATATATCCACAAAATATTTGACTCTTATATGATACTCTCTACCGATATATTTGGCGCAATAATATTTATGCACGATTGCTATAGGATTTGTTAATGCTGGAACGCGGTAGAAAAATTGGCTAAATGGGAATTAGAATTGATATATGAACAAATCATTCTCTCAAATTTGATTATCAAAATCAAAGTGTCAAAAGTGTGAATAGTAATAATATGTCTCTCGAAACGCTAAAACACATTTTATTTGGTGTTAAAATAAGAAATCTAGTCATAATAGGGAATGTAATGATGGTAGAAAATCTAGTTACAATAAAAAAAAACTTAATTAGAATAAGAAACTTAGTCACAATACAAAACTTAAAAATAATAGAAGACCTCAAATAACAATCCTGAAGATGCCACTAGAATAATGAAAATTAACCTAAAACCCACGTAAACGATTCATAAATGCAAAAATACGAGGTCACAAATTTTAAGTGCATCAATTGTGCTATGAAATTTTGTGAATCAAACATTCTAGCATGAATCCACGCAGTACATCGGTCAATGTCACAAAAAGCAAAGGGAAAAAGAACCATTCGATTATAAGTCCTAGAGGAGTAGCTTTGCAGGCTATCAAATAGATAGAGATCATATATTACATCAAATGGTCACGGCCGTCACTAACTATCATTTTACATCGTGAATATCTTATAATATTAACTTTCTTTAGGGAAAAAATTATAAAAAAATCTAAATTATACTCGTTATGACACATTCACAGTAAATTTTTTTCTTTGATACTAAAAACTTTAAACTTGTATCTACGTGACACATTTACCAGTCATCAATGTTTCTTCAAATAGTAAAGAAACAAATCTATATAGGTAGCTATATTGGTTGAAAACTTCTCCTTCATCATCAAGGTCAATGGTTCAAAACTCGCGGTCACTATCCTCTTAAAAAGGGAGCTCATGGTGTTGGAGTATTGTGTTAAGATCAAAAATTATGAAAAGCTTTTTGCTTGTTTCTATTCCAGATGTCTATATCAGGAACTATTTGTACCGCATTCCTAGTCATAATATGTATATTGTGAAGAAGATTATTTTACTTTATTCCTTCTTCTTTTTTCAAGCCAAATTCAAGCGCTGTCAATAGGTCACTATTGTGAGATTGAAATGTCATGGAATGGATAAATCGTTTTCTGCTCTAATAGAAAAAAATCTAAAATTTCACTGGGTACTCTCTCATGAGGTATAGGGGCCCAAACTTTTGATAACATCCGGGCATGAGAGCTCGTGGTGGATTTCTCGGTCATTAAAAAAATATATCTACATAAACAACGGAAAGTAAATTGTGTTGACATGGCATCCACATAACTTAAATAAAATAATAAGAAAAGTGCTTCATTTTTGCGGGAAAGTCATTTGATGAAACATTAACATCATGCAAGTATAGATTTGAAGTTTCTGACATCACAAGAAAAAACTTAGGACAGATATATCCCAATGGAAATAGTTTACGATTTTTAACATGTTGCACAAAACAAAATTCAGAAATAAAAATATGCTGCGACAAACATAATTTGGAGATATTTTCGTAAATTTCTCCCTCATTGACAACGTAAGCTAGGCCTCTGCCCTTCCTATATGGACCTTGATCACCTAACATGAATGGACTCCACATCTGACGATCCAAGCCATTCAAAAGGGAAAGCGGGCCCCCTCTTATACTAAGGGGCAATCCAGGTTAACCGATCTTTTTCCCTTATATTGACGAGGGGAGTGGTGCTGCAATTTTTGTATATTGGGACTCGACAAAAAGAAAGTCCTGACGCGAAGTTTGGCGGCGGCCGTGGACTTTTTGGGAGCAGGTGACGGAGAATATGGTGACATCTGTCGGCAAATCGGTCGAGCTACAGAGAGAGAGAAGAGGGAGCAGACAGACGAGGAGAAAAGGAGAAGAGGGGAGTGCCCGATGAGTTTGTTCTCCAATTAGTGATGACCGGTGGCCGCGTACGCAGGATTGGCCACAGGCGTTGGCGTTTCGCGGCGTGAGGATGCTGAGAGGTCAACCATAGCCAAACTCCTGTGTTGACCCCTGTGTCCTTTGACCATCACCCCATCACTCTCAAGTATCTCATCGTGCTAGGGAAATGGATCCTTGCCGGGGACGTGACAAATCGCAGCCGTCCAATCTAAGTCGGACGGATGCGGTTTTTCAAAAGAATAGAAAAAAAAAATCTCTTATTTAATGGGGGTCATTCGATCTAAAATCAAACGGCCCATGTTTTACGTAATCCCTGGGTCGTCTGACTTCACGTCAAACTATCTGGATTCTCGTGATAATCAACCTTGATTTTCTTTCCCTCCCCTTTCCCTACGCCGAGGCCTCCATCAAGAGTGACCGGCTCTCGCATAAGGCCGGTTCCCATATCGGGTGGGAATCCGATTAGACCGGACCGGACCGAACCTTGTCATCTTCCTAAGTTGATTAGATTCTAAGCTGGATCAGTCCAATTTAGTATTTTGACAAATACATTTTATTTACTTTTTTAAAAGAGAATGAAAAATTAAAGAAAAGACATATCAATCTTGTTCAAACAATTCGATTTTGCATTCGAAATTAGAATTAAGATCGTTTTGAACCGAACAAAATCGGCTAGTTCGATTTATTTCTTAGGGTGGTCCAATCCTAAGCACATCCAGACCTCTATTGTCTCCCCTTCTCTTTTGCATACAAAGCTCACTCCTTAAACATCATCAGGGTCGAAGATGGTTAGGTCCATGTAGCTGAGCTACGTAGGCCAGCAAAAGAGTAGGCACATATTGTGTGTATACTGTAAACCTCGGAAAAGAAGACTCCAAATTTTATATCTAAAACATTTATGAGGAAATTATATAAAAAAATTCACTGTAAAATTACCATTTTGCCAATCCTTCATCTACATGCTTAGGTTAATTCTCTCATTCAACTTAGAGCTCACAAGAGTTTTGAAGATTATGCGGTGACGGATTATTTCGATTTCCTTTTCGATGTAGAGAGATTCTACGAGGAATAAAAGTGTGCTCCTTGCAACTTAGTGACGATCCTTCTTCATAACTTATTATCGCAAACAATAATATTCATAAATTTCGCCGAAAATCTAGACCCAAAATTTGTTTTCATTTTTTTCTCATGATGATTGTCAGACTAATTTTAGCTATAAATATATATGAGCCATCAACTGTCATTTTCTCCTACGAATTCATCAAATGTTTCCCCTTCTAGATAGACGACTATCCTAAAGACAACAAGTTTTATTTTTGCTCCATCTCGCTTCTCAAATCTACCAGCCAAACAAAGAAGAGTCGTGATCATGGCACTTTCTCAGTCACGCACACTCGATGATTGATTAGTTGCAAAGAATGTCCAGTTTCGAGGTATGGAGGAGCAAAAGCGACGGACTCCGCGGAGGGGCCGGAAGCAATTAAAGCATGTGGTATCCAGGGAACTCTCGATCGGAAGATCTCATGGTGCTCTACATAAAGAGGCGCTCGACAAAACTATCACCTATGAATACACGTCGCCGATGGAACAACATACGAAGGGGAATTGCAAGACGGGTAGGAAAATAAAAGGTCTTAAGTGATAAATTACTGCACCGCCAATCGATAATGATATGCAAAGGAGAAGCATGGACATACCGAGTGTTCCTTTCGGCTACTGGAACTGTACAGATCTTATATGCAGAAAAAAATGTAGATATAAAGCCGGGTAAGCAGTCATGGTCCTTGCTTCTGCGGTTCAATGATGTCCTCTCCGGAGGACGGACAGGAATTTACCGGGCTTCTCCTTGCGCCGATCATCCCCCTCTTCCGCAACCTGTTTCGTGTACGTCGTCTCAAATGTCAAGCTGACGTGAATTTGATACGGCTCTCAAGCAGCCGAGATTAGCAAAAGGAAAGCAAATCAAAACCAAAAGTAGAAAAATGGCAAATCTACAAAAGTCCGACGGTGGAAAAGACTGTAAAGAACCCAGTTTGCTACCAGAATAAGGGGAAAGAAATCCCGTCAGTGGGAATAAGGAGCGGAAGCACAAAGGGAGGGATAGGGGTGCTTTTTTTAGTCCAATTGCACTACTGCAAATGGTTTATTCAAAGGGAAGATTTTCACGGACATGGAATGGGCTCGCGTGTGCAACGATGACTCACCTCCTTTGCCATTTGCTGCAGGATTGTGATTATATCGACAAAGTCGGGTCTCATCTTTGCATCCCCCTGCCAGCACCTCTGCAATAGCTCACCAAGCTTTGGGTGAGTGTGTTTCGGGATGGTAGGCCGGAGTCCCTGAAACAATGTCGAATTAAACATGATCTCATCATGTTTTCTGGAAGATTTACAATATCCCATTTCTACAAACGCATTTAAAAGCAAAGTTGATAGTACCACTTGGCTTGTATTGGATTTGATACGATTCTAGGTGGGTCTTTTTTTTGGCTTTCCTTTGGGGTTAAGGAGCAAAAAGTGATCAGTCCTCTAGTCAGTCGCAATTTATATATTTTCCCTTTTGTCATGGTGATCCATCAGTTTCGCAATGAATTGCAGTTTAGTCCATAAATGCAGTACTTCAATTCTACCACATTCTTTTTCTTTTTTATTGCCATATCTCTGTTACTCGTATAAGACCATATTTCTGAAGTTGCACTGACGTGAGACCTTTCTATCATTAAAAAAAAAAAAGCACCATGGCTTAACAACGAAAAGGAAAGAGTAACAAAACACGATGGGGACATCAGATTCCGAACGATCGACAGGACAGTAAAGCTGCAACTTTCCAAACGCATGACAATTTTATTATGGTTTGCGATAAAATGTACGATGCCCACTAGTGAATTTCATTAGATAAAAACAGTAAACAAGAATAAGACATGAAAATTTCTTGTAGAAGAGCTAAACTTAATGATTCAAGATATGAGGATCGAAGTGTTTTTTTTTTCTTTCACCCTGTTGTTGGATATTTGGCTGGACAGAAGCATAGTCCTTAGGACTATCAAGATCAGAATTTTGTACATACCTTCTGAACCACTCCAACAGCTGCTTGTAACGGAGTCAAGTACTCGTATGGAAGCTGAGGTGAAAGGCATTAAAACTGCATGACTAAGGAAATAAAAAAGGCGAATGTGCAATAAGCAATTATTTCTGTCAGAAATTTACCTTTCCAGTGAGTAACTCCCATAATACAACACCGAAACTGAAAACATCGGCCTTGTGATCATATGGCTTGTGTTCAATGACCTTAAAAGGCAATGGCATTAACTCAAATTGTAAGTATCATTGAAACAGAAAAAGACAACCACAGTATCATTGACTAAGAAAAATGAGATTGAAGAGGCAGAGGAACATGGCAAATTTTCGTGATAGGCTATTCCTTGTATGCCTTTTAACTCTATTATGATTTGACAAGAGACTCAGCTCATAGCACTAACATGAGGAACAAGAAAGGAAGATGAAATCACTGCACATTTAAACAAGCAACTCTACAACAACCGTTCTTACAAATACGACAACCCAGCTAGTAAAAGACTAGAATTACTTATGGGTGTAAGCAATAAGTAAATTCTAGAATCCTATATTTCTTCTTGTTCTTAATTCCATTTCCCTTGGATTAAATCAAGAGATCTCTTGATGGCAGGTCCATCAGAATTACTGGACAAAAAAACCGATAATGTCTTTTGAATACTACAAGTCAAGACTTCCAACAAAACAAGCATCAAATTAAAGTGAAGTTCACCATAATTATAATGTCATGGTGAGGTGGTGCCACTTCTCAAGATGATTAATCACAAGGTTGTTTATTAGCCCAAAAATGGCCAAGGAGTAATCCCGACATATAAAAGAAGCCAAGTAGTGGCAGCTACCAGCCTCGGTAGGATAACTAGATATTGCTTACATTCATGTAAAAAGATCAATTATGAAAAGAACTAAGTTATCAGAATGGAAGTACCTCTGGGGCCATCCATCTATATGTTCCGGTTTCAGCAGTCATAACTCCTGATTGAGCTTTCACTCTTGCAACTCCAAAATCTGCAACCTTAAAAACCTGCAAGACAAAGGTGATATAAGTTTCGTGACAACAAAGAAACATTCCTACAGAGAGGAGATGATTTTACCAAATAGCAAGTAAATAATAAGACACAGCATAAAAAAGCACTGTCTAGCCTCTCTTATCTCTAAAACAAGCATCCTGGCAACCTGGAAGGCTACAACAAAAGCAGAGCAGTATTTCGAGTCCTACGTTTTTAGTCTGAAAGCAGAAATTTATTTCCTAATTTTTCTTCAAAAGACACTCTCTCCATGGTGCTATCCTTGCACATTATCTAAAGTAAGTGAAGTAAGTGCTCACTGGAATTTATTTCATACAAGAGTACCATATCAGGAAATCAGATGTGTTTCTCACACTGCTAATGCAAGCCACTGAGCTTATCTTAGGAAAAAGCACATTATGCAGAGTGGAACACAGAATGCAACTGAACATGTTAGCCAGACAAGAAATTGAGATGAAAAATAGAACCAATTGAAGCACTTGTTGAAAGTATCCATGTGAAAATTACAGAACAACTTGAGAAAGCCTATCATGATGTTTGATGTCATCTACATATAAATCACCTTGTATTAGATAGCAAAACATATATAGATGAAGGCACTGCTAAAAATTTTAGGGAGAGAAGAAACTTACTTCATTCTCATCCATCAATAAATTGGCAGCCTTCAAATCTCTGTGAATAATGTTATTCTGATGCAAGTAATGCATTCCTTTTGCGACATCAATAGCTACTTTAAGCAACATAGGAAGCTTAAAGACACCTCTCTGCTTATGCAGATAGTCATACACACTTCCACCTGACATGAATTCTGGGGAAAGAACAAACAAAGAGCAAGTCAAAATTTGGAGGACAACTGAGCCTCAAATTCTTTATTTAATGAAACAAAAGATAATTACTTCAAATTCACGAAACCAAAAACAAAGTGTCACATAAGAACACATAAAATAAGTTCATATATCTATTACCAATGCAATGAATTTACCTGTCACAATATACAAGTTCGGAGGCTTGGTACATGCTCCAATAAATTGTACAACATTCTTGTGTCGAACTTTCCTGCATTTCAAGAACTTTGTGATAAAGGGAAAAAGGCAGCTGTCCACTCTCCACGCCTCCTCTCTGCCCAAATGCATGACAATGACCTTTTTCTCTTTCTACTTTTGGTTTTCTGTCTGTTTATTCTTTCATTTTTTTTCCCGGGGGGGGCGGCGGTGGTGATAAATTGGAGAAAACCAAAGGATGTTAAAAAAATGGAATCTCTTCATTAAATAGTATTCTCCGTGCAAAATGTGAAAGGATGTGTGATTAACCCACCGCGGAGCTTAAATTAATGATTCAAATGCAGTTTGGAAAGGCGTCTGGATCATCATAATTGGCCCACAAAAGATTGCAGTATGAGGAACACTTAGAAGAAAAAATTCCAAAAGGAACATTCAACTGGAAGTGAAAACAACAAATAATTTGACAAACCTCATAATAAAAACTTCCTGTGCAAACTCGCTTTGCAACTCTTCATTTAGACGCTCAGGCTTGAGGACCTTAATGGCCACATCCTGGCTGCAGTAAGTGCCTTTGTACCTGCAAATGAAATAATTAAGGAAACTCCAGTGCTTGTAACTGGAAAAAAAAAATACCGATAGAAAAAGATAACTCCAGCAGCATTGGATATGTATCAACACTCAAAAGCACAATAGACTTACAAGTCACCATAAGATCCCGATGCAACCTTTTTCTCGAACTTCAAATTATTTAAGTCTATCTCCCAAACATCGATTCCATCATTTGGAATTGACAAGGGATCATGCTCCTTCTTTATTCCTGTTTGCTCCACATTGCTGAGGTGAAATGATGCATGAGACTTTGTCTGAGCATGCACCTGTCAAAGAACCATCAGCTCAGCAGATAACACAATAAGATGAAAATTGACAACAATACTATAAATAAGTTCCTTCCTTGCAAAGGGTGAAATGAAAATAACGAAATCAATGCCCCCTTCCAATGAAACAGAGACTTGAGGGTTTCAAGATTCGAAAGAACTTTGAAACCACCAGAGCTGATATTTGCAGTATGCAAACTAAGTTTTTTGACATGGCACAGATTCTAGAGATGGTTTCCATGGCCTTCTTAATAAATGGAGAAGATTTTTCTTACTACACCAGGCCATAGTTATTGCCTGGTGCCTAGATGGATCTGTTATGTGCTGATATTGCAAAAACAATCAGTACTAATTTGAGGCCTAATTTTCACTGAACTTTGCTTGTTAGAAAAAGGGAAAAGAAAACAACGTAAGATTCAAGTACTTTCCAACCAAAGAGACATTCTTATCTCAAACAAATGGTCTATTAACTGTGAAGTGGGAAGGGCAGAGCTCAAATTGAGGAAACTTATGGACATGCAAATCTTATTCTTAAATTCGAAATAATGGCCTACTGGATTGACTTTTCTTTGTACTAATTCAGATTATGCTAGCCATTATCAATAAGTAAAAATCCCAAGAGGATATTGAACAATGCGCTTCAAGTTTTTGGGAAAACATGTGCAGATTTGATAATCATTTAAGCCGGTGGAATACTAGTGGCTAAGTACCTCAGACTTGAAAGTTTCCTTCTCCAAAGCAATTCTGAGCTGGTCTGTTTCCTGAAATTTTCATAACCAATGGCTTCAGTACATCCTTTAGAGGAAGAAGAAAAAAAGGAAGTAAACCAGAGTGAGGACATTATATCATGCAAAACTTAATTTTAGCTTCTAACAACTTGCTAATTCATTTTTAAGCATCTAAGAGTAAAGAGAGAAAAAAATTGAAGTCAGTGAATAATGTGATGCTTTAACAGAACCATGCGATTGATAAGAATAGTGAGTGCAATAGGACTTTAATGAGTTATCCCAGCAGATTCAGCTGAAGCAAGAAAGAGTACCTCATAAGGCCAGCCATCAACCACAAAGACATCTAAAGAGTAACCATCTATTGTAGAAAACACATGTGCTTCTTGAATGTTCAGACCCACATCAGCAAGTAATGAAGTCAGCTGCAAATTCATACGAGAGCTAATAACATGAGAAAATTGTTTATCTTCTAAGTAATTAGGAAAGAGATCTAGCATGCCCATGCACAACTATAAATCAAATCTAGGCATTACTGAGTTTAACATTATTCAGATTTTCACTTATTACCTCATAATCAAGGATTCAACTATTGAGCACTTAGAAGAGTTGAATGCTAACAGGAAAGAGTGACAATTGGATGGCTTTCTTTGTTCCCATTGATAATGTATAAACTAAAATACCCTATACGACTCAATACTTTTCGGTAAGAGAGATGTGCAGGAACTTTTGAATTTGCAGGGTATCGTTTCATACTTTGAAGTTTTATCAGGTCCAGAGATAAGCTGCACTCAATCAACATGGTGATGGTACCAATTGGCCACATCTTAGTAGATGTTTTGCTATATAAACTAGGACCTTTTCCTAAGAATACTTTGGGGCTTCCTTTGGGCACTAAATTGAAGGAGAAGCCCTATGGAAACACATAATCAAAGGTTCTTGCGAAGACTTGCGGTTTTAGAACAGCATTACCTTTCAGAGGGTCGATGACTTGCACTCGTTAAAAGTACAATAATGAACCTCCCTATTTACTACATTTCTCTTTATTCTACATCTAGTTAAGATGCTAGAAAATTAGAAAGCATCCAAAAGAGGTTCCTCTGGGGCTACCCATAAATTATTTGAAATATAACTGAAAGTTGGTGGTCTAACCTAGTCATGGGGAAAGGGGGAACTGGGGGGAAGGTACATGGGGTGAGATCCCTTCAACCTAAAACAAAACTCTTCTAGCAGCATTCTTTATCCAACAAATGATGTTTTTGGAGTCTTTGTAGCAACATGATTCAATACTTGTCACAACAAATAGATAATCAGTGTGCAAAGAGGGAATATCGAGATGAGCTCTTGGAGGTGGACCTATAAAGATTGGGAGGACCTTTAAGCATTGAACAAGTTCTCTTGAAAGAACAAATGGTGCAGAGTTCAATATTGAATGGCTTCATTTCATGACAATTTTGGTTATCAAGACAAAAAAAATTCTGTGACGAAGGAAAAGACTAGAAGAGCAAATGGAAGGTTGGTATGGCACATTGAGTTCTACAGCAAAACTCAAGATTGGGAGGTCTAACTTTTTCGTAACTGTTTGGCATGCTTTATGCCTTTCAGGGTTTTCAAAGGGAAAGAGGAGGTGCTATGGCAGCAAAGTAGGGTGGGATCTTCAATTTTATATCAGCCTATAAAAGCTATTTTGTGCACCCAACTGAAGTTGGGAGTCTTTCTTTTCCGAAGAAAATTAGCGGGATGACTAAAGCATGTGCGCAAGTAAGTTATCTAATGTGTGGGTGCATGCTTGGGAGAGAACTCAAACTAACAAAAGAATCCTAAGAAGTTAAGATATATTGAATTATGCTCATTCAATTCAAGCCAAGCAAGCATGTCCACAACAGGCAAATCAATGAAATTTCCAAAGTAAAGTTTAAAATTTATCTTAACCCTTATACTCTGTAATGCACAATCCCATGTAAGGGGGCTGGGGTTTCAAAGAGAACTATACAGTACCTGACTGAGAAGCTTTGGTTTATCTTCACTTGAAAAAGTTATTTCATGCATGGGTCTGCATGAAATATACACAATATAAGTAAGGCTCAAAATAAACCACCTTCATGCCCCCGGTCGGCACCAAAAAAAAAAAAAAAACAGAACACTTCTCAAGGAGTAGGGAAGACACTTTGGGGTAAGTGAAACCGAAATCTGAAAGTCAAAGTTGAGAAGAGCATGCTGTCAGATGATCCAAATCACACGAATTGCATAAACCCACAAATTAGAAGAAATGAAATCAATACCAGCAAAAGTGTAATTAACTGCAGGTAACTAAAGGCATAAAAAGGACTCCTGATGGCATTGCACCGAAACTAAAGAGAAATCTCTAGCTAACAATATCTCATAATCAAATTATCACATTTATTAAACTAACAGTCAATCCTTGATTGTGATTTGTGATTATGGTGACTACACGTAGCCTTTAGGCAATACTAAATTGCATTTAAAAGGCATTCTTCGGAAAATTAGAACTAGTGAATTTGAGTTTAAAAAGATTACCGAGAAAAATGGGCATTGGCGTGAACAGAGTCATCTCCATCCTTTCTAAGAAATTCACTATCTGCTAAAGCAAGCGACTCAAGATTTGGTGATGATCCAAATGCTGGTGGAGGATGTATGCTGACAAAGGAGCAGAAAACCAGATCCTCATCATCATGTGTGTACAATCCCAAAACATGAAAAACTGCAGACAGTTATCGACTGATTAACAGTCATCATAAGTCTTTTATGAGCGCCACAATATTTCGCAGTGAGATGCATACCTTAGCCTGCTGGAGTGATATGTCGAACTCACATCTTCACTTTTAATAGGAGAACCTGAATGAACAGAATCAGTTGTGTGCAATTCATATGTGGGAGGAACCTGGAAAAGAGAAAATTCAACTGAATATATATGTGCAGCAGATTTATTAAGGTATAAACACTGTGTATAATCTACTAAATTGATCCAGTAATTTTCAAATAAGGGATACAATACATATTCGGGCATATGTTGATATAAGGACAGACTTTAAAAGACTAAATGGTGAATGCCTAAGAGCAAAAGGAAAAATGTGAACTTAGTTTTAATACTTGAAACACCCAAAGGAGTGCTTCCAGCAAACGAGCAACTTAACCCAATATACCCTCACAGCAGACATAGGCCTTTCACAAATACGCAACCTGTACAAAGCTGTAGAACAAATTCTTCCCTTAACAGCACAGCTTGTGGCCTGCAATTTAATCTAATTCTCTGACTATCTATCGAGGAATCTGGAATGAACATAGAGAAAAATCGACACAGTTGTTATCGTTTAAAAGATATTACTCAATAATCCTTGATTATCATCGTCCACTTTTCTCTCAGCCAATAGATTAACTTGTGAAACGAGGTCAACTTGCCCTCTATCCCAGTTCCAGAATCATAGAAACAGGCGAGCAAGACTACGAAGATGCTGAATTCGGAAGGTGGTTCGTCTATAACTCTATTTGAAGTCTAGCCCGCAGATTTAAGGACAAGAGGATAAATAGAGAAAAGAAGCCATCCTTACTGAGAATGGGACAATGATAATTTGAAGAGTCGGCGGTAATATAGCGAACAGTTGCGCTTAGAAAGAAAAATCAAGTTTGTGCACCCAAAAAGGGAAAAGAAAAACATAAAATAAAGCCACTTTACTTAACCAGGAAAAGACAACATAGGATGACCCTTGAAAGGAAGCAATGGGCAGACGAAAAGTTGACAAGCCAGAGCATGTCTAGCGGACGCAGAAACCGTCCACGGATTCAAAAGACCCACATGGGCGCACGCTAATATGCTGCTACAGTGCAATTCGAAAATAATATTCAGAAGAGAAGGCCTTATCCTTTTCACCGATCAATCAAAAACAGAGATTTCGAGAAAGCCGCAAATCACCTGTACAAGGCGAACATCAATTACGGGTCGGTTAGTCCGGTCGCAAGCCAATTGAAGCAGTCTCTTGTGCAGAAGCACATCCTCGGCCCTCTCCACATTCACGTCCGAAGCGTACCTGAAATGCACTGAAGACGTTAGGAAGCGATGACAAGCGCGATGTCATCTATTAACCTTCAGTCAACACGAATGAGACGTTGAAGGCGTGCGAAGAACCGAAAAAGAATTTCATTTTCCGGGCATCGTGATCAGAAGTTGAAGAAACTAATGAGCATGCGGCCTCGACGAACTCAATGTCATGACGAATTCTACGTCAAAGACATGGATTAGGAAAACGCAAAAGACGAGAATAATAACGCGATAAAAGCCCTCCGCTTTGCATCACACATTCCGGCGAAGAAATCAGGATGAAAGGTAGAAACAAATGCCGAAATCGCGAGCGAGCACGGCGCGCAAACCCCAGTCACCTGCGAAGGCGGGAGCCTCGATGGACATCGGAGTTTTCGATCGAACGGGCTGGAGTCGACGAGCAGGCGCGAAGGAGACGGAAGCGAGACTCGCGAGAGCTAAGGGCTTACCGAGTGGGAAGGCGAGCGAAGTGAGACCAGAGCTCGTCGTCGAAGCCGGGCCGCGCGGCCTCCTCGTGGCTGGAGCGCCTGAGCCGACCCAGGATCTCGTTGTAGACGTCACGCTTCTTCCGCGAAGGAGACGTGGCGTCCGACGCCCGGCTCAAGCAGCTCGCGCTGCCCTCCATCACCACCATTGAAGCGCAGGCGAGAGAGAGAGAGAGAGAGAGAGAGAGAGAGAAAGGCGAAGATGAGCGAGAGATGAAGATCGAGGAGGAGGAGGAGGTCGATCGGCGTTGATATGCCTTCGTCGAGTAAGACTCGGATGGAGATATTTATACATGAACAGGTGACGGCAGAGTGCTTATATTTTATTTTTTTGTCAAATATGATCGCCTTCGGCTTCTATGATTTTTTAATATCTGCGATTTGGATAGGTCTTCGAAAATACACACATATTTATATATTTTAATTTCTGAAAGGAAAATAACGTATTATATAAAAATATCGTTAAGATAATTATCGTCTCTATTATGTATAATTAAAGCTACGGTTAAGGAGGGTGTTCGCACTTTATCTATCACATAGTATTTAATGTGATTGCCAATCGATGTGGCTTCTCATAACTTTGCCCAACTTAGCTCACTATCGACCCTTAAAATTTTAGCATATTAATCAAGACGTTATCATTTACCTAAGGTTGGCTTGAATTTTTAAGAGTTTCCTCAATACGAAAATTATATCGAGCATTATAAAATAGTTTAGGAGTTTAGCCGAACTAATTAATTAGTGATGATACTTCATACAATACTAGAGTACAAACCTAATTGAGCAAACTAAAATCCAAAAATGATATAATACATTGGACAATAGACCAATGAAAATTGCTTTGTAACCATAATAATAAATGGTTTTAAGAGCAGGTTCTGCAATTTCGTGAGTCTTGAAGAAATTATCAAGCCAAATTAAGTTGATGATGTAAAACATTCATCCCAAAAAAAGTGGTACTATTTCATCTCAACTCACGCAGCCATGCAGTGAGCACAGAGCGAACTATTCTTTCGCCAATTATTAAAGAATTTAAATGCATAAATTGTCAAATATATCATTTACCCAAAAATTTTATTTATTTTTAAGCTGAAGAGGAAAAAAAATCAATTGTTTTATTGTTAACCAGCGTATACAATTTGATTTTATGAGTGAACTCAATAGCCAAAAGAATATAAACCAAACGAGATAATTGTAATAGTGCTTGGACATTTTAATGGTAATGGATTTAACCAACACATCCTTTCAATCAATGAAGATGGTTGGTGAGTTCATGAGGAAGATGAGGAGTACAGACGACAATCTCTATCCGAGGAAAGTAGATGAAAAGTGTGTTTGAGATGCCCCCTTTTTGCAATTTGTGTGGTTTGAGACATTCACATGTGATATTGATTAATTGATTTTGTAGAAGCATGAACTTGTAGGTATGGTCGTGGCGCTTCCCTTTTTCATAGAAAAAGGTTGAATATCTGACCTTTTAATTAGAGTAAAAGAGAAATAATTTCCACCCCAAAAGAAAATTAGATAAAAAATCGAGAATAGTAAGACTTTCCCTTTTATCAATATTATTAGACCACAAGAGTGATTTATACCGGGGGTGAGCAATCGGGTCTATCCTAGGGGTGTGCAACAGGACCAGACAAACCCTGTTCCCGAACTGACCCATCTTGAAAACAGGGTCGGGAACAGTTCGAGAACAGGATCCAATACAAACAGGATTTGGTACAAGGTCTAAAAAAAGGGGAAATGGTTAAAATAGAGTCGAGTACAGGATCCAGGTCTGGAACCTACCCTGAGCCTTGGACCATGAACTTGATCATTATAAAATAAACTTTATTTAGTAAAAACTCCGATTTTGTAAGTAAATAACCTTTATTAAATTATAAATTTTGTATATGTCTCTGAAACATGGTTTCTTGTTGATGTTTCTTTATACATAAATTTTGATTTTTGTTAGAGATTTTGAACCATGTGGATTGGTTCGCTTAATTTCACTTTTGGATGATGAGTTATATTGATTTCACTTTTAGAGAACTTATATTTGCGCTGTAAATTTGTTTACCATTTTAGACAAATAAAAAGCTTTATGTAGTATTGTGGAAATTTTAGATCTATGTTTGTTACTAATGTATATGTAATATTATGATTTTTGATTTACCCTATGATTTTGTTTATGGTAATTTGCTTTGTGGATCCTTAGTTTTTTGTTTAATCAAAGAGTTTACTTATTTATTAATTACAAGTGCTTAATTTTTCAATATAAATTATATGAATTATGTTATCTTATCGCGTATTAATATAAAATTTGAAGTCATCTATGATGGGCAAAATATGTTCCAATATAAACAGGGTTAACCCTGTTCTCAGATCTGAAAAACAGTGTGGGTAGGGTACAGGGTAAAAAAAGAACCGATTATAACAAGGTTGGGATCATGGTCTAAGTTTGGAACCTATCCACCCTATTTTTGCTCACCCCTAGTCTATCCAACTTGATAATCGAACCTAATCGATCTTACTTGACCTATTCCAAGCCGATTCACAAAGGGACATGAATAGTTTTCTAGGTGAAATAATTGAGGAACCAGCATCGATACATTCTCTTCCTGATTCTATATCATTAACCTTTGATTCTACTCGAGAACCGACTTTAGAATTGATTTTTACCCTTTGTGTTTTAGTTATTTTGTTTTTCAAAAAAAAAAGATAGATATGTTGGAAATGGGTTTCCAGAAATTCATCAATATCTATCAAGAAAGATAGGGTTCAATATCTATCGAGAAAGATAGGGTGATTTAATACGTGCTTTAGATATAATTACGATCGAAATACTGCTATAATTATTAGTGAACTAAATTGAGGACGAGTCTGTGTGCATAGATAAACAAGATTTAGGTGTAGTTGCTCAACTAGGCTCAAATTATTTCCTAAGTGTCTATGTTAGTGGACGTGCCATGCAAATCTTGAGTAGAGGTATATTCCCAGTTTATTCGCTAGCATGATTTATTTAATTGGTTATATGCATGGACCGACTAAGTAATCTTGCTCTTATTATAATATATCCCAATTTGAAGCCCGCCAGTTAAGCACGAAGCGTGCCGTTTTAAACGTGGATTAACCTTTTAAAAAATCACCAAGACCTTGAGAGAAACGACATGGAAATTGTGATCCTAAGTATAATAATTCGCCGTTTGATAATTAAAAAGAATGATCCAAGGAGAATAAATAATCGGTATTTAAAAAATCCAATGAAGGAAGAAGTGGGACATTGTGGTGGGCTGGAAAAGCACTAAGCAGCAGATTCGGTCGGTCTCCGTTTGTTCTGATCACTTTGAAATTCATGACTTTCTTTTTGTTCGGAAATAATAATTCCATGGTCTAATTTTTCTTCATGAAAGATAGAAAATCACACGAAATGTCAAATCGTGCCCAATGTAGTAGTACAAGTATACCATTTTTTTTTTGCATTAACCCTAATTTTTTTTATAACTGATGAATTCACCACAAGCCCATGTGCTAGGATGATACCAAAAGGCCGAGTTTCTATATCTTGGGAGAGGAAGACTAGTACAAGACCCCAACATTATAGTCCATCATTTAAGACGTTAACAATTACAGATTTCGAACCCTCAACCTTGGCAATGAGGGAGAAGCTCTCAACAAACACAGCTACCTATCGTTGGGTATCCAAAATTTTTTGCGACAAGAAAAAAAATCAAAATATATAATATTTATGCCTTTTTTTATTTCAATTTTATTAGAAGATAGATTTGTCGCACAATTATGAGTTCAGAACTTTTTATGACAAAAAGAAAGTTTGTGCCGTTTGTGTTGCAATTAGCAAGTTGAAGGTTTTTTAGTGGCCCAAAAGAATCAAAGGTATTTGGGTCACGGCGGGTATAAATAATTTGTGACTTTTTATGACATTAACTATTTTCAATATAATGAAAAGAAACGTGGAGTAGAAAATCCCGAAAATGGAAATACGCTAAAGTCCATCCGAGGCCAATGATCAAAAGGTCCTCAACCCCGGGGATTGCGAAGGATACATAAAGTCCAGAGTTTATATTATTGTTTAAATCTTTCTTATATTAATCCGAGATGAGATTTTTGGGTTGGATTGGCGGGCATGGCTTTGACGACGACTTGGGGGAAGCGGAAACGCGAGTCCGTCCGGGTGACGTGGCGCCCCGGTGGAGGCGTGGGCGTTGACTTTTTTTAGTATTGGCATCCTCCGGAGAATAAACCCTTGCTTGCGGTTCGCCATTGACCGACCTTTCAACTAATTTTGATAGCAATCCACAGGAAAAAACACAAGCGCGTCACATCTTCATTTATCAAATCTCTTAATTACGTTCCAAAAAAGAATAAACCTTCGTGGGTGCTATGTGAGTATGAATATATAATTTTATTTTCATATTAGTGAAATGATGGATAAAAACGACCAAACATTGGGTAGTTGTGTTGGTAGAGAGTTTCATCCTCAGCAACGAGGTCGGAGATTTGAAACCTGCAGTTAGGGAGCTTTAGTGTTGAAGTCTTGTGCTAATTTCTCTCGAAGTATAGGGGCCCGACTTTTTGGTATCGTCAGGGGATGAGAGACCCGTGATAGATTCATCGGTCATTAAAAAAAAGAAGATAAAAATGACCGGTATAGTTATCTTTCTTGATGTCATTACAGATACTCAATCTATGCCGTGGATTAAAATGGTGGTTACATGGAGGGTCGAGACCAAGGCAAGTAAAAATTACACATTGATGTTACAGGGAGCACGTGGGAAATGAAATCCCTGTGGAGGAAGAGGAAGCCCCAAATCGTTGACTCTGACGCGGATGGTACTAGGAAAAATAGGGGATGACGTGGCGGCGACCCTTCGATGCTGCGAAGGGACAAAGTTTGAGGTAAGGTTTCTGCTGGGGTGGTTTGCTGGCCCACGTTGTGGGGAGCTGCCTGTGTCGGAAGCTGCCCTAGTTGTGCTCGTCCCCATCAAATCCTTTTGCATTATCACGCAATTTCTTTGCAGAAGAGCCTGTTCAATTGGGTCAAAAATAGAAGAAAGAATATAAATGGATAAGGTTGGGGGGGGGGGGGGGGGGATGTATATCGTGCATCATTGGTTTTTTTTTTTTTTTTATGTTTTCCAAATACTAGATAAGAGAGATAATGTAAATTTATTGAAGAGATCTCCCCTGTATTTTATGATTCACGAATACGGGAGTTATGTCTAATACGGTCATCAAACACAGAATTCCAATGACGAGTTCACAAAAGTTGACTACCCGATTGACCCGACTTTGTATATTGCATAGAGATTTTATGCATGTGCAAGTCATATTTGTGACAGAATTTGTAGCTGAAGAGGGTAATTTGTCTGGATTGATTAGAAGTTCCAGGGTGTGATTTTTCGAATAAGGAGCGTTATGAGGCAATTGAAAAAGGGTGAAAACCAGTTTGGGTTACAATTCTGTGATTAGGCTGGTATTTGGTGTGGCCATACAACTAGCCTTGTAAAAATTTGCAGAACTTTATGAAGAATCATTCACAAGTTCGAGGGGGATTTTTCAAGACTCATTAGATCTCAAGTTCTCTTTTTCTCTTAACATTTGGATTATACCCCTAGAACAAGAGACCACAATGACAAAGTTAAAGCCAACAAAGTTAGATCAGGGTCCAAGTAGTATACGGCAATTGGTCATTACTCGATTGGATTTGTATGATTTCTCGGCTACAACTATATGAGGTGTTCTAACGGGCGTAATTATTGTTATGGTGTAGGACAAAATGTAAATATGGATTTAAATCAAGCGAGATTCACACCACACGAAAGTCCAAAAGGAATAAGGAAAGTGGGGGCTGTTGGCAAAGTCAAGCCCTCGAGAATTTCCGTGAATGGAAAGTGAGGACCCAGCCGCCTCTTTCTGGATGTGCATTGATGATGACCAAGACAGTAGGACAAAAATAAGACATGTCCGTCGTATATGGAAACCACTTCCTAGCTAGAGACGTAGAGAAAGTGGGACACTTGCCAAAAATTTCCACGATAGTGCTGCCATGATAGGTCTAGTTTCAGTCCATGGCCACCGCCATCTCTCTCACTCTTGGCTTAAATTGCTATATGGGAATTCTTGATCTCGTGAAGATAAGGGATGGCATTTGGTTTTGTCAAGACAATTTAAGGATAGATCATGACATGAACTGTTTTTCCAACATGGCATAATGAATTCGTCAAAACCCAAATGTCGCATGTTCATTGAATAAGTGCGTTTTTCGTAAAAATTCAAAAATAATTCTTTTCTATCTCTATTTCTTGGACGAGTTTCTACATATAATACGGCATTTGAGAATTGTATAAAATTCCTACTGCTAGAATGGGAAAAAAAAAACAAAAAAGTGTTTTTGTTACAATTTTAAAAAATTTTTGTGACGTGTTTTTTTAGTTTTTAAATATTTTTTTCAATTTTTTGAATTATTTTCTTTTCTTTCTTTTTTCCTCTCATCTTCTTCATCCTCTAGCCAGTCGCCAAGAATGGTGGCTGTCGACTAGCCATAAGAGGAAGAAGAACGGAGAAGAAAAGCAAAAGAAAAAATATGCGTCTATTGTTCCAGAGAAAAAATATATTTTTATTATGTCTTATTTTTGTTCCAAATATACTTCTTAGCCACTAATCTATTTTAGGAAATAAAAAAATTAATTAATGTATATATATGGATTTATGTTCTTCTTTTGTTCTGTAGAAAAATTACCGAAACACTCTTGACCAAAACAATATGTATAATGTGTTAATCCAAATTGAATGCAGCTTAAACAACATTTATGGAGATAAAATATGGATTTTTGTTCATAAAATTTATGTGATTATTCAGACACAACCAAACAATTTTAGACAAAATCAACTAATTTATGAACTTTTTTCTTGATTTTTTTTATGGGAAGATGAACTTTGTAACAGCCCGATTTTTGCCTAATTCGGGATCCAATAATTGCAATTTCGAGTTTTAGTTTGTGGCTTATAAGTCTCGGGAGTCCCTAGGACTAACCCGTGAATTTAATTTTGGACGGTCCCTGAATTTTCTTTAATTGCAAAAAGGACCCCAAACTTTTGGATAATTGCAATTTAGTCCCTAGAAACTCGAGATTGGACAATGGCAATTTAGTAAATTTCTCATCTTATCCCTCTCTCCTCACTTTCCTTATTTCCCTCCAACTACTCAACCCTAGGATCTCGCACAATATCTCCCTCTCTCTCCTGGCAGTTTTCCAACGGGCTACCGCCGACCCCCCGTTGTTGATCCATCAAATTCTCTCTCCTCACTGCGACCCATGACAACCCACGACCACCATTGGAAAGCCAAGAGGTTGCCTTACCTTCCAGGACCAGTCCGCCGCCTCATCTCGCCGTCCAATCGCCGGGATCTCGCCGGAAAGCTGGTTGGGTCGCGCATGAACTCGGATCAGCGAGCAGAGAAGAAATTTGCGAAATTGAGGAGATCTGGAGCTACCCATCCAAAATAGAGGACACCAATGTGTTCCTAAGAGTCTCTAGATCACGTCCAATCCCTTGGTCACAGCTGATTTTGTCCGGAAGGCCATTGAAAATTTCCAGGAAGCTCGGGTGGTCTGTTTCAGGATCCTGTGGATGTTTGCGACTACTACTTTCCATCCCGAGCTCTCCAGCCGTAGCCACCACCTGTGGAAGCTTCCTTAGCCTTCCCTGAGCATAATGCCACCGATCGTGGCCATCAATTCTTCTCCGTTTGGACGAATTTGGCCCCGTCGTGCTGCTGCTCCTCCCAGACCCGAATTTCCGACCAGCCACATTCATGGAGCCGCCCACGGCAGCTCCGGCCACTTCAGCGGCTGCCACCGGTCCCAAAAGGCTCGTGGGTGAGTCCTGATCAAAGCCCAATTGGTCTTGCGCTTCGAAGTTTTCTGGATTTCTCGAATTTGGCCTCGACCCGGTTGAGGCGCGCCTGACCCGGTTTGCTGTTTTTCTGGTTGTGGAACCCTAATCCAATTCCGACGACTTCCGGCTACCTCCGGCCACCTTTCTCGACAGCTGGGACCACCCCACACGTCACTCGACGTCCCCAGCTAGCTTGGTTGCCCTGTGGAGCCGCCACAGCCTTGGAGCTGCCACCAAAGCTTACTGTTTTGGCGAGTCCAGCTGCTGGTCAACGTCATTGACCATTGCTGCCGCTGCCGACCGTCACCACCAGCCCCTTCGTGACGTTCCAGACCTACTAGGACCCCGTAACGTGGGTAGCACGACTTTCCGTGGGCCCGAAGTCAACCGACACTGCTAATTACGCTTAAAGCTTGGACCAAGAGTGAGTTGAGCCCTAACTCTTGATTAGGGTAGTTACCCGCTTTAGTAGTTAATTAACCTAGTTAATTGACTGATTGTGAATTTGGTAAATTTTTAGGTGATTTAGGGGCATAATGGTAATTTTGATAAGTCAAAGGGCTTGTTTGTAATTTGGACTAAGTTAAGGGCAGAAAGGTAGTTTTGGCTAGTCAAGGGGGCAAAAATGTAATTTTGGTAAAGTTAGAGCAGAACGGTAATTTGGACAGTGTTAGGGGCAAAAATGTAATATTGGCAAAGTTAGGGGCAGGACGGTAATTTGGATAGTGTTAGGGGCAAAATGGTAATAGTTGTTAAGCTAGGGGCAGAATGGTAATTTGGGCGGTAATAGGGGCAAAACTGTAGTCTTGGTAAAGAGAAGGGCATAATGGTAATTTTGGACTGTAATAGGGGTAAAACTGTAATTCTGACATAGTTGAGGGTAGAATGGAGATATTAGCAAGGTTAAGGGTAGAATAGTAATTTAAGAATGTTAGAAGGAAATAATTAGAAGGGGATTGGTTATGTTCAGCATGACAGTGTAGTGGACTTAATTGACTTAATAGTTTGATAATTAGAAGTATTTGTTTGGCTTATATCTTGATAGAGTTATGATTTCGATATATTGTAATTTTTGATATTTCGGATATTTGCCGAAATCAATTGACCGGCCAAATGACGGCCAACTAAAGGTGATGACTCCCGTAGTTTGTCGAATGGATTGGATTCGACTAGGGACCCGGGTAAATCCCTAGTTGGTGGGCTCAGGCGGTTGGAATTTTAGAAGTTTCTATATGTATAATTATTTCTTTATTCGTGAATGTGAAAATTGATGAATGTTGTTATTATTAATTTGTGATTATTTAATGACGTGGTTGCATTTGATTATTGTTATTATTTTATAATGCGATTGATTATGACTAAGGGAGAGTGAGGTGTGGTGATTTAATGATGAAACGAGCGAGAAATATGATAATTAGATTAATAAGGGAATTAGGGACCCTAGGGTGAGTGCTCTCCTAATCGGGAATTAGGGTGTAGACTCACTGAGAAATCTCATTGTTGTTGTATAACCATTTTTACAGGTCCAGATCGTAGAGCACCTCCTTGAGAGCCGGATGAGGCCGGTGGCTCACGTTGATGTTGATTATTATTTCCATGTCGTTATGTCGATTTGATAAATGTAGGAGATTCATTCTTAATGGGATTGATGTTTAGTTTTTATTTAGCTGGACTCATTTGTGAGCCTTTATTTGGGCAATGATTTTGTATTTATTTAACTTCGAGTATTATCATGTTATTGGAGGATCGATCAGGAGTTAATTAATAAAATTTTGCTGCGTTGGTTAATTATGTAATTTTATGCTAGAATGTTAATTAATGAGGCGAGGTTACCTGGGAGAATTTTGAGGTGTGACAAACTTCCATTCTAGACAACCTATCTTTGTACCTTATTTGAACAAAACTATGATCGAAGATTAAGCATCCTTTTTTTTTTATATCTTTAGTGATTTTCTTTTAAGTTCTTAATTTCAATTTATAAGCATTATTTCAGTTATAGTTTTTCTTTACTTATTTAGACATTAGGGTATAGTGATCATGCAGAATGCAATTAGTTATAATTGAAGTAGGTTTGGTAAATAATTTAACTAGTTTTTTTACTGTGATTTTTTTTATATTTTTTATGATTAGTGACTATTTACTTATGTGGAAATATTGACAATTTATATGTCTGTTGCATTTCTTAAGTAATAGTTTTAACAATTTTCGTGATTAATCCAACTGTTATGTGATTGATAAGAATTGGAACTTGCCAATTGTTTGTAGTACTGGATGGTAAACTTTTTCAGACCAAAAAAGGGTATAAACGGGATTAGCATGTACATACTTGCTACTGGAATGTTCAATTTAAAGCATCAACCGGACACTAACAACTCACTAGGTGAACCCGTCATCGCAGTCGTACTAGGTGCAATTCTGGGATTCGTATAGGACTGGCAATACTATAGATCAAGGCCCACTCTTCACAGACTAATCAAGATTAACCAAGAATTGAGGATAAATTCGGAAATTGAACCATCACGTTCGACTTGAAAACATAAAGACTGCCAAATTACCACATTTAAGATTATTATGTTTGTGCAAGTATATAAGCTACTCACTTTCAAGGTACTAGCTTAGCCAAATAAGGATGTACTAGTGGGTGGTTTCCCTCCAGGTGATCAAAGTTTGAAAATCGAATTCTGAGCCAACCCATACTTAAAGCTTTTTGGGGTCAGTTTACGGCTTTGACCGACAATATTGCAGTGGGGCCGCTGCAACATTACACTCGATGGGCTCGTGACCCGAACATTCTATACGAGACTCTGAAATCACATGATAACATCCAGATAGCTCGTGCAATGGGCTCTCTTCGGGTCTCACAAATTAATTATCGGTCCCCGTTCTAGGTATGTTGCCACAGAATAGAGAAAGTTCTTGAAGCGATAAAATTAATTCCGATTGTCATTACTATAGGATCTGAACTAATGACAGATCAGTACATTTTCAACCCATTGGAGTTCGTAAATTGAGGCTTTAATTTAGATTTCCTAAGTGATGTCTTCCTTATTAAATGTTTGTCTTGTATTGATTTTCTAAATAATTAAAGTGAAGTGAAGATAAAAGGATAAATGCTTTGATGAACGCATCGAGGGAAGCCCACGTGAGCAGCCTACAGAAAGCCGAATGCACAGTAGTGGGAAATCTAACCCGTTTCATGCTCGCACATGGACAAGAGTAAATTGTATTGTGGTTGATAACAATGTCTTGAATTATATCAAATTGAAAATCTCTTTACATCACCTTTTAATTAATGAGTTCTCCACAATATTTGGGTAGGGGTGTGCATGGTCTAGGGCGGTCCGGTTCCGCCTTAGAACCGGGGACCGGACCGATGGAACCGGTCCCCGATTTTTAGGACCGAGGACCGGACCGACTAATCCTAGGACCGGACCGGACCGGACCGATCAGTCCGGTCCGGTCCTTGGGCGGTCCAATGGAATCGGAAAAAATTCAAAGAGAACTATATACTAAAATAAAAATCGTTTACTTCCATCGGTAAAAACTCATGACTCTTTCAGCCTTGTTGAAGTCGCCTTGCTTCCATAAGTAATAAGTATCAATAGGTCCATTAGACTCCATCTCGTTGTGTCCACTCAAAAATCTAAAAGGAAATATGAACACACGAGACAAAAGTCAATATATGAAGACTGCCGAAGAAGAAAGCTTTGGCGATCACGGGCGCGGGAGCTACTCAGATCTAGAGCGAAGTGTTAAGACATTATGAGACTTTGGACATAGATTTTGGGCTCTAGAATTTTGAAGCTTGGGCTAGGATATAGACTTTGGACTATGGACTCTGGAGTTAGGCTCCCAAGTTACTTTAGCCAAGAGAAATTTGAAGTTTAAATCGATAAGGTCCTAGTGGTCTGGTCCGAGTGGTCCTGCTCTCATGGAACCGTGGACCGGACCACCCGAGAACCGGTTCCATTTTTTAGACCCGTGGACCGGACCACAACTTCGAAGAACCGGACCAACCCGGCCGGTCCGGTCCGGTTCGGGCGGTTCCCAGGTTGGGCAGTACCCGGTGCTCAGCCCTATATTTGGGAATGTACATTTTGCGCAATATGTCCAAGAAATTCTTTTGATTGGATAAGACCCTGCAAGATAAAAGAGAATACATTTTAAGTCTTTGTCCTAATCTTCTTGTTTTGGCCATCGTCATCTCTCGATTTGTACGTGAGAGGAGATGTTCGAATCAATCGAACCTTACTTGGGGAAACAAGTTAACATCCCCCGGGTGATGCGTAAGTCTATTTCTTCCTGCCCAATACCTTTTAATTAATATGAATCAACCGGAAGTGGTTACACATTCTTTTTTATATGTACTAGTAAGAAGCGAGTCTAAAAGCATAAATTTTCATATCATTCTAAATGTTCGTTGTTAATCCATTTTACACTTGTTGATGCTTACAAGTTAATTATTTGTCTTTAACTTTGGGAATTTAATTTCTTTTTATCATGATTGTTGGTTAATATTTTCAGAAGGATTATATTTAATATGTAATTTACACATGCATGTAACAATGGTGAAAAAATTGATGGCCTCATTCTAAAACGTTTTTATGAGAAAAGGTATTGAACTAATTAGGAATGATCAGTTCCCGAGCGGTTCCCTATTATGGAGAACCAGAAACCGGACCGGATAGGGTTGGGCGGTCCGGTCCAATTCTCACTCGGTCCGGTTTGGTTCGGTTCCCGGGCGATTCCTAGTTCCAACTAACACTAAAAAAACCTATTTTAAATCTAAAGAAAACTGCAGTGTAGAACGCTAAAAAAATTGTTCTAAAACTAAAAAAAAAAAAACTGCACGTGCAGTCCAGAAATTGCTCGAGCAATTTCTGCATGTCCAGAAGAGAGCTGGAGGAAAGGAACCGAGGAAGAGGAAGACTAGCGACTCCTGCTCGCACCTCACGTGGTTGCTGGTTGGGCTCTTCGCTCTCTCTTGATTAAAGATTGGACTAATTAGACTCGTGGGCAGTGGGCCAAGTGGATTCAGCTGGATTTCTGGAGTGGATTGGACTTTTGTGTACTGTGTGTGACTGAGTCACAGTGACTCCGTGAGAGAGAGAGAGAGAGAGAGAGAGAGAGAGAGAGAGAGAGAGAGAGAGAGCGAAATTGTGAGGAAAAACAATATTTATAAATTTTTTAAATGAACAGTATTTGTAGGGTTTCGGGTGGGCGGTTCCACCTCCGAAATCAAGAACTGGACTGAAAATTCCTAGTTCCATTTTTTTTGAATCAGGAACCAAACCGCCCGCTTGGAGAACCGCCTGGAACCGACCGATCCGAGTTGTTCCGGGTGGTTTCCAGGCGGGCGGTTCCGCTTGCTCACCCCTAGAACTAATAGGAGCATGCGGCATATTTAAAGTTTACAATAAGTTTCAAATAACTTGAAGCGATATAGCTTATACCTTGGACTCGTCACAATTGTAAAGATATTGCTTTGCAATAGCAATATTAGTTCAACATTAAATTTTGTAAATAGAAACAAAATCACCAGAATGCCCACAAGAATATAAATGTTTTAGCGTGTTTTGATTTTTGTTGCGTAGATTAAATATTAGTTGGTATTGAATTGGTTGATTTACAAAATTAATCAAAATTGCCTTATTTTTCCTTCAGTCAATCCAAACATTTATGATGAAAATTTGAGCTAGTATTACCAAATGTAGCTAGGGTGATTAGATGCCAATCTGATGTTCATTTATATGATCTTTTTGGAAATCATAGGTGACTTTACTTTTTTTCTTTAATGATAATCATTTTTATCATTTTATAATATCAATTCATATGTGAATATGCGCTAACAACTTTTTGTGATGATGGATTATTTTTTCATTGATACTTCACAAGCATTTATTGGGGAAGTTTATTGTGAGAATTGCTTCAAGATTTATCGAGTTCCATGACATACATACTCATTTCCAAGTTCATTGAAAGCCTCGCTGTAATACTAAAATCATAGTTTATTCTTACCAACTACAAAGCAACAGGAATTATCTGCATAAAAAATTAAAGTAATCATATCATTTTTTTTATAATTCATATAATTATATTTGAAAATTTTAAATATATATTTTTTAAAATTACATTAGGGGTCAAACTATTTTTAAGTCATAAGAGTCATCACTAATAAAGCATTTAGCATTTTCCTCTACTAATGGTTTTCTGATGTAAAGTTTCTTTTATTAATTCTGTAATATTCACTTACTTGTGATACATGACACTTTTCTTATATCCACTTACAACATGATATATTTACAGAATATACACAATCCTGTCACAAAACTCTTTTAAATTAATTAATTTCATTAATAAACTATTTGTCTTTATGATAATTCAACAATAGATTTTCCAATGTGCATTTGCATGTAAAATATGTAAATTTGTTAATGTTCATTTGTACATGAAATATGAATCATTATCTTATTGAAATTACGTCTATATCAATTGTTCGTAAATATAAACTATCATTTTGAGCATTGTTTTATCGACATTGTAATGTCATTTATTTGTAAAATTGGGTAAGACGCTTTATCATATACGTATTCATGCGTTATTAAACACACTTTTGTGTTGGAAATTGAGAATAAAAAGGGTGAATGTGAAATTGTTATCAAGAGATAATACTTAGTGGAATGTGGGTTCCACATGTGAAAAATAACTTTGAGTTGTAAGTGGGAAGTGTAGAAGCACTAGTCCCACATAGAATAGAAAGAAGGATTGTGAGTGTTTTAAATGTGATTATACTCCATTAGAGTGGTAACGTAAAATCACAAGCACTATGCCTCGCGCCCGCGTGCAAATCCGGTTCCCGGCAAATCTGAACTTGGGCGTGAGCGTGTGACCTGCGCACACAAATGCAACCCTGAAAAACTTCGATAAGTGGGCTTAGAGACAAGTCGTTTTTTTGCCTTCTTTTTATACTGTTACGTTTTGGTAATGGCGAGATTCATCTGAGTTTGAGTTTGGAGACGTTTAGATTTTGTAAAGTCTGAAGAATACCATACTCAACGATAGAGATTGTAATCGCCAGATTCGGATTAAATGACGGTTTTAATCCGTTATTTCGTAACAGAAAGTTGCAATTAAGGTCGTAACGGCTGATTTAAAGCCGTGCTTAATTCCCAAACGTGTGAAATTCAGAAATGGTAGCTTGTATACCGAAGAGTCTTCCCACATTATTTATCTTCTTTTTCATTCGTTTTTACTCGGCCGAATGCATACAGTTTTACATGTTCTTCGAAAGAAAAAACAAGTCCATAGTTTTGTTTTGAGAGAGTAGTTTTCTTTTGAGAAAGTGTTCAGCGAATGGCATTGTTCAAGTTCGCCGAAAGCTTCGAACATATTCTTTTCGTTGCTGTCAACCGTTGTATCCTGGGAGACAGACGTTCAAGTTGCCTCACGTGTACTGGAGAGATCCTCATTGTGTACTGGAGGGGACGAATCTGTTTTAAGGAGATTGTGTGAAACACAGGCCTCGGTTTTACATATTCTGTTTTCTTCTTAGCTTTGTAATTGATTCAATCTATTTGTATTTGCATCGTTCTATTGAAGTTCATTTGAATTGTATTCGATTGTTAGATTCGAACATACCCTCCAACAATTTTAAAATAGATTCGAGATTCAAATGACTTCTGGAAAAAAACATCGTTGTTTTTGCTGAGAAGAAAGCGCCAAAGATTCAACCCTTGCTACGGTTTGTCTTCCTGGATCATCTTCAACCCCTGTTGCAGTCCGTTTGCTTGAACATTTTGCTGTCTTGATTGCGGGTTCAACCCTTTATGGTAAGAAACCTGAAAAGTTCAACGAATCAAACTTTGAAAGGTAGCAACACGAAATGTTGTATTACCGAACAATTATGAATCTTGTGAGATTCTTGATGGAGGAAACTCCTAGGCCGTTCATTTGAGAAACTGATGTGTAAGCTATCAATGTAGTTGAAGCTTGAAAACACTAAGACTTCCTGTGAAGGAACTATGTCTTAAGTGGTTTGAATGGCTTTTGTGCAACGAAGTCGGTGAATGATATGTGGGAATTGTTAGACCATAAATAAATTAGATGATACCGGAGCAAAGAAATTTGTTGTCGGACGGTTCCTCGATTTTTCAAGTGGTTGATTCCTTGATTATAAAATGATGAATTTTAAGACTGCGAGCAGTCAAGTGCATGAAATCCAAGTGATCTTGCACGAAATCCGTGTGAAATGAAAGTCTGGAATACCTCTAGTTTGAGGGATCCGTTGTAAGACCTGGAGTCCAGGATGACCTAGATGGAGGTCATGATAGTGGACATCCAAGGCAAGGCGAAGGATGTGTCCGAAAACACCTAAGGAGCAACGTCTCGCATGAGAGAGCAAATTGTTGAAGAGCAATAGCTGAAGTCAGATATTGGACGTTCTAGGTCAGTAGACAGTTTGAATCTAAAGACGATCAGACTTTACAGTATGCATTTGAAGGTAATCAGACTTTACAATTTGAGACTAAAGACATTCTGGATACTCTGCCTGTAACCTACATACAACAAGTTGTCCCGAGTTGCGTGCTCGTAGAATCACGAGGATAATGAACTCGAGGAAAAATAAAGCCTTGAAGGTTTTTGGAGTCCCAAAGTGGACAATGTTGTTAATGGTGAGACGGATGACGTAATATATGTATCAACATTTGAAAATGGCTATGTTATTATGTAAATGACATATTGATTGTTAATCTACCAAGTGTATGTTGAATTTACTACTTGACATGAAAGATTGTTAGAAGGTCTTATTTTAGATCAATTACACTTTATGGATCAGATTCTTGAATAATTCAACATAAAGATTATGGTATTGCTAGAACACATCTAGACAATAGGCTTCATCTGTTTAAGAACAGAGGAGGGAATATTTCTCAAGTAGAATACTCAAAAGTGACTGGCGGTCTGATGTACTTAATGATTTGCACTATACCAGATATTCATATGTTTTGGAAGGATATAGTGATGCAAACTGGATATCTAATGTGAAAGACTCGAAATCTACAAGTGGATATATATTTACACTTGCTGATGCATCCATGTCATAGAAATCATTTAAACAAACTGCAATAGTCAGATCCACAATGGAAGCTTTATAGCTTTGGATAAATGTGGAGAAAATGCTAAATGGCAGCTATTTCTGAAAGGATATTCCAAAATGAGAAAGTATGCCACCAATCTGTTTACATTGTGATAGCCAATGTGTGATTGGAAGAGTATAGAGTGAAATGGTAAGTCTAGACATAAATGTCGTAGATGTAATACCATTAGACAACAACTCTCAACTATGATCATCTATATTGACAATGTAAAGTCAAAGGATAATTTTGTAGATCCGCATAAGTGAGTTGAGAAGTTAACGAGAGGAATGTTATTAAAGTCCATACAGTAATGAGAAGTATAGAGGAAAGCCCCACCTAGCTGACTAAAGATCCCAAGATCTAGGTTTGCAAAGGGACAACCTACCATACAGACTTATAAGGTCACTGTGGGGATATACCCCAACCCATTCCCATGTCTTGAAAGTGACTATATACAGGAAAAATGATAACAAAATTGACGCTTAAGTGGAGCAAAGGAAATTGCTCAAGACTTAAGGCAATTTGCTTTAATGATAATTAAGTATAGCAAATAAATTGCTCGAGACTTAAGAAATCATCTATGTAAGAGTGAAGTGGGGCCGCTTCGAAGGAGAATTTGGGGGCTAAATTCTGTCTAAACTCTCACAGAACCAGAACAGTGTTCATGGCCAAAACGAACACAACCATGAGAATTGAACAGATGAGTTGATACATGTGTGAATGTATTGATCTTCACATAAAACAACAGAACAGTTTGCAAGGACATCGTATCTACTGATCCGCTAGTGAGGTACATATACTTTCACAAGGGAATGTTCAAAGGGTGATACCTACCAATCCTATGCAGGTTTTAGAGTTGAACACTCTCATAGAGTCAAAACAATTTTCATTCATATGGGGGATTGTTGGAAATTGGGAATAAAAAGGGTGAATGGGAAATTGTTCTCAAGAGACAACCCTTAGTGGAATGTGGGTCCCACATGTGAAAAGCAACTTTGAGTTATGAGTGGTAAGTGTAGAAGCACTAGTCCCACATAGAATAAAAAGAAGGTTTGTGAGTACTTTAAAATAACGTAAAATCACAAGCACTATGCCTCGTGCGCGCATGCAGGAGGGGTGCAAATTTGGTTCTCGGTGAACCTGAACTTGGGCGCGAGCGAGCAACCTGCGCACACGAATGCAACCTCGAAAAACTCCGATAAGTGGGCTTAAAGACAAGTTATTTTTTGCCTTCTTTCTATACTGTTATGTTTTGGTAATGGCAGGATTCGTCTGAGTCTAAAAGAGTGATCAGACTTTGTAGAGTCTGAAGGTGTGATCAGACTCTGGAGACGTTCAGACTTTGTAAAGTCTGAAGAACACCGGACTCAATGATAGAGTCTGTAATCGCCAGATTCGGATTAAATGACGGTTTTAATCCGTTATTTCGTAACAGAAAGTTGTAATTAAGGTTGTAACGGCTGATTTAAAACTGTGTTTAATTCCCAAACGCGTGAATTAATTCAGAAATGGTAGCTTGTATATCGAAGAGTCTTCTGACATTATTTATCTTCTTTTTCATTCGTTTTTACTCGGCCGAATATATACAGTTTTACATGTTCTTCGAAAGAGAAAACAAGTCCATAGTTTTGTTTTGAGAGAGTGTTCAGCAAAGGGCATTGTTCAAGTTTGCCGAAAGCTTCATATTCTCTTCGTTGCTATCAACCGTTGTATCCTAGGAGATAGACGTCCAAGTTGCCTCACGTGTACTGGAGAGATCCTCATTGTGTACTGGAGGTAACGAATTTGTTTTAAGAAGACTGTGTGAAACACAGACCTCGGTTTTACATATTCAGTTTTCTTCTTAGCTTTGTAATTGATTCAATTTGTTTATATTTGCATCGTTCTATTGAAGTCCATTTGAATTGTATTCGATTGTCATATTTGAACATACCCTCCAACACTTTGTTCCCATCGACTACAAAGGAATAGGAATTTTAAATTATGGACATTTATGATTATTTGAGGAAAAAAGAATATGATTCGTAAAACATATGTGATCATTTGAAGAAAAAGAAGAGATACGTGGAGCTTTAGTCGTCTAAATTTTGTTATTTATGATTAGGTAATTATAATGGTTCACTTCCTGTTAGTGTCAATAGATCTACTGCTCCCCTTCTAGCCAATAATTCACGACCGCCAACATCGACAGTATTTCAATAGACAAGAAAACAAAAGGACAATTACGAAGATGATTTGGAGAATTCTAAGTTAAGAATTATACAAGGATGCAAATAACCAAATGCAATGAACAACCGTTTTGTTTCCGCAGTTGTTTTTTCAAGCAAATGCCTTGACAACAGATTGCGCAGCATGTTTGGATTTGATCGTCTACTTGGTGAACCCAGCTTCGTGAAGAACAAAACCAGCTCGTGCTTCACGAACAGGCCTATGCGCTTGGCGAAGCTAGGTTTGCCAAGTGCAGGATCAAGCCCATATGTACTGTGCAATCTGTTATCGAGACATTTCCTTGAACACATAGCTGCCTACGTAAAATGTTTGTTTATTGTATTTGGTTTTTCGTATCCTTACATGCTTCTCAACTTTGGGTTCTCCAATGCACCTTGGTGCTTATTGCTTCAGTTCTCTTGAGATCTTGTCGTGAATTATTGGCAAGAGGGGAGCACCAGATCCATTGATACTTACTGAAATTATCAACTTCCCTGATAAGCACAAAGGCCCATCATAAGATGATAAGCCCATTCCTTACGAAATTTCTCTTTGCCTCCACTGCCGTGAAGCCATCATCACCATGTCGAGGGTCAATCTCACCTGAGTCAATTTGCCCTCTTCTTCTTTGTCGATCCTAGCTTCCACGAATGTCACCTTCCCTGATTTGCTTTCCGAGATGGCTTCTCTATAGATCTTTAGGATTTGGACACACTTGCTGTCTGACCAGTCGTGAAGAATCCGCTATATGTGGGCGCAACATGTTTGGCCTCGGTAGATAACACTTAAAAAGCTGACCACATGCATGTGCGTTCATTGATTATCTTTGAAATAGTAGGACTAGGAGTCACGGTAGAAATAAAAAGGAAAATAAAAACAACTGGTCACATTTTCCAGAAATTTCCTCTAACCAGTGGTGCGTTACAAGTATGAATGTCACCCACTTTTAAATTTAATTAAATCCACATATGATTATGTTTATAATGTTGTAATTCATCAATCAGAGGTGTGGTTGGAAGAAATATATTTTATCTAAGGATGAAGAAATATATAGCTCGAAAGAAAAGCTAGAGATACAAAGAGAATTGTATAAAAGAGCCTCTATTGTTTGAAATTGGTCCATTCGTAAAAAAATTGATTAGTGGTATGTAATATACATCATTTCATATAGATGTTATTCTGTAAACAATTCACATATTTATTTCTCGTGAATTCATGTCAACAAGTTTTAATGTGGAATAATGTTGGAGATGATGGAAAACACGATATCTAGAGGGAGGAGGGTGAACAATAGTTGGCCTTCTATTATGTTTGAGAAAATTCGTTTAGTGTTAAGGTTGCATATATATATATATATATATATATATATATATATATATATTTCTCAAATAAGTTAAATTCATCACTATTGATATGGACAATTTGTTAACATTTATAAAAATGACAACGCATTAATTTTGATAAAATTAGTTTATCTTAATTAAGCTTTTCAGGCATGCGATTTCCTACATGGATTTCATGCAATTTACTAACATAGCAAAACACAGCAAAATTATCAAAAAAAGTCACACACTTATTCCATTTATGTTAATTCAATCATAAATATTTTAATTTGATCAATTTAGTTCTAAACATTTTGACAGTTTGCTAATATAATCCATCCGGTTAATTTTACCTGAAAATTGCTAAGTTGATGTCAGCGGACTTACATGATACTATGGGCACCAAGCGTAGAAAACATTTGTAGCTTGTCAATCGTGAGCAAGGTGACCCTTGCCCATATCTAGTAAAGGGCTGCCCTGACATATGGCCCTCAAGGGTGGCCTTCACCCAACCTTCTTCAACTATCACCTCATTGCTAGTTTTCAACCATCACTTGAGATCGGGCCACCAGCAAAAATGAAAGGGAAAAGCAAAAATGAAAGGGAAAAGCAAAAAAAGGAACAAAATATAATATAAAAAAGAGAAAATTAAAAAAAAAAACCTATCTAGATCACCATGTCATTCTTTTTTCGGTTAAGATTTATCGGAATTATTAGATTGACAAATCATTAGAATGTTTAGAACTAAATTATTACAATTTATCGGTTTGTGAAGGAATTAATACAAGTACAATAGGTTTAAAGATTTTGTTTTGGTAAATTTTCCTCAAAAACACAAATGAATGGCTAACTTGGAGGAAAAGTACGATTAACACTAGAGAAAGTCTCTTTCTATATTCTTAAATATGTGATTATATTGCACTTGGAATTTCATCTCAGCCATAGATAGTTTAAGAAAGTTTACCCATAAGTGACATACATAATTAGAATAGTTGAATTTTCATGGCACTGACATTGACAAAATTTAACAATGTTTATTATTTTTCCAAATAATTATTTATTTTTAGTAACTTCTTCCTTCTACTTTTCTTTTTTCCCCTTACTTTGGGAAACAAGGGTTGCTGGAGCTTGCCTGCCATTGGGCAAGGCTAATCTCGCTTTAGTCATGCTAATAGTGGTGAAGGTAGCCTCATCCGCAATTGGTGAGGCCATGGCCACCTTTGCCCTCTATCACGCATCGTGACACTCACGTGGATAGCCATGGGCAAGGCCTCTCTCACCTAGATCTGGACGAGGCCACTTGTGCCTTAGCCATGGTCACCTTCGCTCATGGCCAACAAGGCCAAGGCTAGGCTACCCTTGCCGGTAACTATGAAAGGCCTCACCTAGTTCTAGGCAAGACAACGCAAGGGTCATGAGCACTAGTTAGCCACCGTCCAAGGCTTTGCAACCCTCACCCAGTGGTCGGCAAGTTTCGATGTCCCTTGCCCACCAAAGTGGGGTAAAGGGGAGAAGAAGAAGAAAGATAGAAAAAAAAAGGAAAATTAAAAATTTAATGAAAATTCAAAAAAAAATATTTTTAAAAATTGTCTCCTCCACTGGCCTTGGCTTGCTAGAATTAGCAAAATTATAAAAGGTTTAATATTAAATTTAGGGAGAAGGACATAGGGAGTGTCAAAAGTTATATACGTCGCTCACTTTGGTATCAAAAGTTTTTGCCAGATCACTTAAGTGTCAATTCCAGCAAAAAACGATCACTTAAGTGCTAACGACAAGATTTTTCGGCCAAAAGTGCCACATCATCATCCACATCAAATTTTAAATAATAAAGAATACTCTTCAATAAAACAAACTTTGGCTCACTGTGAAACTCGGTTGGAATTTTGAGCGATTAAAGCCCCTCCACATCGACTCACAACCACCCACCATCACCAATCGAAAGTAACTCATCTCCACACTTTCCTGAGCCATTGTGTCGCCCCTTTTCATTGTCGAGTCACCGGAATCTCGCCATGAGTCACTCAGATTGCGGAGAGCTCCTGTTTCGCGAGTAAGGAGAGAAAAATACAAATTGGAGAAATATAAGGATACTCATGCAAAACCGATGACATCATTGTGTTCCTTGGAATCTCTAGAACGCGTCCAAGCCCTTTGATACGATCAATTTGGTCCCGAAGGCTAGTGAAGTCATCAGTCACAAAATGCTCATGAGTGAGTCCTGATCAAAGCCCAACTAGTCTCTACCATCGACGTTTCCTAGTTTGCTCGAATTTGGTCTCAACCCAGTCGATGCATGCTTGACCTGATCGCTCATCTGAGTTGGCACTGAAGTGAGTGATTTTTTTGAAAAAGTGGCATTTAGGTGATCCAAATGAAACTTTTGACACTAAAGTGAGCGATGTACACAACTTTTTCTACTTCTAGTGCTCTTATCCCTTAAATTGGTGAAAAAAAAGATTTATAACTTAATTAACACAATTACAATAAATTTATGACTTTTTTTATAATTATACCCTCATGAAAGAGTCACTAGCTTAATTGCACAAGATAAAACTTGATGGGTCAAATTGCATAAATCCATAAATCCAAAACGTTATAGGACTTGATTATATGAAACAAAAGTTAAAATTGTTCAAATGCTAAAAACTGAGAGGACCGGTATTTAACCAAATTTTAAGTTCGTGGATGAATATTTGACATACCTACGTCAGTGAAAAGGGAGAAAAGAACAGAAGTAAGAGAGGCGCAACAACCTTAAAGGAAAGCAACATCAGCCTTCGGAGCACCCTCAAATATGTCTCCCGGTACTCCATCCCCCTCGCACGGCAGCAATGCACCAGAGACAATGTTAGGGAGTTGAACAGATCCCTCTAATCCACGGAAATGCCTTCGTTGGCAACCTTAGGTTGGCCCATTCCCTCCCCTATCGTCCATTAAGGTTAGGACTCCCTTGAACACCTCTAGGCATCCCTCCCGACACCCTGCTACTCTCATTGATGAGCCTGCTGTGGCTGGGTTTGTTCGCCATGTAATACCCAAATGTCGTTGTCGTGGGCCAGCACTAAAGAGGAGGAGATCCAGCGATAGCCGTAGCCGCACGCGCGAGTTCAGGTTGAGCGACGGGGCAAGCATCACGAGAATGCCTTAAAAGCAGAACGAAAGCGGCCCCTGAATTCTCTCCTTTGGTCAGAAGATGGCGAAAGAGCAGGGGCCATGAGTTGGTGTCAGTGTTGGCATGGTGCTTGAAGATCTTGCGATGTATGAGGAAGGTGAGGATGCGGCCAAGGGGTTAATGGAAGAAGCTGAAATTTGAAAGCGCTAGTGCAGTAGATAAATATGTAAAAGCTAATGCGGAAATAAAAGCTTCAGAATAAATAGAGTTAGAGAGTAAAGAAAATTGAACACAAGATGTATAGTGGTTCGGCTTAGATCAAGCCTACGTCCACTCTCCCACGGTAACAGCCTATTGGCTGGAGTTCACTATGAATCAAAAGAGTTACAATCTCAATGTCTAAGCTTCTTAGCTTCACTCTCACGAAGTTCGTGTGTCACACTCTTTTGAGTACAAATAAAGCTCTTAGTGATTCAGACTTTAGGAAGATTACTCTCTAACGTTCGTACAACACAACTTGAAATAACTCCTTCATGCCTTCATAACTGTTGGCACCTTCCAAAGGAATTCTTCCAATATACCCGTTGGACAGAATCAATTAGGAGATCTCAAGCTATAGATAGAAATAATAGAGAATCCGTCAATCCCGATCTCCCATTCAATCAGGATCTTCAGTTTCCAAAAGTGAACACTTGCTCCATATAATTGATTGTTTCCATAAATAAAATAATTAGATCCAATCAATCCATAAGCTGTCGAAGATATATATATATCAATCCAGATCTTCGTGGGAAAAGAATAAGATCAATAAGATCTATCACCATAATAACTTAAGTCTGTCTTCCCCAGACTTTGGAAAAGTCTGACCACCTCAGACTTTGGAAAAGTCTGAACACTTCAGATTCTGGGAAAGTCTGACCAACTCAGACTTTGAGAAAGTCTGAACACTTCAGATTTTAATACAGTTTTGTCATCGTCAAAACTAGCACCAACAATCTCCCCCTTTTTGATGATGACAAAACCTTCCTGTAATCATATCATATGCTATACCAAAACAACTTGAAATATAACATGTTAGCACAACGAGATAAGGATAGCAAGATCCATCAGATTATGCAAATCAAAGTAAGTAGAATAACCAAAATGTCCAAAACACATATCAAACCACAAAGTCCAAATCAGTTCAAAACACCAAATCAAAGGATGTTCAAATTCAAAACAATTCGTAAAAACAAAAACCAAACCATATTCAAAACAATTCGTAAAAACAAAAACCAAACCATATTCAAAACAAATCGTTTAAACCATCAGAACAAATCTTCTAATCCAAACCAAACCCCAGGCCACTTTCTCCCCCTTTTTGTCATCAATCAAAAAGCTAATTAGAACGGGGAGCACGAACAAGATGAAAATTATCCATAGAACGCACAGTCTGCTCAACCCGTACTATGTCTTGTTGCATCTGATCCATCTTCTGATTGACGAACTGCTTAAGCTGCTCAATACTTCGTTCCAGTGAAGAATATTGAGATTGGAGACCAGTAAGTAAAGCAATAATTTCAGCAGAACGATCAGTAGAAGCAGTTGGTATGAACTCTGTTGGTCTGGAAGGACCATCCTCTTCTGGTTGTCCTATATGAGCTCCCCCTGTCTCGAAGCCAGTTGATGAAGGAGTTTTTGAAACCACTTATGGAGGAGGGGGAGAGACAACAAATGTACCTTCTGGTGGAGCCATAGTATCCCTTGGAGGACTTGGAACCAATTCTTCTTTCTCTTGATCAGTCTCTGTTTTCTCAGATTTTGTCTCTTTGTGAGTCTCTTCTTCTGCAACATCTTCCTCAACATCTTCTTCTTCATCCTGGAGAATCAATGACCGCTTTGCCTTTTTCATAGTGTGAGGAGATTCCTGCAAAGTCTCCTTGCCTTTTCTCTTTATTCCAGATGAGACTGACTTTGAGGGACTAGCTTCTGAAGGTAGATTTTTCAATCTCATCTTTGTAATCATATTTTTCCCAATAGTCAGAGGAACGACCAAAGTCTCACACAAAATCGATGGAATTGGGATGTTCAGATGATGAAAAATTTGGGTGATCAAGGAGGCGTATGGTAACTGACCTTTACCCTTCTGTACCACTCTGTACATTTGGTATAAGACAACATATGGCATAGAAACAGTTGGATTTCTAATGATGCCATACATAAGCCGTGCCTCAGATTTAGAGATATCTGTCTTTGATGCTGCTTTTGGCTTCAGACAACTAATTATAATCTTGTGCAGAATAGCATTCAGAGGGGATTGCCGAGAGTATGTGAGTGTACCTTCACTTGATTGATCGGTAGACAGGGCAGCAGTGATTTCTCTATCTGATACAGTGATAGGGATAAAGCCAGTCCGTGAAACTCCAAGGATGTCAGCAATTATGTCCACATTGAGAGTATATTCTTTGTTAAACACAGAAAATCTCAAGGTGTGTCGATTAGGAAAAGGCAAATTCGAATAAAAATATGCTGTTAGTTCCGCATAACTCGGGACTGTGGAGGAACAGAATTTGTCAATACCAAGCCGACCAAGGTGGACCCCAAGATAGACCTTGATTGAGTTTAGATACTCAAAATCAACATGTCGTGGATTCATGACCCCACGTTTCAGCAATCCTTTATAAGCATTTTGATGCCTTTTTGAGCAAAAAAGATGATCGTTTATCTCTGACCTACTGACATCAAACCCTTGCATTGGCTTAAAATGCAAAAACATTTTCTCATCTTCATCCCTGGGTTTGTGAGAATAGGAGGCACTGAATCGTGGGTCTACTGGAAAGTTTCTCCGTGCTTCATCCGCCGTTCCAGGAGGAGCAATAGAAAGTCGTTCCATTTCTTGCAAAAAGACAGGCTGATTTTTGTATCCACTATCTCGCAGAAATTCATCAATAGTTGTCATAGCGCTACCACCACTCACCAATGTCTGATAAAATTTGTAAATAAACTTTGGGTTCCGTTTTTTGAGAGGAGCAGCGCTACTTACTGGTTCTGTGAGTTCCTGTTGAGTCTCAATCCTTGTTTCCATGGAGCCGGTTGCCGATTCTTCATGCAATTCTTCTTCCTCAGTAAGATCAAGATGAGTCGGTCCAGAACTAGTGCCAAAATGCTTGTTTGCTAGTCGAGAAGATTTCCGGGAGGCAGACATTGTGCGTTCGTAGAGAGAGAGTTTTTCAGACAAGAGACACGAAACTCTGAAGAAGATGAAGAGGCCTAGGGTTTGTGAAGAAAAATCTATTCTTTTAACGACGGTTTTCAAAGAATAAAAATAGCAATTTTGAAAAGTTTCCAAAAACTATCAATCAACCAGTTAATATTATGGAAACAGATAAACAAAAAGATACGATGGTTCAGAAATGGTACCTTTTGACAGAATTCCAGAAGTGTCGATTGGCGGGAAACATGATATTTAGAAAACTAAATACAAAACAAAAATTTATAAAGCCTGACCATAAGTCTGAATCTCCATCTGGGTCTGAGTCTGAATCTGTGTCTGAGTCTGAGTCTATGTCTGAGTCTGAGTCTAAGTCTGAATCTGAGTCTGCGTCTGAGTCTGAGTCTAAGTCTGAATCTGAGTCTGCGTCTGAGTCTGAGTTGGAATCTCAGTAAGAGAGAATATTCAATTTGCTTCTAATGAACTCAAACGATCGTTTATCCAAAGGTTTCGTGAAAATATCAGCTAATTGATTCTGAGAATCAACAAATGTGATCTTGACATCCTTCTTCTGTACATGATCTCTGATGAAATGATGTCGTATTTCAATGTGTTTTGCTCTAGAGTGTAAAATTGGATTCTTAGTAAGATCCATGGCACTTGTGCTATCACACCGAATTTCAACACAATACTTTTTGATACCAAAGTCTTGTAATTGTTGACGCATCCATATAATCTGAGAGCAACAACTCCCAAGAGCTACGTATTCAGATTCAGCCGTTGACATTGCAACAGTGTGCTGCTTCCATAATAACCAAGATACCAACATATTTCCAAGGAGTTGACAATTTCCTGTAGTACTTTTCCTGTTTACCCGACATCCTCCCATGTCAGCATCAGAGTATCCCAATAGAATAAAGTTGCTTTCCTTGGGATACCAAAGTCCAAACTTTGTGGTAGACGAAATATATTTGATAATTCGTTTGACGGCTGATAGATGTGATTCTCTTGGATCTGATTGAAACCTTGCACATAAGCAAACGCTAAACAGAATATCAGGTCTAGAGGCAGTGAGATATAATAAGGATCCAATCATACTCCTGTAAAGTTTTTGATCAACTTTTTCTCCTTCTGAGTCTTTCTCGAGTTTTGATGTCGCTGCCATTGGAGTTTCAACCTTTTTGCAATTTTCCATTCCAAACTTCTTAACAAGGTCTTTTGCATATTTCTCTTGATGTACAAAGGTACCTTCAGTAGGTTGTTTCACTTGTAGTCCAAGAAAAAAGGTTAATTCTCCCATCATACTCATCTCAAACTCCTGCTGCATATCCTTAGCAAAATTCTTGCACATAGTTTCATCAGAAGATCCAAAAATAATATCATCAACGTAGATTTGTACCAATAAGAACTCATGACTGATCCTTTTAATAAATAGAGTTGTATCTACTTTGCCTTTTTCAAATCCACAATGAATAAGAACTCAACCGTTCATACCAGGCTCGAGGAGCTTGTTTTAGGCCATAGAGAGCCTTCTTTAATTTAAAAACATGATAGGGATACTTAGGATCCTCAAAACCAGGAGGTTGTTCAACATAAACTTCCTCTTGAATTACTCCATTTAGAAAGGCACTTTTGACGTCCATTTGATATAACCTGAAATTATGAAAGCACGCAAAGGCAAGTAATAATCTGATAGCTTCTAACCTGGCCACAGGAGCATAAGTTTCATCATAGTCAATTCCTTCCTCCTGAGTGTATCATTTAGCCACCAGTCGTGCTTTGTTTTTTGTAATCAAACCTTCTTTATCTAGTTTGTTTCTAAACACCCATTTTGTTCCAATAATAGACTTTTCTTTAGGCCTTGGAACTAGCTCCCACACATCATTAATAGCAAACTGTCTCAGTTCATCCTGCATTGCTTCTATCCAGCTATCATCTGTTAAGGCTTCTTCTACTTTCTTTGGCTCAATTTCAGAGATTAAGGCAATTGCACTGGATTCCTCTGGTTCTTCAGGAATGACAAGAATTCTTACTTTTGATCTGGTTTGACGTCCATCCTCAATATTGCCAATAATATGATCCAGGGGATGACTCGACTTGTGTTTCCACTTCCTTTGACTTCCTGAGTTTGAATTTCCACTATCCAGATTCTGTGAGTTGTCATCTTCAATTTGTTCAACAACTTCTAGTGAAACATTATTATCTTCAATACCAACTTGTCTTGTAACCTCTGAATCTGTGTCTGCTTCATGAAATTTAACATGAATAGATTCTTCCACACAATGAGTCCTCTTATTATAAACTCTGTATGCCTTACTTGAAGAAGAATAACCAAGGAAGATGCCTTCATCAGATCTACTATCAAATTTTCCAATCTTGTCTGCAGAGTTCTTAAGAATAAAGCATTTACAGCCAAAGACATGAAAGTAAGAGACATTAGGCTTTTTGTCTTTATAAATCTCATAGGACGTTTTGTCCATCAAAGGTCTAAGAAACACTCTGTTGATGATATAACAAGCGGTAGAAACAGCTTCTACCCAAAATCTAGAGCTGATTTTGCTGTCAATCATCAGAGTTATGGCCATTTCTTGCAAGGATCTATTCTTCCTTTCTACAACACCATTTTGTTGTGGTGAATAAGGAGAAGAAAACATATGCTGTATCCCAAAGTCATCACAAAATTTAGCAAACTCTGCATTCTCAAATTCACCACCATGATCTGATCGAATGCTTGAAATCACATATCCTTTCTCATTTTGAACTTTCTTAGCAAACTTGGCAAAGTATGCAAATGCATCAGACTTATTTGCTAAGAAAAATACCCAAGTATATCTAGAAAAATCATCAACTATTACCAGACAATAACTCTTACCACCAATGCTTTTTGATCGATTTGGTCCAAACAAATCCATATGAAGAAGCTGAAGCACTCTTGTAGTAGCAGCATGATTTATAGACTTGAAAGAATCCTTTAGTTGTTTTCCCAGAGTACAAGATGTACAATCTTCATCTCTACGAAAATTCAAGGATGGTAGACCTCGAACAAGTTGCTTTGAAGAGATTTTGGAAATTTGTTTCATATGAGAATGACCAAGTCTCTTATGCCATAATTCTACTTCTTTCTGTAAAGATATAAGACATTTAGGAGTTTCAACATGCATATCCAATAAATATATATTACCATGTCTCCTTCCACTAAAAGTCTGCGAATTATCTTTACTTGAGGCAAGACAAATTCCTTCTTGGAATTGAATTTTATAACCAGTATCGCAGAGTTGACTGATGCTGAGTAGATTATACTTCAGTCCTTTGACAAAAGAGACATTATTAATAGAAAGCTTTCCAATCTTCACAGTTCCTCGGCCAATAATCTTCCCTGTGCTGTCTCCTCCGAAAGCTACTCTTCCTCCATCAAAACTTTCTAATTTAATGAAATAGCTTGAATCTCCAGTCATATGTCTTGAGCATCCACTGTCTAAGTACCATTTTGATTGAATTTCCTGAAAAAAAAAACTTATTTCTTTTTAGGTACCCAGATCATTTTGGGTCCTTTTTTGTTAGAATAAGACAGGGGAGCTGTCCATCTTTTGCTTAGGAAATTCATTTCCCTTGAACCTCCATAATCAAAGCACTTAATAGAATTTCTTCCAACAGGTTTAATAAACACTTTTCTAAAATGATTTTCATAAACACTTTTCGAAGGCATTTTTTCAAGTCTTTCTTTGACTTTTGGAAAATCAATCAAAGGAGCTTTCTCAAAAGACATTCCTAAACCTTCCTTTTTGAAGTAAGGTCTTTGTACTGAAAGAATCTTTTCTAATTTATCAGAACCAAGAGAAAACTTTTTTGTAATAGAGGATATTTCAGATTTTAAACAAATATTTTCTTTTTCAAGAGAACTAAATTTATCCTGAGAAATCAAAACCTCATTATCAAATTTCTCTTTCAAAGAAATCTTCTGTTGTTTGAGAATCAGATTTTCCTTTCTTAGCTCAGCAATCTCTTTAAAGGAGAAATCTAATTTGGAACAAAGATCATTTATATAATTAGCTATTTTAATAGGGACTCTATAATTGTTTACCTGATGGTCAAAATCCTCTGAGTCAGAGTCTGAATCAGATTGAGCCATTAAGCAGATGTTGGCAAATTCCTCGTCACTTTCTTCACATTCTGTGTCACTCCAGGTTTCAGCCTTTAGAGCCTTCTTGTTTTTCTCGTACCTACCATTCTTTTGCTTGAGAAGAGGACATTCTGGCTTAATGTGTCCTTTCTTTTGACAATTATAACAGGTAATCTCAGCATAAACATTCCTCTCATCAGATTGTCTTCTTTGAACATTCGAGTTCTTCCAAGAATTGGATCCTTTCCAATTTAATCTATTTCTGTTGAACTTTTTGAACTTCTTAATGAAAAGAGTCATTTCCTCTTCATCAAGATAATCATCTGAACCTGCATCATCAGAAATAATATTAGATTTTAAAGCAATAGATTTCTTACCTTTGATCTCTTCATCTAGATTGAGATTTTCCACTTCACAAGATTGAAGTGTTCCAACTAATTCATCCACTAACAATGGCTGGATTCTTTGAGTTTCTCTAATAGATGTTCTGATATGATTCCATTCTTGTGATAAACCTCGCAAGAGCTTGTTAACTTTCATTGGTCCAGTGATTGGTTGTCCTTGATTTGCAAGTCCATTAACAATCTCTGTGAACCTGCTGAACATATCCGCAATTGATTCACCATTTTTCATTTTGAAGGCTTCATATTGTCCAAGCAAGATATTCAATCTTGTTTCCTTAAAACGATCAGTTCCTTCATAGGTGACATTAAGTCTGTCCCAAATTTCTTTGGCTGATTTACAGGAAGAAATTATGTTATATTCAGTAAGAGATAAAGCACAATAAAGAGAATGAGTAGCTCTGGAATCAATGTGTTGTCTCTTGACAATATCAGCTTGAGGTATCACTCTAGTTTCTCCAGAACTGGTAGAAGGAATTACTCCTTGTTCGATTATTTCCCATTCCATAGGATCCTTTGACTTCAAGAAAATTCTCATTTTATTCTTCCAGACACAGTAGTCTTTTCCATCGAAGTAAGGAGGTCTAAGAGCATGTTGTCCTTCTACTACACCTGTTCCACTAGCACTTGCCATAGATCGTTAGCTCATAAGTAAAACACTTCTTAAAGAGAGCAACCTGGCTCTGATACCACTTGAAAGCACTAGTGCAATAGATAAATATGTAAAAGCTAATGCGGAAATAAAAGCTTCAGAATAAATAGAGTTAGAGAGTAAAGAAAATTGAACACAAGATGTATAGTGGTTCGGCTTAGATCAAGCCTACGTCCACTCTCCCACGGTGACAGCCTATTGGTTGGAGTCCACTATGAATCAAAAGAGTTACAATCTCAATGTCTAAGCTTCTCAGCTTCACTCTCACGAAGTTCGTGTGTCACACTCTTTTGAGTACAAATAAAGCTCTTAGTGATTCAGACTTTAGGAAGATTACTCTCTAACGTTCGTACAACACAATTTGAAATAACTCCTTTAAATACTCCTTCATGCCTTCATAACCGTTGGCACATTCCAAAGGAATTCTTCCAATCTACCCGTTGGACAGAATCAATCAGGAGATCTCAAGCTATAGATAGAAATAATAGAGAATCCGTCAATCCCGATCTCCCATTCAATCAAGATCTTCAGTTTCCAAAAGTGAACACTTGCTCCATATAATTGATTGCTTCCATAAATAAAATAATTAAATCCAATCAATCCATAAGCTGTCGAAGATATATATATCAATCCAGATCTTCGTGGGAAAAGAATAAGATCAATAAGATTTATCACCATAATAACTTAAGTCTGTCTTCCCCAGACTTTGGAAAAGTCTGACCACCTCAGACTTTGGAAAAGTCTGAACACTTCAGATTCTGGGAAAGTCTGACCAACTCAGACTTTGAGAAAGTCTGAACACTTCAAATTTTAATACAGTTTTGTCATCGTCAAAACTAGCACCAACAAAATTATCTTTAAACATTATTATCGAAATAAGGTATATTATTTCCAGTACATTGATTGGAGATTTATTACCAAAATAAGCATAGTAATAGAGGGTTTGTTCTGATTAGAGACTTTGCTAAAATGACTAGGAAAACAAATTACTAGGTAAAACTCGCATGTACGGTACCATAGTAGGAGGCTTCCTATCTATTGAATTTCAATGATTTCTTTGTCCACACGTATAAAGTTCATAGATTCGAGCTTACATACTCTTGCTAGTTTTCGACAAAGATCGGTAGCACCCCCGTAAGCCTACAAGTCTTTTTCTAATTATCCGTCCGCTCAACACTCATAGCACTACTTCCAGACATCACGAACTCGAACTTCCAATAAGTTGACTTCACTTATAAGAAGCCTTTTCACGAAAGCATCCGTCCTGAATACTCACTCCCGTAATAATCCAGTAATGCTTATAACCGACAGAGCCTACTGCTTTATAAGTATTTTCAATTGCAAGTTCCTTATCTGAGATATGAGATGATCCAAAAGCAACGGATCGATGCCTTAGAAGTGTGGAGCTCGTCATGATTTTGGATTCATTAGGTCCTTTATTGGTGAGATGGTAACTTAGATTGTGGTGTCATAACTTCCTTCATATACCCTACATTCAGCAACTTGTTCTTATCGAAATGATTCATTCTGTCCCCGGCCATTACTAGTGCTGTCGAATTGCTTTGGCGATAAATCCTATTGAGAGCCCAACAGCAAGGGTCGAGACCCTCTTCATCTCCGATGGCGACTAGGGGTGGGCAACTTCGACCGAATTCAGCAGCACCATCGTTACCTACAAGGTGCCACCACATCACCACGTGCTAATCATTTATCGTGTCAGCAATGCCATGCCATGCCATTGATCTAACAGACTGACATGGATGCAGCCAAGATAGATTGACTGCCCAAACAGAGTGCGTCAAAAGACTTAATTGCACCAAAAGAACATGTTAGAGGATGAGATTGTACAGAAGATTATGAGTAGGGTCAATTGGAGTGTAACCCAGGAAGAAACTATGCATACGCGAAAAATTTACTGCTTTCAGTCAACCTGAATGCACTCCATGAACATGTACCCAATATAGATTACATGTCCCCAGACGTAATTTATCTGACGAGCACAATTTATGCTACAAAAGAATCTGCGAACTGCTGGGCACAGAGATTGAAGGTGACAGGTTCTCAGAGTTGGGCTGCCGTTAAGCCATGGCAACATGACCAACTTTTTCACAAGAAGAAACAGCTTTACCGAATCCACTTTTAAACTCCCATAAGATGGGCCAATCAGATATGTTCCAAGTACACTCTCACTAAAAGCTACTTACGCATCAACATTAACCAACCATCTAACTACGAAAATACTGATTTCTGGAAGAGAATCTGAGAACTTCATGATTATAGCATGCCTCTCTTATCAGATTACATAGACTGCAGAAATGAAACTATGACCATTCCAGTAGCAACTCACCAACCAACTGAATATCCCCAATTGTAGCCCCGTGACAGAACAACAGAATCCGTTTCTTGGAGCTTGACATAGCAACCCTACACTCATGTGGTCAAATACATCAGAATGATAGCACTTGAAGGCGCATCACTTTGTCAAAACATCGATCACCAGGAAGTAACATCAACTAGAGCCACCAAAAGTAAATCCCCTTTCGGCAGCATAATCAACAAAACTATAGAGAGGCACCACTCTGTCGCCATATTTCTCAAAAGCGTCAAGTTCCTTCTTAGCCTTGTCTCTAAGCTCCGCAGCAACCTCCAAAGCCTTCTCAATCCCATACAACCGCACGTAACTCTTCCCTTTTTTCTTGTTTTTCTCCTCGTCACTCATTCCAGTCTTTGTTTTCTCTTCGAGTATGTCCTCCACTACCTGATACAGTACTCCCACAGCTCTTCCATATCTCCTCAGTCTTTTTATCTCCTCATCTTCGGCACCTCCTAGTAACCCTCCACAAACTGCAGAACACTCTGCCATTTCTCCAAATTTCTTTTCTTGAACAAAGTCAACCGAGTTTGGACCACCTTCAAGATCCAAGAACTGCCCAGCAGCCATGCCAGTTGATCCCACAGATCGGGCAATCTCTGCTATCACTCGGAGGAGGCGAGTCTCTGGCACAAGGTCAGACGGTGTCTGCGAGACTATGTGACGGAAGCCGAGAGGAAACAGCGCATCTCCAGCTAGGATTGCCATGTCCACACCGTATACGGTGTGGTTCGATGGCTGGCCCCTACGTGATGGATCATCATCCATGCACGGGAGATCATCGTGAATGAGTGAAGCAGAGTGAACCTGTAACAATCAAATATGACTTGTTTTACGACTATGGCATCAGAGATAAAATAGTTTCTCAGAACGGAAGAATTTGACATACTCTGAGAAAGAAAGAAGGGTTCTCAACAATCAGCTAACATCTTGCTCAAATATCAATGCTGGCTGTCCTTTAATATGATCTAACCCCTAGACTACAACGTTTAACTGGTAGATGCATCTTCATCAATTCTGCCCAAAAAGCTTATGCTCCAATAACTCTAAACTAAATTACATTACTTGGAGTGGAGTCCCCAGTTCAGACTTCCTTGCCTTGTAGGGTTTCACCTTTGCTTTTGGAGGATTAAGACTTCATCTGAAACACAACTAATTAGCTAGTCAGCCTGAAATCGCAAGACCGGAAATCATAATCTAATTGATGCCGCCAAGATCCTCTGCTTCTTTATATGCAGAATTGGCTAACACAACCATTCATACGCTCAGGCAACACTCCATCTCCATCACAACACTTCAACTGACTACGAGAAGCTAAACTATAATTGAAACCTAGTGCTTCGATGTAAGCTGAAAACTTCCCACCCACCAAAGTGACCTCGAACACCCAGAACCAAAACGACTGTTCAACCCATTAATCAATCCCACAATCTACCATTCCTAGACCCAGAACTCATCAACAATCCCCACCGATACAGGAACATCACAAAGCAGTTAAACCCAGCACACTCACCATCTCAAGAGCACAAGCGGTGGGGAAGGCGGCGACGCGGTTGCCGCCAAAGAGCTCGCAGGCCGTGACGCACATCACGGGCGGCGCGCGCTTGGCACCCTCAGCCAAGACGGAGTACCTCATGGCCTCGTAAATCCGTTCCGGGTACTGAACCGGGATCGCCTCCTCCAGCTTCTGGTTGATCTCCGCGATCAGGGTCGTCCAGTACGTCTTCAGATCGAACGGCTTCGGCCTCGGCGACTGCGTCGGGACCGCCGCCGACGCGGTGCACCGTAGCGGGACGGCGAGTCTGATATTCACGGGTTTCCTCGCAAGGTAGAGGGCGGGTGACGACGGCAGCATCAGCGAAAAGGCCATACCTTTCGCCTCTCTCTCTCTCCGTTGCTTCTGGGTCTTCTTCTTCTTCTTCTTTGTTGCGTTTAACGCAGTGGATTGCGGGTGGAAGAAAAGATGAGATTGTGGATGGAGAGGTGTCGCGTTCCAAAGGTGGGATTGGTGTGGAAAGTGGAAATGGGGGTGGGCGCAATTTATCCATTCAATCTTTCCCTTTTGGCGAGCGGTGGCACGCGGGCCACGGCCCGAAGGAACTGAAGAACGGGATTCGCGAATGACTCCCTCGTCACCATTTGGAGTTTCCACATCGACCAGATCTCAAGACAACGGAAACGGAAGTAAAAGAGAGAAAAGGACAACTACGACAATCATTCGGAAGAAGATCCCAAGTTAACAAGCATATTGAGGATTCAAATGACACCCGTGTGCATGAAACAACCGATTTGTTTCCACAGTTATAGTTTCAAGGAAATGCCTCGATGATGGATTTTTTTTTTGGTCGTAAATGCATCACTTCATATATTTAAACCCATTGAATTTTGATAGGACAAAGAACTATTTCGGAACAAAATAAATCCGATAAGCTAGGAGGGGGGTATTTCACCCAAGATAACAGTAAGGTTTTTGTTCATTAGGCCCTAGCAGCCCAGTCCGCTATTTTGTTGCTTTTCCTTGAGCAGTGAACCACTTGGAGATGCTTGAACTTTTTAGCTTGGGCTTGGGCTTTCGTGATCTGCATGCGGGCTTCCCAGGGTATCTGATCTGAAGTGGCGCAGATCACTTCAGCTAGAAGCCGATTGTCAGTCTCCACCAGTACTTCCCTCTCGTGCAAACCCTCGAAGTACTCTAGGGCTTGAAGGATAGCTTCTGCCTCAGCTTGGAAAGCAGATGAAACACGCGCAGATCTCGCCATACCGTCTAGAAGGAAGCCTCTCTTGTCTCGACACACGCACGCCACTGCTTCTTCTACTGTTTCTGGATTATAGGAGCCGTCGACATTAACTTTGAGCACTTCATTCGGTGGAGGAGTCCAAACTGTAGGTAAAGGTTGCGTCTTTAAGGCTCCGTTGCTTCCTTTTTTTTGTCCATCTCTTACCGTTTGCTTCTTCTACCCTTGCCGAGGTGATAATTTGTTGGGGATTGATCGATTGGCTTCTGAAGACCTATTGATTCCAAGCCTTCCATATCTTCCATAGTTGTATTCCAAGGAGCTCAAAGGAGATGTGGGTAAGTTGGAGTTCCTCCAGCCATTTATCTAGTCAATATGCATTTTCTCTATTTATGTTGATGCCAATCAAGGGATCTTTCCATATGTTGGTGGTCTAGGGACAAAGAAGCAGTAGATGTTCTGTTGATTCCGGCTGAGCTTGGCAAATGGGGCATTTATTCTTTGGTAAAATCCCTCGCCTTTGGAGATTGTCTTTTATAGCAATTGCATTTTGACATGCTTGCCATAGAAAAAAAATCGAATCTTTGGGGGTATAGAAGCATTCCAGATTTTTTGCCAAAACTTCCGTGATGGTAGATATGAGGTGGTACCTTGATCTTGCTGTGTTGTTGTTTGTTGTTCTCTCAAGTAGTTGTAGGCGCTTTTAACTATGTACTAGCCTATAGTTGTCTGCTCCCATATTAATGAATCTGCTGGTCTCTGTGGATCGAGGTGTATAGATAGGATATCCTGAGCAATCGCTTGCTCGAATTACTCTTCGATTTTCCCTTCATTCCATATGCATTGATCCTCCTCCATAAGTTCAGAGACCATAGTAGGCTCATCTCTATTTGCAGGACCACCCACTACTCCTTTAGGCAGCCATTTATCATTTCTGATACTGATTTTTTCCCCATTCCCAACCACCCATCTTGTAGATCCTCAGATTACATCTCGTCCTACTAATAGACTTTGCCATCCCCAAGAAGGTTTTGACCCCTTTGGAGCATGTAGAAAATCAGTATATGGAAAGTATAACCCCTTAAAACCCCTTAAAGATTTTGGCCCATAATGAATCTAGATTTTTCAGAAGCCTCCAAGCTTGCTTACCCAACATGGCTTCGTTAAAACTAATTAAGTCTCTGAAGCCCAGCCCTCCCCCATCTTTCTGTTGTTTTAGGAACTCCCAGCTTTTCCAGTGCATTCCTCTCTGGTTTTCACTTGTTTTTCACCAGAAATTTGCTATTTTCCTCTCTATTGCTCTACATATGGAAATGGGGATTTTAAAAATTGACATAGCATACTGAGGAAGAGCTTGAACAACTGTTTTCAATAAGACTTCTTTCCCAGCTTTGGACAAAAGGTTTTCCTTCCAGCCCCCTACTTTTTTGTTCACCCTGTTTAGTATCCATGAGAACATTTTTTTAAGCACCCCAATCCGATGTCATCCCTAGGTACTGCCCTGTCTTTTTAATCTCTGGGACTCCTATTTCAAATAACATATTACTTCTCAAGTTTGTTGGGCAGTTTTGACTAAAGAACATGCCAGATTTATTCAAATTTACCGTCTGTCCAAAGGCTGAACAGTATAGGTTGAGTATAGTTGCCACATTCCTACACTCCATAACTCTCCCTTCAACGAATAGCATTAAATCATCTGCGAACATTAAATGTGAGAGGGCTGGACACCTGGGGTTAAGCTTGATTCCCTTAATGTTCCCAGCTGCCATATCATTTTTCAGCAAAATAGACAGAGTGTTTGCCACAATGATAAATAAATAGGGAGATAGGGGATCACCTTGTTGAATTCCTCGAGAAGGCTGGAAGTAGGGGAGGTTTTCACCATTCATACTCACACTGTAGGAGACTGTGGAGACACATTGCATAATCTAAGAAACCCATGTTTTGTTAAAACCCATTTTCAACATAAGTGCTCGTAGGAAGTCCCATTCTACTCTGTCATATGCCTTCTTTGTGTCAATCTTCAAGACTGCTTGGAACTTCCTTTTTCTTTTTCTGGTTCTTAATTGATGGAGCACTTCTTGGACTATGAATATATTTTCTTGAATCTGGCGCTCTTTTACAAACGCACTTTGTTCTTCTGCAATAATGTCTGTGAGGATGTGTTTAAGTATATTAGCCAATACTTTTGAGATGATTTTGTATGTAACATTGCAGAGGCCGATAGGGCGGAACTGGTCTATTTTTTCTGGCCGTTGTACCTTGGGCACTAGGGTAATGAGAGTTTTATTTAACTCAGGATTTAGAGTACCTGAGCTAAAGAAGGATTTTACTTCTTGGAGGACTTCGCCCTGGATTTCCTTCCAGTGGTGCTGGAAGAATTTGCTGCTGATTCTATCAGGGCCAGGGGCTTTAAGTGCACCAATCTGGAAGGTAGCTACCTCGACTTCTTCCATTGTTACTTCCCGTGTTAAATCATTGTTCATTTCCTCATTTACAACGGTAGGAATTTTCCCAATAACCAAGCTGTAATTTCTCTCCCCTGCAGAAGTATAGAGGTCTTGGTAGAAATAGTTCACCATCTATTTAAGCTGGTAAGGGTCTCTAACCCTATCATTGGACTCACTTTTCAGCATAACAATCTTGTTTCTATGTCTTCTTTGTATAGTGGTTGCATGAAAGAACTTGGTGTTCTTGTCTCCCCATTGTAACCACTGTATTCTAGATCTTAGCCCCCATTACATCTCTTCTTGCCTCCACAATCTTTCTATTTATTTTTTAAAACCCTACATTCTACAATCTTCTTCACTTAAATAACTTCTATTTGTGAGTTCCTGCATCTCTTTTTTGATTCTATTAATCTGTCTTGCCCCATTTGAATACCGAATTTTGCTCCATTTCACCAGTTTCTCAGTAATTTTCTCTAGCCTAGTAGCAAGGTTCATGTGATGGCCTTGGAGCTTACTCCATGTTTCAGTGACAATCTTTCCATATTCTTCATCCTCAAGCCAAAAGATTTCAAATCCAAAATGCTTTTTCCTTCTTTGATTTTCTGACCATATATTTAACATTAATGGGCCATGATCTGATCCAATGGCAGGTAGAGCTATTACATCCGCGGCAGAAAAAGTGACCCTCCATTCCAAGGTACAAACAACCCTGTCTAGTCTCTCTTTTACCAGTTCCTCCCCAACTCTATTATTTGCCAATGTATAGCAACATTCTTTGCTTTCAATATCCATTAGTTCACATCTATTCAAGAAATCTTGAAATGCTTGGATTCTATAGTTCTCCTCTTTTCTTTTACCCACTTTTTCCCAGTGGTACAAAATCTCATTGAGATCCCCCATACACAACCATGGGACTTGAAGTAACTGAGCATTTTGGTAAAACCAATCCCATAACCTTAATCTTTGTTGAAAATCATTCGGTGCATGCATGAAGGTTAGTCTCATCTGCTGTCCATTTTCCCCTATCTCACATAAAACATCAATTGTAGCTTGAGAGCTACTGATAATCGACAAACTGACTTGTTCATGCCAGAAAATGGCCATACCCCCCGCTAAGCCATTTGGATTCACAATTTAGCAATCATGGAATTTCAAAGTTCTCTTCATCCGTCTAACAACTTCCTCATTATTTTTAGTTTCCATTAGACATAGGATAGTGGGCATCTCTTTGGCCACAAGGGCTCGAAGTGCCTGAATTGTCAAGAGGGAGCCCAGCCCTTGACAATTCCACCCAGTCACCTTCATTTGTCATTTGGTGGCTTATTAGGACTAGCCACCAAAGCCCATGAATTTGCTTCCTCTATTGTCTGGATCTTTGTTTCCATTAAGAGGGTCTCATCCAGTTGCTCTCTGCTAGTCAGCTGAGAATCATAAGGTGCATACATTTTCTTCTTCCTTTGAGGCGTAACTTTAGAGTTCTTGCCTCTCTTCACATTTTCAGTTAACTTAATGGCATGTTTTGCATACATCCCCGACTTCTCTGGGTTCATGATGATAGAGTCTAGTATCATATTTTCTGAGGGACCATCACCACTTTCTTCATTAGCTACTGCCTTCCCTTTTAAACTTGTTGATTTTTCTACAGGTTCTGTATATATCGCCATCTACCATGTATTTTGGGAGGGGGGGTTTCAGGTATCACATCCTCTTCTTCCATGATCTCAGCAAGTTTCTTTCCACAGTAAAGATCCCAATATGGGCTGAATTCATTGGCTTCTGCTTTTAACCATGAGTCATATGCAAATTTTTCCGTATTTTCAAAATTATCATCCCTGCAAGGGAATTCCTTACAATACTGTGCATAATGGCCTATTCTTCCACATGTATAACAGTAATAGGGAAGACATTCATACTTAAATTCCAGCCAGATATTTTTCCCCTCGTTGCTACAAATAGAACCAGGTAAGAGCAGAGCTATAATATCAAGACTAACTCTAGCTTTTCCCACTTTATGTGCGGAATAGCCTCGAGTTTCTATCTTAATAGATGACACCTTCCCTATCTCCTATGCCACTTTTTGGATCACCTTTTCAGTAAGCCATTCAGTAGAAAGACCGTAGATCTAAACCCAGAAATCACAGACCTTAATATCATAACAGTTTTTTTTGGGGGGGGGGGGGGGGTATTGGGTTCCCACGATTTGAGCATAAGCAGGTTGTTTGCAAAAGACCATGGCCCTTGGTCTATAATCCTAGCTTTGTCCGCAGCATTCGTGAATATAAAATCGAAAATTCCAGGTGCAATTAAAGTCATATCAACATTTTCTAACCTCCACGCTCTTTTCATAGTGCTCTGAAATGCTTGGACGTTAACTTTAGGGTTCATATAGAGCTGACCAATCAAGGATAACTTACATTCATTGACTTTTTCTAGTGACATTTCTGCATCCATAGCTAAGATTTGCCTATTTGACCATAACCCTCCCAGTTTTCTGCATAGGGCTTGAAGACGGATTGCAGCTTCATCTGGTTCTTCCATGGAGGCAGATTCAGCGGAGTGACTGGTCGATTGGAACTTGGTGGCTATATCAATGAAGTGGCGCTATTCCATTCTGTTTGAGGTCGAATCAGAGGGAGTAAGGATTTGGTGATGGAAGGTAGTTTTTGTCGATATAGGGTTTCATTTGATGGGTTGAGGGTGAGATGGGTAGATTTTCTGTGTCAATGGAGGCTGTATATGTTAAGACGAAGGTTTTTTGGTCGTTGGGGTGGGGGTAGAGTTAGGGTTTTTCTGGGGTTTCTTTGGATTTAGGGCAGCTGCCATTGCGGTAGAGAGGAGCTCTTCCAGCAAGAGAGAAAGGATCGTCCAACATGGACACTTAGCCGGTAGAAATCGACAATCAAAAAGATCTCTCGATGACGGATTGGAATGGCACATATGAGCTGTCTTTGGTATGTCGAGGTTCAACCACACGATGCCCAACTCGTCGTGTTCCTTTTCATTAATCGGCCTATTCACAATCATCACATTGAATAAATTGAAAGTTTAAAAATTATATTATACATCAATTCAAGGTTCATGAATCATTTATACCATCATTCTTTTGAAAAAAAAAAAAAAGGTACAGATACAAAGACATGCATATAATAGAATGCCGGGATAGATTGTTATGTGATTAAAGATGGTTCGTTTGTATAAATCTCGATTAATGGTATGTAACATCAGCGATTTTCTATAGATTTGATTTTGTATATTAGATGCACATTCATTTCTTACGATAGAAGATTAGACAAAGTCAGTGTAAGATTTTCGTTTAAGGACACAATCCATTTGGCAATAACTTAAGAGACGTACAAATTTCGGATTGGATGTTCACTTGTCATCACATAGATCGTTGGTACATGTAGGGTTTCTAAGATCCATAGTTGAATTGGGATAAAGAATTATTAATGAAAATATATTTCACATCTAGAAAACCAACCAATCATCACTGACGCCATTAAAGACCCCTTTCAAAAACATGCGTTGAAGCTTATCGTGTGGTTTCTCGCAATTACTTTCTTGACTACCCTAGTCCTTTTTGTCTGAAAAGCACTGTGTTTGATAATGTGTGCAGAATGAAGCTCGGAAAGTTCGGACTAGCCCGAAATTCCCTAGCCCGAGTAGTCTGGACCGGACATATATTGAGCTCACTTTGTTGTACATTTGTATACTCTATCATTTTTTTTAGGCTCAACCTAGTGTGACTTAATTGAGCAGGTAACCCTACGATTGGTGAAGCCATTTTGTCGAGAGAAGCATTAGAGCTTTCAAAAGTGCTCCTAAAGATTCTCACAAAATGGTGTTTGCAATTTCAACGACGTTGGACAAAGACGACGATGAAGGACTTGATGAAGAGGGCGACGATGCAGGTTGCTCGACCAAGTACCACTATGCCTGATCAAGCCATTTTGTCAAGAGTATTATTAGAGTTTCCAGAAGTGTCGCTAAAGAGTTCTCGCTAAGTGGTGTTTGTAATTTCCACAATCTTAGACAAAGATGAAGATGAAGGACTTGATGAAGAGGTAGGCGATCTACGGCTTTAACTTATTTTACAAAACATTCGAAGGAGAATGGATGATGATTTCATGTTGTTTTTCATAATTTTCAACCACGAAGTGATTGAGTTGTTTCATAGCATGAACCTTCCTATAAAGAAAAATGTGGCTTATACTCATTTAAAGAGTCTGATGAAATGGGATAAAATTTTTCCTTGACATGTGATTTATTTTATTGTTTCTTTCACATGATTCATTCAATTCGATCACACGTGTTTGTACCATCTGTGCGGATTGAGATCACCTACAATTATGAAGTAAGTCAGGTTTAGACCGTCCGATCAAAGGCAAAATTATCTCCACCTGAATCTCAAGTAGTTTTTACAGGACATTTCGCACTGACGTACACAACATGCAAAAACGATCCTTTTCCCGCGCCGTTCCGTCGTCAAACTCGTCAGCAGTAGTGCATCCGATGGCATGGGATGGCTCCGTCAGCAGCCTGATTCAATGCACCCTCGGAAGAACCAGTAAATCTTCAAAGTCAGAACTAGGAAAACTGCAGCCACATAGAGCAGCTTGTGCCTCCACCAATGCACCTGACCAAACTGGAGACCTGTCTCCATTCATTGTCTAGAATGTTATCAGCAACTCTAGCAGCAACTCAACGTCAACTCACATATAACTCTAGAAGTCTATGAATCAGCCAAGAGACCAAGGCGGTCGATGATTATCAAACCAAAGGGAGAGAGATTTTCCATTCCGTTACCAAGTACATCACATACGGAATGCAAAATGCACCAAAGCTTGAGCGTTCTCCCCCATGCAGAGTACTTTCAGCCGTATTCATCTCCTTGTTTAAGACGTCGTGTTCTGCTATTTTGATCAGAATCCAGGCTATAAAATATTTGCCTTGGAGGCAGACGTTGGAGCATGTCGAATATTTCGAGCTTTCCTTGCCCTATATTGCTTCTCGATAAGAAGTATCTATTGAAGGGTATTGTATTTTTTTATTGTAAGTGAGCACTAATGATATATATATATATATATATATAATGAAAAGAATAATTATTCTCTCTCATTTTCTTGATATTGGAGCCACACACAAACCTTAGCCGCCACCAATCACTATTACACCACCTTCCGAGAAACCGCCATCCGGCTCCACCATTGCCGGACGGCAACATCCATAACACTCTAGCCACAGTCACCAAGGCTTGGCAACTAGATCTGGCATTGCCTTAACCGTAGTCATGGTTTTCTATCCTCATGATCAGATTTGGCATTGTAGACGAGATTCGCTCGTTCCTCACTTGAGCAGCATCTAGTGTATTGGATTTTCGAAGCACTTTGAAGCGATAAGACATGAAGCTCTTGCAGGTAATCTGCTTATTAATGGCCAAGGATTGTAAGTGCGGTGAATGTGATCGTTTGAGACTTTGATTGGTTGGTTTTTCATATGATGACTAGTGAATTTATTTCGCAATGAAGAATGACGTGGCTTTGTTTGCTTTTACGGAATTTTTAGAGGCTTTGTTGTTGATTTAGGACGCTGTGTTGGATAGTTGGTTTTTTTATTGTTGGATGAATTATTTCTGTTTTCAAGAGGCTTTGTTGTTGAGCAGGATACTAGTATTACTAATATGAATATGAGTTCTATTAAGCTAGATGAGACCAATTACCCTTCTAGGTTTATGGCGGTCGAGACATATTGGTCACCAAACAATTGAGTTATTTAACTTTTACCTTTACCTTATGACAAAATAGATGAAACAAAGTTGGATTATTGACGCTCTGGCGATGCTGTCATTCAAACATTATTGTGAAATACCATGGATTTCAAGATTCGCACTCAATTTATGAAGTGTACATCAACCAAAGTCATATGGGATAATAGTGCTCTTATGTTTTTAGTAAGAGATAGCATACGTGTAGAAAATTTGTCTATATCCAAATATATTTTAGATTTACCACTCTTTACGATAGATTAGACACTTATCTGTTTGCCGTTGATGATGTTAGAGAGTTAGCCAAGCGTTCGAAAGACATGAGTGTTATGTTATTTTTTTGAGGGCTTGGTCTTACTCATTCTTTTTTCCAACAGTAGATTACTTCTTAGAGCACTCTACCATCAATTGATGAGGTCTTCTCTCGAGTTCTTCGATACATACCCACTTTATCATCTGCAGATGTAGCAAGTGTTATGGTTTTTCAGTCTTTTAGGGGTTGTTGAGGTTGGGGGCATGGTCCCTGTGCCGTGGTAGATCTGGTTTCTCTCCTAGTCATGGCCATGATGGTGCTAAGTGTGCTGGAAGTTCACATAATTACTATCACTGTCAATGAGCTGGCCATACCGAGGCTTATTGTTATGCTTTACATCCTGAGCTCCATCCACAAGCTGCTTATGCCGATGTGAGTGAGTCCTCAATGCAAAAGGTTCCTAATTAGTCATGAGAATCACCTAGCACAATTATGTTGTCTCGTGCCGAATATGAGTCTTTAGAACGTCTTTGGTATTCCTCTACTGCTACTTTGGCACAAATTTCTTCCGGTAGTTCATCTTGTTTATTCTTGCCTTTAGAATCATAAAGTGAAGTCCGTTTGAATTGGTCCATTCTAATGTTTAGGGACTTTGCCGTGCCAATTATATGTCTAGTTATAAGTACTTTGTTACGTTCATAGATAATTATTCCCTCATAACGTGGTTATATTTAACAAAAGATCGAACTAAAGCCTTTTCCTATTTGCATAAGTTTTATCTTGAGATTTAAATTAGTACATGCTTCTATTGAACGTCTATAGTCCAATAACACCCAAGAATATAAATGGCCGTTTCTTCTGCTTTTCAACCATTTGCCATATCTCATGGGATTTTGTATTAGACTTCTTGTCCCTATACTCTCCAACAGATTGGAGTAGTGGAACAAAAAAATCTTCATCTCTTGGATGTTACTCGTTGTCTCCTTTTTCATATGAACGACCCCAAAACATTCTAAGGACATGTTCTCACAACATGCTATCTCATAAATTGACTCCCACCTTTTATGCTGCATGAGGGCATACCTTTCTCTACTCTCCATCTGAAGAGTCCACTTTTTTCTTTACCACTCCATGTATTTGGTTGCGTTTTTTTTTTTTTTTTTGGCATCGTCTTTCTCCTAGTCATGATAAGATTGATCCGTGGGCTGACAAGTGTGTGTTTATTAGGTACTCTCGAACTTAAATAGGGTACAAGTGTCATAATCTGATTATTTGACAATTCTATTTCTCGATAGATGTAACTTTTTTGGTGAATCAATCATATTACTCATTTACTGCCCTACCATTGACTCCTTCCAAGGACATATTGTCCTTGACCATGGCCCCTCTACCACGTATTCCCTTGTTAGGTATACTTAGGATGTTGTCCGATTTTCAGTTTGCTAACAAGATTTATCAATGGTGTTGTCCTATTCAACATGAGGTACTATAGCCGCCGCTTACATTGGACATGCATGATTATCCACCCATTAATGCCTCGACCTCCAATCCACCAATTTCTTTTAAGCCTAATCCCACTACTAATATTCCTATTGCATTGTACAAATACGCATTCTTGCGTTGGTCAACCTAATTCCTGATTTGCCTCTTTATATAGGTTTCTCTTGTCATACACATACTCGTCACCCTCTTTCTCAGTTTTTATCCTATGATTGTCTTTCTCCCATGTATTTTTTGTTTGTTGCTTCTTTATCTATTGTGTCCGTGCCTAGTACCATCATAGAGGACCTTACTCATCCAAGTTGGCAGCGGGTTATGGAGGATGAAATGCGGGCACTACAGGATAATGGGACATGGCAGGTTACACTATTACTCGCTGGCAAACAAGTTATGGGATGTCGTTGGGTCTTCACAGTGAAGTTTCAATCAAATGGTTCTGTTGAGTATCTGAAAGTGCGTCTAGTTGACAAAAGTTACACTCAGACCTATGGAGTTGATTAGGATAATATGTTTTCTCCCGTCACAAAGATACTTTCTATTCATGCTTTTATTTCTCTTGTTCAATATGGTTGGACTCTTCATCAACTTGATGTCAAAAATGCTTTCCTTCATAACAACTTGGTAGAGGAAGTTTATATGGAGCAACCCCTAGGATTTGTTACTTAGGGAGAGTCTACTAGTGTTTGTCGCCTGCACAAGACTTTATATGGGTTGAAACAATCACCTCGTGCATAGTTTAGTCGTTCTAGTGATGCAATCATTTAGTTTGGTTTGCAGCATTGTATTGTGGATCATTATGTATTTAATTCCACTTCCTCTAAGGAGTGTGTTCTCCTAGTTGTGTACATGGATGATATTATTATAACTACTAGTGATTATGTGGGTATACAAAAATTAAAATAGTTTTTACAGACAAAGTTCTATACAAAAGATATGGGTTGTTTGCAGTATTTCTTGAGTATTGAGGTGGCCTACTCACATGATGGTATCTCATTATCACAACAAAAATATGTTTTGGATATTCTAAGTGAGGTTGCTCTTCTTGAAGTTAAGCTTGTTGATACTCCAATGGATCCTAATATGAAGTTTGATGCAGAACATGGAGACTTACTTCATGATCCAAGTAGGTGTGGGAGATTGGTGGATAAGCTCAACTATTTAACTGTCACCTGACCATATTTTTATTTTGCTGTTAGCATAGTTAGTCATTTTATGAGTGCTCCTTGCACTACATATTAAGAGACAATGCTAGTTATAAGCACCAGGTAAAGGGATTATTTCAAAAAATCATAGATATTTTAGTGTCACTAGTTATTTTGATACCAATTAGGCTAAAATGTCCTATTGATAGAAGATCAACTTCTGGTTACTGTGTATTATTGAGAGGCAATCTTATAAGTTGGAAAAGTAAAAAGCAACACGTGGTATCTCAATCAAGTGCAGAGACGCAATATTAGGCCATGGTTTATGTGACCATTGAGTTACTTTGATTGATAATGTTGTTATCTGAACTTGACATGCCATCTTCAACTTCCTCAATTTTGTATTGTGATAATGGATCCACTAAGCTTATCGCTTCAAATCTAATTTTTCATATCCATGCGAGAAATAATTCATAACAAAGACATAACATTTCATTACACACGGATTGAAGACCAATTTGCATTTAAGGGTAACAGAGTAACTACTTTATATAACAAGTTTGGGCTCTTTCATATTTACGCCCCAACTTGATGAGTGTTTAAGGGTATTTTAATCTTGTTCATTGTAAGTCAGCACTAATGCTCACTAATATATATATATATATAATCCGTAACTAAAAAGAATAGTTCTTCTCTCTCGTTTTCAATATCAAAATACAAAGATGACAAAAACTCAAGCTAGTAGTAATCTTCCTCTATATTTGGTTGACATGATGCCAATACGTCAATCTGATGTGAAAATCCAAAACTAACAAAGCATCGAGCATATTTCAAGGTGGTAAACAGAAAAAAAGGAATAAAATTTCCATTTACCACTATCATTTGCCGCACCATACGACCAAAAATTACAGGAACCACAACCTTTTCAGGTCCCTCCTAGTCCTACCACTGACAGCTTAAACAAAGTACGAAAAACCATACACAAACACTGTACAGAGAGAATAATTAGGTCCTGGAGCTGGGGCCGCTTTGAACTTAGCTTTTCCATTTCAGCCAAGAGACGCATTTCCTTCACAAGCCTGCTTGAGTACTTCAAGCTACCAGCATAGAGTGCCCAATAGCAACGCACCCTCCAGGGAGGATAATTAGGTCAAGTCGCCTCTAGAGTTGGCAAAACTTGGATCTTAGCTTTTCCACTTCAGCCAAGAGAGACGCATTTCCTTCACAAGCCTCTTTGAGTACCTCGAGCCTCCCGTGGACAGTGTTCGCTTGCGATGCACCCTCCTCTTGTGCAGTCATTTTTAATGGGGATGACTTCTTGTATTGGATGAGATCCATCATCATTCCCTGCCGTAAAATCCCTTTCAACAAGTCAAATTCAAACTACAAGTTTCACTAGAATGATTACTCCACATGCCTCTTCTTAAACAGAGGTACACTTGTAAAATTGCAAATACGATCTACTTTTCATAAAAACAGTCAATGCAGAAAAGGTATCTCCAGAAACCCAACATCTCCTCCCTCAAAATGTTATCTAGAAAAAACACAGGCAGTGAGTCTTTGATCTCTTTGCAAAATCTCAACCTTTACACAATGCTGACTCTAAATGATAATTGTCATAGTCATCCAGCAGAAAGAGGTACAAAATTTTTCCTCACACAATCAAAAAGGCTAAACAGTAGACTGAACAAAGCATTCAAAAATCACATCCACTTTATACAAGATTCTGCTTAACATTCAACTACGGGAGAATGACGGTAAAAGTGTCAAAACTTATATATGACATTTATTTTAATATCAAAAGTTCTCACCGACTCACTTAAGTGTCAAATTAGAGAAAAACAATGACTACTTAAGTGCCAACGATGAGAAATTCTTACCACTTTTCTTACATTGCATTTATAAATAGAATTTTAATGTAATATGGTATTTAAAAAAAAATAGTTCACGTGGATTTTTAATTTATCTTTTTATGTTATATGACGTTTAATTTATTGAAATTAAAATTGACCAAACAAAAAATTATATTAAAAAAAAAAAAAAAAAGAGGAGAGTCCAGATTGGGAGGGCTACAAGCTCTAACGCCACCATCGCTGGGAAGGATCGACAAGGATGGGGATGGCTAGTGGGGGTCCTAGGGCATTTACCATGGGCAGGTGACCCTCACCAATGGCAGGCAAGGGCCTGTAGGTCTCACCCAAATCTAGGCCAGGGTCGCGACCCTCACCCAGATTGGGCGAGGTCAACAGCCCTCGCCCAAACTTGGCCAACAGCCACCATTGACCCAAATCTAACAGCCCTCGCCCAAACTTGGCCAACAGCCACCATTGACCCAAATCTAGGCAACAGGCAGGCCCCAACTTGACGTCAGCGAGGGTCACCGGCCCATGGCCAAGCCCAACGATCCCTGCTGGCCATCCCCACCCTCGCCGGCCTTTCCTAGCAATGGTGGGGGCGGCGATGGCAAGTGCTACAAGCCCTCACCGCATGCTGTCTCTCTTCTCCCTTTTTTTTTTTTTTGAATTTTTAGTTTTGTTATTTTTTAATCTAATTAAGTTTGTGTTTTTTAATTTCTAATTTTAGTTTTTAATATTTTAAAGGCTTATTAGACTTTCCGACAAGTCACGTTGGCTCAAAGTATTAATAAAATTACTACGTTGGATTCCAACCAAACAAATCGAAATTGGCAATTAAGTGATCATTTTTAAAACATATGGCACTTAAGTGGTCCAAAAGAAACTTTTGACTCTAAGTATTGACACTCATAGTGTCCTCCCATTTAACTGCTCTATAGAATCACATACCTCATGTTGTCGCTTCCTGGAGCAATCTCGCAACAGGGACTTCACTAACTTATTTCGCAGCAAAACCCGATCTTTTGCATGATCAAGGAAAATGAAGGATGAGATATGGTGCAAGACAAGCGTTAATGCTAGTGATCCTCTAGCAACAGCTCTTTCAAGTGCTCCAGAAACCCATGACTTTACATACGCTTCTAAGATGTGTTCATCATCCTGCAAATGAAAGATATAAACCTCATCAAGGACCTCAATACAAGCCTCTAAGCATTTATGCAACACCCTCATATGAAGCTAGTGCTAAGAGAATGGTGTCATATGAAATGGTGCAGCAGCTTTGCAATTTGAGAACTTCAGAAGTTAAGGGAAAAAACAAAAGCAGATACCCATTGACAATTCACACCCTATATCTAGAGTTAAACATAATCTACGTGTCAAAAGAACTATACATTCTTCTCGTCTCCCAAAAATAAATAAATAAATAAATGGAGAAAAGGAAGTCATAATTGCATAGAATAAGACTCTGTTCAATAAGAGAAATACTTGTGATGGCAAGCAGCCACGTAGAACTGAATGTTTCGAAAGTCCAACAAAAGCACCAAAGCAATTAGGTGAAAGGAGACTACACATAATATGGCCCATTACATTCCCTTACTTAAAAATCCGGTCTCACATGCAAGCCAGAATGGAGAATGGCGAGACAAATATCTTGCACATAAAGTAAAAACCAAAATGCAAGACAATCTTTCTTGCTCCTGGGACGAGAGAACAGGCAATGACATAAATAAGTAAATCCACAAGCAAAAAGATGTGTTAGATGTGTCAAAAGTGACACAAAGCATCAAGATTAGGTAGAAAGGTCAACCCAAAAATTTTAAGCTAACAGATAATTATTATACATATATAAGACCCACTGTCCCCATTCTGAGTAATATGGGCAGGACATTTACTTTAAGAAAAACAAACCATTAACACAACTGCTTGAACAAGTGAGTTCATGATGTTCGACCAGACAACAAAAGAAGAAAAAAACAGGTATGTTCATGAACAATACCTCAGGAGGTTCGAGGTAACCTTCGGCATTCGCTAGGCACTTATCCAAAGGAGGCAGAAGATCAAGAACCCGAGAATTAGACAGTGCATTCCATGCAGCGAGTCTTACAGAAACTTCCACATGACGGTGGAGGTACATTGCGACTTGACGACCATACAGCAGATCACCATAGGATACTGCGGCAAACTGCTCCACAAGAGTTTCAATAAATGTTGAGTAACTATCATGAATTTCTGATCCAAAGCTTAATAATTCCCATTTATTTGTGCCATCCATTTCAGGCTTGTCTTTCAAAGTATGTCTAGCACTTCCACTTGATATTTCTCGATCAAGAAGCTGTCCAAAGAGATCTTGTAAAGCTTCATAAACATCCCTACTTCTCTGCTCTTCTAGCACAGCCAACCCAACAAGTAAGATCATAGATAAGGAATGCAATTTCCAAACTAGTGACACATGTTGCACGGGAGAAGTGACATCTGAGCATCCTAAACAAGCCATTACCTCCAGGCCCAATAGAAAGAACATTCCAGCTTTAGCAACTTCAGATAAATCATCATGATCCTGAACAGGATTAATGGCACCAAAAGCTTTCTGATCTGTACTCTGCTTGCCATCCCCTGATGAACTCATTGGGCTGATGAACCAATGCTTGGGAAGTGGCAGTCTCTGGTAAGCCCACTCCACAGTAAGATCAGTACAGGGAGGACATTCTGCTCTCTCATCTGACATGTCCATATCCTCATGAATGGTTTCAAGAGATATACTGACACTTTTATTTGCTTCATGCATGGCACTCTTACCATCCTCTATGGATCTTGCCTTTTTCTTTACACACAGCCATCTCTTTCTGAAATGAGAAGATAATAATTTGCTAATATGATGTAGGTCCTCTTCACTATACTCCCACATCAGAGATCTCCTGCTGAGAGAAAAGAAGTGCTGAATAGAGATATTCAGAAACCTTAGAACAGGGACTTGGAACAAAAAGTCAAATGCCTTCTCTACAACAACCCTATCCCTAGGCCCAGCAGTCAAACAGGCTCCTAAGGCAGCATTAACTCTTTGCAAAACAATGGTTTGGCCCTCACTTAAGGCTATATGCTCATCTGATACCAAAGGAATGATCCCAAGTAAGTACACGAGAAGACCTGCATCTTTTTGTCCCAGAAGGACACGTGTTGACCAATATCCTCCATGAGAAGCACCCCACCCAACCCCAACTCCTGGAGCAGGACCTCCTCTCCCAAACATCTCTATGGACTGGATCAAGTGCCATTCAGAAGCAACTATGTTCAAAAGGATGTCAAGCACCTTCTGCAGATTAACAAGAGAACCCTTAACCATACCATCCTCAAGAATTCTCTCTTCTGCTGATGCAGAGAGTCTTTTTGTTGGAAGACTAGGCATTCCAGCCTTTGCTAACTGGATCAAGCAATCAATCTCAACCATCAACTGCACAAATCCATGGAGACAGCAAACAGAAGCCAAAGAGGCCTCACTTTCGCTTTGCAGTATCAAATGAGACAACTTTTCAATGAAGGAACCAACTCTTGCGGTATCTGTTCCATTATCTAGGCCATCTTTCAAAGAGATAAAGAACCCTTGTCGAATAATCTCTAAACCAACTTTTGGGACAAACTCGGGAAGCCAAGGCAGTGACTTGACATTATCGGAGCTAACGATTGTTTTGTCTGGCCCCAATTTTTCAAGAACAATGGATAGCATGTGCACAACAGAAGAATACACCCACAATAAAGATGTCAGAGATCGAGTTCTCAGGTCATTTGTCATTCCACTTTGCATATCAAAGAACTGAGATATGCAAGAATCATTCATCCATTCTATCCACTTTGTTCCAAGATCAACCATTGGGATAACATGACTCCAGGACCACAATTCAGTATCATCGCCAGTGCAATCTGTATTTTGATTGCCTGTATGCTCCTGCAAATGAAACTTTGGAAGCCTACAAGCTAAAGCCGCCAGAACAAGATATGCCTCATTGGAGATTGAAGTGACTTCTCTCGCAATATTGTTCTCCAACAGTTTCTCCATGGAGGGCGGATTCAACCACAAGCATATGGAATGAAAGATATCTGAAAAATGTGAGACACAATATCCATACTTTATGCAAGTCCTCCACAGCCGCAGTTGTTCAATCATCAGAGATGAGAAGAGTTTGCAGTGCTCCTTTCCAAGTTTAATCCATTGGTCAAGGGGAAGTGCAGGTTGATACAACTGCCATATCATGGCGTGGAGTGTTCCGCTCCTTATAAGCTCGATGCAATACTTCCGATTAGATTGTGCCAAAACCTTTTGAAACAGTAAACAGAAATGAGTTACTGGCCAAGGGACCAATTGTCCCATGAAAGATAAGACCGGTGCAAGATGTCACATGAACTGATAGCTTACCCTTAAAAATGTAACAGATTTTATCTTGGAAGGCTGAATTTCCATACTGCTTTTCATGGAAAATCTGTGGACAACTATTTGGATGAGCCTTGGACAGTCCATAATAGAACTTGAAGCAGTTGGCGAATGCCTTGCTATTGCAATTAAAATAGAGATCATCCGTTCTTCCAAAGCTTCAGCCGGATCCATCTGAAAACATCCATTTGAAGACACAAAATGATTTCTATATGAAGTGAACAGACTGAAAGATGACATAATAGTTAGATCACCCTACCTCCAAGATATAACGAATTCTTGGCAAAATTCCCATCCTGACTAAACCTGCAATAAAATCTTGACCAGCAACCACGATATCGTCCTGAATAGTGCGCTTCCCTTCAGATTCATCATCAGGTACATCTTCTAGAGGAAGAACGTTAGAAGATTTAGCACTGTACTTCCAAAACCCACCATGAAGCAAACCCCCATCAATTTCTGGTTTACTCCTAAAAGCTGAGGCAGTGTAGAGATACTTTCCATGCATGCTCATTCTCTGAAAGAACAAAATATATATACTCAACCAAATGAAGTGTGACAACAATGTTAAGAATCTCTTGAAGAAAATTTTACCTCCAATTTCTCAAAGAAGTTCTCGTTCAAATCAGAGCAGAGTACACACTCAATGACCCTTGCACATGCTAAAACTACAGAATTGTGGTTGTCATCAAGACACATCCTACAAATACACATTATTAGAGTAAATCTCCAAACTGTTTAATCGGTTGCATATGGTATCAAAACCTAGACATATGGAACCTTTTGGGAGTAATAATCCTGAATATAAAATATATCGTCCAAAGAAGCTAAAAATAGGCAGCATAAGATTGGTTAGAAGCAGCTCAAGCCATAACCAAGTGACCTTGTTACCTAGATTCCCAAAAAGCTCCTGAAAAAACAAAGGGATACTCAAATACAGACTACTCCCCATAAGCATTTGTAAAGAAGTCCCATTTAAGCCAAGATATAGACTACAAACATTAGAAAACTGATTAAACATGTTGTGGAGTGTACATATGACAGAACAACTATTGCTCCAGTAAAATTGTAATTACTAAATAAAAAAATAAAAAAACAGATTTGCCAGTCTGCGCAATTTCCTCATCAGTGTAAGCTTTCTTTCAGGAGATACAGGACCTCATGTCAGCACTATGGCTGAGAATTTTATACACACAAACATAGCACCAGAAAATTAATATACAAATCTCCTAGTAATAACAGGAAAATCAAGGCCATGTCCATTACTTATTGGCAGACAATATGAAAGAAGGATGACGACAAAATGTATGCAATAAATTACCTCAACGTTAAGACAAGTTCAGGTTCTGGGCCAAGTGCAAAAGCCCAGACAGCCTCCCAATCGACCAAATCCTCGTCAACATTAGAATATCGAGTAAAAAGATCAACTTGATCCCGACAAATCATATGCATTGCCTTGTCAAGTACAGAAGCAAGAAGATGAAGTGCAAGGGCCCGTTGTCCCGGAACCTGAACCATCAATTCATTATTTACCAAATATGCCAGTAGTGAAGAAGGTTCTTGTAACTTTGCAGTAAAGGATATGAACTTAAGAACGAACACTAATGAGAAGGCAAAAGCTATCTGATTAGCTTTGAGTCTATGTTAGCTAAGCACCGACACAAAAGGCAACTTACCACACTTCTAGTAAGTGCCACCGCTTCTTTGATAGTATAACCAGCAGCACCAGGGTCGCCCTCAGTCCTCAAGAAATCTCGCTCAGCAACATTATCAGCATTCTGCCTATTCTGACCTGAAGAATAGTCTCAATAAGTGATATAATCACAGAAAATATGCATAAATCTAGAGTAACTCCAAAAAATTCTTAAGCATTAAAAAATTCCTCTGATGCACACCTAGAACTCAATCACAGAGCACACCAGACTCTGATCCAATTACATGAGGGAGTTAGACAAGAAGGCACAAAATTAATGAATATACATAGACAAGAAGGCACAAAATTAAGGAATATACAATTTCAAAAAAATCACCAATTGAATCTGGGGAGCTAATCAGACCACAATGCATAAATTAATCCCATTACTCATAGAGAAAGCTGTCTGGTGAAGTTTAGTGCTGAGACAGCAGAAATGCCACACCCATCAGACATCACCCTGTTGGAGCAATTTGGGAACAAGAAAATGTGGATTTCGACTATAGGTTGACATAAGGATGGGATTTAAGGTTGAAAAAGAGAGCGCTTATAAAGAAAGCTCATCCTACTCATGTTTATCAAGGAATGAAAACTGATCCTAAACTCTATAGGCATCAGATGGAATCAAAGTTCTTATATAGGTCGAAGTCTATAGTAGCTCAGAAATTGCAGTCCCCAGCAACATTGAGCCAAAAAGTGAAGTTTTGCTACTCGAACCAATTGATGAGGAGGCCCATGCAACGTTCTTGCATATTTCCATGAAAAAGAATGGGTCAAGCTGAAGTACCTTATGCACTACATAGAAACAGCAGGAGCTATAGTACCTTAAGTACTATCTAGAGACTCATAAGTGTGACCGCTGCATGATCTAGCTGGATAAGTTGTTCATCATCATTTTTAAGTGACTAGTGCACTAGGGTGACCAGCGCACGTCAAACCCACTTGTAATCATTAGCAACATGGGAACTGACTGACAAGCTAGTTATTTTACTTTTGGAGAAGGAACCATCATCTGGATTCAAAAGGCACCTAAAGAGATGCATAGCAACAGACACTAACTGGAAGAGATTATATAAGCAATTGACTTACCGGTCCCTGCAACCGGGTCAATTTCACTCTGAATGACATTTCCATCTAATGAAAATCTCCAATTTCGTACAGCCTCGACCCTATCAGTCCAAGCATTCCACAAATTGCCACCTCTTGCTCCGGCATTCTGGACACCAGCATGATCTTGCCGACTTTGGCTACCTTTTACAGTCTCCGATGATACCAAACTGGATTCTCCGTTCTTTGTATTCCATGATTCTGCATTCTGAAGAGACCGACCCCCAACTAATGGACTACCCAATGGTCCATCCATAGCTATCTGAGAGCCTGACAAGTTTTGCTTCTTGAATTTCTCTTGACCCCTTTTTTTTAGCAACTTAAGCAATGAAGGGTCCATCTTTTTCATTATCTCAGCCTGAGCTTCAGCAATTTCGTCAGGAGACATACTCTGTAATCTGGTGCGGTTCTCAGCATCAATTTGACTCTCAAGAGAAGAATGACTATGCCCATCATCATTGACGTTGGATCTAAAAAAGGAGGCTGCAGGCAAGCTTGATGATTGCTTTTCCTTCTCTCTAGAATTATCAAGAAACGAGGAACTTAACTCTTTTGCCTCAGTCAGCATTCTTACAGATTCATTGCTTGAAACTTTCACTGCACCATTGCCACTGCCAATATGCATAGACACCGAATCGCTAAGTAAATAAGCAGCGTCAGCCTTCTTGTCACCATCAGGGAAATATACCTGAACTTGAGTACCTTTGCCCGTATCACTTTGCAAATGATTTAATGCAGAAGCCTTACCATCAGTAATGGCCCCATCAGTTTCATATGCAGGCTCAAAGTTTGAGAGTGGTTCTGCATATACTTCCATACGAACTCCACCACTTAAAGGTGTATTGTCCATGAGATTTGCCTTATTTGCACTTTCAATCACCTCTCTACTACCATCTCGCACTTTAGCCCCTGTGGATCGATGCTTTATGATTTTACTACAGGAAGAAGGAACATTTCCCACAACAAGCTCCCTCCAATTCTGTAGGTTCAATTCCTTCTTCTCCTTTCTTTGAACTGGTCTAGCAAAAGCTGCAACTCGCTCAGAAGCAGCAAGTCTCCTATATTCTTCAGCATCCTCATCAAGATCATCACTGTCATGATCTTCATCCCATCTCATGCTTGGTGGACCCCAATGCTGCGGATTAACATTTCACTATCAATAAAAAATTGAATACAAAGGAATCTTCCTAGTTCTATCATTCCCCCCCCCCCCCCCCCCTCCAAAAGAAAAAAAAAGAAAAAGAAAGAGAGAGAGGAAAAAAAAGGAGCCTCAAACTCTAACCATTAGCCAAATGCTACACTAGGATCTTACCTTCTTTGAGCTCCCTACTCAACTAAAAATCCAACACTGCCTTTCCTCCTGCACATTCCAACCTATTTGAAACACGTTCCAGACCTGCCCTTAAACCAATGGCTACATATATAGACCAAAAACACGAAACTGCCGACCTTAACACTCACCCATTTCCCTCACTTCACCAAAACAAGAACACCGAAGCAGGACTAGTAACGCGTTGGAAGCTCCATGTAATGCTTCCATCACTCAATAAAACCAATAAAGCAGCAAATTTTCAAATTCCGTCGCCCAGAAGAAGCATAAGCTCAGATACTCACGGGGCCGTGAGAGCGGTGTCGCGCGACCGGGAAAGGAAGGACGGTGGCCCTCGGAGGAGGGGTTGGGGCGAGGGTCCTGGTCTCGGGGTTGTCGGGAACGCCCTTTTCGACTATGCTGCCGATGAGCATCGGGGCGTTGTCCTCGGCCATTTGGGGCTTGCTGGTCCCGAGTATCTTGTGGGGAGGTCGGGTTTTCTGGCTTCCGGAAGCGCTGCTCTTTCGCTTGTCCATGGCCGCTTTCTTCGATGTCCACCTCGCCGTTCTCGAGGGAATTCTGAGGTCTTCTTCGACTTCAAACCGAGCTCCGGCCGATTCTTGACATGAAGTGGCGCCGAATTGAGAGAACAGGGAAGTGAAGAGCTCTTTTACCGAAGGAGAGGCAAGAAATAGAGTTTTAATACGCCCGAAATCCGAAAACAAAAAAATATATTTACGTTGGGCAAGGGTAGCATAATGATATAATTGAGTCGTAAAATTTAAAAAATGTATAAATGAATTTTAAAATTTTTTTATGAAATGTAATTAAATTATAAAACTTTTGAAAGTACAATCAACTTAAAATTTGTTAAGTCTAATCAAGCCTTTCAATTGACTATAACTTTTTGAAAATTTTATTACTCTATTATATTTCCGTGATAAATTCTAGGATGTAATTGCACTTTATTTAATTGTATTTTCGTGACACGTTTCAAAACTTTTAGTGCACTTATTTTGAGAAAAAATGAAATAATGATTTCAATCTTGTTATTGTTTGGTACAACGTCAGTAAAAAAAAATTGAAATGGGCAAAATTCTGTACTCCCTCTTAAAAATGAGAGAAAATACCATAAAAATATCTTAACACCTATTATTACACATTTATTCCAAACTTTTTTTATATCATCAAAATCATGGACTTGTGCTTGTATAACACATCTAACAAAAAATCACAAAATTATATTTTTGTGATATTATTTATCCCATAATTTTTTATTCTTTTCTATTTTTTATCCACTTTGACCGAAGAAGATTGTTCGAGCTCACCAGCCATTGGACGAGGACTGCGAAGCACTCACTAGCAAGTGGCTAGGGGGTTCACGACCCTTACTAGCCCCTACATAGCTGCAAACAAAGACCCCTTGCCTAAATCTAGGCTAGGGCAGCATCGCCAAGTGTGGCCAGGGTTCATCACCCACTAGGCACGAGTTGTGAAGCTCTTGTCAATGATCGGCTAGGGCTTATGGCCCTCACTCGTCCTCACCTAGAGCTGGACGAGGCCCTTCCTGGCCGTATGCTAAGGCAACCTTGCCTTAGTCGCGGCTTGCTACCTTAGCCCGCGATTAGCTACACTTCCCTTGCCTGTAGTCCTCGCCTAATGGCCAACAGGCCCAAGCTACGCTCGACCAAGCTGCTTTCCCCCAAGGGGCTTCCCCTATGGCCATGAAGGGTCAGTCAAGGGCCATAAGCCTTGACTAGTCGCTGGTGAGAGTTTTGCGACCCTCACGCAACCAAAGTGGGTAAAACAATTTTGGTAAATGCGTTACAATAATGTACATTCAAGATTTTTAGTGTCATAAATAAAATGAGATAAATATGTCACGCAAGTAAAAATTTAGGATCCTTAGTGATACAATTTTTTTTTTTTGAGATAAATGTGTCATGAGAGCACAACTTCAAGGTTTTTGGTGTAATAAAAATGTTTGGGATAAATATATCATAATAGATAAATTTTGAGATTTTTGGTTGAACTTTGCTTGAAAATATATAGGAAAAATTTTAAATAATTGGCTAAAATACCCTTATTTTCTCAACAAAAGGCTTGAAATGCACTTTATTTCAAATAAAGGTCCCAAGTGTCCTTATTTACTTAAACAAAGGCTTGAAATAGACCTTGTTTTAAATGAAAATTTAAAAGTGACCATATTAGTATCAAAAAGGGTTTGACCTCATTAGTTGGTTAATGAGAATTTCTTCCTTTACTTTTTTTTTTTTTCAATTTTCGTTCATTTGCAAAATTCTCTGAAATGGCAAAATGTTGACAACCAAGACTGATGGTGATGTGCTCAGGAGAGGCTCAGGAATCTTTTTCAACTGATGATCATGGCTAGAAACTCCAAAATCCTAAGATATAGCTATAAACCTCAACTGGATGCACAAATTGAGCAATAGAGCTTCACAGCAAACTTCAATAACTTTCGGGACCAAATCAATTGTGTCCAAGGGTTTGCATGCATTCTAGAGGTTCCAAGAAATACAATGATGTGCTCGGTTTTGTGTGGGTATCTCGAAATTTCTCCAATTTAGTGTTTTTCTCTCCCTACTCGCGAAACAGGGGCTCTTCGCAATTTGAGTAATTCCTGGCAAGATTCCAGCGACTCAATGGCGAGGAGGGGCGGCGCGACGGCTCAAGAAGGTGTGAAAAATGAGTTAGCTTTCAATTGATGGTGGTGAGGTGACGGTGGGTCGATGTGAAAGGGTTTCGATTGCTCGAAATTCCAATAGAGTTTCACAGCAAGCCAAAGTCTATTTTTAAAGAGTATTTTATATTTTTTAAAATGCTAATGTGGCAATTTTTTGCTAGAATTCTTGTCCTTGGCACTTAAAAGATCATGTTTTTTCAGAATTGGCACTAAAGTGAGCATTTTGAAACTTTTTGGCATTAAAGTGAGCATCGTACACAACTTTTGACACTCTTGGTATTCTTCTCCCATAAATGGATGATGTGCAAGGCACGAAACACGTTTTATGGACAAAAAATAGGATCATTGAAACAAGTTTTTCAACATTTATATTGCCATCCTAATCCATGGGTCAATATTTGATCCTCCATGACCGAAATTAGGGATCATGAACATTCAAATGTAACAAAAATTGGGTCAATTTAATTGGGGGATGATTGTCCAAGAAAATATTAAACCTATTATATGGAGAATAATTCAATCTTAAGCTTTTCACTTGTCAATTTGGTCTTGAAACTTATGATAATTTGTCAATTTAATTCGAAAACTTATGTTTAATGTCGGCTAAATTAATTAATATTGTAACTAATTGTTTTATGGGCTTGGTTTAATAAGATTAGATATAAAAATTCTTAATCAGTCTAATATGGGCTTAACTAGCATAGGCTGAGTTGAGCTTGACCCTTAACAAAAGGGTCTAGCCGAAAACTTTATAAATAATGCTCAAGTCCCTTCTTTAATCCCACATTCCACAATCACATCACATAAGGAGCACATAAGATGACGAGAATTGTGAGGGACAATCTCATTGAGTTAGTGATCCGATGGGTAATAAAAGAGAAGCAACGGTGGATTGTCGTATTCTGCATCAATAGCGATATATTCCACATCAAGTAAGTAAATCAACTCTTCTCAATTATTCTATTTTATATTCTAATTATGGCAATCCAAGGGAAAGTTGTTGTCGAGGCCAATAAAGAGTGTCAGAACCGCCTTAGTTCAGATCAAGAACGTTTGGTTTTTACAATCATTTCAAAATTTTTATCCAATAAAAATTGATTTTGAATTTGTTAGTAGGTTGTGCTTGTTGATATGAGCATTTTGAGGAGTAGCGGGTTATCGATGGAGGTCGAACGACTTTTCACGTGCCGCACATGCCTCAATGGTAATGCAACACACCGTTAGGTGGCACCACATGTGCTCGCGCGCGTAGATGCACATACCAATGACCCTAACATGCCCTCACATGCAAGGTGACCACTGCCTAGTTAACGTCATGCTAACGCCATCAAGACCAAAGGTGGTTCACCTACAACCCAATCCGACTCATTGACCTTAACTCGACCTGAACTATTGACTCAACATAGTATGGATCATTGACCCAATCTTGATCCGACCCATTGACTAGTGTTTAGTACATTGACCGACCCGGTCCAAGGTCAAGTTGGATCCAACTTGACTAGACCAAACCAATCCGACCAGTTTCTAGGTAGACATAAGCATTGTGCACTTTGATAACGCGTAAGGGCATGTGCGAGTTTTGATTGAAGCGTGCTCGACGACGTTGTATCTGTATAAGGATATTTTACATTGTCATCAATTCATTTGGCATGTTTGATACTTTTAAAGATATGAAATTGGATTTGAAAATTTTTGATATCATATTTTGGTAGAATGTCTCATGTTATAATGTGTTGTTATACTCCCAAATGAGGTGATTGCATATTGATTCGGGAAGAGATACATGTGAAACATATGATTAAGAAGTGATTAATTCTAATGATTTAGACACCTGATAATGATGAATTCACGAAGATTGTGATATATTCTCATGTTTGCTGTCATGTGAATAATATATAACTACATGTCATGTATTTTTCCTAAAAGTGTTTACTGATGATTGCACATTGATTTGTGGAGGGATACATTTGCAACATATGGTTTAGAAGTGACTAACCTAATGACTTAGACACCCAACGATAATGAATTCATAAAGATTGTGATATATTCTCCTAGTTGTTGTCATGTCGATAATATATAATTGCATGTCATGAATTTTATGCCAAGGTATTTACATGATGATACATGTACGGATGTGTACTTATATGGTTTTAAGTTACACAATATTCACACTATGCTAATTGTGTTAATTACTTATTATTTCAGTCACATTCTTTACAAATGACAACTCCATTACTATTGAGGTTATTCTTGGTTTAAAGGGTTTTATATTTAAAATAGAGTTTAAAGGGTTCTATATTTAAAATAGAGCTTATGCATGTTCATATTGCTTTTAGTGATGATAAGTTATGAGACTTAACTATTAACAGTATGGAATCCTACAAAGCATACTTTTTTGCTTAGGATAAGAACAATATGATTTGATTATTATATATGAAGCGATCCATTCATAAATATTTGAAAAGTGATATGTTTATTAATTGTATTGCTAAACAGATGATGGAAACCTTGAATGTTAAGAATTACATCTCACCTAATGTCGAGATTGAGACACATTTATAAGAATTTTTTAATATTAGGTACAATAGTTCTGGAGGAGTTAAAGGATTATATTATTATGATGGTAGACCTATAAATGAAACTCAAAACTCTTATACCTATATTGTGTATTAAGCCTTAAACACATTCTTACCCAATTTTGGCTTTTATCAAAACATGATTAGCTAATGACTTCATAATTAGGGTGGTCGTAGAGAAAGAGAAATCAAAGAAAAAAAATGAACATCTTATATTGTATTCCTTTAGTTCTAGCTACAAAATGAGTAAAACATTCAAAAATTATACTCATGAATGATAATTAAGGTTATAAGGAAGTTTCATTTACTAAGGATGGTGATCAACGTTTTTTTTTTTTGCAACAAGAAATATCATATAAGAAAGGATTGCAACAACTATAAAACTTGGTTATCTAAGAGTGAGCATATAAGTTATAATTCTTGTAACATATACACACACCATAAAGCTATTATACATAGGCTAATTTAGTAATTTTAAATTTACCAATTTATTTGTAAACCTTTCAGAGATTTACTAATGGAGTCCTACATTTTTAATTGTGCTAATTTAATTGTAAATACTTTTATGATTTGCTAACTGAATTCAAAACCTCATGGTCGAACATCTACATAATAGCCCCATATTTAAATTCACATATCTTCATAAGATTTAGGACTAAATTCACCAATTGTTAAAAGGTTTGGACTAAATTAATAAATCGTCAAATCATTTAGTTATAAATTGGTATAATTAAAATGTTTATAATTGAAATAACCGCAATAAAAAATTTTCAAACGTGTATTTCATTTGGAAAATTACACGACTCAATCTCATGGACGCTTCTCAATTTTCTACAGCCCACAAACACTCGTATCAGGATAAACTCTTCTACATTAATAATTTGTCTCTCATTTTCCTCTGACAAGTCCAACTTTTTCCATGATGGAAATCTTCTTTGACCTTCAATTTGTCACATTTTTCCTAGTCACTCCCTAAGGATTGAAGAAGTTAGCATTAATCCCTCTATCGACTAATACCCAGATTGCTGCAGCCACCATCACCATCCACAACAACACGCCGAGCCACCCCAACCCAACGTTGAGCTGCCATGCGCCACTCTTGTGACGAGGCCTCTTGATTGCCAGCCACATGAAGCACGGTAACATGAACGTCAGCGTCGAAGTCATCCCCCCAATCAGTGGGGCCAGGCTCCCCAGGAAGGGGAGCGCCACTGCCACGAAGAAGGCGATGCAACCGAAGAAGACCCTCAGGGATGCACGGACCCGTGGCGAGCAACGGCGGTTCTTGATGCTGGTGTATCGGAGCTCCAGGTTGTCGAAGACTGGCATGGCGTAGATCTGGAATGTACTGAGGCAGTTGGCCACTAGAAGGAGGTAGATTAGGCCCATCACAAGCTTTGGTGTGTCATCGCCATGAAATTGAGGGAAAGCAACGGAGACTCCTCCGTTTGGGATCTTACTTCCATAGGCCCAAAACCCACCAACAGCTAAAGAGTATAAGTAGAGAGCAATGAGGGAGTAGGAGATGATCACAGCTCTCCACATGGGCCTCTTGGATGGGCATGTTGGGGTTGAAGGCAATGTCCCCTGCAACACAAAATGGGCGTACGGCAAATCATCATTACTGAATTGAGTGTCGAATTTGAAACCCTAGTCACTATGCGCCAGATTGTATAGATTTCTAACGGTCAACGAAAAGAAAGAAATTTATACAAAAGAAATGATTTAGCCATTTGACCTGAATCTCAAGGACAAGATTGTGACCTCTAAAAGATAGGGCAATGATCCCGATAGCATTCAACACACTGCCTATTTTCGCCTCGTTCGACTTCGCCTCAATCAAACGTTCGTAAGACACGCCCTCGGGCCTACCTTTGGCAACGGATAGGGTACAAATTAGGGTGGTGTACCCGACGGCCGTGATTGCTCCAACCAGTGAAACCATAGCTATCGTGTGCAGATTTGGAAGTTGAGCTATGGCAATGGCTATGCAAGTGAATAGCAAGAACCACTCCACGCCGTTCATCGGCTTGGTGCTACACATGGTGCCATCTTCACCACACATGGTCTTGAATAGAAGCTCCATGGCCTTGCCTCCGGTGATGATCAGCATCACGCATGTTCCCCCCGATAGGTACATCACGGGGAATAAGGCGAGCAATTTTCCTAACCTTGGTCCTGAAGTATTATTCAAAATACCCCATTAAATTTTATTATCGACGAACCAATTTGCATACATTATAATCAATAGCCAATTCTCTCAGCACGAGAAATATACAAGAAAATATATCACCCTAAAATCAAAACAACTTTTGATTCGACTTCAGCCAATGATTCTTGGCCTTGCATAATGGAATAGACGGCCTGAAGAGATATGATAGAACGCATTCAAATCATGCACTAATTGGACTCGGTTTATACTCGATCTCATGCCCAAACTTTGCCATTCGGATATAACAAACTCTTTTTTTAAATGTAAGTTACTTAACGTGATAACAAATATTTAAGTACATACCAAAGGCTGCAATAGAGAGGTGGAGGAATCTGCTGTAGCGGATTCCAGGAACCGATTCATGGAGCTGCACGAGAGCCCATATGGTGTAGAGTTGCCATAAAAACCCTAAGGACAAAATTATGATCCCCCCAGCCCTTCATAACAAAAAAGATATAAGAAATAAGACAATCTTCAATAATAACAAATACGATAGATTAAAACAAATACGAGGTTAATTAAAGGTGAAAAAGACTTTTGTACCCATAGTCGTTAAATGAAAAGAATATCGGTTTTGCTTTTAAAGCATGATCATTTAATATAATGGGACACTCTCCAATTCTTAAAGTCCTTTGATGGAAAGAACAAAAGTTTCACTTTTAAAGCATGATCGTTTAATATAAGAGATATTCTCCATTACTTGCGTACGTAAAAAGATGATACTAATAATAATTTAGTCAATTTCCCACTACAATCATATCCTTGCTATTATCAATTACATCCCGCACCTGTCATGCAATGTGACCAAAAAGTTGGGTCATATGACGTAATGGGTGGTGAATTTTCTTTTAAAGAAAAAAGTTCTCTACCTTTAAATAAAAATAGAAGAAAAAGACCCAAACAGTCAAACTTTTCAGCCGGCTTTTATGGGGATAAAATATCGGAAATGGATTCCTTACTTAAGTTCGGGTGACTTTGTTTCCCTCATAGTCATCGGACTGCTAATTTTATAAAATCTCAGCCATCTAATCTCAATTAGACATTTGGGGATGAATGTTAAAGTCAAGGGATCCGGATCTAAAATATTGATGTACACCTATATAAGCTTAAAATAACGAAAATGGATATGGGTTGAGCTATCTCTGAACTCTTTAAGAAATTGTTGGAGAATGGTTCTATAGTCATAGAACTCGATCGTCAACAGTCTTATGTCCATTTTCAGATTTCAGTAACATAAAAGGGCGAGAATCAAATCCAGCATGATTCTAGCACCCCACGATGTCTACAACATAAAGATGTGATCCAGATTATTGGATTAGTGGTATTGGCGAACTTCGGTGAGGACATGGATGTCATAAGACACGTATGTCGACCTTTCGATGTCGCAATGTTCACTTTACTAAAGGCGGCAAACTTTTCTTTTGGAATATTATCAAATGCACTGTCGGTGCAAGAAGAAAAAGATCATACGTGAGGTCGATGATGGTACAACCAATAAAAGTGAGGGAAACTTGTCAAGAATTGGAAATCAATGCTTCTTTTGCGGATCAGAACGCGAATTTTGAAAAAAGAAAAGAAAAGGAAAAAGAAGCTATTTATAAATAATATTAGGTCTATTGTTCATGCAAAGAGAAAGGTCATAGGTGAAACCGATGATTGTTTTGTCTATAATTTCCGCTCTATTCATTAATAGTTGCTTCTTTTCCAATAAGAAGGTGAAGCAGAAAACGCCAGGATCGAAGAGCTAAATCTTTCGAGAGATCATCAGTTTAAGAATCAAAATAGCATTATAATTCCTATAATTATAATTTTCATATAATTCAAGAACACTTCTGAGAGCATTCACACCTTCAAAAAGAACTGTTAATAGTTTTTGGCCTCCTTATGTTTGATTTATCTTAGTCCTAGGTTTCCCAGCCAGTCCTAGAGTCAACGACTTCGTAGAGCACCTCATGGAAAAAACGTTGGGTGATGCTACTCGTGACTTTCATGCTGCAACGTTGCAAGGAGAATCTCTCACTTTCGTGATAGCATGAGATGGGCTCCACTTTTTTTTTTTTAAATAACCTCATTAAAAGTTTAAAAACTTGTATATGATTGAATCATAAAGTTTTCAAAAATTACGATACTTATTATGAAAGTGCAATGGATTTCTAAAATTTAAAAAAAAAAGCAATTAAATCCTAAAATTTATTATGAAAATAAAATGGAATTTCAAAATCTTCAAAAAGTACAATTAAAGAAAAAAATTGATTGAAATAATTTGATATGTTTTAGGATTTGATTGTTTGTTTTTTAAGTTTTAACTCGATTACATTTTTAATAAATTTTAGAATTTAATTACATTTTTTGAAAGTTTTAAAATATAATTATACTTTCAAGATAGGTTTTAAAACTGTTAATAAGTGTTTTTAAATACAAAAAACAATGAAAATGAGTGACATAAACGGTTTCATCACTCCGATAAAAAGTGACGGAGTTGTCTGAATCATTTCTCATAAATAATGAATAAATCAAAGAACTTTCTAGTTCTCTCTCTTGATTTAAGCGAAAGCAAGAAATTACAGAAACATGTATACTCTGTTCGTTTTACGGAAAATATAGTATTTTTTAAAAATATTTTTCGGGAAATCATTTTTCAAGAAAATAATTCTTGGCCGCTGGTTTGCCCACCTTAAACGAGATCGAAGCATAATATTAGCGGCCACGATATTTAAAAAAAAACAAAGAAGACGGGAAATGTTTTCCACTTTCAAAAAAGTGTAACATATTTTCCTCACTTTTGAATGTATTTTTCCTTGACTATTTTATTTTCTGTGAAACGAACGTAGGAAAATTAGGAAAATATTTTTCTGAAAATTATTTTCCGTGAAATGAATAGAGCTGTAATGTAATGCTCTCTTCTCCAAGAAGTCCGGGAGGTCAAATTCTCCAGCAAGCAACGGACAAATCTCATGCGCCTTGAAATAGAATCCAACAAGCAACAGACAGATCCCAGTAACATAAGAGAGAACAAAAGTAACTTAAAGACGGCGAGCTTGACTTTGGCTTACCAACCAAGAGAAGCGAAGGCAACAGGAAGCATGAGCGCCTGAATCCCCATCCCGGAGCACAGGACGTGGAACACCGCCGACACGGTACTGCCGGCCCTCGATTCCGTGATCGGGAGCCACCCGTCCCTAGTGTTTTCCCCTTGAACGGTGGTGACACCAGCAGTGGCAGCGGCCTCGTCAATGACCGAGCCAGTCGTAATGGCAACGACCACATGGGCAGAGCATGGGGCGGCCTTCGCCAAGATAGCATTGCCGTCACCGGGCATCGAGTCGCAGGAGCCAACGTCGACTGTTTCGGCAACTTCCCCCATAGGGATCGATATCGCTGACCCAAGATCTCCAACTCCGATTACACGGTGCGAGAGAAGACAGGTTCGCAGAAAGGTTAGCCGTAAGCTTTGACCCTGATGCAATGCATCATCTCAAGCAAATATATATTACATGAAGATAGTGATGAATATGGCGGAACTGTAAGCGAAAAATGGAAGATTTGAGGATGCCACACAGCTCATGGAACTGTGATGAGGATGGTGGAGCAGTTGAGAGCACTGGCCTTGGTGTCCAACTTTATAACTGGTTAATTTGTGCTCAGAAGCTACTGATCATTCGATAATTTTCTTGGTCATCGTCAGGAGTCAACTTAATCAAGCGGTGTGTTACGCATTGTTTTTCTGGAATATATGCACCTTTTTTAAAGTATTCTCCCGGGACCCGGGATCCATCTTTTTGTCTTTTTGGTGCAATTTTCCTGATTCATTGTAATTAGGCAATGTACCTATCACGATAGTTAAATTATTGTTCAATTGTCAGCAAGGACAATTCTATTTTGCCGCTCATCATGACCTGCAAAAGTTGCGTGATCTAAAATAATTCGGGGCAGAACGAGCCGGCTTGTTATTCTAAATTTAAAGACCGATTTTTGCATTAGACATAAGCGTTAGGTGTGCATCGAAATGCTTAACCTAATTTATGGAGAGTAAGTAGTCGTTAAAGACATCAACAAGTCGTCGAGGAACGTGCAAACAAAGCGTCCGCTGTTACATTATTTGTACCAACGTTCGACCTCCGAGGATTTAATTGTCCAGTAAGTTAAGCTGTTTTGTAGCCAACTAATGCGGAAAGTTTGATCATATTATTAAAAGAAGTTGATGCGATGGCATTCCCAAATACATATTCTTTTCATTTTTTTATTGCCCAAAATATATTCTCACCAAATATGCCACGTATATAAAATGGTAGGACAGCTGAATAAGCATCAATGAAAGATCTTCATCTCCTGTTGCCAATTAATTTTGGAATCGATCTTAATGTGGGATTTTGATTCGATAACATTTTGTGATGGTACTAATGATCGTGAACAGTTCAATTTATTCTTAGCTTAGTGATTTGATTCTCGGGTTTCACTAAAAACTTTTGACGGTTTTGAAACTTAAGGGACTATTTGGTCTGGCTCTTTCTCCCTCTGTGTATTCAATTCATACATTTTATGGGTTCAACTTTTTTATTATGATGTCAAAATTAAATTAGATATCCGTTGTTAGTGAATAGTCAATTGTTACTTGTGTATGTTGTTATTATCTTAATTCCCCGTTCTTCTAATCCAACGTTATAACCATCTCACCATCTTCCATCGTTTTTATCTTTACGGGAGAGGCCGTTGCTCATTAGCCAGAATTTTCGAGTCGGACTCTATTGTGAAATTTTGTAGGACCATTACCACATGTTCTGAAAGCTTAAGTTGTTAGGTGAAAACGTGGATTAGTATTTAAGTATTTTCACATTTCCCCTCATGATGGGCCTAGTAAGATTTGAACTCAAGACCTCCCGCTCTGATATTATGTGAAATTTTTAGAGGACCACTGCCAACTGTCCTAAAAGTTTAAGCCATTAGGTGAATGTATTGATTAATATTTAAGTACTTTCACACTCTCCCTCACGCTTAGTCTGGTCTTTTGTTAGTATGTGATGAAGATTTTGTAGAACCATTACTAATTGTCCTAATAGTTTAAACCGTTAGGTGAAAACGTAGATTAATATTTAAGTACTTTCACATCTCCCTCACGCTTAGTTTGTTTGTTTTTTTTTTTTTTGCATAGTATTAAGCTTGGAAAGATTTGGAGAGATTAAGATTTGAAGTCAAGACTTCTCGTTTTGATACCATGTGAAGATTTTTGTAAGATCACTACCAATAGTCTTGAAAGTTTAAGCAATTAGGTGAAGAAGTGAACTAATATTTAAGTACTTCCACATCTATGACTTATATTACATGACGGCTGCCCAAAAATGGAATAGTAACAAATTTATTTGAGTCACGTACATTGGTGACAGGATTCTAAAGAGCATTTCACAAGAATCAATACATCCACTTTGAACTCTGCATAAATAAATTCAAGGATTTTGTTACCACTTGAAGTAGAGAGCGTGCCTAAAATCAATCTAAGGAAGTCGAGCTAGGAAAGGTGGTGAGGGCACATCAATTTTACTTCACATGTTGATTAGGGGGTCGTTTGTTTTGTAGAAAAAGAATGATTTGAGATATTTTTCTAATGAGAAGTTATATTTGTTAAAAATATTAGTGAAAATAAAATATCTTCGTCAGTGACAACAATGTATGCCTAAATAATTTCATGCATGATAATAATATTTTTCATTTTATTGTAAGTGATATTAGCTGTTATGTTTTTTTTTAAATATTTTTCAAATCATTGTTCTTCCATGAAACAAACACGCTTTAGAAATCACTTGATCGGAATATCACCAAACATGGTTTTCTCTAATTTTCTGTATATTTTAAGTTCTTGTTTGCTCCAAATTTCAATAGACTCGAATTTCCTTATTATGCTTTTACTAGTACACTCGGCACAATCAACAATTGAAAAGATATTAAATAGCCATTTCATCTTTCATATTAACAAAAATATAGGAAAAGTGAACGTAATTGACTTGAATTCCCTTGGAATGCTTTTACTAATAAGTATTCCTCCACTCAAAGGGAAATACTCGGGATACCCGCGCATGACGTTTAACTCTCAGTTTTTCTCTTCTGAAGAGTCAAACGCTCGTCGTTGGCAATCGGTCTTTGTTTCTTCTAAAAACAAGAAGAAAATGAGCGAATAGAGAAAGCCATCAACGTTGCTTTCCAATTTCTACCCACATTTTGGTTTCCTCTTAAAAGGTCATGGCTATTTTTCAAAAGCTCCAAATGTGAATAAAGCTTCTATATAATTACCTAATCTATCTGAGTGATGACCATTTGAGAGTGAGTCTCCACATATAAATTGCTCAATTAATTATCTCCCAGCCGACATAAGACTCTCAAAAGTCACAATTTCGGTTTTAAATACACAAATTGTAAAGATATTTTTTGACATGTACAAGTAGAGAGCATGTCAAGCCTTGAATTGGCTTCTCAAAAAGGAACGCCGGCTTTCTTTCATCTGAGATTATTCTTAATTTTATATAATTATGTTTTCATGTGAATCTATTGTAACATATGGAACAAAAGTTATTCGGTTCAGCTACGGAATGATATACTACACCTTATTCTTCAAAGTAATTTAAAAATATTACACTGATCTATCCATTTTTAGCCATTTCTTTGGTAAAGTCTCCAAATTTCATTTGAAGATGAACTTGTTATCTAGAAAGATAAAAGAAAAAGTTTTCTTGTGGTACGCATCTAATTCCCACCTTTAATATAAAGATAGACTTATTAGAAATACGTTAGTCCAACCAAAAAAGATATGGGACCTTTTGGCCATTGTTAGAGAGATTTTAAGCTTAGAACAACTTAACTAAAGACCGGCTTCATATGAATATTTTTTATTACGCATTTTTTTATATTTCTTTTCATTATCGACTGCATGCTATTATCAAGAAAATAATAGGAGGTTCAGTCAAAAGCATCCAGGACACACTCACCTCAATAATCAAGCAAATAAGTAAGAAAAATCTCTCTCTATTTCCATAAATCTCATCCTTGCTATACTGTATAGATATGTCTACCACATTGAGAAAGCAATAATAAGTCGTTCATTAGATGCATATATCATTCCTAAATGCGACAATGTCAACTATACAATAGCATCATAGATGCGGTCATACTAGATGGTCATATAAAGATGAGCCGTAATGAGTGGTTAGTAAGCCAAAGGCGAAGAAGGATAGTCGTTCCATACAGTAGCAAACTCATGCAAACCAGGTAGAACTAGGCTAATGGAAGAAAAGAAGTAGCATAATCCATTGGCTTGCCACAGAACTGATCCAGAAGAGAATTCAAATAGACAGGCACCTGAGATAGAATTCATTATTGGATGCAGGAATATGTGACAGCTAGAATGTCACCCATAAGTTTATAGCCCCTTTGGTTGGAGCGCTTTCGTTAGGTGTTCTTCTTTGCTGATTATGCGCCCCTTAGTGCACGTCTTGCTGAATTGCTTTTGCCACTGCGGCTAGTCCCCTACTGAATAATTGTGATATGCCATCTCCATAAATTGTTCTATACCTTGACAGGTATTACTACACCTGCAGAGACTGTAGAAAATGTCGAACAATTGCTAGTGAGCTAGAATTGCCATTTTGATTACCTTATAAAAGAATGAATTCGACTAGGGGGTAGGTGGGCGGCTAAAAAAGGCATTTCTTGGGTGAAATCAACTTTGAACTTAAAAGGGCACCAGTGTACTCAACAAGAAATCTTAGATCATTTAGCATCTCAATTTTTTAAGGCCATTGCATCAAGTTTCTCTTTAATAAGGAGACCGTCCACACATCAAGTTTCTCTTTAGGCACGAAAGTGTTCCTAGGATTGGTTTCTTTTAAGAATTCCCCTCAATTTATACTATTTGAAAGTGAACAACCTTTCGTATTTCTTTCGTCTTGACTCTTGTTTGGGCTTTGCTATTGCTTTTATGTTTGGCTAGCACGCAACAATATCTATACAAATAAGAGGTTTAGGCCTTATGTCCTTGCGGGTGCAATCTTGTGATGGCCAATTGAAAGTTAGCAGAGGCCTACAAGTATGTAATCTCTCAATTAGAGGTTCTAAACTCAATGGTGAAACCTTTGATTTCTGAGAGTGGGGCTATCAAATTTGCATCAGTGGGAAGTCTATGTAAAATATCTACGGATTGTCATGTGCATAAGTGAGGTGTCGTCGGCTATTGAGAAAAAGGATATTAATTTCCTTCTTTGAAGTGCCTTTCTTTCCTGATAGAACTGCTAATGTGTACTTGCTTACTAGACTAGTTGGACTGCCTCCTCCATAATTGATATGGCGCTACTGCCTATGCTATCGATGCTTAGTTAGGATTTGCTCCTCAATCCAAACTAGTGCTCCTCAACCTCTTTTTGCAATACTAAAAATCCAGCAAAAGGACAGCTTACTGATAAATGCAAAACTCTATCTTTGAGTCTAAGGATACACTTCAAGCAAGCAAATTTTTTTTTTGGTAAAGTAAGAAATATATTAATCCTTAATGACAACTATACAAAGGAGGAGTCTGGTACTACAAAAGGCTTGCACTTAGTTTAGAGATAAAACTAAGTGCAAGAGTACCATGGTTCTCATGGGAACAAAATTCCAAGAAAGTTACAACAAGTGCGACGGAAAAAACAAAAATCACGAGAAGATGGACTCATGAATGCCCTAGTCCCTTTGAATCCTCTTATTCCTTGAGATGTCCATAACATGGTTGAAGGTGAGGGCTTTGTCCTTGACCATTTTGGCAAGCAAGCAATTGCTCTCTTCAATAGGGACAAAGATAATAAAAGACTAGTTCCGCCTTTCAAACTTGCAAGTCTCAATCATTTTCAAATGAAACCAGTCAACAAAGGCCTAATTTATGTCTGTTTCCCTTTGGACAATGCTTTACTTTATTCAGCGACCTAACAAACAAAAAACAGAGAATCTTGTTAGGTTTACTTGAATGTCTCATTTGCAATAGTAGAAAAATGAATTTAAGGGGGGAGTAAACTTGTCTTTCTCGATCTACCCACTCTTACCAAACCTTTTTTTTTTCTTTAGTTGAAAGTAAGTCAACTTATTGACGTTCTCTTCTCTTTCCTAGATTCATTCCCTACCAATGAAATATCACTCCATTGACATTTAAATTTTGAAAAATCATTTAAAGTTAATTGCATGAAAAAAATTAGGGATTCACTATAATCTCTATAAAAAAATATTATAATTTAGTTGCATATAGTTTTATGAGCATTTTTGCATGTAGATACATATGCCCATGCCTGAGAGCATGTCATTTCGTACATGTTCATTGTCTCTTTAATTGGAAAAATTAATAATGTTACGATTCACGGGCACAGTCAAATTCTCATGGAATCAATATTCGGTCGAATGAGGAAGAGGGTCGAAATCAGCAAAATCAAAAGAGAAAAAAAAAAAAAAAAGGTGAAAAGGTCCCATTATCTCAGCGTAAGAGCGTCCAAGAGGAAGTCAACAAAAGTGGGGGGGCCTTCGGAAAAGGGCAAAAAAAGAGGGAGGAAAAACAGAGAAAAAAACGAGGGAGGTCTCGGCGGCAGTCTCCCATGAACCCTAGCGCCGACAGCGGAAAACGTAGAGAAAGGAAGCAGTTTGCAAGAGCAAAAAAATAGGACGGAGTCTTCTTCTTTTTCTTGGGCGCAGGTCTTCGGCTGGAGCGAGCAGAAGACGGAGGGAAAAAAATAAAAGAAAAACAACAGAGAGAAAGGGCTTCGTCGCTCATGCCCGCTGGACGTACGCCGGACCGCGACCTCCAACCAGCATCTCGCCTTCAAGTCCAGCCGTTTACCCGCGTCTCTCTCCGCGCGGATCATCGCGTCTGCTCGTCGATCCGAGGGACTCTCGGCACATGTCTATGGCTTATTGCATGTGTAGGTCTATGTTGCTCGCCGCTGGTATGTCGCAGGTTTAGATTTAGACTCGTTCCAGACCCATAGGATAACACATCTTTCTGCGCACCACCTGTTCGACGAATTGCTTGAGTGAATCTTCCTTGGTTTGGATCTGTTTCGCGTGGTTCTTGTTGCTCGTTTGTGTGATGCGTCGACGCCGGAGAACCACCGGTGAGCCAGTCGCGTTCCAGGTTCCCCTTCGGTGCCGCCCGTCACGCCCCCACCGTGAGGCGAAGGCGCGCAGAGCGCCTGCGAGATGGGTGGCCGTGTGAAGAAGAAACCCGCGGGGCTTGGGCCGAGGTTGGCGTTGGACCGGACGTCTCGCGCGTATGGAGCTGGACGAGGCCGAGTTTCTGGGCTGTGTCGAAGTGGGCTGAGTGGGCTCGCGTGAGGGAAGTCAGAAAGGGAAAAGGAGGAAGCTGGATTGGGCTTGTTATTGACCCAATCCAGATTCTTCTGGACCCTCTTGGCCTCCAGCGTCAGGGTCGGGTCCAAACCGACCCAATTCGGAGCCTGACCCGGTTTACCTTTATTTTATAATACTTTAATAAATAAAAAATAAAAGTATTTTAATGTTAAAATAATAATAATAAAAGAAATATTTTCCCAAGTTGATTTGATAAATTTGATTGATTTGATGTGTTTTCTTTTCTTATTAAAAAAAATAAAAAAGATTGCAGGTCTATATTAAGTTGCATGATTAGATTAGTTTTCATATTAGGATAATAATAAAACCAAAAAAAATTCATTTGACTTGCTTTGTCAGATCATAGATGTTAATTGTTTTGATTCATTGTGCATTTGCATATATGTTTGTGCACCCACGTGATCACCACACATGTTAGGAAGTAAATTAAAATCAATTCAATCTACCTATAAAATATTCTTTTGAAAGTAAAAGAAATGATACCGAAAGAGCATTAGAATAATCTAGCATAATCAAGTCCATGTATCCATAGTCTCTGGTTCGTAGGGGTAAAGTACAACTCTCGATACTTTACATGAGATTCTAATCAACCCACCATGAATAGATTAATGGCGACTCCAAGTGAAATTAATTTTGTATGCTAAGAACCTTAACCTAAGTCGCGAATTAATATGAGCTCGAGAGAGCTTGAGTTAAGTTGAACTTAGTAATCCATTAACCTAACTTTAGGTGATGCGCCTTCAGGGATGTTGCGACATACCCATATATCAAGAAGGTAAGTGACATTATAGCCAGGTGTAAAGGCAAACCAAAATGAACTAGAATATCTGGTTTCACCATGTGATGCCATCCTTGATTACTAAGGAAGATCAGTCTTTCAACAAGCAGAAGACCTCTTTTCTGGTAGCAATTCATTTCTAAAGAATTAAAGTTATGAGTTAGTGTAATATAGGAGGTTGTCAAAAAAATTCAGATAATTCTCTTAATAAAATGATAGCGGCAATACGGCTTATAGGGGGCCCTCCCCTCTCTTCAAGTGCTTGTTAGAGTTTCCTTATCCCTCACTCTCTTTTCCTCAGTTAACAAAGCTCATTTCTTTTGATTATGATTATCCTTTTCTGCATCTTTATTGACTTCCTCCCAACCATTATATCGCGTGACATTTTTGGGTATAAGCCCCTAAAAATTGTGACGGCATGCTTCCGATCGATGTCCAATTATCTGAATTTTCAGGTTTAGTTAGTGGCTTATTGGTTTCGAGAGTTCCTCGAATTAAATTGTGAATTTTCATTTTGGACGATTTCGAATTTTCAAAAATCGTGTTTTGGCCCATCGACTTTTAGTTATTTGCATTTTGGCCCCACAAGGAGTGAATTTTGGGCTCATTAGAATTTTTGGGAAAATTTGCCCATGGTTGAATTTGGTCAATGGTTGACCGTTGACCATTCAGTTTTGCGCGAAGACTATTCAGTTTTGCACTTGGACCGATTTTCGACCAGGAGTGATCCGATTTGACCAGCTCGCACGAGTTGTTTCCCCTCTCCCTTCCTCTGGTTCTCTTTCTCTTAGGTATTTCTCTAAGCATGTGGCATGCTCTTTAGAACGGGGTCCCACCAGCAACTAGCCTTCGGAAAACTAGCTTGCCAGGCATTCCAACTGCCTTAAGCGTCCCTTCTGTGTGCGTCACGGACATTGGCTAGCTACCACCTACCGCCGACGAGCTTGTTTTCTTTCTCGGTTGAGGACTCCCTCTCTTTTGGACTCGTGCGACCCCTTCCTCTTTCGACTTCGATATCTCGACGCTTCGGCCATCGTTTGGCGCTTTGTCGGTTGCATTGGCTTTCCTGTAACTACTATTTAGGTTCCGATCTACCACCACCCCTTTCACCATCGTAATCCTCGTTGAGAGCCCCCGAAGTAGGCCTCCATGTCTCAGTTTTCCCCTATTTTTCTATACTCTAATTTTGACAGAGTTGGCCATTTTGGCGACCCCCATGTCATGCTGTTGCCTCCAACGTGTTCCTAGGTGTTGCCTCAACCCGTGGTGGCCTTCGTTGCGATTAATTTGACCTAGAAATCATCAAATCACCCTCGAAGCCCTCGGTTTGCCCTAATCTCACCAGCGTGACTTTGTTTGGCCACCGCGACGTTTCCGGCAACGCCCAGCCACTGCCACCACCACCAATTGACTCTTTGGTGTCTTGTGAATGAAGCCTAGCCACTTGTTAAGATTGATTTGGTCCAGGATGGACGAATCGAGCTTCGACCCTTTCATGCCCTAATCGGGTCCGGCTCAACCCGAGGCAACGTCCTCACCATTTAGCCTGATCCGAGGCTAATTGGCCATCCTCCATCACCACCCAAGAGCTCGCCGGCAACCTAGGACCACCCAAGAGCGATCTCGACTGTTGTTGAAGCCCCTGGTCGTTGTTTGGCCACTGGATTTGGTCCAGCCAGCACTATTTGGCCTTGCACCAGGTCTGTGGACCTGCTGTCAGAGCTGTTTGGCTCACCAGTAGCCCTTGCTGCTTCATCCATTGGCTTGGCTAGCCTCCCACGGCTAAGGGTTGTCACCGGGGGCCTCGCTGGAGCTTTGTTGGAGTTTGCCGGACTGCCGTTGGAGCTATCTCGAAGTTTCCCTGGAGCTAGGCCACCCATCCGTGGTGTCAAGCCAAGGATCAGCAAGCCACACCAAAGCCCAAATTGAGCTCCAAAGTGCAAGAAATTGTGACGTTGCAAGTTGCCTCCGCCAATGTCACTTGGGATGTACGGGGACATTCTTTCCCCAAGTTAGGCCAATTTACCACTTTAATAGACTGACTAGGATGGTTAAGTGTTTTGGTGGAGAATTGGTAGGTAGGACCAAGTTAGGCCAAGTGCATTGTATTGCACGTATTGCATGGCTTGGACTAATTAGATGGCCAATAGGCTATAATTGACCAAGTGGGTCGTATGCACCTGTTGGGTGGCATACCCTTTTGAAAAGAGTATCACAAATAAAAAATGCATGTCCACTCTTCAATGTCACACAATTCCTCATATTTTCCTTGGGTTGGAATATTATATATATATATATATGAAAAAGGAAAAATTGTCCAACATATCATAAAAGCTATTATATAGAGGCCAATTTAGTAATTTTAAATTTACCAATTTATTTGTAAACCTTCTAGAGAATTACAAATGGAGTCCTACATTTTTTAATTGTGCTATTAGTTGTAAATACTTTTATGATTTGCTTATTGACTCTGAAACCTCATGGTCGAACATCCATATAACAATCCTATGTTTAAATTCACATATCTTCATCAGATTTAGGACTAAATTCACAAATTGTTAAAAGGTAATCGTCAAATTGTTTAGTTATAAATTGGCATAATTAAAATATTCATAATTGAAATAACCACTATAAAAAAAATTTAGATGTTTATTAGTTTGGAAAATTACACGACTTAATCTCATGGATGCTTCTTAATTTTCTACAACCCACAGACACTTGTATCAGGATAAACTCTTATGCATTAGTATTTTGTCTCTTATTTTCCTCTGACAAGTCCAATTTTTTCCAGGATGGAAATCTTCTTCGACCTCCAATTTGTCACATTTTTCCTAGTCACTCGTTAAGGATTGAAGAAGTTAGCATTAATCCCTCTATCAACTAATACCCAGATTGCCGCGGCCACCATCACCATCCACAACAACACGCCGAGCCACCCCAACCCAACATTGAGCCGCCGTGCACCACTCTTGTGATGAGGTCTCTTGATCGCCAGCCACATGAAGCATGGTAACACGAACGTCAGTGTGGAAGTCATCCCCCCAATCAGCGGGGCCAGGCTCCCTAGGAAGGGGAGCGCCACTGCCACGAAGAAGGCGATGCAACCGAAGAAGACCCTTAGGGATGCACGGACCCGCGACGAGCAACGGCGGTTCTTGATGCTGGTGTATCGGAGCTCCAGGTTGTCGAAGACTGGCATGGCGTAGATCTGGAATGTGCTGAGGCAGTTGGCCACTAGGAGGAGGTAGATCAGGCCCATCACAAGCTTTGGTGTGTCATCGCCATGAAATTGAGGGAAAGCAATGGAGAGTCCTCCGTTTGGGATCTTGCTTCCGTAGGCCCAAAACCCGCTGACAGCTAAAGAGTATAAGTAGAGAGCAATGAGTGAGTAGGAGATGATTACAGCTCTCCACATGGGCCTCTTGGATGGGCATTTTGGGGTTGAAGGCAATGTTCCCTGCAACACAAAATGGGCATACGGCAAATCATCATTGCTGAATCAAGTGTAGAATTTGAAACCCTAGTCAATACGCGCCAGATTGTATAGATTCCTAACAGTCAACGAAAAGAAAGAAATTTATACGAAAGAAATTATTTAACCATTTGACCTGAATCTCAAGGACGAGGTTGTGACCTCTAAAAGACAGGGCAATGATCCCGATAGCATTCAACACGCTGCCTATTCTCGCCTCGTTTGACTTTGCCTCAACCAAAGGTTCATAAGACACGCCCTCGGGCCTACCTTTGGTGATGGATAGGGTCCAAATTAGGGTGGTGTACCCGATGGCCGTGATTGCTCCGACTAATGAGACCATAGCTATTGTGTGTAAATTTGGTAGTTGAGCTATGGTGATGGCTATGCAGGTGAATAGCAAGAGCCACTCCACACCATTCAGCGGCTTAGTGCTACACATGGCGCCATCTTCGCCGCACATGGTCTTGAATATAAGCTCCATGGCCTTGCCTCCGGTGATGATCAGCATCACACATGTGCCCCCCGATAGGTACATCACGGGGAATAATGCGAGCAATTTTCCCAATCTTGGTCCTGAAGTTTTATTGAAAATACCCCACTATATTTTATTATTGACGAACCAATTTGCATAAATTATAGTCAATAGCCCAATTTTCTCAGCATGAGAAATATACAAGAAAATAGATCACCCTGAAATCAAAACAACATTTGATTTGACTTAGGCCAATGATTTTTGGCTTTGCATAATGGAATGGAAACGAGCTGAAGAGACATGACAGAACGCATTCAAATTATGCACTCATTGACTCAATTTAAACTCAATCTCATGCCCAAACTTTGCCATTCGGATGTACCAAACTTTTTTTTTTAAATGTAAGTTGCTTAATGTGATAACAAATAAAACATACCGAAGGCTGCAATGGAGAGGTGGAGGAATCTGCTATAGCGTGTTCCAGGAACCGATTCATGGAGCTGCACGAGAGCCCATATGGTGTAGAGTTGCCATAAAAACCCTAAGGACAGAATTATGATTCCCCCAACCCTTCAAAAAAAGAAAGAAAGAAAGAAATAAGACTATCTTCAATAATAACAAATACGATAGATTAAGACAAGTACTAGGTTAATTGAAGGTTAAAAAGACTTTTGTACCCACAGTCGTAAATGAAAAGAATATCAGTTTTTCTTTTAAAGCATGATCATTTAATATAATGGGGCACTCTCCAATACCTAAAGTCCTTAGATGGAAAGAACAAAAGCTTCACTTTGAAAGCATGATAGTTTGATGTAAGAGATATTCTTCACTACCTACGTACGTAAAAAGATGATACTAATAATAATTTAGTCAATTTCCCACTAAAATCATATCCTTGCCATTATCAATTACATCATGGCACTGTCATGCAATGTGACCAAAAAGTTGGCTCACATGACGTAATGAGTAGTGGATTTTCTTTTAAAGAGAAAAAAGTTCTATACCTTTTAATAAAAATAGAAGAAAAGGACCCAAACTATCAAAATTTCTGGCCTGGGGTAAAAAATCAGAAATGGATTCTCTATATAAGTCAAGGGTAACTTTGTTTCCATCACAGCATTCCGATCTGAATCGAATGGATGAAAAAAAGTAAACAAAAATTAAAACAAAACTTCTTTTAATAATTTTTTTCAAATAATTTTTTTATAAAATCACAACCATCCAATTGGAATGGATGTTAGGTATTCGGATGTAAAATATAGGTATATACCTATTTAAACTTAAAATAACGAAAATCAATATGGACCGAGCCATCTCCGAACTCTTGGAATGGTTCTACAGTCATAGGACTCGATCGTTAACAGTCTTAGGGGAAAATTTGGCCATTTCCAGATTTTAGTAACATAAAAGGACGAGGAACAAATCCAGCGTGATTCTAGAACCCCACGATGTTTACAACATATAGACGCGGTCCATAAATGTTCGCTTTACTAAAGGCAACAAACTTTTCTTTTGGAATATCATCATATGCACTGTGGGTGCAAGAAGAAAAAAGATCATACGTGAGGTCGAGGATGGTACAGCCAATAAAAGTGAGGGGAACTTGTCAAGAATTGGATATCATTGCTTCTTTTGCGGATCAGAACGTGAATTTTGAAAAAGAAGAAGAAGCTATTTTTAATGTAAATAATATTAGGTCGATTTTTCATGCAAAGAGAAAGGTATCCGTTTCGTTTGTCTATAATTTCTGCTCTATTTATTAATAGCTGCTTCTTTTTTAATGTAGAAGGTGAAGCAGAAAACTCCACGATCGAAGAGCTAAATCTTTTGAGAGATCATCGATTTAAGAATCAAAACAATAGGATAATTCATATAATTGTAATTTTCATATGATTCAAGAACACGTTCGAAAGCATTCATACCTTTAAAAAGAACTGTTAATAGATCTTGGCCTCCTTATGTTTGATTTATCAAAGTCCTAGGTTTCCCGGGCTGTCCTAGAGTCGACGACTTCGTAGAGCGCACCTCAAGGTATAAACTGGGGGGGGGGGGGGGGGGGGGGGGGATGCCACCCGTGACGTTGATGCGCCAACGTTGCAAGGGGAATCTCTCACTTTAATGCTAGCATGAGACGGGCTCCACTTACTTTTCTTTTTTGGCTAACCCTATAAAAAGTTTTGATACTTGTCTTAAAAGTACATCACAATCTTAAAGTTTTCATAAATGACGATAAAATTTTAAAACTTATTATAAGAATGCAATCAATTTATAAATATATGGAAAAAATGAAATTATATTCTAAAATTTATCATGAAAATGTTATCGAATTCTAAAATCTTTCAAAAGTACAATTAAAGAAAGAACTCGATTGAACTAATTTGAGATATTTTAGAAATTTATCGTATTTTTTGAAAGTTTTAACTCGATTATATATTTAATAAATTTTAGAATTTAATTAATACTTTTAAAGTTTCAAAATATAAATTATACTTTTAAAATAAGTTTTGAAAAATGAGTGAAATAAACGGCTCCATCACTCCATTAAAAAGTGACGGAGTCGTCACCGAATCTTTCTCATTAACAATGGAGAAATCAAAGAACTCTCTCTCTCGATTTAAGCGAAACCAAGTAATTAGCCAAACACATAATGTGATGCTCTCTTCTCCAAGAAGTCCGGGAGGCCAAATTCTCCAGCAAGCAACGGACAAATCTCATGCGCCTTGAAGTAGAATCCAACAAGCAACAGACAAATCCCAGTAACATAAGAGAAAACAAAAGTAACTTAAAGACGGCGAGCTTGACTTTGGCTTACCAGCCAAGAGAAGCGAAGGCAACAGGAAGCATGAGCGCCTGAATCCCCATCCCGGAGCACAGGACGTGGAACACCGCCGACGTGGTACTGCCGCCCCTCGATTCCGTGATCGGGAGCCACCCGTCCCGAGTGTTTTCCCCTCGAGCGGTGGCGACACCAGCAGTGGCAGCGGCCTCGTCAATGACCGAGCCAGTCGTAATGCCGACGACCACATGCGCGGAGCATGGGGCGGCCTTCGCCAAGATAGCATCGCCGTCACCGAGCATCGAGTCGCAGGAGCCAACGTCGACTGTTTCGGCGACTTCCCCCATAGAAATCGATATCGCTGACCCAAGATCTCGAACTCCGATCACACGGTGCGAGAGAAGACGGGTTGGTGAGAAAGGTTAGCCGTGAGCCGTGACTCTGATGCAATGCATCATCTCAAGCAGATATATTTATACGCGAAGATGGTGATGAATATGGCGGAACTGTGAGCAAAAAATAAATGGAGGATTTGAGGATATTACGCAGCTCCGGAGTGCGTCCCGATTGTGACGGGGATGGTAGTGCAGTCTGAGAGCACTGGCCTTGGTATCCTTACTTTATAACTGGTTAAATTGTGCTCAGAAGCTACTGATTTTTCGAGTTATTTTCTTGGTCATGGTCAGGAGTCAATTTAATCTAGCGGTGTGTTACGCATTGTTTTCTGGAACATATGCGCCTTTTTTAAAGTATTCTCCTGGGATCAGTCTTTTTCCTTTCGGTGCAGTTTTCCTGGTTCATAGTAATTAGGCAATACAACTGGTCCGATAGTTAAATTATTGTTCAGTTGTTAGCGAGGACAATTCTTTATTCTGCCGCTCATTATGACTTGACAAAAGTTGCGTGGTCTAAAATAGTTGGGGCATGATGACCCGCCTTGTTATTCTAAATTTAAAGGTTGATTTTTTTGCATTAGACGTAATTGATAAGTGTGCATTGAAATGGTTGACCTAATTTGTGTAGAATAAGTAGTGGTTAGAGGCATTAACAAGTTGTACAGAAACGGGATTCGGATCTCGAGACCTGATTCGTGATTTAGGTTTTCAGCCGTCCGATTGAGATCGGACGGCTGAAATTTTATAAAAGGAAATTCCAAAACGTTTTTTTCCCTCGGGATCCATTTCCCCAGGAATGTGCAAACAAAACGTGCAAATAAAGCGTCCGATGTTACATTATTTTGTACCAACGTTCGACCTCCGAGGATTTAATTGACTTCACACCCCCCAAAAACTGACCGTGGATGACGTCATCCGGTGACCTCGACTCCTGACGTCATTAATGACGACGCCGCCTTTAAGGTCCATGCGCATTAGGCTTCAAGGAGAAGGAAAAAAGAAAGAGAATAACTAGATCTCAATTCTGATCCGTCTTAGTCCAGTAAATTAAGCTTTTTTCCACCCAACTTGTGCGGAAAGTTTGATCATATTATTAAAAGAAATTGATACCATGGCCTTCCCAAATACGTATTCTTTTTATTTTTTATTGTCCGAAATATATTCACACCAAATATGCCACTCATATAATATGGCAGGACAGTTGAATAAGCATCAATAAAAGATCTTCATCTCTTGTTGCCAATTAAATTTGGAATCAATCTTAATGTTGGATTTTGATGCGATAGCATTATCGTCCAATTTATTCTTAGCTTAGTGATTTGATTCTTGGGTCTCACTAAAAACTTCTGACGGTTTTGAAACTTAAGGGACTATTTGGTATGCCTCCTTTTCCCTCCGCATATTCAATTCATTCATTTTATGGGTTTTTACCTCTTTTATTATGATGTCAAAATTAAATTAGATATTCGTTATTAGTGGATAGTCAATCGTTACTCGGGCATGTTGTTATTATCTTAGCTCCCCGTTCTTCTAATCTAATGTTAAAACGTCCCGTCATCTTCCGTCTTTTCGATCTTTACGTGAGAGATTGGTGCTCATTAGCCAGCATTTTCGAGTCGGACTTCATGACTTATATTAGATGACGGCTCCTCGGTGCCGGTGCACTTTGCCCAAAAATGGAACGGCAACAAATTTATCCGAGTCAAGTACATTGTTTAAGGGATTTTGAAGAGCATTTCGTAGGAATCAATACATCCACTTTGAACTCTACATAAAGAAATTCAAGGATTTTGGAACCACTTGAAGTAGAGAGCGTGCCTAAGATTAGTCTAAGGAAGTTGAGCAAGGCAAGTTGGTAAGGGCACATCGATTTTACCTCGCATGTTGATTAGGGGTCGTTTGTTTTACAAAAAAAGAATGATTTGAGATATATTTTTTAAAAATGAAAAGTTATATTTCTTAAAAGGACTAATTAATATAAAATATTTATGTCAGTGATAGAAATGTATGTCGAAATATTTTCATAGATGATAATAATATTTTTTGTTAATTTATTTTTGTAAGCAATATAGCTGTTATGTTTAATTCTTTTTCCAAATCATTGTTTTTCCCCTAAAAAAACGCAATTTATATATCACTTGATCCGAATATCATATAACATGGTTTTTTTTTCTAATTTTATGTATCTTTAAGTTCTTGTTTGTTGCAAATTTCAATAGACTCAAATTTCATTATGCTTTTACTAGTAATCTCGACATAATTAACAATTGAAAAGATATTAAATAGCCATTTCATCTTTCATATTAAAAAAAGAATAATTGACTAATAATAAGTATTCCTCTGCTCAAAAGGAAATACTCGGGAGACTTGCGCAAGACATTTAACTCTCAATTTGTCTCATCTGAAGAGTAAGGCATTCGTCATTTCCACCTATCCAACATATGGCTGCGCTGGTGGAGATGTTCCTTTCTCACGGTTGGGTTTAGGGTTCAACTCCTATATATGATTCCGTAATTTAAGTGGGGAACCTTGACAGTAGGTTGCTGGGCTAGTTTTCTCTGATGTTTAACCTGTGAATACATAAGTCTGAAAGACTAGCGAAAAGTGGGGATATTCGGTCATTAAAAAAATAAAAAGTCGTTTCCAATCAGTCTTTGTTTCTTCTAAAAACAAGAAGAAAACGAGAGAATAGAGAAAGCCATCAACGTTGCTTTCCAATATCTATCCACATTTTGGTCTCATCTTAAAAAGTCACGGCTATTTTTTAAAAGCTCCGGATGTGAATCAAACTTCGACATTATGAATGTAATGATCCGATCTATTTGAGTGGTAACCATTCGAGAGTGAGTCTCCATGTATGATATACTCAATTAGTCATCTCCCAACTTATGTGAGACTCTCAAATGTCACAATTTTGGTTTTAAATACACAAACTGTAAAGATACTTTTGGACATGTACAAGTATAGAGCATGTCAAGCCTTCAATTGGCTTCTCGAAAAGGAACGCCGGCTTTCTTTCATCTGAGATTTATTCTTATTTTATACAGTTGTTTTTTTCATGTGAATCTCTTTGTACCATATGATACAAAAGTTGTTCGGTTCAGCTACGGAACACTAATACTACACCATATTCTTCAAAGTACTTTAAAAATATTACACCGATCTTTCCATTTTAAGCCATTTCTTTGCTAAATTCTCCTAATTTTATCCAAAGATGAACTTGTTATCCAGAAAGATTAAAAAAAAAAAAAGGTTTTCTTGTAGTTTAGCATCTTCCCACCTCTAAAAATAAAGAAAGACTTGTTAGAAATCGGTTAGTCCAACCAAAAAAGAGATGGGACCTGAGAGATGTTAAGCTCGGACCAACTTAAGTAAAGACCGGCTTTGCATGAATATTTACCACGCATTTTTTTTTTATGTCTCTTTTCATTATCGGCTGCATGCTATTATCGAGAGAATAACAGGAGGTGTTCAGTCAAAAACATTTAGGATACACTCACTTCAATGATCAAGCAAATAATAAAGAAAAATCTCTCTCTTTCCATAGATCTCATCCTTGCTACACTGTATAGATATGTATACTACATTGAGAAAGCAATAAAAAGTCATTAGTTAGATGAATAGGTCATTTCTAAATGCAACCATGTCAACTATACAATACCATCATCACAAATGCAATCAGACTAGATGGCCGTATAAAGATGAGCTGTGATGAGTGGTTAGTAAGCCAAAAGGCAAAGAAGGATAGTCGTTCCATACAATAGCAAACTCATGCAAGCCAGGTAGAACTGGGCTAATAGAGGACAAGAAGTAGTATAATCCATCGGCTCGCCACAGAACTAATCCATAAGAGTATTTAGATAGATAAGCACCTGAGATGGAATTCATTATTGGATGCAGCAATATGTGACAGCTACAACGTCACCCATAAGTTTATAGCCCCTTTGGTTGGAGCACTTTCATTTGGTGTTATTCTTTGCTTTTGCGCCACTTAAAGTTCTGAGATAGTGTAATGTTGGAGGTTGTCAAAAAAAAAAAAATTCCCACAATTCTCTTATAGAAATGATAGCGGCAATATGGCTTTGTAGAGGGCCCTCCCCTCTCTTCCATTGCTTGTTGGAGTTCCCTTGTCCCCTATCCTCTTTTCCTCGGTTAAGAAAAGCTTCTTTCTTTTGATTATGATAATCTTTTACTGCATCTTTATTGACTTCCTCCCAACCATTACATTGCGTGACATTTTTGGGTATAAGCCCCTAAAATAGCTAAAAAACAACTCTAATTTTTGGATGGAGTTTATTTATGGGATTTGTTGGGACTAATAAACTAGATTCTTTCTATTTTTTCTTATCACTACGTGAATTAGTCACCAAGAGATTCTGTGTTGAAGAAATAAGTCTAAATGAACAAAGCAAAAGCCTATCTCTTCTCTCAAGCTTCGGAGTAGCTAATCGTTCCAAAGAGTCCATCTTTCTTTATTAAATGATCGAGAGATTATTTTCTAGCATTATTTTGCATCAATTGTATTTGGGAATATTTCCAAATAGTCTTAAACTTATTATACATCAGCCAAATCAATCCTCAACATCTCAATTGTGTCGGTTTTGATCCCAAACCTTTTGACAACTTGCCAATTTAGTCATAGCCTTTCAATTGTATCACTTTAATCTTAAAATTTTCAATGATTTATTAATCTAGTCATTGGGGCTGACTTTGTTAGAAAATAATTGATGCAATAGTCTAGTTAGCACCGGCCATCTTATATGATATGACTAATGTTGACATTAATAACTTCCACAATTTTTTCCTTATTTCTTTTCTTTTTTCCTTTTCCATTTTTTCCTCTATTAGCCATCGTTGGGCCTTGACAATGTTGGCATTTAGGTGAGGGCCACCCTCACTAGTCGTTGAGAGGGTCACCCTTGTTTGAGTGGGGGTCCCTTGTCTGATCTAGTGAAGAGTTACCTTACTTGTCTAGGAGAGAGTTGAGCATCGCTCATGAGGCAAGTTGACCCTCACCTAGGTGAGGGGTGCCTTGCTCAATTTGATGAGGGAAGCCCGCACCTACCTCGAGGAGGGTGAGGGTCGCTCTCGCCGAAGGTTGGGGACCTCTGCCCATCAATGATAAGGATAGGTGATGGCCGGTGGAGGAAAGGGAAAAATAAGAAAGAAAAAAGATAAGAAAAAATAGAAAAGAAGAGAAACAAAGAAAAAAAAATAGAATTTAAAAAAACTATCCATGTTAGAGCTCACTATGCTACATAGGATAGTCAATATTGATTAGATTATCTCATCAATAATTTTCTATCAAAATTAGTTGGAATGACTAAATTGAGCAATCGTTAAAAGGTTCATGATATGATTAAATTGGTATAATTGAGAGGTTTATAACTAAATTGATAAGTTGTTAAGAATTTTATGACAAAACTAACACAATTAAATGATTTATGATTGAATTGACTATCGCGTAATATATAGACTTTTTGACTTTTCCATTGTATTTTAAGAAAGAAAAGCTTACATGTCAAATAGCACCATTTGAAGTTCAAGATCTCATAGAAATACATTTGTGTCCAACGGCTGAATTTCAGTACTAAATGGTGCTGCCTTTTCATTTTCGTGAATATAAGATAAGAATAGTCATATTTCTTTTTTGTTACTAAATTCTAAATGATCAAAATAAAGTTTTACTTTCATGTCAGAATTTAAAATATTATCCAAATTTTAAAACAAGTTTTTATATGGATTTACGCATCAATATTTGGCCAAGAAAATTTAGACATCAACAGAAGACAATTCTCAAAGGTTTCAAGAATTTTTTTTTTTATCGAAAAACAGTCAAATTATGTGCGCCACAAGACCTGTAAAAGGTTAAAATTCAAAAGTAAAAATCACTCCAAACAAATCCTTAAGGCTGTCATCATTAGGCATAAATACAAAAATGATCCTTAAATATAAATCCAATGTATAATATCGTTCAAAGAAATTTAATATATTAAATGTGATCATGAACTTTATCCCAATATGTAATGCTATCCCTCAAGTTTTGTTATATGTTCGATGCAGTTCTTATAATATATGAAAATATCAAATGATAACATTATATTAATTTAGGTTATGGAATAACATTGAACAATTTCATATAGTTCAAGGATCAAATTTAATATGTACCAAAAGTTTATGGATTATATTGAATCGATTATAAGTTTAAGGACAACATTACACATTAGGTCAAAATTTAGGGACTATTATTGTTATTTTTTATCATCTTTAAAGTAGAGCCTTGTTTTCATCCATCTCTAGTTGGAGCTTATTTATTCGCATGTGTGTTGTGATTAGTGGATTACATGAATGGATCCACAATGTTTATATGTGCATGTTTTTCATCAAATTGCAACCCACCGATTAGAGATATGCTTGAAGGAAATCTTTCTCGAATTAGAGAAAGAGGAAATATATTTTAATATAAATATAACACTGAGGCTTCTACATAGTTTTAAAAAATTGGCTTTCTTGAGTTTTATTTCAAATATTCTTTTTTTATTTGATCAATTTGAAAAATGGAATGCTTATTTAATATTTTTTAAAATTTCTAGTTATGTCATGCGTACTAGTAAAAGCGAGGGAAGTTGGGTTGATTCCTTTAATAAGATGTTTTTCCCTTTATTCTATTATTTAGAGCACCCATTTCCTACTTGTTCAATCTTTTGACTTCCTATCTTTGAACAGATAAATTCTTCACTCTCATCAACCAGATGAAAGCTGAAAATGGTCAGAAAACATTTTCTTCGGCCTTTTGTTGTCTAAACGAATCGAAGATATATCATAATTTCACTCTCTTTAGGAAATAATTCTCCCTATCATCGTCTGAGAAGTTTCCTCTCAAATCAATTTTTCGTATATTTAATTAAACGTACATTTGGGAACTATGCATTTTTAACTTGTAATTAATCAATTAGAGTGATGATTGAGGAAATTTTCTCCAATCAGGGACAAACAAAAATATACCCCTCTCTTTTGTATTTGTGCATACGCCAAAGCAAAGGGCTCCAATATGGGGATATTAGGAGCTAGAGATATACCATTGTCATTCTAGCGCATAAGTCAAGATCAACAAGAAACATTTGAATGGATTACACCTTGAACCGCATACCACCTCAACAGCATAATTGAGAATTCTTTTCTCGTGTGCCATATCTCGGAACTTACGATTGTGATTGGTCCGATCTAAATCTAGGTAATTAATTTCCTTGATCAACATCATGACAGTGCCATTGGGGAGACTAACTCTTCGAATTTGTTTTCATTGAATTATAGTGACTTGCAGTGACTTTAACGCAAGATGCCAAGATGGACTTGTCTTCCATCTTTTGATCACAATAAATCCAGTTGAAATTTGTACTAATGTCCAATGAAATACTATGAACTATATATAAATATTTGGAAGACGCGTATACGATTTTAACTCTCAATTTGTTTTCTTCTAGACAGTCAAAGACTCGTCGTTTCTTCCAACAAACAAGAAAACGTGTGAATTGTTTGTATGCTTTTTTTTTTTTGGGGGGGGGGGGGGGTGGTTGTTGGGTTGGTGTTGGCCGTCGAGGTTGCTTCCCAATGCTACCTATATTCTGGTCTCAGCACAGCCATTTTTGAAAAGCCCCGGATGTAAATTAGAGCCTGACCATTATTTCTGTGAAAACCCGACCAGGTATACGTGAGTCGAACCCTAAAAAAAAAGTATACGAAGTAGTCAGTCACATAAGATGGTGATCGTTTGGAGATGAATATCGAATTATGAGTCAATCTGAAATAAGACTTTGGGATATCACAATCTCAATTTGAAATAAAACAACCATCAAAATGTTTTTCAATGATATTACGTTGTTTCGATAACATTGATCAGATATATACCAATATAAAGCATGTCGAGCCTTCAATTGGCATCTCAGAAAAAAGAACCCGACTTCCTTTCGTTCGAGATTCTCAATCTTCTATTGTGATATGTGGATGTGGATCTCTTCATGATATACCGGAAGGGACAACAGTTATGTGGTTTGGATTGTGGAGTAATATATGACATTATATTCTTTGCAAGTTCTTAAAAAAAAAAAATTGGCTTGCCATAATAGGATAGCAAAATGATGTTATCGTAATTTTACGTCAATGGCATTATTAGAAAGAAAGTCTTGCATATTAGAATTCCAGTTTTTGAAATACAAAATTCGATAGAAATATCATGTTTGATAGTTGATTTTTGTCACTAGCTGGTGCTATTTGACAGGATATCGTCATAGTAATGTTTTATTCTGGAATATAAAATGAAAATAATTATATTTGCTTGGGGTATTTAAATGATTCTTGACGTATTACATTGGTAATTGCTAAAACAAAGACATGAACTAAGTTCGAAATTGAAGTGCTCTACCCGAGTATAATGATGCATGTTTCATGTCATAATTTGATTTACTCTGAAAGAATGAATAAATATTTTGTTCGTAAGTTCGGCAAACATGCCCAAAACAGAAGGTTTTTTGGGAAACCATGTACATAGACGGACCCCACATCAGAATAAAAGTAACAAAAATCCGACAAATACCCTAGCTGCGGACCCAGCAGATATAATTCTTTACTGTGGTTGTGCTTGATTTCATCAGATGCATTCCCTTTTTACAGAAAGATAAAAGGAAAGAAAGAGAAAAGGATCCCACATCTTTCATGGGTTGCAGTTCTTTTTTACTAGGGCTAACTCCTTTTGATTGTACCCAAAAATCCCCAGCCCCGCCGCCCTTGTCCATGGCCGGCGGAGCTTGCCTGCCAAGTAATTTTTTTAAAAGAAAAAAAAAGGAAAATTTTTTTTTTGTTGCCACGTCGTCGTCATGTTGTTACCGGCGAGGTCCGGTTGCGCTACATAGGCATTTTCCGCCAAAATCCATCGGATGGACTTAATTGGCAAAGTTGGAAAACGTTTAGGACTTATTTAGCATAAATAAAAATTTAAGACTGAATCGACAAAGTAAGTAAATGTTTATGACTTATTTGATAATTTTTTTCAAGAAACTGGGAGTCGACCGTCCCTCCAGATTGACCTCAAGCCCAGAGAGGATTTTTGAGGAGCAATGGTCGATGTTGGTTAAAGATTCACGGCGTTGGACAGAGGATGTGCCATATTGTTTACACTTCTCATTTGCCAATGACTTTATTTCGAAGATGGGCCCCGTTCTTCTGCATTGTACTGGACATATGTGCGTAGATGGTAGAAAAGGCGACTGATCTTTCCACGCTAGCTAGGAAACGCATTCATTTGAGAAAATAGCGAACTTGAGCGAGTTCAAACGCGGTACGCGTAATAATAGAATCTATCTTGGAAGGGAAATTTTCACGAGTTCATATTTCGGAATTCAACTTGCCGACACAAGTAAAGTAAGAAGAAAAAGAAGATATAGTGACAAAAGGGTCAGTCATGTAATTAGTGGGGTTCATTTTGTCATACTGAAATTTGTTGATGCTTAGTCCACCCGATAGCTGGTTCTGGACAATCAAAGCTGCTATGAAATTGCAATAATCTTGGCAGATTAAATTCATGTTGCTAATTTATTGACGTTGTATCTAGGATGATTGGTTCCAAGATGGATCGGCCCTGAGATAGAAACTTGGATCCTACTTTACATATCCCCATTCCAAAAAAAAAAAAAAAACTAGAACCAAGCACTGAACCATATATATTTGGAACCCGTGTGGAACTAAATTGGCTATTCGAGGCCAGTTCCCAGCTCTACCAGAGAATTGAATTTATTTGTTTAGCCTGTGATCAACAAAGTCTTGTTACTTAAATTTACCCCAAAAAAAAAAAAAAACAAAGTCTTGTTAGTTAAGTGGTCTTGTATTCCTACTTGAAGTTGGTTGTCGTGGGTTCCATTCTCTATAATCAAATCCCACTTTTTCTTAAATAAGGGGTTTACATCTGGTTCTAAACTGGTTCAACTTTGGAACAAGCCTGCTTGGTTGGTTCTCGGGTTGAACCGGCAATTCTGACATGGGACTAAAATGTTTAAAGGCCAGTTCCAAAATTTGAAATCTTAGAACCGGATTGATTCTTCCCAGAATTAGCTTGTAACTAGTTAAAAAAGACTGTTTGGCTCGGTTCCCTGATTGAATCGGCCTAATGACTCACCCCCGAACTACTTAATGAGGTTTGGATTTATTTCGAGATTCTCATATTATTGGATACTTGCTCTTTGGAAATAGAACCTGATTGCTTCTTCGTCTACTATCGACATGATTGCGTCCATAACCAGAAACTTTATGGAAAATGTGGCCCTCAAATGACATAAGTGATGACTGTATTGCAGGTGAAAACATGTACAGAGCCAATGAAAATGGGTTTTAATCCTCAGTGACGTGTGCAATGAACGCGAAATGTCTGACATTATCCCACTTTGGCAACTTACAGGGCCACGAATGCAGGGAATTGACCCCATTTAGAATGGCACCACCATTTTCTTTATCCTTGTGGAACAAGCTGGGTGGCCACTCCACAATCAGATAGAAATCAAAATCACACTAAAGTTTCTTCCTATCAAATCCACCATCTTCTTTTGGTATGGCCCCCTACCCATATTGAAAAGTATTCAAAAATAAATGTATAGTTGCAAAAGAAATATGAGTATAGTTCGCATGCATACAGGAAAATTCACATTTAAATTATGAAAACCTTCACTTGAAGTAAAATTAACATAGTTATGTATTACTATTATGTGTGAAGACTTTCTTGATGTACGCTAATGAGGTGATTCGCTGGATATTCATGAGATTAATCAAGTTGACGATTTGGAAACTCTTTGCAATGAGAAAAGGTAATGAGTATGTGTTTATCCTGTCTATTGCTGGTAAACTCTATTTTCTAACGCAATCCAACTATATACATTGTGTTAATTTAAAACACAAGTCTTTGGATGACTTTGAAAGATATCATCTAATTGAAATATATATTCTCTTCGCATGACTTAAAAGCCCATTGTATCAATTAAGGTTGCGCCAAAAGAATTTACAACAACAACAATGTATAGGTGGGTAATGTGGGATCAAAGACATATCTACCTCTAGCATGCTTAACTTGGTGCTAATGCTACTATAAGTAGGTAGCCCCACCTGGGCCATTTGTTATCACTAAGATTGTGCAACCAGTCTAGTTCTACCTTGAAATTGGACTAGACTGTCCATAGAAACAAGTCCGCTCCCCAGTTCCAAAAATTTGAACTGGTATTGTGGAGGTAGATTCTAGGTTAGGTAGATTTTAGGTTTTGGGTATTGAACCTACCTGTCCACCTATAAAATCAGGAACTTGTTAGAACCTGTTTTTCCCGAAGTTGGAAGAATATGATTTATTATTGTTAGATGAACTTAACTGCCCTATTGCTTCATAATTCTATTTGTTTTTGTATCAATGTCTTAATTTGAGCCATTTTGTTGCTCAAACTATTTTTCCTCTAACTGCTAAATATGTTGATTTTTTAAAAATGAAGAAAAAAAAAAAGAGAAACCGAGAGTAGTCCCTACAACTGACCAAACAAATAAGGTAGGTTTTAAGGTCTGTTCCAATACAAACAATATAAGTTTCTAATTCTAAAAACTAGAAATATGTTTTAATAGGTTAAGTTTGAGGTTGTAAATACCCACCCTGCAACTGATCACCCCTAACTATCAAGATGATGTATGCTCTATTTGAAATCCACTCTTGTTTACATGACTTTAAAGTATATTGCGCTAGTTTGAGGTGGTCCAGGACTTATTATCAGCACATGGTCCATGATGCACGCATTGGCGTATATGGGATTAGAGCAATATCTTCGACAGTTTTAGATCGCAATTGTTGGACTTTCAGATAGGATCAGAAGCCCATGTCTCAAAAGCAAGTTTGACAGTTGGATGAAGCAATTTGATCGATTCTTTTTCAATAAAGAACATAAATAAGATAAGCAAACCATGTGTTATAAGCATTTCTTATTAAAATCATTCACAATATGAATATCGAAAGAATACTTACGCCATATATCATAATTTTCTGACTGTAATTAAGTCAGATTCGTAAAATGGTTTCTTTAAAGAAATTGAAGCTAGAATCGACGATCTTGGGGGTAGGTTTCGTTTCTCCCCCATGGACAAGTACATGTGGGCCACATGCAAAGGCACTAATTTAGCCATCAATGTAGCTATCATATTGTGACGAAGCATGTTTTATCTTTGAATCAAATTGCCTATCTTTTCGTGAAGACACTGTCCACCAATGAAGATTGAAATTTTATGTTGCAAATTGGGCATTGGAAACTCTCTCTCTCTCTCTCTCTCTCTCTCTCTCTCTCTCTCTCTCTCTCTCTCTCTCTCTCTTGGTGAGAATTTGTACATATCATTGCTAGCCTGTAAAATGGGCACCATTCATATTAAAGTCTAAGCAAAGTATTGAAATTAAAGACTAGGGAGGGGAATAAACCCAACTACTAGGAATGGAGTTGGCTCGGTGGGCTTTAGCAACCCATTCCTAGACCTAGTTATTTTCCCTCGACTCATAGATGATGGAGACACCATTTAGCTAGGCTAAAAGATCCGAGCAGTCAGCAACAATAGATTGGGCTTGCCAAGGGGCTATTCTTGGCCCGATAAGCATTCAACAAGCGATAAGTTATCTGAAGATAGCACCACTTGCAGATCAGTTCCACTAAAGAGTTTTAGGAGTTCCGAGTGTGCGTTTTTGTCTTCTTGTTTCTCTCTAACCCATATTAGGGCTTCGCGCACAGCTAGGGCTTCAGTGACCTAGGTGGACGAAGTGTGGATCACCTTTGTAAAGCCAGCGATGAGAAGGCCGACAGTATTTCGGCCTACCCCAGTGACTCACCCCTCTAGAGATGAGTTACACCAGGAAGCATCAACATTTAGTTTCATCACCTACAGATTGAGAGGTCTCCACCACGTTGCTCTGTCTAGGTCAGTTGGCTTTTTGTTTCTCCCGTTCTTCCCCTTGGCGAACCATCTCATGCATAGATCTGCCATTGAATGAGCTTCCAATTGAGTATTGATACGGTCTGGTTTCCTCCCTTGAAAAATCACTAAATTTCGGGTCTTCCATATTTGCCATAGTAAAGCTGCAAAGAGGATCTTCGAACTTGATCTTGCTCTAGAGGTGAGATTTTCTAAGATCCATTTATCGATTCGAGTTACACATGCTGGATTTGTGTCAGCTTGAAACTTAAAGGCTAACTATAATGTTTTTGTCCAGTCACAGAGGAGGAAGATATGCTCTATTGTTTCAAAAGCTCGGCCGCATATTTGACAGGTTGGATCATGTATCATTTGCCTTCTATATAGATTTTCCTTTGTGGGGAGAGAATTGATGCATATACTCCAAATTAAAAATCTAACCTTTGGGGTAATCAGGAGCCTCCATATCTCATTCCATAATGAATTTGGAACTTGATAGGATAGGGATGGGTTTTGTTTTGTGGGAGGGTTGACTGCATTTTGTATTTTGTTATAGCCACTCTTGACAGTGTATAGGCCTAAGCTATTAGCTGTTCATACAAGTTTGTTCGGGTAGGAATGTAGGCTTCGAGGGAGACCTAAGATTTTTTTTTGCTACATATTTTGGAAAATTTTCATTTGCTCTTCGCAAGTCCTATTCCTTTGTTTTCTGAACAATTAATTATGCCAAAATTTCTAGATCTTCTTTATTTGTTGGGCCTATAATTCTTCCATTAGGCAGCCATGTATCTTCTCTAATACGTATTGTTTGTCCATCACCCACCTCCCATCTAGTGGCTAATTCGATAGTCTCCCTTTCCATCAAAAGACTTTGCCATCCCCATGAAGGGTGATTGTATTTTTTTTGCTACCTAGAAATCTCCTCGAGGATAATAAATGCTTTTTAGGAATTTACACCATAAGGCGTTCGGTTGTTTAACAATCCTCCAAGCCTATTTTCGCAGCATTGCTTTGTTGAATTTTACAAGATCTTTTAAACCTAGGCCACCACAATCCTTTCTAATTTTCATATCTTCCCATTTCTTCCAATGAACTTCTTTTCTGTCTACATTCGATTTCCACCATAACGAGGCTATTCTCTTTTCAATAGTGCGACAAATGGAAGTAGGGACTTCAAATATTGACATTACATATTAGAGAAGGGCTTGAATAACTATCTTAATTAGAATTTCTTTACCCGCTGTTGAAATTAGCCTTTCTTTCCATCCTTCAAGTTTCCTTTCAACTTTAGCAAGAATCTAGGCAAACATTTATATCTTTGTTCTGCCCCAATCTAGTGGAATTCTGAGGTATTTCCCTAGACTTTTTGCGATAGGAGCCGTCAATTATGTTGCCATGTTCTGTTTAAGGTTATGAGGGCAATGTCTCCTAAAGATAAGGTCTGATTTGTTTAGGTTTATAGCTTGTCTTGACACATAGCAGTATTGGTTCAGCACATTAGACACATTATGTCAAGACCCACCATGCCCCTCCCTTGGGCACGTGGCGGCCCTTGATTTCCTTCATTCACTTCAGTCATTAAGTGGCGACATCCCAGGACTTGTCACCGACCTTCAAGTCTTCAACAAAAGCGTGGGTCTCCTCCCATTGTACTCACCCCCAAATCCATCTTTAACCATGCACCTAAAAATAGTTAATAACAACGGGATGAGATATAAATATCTCAGTGAGTTTATCCCTATACCAAAATTAGAAACACTATCACCCTAGGGTCCCTACTCCTTGCTCAACCTCCAAATATCACTTCCTTGAATGCAACTATCATCAGTATTTCACTCGATTTATCATTTATTCTTTTTTCCTCAAAATCAATCAATTTCCTATTCCTCAAACCCTTTATAATCGCCTTGAAATTCTCTTTCGCTCTCTCTGGCTAACCCCATGCTTAGCCTTGAACTCAAGCCCACATTTCGAATCAATCACACTAGTGAGCTAGACCTGTTAGTCTGTGGGTCCGCAACCGAGATTCGGCCCAAAGCTATTCAACAACGTCACATCGTGACCACAATCAATAAATATCCTCAAATTGGCATCTAGTGCCACCATAGTCACTAACTAGCCCTCAATTGAGTTGACTTCCAATTTAGAGTAGATTAACTGAATGCCCATTGTTCATTCACCAATCACATTCTTTTTATCACTCAGCCCAATTCGAGTCTCTCTTTTTGCTAACCAATCTACCTATGAGTAAATCAGTCCGTGACCGAGACTTGGCACTAAGCCACATACCTGTTAGTCCAATTAGCCACAATCACAACATACATTCACTTAAGTAATTAATGCAAATAAATAAATAAATAAATTACAATTAAAGTAAATAATGAACAACAAAGCAATAATAAATGCTTTAGACCGTCCACAACTGGTTTAAGACCATAATTAGGTCTTCATAGCTCATTGTCATTTTCCAATTTCAACCGTCGACCACAATTAATCCACCAACACTAATGGCTCATCGGCCACCCAAGTAGTTCATTTATTGAGTTGCCAAATCCATGGCACATTATCTCAAGCCACATTTGGTCTTAATCAACTCATTCACCGACCAATATAATTGCCAATTCCATGGCATCACTCAATCGCCAATTCTATGGCGCCATTCATTCAATCTTAATTATCCAATCAATGATTAGGGCCCACCGTCATATTTTCTTGGCTAAAAGCCAAAATCAAAAGGAACCGAGGTCAACAATCACTCTAGTTGTCTCGCGAGATCAAACCAACTCGATGTGGTCTTGTCGACACCCAATCGGGTCTCGTCGACTTCTAATTTGAATAGGGCACATCGGCCAATATTAAATAAATTATTATTTCCAAATATTCATTCATAAGTCCTGTTCGTCACTTTCGCAGCTCAGCTGTCACTAATTACTATCCCATTGACCATCAACCCATGATTAGGCCCCTTAGGCATATATTCGATCCATTTCCTTGCCACTTCACTAATACCGTGTACCTTGTCAAAATTGGCCTCATCATTCGTTCACACCACCAAGGCACCTACTAAATCCCATCAATTTCAAATCAGTAATTTGGGCTCACAAGCTGTCCAATCAGTCATTTCCAAATTACCATCGATCCGTGGCACCAATAGCTCAAGCCAATATTAATCTTAATCAGCCGATCCTTCAATCAAATCAACGCCAAGTCCATGACATCCTAACTCGAGTCACAATTTGTCCAAATCATACATACTATTAACCAACAATCTACTAAAACAAGTAATAGTACACATCCCTCAATGGCCATAATCATCTAACCACACTGCTAAACTATCAATATATATTTTTTAATTAGGCTTAATGGCCTCCCAATCGATCACCCTGTCGCCTCACTGTGAGTATCATACACTTCGCCACACTTGGCTCCGTTCCACCAAACACATAATCCAGCCATTCGAACAAGTCCAATAATTTTACTAAAGCGATAAATGTGTCTAATCGAAGTATAGAGAGTCCATTCACTTGTAATTAAGTTCGAAAATCAATGAATGGTGTTGATCTAAGGTGGGCCAGGTCCACGAGAAGCTGTGACGGACGATGGAACGGGCTTGATTTCTTGAATCGGTTCTAAGATAAACCCGAGTCGCAGGTTGGGTCGGATGCCGGGTCGGGAGCTCGGTAGGAACTCGGTCAAGGAGGTCTGGCCAGGTCAGGGGCCCGTTCTTTCTCCTCAGGTCAAATCGAACCTCACAACTGGTTGAATCTGGAAGCCACCTCCCCCACAAGTCCAATAGCACCAGCGGCGAGGGAAACAGTGACCAGAGGTGGGCGCAGCATAGCCACGAAGTTGAACAACTAGCAGCTGGAATCCGAGAAGAGGGAGGAGAAGATCGAGCTCAAAATCATGAGTTCTAGGCCAAATCAATCAAAACCAAAGCTAGATCTAAGCTTAAGGGACATCTAGGGACTGATTGGAGCCATCAATTTCGAGTGGGTTCGACTGAAATGGCCGGAATTCCAAATCTAGGGTTCTAGGGCTCGTTTTGGGGTAAATCGAGTTCAAACCCAAAAATCGACGAACCAAGATTAAATCAACTCGATTAAATGCCAAGAATCAGACCTAGGTACTCCTAGTAGTCGTTTCCATGCAATGGGTTGAGCTAGAAGTGGAAAAATCGAAGGAAATCACGAGAGGGAGGCTCGGCTAGCTTACCATGGAGCAGGGGCATGGCTGGCCGTGGGGGCTCCTTTCGAGGGCTACCGGCAGCGGAGAAGACGGCTTCGGAGGCGGTGGCTGGTCGAGACATCGAAATGGAGAGAAGGGGAGTCAAATGACACTCAGGGGAGGAGAAATAGTGGTCTGAGAGAGGAGAGGGAGCATGTTGCATGTGAGTTGAGGGCCAGCCGCGCGAGCAATGAGATCTGGCGGCTCGGGCTTGTTGGGGCGTCACCGTTGCCTATCCAACGATCGAGCGGCCCTCGACAACTCTGGGTAGAGGCCTGCTAGCCTCTGGCTGCGGCTAGGTGGCCATAACTTGGCCGACGGGACGGCTGGGCACGTGTGCTCAACACGCTCGGCAATTCGCCCGTGAGAAAGCTGGAGGAGAAGGGGGGAGAAAGGGGAAGGCTGGGCGTCGCGTGGCTAGGTCAAGCCTTGGGCCTGCCTCGCATGGACCGAGTCGTCGAGCGTCCGGGCTGGGTCTTCGAGTCAGACTCGGTTGGATTTAAAATACTCATATTTTAATAATTAATTAATAAATAATTTTGGAAAAATCCCTAAAACTCAGAAAAGCTTCCCAAAAATAGAACTACGTATTTTTGGGCCACATAGCTTTTAAATAAATTCTTAGGGAGTTCGATACTAATTTCTATGTCCAATCGAAAATTACAAAATTTACCGGAAAAATTCCCGGTGCCCAAGGCTATGGTCCAAACCTTCCTAATTATTTTATAATCCCTCGAGAAGGTTGGAACACGGCTGTTACACATTCTATGCTTCTCGTATTGTTCCATCTAAGAAAATTATGGCATCATCAACAAATAAGAGATGTGAGAGGATTGGACATGTAGGATTCAAACGGATGCCCTTTACACTTCCATTTTGTACTGCTTTACTCGTAAGGGAAGATAAAGCGTTGGCCATGATAATAAATAAGTAGGGGGAAATGGGGTCACCTTGCTTAATTTCTTTGGTAGGTCTAAAGTCTACTGAAGGTTCACCATTAATCAAAATGTTGAAAGAAACTGACGAAATACAATGTTTTATCCACTTGACCCATTTCTAATGGAATCCCAATCTCAACATGTGATCACATAGAAAATCTCATTCAACTCTATCATAAGCCTTTTGCATGTCTAACTTTAGAAGGGCTTGAAATTAATGCTTTCTCTTTCTAACCTTATTTGATGTATAACCTCTTGGACAATGAATATGTTATCTTAGATATGCCTGTCGCTAATCAAAGCTATTTGGTGTTTAGACACTATCATGGGCAGCCATGGTTTCAGCCTATTGGTTAATACCTTAGCTAAAAATTTATAATTGAAGTTACAGAGGCTGATAGGTCTGAATTAAGTGATGTTCTCTAGGTTAGTTATTTTAGGGATAAGAGTAATATACGTTCTATTAAGCTTTGATTCAAAAGTACCTTGCCTAAAGAAAGAGTGCACCATGCTAAAGATGCGTTCCTTGATAATAGGCCAATGATTCTGGTGGAAACAACCGTTTAGCCCATCCGGTCTCAGTGCCTTTGTAACCCCTAACTGAAAAACAACAGCTTTTACTTCTTCTTTTGTGATTAGTTTAATCAAGTCTTCATTCATCTCCTCATTTACCACCGCCTTGCATTGTTCAAGTACAAGTGGGTAGTTCTTGTTGCCAACTAATGTGAATAAAGACGGGTAAAAGCTTCGGATATGCTGACTAAGAGTCTCAAGTTCCTTGCACTAGGTTTGATCCTCAAGCCGAAGCATAAATATTTTATTTCGCTGTCTTCTTTGAACAGTAGTTGCATGTAAATACTTTGTGCTTTGATCACCCCATTTTAACCATTTTGTTGTGGACTTCATGCATCGATACATCTCTTCTTACATCCATAGCTCTTCAATTTTCAAGATAATGTTTCTAGTTTCCTCCCTATTTTTCTCGCCATTTGTTGCATTTGTTAACTCTGTAAGCCGTAATTTAAAGGGGTTGATTTGTTTTTGAGCATTCTAAAATCTCCTATTCCAATTGATTAATTCCACATTCAGCCTCCTTATCTTTTGAGTCAGTCTGATTTCATTTAAGCTATCTGCGTGCCAAGCTCACATAATCACATCCTCACATTAGGGTCTTCAAGTCACCGTGGTTCAAATCTAAACATTTTTCGACCCTTCTTTTCCTTTTGATGTAGGAATAAAGCGATTGGGCTATGGTTCGAACCAATTGCTGGTAAGGCAAAACCCATGGCATTTGGTTATCTCTCTCTTCATACCATATTGCATAAAGCCCTATCTAGTCTCTTATTTACTAATGCACTTCCTTTTCGGTTATTGGACTAGATATAAGCACAACCCTCGCTTTCAATATCCATCAGAGAGCAGTCATCTAAGAAACCTCAGAAAGCTACCATTATGTGTCGATGGGATTGAATTCAGTTGTTACATTCTTTAACTATTTGGCAAAGTCTCAATCTCTCCTAAAAGTTTGTTGGTGCATGTAAAAAGGATATCCTCATTAGATCTCTACTGTTAAGGTCCCTACATCTTATATTGATAAGCTCCCTAGAACTTCCCTCCACTTCCACTGTGATCTCATCATCCCACATTAATGCTAAGCCTCATAGTGTGATGGAGGGATTGAATTACATTGTAGCCAGTGCTGACATGTTTATTATGTTCTTACAACGTGTAGTCATGACATATTGTTAGATGTCAATCATGGTTTGTAAGACCAAGAGGTTGATCGGGACAATCAATTTTCTTGAAAATATTAATGTGTTAGTGTAAGTCTTACTACTAGAACCGCAATGAATTGATGTATATCACACACCATAACCAATTGAGATGATGTTGAATGGGAAGGACAATATTGCAAATGTGTTTGCATTCACAGCAATCAATTGAATTGAATAAAAATTATATTGAATGAGATTTAATTTAATTTTGGTCATATACACATGACATACACACGTGCAGAAATTGGACACATAATGATGTGCTCGAAATTGTGTGCATATTGGTATATTAATATTAAGAATAATAATAATAATAATCTTATTATTATTAAAAATAAGATTGGTCAACATTGTTGGCCGTGTGTGGTCAACAAATTTGTCCCACCACACGGTCAGCAATGTTTCGTTGACCGTTTGCAATGGTAACGGTCCGCGTGGAAAAATTGTTTTTTTTTATTCAGGCCTCTCATTGGATTGGAGCCGTCGGATCTGATCGAACAGTTGAGATTAAAACCAAGTCACCCCTGCCGTGGAACCACCACGGTAGAGAATCCAAATTCGGAAATCGTGGGTGGGTGGGAGGGGTGTGGATTCTTTGCTCTTAGAGCATTGATGCTCTACCATCATCCCACCATTCACTTAATTTTCCCCCCTAAAAAAAAGAAAAACTCTCACCTCTACCCATCTCCACCCTCCATTCCCTACTATAAGAGTAGAGAATCTGGATCCGGGCGGGAGATAGAATGGACGCTGTCAAAATGAAAATTTGTTTTTTTGATTAAGGCCTCTCATTGGATCGTAGCCGTCGGATCTAACATGACGACTGAGATTAAAATCAAGTCACTCATGCCGTGGAACCACCACGACAGATGATCCAAATCCATGGTTAACAAAATAATTGCAATGGTTGGTTAACCGCATGAGAGGATGTGCAGTTTGTTGGCGTGAGAAAAGGGAGAAGTTCCACGTGAGAGGATAACCGTTCTCCTCTCGTTAATGCGCCGAGATTATCCGCACACAATTGTTAACATAATTGAAGTGTTAATTATCGGTGAGAATTCTTCTTCCATTTAAGGTGCGATTGAAGGTGTGTCTTAACTAAAGGTCTAACGATTATGGGGCTCAAATCCATAAGAATTCTTCTTTCCGCTGCTTTTATGATTATTTCCCTTATACTTGTTAAGTCAAATCCCAACATTCTTCTCTCTTTCCCATCTCCTCCATTCATAGCCACTGGTGACCGCCGGCGAGTTCCCCATCTCCTACATTCAACAGTCACCAACGGCCGCCGGCAGGCTCTCCTCCATTTGCAGCCATGCGTTAAGGTCCCCGCCATCTTGTTGTCCTCGTCAGATTCGTCCAGATTTCCAAATCCCTGGAGAATAAGGCAACCTCTTCATGTACATTGCTCGCGGCCAAGGCTCGACGGAGGGGTTCAGATGACGCCGACAATGAAGCCTTGGCCACGAGCGCCCAAATTTCTAAATTTACGTAGCCTTGGCCACCAGTGCCTAGATCTTTAATTTGGGTTTTGAGCCTAGTATTACATTGCATTGGAATCCTTCTGGCTACCCAGCTATCTTCTATAAGCCGTAAAAAGGACACTCTAAGATCATTATAACAATAATCTAGAACACAACAATGGATAAAAATGGATTTGCACACACAATTTGACATCTGTTGTTCTTGCTACGAAATACTGAAGCTTTAGAATCAAGTGCTTCTCCTCTTCGACTCTATGTATAAACGGCTCAAAGCTATTAAAGGAGAGAATTGAGCACAATTTAAAGAGTTTTCAGCTATATATCCTTGCATCACAAATCAAGCTCTATTGGGCACATACTAGTCAGTCACTTATTAGGCTAATTAAGAAGTTTTATATCTTATCTTATTAAACCAATCTCGTGAAACATCACATTACAATCTTAATTAATGTAGCCCACATTAAAAACACTCTTACACCTTGGCCACATATTGCTGCAGTAGTCGGTTGAACAGCAGGGAGAAGATGAACTCGGATTCCCTCCGTTTCCCTCCAGGTATCCTCCACTTTTTTCTTGTGGCCTGCGCAATACATCCTTGGAGAGACGAAAAGAAAAAGTAAGGGAGAATTGTTCCTTTTGCAGAGGCGGACGGTTCTGGGGCTTCATGGCCCTTTCCTGGTGTTTTCTAGATGTTCTCTTCTCCCGCTTCCCCAACAATCGTTCGTAGTTTGGCCCTCCCAGATCGTGACTCTTAACTATTGTTTGTAGGGATGGCGATCGTACGTTAGCGTTGATGAAGGATGCGCAATCTCGCTTTTGGCGGGGACATGAAGCCGTTGTGATCTTTCTGTCGCCTGTGTTGAGCCCCTTTAATAGCCAAACCTAGTTCTGGCCTTTTATACATGGCTTGCTTCATGTACTTTACGTGGGAAGCTTACTCTGTTTAATTTACGCCGGACGACGGGGAAGAGTTTGAATCTAGGCTTAATTGCTAAACGTGACTGTATAGGTAAGTTCTATTCTTTTTGTTATATATATTACAAAAAACCCAGATGTAAGGGGGAGAAAAGAATACACAAAGTGGTAAGAATTATGAAAATTAAGCAACACTCTGATGAAGACATCCTAATGTAAATGTCGTTATAGTTTTCTCAAGAGCCTAAAAACTGATGATGGCCTAAAGGTGATAAAATGGGTGAAAAATTCATAGTGAATAATACGGGTCATAAATGGGTAGACTTAAAAAGTTAAATGATTATTAGATGGGTCACTTAATAACATAATGGATCTTAAATTGATTATAAATGGGTTACCTAATTAATTTTAAGTGTTATTAACAAATCATTTCAAATGACATTAACAATTCATTTTTAGACGATGAAAATTTTGATATTCTAATTATTTTTAATTTTTTAGAAATAAAATTTGATTATTTTTATTTCCCTTTTTTTCTTTCTGTTTTTCTCCTTTTCCCTCTCTTTCTAAGTTGGTCGCTGGCCAAGAGGTGAGAGATGAGATCACTAGACTCTCGCAACTAGAAGAGGAAAAAGCAAAATAATTAAAAATTTGAAAAAAAAAATTGTATTAAAAAAATCATGAAGCAAATTTCTGAAACTTGGTTAAATATGAAAGTATTTTAACAATACGAGTCGGATTAGGTATATGTTGGGTGGGGTCGAGTATGAGTCATTGAAATTGTATTATATGGAAATGAGTCTAAACAAGTTAAATGGATCAATATGAATTGGACTATTTTTTACCATATCCAAACTTGACTCGACCTACCCATTTGACACCCCTATGATGGCCCAACTAAAAAATGGATTCGAATGGGTCTGTTGTTGACCTATTTCGAACCCACTAGTTACTCAAGCCCCAAAAGCTTATTGCGGTTGGGGGGAAAAATAGAAGCTTACTGCCTGAAACCCATTTGTCACCCATTTGCATGAGTCTTACACAGCTAACTCACATGGCACGCCTCACCTTCAAGTTCAACCTGACCCATTAACATCTGAGGATGAAGACAACTTCATTTCCTTTAATTACCTTTTTTGGTTCATTTTCCCCTTTCTACACATCATTTTAGCCTCTATGTTATGACTATTTTGAAGACGACTTAAGTATTCTCTCATTACTAACAATTCCAAATGTGATCCTATTGTTGTATTTCCTTTCGATGCAATAACTGCTCGGCAACTATGCCGTGCATAGCAAATCTATAACTTGCTTGTCAATTGAGATATGATATTCTGAAAACTTATTAAAAGAAGATAAATTAGTATAGATTTATTTTCATTATGAGAGAAATATAAGTTAAGCACAATAGTTAAGATCTCTTGTTTACATTTAACCCAAAACAGAAGCTCCAACTTGTTTCATGATTTGTGGAAAGCGCGTGCTGAACTTTCACCACCACTTTCATGCCCCCTTACATCCCAATCCCCGAAATCCCTTACAAACTCAATAAGCCATAATGGAGTTGCTCGATCTTCATATGCAACAATATTTGGAGTTACGAACAAACTCGAGCCAGGCCCAATGTGTGTACTAATCAGATTGGATACATGTCACTAGATTTAGATTACATATCGATGGGTCGATTTGAGTTGGACATTTTTTACCTGATCCAAACTCAATCCGATCCATTCGTTTGATGAGCCTAGTATCAAGTGCCATGAGCCCCATAGTGGAAATCTTTTAGATATATGGATGGGCGAGGTGAATAAACTTCATTTTATGAAATATTATATATGAGCCATTTAAGTTCAAGCATGCAACGCAAATAAGCAATTATTGACAACTACCTTGAAACTCTTCAAGTTGTCTACCTCTTGTTGTGTAGAAAACTTCGACTATGCAGGTTTGTAACTTCTGGAGCTGTTCGAATCTTAGAATCTTTGGAAATGAGAACTCAAGGAATTGAACTTTCTAGTGTTGTTTGGTTGGATAAAGACAATAAAATCAATGTAATGAGTCCATTTTCCTTTGCTGATGATGTTTGTCCACTTGGAATGAAGGCCAACGAGTATCAAAATTTCGATTGGAAAGCCTTGTTCCTAGTAACATTGGATGGCTATGTTGCCTGTCGTATAGTAACCCGTTCTATCCTGCTTGCTATAGGGGGCAAGGAATACCCGTAACCTTGCCCCTTTTTACTTCATTTTCGTTTATTACTGATCAGAGTTAAGTTAATATTTTATTATCCACATCAATAAACAATCTCTGGTAGTGACTAAGGAAAAATTACTAATAAAGATCTAAATTTATTGCACTTATTGCCCATTTAGTTCTAAAACTAATTTTGGATCAATTTAGTCCTTAACCTTTTCACCAATTCAATCCATCTAATAAATTTTGACTAATTGGCATGATTTGCGTACTGACAGGCTCATATGAATTTTTTTAACAATATTTTATTTTGGATTTTTTATTAATTTTTATTAATTTTCTTCCCCCTTTTCTTTGTTGCCTAACTAGTAGGTGAGGCTGCCTTCACTCACAGCCTACAAGGTTGGCCTTGCCCATGGCCACACCATGCGATCTAGGCACAAGTCTAGGGGCCATGAGCAAGGGCTGCAAGGCTTGCCAACAATGGGCAAGAGCTTTGCGGGTCCTTGCCCAATAGGCAACAAGCCTCGTAGGAGCCTTATCAGTCATTATTGGGGAAAAAGGAAAAAAATTATTAAAAATTATCCACTTGAGTCTCAAAATTGATTAGATAAACTAAATTGACACAAATGTCAATTACTTAAGACTGAATTGATAAAAAAAACATTTAGGATAAATTCAAATAATTTAGTAAATTTATGATTTTTTTGATAATTTATTCATGACATAAAACACATGTCTTATTTTATAGTAGAAAAGCTATAGATTCTTTTTCTTTTTAATAACCAAATGGAAAGAAAAAGAGAGATGCTAGAGAATAACGTGCATAACTTATATATTACTTAAAGCCTCAATAGCAACCTTCCATTGTGAAAAAAGATAACTATAAGGGTTGAGTATTATGGAACCCCCAAATCCGGGAACCGCCTAGAACTAGGAGTAATCAATTCCCCGAGCGGTCTAGTCTAAAGAATCGGACCACTCGAGAACCAGTTCCATTTTTCAGAACTATGGATCGGACCACTAGTCTGAAAAATTGGACCAACCCGACCAGTTTAGTTCGATTCGAGTGGTTTCCAGGTTGGGTGGTCCTTCATGCTCACCGCTATCCAGAATGAACCGGACCAACCAAATTGGTTCAGTTCTTCGGGGTTTTGGTCTGATCCATGATTCCTAAAAATGGAATGGGTTCCCGAGCGGTCCACTTCTTAGTTCTTGATAGGGTAGGATCGAACTAGATTACCCAAACCGACCACTTGTGTAACAATTCATTTTCTCTGTCCTTGTCGCCCTCTTTTACTGACTCTCTCTCTCTCCCCCTTCCCTTTTCTTCTTTTTCTTTCTTTCTTTTCTTTCTCCCTCTCTTTCTTTCTGTTCCTCCATTTTCCGCCAACTTGTCCCCACCCCATTTTGTTGACTCCTCTCTCTCTCTCTCTCTCTCTCTCTCTCTCTCTCTCTCTCTCTCTCTCTCTCTCTCTCTCTCTCTCCCCTTCTATGTTTGCACACGAAGGGGGCCTACAACATACTCCCTTCACGTTTAGTCACATCTCTCTCTCTCTCTCTCTAGCCCAAAGGCATCCCTTTCTCCTCCATTTTTATCCGTCTTCTTCATTCCTTCGCCTCCGTTGTCGTTGCTTGAGGATTCTTGCTCCTATTTTTGCTTTGTTTTAATTTTTTATGGGTCCCATTAAACCCCTCGTCCGGTCTTGGTCCCAATCCTAAGATTAGTTTATTTGGTTCATGGTCCTAAAAACCTAAAATCGGTCCCGTCGGTCCGATTTCCAATTCTGAGGTGAAATCGGACCGCCTTGGACCATAGATACCCCTAATAACTATCAGTTCTATAGGAGTTGGAGTGGCCTCATATCCCCATACTTAGGTAAGTTAAATGTGTACATTCATGTACGGTGTCAGCTTTGAATCATAAATTTGAGAATAAATGCTAGAGAAAATTAGCAACATATGTCGACAAAATAAATGAGTAAGAAGAAAAGAAAGAATTTATCACCATACCTCAAGGGAGTGTAGTGCAGGTGCAATTGGTCATCTCGGTTTTGCCATCTATTTGAGGATAAAATGTAGTGTTGAATATGTATTGGTGCCAAGCATCCTCAACAGAACTCTTCCAAAAATAATTCAGAAATTTGAAATGTATTCTAACACATTGGTCTTAAGAACTCTACGTAAACAATTAATCTTATTGAAATGTGGCTTGGCTATATGAGAACCATTGTTCATTTTATGACAGAATGAAATGTGCCATTTTCGAAGTTCGATCACCGATTAATATGATGACACCTTTTCTCTTTGAGTTCATCAATGCCCCCACGATAAAATCCTTGCTTAAATCAAGTTCTACACAAAGTGGATCACACCCTAGTGTGAACACCAATGAAGATGACTGTTATAGGATTCCTTGGCACAATATTGCCGAAGCAGAAGCTAGATTCGATGAAGAATCCTAACCGGAAGCTTCTTAGAAACCAACAATAGCCATCATTTTGAAGATCGAATATTTTCAATAATTGTACAAAGAGACATCATCATTTCACTATATGAAAGGGTGTCATCTCATCAGAAAACACTGTGATACTGTGCATTTTAGTAATGTTTACTGTAGACTTTACTTTTTACACAATACTCACTCTACTTCTATATAACCCACTTTAACCAGGAGGAAGAGGCAGGTCGTGAAACCCTTCCATCTTTTTCTCTTCCCCCATCTCCTTGGAAAGATCCTAGAAAACCTTCCATCCATCTTTGAAAATCCACTCAACCTCTTCTTTTATATCGATCTTTCATACCTGAAAGATCATTCCTTTGATATTGATCATCCCACACATAGGAGCTCACTCCTTTGATACACATCTATCCCATCCTAAGAGACCAACACTTTTTATAACTGATCTTATTGCACCTAGAAGATCAACCCTTCCATATTCCATTTTAATATGTTCTCTTGAATCTCTTTTTATATGGTAAGCACAAATTTCCTTATTGACCTTCTCCTATCCTGTAGAAGTTTCATAGTTTCATATTTTCATATGCACTTGTAATCTTTTCCTTTGAACTTTTTTATAGAACTTTTTTTTATGGAGACCTTCTTACTATTTTGCCCTTGTCACTAATTTTATCTTGCGTGCAGATTACTACCATATTGTAAAGTGAAGTGATTTTGACATATTTTGTACATCACCATAATTCTTGAGCACGAATTATCGTCTTATTATGAAGAGATTTGATTTTTTATATTTAACATACGATATCTTTATCTTGCATGCGGATTACTGCTATATTGCAAATAGATTTGGTATTTTAATTTCATTTCTTTGTCTTCATAATTTGTATAATTTGATTATATTTGATTCCACATTTTATAGTTTGCTTCAACTTTAGCCATCTTAGTATTCTATTCAGTATTGCGATTTCCTATCTCTTAAGCTAGGATTAATTGACTTAGGGAGGGAGTCCTTGATTAGCTTATATGTGATACTCTACTCTTGACCAATAGACAGCGTTTTTTCCTAGTCTTGTGAATTGCTGCGGAGGACCGCGAGGATGATAAACCCGAGGAAAAACAAAGCCATGAGGGCCAATAGAGCCTAAAGCGGACAATATTATTAGTAATGAGGAGGAGGACGTTACAAAGTGTTATTAGAGCTGACTCCTGACGGCATGTGGTGGCCACAATAGACACAGATCCCTATCCTACATCTCTTAGAAATGGAGTTCTGGGGAAGATTATATAGTGATATATACCCTTAACCATCGACAACGCGTCTTACTGGGTTGCATGCTCATGTCACGGAGGGTCGCAAGGATGGTGGATTTGAGGAAAAACAAAGCCGTGAGGGCTAGTGTATGACCAAAGTGGAGGTGAGGTGGAGTGCATTATAAAGTGGTATTAGAGCCGACTTGTGATGACCACAATTAATGCTCATTGGTGCCGCTGAGAGCATAGCAGGAACACTACTCCATTGAGGAAGGGAGTATGTGAGATCCATGTCCCATATTACTCAGGGATGGAGTCTTGGGGTAACTTATATGTGATACTACATCCTTTGACCCACATACAACATGTTTTCCTGAGTTGCCGATCTGAGTTGTTGCGGAGAGTTGCAAAGATATTGGACCCAAGGAAAAATAGTCATGAGGGCCAGCGGAGCCCAAAGTGGATAATATTGTTGATAGTGAGGTGGATGACATCACACAAATAGTCCTAGAAGTAGAAAGATTTAGCGGTTCCAACCTATATGCACCAATTACAGTTGAGTTTTCAATTATAAATCTTAATATTGTTCCAGGTAAGGCTAGAAAAAGAAACAGGGGACTTGCTCCTTCAATGCCGTGAAAATAAATATGTTTGGTTGGTAATCTCAACCTTGTGGATTTTGTAATCACTTTGCAGCATTCGTTGTCTTGCCTGTTGTGGGATACGTGACAATAATATTTTATCTGAACTAAGGAAAGTTAGGCCAGAACATTAAGATTTCCTACTCAATTTATTATTGCGCTACCTCTGCAGCATTCTAATCAGAGTTCGTTCTACTAATTCATTATTGGAAAGGTTCACTCTTTGAAGATCACACTTGTATTAAGAAAGTTGATACGAAATTCTGAACCTGAAATCATCCCCTCTGGACAACATAATGACTGCTACAAGACGAGAGACTGAACAGAGAGTTCAAACGTCGAGATGACAGTCTCTGAACAGTAAAGTATGAACATAGAAACAGAAATTACGCACGGGGTCTAAATCAAGTTGTTCTAAGACCCTAAAAAAGGTCTGAGATCTCGTAGTTTGCACCGTATTAGTCCCTGACGAGCTATAGATAAGGCTTGTCCTTATGTCTGTACCTGATTTAGACTTGAAATTTGTGATATGCCGAATTGGTATTCTAGTGTGGAAGGTGTCCATCATATCAGAAATGCATTATTCGGTAAATTACCGGTACTCTGCTTTGGCACAACGTGTCAACTGTGCTTCCGATGCTAATTAAACTCGATCCTTGCTTCTTGTTGTTTATGGTTGCCTTATTTAAGCAAGTTGTTTTCAATGGAAAATTCAGCAGAAACTAACAGAAACAACATAAGTAATATAAAGAACCGTACATGTATAACTACGCAATTGCCTAAACAACCATTTCATTACATGGATTTTTGACTCGACCACAGGACAGGTTCTCCAAGGAGAAAAAATCCCAAAGCAGGCCAGGGGCACACTTTATGACTATCTAAGAAATAAATGATGAGGAACTTTTGTTACATCAGTGAAGGTACTTTAGCAATGAAATCTCCCACTGATGTGGACATTATTCCGAAAGGTGTGGAACGTGATGGAGTTCTCATTTCTTGCTTTCTTTTCGTTGGGAGGGAAACAGCAACGGAGATGATAAGGCAATCCCGGGCAGCTAGAGGGATATTAATTGCTCAGCGGACAACAACTAGAAAAACAAAGATAAACCTTTGTGATCGACATTAGGGAAGAGTCCAAATGTCTTAGACCCCAACAGAAAAGTTGTTTTTGGCAATAACAATGCAGAAGTTTATTGAACTTGTTCCGTTGACTTTAATTTGTGTTCTTCTTCCATGAGCTTGGTGATTTCAGACTAACAAGTTCATCTTGACGCGCACTGGAAGTGAATATCTTTAATTCCTGTTTCATAGATTATTCTTATGAAAGTGACTTGCTTTTTTCCCACAATACAAACTAAAAGTCGTCCTTATGTTCCATCCTCGATCCCCTGGTTATTTATGCCACAGTAGTTCCAATAATATTCCCTGATGGATAATAAGTTACATATTGAGAGCATTCCGCATCACAAGACAGAGAGTGACGTTTACATTGGATTTTCTTCAACCTTCTGCATTTAAAAGCAGAGTGTCCTTCCCTCATTTTCATTAATTTCTGCAAAACTACAGGCCTAAAATCCAGGAATATTCCTTTTATTTGAAGCTTTAATACTCTGAATCAAATTGAAAGCAAGAGTCACGATGAGCCCCACGAAGCTAATGAGGATGGGAAGGATGTGGGAAAAATTAGTCACTTTTGGCGGGAGAAGAATTTCCGAACCTGGAGTTACTGTGGAGATGAATTCATCATCAGCACCAGAGAAGGGGCATTTTGTCATCTACTCAACTGATGGAGTGCGTTTCACTGTTCCTTTGCGGTGTCTCAATAGCAACATCTTTGAAGAGCTCTTGAAGATGTCTGAAGAAGAGTTTGGTCTGTCAGGGGATGGTCCTATCATCGTGCCCTGTGATGCAGATTCCATAGAGTACATAGTATCGCTTGTCCAAAGATCCTTAGTCAAAGACATGGTGAAAGCTTTGCTTAACTCCATTCCATTTGCTCCGCCCGTTGGCTGCTGCTATGAATAACAAATGTGTGGATCAGCAAGCTCTTTTTCTTGGTCAGTGAAGGATATAATGGTGATATGTACATACTTGGAAGATGTAGGGTTTGTAAAGCATAAAATTGGAAGTGTAGTTCGTACAACAAGAGCTAGCAGGAAAAAGAGTATCTTGTCAATCTTAACATGGGCATTTCATGAATGACATCACAAAGATGAGGTGATGGAACTTATTCTTTCAACTTAATCAGGCTGGCTTTGATCAATTAGTAACTCAGAACCAAGTTCTGGTGCGTCTTTCTCACAAAATGACAGTTCAATTGCATAAATCACAACGTGACGACTATGTATCCTTAAATTGGAAAATTTGGTGGTTCTAATCCTCCATTCACCTGTTGCAATAAAGTTTTTAGTTCTACAAATTGTTATTGTTCCAGGTAAGGGTAGAACAACGGAATGGGGGACTTGCTAGCTCAGTACCATGAAAATGTATATGCTTGGTTGGTAATTTCAACCAGGTGGATTTTGTAATCGCTTTGCAGAATTCTTGCCTTGTCTGTTGGGGGAATACCTCGATAGTGTTTGATTTGAACAAAGGAAGTGACGGGCGAGAATGGTGAGATTTCCTTGCACGTATAGTTGTTCATACGAGTAAATTTACAATTGCAATGCTTGATTTAGAGCGAGTCATACTAATTCGTCGCTGGAAAAGTTGATTCTGCAAATGTGTGATTGCATTTTCCATATTTGGTGAATGACTTCCTAAGATCACCCTCGCACTAGGAAAGTCGATACGAAAATCTGAACTCGGAATTGGCCTCTCTAGGCTCGCTAAAACAGAATATATGGAACCAAAAGTCTCCAGATGACAGTTGTTGAACAATAAAGTAAGAAAATAAAAGAAAATAGTGAAAATACCACCAAAAACCTCAAATTATACCCTATGTGACATATTTATCCGAAACTTTTTCTTATGACACAAAAATCCTGAACTTGCGACACAATCCTAAACTTTTATTTTTGTGACATGAAAAATCTCAATTTTATTTTCTTTTGACATATTTACCCTAATTTTTTTTTACGAAATTAAAAATTATGAATTTGTATCTTTTTGATACATTTACCCTAGAATTTTTCTTCTTCTTCTTCTTTTCTTTATTTTTGGCATCTAATTTGGCCAGTGAGGGCTTTGGAGCTGAGGTTTGGAGCTTCGATAGTCCTCACCAACCTCAGCTAGTTACCGACCTCAGCCCGTTGGTCAAAGTAGGTTTTCAAAAAAAATAAATAAATAAAAGAAGAAGAAAAAAAATTGGGATAAATGTGTCCCAAAATACAAGTTTAAAATTTAGGATAAATGTGTCACAATGAGATAAGTCGGAGATTTTTTATGTCTTAAAAAATTTAAAATAAATGTGTCATAGAAAATATAGTTGAGAATTTTTTATGGTATTTCTTTAAGAAGATATTTCGCATAGGGTCCAAATGAAGTACTAATAAGCCTCCGAAAAAAAAGTTGAGGTCTCCTAGTTTGCTCTGTCTTAGTCGCCGATGATCTATAAATAAGACTCGTCAGCTGATTTAGATTTGACATCTGTGATATGACAATTTGGATCATGAGTGCGGAAGCTCTCCTAGTATTTCCGAAAATGCATTATTAGGTAGATGAGCAATTCTCTGCGCCAGCACACCCTGTCAAGTGTACTTAGGACACTAATTAAGCTCAATTCTTGCTTCTCGTTATTTAGGTCACTGAAATAGTTTTTTTTTATCTATAAGTAATGAAGAGAACAAATAGAGTTAGAGATGAAACAAGGATTGTTGGATGCAAAAAGGATTGATTATTGACATAACGAGAATCAGTGATTGATCATGAAAAGTGGTGATCCTTTCAAATTGGTAGTTATTATCAAGAGATGTATCGTTTGATTGTCTAAAAATAAGATCAAATCACAGCAAGTTCGTCACAACTTTCTCTTGTCATGATACTCTCATCTTCATGATATTCTCTTTTTCGTAATCGTCTCTACTCTTTTTTTTTTTCACACTTAAGCTTGACAACATATTCAATGTGAAATTCTAGAAGATAAATTAAGTAATTGTTAATTTCATTTCTTTGTGACTTTGATATATCTCAGAGACATATTTGCTTTAAACCTAATAGCAACAATAGTGGGAGCATGTAATACCTTAAAGATAGTAAGTATTATTATGCATCAAAGTATCAAAGAATTATAAACTACTGCTCATATTTTCATTAGTAATCAAATTTTCTCAACAATCTTAAGATATTATTATCATGGAGATGGATATAGTGGCTACTTCAAGTGCTCACAATCAGTCCTTGAGATGGAAAGACAATATGATCCTTTGTTTATTTGTACTTTGTATTTTCTACATCTTGAATTCCAACTTGCCTACTATTCATGCTCCAAATGATAATTATTCCGATTAAATCAAGGCTGCCAGAAAAGGCACGAGGATGATGATAAATGTGCGATGAAAGAATTCTTAATGCTCCAGTAGATTATCTATATGAATTTTTTCAATCATACAAATCTCAAAGACATTTGAAATGCCTTGAACCAAATACAATACTGACAAAATAATGTATTAATACATTTATTTTTTTCAAATATTTTTTATTTACCATAATTAATGAAAATCTGTCTCTGAGCAAGTGGAGGAAGTTCAAATATATATTGCAAAACTCAAAGAGCTTATGATTGAAGTCTTCAAATTGCTACAATTATTTCAAAATTGCCTTAGCTTGAAATCATGATAAAAAGAAACTTCTCCACATAGTTAGATTGTAGATAATTTAATAAAACAAATTCAACTTGTTGAAATTTCTCGGTAACGTGAGGCTAAAGTTGCAAACGAGCTGCATCTCTTTGGGAATGGTAACATGTGCATAGACAGAAAATGAGAAGGGAAGCAAGAGAAAATTCAAAGACACCTGGCAACAACAACGTATTCAAGAAGGACAAGTTATGCTTTTCTTAAATATATTATATGACAATCAACTAAATCTTTCTGATTAATTTGGGCCAAATAAAAAATCAATGATGTAGACGTCAACCGTCTTACATTGCATGACTAGGCATAGACATTTTTTGTTATTTTTTTAAAAATTCTGAATTATTATTCATTTTTATTTCTTTTTTCTCCCCTTTTTCCTTTTTTCTTTTCTTTCCAATTTTCTTCATGGCTGCGGGCAAGGGCCAGGACACTGTGATGGTTATCCTTGGGAGCCACTGGACAAGGGTGTCGCAGCCAATTTAGTGATTTCCAAAACATTTCAATTAAAAGGACTAAATTGACAAATTATTAAAAATTTAAAACTAAGATGGCACAAATGAAAAGTTTATGACTAAATTAATCGCTATATAATAGTCTTATGATTTTTTGGACAAATTTCCCTAATTCATTGTTGAGCATGTTTCTTATATCCCTGATAGAAAAGCTCTTCATGTAAATTTAATAAAGATATGCAGTTCAAATACAACCGATTTGACGCCTAAAATATAAAAAGAAAAGAATGAGACGCAGCCCCTGCACGCTCTTCCTTTCTCTCAATACTTTGAGCTTTAGTCATTGGTGGACGTGGCGTCATGTTCGCTGCCTTCACTGGACTCGACTTCATCTCCACCTTCAACAGTTTGACTGTTGTAGACACAGTCCTCCTCTCTCTCTCTCTCTCTCTCTCTCTCTCTCTCTCTCTCTCTCTATACAAGCCACTGTGACCTGTGACCTCAGATCGAGGTCAATCCGTGGTCACTACTGTTCAGCAAATTCATGTCGGCCTCGCTTGAGGTCACACAGAGAGAGACGCAGTCTCGGTGACGTTGTGCGAGGGATCCGATGGCGACGATGTCGCGGTCGATCGTCGTGTGGTGCAGAGAAGGGATGAGCAGAGAGAGATAAGAGAGAAGGGATATTATTTTAGCTAAGGTTCTTTATCCAAGGTATTTCCTGAGATCACCCACTAACAAATTCTCGGAATAAGAGAATTTTCTCCAATCATGGATGAAGAATACACGTTGACGTTAAAATGGTATTTTCATTTGTACGTGTCGTCGTATTAGAATGAACTATCATGATAATGATCGTTGATCTGCCGCTTGGTATTTGGGAGAAAGTCAACACCAAAAAGATTTCAACGAGATTCGAATTGAGGAAAAATTTGTCGATTCCGAGCACGGCTCCCGGACAATTTTGACTTCATTAGAATCATCCATGTCTGATGAAATAAACTAATTGGCAAATCGGAAATGAGCAGCACAACCTTTCGGACAAAACGTTCAGACCCACCTAAGAATAAATTGGACTTTACGCTTTAACAAGAAGCACAAGGTAGATATTTGACTGTGTTTGGTTAAATTTCAGGATAGTGCCAAGTCATTTTTGTAATGATCTTTAATCCAATGTGTATTTACTGAGTGCAAATATCGTTTTAATAAGTGAACTTTGATGCTTTGTGTCCCCGCCATGAAATCTTGAATTCACCCACTCTCGGCTTGTGCCCTAGTCTCAGATCTAGGAGGTAATGAAGTGGAAACTCTACTTTTGGAAAGTGAAGGCTTGCCATGATTTTTCTCATACGACCAAGACAAGATGATTTTTTTAAAGAATTTCTCAAGAGTTATCAAGAAAGATAAATGATTAATCAAGGTTAAAAAAAGTGCTTAAGTTTGGATCAAGACTTAGGTGTAAAGAAGAAATAGGTTCTTCAATCCAAACATCACACGTGTCCTGACATGTGGTCAAACATGAGTAGCTAAAGAAAGATATTTTGGGGAAGAACGGGGATTACCTCCTCTCATTCCGACTAGGGGTGAGCAAGAAGGACCGCCCAACCCGGGATTGGACCAGACCAGGCCAAACTGGCCGGGTTGGTCCGATTCTTTAGACTTTCGGTCCGATCCATAGCTCCAAAAAATGGAACCGGTTTTTGGGTGGTCCGGTTCCTGGTTCCTAGGTGGAACCAGACCGAACCGGACCATCAGTACTAGACTGAAGAACCGGCTATTCCTCAATTGAAGTTTGTGCAGAACTTGGAAGTTCTTCTTCTTCTACTGGTTTTGCCATAGTGATGGCACCTTTTTTTTTTCTTAAAACATGTTGGGCCAACAAGGGCAAATTGATGTTTTATGAAAACAAACTGATGTGAGTCTCAAGGGTACTGATGTTTTATCCTGCGTTTTGTTCTTCTTTGTGGTTTGGCCCCATTATAGACGCTATAGTATGGCATGACAGAGAAGTTTGGAGGGTTGCTCTTATACACAGTGTCTTGAAGATGACCCAAATTATGGGAAACTTGCTGCATTCGAACCCCTTACTGACTATAGGTATTAAGGCATTTGGAGTATACCAGGTGGAGTAATTTTTTGTCGTAGATAATGTTTTAATAGATTTATGTTTCTAGAACTTCCAATTATGTTAGACATCTTTAGAGTCAACCGAAGCAGGACCTAGAAAGCTAATCTTTGTACTCAGCTTTTTCTTGTATGTCGTCCCTTTCTTCTACCGAATTTCAATAAACCAAGAGACGATTAACATGATTTCTTCTACTTTCTTTTTGGAACTTACAAGATAGAACGCCAATTGATTCTTCCTATAAATTCTGGTCCCATTGGACCGCCCGAGAACTGGACCGAACTAGTTGGTCCGGTCTTAAATTTTGTTGGTCTGGTCTCCGATCCTAAAATTTGGGAACTGGTCTCGTCGGTCCAATTCCCAGTTCCGGGGAGAAACCGGATCGCCCGAGGAACCGATCATCCCTAATTCCGACCTGGATCACCTAACGTCACTTCGGTGATCCAACGGTCCAAGGGAGAGAGGGGACGCTGCTTTTCATAGGGGGCAAAATGGAGGGCTGGATGGGAAAAGGGTCAGCTAACTTACGTTAGCTTATCCTTCTCCCTCTCATTCGGCCAAATCTAGCATGACTTGTTAGGGTCAAGATTGATGATGTAATTCATGATGTCAAAGTCAGCCAACCGAGTTCAGTGTTTCAAACTAAAGCATGGATTTAAATATTTTTGGTAGAGAAAAGAGAAATGACATGTCAAGAGAAAAATAGAGATTTATGAAACCAATTTTTGTTCTAAACATTGGTTTAGAACGAGTCTAAAAAATATTTTCACTATAAATACTAGTGAGTCTAAAAATATACTTTGAATCCACTAAAATCATTAACAAACTACATAAAAGAAATAGGAAAATTTCAATGTATTAAATTTAAATCATGAATATAATCAAATATGGAATGTTGACAGATATGCAGTTTTGCAAATTAAGTAAATTAGGATTAGATTTCATTAGGAATGTAAAAAAATGATTCAAAATGATTCTTTCCTTTATTTTCATACTTTTCTTGTATTATAAGTACATAAGACATATTTGTACAATTGCATAGAAAGGAAATACAACTTTAGAAATTCCTTTACAAACTTGTGTTCTTCAACTTTGCCTTGTACTCTTCAATTTCTTACATAATATCATGGTAGCCTTCGATCCAATTTGCTTCCGCCATAGCCTCTTACTTTCTATAATTCTTTCTTTCTCGTGTACTTGTTGTTGTTGGGAATTGTGACCTGCAAAACAAGAATCTACCTACAACAAGAAGTCACACCGTACATCTCTAGAATGAAATGGAGTTGGTTAAGGAGAAATTAGACACACTTGATTACATTTTAAAACAATACCAAGGGATTCGAGAGAGACAAAATGCTACATGTTTCTTATTGATTTTGAACGATGACTACCTCGCCTTCAGAACTCAGATACTCGCAATGGACCCGCCACCATCGCTCGAAAGAATCTACCAACTGGCAATGCAGGAAGAGAGCCAAAGGCTCGCTGCTGCTAAGGGCCACGGGCGAGGAGCTGAGGGCCTCATCCTTGCAGCTCAATGCATGGAATGGAGGAGAGTTTTAGAAGAGATATCTAGAAATTTGGAGGATGAAGAGCGGAAAAACTAGCAAGGAGAAGGAAACCCTAAGGGTTTCTCATCTAACGGGCTAGATCTAGTAGTGAGATCCGACGACTCACGGTTTATGATAATCGAGAATGGATCAAACTACTCTAGTTCGATCTTGGCTGCAAGTAGATCCGACAATCGGGGAGGCGCCACATCAACACTCGGAGGTGGGTAATCCAACGGCCATAAAGTTGCCACATGGACAGGTAATACCGAAAAATCAAAGGGAAAATTATATTGCGATTTTTGCAGGCGACCCCACCATACCATGGACACTTGCTTGAAATTACATGGTAAACCTAGGGAGAAAGAAGAAAAAACATAAGGAAGCTCAGGCATACTAGGTTGCAAGGACAAATCCGTCCATTTCTTATGATAAAGATCAACAATTCATGAAAGCACTGAAGCAAATGTACATGAATGAAAAGGGAGCAAGTTTCTCAGGTTCTACATACTGTCTCTCAAACTTTATTTCTAATAGTGCATGGGTTATAGATTCAGAAGCTAGTAATCACATAATCTGCGATGATAAATTTTATTCTAGTGTCCTAGAAAAATCCAATTCCCCAAAGTCCGTGCAACTTCCAAATGGAAATGTGACACTTGTGACAAAAGTAGGGACTATAAATCTTAGCTCACATATCACATTGAAAAATGTCCTACATGTCCCTCAATTTCACTTTAGTCTCATTTTAGTCTCCAAGGCATTTACATACAATTCCTATCATGCTACCTTTCATGCTGATAAATGTTTATTTCAAGCCTTTTTCGATAGCAAATTGATGGGACAAGGTAGAAAATTTCAGAGACTTTATTTTTAGATTGGCTTTCCACATACTCTCGATTTATCTTCTCGAAGCAAATTTTCATGTAATGTCAATTCTAGCAATAAAATTTCCATTTTACATAAGAGATTTGGTCATAGTAGCTCCATTCCTTACCATAACTGTGAAATATGTCCCCTTGCAAAGCAATCTAGAATTCCTTTTCAATCTAGTAAAACTCGCGCTGATAATCTTTTTTTATTTACCCACATAGATGATTGGGGTCCTTAGCATACCTCACATCATGATAGATCTTGTTTCTTCATGACCATTATAGACGATTGTTCACGAGCCACATGGACATTCCTTATGTAGTCAAAGGCTCAAGTGTTTGCACACTTGAAAAATTTTCTCTCCTTGACTCAAAATCAATTCGGAAAGACTGTTAAAAAAATTAGAACAGATAATGGGAGAGAATTCTTCAATCATGACTGCCAAATTTTGTTCTCTTCTCTTGGCAGAGTACATGAAAGCACTTGTGTTTATACACTCCAACAAAATGGGATTGTCGAGAGAAAACATCGTCACATTCTTGATGTAGCATGTGCTCTAAAATTCCAAGCTTTCATTCTAGAAAAATTTTGGGGGATTGTGTGATCATGGCCACTTATCTCATTAACCATATGCCTACTAGGGTTCTTGATGGTAAGAGTCCTTTTGAAATGCTGTTTGATAAATACCCTTCCATGGATCATCTTCGTGTTTTTGGCTATCTTTGTTATATTACTATTATTGGGCCACGAGACAAGATGGATCGGCTGCCGAGAAATGTATCTTTATGGGCTATCCAACGCTACAGAAAGGATATCGGGTTTATGACCCACTTACAAGAAATTTTATCATAAGTCGAGATGTTATTTTTCATTAGGAAAATTTTCCATTCAAAGATATGTAGTCAAAAGTCTAAATCTCACTTATTTAATAAAAATCTCTTGCCGGATAAGGATTCCTCCCTCCCAACGTATCAAATGAACATCTCGGAGCCACTACCAGTTTTTCCCCCATACTAATTCTACTGCTCCTACGGGTGAAGACCGTGACGAGGTCATTGAGCCTCATGAATATTCTACTGAGGATTCTCCTATAATATCGTCTCCTCCAATGGCACCTCGGCATTCAGGCCACTTTATCAGACTGCCAACTTGGACAGAGGACTATATGTTCTCCAAGTATCTCTCACCCCATGTCGTCATATATTTCCTTTGATCGGTTATCTGCAAAACACAGGTGTTGCATCAATCACATTTATGAGGCACAAGAACCATCTTCTTACCATGAGGCGATACAAGATCCTCATTGGCAAAGAGCCATTGAAGAAGAACTCAGAGCCCTGATTAATAATCCCCCCTGGGATATGATGCAATTTCCTTCTCATCGCAAAACTGTTAGCTAAAAAATGAGTACATATAAAATCAAATACAAGGCTGATGGTTTCATGGAACGATTTAAGGCGTCATTGGTGGCCAAAGGCTTTACCTAACGAAAATGTTTCGATTATCACAAAACTTACTCTCTTGTAGTGAAAGATGTTACTGCTCACTCCTTGTCAATTGCAGCTTGCTGTGATTGGAATTTTCACCAAATAGATGTCCATAATGAGTTCCTACACTGCGATCTTGATGAAGAAATCTATATGGAGATTCCACTGGGTTTATAGAGACAAGGGGAGACTAGAGTATGTCGTTTTTGCAAATCCATGTATAGACTCAAACAGGCATCTCGTTAGTGGAAGCAAAATTTACCACTGCTCTAACTATTGCTAGATTCAAACAATCAAGTTATGATTATGCCTTATTTACATGGGTGAAAGGTGCATCTCGTCTTTATTTGATGATCTATGTAAATGACACACTCAATATAGGAAATGATAAAGATTCCATTGATACTTTGAAATCGCATCTTCACTCTACATTTCATATTAAGGATCTAGGAGCACCTAAATACTTCATTGGCATTGAAATTGACCCATCAAGCTTGGAATTTCACTTTGACAAAGGAAATTTATTCTGGAAATAATCTCAGAAGCTAGATTATCAGGTTGCAAACCCGCAACCATTCCAATTGAGCATAATCTTAAACTTACCACAGCATAACATGATGCAAAATCACCTTTAAAGATTGAAGATCCATTGCTAGATGATCCTTCCAGTTATCAAAGGCTAGTTAATAAATTGATTTATCTTACCATGACTAGACCAAATATCTATTTTGATGTACAGACACTTAGTCAATTCATTCATCGGCCTAAGCATTCTCATATGACTACTACTTTCAAAGTAGTGAAATATTTAAAGAAATGTACATCATTATGAATTCTTCTTTCTAAGGAATGCAATATGGAGATGATAGCTTATTATGACACATATTATGACACATGTCTAATAAGCCAAAGATCAGTAACTGGATTTTGCATCAAATTGGGAGTATCGCTACTATCCTGGAAAACCAAGAAGCAACCAATGGTTTCTTTATCATTAGCTGAAGCTGAATAGAGGGTAGTGGCATAGACTACTTGAGAGATAGTTTTGATGTGTGGACTTCTTTCAGATCTTAGTGTGCAAATTAAAGGTACAACCACTTTATTCTATGATAATGAAGCAACTCTTAAACTTGCAGCTAATCATGTTCTTTACGAAAGGACGAAACATATTAAGTGGATTGTCATTTCACTTGTGAGAAAATTCAGGAGTGAATAATCAAGACGAGTTGAATAAACACCTCAAAGCAACCAGTAGATATCTTCACCAAAGCCTTATGTCAAAGGCAACATGCATATCTTCTAAGTAAGCCGAATGCCTTGGACATAGACAAGTCATTAGCTCGAGAGGAAGTGTTGACAGATATATAGTTTTGCAAATTAAGTAAATTAGGATTAGATTTCATTAGGAATGTACAAAAATAATTCAAAATGATTTTTTCCTTCATTCTCATACTTTTCTTGTATTATAAGTACATAAGACATATTTGTACACTTGCATAGAAAGGAACTACAACTTCAGAAATTCCTTTACAAACTTGTGTTCTTCAACTTTGCCATGTACTCTTCAATATCTTATATGGAATTTGAAGCATACTAGCCTTTCTACACATAATATGACGGCGGATCATGTATCGTCTCCCCACACCACTAACATACACATCAAAATTTATAAACTTAATTCTAACGCCTTACTCCTGATAACTCGGTCATGGAAATTAGTGCTAAATATTGTTATTGAGTATGGAAATTTCTGGCTGTCAGAGTCGGCTTGCCAACTGAAGGCTAGATTTGGGTCGACAACCTCGATCTGTCGGCCATGACTGAACTCTGCTACAAAGCTTGCATGGTTCGTCAGCCTGTTGGAGTGGCTCGCGAGATCAAGGATATCCTTGAACGACCTAGGCAACGATGAATTATGGGCTCTAGTGACTCATGTGGCCTCGCCCTCATGAACCACGAACAATCCCGTCATAGATAGAGATAAGGATGCGTGTAGAGTATCGAGGGTAGTGAGAGAGGGCAATGGTGTTGCCATTGGGGTCGATATCGAGATGTGAAGTCAAGTGGCTGCTCGTGGGTTGCTCTCGATCATTATGTGTAGTGCTACTCTATGTGAAGAGAGAGAAAGGGCAAGGGAAGAGATTCGAAGAGGGGCACATGACGACAAATAAGTCTTTCTAAACGTGGAAGATGCAAAATGTAAGTTAAAATGTGAGCAGTGTACTTAATTTGGAGAGCGAGATTAAAGATTATTTTTGTAATTATCCCAATTGCAATTGCTTCAATGAAAAAAAAAGTTGACAGCAAATAACACGTTTCCCATTTGTACTTCAATCTAGACCTGTCAAAATGGTTTATATACTCTTTTCTTAACCCATATATGATGAGCTTAGTCACTTTATGGGTCAATCATATCTTGTAAATATGTTATAAATAGATCAAAATGTAAAAAAAAAATTAAAGATATATATTAAATAGATTCATAGTCTATCCAAACTTCACGCATTCTTTTTAATCTCTTCATCCACTATAGAAAATAAAATACTTCTTGGATTGTTCCAAGTTCAGAGAAGTCTTGATGGACCCACACGACGTGCCCAACTTCACCCATATTAAAAATATCAAGATGACTCCTCTTTTCTTTTCTTGTTCTTGTTGACACCTAAATTTTTGATTTCATTTAGAATAGGAATTTTATTTATTTATTTTTAGCATATTATTAATTAGGGAATCTTGGGCATATATTACATTTGATTAAAGGGAAAGAACAAAAGTGGAAGCATGATTTTTAGGTCCAAAAGAGGAAATATTTGGAAAAGAAGAATAGGAAATAAGATATCAAAAGCAATATTCGGTCTTGGACCGAATATTGACTTTGATGATCCTTTAAAAGAGAAAGGGACGCAAGAAGGCAAGGAGAGGATTTTTTCGGGAAATTGAAGGCGCGCACACACAGAGAGAGAGAGAGAGAGAGAGAGAGAGAGAGAGAGAGAGAGAGAGAGAGAGAAGGGGGAAGAAAAAAAAAAGACAGTGGGGGGAAGGAACGGAAAAAAAGGGGAGGGTGGAGACCGAATTTTGTGGATTTCGGCGTGAGCCTTCGGCGACGCGACGATATTTTCTTTTCTCCGCTCACAGGTGGGTCTTGATTTGAATTGATATGTGTGGTATCCCGAGGATCACGGTTTTGGGGCGATTTCGCAAATTAAGAATGGTTCGGCTCACGCTCGTTTGAGTGCACCTTCTCTCCGTTGTTCTCAAGCCGTGTAGGGAGAATTGCTACTTTACTTTTCTCCTCCTGTGATCATATATTTGCCTCGAGTTTACTGTGATTTGGGTGGTTCGGTTAAATTTTTTTTAAGCTTTCATGATGCTTCTTTGCCCCTGTGATGATGCTGGCTGTTCTTGACGCACATAAGACCCATAATTTGTTTTTGCATGTCATGAATCGCATCAATGTTTTGTGATTGCCCCTTGCGAATGTATGCTGCTTGACACGCCATCTGGAGAAGAGGTAGTCCTTGGTGGTTGCAGGTGTGCGCGCAAAAGGAAGAAGGCTCCATGTGGGGTTGGGCTGAAATCAGACAAAAGTTGGCCTTGGGGCCTAATTTTTCTTTTTTTCTCACGGGCTGGGCGACTTCTTTTCTTTGCAAGGACGGGCCTTGCATTTCTTGTTGGACTGATTTCTGTTTGGGCTTGTTCTTTTTGTCTTGGGCGTGTGGGCTGCGAAGGAAAATTAAGGAAGCTGGACTGGGCCCTTTGGGCGCCCAGCCCAGCTTCTTCGCTGAATCTAGCGAGCGGATCGGGCTGCGCCCGATCCGACTCGCCCCTGAACGGGTCGGGACCGAGTCGGTTCCCGACCCGGTTGTTTTTTAATTAACTAATTAATTTTTTTTTGTGATTTTCGTTTTTAAAAAAAAATAAAAAAAATCATTTTTTTAGACTTTAACTTTTGGGTGCTTAGCTGTTTATTTTTCTGTTTAGTTTGCTTTTTATGCATGTTTAGTTAATTTTGCATATTTAAATTAATTTTGTTGCATTGCACGCATAATAGATTAATTACATATTTAGGTTAGTTGCATAATTAGATTAATGGCATGTTTAGGTTTCAAATTGCATCTTTAGATTAATTTCATGTTTAAATTAGAAATTGCATTTTTAGAGTTAGAATTGCACGTTTATTTGAATAATCGCATGTTTAGATTAATTGCACGTTTAGATTAATTTGCATAATTAGTTTAGATTGCTTATTAGGTATTTTTGGTAGGATATTTTTTGGCTAGATTGCATCATAGGACATTATCTTTGGTTGGATAGGATTTAATTTAAATTAGGAATTGACATATTTGACGTCCTAATTTAGATTAGGTAATATTTAGCTATGGATAATTAGGTTAATTAATTCATAAAAATTCAAAAAAAAATTGCATTTCATATATTGCATTAGATTTGTTGATTTTCATGCATATCTTATTTTATTCTATTAGATTTTACTTAGATTTTTATTTGATTTTGCTAGATTAGATTTTATTTGATACTTTATTAGATTTGATTTCTATTTGATTTTGTTAGATTAGATTTTATTTTACTAGATTAGATTTGATTTAATTTGATTAGATTATATTTGGTTAGATATGATTTTATTTGGTTTGATGTTATTTTATTTGATTTGATTTTGATTTGATTTTATTTGATTTTGTTTAGATGATTTGATTTGATTTATTATTGCTTTCCTTTCTTGAATTTTTGTTTATGTTGATTTTATGAGTGGTCGCCATTGCATGTTAGGAATAGAATTAAAATGAATCCAAACTGCCTGCGAAGTTTTGAAAATAATGAAAAGGTACCGGAAGGGCGTTAGAGCAATTTAGCGTAACCAAGTCCCCGAGTCCTAGATCTCTGGTTCGTAGGGGTAAGGCGTGACTTCCGATGCCTTACATGGGTTTCTAACCAACCCACCATAAATAGGTTAGTAGCGGCTCCAAATTGAAAATCTTTTGCATGTTAAAAAGAGAAACTTAAATCGCGAATTGGTATGGGCTTGGGAGAGCTCGAGCTAAGTTAGGCTTAGTAAACCATTAGCCGAACCCTAGGTGGTGCACCTTCGGGGAGGTCGCGACAGTTCTTTTTAAATCTTGGAAGTTCCATTCGCTAGTTATTGGATTATTAATGGAGTATATCTTTCCTTTGTCGCATTTGGCATTGTTATTTTTACGTAATATTGTAAGCTTAGTTCTTTTCATTGTAATTCATTATCAGCATAAATCATCTTAGTCAATATCTTATTTCTATATAATTCAAGTTTTAATTCATCCACGTTATTTGTTGCTCTAATTTTATAAATTCATCAACTACTAACTTTTTTGTTATTCTTCATTGTGAAATCAATAGAGCAATAAGAACTTCTATGTGCCTCTCCATGAAGTTTCTATCAATCCCTACTAGGAAACTGAGTCTCACACGAGATTGCCCTGAACTTGCCGAGATGCTACAAGATATTGGAAGGACCCCACCAGGATAAAAAAGCGTCAAGCAACGCATTGAAGAAATGAAATGGATCGCCTCGTCAGACACATGGAAAAGTAACCCGGGACCTCCTGATATATCTTCCCCCACGAGAAGCATGATTAAAAGAAGGATGCGAGATATTGATGAGATGTCTCTTGTTGGTCATGTGTGAATGCCAGTGTGTCGATTATTGTCCAAAAGCATCTATGATTGCCATTTAGTATTGGTTGCCAAGAGCGTCGGCTATATGTGTGAATGATTTTGGTTATACGTGCTATGTACTTGTTTGTCTTTTCACCCGCCCTATGCCCACACAAGGCATGGATTGTATTAGGGCTTAGAAAAATTCCCAAAAATAAACCTCTGTGATTAAGCGTGAGAACCATGCAAGGCTAAAATCTTCCCCTCTTATATTCAAAATCTCCGTATGGTATTAGAGATCTTAAAATAGTAAAATAGCACCTATGTGAGGCATAAATTGTACCAGGACCTAGAGAAGTTCCCAACAATAAACTCGTGTGATTAAACGTGAAAACCATGCAAGGCTAAAATCTCTCCCTCTTCACTTCAAAATCCCTATATTTTATTAGGGATCCTAGAATGATAAAATTGCATATCTCCTGGTGACTAGGGGCGTCAAATGGGTGGGTTGGGTCGGGTCGGGTTTGGGTCGGGTCAAATATGGGTCGACCCATATTTGACCCATTTAACCCGTTTTGACCCATATTCATGTAGTGCAAATATTGTGACCCATACCTGACCCGACCCATACCCAACCCGTACCCGACCCGACCCATGTTGATAAACACTTCCATATTTAATCAAGTTCAGGAAATTTTGTTTGGTGATTTTTTTTAAAATGTATTGTTAAAATAATTTTATGAAATACGATTATTTGATACTTTTTCTGAAATTTTTAAATTTTTTTCGAAATTTTAATTATTTTTATTTTTAAAATATTTTTTTTCATTTTTCCTTTTCCAGTCTCCGGAGTCTGGTGAGCTTATCGCTCGCTTCTTGGCCAACGACAAACTTAGAAAGAGGAAAAAATGAGAAAAAAAGAAAGAACAAAAGAAAGAAAAAGATGGGAAAATAAAATAATCAATTTTTTGTTTTTTAAAAATAAAATAATTAGAATAACATAATTTTCATGATCTAAAAATGAATTATTAATAATATTTAAAATTATTTGTTAATAATACTTAAAATCAATTAGGTAACCCGTTTATGACCCATGAGGTTGGTAAGTGACCCATTTAAGACCCACTTAGCATTTTAAGCTGACCCATTTATGACCCATATTATCAAATATGGGTTAAAATACGGGTCTTTGACCCATTTTGCCACCTCTACTGGTGACATAACTCTTAAAAGGTTTTGTGCATCAGAATTTTAAGGCCAGTAGGCCCTATGTCTAGAATAGGAATTAAAGGTGAATGCTAGAAGTTGGTCCTAAATGGGTAAGTTCTCGGAGAGTTTAAACCTGCATCAGCTTTGATCTTGTTCCCTACCCAACATACCTTTTAGTCGAAATAATGATTTTATCTAAATAACATATGCACTTGAAGAGTTTAAAGTGAGTTAACTACATAGACATAGACTTCTATGGCTTATATTAATTATCTAAGTATTTTAGTAATATGAGCCGGATTGAGTATAGATCACTAAATTTGTTCTACATATGAATAGATCAAAACTAGTTAAATATAATAATTTGGATCGATCGATTTTTATCCCAACCCATCTATTTGATAGTCCTACTTTTTATCCAAATCCATGTATATGAGTAAAAAGTAGAACACTTGATTTTTTTTAACACGTATTAAAAGCTATGTTTCTGCTTCATCCAGGATTCAAAACCCTTTTCCCCCTTGAAAGATTATTACTTTCCATTCCTATATTTTTCACGTTCTTTTAATCAAATCCATATAATTTATCTAATGAAGTGATTCTACTTTCACAAAAATTTATAATCAAGTCCCTTTAAAAATTAAAACCGGTCAAATTCAGCTAACAAGGCCGTGGGATACCGTCCAAGAGTAATGTGGATTATTATTTTTTAACAAAGTAAATGTCACAGTACAGGTACTTTATCCATCATACACCGAAATTGTCTATATTAGCTCAACTTTTACAAACGCATCCAAGTAGGTATCCCCATGTTTTATTCACATGATACTTTATCGTTGTTCCCCAGTTAAGTCAGGTGAATTTCAGATTTGGTTAGATTTGGCATCAGGAGGACTTAATTTGCAAAAATAGAATTATTTATTCAGAGAAATTAAAATAAAAAGTACATGATTTTTTTTTCTTTTTTTTTTTGTTTTGGGTTGTTGGGGGGTGGGTTGGTGTGGGTGGCGGGTTTGGGGGGAATTCCATACTATGACGGCAAAAAGTTAACCTCTTTTCCTCGTTTCATACTGTTGGTACGCTTTAGTTTAGTCAAAGTAGAATATTCAGCGAATGAAGAGCGGCCAGGGAAAATTCACCAGTGAAAGTCCCCCTCGTAAGAAGACTATTTGCCCGTGTACCATCCGGTATGCGTCATCGTCCGCGTTAACAAATCTGAAAGAAGCTAACCTTTCGTGGAATCAATTTACTTTGGAACTGTTGAATTATGCAGATTATGTAGTCCTGATTGTTCTGGCCACGGGTACTCCTTGATTGACGGCAAGTTTTGACGGAGAGTTAGGACAGGAGTTGATTATTGTTGTGTCAGATAGACCGGCTATTTCCCTTCGAGAGAGAGAGAGAGAGAAAGAGAGAGAGAGAGAGAGAGAGAGAGAGAGAGAGACTGCAAAATTCAAGAATTCATTCAATCCACTCTATAGTAACATTTCTTGAGAGACAAACAGATGACGAGTTATACAGTTCACACAACAAATCAAGAATATTTAAAACCCTACAAGCTTAACTTGATCGAACTTTTAGTTACCCTTGTGTTTCTTTGGACCACCCCCGCATTGCTTACGAAGGAAACCTCACTCTATTGAGGCTTAAAGAAGCTAACTTTAATCCCAGTGTCAATCACCACATAAACACCCGCCGCAATCAAGAGCCCGCTCAGTGCCATCCCCAACGATCCAAGCACCCAGTTGACCCACCAGCTCAGGCCGTACATCTTAGGCCTCTTCATCTTGAGCCACATGAAGCATGGGTAGGCCAAGGTCACGGGCAGTGCGATCCCACCGATGAGACCGGCCATGCTTCCCAAGAACGGGATCGCCACCGCCACGAAGAAGCAGCCGTACCCGAACATCGCCCTGCTGATCGCCCTGCCCCACCATGGCAACGGCTTCTTGAACTTTATGACGAACTTGGACTCCATGTCGTCAAACATAGGCATGCCATAGATCTGGAACGAGCTCACGGCACTGATGATCACAAACAGGATGACGAGCCCGAGCACGGACTGCGAGATGTCGTTCCTGCGGAACTGGTATATGGCCACCAACATGCCCCCACTCTCGGGTATCTGCAATGGTCGAAACAAAAAGATACAACATCAGCCGAAGATTGTTCTCCTAATCGGTTGCTGCTCAAGAAGACATGTCTTTAGTGATTGTGGCGGTCGAGATTGAAGGGGGATTACGTTCATACCAGTTGGCCATATGCCCAATAGCCTGCAATTGCAAGAGGGTATAAACACGCCGCGATGATTGCGTATGCAACTTTTGTGCCCCTCCACATTGGCACTCTGGAGGGATGCTTCTCACTTGAAGGCATAGTGGCCTGCAAAATTAATAATAATAATAATGAAAAAACGAAACTATAAGAAACTTGAATTGAGTAAGAGTACTTGTAACCGAATCAAGGATTTTCATTTCAATCTTTTTATTAGTACGATTGATTTAAACAAGGAGACATCATTGTCCTTCAACGACCTCGCATATGTACGGACTTATGACATTCTTGATATGTCTAAATAGGTGACAAGAATGGTCCATGTAATTTAAGAAGCCGAAACCTATAACGTTTGTTCACTCAAAAGGAAAGAAATTAATTGATTTTTCCATCACCATATTGAGTGCAGAAATTCTCCTAATAGTTAATATGGCAACTATCCACACACAATTCATCAAAATCACAAAAGTTTGTGTGGTCCTAAATGTAGCCATCAATGTAATTAATAAGATCAACATCTTCACGGTTGAGTACTTAAGTTGATCGAGATTTTATTGAATATTCAATGTCATTAAGGCTTGTATTCTACTATAAGCAAGTATGCTTCAAGATGTTGCATGTGAAAAGGAGGACTAAGCTGGGACGGTGGTTTCAGACCATGTTCGTCAAAGGAGTTAGGTGCCACCTAAGCCAGAGACGACCGTCAGATTGGAATTTGTTTGGTTTGTGATCAAAGTCAAACCCGTGAGCGCCATTGAAGTTTCAACAGCGACGGCTTCGGGGTCATTAATAAGAGTCAGTGAAGCCCCTTTCTCAAGGGCCGACAGTCAACTTTTAGCTGCTGAGTATTTTATTTGGATACTCTTCGCAACGACTTCAAAAGGATGGCGGGCCATATAGGGACTTCACCCGAAACATTGGACTTAAAAAAAAACTAATAAACAATGCTGAAAATGCGAAAGTTAGCTTACAAAGTAATATGATAATCTTTTATTGGGTATTTGAATACGATCAATTTTTTTGAATATCTACTTTTAACTAATTCACGCCCTATTGTTAGTCTCAATTGATAATCGCATAATATTCAAGCCATGTCACGAGGAGCTAGCAGCTCCTATCATATCTAGACCACTTTGCCTGGACTGGAAGTAAAATTGGCCGGAGAAATTGATTGCTAAGAAACCCTATAGTTAGGTACATAACTCCTATAATGACGACTCTTTGGTACAAAATTGGGCGCTTCACTAAAAGCAAATTAGGTACATTCTGCTTGATCTAATGTTTTGCGAATTTTATGGATTTTTATATTAGAGGTTGTAGTGTAGGAGACCGTGACACAATGAAAAAGAAAAGGGCAAGATCTTGGTACCTGAATTTCAAGAATGAGGTTGTGGCCTCTGAACGCGAAAGCGATGATCCCGAGCGCGTTGAGGAGGTCGAAAGTCCTGGCGATCTGCGTGCCCTCCCTTATAGGGTCGTACGACACATTGGGCATCCGTCCCTCGGTGACCGAGATGACCCACATCATCGTGCAGTAGCCGACGGCTGTGATGGCCCCGACGAGGGACACACCGGCGATGGAGTTGAGGTTGGGCAGCTGGGACAGCAGGACGGCAGCGGACGTGAACACGAGGTACCACTCCACAGGTGTGAGGTGGTGAGCTCCGCACGTTTCTCCGCACAGGATTTCGAAGAACATCTTGCACGTTGACCCGCCGATGACGATCAGGGACACGCAGGTGCCTCCCGCGAGGTACATGAAGGGGAACAACGCCAACCAGTTCCCTAGCTTCTCGCCTGAAATGTAAAAATTCGTACGACGTTAAACTAGAGAACATTGCCTTGTCAGAATTTCTTTCTTCTCTTCAGCATCAAACCCGTACTTTGTCAAATTAGAGAAAATGAAATCATCTTTGGCCATGTGTGACGAGCACGGAGATTCAAGTTAACTCAAGGTTTGTGAAACTAGACTCTTCTTTCCTCATTTTTCCCTTTTGAAAATTTTTGTGGCTACATGATTTAATAAGGATCAGAAGAGAGGATTAATTATTACCGAAAGCGGCACAGGCAAGCTGCATGTATCTGCAGTAACGCATCCCCGTCTCGGGAGATTCATGGAGTTGCACCAGCAAGTATAGCGTGTAAAGCTGCCATATGAACGCCAGGGTCAAGCATATAACCCCCCATGTCCTGCAAAATAACCATAAATATCGAATCATATACACGTATGAAGAGAAAGACTTTATGTATTGGTAGTTTACTTTAAGATTATGATCGATGAACAAGTTGCTTGAATTCTGCTTACCATCCAAGAATGGTGAAGGCGACCGGCAGCACAAGAGCTTGGATACCAATACCCGAGCAAAGGGTGTGGAAGGCGGCGTAGTACGCGTTACCATTCCTCGACTCAGTGATGGGAAGCCAAGCATCATGAGGGTCCAGCTTGGTCAGCTGCAGGGCCCGCCGGATCGGGCTGCCGAGAGGGGTTAGGAACTTCGGGGAGAGGGAGAGCCTGGGGGTGGCGATCTTCGGGGTCACAATCCTTGGGGTCCTCGACGGCTTTATCTCCGGCGTGGATAGGAGCGGCGACCTCGACAGGGATGGCGAGTGGTACTGGGACGGAGGGGTTGACACGGGCGGTGGCGTTGGGGCCACCGAGGTGTCCGCTGTAGTCATGGAGGCCGGCCGCGGAGTCACCGGATTAGAGTTTATTTCATCACCCATCCTTCTCAGCCTTTTCTTTTGCCTAGGAGCAAGCACCTTTCACAAGGAAGACCCAAGAGCTTCTCTCTCACTCGGGCCCTTGAAGGTTCTTGCTCTTGCTCTCGGATCAAGTGTCTCCACTCAAGAACCACCAACGCCAAACTTCTCTTTATATAAGGGACTTTGGGATGCAAGGACAAGTGCAGGCGTTGATGATTTTGAACCGCGGTTTGTCTGATCAAAGAGGAGGACCGAGGAAGCAGACGTGGAATATTGTGGGTCGGTTTTACTTTGTGTCCATTTTTAATTCTAAATGAAGGTGATGAGCCCACCGTGGGCCTCTAGGAAAAGGGTACGACGAGAAATTCGTTTACATGTGACCGAAATGAAACAATGATATAGTATAGCAGCCGCGCATGATTTGTCAAACGTTTTCTTGTGAGACTGTAATGGAAATTGGTCCAATTCGGACCAACGCCGGTCGTAGGAAACAGCCTGTGGGGTTCTGGTCCGCGTCCACACTTAGAAAATAAAGGAGCAAAAGGGGTTCGAGTACTTTGTAGTTGGCCCCTATCTTTATGACTTGGACCAAGTCCTCCTAAAAATCGATACTGATTCTCTTTAATCGTAGGGTAATTAAGAGATTATAACCTATGGTTTACCCAAAAAAAAAGGTCATGTTGCAAGCTCAAAATGATAGTGTTTATACAATCGAGAGGTGTTCGGATACCTTTTTAACAGAAAATGAGGGTTGTTTTACAGTAATAGCTAGGTTTCAAACAGTCCGTTGTCGAAAACTTAAAATATTATGTATCTTAATATTTAAACTATCAGGATTAGGTTAATAAAACATATAAAATTATCAATTGAGCACGTTTTTAAAAATTTACTTCCGCATGATCTCATCACATCATAATTATGTTTATTTTTACGCCCCTAGTATAGTGCTTCATGTCACAGCATACTAATGCTTGGATTTAAACGTATCATTGCTTGGTCAAATTATACGAGCACCTATTTTTGGCTACTTTCCTCCTTTATATTACTTTATTAAAATTCATTTGTCTGTCTCGTATGTCTCGTTGATACTTGATATCAAACTAGTCATAGTTAACCTTTTCATTATAAATACTCAATTTATCAAATAATCTTTTGACTTATACTACCGAATTCTTATTTGCCTTGCTCAATTCTCCTACCCCGGGTATGGGAATTCCAGCCTAGGGCTTGGCACATATCTTGCTTGGAGATGCTTCCTCTGCATCTCCTCTCGTTAGTTGCTTATCAACCCTAAATCAAAGAACCTAATCACTTCATTTTCTGGTCAGGCACATCAGATAGGTCTATCTTCAATGGAAGAACAGTGCCAATGATTTTGAACTCGGGCCTTGCTTTTTAAGAATGTTCTTTAGAGTCTGTGATTTTCAACAAGTAGAAAGTAAACAGAGAGAGGCGACCCACACTTCAGTCGACTACTTTTTCCATTATTGTGGGCGCACCACCATTCCTGCAGTCAACGAAAGAAAAAGAACAAAACAGTAATCATTCACGGAGGAGGGCTAGAGTTATTAAGATTGATTTATAGAATTGAAGTCCGAAATCATGCATCGGGCTGAGGGTGATCCTTGAAAACGGTGGACTATACTCAAGAACAAAAACTAGCCTGACGCATCACTTTATAAATTTCCTAAATCGGAACCAATTTATCCATAACTTTACATATTGACCTTGTAAGATGTTTCATATTGACCTTACGAGAAAAATATTTTCAATATCATTTATTTTTCACAAAATAAATATATTTAATTAAAGTTATCCTTGTGAGGGTTCTAGATTGGGAAAGTTTCATAATAACGTGGGTGAAAAGAGCAAATACGAAAAATTCCAAAAAAGTACTGTAAAAGTTTAGCACCATTATTACTGTGACTGCAAAACCATCCCACAGTCCCAATATATAAAATTGAGAAGCACTTGCCCGAAATGGAAAGAACAAAGAAAGCACCACTACTTTCTCCACAGAAGATTCGTCCACAGAAACTTGGAAAATACAGTAAGCACGGGCTTGTCCTTTTCTGCAATTCTCTCTTTTCCAGGGGAGGAATTTCGGAAGCCACCGGGAAGCCAATCCAAGCCACGTTGAATTCAAGTTTGGACAGCGCTGAAGACTGAGCAAAACAATCAAACTCCATTTTCCTTTGTTCCCACTTTCCACACTTAACATGCAGCCGAAGGACCTGCCACATTAGCTTAATCTCAACCCTATCTCCAAGTTGAATATTGGATAACGGCAGGGATGCAATGAATGCTTTCTCCAGGAAAAAAAAAAAAAAGACGCATTTGTCAGAATATGCGGTTGCTCCTTATTTTTGATCACTACACCACATTCCTTGAACTTTTATTTTGCTCGATTCATTTTTTTTTGTCAGAATGCGAGATGCATGTGATTTTTTCGAGCACAAAATTGGGATACGATTAATTTTTATACATGAACATCAAATAGCACAAAGCTTCCCTAAATTGCTTAAGGTAAGACGCATTTGCACTTCCCGGATAGTATGTATCTACTCCTACACCTTAACCAGCCTCCTAGAAACATGGCAAATTTATTTAGTGTTCCATTCTATGTATGAAAAGAAATGACCAATTAGTTGGCAGGTCGAGTAGTCCACTTCTTGGTTTGGGCCAAAGTCGCGAGTTTGATTCTCAGGTTTAACTTTGGTATCAAGAAATCTTGGTTAGTCCGCGAAGGAAGGGCCAAGCATTTCCACATAGACGGGTTTGTCTCGTAGGCAACCGATGCTTGCTTGACCCTTTAAGCCGAATATTCCAAAAACTGGTGAGGTAAGCCCTTATTTTATTTAAAATCTTTACGTATGAAGATAACTAAAAATAGAACTGTAGCACGAGAGAAGAATATGTGCATAGTCATGATCATCTTGTCCACGAAGATTGATAGGGACAGAGTAAATTGCGTTTCCTATCCACACATCGAGTGGCAATTTGAATTTCGGGATTTACAAAGAAATGAAATTCCAATTTTGCCGATGAAACCGGCTTACATTTTGTAAGCCTCGATGGGCATTTTAGTAATTTTGTGGCATCGATTTTCCACTCTCTCTGCTTTCTTTTTGGTCCAAGCTACGAAAGAATGATGTTCACACATTTGTCTCCCTGCAATTACCACTCTCTGAATGACATCAAGTAGATCAATTCTTAACTTCAAATTTCATTCCACCTAGATTCGCACCATTCATTTTCTTGTCCTCTTTCCAAACATAGGCGAAGAAGACATCTGACCTTCAAGCTTTCGATCCCATTGGTCCATTCCATTTGCACTTTCTTAGCCACCAATTGAGCTTGATTGATGGATGGTGAAACCTCCCTTTATTATCAGTTAAGAGTTATTTCCTCAAAGCTATTCGATCACTCTTCGGTTCTTGGTGTTTGTCAATAGGGACAGCTTCACGGTTGATCCACGTCGTGTCGACCACGTATTTAAGCCAAGCATAGTGAATTGTAATCTGAGGTGACTTAGCTTTGCTTTAAGGGGTCCAGAAACAGGTATTTACCGAGTAATGGTATCACCCCAGCAACTCGCTGAAAGCCAGTGCTTTGTCTTGCCCACTTTTTTAGTACTTTGCTATTTGATTGACCAAAAGGATATCGATTGTTACAATCTTTCTGTAACTAGTCTATTACCACGTTGCCACACATTCAGACCATAAAGCATTGGCGTAGCTCTATCTTCGGAGCTAGCACCCTCCCTTGGATGCTATGATGCAAAATACAGATGGATATGAATCTGGCTTATCAGAATGCCAGTGCGTTCTTTTTCCCATGTTGAGCTATCTAGGAATTAGGATTGAAATACCAATCAATTTGATACTTGAATCTACAACAGCATATGCTGAAACTCAAAAGTTGGAATTTTAGTGATCTTTCAAAGTGACATGGAAAGAATCCACTCGGCTGGTGATCCCACAGCCTCAGAACCTGTACTTCTTTTGTTCTCATCAGTCCCCTTTTTGGCTTATTTCCATTCAAGTTTTGTTAGCAGTTGTACTCTTCATGAGGTCCTGCTCTGTTTGGTATTATGCGAACTGCTAATCTGTGCTGTAATATGATTTATAAGATGATGCTCAACATTGGACAACATCTGGAACATTTGCAATGCAAAATTGCATGTCTGAAGAAAAGTTCAAGTTTACATTTTTGATCTATGCAGTTTCAATTCGACAATGAAGTCTACTTCAATTAGTGTGCAAAGAAAGTAAGTGTGACCTAATCAATCAGCAAACAGGAATAGCCAACTGTTGGATATTGCAGGATGAAGTCAAGGCATCGAGCAGGGCTTTCTCTGAACTGTCAGATGCACCTTGTTCGATGAGTGTGAGTACGTTTTCCAAGAGGACTGAATTGCAAGGCATTATGATTGGTCCAGAGCTAGGTAGTCCATACTCTTCTTCGGACATCTTGAGAAGCTTCAGGAAAATGTGACTGCTGAGGTACACTAAGGGTATCATAAAGCGACTCCTATCGATACTGTAGATAACAAAACAACCTTCATCAGCCAAAGTCGGTGAATGGCAACCTTCAGCATTGCTCCTGGTAAAAGAAATTATTTTCCTGCCTATAGCAGCTAGTTTCTTCCACTTCCTAGCCATGTTGCTCTGCTTCTTGTGGATCATATTGTTCAAGTTAGTGGTTCTGTCTGGAGTTTGGACTGACTTCAAGCAGGGAATATTGAGAACTTTGAGCTAAAACGAAGTTGATGTGGACTAGTTATGGAGGAGGAATACGACTTTGCATAGACATATAGCTTCCTTGCTCCGGAATTTTCTATGAGAGGCTTGTCATGATGGAAAGAGACTAAAAAAGATGTCACAATGCAATTTTGTCTGATCACGGAAAGAACCCAGAAGATAAACACAAGGACGACGGTATCTTTGGTTGTCAGGTAGTTCAGGAAATGGCTGTTATTAGGTGGCAATAAATCACAAGGTCTGTGGCCAATTAAGAAAACCACATTAGTAATTAACGAGATTCATGATGAACTTCTGGCCGGAATGATGCCAAATTGTGGGTTTCTCCAACTATTTCCTCAGCTAAGAAACAAAGTTGAAACAATGGAAAACAAGCATGATTTTGTCATCTTATGTGTAAAAAACTAAGAACTTTCTGTAATTTCTGTTGTTTTTTTCTAGCCAGGATTCATCTTAAACTGTCATCAAGATACATCACACATATCAACAAGTACAGAATCGTGGTACAGATCGTTGTAGACATCAATCATTTTTTGTTGTCTCTGTTCTAGTGGATTCATTTGTCCAAACCAACAGAATCTTATCCGTCCATGGACTTCCTGTACATCTGGTGATTCTGCTCATGCTTGTTATTCGGTGTACAACAAGATACATCACACATATCAACAAGTACAGAATCGTGGTACAGATCGTTGTAGACATCAATCATTTTTTGTTGTCTCTGTTCTAGTGGATTCATTTGTCCAGACAAACAGAATCTTATCCGTCCATGGACTTCCTGTACATCTGGTGATTCTGCTCATGCTTGTTATTCGGTGTACAATGCCTGAATTTCTTGGGAATTCTTTCATAATTTCTTGTGCATCTCCTAAACAATAATAAGATTTTCCCAGAGAAATTCAAATTGTCTCTGAACTGAGGAATTGAAGAGTCATTGCTACTTTGAGTCATTGCTCACTAATATAAAGAAGAAAGGCCATCAAGATACAGAAGTATCAATTTTTAAGAAACTATACGAGTGGATGTATAAGATTATCATGCTTGAATCCGGGACTCCCATTGTCAAAAAGGAAATTCCTTCTCCTTAACCAGTAACTTTTCCTACTTTCCTCCAAACTCAATGAGGAGGATAATATTGTAAATCTGTCTTGTGGTTTGCAGACAATGTCAATAGTGGAATATAAGATCGATCAATGTCAATCAAGTCACTAGGCAAGCAACCATTTCAAATCTAGATAGACAAATGCAGAGAAATTTTGCATCTACAAACAAAGGATAGACTGATTCCTCGGGATTTTACCCAGGAGCTGCAGGTACAACTTTTGAGGGAAGTGCATACGGAATTGGATTAGTTATGTTCTAACATGTCCTCTATGGAACGCATTGGTTGCGAGACAGTGCTTGTATTAATGTATTTTTTTAAATTAGAAATTAATCGTAATTATGACCTTGTTAGTTACAAACGAAGTCCAGAAGCACAAATGATACTGTTCGAGCAACCAGCTGAAAGCCAGTGCTTTGTCAAGATCTTGCTTGTTTTTTAGCATTGCAAAATTTTTGGACATAACGTCATCAATTGCGACCCCATTGCAGTGAGTCACTGATATTTTCAGTGGCAAAGCATAGAAATAACTACGTGTTTAGAGTTATCGCCCTTTCCTGGATTATATGACACAGCACCAGAACAGATTTGAATCTGGCACATCAGAATGCCAAAGTGTTTCTTTTTCCCATGTCGAACACCTAGAGAATCCGGATTGAAATACCGATAACAGTTATAATTAACTCAACAACACCATCTGATAAAATTTGTGATTCGGAAGTTTAGTGATCTCTCCAGGAGAGATGGAAGTGAACTATTTCGTCTTCTCACAGCTTACTCCTTTTCATTTAGTATAATCAAAATTATACTAATAAATTTACCCTCCATGAAATTTATCTTGCTTTGTTTGGTAGTCTTGGAGCAGCTGATTTTGCTGTGAAAGAATTGCAACAGTTCACAAGATGTTGCTGAAATTGTAGATGCAGAACATTTGCAAATACAACAAAGTACATGTTTTGAAATTTTATTTGTTTATTTCTGATTTGTGCTGCAATACTTCAACTAGGAAAGTGTCTGACAATGCAAATGTACTTTTTTCTGAAGTAATACTGTATATTCGCGACACTCGAGCAATTACATTTCTTTGAGTTTTATATAAACCTAAATCTGATCAACCAAACAATTTCAGAACAGCAGCAAGAACATTAAATCTGTGTTGATCATACACTGTCACCTTTAAAGAAGCCTTCCAAGCCCTCATTTAGATTGACAGAGAAGTAGGAAGAAATGACACGCGACTTAATCCAACTAATGAACTTATTAGGCACATGAATTATCTTCAATATCAATAAAAAAGAATCCCAATTGAAAGAATCGAACGCCTTCATTACATCTGAATCTATTGTACAACAGGGATAAATCTACTTTCTGTGATAATTCTTGACCAACTCATGAGCTCAAAGAACATTTTCTACCATTAGTACGCACAAATTAAGTGACCTAGTTAATCAGTAAACAGGAACAGCTAACTGCTGTATTGTAGCTTCATCACAGGACGAAGAGTACAAGGAGCCATTGTAGTTAACAGCATCAAATAGGACTTTCTCCAAAGTCTTAGATTCACCTCGTCCAATAAGTGTGACTATGTTCTCCAAAAGAGCCAAATCACATGGCATTATGATCGGGCCATTGCTAGATTTTCCATACTCTTCTTCAAACATCACAAGAAGCTTCTAGAAAACACGGCTGCTGAGGTATGCCAAGGGTACCATGAAGCACCTCCTGTTGATTGTAGATAACAAAACAACCTTCATCAGCTAAAGTTGGTGAATCGCAACCTTCAGCATTGATCCATATGAAAGGCATTCTTTTCCTGCCTATAACAGCGAGTTTATTCTACTTCCTAGGCATCTCGACACATTTATTGTATCCAGTCATATTGTTTAGATAAGCGGCCGGCTCCAAAGATTGAAGTCACTTCAAATAGGGAGAGGAAAGGAGATAGAGGACTTTGCTATGAGTTAAAACGAAAATGAGGAAGGCTATTTATTTAGGAAGCATGTGACAATTTCAATGGACCTAAATTCTTTGCGTCGGGATTTTCTATGGGAGTTCAGGTAATTGGTCATTATGGAGGAGACCTAGCGTAATGTTGAAATATGCTTTTGACTGGATGCAAAGTGACTCAGAAGATGCACAAGTTGGATGATATCTCTGGTTGTCAGGTACTTCATGATATGGCGGTTGCTAGCAGGTCATGAATCACAAGGTTTTTCCACCGAATTAGTAATGGACAACAGGTATAACAAACTCCCCTGCTATATGAGGCCAAATTGTAAGCTCTAGAACTATTTCCTCAGCTATTAGAAAAGAAACAAAGAGGGAAAATGGAAAGAAAGAGTGATTGAAGAAATGACTTTGCTGTTTAAGCATAGTCTAGTCATCTTATAGGAAAGAAATTTTGAGCTTTCAGTAAAATTTTCTGCCAAAATTTCCTGCTAGAATTTCTCTTACTCTCATGCTCGAAGAAATATCAGATGAATCAACAAGTACAGTCATTGTAGATATTGATCATCTCCAAGGTGCACATGCTGATGAACTGTGCATACATCAATAATGCTGCTCACGCTAATTATTATTGGAACTATAATAGGCATATCCTGAACAAGTATTATTTACCTAAAGAGATTCCAATTCAATTGAATAGCCAGCATAAAGAAGTAAAGGTATCAAAATATTGAAGAATCACATTAAAATAATCCAACTGGGAGATTACAAGATCGCTAAGCAGAGTCCAAGACTTCCAATCTTGAAAAGAAGAATTTTCTTCTCCGAAAAAGTTGATTTTCCTAAGATTGAATATTGTTGACCAAGTCACTTTCCTGGTTAACAGCTGAAATTAGGAAAGATGAATTCTGAGAATTTCTGCAGTTACAAACAAATGATAATCTGATTCCTCAATATACATACCTGGGAGCTCTATTCACTAATCCGTAGTGAAGTATGTAAGGAATCAGATTAGTCAGATTCTAACACATCCTCTCAACAACATATTAGTTTGAGGCTTCGGCGAGGTAGTATATGTACTTTATTTTAATAGCAAACTGTTGTCGGTATCACTCAGTTAGTTACAAATTAAGTCCAGAAGCTGCATCTTGGGATCCTTTCTCCCAAAAAAACATGTGCAATGGTCGAGGCAGTGAAACATCATACAGGTTGTCGATGATTGTCTGGTGCAACGTAATAAGCACAGACTCCCAGGTATATTGTCATCCCATTTGGAATCAGCATGTCTGCTATCGAAGGTAAACTCTTAGTACAAAGTACGAAAACATTTGAACTTCACATATAGGTGCTTAAAATTTGGTCGATTGCTGTTCTTAAGGTAGTCAAGAGAACACTAGTCTGCAACAACAGGTACAAGTTTTAAAACACAGGTGCTTATTTGAGAGACGGTTTTATAGTGAAGCCTCTTAGGTACTTCTTTGCAGTCCAACATTTATGAGGTAGGCTAGATTTCAGGCATAGTAGGCCTTACAGGTTCGAATAATCTGTAGTCCTTGCTTCGTCTAGTGCAATTAAGATGACATGAACTTAAATAGAAAAAATGAGACACTATTCGGGTGCTTCTGTGTTTCCTTAGTTGTTTTCACCTAAAATGTTGCGAAACTTCTCTGTTTGCTTTCAATTACTCTCTATAAAACCAACTCTGGCATTGTGTTCCACATTGGGCGTGCACGCAGCAAGTTCCTAGTAGTTAGAGATTTCGCCACTATAGCGATAATAACTCTCTAAAAATTTGATTGTTTTTATTTTTCCTTTTTTTCTTTCTTTTATTTTCTTAATTTTCCCCCTTTCTCAACTGGTCGGCGACCAAGAGGCAAGCAACGTGTAATGGCCCACTCCCGACCCTCTTTTTTGAGGTCCAATCCGGCAAATTTACGGGTTTAGTTAGCGGCCCATCAGCCCCAAAAGTGCTTCGGATTAAACCACGAGTTTTCGATTCGGGCGATTCCAAACTTCTGGAAATCGTGTTTTGACCACCCCCCCGACTTTTAGATATTTGCATTTTTGCCCACAAAAGAAGTGAACTTCAGGCCTAGGGGCAGTTTTGGAAGACTTTTAGGAAGTTGACTTTTGGGTCACCGTTAACTAAGTCAATGGACCAGTCAGCTCTCGCGTGGACCGGCCCAACCGTGAGTCAGACCAATCCAACCGTGAGCCAACCGACCCCGCGACCTAGCCGTACCTGCCCCCATCCCATCTCTCTCTCTCTCTCTCTCTCTCACCCCCCCATGGCCGAGTGGCCTTCTTCCCCTTCTTCTTTCCTGCAGCTCAGACCACCAAAAGAGACGTTGTCTCTTCCCTCAGTTTCCTTGACACACCAGCTTCAAGATCCAACCAACCTCTACCTCCTTCTTCGCCGCTAAGAGCTGCCTGAAGAGGCCATCATGCACGAGTCAACCCCCATGTTTGCATGCATAGTGGCTAGTCTTCTTGGAGCTATCGCGGGCTCGCTGGCGAGACCTAGGCCGAGCCGCCACCTTCAGCATGTCCCCAAGCCTCCCCTCAACCTCTTCAAGGTCGTCGCTACCGGCGGTTTGCCCACAAAGCCATCATTTCCACCCTGATCCGCGGCATACCCTATTTTTTGCCCAAGCCACTGTTCACGGTTGTCGTGCCCTCTCCGGCGAGACCTAGCCGCCACCGCCACCCCCAATTAGTGGCTGGATGCCCCCTAAGCACAACGGCACTGGCCTCATCCGCCGGCACTGCGCCGTTTGGGAGAAATCGCCCTCGAAAGTTAGCCCTCCCTTGAAACCCTAGCCTCTGATCTGCCACCTTCCTGCCATCGTTTCTTGGCGCTCCGGCCACCTCAACCCTCACCGCCACCACCGATCGACGCGCCAAGGAGTTGACTCCCAAATCCAACTAGTCTTGAACTCCAGTTTGGCCAGAGGAGAGAGAATCGAACTGCGACCTAGCTGCCCCTCGCTCAACTTGATTCTAGACACAGTTAGGGAAACTGAGTCTGTTCACTAGAGGTAAGGGCGATCAACACCATTTCTTCGCCAGCGACCACCACAACGAGTTTAGCTAACCTCCCACGACCAAGAGCCACTGCCAGAGGCCTCGCCAGAGCTTCGCCAGAGCTTTCCGAAGCCGCCTAGTAGCTGCCTTGGAGCTAGACCGTCCCTCCCGTTATGTCGGATCAAAGATTGGAAAGCCGCACCAAGCTCGAGCGCGACTAAAAGTGCCAGAAGCACATTGCCGTGAGCCGTTGCTCGAGATGCACGAACAACTGTGAGTGGAATATAAGCCTCTATTAGGCACACTTATTGTTTTAGTAGAAATTTTAGAATGGTTTGGATGTTCTGAGTACATGATTGGGTACACGAGGCTGGTTATGGCCGTATACATAGTATAATGGTATAAGCATCGGAATGATTGATTAGATGGCCTGGGAGCCCTAATTACTAATTTCAGATTGATGGGATTCAATAGGTGCCTTGATGGTGTGAATGAATGACAGGGCTAATTAGGGCCAAGTACACGACATTAATGAAGTGGCAAGAGAATGGATCGATTATGTGCCCAAGGGGCCTAATCAAGGGTTAATGGTCAACAGGATCGTAATTGGTGGCAGCTGAGCTACGAAAGTGACGATGAGAAATTATTAAGGATTTTTGGATATTATTATATTTATTTCATATTTATTTGGTTGATTAGAAGGCCAATGTGTCCTAATCAAATTGAAAGTCAACAGAACCCGATTGGGTGTCGACTGAATTGCGATGAGCTATTTCAATCTCGCAAGTCGATCGGAGTAGTCGTTGACCTCGGTTAGTTTTGGATTTTGGCTTTTAGCCAAGAAAATAGGGCAGTGGGCCCTAATCAATGATTGGACAATTATGGCTGATTATGGCTTGGATTAACATGCCATGGATTTGGCGTGTGAACAGGTCGATGGATGGGATGATTAACGTGCCATGGATTTGGCGGTTGATTAGATTAATAGTGCGACTGATAAGCTAATTTTTTGATAAGACGATGATTGGGGAAAATTGAATGAAGTAAAATGATGATGAGCCGAGAATACTTAGCTAGGGTCTCAAGTTGGTTGTGAACGGCCTTAAGTATTTAATTATTTTGTAATTTATTTATTCAAAGCATTATTTATTTAATTATTTAATTATTTGGTCATTATTTGCTTAATGATGTATGTGATGATTGTGGCTGACCTTTGCCTTGACTAGTGTTGAGCTTAGTGCCAAGTCCCGATCACGAACCGGTTTACTCATAGATAGATATTTGCTGGTTGTGGTCACAATGCAACGAATTGAACGGCTTTGAACCGAGTCCTGATCGTAGACCGGTTGACTAATAAGTCTAGCTCATTAGTGTGATTAATCTGACGATGTGGTCAGAATTCGAGGCTAATGTGAGATTAGTCAATGAGTGGAAAGAGAATTTTCCTATGATTAAAGGAGATGATGGAATAGGAATTGATCAAACTCAAGGTGAGAGAAATAGGTGATAACTAATGGGTGAGACGTGATTAGGGATCTTAAGGCAGTAATGTTCCTAGTTCTATGTTAGGGTTCACTCACTAAGATATCCCTGTATCTCACCCCACCACAGATCCCATTGCAGGACTCAAGCATAGAGTCAGAGGAGGAGCTGATCGAGCAAAAGCAGATCGAGATAGGACTAATAGAGGAAGAACTGATGCGAGTCGTGACCCCCTCATAAGCTTGTATTAAGGTCCTTTAGAGTTGATTGTGTATAGTTGCACATGAACTGATGTATCTATATAGTTGTGTATGTATATGGTAAGTGCTAATGTTGATGGTATGATTTGGAGGGTAATTGGAGATTATTATATCGCTTCCGCTTAGTTGTAACTCTGATGTTTGAAAATGCCAACGACCTTCTCGGGACGTCGCAAATAAATTGGCCAGAAGATAAAGTAATCGAGAACTGGCACATGCCTAAGGGCATGGCGTGATGGGTCCTGACACGACAAACTCACCAGACTTCGAGGAGGCTAAGACCTCACCAAATTAGTGAGCTCAGGCATTGTTGAGGTCGGTGAGCTCAAGCTCGCCTTTGGTTGGTGAGGCTCAATCCTCACCGCAAGCAAGCTCGAGAAGTCATGTCTTATTGCGTGAGATGCCAACTTGACTTTGCTGGATCTAGTGGCAAGGTCGAACTTGCTCAAGGCCACTGAGGTTGAAACTTGCCAGATTTGGCTAGATCGAGTTTGCTTGAGGCAACTAAGGTCGAGATTCGTCGAATTTCAATGAGCTCAACCTCGTCTTAATGAGTCTCGTGCCTTCTATGAGTTCGGCAATGTTGAGCTCGTCGAAATCTAGTTAGGTCAAGCTCGTTGAAATTTGGCAAGCTCAAGCATTGTCGACGATTGGAAGAGGAAAAACAAAAAATTAAAAATAGATTTTAAAAATTAAAAAAAAACATTAAAAGTAAAAAATTTTTAACAATACATTTAAAGAAATCACAAAGCAAATTTTCTAAATTTTATTAAATAAGGAAGTGTTTTAATAATATGAGTCAGGGCGGGTGTGGGTCGCAAGAATTGTATCGTATGAAACAGGTTAATTGAGTCAATATGGGTTGGGTCATTTTTTACCCGACCCAATTCACTCATTTGATGCCCCTAAATCTTAGTAAAAATGACCAAAGTTTGTTGAGCCAAACTGTTGCGTAGAATTTCAATGCAGGCAGTGTTTGAACAAATAAAAAACAAGTGGTCTCGGGCAACAAATCGTAAATAAAGTATCACACGAACAGTGTACTAACATAGAAAGATAGATTGAAACACAATCTAATACATTTAAAAACAACAATTGAAGACAACTCATTTGTGAATACAGATATATATAAAACCTGGAGGTGCAAATTGATCTTAATGCTTGTGCGTTGATTGAAACCGGAACTCCTCGGCATGCTTGAGCGCAAATATGTTTTTGGTTCGAGCCCAACTAATTCACGTCGTCTCTTTAAGAAGTTATTTACGGCTTAATCCAGTACCCAAGCAACTGGCAAACCATCTCCCAGGATAGAACGAACCTCGTCTCTCTCTCTCTCTCACGGTACTTCAAGGAAAGACCGACAAACTCAACTGTATAGTTGAAACGATACCGCACATACCGAACAAGTATGAAGATGATGCCTATTGACTATATGAATTCGTTTTTTCTTGCCGAGCATGCATGAAGAGGCACCTTTTGGTCAAAAATCAACCAACAAAATGAATGGACATGAAACAAATAGTCACCACTTCTCATTCATAACTAATTGACACTGAGTCCTTAACAATCCCCCACATGAATGAGAAGTTCAGCTATTATGACTATTCATATATGCATGAAATGTAGTGTGCGATTATTCGGTTAGAGATTGTTGCATCGAAATCGGTAGTCTGAGATTTTGAACTATCCCTAGTAAGATTTATCGGACTTACGATCAGTCAGTAGACGCAATTGTCTTTGAACTTCCAACCTTTGATGTAAGCCAAGACAATAGAAAACACACAGCTTTCTCTTGAATACAGTTGGTTCTTACTGTTGTGTTCGTTTTAGCCATGAACACCGCATGGTCTCATGAGTGCTTTAGAGAACCAGCCTTTTCAAATTCTCATGGAAGCGGTCCTCACTTCGCACTCATATAGGTGATTCCTAAATTCCGTGGTATATCTTACACCCAATTCAGTATCATTAAAAGCTTTACGCTTAACCTATTATTGTTAGTATTGTCTTTCCATGGGAATGAGTAATAGTTGATAGTGCGCTATACCATCTCTATCACTTAGTTATCCCTTTGAACCTAGTTCTTGGGATCTCTAGTCATTTAGGTAGGATATCCGCAATGAAGACTTATTTTATAGGCCTTAAACTCATTCCCTTGGATGATTTCTCAACTAATTCTCTAATTAGGCCTTTTGTTAGTGGATACGCAACATTATATATTGACTTCACGTAGTCAATTGTGATAATTCCACTAGAGATTAGCTGCCTTATGGTATCATGTCTTCGATGAATGTGTCGAGATTTACCATTATACATGACATTCTTAACTCTTCCAATTGTCACTTGACTATCACAGTGAATACACACACAGCAAGCATTGGTTTAGGCCAATTAGGAATGTCTTTCAAAAAATTCCGAAGCCATTATACTTCTTCACCGGCCTTATCTAAAGCAATAAATTCTACTTCCATTGTAAACCTTGTTATGCAAGTCTATTTGAATGATTTCCAAGACACTGCTTCTCCACCAAGTGTAAATACATACCCACTTGTTGATCTAGTTTCTCTTACACCAGTTATCTAATTTGCATCACAATATTCTTCAAGTACTGCAGGATATCTTGTATAATGCAAAGCATAATTCTGAGTATGCTTCAAGTAGGCCAATACATATTTCATTGCTTTCCAATTATTTTCATTTGGACTAGTTGTAAATCGACTTAGCTTGCCAACAACACACGTTATGTCTGGCCTAGTACAGTTCATGACATACATCAAACTGCCTAGTAAACTAGCATACTCGTTTTGTGATATGCTCTTACCGGCATTCTTTGAAAGATGAAGATGAACATCTATCAGAGTCTTTTTTGATACAATGTCTAGATTCTTGCCCTTTTCAAGAATCTTCTCAATGTAATGTGATTGAGACAAAGCTAATCATTCATTTGTTTTGAGGATTTTTATTCCCAAAACCACATCTGCAACTCCCAAATCTTTCATGTAAAATTTCTTAATGAGCATGTGTTTAGTTGCCTTAACAACCTCGCTATTGCTACCCATTATTAGTATGTCGTCGACATACAAGCACAGAATGGTAAGGCCATCTTGAGTGTTCTTGATATATACGCATTTATCACACTCATTTACCTTAAAACCATTCAACAACATGACATGATCGAATTTAGCATGCCATTGCTTCAGTGCTTGTTTCAAGCCATATAACGACTTGACAAGCCAACATACTTTCTTTTCTTGTCCCGAAACAATGAACCCTTCAAGTTGTTCCAAATAAATTTCTTCCTTAAGGTCCCCATTTAAGAAGGCTGTTTTCACATCCATTTGATGGATTTCAAACCTATACACCGTTGCTAAAGCAATTAACATCCTTATAGACGTAACTCTATTGACCGGTGAAAACATATCGAAATAATTAAGGCCTTCCCGTTGCTTGTATCATTTGACTACAAGTCTTGTCTTGTACTTATCAACAGTATTGTCTGCTTTCATTTTCCTTTTCAGCCCACTTCTAACCCTTTTTTCGAGATCCAACTGTGCAAATTTACGAGTTTAGTTATTTTCCCGTTAACCTCAGGAGTTCCCCATACCAAATCATAAGTTTTCATTTAGGGGCGATTCCGGACTTCCAAAAATTGCGTTTTGCTCCCCCGATAATTAGATATTCACGTTTTGACCCCCAAAAGAAGTGAATTTTAGGCCTATGGGCAGTTTTGGAAGATTTTGGGAAAAGTTGACTTTTGGTCAGCATTGACCGTGACTGTTGACCGGGTCAACGTTGACCGTTGAATGGTCAATGGACCAGCCAGCTCTCGTAAGTAACTGGCCAAACTCACGGACAACAAGTTCGACCGCAATCAGACCCTGCCCAATCGCGCGAACCAGGTAGCTGCTCTCTCTCTCTCTCTTAGGCATTTGGTTGAACGATTGGCAGACACATCGCCGAGGGAGCTAATCGGCGTTCGACGGACAGCCAGCCACTAGAAAATGCAGGTCGTCGCTCCTAGGGTCTAGGCGAAGGGTGTCTCGAGGCAATAGGTGGCCGCCACCTGCCCCGATAAGCCTATCTTCTTCCCGATCTCAGCCTTTTCCCCTGTTTTGATGATCGAACGAAAGCCTCTCCTTTCAACTTTGTTATCTCGTCACTCCAACCTCCGTTTTGAATGCCGCTAGTGCCACTGTGTTCCTTGTGACTTATAATTTCTACTCTAACCAAACTCCGCCTCCTTTGTCACCATTGTTTCCTTCGGGAGTAGTCTGAAGAAGCCTCCCCAGGCTTGAGTGTACCTTATTTTGGCCGAGAGCCCATCGCTAGAGTCAAGCAATCCATCTATCTAGAGCTCTCACCGTTACTTCCAATCGATTTCTAAGTAACTCTTTACCCTAGTTATGGTTTTGTTTGTGGTTTATTTGGTCTGATTTGGACAATTTCACAATTGAACGTCGTTTGCTCCAATTTAGGCCGATGAAACCCTAGATCTAGCCATTGCACCATTCTGGTGATACCCAGCCTTTACCACCGCCACCAATCAACTCGTGAATGTCTAGTCCCCTTGATTCAATTGATTGGGTTTGGATTTGGACGAATCAAGGCTTGATCAGTTTTTCACTAACCGGACTCGGGTTGACCTGATATGTCGTTCGTCGTTCTAGGGCCATCTCGCCGCCTCTATTGAGCCTTGGACCATCGAGAGGCTCGCCAGCCACTTAAGGGCCAGCTCGACCTCTATTGAGCCTTGGGTCTTTGCCCAACGACCTGTCTCAACTTCAGCCAGCCCAACTGAGGCGCGATCCAGGTTGAGGACCCCTCATCGGTGTCGTTCTTCTCGTCGGTTGTTCATACTGCCTTGTCCACAGCCCCAGCCAACCTCCCACGACCGAGAACCATCTCCAAGAAACATGCCGAAGACTCGCGGGAACATTGCTCGTCGGAATTTTGCTGGAGTCGCCATTGGAGTCCGTCGGAGTTGGGCCACCCTCCCATGGTGTCACATCAAGCTGGGCGCGATCCGAAGTGCAAGAAGCGTGTCACTGCGAGTCACCACTGCCATTCACCGCTTTGCTTGGAAAAGAGGTGAATGGACTTCATATTCCTAGATTAGGGTTTTTTTACCGCCTTAGTAGGAATATTAGGTTTAGCTGGGTAGCTTGATTGCATAATTAGGTGGCTAGTGGACCCCAATTGGTTAGAAAGGTCGACTAAGCCCAATGGGGTGTCGACATGTGTTAGAGGTCGATTGAGCCCAATGAGTTATTGATTGGACTACATAGATCACTTTGTGATCGTTTGGATGACTAGTGAGGTCATTAGTGATAGGTCGCCCGTGAAAGTGGTGGCGCACTAAGAAAGGAGTTAAGGTCTCAGACTAGTTGTGGACAGCCTTAATCGATCCATATACACCCCAATTGCCAAATGAACATAAAATGCAATATGATTAGCTTAATAGATCAATTGGTTTAGTGCCAGGTCTCGGTCATTGACCGAGTGACTTAGCTCGAGGAGGTGCCGAGCTACACGCGTGTATTGGACCATGAGGTTAGCCACGCGGGTTAGCTAATGACACGAGTTGGCTAGTATCCTTGATGTGACATGCCATATGGCCTAAGGCCAAGTATTAGTCATGGACCGATGGACTAACATGCAGTAGCTTGCTAAGATAATCAAGCTATGTGTGTGGATCTGTACCTAGCGGGTAGACACACTTGGTGTTCACGCCATGTGAAGGGTGAGTAGAGGTCCCATGTAAGAGCCAAGCGACCTAAGAGGTTAGCCAATAGAGACATGAGACGTTGGCTAGTGGAGACGAGTAGAGCCAAATGCCACGTGAGGCGTTGGCCAGAACACTATTATAGATTGATCGTCCGTGGGTAAAAAGGGGCTAGTAATTGTGCGAAAGTGATACAAGGCGCGATAGTTGGGCCGGAGAGTCCCGAGGGCTGAGCGATATGCCAGCCGAGTCAGAGAGACCCAAGAATTGAGATGTTTGCTAGTTGGCCCTAAGAGGCCATGAGGTTCCCAGTATGGCGAGAGTGCGTGGTGCCTAGAGGGGTAGCTTTTGTGTGTATTGTGGTCGATGAGCTAGTGATGTATCAACAATGACACACGTGAGTTGAGTGTTGCTTGTGAGAGGTTGACCGGCGAACTAGGGATCCTAGGGCAATAGCATTCCTATTCTAGGTATAGAGGATAAACTCATTGAGATTTTTATCTCATTTGTAGTTGTAACCAACTTTTCAGGTATAGGGTTGAAGGAGATTTTGGATACGAGTTCTATAGAAATGGTTCAGGTGGAGACTCACACCTCCATTGGTGTTGAAGACCAATGACAAGTCTTGGGACGTTGCTACATATTGGCCGAAGGAAGATCATCGGAGATTATCGCGCGCTCGGGATGTGGGGCGTGACATTGTGTTCAAGTAAAGCCAAGTATTTGATGACCAATATGCTTGCATAGTGTCAGCCCAGTTTTTGCCTCCAAACAACCATAGAAAGGATGAAAGGGGGATTGAAAAGGCAGAAAATAAGAGAATCTGGACCACATATGTACGGCGGCGGTTTTAACACCTCCTTCAGGATCTAGGACATATGTACGTTTTCCTAGTGCTAATTACAAGAGGATCTCTTTGTTTTCTTGGTTATTCACGCTAAAAAATTCTCTCTGTACGACTGCCTCGTGCACAACCAATTCATTTGTCGTGTCCTATTCAGACAAGAATAGGGAAAGGAGAGATTGGACATGCATGGAATATTGTCCCCATTCATCGGATATTTTATTGTTAATGTGGCTTTAGTGTATTGGAAGTATATAAAGTTCATGACCGGTATCTCGATAATAGGTTAAGAGAGTCTGTACTGGGATGCTTTCTTGGAGAACATGACGTGTGGGGCAGTGAAGGATCTAGTAAGTTGTCAACTAATATATGAGGCAGCACAGCTAGTAAAGAAAACTCTAGAAAGCTAATGAACATTATGATGGAATTACTCACCCAATTTTGGACTAGAAGTTGGAACTGCCTAATTTTATCCCAAGTAGAGTTATCTTCTTTACGGATATGTCTTGAACTGGTATGTAATCCACTGAGACAATGTTGAATCACTATAACTAAAAATATCAGAACTATGAATTGAAGTAGCCTGGCTTTGACAAAACTGATCTATCACATCCCTCTATAAAAACCAGAACATGATTGTTGGAGAATTTATAGGTATTTAGGGATAGGATACAGAGAAGATTTTTAAAATTTTAGGCCTGTCTCATTTGATTCTTCATCTTGACGTCATGTTCATCTTAACTTCAACGTCGTCAAGCAATGGAACATTTTCTACCATTAGGCTACTTAGAATACTTTTGCTGGTAGATGATGATGATGTTTGAGAAAGAAAATGCGGAGCGTATCTTCTCATTAAAACATTGCTCTCCAAATGGAATGAAGAGGGCTTGAAGTTGAGGGTAATGTGACTTTACATACTATAGCCATGACAGCATTCAGATTTTTACAATAGCCACGGGAACAAACATTTAATGAACAGCTTCTGGAAGAAAATGAGACTATTATGGCTTTCTCTCTGCCTTTTAGCTATGCTTTATTGAAGAAGCATAATGATTAAACATTGTTACACGCTCGATGTAAATGACTGGCTGACAGTACAACGCAACTTGCCTCCGTTGTATCCGAGTGCCAATTCTAGCAATCTTAAATTGTCAATTTCAAATGATGTTTTCTTAAACCAAACTTGTATGAATCTTTAATGGATTTTTTTTAGTAATGCTATATCTCCGGATCAGGAGACATGCAAATGGTTTGAGGTGAAACTGAATTTATTTGCAAAATTTCCAACTAATTTTTCACAATTTGATGATGGACGATGTAGCCATGATACAAAGAAACAGATGATGAACAGCGATGAGAAGAATAGCATCAAGCAAAGGTCTCTGTGAATCTTCACCTAGACCGTCTTGTAGGAGTGTCTACACTAATCCCAGTATGCATTAATACCCCATAGAAAGATAAGCATGATCTCATTAGCGCAGTTGATTGCTCAAAATAGAAGCTGGTTATGGATCAAAATATCGAACATTCCTATCCACTTTAACCACGTCAACCATTTACATCAGGGTCCCCTTCAATAACCAAACAACCCAAAAAACTGACGACCCAAAACAAGTTTCTAATGTGGCCAAATAAATTGCTAGTCAACTTTTTGTTATCGCCTGAATGGTCCCCCTTTATGCATTTCCATAGACCGCCCAAGTCAACTTGCACACCAGCACACCAATTTGAAAATTCATTAAGATCATTCTAAAGCTGCATTATGGAGCTCAATAACGAGAAATCTATTGCTATTCAGATAGGGGCTTCGAACTTTTCTAGCTAGTAGGCTTCAAATAGATTAACTAGGACCCAACGAAAAAAGTTCCTGTTCTATGTCTAAAAGTTAAGTCATCTTGATACGTATTCGACAATTTTCTAATAGCAGATGTTTTAACGTCTGGGAGCAGAGATAGAACCGCCAGGAAAAAAGCTAAGAGCTGGATGAACGGGGTCAGGCCTGACTATTTAGCATTACTTAGTCCGTCCGGGTCCAGAGCAGTATCTCAGTTCTACTCTATCATATGGCCTCTCCTTGGGCAAAGCAAGCTGTGCTTATTGCCCCCGAGCATTTCTTTATAGGGGACGCATTTAGGAACTGAAACCAGAGGCTGTCTGTCTGTCTTTGCTGCAAATAGATCCTGGAAAAGTTCATCTAATAGAACTACTACACCGCCCAAGGGATGCATATTCATGCTAACAAAAGTCTGCTAACTCCCATCTCTTTTTGCTTTCATTGCTTTTGATGTATTTGAGACCAATACTGTATACGTATTAAGATCAGATCCTTGAAGAGATAAGAGCTTCCTGTGCTAGCAGTAATAAATGCACGATTTCTTCTATAGTCAAGGACATACCACCCCATAATATTGTGACAACATACACTGATGAATGTGACTCTACGAAGCTCTAGCTAGTTCCAATTTACTAAATTTTGTAAAGCGGGCTGGAAGCATAGAATTTCATTGAAACATCATACATCAAGTCTCCACATAAAAATTTACAAGTGATTCTCATTCAAACGAGGTCTTACATTACAATGTACACTAGTACAATTCTTATACTATAGAAAGCCTGCAATTGAGCTATCGACAGAAGAAAACTGCAATATCAAATTGGCCAAGGATATGCATACAACACATCACAGGTTTTTCCTTACTGGCCACATACTAGAACTCCGTCCGCATGTTCATTATGCGAAGAGGCAGCGGAGCATTGAAAGAATGCAATAGAGTTGAGCAAAGCTTTTTCCATGTCTTTGGCTATGCGTCTTTGGACGAGCAACACTATGTACTCCATAGAAGCTGCATCACAGGGCATGGTGATTGGACCATCACTCGACAAACCAAACTCTTCTTCGGACATTTTCAACAACTCTTGAAAGATGTTGCTGCTGAGACATTGCAACGGAACCATGAAACGCCTTCCATCAGCCGTGTAGATGACGAAATGACCCTTTTCTGTCACTGGTGAGTCAGAATTCGACTCTTCTCTTGCTCCAGCGAGGGAAATTCTTTTTCTGCTTGAAGCAGCCGATATTTCCCACTTCCTTGCCATCTTCAGTAGCTTCTTGGGGCTCATCATCATTAAGCTCTGTGGAAAGTTCTGTAATTCAAAGCAAAATTTCCAGGTTTCTAGTATTAGACTGGTAATGTGTTGCTTCAGCAGAATTGAAGGGAAAAGAAGGAAGGGCTCGCTACTTATATATGCGAAACATAAAGACAATCCTGTTCAAACGTCATCTTTATCTGCCTTGTGATTTGCAATACTTTAACTCTGTAATTACCTATATAGAAACACATAATCTGATGGCGAATATTGTCAAATAATGTTGGCATAGATAACAAGGGAAGCACAAGGAAGGAGGATGTCGATGACCCTTTGTTTTTCTCGTCTGACAACAACAAAAAGCACGAGGTTCAGAGAAGGTGATGAATCCAGTATTTAACGGATCCACCTCCAATGCTGCATCCAATTATTTTGGGGGGCTGAAAATCTTGTTATATGATGCTGAAAGCGACTTTTGGAGCATAGTGGACATCTACACATTGCATACTTATCTTTTGCTAACAAATGGACATGAGCTAGAATATCAAGAGAAGATTACCTACTTGGTAGAGAGAATGATTTGTTTCTCACTGTGATCTTTGATAGTCGCATTTCCATATAAAGTCATCAACCGGTATGTAAATCATAAATTTCCCAGTACATACCTGAGAGTAGCTGCAAGAACTTGTAGTTATTTCATTCCTCGACTAGGTTCAACAAATTCCATTTGATGTTTACAAGGAAAAACACATGAACCGGTTTGAAAATCCAACTCCGCAGAGCTACTTTTCAATTTAAGGATGAGACTAACACATATAGACCATTAATCAAATGGCAATTCTCAAATTTTGGGACTTACACTACACTATCATCGGCAGAAAGTAACGCTTTGGAAAGAAAATACATTTGTTAGTGTTAGCACGGGGAATCTTTCTTTCATGACTTATCCTGAAAAGGTTGTCAGTGGAAAATACCGAAGTCTTCATTAACTGCAATAACACAAGCTTCAGTCGAGTAAAGCATTCACATTTTCTTCAGTTACCTCTGGAGCTCGCCAATCCATACTGCCTTGACATATGGACACTTACGTAATTCCCCGTCTTGGGTTGGCTATATTATGTCGTAGTTTCCTATGCAAGACCGTTCAGTCAATGGACACCGTAGATAGTACTCATTCCTTCTAACTCATTGTCACCTCCTCTCACATTAACAAGACTTAGTAATAGTCTCTTTCGTTATGATACCCCCAGATCCCTAGCCCGTTCTCCCGAAAACTTATTACAAACTCCCAGGGTCTCCACAACATGGTCAACCTTATCGGAAGTTTGATTATTATGTGAACTGTACTGAGTCATTTGTTCAAGATTTTAGTGACTGGAACATTAAACCGCATCTTGGAATCAGACGAATCATACCTTGTTATTGCGTAACTCAGTTGAAAGTGGTCTCCAATAGCACAAAGTTATTTGTTCCCAGGAGAAAAAAATCACGACGGATCAAAAGCGTTGAATGCATTAGGTATTTACCGAGTTTGACCATTTCAACAGTTCCTATAACAGGGTTTCTCTTCAATAAGCCTAAAACCATTGCTTGATGATTTCTATATAATTGACCGGAAGCAGGGCTTAATAGGCAGGGAGCAGAATGAATTAAAATGGTAGAAGCTCTCTTGGTATCTACTCAATGGCTTGTTTTACTCTTGATGCTATGCACTTCATAATTACGCTTACATATGTGCAATGCGTAACAGGGGAAGCTTCACTAGAAAATAGAAGCTACTCTTTTGTGTCAAAATCATTTTGCAGAGTTCTAGGAATATATCCGTGCTGACTGCTGAGACACAGCCGATTTATCTTGAGATATCATCCTTTAGTTTGCGTGTTCTCAAGTCATTCTGCATTGAGTTCTCACCAAAAATAAATGCATGGTGAAATTCATTTTCTTCCGGGACACATCCGTCCATCATGCTAATGGCAACTGGTAAAACATCTAAAAATAATTATTTCTTGTAAATTTCAAAGCATAATAATTTACAAAATTGGAACTTCCTTTGCTTTATTAACAAACAAGTAACTGCTGATGGCCCACACAACCTTGATACAAAGAGGAAGAAGATAAGCAGCAGTCTAAGGAAATGACATCAGGCAGTGCTCTGTGTGAATCTTCAGACAGACCTCTTCGCAGGAGTGAGATTGCATTCCATAACTGCTGCATCAAATGGCATTCTGATCAGTCCACTGCTCGAGTGTCCAAACTCTTCTTCGGACAATTTGAACAGCTGCTGGAAAATGTACGTTCAGAGGCAAGGCGAAGGAACGGCGAATTGCCTATCGTCTGAGCTATAGATTAAAAAAGTGACCCTTCTCACTCGCTTCAAATGCTTTGCAGTTCTGTACGCCTGAAAGTTTTCTTGTCCCGGGATGAGAAATTATTGTTCTCCCTGGAGTGACTATCCTTTTTCACTTTCTAGCAATTTTGAGTAGTTCCTTAGTGCTGATCGTGTTGTTTACCAATGAAGTGTGGCGTGGAGGAAACAAGTGAGATTACAAAAGGAGATTGTACAGAGATTCAAATTCAGAAAACATTTGTGCTGGGGTATACGGAAGTTGGTTATACATACCAGTTTGTTACTCAGTTGTGTTCAAGTAAAGCCAAGAATTTGATGACCAATATGTTTGCGTAGTGTCTGCTTAGTTCATACCTCCAAACAACCACAAAAAGGATGAAAAGGGGATTGAAAAGGAAGAGAATAAGAGAATTTGGACCATATATATGTGGGAGCAGTTGTAAAACCTTCTCTATCAGGATCTAGGACATATGTACGCCTTCCCAGTGCTGATTACAAGAGGATCTCTTTCTTTCCTTGGTAATTCACCCGAGTAAATTTCTCATTGTTCGACTGCCTTCTGCACAACCAACCCGTTCATCGTGCTGTATAATTATAAAGCATTGTCAGCATTGATCGGAGATTTTATTGTTCTTGTGGCTTAACTGTAATGAAAGTAGTTAAGGTTCATGACCGATTTCTGAATAATTGGTTAAGAATCAGGTTGAGTGTCTGTATTGGGATACTTTCTGGGAAAACATAACCTGCAGAGAAGTGAGGGATCCTGTAAATTGTCGACGACTATATGATGCACCACGGCTAGTAAAGAAAACACTAGAAAAACATACGCAGAAATTTTTCCCAAAATTATTAACGAAAATTATTAACTAGTCATAATGGTTTTTTATTATACCATCCTATTTTGATGGAACCTTGATGAGCCAATCTGTCTATACGTCTTGCTTTTACTGCTATATCAAGAGCATTTGTTTTAACTTTAGCTTGATGTAATTTGGATAGTGCATTTTGCTTGATGTAATTTGGATAGTGCATTTGTTTTAACTTTAGCTGACTCTTTTTCATGGCTTGACAGATTATTTGGTAAGTCAATGTATTTTTTTTCCGTGTTTCAAAAAATAATTAACTAACCCATTGCAGTAAATAGAATCAAATTTCAATTTTTCTTTTCTTTTACAGTACCTCAACATGACATAAACCTAAAAATGATTAAAGAATTATTACTAAAACTACTTTCCCATGGTAGATAAGCTACTAATGCATTTTTACCCAAAGCGAGTTCACTACCCAACCATAGTAGTATTCTCATCAGCTCAAATTTGTCTTTTTTCACGCATTTGCCTAGTTGAACCTCAGATTTCATGCATATAAGTATTTTTATTCAAATATTGATATTAACTGAGGGAATGCTTAAATATCTTCACTATCCAATAAAATGATCTTGTCAATATTGGTATAAATTTTCAATTGGGAAACATCCATATGAATTTTTTTAAAAATTCCAAGGCTATCATTGATATTAATATCTTTGTGATAAGTGCATGTGGCCATGGTAACCTTAGGAGAGACAATGTTGATGTCAATGATCTTCAAGAGTTTGTTGAAGACTGATGAAGATATCAATGAGGGTTGAACAAATCTAGTATGATGAAGATTTCGTAATAACTTTGAGTTACCATAGTCAATTTTTCATCAACTTATAGTCTTTGAAAGCTAACGTACTCGGAAGGATCGTTGAACGATAAATCGCAAGTCATTACTAACACTTCAACCGTGGATAGCATGAGTAGACTGATAACTACGGGTACGTGCTATTATCGAGTGATAAAAGAGATTTATATCATGTTGATATCGAGTCTTAGGAGATACTGCTATTGTATCATCAGAAGACACCCATTTTTCATAAGGACTATTACTATTGACAGGCTCAGGAAATCATTAGAGGATAACCGGGAACATGCAGAGAACAATTGGCAATTTTGCAGAGGAACAATGGATGTGACCACATCAGCAAATTCCATTTTAGGAGAACTTTGCAATTGATACCGGAACGAATTGTGTGGGTGATCTTGACCTTGACACATGCTCCACCAACTCCCTGCATCCCAAAATAGTCTTCGAAGGATGGATTGAATATGTCTAGATGGAAAATAGAGAAATACTATTGATGTTCATCTCTCTCTCTCTCTCTCTCTCTCTCTCTCTCTCTCTCTCTCTCTCTCTCTCTCTCTGTGATAATATTACGCATCTATCTCTATCTATATGCAAATTCTCTTATAGTATTCTTGCTACTCTGTAATCAAGTAATAAGCAAGCGTACAACGGTAATGGCGATACTTATGTTCTGACTGTGTGAACTATTAATTGACAGGAACATTGTATGCTGATTGTAACTTAACTTAAATATTATTAGTGAAGTCCTGTCAGTGTTAAGGTCGTTACTTTGGAAAGAATACATAATCTTGGGATAAAATTGACCCTTTGTAAGCCTTGTGCAATTTTCTCTATCTTCTCATTGTTGTCTTCCTATGTTGATTATTGCCATCTGCTAATTAGGAACACTTGCACTTGATCTGACATTCATCATTATCAAGCAATTACTTATTGTCTTCCGCAACAAAATTTATTTGAAATTTGAAAAGTAACTTATTCATCCCCCTCTAGACTGCATTGTTAGGCTCAACTTGTTTATTCTCTTGTACTTGGATAAGGTAACCCTTGAATTTAGTTACACTCGGCACTCCAATCTAGATCCAACCACATATTTCGAGAAAGTTGAACTATGTAGCATTGCATATTTGAAGTTATTAAAGCTCAATTTTCATCATTATGCTAAATAAGGGGACAAAAGAAGCCCCCTATTTGAAAAATATGGTTGGTTAACTAACAAAATATAATAGATTGAATCAAATGTTACAATTTTTCCTTTTGAAGTACCTCAGTGTGACGTGAGCATGAAAAAAAATCTAAGAATCACTTTTCTTCTTATAAAGGCTAAAATCAGCTCCTTATGATAAATAAGCTATTAATACATTTTATCCAAAGTGAGTTTGCCGCCCAATTTTAATAGATCCATCAGCTAAAGTTTGTTCTCCTTTTATGCATTAACCCTCGTCGACCCTAGGGATTTCATGGATATAAGTACTTCTATTCAAAATTTTAATACATAACTTAAGAAATGATTAAAGTATCTCAACTGTGCAATAAGATGATCTCACTAATATTAGTATAAACGATCATTCTCTAGTGTTCAGATATGGCGTTTACCACTGAATCTAGAGTCACTTGGCCTTTCAATTCCATTCCAACAGCCGCACTTCTCGGATCGAAAAAGCAGAACCGTGCGATGTTGCATGCTCAAACTCATTCAAGCTCGATTCACGTCATTGCGCTCGACAGAAGGAACAGCAGAAGCTCAAAAAGAAAAATACTGGAAAGGTATCTTACTTCGAATATTAAGCTGTGTTGTGTGATGCATGAATGTGGAGATTGGGATAGTTCCATCACCAGCAGCCGGGGAGACGCTGGGTAATGGACCAGATTGGGCCGCCCATTATAAAACTTGACCCAACCCAGCACCAACACAACACCTTCCAAGCTTATCCATAAGCCTTCATTAATCTTTTTTTTTTGGACGAATTCATTAATCTTTGGAAGTTGTATATTTTCTTATTTCACAAATGTCTGCATTCTCCTTTCCAAAGAGACCAAAATTCTAAATTTTTAATATATTTAATTTACTGTTTACGTCTTTTGGACGCATAGCTTGTGCTATGTTCCTAGTAAATACAATATATCTATAAAATTAGCACATAGGTCCTAATTTTTCATTTATATTTCAAAAATTCCGTGTGAAACATTATCGTGTCGTCATTATTATCTTAATAAAGGAGTCTGCCTGGCGCTTATAAGTTACTATGCGTATTGCCAAATAAAAATACCCCTTGTTGCAAAATTTTATGTTAAATTTTCAACAAGGTCGCACGGGACAACGAATGGAGCAGGATAGGAAGTATAGAGCAAGTGTAAGCTCACACAAAGTGACATTGAACATGTGGGGGAAAACCCTCATTTTTTAGTGATTTATTCAGAAAACGGAAAATCACGAGAAATTAAATGTGTATACTATATTCCTAAAACTCTCATAAGGGTATGGGTTTGAACTAGGGACCACTAGAGTAAGGACAACAGATACACATTCAAGTCTCACAGCTTTATTTGGTTGCATTTCATAATGAAACCAACCCTTAACCACAAACAATCTGAACCGAACTGGGTAACTTTCATATGCATTGAACGAAACTCCAAGAGTCGGATAGCAATTGTCGATTGCAACTGGAATTGATTTATACGTACAAAGCGAAACCCAAGACAACTAAAGATTAAGCTGACCGGAGCTCGATCTCCATCCAAGAAGATGGTACTTAAAAATCAATCAAACTCAAAAGCTATATGAATCAGATATGGACTAGAGTCACCCATTTGAAGCCCGGACCGACGACAAGACGGACGGGGCAGTTAGTCAAACTTTCCAAAAGGCAGGGCCCCGATCGGTATCACTCACTTGGTGTGCCGATATTTCAGTGAAGCGAGGAGAAGAGGAAGAGAAACGTCAAAGACCAGAAAGACAGTGACGAGCCTTTTCGACAGCAGGGAGGCCAAATCGCCTGTTCAGCAGCAGCTACGGACTACATTCCTCCTGTTCTCCACCTGCTCCTGTTCTTCCTCAATTCCTCTGTCCGTGCCTAAAACCTCCGCACGCTCAGTTGTAGGAATTCCCTGTTCAAGCATCACACGGGGTTGACTTTGTTTTGGGAATAGGAACAGCGAGTCGGTCGGTTCACGTTCACTTCCCAACTGTTTCTTTTGTCTGTGGAACTTGAACATATCTTATTTCGCAGAAGTCTTCTCTAAAGGTGAGCAAAAACAGGGTTGGTAGGTTCTAAACCTGAATTTTATACCCCACCCTGTTATAATCGGTTCTCTTTTTTTGGACCATGTACCTTACCCTGTTTGCATTGGATCCCGTACTATTTCCGGTCAGATAACAGGGTTAACCATATTTATATTGGAACATGTTTTACCCATTATATACAACTTCGAATTTTATATTAATATGCGAAAAAACAATATAATTCATATAATGATTATTGAAACATTAAACACTTATAATTAATAAATAAATAAACTCTATGATTAAACAAAAAATTAAGGATCCACAAAGTAAATTACCATAAACAAAATCATAAGGTAAAGCAAAAATCATAACATTACATATATACATTAGTAACAAATATGGATTCAATATTAATTTCATTACCACAATACTACATTAAGTTTTTTATTTGTCTAAAATGGTTAACAAATTTATAACGCAAGCATACATTCTCCAAAAAGTGAAATCAACATAACTCATCATCCAAAAGTGAAATTAGACAAACCAATCCACATGGTACAAAATCTCTAACAAAAATCAAAATTCATATATAAAGAAATATCAACAAGAAACCATGTTCCAAAGACATATACAAAAGTGATTTAATAAAGTTTATTTACTTACAAAATCAAAGTTTTCACTAAATAAAGTTTATTTTATAATGATCAAGTTCATGGTACAAGGTTCAGGGTAAATTCCAGACTTGGATCCCGTACCCGACCTTATTTTAACTAATTCTTCTTTTTTGGACTCTGTACACGGCCTTGTTTGCGTTGGACCATGTTCTCAACCCTGTCTTCAGGATGGACCAGTTTGGGAATAGGGTTTACCTGATCTGGTTGCACACCCCTAGTCTTCTCCCTGAAAAGACCAGATTTCTAAATTGTTTATTTTTCTTTTCATTTTTTTTTTTGCAGGCATCGCTTGTGTGCTGTTCCTAGTTTAATATGATATTTCCATAAAATTCGTAAATAAGCCTTTTGTCTTGCCCTTGTATTTCAAAAATTCCGTATAATTGCATATCTTTCTGGCTGCCATGATCTCTACGAATGAATGTAACCGGCACTCATAGGGCAGTGTGCGTATTGGGAAATAAACTAAGTATTAATATAAAGATCGTTGCATTCACGGGACGACAGACAGTTCGGATAACAAGGATGGAACAATTGTAAACTCACAGAAAGTAATATAGGACAAATGGAAGAAAATACCGGTTTTGTGATTTATCAAAACAGGTGAAAATTAAAAGAAATCAAATGTATATTTTATATTCCTAGACTCTTATAAAGATGCATGCTTGAACTAGGGAGCTCTCCGACACACCACCAAAAAAAAGTTCGAATTTGGCAGTCGTGCGGTTGTATTTCACGATGAAGTTAACACAAAGAAATATCATGAGAATCGAACCAGCAAATATTCATATAAACTGAACAAAAAATTCACGATAATTCAAATAGCGATTATCAACACGGTTTAACTTGATATGCTCGAGAAAATTTGAGACTGAATTGATTCGAGCTCAATGTCCATGTGGGAAGATAAGGATCCAAAAAAAGATCAAGCTTGAGAACTACCTAAACCAGATAGAGACTAAATGCAGACCTCAGGCCCGCGACAAGACGGACTGGGCAGTCCGTCAACTTCCCGAAAGCAGCCGCCCAGTCGGCCATTCCCCACCTGTGCGCCTAAATTTCAGTGACGGCGAGTGTTCCTTGGACAAGAGGGAAGAGAAACGGCCAGAGAACAGAAGGACAATGACGAGCCATCCATGAGCAGTGAGGTCAAGATTGCCCCTTCAGCAACAGCTACCGACTACATTCACTCTTCTTCTCCACCTGCTCACGTTCTTCCCTCAGCTCCTCCTGTCCGAGCTTAGAACTTACACTAGCTTGAGCTTAGGGATTCCCTGTTCAAGCATCACGCTGGGTTGACTTTGTTTTGGGAATGGGAACTGGGAGCGGTTCGGTTCACGTTCACTTCGCAACAGTGTGCTTTTGTCTGCGGGAACTTCGTGGTCGAAGCTCGTTCGGAATGCGTGGCGAACTAGGGAACAGTGGTTTCAGTTAATGGTGAATGGGATGGCGTGTCGCGAACAGTGGCTTGATAGGGAATTGCCGTCTTTTGAGTTTGACATGGACAATTCCACGGGGGACCCATCACTCAGATGAGTAGTGCGCAAGAGTCGTATAATTTCGGAAAACTTTGATATAATTGGTACTTAAATTTTAATTCGAGAGACAATTTAATCCATCAACTTTCAATTTGTTCATTGTAATCTCTGAAATTTTGATATATATTCAAATCAATCCTTAAATTATATGAAAAATATTCAATATAATCCCTAAACTTTAAATGATCATATTGAATATTTTTATATGATCTAATGACCAGTTTAAACACGTAGTAAAAGTTCAAAAATCTCATTGAATAAATTTAAAATTCATGAATCAAATTACACATTGAACTAATGTTCAAGGGCCACATTCAACAAATTAAAAGTTCATGGACTGGATTAAATTCCAAGGACCAAGTGATACGTTCGCGCCAAACTTGTAAAGTGTAACAAATTTACCTCAAGCTTCTTATTGTGACATAAAAAAAAAACTCCATATTTGTATCCATGCAACCCATCTATCTCCAAAAATTTGGTGTCAAAAAAAAAATTTGGCGCAATTTTGGAGTAAATCTGTCGCACAAGTATAAGTTTATGATTTTTTATGTCACGTAAAAAAATTGGATAAATATGTCGAGTATAATTTTGGAGTTTTAGTGTCAAAAAAATAGTTTACGGTAAATATATCATAGTGAACAAGGTTTGATTATGGTTTTTACCTTTATTTGAATCCCCAAACTTGCAAAAGAAAACATTAAGTGAGTAACTTCGTCATGCCTCGGTCACTTTTCTTTCAATAAATATTTGTTTCGCAATTCACCCAACTTACTTGACGGGAGCAACAGTGGTAGAACTTTCTTTCACAAACATGTCTAATTGATATGGTATCAAGTGAGCACCTCACTCGAAAAAAGAAAACATGTATATTAGACAAAGAAAGGGAGTAAAAAGAAAGAGTGCAAAAAGGGCGGAACCTAGCCGTCTTGCCCCGCCCCTCCTTCGCCGGCAAAGGTCTGCGATCCTCCCTGGGGATCTCGGCAAGAACATTGGTAAGGGGCAATCGTGCTCACTAGGTGGTGACAAACAACGAAGCTATGGCAGCAAGAGATGGCTTTGCTTGCCCTCACCTAAATTGTTGGGGGTTGCAAGCAGTTGCGCCACCACAACGCGAGGGCAAGGCCCTTGCCGGCGACTGGATGAGGGTTCATTGGCCGGCCTCACTGAGACCTTGGCGGGGCTGGCGCAGCCCTACACGGAAGCCCCAATACGAGCCCATGCCAGTGTACGTGTGAAGCGTGGACCTTTTAGGAAAAGGAAATTCAAATTTTTTATGAAGAAACTCAGAAAAAAAAAATCGAGCTAACATCTTTTAGATAATTGGAATAACAAAACATTAATTGAGAAAAAAAATGATGAAAAACACTCGTTCAATTAAATCAAATTGAAATACAAGTACACCTTCAAATATTTTTGGAAAAAAAAAGGCTCACAAGACTAAGAATCACAATTGGTTCCCCACGACATATTTACCCCAAAACTAAAGTTGGGCCAGGAGTACTAGTTGGGTGGTTTTTTTTTTTTTATAGATAAAATTTGCTTTCAAGATAAATGTGCCATGAGATATTTATTTGAGGTTTTTTTTTTTTGTAAAACGGAGATTAGTTTGGGTGTACTTATCATTTAGTTATCAGTTTGGGATTTCTAATGGTATTATTAACTCATAAAATAAGACAAGTTAGTAATTCCCTAAATAAAATCTCTAATAAATTCGGTTTCTTCAATGCCGAGACCCTCAATTATATTTCGTTTCCCCAGTATTATCGTCATCTTATTAATGTTGGGCAAGTTTTTCTAGAGTCAACTCTTAGAAAAATTAACGATGTCTTCTTATAAGGGTTGTCTGTCAATTTTTTTTTTTTTGGCAGCCAAGCTAGACCTGATATGCTGAATTCCAAATTATTTGTCTGTTTTCCAACCAAGTCAAGGAATTCATTGGGGAGACTGTCCCCATTCTTAATAAAACGAAAAGCCCTAGCTATCCCTCAGCAGTCAGCACCACAACACTAACATCAACAATCATGAATCTCATTAATTCCTACTTTCGAATATTCCCACAACGGCTGCCCGGCTTATGATGCCCTTTGTGTCCTGTCATGGTCCCCATTGCTCCATTTAAGGAACAAAGCCCATCGCTCCCAGTTGACCCCAAGGCCATAACTTAACCCCTCCTCCTCGGGAAAACACTAAAGTCTTCTTCGAGGCCTACAAGGAAAACCCTCACAATCATCAACTTTCCCTCGGCCGAAAGCTAAAGGAAGGGCAAACGGGACCAAATTGAAGAACACCCAGCACAACAAGGCAACCACAGCCCACAGCTTCATTTAAAGAGAAGGATGGTCCCCCTACCTAATTTGCCGAAAGAGAAGTCATGTGTCTGCGTCTCGTATTCACACTTGTTGGGGCAACCTATGGCAATTGCTTGATAGGCTCTGATCGTACCAGGCACAGACAACACTGCCCAAAGAAGAATATTAATCATCCGTGGCCCCATGCTCGGCAGCACCCATTGGGTTTGTACTCCTGCATGATCTTTGACGCGTTAAGCAGATGCGAAGGAACTGATGCATTGGTCTGGTTCAGGATACGAACCGTGCTCGCACTCAAAGTCACGACTGGAAATGTCCCCACGAACTCGAGCAATTCAGATGTTTTGCATACGTAGAAGAGTGAAAAATCAGAGATCGAAATGCAAAACGCGATCCGTCATTATACATACCTCCACGGGGAATGTTTATGATTCGGAGCATGGCCAAAACTTACGAGAGTCCACTGACAATAAGGGGGAAACAAATGAGAAAATGATGTTCCGCTCGTTCTCCGGAAGAAGTAGATAAGATCAAAGCAGTTTTGGCAATCTAGCAGTTTCTTTCAGGCTCTTGATGCCTGTGGAAATGGGGTAACGTTGCACTGAAGGGATCGCTGATACTGATGTTCACAAGTTCACAGAAGCAGTTGCCTGTCAGTTTCATCTGATTAGAGATTCTGCCTAATTTTGAAGGGTCAAAAGGAACAGTTCAAGATCAAGGACCGGAGAAGAGCTCCGGATGGAACAGCTTCGTTTCAGGAAATGAGAGACAATTTTGGACCTTGCCTTGCCTTCCTCTAACCATTTTCAAATCTCACACCCAACAAACTTCACTTCCATTTCAGGTATAAATACCAACGAGAGGAAATTAGCCATTATTGTAAAGATTTTGTAGAATCACTATTAACTATCCTAAAAGCTTAAACGTGTCTTAAAAGCTTAAGCATTTATGTGAAGACGTTGAATATTTAAGTACTTTCACACTTCTCCTCACGTTTAGTCTAGTCTTTTTTTTTTTTTTTGCCTAGTACTAAGATTACTACCAACTATCCTAAATGCTTAAGGCATTAGGTGAAAGCATGATTAATATTTAAGTATTTTCACAATTATAGGTCCTTTCCTTAAAATCTGAACTTCTCACATGAACATGAGGAGCCATGCATGTTTTTGAATGTGTGTTAGCCCGATTCATACACTGTATAAGATGCACTATTGTGCTGACCTCATCCGACGGTGCATGGAATTTTTCCTCGCACATTTTTTTTCCGATAAATCATGAGTGATCGATGTAGTGAAACTCATGTGCTTAATGATAACGGGATGATAATACAAGTGTCAAATAGGATTAACTTACGATGATCTATATTAGGTGATGTACCAAACTTCGTATGTCAATTTTGGAAAACTACTCTTAGTAGACCCAGAAACCCTAAGTGATTTAATATTTCCAATAAATAAATAACTCCAAAAAAAAACGATAGTTGGAAGTATTTAATATTGTCAAATGAAGTTTGAAAATTCACTTGGTAAACAAAATTTTTGAGGTTCCATTTATTTTGTAGAAAATAAATGATTTAGAAAAAAAATTCTGAAAATGGCTGGAAATAATTGTTAGTAAAAAAACCTTACATTATCAACTATAATTCATATCTACATATTTTCATGAACAATCAAAAAAATTTCCTTCTTTCATTTTTGTAACCAATGAAAGTGATTGATTTTTTAAAAATAATTTTCACATTAATTATTTTCCGTGGAAAAATGCACCCTAAACTCTTAAAAGATTGCTGAAGTGGTAAGCATATCCATCCTCTTTTCTCAAGGTTTTGATTCGAAATATCACACTAACAAATCCTTTAAGATCATCTCGAAGAGTATAGATCTATATTTTTCTAGTAATTATTAAGCATGTGTGAGATAAGGGGGCACCATCACGTATGGTGGAAAACACCGGTATTCAATAAGTCCGTGAACACTATGGATGCTAAAAAAAACATCTATTTAGACTGTTCTTTTTGTACATTTAGCATGATTGACTTGGAATTTATAATATGCAACGTTTTTACTTAAACTTTATTTAGATTTTCTTAAAATTTTTAATGAATTAAATTAAATTATTATGTCGATCGGTAATTGAAACTTATATTGTTAGATTACTCATAAGTTAAAAGATGTCTAACCAAACCCTTTCGTTGAGTTGATTTGTTCTCATCATCCTATCGAACAAAAACAATCGGTGATACATATAATCGTAAACAGATTTTACTCCAAATATACCCCAAGCTCGTTCCTGCTAGCGAGAGTAAAGACAGATGCAGGGGAAAATCATTCACCAAAGAGAAGGGAAAAAGGACCAATTTTCAGCCAACACCTCCAGATAAAGGCAATCCCTGCATTGCCCTGCAAAAAATGCGCTGGAGTACCTTATCTGATCACTCATCAGCCTCTCTCTCTCTCACCCTCCCTGCCATAACCCCAACACACACCAACTTGGCAACAACCATGCGTCACCCCTGTACTCCCAAAAGCCGCAAGCCTTAAACTTTTGCACTCTATTTGCAAGCGCATACAAATGAATCTCCCTGAAGCGAACAGTACCTTAAAAACACACCATCACGGAGGGAGGGAGGGAGAGAGAGAGAGAGAGAGAGAGCGTGTGGGACTCAATCAGTAGGATAGGGCATGCATGCATAATTTGTGTGGCAAAGGATGAATCAGAGAGAATAAAGCTGCTTGCTGCCGTTTGCTGCCGCTAAAATTTTGTTTTGGAGTCTTGCTTCTTGTTCCTTCCATATAAAGTTTCTGTACATCATTCGAGGTAAAAACCAACTACAGCAAAATAGAGGACTAGAGAGGGAGGAGGGCATCGACACGGTTAATACCCAGCCCAAGCCCAAGAGACTAAAAACAATAATACAATCATTGTGTCCTTGTTCTCTAGTGCAAAAGAAAGGGACTTGTTTTCCATCTCTTATTTGCCATTTATGGCCTAATCAACCCACCATAAACTTAGCATCGTTGACATAGAGCTCAGCTTGGTATGAGGAATCAGTGAATCAATCAGATCAGTCTGAGAAAAAGTTAGCAGAGTTCTCCCCCCTCCCCTCCCCTCCCACCAAAAAAAGTCCTTTTCTTCACTATTCTTTCAGAGAGCGATTTCAGTCTGCAGAGTGGCGGGATTCAGCACCACCTCCTGCTGCTGCTGCTCAAGCTCGAGATCGACCTCCCACCTTGCCCTAGCAATGGCACCATCATGAACCGGCACATACTCCTGTCACATACAATACGAGAAAGCAATTTTAAGCAAACCTAGGAGAAGGCAAAAGGGTCGGCAATCAGACAAAAATCAGTTTACTTTCTTTTTCGAGAGACCAAAATTTTGTTTACCGCATATTGACTCGCAGAAACCCAAAACAAACCAAAGAAATGCCCACCCACCTCCAGCTTTTGGACGAGCTCCTTGGCGTTCGGCGCAGAGACGATGATGTGACGTTGAGATGGCTTGATGAAGCCGTCATCCACTGCCTTGTCGATGAATGTAAGGAGGTAGTTGTAGTACCCATCCACATTCAGCAACCCGACCTGCATGTTTGTCCTTGGGACTGAAGTTAGGTTTTCGAGCAAAAATGGACCAAAAGGACCCCAAAAACGAAACAACGTTTCTTCAAGGTTCGATCACTTACAGGCTTGTCGTGAATGCCGAGTTGAGCCCAAGTTATGACCTCCAATAACTCCTCCAGAGTCCCATAGCCACCTGAAGAAACAAACCTGAACAATCTCAGGACCTTGCGGGTCGAGACCCAACAACAACCTTTCTACCAGCAAAAAGACACCCATATGTGACATCTTTCTTCTCTTTCATTTTCTTCCACATGTAACAGGCGAGAGAGAGAGAGAGAGAGAGAGAGAGAGAAGGGCAGAGAGGGTTGTTTTTTTTTTTTTTTGGGTGGTGAACATAAGAAGGACCTGGTAGGGCAATGAAGCAATCAGAGTGGCGAGCCATTTCTGCTTTCCTCTGGTGCATGTCAGCCACTGGCCTCACCTCTCCCACAGTTTCACCTGTTATCTGTAAGCAAACGCATAAAACATAAAAACGAAGCCCAAAAGAAGAAGAGGGAAAAAAAAAATCACTGCCTCGTTCCATGATAGACCCAATGCTACATAGCGTCATTTCACTAGAAAAGAAAAATGCGGGGAAAAAAATATAAAAAGAGTTATCAAACACAAGAGCCATTCATTTCAAACCTCTTTGCACATGAGAGTTCTTGGGATTATCCTGCCCACACAACAATAAAGAGAAAAAAAAAGTTCAGAAATTTGATCAGAGCAACAATGGCAGAGAACTGTAAGCACGATAACATATGAGACCCATAAGAGGAATGCAGACAGAGCTGGTTATTGAATATGGAAAATGTACCCAAGAACGTTTCCCCCTCCGCGGTGAACTGCTTGAGAGACCAGGCCCATCAACCCAATGCTTCCCCCTCCATACACAAGGTCCAACCTTCTTGCTACCTTCGCATTTTGCATTTGGCCCACAAAAACATTCAAACACCAAAACAAAAACCAAAACCAAAGAAAAGATCCAAACCAAGGAAGAGGGGAAAAAAAAAAAAAAAAGAAGCGACAAAATAGACAGTCGCGTAAGTATAAAAATGCCAGCTTGTTGATTTACCAGCTCTTGGGCCAACTCAAGAGCAGCGTCTCTGTAACAGTTCCTCTTCCCAGTGCTGCTTCCACAGAACACGCATACCCTCTTGAATCTTGACTTGATGGCCTTTGCTCCACTCATGTCCATGCTCAAAGTTCGAATATTTTTTTCTCTCAGAAGCAGCTGAAGGCTCGTTTAAATCCGACCCAGAGACTATCAGACTCTATATAACTATATATATATATATAGAGAGAGAGAGAGAGAGAGAGAGAGAGAGATTCATGGAACAATGGACTCGACCAGAAGAATTATTTAATATTAATTCGACAGAGATATTTCATGGAAGCAAGAACAAAATGGGAAGGGGCAAGTGTGCCGTGATGAATGGATAGGGTAGAGCCAAGCCAAGTAAGACAAATTCCTTCAAACAAAAAGAGAAAAAAGAAAGACAAAAATTCTATGTGAGTGGGGTGGAGCGAGAGAGAGAGAGAGAGAGAGGGAATGAGGGTCCACGTGTCTAGTGAGAGTGCATGAATCATGAAAATTTTTGGCCTACAAATCACGAATACCATCCCAAATCTATTTTATCCATAAACAAACACAAACTTCCACTACAGTCCTAAATCTCTCTTATATTTATCCCCAATATTATCAACGTCACGAGATTATTATTACTTCGTACCATATGAGACTCGACAAATTTCATACGACTAAAGTTCCGTATTTTTCAGAGAATTAGATCGGCATTTTTGTGGTTGGTCTTGTGATTTTAATTTTAAGGTGGGGGAGCGTATGTAAATAATAGTGGAAATAAAAAATCATTTTTTTTGTTTTTTAGGGGATATAAAAAAAAAAAGGAAAGCGAGATAATAAAAAAAAAATTCCTCCTTTCGAGAAAAGATAGACAACGCCTACGCACCTAAGCCCGGTCTTGCCCTATGTATAAATCCTTGGCGTATTTAATGCGACGCAATCATAACGTGGTGGCTGAAAACACGTGCCGCCCTTTTCTCCCCCAATCTCTCTCTCTCTCTCTCTCTCTCTCTCTCTCTCTCTCTCTCTCGCATCAAATCAAATCATTTAACGAGTTCGCAACTCCGTTTTGGGTCCTGCGAAACGAGTGGTCTTCCGCTTACTAACGCAAACCCCCTCTCAAAAAAAAAAAAGAATCGATAAAAAAAACTTTGTATGTAAAATGGGTGATTGCTAAAAACCGACTTGATTTCTAATGGAGATCAACAAATAGATTGATTGAACAAAAATCACTCGGACTGGATTAGACAGGTCAATTCTCGGTAATTTTCGAGAGCATTGGTTTGCTTCTCGATTCTATAGAACTACAATCACTTAGCAGATGTGGTGAAAAAAAAAAATCGAATAGCACTTAGTTTTGAAAATTCCACTAATCGAATAGCTCTTCCTTTATCACTTGTCTCACTCTCTTCTCACCTTTTTTTTTTCCTCTCGACCTTCACCCAACTAGTCCCATCACACAAATTGAGATCATTTTTATTTTGATTCGCATATTTGATCTGTCAAGAGAATTGGTCATGTCTAATTTTTAAGTATTGTTTAATGATGAGCACTTTGGAAAGTTACATATTGCCCTCCGTCTCGACTTTTGCCATGGACGTATAATAATTACAAAGTTTGAAAAGTTTCGATTTGAACTTTGATTTTTTTTTCTTTTTCATTATGCGTAACAGTTAAGTATTGATAGTAGATTAAATCGTTTTTCTTGATCAAAATAAGCTATACTCTACGGTTAATGTGGTTAAGGAAATAGAGAATGATTTTGTGGTTAATGAATCTAATAAGGTTTGGTACATATTAGTTTGGTCTAGAAATTTGGCATAGTCCATTTTTAAGTCACATTTGTTGGCTATGCAAAAGGAGAAATTAGGGGCTGCAATAAAGATCAAAGTTTACTACGGTAATCCGTAACTTCCTAAAGTTCAGGGGAGTAATGTGTAATTTTAGAAAGTTCGGAGGCTGCAGCATGACGATGTCAAAGTTAAGGAAGATTTCGAGCAATTAAAAATTACTTATTAGTAAAATATCACGAGCCTAAAATAACTATCATATAAGTAAATGTTATTTGGAGAGTTTCACGTGCTAGTGCCATTATACTATTGGTGGAATAAGTTATTTTACACCGCTAATAAACCTAATAATAGCCCATTAGAAAAATTCTTCCTTTTTCTATGATATGTATTTAGCAAAACACAACAAGATTAGCACAATAAAAACTCTAACAGTTCATACTCGTTACAAGATTTGGCTGAGGTAATCATATGCTAAGATATATATTCATTAATAAAATTCATATCATAATCTACTATAGAATAAATGCACATACAAAAAAACAATAATTTACTCAATAATCAACCAACAAATTTGGCAAAAAAAAAATGGAAGAGCATTCAGTTTCGAAAAATCCAAAGCACCTTTCGACCCAAAAAAAAAATACATAACAAATATTATTTGGGCCCATTTTAACATCTTCTTTTGAACACGATACCTAAGGAATTTATGCTCTCTTTTTTACCCTCTTGCTAAAGGAAATTTATTATCTTTTACTAAGTATCGGATTGAACAAATTTTTCTAAGGCTTCGCTAATAATTGTTCCTCGAGCACCTGTAATGCAAATTGCACGATTGGACATGAATATATATATATAATTACACTGATTTTCGAATATATTATTGGAAAATCAATGTAATAATTACTAAATCTATTAAACAAAGGACCCTGACCATACCCTGCCGGCTCACAAAAACAGGATCGGCGAACTAACGGGTCAGGTGATGATGTTTGGGATTTGCGCCCGTGAGACCTCCTCGCGCTCCTGATGATTGGTTTTCTTCATGGTACTAAACAAAGTCGCGAGCCTCATCGATAAAGAAGCCCTGGAAAAAGAGGAGGAGGAGGAGGAGGAAACCTTTTGCTTGCGGGCAATGCATTCCCAATTCGCATTTCCCAACGTCGACCTGGCAAATTCCTAGAGGCTAAAGAAGCTCGGCTCCTCGACCGCACATTGCTTGGTGACTTTTGGCCCTGTTGCTTGCGGGCATTGCATTCCCGATTTGCATTCCCGAGGAGCTTTTAACTCCAAAACCCAACTAGTAATTAAGTTGGCAGACACTAAGGTCAGCTCCTTAATAATCGCATCGTAAGTTCTTCGACCTCGAAATTTAGAGCCTAAATAGAAGATCGCATACATATAAGGTAATATTATAATTGCGTATTCGAGCAAGGGGGTGTTGCATTCAACGCTCTCTCGGCATGTAAGGCCCCATCCTCCTAACATAATATTAGGTAACTTTCCTCATTTTTACCTTTAGATCAAAAAGCCCCCTCTATTGTATCGAATTCTCTAAGTTTGTGTAGGGGATTTAAGGGTGAGAGAGGGATGAAATGGGTGGTCTTCCCCATATAATAAGAGGGCAAGATCATCTATCATTATATTAGGTGATCCTCTTACAGGTAGGATCACTCTTATCCTTGGATCTCCTAACACAAAGTTAGGAAATTCAGATGTACAGCTCGATAAAGTTATATGCCAGATGGGTATTGTTCTTAATTTTTGCGAGAGCCGGTTGTCATCGATCCACCACGAGTAATAAGTTGGAAGGAGAAGCGTAAGGAGTCGAATTCCCGACTGGTGCTCCCATTTTGTTCTTTAGAATGTCTAACATAAAATCTCAAAACCTATAAGTTGAAGCAAGACTCCATGAAAGCGTATTATAACCACTGATTTACACAAAAAGGTGGGATTATGTCAAACAAAGTTTCTACATTCTCATGTTACAAGTTGAAACACGTCTAAATTTCGAATATCTTCCAGATAAGGATATGTATACATGTGAAATTACATGTAAAAATTCATGTTTCGAGAGTTTTGGGCGTTTAAGAACAGAGAAAAAATTTATAGTGTCGTGAACAAGAAGATTTTGATCTGTACACGCAGGAGCAAGACGGGGGTTTCTCTACTTCTGCGAAAGAAAAGATCTCCCTTCGCTGCTTTGACAGCCCCGGCGACGAGGTACGCATGAAAGACGAAGATGGCAAGTTGTGCTCTTTGATCCATCCCCGCAGGACGAAAGTGCTTTTCTACTTTAAAGAACTGCAATGATTCAGAGGGATTTATTTCGATAAAATTGGAGTAAAGTTGCATTTATGGGCGTTGTTCATGGGTGACCTCATCCTTGTAATCATTATTATCCTGATCTTCTTTTTCCTGAGTTACCAGGCTAGTTTGCTCCGTACAGGGCTCGAATTTTTGCTTTTTCCCGTTGGCCAAGGATAAAGAGAAGAAGGGGAAAACGAAATAAAATAAAATACGGTCATTTTTGCCTTTATTCTTTTTGGGTGATTTCGAATTATTGATATACTCGAAAACCGAAAACAAATTCCGATTACAAATGTAGCGGAAAATATGTCTAGAATTTATTGTACTATCGATCGAAAGACACATCACATAATGAACGTAGTTTGATAGCCACATATTTGATGCTCCCTTTGCAGCCTGAGAATTCAAAGAAATCCAGGGAGAGAGGCGAGAGAGAACCTCTGTTCTTGAGTGGAAGAAGCAGAGAGAACGGCATCGCCTCTATTATGCGTTACATTTTCTTCATATAATAACCACTCTCCTATATTGCCATTTATGAGCCCATATTGAGCTTGACCCATTTTGGCTGATCCTGGGCACATAGCCCATTGTGAGCGGCACATAATTCCATCATATCTAAATATTGTGGAGAACTGAATACGTATCGTATGTACGTTGCGAATCTAACATAAGTAAGAATGCATTCCCAATTCTACGAGGTTCGATGCTTCGGATTTTCGATTTTCGACCGGAGTAGAAATCACTATTTCTTTCTTGTAAGTTTTTGTAGGACTATGATGCCGCTTTTGGAGTGCGTATATGGGATTTTCCTATATTATTTCTCTCTTAACGCATCATATTTTAGATGAGCTTATAATAAAGTAATTAATAAAAATTCAGTTTCTAGATTAACTTACCTCTATCTCCTTAGGCTGCATTTGGTCGACCGGATAAAAACCAGGATAGGATATATTTTATCATATCATGTGTTTGGTAGCTGCATAGGATAGAATAAGGTGGGATATAGATAGGATATAGCCCGGATTAAAAAATCCGAGGGAGGGGGTGGGATAAGGTCGGATAGGATTTATCTTATCCGAAGTAGAAAACCCTACGGCTTTTTTCTTTTTTCTTTCTCCATTGTTCACCCATAAACGACTTCCACTCTTCCGTTTCCAAAGCATCAACGTCGAATCATTTTTCTCGAGAACTCTTTGATTCAAATCGCAATTTTACGAAATCGGCGAATTTTTGAAGGTAAATAATCATGTTTTATCTCTCTTTCTCTCTATCTTACGAAAAGCGACGAATTTTCGACGGATGTGAGGTTAGTTATGTGCTTGGCATCGTGGATTTGGCCTGGAGTTTCATAATCTTTTTACAAACGATTCTTGTTTCTATGAATTGAACTTAATGCATTCCGTTGTTTTTACCCATGGGTTGGCAATGGTACCTCCTGTTGATTGGCTTTTCTTCTTTTGGGGATTTGACTTTTCTATTATGATGTTTACAGAGTAAACATTGCCAACCCTTGCATTCGTATAAATTGAGGACATTCCTTAATGCCGTCCATTAGTTCGGATTCATTAGACTCTATAAATTTCATTAAAGCGTCCTTATAGCGTATTCATGCAATAAAGCATCCATTAATTCGTATTCATGTAGTCCAGACTTTTGCTGATGGAGTGTCATGTTTCATACTTTTATGAAAGTCTAATTACATCGTCTAATTATCAAAAAAATTTACGATTAAATTGTTATGATTGAAAAGTCCATGATTAAATTAACAAATTATAAAAAATTTTAAGATTGAATTGGTTTGATTAAAAATTTTACAACCAAATTGGCTTTCCTACAATAAATTTAGGACTTTTAGGACAATTCTTCTATAATTTGACTTACTCTCGATTATGATCTTTCCAATCTATTTTTAAAAAAATTGCAAAATGATGTCATTAACGTAGATAAACTTGTTCACCAACACGAAAAATCTATTAGAAATAACCAATTTAGCAAGTTAAAAAGTTCGTTAACGTGATTTTATATCGTTCCTAATTTTAACTTCGTTAACGTAATTTTATATCGTTCTTAAGTTAACTTCGACCAAGCGAATTTGGAGCTTTTTGTAAGTTAAAAAGTTCGTTAACGTGATTTTATATCGTTTCTAATTTAACTTTGCAGTAAATCAAACGACAGATTTGATAAAATATGAGGATATCCCACTTTAAATCCGTAGTCCACCAAACAGTAAATTGGATAGGATATAAGGATATTTGACTTTAAATCCGAAGGTCACCAAACATCGGATGTGATATGAAGAAATATGGGGATTTCTTATCCTATCCTATCCAGTTTAGAAATCCGAACGACCAAACGCAGCCTTATTGTGACCTGAAGGAAATCACATGCGTAGGAACTACAAAATTAGAAAGAAAATATGAGGAATGGTGACTATTAGCTCCAGTCTCATCAAGTTCTACATAATGATATTCCATAGCAAATCATGCTTATAGAGTCTCCTAAATGATAAGTTAAACAATAACTGCTATCAAATCAGAAATTAGAATACATATGTGATAAACCGATAAAGAAAATAACCACCAAATACCAATTTCGAGTGTGAAGAAAATTTATTATTTCCGTCAACCTCTTTCGATCAAACTTTTTCAAACTTCGCCAGTGTCTTTGATTCTAGGGGTACAGTAAAGAGATATGCAACTTGATTTTTGAATGGACAGCATCGTGTCTCTATCGACATCTCAAGGCTTATGTCGTGACAACAATAGTATTTAATATACGATTGCTTGAACTCAAATGGAAAACGAGACTTGTTTCTCAACGTCAACACAAACTTGTAACAACAAAAGACCATTGTTGGACACTAGTAATTGTGGTGGAAAATGTTAGGCATACTACGAGAAAACATAGCTGAAGCAATATTACCAATCACAACAAACCTTGAAGGATAGAATGAGCGGGTTTAAGCAAGCACCTTCTTGAGCATGATTTGTCATGATTCGATTTATGTTACTTAAAATATTGAACAATTCCAAAGCATTGGTCGGACTAGGCAAGATTCTCTAGGCCTAATCTTATATTCGATCCGCCCATCGATCGAATGTAGCATTAATATATGTCGACAACGCATCCTTTTTTTATTTACTAGTGGATCAAAAGAAAATTGTGGTGCCAAAGTGAAAAGTAGCCCCACATTCTTATATGCCATCAGCTCCATTTCTTGAGCATTGCACAAATTTTAGGGTGTGCGCAAGGGAATTGAAAATTGCCTAAACCGCTCAAAAGTGGACTGGAGCATACCAAAGCCTACGGTTCTCAAAGGAACTGGTCCGGCTCTCGAATCCAATTTATTGAAACCAATGGATACTAACATGGTTGCTGGTTACGCTTGTATAATTGCATATTCGGACCGGATAGGCAACATCTTCCTAGTTTTAAGTACAAAGCCTAGATCAGTATTCTCCCTAATCCAAAGTGTAAACTCATGGCTCCATTGTCTCTCTCATCTCAATTTCTCGCTTGACCTACCTTGTCTCTCTCGTCTCGGTTTCTCACTTGGCTTCCCTCGTCTCCCTCGGTCTCACTCTCTTTGTTTCTCAACTCACGGCACACGACACCGGCCGTTCCTCGCCTCCCTCTCTTGCTCTCGGTTACCTTAGTATTTGTTACATGCTTTACTTTGGATAAGCCAATAAGTGACATAGAGAGTGAAAACAGAGGAGGAAATGGCATCGGTTTGATTCGATCCAAAAAGAAAAAAAAAATTAGCATGGGTTTGACATTCATTGAACCTTCACCTATTTAGTTTCACTCACTGATTTCTACTTTTCCCCGGCCAATAGTAAGAGGCCTCTACCGATTTTCTTTGTTCGTCTATTTGCCCCTTCCTTTTTCCTCTGCTCAATGCCCGTATAAAATTCGCAACTATAGTGCAAGAGTAGGTAGTATAAAATGGGAGCGATTGTGTGAACTTAGCCCAAGAACTGGACCGGCTGGCGGTACCAATAGGCGGTTCCCGGTTCCAATTTTTTGAAACCGGTCCTTACAAAATGTTCTCCGATTTTAGGGTGGGAATCGCCCCCTAGGACGTACTTGCCCATAAAATTGTTGTTTAAAAATAGTAGGTTCGCTCATATCATGGTTGGGTTTTAAGAGCCAGAAGGAGTCGGGCCACGGGAAAAGAAGTTACGTTAATCAGATCCGCGGCGAAATCGGGAGTTGACTCGCAGCTGGAGCACGGCAGTGGCGCTGCAAACTCTTTCGGGCTTCTGGGCCTCTTTCAACGGCCCAAATTTTATAAATTTGGGACCAGCCCTAAATAGGCATTTGCTGTTATTATTTTTTGTAAAAGGGGAAAAAAAATCGATGACCCACGTTGTATAATTGAGATGTACACTTTGTTTGGAAAGGAAAAAAAATAAGTAGGTAAAGCAAAAAGAAGAAGAAGAAGAAGTGATTTTAATGCATATTATGCACATCTTATGCGATGTACAAACTCGTCATACATTACGATTTCATGATTTCATGCATTATGCTTAACTCCCAAAAAAAAATTGGAAGCTAAATGGTGTCTCTGCCCTTGTGTTTGACGCAAAATGAGATATTAAAGTGATGATGTTTTTAAAGACAGATGCGCCTCGCTTCTTTTTTCCCCCCCTAAATGAAGTTTTTGTAAAATCCAAAAACTTTCTCACCCTCACTTTCTACCTTTTGGAGAAAAAGAAAAAGAAAATCAAAGAAATTCTTTCTCTTCCTAGTGAGTTTGCTTGTTACTCGTCAGATAATTGTAGAGAGGGAGAGAGAGGTATACGGAGGCCTTGGCATCTGTTGACGGCTGTATTTCACGATCCAAACAACCATTTGACGACGATTCCGACGATTCACGTTGCTCTGCTTCTGAGGTAAAAATTTGAATCCGACGTCGCTTTTGCAAAGTAAATTCAAGCTCGAATCGGAAGGATGGAAGCGACACGTGCCGAATGGGACTGGACACGACGACCCTTCATCTTCTCGCTCCTCCCTTGTCCAATCAATCGTCGCACGACGGAGATGAAAAGTGAGGGGAAGGAATGAACAAGAACCTCTGTGACTTGGCTGAGGACGGGGGGGAGCTCTCAATGGATTCTCGGTCGTTAAGCATCCATCAGCTTCAACCCTTCCTCCCCGCATTTTGCAGCATCCAAAGCAAAAAGACGAAGGATCTCGTAAAGTTTTATAGGACTATCGTCAACTATCCTAAAAGTTTATGCCATTAGGTAAATGCGTGGATTAATAAATAGGAGCACGTTAAGATTTGAACTCGAGACTTCATACTCTGATATAATGTGAAGTTTTGTAGGACTATTACCAACTGTTCTATAAGTTTAAGTCGTTAGGCGAAGGTGTTGATTAACATCATCGATGTGTGTGCACGAGCACAGGCGCACATAGATGTACACTCTTCATAAGACAAACGAACTCAAACAGTGCAAACTTTAGGGTATGGACTCAGCATCCCAATCACGACTCATACAATCATGAGCCATTTCTCCTCCTCCTCCTCCTTCTCTCCATTGCAAAGTTTAGAAGTTGACGTCGCCCAAATTCCTCAAATCGAATTCGTTAATTAACAAGCTCGCTTGTTGATCTCATTTTGCCGGAAGGTTTATATTACATTAATGCTACGGTGGATTTTATTGGTGAGACAAAATTGTTAATGGCACCTAAGGCTCTATTCATTTCATAGAAAATATAATATTTCTGGAAAATATTTTTCGAAAAATCATTTTTCGGGAAAATAATAATATTTTCTAGTGTTCGTTTGTCAAAGATCGCCAGCTTGCCGGCAGAGATCGTGATATTTAAAGGTAAACAAAGAAGACTGAAAATGTTTTCCATTTTCAAAAAAGTGAAAAACATTTTCTCTATTTTTGAATGTGTTTTTTCCATTCGTGGAAATTTTTTTTCTTAACTATTTTATTTTCCGTGAAATGAATGCCATAAAATTTGGAAATTTTTTTTTCTAGAAGTTATTTTCCGTAAAACGAATGGAATCATTTCGCAGAAAATATAGTATATCTGAAAAATATTTTTTTGAAAATCATTTTTCTAGAAAATGATAATATTTTCCGGTGTTCGCTTGAAACTTAAAAATGGATCAAAAAATATTTTCCGCTGTTCAGCAATGGATGAAGAACAATCATGAGAAAGAAGAAGAAGACCTCACATCCGCGGGAGGAAAAAGAGAGAGATTGGAGGGGGGCTAGCTGGTGGGCCTCCTTTGCACAGCTAGAGAGAGAGAGAGAGAGAGAGAGAGAGTTCGGCTGGGGAGGGGAAAGAGAGGAGAGAGAAAAGAGAGGTTGTTACATTAGAAGTAGAACTGGAAAATGTTTTCCTTTCCTTCAAGAAAGAACAACATTTTCCACATTTTGAGAAGGATAACTTTTATCAATTGGAAAATATTTTCCTTAACAAATTATTTTCCGCCTCCCGAACACCACAATTTTCGGAAGAATATTTTTAGTCAAATGAACGGAGCCTAAGTGAATGGTTTTTAACCAACAATGGCACTAAAGTCGTCAATAAAAAGCCTTCTAACTAAATAATGTTAAGCGGCAATCACATTGTGAAAAGGGAAGCACTGGGGTTATTGTTTAGTGGGCAACCGAATTAGAAGAAGCCGTGGATAATTTAAAGAAACAAATCTAAATGAATTATATTCAAGCAATATGTGATTTATCAAGGATTGAACTGTAACTTTTAAAATAGTAAATATTGTTCTCCTGTCATATAGAAAAATTAGTGGAAATCGCTATAAAATAAGCAAAAAATTAAATAAATGGAAAAGTGGGAAAGCGAATAGCTAGTATATTCTCTCATATAGTAAACAATGGATAAAGGTTCATTGCTCTCCTCTTGATTGCAAAATAGTAAGAGGCCAATGTCGACATCGAATTCGAATTGGTACTCGTCAATATATGTACTTAAGATATCAAATGCTCAAATTTCTTTTTCTAATGCTGTAAAGGTGGATGGAATTCGCAATGAAAGCGACTTTGATTGATGAACCATTTGAACGAGCCGTGATTTTGTTACTAGTCTGAAAGCCAACACTTCAAAGTGTGGTTTCATCTTTGAGATTTAATAGATCTTACTAATGGCATTCTAAATTTCTCTTAGTAGCTAGTGATGCTATATTTTCTAGTTGTGATTATGTATGTCTGGCTACTTAATTTGGTGCAGATGTATGTTTCCTGACATTGTCTTTCCTTTTTAGTATACACAAGAGATTGTCCAAATCCATCCCCAAGATAAAAGGTCCCCCCAAGTCTATGACACACACTTCATTCTCTGACCACTTCATCTAATAAGTTCGATAGCATTATTCTCTTTGCTTTATCCACCAACTCTATTTATTCGGCTTCTTTCCTTATCCTTTTCCATCCAAAGCCTTTGACAGACCTTGGGTTGCAAACATGGCACGCATCTAATGCTCTAGAAGGCAAAGTAGTTCACCCTTTTGAATCTCTCATTACAGTATTTCAGACGATGATCAGACAAGCAAAAACCCTAAATCAATTTGAGAAACCTTGATCTCAGCTATGATATTAACTGTCGTGAGATAACACACCGAAGCTAACGAATCTTTCAGTTCAATGTCAAACACAATATAATGAAAATTACTAGATTCAACAGAAAATGATAAGAAAACTAGAGATTTGCTTGATTCGATCCAAACGTTGGTTCCTTTATCACAGGAAAAAATGATTCACAATTAAATTCATTATAAATTCGAAGAATTACAAAAGGTATAATTCATCAAGTCTTTTCAGTCCTGTATTACTCCCCAAAACAAACTCACAAAAAAGAACCCACTTAAACAACTTAAAGAGAGAAACTCTTAATCCTCCTTTTTTTGTGACACATGAAATCCTATACTCTTAAGTGTGTGACATGTACATTTACCCAAAATTCTTTTTGTGATACTTAAAACCATAAACTTGTATATCACGCAACACATTTGCCTCCAAATTTGAGGTAAATGTGTCACAAGAATATAGATTTAAGATAAATATATCGCTTAAATATATGTTTAAGATTTTTTGTGTCATAAAAAAGTTTATGATAAATGTATAACATTGATCATAGTTTAGATCTTTTTCCTTAATCCAAACTCCAAATTTGACAAGAACTTTGAGTCACAAATTCAACGGTTGGTATCTAATGTTGAATTATGTCTTGAGCTTTAGCCCAGAGATGTCATGCAATTCCAAGTCAAAATGGAGCATGTCTGACACCCATACCAAACCGTGTCCTCATGTTGAAGTCCGTTAGCTAGAAATCTTGGGTATTCATATTGATCTTCGCAGCAACTACATTTGTATTTTTCACTTTGAGTGGTCAAATTGGATTCCCATTTACTTGACGGAGTGATCTTTCATGAATAATAATTGGAGGCTAAACGTTGAGTGATTATTGTGTCTGATTTCAGGACATAGGTCTGGTTGATTGAATTATGTATAAAATTAACAAATAACCCTCCTTGAAACTAAAATGCAGCTGCATAGATGTTCCTAGGGGTGTGCATGGTCCGGGTTGGGCCGGTCCCATGCTCAACCTGAGGACCGACCCGTACAGTGTCGGTCCTCAATTTTTGGGACCGTGGACCGACCTGTCAAGCTTGGGACCGAAGACCGGTCTCAGGGTCAACCCGGGATCGTAAAATTTTCCGCACAAGTATTGTAAAATACCCGATATCAACTAAATGCAAAAAGCTTTAGATTTGTTGTTTTATGCAAGGAAAAAATTCACAATGCTGCCCATAAAGAAACTCACACACAAATTTTATAGCTCATGGGTTCCTTAAACACGTAGCACATGATATAGGAGACGTGGTTTAAAATTAAAGGTTGCTTTTGCTCTCTTTAGTAGGATGGATTTCGACATAAAGAGTAAAGACAATATCATAAAAATCAAATTCAAGAACGAGTTGACAGAGGGGTTAGGGATTCAATCTCTCCTATTTTTGACATTGTCTAAGTATAATGAGGTGTAAACTATTGCAATCTATCAAAAAAGCTTGTAACAAAAAACTCACGTGTACTGCCCATTGACAAAAAAAAAGTTTGATCTTAACAAAGACAGAATAGGACACATCATCTTGGCTACTGTCGCGACCTCCCCAAAAGTGCACCACCTAGGGTTCGGCTAATGGTTTGTTAAGTATGACTTAACTTGAGTTCTCCCAAACTCGGACCAATTCACGACTTTGGTTTCACTTTCTTTAAACATGCAAGATATTCAATTTGGAGCCGCCACTAACCTATTTATGGTGGGTTGGTTAGAAACCTATGTAAGGCATCGAGAGTCATGCCTTACTCTTACGAACCAGAGATCTAGGACTCGGGGACTTGGTTACGCTAAATTACTCTAACGCCCTTTCGGTACCTTTTCATTATTTTCAAAACTTCACAGGCAATTTGGATTCATTTTAATTCTACTCCTAACATGCAATTGTGACCACACGTATACTCAAATAAAAATTCAAGAATGGAATGAAATAATAAAACAAATCAAATCAAATAAAATCTAACCAAAATTGAATCAAATAAAATAAAATCAAATAAAATCAAATCACATCTAATCAAATCTAATCTAAAAAAAATCAAATCTAACAAAATCAAATAAAATCTAATCTAATAAAATACCAAATAAAATCTAATATAACAAAATCAAATAAAATCTAATCTAATAAAGTATCGAATAAAATCTAATCTAACAAAATCAAATCCAAATAAAATCTAATTTCTAATCTAACGAAATCAAATAAAATCTAATCTAATAAAATATCAAAGAATCTAATAAAATCTAACAAAATAAAATAAGATATGCATGAAAATCAACAAATCTAATGCAATATATGAAATGCAATTTTTTTGGAATTTTTATGATTTAATTAGCCTAATTATCCATAGCTAAATATTACCTAATCTAAATTAGGAAACCAAATATATCAACTCCTAATTTAAACTAAATCTTACTCAACCAAAGATAATGTCCTATAATGCAATCTAGCTAAAAAATATCCTAACAAAAAAATCTAATATGCAATCTAAACTAATTATGCCAATTTTACCTAATCGTGCAATTAATCTAAACATGCGATTATTAAAATAAGCGTGCCATTCTATGTCTAACATGCAATTTTCAATATAAACATGAATTTAATCTAAAGATGCAATTTTAAACCTAAAATGCAAGTAACCTAATTATGAAACTAATTTAATGCGCATGCAATGCAACAAAATTAATTCCAACATGCAAAATTAACTAAACATGCACAAAAAACAAATTAAGCAGAAAATAACAAATTAAGCACTCAAAAGTTGAATTCTTAAAAAAATTATTTTTTATATTTTTTTTAAAAAATAAACGAAAATAATAAAATAAAAGAAAAACGGGTCGGCCTAAGCCTCTCTTTGGTCCGGTCTCCACGCATAAAGAGCCAAACCTGCGTCCATCCTGGCCTAGTCCATTCACGGACCAATTTCTTCCTCGCGCCAATGCGCATCCAACCACCTGTAGCAAACCACCACGGACCGCTTCTCTTCGACAGTGACTCATCGCACAAATAAGCAGCAAATAATCACAAAGGGCAAGCTTGAATCAACACAAAAAACATGATACGCGGCAAAGGGCGGTTTGTTCGCGAGTTCAAACACAAATCATGGATCTAATATGCATCAAAGACAACCAAATTCAGTACAATCGATAAAAATAATATCATGGAGTTCTAAAATTGACCGAATCAGCCACGATTATTCTTGATCCTAAAAGCACAATGAGGACGAAACACGAAGAGCTTGCGGGGAAGGGAAAGTAAAATAAAACTTCCTCCACGACTCGGGGACCACGGCGAATGGGTGCGCTTGAGCGAACTCGAGCCAAACTCATGCCGAGAAGTCTCCCCACCATGATCCTCGGGACGCCAAAAAAGACGAAACTCTAACGAGCACTCACCGGCGAAATAAACAACGGATCGAATGGATGCTTCCACCGAAGAAGCCTTCCCCTTCCCCCTTTCTTTATTTTTTTCCTCACTGTCCCCACCCCTTTTTCACGCCTTTCTTTTCACTTTTTCCTCCCTTTCTTTCTCTCTCTCTCTCTCTCTCTCACTCCCTCCCTCCCTCTCTCTCTCTCTCTCTGGACGTCTAATTCTTTCTTTGCGTCCCCCTCTCTCCGAAAAATCCCCCCACGCAGAAGAAATCTCATTCACACTTAAAGGAAGTAACCGAATATTGCCCCTAAAATTTTATTTCCTCTTCTCTTTTTTTTCAAATATCTCCTCTTTTGAACATCAAAATCATGTTTCCTCTTTTGTTCATTTCCTTTTAACCAAATGTAATATATGCCCAAAATTCCTTGATATGCAAAATATCCTAATTAATTATATGCAGAAATAAAATAAAATTTTTATTTTAAAGAGGAGCAAAGTTGTGACGGGCGAGCGGTGGCCGAGAGGTGGCTGTCGGTCGAGCGGGCGAGCGATGGCCGTCGGTTGGGGCGGGCGGTGGCCGTTGGGTCGAGGTCGAGGCGACCGGTCAAGCAATGGCTGTTTGTCGAGGCGAGTGGTGGCCGTCGACAAAGGCCCATGGATTATTGGATTTGGGTTTTGGAAATAATGAATTAAGGGAGGTGGAAATGGAATGGACTTATAAAAATAATTAATATTAAATATATATAATGTCGGGTTGGTCCGGGTTGGACCAACTTGACCTCCTAGGATCGAGAACCGACCCGTACAGTACAGGGTTAGGAATTTAGACCGAGGACCGACCCGTTCGACTCAAAAACCCAATCAGGACCGGCCGGGTTGGGCCGGTCCAGGGTCGACCCTAGACCGTTGCTCACCCCTAGATCATGTTCCGATGCTTGTACTCTCAATCAAATTTAGCCAAGGGCACGAATGATAATCATCTTATTTCTATTTCAGAACTGATTTTTTTTTATAAATAGATTTGGAATGAGAACCAATTTGATAAGGCGATTTTATTTGGGTACATGTTTTTAATCAAGAAATAGGTATGCAATACAAATGAGAAGTAATTTCTTTTTATTTCTCCATTTCTAAGATAGAAATAGAAATAGTTCTCCCTCTTATTTTTTCACTCTCTTTTTGCACACCCTTTTACTCTCCTCCAATTTGTTGGCCACCGGCCTCTGCTACTCACGGTCATCCTAGGCCATTGTCGGCTGCAAACGCAATCGGCTGCCCCCACTAGCCGCTACTGCCACCACTTGCCACCTCCACCGCGGCCACGATTGGCCACCAGTTGCTGGCCATTGCTCGCCACCACCCATCGATGGCCACCACACCGCTGCCACCCCTCGCTAGTTATCGCCTGCCAATGTCGCCACCCCAGCCAGCCCTCACTAGCCACCACCACCACTGGCCACACCCTGCCAACCACCACCGGCCATCACCATCAGCTGCTAGTTGCCACCTCGTGCCACCGTCGAGCCTTGCCCCCTAAACCTTGGTAGTAACCACTACCCCTGGTCATCGCTTGTCGCCCGTTGGCAGCGAAAAAATTTATATCATTATCAAACATATTTTTTTATTCAGAAATTTCTTTGGAAAATAGAAATGAAAATATATATTTCTGATCAGAAATCTAATTCTAAAATGAAAAGGTTATCATCCGTGCAGTGCACATGATAATTCTACTTTCAACCAGATACCTACTGATTTTTAATCCTCGGACCTCGCTCTACGAATTTATTGTTACCTCAAATGTACCACGAGCCCCTATGTCTCTACTGTCTCGAAACAATTTTCAAAATCTCGCAAGTTTTCCCATAAGTTTACTTGTAATTAATGAGCAACCTCTATTTTCAGACGTCAGTGATTGGCAACAGAACCAAATTAATGCAGAAGAGAGCACATCACAGTTTGGGCAAGCTTGATGATATAAGAAAACCAACAGCCGTCATTGACATTTTGCCTTACAGACTGGAGCGAGTTTTTCTCAGATAACACGCTCGATGCCAGGTAAAAATGAAAGCAAAAAGGAATCATGAATATGTTTTCTTGACGACATTCTGATCCGAATAACAAGTATACCCGCCGGTGATCAAGCACCAGCATATAATGGAAAATGTCAGAACAGCATCTACTGAAAGGTCTCTTTGCGAGCCCTTTCCTAGTTCTCTCTCAAAAATCATCGTGTTGTTATGCCTGGTTGGTTAAGATCAATGGAAGCAGATCCGCTCAAAACATTTAAACACGAAATGAAAATGCTTCTGCACAATTTTCACCCAGTATTTACACAAAAGAAATAGTTACACTTGGACTGAGCTACGATGGTCCTCTCCCACCTCTTTGCCTCTTTTCTTCAAGCCCAGCTGCTTCATTTAACATGTCCACAGCATCCTTGGACATGTTCAGCTTGGCAAGGGCGACCGATTGCATGTAAAATGCTGTAGGCCATTCTGGAGATATCAACTGTGCTTGCATTGCATCTCGAAGGGCAGCATCTGGTTGATCACAAAAGAGGTAGCACAAACTTCGCCTCGCAAATACAGTTGGAGAGAACATTTTCCCCACATCTATGAACTGCATTACCGAGAAAAGGAAAGGACAAAATGAAATCAGCATGCCGAATTTAAGATCTATCTGGATCTCTCCATTCAGCAGAAATACAATAAAAATGTACTTTAAGAAATTGATAGGAGATATTATATCTAGCATAATGTTCTTTACTAAAAAATTCTGGGGAAAAGAGAAGGAATGGATAGTAACAAGGAAATGAGAAAAATCAAAGTTTAAAATGACTGAAGAAGCTAATCATTGCCTCTAGAGCAACCCATGAACAGCTGTACTTCATCTGTGTTCCCTGCAAACTTACTTTTTTCTCTTCGTTGATCTATTACCAGAGAGAAAAGAGCGAAGGTTCTCAACCAGGAGCTAACTAGGAACATAATCAATTATGTGTATAACAATTAACCAATGGACAAAATCTATACCAAATAGACTATGGCACAGCACGGAACAGACTAGCTGAACAAGAGACAATATTTAACATCCAAGTATTATATATCGACATTCAATCAATAGAAATCATGCCCGATTGAGATGAAAATTATAGTCAAAGCATCTCAATTTTCCATGTGATTACTTCAGAAGAAAATGTACTTTCTTTTCAATACAGATGTGTGGCGGAGTTCACCTGAGAGTAACAGTCAATGGCAGTCTTGAAATCTTTGTCACGGAAAGCATAGTCTCCACGCTTCCTTGCTTCCAGCATATCTTTCATCTGTTGGGTCCACTCTTGGAAGGACAACTGACCAAATACAGAATAACCATTAGAACATAACTCTAAGAAAGGTGAAAAAATTGCCTTTGCAGAAGTGAAGTACCTCATTGCTTCCTTCATCATCTCTATAGTGTGCGGTGACCAAGATCTCGTGGATTGCTGTGAGATCCATCCTTGAGCAGGCCTCTCCCATTCGTGAAAGATTGGCCTTTAGTGCTTGAGGTATATCCTCCTTATTGGAAATTCCAAGCATGACATGTGATGGAACCTGCAAATTTAGTATTTTAGTTCATGCCATGCGATTCATGAAACATTTTGCAACTCCAGGATTTGTCATTGAAAGGATTGAAATAGAGGAATATCCATCAGCACCAAAAGTGAAGGGCAAATCTATAAAGCTTAAATTAGCTTCAACATGGTCAAGTTGTCAAAGAACGTGGCTTCTTGTTGAATGTTTACTTTGAGTTTTCTTAGTAGCATACTAAGTAATTAGGTACGACCGTCATTCCACAGGCATGAATTCGATAAATCATTGCAATGAGGCTGAGGTATGACAGCAGCATTTACAGGGACGAATTCGCTAAATCATCACAATGAGGCCGGGCCAGTACATCAAAATGAAAATCAAGATTCTTCAGCATGAACTTAATAATGACAGGGCACTTCAATAAAACCAATTACTCAAGTTGCCTAATGCATTCTCTTTCACTACATGTATTTGAGCATACATGCCCCTTCTTGTCTAAACAATTTTGAAGAAACTTTTTGTATGGTGATCGGCATTAAATCACCCACGGGAAGCATTCAAGTAAGGATCTAATTGGGAAAAAGACTTGGAGAAGCTACAATTTAACATTTCCCTAATTGGAGGCATTATTCAAACAGCTAATTTAGCTTAATTACTCATACTTTTCAACTCAAAATGATAACAGCAGAAGGAACTATGTAGAAGAGATGCTCACATCTGATTTGGTTTGTAAAGGAACAAGTGTTGTAACAGTGTCCTTTATATTAGGCCGCTCTCTTGGTTCATGTTGCAAACACCGAGAGGCAAGATTAACCACCATTGTAGCTTCATCCATTGAAAACTTACCCTCCAAATGCGAATCCATCAATGGAATGTTGTTTTTCCCTCGTATCATGTCAAGAGCCTATGTGATGCAGATATACAAGAGTGACAAAGCAACTGAAATCATCAGTATCGGAGAGATCTTTTCTATTGATAAGTTGTCATAAAAAAACTAAAGTTATCGCATACACCATATATTGAGCTAAAATATATATAACAAAATGATTCGCTTAGCTAAGGCCCGTCTAGTTGGGTTAGTAACCCAATCCATTCGGTTTGCTTTCTAGCGACTCATAAACAAAGTGATAGCTCTTCTGCAGCAAAAGATAAATTTTGCTCCTTCGTCTAGGTTTTGGCTATTTACTAACCAGTGTGGCCTGACCTGGCACTCAAATTTAACTGTTTCTCTGGAAATCAAACTTAAAGGTCTCTCCATTGCATAGGATATTAGAAAGGATAATGGTCTGATTTAAACATAGTATAGAATACGTAAATTACTTGTCTGTATGGAATCGTAACTACAACACTAGCTGATCAAGAAAAAGAGTTATGTCACTTACATGACTAGGAGGGATGTGCTTCCCACTTAGCAAATCAAGAAGAATGGTGCCAAAGCTGTACATAACACTTTCAGGGGTGACCCTTCCTGTCATTTACACATAAAGGCAGACATGGCTAATAAGATTGAAGCACAAAAGGAAAGATGAACGAATCTTTCAAAGAAAAGACATTTTACTGCAGAGCAGTATCTTAATTTCTTATGATCTCACAAGTCTCTTAGTTTCAGGCTTTCCATACTCAATCTGCCAATTGGGACTAAGCAAAACAAAGACGGCGATTCTTATAAAGTTTCATATATCTCACTATTATGGTCCACATGTCTATGTTACCAGATACCGTCCTAACCACGATGCATCCTATCTAGGATTTATCTTCATAGTCTCATTAAAGATACAGCTAATGTTGTCATTTGATCAGCCTAGATGCCTCATGTAGACTCTCTATGTATAAATTCTAAATCGCTGCTACAAGGTTGAAAAAGAAAAGAAGCTCATCAAAGAAAAGAAGCTCATCAGATGTAAATTATTTGCACATATCTGATCACATTCTTGGAACATTCAAAACAAATTTATTGCTAGTGGTACTATGAGCGAACATTTACATTTAGACACCTAAGTTCTTCTGTTAAGAAACTCCTGAGTAATTTAACCCAACTCAGCTGCCAAGCTTTTAATAGTCTTGATGTTAAATGAAGTTTGAAGTTAACCTTCAATACCGATAATAATTTTTAATAGCCTAGACGCCTCGTGTAGACTCTACCTGTATAAATTCTAATCTGGTGCTACAAGCTTCAAAAAGAAAAGAAGTTCATCAAGCATTAGTTGAACATATCTGACTACATTTATTTCACATACAAACCAATTTTTTTGCTACAGGTAATATGGGCGAGTATTTACATTTTCACCGATTAGACACCTAAGTTGTTCTGTTAAGAAACTCCATAATCATTTAACCCATCTAACCTTCCGAGCTTCTAACAGTCTTGATGTTAAATAAAGTTTGAAGTTAACCTTCGACACAGATAAAAGGATTACAATCTGCATCTTCAAGCTAGAAGGTAAGAAAAAGGGAAAATGACACAAATGGTTCATAAACTATAACCCAATGTGCAATGTGGTCCCTAAACTTTTAATTTGTTCAATGTGGTCTTTGACGTTTCACCCTATACGAAATGTGATCCCTCAACATTTAATTTATTCAATGTGCTCTTGGACTATTACATGTTCAATTTAGTCCCCAAAAAAAAGTTAAACATTTCCACAGCTTAAGCAGAATCAAAAAGCTTGTCCATTGCCGGTTCAGCTTGAAATTTCCAAGAGCAAACAGTCTTCATCATCCCATTTTGAAAAGCCAACCTAACCTAAAAACCAATATATCTACGTTCTGACAAGATACTAAAATTCTTCAAATCATTAAGGAAATTACCAATACTGACAGACACTAGCCCCACTATTATGATAGTGAAGGAGTTTTTCTGCCCTAAATATCATAATTGATATTTTTTTCAGCTATTTGAGGAGATGCAGTCAGTATAGGGACCAATACGCAGAATGGTTAATAGAATAGAATGCTAATCTAGAGAGGAGAGACTGAAATAGAAAACCTTGTTATAGAGGCAACAACTTGAATTGTACTTTACATGCAAACCATAGTAACACTCTCAAGATATGCTGCGCATATTTCTGTCTTCTTAAATGTTACTGGCTCAGGGAAACAGATGCCAGTGCCACAAAATTAAAGGAAATGAAGTAGAAGAACAAGCTCAAAATGGTAGCTAAACACAACATCACAATATGTTGAGAAATGTTGCAGAATCGAATTCAATACTGAAGCAGGATTTATGTCAAATTAGAAGTCCAAAGGAACGAGCAAAAACTTTTGATTCCTTTATTAGAAGGAGACAGCTTACCATTCTTCATATACTCGGGAGGTGTATAGGCGAGATTTGTGCTGTAGCTTTTCCCATCTCGACTATTCTTCATCAAGCCAAAGCATGAAAGACGGGGATCACCATCCTGTTCAATCCATAGTTGCATTGACTAGCTTAGTAATGATTATGATGTAGTTAAGATCTAGACCACAGTATAACAAAAAAATTAGACAAAGGATCACCTCATCAAATAGAACCCTATAGGCATTGAGATCATGGTACAAGGGATGACCTTGACTACTGCAGTAATCTAAGGCTTCTGCGATGTAGAGAGCAACCCGCAGACGCATTGCCCATTCAATGGTTTGGTTTTCCCCTGTCAACAACATTCAAAATGGAGTACTCTAAATTACACAGAGATTCTTAAACGGCCATGTAGAAGAATATAGAAAAATCTCGGGGGAGGTGGTTCCTGTACTTCGGTGATGTGTATACTGCTTGAGCAAGTATGTCTTAGCTGGCCAATGGCCATGCTAAGTATAACTGATAATCCTACAAGAGTGTTATTAGAGTTCTGTTTCTAGCAAGATAAGAGAAAAATTCTACTTCTGCCTTTATGACAAACACAAACTATACAGCATGTGAATTTTCTAGCCAACCATTGTGAGGATCAAGCTTCATTGTTGGATGTGGCTATGATCTAGGCAATCCATGGAAATCTTGAGTTGAGTGCATTTTCATGTTGTCATTTCGCTTCAAGCTAATGGACTGATGTTCCAGTTTCAAGTAAAATTCCTTACACAGCTATTCCAGTGCAAAGGAAAAAAGGTGCCGAGAGCTAAATTAAACCAGACATTCCATGTTTTAGCCAATGATGTGGCATATAAAAAGCAATGTAACTGATTGCATTCTCTTTTAACCAACTTCACAAGTTAAGCTAAAACACATTAGAATCAGTGAAAACTACAGACAATGGATCTGATCATGTGTTCATCAATAGACACAGCGTAGCATAGAGACTCTAGAATTATTAAGAACGCAAAATACCAGCTTCATATATGTCTGAGATGCTGCACAGAAAAAGGAAGCTCTTAGAAGCTGCCCAATCTAGCTTTCGAGGGATGGGGCAGCTTAAACATCTAGTTGGCAAGGTAGAGCTTAAGGTCTATCAAATGTTAAACGGGAGTAGAAGTGAAATTACTGACTTACAATGAAACAAATGCTTTGCGAGAGTATCGTTTGGCATATACTCGGCAACCAGAAGCCTCTCATCGCCTTCACAGCAATATCCAATTAAGTTAGCTAATCTCCTATGCCTCAACTTCCCAACGCTCTGTGCTTCCTCCTAAAACAATACCATAAGCCCCATAATTTGCACTCACTTCAGTACCACCCAAGAAGAACTAAAACACAAACAATCGAACCCGAGTAACACCACCAACTTAAAATACAATTTATAAAGAAAGATCCAACATTGAGCTCCAAAATACTGCGTACCGCGAACGGCTTTGGGTCTGGCCACGCCAATTTTGTGAACTTCTTGACAGCGACCCGCGCGCCGCTCTTGAGGCGGCCCTTGTAGACGAGGTTCGGGGCCTTCTCGCCGCCCTCAGAGACGATGAAGTCGTGGCTGAAGCCGCCGGTGGCGGATTCCAGGTCCGAGAAGGAGAACTCGGAGAAGGGCAGGGTTCCGGCGGGCGCCAGTGAGGCCCCGCCGGCTCCTTGTTGCAGTTGGCGGTGGTGGGCGAAGTGGGTCTGCTGCTGAGCTGGGTGGTCATTTTCCGGGTGGGTCTCTCTGAGGAGGGATGATTCACAGCAACCCATGATTGTATTCTCCGTGCTTGTGAGCTAGAAAGCCGTGTCGCTAGAGAGATTGAGGACACTCATGAATGAAGAGAGAGAGAGAGAGAGAGAGAGAGAGAGGTTTTCTTGATTCTCTTGATGGGGGGATGCTGGATTCATTTTTCTGGTACGAGTGAACAGGTTTTTAACTGTTCACTTTCCACTTCTGTACCACTTTCCATTCTCTCTCCGCCCATTGGTTGAGATATTCTCTCTCTCACTCTCACTCTCTCTCTCTCTCTCTCTCTCTCTCTCACTGTGTTTGATTCATTGGAGACTCCTATGATTATTCATTGATCTCATTCATCTCTGCACTGTTATTATTACCCCATGAGTTTACCTGGTTGTCGTGAATGAATTGTGGACTATGAGCGGGTTTTGAATTTCTTATCAGCAAAAAGAGAGGTGGTCGGGGTCGGTGATGTCTTTTGGCCCTGCCTGACTAGAGACGTCGATTTGGATTGTAATCATTAGTATTGCCTGACCCGAAAATATGAAGTTAATAAGCTCGCCACTATGGTCTAGGCAAAACATCTCTTTGCATTAGGTATACTAAAGTTAGACAACGCAGCATGAATCATTTAGAATTAATTCGCAATGTAAATCGAACTCGTGACTTTGTAAAAGCATTTGAGCCATTTATGGTTAGATTAATCGTTCAAGTGGCCGAACAACATTAAATTATCAAGTAATAACTGCACTTTTAATTTTATTTTCATTTTTTTGGGGGAATAAAATAAAGGGGAAGACTTAATTTCTTTTATCAGATTATCAGGTGGGTGGCTGACAGGAGTTGACTGCGAACCGGACAATTTGGGTTTGACTCTTGGTGGAATTAATTGTGATCTAACTCAAAGTTCTTGTCTTGTTGCCTTGCCTTTGAAAGATATCGAGGGAGTTTTTTCGTGTCAATAATACAAAGATTCAACAAAGCAGACATCTTTTTGGCTTAAATAAAAGAAAGCAAACTTCAAAACTCCAAATTCCACCAAAAATTGTTTTGACGTACTGCAAAATTAAAAAAGAAGAAGAAGAAGATAGGGATATAGATTTTGTGGATGTATGTGATGCTTTTCTAATCTTTCTTCTGCTGGACGGTACGTCACCTGTCACCTCCCTATCATATTCCAACATTTAGCCACCATTTAGCCAACCAAAGTGATGGTGAGCGCTTTAAACAAAGCCAAGATTCTTAATTTGTCTAAACCTAATATTATTCTAAGAAGCACATAAGCATTCTCTCTCGGATGTTCACATGAATGGAGAAGAAAAATCATGGGAAATAAACCGATGGTCAATGCAGGGATACTCCTATTTTAGGCAGAGCGAGAGAGAGAGCCAACTAAAATGACGATGCTAGCTCTAAACTAGGCCAAGGTTCTTTTCATCACCCAAGTTTCACAAAATCCATTTATCAACTCCTCTCTAGTCGACTCGATTTGAATAAATATTTCCAAACCAAATATCAAATTACCACGTACGCATTCACACCCTTTTGCCATTGCTAGGTCTCTTGGATGTTCACATGATTGGAGAAGAAAAATCATGGAAAAAAGATAGATGTAGATGCGGAGATACTCCTATATTAGAGAGAGAAGGGCCGGGGGGGGGGGGGGGGGGTGGGAACCAAAGCAACATCAATGTTCTAAACTGGGCTAGGTTCTTCTCATGATAAAAGTTTCACAAAATCCATTTATCATCTCCTTTCAAGTCGACTCAATTTGAATAAATTTATCCTAACCCAATATCAAATTACCACATATGCATTCACACCTTTTGTTGTTGCTATGTTATCTTGGATGTTCACATGATTGGAGAAGAAAAATCATGGAAAAAATCTGGTGGTAGATGCAGAGATACTCCTATTTTAGGCAGAGAGAGAGAGAGAGAGAGAGAGAGAGAGAGAGAGAGAGAGAGAGAGAGAGAGAGAGAGCCAAAGCAATGATGATCGTTCTTAACTGGGAAGAGGTTCTTCTCGTCATGTGAGCTTCATGAATCCACTTATCAACTCCTCTCAAGTCAAACTCAATTTGAATAAAATTTTCCAAACCCAATATCAAATTACCACGTAACCCTTTTGTTGTTGCTAGGTTCTCTTAGATGTTCACGTGATTGGAGAAGGAAAATCATGGAAAAAACTAGTAGATGTAGAGATACTCCTATTTTTAGAGAGGGGGGGGGGGGGGGGGGAAGATAGAGAGAGAGAGAGCAACAATGATCGCTCTAAATTAGCCAAGGTTCTTTTCTTCACGCGAGTTTCACGAAATCCATTTATGAACTCCTTTCAAGCCAACTCGATTTGAATAAATTTGTCCAAACCCAATATCAAATTACCACGCATGCATTCACATCCTTTTGTTGATACTAGGTTCTCTTGAATGTTCACGTGATTGGAAAAGGATAATTATGAAAAAAAAAACTGGTGATAGATGTAGAGATACTCCTACTTTTAGAGAGAGAGCCAACCAAAGTGAAGATTATTGCTCTAAACTATGCAAAGGTTCTTCTTGTCACGCGAGTTTCACGAAATCCATTTATCAACTCCTCCCAAGTCTATTTGATTTGAATAAATTTGTCCAAAATCAATATCAAATTATCATGTACGCATTCACACATTTTTGCTTTTGCTAGGTTCTCTTGGATGTTCACATTATTTGAGAAGAAAAATCATGGACAAAAATTCGTGATAGATGCAAACATACTCCTATTTTAGGGGGAGAGGGAGGGAGGGGGAGGGGAGGGGACAACCTTTGCTTCATTTTCAGGCTGCATGTTGAATATTATATAGAGTGGATGGAATTCAATTGGAAGCATATATTCTCTGCCAACAAGTAGGGGTGGCCTATGTATTTTCTTGTTTGTAGCACACCTAGCATTACGCGCCACGTTTTGTCACCAGGAAATATTATAGTGGAGATAGAATTGAATTGATAGAGAAGTCGTCTCAATCATGTAGGGACGGCATAAATGAGCTTTTTGAATTGTGGTGACCAACTAAAACTTGAATAAAGAACCGACGTATATGTATGTTCACATATATGTAAGGACCGACGTATTGGTGGCGCAATAATAAAATCACATCTCAAGTCCATCATGTATAACTTATGCAATTGTAATGACATTGCCAAATATATATTTTGGTCTGTTTTGGTATTGAGTAACTGATTTGTATTATTTAAAAAAAAGTCTCAAATTTATCATAATTGTGTCAATTCAATCTAAACTTTTTCTTTCTGCCAAAAGCCATATCATCTAAAAATAAATTAAAAAATCACATTGAGTAATTTAAAAAAAAAATAATATTATAATTAAAATTTAATTATAAATACCACATCATGTTTTGGCTGGAATATATTGTTGTTGGCACTTAAGTGATCCAGTAGAAACTTTTGACATTGAAGTAAGCGTCGTACACAAGTTTTGGCACTTGTAGTGCTATTCTCCTAATATTATAACATCGACCAAATGACGTGAGATATATGTGATTCATGTTATAATGGTAGTTAATTATATTCCTAAATGGAATGTGTGTAACTTAAATGACATCTTTTGTTTGATCTTTAATATAACTAATGAAACTATTAATTATATTAAATCTACATGACCTCCAAGATTAATATGCATTATCCTAAGCATGAACTATGAATGCACCTAAATTTCAATGATGATAAAATGAGACTATTCTCTACCATTAGAAATGAGTTAATGTGATATAAATACAAAAGAAAAGGTAACTTCTATAAGTTCTAGGAGTTGGCTTTGTTTTGCCTCTTTGGATTTGCATCAAAACACAAATTTATGTCTTCACACAATCAAAGTTTTGCATTGTACATAAGATAATATTTGGCCCAACATGACATGAGAGCATGATATGATGGTGTTGCCAACTAGATGAATGAAGTGTTAGTATGAACTCGTGTTAAAAAAATAATTATAAAAAAGGGTATATATACACTAAAATTCTAAAATTTATCATAAAAATGAAATTAAGTCTTAAAACTTTTCAAAGTATAATCAAGTTTCAAAACTTATCAAATTAGTACAATCAAGTCCTTTCATAAATATCTTCAATTTAGCAAACGGAAAATACTAACATGACTTTTTTCAATCATTTTCTCCCTCTTGTTTGGCTTTTTTTTCTTCTTGTCCTAAATTTATTTAAATTATATAAAAAAATTAAAAGGCTAAACTTTTATTAATAAAAAGGGAAAAGACAAATAGGGGCATCTATGGTGGGGCCAATGTTACAAGTTTCCATCACTAGAGTTGGCAGATGTTATTGATAATAGGGGATGGTGATAAGCTTCAACATGATCGGGGCAAGCCTCACTGAAGGGTAGTGAGTTGGTCACCCTCGCCTTAGTTAATGCTAGCCTTTAGCTAGATTGGCAAATCTCGAGAGGTCGAGGGTGAGGCCTCGCCGGCCATCTCTTGTTTATAGCTCCTTCACCTAGGCTAGTGAGTTGGTTACCCTCGCCTAAGGTGATGCTAGCCTTCACCTAGGATCGGCAAATCTCATGAGGTTGGGGGTAAGGCCTCGTCGGCGCTCTCCTGTTTATAGCTCCTACATAAATAAGGAGTTGGGCAACCTTGTTGAGATATAGGCAAATCTAGCTCTCCAATCAACCCCTTTAAAATAAAAAGCCATATATGAGTCACCTTCCAACCAAGGTGCATAATTATGCATGCACAAATTACCCAAACACAAATGGAGTAGAAATTCAAACTGCTGATGATTTGAGACCTTTTTTCGAAAAGCACAAAAGTTCTCTTTAAGCCTCTAATGGCTCACAAGATCGCATTTCCATGACCATGAACAACAAAACCCATAAAGCCATTTTGTAGTATTTCTTACATGGCCTTCTCTTAACCACGCTTAATGAGTTTTATTGGTTTTCAATCTCCTTAAAATAATTGAAGTAGAACCTTTTTTAAGTTCGCTTGAATAGATAAAGACCAATCAGTTACTACAAGTTATTAATGAAAATTGAATTTTGTAGGATAAAAAATTATAGTTATCTATACTTGCAATAATTGATCGGCATTTATGTAATTTAGGATGGATGCAAGTTTATTACTATTTATAATTTCAAGTTATTAATGAACAATGAGTTTTGTAGGATAAAAAATTATAATTATTTGTCCTTGCAATAACTTGCAATAATTGATTCACATTTAAGTAATTTAGGCAGGAAGCAAGTTTATTACCGTATATAACTGCAATAATTAATTAGTGTTTGGTTTTTATACAACTCATGCAGCATATTGTAATTTACACCATTATATTAATTAAAGAGGACCCCTTACTTTTTCAGGATCTCAATGTTTTTCTTGTCAAAATGTCGTCAATTACTAATTTCAAAAATGTTGAATCTACATGTAAATGAATAAGTCAATAATTCTATAACCTATCTCACATGTTTTGGAAAATTATCATGAAAGTTATAAACCTATTATAATTGTGTCAATTTAATTCCGAACCTTTCGATTTTGCCAATTTACTCCTAAATATTTTAAAATTTTATTAATATATTCTTTACAATCAATTATGGTTGAAAATTGCTAATATAGACTACTGAAGCTAACGTTAACAATTTTTATAATTTAAAAAAATATATGTTGAATTTTCTATTTATTATGTTTTTCCTTTTCTTTTTCTTTCTTTCTTCATGTTTTTTCCTTCTAAGCTTGTGATGAGGACTGGTCAACCCTCGCTAATCACTATGAGAGTGGCCGTGAAGCCCTCATCGACCATAAGCGGGGATTCTCGCCGGAGCTGATCCACTCGCCATCGATCCTCGCCGTTTCACCCATGAGCTTGGTCAGCCTCTCATAGAACAAGGGCCGTGGTCGAAGCTTCCTCGAAGGTTCGTCGGAAGTTCACCGGAGCTGTTGTCGTAGTTCTCTGAAGTCGGGCCATCCTCCCGTTGATGCCGCTTAGGTTGCACAGACCAACAAGTGAGTTGACATCTTAACCTTGGATTAGCACTGTTTACCATTTTAGTAGACTTTGCAGCTTAATTATGCTATTTGATGGATAAATAGTAGGTAGGGCTGGATAGGGCCAAGTACATTATGTTAATATGTGGGATGCAACTTGGATAGAATGGGTGGCTAAAAGGCCCCGATTGACCAAACAGGTTGATAGTGCCTCGTGGGGTGTCAACTGGTGGCTTGTGAATCACTTGGTGATCGTTTGGTTGACCAATGTGGTCAATGGCACTGGTTCACCACTAAGAATTGCGGCATATCAGAGGTGTAACTAGGGTATCATACGGGTTATTGATTGTCTTATTTTATTGTCTCATGAATGAATAATGAGACATGTAGCATGATAGTACGGCTTTGTGCCGAGTCTTGATCGTAGATGACTACTAGATGGCAGCTTATCGCGATAGTCGAGCTGGAGGCGAGTATAGGTTATACGGCTTAGGGTCGAGTCTCCATCATGGACCAATGGACTACTAAGCAATAGCTCATACAAGTAGACAAGGTGTACGCATGTGCCTATACCAAGTGGTCATTCACGCTTGAGAGTTAACCAATGTAAATGGTCGACTGTTGATATGGATTAGAACTAAGCCACGTGAGGGGTTGGTTAAGTCTCGATCGTGGATCGATTGACTACCACGGAAGAACTCGCAGAGATAGTCGAGCTGGATGTGTGCAATATACCGTGAGGTCAGTCATGATAACAATTTCTCTCCTACATCCTTAAGTGCCGCTTGACATTTAGCACAATTGGAAAAGTTAAGGTACCCAATTTGAGTAATGACCGGTGAGGGTTGACCAATCCTCATTGTAGGTTTAGAAGGGAAAAGAAAAAGATGAAGAAAAAAAGAAAAAGAGATGTCACATTATTCATTCATGAGACAATAAAATAAGACTATCCATAAAACGTTTGATAATCTAGTTACACCTCAGATACGACGCAATTCTTAGGGGTGAACTAGTGTTGTTGACCACACCGGTCAACCAAATGATCACCAAGTGATCCATAAGCCACCAGTCAACGCCCCATGAGGCACTATCGACCTGCTTGGTTAATCGGGCCCTTTTAGCCACCCGATTTATCCAAGTTGCATATTATTATAATGTACTTGGCCCTATCTAGCCTAACTGCTATTTATCCATCAAATAGCTTAATTAAGCTCTAAATTCTACTAAAACGGTGAACAGTCCTAATCCAGGACTAGGATGTCAACTCACTTGTAGGTCTATGTAACCTAAGTGGTGTCGACGATGGTGACTCGTGATGATCCCTCAGCTTTGCGAAACTCGCGCAACGAGAGCATGAATGGGCTTATGTGGCTTGGTAAATCTTGGCTCGACCCCACGGGAGGATGGCCCGACTTTGGGGAACTACAGCAACAGCTCCGATGAACTTCCACCAAGCCTTCGTTGAAGCTCTGGTAAGGCTTTTGGCGACGGCCCTTGGCCATGAGAGACAAACCAAGCTCGTGGGTAAAATGGCGGGAATTAGTGGTGAGCGGATTAGCTCCGGTGAGAACCCTCGCTTATGGTTGATGAGGGCTTCATGGCCACTCTCGCAGTGATTGGCAAGGGTCTACCAGTCCTCACCACAAGCTTAGAAGGAGAAAAAAGGTGAAGAAAGAAAGAAAAATAAAAAAGAAAAAACATAATAAATAATAAAAAAATTCAGCATATTTTTTTAAAATTATAAAACCTGTCAACGTTAGCTTCAGTAGTCTATATTAACAATTTTCAACCACAATTGATCGGAAAGACTATATTAATAAACTGTCAAAACATTTAGGAGTAAATTAAAAAAAATTAAGGTTTATAATTAAATTGACACAATTGTAATGAGTTTATGACTTTCATGATAATTTTCCCAAAACATGTGAGATAGGTTATAGAATTATCGACTTATTCATTTACATGTAGATTAAACATTTCTTAAATTAATAATTAATGACATTTTTGAAAGAAAAATATCGAGATCCCGAAAAAGTAAGGAGTCCTCTTTACTTAATAGAATGGTGTAAACTATAATAAGTTAATATGATGCATGGGTTGCATAAATGCCAAACACCAATCAATTATTACAATTATATATAGTAATAAACTTGCATCCTGCCTAAATTACATAAATGCGGATCAATTATTGCAAGTATAGATAATTATAATTTTTATCCTAAAAAATTCATTGTTCATTAATTACTTGCAATTACATATAGTAATAATCTTGTATCCTGCCTAATTACTTAAATGCCGATCGATTATTGCAAGTATAGATAGTAATAATTTTTTATCCTACAAAATTCATTGTTCATTAATTACTTGCAATAATTGATTGGTCTTTATTTATTCAAGTGAACTAAAAAACTTCTTTCTGGGTTTTGTTGTTTGTGGTTATGGAAATGTGATCTTGTGAGCCATTAGAGGCTTAAAGAGAACTTTTTTGCTTTGTGAAATGAGGTCTCAAATCATCAACAATTTGAATTTCTACTCCCATCCGTGTTTAGGTAATTTGTGCATGCATATTTGTGCACGTTGGTTGGAAGGTGACTCATATATGGTTTCTTATTAAAAAAAGGTTGATTGGAGAGCTAGATTTGCCTATATCTCAAAAAGGTTGCTCAACTCCTAATTTATGTAGGAGCTATAAACAGGAGATGGCCGACGAGGCCTCACCCCTAGCCTCGCGATATTTGCCATGGGAACTATAAACAAGAGAGTGTTGGCGAGGCATATTTGCCGATCTAGGTGAAGGCCAGCATTAACTAAGGCGAGAGTGACCAACTCACTAGCCTTCGATGAGGCTTGCCCTGATCTAGGTGAAGCTGGCCACCATCCCTTATTGTCAATAACCTCTGCCAACTCTAATTATGAGCACTTGTAACAGCGGCCGCACTAGAGATGCCCTTACATTTTTTTTCCTTTTTATAAATAAAACTTTAGCCTTTTAAAGTTTTTTATTTAATTTAAATAAATTTAGGAAAAGAAAAAAAGGCCAAACAAGAGGGAGAAAATGATTGAAAAAAGTCATGTTAGCATTTTCCATTTGCCAAATTCATGATATATATGAAAGGACTTGATTGTACTAATTTGATAAGTTTTAAAACTTGATTGTACTAATTTGATAAGTTTTGAAATTTGATTATACTTTGGAAAGTTTTAAGACTCAATTGCATTTTTACGAAAAATTTTAGAATTTTAGTATATTTTTCCTTTTACATAATTCGTTCTTTTAACACATGTTCATATTAACACTTCATTCATCTAGTTGGCAACACCATCAGATCATGATCTCATGTCATGTTGGGCCATAGATTGACATCTTATGTACAATGTAAAACTTTGATTATGTGAAGACATAAATTCATATTTTGATGCAAATCCAAAGAGGCAAAACAAAGCCAACTCCTAGATTAACAAATTTCAAATGGTAGAGAACAGACTTATTTTATCACCATTGAAATTTAGGTGCATTCATAGTTCATGCTTAGGATAATGCATATTAATCTTGGAGGTCATGTATATTTAATATAATTAATAGTTTTCATTAGTTATATTAATGATCAAACAAAAAATGTCATTTAAGCCACACATATTCAATTTAGGAATATAATTAATTACCTTTATAACATGAATTACATATATCTCATGTCATTTGGTCAACGTTATAATATCAGGAGAGTGACATTACAAGTGTCAGAACTTGTGTAAGGCGCTTACTTCAATATCAAAAGTTTCTACCGGATCACTTAAGTGCCAACAACAAGATATTCCAGCCAAAATATGACGTGGCATTTATAATTAAATTTTGATTTGAATATTGTATTTTTTAAAAATTACTCAATGTGACTTTTAAATTTATTTTTTATATGATATGGCTTTCAAATTTATTAAAATTAAATTAAAGCTTAGTTAATTTTTTTAAGGGTCAAAGGGGAAGGTAGTAAGCCTTGACAATCGGCAAGGGCCCCCATAAGCTCTAGCCTAGTTGCAACCCTCCCCTAGATCGGGAAAGGGTCGCTGGCCGATGGTTGGGGGTCGGCGCCGCCCACCATACATGTAGAGGGTCACCATTGGTAGGGAAGCTCAGTGACCTAATCTAGCTAGTAGAGACTCTCAAGCGATAATAGAGCGACTTGGAGACAAGGAAGAAGGTGGAGGCCTTAGAGAAGTTGAAGCACGTGGTGTGGGATTTGCATGATGCAATGAAGGGGGAGGAAGAGGTGGACAACAAGGAGAAGAGGAGGAAGAGTGCTTGCAATGTGAGGTTGCTTGAGAAGGAGAACTTGTGGGCGAGGACGACGCTTGTGATGCTAGGAGCAATCCTGCCATTGATGGGAATGCTTGATTCTTCGGATATGGATTTGCAGATTGCTTCCCTCTATGCTTTTCTTAACCTTGGCATTGCCAATGACATGTGATTTTTTGGGATTTTTGGTATGGTTAGATTGTTCTTATATGATTCCTACGTTTAATTGGTATTGACAAGTTGTTCAGCCTTTAATAGGGCAGAAATCAATCGTCTTCTTCACCTCTCGCGTGCATAACTATATATATATTTTTATGATGAGCTTGTATCCTTCTTCTTCTTTCCTTCCCAAGAATTGTTATGCTTGTTTTTTTTTTTTGTGCTTGTAGTTTGTTAGAGGAAACTCTGTTATTATTTTGAAGATGACAAAACTTGGCCAAAATCTGAAGTGGCCAGACTCAGACAAAGTCTAGAGTAGTTAGAATTATGTTCTTGTTAAGTCTGATGGTGATTGGACTCTATTGATCTAATCTTATTCCCATGAAGATCTGAAGCGAATTTTATGGATGAGATAATATTCTCATCATAATTGATATATGTGGATCTTTGATAACTTATTGATTGATTTGTTACGATCAATATATTTATGAAACCAATCAATTAATATAGAAGAAGAACAATTCGAGCAAGTATTCTCTTATGGAAACTGAAGATGCTGTTTTGTATGGGTGACCATGATTAACGGATTCTCTATATGTTCTATCTATGGATCGAGATCTCTTAGAGCATTCTGTCTAATGGTTTGATTGGAAGAATTCCTTTGGAAAGTGCAAACGGTCAAAAGGCATGAGGGAGTTTTTAAGGAGACATCTTTAGTCGTGTAGTAGTACATGTATGATAGCAATTCCTAAAGTCTGAATCTGTTTAGAGCATTCATTGTACTCAAAAGAGTATGGCACACGAGCTTCAAGAGTGTGAAGTTGAGAGCTTGAGATTGTAACTGTTTTGATTTATAGTGGACTCCAGCCAATAGGCTGTCATCGTAAGAGAATAGACATAGGCTTGATCTTAGCTGAACCACTATACATCTTGTGCTCAATCTTCTCTTTACTCTCTTACTCCGTTCCTTATTTTAAACACGATTCAAGTACCGAAAGCTTAACTATTTACTTGTTCCACATTTAGCTTTCTAGTATATCTACCGCATTGTTTATTTCAATTGGTATTAGAGCCAGGTTGCTTTTTATTGAAGTCTTTTTACTACTGAGCATAATGATCCATGGCCAGTGTTGTTGCTATAGGTGTATTGGAAGGACAGAGTTACATAAGACCTCTTTATTTCGATGGAAAAGACTATAGTGTTTGGAAAAATAAAATGAAAGCCTTCTTACGATCAAAAGATTCTCTAGAATGGGAAGTGATTCAGCAAGGCATAACTTCAAGAGCCGCCACTAACTTTGAAGAAGCTAGAGTGACACCACATGCTAAAATTACCAAGAGACAACATACTGATGCCAAGGCTATTCATTCTTTATAATGTGCTTTATCTTTTACTGAGTATAATTGAATATCTTCTTGTGGAACAACAAAAGAAATTTAGGACAGACTCAATGTTACTTTTGAAGGAACTGATCGAGTTAAAAAAACTAGGATGAATATTTTACTTGGGCAATATAAATCTTTCAAGATGAAACATGGTGAATCAATTGCTGACATGTTTAGCAAATTCACAGAGATTGTTAATGGATTAGCTTATCAAGGCCAACCAATTACTGAGCCAATGAAAGTCAACATACTATTGTGAGGGTTATCACAAGAGTGAAATCACATCAAGATCTCCATCAGAGAGACATAAAGAGTTTAGCCTTTATCTATAGATGAACTCATTGTAACACTTCAATCTTATGAAATGGAAAGAACCCAAAGGTAAGAAGTCAATGCTAATCTAGCGTTATATTTGATGATGCAGGGACAGATAACTATCTTGATGAGGAAGCTATGGCTATTTTTATCAAGAGATTCAAAACGTTCAACAGAAATGAGAGAAAATCAAATTGGAAAAATTCAAATTCTCAGAACTGTCGGAAGAGACAAGCTGAAGACAAGAATATTTATAGTGATATAACTTGCTATAATTGTCAAAAGAAAGGACATATCAAGCCAGATTATCATTTGCTCAGAGAAAAGAATGGTAGATATGAGAAGAACAAGAAGACAGAAACATGGGGTGACACTGAATGCGAAAATAGTGATGATGAATATGCAAACATTTGTTTGATGTCACACTCAGACTCTTCAAATGAAGATGAAGATCAAGATTAGAATAATCAAGTTAGTAGCTTCAAAATTCTTGGTAGAGTTACTAAGTATATAGATGGCTTATGTTCCAAGATGCACTCTACTCTTAAGATAGTTTCTGAGCTTAAGAAAGAGAACTTGAGACTTAAATAGCAGGAAGGTTTCATGAAAGAAAGATTTGATAGTTTGAACAATAATATTTTGATTTCAAAAGAAAAATATGATTTTCTTGGAAATAAAAATGTCTATTTAAAAGCTGAAGTCTCTTATTTCAAAGAAATTCTCTCTTGATTAAGAAAAATTGGAGAAATTCTTTCTGTTCAGAAATCTTATTTCAAAAAGGAAGGTCTGGGTATAATTCTTGAGACTGTTTCTTTAATTGATTTTTCAAAAGTCAATGAGAGACTTACAAAAATTCATCCTAAAAGGGTGTATGTAAATCATTTTTAGAAAATGTTTGTAAAACCTGTTAAGAGAAACTCTTAAGTGCTTTGTTTGTAATATTTCAGAACATCTAGAGAGATTGTTCAAAAGCTTGGAAGCTAGTGAATAAACGATGGGATAAATCTCTATTCTTTACTAACGTAAAAGGACCCAAATGGATCTAGGTACCTAAAAAGAAATAAGCTCTCTTACTTGTAGGTTATAAACAAAACAAAGTGTTGGATAGTGATTATTCAAGACATATAACTGAATATTCAAGTTGTTTTAAATGTTTGGAAAGTATAGATGGTGGAAAAGTATCATTTGGAGAAAGTAGCAAAGAGAAGATTGTTGGGCTTGGAACTGTGAAGACTGGAAATCTCTACATCAACAATGTTTCTTTGGTTGGGGGATTGAGTCGCAACTTACTTAGTATCAGTCAATTTTGTGATACTATTTACAAAATTCACTTTCAGGAAAGCGTTTATTATTGAACAAGCAAAGATGGATTTTAGACTTTCACTGGACGTCAACATGGTGATACCTATCTTTTGAATGTTGATAAATCAAAGTGTCTTCTCTCTATTCAAGAAGAAGCAACTCTATGGCATCAAAGGCTTGATCATGCTAATATGAAGTAGATTGCCAAAATTTCCTCTAAACAACTTGTTCGATGACTTCCTAAGTTGTCTTTTCAGAAGTCAAAAGACTGTAATCCTTATGTTCTTGGTAAACAAATCAAGAGTTCATTCAAGCCAATAAATCAGGTTTCTACTGCTCGTGTTATTCAACTTTTTCATATGGATCTCTTTGGGCCTAATCGTATACCGAGTATTGGTGGCAAGAAATATTGTTTAGTTATCGTTGATGACTTTTCTCAATTTACTTGGGTGTTATTCTTGGTATATATATATATATATATATATATATATATGATACTTTCTCTTGCTTCTCAAAGTTTGCTAAGAAAGTTCAAAATAAGAAAAGGTATGTCATTTTCAATATACATTCTGATCATGGATGAGAGTTTGAAAATCAAGAGTCTACAAAGTTTTGTGATGATTTTGGAATTCAACATTTGTTTTCTTCTTTATATACTTCGCAGCAAAATGGAGTTGTTGAAAGGAAAAATAGGTCATTGCAGGAAATGGCCAGAACATTACTATGTGTACCTCCAAATTCTAGATAGAAACAATTTAAATTGTGTGCTATATTATTAACATGGTGTTTCTAAGACCTATTTTGGAGAAGACTCTTTATGAGATTTTAAAGATAAGAAAAAGATTATTTTTTATTTTCACATGTTTGACTACAAATGCTTCACTCTTAAGAATCCACATGATCAAATTGGAAAATTTGATGAAAGATCAGATGAAGGAATTTTTCTAGGATATTCTTCAACTAACAAAATCGACAGAGTTTACAACAAAAGAACATTGACAATGGAAGAATCATTGCATGTGAAATTTCAAGAGACTGAGCAAAGTCTAACAAATCAAAAATCAAGTGAAGATCTAGACATGCTCTTAGATTCTATAAAGTCCAATTCGCCTATAGAAACCCATACTTCAGTTGAGCATATTCAACCTGGGAGAATTTTGACACGAGGAATCAGAGGAATTGGAAGCATAAGTCTAGTCATCCATTAGAAAACATTATTGGTAGCCTTGAAGATGGGTTGCATACTAGATCCAAAGTACCAGTCCCAATTATTCCAGAAGAACCTGAAGAATCAGGTGTTATAGCTTTTATATTTGATATTGAGCCTAAGAAGGTCGATGAGGCCCTAACAGATGATAGCTTAATTAAAGCAATGCAAGATAAGTTAAGACAATTTGCTATTAATGATGTCTGGGAATTAGTGCCCAAACCCAAATCAAAGTCTATCATCGGAACTACATGGGTTTTCAGGAACAAATTGGATGAAAAGGGGTTAATTGTCAAGAACAAAGTACAGCTAGTAGCTAAAGGCTACACACAGGAGGAAGGGATTGATTATGATAAGACTTATGCTCTCGTTACACGGTTAGAAGCCATAAGATTATTACTAGCTTTTACGTGTTTTCATAATTTCAAGTTATGTCAAATGGATGTAAAAAGTACTTTCTTTAATGGATTCATCCAAGAAGAAGTCTATGTGATCAACCACTTGGTTTTGAAGATCTGAATAACCCACATCATGTTTACAAATTAAAGAAGACTTTATATGGTCTGAAGTAAACTCCTCATGCTTGGTATGAAATGTTAAGTACTTTCTTGATTCAAAGTGGTTTTGAAAAGGGTAAAGTTGATACTACCTTGTTTATCAAGAAGATATGTAAGGATTTCTTGCTTGTTCAAATCTATGTTGATGATATTATTTTTGGCTCACCGAATGAAATTCTTTGTAAGAATTTTGCTAGAGACCTGCAGAATGAGTTTGAAATGAGCATGATATAAGAATTAACATTCTTTCTTGGACTACAAATGAAGCAATCTTCTGAAGGCATATTAATTCACCAAGAAAAATATGCAAATAATCTAGTAAAGAAGTTTGGGATGGAGAATTGCAAAAAAGTAAAATCTCCAATGGCAACTACTTCCAAACTTGATAAGGACACAAATGAGAAGCAAGAGGATCATAAGCTTTACATGAGAATGATTAGTTCCCTTCTATATTTTATAACTTCTAGACCTTATATTTTATTCAGTGTGTACATGTGTGCAAGATTTCAATCTAATGCCAGGAATCATATCTAACAACTGTTAAATGTATCATCAAGTACATCTCAACTACCGTGAAATTTGGTCTTTGGTATTCAAAAGGAAGCAACTTCATTCTTTTTGGTTACTCTGATGCTGATCTAGTTGGATGTCGAGTTAACACAAAAAGCACCACTGAAAATTGTCAGCTTTTAGGAAATATGTCAGTTTCCTGGTTATCAAGGAGACAGCACACTGTCACCATGTCAACAATAGAATCTGAACATGTAGCTCTTGGAAGTTGTTCACAAATTCTTTGGATGTGTCAACAGTTGCAAGACTTTGGCATTAGAAAATATTATGTTGAGATTCGTTGTGATAGTACAAGTGTTATGGATCTTATGAAGAATCCAATTTTTCATTTGAAGACTAAACATATTAAGATTCGACATCACTTTATCATGTATCATTTTCAGAAGAAGGATGTTATGATTACTTTTGTTAATTAACAGAATCAGCTTGCTGACATTTTTACCAAGTCTGGATAAATGTTCGTTTGAGTTCATCAGAAGCAAGTTGAATATTCTTTCTTCTTAATTCAAGACCTTTTGTCTTCCCATACTTTACTAAGTCTCAAACTCAGCATGCTTCAGCTTCTACAAAGTCTTAGATTTTATCATCACAGGTTTTGTGTATTTGGACTTTGTTTTTCCCGCTATTATGATACTTTTGGTAAGTTATCGAAAAGGTATGTTTTCTAAACCGATGTTATTATTACTTGTTAAGAATATGCACGATTTTATTCCTTCCTTTTCAATGTGTCAATCGTTACTTGATTCGGTTTTTTATTTTAGCAGTTTTCAAAATTTCTAAAATTTCTTTCCCTGCAATTTCCTTTTTAAGGGGATCGCTCTTCTTCAAAAAAACCCTAAAACAGTTTTGCATTCTCTCTTCAAGTTTCTATCTTTCTTTTCCAAGGAGGCAGAAAATTCTCTATAGGTTGTACGATGTCTGCTCCACGGAAGTCTTATCGTCTTGCCAATAAGAATTTTGGCATAGTCAGCTCTGGCCAGACACATTTTGATTTCACTAAGGAGGAAGATTTGCATGCTGTGACTTCCTCTGTTCCAATGGAGGGCTCTCAGGAAACCAAACAGCGTGCACTCATTGAACAAGTGGTGTTTCTTCGCTCAAATGACATAACCCGAAATTTATTTACAATCTTTATCGGACCTTGAAGATGGGTGGTAATGCTATGACCACTATTGATGAATTGTTATGGGATAGTGGGTTCCTCAATGAGCAATCTTTTTTGAGAGAAATGGAGAATCTAGAGATTTCTCCACCTGGTACTGCCGATAAAACACAAAGGAACTTTTCGATTGATCCACGCTTTAGTGCCTCTTATCCACATGAACCTAGGGACAAGGATCATAAACTATTTTTGCAGTTTAAACCCATGAAGGTTTTGATGTTCGTCACCCAGAGACGAGTGATCCGTTGTTTCGGTCGAAAGAGCATCAGAAGTTGTACAAGGCCTTGTTGAAACGGGGAGTGATGAATTCTCGGTCTATTGATTTTGCTTACCTTCAATCCATCAACATCAACATTGTGGTTCGCTTTATTCTTCTTGGCTTGGACAAATTCTGTTTTATTATTGCCTATTTTTACTCAAATGTGTTTGTTCCTTATTGACACATCCTTAAGTTTTCAGTTTTTAACAAGGACTACACTATCATTATTGATGATATTGTTATTATACTTAAGGTTATCATATTGTCTTTCTTCCCATAACTGTGTTAGATAAGGAAGCAACAACAGCCCTGGCGAAAGATAAGTTCCCTAATGTCATTCTCACTTATTCTCGCATGTAGCTTTCAACATTATTCTACATAAGGTTGTCATCAGTTATCTGAGCCTAAAGCCTCATCCAAAGCTGATGTGTCCAAATCTAAAGCTAGACTAATGTATGGAATCACTCTGTCAACAGTGATTTCCTTGTCTTATGTGATTTTATATAAGATGTACAGGGTTATGCAGAAGGACAAATGTCAGTTGCTATATGCCTCTCTGTTACTTAGATCTTTCATCACTTGAATATTACCATTCTTGGTCCTCTGTGTGAGAAATTACTTATGCCTTTGGTCATTAGAAAATGCATGGACTGAAAGATTTGACCCTTGAGATGAGTCCTTCTAAATCTGCTTATTCTAGTATAAAGCGAAAAGGCAAAGAGCCATTGACTGATCCTATGGAGGAAAATGTTCAGGCTACAGCCAAGAGGACATGATCTTTTCAGGATGAAGATAAGGATGATGGTGCAGATGATACTGACAAGACAGATTCTGAGAGAGATGTTGATTCTGAAGGGGAGGAAGTACGTAGTCCTGATGAGGACAATGTTGACATGCCAGAAGACGAGGCTAATTTGGTGCCTCCTTTGATACAGGGGGAGTTGGCTTTGAAACAGTGGATCGTTCTATTGAAATTATTGTTGTTCTTCAAGCGAAATTTTCTGCTTTGGAACTCAATATTGAGCAAGTGAAGCAATCGGTTCCTCAAAGTCTAGATTAGATGCCTACTCTTAGACATGTTGCTTAGTTGAAGCAGTATATTATTCATTTGGAGAAGACTGTGTGATCGATGGATTATTTTCAACTTCTCGTGTCCCTCATGTTGATTAGTTTTCTTTTTGTCTTAGTAAAGCAGATTTTCAGTATTTTGAATACTTTTGGGTTTTCAGTTTAGTTTGGTTGCTTGGATTGTTGTGATTTTTTTTAACGATGTTATTGGTTGGTTTGGATGTTTTTAACATAGTATTTGGCTTGGATATCTCGTTCTTATATGTTCTTTACTATCCTTTATTACTTTGATGGTTGACTCTTGTTCTAATACATATTCTAGAATGTACTTTTCTACTTGCTAACATTCTGTGTTGTAGAAATATATGAAAATTGCATGATCGTTTTATCATCATCAAATGTGGAGATTGTTAGAGGAAACTCCATTATTATGTTGAAGATGACAAAACTTGGCTAAAATCTAAAGTGGTCATACTCAGACAAAGTTTGGAGCAGTCAGACTTATGTTCTTGTTAAGTCTGATGGTGATCATACTCTGTTGATCTTATCTTACTCCCATGAAGATCTGAAGCAGATTTTATAAATGAGATAATATTCTCATCATAATTGATATATGTAGATCTTTGATAACTTATTGATTGATTAGTTACGATCAATATATTTATGGAAACAATCAATCAATATTGAATAAAAACATTTGGAGCAAGTATTCTCTTATGGAAGCTAAAGATTCTGTTTTGTATGGGCAACCATGATTAACGGATTCTCTGTACGTTCTATCTATGGCTCGAGATTTCCCAGAGCATTCTGTCCAACGGTTTGATTGGAAGAATTCTTTTGGAAAGTGCCAATGGTCAAAAGGCATGAAGGAGCATTTAATGAAACATCTTTAGTCATGTAGTAGTACATGTATGAGAGCAATTCCTGAAGTCCAAATCTGTTTAGAGCGTTCATTGTACTCAAAAGAGTGTAGAACACGAGCTTCGAGAATGTGAAGCCGAGAGCTTGAGATTGTAACTCTTTTGATTCATAATGGACTCCAATTAAAATGATGTCACCATGAGAGAGTGGACGTAAGCTTGTTCTAAGTAGAACTACTATACATCTTGTGTTTAATCTTCTATTTACTCTCTTACTCTATTTCTTATTTTAGACAGGATTCAAGTACTGAAAGCTTAACTATTTACTTCCGCATTTAGCTTTCTAGTATATTTACTGATTTGGGGTGGCGACGTCCATCCCCAGCCATGGGCTAACGACCCTTGCCAGATTTGGGTGACGACCTACAAAGGCTCTTGCTGGCCGTTGGCTAAGGTCACTAACCTATGGCCAACATGGCCTGAGGTCAGCAATCCTCACCCTAGCCAGTAAGGGTGGGGCAATGGCAACGAGGGCCTATCGCCCTCCCTTAGACCCCGTATTTTGTTTTTTAGTCTAATTGATTTTATTTTTCTTTATTTTTCTTGGATTATTTTTTATTTTTTATTTTAAATGCTGACTGGACTCTCGAGTAGCCATGTGGGCTCAAAAAATTAATTAAAAAGTGGAAAGTCGAATTTCGAACCAAATAAATCAAGATTGGTACAGAATGTCATTTTTTTGAAAGATTGGCACATATGATTATACTTTTGGTACTAAAGTGAGCGTCGTACACAAGTTTTGACACTTGTAGTATTCTTATCCCTTATAATATCACATCATATAAACTAATAATTACCTCTCATACATTATCCACATTTACAAAGGAAAAAAACAACATATAATATACTTCACTCATGGTTAAGCAGATAATTGAAAAAGCACTATTTATTAGTTGAGGAATAAAGCCACAAAGGCATCATTACATAATTGACGGACCTTTGTCAAACTAATGAAGGAAGAACTCCAAACTTAGTGAAGTGAATAGGTCTTCTGGCAACCTTGAAAGCATGAATCAGCACAAGCTCCCACTTTCTTCACATCAACTTTATGCATGTCTACATGACTCCAAATATGAAACAATAGATTAAAAAAGTTAAATCAAAATTGAAATTGATTTTTTTCTAAACAAAAGATGTATGTTGAAGTGATTTCCTTAAGCTTTGATATTGATTTTATTAAACAAGGATGGTGGCATTCTAAATCATTTCGTTTCCTCCGACTTCGACATATAATGCTTTTGTAAAAAGTAACCAATTTTGATTTGTGTTATATTTTTCGATATCAATATAATACCTTGATAGTGGTCAGAGCAAGTAGAGAAGAGACAACTGACATTACAATGCTCTAATGTTGGGGACATCGAGGACTCGCTCTGGTCAACCAAGCAATCTTTAATGCAAGCAGCTAAGTCAGTGCTCAAGAAACAATGAAGTAGACAACCAAACTTGCTCGCGTCTGCACCGATGGACGACCACAATATTAGAGCCACCACGAGCATCATCGACCGTATTCTCCTAGAAGTTGTTACGTCCATGGCTATTCTCACCTAAACTGTTCCTAGTCTCTCTCTTTGAGTCTTGACAGCTTTGTGACCTAATGCAGTAATATGTTCAGATGAACCAGTGGAGCACCTTACCTACTCAAATATTCATTCAAGTTGTTGAATGAGTTAATGACTAGAAAGAAATGTAGAGGAGAGGGATAAACTTTCCATGAAAAGAGGATATGCTTGACATATCATTTAGGCCAATAATATGGGATTTTGGCTATTGATGGAAATATCTTAAGAGTTATCTAAGATTTTAGTTTAGCATAAAATTGAAAATAAGTTGCCATCTATTGTGAGAATTTCTTCTTTTATGGGGGCGCTTGCCAAATTTAATCTCATAAATTCCTTGCTTTTTAAAGAGCCTTGATTTTCCAAACTAAAATTTATCACATCCCAAATCCATCAAGAAATGGAATTTTAGCAATTATCTAGAATTTCTTTTTCTTACCAAATTTCAGTTCCTATAAATAGGTAACAATAAATTGCCATCTATTATGAGCATTTCTTCTTATATACAGACACTTGTCAAATTAATATTGGCAATAAATTTCTTTCTAAGAAAAATATCTAAAATAAGTTTTGTCACAAGCAAAATCCATCAATTGTGGAATTTTTAGTTTCGTTGTTGGCCCTCGACAGTGCAACGAGGTGATCGCCAACCCCTGTCGCACCAAGCGGCCCACCGTGTGCTGTCGTTGTCAATCAAAGCTTGCTACTCTCTCTCTCTCTCTCTCTCTCTCTCTCTCTCTCTCTCTCTCTCTCTCTCTCTCTCTCTCTCTCTCTCTCTCTCTCTCTCTTTGAGTGACAGAGATGGAGTAGTGTGTGGCCGGTAGTGGTGGTGATAAGGGTGTGCATGGTCTAGGGCGCTTCGGTTTCACCCCCTAACTGGGAACTAGACTAATGGATCGGTTCCTAGTTTATATGACCGTGGACCGGACTGCACCGAATGGTCCAATTCCTGGATGGTCTAGTGAGACTGGAAAAAAAAATTAAGACGAAGCAAACCAGGAGTAGGAACCCTCAAGCAACGACCATGAAGGTGACGGAACGAGGAAGACGAAGAAAATCGGAGGAGAAAGGGATGCCTTTGGGCCAGAGAGGGGGGAAGAGATAGAGAAGGGTGACTAAAGTAGATGGTTTAGGATAAAGGCCAAGCTGCAAATGACCACATATCTCTCAACTTCGATAAGTTCTTCATTTTGGAAGAATATCTTAGATAACTCTTAAGTTCTCCATGCTGGGTTCTCTCCGGTGCATGAACTGGGTGAAAGTTTGCCGTGAGTATGGGGAAACTTTTGCAATGCTCAGTCCCTATTATTTCCTTCTTTAAAATTTGAATAATGCCCAGGAGTTTGGTTTGATGGTCTTGAATGAAAGCATGTAGTGAATTCTCTAAGGTCCTTATGTCTTGTTCTCTTGATCCATCGGTTGCATGTTCCTCACTCTTCAGAATCATCTCGATTGTGTCATGGACTTCACTCATTGCTTTATCATAAATACGTTTAGTACCAAGGGTTCTTAATTCAACTCATTTTTCCTCACCCTTTAGTAGGCGTAGCACCCGAGAATCGAACATTGACTAAGATAATAGGTTGAAGCATAATTAGGGCATCATAGCAGCTGAAGAAGTAAACGAAAGACATATAAAGTATTAAAGAGAAGTCTGAGGATGAAGATGATTAATCAAGTCAGTTGGCGTAGCCTAACTGAAAAATTCTCTCCCGACTAAAGGGAAGGGGAGAGAGAGAGAAGGAGTCGATCGGTAGAAGAGAGAGAGAGAGAGAGAGAGAGAGAGGAGGAGAGAGATAGAGGGAAAAGGAGAAGAGAGAAAATGGGTTGTTGCACAAGTAGTTGGTCTCGGTGGTCCAACCAGTTCCACCTTAGTCAAGAATTGAGAACCAGACTGCTTGGGAACCAGTTTCATTTTCAGGAACTGTGGATTGGATCGAAACCTTGAAGAACCAGACCAATCCGACCGATCCAGTCTTGTCTGAGCACTTCCCATATTGGGCGGTCTATTATGCTCAGCCTTAGGTGGTCATGCTAACGGTGGGGCTAGTGATTGGCATTGAGGCATGATGGTTGCAAAGGTGTTGGGCAATGGTCGTGTGGTTGGCAGAGGCAGCATGGTGATGATGGCTATCGATTTGGTGGCGTGGTTATTCAATAGAGGGAGGGAGGGTGTGTATGCGACGTGAAAGACATGTGGACACTTGCATGATTTTCGTTTGCCAACTTGGATATTTCACCTGAATGTCAACATCGATATATGTAACCATTCCTTAATAGTGTTGGTGTCACATCAATAATTTCTCCCCCATATCCTCAAGGGCCGCTTGACATTTAGCACAATTGGAAAAGTTAATGTACCTAATTTGAGTAATAACTAGTGAGGGTCGACCGGTCCTCATTGTAGGTTTAGATGGGAAAAGAAAAAAGAGATGCTACGACCTCTTCGAAGATACACCACCTAATGTTCGGCTAATAGTTACTAAGTTTGACTTAGCTCGAGATTTCCCAAGCTCATACTAATTCGCAACTTAGATTAAGCTTATCTTGCAAAATTAATTTCATTTGGAGTCGCTACTAATCAATTTACGATGGGTCGATTAGAAATCCATGTAAAGTACTTGGCTTTTTACTTTACTCCTATGAACTAGAGATTATAGGTTCGGGGAAATGGTTACGTTAGATTATTCTAATGCCCTTGTGGTACCTTTTTATTTATTTGAAAAAAAAATATTTTTTGCAAGTAGCTTCAAATTGATTTTAATTAAATCCCTAACATGCATGGTGATCATATGGGTGCACAAGCATTACTGTAAATGCAAAAAAAAAAAAAGACAAATATAATCTACCAAAACTATTCAAATGATCTTTTTGTATTTTTGGTTTTGTTATGGGTTAACTATGTATGCATGAGTGAAATTTGGGATTTTTACTTTTTATACATGGACTACATCAATATGCAATGCGTATAATGAAAAGCTAAATCTAAATGCAACTATGTCATGCCACATGCAATTCTAAGTTAAACTACTCATGGCAACTGATCCAATCAAACTAACACATGTAATTGTCAAATTGATTTGCAAGTGATGTTTTTGGTTTTTTTCATTGATTAGTAAAATTCGAAATTAATAAATGCCTATATTAGACATGCTATTAACCTATCATGAGAAAATATTTTTATTAAAATTAAATGAACTAGTTATAACATAAATCCAAATCTAATATAACATGCATTGAGCGGCCCTGACTCTAATGCAAATTTGACCTATTATTCTAACATGGCCTACAAATGCAATTTGTAATTGATGTGTTGTCACACCCTACTTCCGAGCGTGCAATAGTCCCCAAAAGTCCTTTTCCTCATTCAGTCGATAAAATGCAACGTTCCCATAATTCGACACCGACTTGCTTGTGGAAGCGAATAATATCTTCGCCCTTGACAACTCCATCACCTCCAAGCTCCGGACCTAAAAAAAGGGTTAACAACAATGAATGAGATATAAATCTCAACGAGTCTACATTGTAAACCCATACTAGAATCTAGAGTAGGAAGGCTATCGCCTTAGGATCCCTGACCACTCATCATATTTTCATCACTGTGCTATACACCACTCGCACGTGCCTACCGGTCAAGTCACATTGGACTATCCCTAACCATGCATGTAGTGAGTACCCATATGGTACTATCCCTTCACGAAACACTGGCAAATACATAAGCCCCTAGGCCAGATTACCATGTAGTCAACTATTGGCACTTGAATACTATGCAGGCACAAGAAGCTAAATACAACCTAGGTCATTTTTGCAAGGCATCTAATGTGTGCAATCCATAAGAGACCTCTATTGGCCAACTAATCACAAGGTTTGGCCCTAGAAATCACCATTGGCCAACCCAACACGTTGTTTATCTCTTACGTGGGACCACCACCCACTCACCACGTTACATGACTACTAACTCTTATGACTCGTATCACGTGGCTTGACATTCAAGAGTCGCCACCAGCTAGCTTATCATGTTGCTTGGCCACTTAACATAATTGAGCTCACGGTACTAGTACATGGATCTAGCTCGACTATCTCTGTGAGCTCTTTCCTAGTAGTCAATCGGTTCACGATCGAGACTTGACCAACCCCTCATGTGGCTTGGCTCTAATCCACATCAACAGTCAACCCTTTGCATCGGTTAATTCTCAAGTGTGACTAACCACTTTGTATAGGCACACATGCATAGCTCGTTTACTTCTATGAGCTATTGCTTATTAGTCTATCGGTCCACAATCGAGACTCGGCCCTAAGCCATAAAACCTATACTTGCCTACAGCTTGGCTATCGCAATAAGTTTCCATCTAGCAGTCTATCAATCTACAATCGAAATTTGGCCCAAAGCCATACTATCATGCCACATGTCTCATTATTCATTCACGAGACAATAAAATAAGACGATCCACAACTTGTATGATACCCTAGTTACACCTCAAAGACGATCCACAACTTGTGTGCCGTTGACCACACTGGTCAACCAAACTATCACCAAGTGATCCATAAGCCACCAAGTCGATACAGTCGACACCCCACGGGACACTATCGACTTGGTCAATCGGGGCTCTTTATGCACATCGCCTTGGGAGATAGTCTTAAAAGAAATTGTGTAGCGAGGTACACCCTTAACCATCAATAACGTGTTTTCCCAGATTGCGTGCTCGTTAGTTACCGCTAAGGGCCGCAAGGATGGTGGACCGGGGGAAAATAAAGCCATGTGGGCGGGGCTTAAAGTGGACAATATTGTCGGTGATAGGGTTGAGAATGACATTACAAAGTGATATTAGAGCTAGGTTCCCGCCGGCGTGTGGTGACTATAGCGTGGACGTTGTGCCATTGAGGGGGGAGTATGTGACATCCATGTTTCACATCGCCTAGGAAGGCAGTCCTTGGAAAGCTTATATAATGAGGTCCACCCTTAACCATCGACAACGCGTTTTCCCAGTTTGCGCACTCAAGAGTTGCTATGAGAATGGTGAATCCGATGAAAAACAAAGTCATGAGGGTCAATGATGGCCCAAAGCGGACAATATTGTCGGTGGTGGGGTGAAGATGTCACACTTTAGCCACTCAATTGATCCAAGTTGCATCCTACATATTAGCTTAACGTACTCCCTCATCGTGCTCTATACCACTTGCACGTGCCTATCAGTCAAGTCGCACTGGACTATCCCTGACCATGCATGTAGTGAGTACCCATTTGGTACTATCCCTTCTCGTCACACTGGCAGATACATAGGCCCTTGGGCTAGACTACCATGCAATCAACTACTGGCACTCGACTATTGTGCATGCACAACAAGCTAAATACAACCTAGGTCCTTTTTGCAAGGCATTTAATGCGTGCAATCCATAAGAGGCCTCTACTGGCCAACCCATCACAAGGTTTAGCTCTGAACATCACCGCTGGCCAACCTATCACGTTGTTTGGCTCTTATGTGGGACCACCAGTCACCCATCATGTTACGTGACTCCTAAATCTCACGACTCATCAACCATCACGTGGCTTGACATTCAAGAGTTGCCATCGACCAATTCATCACATTACTTGGCCTCTGAGTGACCAATGCCATTAAGGAATTGTTACATGTATTAATGTTAACATTTAAGTGAAATATCCAAGTTGGCAAATGAAAACCATGTAGGTGTCCATGTGTCTTCCACGTCACACATACACACTCTCTTCCTCTCTTTGTTAAATAGCCACGCCACCAAACCGATAGCTGTTATCACCATGCTGCCTTTGCCAACCACTACACAACAATGCCTAGCACCTTTGCAACCACCATGCCTCACTACTAATCATTATTCCATCATTAGGATCGCCACCACTGTTGGCCACACACGACTCCATCTCCATCACCCGTAACCATCTAGGCAATAGCAGCACACGGTGGGGCGCTTGGTGTGACGGGTTAGTGATGGCATCGTTGCACCGTTGAGCGTCACAATGGAACTAAAAATTCCACTCTTGATGGATTTGGCTTATGACAAAATTTAATTTATAAAATTAGGTTTTCTTAGAAGGAAATTTACTGTTGATATTAATTTGACGAGTGTCTGCATACAAGAGGAAATTCTCACAATAGATGGCAACTTATTTCAAATTTATGCTAAACTAAAATTTAGTAAAGAAAAGATATTTCCATCAATAGCCAAAATGCCATATTATTGGATTGGAAAATATCTCAAGCATATCCTCTTTACATGGAAAGGATAATCCCTCCTCTCTACATTTTTTTCTAGTCATTAACTCATTCAGCAACTTGAATGAATCTCCAAGTATGTAAAGGTGCTCCAGTGGTTCATTTGAACATATTTATATAAATATAACTATATATATATATATAACCGTACTAGATCACAAAGTTGTCAAGACTTATTGAGAGAGAGAGAGAGAGAGAGAGAGAGAGAGAGAGAGAGAGAGAGAGAGACTAAGAACAATTTAGGTGGGAATAGCCTCGGACGTAACAACATCCAAGAGAATGCGGTCAGTGATGCTTGGTCATCCATCGGTGCAGACGCGGTTGACCTGGGTTGTATATTTAAATGTTCCTGCGCACTGACAATGGCCTAATTAACTGCATTAAACTTTGCAAGCATCACTAGAGCGAGTCCTCAATGTCCTTAGCATTATAGCACTGTAATGTTTGTTGCTTGTTCTCTACTTGCTTTGACTACTTTCAAGGTATCACATCGAGATCGAAAAATATAACACATATCAAAATTGATTTTTTTGACAAAAGCATTATAGATCGAAGTATGAGGAAACGGAATGATTTTGAACGCCACCATCCTTGTTTAATGAAATCAATATCAGAGCATAAGGAAATTACTTGACATACATCTTTTGTTTAGAAAAAATCAATTTTCATTTGGATTGATCTCTTGTTTCATATTTGGACTCATGTAGACACAAAGAAAGTTGAAGTGCACGTGAAGAAAGCGGGAGCTTGTGCGGATTCATGATTTCAAGGTTGCCAGAAGACCTATTCACTTCATTAAGTTTGGAGATCTTCCTTTTATAGTTTGACAAAGGTCCTTCATTTATGTAACGATGCCTTTGTGGCTTTATTCTTCAACTAATAAATAGTGCCTTTTTAATTATTTGCATAACCATGAGTGAAGTACATTCTCTATTCTTTCTTTTTCCTTCTTCAATATAGATAATGCATGAGAGGCGATTGTTAATTTATATGATGTGATATTATAAGAAATAAGAACACTATAAGTGTCAAAACTTGTGTATGATGCTCACTTTGGTGCCAAAAGTTTCATACGTTCATTTAAAAAAAAAAGAGATCACTTCAGTATCTTTTTCGATTTATTTAATCGGAAATTTGACGTTGCACTTTTTTATTAATATTTTTAGCCCACATGACTCGCCAAAAGTCTAGCTAACATTTAAAATAAAATGAAAAAATAAAAATTCCAAAAAATAAAAATTAATAACATAAAATTAATCATATTAAAAAAAAAAGATTGTGTCTAAGGGGGAGGGCGACTGGCCCTCGCTGCCGTTGCCCCACCCTCAACGGAAAGGTGAGGATGGTCGATGAGGATTGCCAACCCTGAGCCACGTTGGCCATGAGTCAGCAACCTTAGCCAACGGGCGACAAGGGCCCCTGCAGGCCCTCGCCTAAATCTAGGCAAAGGTCATTGGCCCGTGGCTGGGGACCAACGTCGCTGGCCCCAATCAATTGTTGAACTACGAGCACAAAAAAACAAGTATAACAATTCTTGAGAAAGAAATAAAAAGATGGATACGAGCTCATCATGAAAAATATAGTTATGCATGCAAGAGGTGAAGAAGACGACTGTTTTCTTCCTTATTAAAGGCAAAACAACTTGCCGAAACTGCTCAAATGCATGAATCATATAAGAACAATCTAACCATCCCAAAATCCCAAAAACTCACATGTCATCTTATATGAATCAAAGAAGTGAGAGCCAATGCTGAGATTAAGCAAAGCATATACAGAAACAATCTGTGAATCTAGATTCGAAGAACCGAGAATTCCCGCTAATGCCAGGATCACTCCTAGCATCGCGAGCATCGTCCTCGCCCGCTAGTCCTTCTTTGTAAGCAACCTCACATTGCAAGCGCTCTCCCCTCCTCTTCTCATCGTCGTCCACCTCTTCTTCCACCTCCGTTTCATTCTGCAAATCCCTCACCATGCACTTCAACTTCTCCAAGGCCTCCACCTTCTTCCTCATCTCCACGTCATTCTCCTACACTCAAGAGTCTCCACCAGCTAGAGCAAGTCACTGAGCTTCTCCGTCAATGGTGACCCTCCAATTCTAGGGCAAGCAACGCCAACCCCCGACCATGCGCCAGCGACCCTCGCCTGATCTAAGAGAGGGCTGTCATTGAGCTAGAGATTGCAGGGGCCCTCACCGGCAAGGGGTGTGCAGCAACGAGGGCTTACCACCCTCCCTTTTGACCCTTAAAAAAATTAACTATTTTTAATTTAATTTTAATAAATTCAAAAGCCATATCATATAAAAAAATAAATTAATAAGTCACATGGAGTAATTTAAAAAATAATATTCCAATGAAAATTTAATTATAAATGCCGCATCATGTTTTGGCTGTAATATCTTGTTATTAGCACTTAAATGATCTTTTTTTTTTATATCTAATTTGGCATTTAAGTGATCCGGCGGAAACTTTTGACATAAAAGTGAAAATTGTATCCAAGTTTTGGCACTTATAGTGTCATTCTCTTATCCCAAATTGAATGCGTGTGACTTAAATGACATTTTTTTATATCTTTAATCTTACTAATAAAAACTATTACTTATATTAAATCTACATGACCTCCAAGATTCATGTGCATTATCCTAAGCATGAACTATGACTGCAACTAAATTTCAATGGTGATAGAATGAGTGTTCTCTACCATTCAAAATTAGTTAATGTGATATAAATACAAAAAAGAGGTAACTTCTATAAGATCTAGGAGTTGGCTTTGTTATGCCTCTTTGGATTTGTGTCAAAACGCAAATTTATGTCTTCACACAATCAAAGTTTTACATTGTACATAAGACTGTCAATCTCTGGCTCGACATAACATGAGAGCATGATCTGATGGTGTTGCCAACTAGATGAATGAAGTGTTAGTATGAGAACATGTTAAAAAAATAATTATATATAAGGATAAACATACTTTAATACTAAAATTTTTTCATAAAATTGCCATTGAGTTTTAAAACTTTTGAATGTATAATCAGGTTTTAAAGCTTATCAAATTAATACAATCAAGTCATTCCATTAATACAGGGTAAGAACACCATAAGTGTCAAAAGTTGTGTACGGCGCTCGATTCAGTGCTAAAAGTTTCAAAACGCTCACTTCAGTATCACTTTTTCAAAAAATCAATAATTTCAGCGTCAACTCACCGGAAGTCCGATGAGCGACCGGGTCAAGGCCAAATTTGAGCAAAACATGAAACATCAAAGGAAGACACTGGTTGGGCTTTGATCAGGACTCATTTACGAGAATTTTGTGACCGATGGCAGTCGCTGAAATGGCCGAAGATGTCGTGAGTGGCTCAATGAAGTGGCTAGCTAGAGTTCTGGGTCTAGGAGGAGCAGTTGGACAACGGAGCGAAATCCTCCCAAACGGCAAAATGTCGATGGTCAAGACTAGTGGTGTTGTGTTTATAAGAGGTTTAGAAATCTTTTCTAACTAGTGGTCATGGCTGGAAACTCCAAAATCTCGAGATATGGCCATAAACCTCAATCGGGTGCATAAACTGAGTAACAGAGCTTTCCAACAAACTTCAATAGCCTTCGCGACTAAATCGATTATGTCAAAGGGCTTGGATACATTCTAGAGATTCCAAGAAACACAGTAATGTCCTTGGTTTCACGTGGGTATCTTTGAATTTCTCTAATTTAGTGTTTTTCTCTCTCTACTCGTAAAATGAGGGCTCTCCACGATTTGAGTAACTTCCAACGAGATTCCGGTGACTCGATGGCGAAGAGGGGTGGGGCGATGGCTTAGGAAGGTGCAGAAATGAGTTAGCTTTCGATTGGTGATGGTGGGTGACTATGGGTCGATGTGGAAGGGCCTCAATTTTTTGAAATTCCATATGAGCTTCACGAAGAGCCAAAGTTTGTTTTTAAGAATTTTTTTTAATTATTAAAAAGGCTGACATGGATGCTGACGTGCCACTTTTTGGCCAAAATTCTCGACGTTGGTACTTACGAATTCGGTTTTTTTCGGAATTGACACTCAAGTAAGCGTTTTGAAACTTTTGGCACTGAAGTGAGCACCGTACATAACTTTTGGCACTTCTGGTGTTCTTACCCCCATTAATACCATGAGTTTGACAGAAGGAAAATGCTAGCATGACTTCTTTTAATAATTTTCTCCTTCTTATTTGGCCTTTTTTTTCCTTCTTGTCCTAAATTCATTTAAATTAGATAAAAAAACTAAAAAGCCTAAACTTTTATTTATAAAAAAGAAAAAAACAAAAACAAAATAGGGGCATCTCTAGAGGGGCCGTTGCTACAAGCACCCATCATTAGAGTTGACAGAGGTTATCCATAATGGGAATGATGGCCAACTCTATCTAGATCAAGCCAAGCCTCATCGAAGGCTGGTGACTTAGTCACCCTCACCTTAGGTGATGCTAGCCTTCACATAGGATCGACAAATCTTACAAGGACAGGGGTTAGGCCTCATCGGCCATCTCCTGTTTATAACTCCTTCACCTAGGCTGATGAGTTGGTCACCCTCACCTTAGGTGACGCTAGCCTTCACCTAGGATCAGTAAATCTCGTGTGGTCGAGGGTGAGGCCTCATTGGCCCTTTCCTATTTATAGCTCCTACATAAATAAGGAGTTGGGCAACCATGTTGAGATATAGGCAAATCTAGCTCTCCAATCAACCTTTTTCTAATAAGAAACTATATATGAGTCACATTCCAATCAACCTGCACAATTATGCACACACAAATTACACAAACACTGATAGGAGCAGAAATTCAAACTGTTAATGGTTTGACACCTTTTTTTGAAAAGCAAAATAGTTCTCTTGAAGCCTCTAATGGCTCACAAGATCGCATTTCCATAACCACAAATAACAAAACCCAAAAAAAAAAAAAATCGTAGTATTTCTTACCCGGCCTTCTCTTAACCACGCTTAATGAGTTTTGTTGGTTTTCAATCTCCTTGAAATAATTGAAGTAGAACCATTTTTTAGTTCACTTGAATAAATAAAAATGAATCAATTATGGCAAGTAATTAATGAAGAATGAGTTATGTAGGATAAAAAATTATAATTATCTATACTTGCAATAATTGATTCGCATTTATGTAATTTAGGCAGGATGCAAGTTTATCGCTATCTGTAATTGCAAGTGATTAATGAACAATGAATTTTGTAGGATAACAAATTATAATTATATGTACATGCAATTATTGATCGGCATTTATGTAATTTATGCAGGATGCAAGTTTATTACTATCTATAATTGCAATAATTGATTGGTGTTTGGTATCTATACATCGCAGGCAGCATATTAATGTATTATAATTTACACCATTATATTAAGTAAAGAGGACCCCTTACTTTTTCGGGATCTCAATATTTTTCTTTCCAAAATGTTGTTAATTACTAATTTTAGAAATGTTGAGTCTACATGCAAATGAATAAGTCGATAATTCTATATCCTATCTCACATGTTTTGGGAAAATTATCATGAAAGTCATAAACCTATTACAATTATGTTAATTTAATTCTAAATCTTTCAATTTAGCCAATTTACTCCTAAATATTTTGACAATTTATTAATATAGTCTTTCCAATCAATTGTGGTTGAAAATTGGTGATATAGACTATCGAAGCTAACGTTAACAATTTTTATATTTTCAAAAAAATACGGTGAATTTTTCTAGAATTTATTATGTTTTTCCTTGTCTTTTTTCTTTTCTTTCTTTCTTCACCTTTTTTTTTTTCCCTTCTAAGCTTGTGGTGAGGACCAATCGACCCTCACTAGTCACTGCGAGAGTGGCCGTGAAGCCCTCATCAACCATAAGTGAGGGTTCTCACCTATGATCAGCAAGGGCTACGCAACACTCTTTAGATTTTGAGAGCCGAGACCCTTGCCCAAGATTGGCAAGGGAGCCTAGTCTTCACATGTGGTCGATGAGGATCAGTTGAGCCTCGCTGGACTTTGTAAGGAAAATAAAGAAAGAAAAATAAAAATAAAAATTATAAGAATTGTCTACATTGATGTTGGGCATCTAACATGACATAGTTGATACATATATCGGCGATTTTTAGCGAAAATGACTAGATGACTATATTAATAAATCTTCAAAAGGTGTATGACTGAATTAATCAAATTAAAAGGTTTATGATTGAATTAGTACAAACATTGTAGACTTAGGATTTTTTTTTTTTGGTAACTTATCTCGTCCTTAAATAATAATAAAATCTGAATATTTTTAATCCTACAGAAACATTCCTAAAAAGATTTGAATTTCGAATATTTGATATGTTCCCACGCCCTTGCAAATTATGCACTTCCGGGAGCAAGCTTCTTTCTATTATCTAGTAAGCCCACTCAGGTAGAGCTTGGTATAATGATTTGCCGAATTTAGCATTTTCTGTTTCCGTGGCATCTTGAGAAAAAAAAAATGATTTTCTCTAACTCGGGCCACCAAGGTCGCGTTATCTCTAGTCGATCAACTGGTCGGACGAAGAAAGGTTTGAATACTCTGTTCTCGGGTTTGGGTTTCATAAAAAATCCCAGACATGATCTATTGGCAAACGGTCTTGTGTGTCTGGATTGAGTCCATACCTTGATTTTTGGCAACGAGTGCTCATGATCAATTGGCAACCTTCTTATGTGTCTGGATTGAAATCCAAAACTTGACTTTGGCAATGATTGTTCAAGGCAAGTTACTGAACACATAATACCACCTTTACGTGCTACTGCGCTTCATAGTGCACTAGACCATAACATGAAAAAGGTGAATCACCCGATCTAATCTAAGCTAATTCGAGAGTTTTACCAAGAAAATGTTTTAAGCTTGGAGTAGCATGAGAAAAAAAAAACTAATAAAAAGTTAAAGAGTTTTACCAAGAAAAAGTAGAAATCTAGACGAATATATCTTGAGTAAACTTGGCTTTATGAAGCAATTGATTGGCTTGGAACAACCCAACGCATGAAGTGCCTTCCTATTAATTGGGTAACTAATTCCTGTATGCACTTTTAGATTTGCTATGTGCTAATGCTCTTAATGTCTTTGCAAAGAATTTTGTTATCTAATGCATATCATCCATATTTTCGACTAGAAAAAACTTGGCTTTATGAGAATGAACGAGAAAAAAAAGTTTAATAGAAGATTTAAGAGAAATTTATTTCAAGATATTAACATAGTTGCAAATACTACCCTTTTTTTTTTTTTTGGTGATGGCTCAAGTTACCTGTACTAAATTGAGAATGGAAAATATCATTTCACATAAAATTGACTCCACTACACATGGCGTGGGATGTGGCATGTACGCAATTGATCTATACTGTGACAGAGAGAGAGAAATTGACTCTGTTACTTGCAATGCAATACGCCATGGAGAGTAAAATTACTTCGGTTCAATTCAAGACATGTAGTGAAAACTGTAATGCTAGAGTAATGTCACTTGATTAGGATAATTCGAGTATGTTCAATTTTTTTATATGACACAAGACATATTTAATAGATATAAAGTGTATTTATTTATAAGGCAAGTGAATCCATGATAATTGATTATTTGCTAAATGATAGTTATTGTTCTCAACTGATACTTCCTTCCCTCTAATAAAGCCTGGTGCTTATTGTTGTGATTCTTTAGAAGTGCTATGTTTTCATATAACTCAGATGTCCTATAGTAGAGGTGCAGATTTTATAAACATACGATTTCAGTCAAACTTAGAAAAACAAGAAAAACAAAGTGCATGTGAAAAAAGCACAAGTATACTAGTGAATGTTTCAAAAGGTATTATAGAATAAATTAAGAAACAACTGAGCCTATCCAAAAAAAAAAAATGCTTTCTAGACAAGTAGCATTGTTTGTATCCACACAAGATGAGCAAAAGAGCACATCGGATCTGGACATGATAAATGGGAAGATGCATAGGGCAAACCACTTCTCAGCTTGCCTGGTAATAGAGCCAAACAAGAAATTGACAAAATTTTCTGATTTCTGTAATTGCCATGCGTAACGTGTTACAAGGGCAATAGGAATGATAGGGAAAGGAAGAAGCCAGGATCCTGAACAGACGGCATACTTTGTTTTCAAGTGCTACAAAGAAGAATCAATAAGTCTAAATCTCATGGGAAAAGAATTCACTTACACACACATGTTCCTCCTTTAGAAGAAGATGTCTGTTTGCTTTGATTGCGCTTTGAGATCTTTCAATTTCTTCAAAATATTTGTGAAGTAATCCTGCAAGTATTTCTCTAGGGTGACAGTATCTTTGGAATCCACCCCAAGAAAATCATACATCTCATTCATTGGAACAGAGAAAACAGTGTCGCTTGTAAGCACCTGAATAAGCACTTAACCCATATTAGGCCTCCTGTTATGGGTAACAGTCTAAAATATCCATGTCATTAATAAGTGAAAATCAGTGGATCACTTAAAACACATATGGAGCATTGCTTCTGGCAATAAAGCAAAGTCTTCCGGTGCATTACCTCTGAAAATGCTAATCTGTCAGCGACGTCATTTGTCCACTCGAAAAATCGAGTTAGTTGGCGAGTTAGTCTCAAGACCGACACTGGAACTGTAGTCACATTTGCATCTTGCCCAGCAAGTCTCTCACACAATGTTATTACCTGACAAGCATTTCCGATCAAAAAAACAAAAACGGACTGTATAGTGCACTGATAAAGTTAATAACAGAATCCAAATCATCGACATTGTTGCTACGTTGGCTAATTTAAATTAAGGCTTGCTCACAGCATTGGCACTTGATTGTCATTCAAAGGCCTCCTGAATACACCACTTATGTGGCTCCTTTAAACTGTATTTACAATCATCAGTCTAGAATAATGCTTACCAGAAATTAACATCATCGGGCTAAAAGGGATAGAGCACAGAGTATAGACATGAATCTTAGGCTTTTTAACAACGTTATGTTAAGTGATGTCATTTACCTCTTGTGTTGTCCATGCACGAGGTCCAGCAAATGTAAGGAGTTTGCCATTCACATTTTCCTTGCGTAAAGCTATAAATGTCAATCGAGCTATATCCTGGTGCGAAATTCCAATATAACCAGATTCAGATAAAACAATTATGCAGAATTGACCTCACAGAATTGCCTATGGAGAAGTAATAAGTGCAACCTCCTATGAGCTAATAACCTGGGTATCCATATAAGCAATCCTTGTTGGAGCATCTGTACCCCAGACTGATTTTTCTTCCAAGATAGGTACTGCATACTGACCAATCAATCCCTGAAAGATTGGCAATCAGAACTACATTTAGAGACAATCAGCAAGGAATATTCTTTAAAGACAAGTCTAAAATAGTTATAGATCACTAGGTTAAAGCTTGTTATACCTAGCAAACAAGACAAGTTCATTTGGCCAACTTTTCTGCTGTTGAACTTCAAAAAAGTTGCTAACCATTACTTAATGCTCTAAACCTTCAGTGAGAATGGCATGCAGTCTTTGAAGTTCCAAGCCACCTAAGTGGGCTCCCAAAGACAGATCTGATGTTGATGTAAAGAACAAACGCAATCCTCCTCACAAACCAAAATTTTTTTACTTGTGACTGAAGAGAGGGCCAAGGATGTTAGTCAGGTGAAGCTTTTATTGAACAAGACACTCTGGCCTAGAAAGAAAGAAGGAAGGAAAAGAAGACAGCTTCCAGTGGACATAAACGAGTAAGCTGAATTTTTCATATGAGGACATAGCTTCTACTGCGCATCAATGAGAAAGCTAGAAGTTGAACCACATTTTTTTTCAAATATTTTATTTTTTCTTTAGTCTTTTCCCCTTTTGGATTTACTTTAACTTGAGAGGTAAGTAAAAATAATTTGACTATTGCTATATATCATAAGCAAGAACCCACCATCAGTCAGGATGTTTACCTGCATGAAACCACATAAGCGAATAACAATATGATTAAGGCCTGAGTCTTTCAGAAATTTCTCTGTACAGTATTTTATCTCCATCAATGGAACCTCTGGATGCTTGTCACAATTGTGGATGGAGAAGAACACAAATTTCTGGATGCCCATTGCTTTTGCACATTGTATAAGAGCAACTTTCCCTTGCCAATCTACCTAAAGAGAACAAAAAGTTGGTAAGACTGACAAATCAATGGATATGTACCTGAAAGTCGAATAGATTGATCATGGAGTAGATGCACGTCAGTGACAGATGCAGATAAACTTCTACAGGGATCCAACTCCAGGTCTAACTCAACAAAACTTCTTATGTTCTAAATGTTAGAAATCCTTCATCTTTTTATCTTGAGAAAAGATAAACTTATGAAGAGGAGAGATATTAATACAAGTGATAGATTACACATCCAGTTCAACTCAAAAGCAAGAGTAGTTTTTTCTTTTTCTTTTTTTTATCAAAAGCAACAGTAGTTCAGTGCCAAATAATCCAGAAAATTGAAAGAGAAAATTGAATTTGTCTTTAATGGAATATAATATGCTCCAGCAGACAAAAATGTGTTAGCCAGAAACATTTTCATATACCAATCTTGATAACAAAGAGAAAACTAACTCGAAGTGGTAACGACTGTGAATAAAAACTAAGCCCAGCTGGGGCGTTGCTCTACTCTACCGCCAGTGACATTGTCACCGAAAGAGAATTGAGTGTCTCAGGGGATAAAGGGAGAGAAACATTGCAGTACTTCAAGAGATAAAATTGCAAATGCCAAACAATCATGTGAATTTTGATTTCCTGTTCAGTTAATTTTAAGGAATGGGGCTGTGGAGAAAATGTAACTGTAAAAAAAAAAAAAGCTTTGATGAGAACAGCAAGAAGATTAAAAAATCACCGTCTTTATTGGTTCCTCAGGGCGCCCTGTCGCACAGTCAATAACCGTATGAATCCCCACAAGTGTTGCTGGTATAGTCTCCGGCTTGCTCAAATCTGCCTAGAATATTGAAGGAAAATCCTAGTTTATCTCAAAGGAAAAGGAAACAATTTGCCATTGAACCCAGGAAACTAAAGACAACCATAATGACCAAGGAGAAATCATATTATTCCAACAAATTAGACTAGAAAAAATGATTGGCCAGATTGAAGTAATTACGTCATAAATCATGGCACCTACATTGACAACCGTAGCACCCCAATCACGAAGAAAATCAGCTGGAGCCGGTCGAGGCCTGACAAGACATCTGACATCATAACCTTCATCTAGAGCCCGTCTAACGACTTGCCTGCCCAGTGTTCCCGTGGCACCAACGACCAGAATGCTAGTCGGCCGAACAGGTGTCCCCGGAGCAAGATTCGCAGCAGCGGGTGCCTGCGCAGTGCATGTGACTAATGGCCGAGCATGCGATTTCCCTATCAAAGAACGAGAGGACATAATGAAACAACATGCAAATTGAGTGAGAAAGAAATAAATACTCTTAATTCTGAAACTGCACAAAAATCTGTAGACTCACATTTCCAAGAAGGATGAGTAAATGGGTTGACATTCAAACACAAGAAGCAAAATACAATATTAAAAATCAAAACGAGGCAAGGCAAGGGAGGAAATTCATATATCTATCTGAAAGGCAATCTCCTATTCGCGGTGCTGTTATTGCCAAAGCCTATCCCCACGCAAGAAAATTCGGAAACAGTATTACCAGCTAGAAGCCCATCTCAATGTAATTACCTCCTTCGTGATGAGCAAAATGCAAGCAAAAGGCCGGAGAATAGATTGCAAAACTTCTATGAGTGTGCTATGTCAGGGTGACAACGATTCGAACACTTCAGCCAAAGCAGGGTAAAAGTTACAGAAGGACATGAATTTAACTGCCCTTGGAAATCCGGATGGCCGCGTTCTTCACATTTTGCAGAACTAATCTGAGTTAAGAGTGCTTGCTCCCGCGGGACTTGGAAAATTATCACGCAGACTCGGAAAGCTACGGTAGAATGGCATCGCAAATCGCAACATTCAAGCCGTCGAACCTCACGCTAACCGAGCTCAAGACGATGGGGTGTACCTGGCGAGGAGGCGGCGTTGACGAGAGCAGCGGAACCCGGGCAGCTCGACGAGAGGAAGGCGTCCCCCGTCAGGAAGTGCCGCCACGAGAGCTGGGCGGTGGCTTTGCTCCGCCGATGAAGGCGGTGGCGGTCGTGGCGGCGCGTGGAGAATTGCGACGGCAGCCTCAAGGCCATGATGATGCCTCTGTAACGAACTTTCTCCCTCAGAGGTACATGTTCTCCTCTGGTGATAGTGAATGGACAGGAGGACGCAGAGCCAGAGAGAGGGAGAGAAAGAGAGAATGGATCGGAGTGATGCCACGTGGTTCTCTGAAGTGGATCACGATTTTGTCCACCTCGGCTTCAGGGAACATCAAACGCCACCGTTCGCCGTATTCGGATCCCTAATCTAGGTGATCCAGGTCAGGTAATATTTAAATGAAAGCAGTTTCGACGGCTCTCATTTAATAGGATGGATTGATTTTTTGTTTATTTTTTTATTAAAATCACAGCCGTCTTATCTCTAATCAAATGGTTGCAAGTGCATCTCGTCACCTCTACCTTGGAAAGTACCATAACAGAAGATTCAAACGCATATTAGCTATCGTGTTGGCTTCCTTCCTTAATGTGTCTCTCCTCGAGAAAATATTTAATGGTTACTAAGTGACACGTCATCGGCTGGCTGACTTGTATTTTTTATTTGGACCAATCACAACTTGACACGTAGTACCGCAATATTCTAAAATATCTTATCATCCATAAATGCATGGCAGTTTTTGCGGTTCCACGTGTCAAATTATGATTATGTCAGTTGATGACGTGGCGTTTAACAACTATTGAATATTTTCTCATCTCTTCTAAGAACAAAATTCGAGTGGAGGGAGGGGAATTTTTTTTTTTCGGTGGCAAAATTGCTTTCACGGAGAAATCACTGGTTTTATTTATTTATTGTGTATTTAGAAAGAGAGACAGTAGAATTCTTCTCAGTATTCGGATCTTACTTTCGAAGATTATTATCACTGTCGTTACTGTATTTTGTTCCGAATATAAGATATTAAGTTAATATAGATATATTTGCTTTCCATGTTCCTTTATTGTCGAAATAAAGCGACCCAAAAATATGGTTTTTCAGGGGAAATTAAAAAAAATGCAAATAATTAGCCAATTCAATCTGTCGGTGTTCATTCCAGAAAACTTCACGAGGTGACGATTCTACATTCCAGAAGAAGAAATCAAAGACTGGCATTTGCATCCAAATCGACTGTGCCGAAAAGGATTGAAGACCAGCATAGAGACAGTATATAGATTGATGTTCTGTGTTAGCATGCATGTGGAGCAAGAGCTCGACAAAAACAATTTCTTCCTTTTCACAATGGAGAAGGAGATAGTGACATAAATAGTCACTGAATTTTGATCTAATGAGCGATGTGATCCATGAATTATTAATGTTTTAGTATAATGTGCTATTTAGCCTTTAAATTTTCAATTCATTCAATATAATTTTGAAATTTTTGGGATATTTTCAAACTAATTTGTAGATTATATGAAAAAGTTCAAAGTGATAATGATCATATTGAACATTTTGGTTTTGTTCAAGATCTAGTTTAAATATATATATAAAAAGTTCGGATATCGCATTAAATAAATTAAAAGTTCATGAACCACATCGCACATTAAACAAATTAAAAACTCATAAATCATATTATACATTTGTTCAAAGTTTGGAAATAATTTATGCTACTTTCCCATGAAGAAATTTTTCTTCCTCCACGGGAGAATTCTTTTTACCGTCAATTACACGCTTTCAAAGAATCAAAACACAGAAAAATCATCGCTTGACCCTAAACTGAACAGCTATCATGGAGAAAGCCATGTGTCGTTTCAGTCCAGGAAAACATGGCGCCTGAAAATGTAGTTTCGAACTGCTCTTACCAACGACACAGACCGCACGAACAGAATATCGTTTCGGGCGTCGATGTTGTTTAGGAACATCTGCCCATCAAACATTTGATAAAACATCAGGGAACATGCAATTCCTACAAAACTAAAGTACCAATTCTTATTCCCTTGTTCTCTATTTCTTTTTCTTCTCGTTCGTCCGCCTTACGGCAAATGAGTAACATTCACAGCAAAAAGAAGAGGCCCAAAATTTTTAATTTACAAGAAACTGCCTGATAGAATAAAGGGGGAAAAAGAAGAAGAAGAAGAAATTAATCCTGGAAGGCCGGGATTTGCTCGTGGTTAGCCCCCGATGCAGTGAAGGACATCAGGCACCGGATTCTATATACAATTCACCTTCTCAATGTTGTCCGAAGAAACAGAAGTGGCTGCAAGGGCTGATAGAAAGACCCAAGGAATTGATGGAGAATCGAGTCAGGGATTAACTGAAACTTCCTTCAGTCAGAAAACATCTCTTCCAGTTCTGGCTGTTCCGTTTTGAATAGGTTGGTTTCAGGATCTGAATTATTTGGTAAGCGTTCGCCTTGGCTTTCGTTTCCATCTTCCATGTAATCCATGTCAGGCCCACCATCTTGCTCATCTTCAGGTTTCTGCTCCTCCGTCGCATCATACATCGATATCTTCCCCGCGTTTTTCACCTTATCATCTTCGCCACCGTCATCAGTTCTTCTGGGGGCATGTATGAGTGCCCTGTCCTTCGCTTCAGGTTTCTCGCAAATGCAGGACGATGGGTTTTCATGGAACTCGCCTCTGCCTGGCCTTACCTCATTGGGTTCTCCCATAAACCCAATCTGATGAGTCCGAACCCTCAAAGCAAATTCCTCCCATGGAATGCTACTCCGATTTAGGAATAGTTTATATAGTTTTTTAGCATTTGGCCTTATTGTTGGTTTGTGCCCAAAGTATCTCCTGAATCAACATCGTCAACTAGGATGAGCAGAATGGTGATTAACAGCAAGCAGCAACTTGAACATTGAAAATCATGTGCACACAGTGAATCTGCAGTTACTCATTTCTATGCAGTATCAGAATCATGACATCAGAAATGAGCCACAACCAGATAAAAGATAGAAACATACCTTCTGCCAGCTAAAATCTTGGCCATGTTTCCATTGTTGTTGGTAACAAAAACATTGCTTTCATCACAAACAATGAAGTCCAGTGCAGCCATCCTAGATGAAAATGATGAGAATGGTGCCAACTCTTCCTCACTTGCTATAGTATCCTTAGAATGAAAATTGGGAAAGAGTGCTTTCAGTGGAGCCAATGTCTCGTTGCCACCATACACCTCTCCAGATGCCACATAAATGTGGACATCACCTCCAAAACCGAGTGCCCTCAGCATCAGACCAACTTCCTCCGGAGTTAGCGGGCATCTTCCATGCCTCCTTACTTTGTCAGGGTTGCTCGCCTGCAGTTTCATGAAAATTGCTTACTTTAGAGGATCTCTATTGTATTTTTCCCACGTCTATCACTACTTGTTCTATGCTATGATCGCCTTACATGTAAAGTTTTCCACCTCTTTCGAATAGCACCAAGCTCCCGCCTTTCTTTTTCTCCACCACCATAATTGCATCCAGAGAATGCAAGCATGTCTGGTTCGAACCTATGACATAACACTGATCCAATCAAAATGTTCCATCTTTTTGTTTCATCATACATCAAACCTAAGCTCACATGGTTTTTGTGGTCTTTGGGAGGGAGAAGCAACAGAGAAAGTTTTGTCATACCCGACGAATTGGTAAACAGAGATATACAACGGGCTTTTTGACATGTGAAATGTGAAGTGGAAGGACTGAACTACGTCAAAATGGGCAGCAGTGACCTCCAAAGATGAGAGATGACAAGATAATAAGGAAAACCTACCTTAAGTGAAGGGCTATAAAGTGACTGCTTTTCGACCTCATCCTCTCTACCAATGTCCTACCCATCTTGACAATTGGAGCGGTGAACTTCAAAGCATGGTAATTTACTCTGCATCTCAGCTTTTGCAGATCTTTGTCAAGCCTGTTTGACAGTCTGTAATCAAACTTGGTAAGTTGAACAGCCTGCAATGAGAAGAATGTAGGGATTTCAAATGAATCAAAGCCTGCGACATTATAGAAATATCTGTCAAACAAACACAAAAATTTACAGGAGCTAAAATATTTAGGCATCAGACCATGATCTAAAACTTCTTCAACCAACAAAAAACCTTTAGAAATCAGAATGTGCTGCAAAACTTTTTCAACCAATCATAAGTCACCAAAAGACTTAAAGCAATACACTTCTAGCATTGAAATATCTCCCCAGGACTTCATAGTTGAGTCAAACTTTTCAGGAGCTAACATACATTATCACGATCAGCTTCTCAGTCGACACTTCAAGCACAAAATTATTACATTCGGCCACCATTTTAATGCAAATTTCTGAAATTAATTTTTGGATTATCTGTAAGAGCTCATAATCTGACCCCACAAATAGTATGTAATTTCTTTTTTCTGTAGATACACCTTCAAGTATGTCAATTGGAGAGATTTCTTGAAAGTTAGATTGTGTATGATATATTTTAAAGAGAAATGCTACAGTTTTAATGTCTGCACTTGAACACAGTGAAGACTTTTCAAAAATATATTTTTCCAGCATTATTACACCAACAGTTCTTACATGTTTTTTGTTTAAGACAGGCAGAACACGACTTTGATAGCACTTTGGGTTGCACTTCCGAGGGACACGCATTGTATATGGATTCAGTGCTTTTCCTCCTTTTGCTGGAAGCTGCTTTATGATTTTTACATCCTTTGATAGAAAGGAAATAAACCAGTCGACATCAAAGATTTCACTGAAGTTGCTGCACCAAGCACAATATCCATATAAGTGCAGATAATTTGTTCCTTCTGCAATATAAATAACCAATCATAATAGGGTTCTTATATAATAGGGAAGTTAAGAAACCTTGAGTCTTTCCAGAAAGATTTCTGGTCCAGCTTGGGCACAACAAGGGTGGCATTTAGTATATAAGCTGCAACAACAGCATCTGTTATCTGCATCGATACAAATATGAGGAGTTCATGACCAGGAGTATAAACGCACTAAGACAGCTGTAACTAAAACTGGATAGGTTAAGACTGCAAAAGTAGATTCCATAATTGCACAATGGGAATAAATTATAATAGCACACGTGTTCCCAGGATCATTGAACAGGTGAAAGAAAAAAGGCACTTAATCACCGAAGAATGAGACAAAAGATTCGAATTCTGCTCAAGTTGAAAACAGCATATCCTATGACAACTTTGGGTAACATCTCATGAAGAGAGACAACATGGAAAAAGGTTTAGATATCCAAGTAAAAGATAAAAGTCATTTGGCACTCAGGGAAAAACATTTATTGAAATCATTTCTAACAAGGTATATACCATTGTCTTGAAGTGACCAGACCCTGTTACAGTACCATAGCTGCAGCAAATTAATACAGATACTTCGCAAAATTGCTTAAAGACACATGCAAGTGAATTGCGCAGAAACACAGCTTCTTCTCAAGGTGATAATCCACAAAATCAATGTGCATAAGGAATGGTGAATTGAACACGTGTTGAAGAATACTAACATTGTGACAGAAAAAACAGTAGAAACAGGTAGGGCTAGGAGTGCAGCTTAAGTAACTTACCCCTGTTCTTTGTTGATTCAATCCTCCACTAGTGGCAATCAACAAGTATCGGTTGGGTTGCATTTTCTTCTCAGCGGCTGCAAAGGGAAAAAAAAAAAAAAAACAGAGTCTGTAATCTGTATAAACCAAATGCCAAGAATTATTGAACAGACAGCATAAAGAAGTAGTCAAAACAAACGCCAACGTTATCCATGACTAGTAAGCACTTCAATTGCTGCTCTTCAACCTCCCAATCTGAGAAGCTAAAAGCCATGCCAGATAAGGAGGGAACTTATCGAGCCAAACACGCAGGAATAAATAACAGGAATCCAAACCAAATCAAATTTGTCTTTCTTCTTCTTTCTATGGTCAAAAAATTCAAAGAAGTGTAATAGAGGCAAATTCAAGCGAAAGTTTCTGTTCCATATTCTGGGCCATGACTAATCTCAGCAAAGGATGAGTGACAGTCCCACAGAGTCAAAATATGGGATATCAAATGGGATGCTTACTCATGAATCGGCCGCTGGCATTGCTGCAACCGTAGAAGAAGCTCGACATCCTCGAAGTCCATAAATCGCGACTCAAATTTCCTCCTCTAGACTGTTCATTTCGCATTAAAACGAAAGGGAAAACAAATCTCAAGATCAACTAACAAGGCAAACATGACAACGCAGTTTGAAAATGAGTCAACCCATCAACACCACCCGAAGACGTGATTCGAACATTCATTACCGGAACACGAAACACGTCCCCATACACCGCGGGCGATTCCTCCTCCAATCCGCCGCCGACTCGATCCGACGACGCCTGATCACGCGCAACGCGAAAAAAACCAGCCACGTCAGCGATCGCTTCTCACTAACGGGGAGCTCACACGAGATCAAACGCAACACACTCGAGCGGGACACCAAGCGACACAGAAGATCCAAGCCATTTACCGAGCTGCGGTGGCGCAACAAGAGTTGCTGGTGGTGGTGCTGCAGCTGCTGAGGAGACGGCGAAGGCGAGAGGAGGGAGAGGAGGGCGAGGAGGAACAGGAGGCAGCCGGAAGCGGCGGAGACGAGCGGGAGGAGGCCGCCGAGGGGGCCGTGGAAGCGGCAGCTGTGGCGGAGCGTCGCGCGGAGGAGGCGGTGGAATCCTCCTCCTCCTCCTCCTCCTCCGCCGCCGCCGCCGATGTCTCGCTTCCGCTTCTTCATTTGTTCCCCTCGCGAGCCTGCGCCGAAAGCTTGAGCTTCTTCTTCTTCGTCGTCGTCTACGTCTTCCTAATCAGCGAATGCGAGCTTCTTCTTCTTCTTCTTCTTCTTCTTCACACAACACTCGCTCAGTCGCCCTCGCCCGCCCCCGCAAGGCAACAGAAATCTCGGGTTCACTGCGGACAAAGGGGAGGCCTTCATCCTCGAAGCAATCGCGCCTAAAAATCATATGTGCTCTGTTCGGGGTTCCGCTCCGGTGCGGCCGCTCGCACGGTTCGCGAGCTCCCCTAATTGGCTGCCTGGCCCTCTTAATCATTTGATCTCCCCCACGTGTCGGCACCTCGCTTCTTCACTCGATAGTTGGCATCGCTGATCGTTACGTCATAGGTCATTCAGTAGTTGTTCTACAAGCAAATACCCAAAATTGAAAAAAAAAATTAGAAATCGGTGATTTCTAGTTCAAAGTTAGTTATGGCGAATTGGAAAATAGTCAAATTGACACTATTAGATAGTGATTGCTTCGAATGTGACATGACTTGACAGTGATAAGCTACCAAAGGATCGATTTGCAAGTTTGTTAACCGATTTTGTTAACGTTTTTGATATCTTATGATGGCGCACATTTGAATGTTATGTAAATTCTTAATTTTTAGTATTCATGTACTACGAGAGGTTATCTGATTTTGGTGGCGAATGATTTGAACAAAAAAATATTTGATTTGATTGGATGAATCTATCCCGCGTTTCTCTTGTGATCTTTCGATCTTTAAACGTCTTACTTATATTTTGTAAATATATCTTGTAAATATATCATATAATCGGATTGGATGATATCTATAAAATATGAACAATTGTGTTTTAATCCATTTTAAACTTAGCAACATTCGAGTGAATAATTTAAAATCGATAGAGTTGAATTTGACAATCTTGTACCTCGAAAATTAGAAGTAACATCACAAATTTTTATCTGCATTTAATTTATACCTGCATTACTACCTGATTATCTAAAAAAAGAAAGGTTTCAACAAATTTACAAAAATGGAAGGTTCGAGCGATTAGGGACTAATCCGCCCTTCCATACGCCCCCCCCCCCCCCCCCCCCCCCCCCCCCCTTCTTTCTCTCTCTCTCTCTCTAGTCACGTGGCGTTCGCGTGCCCCTCTGACCTGGCCAAAAACCCCATCTCTCTTTTGTAACGACTCTCACGAGGGCGGGCTTCGTCAACCGTCGATCGCCCGGGCTCCCATCATCGCTCGGCGAAAAACCGGCGGCTACGATCGCTCCAAGCTCGGGGCACGTGCGTTCCAGCGCGTGGCGCGACATCCTCCGTCGAACGGGCTGTCATTTTTTCGGCCCTCGATGGTTTGCGTGGTTTTTTTGTTGTCTAAATTCGATATTTAAATGGCCGGGCCGGTGCAACGCCCACCGTGGCATGGTGAAGAACGGTCATGAGCATGGAAACAACGCACGCTTAAAACGGACGCATTAAGTATACTTAATGATAAATGAATGATTATGTATTCAATATATTGGATATATATTTACCAAAAAAAAATATTGGATACACAGTGTGTGACAAAAACAACGCGTTAAAAATTACAATTGTTATTTAAATCGGACTCATTAACAAAGTCCATTAGTTTATTGCCAGTTGGGAAAGTTTTGACTGATCTCAAGGAACCTGTGCTATAGAAATAAGTTACTTGTTGAGTTTGATCAAGTCAAAACATAGAGCCGCTATTGTGTTGTTAGAACACGTGTCAAAAAGTTATCTACCATATATTTGTTCTGATTGTGATTTAGACAATCGTTCACCATTAGTGGCTGCTCGAGGGAAATTGGCGCAACGAATCATCGTCACAACCATTTATTAATAGAAAATTGTATAACCATTTATTCAATTCACACCAAATAAAAATTGCTGTCGTTTTAATAGAAAATACAGAAATTCACATGGCTGATACGTATTAATTAGCATGAGTAAAACCCATAGATCATGCTCCAAAAAATATTTATTAATTTCTTTAAATTTGGGGAAAAGAAAAGATGAAACAAATGGAAATAGTCTAGCCATCCCTCAATACCCTTCATGAATGACACTTGGACTTTGATTGAAACTCTTTCGGCCAAATTTACCTCTCTTGATTGGTCAAAGCCAAACTCATAGCTTGTTCCTTAAGAAGTAATCAATCCATTAGCCATTAGTACTAGAGATAGGGGACAAAAGGGGCTTTAAAAGGGATTGTATTATGAAAACCTATTACCATCCACCAATCACAATCGACTATCTAATTAAATGTTTGTCAATTGTGGATGATTAGATCGAGTCGAATCATCACCCTCAAGCATATAAGTAGTGCCTCCTTTTAGTTCTCCTCTGACATTATGGTTTAAGATTGTTCTCGGGACTTATTATCGGACCCTACATGTCGAGAAATGCAGTGATATCGACATCCTACACGTCAAATTCTATTCTATGCGCCAAGTTGAGGGGTTGTCAACCCACCCATTACAAAATCACTGTCTAATCCAATTTTTTTTTATCAAGCTCGGATGATCGGATCGAGTCCAATTGTTGCCCTCAAGAGCACAAGTATCTGCCACTTTTAGCCCTTGAACATTACGATTTAAGATTGATCTTGAGACTCGATGTCGAATCGTACAAGCGTAACAACATCGACATCCTATACATTTAATGACATTCTATGTGCCAAGTTGAGGGGTCGTCAATTCACCAATTACAATCCACCATCTAATCCAATTTGTTTTCCAGCTTGGATGATCAAATCGAGTCTAATCGCCGCTCTCAAGAATATGAGTACATCCACCTATTAGTCCTCAAACATTACAGTTTAAGATTGTTCTCGAGACCTCATGTTGAACCCCACAAAATATAGTGATGCCGACATCCTATACATCAAATTCTATTCTATGTGCCAAGTTGAGGGGGCCATCGATCCACCATTTACGATCCACCATCTAGTCTGACTTGTTATCAGGCTTGGACAATCGGATCGAGTTTGATCATCGCTCTAGAGAATACAAGTACCTCCATCTTTCAATCCTCCAACATTACGGTTCGAGATCATTCTCGAGATCCAATGTCGAACCATACAGATAATAAGTGATGTCGACATCCTACAAGTCAAATGCATAGCATGCGCATAAACAAATTTGATCACTACTCTACCACCAATGGTTGCCTCAAATATGATGCAGGGGCAGGTGAGAATGAGATATGATAAGACCCGACGCAACTGCCAAAAGGGGTTTGCTGTTTCTTTAATGATTTGAATTCGAGAGACAACACAAGTGTTTTAGTTTCTCTAGATCTTAGTCTTTTCTCTAATCTTTTTGCCCTAGATCTAGTTGGCTTCCGATACAAATAGTATTTGAAAACGCCTTATGGAACAGGTGGATGGGCATCCATCTTTAATTTTTTAAAGTTTCTGAACGTGGGAAGATGAGGTTCTTGATGTTGACCAGAGGACTTGGGCAAAGAGCTTATCAGGGCAAGACGTCTACTGAGCAAGGCATAACCTAGGAAAGACGATTTGGATCTTTGCTTTTTACGATGACTTGATGGATAATGCTGTCCCCACTTTCTTTCTCCAACACGACATGACACGACCGACGAAGATGCACATCTAGAAAAAAGAAAGTATCTTGGAGAGTTGGAGCTGGTTATGCGGGACAGGAAGGAAGAGCATGGGAAATCGATTTAGATCTTGCGCTTATAAGAAGTGAGATGATGTCGCGCCAAAAATGGCGGGAGGGGTTCACACTGGGAAACCGTGGAAAGATTTAGGGCTGAATTGATCAAAATGAAAAGTTTAGGACTTTAATCGACTGTCACGCAATATGTTTATAATTTTTATAGACAATCATCCCTCGCATTTATAATATATGTTTGGTCTTATCGAAATAAGTGAAATTAGATGATTTAGTGCATGAAAGTTGATGTGAAACACTGCCTAAGTCTCTAGAAGGCCCTTCGTAACAATAGTTCCCGCTATTTACCTCAAATATTATACCTTTCGCCTCCTTCAAATGACTCCACATCGATATGGAAGCCTTTAAAGTACACCAAACGCGCATCATGCACCTCATTTTTTTATGACTTTTTTAACACTTGATTACAGCGAACCGTCATGACGACGTCATGAAATAATTTTACGATGTGTTGTGGTACATTTTACGGCGCTTGGATAAGCTAACGTGGAAAAATCCACGTTAGCATATCCTAGCCGTTCAATCCTCCCGCCATTCAATCCCCCCCTAGTACAGGGGGAGGGGGATTGAACGGCCCGGATCCCTAGATGTGGTCCCCCAACGTCAAGGGATTCGAGTCCCATTCACATCGAGTCGTTGGATGGTCCATCTGGATACCGTGGAAGCGCAATAAATCAGGTTGTTTCTTTTTACCGCCTGAGTGATGTTAGTTAGCTGCTTCTCCTTTCAAGTTTCAACGGATATGTAGCATGCATAATAATTTCAATAAAAAAACAAATCCTATCATAAATAATATTGTCTAGAGAGGAGCAAATAATAATAATTAAAAGAAAAAATATTCCTCTCTCGTTTGTTCGAAAATGTTTTATTTTATTTTTCCAAGAATGCATCACTTATTTGAAAACATTGTTCGCTTTTTTATTTTATTTTTCCAGCTATCAAATGAAATGTTTTAATAAGTAACGCATTAAAAAAATTCCAGACTCGCCTTTTATTTGAATGGATACTTTCTACATCAAAACAGTAAAATGTTTACCTACTTTTAATGGGGGAAAATCATTGTCATCTCAATTAATAAGTCGATGTGACCCAAAAAAAATTAATAAGTCGAAAGTACACACTTACTCAAAATAACACCGTATTAACATAAGATCAGCATACATGATTATGACAAAAGTACTTAGATTATGAAATAGATTTTATCGATTTTGCATGGAGCTCATAATTGTTAACTACTTTAATTTCAATAACAGTTTTAGAGATTTCTGAAGTTGTCATTATTCTGCTAAAACTCATCTGATCACTTACTAAGATCTTGGAACGCTTTAAACAAAATTTAGCACAATATAACATCTTCCAACCACCACCAATTCATACTTAACTTCCAATAATCGTTTGTTCTTGGGTTTTAATGACCGTCGCGCTGAAGTTTCAATCTTATACTCTCAGAACCGTAGCTTTCTGATTAGAAACTTATAGTGTACGAGTTTCAAATGAGTAGTTACATTTACAAGTTGAAGGCTATTTGTACTATACTTAACATGATGCTAATGTGTTATATGACATACTATGACAAGTTGCAAGTACTAGATGAGAACCTGACTACTTTAACGAGGTGGGTTTGAGATATTGCAACAAGAGTTACAAGACGGTGACGAGATTGAGAAGTAGTAGCACATCATTGGGACGACGTCGTCTCACCAAACCCGTCATGCTTCCATCCCTAGGAAGATCGAAAAAACAAAAACAAAAACAAAAGAGGGTTGATGGTAGAGTAGGTGAAGAGTGATGAAAATTGACAAATCTTTCGAGATCCATATTTTGAATTCTTCATTGTCAATTGCTTGAAATCCACTTGTCAAGTAACTCCAAATTAGGGTTTTACACGTTGATTACCTTATCATATCAGGATTTCCACCATCACTTTGGTTAGCTCCGTGTCCTGGTGCTTCATGTAATTTACCTGAAAATATTCTCAATGCTCAAATAATAAAAAAGTATTCTTCAATAAGCAGATGAAATATGTCCTTTTGCGATTGAACGGCTATCGATGCTTTAAAAATATTGTCATCGTGCTAAAACTGGCAACTCATCTTTCCACGTAAATTGCACTAGATTCTTGTTTTTTTAAATAAAAATAAATAATGACTATCACAAGTCTAGAAATTAAACTATTCATCTTTAAGGCTCTGTTCGTTTCACAGAAAATAATTTCTAAAAAAATAATTTCTAAATTTTATGACGTTTATTTCACGGAAAATAAAATAATCAAGGAAAATTGTTTTCTACAAATGGAAAAAACGCATTTAAAAGTGGGGAAAATATTTTCCGCTTTTTTGAAAGGGGAAAACATTTTCCGTGTTCTTCGTTTACCTTTAAATATCGCAGCTTCTAACAGCGTGTCTCGACCTCGCTTGAGGCCGACGAGCCGGTGGCCCTTGACAACTACAAAAAAATTGTAATTTAGTTACGACAAATTTGTGACGACCAAAAAGTCATGGCTGATAGCCACAAAAATAGTGACAGAAATTAAAGTTCGTCGGAAATCAGTGACAAAAAAAAAAAAAAACTCGTCTCTATTTAGCGACGACCAAACGCTCGTCGTTATTTACGAAAAATTTTCCCACAACCAAAACAAGTCGTCGCTAATTAGATATGCCACCCGCCACCTCATAGAGATTTAGCGACGACATTATTTTGTCGTCTCTAGTTAGCAACCAAAAGTTATAGTAGTGGCTAAATTCGTCTATAATTAGCGACGACTAGACGCTCGTCGTTATTTACGACGAATTTTCCCACGACCAAAATAAGTCGTCGCTAATTAGCTACGCCACCCGCCACCTCATAACGATGTAGCGACGACACTATTTTTGTCGTGGCTAGTTAGCAACCAAAAGTTATAGTAGTAACTAAATTTTTCACTAATTAGCTACGCCACCCGCCACCTCATAGTGATTCAGCAACGACATTATTTTTGTCATCACTAATTAACGACTACCTCAGCGATGGTTTTATGGACATCATGGTTGAAGGGAGACTAATTACCGGCTCGTCGGCCTCGCTTGAGGCCGATGAGCCGGTGGCCCTTGACAACTACAAAAAAACTGTAATTTAGCTACGACAAATTTGTGACGACCAAAAAGTCGTGGCTGATAGCCACAAAAATAGTGACAGAAATCAAAGTTCGTCGGAAATCAGTGACAAAATAAAAAAAAACTCGTCTCTATTTAGCGACGACCAAACGCTCATCGTTATATATGACAAATTTTCCCACAACCAAAACAAGTCGTCGCTAATTAGATATGCCACCCGCCACCTCATAGCGATTTAGCAACGACATTATTTTGTCGTCTCTAGTTAGCAACAAAAAGTTATAGTAGTGGCTAAATTCGTCTATAATTAGCGACGACTAGACGCTCGTCGTTATTTACGACGAATTTTCCCACGACCAAAATAAGTCGTCGCTAATTAGCTACGCCACCCGCCACCTCATAACGATGTAGCGACGACACTATTTTTGTCGTGGCTAGTTAGCAACCAAAAGTTATAGTAGTAACTAAAATTTTCACTAATTAGCTACGCCACCCGCCATCTCATAGTGATTCAGCAACGACATTATTTTTGTCATCACTAATTAGCGACTACCTCAGCGATGGTTTTATAGACATCGTGGTTAAAGGGAGACGAATTTCAAGTTGTCACAAGTTTTCTGTCGCTAATTAGTGACAACTTGAATGTAGACGCTTATTAGCGACGATGTCATCAATGTCATCGCTAAATCGCACAAACAGCTTTAGCCTTCTTACGTTTTGACCTTCTATGAATTTTAGCGACTAACCTATTGTTGTGGCTAATTAGCCTATGTCGTGGCTAATTAGCCATTACATCTTCGTTGGTGCGTCGCTAAATTGCGACTATTGTTTAGTTGTCGCCCATTTGTTTGTTGGTAATTTGCGATGGTGTCGCGTATGTAGTCTCTAATTAGTGACTACTCTCACATAATTGCAGCTAATTTGCGACTGTTGTTCTTTTGTCATCGCTGAACGGTACCGACACTTACTTACCCGTCGCTATTCTGTTAGGTCTTAATCGAGCATGGCCATTTTGCGACTTTGTTGGCACTGTAGTCGCTCATTAGCTACCAAAAAAAGCATGGTCGTAGCTAAAGTCCACAAAATACTTGTAATTTGTTTTACCATTCTGTGAACTTTAGCGACTAACGCAGTATATCGCGTCATAAATTAGCCATTAACATGTTAAGCTAGTGGCTATTTTGCGACTAAGCTTTAGTTGTAGTCACAAATTAGCCACTATAGTAGTTGTCGTAGCTAAATTCCACATAGGGTTTACGTTTTTTGTACTTTAGGGCTTAATTCTGTGAATTTTAGCGACTACATTACTACTTGTCGTCACCAAATAGCCATTACATTGTTAGTGTAGTGGCTATTTAGAAACTGTACAGTGTGTGTCGTATCTAAATTACACATAAGGTTTAACGTTATTAACTTTAGCGACAACTTTACTTTTTGTCGTGGCAAATTAGCAACGACATAGATCGTGTAGTTTGTAATTAGCCACTACATTTTTACTTGGTCGTCGCTAAATATCGACTTACTTTAGATAGGTCGTGGCTGAATAGCAACAACTTTTGTTTGGTCGTCTCTAATTGGCGATGATTAAGTACTTACCCATCGCTGACTTCTTAGGTTATAATCGTGATGGGTCTATTTTTTCCCGAAAGCGACTCACTATTTGGTGATTACATGTTAGTGTGTCGTCGCTATTTGCTATTCTCTCTCTCTCTCTCTCTCTCTCTCTCTCTCTCTCTCTCTCTCTCTCTCTCTCTCTCTCTCCTTCGTTTTTGGTTTCTCTGCTAAGGTTTGTACGAAGCTCGAGCCACGTCGGCGTCGCCACGTTCCAACCGGTCGCCGAGCCACGTTGAGCTGGTCTCTGACCCCTTGTCCCCATCGCAGAGCCTTCACCACCGATGCTCAACGCCGAAGACAGGTAAGCTCGATTGTCCCCCTGGCCATGTAGCTAGGGTTTTTGATTACTTGCTCGGAGATGTGGCTTGGAGCGACCCGTGCTTGCGTCATCGATTTGTGCTATTGCCTGAAGATCCGCTCCGATTCCTTCAGCTATGTTTGATTGGAACGACAAAGAGGTAACGTCGGGAGCTCGGCCTCCCTTCCTTCGATTGCTTATTTGACCACTCCTTGTTTGGATTTGCTCATCGGGACTCCCGTCTAGTGTTTGCTGAATGTCTTTTGACTCTTACGAGGTCCCTTGTTCTTGAGTTACTCATAGTTCCTGGGAGGCTCTATTTTAATTTGCGTTTTTTGCCCAAGTTGTTAGAGTTGTGCGCTACCAAGTAGAATGTTGCCCTTTTAGGGCCAAGCTTATTTGAAGATGCTAGAAAAGTGCGCTGGTCTCAAGGCCCTTGAGCTAGTTGGTTGCTGTAGCGGTCTCAGCTCACGATGTCAAGCACTCCGCAAAGAGGCAATGTTTTGGGGGGGGTTGTCTTTGCTGGTCCAATTTATGAGTCTTTTATTGGACAAGCTCATGGATTGTTTTCTTGTTTTTTGCTGGTTGTTTTCTTGTTTTTTGCTAGTCAAACTCGTCTGATTCAGAGTCATTTATTGGTTTTTTTTTTTGTTCTAGTCTTCCACGGAAAAAGGGAAAGGAGGGCGTGAGATTGGGGGTTTCTTTGTTGTGGTTTTTTTCTTCTGGGGTTCGATACACATAGTTAAAAATTAAGTGGATATTGTCATCTTTTGGGAGGAAAACACGAGAGGACACGAGGGTTCAATGCAAAAAGTCAAGTAAAAGTGATGGACTTTCGATCTGGGACTGCAGAGACGCGATGGACTCCTCCAATTTGGAAGATTCCAGCTTGATTTGACGTAGCCGGTCTTCGGTTTGGGCCACTAGCGCTTTTGCATCCGTGATCGCCTGTTCTTTCTCCGCCAAATATTGTGTATGATGTTCCAGCTTCTTCTTTGTAGACTCGAGGACACGATCACATTTGGCCTTCTCCACCTTGATGGTATCGCGCTGAGTGATGAGCTCCCCAGATTTCGACAGCCTCTTGAGCGCTCGGCACAACCAGTCGACCTTAACTTGCGAGGATTCCAAGTCCTTGAGAACCGCTGGCATTTCTGCAAGTTTGGACTCCGTTAGGTGAGTGGCTGAGGAGGATCGGAGATCCTGAACCACGAGGCAGACGCATTCGAGGCAGTAAGAACGCATGGCGATCAATTCCATGCGACAACTCTCGGCTATATCCCCGAGACCTACACCCGTAGGTAATGACGGCCTTGAAGATGAAGAGTATGATAATGATGATGATGATGATGGCTTGGAGGAGACCCCGTAGGTTATGGCACTTGACACTTGTGTATATATGTGTAGTTTTCATTAGTTGATGTAGGTAGTTTGTCGCTTGTAGACAAACTGTTTTTTAGGAAGCGCTTTTGCTAGATGCGCTATTTTGATTGTACTAATGATAGTTCAAAATGCACTAGAAAGTGTTTTGGTGTAAACATGTTTAATTATGCAATATATTATGGATATTGCGATTATACTGTCTATATATGTTGATTTATCAATTGTCATTAGCTTTAATCGATGGACCAACCATAATCTGGGTATGCTTTTGGACATTCTATGGGTTTTAGCGACTACACGTTAGCGCGTCGTCGCTATTTGGTGACTACACGTTAGTGCGTCCTCACTATTTGGTGACTACATATTTTTGTCGCTATTTGGTGACTACACTATCCTAGAAAATATTTTCCAGAATTGTCATATTTTCCATAAAACGAACGGAGCTTAAGACTAGCAATTCTATCAGTTAGCAATTCTGTTCGTCTTTCGACATATTCTTGTAATTTTGCCCCCGAGAATCTCATTGCTTAGGCACTAAACTATCCATCTCCAAAACCAGCAACTTTTATCTATTAGCAATTCTGTCCGTCTTTCCACATATTCTTGTAATTTTGCCCCCAAATCCAAGTGGGCGTTGTTGGCAGAGAGATTCCACCCCCTTTGTTTAACTCGGGGGACAGCATTGTCATGGCCCTCGGATGCCGTTTCGCCTGTGAAGTACTTCGATACCAAAGAATAAATGTGGAGAGAGACAAAGACATGTTCTGTCTCGCACGCATTGCTGTTGGACTTTTGAGTTTGTCTGTTTTTCTGTATGGCTTTCAGTTTCAGATTGGCTCGCCAGATGCCCGCTGCTCTCGTCAGTAGGTAAGCAGATCTCAGACCAGTCAAGAAAAAAAAAAAATTATCTTAGGATTCATTTGTTTAATGGCCACGTGCTTCCCAAATTTATTTTTCGACTTTTCGACGAAGAGTCAATGGATTTATTAAAATCATCTTTCATGAATGGGAATAATAAATTTAGATTAGGAAAAAAAATCAATTTCCCTTATTAATAAGAAGGAAATCGCTTTCTCTAAATTACAAGACAAATGAAATGAAACTCACCCATAAGATTTTTTTTAAATGATTTAGCTGACGAATTGAGCAACGATATCTTACTAATTTTAAAGTCATTAACTTGGATGGATAAGATATACGAGTTTGTAAAGGTCTTGTCAAAGCACTGCCTTCCCTCTTGCAAGATTGAGTGTTTTGTGTTCAGGCCGTGATCAAGTCGAGTTGGGCCAATACAATGCCAAATTGGACCTTAAACCAACTCGACCCGTGTACTCGATGCTCGAAGATCGACTCCAGACTCGATGGAGCGCTAAAGTTAATGCTTGAGCACATTGAAAAAGGAAAAAAAAAAAAAAACAAATGAGAAAGCTGACTAGCGTGGGATTGCGTGTTTATGATGAAAGGCCAGAGCTTCTATGAGAAGGCAATCTATCTATCTCGGTTTCGCTCTTTTTCCCCATCAATGGCGAGTGTTCTAGGCGCAAGGATAAAGCCTCGGGATTGAACCAAACATTCGAGGACAGAAAGGGAAAAGAAGAAGAAAAAAACATGCTCGGAATTTCATAGTTTAGTCTTATATGTTTCGAAGGTACTTTTTTCATGAACATGAAAGCGTAATTTCGCAGGATGTTTGGCCTTCCTCGCATATAGAGAAAACTATTGTCTTTCATGATTGTTAATAAGAATTTGAATTTAGGTGGCTATGTAGCCTTGATTATCATGATTGAAAATGTGTAGTCGAGATGATAGATTATCTAGCTAATTCGTATATAATAAGCTATTAAGTTGCTGCCTAATTGGGCGCGGGCGACACTTATCATTTCGCCCAGAAATGGGTGTTTGCCCAAATAGTCAAAGATCTTTCACCAAGAAGATGATCCTAAAAAAAAAATTGTTGAAGAATTGGGTACTATCATGATGTTGGACAAAAAGGGTTTGGTGTGTCCCAAGGAAAATGAAATGCAAAGATAATTATAAAATAAGTGCCTAAAACGAAAGTATTGGAAGTGAAAAGGACTAGAGATTAATGAATTCATTGAACGCATTGGAAATATGAGTCTAAAGTGATGATTGTGCTATTACACTATAAATTGTGGGTACTTAAAACGTACCCACTATTCACAACCAACTTCAAACAGTTATTATCCCAAGTACAGTTACAAGTTCACATACTCCAAAAATTTCGGACATGCTATTCGTTTGTTAACAATATATAATCTGTACATGTGAACCCACTCCATCTTAGCCGTGAGATGCGCATCATTTAATTTCTAAGACGGAGTTTAGCATGACAAGATGTTGTTGCCTTCCATTTGTCCCCTTTGCTCTGTCCTCTCCGCCGAAGGCGATATGGCAATACATTAAGTGGAGTTTGGTCGCCTTAAGTCAAACTTAAGCAAAAAATTAGAACTTCGTCGACATTGGTTGAATTAAAAAGATGAGTCAATTTTGAACCTACCATGACAAATATGAAATTTGGCCCTCTTAGGCCAAACTAGAGTGTTGCTTTAAGGCTGGCCCTAAGCGACAAAATCATACTTTGTCGCCATTGAGTAATGAAATGCTCAATCCTACAATGACAAATAATGAAATTTTCGTGGCTTAGGTGTATGTCCACAGTGACAAATTTCGAATTTTTCGCCTTTGATTGACCCGAATTGGATGTATGATAAAGATTTCTTTGAACATGAGAGAAAAATGGTATTTCGACATGCAGTCAACGCCTACAAGAACTGCTAAGTTATGCGAGGAAGTTGTCACCATTGAGTTCTAATGGGTTGAATTTTTCCATTACCATAAACAAGTGAATTACCATTTAAAGCAGCTAATTTCACAAAGGTGGAATTAAGGCGACCAAACTCCACTTTTGTCGACAAAGTTCTCAGCTAGGGATGCCTAAGGCGAATTTTTTTTTTTTTTTTGGTTGTCTTAGATTGCTTTTCGTGTAGTATCACAAGTATCTGGTGCATGCGACTTGCTCTTACTCTACTACCCTGGTTAAGGATCTAGCTTGAACCTCATTAGCTAAACCCTCACAAAAACGATAATGAACGTGGAACTGGGCGGTAGGGGTGAGTGACAAAGACTAGGAGCTAGAAAGCTCGGGCCAGCCCTAAGGGACTTTTCAACTTCGAATAGGTCAGGGCCAGGACATTTAACCCGACATCTTAAAACATACCAATAATCCAAATTATGAAAAAGGTAAAAGATAAAAAATTTTATTTTCAATTCTCTAAAACTTTAATAATTTTACAATTAAAAACATAATCAATAAGGATTGAATTTGAAGTAGGAAGCAAAAAAATAAGAAGGAGAAAGTGATTTTTGAGGCAAAAAATGGACTCAAACTTTTAGGGGCCTATCGAGGTTGGAACGAGCTATTCTTTTATTTGTACTTGTTGGGCGTCGTTACCCATTTAGATCTAAAAAGTTATGCACGTAAGACTTGAGGTGCTCGAAATTCATTTATTTAGACACAATTTGTAGATTTAAAAAGTGATAATATGGTATATAGGCTATAATTAGATACTTAGGGTTCGTTTATTTACGAAAATTATATGATAAAATAACCGCTTGTATCGTTTAAAATTATCAATGGATGAAATTTATTTTCATTATCGACAATAATTTACATCTCAACATTTTCAAAAATGATTAGAAATGCTTTAATCCATTTATTTTATCAAGTGATGCAAGTAATCATTTTTAATAATGCATTTTTAAATTATTAATTTTTCACGAAATAAATGCACCCTAATTGAAATATATTAACCAATTTGTTTGATTTAGGGAAGTGATGTAAATGGTTTTTGAACTTTGGTTTAACGTTTAATGTGGTCCCTTAACTTTAGCTCATAGTGCAATGTGGTCTTTGAACTTTTAAATTATTTAATGTGGTTCATGAAAATTTGGTATATGTTCAGTTTGATCCCTGAATTATATGAAAAATACTTGAAACTATATAAGGATAATATTGAATTCTATCAAGGTTTATGAGTCATATTGAAAAAATTAAAAATAGGAACCGAATTACATATGTTGGGATAATACAAATTGTGTATTGGATGAAAGTTTATGGACTATTTTGGTCATTAAGCCTTTTTGATTTCATTATGGGCCTAGACCCAAGTTAATTTGGGCCGAAAATATCGCTTTAGGGCCCAGTTAGGCCCGACCCGTGCTCACCCCCCTACTCAGAGGTCCCATGGTGGGCTGGCGTCAAGCTTGCCCGGCCGGGCTGTCCACGAATATTGGACCGCGACCTGCGATCGGCTTACGATTTAGAGCATCAACTTAACTTGTAAGAGAGAGTTTTTTTTTTCTTTTTTGCTTCTTTCTTTATTTAGCTACTCTTCAAATGGTTCGATTTGCTTCAGCCATGACGGATTTGTCAAACGTTCATAGCGGACGGGAACAGCACGAAGAACAAAAGCCGACAGGGACGAACCAGTGCGGAATTTGTGCGACAGGAGAAAATTCTGCGTTCGCGCAAGCGGACCAATCACTTGTCGCCGAGGTAGCTTAGGCTACAGGGAGAAAGCTGACGTGTCCGCGTGTCTTTATGGTGTCACAGAGAGAGAGAGAGAGAGAGAGAGAGAGAGAGAGAGAGAAAGTACTCTCCAAGAAGCATAACCCATTCAAGAGGTGGGGGTTGGTAGATGCTTGGAGGAGATTGGTTGGTGAAGCATGGGGAGCCGCGGAGCAGAGCTGGAGCCGAAACCCCCAAGCTCCGAATCGGGGGCCGATCGACCCGACATCCAGGACTACCTGCCGCCGGATTCCTCCGCTCGTGAGCCCTCGCCCAAGCTCGTCCTGTAGTACCCATCTCTCCCTCCCTCCTCTTCTCTCTCCCTCTCTGTGCGGATAGATGCCTTTTCTTTGTTTAGTTCTTAGTTGAGCTATAGGGTTCTTGGGTTTCGCCAGTTAAGAGTGGGAGAGTCGATTTTGAATGTAGTGTTATCCGCAATACCTGCGAGCTCCATTTATAATATGTCCCTCCTGGTGTTTTTTTTTTTTTCCCTTTTTGGAGATTTATTGATGAGGATTTAGCAGGTAACCCGTTTCTTAAACTGTTCAAGCTCCGCAAGAATCGGACATTAATTGTCAAAACGGGTAGCGGCGTGTCCGATACCCTTGACCTCTTCTTTGAAGATGGTTTGAATGCTAATCATCAAAGCGTTAGGTGTGTGTTCGGATACCCTTGACTCAGACCGCATTGCTGCTTGTAAATTAAGAGGGTGCACGTGAAATCTCAGGGGTAGAGCTAGGGATGTAGAGAGCTGTTTATGAAATTGCTTTGTGAAGAGATTGTGACGAATTGGAAGAATGCGTTCAAATAAGTGAGTCATATGATATCCAAGGCGCAGCACGACTATGGCGCCACGCTATTTAATGAACCACTCTTTCTATTCTTGGTCAGAATCTTGTACACGGCTGACTAATCAATATAGATGCTCTACTGCTGTTTGTATCCATAGTCTAATGATGTAATGCTCTACTACTATTTGCTTAAATTCGCCATAACTCATGAATGGTTACATGATGTGCTCTTTTTTATTGCAGGCATGATTTGCTCGACATTTCTTCTGCCTTGAATGAAGCTGTGGGCGCAATTGTTGACGTAATTAGTTTCTGAATGTTGTCAACTTCAATAAAGTTTCACATTCACAAGTACTAAACAAAGAGGCTATATGTTTAGCCTCTTTAATCGCTTGTCATGTGAAAGCAAACCAGATGATGATACAGAGCCCTGAATTTTTCAGGACTCATTTACAAGATGTTTCAAGTCAAATACGCCAGAACCTTGGAACTGGAACATCTACTTGTTTCCTCTGTGGTGCTTCGGAGTGTTAGTTCGGTATCTTATATTATTCCCAGCAAGGTTAGCAAAGCTGAAAGAAGTTTGGCCTTAACTGCCTTTTCTTTATGTGTCTAGGGGCGACAATAACCTTCTGAACAATATGAGAAGTTTCGTAATCATTGAGTTTGCTTATGGAAAAATGGTTTGCGTATTTGGATAGTACAAAGTAAAGCTAGGAAGGATAGTCTCCAAAAGTTGCAGTCTATGCGTTGTCACATTACTCGGCCTGTGAAAATCATTTCCTACTCACTGTGGAGATTATCTTCTCCCAATGTTGAAGAATCTAGGACATTCTGAAACATTCTTTCTTCCAATCCCTGTTGTACATGATGCTGTGCCGGTCTACAGTTCTTTGTCATGATGAATTTCTCTTAACTCTGCAGGGTTATAGTTCTCGCCATGGGCCATATAATTTTCTTCTCGTCCTTCTTCTCTGTGCACTTTTTGCTCCAAAGGCAACAAGCTTTGAGGAGAAAGATACAGGTGCAAGTTTTCTCTGATGATTTTTTCACGTTAACTTTTATCTAACCTTTTTCTTTCATCTTTCAGAAATATTTGCATGATTTTAAGACGATCTATGGCAAAGGAATATCTTGAAATTCTGGTAGCATGTCTATGAAAGTTTACCTTCTTGCTTCTTTTGGGTAATGCTACAGAGGTTCTTAAAGTTGCCTTGCTGAAGTCTGCTTTTTTCCATCCTGAACATCTTGTTCTTTCTGAAATCCATTGCCCAAGAAATTTCTATGCCTGATGGAGATTTGAAAATGAAAAAAGAAAGGGACGGCTCAAGTTCCAAACTACCAAGCACAAGCAGTTAACTACAATATGAGCCCATAGTCATTGCTACTTTCCTGAACGAGAATGTTCTTTGATTAGTCTTTAATAACATATGTATGGCTGTTCTGACAAAGAATACGCTTAACATCAGATATTATGATAGCCATTGACCATGGGTTTCTTGTTACGCATTCCTGATGCTAGAACATGTTGCCCATTTTATGTTCAGAGGTTTCTGGCAGAGTTACTTTGCTGTTTCTATGTGGCATCATGGACCGGAGTTATCAAGTATCATGGGCCACTGCCAAGCCTGCGCCCTAATCAGGCAAATCTGACTTACCATCTCCATTTTCTTATCTCCTCTACACCATTTTTATTGATCAAAGCTAACTTTATATCCGTATTAATGCATTTTGTTTCTTATTGAACAGGTTTTTGTTGCGAATCACACTTCTATGATTGATTTCATCATCTTGGAACAGGTTACTCCATTTGCTGTTATTATGCAGAAGCATCCGGGATGGGTTGGTGAGTCATTGCACTGCCTAATGCATGTTCAATTCTTGATTACTCTAGAAGTCATACAGTAGCACATGTAGATGAATCATGTGTACTAGTATCCTTTACTTTAAGTGTAGTGAATTGGACTTGCAAGATGACCTTCATTGACATTTTGGTTATGATAAATTTCAATTCAAATTGTCTCTGTTCTTTATGCAGGTGTTTTGCAAAATTTTATCTTAGAGACAGTTGGGGGTATCTGTTTCAATCGAGCAGAGGCGAAGGATCGAGAAGTTGTGGGTGAAAAGTAGGATCATTTGTGAAAGGTAGCTTTTTTTATTTATTCCATATGCATTCTGGAAACACAAAGTCTCTTCTGTTTTTCAGGTTGAAGAATCATGTTCGGGGTAGTGATAACAACCCTCTCCTCATATTTCCTGAAGGAACGTGTGTAAACAACCAGTACTCCGTCATGTTCAAGAAGGTACATGTACTTGCATTTATAGGATATGGTCATAAGCTAAAATACATCTTTCTATACATCAATTAGAGAGAGCTATCTCTTGTGGTGGGGCATGGATTTAGTTCATTTGCTCTCTCCTTAGTGATTGTCAAAATTTTCAGCATTACATGTCAAATGTCTTATCCTTCTTCTGTGGAATGATCTATGAACAAGACGCAACTACAGCAAAACTTCTTGATGATTTGCAGGGTGCCTTTGAACTTGACTGTGCTGTTTGCCCAATTGCGATCAAGTACAACAAAATTTTCGTGGATGCTTTTTGGAACAGCAAGAAGTAAGCAAGTGCAGAAATGATGGATGCGTAGATTGTTACTTTTTGTTTTAATTTGAGAATCCTAAATTATATCAATCTTGTTGCGGTTGATAAAGACATCAATAATTTCATTGATGAAGCTTAAGAACTCTACAATTAAATCCCTTTCTTTTGGTACCTTGACAATTATCAAGCTTTTGGTTTAATGTGTGTTTGACAATGGAAATGCAGGCAATCCTTCACAAAGCATCTGGTTCGGCTCATGACGTCTTGGGCTGTTGTATGTGACGTGTGGTACTTGGAGCCCCAAACTCAGAGACCAGATGAGACACAAATTGAATTCGCAGAGAGGTAATAGTTGCGTATCAAAGTTCCTTTCACTTTACACTGAGACGAGAAGATATTTCTGCGGACTTTCAAACTCTGTATCTTCATGCTCATCTGTTTCTTACGTGTTCATTCATTTACAGGGTGAGGGACAAAATATGTGCAAGAGCAGGTCTTAAGAAGGTTCCATGGGATGGATATTTGAAGCACTCCCGGCCTGGCCCCAAGCTTAAAGAGCGAAAGTAAGTCAATCTCGTGACTCATTTTCCCTCAAATATCATTTCTACCTGTGGAAAAAGAGGGAGCTCAGGCAATCTATACGCTAGATTTAGTTCTTCTGTTCATTTGGAAAATTCGAAAAATGCCCCTCTAGTGGAATTGATTCTCAAAGTTCCCTATATGAAGGGTTTTCAAATACCCCTAAAGTTGGCAATATTGATTCAAATGAATCCCCCGGCTGATAGGTGGCCAAAATATTTGGCTGGATGGATAAAATGTGCAAGTCATATTTCACACCTGATACAGGGGCATTTACGTTCCAAAATGCTTAAAATAGCTTGAGGAAATCAGTTAATCACCTAAAAAAAAGGAAACTCTTCTGACTTTAATCCGAATCTCAAGATCTGAATCTCAAGAATCAATTCACTTATCCCTCCCTGCATATACCATCAATGAGAACCCTCCATGTCTTCTCCCACTTGACCCTGTGGTTGAGGAACAAGAACTCCTATTACACCCACTACTATTACTGCTCTGTTTTGCCCATCAGCAAGACTCCTGAACATGACGGCAATGCCAATAAAATCACACTGGTGCTTGTGATTTCACTGTTTTAACTAAAGAAGACATTCTCTTCCTCATCAGTTTCTTCTCTGGCCCAGCCACCTCAGACCAAGTAACTCCAAAATCACACTGGAAAGACAAGCACTCCATACCCACAATTCCCAATCTCATCTCCAGAAATGGTGCTAACACAATTGAACACGTCTCAAAAGAAGTCTACCCTAGTGGCTTAAACCGCAATTCACTCTTCTACTCTTTAACTTCCATGCCAGTCTCTTCGCGACCAAGCTTGTCTCTCCATCAACCATCACTTACAACGAGCTTAGTTATCATTCCACACATTTCTCATCTGTGCACTGTGTAGTTTGCTTAGACGAGTTGCACTTTCATTTTCTCTATCTGGACAAATGAATTCAGATTATGGAGTTTGGGATTAGTGTTTAAATTGGGAAACTTAGGGCTTTTTGAACAAATTGCAGCGCATGTGAGTGGCATGTGCAATGTCAGTGATTTTGGTATGAAGATGCCCCTTTACAAGGCACGAATTTGGTATTGGGACTCGCATGTGTTGGTCATCCAGTCAACATTTTGGCTGCCAATAATCGGGGTTCATTGGCATTCCAATGTTGCGAGCTTCAGGGGTATTGTGAAACAAACCTCATTTCAGGTGAAATTTGAAAAATCAATCCCATTCCAAGAAGATTTTTGGAATTTTCCCCTTACTCTGTTGCTGTTAGAGAGAAATTCTAACGTTCCCAGCAATATTGGCCTGTCGATGTTAAGAGAATAGTTTGATAATCGAGGATATATGAGAAGGAAGGGAAAGGAGGAGGAGATAAGTAGGAATAGAATAATAATTGCTTTCCTTTAGTGTAACTTGATGGCCTTCTAAATAGGCGAGTACACATATGGATACTAATTATAAAGGGAAACTAATTGATGACTATCCTTAAACATAGAAAATAATTGATAGCTATCCTTATTAATGCTGATTATTATTCTATCATAAATGGAATGCAATTCTCTTTAGCCTTGTTTAGGCATATATTTGCAGTCCTTGGGTCGTAACAGTCGATGATGCATTTGATCTATGAGAAATCATTCCTTGAACGGTTTTAGAATGATTTGCTTGATCCAGTGCTCCTGTTACTTCCTCTTCTTCTTGTTTCCTCTTCCAAATGCGCCACAAATCCCTTTTATGGTTTGTAGGATTCTCTGATTTTGTCTTGTTTATGATCCATTGTTTTACTTTCTTTCAATGTGGCAGGCAACAAAGTTATGCTGAGTCCATCTTGCAGCTGCTGGAGAAGTGAACAAAAATATCTTCTTCTTTGCACTCTTGTTGCAGTAATCGATACTTTGGTGGAGGAATCACATGGCGCAGAAGGAGAGGAAAAACAGAAATAACTTCTAAACTGGCGGCATTGCTAAAGTGATGTGACAAAATTATTCCCTGAGGGCTTGCTTGTTCGGACTTTTGAAAAGTCAACAAAACATTTTCATTTTCCCGTCAAAATTTGACGTTTTCAGGATTTAAAAAAATTAAATTATAATCCACATGTCAATATGAAATAATTTCAAAGGTTTCCGGTGGTTTGCATGAAAAAATCGAACAACGTGCGCTGTAAGATTTGATTGAAAAAGAAAATCAAACGGAAAAGTCGCTCTAAATAGAGACTAATAATTCACGGTCTTTTTTTAGAAGGTTCTTTAATTTCTGTACTTGTTCTTGCTGTTTTTGTGGCTCAATTTCTTGTCGAATCAATTGAAGCCCGGAGAACATAGATAAGTTAGTGTTGTGTTTGAGGCGTCGGCCGTCAGGGTTGCATGAATACAGGGCATCGGGAGCCGTGGCCCCGGGCCTCGGGCCTTCGGCCAAGGCCTGGTGTGTTGAAGCAATCATGGTCGAGCCGCTAGCGGATGGCGTTTACTATTGCGATTTCATGTGACAAGTATAGTTGAAATAAATATAAACGTAGCAGAAAGAATAACCTATACAAGTATCTTGAATGATGTTATTCATGTGTTTTAATCGAAAAGCATATCAACAAAAGGTTATAACTAATTACCTCTCGTAACATGTTTAAAATAGTTAAGTTTCAAATGTTCACGATTCGAGTCATGCAATTGTTGGACTTTCAGTTGAGACATACACTTAATCGCACGTTAAATGGAAGAAGAATTTTCACGGATAATTAACATTTTGATTGTGCTAGCAATCTTGTGTAAATAATCTCTGCACTTTTTAATTCATCAACGAGAGGAGAACTCTCCTCTCTCACGTAAACTCTCATTTTCTCTTGTTCAAATTGCACATGAAATCTGTCGGCAACAGAAAGGCACAAACTCCTTTGTTGGCAACAGAAAACCAATGCAATGGTTTGTTAACTGTGCGGTCAGCAAGCCATTACAAGTCAACAAACTGGCCGTTAGATCTGGAAGCTCCAGATCAGGGGATCCAAATTCCAACTAACTACCATTGCACATTGCCCACATGGGTGGCCATTTTTTTTAAATATTATTGTAATAACTAATATTTATTTCTTTTAACCAACAAGTGCACACTTTTAGACACATCATTATGTGTATAATTAATTCATGCGCGTACATCACGTGTGCACGCGTACATGACCAAAATTTTAAATTGAATCTCATCCAACTCAATTGATTGCCGTGAGTACAAACACATTTGCAATTTTGTCATTCTCATTCAACGTCATCCTAATTGATTGTGGTGTGTGACATCTCTAAGTTCACAACTGATCTAGTAGTAAGATTTACACTAACACATTAATACTTTTCAAGAGAATTGATGGTCTCGATCACCTCTTAGTCTTACAAACCATGATTAACATCTAGGAATATGTCATGACTACCCAAACAATATGAATGTTTTAAGAACATAATGAACCTATCAGTACTGGCTATGTTGTAATTCAATCCCTCTATCACACTATGTCCAGATCGAGCAAAGATCATGGAAATATTTGTCAAGTCACCAATTCGATCATTTGCACAAACCTAGTTGACATACAATTTTACGAGACATAAACAGTTTATTCTCATTACAAACCCGACCAAGGATTTTCAATGCGATGTTATGATTAAATCGTATAGGACATCATTGTTATATCTTGCACGTAATAAGGAGACAGGTTCCACGTGACCAGCAAGTACAAAGACGGATTAATGAACCATCAATATGCCCACTTGTGAATCACGGTCATTCTACACACAAGTCAACACTGTGCCTCAAGTGTAAGGATTATTTATACAAGACCAGAGCATTAACGATAAAACATTGGCCCTGCTAAAAGCTTCCATTTTGCTAATCGTTCTATTTTTTTTTTTGGTAAGGTTTGCTAATCGTTCTATGCGTGTCATGTTCAGCGAACTTATCCGATACAGGCACTTGTATTATAATTTGATCATCCCAATACCTAATGATTTGTAATTCGTCATCCCCTTAATTATTGAATAGTTAATGACGAAATTAAAATACAATGATCTCCATAGGATTATTAATATTCACTTAATAATCCATTGACCGGGATCAATTTAAAGATTCGATTTAACTATATATCCATTAGTTATATTATTAATGTCTCAAGAATGGATCAAGTCACAACTAATCTTATGGAGTTATTTATTTATTTTATTGGTAATCGAGGTGTCCGGGCCGGCTTGCGTGCACTTCGACTACTTCGACTACACTTCGACTACTTCGACTATTCCTCGAGAGAGACTAGCACAGCAATCTACTGTCATGGCCCCCCACTTAAATCATAAGTGCTTTCCTAGGGAATCGAACCAAAAACCTCAAAGAAGTGTAAGTTCGCCATAACCAGTTGAGCTACCCATTGGTAGATAATCTTATAGAGTTATTCATCTAGTAATAATTGGACAAATGAATAAATACGTTTTTGCCATTAATTATATAATAATATTGAAAATACAAGTGAAAATCCTAACATGTAACTATTATATGATCGCTTTAGGGCAATTCATCAAACATCTACAACTATGCAGGGCGCCTGGCCTGTCGCCGCGAGTAGGTGGTTGGGTGTCATGGCTAACCCTCGAAATTCGTGCTAGAGGCGTTGAGATGTTCAGTAGTATTGACTTGAAACTTTAATTCCTATTTGCTATTAATAGGTGTATTGAGTAGGACCAACTTAAGGAATGAAGATATCCATGAATATGGAATATTAAGTCAAAAACTGTTACACATAGTATTAATATTGCAAATAACTTCAAATTATGCCTAACGTGACACAAATCTCGATTTTTTTTATATCTCTAAAAATTCTAAATTTGCCATTGTGACATGAACACATTAGTTTTTTTTTTTGTGTAAAAAAATCTAAAACTTATATTAGTGTGACAAATAGATTTTTGTATATTTATCTGCAAAGATATTTATACCTCATATTTTTTTTGAGGAACTATCTTAGCAATTTTAAATATTTGATTTCACCATTTGAAAGTTAAAGTTGCCCTGACCTTGGTGATGCGCAAGGTCTTCTGCTTGTGCTTTTGCTTTATATGCATTTATCTGGTGGTTAATTTATAATGATATTTTAAAAATAATTCAAGTTTTTCTTTTACTTTTCTTTCCTTCCTCATTTTATTTTTATCTTCACTATGGCCGGCGAGCTCACACACCATTGTGCCAAGCTCGTGAAGCCCTTGCTAGCAACAAGTAAGGGTTGTGGCTCATGCATGGCCTCATTTAGATCTGGTCGAGACCAACCTCATTATGGCCTTGCTAAACGCGGGCCGTTGGTGAGGTCATGATTGCCTTTGCTTGTGGTAGGTGAGACCCTAGTGAGGTTGGCTTTGCCTAGATATAGGGGAGGCCGCAACCTTCATTGATGGCTAGTTAGGGCTACAACCTTCACCTAGTGGTGAATGATCTCTGTTGGCTCTCACCAGCAATAACGAGGGAAAAAATTCAAAAAAGAAGGAAGGAAAGATAAAAGAAAGAATACAATAAATAAATAAATTTTGAAAAAAAATTAAAGTATCATTAAAAATTGTCAATATTAGTGCCAGTTATGTCATGTAGGACAGTCGACATCCATATTAGAGATTTTTTGTCGAAATTGGCCAAACAGACTAAGTTGGAATAAATGTAAAATGTCGAAGACTCAATTGATAAAAAAAATATTTATGATTGAATTGACGTAATTATAATAAGTTTATTATTTTTTAAAATAATTTTCTGATAAATATACAGAAGGGTATTTTGAGGGACAGACTCAACTTACTCGCAATGTGGATTGTCTCCATCAGGCAAATGACAATACGGACAACGAGGAATTCTGGACGGAGGATTCTGTAGCTCAGATGACGTTTGAGGGCGTACTTACGAGCTTTGAGTCTATTCGACAATCCTGGCTTTGATCTTCCAGTTGCTCCTCGAGACCCGGACATTACTACATAAATTAGAGGATTAATAATGAGAATGAACTTAAATTATCTAAAAAGTTATTTTGTGCTGTATTATGAAAGATTGTTCAACAATGGCAATGTACATTTGGAGCACTTGACATATAAATTTTCGATCAAAAATCTTTTCACTCATCTCATAAAAAATTGATAGGGATTTTTAAATTATTCAATCACAATAAAAATTGACCTCTAAACAAAGATGTCGGTTTTGCATTCGCATTGTCTATTACATTTAGCTACTAAAATGCATTCAGGTTTAGGATTAACAAATTTGAATCGGAAAAAAAAATTGCATTGAACTTCATCAAGATCAACTCAGTGGATGGTCTGGCATGCGAGATCAGCTAGAATTTACATCTCAACATTATGAGAGATCCACGATAGTGGCATTCGACACAATTCCAAGATTTTGTACTTTTTTTTTGGCAATTAGATTAACTCCAACATCATGACGATTCCAAGGGGGGAGGTAGTTGGCCATAATTCCAAGGATGTTGATGGTCATAATAACTCCAAAGTTGTTAGATCGGATAAGATCTCGATGGAGCGGATCATATATTGTTGAAGGTCAAGTCGAGATGCGCACATATCATACATGTGCTTGGTTTAAACGAGTGAAGACTGCACTTGTTTTCTATGCTGGACATTTCCACGGTCACTCTTGCCACCGCTTCTTGCCGACTACTTGTGGACAGGCACAAGGTGGTATTAGGGGTGAGCAAGCGGAACCGTCCGACCGGGAACCGCCCGGAATCCCGGACGGGCGGTCCGGTTCCCGGTTCCAAAAAAATTGGAACCGGGAATTTCGGTCCGGTTCCCGGTTCCGGGGGTGGAACCGCCCGCCCGGAACCGGAACCGGTAATGTTCATCAAAAAAAAAATTCCTCACACTTTCTCACTCTCAGTCTCTCACTCGGCCCACACTCGCGCAATCCACAGTGTTACGTGGTCACTGGGCACACGCCCAGCACTGCTGGACGTTCCAGCGCTGGAACGTCCAGCAGACGTCCAGCCCTGCTGGACGTTCCAGCGCTGGCCTGGACGTCCAGCAGTGCTGGACGTGTGCCCAGCGCGTGCTGGACGTCCAGAAATTGTACTGGACGTCCAGTTTTTGGACGTCCAGAAAATACGATGTTTAAATGTATAGTTTTTTTTTCTATTTTAGAATATATATTTTTCGCGTTAATTGGAACCGGAACCGCTCGGGAACCGGACCGGACCGAGTGAGAACCGGACCGGAACCGCCCAATCTTGTCCGGTCCGGTTCCGGTTCTCCATAATAGGGAACCGGTTCCACCGGTCCGGTTCCCGGTTCCAAGGGAACGGGGAACCGCCCGGGAACCGATCACCCCTAGGTGGTATGGACTGTTGTCCCAAGTCTTGTACGACGACTTGGGTGATGATGGAAGTGACTTCGAGGAGTACTAGCCTCATGTCTCAGTCCAAGCATAGGAGGCTCATGGTGTGGTTGCGGTGTTTGCACGTTTTTTAGCGATGGCCGAGTAATTTCTTTTATTTTGTTGGGAGGAAGAACCGGGACCATTTTGCACTTTTGAACTACCCAACTAGGTTCATGTCATCGTTTCTTCCAAAGACACTGTAGCTATTCTTACAGTAATAATAAAGCCATTCGTGTTCATGTTTTTTTTTTTAAATGTTTTCGTGTATAGCTCCAAGAGTATGGGCAGGAGAAATATGAGATAAGTCTAAGAAACCGATTCCGCAACTCTGATATGATAATATCTTCGCTACAAAAAAAATGTGTTTTAGCTACGAAAAATAAGCCCCATCACCAAAATCATCGCCAATTACGATGAATTTAGTGACTGAAATCACGTTTCTGTGGCTAATTTGCGACAAAACAGCAATCATCGCTATTTGCCACACATTTTGGGACGACTGTATAAAGGTTGTCGCAATTTAGTGACGACAACAATGTCGTCGCCAATTATGTCGCTATTAGCCACAACCACAAAGTCGTCTCTAATTTGTCACAAAAATAGCTGTGAATGGTCAAAGCGTCTCTAATTTGCGAGGATATTCTATGGTCATTGCTAATTTGCCTCGACATATATACTCCATCTCCAATTACATCACTAACTTGCGGCGCTAGCCCTGTTCATCGGTAAATAGCGACAAAATTTAGTGACAGATGTGTATTTCATCGTTAATTTATGACGAATATTTGTGTTATGGCAAAATTGGTAACCAATTTGCTACTGATGCCGTAATTTGTTGCTAAATCTGTCGCTATTTAGCTATGACTAACTGTGCATCGCTAAAGTTGTAGCTAATTTGCTATGGCTGAATAGTTATCGCAAAATGCGTCGTTGATTATATATGGAAAAATTACCCGTCGCTAGTTAGCTACGGAAATTATTTTTTCGTAGCTAATTAGCGATGCATTTTGCTATGACAAATTATCCCGTCACTAATTCGGGACTATAAAAGTGTTTCTCTACTTGCAGATTGGTCGATCTTTTTTCCTTCTCCCCCAAACGCCCTTTTTCTATCCTTTCTCTGTCCGCACCATAACAGTATGTGCATTTCTCCTCTCTTGTTCTTTCTATTGTAGCAATTTAGCTAGTGATAAGGCATTCAACATCGCTAATTAGCTACAACACACATATATCATAGCTAATTAGCTACAACACACATATATCATAGCTAATTAGCTACAGGATAATTGCACCGTCGCTATTTAGCTACTCACGAAACATCTGTTGCTAATTAGTAACGGCATTACATGTAGCAAAATAGCTATGACATATGTAAACGTCTCTAACTAGAGACACTTATAGCATCTCTGTGGCTAATTAGCGACGGTTTTAAAATGTGTGTCGCCGATTAGCGACGGACAACTGTTGCGTAGCTAATGAGTGTCACTAATTGGCAATAGAGTTTGAACGTGTGCCGCTAATAAGTGAGGGTGGGCATATGTGCGTCACTAATTAGCGACACACGTTACAACATGTCGCTAAATAACGACAGTAAATAGCGATGGACTTTACCGTCACTATTTAGTGACAACGTAGGGCTTGCTGTAGCTAATTAGTGACAGATTTTCCCTAGTCGTAGCTAAATGGTTACGGATAAGTTATTTCCATAACTAATTAGTGATGGGTTTGCCCTAGTTGTAGCTGAGTAGCTATATTTTATTCGCTGATCTCTCTCTCCTCTAAGGCATAAAACACTTTCATCTTTCTCTGCTAGGGTTATAGCACGAATCTCCCACTCGACCGTCGCACTTCCCCCACTAGCCTGTCGCACGTTCCCCGGCTCGTCCTCTGATAATCCGCTCATCCTCCTCCATCTAGTCGTCAATTTGCGTCCGTAAGAAAGTGAGTAGTCCCCTCTGCTCCTCCACCTCCTTCTCTAGATCGAGCTAGGGCTTAGTCTCCCCACCCAGTCGCCGATTTGCATAGTGACGAAGCTTTGTCCTTTGAACAAGGACGAGGTTGTGGTTCGACCTTTGGCTGACTAGTCTAGCCAACCTCTGCCCATGAGCCCTCATCACTCGTTGTGCAGCAAGTCGACGCTCACCGAGCTTCACATTAATTGTAAGTTTTTTTTTTTTACGTTGGATAATTTGCTATTCTGTTTGGTGTTATTTGTTAAATGTTTTCTCAGGAAGTGAGGAAGATGAACGGATTGACTTTCACCACGACTTAGGTTGATTTATGTTTTGTCTTTGTTGCTCTTGGCTAGTGTTGTTTGAGTGGACATATTGTTTGGAAGATGTGTTAATCAGTGTTGCTACACTGTGTTGTCCATTTATTTTTAAATTTATTTGGTGTCTTGGTTGTCGTTTGTGCATGAAGTCAATGTGGGTTGAGTTTATGGTATATAACTATATTTGATTTGCTGTGATATGTGCAATCAATATGGAATGCTTGTTAATAATTGCACAGTTAAATTTAAGGTTATTTATTGGTTGGAGTCAATTGATGAAATTCAAGTGAAAGAGTTTTAATGTACTGCTGTTAGGAGGAAGAAGGTGAATTTGTGAGCCAAGGATCAATACTTCAGGTGTCTGATTGAGCACGTATTGCCGGGGGTTGCAAACCAACAATGGTGAGCTTCATAATACAATGATATAGTTGATAAATTTGTTGAATGTTTAATAACCAAGTTACTTCGATTGCAGAGACCTCATGGTCGACGTATAGGAGGTGGGGCTCGTCGTGCAAGCGTTGGAGCTCGTTGTCCCCATGGAGTTAGCATAGCCGATTCCCCTTCCTCGGCCCCGACCCTGACCCCGACCCCGACCCCAACCCCGACCTAGACCCCGACCCCGACCCTTTGGACTTCCCCCACACTTGATTCAACTCCTCCAACAGACCCTCCACCAGAAATACATTATGCATATCATCATGTCGACCACCTCAGCACATCATACAATAATACCCCCACCACAAAACATTCGCCCCTCCCCCAACCATTTACATAACAGGCGAGGGCAAGTTTATCATTGGTGATGTTCTCAGGACGAAAGAATGACACCGTCTTCAGCTGAACAGTTACGGGATTTAGGGTTTTTGACACCCTAAAACTGTTTTTTAAGGCAATATGAGGTTAATTACTAATAGTTAATTGTTTATGATGTTGCTATCTATGTAACTATCCTCCATGGCTAGAAAGTTCATTCAATATTTGTTGCTAGGTGTCTTTTGGATGTTGTTGTGCTGAGTTATGGCTAATGTGCATAGTAATTGAGTTTGTTTTGATGTATGAAATGTTTTATATACATAGTTGCTATGTGTGTTATTTTTATTCCATATGGAAGCATTGAGATTACTGCTAATGCGTATGATATTGAACTCAATGGATTGAGTTCAATGTATATATTGTGTAATGATATAGACTTTTTACATGTTGGGGTTGATCGACTATTTGATTCTATGGATATATGATGAAATTCCTCATATATTAAGAAATGTATATAATGTATCGACGTTTTATTGATTTGATCATGATGAAATATAGATGTTAGTATTGTCATATGAGTGACAAAGGATGTTTGTTGTATTTCAAGAATATTACTTACAATTAATCAAGTATGCCCCCATGCACTTTGTAAATTAATTTTTTTATTTGTAATGTACAGAATACGAACAAGAGCGTGAAGTATATATGTAAAGAAGCATGGATAGTGCGGATGCAGGCATCGGTTTAGTACGTATACATATATATGTTTATGTTATTGTAAATATGTTATGAAAAAAAACATATTAACTCTTTTGGCTTATGTAATTAGGATATGGACTTAGGATCCGCATTTTTATATAGTGTTTGTGTTTGCAGGGTTGTAAGTGTCATGTGTGTTCATGCATCTCTGGTGTTGGATCATCAAGATAGGAAGAAGTTTTTCACACTTGATGATATTCCATATCATAAGTGGCCTGATCGTTTTTGTTTGAATTTCATCATTTGAGGAAAAGAGGCCATATCGGATTCTACCAAAAAGTGGTAACCGATAAGATGAAATTCCAGAATCACACCAGACATGAACTTAAACACTTGTTCTCATTTCTCGAATGGTTTATGCCTCTCATGGCATGGAGCGTGTGATGCTCGCCTGTGTGGGTTAGCATACCTGGGGACGACGCAGCTCACCTGCAACTGTTTCAGGTAAGGCTGTTAGTCTCCTAAAAGGCAGACCCTGCTCGCCTGTGTGGGTTAGCATACCTAGGGACGACGCACCGAGACCATTCTTGTGAGTGAGGATGAAGAAGCTATCATGTGTGTTTGTGTGAATGAATGCTTATAAGCACAATATATATAAATACATATTTCATGTTGTACATTAGTACTAATGTTATGGAGTGCTTTGTAATAATACGTTGTAATGGTGTTGATTGATTGTAATAATTTAAAGCGAATTAGTGTTGACTTTTTTCATTCCAAAATCATGTTCGAAACACAAAAATCATATAACAGTTTGGTAAATTTTTGACAAATTTTATTAAAGAAATAAACAATTTAGGGACAGCTGGTGCACGAACGACACAAGATAAGACATAGCTAAGTAGCGACAGATAATGACACATGCGTCTCAAATTGCCGATGGTAAACCACTGCTCGTAGCTAAATGGCGACGATATGTTTCTAATAATCATCACTAATCAGTGACAGCAACATAATACCATTGCTAATCAGCAATGGAACGTTCACTTGTTGTCGTTATTTAGCTACGACAAGTAGACTTTCCGTCGCCGAATAACTACGAACGAGGCATAGTTCGTCCAAGTATCTTGTAAAGTTTGTGATGACTTTTGCTACGAACATGATCGTATCCAATTTGCGACGTTCTACGGGTCGTGGCAAATATGCTCCGAAAAAATGGTGTAGACAAAGCGACGACTTTTGTGACGGGCAATTGGGTGTCGCAAAAGTTTGTGATAGACGCCAACCGTGACAAAAATAATGTGACATTAGCGACAAATTTTGAGACAAAAGTTTGTCATGACAGATTTGCGACGATATTCGTGTCACTAATTAGCGACGAAAATAGCGACAACATATACGGTCGTCGTAAATTAGACATAATGTATACGACAGTATATTATTGTCGCTAATTAGCTACAACATATGAACCGTAGCTAATTAGCTATGGATTGGCGAACTTCCCTTCACCAAAATTTAGCGACCCCCTAGCAGCGATGGTAGATGAGCCGTAGCTAATGTCGTAGTTAAACTCATTTAGCGACGGTTTTTTACGGATATTCCATTGCTAATGGTTGTAGCTAAAACGCATTTTTTTTGTAGTGCTTGACTCTCAACTAGGGAATTATAGAAGAGATTTCTCGCATGACACGTAGTGGTACTAAGGCACGACGACCCGTTCGGTACGAGGGTCGGGAGTGCTCTACTTTAGGGCGTTGCACAGCCCCTTCTTGATATTGGAATGATGGTAATTTAAGGTCGTAGGTTGTTATAGCAATCCTGTTGAATTTAACCCTTGGCGTCGATAGGCGCGCGACTTGAGGACTGAGCTAGCATGTGTTTCTCCATCATTCTCTTGGAAGCGTGTTCATGGACCGTCCACTGCATATCGGAATCTTAATTCAGGCCCGACATATAGGAAAAACGCAAAAGGCAATGTGCCGGTGCCCTAGTACCTGCTCTAGCATTTTTATGTGTCTTCGCGTGCTGGTCAACAAAAGTCTTAAGTGGAAAACTATCAATCCCCTTTCTAGATCTGTCGATTGTCCTTGGACATAAATCAAGATGGCTTGCATGAACCGTACATACTCGCAACTTCCTTATCAGTTTTGCTCAAGCAAATTGTTCTAAAACCTCTAAGCTTATTGCCTGGCAGTACGACAGTCGATTTAGTCTTAATTATCTTTTCTTATGCTTTAAAAATGACTCGAATTTGATCTTGCAGCATCGGTGAAACTCGAGATCTCGGCTATAACCTTTTTGTTTTTCTTCTCTGTAAACAGTAAACTTATCTCTCTATTCTTCACAGCCATGTCCGCGGACCTTTTGTTAAACGGGAAACATCGAAGGGTCCTAGTTAAGAAGAGAAGAAAACAGAGGCGGTTCCCAGGGAAAATACAGTATGCGAGATCATGTGCGATGCTTTTTGGTCGTAACGAATCTGCAGCGGCGCTCGTTTGAAGGAAAAAAGGAAAAAAGAAGAAGAAAGAAAGAAAGAAAACAAAACACAACTTGTCCGACCATAGCGGGTCCGCACGAGCGGACGCACCGACTCCTACGCAGACTGAATTTTGTCTGCTCTCTCTTACTCCTCGTCTCTTCCGATGCCATTTCCCCTGCTTCCCACCTTTTCATCAACCTCTCGCGATTACGGAGCGCCGCCGCCGTCGCCTTTTTAAACCGCCACCACGGCCGCCGCCGCCGCCGCCGCAATGGGCTCCTCTCAGGCGACGCTCCTCCTCCTCCTCTGCTCCCTCCTCGCCTCAATCCTCCCTCCCTCCGCCCCCTTGGGCTTCCACTGCTCCAACTCCTCCGCCGCCGCCACTTGCCAGTCCCTCGCTGGGTACGTCTCCCCGAATATTACCACCCTTGCCGCCGTCCAAGCCCTCTTCGGTGTCAAGCACCTCAGCTCTATCCTCGCAGCGAACAACTTTTCCATCTCCACCCTCCCCAACTCCACCGTCAGCGCCCAGCAGCCCATCGCTATCCCCTTCAACTGCTCCTGCTCCAACACCACTGGGATCTCCTACCGGCGTCCCGTCTACACCGTCCGGAGCGGCGACGGGCTGGACCACATTGCCCGCGAAGTTTTCTCCAATCTGGTTGTCTATCAGGACATTCAGCAAGTGAATGGGATCGTCAATGCGAGCTTGATCGAGGTAGGGCAGAAGCTGTGGGTCCCCTTGCCCTGTAGCTGCGATGACGTGGAGGGCGAGGAGGTGGTCCACTACGCGTACGTCGTGCCCACCGGGAGCTCCGTGGCGGCGATCGCGACGGAGTTCAACGTCTCTCAGACCACACTGATGGCCATCAACGGGATTTCGGACGTTCAGAGCCTTCAGGCCGGGCAGGTTCTTGATGTTCCCCTCAAAGGTTTTTTCTTTTTTCATTTACTTTTGGTTACTTATTCTTTGATTATTGCCCTGGTTTTGAACCCTTCTTTTTTAGCCTAAAGATTGAAGACTTTAGGGACTTTTATGAATTGGCCTTTTGTTCCTGTTGCTGGATTTGAGCTATTGTCCTGATGTGGTGAAGGAGAGAGTGTGGTGTGGGTGGGATCCACTTTGCATTTTCAAAGGAAGAAAGTAGTGGGATTGTTCCTCTGAAATGGAATGGGCTTGGATCGCCTAACATGGGTCCCACTCAGGCCATCCAAGCCCTCCATTCCCCTCCCTAGTAAATGGGGGGAAAATGGAGGGCCCGGATCCCCTGACATGGGATCCCCATGTCAGGGGATCCGGGTATGGATGGCCTGAACCCGTTGAGTGGTTCAGATTGTACTTGGTTGGATCTTGCTTGCATCTGGTGCGACTATGATAGAGCTCCTCCTTATGCAATGCACTGTTTCATGGGATATTCCTCAGAATCCTTGATTGGTAATTTTCTTGAGACATGAGATGCCTTTTTAGATTAGGGATGAACGTTCGTAGATGAGATGTGCATCGAAGCTGGCGATACTTTGAGATACCTGAGTGTCATGGAGGGTAGAAGAAAAATGATAGGACCTGAGGCGTGAGGTTTTCTGCTTGTCCTTTTGCTTTACGGGCATTGATCTTGCGTCGAGGATCTGCCAGAACTAGCATGTATTTAAGTGAAGTAAGATGAGTTAGTTTGGCTGCTTATCAGGGTCAAGATTGGATGTATCTTTATGTCTTTGGATTGATTCTTTTGCTAATTGTGATTGAATGATTAGATTTATTGAAAAAAAATTATAGGATAAAGCTACGAGCTGAGAGAAAGCAATGGCGGGGCCTTACAGTGCCTCCCACCTTGTGATCTGCGCAAATGATTGCTGGCTACTAGTGAGCTGCAAATTATTCAGCTGCTGTGGTGCCGAATCAGACTCTGACCTAACCACAAGAAGGAATTCTCCAGAAAAAAATAGAGCCATATGATATCCTATTTAACTTAAAAGTGGTTGTAATTTGTTATCTATCTGATATAAAAGTTTTATATGGTCCTTGTCTCATTGATGTGATCGAAATTAAGATGTGATATCTGGTTCATATCTTTGTGTTTTTATCAAAAGAAAGGTTAAAATGACGTCATCTCTTGATTAAGGCGCTTTTTTGGGGGCTATCCTTTTAGTTACGCATTGTCCAGAGATATTTTCCTATAGGGAAATTAATACCTTGGATTGCTTCTCCATTAGGAAGAGATTTTAAAGAGCTTGTCTGAAAATTGTTTATTGCTTCTAACTACAGAAGTTTAGTGGAGGAAGACAGATCGAGGAGAGAGGAAGTTGGGACAGTCTAAAGAGGCCCCATAATTTACTTTACCCAGTTCTACTAAGTTTTTAACATTGAAGATCTAGTTTAACGCAAAATCCAAGTGTGATGCCTGAATATGCAAAAGTGGTTCTCTCCAAGATATGGTTCTCTGGCAACAACAGTTCTGTTGGCTTGTTTCCATTCAAGAGATTAGCTCTTATGATTCTCTCTTGAGGAGATGGATGGCTTAACAATGGCACCAATCGGCTTTAACTTTCTCTGATGATTGATAATCAACACAGAGAGTATGACGATCTAATGTCCCTCTTATTTGCCACTTTATGCTTGTTGGTCAGACCCTGTATGAAGATACTTGTTCTAAGTAACATTAGCACAGTTGTATGAATTGGCAATTCTGATTGATAATATTAAGCTTCACGACCCACCACCCTTTTGATTTAAGATTTAATTGCCAGATGTTGTATAGATGGTTCTTGAGCCACAACATCATGGTTTAAGATTCAATTGCCAGATGTCCTATAGATAGTTTGTGATGCTTCCTGCTTGTGCTTTATTATTGTTCCTACACTAGTAAGCTTGATTTTTTCTAGTAATCTCGTACTCCTATCTTTACAGCAATACTGATGAATTCTCCCATTCCCTATGCAGCTTGTGCATCTGCAATAAGGAATGACTCGCTGGACTCCAATTTACGTGTTGCTAATGGGAAATATGTCTATACCGCTAACAATTGCGTGATGTGTACCTGTGACGCAGCAAATAACCAGACGTCAGTATTATCATTCTAGAATTTCTCCACATTCTTCTTGTGGGCAATCTTCCAGTAATTCTTCACTTTCCAAACAATCTCTCAGAATTTATGATTCATTTCCCTATACATGAACAGATTACATTGCCAGCCATCCCAGCTTAAGCCGTCTAATTGGTCGCTCTGCCCCTCAATGCAATGTGATGGTTCAAATTTATACCTGGGCAACTCAACTTCGTCATCTTGTAACCGCACAACCTGTGCCTATGCTGGTTATACAAACGAGACTATTCTAACAACGCTTGTTACTGATACCACTTGTCCAGGTAGGCACTCGAGATTCGTAAAGGCTATGTAGTAATGAACTTGATGAAGTAACCACTTCACCTACCCCCTAGTTTGCATTTGTTTCAGATAGTCTACTAAAAGCTTCATAATTTTTTAACATACTTGTTGTTCTTAATTTGATCCATGATTTTTCCTCAAAATTTTTAATAGAAAAAATGGTAAAAATGGAAATATCTCAACATAAATACTGGACTGTACTTTTCCCAAGTTGATGCAAGAGCCATGTGTCTGGAGATTTGTTTGCATTGTCTTTGGATATGCACTATGGACTCAAGTTTTTTCTCTTGCGATGTACTGTGTGTCTTTAGATTGCCAAACTGTAACATAAGATTCCATACATGAGCTACGAATGATGAACTTGCTGCTGGAATCTATTGTCTGATAGAATATTTGACTATCCCTATCCTGACTGGTATCGATAAAGTTGAATTGTCTACTTGTTATACTTGCTTCCTCTGTAAATTATGGGAACGTCTGTCATTGTTATGTGTAGTGTGCTACCGATACTTCCTAATATTTTGGGGGCTTGTTTTGTGAACAGTTTTAAATAACTCTGCCATGAAGGACAGTTTTCGGGCAGTCAGCTGGAACTTCTTCCCAATTTTGATCTTGCCCCTGCTCTCTTTCCACCATATTCAGTGAAGGCATTAGAAAGCTCATTTGTATGTCTGCCACATTCGATGCATGCTGGTTGTCTGTAAGTTTGTGCAAGTCACAGAAATGTCAGGTGCCTCTTTTATCTTTTGGCGCTTCTGTACCATAAAATTGTAGCTTCCCTTGTTCTGATGGAAAAATCTGATTCTTCTGTTTTTGGTTTCCATTCTTAGATGGCTAGGAGTTTTATTGCTTGCTAGGTTAGATGGTTAGGAGTTGTGCAATGTCAAAACTCTATTATGCCTTTGAGAATTTGATGTCGTTGTCACCAGAGTGTGTAGCATCTGTGATTTTTTCTTTGTTCATTTTCCGCAAAGGCAACATTTACAAGTTTCCCCTTCAATATGAATCCCGGTTTGAGTTACCCTCTGCAATGACTCAGGCACACGTCTAACAACATTCTAGTGAGGATTTGATTTCTTCCCGTGGCTCATATGAGAAGTGCTGGATGATTTCAATTTCTCCTCTACATTGTGGGGAAAAGTGCCAAAAAAGTCCTAAACCTTTGCTACTAGTGCCAAATAAGTCCTCAACCTTTGCAAGCTGTGCCATATAAGTCCTTCCTACCGGAGAAAGCACACGTGGCGCCGACGTGGCTCGCCGGAGCTCGTCGGCGCCGACTCTTTTTTCTTCTTCTTCTTCTTCACCGATGGAGCCCTCGCCGGCGATGGGCGAGGGCGGCGGGGGTTGGGGCTGGGGAGGCCGCCACCGGCCTCGCCCGGCTCTGGGCGGGGCAGCCCCGACCAGCCCAGATCTAGGCGGGGTAGCCCCGCCCCTGCCCAGATCTGGGCGGCCCCTGTCCGCCCCTGTCTGGGCAAGGGCGGGGCAGCTAGGTGAGGCCGGCCCCGCCCAGATTTGGGCGAGAGCCGCCTTGCCCGGCCCCCGCCGGCCCCTGGCGAGGCCGCCCCCGCCTAGATCTGGGTGGGGCTACTCCGTCCAGATCCGGGCAAGGCCGGTGGCGGCCTCCCCAGCCCCAGCCCTAGCCCTCGCCACCCTCGCCCATCGCCGGCGAGGGCTCCGTCGATGAAGAAGAAGAAGAAGAAGAAAAAAGAGTCGGCGCCACGTGTGCTTTCTCCGGTGTGAATGACTTATATGGCACAACTTGCAAAGGTTGAGGACTTATTTGGCACCAAAAAAAGGTGAATGACTTATTTGGCACTAGTGGCAAAGGTTTATGACTTTTTTGGCACTTTTCCCCTACATTGTGTGTCTCCACCTTTAATTCATTTGACAGTCATGGAAGGATCATACAACCTAAAGCGATGAAAACTTTGATTGGATAGTACGTAGGAGTCACTTTGAGGTCGTAGATCAATGGTCGTATCCACAAATTTAGGACAAACTAGAATTCTTGTGCTCCAAAATGAATCATACGATCATGGATTATTTAGTGCAGACTAGGACTTCACATCGGTAAGCAAAGGGGAAGAAAAATTGCTGAACCTGGAATACAAAGGGGAAAAATGATGATGCAAACATTTCCCTCTTTATGGAGAGACATAATCTGCTGGGCCATAAGGTTCGAACAGCTCAGCAAAGAATCCCTTCTTTCTCTTAGGGTTCCATCCCATGTCTCTGCACAGTTGATCGTTGTACCAAATGTGAAGTGCACCGATGCATGATCTTCTGTAGTATTGACCTGAGGATTGCTTCATGTACTTGTCCCACTCTTCTATATCCTCCTCCATCTTCTTTATGGGAGGCAGCTTGAATGTACCGGCGAGAAGCTCAGCTAGCCACCGGCATCGTATCTCCGATGTATACAAGTTGGCAATGCTTTCCGAGAACCCAATCACGGCTAGTTGGGGAATCCGAGGGTGAATGCATCCCCTAATTGGATGCGAGCACATTATTAAGTCTGAGTCAACAACTATAGAGAAATAACTCCGGACTCACCTTTTTGCTGAATTTTCCAGAGAAAAGTGCTTTTCTAGCTACAATATTTTCAATAAGAAAGGCAACTCATAGTGAATGCTCTTGACAACTTGTTTGCTCTCTATTTTTTCTCGAAACAGAAAAGGTCGGTTGGGATTCTTGGGAAGAATTCGCGAGTTTTCAGTAAAACAAGAAGGAAAATACAGTTTTGCAAGAAAACAACAGAATTTGTCGATTTATTTAACCAAAGCACAACCGAAAGTATTGAGCAAAATCTTAAGTAAGGTAATGAATAGTGAGAAACCAAAGACATTCCCAGAAGAAAGAAAGGCACAAATAAGTAAAAAAGATTTTCACTTAAAGTGAAGAGTATTCTTTCCCCTAACCAAATGCACCGAAATCTCCGTAAGAACTCAGGACAGAGGATCAGATTGGCTTTTAGCCTGGGGGAAGTTCTTGGGCTATTATACCTGTATAGTGGAACTATTGAATTGGGAGATCCATATAAACAGTCCCGAAACAGTTGTGACTCAAACACATCTATGAGCTTCTTCTCGCCCCTAAACCCAGTAGCAAGGATGACCAAGTCTGAATTCAGAGGCTCAACATCTCCATCAATCAAAATTCCGTTCTCACAGAATTCAAATTTCGGAGCCTTCTTCAAGATTATGCTTCCCTCTTCCACTCTATCGTAGAACTTTTCGGGTACTGTCGCGATCAAGCAGGAGCTGATTTCTCGAAGGAAACTGTGTTTCGGCACCATCCCGAACTTCTCCAATGGAAGCTTTCGCTTTATGTCGCTTTCCACGAACTTGGAAATCGCCCATCTCTGTCATTGAAGTTGGTCATATTACATGAGCGGCATGTGACAGCTACTGCATTTAACCATATGACGCGCTTAATCTGGGTGTTTCTGAATCCGAGTCTATTACTCCACATATGAAATCCTGAATCCAGTTTCTGTGACCAAAATTACTGGCTTGGTAATACTGAATGGTGAAAAGAATTTCTCCTTGCGGCTCTAAGTAAGAAGGCGTCTATATATATTTCACTGGCATGAGATACCGCAAGAGATTTATCTCGTAACGTACCAGGGGTGATGAAAGTGTGGCCAATAGGCTCAACAACAAGCCCTCTCCGGGCTTATGCACAAGGAGCTCCGAGAAGCGGTTGAGGTAGAGAAGGGCGAGAGGCACGCCCCACGGTAGATAATCCGGCACATTCCAGTGTTCCGTTCTGTACAGCACTGTACAAGGTCGCTCCACTCCTGCAGGATAAAGAATTCAATAAAAACGAAGTTGCCACGAATCCATAATTGTGGAAATGCTGGAGCCGGAGGAGCAACTTGCACAATGGTGAAGAAAATGTATCGCCGCCACGACTAGGATTCAGTTTACTAGAAGTGATGTTAGGATTCAGGTGTTCACACTTACCATTTACAGTTGAGCACTCCATGGCAATGTCCAATGCGAATTTCTGCAGACCGACGACCACCACTCTCTTGCCTCTGACGAATTCCCTCGCAGCTTGGTAGTCCATAGCTACGTAGTCCATGGAATGGATCACCTTGCCAGGGAATGCCTCCGGGCCTCTGTTTGGTGGAAACTCTGGTATGTTCGGGATGCCACTGAACCGCCCGACGCAAAGGATCACAAAATCCACTTCATATGTCTGCCATTAGATGGTCAAGTATAAAAACTAGGAAATCGCTACGGTCCAATCTTTAACCCAAAATGGAAAAGAAAATTGAAATGGATTGCCGGTTTGAATTGGTATTGACATGAAACAGTAACATGAAATTGCACTAAGAAGAGTAACTGCCAATTGTGCAATAACACAAAGCATACGTATACCTCAGTTTTAAGGGTCAAACAATCCTGCACTCTGATCTTCCACTTCCCGCCTGAACCGAATGCCCCGCCGTCACCACCCCACAGGCTCCACGACTGCATTGCCTCATGAGGCGGCCCGTCATACCCAATGCTGAGGACCCTCGCACCGAACTTGATGTGCTTAAGAAGGTCGGAGTGGTGGGCGTAGGACTCGATGTACTTGAGAACTCGATGTCCGTCAGGGAAATCCTCAGTGACCGAGTCTGGCCACGGGAAGTCTGAGAACTGGTAGGCTAGTTTGGGGGTTTGGATCTTTGTGGTCTCCACAGTCTTTGTCCAGACCCCTCCAATGCCAGATTGGGACTCAAAGACAATGGGCTGGAGACCCTTTGAGAGGGTGTATTTGCAGGCTAGGAGGCCACTGATCCCAGCCCCGACTATGGCTATCTTTTTCGTCTCCATCTTTACTTGCTCATATGGCTTTTCATGTTCTGGAGAGAACTTGATATATATAGTCAAGTGGTCCAATGCTGTTCAGCGTATGCCACCAATAGGATTGATGTGAAATCAAGCCACTTATTTATCAGTCCCTTTTTCATGGGACACTTCTTCAGGAAAAAAAAAAAAAGAAGAAGCGATTTACGTGTTTTACTTGGCTTACCAACGCTTAGTCCCACATTACTATAGCGTAGAGAAAATTATGTGCCAAAATTCCACACATAGTTGCAGCTGTCGTATTTGAACCAACCTCTTAACTAGGGTTACCTTTTAACTTTAGGAAATCATATCGAAGCTTTAGAGTATATGGCAAGCTGTCTAATTCTTGATCAGTATAGTATTTCCTCGATTAATTTCGACAGAATTGATCTACATGATCATGCCAAGTTATTAGGTCAAAAGAAGGAAAAGTCGTTTATCCAGTCAATCTACATGATCATGCCAAGTTTCAAGCCGAGCAACATTCTTGTGAAAACTCATGGACAGGGTACAGGTGATCTTCGCTTGACTCTCGTAAAATGAAGCCGTTGAGACATGAAAAAACTGGTTATCGCCGCCCACTAGTAAAAATATATATATTTGCTTGACTATACAATCAAGGTTTTGAGTGGACATCATATTTTAATGCTGGGAGAATTTTTATTATTATCTATTCTCGAAGTACCACAAATTAATAAATTATGTAAGAGTAATAAATTAATAAACTACAGCTGTATATTAATCAAGCCTATGCAGCTGTATATCTAGATTATTATATATGTGCGTTAATGCGAAGCCATGTTCTGACGGAAGGAAACCTTATCAGCATTCGTGGCGACCTGGATTCATTCAACCACTCTCTTGTCGGCTTCAATCATTGTGCCGACCATGTGTCCGGCGATTTCCGTTTCTATTATTTTAGATTTGTTACGCAAGCATGTTCTGATGTTTTCTCTTGATCACTAGGCACACACATTTTTTCGTAGAAAAATCAATTCTAGCTAGACGTAAGATGCACTTTATATGGATTATCGAACGAAATATAGTTAAAATGAGGCATGAAAAAAAAATAGCGTACACAATTTAGATGAAAGAAACTTTCTAAAAAAAGAAAAATGGTAATCTGGAGCAAATATGTGGAACTTGATAGAACTTTATCTCATGCATCTTATGTTTTCTCTCTGGTGCAGACAAAATAATGTCAGTGGAGACTTTTGTCTCTGATCTATGATATGTTGTTATTTTGAAAGTAAAATTTCTTTTCTTAAATATAGAGGTTACAATAAGATTGTGAAAATAATGAAAAGAAAGGAGTAAAAGAAAAAAAGAGTAGCTTGATCACAAAGAAGACCTCTAATATTGCCAAGTAAACATAATGGCAAAAGTAGCACCCAAAATCCAAGAATACTGTAATGACGACTAATTTTCATTATATTTTTGTGTGTGCACGTATACACAATTCTCAAAATCATTTGGCTCCGTTCCAATGCTTAATAGTAACTATACACAGCTTCTTCTCACTTTTTTCTGCAGTAATATTTAGACCAAATTTGGACATTTTTTTACATATGCCATTTTAATTTCATGACATTATTAATCACAATTACAGAGAGACACCAAATATTAAAATTCTTCAGTTTGTTTGCGTTTAAGTCAAAAGCAAATATTTCCTTCAAGCCTTAAATTAATTCTCAAAGTTTGAAAAGATTACAGAAATTAGATGTGATTTTATGTGTCAATATTTGAGAAATTTGAAAGTTTCAACAGTTTCAAATGTAGAAAAAATTTAAATAAATTTCAGAGTGTGTAGGTTGCGAAATTTAGGCAAAAAGTTAAAAGTGAAAGTCATTTCACATGCTGATTATCAATTAAGATCAATTTCTATTTATTCATAAGAATGACATTAAAAGTGCCAAAAATAGTGTATAACGCTTATTTTAATGCCGAAAGATTTCCTTGGATAAATCGGAGAAAATTCTATCACCTAAGTATATATATATTTTTAAAATCCAGACCACATGAGCATCCAAAATGACGTCACACAATGATCATTTTTTCATTAAGATTGGCACTAAAGCGGTCATTTTTTAACAATGACCGACATTGAAGTTATCATTTTTTAACAACGACTAACACTAATTTGATTACTTTTAACAATAACTAGCACTCAAATTATCCCTATTTTTAAATTTTGATATTCAAATAATCACTTGTTAACTTATCTATATTATGTCGTTAAGGGGCTACATGTTGACCGAGCATGTTGGTGAGCCATGTGGGAGTAATAAATTAATAAACTACAGCTGTATATTATTAGGAGTAATAATTAGTAGAGCCTATGCAGCTGTATATCTAGATTATTATATATGTGCGTTAATGCGAAGCCATGTTCTGACGGAAGGAAACCTTATCAGCATTCGTGGCGACCTGGATTCATTCAACCACTCTCTTGTCGGCTTCAATCATTGTGCCGACCATGTGTCCGGCGATTTCCGTTTCTATTATTTTAGATTTGTTACGCAAGCATGTTCTGATGTTTTCTCTTGATCACTAGGCACACACATTTTCGTAGAAAAATCAATTCTAGCTAGACGTAAGATGCACTTATATGGATTATTGTCGCGACCTCCCCGAAGGTGCACCACCTAGGGTTCGGCTAATGGTTTGCTAAGCCTAACTTAGCTCGAGCCCTCCCAAGCCCATGTCATTTCGCGATTTAGGTTTCACTTTTAATATGTAACAAATTTTCAATTTGGAGTCGCCACTAATCTATTTTTGGTGGGTCGATTAGAAACTCATATAAAGCATCAGGAGCTATGCTTTACTCCTACGAACCAGAGATCTAGAATTCGGGGACTTGGTTATGCTAGACTAATCTAACACCCTTTCGGTACCTTTTTATTATTTTCAAAAATTGGCAGGCAAGTTGGATTAATTTTAAATCTATCCCTAACATGCAATGGTGACCACACGTAAACTCAATCAATAACAAGAAAGGAATGAAAATCCAAAACAAATCACAAAATCAAATTGTGATATATCATGCATCAAATCAAATCCAATCGAATCTAATAAAATCAAATATCAAATAAAATCTAATCTAATAAAATATAATCTAATCAAATAAAGTCTAATCTAAAGAAATAAAATCTAATCTAATGAAATATCAAATAAAATCTAAATAAAAGCTAATCAAATCAAATCCAAATAAAATCTAACTAAATCAAATCTAATGCAGTATATGAAATGTAATTTTTTTTGGAAATTTTTTATGAATTAATTAGCCTAATTATCCATAACTAAATATCATATAATCTAAATTAGGAAACAATATATATTAATTCCTAATTTAAACTAGAATATACTCAACCAAGAATAATATCCTAGAATGCAATCTAGCTAAAATTTTCCTAACAAAAATTTCTAATATGCAATCTAAACTAATTATGCAAATTTACCTAAACGTGCAAATTAACCCATCATGCAATTATTAAAAAAATTTAAGTCTAAACATGCAATTTTCAATTTAAACATGGAATTAATCTAATGATGCAATTTTAAATCTAAACATGCAAATAATGCAAATAACCTAATTATGCAACTAACCTAAATATGCAAAAAATCTAATATGCAACAATATCAATTCAAACATGCAAAACTATCTAAATATGCATAAAAAAACAAGTTAAACAGAAAATAACAACTCAAAACACTCAAAAATTAAATTCTAAAAAAATAATTTTTTTAATTTTTAATTTTTTTAATTAAAAATAAACGAAAAAAATAAAATAAAATAAAATAAACCGGGTCGGTTCGGTCCCGACCCGCGCTGGGGTGAGTCGGATCGGGTCATGCCCAACCCGCTCATTGGGAGCCTAGCGAGGACAGATGAGAACGGGCTGGGCCCGCGGCAGGCCCAGCTCCGTTCCTTTCTGTCTTGCGCTGGACAAGCAACGTACGGGCCCGGCCCGCGCCAGTCTGACCCAGCTCCAGCCCACGCGAGTCCACCACGCGTCCAAGCCCACAGCAGACCCAGCCCAGCTCATCCAGCCTTCTTTCGCAATAGCCCATAATGGACGTGGCCCATCTCCGCACAGCTCCAGCCCGGCCTCCTCCCGGTCTTCTTCCTCACGAGATCTGCAACCTGCAGAAAATTCACCATGGACTGCTCCCTCTCACCAGGACCACAGCGGGCAACGCAGAGGGAAGAGGAAGACAACCAGCCCTCCGGTGACTCTCCGGCATCAACGAATCTCGCAAACGAGCAACCAAAATTTGACCAAACGAACTCAAATCCAAGCAGACTCATTCAGGAAAATCATTCAAACAGGTAAGGTACAGCAAAGGGGCTCGCTAGCTAGGACAAGATAGCACAAAATTTGGGCTAAATATGCAAAATCAAGGGACTTTTTCTTTGACCGAAAAAGTCCTTTTTTCTGTACCTTTGTGTCCACCTCTTTTTTAAAGCAAGTAAAAAACATATATTCTGTCCAGTGGACAGAATATTGTTTTCTTACAATTTTTATTCTTTCCTTCTTCTCTTTTGGAAATATTTCCTCTCGTGGACATCAAAATCATGTTTCTTCTTTTCTTATTTCCAAAATTAATTCTGCCCAATATATATGCACAAGATTTTCCTTGATATGCCAAAATGTCTTAATTAATTATATGCAGAAAAAACTAATAAATAAAATAAATAAAAATAAAATTCCTATGAAGCCAAAAATTTAGGTGTCAACAATTATCGAACGAAACATAGTTAAAATGAGGCTTGAAAAAAAAAATAGTGTACACACTTTAGATGAAAGAAACTTTCTAAATAAAGAAAAATGGTAATCTGGAGCAAATATGTGGAACTTGATAGAACTTTATCTCATGCATCTTATGTTTTCTCTCTGGTGCAGACAAAATAATGTCAGTGGAGACTTTTGTCTCTGATCTATGATATGTTGTTATTTTGAAAGTAAAATTTCTTTTCTTAAATATAGAGGTTACAATAAGATTGTGAAAATAATGAAAAGAAAGGAGTAAAAGAAAAAAAGAGTAGCTTGATTACAAAGAAGACCTCTAATATTGCCAAGTAAACATAATGGCAAAAGTAGCACCCAAAATCCAAGAATACTGTAATGACGACTAATTTTCATTATATTTTTGTGTGTGCACGTATACACAATTCTCAAAATCATTTGGCTCCGTTCCAATGCTTAATAGTAACTATACACAGCTTCTTCTCACTTTTTTCTGCAGTAATATTTAGACCAAATTTGGACATTTTTTTACATATGCCATTTTAATTTCATGACATTATTAATCACAATTACAGAGAGACACTAAATATTAAAATACTTCAGTTTGTTTGCGTTTAAGTCAAAAGCAAATATTTCCTTCAAGCCTTAAATTAATTCTCAAAGTTTGAAAAGATTACAGAAATTAGATGTGATTTTATGTGTCAATATTTGAGAAATTTGAAAGTTTCAACAGTTTCAAATGTAGAAAAAATTAAAAAAAATAAATTTCAAAGTGTGTAGGTTGTGAAATTTAGGCAAAAAGTCAAAAGTGAAAGTCATTTCACATGCCGATTATCAATTAAGATCAATTTCTATTTATTCATAAGAATGATATTAGAAGTGCCAAAAATTGTGTATAACGCTTACTTCAATGCTGAAAATTTTTCTCGGCTAAATCGGAGAAAAATCTATCACTTAAGTATATATTTTTAAAATCTAGACCACATGAGCATCCAAAATGGCGTGACACAATGATCACATTTTCATTAAGATTGGCACTAAAGCGGTCATTTTTTAACAATAACCAACATTGAAGTTATCATTTTTTTAACAAAAACTAACACTAATTTGATTACTTTTAACAAGAAATTGCACTCAAATGATCCCTATTTTCAAATTTTGACATTCAAATAATCACGTGTTAACTTATCTATATTAGGTCGTTAAGTGGCTACATGTTGATTGGGCATGTTGGTGAGCCATGTAGGAGTAATAAATTAATAAACTATAGACCATATCGGATTCCTAACAACTCATATCAAAGTTAGTATTTAAGTTATCATTTTTTTAAGTGCACTTAAGAGATTAAAAAAAGACACTAAAATGAATGATATACATAACTTTTGTCAATTATGCTATCTTTATCTCCCACATTTTCTATGCAAATCTTTTATGATCACAAAACTTTAAATGACTCCGATTTTTCTCCTCAAAACTAATTTTCCTATCCATCTTTCTTTCTTATATCTAATTAAGAATTCCCACAAGCGTGAAGTGAAAGAGACTGGGAGTGATCATCTATTTTAAAATAGCAGTAATTATTTTTCAAATGTATTTGAAAAAGCTTGTTTTAGTTAGAGATGGTAAAATGGGTTAAAAATCCATTTTTAACTCATACTAAATAATGTGAGTCATAAATGGATTAGTTTAAAAAGTTAGATAGGTCATCTTAAAAAGTTAAATGGATTTTAAGCGTGTTACTTTAATAACCTAATGGGTCTTAAATGTGTTATCTTTTTAATTGTAAGTGTTATTAACAAATCATTTTAGTTGTTATTAAAAATTCATTTTTAAACTATGAAAAATTTGATAATCTAATTTTTCAAAATAAAAATTCGATTTTTTTATTTTTCTTTTATCTTTCCTTTTCTTTTTCTCATTTTCCCCTCTTTCTAAGTTGGTCACGAACCAAAAGGTGAGGGATAAGCTCACTAAACTTTGGCAACTGGAAGAGGAAAAATGCTAGGCCATTGATAATTCTATTTCTCACACTACTGATGGATGAAATGCTAGGCCATTGATCTCTATGTATATATTCAAATTCAGACTCAATGGGGTTGAATTATCGCCACTTTTCGATTTCTTGCTAAGTAGCAGCCTCTTAGAGTCGCGGGCTTGCCAAGTTTGGTATGGCAACAAGAGCTTGTTTCACAGTGTAACTGGCCAAAGTTTGTATCAGAAATAAAAAGCAACATTCAATGAGATCGTCTTATCCTACTCTGTTAAAGGAAGCTAAAGGCACTCATACCCGCAACTGATACATTAATTATTCAAATATTGTATTTTTTTATGCTACTAAGGTGAATTCGGAGTTTGATTACAATAAAAAAATGTGATCAAATTTGTCAATTTTTTACCCTAAATTGTAAGTATTTGATTTTTATTAGAATGGACATCTTGTAATCTAAAAAATTAAAAATTTCTTCAAATAAAACAGAAACAGAAACAAAATGTTTTCACCATATCAAACAAATTTCTATTTCTTTGAATAGAAATTCTTTGTCGGTATCAAACACATTTCTTTCTTCAGAAACTTATGTTGGAACAGAATCAGAAAAATATAATTCTATCAAGAATTAGATTTCTGAATAGAATTGCAATCATGCGCACCCTAAGTGTCTTGTCTCGTTTTTTAAATTGTGCAAATAAGTTGCATATGGTAGCTGTAAAAAGAGTATTAAGGTACTTGAAAGGAACTTTGTCATTTGGGATTAAGTTTAGCAAAGTTTAAGACTTCAAGTTGGTGGGCTATTCAGACAGTGATTGGGCAGGTTCAAAAGATGATATGAAGAGCACTTCAGATTATTGTTTCACATTTGATTCAACTGATTCTCTCGGTGTTCAAAGAAGCAAGAAATAGTGGCTCAATCAAATGCAGAAGCTAAATTTATTGTAGCAGCAACTATTGTGAATCATACAATATGGTTAAAGAAGCTAATGGATAATATGCATTTAGAGCAAGAGGAAGACATAGAGATTCTTGTAAACAATCAAGCTGCTCTAACTATCTCGTAGAATCTGGTGTTTCATGGAAAGACTAAACACTTCAAAGTTAGATATTATTTTTTAAGAGAAGTGCAGAAAACTGGAGAAGTTAAGCTAGTACAATGCAGTTTAGAAGATTCAACAGCAGATGTGTTTATCAAATCATTTCATGTTAGTCATTTTGAGTTTTTTAGAGCTAAATTAGGAGTGTGCAGCACTTGATTCAGGAGAAGAATGTTGATGAATCAAGGTCTGCACTAGTTATTCACGTCCTATATTTTAGGAGATAGTGGTTATTCTGTTTTGGTTTAAGTCTATCTTTAGGAAGTAGTTCCAATACATGTTTCTGGCAACTGCTGTTCAGTTATTTTGTTGTTCATGTGTATGCAACGTGTGTTGCCTTTTAGTTTGTACATAAGACTATTTTTCAAAATTAATGAAGTGAGGAGTTCTCCCTTCCATTAATCTATTCTTGCTGTAATTTGCTGCACAAGACAGCAAAGTTTGTTCAGTTCTAGCTGTGTATTTTGTTCTTGCTGCATAATCTGTTGCACAAGACTGAACATCTACCTTCTGTTTCATTAGAAACTAGAGGAAACAAGAGTTAGCTTAAGCTGAACTCATTTTCTTTTGTTTCTTTCCTTGAGAATGCAAGAGTCACTTTGAGGTCGTAGATTAATGGTCGTAGATTAATGGTCGTATCCACAAATTTGGGGCAAACTAGAATTCTTGTGCTTCAAAATAAGTTCAACATACGATCAGGGATTATTTAATGCAGATTAGGACTTCACTTCGGTAAGAAATGGGAAGAAAAATTGCTGAACCTAGAATACAAAGGGGAAAAATGATGATGCAAACATTTCCCTCTTTATGGAGAGACATAATCTGCTGGGCCATAAGGTTCGAACAGCTCAGCAAAGAATCCCTTCTTTCTCTTAGGGTTCCATCCCATGTCTCTGCACAGTTGATCGTTGTACCAAATGTGAAGTGCACCGATGCATGATCTTCTGTAGTATTGACCTGAGGATTGCTTCATGTACTTGTCCCACTCTTCTATATCCTCCTCCATCTTCTTTATGGGAGGCAGCTTGAATGTACCGGCGAGAAGCTCAGCTAGCCACCGGCATCGTATCTCCGATGTATACAAGTTGGCAATGCTTTCCGAGAACCCAATCACGGCTAGTTGGGGAATCCGAGGGTGAATGCATCCCCTAATTGGATGCGAGCACATTATTAAGTCTGAGTCAATAACTATAGAGAAATAACTCCGGACTCACCTTTTTGCTGAATTTTCCAGAGAAAAGTGCTTTTCTAGCTACAATATTTTCAATGAGAAAGGCAACTCATAGTGAATGCTCTTGACAACTTGTTTGCTCTCTATTTTTTCTCGAAACAGAAAAGGTCGGTTGGGATTCTTGGGAAGAATTCGCGAGTTTTCAGTAAAACAAGAAGGAAAATACAGTTTTGCAAGAAAACAACAGAATTTGTCGATTTATTTAACCAAAGCACAACCGAAAGTATTGAGCAAAATCTTAAGTAAGGTAATGAATAGTGAGAAACCAAAGACAGTCCCAGAAGAAAGAAAGGCATAAATAAGTAAAAAAGATTTTCACTTAAAGTGAAGAGTATTCTTTCCCCTAACCAAATGCACCGAAATCTCCGTAAGAACTCAGGACAGAGGATCAGATTGGCTTTTAGCCTGGGGGAAGTTCTTGGGCTATTATACCTGTATAGTGGAACTATTGAATTGGGAGATCCATATAAACAGTCCCGAAACAGTTGCGACTCAAACACATCTATGAACTTCTTCTCGCCCCTAAACCCAGTAGCAAGGATGACCAAGTCTGAATTCAGAGGCTCAACCTCTCCATCAATCAAAATCCCGTTCTCACAGAATTCAAATTTCGGAGCCTTCTTCAAGATTATGCTTCCCTCTTCCACTCTATCGTAGAACTTTTCGGGTACTGTCGCGATCAAGCAGGAGCTGATTTCTTGAAGGAAACTGTGTTTCGGCACCATCCCGAACTTCTCCAATGGAAGCTTTCGCTTTATGTCGCTTTCCACGAACTTGGAAATCGCCCATCTCTGTCATTGAAGTTGGTCATATTACATGAGCGGCATGTGACAGCTACTGCATTTAATCGTATGACGCACTTAATCTGGGTGTTTCTGAATCCGAGTCTATTACTCCACATATGAAATCCTGAATCCAGTTTCTGTGACCAAAATTACTGGCTTGGTAATACTGAATGGTGAAAAGAATTTCTCCTTGCGGCTCTAAGTAAGAAGGCGTCTATATTTATTTCACTGGCATGAGATACCGCAAGAGATTTATCTCGTAACGTACCAGGGGTGATGAAAGTGTGGCCAATAGGCTCAACAACAAGCCCTCTCCGGGCTTATGCACAAGGAGCTCCGAGAAGCGGTTGAGGTAGAGAAGGGCGAGAGGCACGCCCCACGGTAGATAATCCGGCACATTCCAGTGTTCCGTTCTGTACAACACTGTACAAGGTCGCTCCACTCCTGCAGGATAAAGAATTCAATAAAAACGAAGTTGCCACGAATCCATAATTGTGGAAATGCTGGAGCCGGAGGAGCAGCTTGCACAATGGTGAAGAAAATGTATCGCCGCCACGACTAGGATTCAGTTTACTAGAAGTGATGTTAGGATTCAGGTGTTCACACTTACCATTCACAGTTGAGCACTCCATGGCAATGTCCAATGCGAATTTCTGCAGCCCGACGACCACCACTCTCTTGCCTCTGACGAATTCCCTCGCAGCTTGGTAGTCCATAGCTACGTAGTCCATGGAATGGATCACCTTGCCAGGGAATGCCTCCGGGCCTCTGTTTGGTGGAAACTCTGGTATGTTCGGGATGCCACTGAACCGCCCGACGCAAAGGATCACAAAATCCACTTCATATGTCTGCCATTAGATGGTCAAGTATAGAAACTAGGAAATCGCTACGGTCCAATCTTTAACCCAAAATGGAAAAGAAAATTGAAATGGATTGCCGGTTTGAATTGGTATTGACAGGAGACAGTAACATGAAATTGCAGTAAGAAGAGTAACTGCCAATTGTGCAATAACACAAAGCGTACGTATACCTCAGTTTTAAGGCTCAAACAATCCTGCACTCTGATCTTCCACTTCCCGCCTGAACCGAATGCCCCGCCGTCACCACCCCACAGGCTCCACGACTGCATTGCCTCATGAGGCGGCCCGTCATACCCAATGCTGAGGACCCTCGCACCGAACTTGATGTGCTTAAGAAGGTCGAAGTGGTGGGCGTAGGACTCGATGTACTTGAGAACTCGATGTCCGTCAGGGAAATCCTCAGTGACCGAGTCTGGCCACGGGAAGTCTGAGAACTGGTAGGCTAGTTTGGGGGTTTGGAGCTTTGTGGTCTCCACAGTCTTTGTCCAGACCCCTCCAATGCCAGATTGGGACTCAAAGACAATGGGCTGTAGACCCTTTGAGAGGGTGTATTTGCAGGCTAGGAGGCCACTGATCCCAGCCCCGACTATGGCTATTTTTTTCGTCTCCATCTTTACTTGCTCATATGGCTTTTCATGTTCTGGTAAGAACTTGATATATATAGTCAAGTGGTCCAATGCTGTTCAGCGTATGCCACCAATGGGATTGATGTGAAATCAAGCCACTTATTTATCAGTCCCTTTTTCATGGGACACTTCTTCAGGAAAAAAAAAAAAAGAAGAAGCGATTTACGTGTTTTACTTGGCTTACCAACGCTTAGTCCCACATTACTATAGCGTAGAGAAAATTATGTGCCAAAATTCCACACATAGTTGCAGCTGTCGTATTTGAACCAACCTCTTAACTAGGGTTACCTTTTAACTTTAGGAAATCATATCGAAGCTTTAGAGTATATGGCAAGCTGTCTAATTCTTGATCAGTATAGTATTTCCTCGATTAATTTCGACAGAATTGATCTACATGATCATGCCAAGTTATTAGGTCAAAAGAAGGAAAAGTCGTTTATCCAGTCAATCTACATGATCATGCCAAGTTTCAAGCCGAGCAACATTCTTGTGAAAACTCATGGACAGGGTACAGGTGATCTTCGCTTGACTCTCGTAAAATGAAGCCGTTGAGACATGAAAAAACTGGTTATCGCCGCCCACTAGTAAAAATATATATATTTGCTTGACTATACAATCAAGGTTTTGAGTGGACATCATATTTTAATGCTGGGAGAATTTTTATTATTATCTATTCTCGAAGTACCACAAATTAATAAATTATGTAAGAGTAATAAATTAATAAACTACAGCTGTATATTAATCAAGCCTATGCAGCTGTATATCTAGATTATTATATATGTGCGTTAATGCGAAGCCATGTTCTGACGGAAGGAAACCTTATCAGCATTCGTGGCGACCTGGATTCATTCAACCACTCTCTTGTCGGCTTCAATCATTGTGCCGACCATGTGTCCGGCGATTTCCGTTTCTATTATTTTAGATTTGTTACGCAAGCATGTTCTGATGTTTTCTCTTGATCACTAGGCACACACATTTTTTCGTAGAAAAATCAATTCTAGCTAGACGTAAGATGCACTTTATATGGATTATCGAACGAAATATAGTTAAAATGAGGCATGAAAAAAAAATAGCGTACACAATTTAGATGAAAGAAACTTTCTAAAAAAAGAAAAATGGTAATCTGGAGCAAATATGTGGAACTTGATAGAACTTTATCTCATGCATCTTATGTTTTCTCTCTGGTGCAGACAAAATAATGTCAGTGGAGACTTTTGTCTCTGATCTATGATATGTTGTTATTTTGAAAGTAAAATTTCTTTTCTTAAATATAGAGGTTACAATAAGATTGTGAAAATAATGAAAAGAAAGGAGTAAAAGAAAAAAAGAGTAGCTTGATCACAAAGAAGACCTCTAATATTGCCAAGTAAACATAATGGCAAAAGTAGCACCCAAAATCCAAGAATACTGTAATGACGACTAATTTTCATTATATTTTTGTGTGTGCACGTATACACAATTCTCAAAATCATTTGGCTCCGTTCCAATGCTTAATAGTAACTATACACAGCTTCTTCTCACTTTTTTCTGCAGTAATATTTAGACCAAATTTGGACATTTTTTTACATATGCCATTTTAATTTCATGACATTATTAATCACAATTACAGAGAGACACCAAATATTAAAATTCTTCAGTTTGTTTGCGTTTAAGTCAAAAGCAAATATTTCCTTCAAGCCTTAAATTAATTCTCAAAGTTTGAAAAGATTACAGAAATTAGATGTGATTTTATGTGTCAATATTTGAGAAATTTGAAAGTTTCAACAGTTTCAAATGTAGAAAAAATTTAAATAAATTTCAGAGTGTGTAGGTTGCGAAATTTAGGCAAAAAGTTAAAAGTGAAAGTCATTTCACATGCTGATTATCAATTAAGATCAATTTCTATTTATTCATAAGAATGACATTAAAAGTGCCAAAAATAGTGTATAACGCTTATTTTAATGCCGAAAGATTTCCTTGGATAAATCGGAGAAAATTCTATCACCTAAGTATATATATATTTTTAAAATCCAGACCACATGAGCATCCAAAATGACGTCACACAATGATCATTTTTTCATTAAGATTGGCACTAAAGCGGTCATTTTTTAACAATGACCGACATTGAAGTTATCATTTTTTAACAACGACTAACACTAATTTGATTACTTTTAACAATAACTAGCACTCAAATTATCCCTATTTTTAAATTTTGATATTCAAATAATCACTTGTTAACTTATCTATATTATGTCGTTAAGGGGCTACATGTTGACCGAGCATGTTGGTGAGCCATGTGGGAGTAATAAATTAATAAACTACAGCTGTATATTATTAGGAGTAATAATTAGTAGAGCCTATGCAGCTGTATATCTAGATTATTATATATGTGCGTTAATGCGAAGCCATGTTCTGACGGAAGGAAACCTTATCAGCATTCGTGGCGACCTGGATTCATTCAACCACTCTCTTGTCGGCTTCAATCATTGTGCCGACCATGTGTCCGGCGATTTCCGTTTCTATTATTTTAGATTTGTTACGCAAGCATGTTCTGATGTTTTCTCTTGATCACTAGGCACACACATTTTCGTAGAAAAATCAATTCTAGCTAGACGTAAGATGCACTTATATGGATTATTGTCGCGACCTCCCCGAAGGTGCACCACCTAGGGTTCGGCTAATGGTTTGCTAAGCCTAACTTAGCTCGAGCCCTCCCAAGCCCATGTCATTTCGCGATTTAGGTTTCACTTTTAATATGTAACAAATTTTCAATTTGGAGTCGCCACTAATCTATTTTTGGTGGGTCGATTAGAAACTCATATAAAGCATCAGGAGCTATGCTTTACTCCTACGAACCAGAGATCTAGAATTCGGGGACTTGGTTATGCTAGACTAATCTAACACCCTTTCGGTACCTTTTTATTATTTTCAAAAATTGGCAGGCAAGTTGGATTAATTTTAAATCTATCCCTAACATGCAATGGTGACCACACGTAAACTCAATCAATAACAAGAAAGGAATGAAAATCCAAAACAAATCACAAAATCAAATTGTGATATATCATGCATCAAATCAAATCCAATCGAATCTAATAAAATCAAATATCAAATAAAATCTAATCTAATAAAATATAATCTAATCAAATAAAGTCTAATCTAAAGAAATAAAATCTAATCTAATGAAATATCAAATAAAATCTAAATAAAAGCTAATCAAATCAAATCCAAATAAAATCTAACTAAATCAAATCTAATGCAGTATATGAAATGTAATTTTTTTTGGAAATTTTTTATGAATTAATTAGCCTAATTATCCATAACTAAATATCATATAATCTAAATTAGGAAACAATATATATTAATTCCTAATTTAAACTAGAATATACTCAACCAAGAATAATATCCTAGAATGCAATCTAGCTAAAATTTTCCTAACAAAAATTTCTAATATGCAATCTAAACTAATTATGCAAATTTACCTAAACGTGCAAATTAACCCATCATGCAATTATTAAAAAAATTTAAGTCTAAACATGCAATTTTCAATTTAAACATGGAATTAATCTAATGATGCAATTTTAAATCTAAACATGCAAATAATGCAAATAACCTAATTATGCAACTAACCTAAATATGCAAAAAATCTAATATGCAACAATATCAATTCAAACATGCAAAACTATCTAAATATGCATAAAAAAACAAGTTAAACAGAAAATAACAACTCAAAACACTCAAAAATTAAATTCTAAAAAAATAATTTTTTTAATTTTTAATTTTTTTAATTAAAAATAAACGAAAAAAATAAAATAAAATAAAATAAACCGGGTCGGTTCGGTCCCGACCCGCGCTGGGGTGAGTCGGATCGGGTCATGCCCAACCCGCTCATTGGGAGCCTAGCGAGGACAGATGAGAACGGGCTGGGCCCGCGGCAGGCCCAGCTCCGTTCCTTTCTGTCTTGCGCTGGACAAGCAACGTACGGGCCCGGCCCGCGCCAGTCTGACCCAGCTCCAGCCCACGCGAGTCCACCACGCGTCCAAGCCCACAGCAGACCCAGCCCAGCTCATCCAGCCTTCTTTCGCAATAGCCCATAATGGACGTGGCCCATCTCCGCACAGCTCCAGCCCGGCCTCCTCCCGGTCTTCTTCCTCACGAGATCTGCAACCTGCAGAAAATTCACCATGGACTGCTCCCTCTCACCAGGACCACAGCGGGCAACGCAGAGGGAAGAGGAAGACAACCAGCCCTCCGGTGACTCTCCGGCATCAACGAATCTCGCAAACGAGCAACCAAAATTTGACCAAACGAACTCAAATCCAAGCAGACTCATTCAGGAAAATCATTCAAACAGGTAAGGTACAGCAAAGGGGCTCGCTAGCTAGGACAAGATAGCACAAAATTTGGGCTAAATATGCAAAATCAAGGGACTTTTTCTTTGACCGAAAAAGTCCTTTTTTCTGTACCTTTGTGTCCACCTCTTTTTTAAAGCAAGTAAAAAACATATATTCTGTCCAGTGGACAGAATATTGTTTTCTTACAATTTTTATTCTTTCCTTCTTCTCTTTTGGAAATATTTCCTCTCGTGGACATCAAAATCATGTTTCTTCTTTTCTTATTTCCAAAATTAATTCTGCCCAATATATATGCACAAGATTTTCCTTGATATGCCAAAATGTCTTAATTAATTATATGCAGAAAAAACTAATAAATAAAATAAATAAAAATAAAATTCCTATGAAGCCAAAAATTTAGGTGTCAACAATTATCGAACGAAACATAGTTAAAATGAGGCTTGAAAAAAAAAATAGTGTACACACTTTAGATGAAAGAAACTTTCTAAATAAAGAAAAATGGTAATCTGGAGCAAATATGTGGAACTTGATAGAACTTTATCTCATGCATCTTATGTTTTCTCTCTGGTGCAGACAAAATAATGTCAGTGGAGACTTTTGTCTCTGATCTATGATATGTTGTTATTTTGAAAGTAAAATTTCTTTTCTTAAATATAGAGGTTACAATAAGATTGTGAAAATAATGAAAAGAAAGGAGTAAAAGAAAAAAAGAGTAGCTTGATTACAAAGAAGACCTCTAATATTGCCAAGTAAACATAATGGCAAAAGTAGCACCCAAAATCCAAGAATACTGTAATGACGACTAATTTTCATTATATTTTTGTGTGTGCACGTATACACAATTCTCAAAATCATTTGGCTCCGTTCCAATGCTTAATAGTAACTATACACAGCTTCTTCTCACTTTTTTCTGCAGTAATATTTAGACCAAATTTGGACATTTTTTTACATATGCCATTTTAATTTCATGACATTATTAATCACAATTACAGAGAGACACTAAATATTAAAATACTTCAGTTTGTTTGCGTTTAAGTCAAAAGCAAATATTTCCTTCAAGCCTTAAATTAATTCTCAAAGTTTGAAAAGATTACAGAAATTAGATGTGATTTTATGTGTCAATATTTGAGAAATTTGAAAGTTTCAGCAGTTTCAAATGTAGAAAAAATTAAAAAAAATAAATTTCAAAGTGTGTAGGTTGCGAAATTTAGGCAAAAAGTCAAAAGTGAAAGTCATTTCACATGCCGATTATCAATTAAGATCAATTTCTATTTATTCATAAGAATGATATTAGAAGTGCCAAAAATTGTGTATAACGCTTACTTCAATGCTGAAAATTTTTCTCGGCTAAATCGGAGAAAAATCTATCACTTAAGTATATATTTTTAAAATCTAGACCACATGAGCATCCAAAATGGCGTGACACAATGATCACATTTTCATTAAGATTGGCACTAAAGCGGTCATTTTTTAACAATAACCAACATTGAAGTTATCATTTTTTTAACAAAAACTAACACTAATTTGATTACTTTTAACAAGAAATTGCACTCAAATGATCCCTATTTTCAAATTTTGACATTCAAATAATCACGTGTTAACTTATCTATATTAGGTCGTTAAGTGGCTACATGTTGATTGGGCATGTTGGTGAGCCATGTAGGAGTAATAAATTAATAAACTATAGACCATATCGGATTCCTAACAACTCATATCAAAGTTAGTATTTAAGTTATCATTTTTTTAAGTGCACTTAAGAGATTAAAAAAAGACACTAAAATGAATGATATACATAACTTTTGTCAATTATGCTATCTTTATCTCCCACATTTTCTATGCAAATCTTTTATGATCACAAAACTTTAAATGACTCCGATTTTTCTCCTCAAAACTAATTTTCCTATCCATCTTTCTTTCTTATATCTAATTAAGAATTCCCACAAGCGTGAAGTGAAAGAGACTGGGAGTGATCATCTATTTTAAAATAGCAGTAATTATTTTTCAAATGTATTTGAAAAAGCTTGTTTTAGTTAGAGATGGTAAAATGGGTTAAAAATCCATTTTTAACTCATACTAAATAATGTGAGTCATAAATGGATTAGTTTAAAAAGTTAGATAGGTCATCTTAAAAAGTTAAATGGATTTTAAGCGTGTTACTTTAATAACCTAATGGGTCTTAAATGTGTTATCTTTTTAATTGTAAGTGTTATTAACAAATCATTTTAGTTGTTATTAAAAATTCATTTTTAAACTATGAAAAATTTGATAATCTAATTTTTCAAAATAAAAATTCGATTTTTTTATTTTTCTTTTATCTTTCCTTTTCTTTTTCTCATTTTCCCCTCTTTCTAAGTTGGTCACGAACCAAAAGGTGAGGGATAAGCTCACTAAACTTTGGCAACTGGAAGAGGAAAAATGCTAGGCCATTGATAATTCTATTTCTCACACTACTGATGGATGAAATGCTAGGCCATTGATCTCTATGTATATATTCAAATTCAGACTCAATGGGGTTGAATTATCGCCACTTTTCGATTTCTTGCTAAGTAGCAGCCTCTTAGAGTCGCGGGCTTGCCAAGTTTGGTATGGCAACAAGAGCTTGTTTCACAGTGTAACTGGCCAAAGTTTGTATCAGAAATAAAAAGCAACATTCAATGAGATCGTCTTATCCTACTCTGTTAAAGGAAGCTAAAGGCACTCATACCCGCAACTGATACATTAATTATTCAAATATTGTATTTTTTTATGCTACTAAGGTGAATTCGGAGTTTGATTACAATAAAAAAATGTGATCAAATTTGTCAATTTTTTACCCTAAATTGTAAGTATTTGATTTTTATTAGAATGGACATCTTGTAATCTAAAAAATTAAAAATTTCTTCAAATAAAACAGAAACAGAAACAAAATGTTTTCACCATATCAAACAAATTTCTATTTCTTTGAATAGAAATTCTTTGTCGGTATCAAACACATTTCTTTCTTCAGAAACTTATGTTGGAACAGAATCAGAAAAATATAATTCTATCAAGAATTAGATTTCTGAATAGAATTGCAATCATGCGCACCCTAAGTGTCTTGTCTCGTTTTTTAAATTGTGCAAATAAGTTGCATATGGTAGCTGTAAAAAGAGTATTAAGGTACTTGAAAGGAACTTTGTCATTTGGGATTAAGTTTAGCAAAGTTTAAGACTTCAAGTTGGTGGGCTATTCAGACAGTGATTGGGCAGGTTCAAAAGATGATATGAAGAGCACTTCAGATTATTGTTTCACATTTGATTCAACTGATTCTCTCGGTGTTCAAAGAAGCAAGAAATAGTGGCTCAATCAAATGCAGAAGCTAAATTTATTGTAGCAGCAACTATTGTGAATCATACAATATGGTTAAAGAAGCTAATGGATAATATGCATTTAGAGCAAGAGGAAGACATAGAGATTCTTGTAAACAATCAAGCTGCTCTAACTATCTCGTAGAATCTGGTGTTTCATGGAAAGACTAAACACTTCAAAGTTAGATATTATTTTTTAAGAGAAGTGCAGAAAACTGGAGAAGTTAAGCTAGTACAATGCAGTTTAGAAGATTCAACAGCAGATGTGTTTATCAAATCATTTCATGTTAGTCATTTTGAGTTTTTTAGAGCTAAATTAGGAGTGTGCAGCACTTGATTCAGGAGAAGAATGTTGATGAATCAAGGTCTGCACTAGTTATTCACGTCCTATATTTTAGGAGATAGTGGTTATTCTGTTTTGGTTTAAGTCTATCTTTAGGAAGTAGTTCCAATACATGTTTCTGGCAACTGCTGTTCAGTTATTTTGTTGTTCATGTGTATGCAACGTGTGTTGCCTTTTAGTTTGTACATAAGACTATTTTTCAAAATTAATGAAGTGAGGAGTTCTCCCTTCCATTAATCTATTCTTGCTGTAATTTGCTGCACAAGACAGCAAAGTTTGTTCAGTTCTAGCTGTGTATTTTGTTCTTGCTGCATAATCTGTTGCACAAGACTGAACATCTACCTTCTGTTTCATTAGAAACTAGAGGAAACAAGAGTTAGCTTAAGCTGAACTCATTTTCTTTTGTTTCTTTCCTTGAGAATGCAAGAGTCACTTTGAGGTCGTAGATTAATGGTCGTAGATTAATGGTCGTATCCACAAATTTGGGGCAAACTAGAATTCTTGTGCTTCAAAATAAGTTCAACATACGATCAGGGATTATTTAATGCAGATTAGGACTTCACTTCGGTAAGAAATGGGAAGAAAAATTGCTGAACCTAGAATACAAAGGGGAAAAATGATGATGCAAACATTTCCCTCTTTATGGAGAGACATAATCTGCTGGGCCATAAGGTTCGAACAGCTCAGCAAAGAATCCCTTCTTTCTCTTAGGGTTCCATCCCATGTCTCTGCACAGTTGATCGTTGTACCAAATGTGAAGTGCACCGATGCATGATCTTCTGTAGTATTGACCTGAGGATTGCTTCATGTACTTGTCCCACTCTTCTATATCCTCCTCCATCTTCTTTATGGGAGGCAGCTTGAATGTACCGGCGAGAAGCTCAGCTAGCCACCGGCATCGTATCTCCGATGTATACAAGTTGGCAATGCTTTCCGAGAACCCAATCACGGCTAGTTGGGGAATCCGAGGGTGAATGCATCCCCTAATTGGATGCGAGCACATTATTAAGTCTGAGTCAATAACTATAGAGAAATAACTCCGGACTCACCTTTTTGCTGAATTTTCCAGAGAAAAGTGCTTTTCTAGCTACAATATTTTCAATGAGAAAGGCAACTCATAGTGAATGCTCTTGACAACTTGTTTGCTCTCTATTTTTTCTCGAAACAGAAAAGGTCGGTTGGGATTCTTGGGAAGAATTCGCGAGTTTTCAGTAAAACAAGAAGGAAAATACAGTTTTGCAAGAAAACAACAGAATTTGTCGATTTATTTAACCAAAGCACAACCGAAAGTATTGAGCAAAATCTTAAGTAAGGTAATGAATAGTGAGAAACCAAAGACAGTCCCAGAAGAAAGAAAGGCATAAATAAGTAAAAAAGATTTTCACTTAAAGTGAAGAGTATTCTTTCCCCTAACCAAATGCACCGAAATCTCCGTAAGAACTCAGGACAGAGGATCAGATTGGCTTTTAGCCTGGGGGAAGTTCTTGGGCTATTATACCTGTATAGTGGAACTATTGAATTGGGAGATCCATATAAACAGTCCCGAAACAGTTGCGACTCAAACACATCTATGAACTTCTTCTCGCCCCTAAACCCAGTAGCAAGGATGACCAAGTCTGAATTCAGAGGCTCAACCTCTCCATCAATTAAAATCCCGTTCTCACAGAATTCAAATTTCGGAGCCTTCTTCAAGATTATGCTTCCCTCTTCCACTCTATCGTAGAACTTTTCGGGTACTGTCGCGATCAAGCAGGAGCTGATTTCTTGAAGGAAACTGTGTTTCGGCACCATCCCGAACTTCTCCAATGGAAGCTTTCGCTTTATGTCGCTTTCCACGAACTTGGAAATCGCCCATCTCTGTCATTGAAGTTGGTCATATTACATGAGCGGCATGTGACAGCTACTGCATTTAATCGTATGACGCACTTAATCTGGGTGTTTCTGAATCCGAGTCTATTACTCCACATATAAAATCCTGAATCCAGTTTCTGTGACCAAAATTACTGGCTTGGTAATACTGAATGGTGAAAAGAATTTCTCCTTGCGGCTCTAAGTAAGAAGGCGTCTATATTTATTTCACTGGCATGAGATACCGCAAGAGATTTATCTCGTAACGTACCAGGGGTGATGAAAGTGTGGCCAATAGGCTCAACAACAAGCCCTCTCCGGGCTTATGCACAAGGAGCTCCGAGAAGCGGTTGAGGTAGAGAAGGGCGAGAGGCACGCCCCACGGTAGATAATCCGGCACATTCCAGTGTTCCGTTCTGTACAACACTGTACAAGGTCGCTCCACTCCTGCAGGATAAAGAATTCAATAAAAACGAAGTTGCCACGAATCCATAATTGTGGAAATGCTGGAGCCGGAGGAGCAGCTTGCACAATGGTGAAGAAAATGTATCGCCGCCACGACTAGGATTCAGTTTACTAGAAGTGATGTTAGGATTCAGGTGTTCACACTTACCATTCACAGTTGAGCACTCCATGGCAATGTCCAATGCGAATTTCTGCAGCCCGACGACCACCACTCTCTTGCCTCTGACGAATTCCCTCGCAGCTTGGTAGTCCATAGCTACGTAGTCCATGGAATGGATCACCTTGCCAGGGAATGCCTCCGGGCCTCTGTTTGGTGGAAACTCTGGTATGTTCGGGATGCCACTGAAGCGCCCGACGCAAAGGATCACAAAATCCACTTCATATGTCTGCCATTAGATGGTCAAGTATAGAAACTAGGAAATCGCTACGGTCCAATCTTTAACCCAAAATGGAAAAGAAAATTGAAATGGATTGCCGGTTTGAATTGGTATTGACAGGAGACAGTAACATGAAATTGCAGTAAGAAGAGTAACTGCCAATTGTGCAATAACACAAAGCGTACGTATACCTCAGTTTTAAGGCTCAAACAATCCTGCACTCTGATCTTCCACTTCCCGCCTGAACCGAATGCCCCGCCGTCACCACCCCACAGGCTCCACGACTGCATTGCCTCATGAGGCGGCCCGTCATACCCAATGCTGAGGACCCTCGCACCGAACTTGATGTGCTTAAGAAGGTCGAAGTGGTGGGCGTAGGACTCGATGTACTTGAGAACTCGATGTCCGTCAGGGAAATCCTCAGTGACCGAGTCTGGCCACGGGAAGTCTGAGAACTGGTAGGCTAGTTTGGGGGTTTGGAGCTTTGTGGTCTCCACAGTCTTTGTCCAGACCCCTCCAATGCCAGATTGGGACTCAAAGACAATGGGCTGTAGACCCTTTGAGAGGGTGTATTTGCAGGCTAGGAGGCCACTGATCCCAGCCCCGACTATGGCTATTTTTTTCGTCTCCATCTTTACTTGCTCATATGGCTTTTCATGTTCTGGTGAGAACTTGATATATATAGTCAAGTGGTCCAATGCTGTTCAGCGTATGCCACCAATGGGATTGATGTGAAATCAAGCCACTTATTTATCAGTCCCTTTTTCATGGGACACTTCTTCAGAAAAAAAAGAAGAAGAAGAAGAAGAAGAAGCGATTTACGTGTTTTACTTGGCTTACCAATGCTTAGTCCCACATTACTATAGCGTAGAGAAAATTACGTGCCAAAATTCCACACATAGTTGCAGCTGTCGTATTTGAATTAACCTCTTAACAAGGGTTACCTTTTAACTTTAGGAAATCATATGGCAAGCTGTCTAATTCTTGATCAATATAGTATTTCCTCGATTAACTTCGATAGAATTGAAACTTTCAATTATATTGACTAGAAGTCGACAATAGCTTATTTAAAATATTTTAATAGAAATGATTTATTTCTTTTAAAGAAAACTTCATATAAAGGAAAATACTTTCCTTGAAATCAATTTCTAGAAAAATATTTTTCTTTTTAGTCTAGGAAATCCATTTTTTTAATTTTAAACATGCATGACCGTATGTAATTTTTCATTGACTGACTATTTTAAATATGAATATACCGACCTTAAACATGTATATTTTCTTTAACAGTAAATAGTTTTCTGTTGACTAATCATTTTTAGCAAAATCAAATGCCTGAAAATTCAAAAAATTCTCTCGCAGAAAATTGTTTCAAACAAATACCCCTAGGTTATAATTCCAAAATTGGAGTTAATCATTATTGGGCACTTTTAGCTTGAACGAGCGTGCACCAATCCGGCTAACTAGTAAAATATCATGGATTAGTACTTCTAAGTTATACGTCCCACGTCAATTTGGTATGACCTATGTTTTCTTTGCTTTTATGATTTACTCCAATATTACTGTGTATGGAAATTTCGTTTTGCCAGGAGAAAAATTTGACTCCATAAAGTGAAACCTTGTGCTTAAGACTCTTGTTAGAAAGTCCACTGAAAAAACTTAGATGGTTAAATAGAGGGAGATAATATGTTTATAAAGCGTAGTCGAGCTCAATAATAAAGTGATATAAGATTGTACTTTAACACTCTATTTTAAATGCAAATTGGACTGATAAGGTATAGAAGAAGGCAAGTGGATTTGAAGAATGGGGAGCCACAGACATGCAAAAACTTGGGATATAAAGGATGCTAAAGTCCTATTCAAATATCATGTTAGAGTTCCAAGAAAAATGTTATTTTATCATGAAACGATAGAACGCACGTCCATTTAGATCCTCTCAAAAATAAATCGGAGTCTCTCATAGTTTCCGTCTCTTTATTTTTGAAGATAAATATTTGGTCTCCTTTTAAGTGATCATTTTATATAAAACGAAAGCAAAAAATGAAAAAAAAAATGAAAAGGAAAGTGGTCCATTACTGTCACTACAAGTGGCATACCCGTCGGACGGGAGTTTATCAATAGAGAAGACACTGATTGCAGAGCAAAGTCCTACGACGTGGGACCGTAGGATAGAGCAAGATAATGTTATTTCCTCCTTTTTTTTTTGGCCTTTCATTTTGTATGTTCCCACAAAATCTCGTCCTGACCCATTTTGGAGATGAGATTTTAAATGCTGCTTCAGTTTGTGGGCGGCTGCTTCATTTTCGTCTTGCACTTGCCAGCCTCCACAATTGACCATGACCTGTAAGGCTGAAAGAGAAGCCTCGGTTCAGCAAAGTGAAGGAGAAGATTAGGTTAAAAGAAGGAAAAGTCGTTTATCCAGTCAATCTACATGATCATGCCAAGTTTCAAGCCGCGCAACATTCTTGTGAAAACTCATGGACAGGGTACAGGTGATCTAAGCTTGACTCTCGTAAAATGAAGCCGTTGAGACATGAAAAAACTGGTTATCGCCGCCCACCAGTGAAAATATATATATTTGCTTGACTATACAACGTACACTTACAATCTCAAGGTTTCGAGTGGACATCATATTTTAATGCTGGGAGAATTTTTATTATTATATATTCTCGAAGTACCACATAATTCACTTAGTCTAGTCGACGGTACTGAAAACGTTGAGATCTATATGAAATTATGTGCTTCGTTGATAGTTCCGTAGATGAATGGCATGGTAGTTTGAAAATAACTTAAGACCTGGACAGCTTGGGTTGATAGTTCCGTAGATGAATGGCATGGTAGTTTGAAAATAACTTAAGACCTGGACAGCTTGGGGAGAACTTAAAGAAGAATAAAAGTCAAATAAATGAATAAAATGATATCCCTGCGAAGGAAGTAAGTAGCAATAACTCTCCATATTAGGGTGGTAGGTTGAAAAGTTAGGCCATTTCAACTCTGGAGATGGTTCATCCGTCTATATTCAATCGATAGAGCAAAAATTGCTTTGGCTATACAAATATCCGAATTTAATAGCTGGGACTTATACAGCGAGTCACGGATTTTTCATTAGCAGAGCCTATGCAGCTGTATATCTAGATTATTGAATATGTGCATTAATGCAAAGCCATGCTCCGATGGAAGGAAACCGTACCAGCATTCATGGCAACCTGGATTCATTCAACCACTCTATTGTCGGCTTCAATCATTGTGCTGACTGTGTGTCGGGCGATTTCCGTTTCTATTGTTTTAGATTTGTTACGCAAGCATGCTCTGATGTTTTCTCTTGACCACTAGGCACGCATTTTTTCGTAGAAAAATCAATTCTAGCTAGACGTAAGATGCACTTTATATGGATTATCGAACGAAATATAGTTAAAATGAGGCATTAAAAAAATAGCGTAAACACTTTAGATGAAAGAAACTTTCTAAATAAAGAAAAATGGTAATCTGGAGCAAATATGTGGAACTTGATAGAATTTTATCTCATGCATCTTATTTTTCTCTCTGGTGCAGACAAAATAATTTTAGTGGAGACTTTTGTCTCTGATCTATGAGATGTTGTTATTTTGAAAGTAAAATTTCTTTTCTTAAATATAGAGGTTACAATAAGATTGTGAAAATAATGAAAAGAAAGGAGTAAAAGAAAAAAAGAGTAGCTTGATTACAAAGAAGACCTCTAATATTGCCAAGTAAATAGAATGGCAAAAGTAGCACCCAAAATCCAAGAATACTGTAATGACGACTAATTTTCATTATATTTTTGTGTGTGCGAGTATACACAATTATCAAAATCATTTGGCTCCGTTCCAGTGCTCAATAATAACTATACAGCTTCTTCTCACTTTTTCTGCAGCAATAATTAGACCAAATTTGGACATTTTTTTACATATGCCATTTTAATTTCATGACATTATTAATCACAATTATAGAGAGACACCAAATATTAAAATTCTTCAGTTTGTTTGCGTTTAAGTCAAAAGAAAATATTTCCTTCAAGCCTTAAATTAATTCTCAAAGTTTGAAAAGATTACAAAAATTAGATGTGATTTTATGTGTCAATATTTGAGAAATTCGAAAGTTTTAGCAGTTTCAAATGTAGAAAAAATTTAAATAAATTTCAGAGTGCGTAGGTTGCGAAATTTAGGCAAAAAGTCAAAAGTGAAAGTCATTTCACATGCCGATTATCAATTAAGATCAATTTCTATTTATTCATAAGAATAACATTAGAAGTGCCAAAGATTGTGTATAATGCTTACTTTAATGCTGAAAGTTTTCCTTGGCTAAATCGGAGAAAAATCCATCACTTAAGTATATATTTTTAAAAATCCAGACCACATGAGCATCCAAAATGGCATGACACAATGATCACTTTTTCATTAACATTAGCACTAAAGCGGTCATTTTTTAACAATAACCGACATTGAAGTTATCATTTTTTAACAACGACTAACACTAATTTGATTACTTTTAACAATAACTGACACTCAAATGATCCCTATTTTCAAATTTTGACATTCAAATAATCACGTGTTAACTTATCTATATTATGTCGTTAAGTAGCTACATGTTGATCGGGCATGTTGGTGAGCCATGTAGGAGTAATAAATTAATAAACTACAGGCCATATCGGATTCCTAACAACTCATATCAAAGTTAGTATTTAAGTTATCAATGTTTTAAGTGACACTTAAGAGATTAAAAAAAATTATGACACTAAAATGAGTGATATGCATAACTTTTGTCAATTCTGCTATCTTTATCTCCTACATTTTCTATGCAAATCTTTTATGATCACAAAACTTTAAATGACTCCGATTTTTCTCCTCAAAACTTATTTTCCTATCCATCTTTCTCTCTTATATCTAATTGAGAATTCCCACAAGCGTGAAGTGAAAGAGACTGGGAGTGATCATCTATTTTAAAATAGCAGTAATTATTTTTCAAATGTATTTGAAAATGCTTGTTTTCGTTAGAGATGGTAAAATGGGTTCAAAATCCATTTTTTAACTCATACTGGATAATGTGAGTCATAAATGGATTAGTTTAAAAAGTTAGATAGGTCATCTTAAAAAGTTAAATGGATTTTAAGTGTGCTACTTAATAACCTAATGGGTCTTAAATGTGTTATCTTTTTAATTGTAAGTGTTATTAACAAATCATTTTAGTAGTTATTAAAAATTCATTTTTAAACTATGAAAAAATTGATAATCTAATTTTTCAAAATAAAATTCGATTTTTTTTTATTTTCCTTTTATCTTTCCTTTTCTTTTTCTCCTTTTCCCCTCTTTCTAAGTTGGTCACGAACCAAAAGGTGAGGGATAAGCTCACTAGACTTTGGCAACTAGAAGAGAAAAAAAAAAGGATATATTTTTAAAAAATTAAAATTTCCAAATAAAATTATTTTAATAGCCAAAAGTAGAAAGATTCCATTCACGTCTTCACGAATCGACTGACTCGAAGCATCGCCTCCTGCCGACGGCATGTCCTGAAGCTTCAGATCCATGCTTGCGTCCTGCGACTGGTCTCTGTCACGCGAGACTGGGTTCTGTGAGCCAGATTCGCTGGATTCAATCCTCTATTCGTCCTCGAGCGAGCAAGTTGCTGCGCCAGTTCTTTGGACCAAACCCAGCTTATCAGCCCGCAACTTGCCTCAGCATCCAATCGGAGAAGCAGACTCTGGCTTGACGGCCCTTGTCATCCATCAACTTGCGCATCGCTCGTATGCTTCGGCCCTTGTCATGAACTGGGTTGACGGCCCTTTTCACAGCGGCACACTCAATGCACATCGTCCTCGTCGGAATTGAATGAATCTAACGATGCGGTCCTGCTCCGCGCTAATGGTCCACCTCGTCACTCTCTCAAGTTGGTCGGACGTCTATTCTCGTTTAATTGTCTCTCACTTAAAAGATATAGAAATAGCAGTTTTCACTGAAAAGAAAACTATCTTTCTCTACCATCGTATGCTCGGAAGCTTAACCAATTCAATCTTTTTTTCCCAATTAAACTAATTTAATCCTAAACCTTTTGAGGATTTTTTAATATAGTCTTTTAGACTAATTTTGGCTGATCAACCGGAAATCGAGGACATCAAGGTCCAATTCACACCTACCATCCCATGTAGTTAAGCTGCATTGACGTGAATAATTTCTCTAATTTTTTTTTAAAATATAAGTAACATAAGTTTTTAAGTCCCGTGCTCCATAAGTTAGTTTCTTGAATATGACCGGTGAATTTGTCATCCGGAAGCTCGAGAGCTTGCTCAACCCATGCAATCAAACTTACAAGGATAAGGTCATACGCCAATCGTAATTAGTAGCGCAAACCGTAGGGAACTATTCACCACCCACGTCTCTCTCTCTCTCTCTCCGTCAGTTGAACCATCGTTACAGCCGTATGCATGAATTGATATTTCATCATCTTTCTCGTTTAATTGAAATAAATGTTTGTCTTTTCGGACAAGTCTCTATCACGTGAAACAAAACTCCTTCAGCCTCGATTTGATGAATCCAAACCTTTGCCCTTGAGTTAGCTAGAGCCTGTTTATTTGTATTTATAAACAGACCTATTACTATCTTTTTATTTTGAAAAATAAAGAAAATGTAAAAACATAAAAAAAGAACATAAATATATTTATTTACACTTTGTTTTCGAGAATAAAAAAATCCATATTTTTATTCTCGAGAACAAATTTAGAACAGAAATAAAAAGTAAAAAAAAATTGTTTGTTGTTATTGAATACTTTATTAAGAAACACTTTTTATTTTTTATTTTTTTTTCTCTTTGTTACCACTGCAACCTCCGCTCGCCCGTCGGCCGCCGCCGCCTGCTGGACCGCCGTCATCGCCCAATCTCCGCCGCCGCCATCATTGACCAAACGCATTTATATATATATTTATTCCAAAAACACTTTTACCAAATGCTATATTTTACTTAAAATTTATTTCGGGGCTCGGAACGCTCATAATTGGCTCGGCCCAAGCCCACCACACAAGTCCCTGGACCGTGAAAGAGGAAGTGCTCGTGCACACAGTGGCCCAGTGGGTACCAAGAGAAGCGAAACAAATCAAACCCCTCACAAAATAGGAAGCAAAGCGCAAGACCGAATACCCATACATCAATTCCAGCACGCGATTACCCTCTCGAACGGTGCGGATGACACGAGCATTACGTGAAGAAATCTTGGTCCTTGGGACGCAACATACGAGTACAAAACCCAACCCGGGTGAAAGCTCTACCAGACCTCGAGCTCTCCTTCTCATGATATTCGATGGCAAAGATCGGCTTGGGTTTAGTTCTAGATAGACTTGTCAAATGGGTAGATGAATCCAGGTTGAAAAAAGTTTGATTCATGTTGATCATTTTTCGTACGATATAATCTTAGCAATTTATATGCGATCCAATTTGATACATATTGCTAGAAGATCTCTGTTGGATCTAACTTAGTAAAACTTGTTTCTTATAAAATTTTAAATATATATTTGTAAAACACTATGAACAATTTTTATAATTTAAAAGAAATTCCAATTTATATTTTTTTTACTTTTCTTTTGTTTTTATTTCTATGTCATGCAACAAGCGACTGATGACACCTATGATGATTGATGATCGGCCGACAAATGGTAGGCTATTGGTGATAGGCAACAACTAACAATCATTGGTGAGCAACAGCATTGAGCGATGAGCATCAGCATTGAGCGATGAGCATCAACTAGTCATAGGCTGTCAACTGATGATTAGTGAATAGTGACTGGCAACTAGTGACGAGCGACAAGCGACAAGCAACAAACAGCGATTAGCACCTTCCGCCAACCCTTGACGACCACGGCCAACTGACGATCGGCAGTAGACGGTGATTGCGACAACAAGGACCAACTACAATGATGACTAGTTATCAGTTAAGAGATTTATCGCAAACCGAATAAGAAATATCACACAAAAAGAAAAACAAAACAATGCAAAAGTTTATCTAGATTCACCCCATTATAGGGTTGCGTCATGTAAAGGATTTCACTATGTTTCACGGCGGCTCAATCTTACAATAGTCTTCCATACAAGTAGAATATATAGGACTTATAAATGGATCCAAACCCTAAGCCCATGCTAACCCTTGTCATTCTATGCATATAGTTTACAAGTCGTTAGTTCATATTTTAATTTCCCTAAACTAATGTGAGCATTTCGATATGAGAAATAAGAGTTCCCAAAGTATTTACCAACTCCAACAACCAAAGGCACTAGTTGAATAGCAACTTTTTTGCAACCTCATTGGGTTTCCTAGAAAAAAAAAATTAAAATTTTATGAAAAATAAAAAAAATGACTTGTCACCTATCTAATATAAGTAAGCTAACATATTTATGACCCATTTAACATCTATTTAATATTAGGGCAACCTATTTATAATTCTACTTTCACAGATCCAGTTCCCGGGTCGACCTAGCAATTTTGGCCATGAAATAGGGAATCGAACCAATAATCAAACCCATTCTCCCTCAAACCGGCCTTGAATCGGAGCAAGATTGAATCGAACCTTTAGCTCGCTCCTATGTTAGGGTGTTTAGTGAGTTAGTAATGCTCCTAAAACTAATGGGTAGACCATTTACTTGAAGAAACATTCCCACTTGTCAAATTTGTCTGCAATTCCACGAGAACATGTCCTGATTGAATGTCATTTATATGGCAATGAAGAAGAAGAATAACACGGTGCGTATCCTCCGCTCCACCAATTCATTTTTATTTTTCGCACTCCAAATAAATTAATGAATTAATATCTTTATCTTGCTCACATGTATGACATGCGTAGGTGCCCTCATGCTATATAAATCTTATATCTCATTTTTTTGGTAAAATTTATAAAGTGTCGGTAAATGTCAAAAAGTTGTTGGTAGAAACAAATGAGCAATACTTTTTTTTTCTGGTAACTAACCAACAGTTTGATGAAAATACCATTTTTTTTTCCTGATAATAGCAAATTATCAAATGGTCGAACAATTTCTTTTAATCAACTTATCAACTTTTACTTGCATAATTGACTATTGCTTGGAAGTTACTAACTTATATATGAAATTATCAACCTCACTTAGATCGACTTTTCAATTTTTGTTAGATTAAAATATAAATTAGCTTCCAATACCAATTTAATTACAAATATTTTTTAAAATTTACCAACTTTTTCATTGAATTACTAACTTCAATTGATTAGAATTATTTTACATTTATTAACTTTTTTGGGAAATTTACCAAACCAAACTAGTGCGACTCAGTCAACTTTTCTCCATGAAACTATCATATGGTATTGGGTTATCAACGCTCTTTTCAGTTACTTGTCTATTTGTTTTTCTTAATTTGCCAACTTTTCTATCGTTTACAAACTTTTATTTGCAATCTTTGATAATGACTTAGATTACCAATTATTTTTAGAAATTACACACTTCAATTGGAGTGATCTAATAACTTTTTTTGGATGAAACTATCCACTAGTTTTTAGTTACAAACTCTCATATGAGTCCCCTACCAAAAGTTATTTAGCTTACATTTTATGGTTATTACTCATGAGTGGCTATGAGTTTTGCACCGGCCTGCACATTGTTTGGGTTATTCATCGCCTTAATGATGTATCTCGTTTGGTGCTGTTCTCAGCAACTATTACTGTTGGATTAGTGGATTCTTTTCTGAATCTGTCTTTCACAACTTTATGGACAAAAGGCAATAATAAAGTTATTCCCATCTAATCTTCAATAGTGAACATGTGGAGCAACTGAAAGCCACTGTATCATAATGAAGCATTCTATTCACGTAATTACAGTAAACAATCATAAACATCTCATTCTGTTCTCACTTTTGAAAAGAAGAGAAAGAGCTATTATCATACTCATCGGTGCCTGGACAACATCTCCAATGGTATTTGTCCTTTTTAAACAGATCGGCATTGCACATCATTCGATACGTTCAGAGGTGCTCGGCGCGCTCTGGAGGTTCACGAGCGAGTAGTAAGCTCCGATCGGACCCTTAGCCAATAAGGAAGAGTGGCTCCCCTTCTCCACCACCTTCCCTTTGTCTAGCACGGCAATCACATCGCACCCTTGTATGGTACTCAACCTGTGCGCCACCACTATTGTGGTCCGTCCGACCATTAATCGCTCCAGTGCGTTCTGCACCACCTTCTCCGACAGGCTATCAAGCGCGCTGGTCGCTTCGTCGAGTAACAACAGCGTCGGGTTTCGCAGTACGGCTCTCGCTATGGCGACTCTCTGCTTTTGCCCTCCGGAGAGCTGGACTCCTTTGTCCCCACACCGCGTGTCGTATCCGTCCTTTAATGCCACAATGAAGTCGTGAGCGTTTGCAGCCCGTGCTGCCTCGATGATTTCCGTCTCGTTCATCTCGTGCGATATTCCGTAGACAATGTTCTCCCTTATGGTGCCCGCGAATAGAGTTGGTTCCTGACTAACCAATGCGATGTGCTTCCTCAAGGCCCTGAGGTGGTATGACCTCATATCTCGTCCATCGATTTTCACCGTGCCTCTGATTGGATCATAGAATCTTTCGATCAAGCAAATGAGGGTCGATTTTCCGGATCCACTTTGTCCGACTAATGCTGTCGATTTCCCTGCTTCAATTTTGAACGAGAAGTCCTTTAAGACGACGACGTCCGGCCTTTCTGGATATGCAAAATCTACCCTGCAAAACTCTACATGACCTGTATTTTTCTTGTTTGGTAACCTTCCATGTCTTCAGGTTCTATTCTGGTCTGCCGGTCCAATATGGCGAACACAGATCCGACTGTGTCCGAGCCCTTGGCAAGGTCTGTGGTCATGCTTCCGGCATCTGCAATCACTTTGCCTGTGCTTATCAAGATCATGAATGACTCGAAGAGCGCTTTTGATGTGATTTGCCCACGAGAAATCAACTTGCCTCCGTACCAGAAATCTAAAGCCATAACGCTCTTCATAAAGAATTGCGAGGCGGCTAGTCCAATACCAGCATACCATGACTGCCGGATGCTTTCTCGTTCCGGGGCTTCCTGGGCTTTCGCAAGCATTTTAAGGATGCGCTCTTGGGAAGAGAATGAAGTGATAGTTCGGTGGTTAGAGACCGCATCCGCAGCGAGCTTGCTACTTTCGTCTTGAGCCTTGATGGCCTTCTGAGACATGTTCTTTAGTAGCATTCGTCTCATGTAGAAAGAGACTACAACAAGGGGTTGCGCAGCAATAATTACGAGGGCGAGTCTCCAAGAGATGATCAGACCCATGGTGAAAGCAATTGTTACAGCCGAGCATGTCTGAACGATAAGAGCCATTCGGTCCCCCACCAAAGATCTCACCTGCAAAGGTGTGTCGAAGCAGCATTAGCCATTAATACGAGGCCATTCCCCTATATGTAATAGTCAACCCAACATGTTCGAGATCCACAGGACTAGAATGAGCGAAGTGTTGAGGAATAGAATTTACCACATTGGCATCATTGGCGAGTCTAGAGCAAACCGAACCGCTGGAGTTCTGATCTTGATCAAACCATGCGACTTCGAAAGTCAGGATTTTAGAGAGCATCTTCTCTCGAATCCTCTTAGTCAAGTACTCCCCCATGTAAGCGAAATTGTAATGCTGGCTCACATTGACCGCGAACGAAAACACAGCCAAACCCAGAAAGCAGAATGCATAAATCCTTATCTTTTCTTTAATCTCAGCGTGGTCTTTCAAAAAATAAACCGAGATCAGTGAGCCCATGGCAAAAGAATACACCGGTTGCACTGCGCCGAACAATGTCGCGCTGATGCACCCCAGGATTGCTTGTTTCCACTCCGGCATGTTCAAAGCTATCAATCTTCGGAAAGATGGAATGGGGATCTTTTGATCATCCGAACCAACAGCCTCTATCGACCTTGCTGAGCTAGAGCGACTCACCTTAGATAGGCTATGGCGACTACTAGTACTATATCCATCCATACTTAATATGGAAGATGTGATTTGGTTCTCAGATTTCTCAACTTGATCTGTTGGTTTCTGTTTCTCTGATTTCTGAAGATTGACCAACGAGGTGTAGAGGCCGTCTTCATTCTGGATGAGCTCTTCGTGATTGCCAGTCTCTATGACTTGCCCATTCTGAATGACGGCGATGTTGTTGGCATGTCGTATAGTAGATAGCCGGTGAGCAATGATGATTGTTGAACGACCAATGGAAGCTCGATCGAGTGCGTCTTGGACGATTTTCTCCGATTCAGAGTCCAATGCGCTCGTTGCTTCATCTAGGAGGAGGATTCTGGGTGCTTTAATAATTGCTCGCGCGATAGCTATTCTCTGCTTCTGCCCTCCTGACAATTGGATGCCTCTTTCCCCTACCTGCTGAGACAAATGCAAGATTATGTGCTTTCACAAGGTTCATGCAACACAATACATAGATCCAAGATTCTTCCTATCGAAAACATTCAGTATGTCATTGGTATCGGACTCGAGTGAACAGGCACTTAATGCATTGGAAATATATACAATTTGAGGAAAGAGAAGGACCGCACCTGAGTATCGTATCCCTGGGGCAACCGACTGATGAAGTTATGAGCATTGGAAGCCTTGGCAGCCTCGATCACCTCTTTTATCTCGGCATCCTCCTTGCCAAAGAGTATATTCTCCTTTATGCTAGTCGAAAAGAGTGTTGGCTCTTGGCTCACTAGTCCCATTTGCGACCTAAGCCACTTAATTTGCAGCTTATCAATGGCGATCCCATCGAGGAGTATTGCTCCGTTGAGTGGGTCATAGAACCTCTGCAGGAGCGATATCACCGTGGATTTTCCAGAGCCACTGCTGCCAACCAAAGCTAGAGTCTTTCCTGACGGGATCGGGAGAGAGAAGTCTCTGAAGATGATGTTTTCGGGTCTCGATGGATATGTGAACTCCACGTGCCTAAATTCGATGTTTCCTTCCAAATTTGGTATGGTCTTCCCCTCCGTGTTCTCTGGATCAATCGGGGGTACTCTCTTTATCACCTCATTTATACGCTCACCTGCCGAACACGCTTCCGAGAAGTACTTGAGGTTGGATAAAGCAGAACCAAATGCCCTTAAATCATACAAGATGAGACCAAACAAATCAGGGTCAATTGCTTCTGGAATAAGGTGATTTCCTGAATCTTAAAGCAGCTCAGGGACAAGACTACTTTTCCTAAACGTATCATCAGCAAGAAAGCGAGTAAAAATCAGAACTTCACAAGAAAGCCGGACACTACTTACACTCCACCGAAAGTAACGGCTGTGCCGACAACATAAACCGTTCCACCTTTGTAATCATGGTACATGACCATCCTACTACCATAATACACCATGAAAGACCAAATGGCGAACACAATACTGTTGCTTCCAATCGCCAAGCCTTTTGCCAAGCCCTGCCTCAACCCCAAATTCACGGATCCTTCGAGAGCTTTAGAAAACTCGGAAAGCGTTTTGCTCTCACCGATAAAGGCATATACTGTTCTGATGGAAGAAATCGCCTGTTCTGCGATCGTGCCGGCCTTGCTGTACTCTTCCCTTATCTTTCTTGCGATTATTATCAGAGTCCTCCCGTATACGATGCCTGGAATGACGAGAAACACAACAAAGGGGAACCCAACTATTGCCAGTCTCCACAACATTACGAATGCCGCTATGTAGCTCCCGACAAATAGTGATATGTTGACAAGAAAATTAGGGACCTGAAATCTCATTTTAGTCAAACTTAGCTAATAAACAGGGAATCAAAAGCCATAATTGAAAAATAAAATAACATAGAGATTAAGATTCTGGACCGGGCACCTTCTCGCTTAGGACGTCTTGAATTACGAGACTGTCGTTGGATACACTAGTGACGACATCGGACGTGCTCGTCATGTGCATATCAAAGTAGGTTACGTCTTGCCTGAGCACGGCTCTCAAGTACCTGGCTCTCATTCTTGCCGCTTGCCTCTCCCCAGTCCTGGTCCAACAATACCCTTCTGAATAACATGATAATCACCAGCATGGTCAGGAAGTGTTAGGCAAGTCCTATAAGCATTTCCAAGCTAGAACACTCACAAGAATGGCGGGTACATAATAAATGTCACAGAAAGTATTTACCTGCACTCACAAAATCTTAACTTTACTTCAATTTCCGACTCTTGCCAAGATAAATTATAAAACCCTCCCAAAGGGGAACAAGAGAAACGATGTGACCCACCTAGAAAACAAGCAAACAGCAAGCCACAGGCGATGTATAAGAGGAGCAGGGCATTCTGCAGAAACACAATCCAGAGTGAGGGAAAGAGATCGCTAATGCCTAGTCCTTAGCTTTGGGAGAGATGGTGGTGTGTACCTTGTTCATGTTGTGACGAAACGTTGCGGCATCGAGAGAAGATGCAGAGCCAATGTCGTTCATGATCTGACTAGTGACGAAGAGCACAATGGGAGTGGAGAAGCCATCACCGACGGTTCCGAAGAAGCCGAGACCCATCAAACACTTGTCCACTCCATCCGCATGCATGAATACAGTACCTATTGACGACCACCACTTCTTCTTCTTCTTCATCTTCTTCTCCTCCGCCGCATTGCTCTGTCTCTCATCTCCTGTTTTTGTTTTTGCGACTTTCTTCCAGGAACAGCCAACGAGAAGATTCTCTAACGCTTTCATCCGTCGAATAATAGATTGACTTTAAATGTTGCTTTGCTTGTCACTTCCTCCTAGAAAGACAGCAAGTGATGAGATCAGGATTGAAACTAAAGAGAGCCAGCGGTGCCTCCTCTTGGCCAAGAGCAACCATTATTTATAGCCTGCTTGTGGAGATGGAAGATTGGTCAACTGTATTAATTGGTGTCCTCACAGCTTCAAAAGTCAACTGTTCTTAAGATTCGGGACAAAAAAAAAATCAATTCTTGCCAACAACTGTCATTTTTCTGCGCTAAAGTGATTGAGATCCTTCAACAAAAGATACAAATTCAAAATATTCAAATAAGAAGTAAGAATCGCCAGAAAATAGCATAATCATCTGATGATGAAGAAATGCTCAATAAGCACTCCCCCAAATGTCTATCTTGCCACACATACTACGCCCGCGACATCTTCGGCCTTCTCTAATAGAAGAACTTAGCTCGTCAAAGAATGTCAATGAGGGAAATTAACGAACGTTCTAAGAGCGATATTCAACGTTTTCTCTCGAAAAAACTAATATAAAATGAATCATATCGAACAGAGTAATTATAGCATATGGAAAAAAATAAGGATAGATTTTGATTCTCAACTTATTTTAAGAAATAAACAAAGGCGATGTGATGTACATATACGGTATCCCGATTATTTATTGTCGATACCTTGATCCGACAATAAAATAATGCGCTTACCCAGGAAAAAAAAAAGAAACAGCATGGGATTGATGCAGTGATCATCATCATGTTATATAAAGTCGCAAGGTGGGCGGGGGACAGCTACAGGTCATGGGAGATGAGAGTTGACTTCACCGTCGGGTGATTGGGCGTCACCAGTGACGCTTTTTCGAGTCCCTTGCTTGTCTGTTTTCCCCAGCGTACGTATACGGCTTATTTCTTTAATTCGCTTGATTAGAGCATGGACCACGACTCTAATATACTCTTCTTCTTTTTTTAACGATTTCAATTTTTGTTATTGTTTTTGCATTCTGTATTTGCAGTCGACACGTGTACGTATGGCCTATTCCTTGAGGCCCACGTCACCCGGCCCAAGAATTAGACGGATGAGGTTCTGGAAAGTTGGTTTAATTTCAAACCCGAAAATTGCACGAGCTTGAAGGGAAATCGAGTAGTAGTCATAGAAATCTTAATACATTTATTTCGAATTTTATTTTTACGACAATCGAAAGTCTTAAATTTGTACTTATGTGATACATTTACCATAAACTTATACGGTGTGATCTATTTATCCCAAACTCTTTTATGTGATGCCAAAAACTTGAAATATGTATTCGCGCAATACGTTTACGTTAAAAATTTAGTGCTATGAGATTTTGTTTTGAATTTTTAGTGTCACAAAATTTGGGATGAATGTCTTGTCTAAAAAAAGTTTGAGGTAAAGACGTTATACAGGCAAATATTTAGCTTTTTTTCTGTCATAAAAAGTAGTTTGTGATAATTATATTAGAATGAGCAAAATTTGGGAATTTTTTATGTCCTGAGGAAGTCATGGGGTGGTCTCATTCAAAATCCGAAAGATGATTATTACGGTCCAAAGCATAATAATATTAATTACTATCTTTGGTGGTTGGAATGATCGCCAATTGGAGGGCTTAAAACAAAAGAATAAGTTAGGCTTAATCGCAATCGAAGGGACCCGGCATGCAATCATCATTACAAATTAGGTCATGTTTGGCCAAAACACGGCGGCGTCACGGCTGCGGAATGAATTCGAATTTGCCCCACTCCTAACCCTGCTAGGGTTACATTATTTCAAAGGAGTACCCAACTATCGCTAGTCTCCACAAAGTTGTCGGTGCCACTGTGTTGCTATTGGTGAACCGCGATGCTGTCGACAAGAAAGTTAGGGATCTATGGCTTCGATTTAGAATCGCTCGGCTGATACACTGGGAATGGAAAATCACAAATGGAATGCAAAGAAACGGAGATTGAAATGCTGAATTGAGGACCTTTCTCTCTTACGACGTCCTCAATCACAAGACCATCGCCTGATACGCTAGGCAGACGAGGCATGGACGTGCGATCCACCAGACTGAGCATGACCGAAAGTCGGGAAGAAAACATAAGCTCGAACTCCCGATGGGCGGCATCCGAAAATGAGGAAAGTTCTCCGATACTGTGTAATCATTCCACATCAATACAGCCACAAGTTGCCGAGTATTTGTAGAATGACATATCGCTGTCTTTAATGGCATCATTGGACAAAAATTCTCCCTGGGTTAAATTTGGGTGTCCATGGTGAGACACAAGAAAGTTTTGGCAAGAAGCGGACACCGAAATAAAATTGGTGACCCACCCAGAGGCAGCCGTGTTGATGTCCGTTCTCACCTGTAATGATGCAGTCGTGAATTCGAATCCATGTGGGATGTCCCAGCGGTAAGATGCCGGGTCAATCTCTCCGAGGTTTGCATCTAAATAACGGCTTGCGGTGAGATTCTACAGTACTATCGAGTACTAGAGGGTCGCATGACTTTCCGAAGGTGAAGCTCCGGCGGTTCCTCAGTCATCAAAAAATAAAATAATATAAAGTTGGTGTTTTTAATTAATATTATAAAATAAGAAAATTGTGACATAGTTGAAATCCAAGTTGAAGTTAGTGAAGGGGATTAAGACTTAATTAGTGACACAGAACTTTTGTCTACCCTCCAGAGAAGATTCCTCTCTCCCTACTATTATAGGTTGGGTCCTGTTTGGCCGGAACGAGTGGGGTTTACTTTAAGCCCGGCGAATAAATTCGAATTAACCCCGCCCCAAACCCTACTATGCAAATGGGGTCACATTATTTCGAAGAAAAAGAAAATTTAAATTGGAAAAAACCATTAAAAAAATTATAAATCATGCTACTTTTTTTATACAAAAAGTCTTGAAGTTGTATTCTTGTGACTTATTTATCTTAAAATTTGGGGTAAATGCGTAACACATATATAAATTTGGGGTTTTTAGTGTCACGGAAAAATATTTGGGGTAAATGTGTTACACGAGTATAAGTTTAGCATTTTGGGCATCATAAACAAAGTTGGAATAGATATATTAGGGAAGACATAATTTAGGGCTTTTTGTTGTTTTTTCCCATTTGAATAAACGGTGATTCATGAATCACCGAATAGAATCAATAACATGAAACTGAAAAATCCTGAGACAGCGTGGATTCTTAGCCCCCAAATTATGCGTTACACCTAGAGAATAACTTAACTAGCACGGTATAGTGACATTGAAGAAGTCATCAGCATCGTCAGGACCCATTGGCAAGGTTGCTAGGTAGCAGTATGCGCCTTCGGGACACTTAGCCAACAGAAGAAGCATGTGTCTCTTACTGCAATCACATTGCAATTGTGGCTGGTGCGGAAGTTTTGAGCCACAAGCCCTCCAAAGAATCTTGCATCATCCTCTCCGATCGCCCGTCGAGTGCGCTGGTCACCTCATCGGATAGTGACGCGCTTGGGTCCTTTAGCATGGCCGTGGCTATGGCGATGCACTTCATCAATTGCCAGAGAGCTGCACCCCATGTTGCCGCACCGGGTGCCTCACTTGTCCTTTAGTCTCGAGAGGAAGCCGTGGAGATGGACCGACTCATATGATGGCTGAATCAGATAAAAACGATGGACGATGACTTCAAACATAGTGTAATTGCACCTTTTCCACTGCATGAATTGGTGTTTTCGAAACTGCAATGGATAAGCATTTCGTCGAGAAGTATTGACAAAGCACCTTTCAATATATGGATCAATATGGAAAAGAAAAATGAATGTGAAGGGTCATTTATTGATTCACATATAGGAAAAAGGGATTGATAATAAAGGTAAAGACATTAAGGGTAAGCAATAGTCCAGGGTCTACCAAGGATCGGCCCAACCCTACCAGGCTTGTTGGGGTTGTTAAGACAAATTAGTTTGTCCTAGATCCTGAAATCTCTAATTGGGTGCTTGCGGATTAGCCCTTTGTCCTGAGATTTTGGGTTAATCCAGCTCGGACCAACCTGACGAATACATAATATTGAAAATGCTAAAAGTTTTGAATTGGGTAAACTATACATGTTTCTTTTTACTCGTTAATTTATTTATGTATATAATAAACAATTTTTTTCCATAGATATGGATTGTCTTCCATAATGTATTATCACCACTAAATAGAGTTTACACATTGAAGTTTAATGAAAAGAAGTGGTAAGATGTTCAATTAATTGTGTTACTAATAATTTCATGTTTAGTATTAATTATGTTTGTTGTTGTTGTTGTTTTTTTTTTTGGCTTTCAGGTGTTCAAAAGTTTGGCTGCAGGTGCACAAACAATTGATTTGTGAACCAATGCATGGTGGACCTAAGAATTGACTTTCAATGGAACTTTTAAAAAACTTTATAACTAACGCAGCTCAATCACTTTATGACTATTTCATGTTTTGTACAACGTACTTTCATTGTATTTCATATCTTCTTTTTTGTGGTTTGTAACTTCTACCAAATGGAGATTTATATTATTATCTTATATATATATTTGACATTCATTGGTGTTCATAATTTGATTAATTAATATCGTATTATGGATGTATATAAAATTTAAAATAGTATGTTCGTCCTTTCGAAGAATGCAATATATGATTATAGGAAAACAATTAGCAGTCCCGACCGGACTAGACAGGTCCAGTCCTCGATGATACGCTCGAGGGGCCGGTTGACGATCCCAAAAATTGAGAACCTCCATTGTATTGGTTGGTCATAGGGTTGAGTACTAAACCAGCCTAACTGGGACCATACTCACCCCTAAAAAGACACGAGGCTATTGGCAATCGCAGCTCGCCATTTAAAAGGATGCTGTTATATGATGATAAAGTACAACAACTTGTGTTCCTTGACTAATTGGCGGTACCTTACTTGAATTGTGATAATAATTCTTATAGCTACTACAATAATTAAACAACAATTGCAAAGAAAGCAAACATCATGCTATGCTTAGTGCACATCTCCGAATGGTTATCAAGAATTGCCGCTGATCATGGTCTTAGAGTACATTTGGTTGGGTTTTTTGAAAGCCTTTTGGGGTTCCAAAACTCTTTGGGGGAAAGTTAGGGTGTTTGGCAACCTTTTTTTTTTTTTTGGCTTTAAGGTGAAAGCTGGCTTTGGGAAGGCAACTTTCAGAAGGTTATTTCAAGCAGCTTTCAACATTTAAGATTTTTGGAATGCTGAGAGTGAGATTAATGAAATTTACTCTAGTTTCCCTTTTTGTCCTTAATAACTTGATAAAAACCCAACTTTACCCCTTTTAAATGACAAAAACCTAGCAAATGTTCTTTCTTCCTCAACGCTCTCTGGAACTGCTCCTCGACCGCTCATTCTCCCTCGCGACTGTTTCATGGGTTCTCTCCTCGCTCGCTCTCGAAGGTTCTCTCCTCACTCGCTCTCTATTTGGTCTTGGCTCTCTATTGACTATATCTCTGTAAGTTCTCTTTCTCATCAAAATTTGTTCTTTGTCTCTCTCATCATAATTTGTTCTTTGCATGAGAAAATCTGATTTCGCTCGCAACCCACTTCGTGTAAGCAGAGCAATTTGGCAAATTCTTTTTTTGGATGGTCCTTTGGGTGACAGGGTTGGGTATAAAGAAGTGTTTGCTCTCAGATTATAAAGACGAGGCACAGTGAATTTTCGAAGATGCCCTTGACAATATCTCTGAATCCATCTGGGTGGCAATGGCGGTTGGGTTCTCCAAAAATGGGTGCTCAAAGAAGTCTTGCTCCTGTACCGTGACATGTTGCAGTGTGTCGCGCCAAGCAAGTTTGCCTTGTCAATGACCTTAAAGGCAAGTGCAGATTTGACTGATTTATGGATCGGTAAAGTGGTGCATGCCCAGGTGGTGAAGTCGTATAAAGACCCAGATCAAGCTGTTTACGACGGTGCAGAACAAGTACCAAAAACTGCAGAACCTACCTTCTGTTCTCTTCGAAGTGTAGGAAACAGCACCCAGGCTATAGCAATGTGTTGCTTCTGGCAGCTGAAAAGTTGCACGCCCCTCTCCCCGCACCAAGTGTCATATCCTTCCTTTAGCCCTGAGATAAAGCCGTGGGTGTTGGCCGCTCTGGCGGCTTCTGTGATCTTCGTCTCGTCGATTGCACGGAAGACTCCGTAGATGATGTTCGCCTTCACACTGCCGGCAAACAGTGCCGCCTCTTGGCAGACCAGGGCTATGTGCTGTCTTAGAGATTGGAGATGGTATGATCTTATTTCTCAGTTATCGATCTTGATCGTCCCTCGAAGTGGATCATAAAATCTCTCGATCAGGCCTATGAAGGTCGATTTCCCGGACCCACTTTGACCTACCGAGGCCGTCGACTTCCTTGCCTCGATATTTTCGAGGGAGAAGCCCTTTAGGATCATCGCATCAGGCCCATCTGGATAAGCAAAGTCCACATCACGAACTTCCACACCGATATCTTCTGAGGTCTAAGGCCTCGCGGGTCGTAGACTCGATGTTCGTTTCAAGGTCCAAGATGGCAAACACGGACTTCATGGCATCTGAGCCACTGGCGATGTCAGTGGTCATGCTTCCGGCATCGGCGATGACCTTCCCCGTGGAGATCAAAATCATGGAAGTCTCGAAAAATTCTTTATATGTGACGTAGCCCTCCGAAACCAACTTCCTACCACACCAAAAGTCGAAAGCCACTGGTAAGGCTCTGGGATGCACCAAGCCCGACCCCAGCAAACCATGACTGCCTCTCGTTCTCTCTCCGTGGCCCTTCTTGGGCCTTTCTCAGCATTTTCAGGATTCTTTCTTGGCAAGAAAAGGCAGTAATGATTCTGTGATTGGACACTGCTTCAGCAGCTAACTTACTGCACTCATTTTGTGCTTCAATGGCCTTTTGTGACATGCCCTTGAGCAGAGTTTTTCTTCCATAAAAACAAACAATGATGAGTGGTTGGACGGCTATCATAACAATTGTAAGCCTCCAAGCAATCACTAGTCCCATTATGCAGGATATGGTTACCGCCGAGATGGCTTGTACCAGGAGAGACATTTAGTCACCTACTAACGCTCTCACCTGCAAAACATATTGAGAACCAGTCTCCTTACAACAATCATATTGTTGGATGATAAACGGAGCATATTTAAAGAATAATAATTCTCATCGCCTATGTTGAGGAGTATTTGACTAAGAGGATCCATGAGATGACGGTAGCAAAGATTCTCACTTTCAAGGCCAGTTGGTTTGATCAAGACAAGAACTCGAGTGATGCTGTTTGCTCTAGACTTGCCAAAGACGCCAATGTGGTATGTCGCACAATCTGAGCTGTTTTTACTCTGTGGAAAGCCGAATGAGAATTATTACCCTTTAAATATGCTCTGTTTATCATCCAACAATATGATTGTTGTAAGGAGACTGGTTCTTGATATGTTTTGCAGGTGAGATCGTTAGTGGGTGACCAAATGTCTCTCCTGGCACAAGCCATCTGGGCAATAACCATATCCTGCATAATGGGACTAGTGATTGCTTGGAGGCTTGCCATTGTCATGATAGCCGTCCAGCCACTCATCATTGTCTGCTTTTATGGAAGAAAAGCCCTGCTAAAGGGCGTGTCACAGAAGGCCATTGAAGCACAAAATGAGTGCAGTAAGTTAGCTGCTGAAGCAGTGTCCAATCACAGAATCATTACTGCCTTTTCTTGCTAACATCATCTCACGGATCCTCTTAGTCAATACTCCTCGACATAAACGAAATTGTAGTGTTGAGACATGTTGATCAGTTACGAGAACATGAAGAAACCCGCAAAGCACAATGTGTACGTCCTTATTTTCTCCTTGATCTCATCATGATCTGTTAGGAAGAAGACCGATATCACCGACCCCATGAAGAACGCGAACACTGGTTGAATAGCACCACCCAAAACGGCACTGACACATGCCATGGCTACTTGTTTCCATTCTTGGCGGCTGAAAGCTAGCAATCTTCAAAGCAATGAAGTTCGAAATGTTTGGCCTTCTCTTGTGTTCCCTTCTTCTGTTGATTCTGAAATGTTGGCTGAGCCAAAGCTGGAGGCACTAGGATCGCTTGTAAACTTGATCTGAGGAGAGTATGGTGACCTAGTGGATATGACCCGAGCTTCGTCTTGAGTTTTCTTGCTGTCCATATGTTGAAGATGCACAAGGGAAGAATACATGCCTTCTTTGTTTTGGATCAACTCTTGATGCGATCCAATTTCGATCACCTGGCCATTTTGGACGATGGCAATGACGTCAGCATTTTCGATGGTGGATAGCCAATGAGCGATGATGATAGTGGTTCGCCCAACTGCAACCTTTTCAAGGGCTTCTTGAACGATCCTCTCCGATTCCAAGTCAAGCACTAGTTGCCTCATCAAGGAGGAGAATTCAAGGGGATCTGATTATAGCTCTGGCAATGGAAATTCTCTGCTTCTGTCCTCCAGACATTTGAATGCCTCTTTCACCAACCTATGAACATGTATTTACGCAGATGATCATCACTCATATGTCACCATAAAGAAACATAGTAGAAAAAGACTGGCAGAAAACCCCAATAATATTCACCTGCGTATCATATCCCTGGGGCATTTGAGAGATGAAATTTTATGTGCATTGGAAGCTTTGTCTGCTTCAACTACCTCTTCTGTTGTGGCATCTTCCTTGCCAAAGAGGATGTTCTCCTTTATGGTGGTGGCAAATAATGTTGGCTCTTGGCTTACCAAGCCCATCTGTGACCTTAGCCACTTAAGCTACAACTTATCAATGGGAACTCCATCCAGAAGGATTTCTCCGTTGAAAGGATCATAAAACCTTTGCAACAAGGAGATGACCGCAGACCTTCCTGAACCCACTGCCACCCACAAAAGCAACTGACTTTCCTACTGGTATCGTCAAGCAAAAGTCTTTAAAGATGATGTAGTTGGGCCGCGACGGAAATGCGAACTCCACGTGCTTGATTTCGATTTCACCAGAAACTTGCTTCACAATTTTCCCTTAGAAGTTTTGGTATCAATCTTGGGGACCCAATCGATCACCTCCATGATATGTTCCACTGCAGAGATTGCTTCGGCAAAGTACTTCAAATTTGATAAACCGGTGCCGAATGCTCTATTTGTTAAAGGGCACTAGTAAGTTATTCATGACTGAAAGTGCATCTATTATAGACCCGATACACCAACCATACCATACTTCTTATAAAGCAAACATAGGAAAAGGAACGACTGTTTCTCATCAATCCGAAACGTTTCTTCGAAAAAAAAAAAAACAGAAAGTGAAGATACTCGTTACTTACAATCCTCCGACTGCTAAGCCAGCTCCGACTCCCACGGCATACACCGCCTTTGGCGCTGTGGTACATGACCATTCTGCTACCATAGTAAGCCATGAAGGCCCAATCCCAAACACAACCCCATTGCTCCCAATGGCCAGGCCTTCAGCCAAACCCTGCTATAACCCCAGTTTCACAGACCCTTCAAGTGCTCCAGAGAAATCACTCATGGTCTTGCTCTCAACCACAAAGGCATAAACTGTTCTGATGGAGGATTTTTTCTTTTCATCCCGTCTAATGAAAAACAAATTCCAAAATAAGCACTTTCTGAGGTAGGTTGCGACGAAAAATCTCAAGTGCACAGCTAGAGAGAGCACTTGCTTTTGTTTCGAGAACAATCGTGATCACCGAGACTGCCACAGATGAAAAGCTTACCGAGAAAAGCAGTGACGAATACTCCACAAGCCACGCAGACCAGGATTAATGCATTCTGCCCACCCACAAGCATTGCCAATAGGAAGATCCGCGTTATTTCACCGTTTCAAGTTCCATATTCGCAGTGCAAAAACTTCACCTTTTTGATGACACGAGTGAATTGGTCTTCGTCCAGAGATAACGCGCTGCCTATGAAGTTCACGAGGCGGCTCGACAGGAGCAGCATGAACGGCGTAGAGATGCCGTCGCCGACCGCCCCGATCAACCCCAGAGCCATCAGCCACTCATCCACAACATCTGCATGCTTGAAAATCGAGCTGATAGACCAAGCGATCCCCATCTTCACTGTGATCTCCTGACTTAAAGATAGGGACCAGATCTCTACTTAGATTTACAACTATTTAATTGAGATCGGATTGCTGGGATTTTATATAAAAAAAACTCAAAAAATTATTTAAAAAGGATTATTTTGATTTTGTCTTTTATATTTTTACCAGTCTCTGATCACTGACGAGGATGAGCGTGTATGTTGCATGTATATTTATAGTGGAAGAGAGAAGCGCCAGCACGTTGGGGGTGAATTCTTGGGTCAAAAGTTACACCGGTGGCCTTTATTAACATTAATGCTTGTGCGGCAAGTCAATGCACAAGTGAGTGCGATTCGGTTCCACTTTGGGCCAGTGCGCCACTAGCGACGCTCAGGAAATAAATGCCCCATCCATCATCTAAGTGTTTCGAGGAAGGCGCTTGATGTTTTACTAATTAATTACTATTTCAGGAAGGCGCTTGATGTTTTACTAATTAATTACTATTTCTTGTGATGACCTGATGTCCGACTTGATCTAGATAAACGATGTTACATCGAACGACTCAAAAAGTTTAAAGTAGGTGGATAAAAAGACGCAATATGATATAAAATCAATATAAACTCCTTAGACAAATAATGTGAGATGCTTTAACACCCACCTCATGTGCAAACTGAATTGAAAGCGATACTTGGAATTAATAAACTATGGGTTTCGGACGCAAAGTAAATCTACAGTGAAATCCGACTCTAATAACATATTAGATTTTCCAATTCAAACACTTAGTGAAATTAGACTCTGACAGCACTTAGTGAAATCCGACACTAAGTGCTCCACGGCGAATGAGTTCGTGGAAGCCACCTCCACGGATTATACTGACAATTGTTTATCAAATGCTAAGTGCTACTTGGCAATGCGATTTTTGTGAGAACCACTTGGTCGTTGACTAAGTGTTACATGATAAGGTAAAAATTATAGGAGCCACTTCTAGAGCATTGAGTTAGATATTGAACATAAAATTGATCATAAGTGTGTGTGATTTGAAATTGATCAATGGAATGGATCATTGATGTGTGATTTGATGAGATAGATTAATTGACTTGATTATTGATGTTTGAATTGTGGTTTTTTTAAGCTTTGTTGAAATTAAATAACTTACATTCGATTTCATATGTATATTATTTACTGGGTTTGAAGTATGAGTTTCCAATATATATGCGCGGGCGTATAGTGATTGCTTGATGTATTTAGAATAGATGTACCACCATTGGACTGTGGTTGCTCATTTTATTTGTCCGTATTGTTTTCTCAGGTTTTGGGCTGGCAACCAACAGTACGAGAGCATTATTGACAAGGATTTTTGAAGGTTAGATTTTGGGTATGAATTTAGTTAGCTATATCTTACTAAGTTGGGGTTAATGGATTTAGTTGTTAATTGGAGTTATAAATATACTTTTTGATGGATTATAGAAACTTTATCTGTTTACAATGTATATATATACACACACAATATGGAGATATATATATATATATATATAGATAATATGTCGTTGGTTTTTTATTCATTAGAGTGGAAAAACAGTTTTGTTATTCCTCCATTCTTATTAGTTTTGGCATATAATAATGAGTTATGAGATAAGAAAAATCGCTAGTACAAGAATAACTAAAAGTGTCGGACCTTACAACCTTTTGATTATGGGATAAGTTCTCTCCTGATTATAGGATCGCTTCAGGAGACAATTCATTTCTATCGACTGATTTCTTTCCTTTGCTAATCGATTTTTCACAATCCATGTCGAGTGCACTAGCTTCACGCATTGTACATCTAAATCTTTGCATCATGAGGTCCGTTACCTCAATTTGATGACTTTTTTCTTTGTGATTAAATTGAGGAAGCAAACGGAGATTTGTTCAACCCAAATTGGGTTTCTCTCGTCCTATAAAATTTGGACAACTTGGGATCTGTTTGATGCTCTATACAGGCCTTCCCCCCCACCCTCCCTCTTTTTGGGCTTTTCTTGGTTTGCCAACAGAAAGGAAGTGATTCCCCGCCATTGGAATGAGTTTGAATGGTTTGTAATGGAAACTCACGATGCGTCGGAATCAACAATCAAACAAAGTAATCATCACGTTCTGAGTAAATATAATGGCTAACGAGGCGAAAGCTGATAAAAATAGAAAAAATCGATTACACATAAACTATAAGAAAGAAAGAAAAAAATCCATATTCTTTGAAATATTTAGGCTATTTTCACCCTTCAAATAGTCGTAAGAAATTTTAAATGGTCAAAAATAATCCTCATCGAATTTTCACTATGGTAAGATTGATTAAAGAGGAAAAATATATATTTGATATAGACCATTTTTTCAAATAATTTTGATCAATATTTCCTAAACTGTTGTTTCTCTTTTTTTTTTAAATGATGAAGTTTACACGTTCATTGGTTTTTCATGAGAATCATCTAAAATGAAAGTACTTCAATAACTTAACATTAGATATTTTCATTTTATAAAAAAAAGTTATTAACAAACTACATTATTTACAGTATCTTATTAGAGTTTAATATGGAATAACTCATTGTAGTAAAGAATTTTTTAGTTTGATTTTTTCTCAAGGGAATTATTTGGTTAAAGTTGTGAACTCTTTATGATCATGATTTATATTTAAACTACGCCAATTACAAATTTTACCAAATTGTGCAAACTCATTACAAAAAAATAAAAATCTTTGTAAAAATTAGCTTGAGCGTATTAATAATAGAAGAAATGAAATGAAGATTGTATAAAACCAATTGGAAAATAATATAAGGTAGTGGAATAAATTTTCTTAATTTGATTGATACGAATAGTCGTGCATTTTCGTGGCTATGCATGAGTTTTTTTTTTAACCTTTTTAAAGAATGGCAAATTTCACCCTATCAATTTGTGATTTTGATCAATTAGTCCACTTGAGGTCATTTTCATCAAATCAATAATCTAAGGAATGTTATATCCATTTAGAGAGAGGAAACAATATGAGCCTTTCCTAAAATGCAAGTAAGTTATGAAAGAGCTAATGGGACATCCAGTAATTGGTATTTGCTTTTACCAAAATGTTTTTAGAAATTTATCAAATTTTCCAAAAAAAATGGTGATGTAGAAAAAAAAATCCATTTTTTTTTCACAAATCACAATTGTTTAGAGAATTGCAAATAATTAATTTAGATGACATTTTTGTTCTAAGTATCGTTCGTAAATAGCTATAAGTTTTGCACCGGCCTAAACATTACTAGGCTTATTCATTCTTTTTCATTAAGTGTTGTTTTCAGCTACTGTCACCGTTGAATTGATGCATCCTTTTCTTAATCTCTGCCTTTTACAACTTTATGCACATAAAGTAAGATAAAAGTTAATTCGCATATAATCTTCAACACGATAGTGTAGAGCAAAGCATTCTATTCTTGTCATTACAGTAAACGAGCATAAACCTATGATTCTGGTTCCCTCCTTCTAAAGGGAACAGGAGCGATTATCATACTATATTTCCCTTGATTGTTTTCCCCGTTTTAACAAGATTCACATCGCACATCATTCAATACCTTTTTAGACACTCGTGTAATTAGGGACCTACAATTTCTGTTTAGAAACACTAAGCTAATGCATTGGGAGTCAAAAGTTATAAATGGGACACAACACAACAAAGAGATTGAAATTCACTTGGGAATCTTTTCTCGCTTAGGACATCTTGAATTACGAGACTATCCCACAATACACTAGTGATGGCCTCGGATGTTCTCATCACATGCATGTCAAAGTAGATTACATCTTGCCTAAGCACAATTCTCAAATGCCTGGCTATCATTCCTGCTACTTGCCTCCCATCAGTCCTGGTCCACAATACCCTACTAAATACAAATCCTCATCAACATCATTGTCAGAAAAAGCTAGGCAAGTCCTACAAACATCAACGCAGTGGAACATAAGCAGGAGTCTTTGCATGTGCGAAAGCAACCCTTTTGCTGAGCGTGATGCCACTCTTTATCCTTACTAATTCTATGCAGTAAAAATAACTACTTTTGTTTTGCTTTATGTTATCCCAAAAAATTGGATAAGTGAGACCAGAAAAAGGGGCTCTCTTGCACAAGAGTTTTCCCAGGCATTCAATTTGAATGGGACAGCTGGTATTTTTTTTCAAAAACCCCCTTTAGTGGGGGCCGTCTGATCTAAATCCAAGGCCCTAGCGATCAGGTCACCTACCATTAGGGTATGATCAACCTCCAAAATCTGAACTTTACTCCATTTTCCAACCCTTGCCAAGACAAACCAAAAACCCAAAATGGGTACAGGAGAAATAGCGTGACCTCCAAGAAAACAAGCAAAAATTACTCCACAGGCTATGCACGAGAGAGCCAATCAGTGTTACATCATTGATTGCGGATATTGCGTATCTGCATGATCACTCTTGTGTGTTAGTGGACTAGGCTTAAAGTCATCTAAGATTGCTTATAAAACATATTTGAAATTAAAGAATAAAAGTATTGAAAGAATTTTAGGTTAATCTAGCATAATCAAATCTATTAAATTTCTGGTTCGTAGAAGCAAAATGTTCTCCTACATTTTACTTGAATGACTGATGGTACTCCATTCCTAACATGTTAATGTAGTTTACCAAAATATCTTTTGTGTAACAACATACCATTACAGTTTGACCCCCATAGCATATGGACGATGAGGTTGAAACCAAGGCAAGCAAATTGGATTTCGAGTGTCAATTCACTTTGGTTTTGCTTTTCTTCCCCATAACCAAATTAATATAAACTATATTTCATTCAATTCAAATTTAAAGACGGTCCACCCTACAATCTACAAAATACATATAGGTATATATTATATATTGGGGGGGGGGGGGGGGAGGGGGGGGAATGTTATCTCTACTCTTACTGATGATTAGATGAAGGTCAAGTGAGTAACTCGGAGCGATGACCTCGAGAGTCTTTGAGAAGCAAACCCATTGAACCTGGAGACAAAGCTCCAAAGCATCTGGGCTTCTTTGACCTAGTTAACATAATTTTATAATGTTATTGAAGTGGGGTTGTCTTCAAAAAAGAAATCTCCAGAATGGGGCTTGTCTCAAAAATGAAGTAGGTAGCTTAGTCTCAAATCACCCCAGTTGACCAGCCTGTCCAATCCTTACCGGCTGGCGAGCATGGCCAACTAACATGCGGACTCCTACCGCAATGTCCGAGGCAATTTCGTCCCAAATGTTCTGACTCGGTGTAAATTTGGTCCCAAAGTCGCAAGCGAGTCACCCGTGCTCGCAAGCCTACGAAGATTTGGTCGGGTGAGAGTTACGGCTGTTTTGAGATTGAAGTCACCCACTTCCGGGCGTGATTTTAGACTATTCGCCCACTTCTAAAGTTTATTTGAGAATGGGTCCACTTGGGAACTCTTGTGAAGAAGGTAGGGCCTCTTTGAAATTTTCCCAAAACATGCCCCAATTCCTAACTTGGTTATGTAGTTGAACAGAATATCTTTTGGGATGCAGGGGATCCAAACGCCATCTTTTGATGCAACCCCATTCGATACGCACATCTCAAACCCAAGCCAGGCGAATTGAGTTTTCAAGTGTCGATTCACTTTGCTTTGCTTTCCTTCCCCGTGTAAGACCAAATTAAAATAGAGTACGCGCCACGTCTAAGAATAGTCCCCCGTACGACTACAAAAGAAGTTTGGGACATTACCTCTGAACTCTCTTATTTATGAATCAATGAAGATTAAGAGAGCAACCGTAAGTTGTATATCCAAAATGTGCATGAACAAGGAAACAAACACCCACTCGTGGAAGCGGATGTCTGTTTTGACTGTTTGAACTATGTCACACACCTGAAATTTTCGTTCATACTCAAGGAAGATGTCATCAATGTTCAGTGGGCTCCTTCAAGTTCCCTAAATTTAATTTCTGTGTTCAGCAAAAGTGATGCCTCGGTACTTTCAACTTCAAATGAGCATTAGACTTTTTCTGTTCCCAATTTTCAACCTAAGTAGCAAGCTTTACACCCAAAAAGAAACTCACATTTAATCACGCATTTACAAGGATCTTCCATCTGCGATTATGAAAATTCAAGGTTAGACTCAAAATTCAATACTAAATTGTCCTTGCTGAAAATTCCAAATTCAAGACTTAGCCATAGGCACAAGGTACATGCGTAGTCACACCTTGATGTCATAAGTGTCCGATTCTATCTGTCTTAATTAGGGCGTCAAATAGGTGGGTCGGGTTGGGTTTGGGTCGGGACAAATATGAAAAATATGGATCAACCCATATTTGACCCATTTAACCCGTTTTGACCCATATTCATATAGTGTAAATATGGTGACCCATACTCGACCTGACTCATACACGACTCCACTCATATTTATAAACACTTTCATATTTAACTAAGTTCAAAAAAATTTCTTTGGGGTTTTTTTTTCTAAATGTATTGTTAAAATAATTTTATGAAATACGATTATTTGATACTTTTTCTCATTTTTTTAATTTTTTTGAAATTTTAATTATTTTTATTTTTTTAAAAATATTTTTTTCATTTTTTTTTATCATTTTTCCTTTTCCAGTCTTCGGAGTCTAGTGAGCTCATCGCTCGCTTCTTGGCCAACGACCAACTTAGAAAGAGGAAAAAATGAGAAAAAAAAAAAGAAAACATAATAAGGAAAAATAAGGGAGAATAAAATAACCAATTTTTTGTTTTTTAAAAATAAAATAGTTAGAATAGCATAATTTTCATAGTCTAAAAATGAATTATTAATAATATTTAAAATTATTTCTTAATAATACTTTAAATTAATTAGGTAACCTGTTTATGACCCATAAGTGATCTATTTAAAATCCATTTAGCATTTTTAAGCTAACCCATTTATGACCCATATTATTAAATATGGGTTAAAATATGAGTCTTTGACCCATTTTGCCACCTCTAGTCTTAATTCAACCCTCACCACTAGTCCTCAACTAGTGAGACGGTCAAGTGCTCATGCGATGGCTAACAAGATGCTCAGTGTTAAAGGGCACATCCTCAGCACTCTTGTCTAATTTGAGAGGGGAAAATTCGCATCTTAAGCCCATGAAGTTAAACATGTCTCTTCAAGGCAAACATTTGCCTCATTCGACGGATAATGAAGTTGTAAACCCTCCTCAGGTACCAAGACTAGAGAAAAATGTAAAAACGAACTCACAAACAACGAAAGGCGTTCCACAATCGCAAATCAGGTGAGTGCCTAAGAGATGGCATATGTTCTCCTTTGTCATCAATAAATGGCTGCACATTGAGTAAAACAAGCTACCTAGAGAAAATGATGTACAAGTATCTTGAGAAGCATGGGGAGGCAGAACGCTGGGATTGCTGAAGAAGTTATTTTGTGCCGACCCGCTATTTCCTGGACAAGTTTCATGCAGAAGATGAGCCCTAAATCCACTTGTCCCATCACCAGACATCTAAGATTGCATCCAGGGAGATCCACAATTGAGATGTTGACACTTTTATAGAGAAGACAATGTCTGAGTGAAACTGCCAGGCAAAAATGCATTACAGTTTTCATTTCAGCACGATGGGGCTAATAAGAAAGAAAAATGTTCATTCACAGAACTGATCGAACTAAGATAAACATTTACCGATCTGTCCTCAAAATTTAGAGTGGCTGCACAAACCTTTTTATTAAAGAAGGAATTGCAACTGCATTTCAAGTAAAGTAATCGACAAATATTGGATCCGATGTAGCTTAAAACAGGCGCACTTGAACAATATTCCAGCATCTTGTTATGGTTCCACCCAGACTTCTGCTATATCTAGGAGTTGCTTTCACTGGGAAAGCATATGTAAACCATGTGGAAGCACATTGAGTAGGGTTCAAACCATCCCAAGTTCAAAATAAATAACTAGGCAGCGGTACTCCTTTCCCAGTCTGTCATCTTTCACAACAACATGAACACCCCAAAATCCAGCCTCCCCCACCCCTAGGCGCTGAGGGTGGAAGCACATTGAGTAGGGTTCAAAACTGGCCAAATTCTTCTATAAAACCACCACAATGGCATTTTAGGAAGAGAAGTACCTATAGGGTTTGCTTTGAGCCGAGTTTGGAATCAAGATGGTTGGTATCATCAAAAACCGAACCGAACTGAATCCAACTGCTTATACTTTATAAGTACCATTAATATGTAGCAATTCACCAGTCATATAGGGAATTATTTTAACATTTTTGTATTTATTAGTTAAAAGGATAACATCAATTGAGTTTCAGATTCCAATAACTTATTTGGCCAGCTTTAGCAGTTTCTCTCAAAAAGCAAACGGCTTAGCAACAATATCGTACATCCCAAACCCCACCACTGCCATCCAAACCTGCCCCCAACTAAGCTCATTTGAATGTACAATGAAAGTCTCACCCAAGCAACTGATATTCAGAAGACGAACGAATGACTAATGTGGAGACATAGCAGTTATCTATGAACCTTAGCTTGTATTTACAATATTTTTCTAAAAACAATATGGCTGTAAGAGCGCAGCCAGTGGTACATGGCTCAACCGGTCTACACGGTTAAACAGGTTGAACTGTCCAATTTAACATGACTTCTGGGCCAAAGAAAACAAGTATCCTCCTCCAATGTATAATAAAGGGCTGATATATAGAAGATAATGCACTTTTTTACCACAAAGCTGCATCAGTGATATGTACCTTTTATAATAATAATAAATAGGGTCTTTGATTCGAGTCTCCATTATCACATTGGCCTAATTTTATGAAAAAAATCAATTAGATGCTGTGTTATCAGAGGAAAACAGTCGGTCCTAGTAAAAAAAATAAACACGTGTGAGAATAATTGTCAGAGGCAAGTGACGAATCCTAACACCCCAAGGAAGATTTTACTTTTAAGAAATCTGCAGATTGGTTCAACCAGTTGAACTGGGTCAAATCCATTCTTTTACTGGCTCCAAGTCCAAACAGCTTAGAGTGCTGAACCAGACCAGTGGTTCAACTCTTTCTTCCTTTCTTTTTCTTCTTCTTCTTCTTTTTTTTTTTTTTTTTTTTTGATCAGCCAACGCATTCCCATTTTAGAAACACTAACTTACATTGTTGGCTTTTAGAGTTGCAAGGTTGGAGTGGCATAAAGGTATTCTCAACTTTTTCAGCCCACACAGTTTAAAAGGTGGGAATTGGGAATTAATTGGACTGGTACCTCTATAATGTTCAAGCAACCACAACCAAATTGCCTTTTTATTTACTCTACTAACTCGTTTAGAGGGAACTTGAGATTTGCTTGCACAGAGGACACAAACATCTTAGGGTAGATCTGCATGCATGCATAGCTGACAGGGGGAACTAGATGGCCATCACAATTCCATACTTTCCTAAATTGCAGAGTATATGGGCTTTTCTAGATGCGGCATTTCAATAGTAATCCTCTTGGGTCTTTGGCTTGTCACATGAACACTAACAACAAGAAGTATAAGGAAAGAAGAAATCCAAAACTATGAAAGTTTGGGTCAGGTGTGCAAGCTGATCCAGATCAAGAACTATTCCATCTTTCCCCTGCTCCAAATTTGTATCCTCAAAGTTATATCACCAATTTTGTGTCCCTATAGCTAATAGCTTGATACAGGAAGAACTACAACCAGATTTCCTAACTGACACAACGAGGTCGGTTGCTGTACAAGATACTGGCTGGTCTTTGCTACTTTATGAAATCATTCAGATGGTGAATGCATATTATTAACAAAACATCATTCATCTCTTGGGCGACGATTGGGTAAAAGCCCCAGGCCAGTCTGGCAATTGGGCCTAAGACTTTTTATAACACCACTATCAACCATTGACAAAATAATCCATGAAATCTCAAAGGAAAGTGGAAATTGTTTCGACCATAGCTAGTCAGCATCAGCATCACAGAAAAATAGAAGTTCTAGATTCGAAAGTTTTCCTCATGTACATAAGGCAAATACAAAACATGGTGCCCAAAAAAAAACACAAGTAAGGAAAAAAAAGAAATGGGTAATGGCAAAGCTGTATTAATGGGACACGGAAGGAGCACTCACACTGCCCAATCCCATCTTCTGTCCTAAAACCGTAAGTTGCTCAACAAATTCCACCCCAGTGAGAATCTCAGTTGTCCCATAAATTACATGCTTGACAGGTTGCTGGCGTTTTGCAAGTTCTTGCAAGCTTCCATACTCCACATAGTTGCCACCACCAATCATGAAAACAATAGCCTCCTTAAATGGACCTTTCAGATGGCTGCTACTTGTCCCAGCACCAGATTTGGGAGCACGAGGATCAAGCAAAAGGTAAGAATCAATTTCTGGATTCGGTTTCCCCTCCATCAAGGCCTCCACAGTTCTTGTCATCACCAGCTGCCGGTCACTAGACAACAGATTCTTCACCCCTGCAGTAACTGCACTTATAGACTGCCCATAAAGTTTCTCAGCCCAATCAACAATGTTGCTTCTGCTGGCAGAATTTGCTGATGCCAAGGAAACATTCAGTGACTTCATCTTCTTTACATATTGAAATGCAGTAGTATCAACCTCCGATTCCCTAAGTGCTGCTTCCACCGATTCCACTTCAGACTGATTAGTAGTTTCTGAGGAAATAAGATAAATGATTGCAAATCGCAGCTTATCAATCTTTGTTCCTTTCCCTTTGAGAACACTCAGCAGTTCAGCCCGATCAACTCCACCTCTGACCATCATGTCATTCTCTTTTTTGGCATAGGAATCCAGTGATCTCTCCTTGATCTCACCCAGCAACACTGTTGCAATGTTTGTGTGCTTATCAATCACCTGCTTTCTCTCAGTTAGTTCAGGCAAGGAATTAACAGCATTCATCAAATGCTTCGTGTTTCCGATCAAATCGGTTCCATCAAATTCAGCACCTCCACTCCCACCAGTTCTTTTATTTACCTCATCCACATCCTTCTTATACTTGTTCAACTGGTTCTCAATTTCAACTGCAACTTCAGGAAATTCCAGTGAACCATTGGACACCCAAAAAGGATCTGAACTGTCCAACTCAAATGACTTCATCCCACCCTTTTCACCTTGAACATTCAATCTGTTAAGCCTCAACCCAAGAACATCGTGAACAAGCGGCCTGTACCTAAAATCATGCTGTATCCCTACTGACAATTCAAAGTTTCTATCAAATAAACACAAAATTGGACGTTGAAACGAACTAACAAAACCTCCACCCTCAGTAAATAAATTGTTCTTCGACAACAGATGATCCCTCAACCTCTGATCAAGTGCCGTGGCAACCAGCTCAGCAGGTCCACCACGAGGGCACCTAATTATGGGAACCACCGCAAGTGTGGCCAGAACACAGAACAGCCCACTAACAATCCTCTCTACAATCTCTTCAATCTCCCGATCCCCTGCTGACGGGTCATTCAACTGAACGTAACATGACTTCTGGGCCAAAGAAAACAAGTCATCCTCCAACGTCACAAACTCCAAGTACTGATCATGTACCTTCGAGACCCGATCTAATGAATTTGAATTCAATGTCCCAGAAGCCAAATCCTCCAAAAGCGGACGTGGTATTGAAGACGAGAAATTAAGGTGGAAACTATCATATAAAGAGCGAGAAGCATCGGCCACAATTCTCTGGATATTAGCTTGACTTGCTTGGACAAAATACACCGCAGGTACATCATGGACCGGCTTCCGGTCCTTATCTATGAGGAAATAGAGCGTAACACCGTGCTTCCTAAGATCCTTCACGTGGATCAGAGGGGAAAGTATGTTTTGGCAAAACTTGTCATAGATCAAGATCTTATACACTTCCTCATTTGCAGTCCCCGATGGATTCACGGGTTGGTTCAGGTTTAACATCCGAATTATGCATTCTGTGCGCCAAATTAAAAAAAGTTATGAATCAGACTCACCCCCGAGGAAAATGCAAAACTGACAACAAACCAAATTACAAGCATTCTATTCCCCTAATACGTCCATTTCGTACGATTAATATTTAGACCCCTCAGTTCCGACTCCAGAATCTATCTACAGATCAAACCAAAACATATCAACAAAAACGGGAATTCAGCCTAATTACAAAGACCGATGGCCTACGTTCTACAAACGAGAACAGGCAAGTACGCGCAGCAGAAACTCAGTGAATCGGAGTCGGCCAGCGAGTGCGCGACATTACACCGATCTACTGCCACAGGATTCCCGAATTCGTCGACTTTCGCTAATCTCGTCTGGATCATCATGTTCATCGCCGAATCAATAGATCGAGCACAAACGGCCATCGACGAAAAAGGGCGCAAAGCTCGGTCGCCAGGACGGGGGACGTACCTGTCTGCTTCTGGCGGAGGTTGAGAGCCATGACTGCGGAAGCTGTGTGAGCTCGAGCTCGAGCTCAGGCGTTAACAAGCCCGTTCGCCGTGGAGATCGAGGAGAAAGAGTGCAGATTTGGGCAAGAAATCATTGGTGATCCGAGGTCGCTTCTCTGAGGCTTGGCCTCGATCGCGATCTGGGACGGTTCAGGATCAATGAGGAGGCGCTGACGATGTGACGAGCCGGTCTGCGTCGTGCCTTTGCATGGGTTCAATCAGTTAGGTCTGCTTTGGGCCGAGTGATTCGTCCGGCCCAGTTGTCGGCCCAAGTGAGAGATGGCTCGTTGAGTATTGATTAATTTAGTCATAAATATTTTGGTTATTAATTAATTACAAATCTTTTGACTTAAAGTCAATCCGATCATTTCGATTAATTTTGGCCACACATTGCCAATATAGACGTTGGTCGAGCTAAGTAGTACTGCTTGTGCTGACGTAAATTATTTTTTATAATATCATATGTCTTTATGTTATTATTTTCTCTTCTTCTTTTTATTTTCTATTATTTTTCTCCTTTTTCTTTCTTTTATCGATGATTGGCCCCGGCCCACAATTGATAGCCAACCACTTATCATGCCCCATCAGGGTTGTCGTCACTTGCCACAAGAGGGGCTCTCCTGATGTAATTCAAGTAAAGCATTATAATTAATCTTAGATTGACTCCATTTAATCCTGAAAATACATGTGCTTAGCTCAAACTTTATAACAAGAGCCGAGGAATTTGAAAATTCATTTATTTTAGAGAAAATACTACCAAAAACTCAAAATAATATCTTATGCAACACATTTATCCTAATTTTTTGTGACACCAAAAATCTTGAACTCCTCTCATTGTAATATATTTATTTTTTGAAAAAATTGTGACATTAAAAATGCAGAACTTGTATCTTTATGATACATTTACCTTGGGATTTTTTTTCTTCTTTTCCTTATTTTTTTAAAACCCACTTTGGCCAGCAAGTTAAGGCATGGAGGATTGGCAAAGCTCCCTAGCTACTAGGTGAGGCTCGCAAAGCGCTCACCAGCAGCCCTTGTCAACCAAATTAGATGCCAAAAATAAAGAAAAGAAGAAGAAACAAATTATATCGTAAATGTATCATAATGATACAACTTTATATTCTATTATCATCTTTGTAATTTGAGTTAATTTGTAATCACGTCATTCTAGTAAAGTCCATTTGAATTGTTTACGCTCATTGTATTTGAACAAATCCTCCAACAAGTATTTCCAGCAAGGGTCTGACTTTCCTAGACTTTGCAGAGTCTGACCACCTCAGACTTTTGCTGAATCTGACCACCTCAGACTTTCGGAAGCTTCGTACCTAACAATTACTTGCTCAATTTACTTGTCAGAATATTATTTGAATATTTGCTTCATTGTTTGAATATTATTTCAGCTTATAGTTTCTTTTTGAAAGAATGATCTTTTTAAAATGGTTTTTTTTTTTTGCTCAATCATCAAGGAAATTTTTCCTAGATTGTCAATATGTCTACTCCGAATAAATCTTTGAGACTTGCAAACAAGATATTTGGTCAAGACAGTGGAGGGCCAACACATTTTGATCTCACAAAAGTTGTTTCGTGATCAAGTTGCTTATCTCCACATGAAGGCTTAGACATAGGGGAAGTATGTGTTGATGAAGAATTTTAGCCCTAGCAGTTTAGAGACAAGAGGAGTTCAACTTGTTCGAGTTCCCTATTTTCCAATAGTTTTTGTTAATGACAAAAATGGAGAGAGAAAGTGGATGCATATATGCAGATTAATATTGATTTGGATTGCTTGGTTTTAATCTTGATTAATTTTCAAGACTAAGATTTTGTCTTGTGAATGCATATTCAATTAAGAGCCTTTCCATACTACTATATTGCTAAGTTTTGTGGTGTAAGATATACTATTTTCAAATCTGCAAGGTAGTTTTGTCATCATCAAAAATAGGAAGATTATTGAATGATATACATATCCATGTAATTTTGAAGATGGAAAAACTTGTTTCAGATTGTGGACATGAGTCAGACTGAAGATAGTTTGAAAGTTGTCAAACCACGGATAATCTGGGTTGATTACACAGTCTGATGTGTTTCGATTTTCTTACATCTTATCCCACGATATCTCATGAGGTTTATTTGATTCTATCTCATGACAGCTTGTTGGTTGGATAAATATGGTTGATTATCTTTATTATATGGAAACAATCGATCAACCGGAAGGCGAGTCTTTATAGCAAGTATTTTGTTATGCCCACCTAGCCCCGTGTCATTGTTAATAGATCATCGCTGTAACTAATCACCTTCTTTTAGATTTTAAAGATTAAATTAACTCTATTGACTATCCCCCAATTAAATAATTAGTCGAATCAATCAACATCCTGAGGATATACACATACTTTTCAAATTCACTTCACATTACTGTATACACAGAACAATTTACAACTTGTCATTACAAAAAACAACCAAAAGTATGTACATTAAACAAACAACTGGGGGAACCACCAACTTTTTGTGGCTATATAATCAAAATCTACGGAAAAGGGAAGAGAGTGGGACACTGTCTAACAAAAAAGGAGAGCCTACGTCTACTAATAGGTTACCCCTATAACTTACGAATTTACGATGCTACCTCCCTTAGGGTCCCCGTACCGAAAGACGGGGTTATAAAAGTAGACATGTCTTTTTTGGTTTATCGTGGTAATCCATATGGTAAACTAAGGGTCCCCCAACCTTCTCCTCATGGCGTTGCTAATATTGATGCCCTATCCACTTTCGTGTCATGGGGTTCTAATCCCAAACTGTGGTCTCATGTTTTTCTATTATTCTTCATGAATCTGTCTCGATCCTAGTTATCACACAGCTCCTCAGGTTTTTCGGGCCGAATTCTTTCTTCAAGGAGCCTCATCTCACCGAACTCACGGAAGCTCTTCCGCATCCACCGTTCTCTCTCTCTCTCTCTCTATCTCTCTCTCTCTCTCTCTCTCTCTCTCTCTCTCTCTCTCTCTCTCTCTCCGCCTCCCTACCCTTAGCACCATCGTCTTCGGGTCGAGTCAATCCTACTCCTCCGAGTTGGAGTCATTCCGCTTCTGCTCTAAATCCATGACTCGCTCCTCAAATAGGATTTAGGGGATAATGAGATAGGATGTACCTTTGTAAGTGTCCCTATGCTATACCTTAATAGTGAGTGTCACTATTCTAATGCCCTAATAAATTCTACAATTAATATTCGTCCTCCTTTAAATATCTCTAAATACAGATCAACCAATGGTTAGTCGGGGCATCTGCCCCTAACTTCGAATCCCTGCATAGTGGAGTTAGTTGATGGACCAGCAAATAAATAAGACCATCCGTAATTTGTTTGAGACCTAATTGAATCACTAGATAGATTGGTTTCCATCTTCTTGTCTACTAACTTACGATCTAATGACACCATTATCCTTAGTCTCTTCTGATTCACATCCCCTAAGCATCTCCAATAATTGCATTTCTTCGCAAAAATCTATTTACAGAACTAAATTTTCCATACACATCCCAAAATACAATTTAAATAATAATTAAATTTGAAATCATATTTGGATAGGCCACTGACCTGAGGTCGCAATACCTGATACTTGAGAAGGGGGCGTAGGGGTGAGCTGAAATCTACTAGAGGTGACTATGTGGACCAATGGGCTCAATTCCACGTGACTTGTGTGTATAAGCCCCTCAAGTCAATTTGGTCGATTCAAAATCAAGTTGATTGGGTCAATTGAGTGCCGATTGAGTTGATCGGGTGTTAATCGAGTATCAAATTGGCTCAATCGGGTCAAAATCGAGCAATTGGGTCGAGATTGAGTTTGGAGGGGGAGGTAGTCGGGTTTGTGGCCCGATTCCTCCTCTCCTAGGGCGACCAATTGTGGCCCATGGGTCGGATTTGGATGGGGGCCCTACGAGGCGTTGACCGGCAGTGGCACCGACAACGAAGGTGGCCGAAGGAGTGAGAAATCGCCCCTCGATTGCAACGGTCCACCAGCTCGGCTTGGTTAGGGTTTGGGATGATTTTTCCTGAGCTTGATCTCCATTATTGCTTCAAGTTGGTCTCATTCTAGTTAGGGGTTTTACTCCATAGACTTGTGATGTTCCAATGGTGGCAATGTCGAGCCGTGGGTCTTGCTAGAGCGACGGAATGGCCGGATGTAGGGTTTTAGCCCTCATTTCGCTTTTTGCCCGCAATTTGCACAATTTAGGCCATCTATGCTTAATCGACATCATACATGAACTCCCTCGGTTGCCTTATCAGAAATAGGGTTGCTAGCTGATCGTTTAGCTGGATTTTGGGGGCCACCGGCATCGTTTGGGTCAAAATCGCTGAAGCTCGATGGTTTCGCCTTGAAGACTGTAACTCAGGGAGTAGTTTGGTGCCCACACACTCTCTTTTTCCGGTCTAGTTTGCGAATGGCAATTCTCTAAAGTCAGGTCGGTGGTCGGTAGAGAAATAGGGGGAAAGGGAGCTCCTAGGGAGAGGAGACATGTGGCTCGGGCCACGTGGAGGCCCGTGTACAATGGTGTTGGGCCAACCGAGCCGGAGGGTTGAGGACGCGTTGCTTGCGGCAGTGCACGCCGATTGGCCTCGACGAGTCCTTCTCTGCCTTGCTCACCACGTGCTCAATAGAATGCTCAAACAGTGGGGCGGTTGATTTGGCGAACTAGTCGGTGGGTGGTGAACCAGCCGGTTTCCTCTTTACACTGGATCGATCAATGCCTAGCCCAGCGGACCGTTGACCGGTCAATAACAAAAATAATTTTAAAATTCAAGAAAATTCCTTAGACCTCAAATTTTGGAAATTCCTAATTTTCCACTCTTAACTTGAGATTTTTCGAAATTTACATGTTCTTAACCAACGTCAATTTTCAAGCGTCCCGATTCATGCTATTACATATTCACTTATAGAAAATCGAAGATCTTGATTGTATGGGCGACCAGGATTGATGTATTCTTATCACATTCCTTAAATGACTTAAGTTCTCTTGATTGATTCTATTTAATGGGTAGATTAGACAATGGTAAAGAATGCATGAAGGAGTATATTAGGAAGATGCATCTAGTCGTCTAAAGGAGAGTGAATGAGAGATCAATTCTAAAGTCTGAGCTAATTGTTTCACTCATTTTTTACTGAGCGCTTACATTATATACAAAAGAGAAAGATTCAGATTAACTTTGAGAGGACAGAAGATTTTTGATTGAGAAGCTCTAGATTTTGTATTGTAACTTTTTTGATTCATAGTGAATTTCAGCCAATAAGCTGTCACCCTAGGAGAGTGGACGTAGGCTTCATCTAAGTTGAATCAATATAAACCTTGTGTTTGATTCCTTTCCCTTTACTCTGTTTCTATCTTCTGTCTTAAAAAGGATTCAAGTATCGAAAGTTTGAACTGCTATTAGACTTTGCACAGATAGATCGTTCTATTCTTGTATGCACTATAATTTTCATTTATTTCTGCAGTTCTCTTGTAGACTCTCAACTTCAATTTTGAAGCTAAGAGCCTACTTCACCTTTGATTTATCCTTTTTATTTATTTATTTTGCTTATCTTTTCTTTTATCTCCCAATTTGTTTTGGGAGTTTGTTTGTCTAAATAAATTTATGCAGCAGATCTTGGGCGCCTGTGGAGTCCAATTCAGTCTTTTATTGAGTAGACGATTATCGAGGAAGATGATCATGATGTGGCTTCACAATCTTTGCAAGATTCGGCCGCTTTTCTCTCCCGATCTTTATTTGATAGTTCCTTACAAGTATCTGATCCGTGTTCCTATCATTTTTTGATGTTGATGTTGATATTCTACCATGGTGATATGGATGAGATCGTTGAATCTAAACGCACACTGCAAACCATTGCAAGTGGAAGTAGAGATCTTAGTGTGTGCTCATCACTGAATATCTAAAAGTTTATATTGGTAGATTTGTTCTTGAGAGATAAGAGTGTGATCGTTATAGATTATGCTTTGTTATGTATGTGTTTGCTAGACTTGAAAGATTTATGTGTACCTATCATGTGTAATGAATGAAATCTTTTTTTCGTTTTAAAAAAAAAGAACTTGAACCCAATACGTAATGTTGTTCACGGATTTTTAATTTATTTAATGTGGTTCTTGAACTTTAGATATATAAAAGTGATTAATTTGAATATGTAAAAACAGTCCAATGACTCTATTGGATAACTTAAAAATTATAAGATAACATCGTACGTTAAGTTAAAATTTAAAAATCACATCAAACAAATTAAAAAGCTCGAGGATAGTATTGCTTATTGGAGGAAACTTTAGGGCGCATTTGTGCTTTAGTCCCAAGTTTCAATCCCATCATATTATTGGCAAGAAAGTTAACAGAAAACTAAAAGTAAAAAAGAAAAGAAAAAAGAGAGGGAAATAAATGAAAAAAGAACGAAGGAAAGGAGAGAAAACATCTCCATCGGTCTTTTCATCCGGCAAGCACCGATCCATCAAGCGCCCAGTAGGATCGCCTAGCTTGTTGATCTGTCCGAGCTTCGATCGTCGGTTCTCGTCCGGTCCAGGGTTCGCCGGTAGGATCGCGGCCGCCAAAAATGGGCTCGGACGGAGATTCCGGCGACGCCCGGGCGACCGGCGGGGAGGACGGCGTGGTCGAGATCAACGTCCGGTGTTCCAACGGCTCCAAGATCGCGGTCCGGGCGAGCCTGGGGTCCACGATCGGGGCCTTCAAGTCGGCCCTGGCTCGGGATTGCGACGTCCCGGCTCATCAGCAGCGGCTGATTTACAAAGGCCGGATTCTGAAGGACGACCAGACCTTGGCCAGCTATGGTACGTTTTTCTCGTCTCCTCCGTCAGGTTGTTGTTGTTGTTGATTTTGCAAGGGTTCTGTCGGTCTGTGGTGATTATTAGGCGCGTTTAGCTGTCTGACTAGCTTTTTTGGAGGTTTCTTGCGTTTGGTTTTTATAGTTATGCAATGCCAAGTTGCTGAATGTTGGAGTTTGGGTTCTGAGTGTTAATGATGGGCGATCCTCTTATTCTAAAGCCCTCCACTTTACTGCATTTTTGGTCAGTGGCCGATGATTAAAGTTCAAAGGGTGCCTCGTTTAGGATCATTTTACTTATTTCTAATGTTGGGATAGTGAAGAAACAGATACATCGCATAGATCTTCGATGATTTTGGGTGGCAAAATTGTAGAATCTGGAGGATAGCCTGCTAATGAATTTAACGTTGATGGTGCCTTTTTTTTTTTCGCGTCCCCACTGAAGAAAGTGGTTTCCTAACTTCCCTGCTCTAATCTTCAAACAAATGCGCGATGAGTGGGTTCTTTTGGTGCTGCAATATAGAAGAACTGCCTCTTTGTGCGTCCTTTTTCCTTCTTTTTGTTCCACTGCAGGTATTATGCAATTCATAAACTATATCTCTTCTACACAGCTAAATAATTAAATGACCTGGTTTGAGTTAAGGGAGAACAGAAGTACTATTCAGTGAAAGGAGTAATATGTATTATTGGAAGATGCCAACTTTAGAATCCTTTGTCCAATGATATAGGCATGATGAAAACCATCTCTGGCAATTCCTTTCAACTTTTTAGATGAGTTCAAACTATCAGTCGAGAATGATCTGGAGCAGTGAATAGATCAAGTTATAAGCAAATATTAAGGGTGGAAGAAGGAAGAGTGATACATCAAAACAAACTAAACCTAGGAAGTTCGGTTTATGGTTATATTGGGATGGCTTTATCTCCTCTTCAGTTTATCAGTTCATCAATGTACAAAGCCAATGAAATCAATAATTTTAAGACATAAGTTAGTAGTAAATTGCTTGTATCTGAGATGTCTGTGAACTATCTAATGAGAGGTTGCACTTATCAAGTTGGTTGTTCTTTATCGATCTTGAATATTGCGATAGTCCATGAAGGAGCCTAGTTGATAGCTTTATGTTTTTATGTACGATAATCATGATATGTATGTATTTGAATTCAGTTATTCAAATAAACCGATTGAAGAAATTAGTCAGTTAGTCCTTGGCAAAGTTAGTTGAGCAAGACAAAGAACATGTATCTGGTGACCCAAAAAAGCGAAGATGGGAGGTGCTTGGTCACGATGTTCCCAAAGAAAGGGGTGAAGATTGGATGTCAACATGAAAACAACTTTGAAGTTTTGACTCTGTGAATTGTACTTCTCTATGCTCCATATCTGAAAAGTCATATTGTTTCACATTTATACAATGACAGCTCTATCGAATGGGAACTATTTGATGATATCTGCATCAATACATTTGAAAGAGTTGAAGGAGTTAGTTGATATTGTGGTAAAAACTTTTCTGCTATGGTGCCCTTTAATGGAGTGAGGATCATGATATGATGAATGCTGACAGAAGCGTTGACCTTTATTGAGACTGGACAAAACACGAGTTAGATGAGTTCAGAAGGGTTTGCATTTAGTTGAGAACGAGCTAAACAAATTACTCACTCTTTTTCTATGGAAGCTTAGACATAAGTTATGGGAGGTCCCTTCACTAGAAACAAATTTCTTGTTTTCATCATCTTGTTAACACTATGATATAAGCTACACGCATAAGCATGTTTTAAGGCATGTGATATGGATCATTAAAGCTGCTTTGGTTGGAGGTACAAAGTGTCTATTTCTTGTTCATGACAGTTTCTTTTCATATCCGAATGTGAACACCTATTGATGCTGTGTCAGCCTTTTGCCTTTCACGGTGCATGTGGATGTATGCCAGTGAATGGCACTGTTAGTTGGCGACTTGTTTTCTCTAATGTTTATCTGCGTCCTTGTTTTATTTTTTCTTATTTACAGGTTCCTATGACTAATTAAAATCTAGTCCTTCTTAACAAATGCATCACTTTGAATAGTTTTATGATTTGATTGAATTTTTTTATTTGCCTCTTTTGAAGGTTTGCAGGCTGATCATACTGTGCACATGATTCGAGGTTTTCCCCCCTCAGCAGGCATGCCTCCTTCTGCTGCTCCTGGTGCTGGAAGCGGTAACTCTGCATCTGGTGTTACCAGCGCATCAGATGAAGATGCGGGTGCTGGTCTTGAGGCGACTTTGTTTGGAGCTCCTAATTTATTTGGAGCCGGTTCTCCTGAAATTGAGCAAGTTCATCAGCAGCTTACTCAAAATCCAGAGATGATGAGAGAGATCATGAACACGCATTCCATGCAAAACCTTATGAATAATCCCAATTTAATGCGCAGCTTAATAATGGGCAACCCTCAAATGCATGAGATCATTGACCGGAATCCGGAGCTAGCACATATTCTTAATGATCCTGGCATTCTTCGACAGACTTTAGAAGTTGCGAGGAACCCTGAACTTATGCGTGAGATGATGCGAAACACAGACAGAGCTATGAGCAACATTGAAGCCTCTCCCGAGGGATTTAACATGCTGAGACGCATGTATGAAAATGTTCAGGAACCCTTCCTGAATGCCACAACCATGAGAGGGAACAGTGGAGATGACTCGAGTTCAAACCCATTAGCTGCTCTTTCGAGGAGCCAAGGCGGTTCACAAGATAGAGATGTGACTAATCCTTCTTCAAGTGTCTCTACTGAATCAACTGCAGGGCTTGCTCCAAATACAAGACCGTTGCCTAATCCTTGGAGCAATACTCATCGTAAGCTGTCTTTCCCTTGTGTTTTAGATCCCTTTCTCTTGGTTCAAGCCTGAATACTTTTTCCTCTTTAGAACATGGTGCTACTGAAAATACAGCTTCATCAATGACTAATGAGTTTTACACTTGTGCAGAGGCTGATATTTGGAATTAGGATATGTCTTTAGTTTTCAGCCTCCATTGACCATTTATTCAATGTGTAATTGTCTAGATGGTGAAGCCATGAAGATGCTGATTATTTTTATTGTTTTACTGGCTGCAATTCCTCTCCTGTGCTGATCCACCCTATTATGAAGTATGTTGGACGATATTGGTTAAGAAGAGCTGAAATATGTAGTTGAAAGATGGTTTTCCAGCTGCAGCTAGGAACAGGAAATAAGTTGACTAAGTATCAGGAAACTGTTTCGCAGGACAATTTTCCTCTGATGTCTTTAGAAGTTCACATGTACATGCACTTTAGTTTGAAGAATTGTTTTCTGAGACTTTTAACAATTTGCTTGTGTTGCATAACATCAGGAAGGACCCAGAGGAACAATACCACTATGTCAAATACTGCGACCGATACTCGACCACCAAGCATTGCTGGATTAGGAAATCTTAATTTTCCACAGATGGATGAGATATCTGGTTCAGCAGATGTTGCTGTATTGAATCAGTTAATGCAAAATCGTGCCCTGTCGCGGTTAATGCAGTCTGTATTTTCGAATCCCCAGTATATCAATCAGGTAATGATGGTTTTGTCAAAAGCTTTGCAAAAGTGTGTGCAGATGAGACTTTAGCCAGATCAACTACTGAAGAAGTCCTCTGAATTTAGATTATCAGTCTCAACCCCCAGCTGCGCAGCATGGTCGATATGAACCCTCCAGTAAGAGAGATGTTGCAAAATCCAGAACTCCTTCGCCAGCTTACTTCCCTGGAAACAATGCAGGTATGTTGCTGATCTAATGTATGAACACATTTCTCCATGTGCCTCCCCAAAAGTGACGCAAATCTCTCTCTCTCTCTCTCTCTCTCTCTCTCTCTCTCTCTCTCTCTCTCTCTCCATTGTGTCGTCGGTCAATAGGTAAAACAGAGACAAAGCCTCTCGCAAGATCCCTTGCACAGAATCAATATTGCCAATGTACCTTTTCGCGCATTTTCTTCATGCATCTAAATGAATTGAGACGATATTTTTCAACATATGGAGACAGAGTTGCTCCTTGTCCTGTCTGTCTTTTAGCATGGGGGAAAGCTTTCATTCTTGGGCCAATAAATTGACAGCATTCAGAGCATGCCTATGTGCTGTTTCAGTACGTTCTTGCTTCCTGTAAAGCATTTTCCCAACTCTCCTCTTGGGTACCATTGATTGGCATAATACAGGACGGTGTATGCATCCATTGACCAATTTTGGCATGCATAAGTTTTCTTTTGCATTAGTGCCAATTCTTTGTCTATATTAGAGTTGATGCTATTTGTGTGCTAGTCAAGCTCGGTAACAGGATGAAGTCTGGCTGGCCTATGTATGTTGTCGTCGGCATTAGAAAAACTACACATTGATGTCCATGTTAAGAGGATAATGAGCAGGCATGATGATTTGTGTAATAGAGTGTTCCAAATTTTGAGTTGCTAGTAGTTGAATTTTCTCGCAGCAAATGCTAGCTCTCCAACAATCAGTTCAATCAATCAGTCGACTGCAGTCAAATCAGTAAGTGGAAATGCATGAGAAAGCACTTATTTTCCTCAATTCTAGATGGACTCATCTTGATCTCTTAATCTACTAGTAGCTTCTATAAGTTACCTATCCAGTTCTTGACCAATGCTCTTTGTTGCTAATATTTCACACCTTGCAGGGGGCAGGGTCAGACTGGTGAAACTACAGGTAACTTGATGAGTTGTTATATTCCACGATTCTGGACTTTATGAATCTTGGTTTCAGTATTGCATTCAACCTGGTTGCTGGCCTTCATGAAAATTATTGCATGCGGCAGATACTCCAACGAATGCAGGAATTGAGCAGCTGACAAGCATGTTTGGTGGTCTTGGAACTGGTACTTTAACTCCAAGCGTGCCTGATGGTTGGGTCTTTTTTTCCTGACTCTCATCTATACTCCGTCCATCATCACTATCATAAGCTGCTTAGGGATTAATCACTAACGATTGATTTCTTTGACCTACGTTTTGTAGTACCGCCAGAAGAGCTTTATGCCACTCAGCTGTCGCAGCTTCAAGAAATGGGCTTCTTTGACACCCAGGAGAACATTAGGGCCCTGCGCGCAACATCTGGAAATGTCCAGGCTGCTGTTGACCGACTTTTGATGAATCTAGGTCAGTAATGTTATGGGGCTCCTTAGTTTTATCTTTACATAGAGAAGTTCATGATCACGTTACATTAATCAACGGGTATGTGCTAAAAGATGCAAGATTGTGTCCTTGATGTATAGACAAGCATGCAAAGTGGTAGAGCTCTGAACCTTGGAATTGGCTTGTGTAACAAGCTATATTCACGTTTCCCTTACCTCACACATCTGTACATACATATGCGCATTGAGAAGTATTATATCTTGAAATCTTGTCTGCCTATTCAATTTAAGATTCTTCTACTTCTGGAGGATGGAAGCAATGTGCTTGCCATGATTCAAGTTGCCAGCCACTTTAACTTTGCTTCTTTGTCCCCATCCTCAAACCACTGGGTTGATCCTTAACCACGTGGTCTGTGCATTTCGTGTTGGATATGTTGGATCTAGATCAAATCTTCTTGAACTTTCTTCTTTCTTCCTTTCTTCTCCTGGAAGCGATTAATTAAGTTGCCAATCTTGTTAACATATTGAATTGACAGGCATAGAGGTGACTGTAACGAGCTGAGACCAATGCAACCTAACTTGCTAGTTTGATAGCTTTCATGAAGGGACAGAAATTTCTGGTTTAACACCGTCTCTATTGCCTTTACCATGCACCATTTGCCTAATACGAGGCTCGTTGTGGCAGCTTCTACTTAAGCTTGTCATCTTAGTCCAAGTTAGTGTCATATCCGGCACCAAAAAACTCAAGCTCTGTAGCTGTTTTTCAAATCTCTGGTTGGTCAAGACTGCAATTGATACAGCAGGTATGGCCTGAATTGAACCATCTTGTGTTGGTCACATACGATTTGTCATTTCCAAACAGACGATTGATTTGTTTTTCATGCTTTTACGTATCTGAACAAAGAACAAACAAACAGAAGAACGAGGAAAAAAAAAGTTTCGAGTGTGATTGGTCTTTTCCCTGTTTTGTTCAAGTCTAGCATATTTAATAATTGTAGGTTTGGGTTGGTCTATTTCGGGCCAATGAAATCTTAATTTACGTCGGTTCGTTCCGCTCCAAAACAAGACTGGTTCAATTTGATCCTCACTCCTCAACAGATCGAGGGTCATTGCCACTTCCTGATTCTAAAGAAGGTCGCAACAGAAATTGGGTGACGTGAAATCACGAGTTCTCGTACTCCAATGTTGGTGAACGTCATGTCCACCTGCATGAGCGGACTCATCTACAACTGACTTGTCATGGATTCCGCTTGCAACTGATGCGTCTAGTAGACGAATGAAACAATCCGTCATTGATTTCAGCTCACGTGCATTTGTTTTATAAAGTTGGTACATCGAGTGAAGTGACGAATTTTCAGTGGATTTCGGTCCGATGTCCACTTGACTCACGACTTTGCCGAGCAATTTCGATACCCGACATTGCTCTCACGGTCCCATTCGTTTCCAGTGTTCTGCTTTTGCCAACCACGATTCAAGTACTTAGTTTGCGAATGAAGATGAGGGCAAGCATTCCGTACAAACTGGAAATGACTCTCAATCGAAAGAACCTGAGACCTGAGTGTGCTCTCACGTGAGTTGACACGAAACCTAGCCGCTCACTCCACTTCTCTTCTACGTAATCCAGGTTACATCTTCAGATTTCTTCTTCCCACCTTGACGAACACATCAAGTACTCACTCCCATGGCATCCCCTTCAAGCTCCAACACCGATTTCTGCGACTTCCACCCCTAAATTCAGCACAAAAAGAACCCTGCAAGTGCTGTGCTGAGCCATTCCGAGCTGACCCTGGAGGGACCCTGAAGCCTAAACGCTTCAAGAAGCCTGAGTCCAATGTGCTGAAGACAACCCAGCAGCAAGTGCAGGAAGAAGCTCTGGTCATGGAAGGCCCTGTTCGGGCAAATGAGGTGCCACCTCGAATGCCTCGGTGGCAGATGAACCCGCTGCCACCACCTGGGGATTTGCAGCAGCACTTTTCCAACGGCATAGCCTTGGAGGAGGAATAATCTGTGAGGACTGATGAGTGAGCAGGATCAGAAAGACACGGCATTCCTACTGATGCTGGCCAATGGCCCTAGTACTACCGCTGCTTCTATTCTTCGGTCCCCTTGTGTGCCAAGCAATCGTACATTTTGCCAATTTTGATGTGAGCCTGAGCAATGATGTATATGGCTGGACTGAATTTGCTTCCAGCAGCCCATTTGAGTGCTCAAGCTGCCTGAAGGTGTTCTGGTCCCATCATCAGGCCCTAGGGTGCAAAGGGCTAGCAACAATAATATGAAGGGCTGTTTTCGCGATGGTGAGGGGCAATGCCGATACCAAGTTCTGCGGTAGAAGCGATGATGATGACATTGAGAGTCGTCGAGATGGTAATAAGACTGTGCTGATGCTATTAGAGCTCAAGCTTGGTCTTTGTTTCAAGGTATACTCCATTGATCAGACCCTTCGTGCACAATTAAGGTGCAAATTGAGAAACAATGGAGAAGAACAAATTGAGAAACAATGGAGAAGAACAATCCTTCACTCAAACATTTGATTACTCTTTGGCCGCAATGAACAAGAGCTGCGAACTCGAGTTAATTTGCCTGACACAATTGAAAATTAAAATTTGTCCCCCTCTTGCTGTTCGGACCTGCTTTTGGACTTGAGGTTAGGGCTTGGAAGATTATGCTTTTGATTTTTAAGTTTCTTAATAAGTGCTGCTTGAGATTAGCTCTAGTAGATAGTATAATGTTGAGATGTCACTGAAATAGGGTCATGGTTTAGGCAGGATAAGAACACAAGAAGTGCTAAAAGGTGTGTACGACGCTCACTTCAGTGCCAAAAGTTTCAAAACGCTCACTTCAGTACCTTTTTTTAAAAAAATTAAAAATTTAAGTGCCAACTCGCTAGAAGTCTGATGAGGTCCGCGTTAAGGCCAAATTCGAGCAAACTAAGAAACGTCAAAGGAAGAGACCAGTTGGACTTCGACCAGGACTCACTCACGAGCATTTTATGACCAGTGGCAGCCGCTAAGGTGGCCGGAGATGCCGGGGTGGCTCCACGAAAGTGGATGGCCGGAGTTTCGAGTATGGGAGGAGCAGTTGGATAACGGATCGAAATTCTCCCAAACAACGAAATGTTGAGGGCCAAGACTGGTGGTGTTATGTTCGGGAGAGGCTAATGAATCTTTTTCCAACTAGTGGCCATAGCTGGAAACTCCAAAATCCCGGGATATAGCCATAAACCTCAACCGGGTGCACAAACCGTGCAACATAGCTTCCCAGCAAACTTCAATAGCCTTTGGGACCAAATCGATCGTGTCCAAAGGCTTGGATACATTCTAGAGATTCTAAGGAATATAGTGATGTCCTCAGTTTTGCATGGATATCCCTAGATTTCTCCAATTTGGTGTTTTTCTCTCCCTACTCGTGAAACGGGGGTTCTCCACGATCCGAGTAACTCTAAGCGAGATTCCGGCGACTCAACAGCAAGGAGGGGCAGTGTGATGGTTTAGGAAGGTGCAGAAATGAGTTAGCTTTCGATTGGTGATGGTGACTAACTGTGGGTCGATATGGAAGGGTCTCAATTTCTTGAAATTTCAGCTGAGCTCACGGAGATTCAAAAGTCTGTTTTTTAAGATGTGGCTGCTGACGTGTCACTTTTTGGCTGGAATTTTCGCCGGTAGCACTTGCGAATTCATTTTTTTTTTTCCGGAATTAGCACTGAAGTGAGCGTTTTGAAACTTTTGATATTAAAGTGAGCATCGTACATAACTTTTAGCACTCTGGTGTTCTTACCCCTGATTTAGGCTGTGTAATGACACAAAGTTTGATAATGTACTTTGTACCGATTAAACCATCTTACTATGTAATTAGAAGTATTAGAACTCATTCATTTGTTGCAATGGATGTTGGTTCTGTGCTAATACATAAAGTCTAGTATGTATTGAGACAGTAAAGCACAAAGCCGAATGCAATTTTTCTTTGAAAGCACGTGTCATGTAAAATACTCAATCGAGGAGGGAAAAGGCCATGAATAGAGAGGCTTGCTGATTAGAATCATGGCCAGTCTACAGTGTATTAAGCGGCTCAGGCGACGTAAGGAAAAGTTCCTATTATCCTATTTCTTCTGTATAAAGAAAGAATATGTTGACAAGTATGAAAGAGAATGACCAACAGTTGGTGCCATAAAACCAAGTTGCCTATTATCCTATTTCTTCTGTATAAAGAAAGAATATGTTGACAAGTATGAAAGAGAATGACCAACAGTTGGTGCCATAAAACCAAGTTGCTACTGTCGAAATACAGAATTGGAAGACAGTTGAAGTTCAGTGTAAATGCTGGCATCAGCTTTGTCTCTTTACTTGCTGAACCGAAGGAATTAGGCACCCATTGAATGGTGTTGTCCTAAAACTTGTCAGTCAAGTAAGATGAAAGATTTAGGTCCTAGAAGTTGAACTTAGGTCTGAGATCTGTGAACTCAAGGTCTTCCATGAAAAGTAAAAGAAGTTCCTCCAATTGGTTTGAGGTCTCCACTCCTGCATCCAACAAAGTTCACATAATCTTATACTTTTATCGACTAAATAAGCTCAGGGATGCCATTCCCCCGCATTTGGACATGGATTATTGAGTTTTGACTCTAGCAATTGTCGATGGGGCCAAGAGATGCATGTACTTGTGTATTATCCTAACAATGAGTTCATTCAGACTTCTGCTTATCAGTGATAATTCCATATTGTATGGAGAATATCCATTGACATCAGTATACAGGATAAGAAGAACAACTGCTACATCTTAGATGACATCAGCTTCCTCCATTTGTACATTATGGCATTAGCTGGCCAGTCATTAGGTCATACGACCAGGTTCCGTGTTAAAGCCATGTATTTCCAAAGTGCTATGAGTATTTCTTTAACAAAGTTCAATGATCATTTGGTTTAATTGGTCCTTGGATCTGAAACGGATAAAAATTTTCTGTCTTTTAGGATTCAAGGCCATAAGATCTTCTGGCTGCGCAAAATGATGTAGCTTCTTTCAAATTTTTAGCTACCACCATCTCAATAACATATGGGTGCGGCTGCTTATTCAGCTCATCTGAAGAGAACATCAAGAGCAAGGACCGATTTCCTCCAACTTCGATCTCCCTTAGCTATCTCTTAGTTGGTACCATTCAACTCCTTTCAACAACCGCTAAAAAAGGCATTATTGGACCCTCCATGTTTAGTACAGGACACCTAGAATCTTTCTACTTCGATCTGTGCAAACGTTGAATCTTTCTTGCTATTAGAAATATGAGTTTGTAGACACCCATTGCGAATCCAGTTGGTATCTGCATTCGATTCTACTGGCTCGTGTATTGCAGAGCGACAGAGGATATTTGCTAGAAATAATTCACTAAATAATTGATCTTTGATTTTATTATTTAAAGCATTTGACATTCGTCTTGTGTGCTATTGTGTATGGAGTTTGTATGGACACATTGACTAGTGAAAAGTGGCTTGAGAAAGTCAGATTATGCTCTTCTGGTTAATATGGAACTCTACTGATAAGAATTCAGCGATTCCTTCATATTCTCGTATTTATGATAAATTAATTGAAAAGTGAAAAGTGGGCTTCAGAAAGTTGGATTGTGTTCTTCTGGTTGTGGAATTCTACTGATATGAGTTCAGCTATTGTTTCATATTCTCGTATTTAGGATAAATCACCCACGAGGTGGTATTAGCTCACAGCTGAAAGGAGCTAAGTTTTTCTTGATTATGCATCTCGAAGAAATATGCATGACCTGCTGTGCATTGAACACAGGATGTTATCATGTCATTTTGCGAGGTAAAATTTGAAATGATGGATGAAAGAAAGGCCCAGCCCACAAAGAATGCAGTTTTCCTATTATCATGTCAGAATTAATCCTTTTCTGACTCGAACGGTTAAAGAGATTTCCAGATGTAGTCAAGAATTTGTTTGATGATCTTATGCTTTGTGAACAGTTCTATTGCTACCGCCACTAGATACAATTAGATCTATCACAAACAACCAAAAACATCCTTTGAACACCCTCTGCCATGTGCCCCCTCTTTCTCAACGTGTTCTTTCAGTTTGCCTGACCCTACGTCTGAGAACAGATCCACCCAAGTCGTTCAAAACTGCCATTGAAGAACACAGGCAACGAGATTCAAGTGGAACAGGTGTGAGCAAATTAGTGAAATGCAAAAAAGACGTGCAATCAACCTAGCACAGAGGGTTTGGCTTATGTCAATTAGCAGTGACAGTTTTATGATGTGGTGCCGACGTCCGCAAGAAGCAGCGATTGGTTGAGAATCAGACTTGGAGCTTGCAAGTGCGACATGCAGCCTCAGAATATTCATCATTGACCTTAGTATAATGCAGGGTAACCCGCTCCAGTTTTGTGTGCTAGCACGTAAGGGCCAATTCATTACTATCAGCTATAAACTAATTGCATTCGAAGTTGTTCTCCCTTATTTAAATAGAAGCTCGTGCTCAACTAAACATCAGCTGACATATGCAGACGAGAAAAGTAAGAAAAGATCCGGCTCTTTTAATCGTTTAGCGTAGAATACTTTGTCATCGTTTGGCTATCAGCATTTGATGAATCAGAAACCGTCCAAATTTTTGTGAATATGCAAATCGGATGATGTGGGCTATTGAAAGCAAATCGGACCTCACAATCAAGGCGCATCTTTCTGATACTGTCATCTTTGGTTTAGGTACAGAGTAATTGGGTCAAGGTCTAACAATCTTATCGGAAAAAAAAAGTATGAATCTTCTCATCGGCACTCATTGTAAGAGCATCAATTGAGCCTTTCATTGCTCAGCTTAAAATGGAAATTGCTTCTCAGGTTGGCAATTTCCTTTTATCAGGACGGCAGAAGCAGCAGCTCGCCTTGCACAAACTAATGTAAAACACAAATGGATGATGTGGACTTTGCTGATGAAACTTCAACGAGGACTGCCAGAATTTGTTATTAGACTAATCAATCAGTATTAGCTTAAGCGGCATCAATTTTTTTAAAGCTTAGTTTTGGTGCCTCCTCATAAGCAACACCAGCTATGACCTCCCTGCTTGGCATGCTCTTGAACTTGTCAAAACTTCGGGCAGACCCGGGTGGCTTCCTAGGAGACCAGTATTTTTCAATCAAGTTCAGCACTCACGCTTGTTTGAGACAAGGGATCTGTCTGAATAACAGTCGACAAGATGATTGACACCGAGTCATTACTAATGAGACCGGAACGATCTTTCAATCGGAAGATCCTGATGATCCAGTATATATGTGAGACATGGAATGATCTGAATGGCCAGATGCATCCAACCCGCTGCGTTGGAAGCCGGGTTAGCGGGCGAGCCTTCGGGCATAGCCAGATTTCGAAGGAGCTATGAACAATAATCATAATAAAAAACCATCTCGGTGCGCCAGGGACAGGTGGGATAGATAAAATAATATGAAGGGTGGCTAAGGCCATGTACTTGAAGATGCGGCAACTCGAGCAAGAGAAAGTTCAAGAAGAGGCCTTTGGCCTCCCAAACAATTCGAGAGGCACGTTTACTGCGGCCAACATGCGCAGCGTGAGCGAGTGACCCCTGAACCTGTAGAAAGACTAGACATTTCTTGGGGCCTGCAATTGGCTGAGGCTTTCAATCTGATGCAAGTTGAAAGACATGTCAAGAATTGATTGCAGAGGGCGGAAAATTTGATAGACTTTTCCATGCGACGACTTGTATTTTCACTGACTTGTCGTGAATTCCCGACCTTGTCGTATTTCGATTATATCATACTTAAAATAAGTTCTTATTTGGTGTTCCGTTAGTGATTTCTTTTTTTTTTTTGGGACTTTACCCTAGTAGATGTTTGAGATAAAATGCAAACACTTTTGATTCGAGAGTGTTGTTGGTTTTTTACGCTTAGATAATGGAAATTCAATTAATTCGCTTTTCTCATGAGAATTCTAAACTAATACTAATTTTTTCAAAATAGTGATAGATAAAAGGAGAAAGGATAAGTGACAGTATAAAGTAGAATGATTCATTGTGGACTCAAACCACAAATAATCTTCTTGTCTCTACCATGAAGGACCTCGACAAACTTACTAAAATAAACAAGAAATGCAGAGACCTCGTTTTTAGTCCATACAATCGAAGTGAACTGACGGAATCCTGGCAAAACTAAAGCATCTCCCCACCAAGGTTCGGACAAATGATTTTACTTTTGTTGTAGCCAGTGAAATGTCTTATATATGGTGCTCAAGATGAATTTTAGTCAAAATAAAAAGTGGGAAAGAAAGAAAGGAAAGAAAAGGATAAAAAAGCAAACTCATCTGCTGTATTTTCCACTTGGACATAGGAATCAAAGTTTGCGAATCTTACCTTGAACAACCGATGCCCTTAACCTGGTCAGAACCGAATCTACCTGTAAATCATTTTCATATGTCAGAAAGAGAAAGAAAAACCGTCAACGGCTGTGATTCTCATAGATCTCAGTAAGAGAGGGTAAATGAGAGCCATCGCCAGAAACCCTCTCTCTCTCTCTCTCTCTCTCTCTCTCAGAGGAAGAGTAGACTTCAAACATTCAAAAGGAGAAGAATATGATGAAGGCGTATGTTCACTTGGTCGGTCGTGATCGAGTTTGGGAGATTCTATGGCGATGGGTGATGTCATGACATTAGATTCCAGCAATTCTTGGAAAAAGTAATAGCCCTTCTTTCTTGAGTTCCGTGTTTGTCTTCTGGTGTCCAAACCCCTTTGGTATGAGACTCCCTGACTAAGCATTCGTGGGTCAAGTGTCGCCTCTGAGTTAAGATTTTTCTTGCTTGTGGGAGTTAAAGATTGTTTCGGATGGGTGAGTTGTTTTGCTCTTGACTCAGCGCTCTCGTCATTTTGTCTCTCTCTCTTCACCCATGTTCAGAAACTGATTGCACCCTCTCTTTTTTTCCTTAATTCTTTCGATTTTGTACTTTGAAGTGCCATTTCTGAGAAATTTGTGAGCTTGAGTTTTTGCGTTATGACCATGGTTCATGAGAGTTTTCCTCCACTGTTGCCTCTCTGGTATATAGTGCTGTCTAGGGTCCAACTTGATTTCTCTTCGGTGATGATTACTAACTGAGACTCATAGAGATAAATCTGGCATTCGAATTGGTAACTTTCGTTCTATATTGCATCTCTATCTTCAGTTTCTAAGCCACTTCTGTTTACAATGTTTCTTTGAATTAAACAGATTGAGAATTTGGGAAGCGGGCTTAAATCCTCGGTGGAAGTTCATCCTCCATCTCTACTGTAGTTTTCTTTCTTGGATCGTAATCGTGCCCGTAACGGTTGGAGTGTCTACTTGACTCGAGGCACAAGCTACAATGGAAGATGGTCCCCCCACTCCCAAGACTCCGTGTGAGAACATTGCTGATGCTGAAATGGATTTGGATTTCTTAGAAGAATTCTTTCTTGATGGTTGCTGGGTAGAAACAGCTGATGCCTTTAGCCTCTTCCCACGGAGTCCGACTTCTGCTGCTCCAAATGAAGCCCCAAACCATTCGCTCTCAGGGGAGACTTATACCAGTAATCCAAGTACCGACCCGTATCAGAATGCATTTCAAGAAGAAAATAGAGGAAATAACTCGTTGGGTTTTCCACCTTTGGCCGATCCCCAAACAGACAGACTGGTGGGACCTCGATCTCAAGATGCGAATTCTGTTGGAAACGCCACATTTCTGGGCCAAGTTCAAGGTAACGAAGCAAGCCAAAGATTGTGGATTGCGCCAAAGAGCAGTCTGGGTGTATCTTCATCTATAAAGCTGAGATTAATGCAGGCTATTAGTTACTTGAGCGAATCCAGCAAAGGCAAAGATATGCTTATCCAGATATGGGTGCCCATTAGGAGAGAAGGCAGGCAGGTGCTTACGACAGATGACCAGCCATTTTCACTGGGTCTGAGCTCAAGAAGCCTCGAGATATACAGAAGTGTGTCCAAGTCATACCAATTTTCAGCTGATGATGATTCAAAAGACCACATCGGATTGCCGGGCCGTGTTTTCCTGGGGAAGCTTCCTGAATGGACTCCTGATGTCCGCTTCTTCAGTACCGAAGAATACCCGCGCATTAATTATGCGCGGCAGTATGATGTTCGCGGGTCTCTTGCCGTTCCTGTCTTTGAACATGGGAGCGGGACATGCCTGGGTGTGGTTGAGATCGTGATGACGTCTCAAAAGATCAATTACCGTCCTGATCTGGAGAATGTCTGTAAAGCTTTGGAGGTCGCTTCCTTTCTCTTAGTCTACATTATCTTGAAGTTCTCAAAGTTCCGCAAGGATAAATTGCAGCAACGGCATCTTTTGGTTGAAGGTCAAATAATAGTACGATGAGAAGGACATGAGAAAGCTAAAATCTGCAGAGCTAAAGCTGATCGAAGGGTCTTTCCTCCAATATTAATAGTTATTTTTAAGAGTTCAATGTCTGATTTATCTGCATTTCATGATAACTGCAAATTTCTGACGCCAAGGTGTGTCTGGAGCTGGGTTATTACATCAGCTCCTAGTAGATTCATATTTTAGACGGCAAAACAAAAAATAATACTTTCCTGTGCGTCTGATTTTGCAATTCCCCTTAAAGGACCATATATTATTTCGGTACAATAATTCATTCGTGTAAGTCGGTTGTCCCTCATAGTTTCTTTTAAAAAGTAGAAAACCTTTCAAAACCACCAAAAGGTCATGCTTAAGTCTACTGCTTTATAATATTGAGTTGTCACTCGTCACCTGTGAACTTAAATAAGAACTTACCTTGTAGGTCTGACAAAGCATATATATGTCTACAGGCTGTTGATCTTAGAAGTGCCCAAAGCTTCAACCCCTCTACTGTGAAGGTACACAAAATCTCTACCTTCTTAAAGCCTGACATTCTGTTTCCATTTCTCACATGCGGTTTATTGTTTAGGTTGATGTGTTGTACGAAGCAGTAATTCCACGAATTCTGGAGGCTTTGAAGTCTGTGAGCAAGGTGTACAATTTGCCCCTAGCCTTGACTTGGGCCTCGTGCATCAAACAAGGCAAAGAAGGATGCCGGCATTCAGACGAGAATTATTCTCTCTGCCTCTCTACCATGGACTCTGCTTGCTTGGTAGCGAATCTTGAAATGCTTGGGTTTCATGAGGCATGTTCAGAGCATCACCTTCTAAAGGGCCAAGGAATTGTTGGAAAAGCATTCACAACAGATAAACTGTGTTTCTCGAATGATATAACTGCCTTTGGCCACACTGAGTATCCACTCTCTCACCATGCTAGACTGTTTGGGTTACAGTCTGCCTTGGCTATTCCTGTGATAAACATTTACACGGGATTGGCTGAATTTGTACTGGAGCTTTTCTTGCCTAAGGATTTTGGAGACATGGAGCAGACGAAGCAGACGCTGAACTTGCTGTGCAATGACATACATCAAGCATTTCAGAATTCTCAGTTTTCCACTGAGAAAGAACTTAGTGGGGCAATTGTTTTGCCTGTTAGAGAGATAGGAGTTGGCACTGAGAAGAGACTTCAGAAGAAAGAAACCGAGGTAGTGTCCTCTTCTGGGAAACGAACCTCTTCGGAAGGGTCATCCTGGATTGCTCACATGGTGGAGACCCAGACAAACGGCAATGGAATCTCCATTTCATCAACTTATGACACAGGAACTAAAGAACCATTCAACGTGGAAACACAACATCAGGAGTTTTGGCACCTTCAGCAGAATTCTGAGCACATCACTGGTGTTGCAGGCAGGAGTGATTCTTTATCTTTCAGCCAACACTCAAGAGGTAGCAGAAAGGACATTGAGAAGAGACGAACTAAGATGGAGAAGACTATTAGCATGGATGTCCTCCGACCATACTTTGCTGGAAGCCTCAAAGAGGCTGCAAAAAAAATAGGAGGTAGGATTTTTCTGATTCTAAAAACTGCAAAAGTAAACAATCTTGTTTAGATACTCTGAGATGAATATGTTTAACCAGTCAATTAAGTGCTCTTAAATGACTGATTGATAAATTGCACAAGCATGCATTAGGTTCAGGAGGGAACTGCAACCTTCTTTAGAACCTAGACTGGTAGGTTGTTTCAAATCCACCGAAGAGTCAATTTAACTGAGCTCCAGTTCCACTAATACAAGAAAAACAAATGCTTAGGCAAAGTAGTTTCTGGGGTTGTTTTGCGTTAGGGTTTTCCTTATATAATTTATGCCAAGAACATATGGATACCAACCGAGATTCTCAAATTCCTGATTTCACTTTACTTCTCTCTTTGAGACTTATGCCCTTGAAATGCTCTCAGTATCGACGTTGCAAATGTCACATGACCCTCCAGGCACTCAGAATTTCAAACCAGTTGCTTACCTTCCCAGTATCCACCTCAATCAAATTTAATTTTTCTTTTACCAGTTCTTCTAATAAACAGCGATACCCTTTGCAGCATTCCCCCACGTGGTGAGCTCAAGACGAGAACACCTGCACATATCCTAAGTCATCTCAATCACCCTAACTCTCTAATAAATATGTTAAGCAATTTTACTTTTGACACCGCCATGCTTGATCTCCTTATACTTATTTACCATACAATTGCTCTTTTGGATCTTTTCTCCGCTATTGGATGCAAATTGTCAATTGTTTCCATTTCCAGGAACACTTTAGAGCAGCAATAAGAATTCTGATGACAGTGGATGGCAATAAGCAGACTTGTTCATTTCTTTCATAGAGATAGGTTCTTTTCCATACTGTCGCTCCTTAAATATTTCAGTTTATATCGTGTAGTGTGTCCAACAACTCTCAAAAGGATATGTCGGCAGCATGGAATAACCCGGTGGCCTTCACGAAAGATCAAGAAGGTAAATCATTCCTTGAAGAAACTCCAGCATGTAATTGATTCGGTCCAAGGAGCCGAGGGTACTATCAAGCTTGGGTCCTTTTATGCAAGCTTCCCCGAACTTAGTCCACAGATCTCGGGAGATGGACCCAGCTCATCAAAGCAGAGTGATCCTCGAAAACAAACAGATCACCAGCCCGATATTAACATAGATAGTTCTGCGGCCACCACTTTGAAATCTCCATCCGCATCATGTAGCCAGAGCTCCACTTCAACCACTTCTGGCTCCACTGGAGCAAATATGCATTCTACAACCATCCTAGCCTCAAGCGGCAGAAATAATCAGATGATTGAAGACCCATTGAAAGTACTAAAGAGGGCTCACAGTCATGCAGAATTACATGTTCCACCTACAAATGTTCCACAGATTCTTGCGAGATCCCATAGCCACAAGTCACTTGGCGAGCATCCCTTACCAACTTTTCGGGGGCAGCATCTTCAGGATGGACTAATTTTCAAAGTGAAAGCGACGTTCGGGGAAGACAAAATCCGGTTGGTCTTGCAACCAACATGGGGTTTTGCAGATCTGCGACAAGAGATTGCAAAGCGTTTCAGTATAGATGATGTTGGCGAAATTGACATAAAATATCTGGATGATGATAGGGAATGGGTTCTTTTGACATGCGATGCTGACCTCGAAGAGTGCATGGACGTGTATAGAGCATCCCAAGCCCACACCATCCGTATGTCCGTCCATCCGGTTTCCCATCCACAAAGAAGTTCATTGGGAAGCAGCGGGCACACTGATAAGCGTTTTCTCTAAGCTAAGTGTTCCATGTATTTCTTTAATAAGATTGCACTGAGTTTCAAAGGTCTGGGAAGAGCAGTCAATGTACACTGAAGCAGATAGAACAATCATGAGAACAGGTATTTGCTCTCTTCCACATGTTGACTGGTGAAACAGCAATGAGACCCAACCTTGTAAATAAAAAATGATGTTAGTAAAGGAGAAACTCCCTATAATTGTCGCAATGTGAAGATTTACCTTGTCAATAGTTTCAATACATACATTGTTCAATCTTAGTGGGGAAATTTAATCATCATAAATATCATGCTAAGACAAAGTGATTGCCAGACATGAATGAGGAGATTCCCACTGTTGAATCGGGAAGCTTATACTAAGTCCTCGAGCTTCATCTGCCCTGTTCTTTTTCTCTCTCGAAGCCTTGTTGTGAGGTCTGGGAATAGGATTATTAAGGGTAAGAGCCCAAGCCTCTGACTTTAAATTAAGGATGCCAACACTTTTTTGTTTGTATAGAAGCGGGCTGCCACAGCAATTTGTCTTTATATCAAGCTCCCATCTCCTATAGTTCGTGTTCGGATTCCCAGACATAAGCCAAGTCAACTAGGTTAAATGTTGCCACTCTTTGAAGAAAAATTCAATAGGAATATGCAAAAAAGCTAGCAATTTTCCATCCTTCATATATACGAATTATTTCATACTTGTACGAGTAAGAGCACAATCTTTTCATGGAACCTTAACAAGAGATGCCCTAATGCGGTCATTTCTGAAAGAACTAGTTTTGACACAAAGGATAACCGTGATGAATAAAAAACGAGAATGATACAGACAGATTTGATTATGTAATATTGCCTTCCATTGGGTTCAAACAGAAAGTGCAGAAGAGCCTCCAGATTGCACCAAAAACTCTAGGGGACGGTGTACGCCCGTGTTCATCTGCTAACAGATGGGAGACAGAAGAAAGAATTAAAGGGACACGACTAAGCATACCCAACGGTGAGACCACATATCGACACTCACAGAGCTTCAGTGAAGAGTCGAGAATCGAGTGTTGTATATTGGCCACCATGACCGAAGGAAAATGAAGAGCGAAAAGATACGTCACTTTTTCTATCTGCACTCGGGACAAAGCTTTTATCATGATAGAGGAGATATGGAAGAAGAGTACTTCCCGATTAAATCAAGAACCTGGAAAAAGGGAGGCCCTGCTCAATGGCTTTCTAGCGACACGATCAAAATGACAATTCATTTTATGCAGGCTAGCTCATTCCTATATATCTACCGAAGTTTCCAAGTCTTTCAATGTCGTAAACTCCAGGTTCCACAAACTTCCGATTATTATAGTAAGCACAAACTATCTTTATGCGGTCTCTGGCGGTGAAGCGTTCTATTATCAACATCATATGCTTTGAAATAATGACAACAAACACAAGATATTCCTACTGTCAGACCTTCCAGTTTTGGCTTCATGCGTGCAGATATTAAACGATTACTCAGGGAGCGGTGATTTGAGACGGTTAAAGCGAGATTAGCTAATCATATCCGAGAATATTAGATGAGTACTCCTTCCAAGTGTTCAGAGTGTCTACTATGCTGTCGATTGAAGACAGGACGTGAAGGATTGCCATTTACCAATCCCACTGCAGAAATTATTTCGTCCGTACTGCTGCTATCTTAATGATCTTTTCTCCACCAGTCATGCATCCACCCAGAAGAATTCTACATGCAGCTACACTGGATTAATCTCTCAAATTAACCTGTAATGGACACAAATATAGATAAGCAAATTATATAAGCGCTAAAGGGAGAAAAGAAAACGTAAGTTCAAAGTAGGACGGGTAAAGCGATGTTAAGGAAGAAAAATAATAGTAAAAATAAAAAAAGACAGGTTAGATATACACAAAGGTGGAAACATACCTTGAGAATTTGCTTCTTATTTTGAGCAATCCTTTGTTCTCCCCCCATTGCACTGGCCAAAAAGCAGGTCACAGCATCTATCTACTTTTCATCAAATCTGAACTTCTCCCCCCATTGCACTGGCCCTGCTAGCAAAACCAGTGATAGTCAGACGCCATGTGAAAGTGGGGCAACGAGCAACTTTTCCAGCAACTTACGTGAAGATGTAAGCTTCCTTCTACGTTTGCATGAGCTTGAAGACCCCAGCTGAGGGTGCATATCAATGTACGGTCGCCTTGCCACATCAAACATCCTTCTCAGAAATCCATCAGTTACTTCAAACCCCAGTGAAGTGACTGAACAAGCATATCGCAGGATTCTGAAGTTCCACAGGGTAAAAAAACACATCTCAAGATGCCTGTACACCAAACCTAGTAAGTTCTTTAATCATTCGTAGTCTACATCCAGAGTCTTGGTAACCTCAACACCATCGCCGCCTGCATCTTCACCCATTGGTTAGCTTTGACAATCCTCTTCAACAAGTTTTGCATTTTAACAGGATCTCCAACTGAAACATCCTTCTTCCATTTTTTTCAAATAAATTTTTCGTTTAATCAGTTCATCCCTATCCTACGGGGGAAAAAGAAATGAGACAATTCATAACACCTACTACAATTTGCAAGATACCCCATCTATCAACAGACTAGACATATAAAATGCAGAGAATCCAGATCGACAGGTCCGCGACAAACGTGGTACGAACGACGAACATGAATCAAGCACGATGTCCGAGGATTAACCGCAAACAAGGAGGACGAAATGACGAGCAACGGTGATCACGAGACGACAGCGATGGACACTGAAGGGAACCTTTCATTGAATTTGACGATGAAACTGTGTCGTTAAGTCGAGACATTTCCCACTTAATTTATGTTTGATGACTGTTGGAGGTTTGCATGAAAGCAGGCGAGCGAGACAATTACGGAAAGTTTTCGGTTTGGCCTCGGGAAGTTTGGTCTTTCCCTACTTTGCCCCCTCTAATAGTTATTCACTTCATTTCACTCCCATGTCCTCCCTACATCTCAGCAATTTATCTCTAATAGATCTGGATTACTTGACAGCATGTCAGGACATTGGATCCACGTGCGTTGGGAATCATACAGTTCCCCACTAAATAGAGGGGTGGGAGTTTTTTTTTTTTTTAAATCAGGGTTGCCTGATTCTAATCAATTGGACGACCTTAGTTTGAACTAGAGCATCCCTGCCCTGGACCAGGGTAGGGAATCCATACACCTAATGGAAGAACTACATTTTTGCCCAGCTGTGGGAAGTTACCCCTGACGTTACCAATTTTGCAATTTGCTCGATGACTTTTTAAAATTTGTTACAATGTGCCCGTAGCATCAACTCCGACTAAATTTTTCTAACATAACTGACTACATGATGGCACATGAGTAGCTATGGAAGACAAACTAGTCATAAATAATTTATATATATGAGAAAAAACATAGTAATTACTTGAAAGTATCCTTTACAACAATATATCAATATGCATTTCGCGTTGACTCCGATCAAATTCTTAATGGAACTTTAGTTACATGTTTTGATATCAAATGTAATTCTACATTATCTTTTTATTTTATAAGTATATGCTTATATGACGAATTTAATTTTCCTTTTTAATCAGTCGCATGCCCTCGCGTGGTTGGAGCTCCAAGTGAAATTTTGTTGGAGTTCCAACACAAGCGACACATTCCAACTAATTACTAAAATTCAAGGGCAAATTTAGTAAATTGAAAGTAGGGAGTACTTTGCAACAATCCTAAAACTTGGGCAATACGTAATTTACTATTAAGAGCGATGTGGACTAATGTTTTAAAAACCATAGTAAAGGCCATGTCGAATTGATCATCCTACGCTGTTACAATTAATTTAACTAGAAAAACCAGGCGGCAATTTTCTTTATTTTAGTCGCTTGTTGTCACGTGGTTGAAGTTCCAAGTAAAATTTGGTCGTACTTCTAACACCAAGCGACCCATTGCAACCAATTACTAGAATTCAAGGGCAAATTGAGAAAATTGGAAGGTCAGGGATACTTTGCAACAATCCTAAAAACAGGAGCAATGTGTAACTTGCCCCATTATCATGACGGGAAGTGTGGAGCAATCCTTTAAAAAATTGTATGGGATGACATATTAGATAGCCAGCGATACGCGGTTCAATCAATTTTACTAGAAAAATCAAATGATTTGTACGAGATTAAGCAAAGGTTATGGTATCGACTCTTTATGGCATGCTGATTTATGACTCTTTTTGAGATTACGGTGAAACGCAACTAATTTGATATTTGTTTGTACTTAATTTACTAAGTGCGTATCTCGGTTGATCATTGCGTTTCTTCTAAGAGGTCAGAGGTTCAACTCTTGACCTTTCATCCCTGTTACCGATAAAAGGAACTTGATCACATTCGATTCAACACGAATTGGCAAGATTAATTTGGTGGATTTTTAATCAGTTTTGATCACTATGGCTGTAAGGATGTGAACCAGATCAGAGGCCTGATGGGTCCCAAATCAAATTGATTGAACCGGCTGCTCCCATCCGATTTTTAATCACCGATGTTGAGTCTTTTCGCCACATTTGCCCGGCTTATTGAATAAGAAACTATCCGATTTTTAATGAATAAGTCCCGTTGATGATGTATAAATTCTTGTTAATTCGGTTATTTAGTAAGTATGAATGGGACATCATATAAGATCGTCGTGACATAATTGCTGGGGTACTTCAACTTGTATTGAGCTCTCACTGATGGTTCATCATTCTGCCTTCGGATTTTGACTGGCTGCCACTTTTGCTATTCGGCTAAGGACTGTTTTTAAGGAAGGATGTCAGAAAGAGCGCCCCCCATTCATTAAAAATTCCAAAGGGTTCCTGCTTTTCACTGGAATTGTGCAGCTTGTGCATGCTCGTGCCATTCTTGGCGGTCAAAGAAAGTGGCCTATAGCTTATCTCCCAACGAGCAACAGGGGCATGCTTGTGCGTCTCGACCTAAGTTGGAGAAGTGACAAATTTATTCATTTCACATTGACATGCTTATTTTTATACCATTTAGATGACTCATAGCCGACTCAATCTAGAACTCACCTAAACCCACTCACATAACTCACGTTTTTTTAACTATAGCATCTTAAGCGTTTATCAAATTCAAAATATTTTTAAATTGAAGAAAAAAAAACTCACTTGTCAACTTGTTTCAATGTTGTTGCCTTAGGTGAAACAATGATGTTTCTCAAATGAGTGGCACGAGAGAAATGAAGAAAACTATGATGCCTTTCTTCTCTGGTGTCACGTCTCAAACCCTACAAACATGATAACAACCCGTTGCGGTTGATATGAAATGCGATATCCCAGATTTATCACCGATCCACACGAAATAATAAGAAGATGCACATGTGGAAACGAATACAATCTCCGTACTGTAAACATAATATAGAATGTTGGATATGAAGAAAAAATCTCAAATAACAGCAAGGCAACATATATACATATAGGCAAGTGTTAATTACATCAAATATAATTGCAAGCCTTACTAGAGGCCAAGAGCTACGACACATCATACGTTAAAATTGAGTCGATGGTGTGGTAAGTATAACCACCCAACTATCTGCCATCTTCAAAAAGGATTATAAGCTATCCAAACTCTTAAAACATTGTAGTTGTTTTTCTGACGGGTCGGACTTCTTAGACTCCGAATCAGAACTCGGCTCGATAATTTGAACATTAGGCTATGACTCCTCAAGGTCTAGCTCTATCGGATCGAAATCCTTTGGTTCAATATCCGGGCTCTTCACAACTCCGTTTGGTGGCATGATCTGGTTCGGGTCCCAATGGCCCACTCCATCACAAAGAATGTTATACCCGTGAAGGGGGACAACAGTCATATCCCCATTCCAGTAAAACCAAGCCAAAAAGGTATGAGACTTTCAATATATTTTGCATTCATCTATAATGCTACCTATCCTAATATATACCATATTCTCACCTATAAAGTACATCGTCTCCATGGAATCTAAATTCATAGGCATCCCAAAACTTTCGATGATGCATTCATTTCAAGGGCGTGGGTCTAAAATGGTTTATAAACAACAAATGAGATATACATCTCAATAAGTCTACTTCCTAAATCTGATTATGGTAAAGCGTACTTTCAGAATACTCTAATATGCCGTCCTAACCAAAATTGAGAGACAACTACGATAAGGATAAAAGATGAAATCATAGCATCAAACATTCTAATCAATAACGGAATATGGCATAAAGCACATATCAAATTCAAAGGACAATATGCTCAAAAGTACACAACCACACTAAGCACAAATTGATGCATGATTCAATCCGACGTTCCGATATTTCTTGTCCTGGGTGAGCACACCTAAGGTTCTCGTTGCAACCTATGTAAAATGCCTCAAGTGTTCGACTAATCACAACCCACATAAAGTTTACATCTCAAGATATGCGACAGTTGGCCTCGTCAGGCTCAACTATACCTACATCAGCACGCTTCAAGGTGGCTCACATAAAATACCTCAGGCTTAACCCTACATAAAAACACCTCAGGGACATACAACCAATCAATTTCATCAAAATAGCATGCTCAGGCCTTAACAACCATACGATCGACAAATTAAGCCATGCGATTAAAAACAAACCACTCAATTGACAAATGCACCACATGATCATCACTCAAAGCCACATGGTTAATAATCAAACTACGTAATAATTAATTATGGCCACACGATTAATAATTTATAATAATCATAAATGACATCAAAAGTCCACGTCATGACATAATAATTCATAAAAATTACAAATGACCCCATAAATCATATATTGACATCATATAACCCCAAAAATCTTCCCATGATATTATCCATGATCTCACTCTCATAAATGCACGTGTGACATCAAATTAGATGATTATGACATCATAAATAGCCATTTTTGAGTCCCAACTTAGCAGCCCACAAAACTCTCATTTTTCTCACTCAACTCCTCATATAAACACTTCTAATTTATGTCATAACAATTAACATGATGGCACTTCAATCTCATAAAAAAATTCACAATTTAGCATTCAAAAATCGCCATTTAACCTAATCAAAATTCAGGAAGAAACTTACCACAAAAATTAGCTAAAACCACACACATGCAAAGATGGAATAGGCTTTGAACTGCTACTCCAAAACCTTAATTATGACGAAGATGAAAATCGAATAAGAAACAAGGAAAAATGAAGAAAATTTGAGAGAGTGTGAGTTGGAGAAGATGGTGACCAAATGTTGTGGTGAGGAGAGAGAAAATTGGGCTAAAAATCTTCTTTTGAAAGTACTCAAATTAATATGAGGGTTAGGATTCCTTTTTGCATAAAAAGAAAAACTAATGGCTAAGATTTAATCTTGTATAAAAAAAGTTAATAAAGCATAAGTGTGTATATTTGCCCATTAATAAATCAGCCACAAAAATAAATAAATAAAATATCCAACCAAAAAAAAAATGACCACCGAACCAAGGGCAACACAGTAATTTCAAACTTTTTGGTAGGTCACACGATTTTTTTTCCACTTTTCGAACCTTACCACCAAAATCACTAACAATATGAGGCATCATCCAAAAGATACTCATTAATGTTATTGGAAGTTCGATATCCAAGTTCTAAGGTCAATTCATGGTCAAATTTGATCAATTACGATTTTAAGGTATTTCAAATTAGTGGGTGGCTTTTTAGGTGTTACATGAATCGACCCGTGATTGATTAAAAATCATGTCATGTTTGATTTGCTCTAGTCATGGTGACTTTGGTTGTCATATAATCACGAGGTTCGATCAATATTTCCAAAGGTCGCGTTCGTTAGAAATATGGTTTAGGTTAATTCACAAAATATACTATGGTCAAACATAATTACATGTGAACCAATTATATAACGCTAGCAAATCGTTCTAAAACCAATATTAGCTTAGTTTATGATGGCCTAAGATATTCCCTTGATAATCCTTGTGGTCAAAGCGTCAATCCATATTTGAGTCCTAAGTCCATGTACACAATTTCTAGTTAGCCTTTCTCTATTGGTTAATTTTTTTCAAGAGTGATCGATTCCAAGTGATATTTAACTTAAGCAAAATCTATGTCCTTTCATTTATCCGGAAAAAAATGGTTGAATTTCAGAATGTCATATCCGGTGATCATGAGGTTTTAAATCAGTAATCTAGAAGCTTTCAATCCTCTTCGATATGAACCTCTTTCTTGCTATCTCCCATTGCTGTCCACACTCAAGTATCGGAAACCAAAACCCTAATTGCTTCTCGCTCTTTTGAGATCCTTTTTTTTGTGATGGCGTAGTAAATGGCGAATCAGGAGAAGGAGGACCTAAAGATGGAGATGTGCATCAGTATGTGCCACTTGTCGCCGGAGCCCCAGCAAAGCTAAGGGATGCCACTAGAGCCGAAAAGGAGCTCATAGGTGCCGCAGCCAAGAAGAGAATGCTGGCTATGGGGTGTGTCGGAGCATCGTCGCCAGACTTGTCTTCATCGCCATCGTCGATGTCGATGCAGAATAATGAGAAGTCTAAGTCTCTATCAAGAGTAGAGTTTGGGCCTTAGGGGGTCGAAAATGAGATCTAAACTGAACCTATTTAGACACACTTATTTTAGACTCTAAACTTTAAAACTCATTAAGGGTGAACACTTCAAATTTGAAGTAATTCATATATGATATATTGCGAAAAATGAGTGACACATAGTTTTAAGACCCATTTTGACTGATTTAATACATTGCCATAGCAATTGAAATTGCAATACAATCCTAGTTATTGTTGAGAACTCTCGCTGGTGTAAAATGAGAACTGATGATCCTCGCGCTGCCCTTGGATAAGGTCGATTAGGCGATGGTGGCCCAAACCCTCCCTCCCTCCATTCCGACTTTTTTCCCCTTCTTCACCAACGATGATTATTTTTCCGAAGTTGACGATGACAATAATACTTTTGACCAACGGATTTATGCTAGTATTTCCACGTGTCAATTTGATGGGAGGAATTAGAATAAATCAATAGGATAAGTTAATTAGAAGTTAAAAATTATCACCAAAATACAATTGAGTACTAAAACTTATAAAAGAAAGTGCAATCAAGAAATACAAATTATCAAATTGGTTCAATCAACTCCTTCTATTAGTTTCGTCCAACTTAGTTAATGAAAAAAATGTTGATGTGACTATTATTATTATTTTATCTCAAGTGGTTTTTAATATAAGTTAATACAAATTAAATTTAAAAATAATGTAGATTAAGAAGAAGAAGAAGAGGAACATTTACCAAAAAAAAAAAAGAAGAAGAAGAGGAGGAGAAGGAGGAGGAGAAACCAAACAAAGCCCTTGTCGTTGCCCTACCATCATCGAAGGGGATGCCTGGCAACCCTCACTGATGGCAACTACAAGCTTACAAACCCTAGCCCAAATTTGGTGAGGATTGTGGTCCTCACCTAGATTGGGAGAGAGTAGTCATTAGCGAGGGTTGGTCACCAATGGCCGCCCTTGCTTGCCATCCACAAGGATCATTGGCCCTGGCTGGGGCTTAGTGAACACTATTGGCAACCTCCCACCTCACCTATCCTTCCAGATGATGGTGAGGTGGCAACGATGGCAAGGGCTACATCGGCGAGGGCTTGCATCTCTCTCTCTCTCTCTCTCTCTCTCTCTCTCTCTCTCTCTCTCAATTTAGCTTATTTTTAATTTAATTTAAATAATATTACATTAAAAAGCCACATAAGATATAAATAAGAAAAAAAAGTCATATCCGGATATTTCATTAGCCGAGTTGGGTAGTGTTAATAAAAGGACTATGTTGAACTAATTTGAAAAGTTTTAAGATTTAATTACACTTTTTGTGAGTTTTAAAACTTAATTGCATTTTCCTAACAAGTTTTAAAACTTAATGTTGGTGCTGGTTTTGACGATGACAAAACTGTATCAAAGTCTGAGGTGTTCAGACTTTTTTAAAGTCTGAGGTGGTCAGACTTTCCCAGAATCTGAAGTGTTCAGACTTTCCTAAAGTCTGAGATGGATAGATTTTCTCAAAGTCTGGGGAAGACAGACTTAAGTTATTATGGTCATAGATCTTATTGATCTTATTTTTTTCCCACGGAGATCTGGATTGACATATCTTCGACAGCTTATTGAGTGATTGAATCTGATTATTTTATTTATGAAAGCAATCAATTATATGGAGCAAGTGTTCACTTTAGGAAACTAAAGATCCTGATTGAATGGGAGATCGGGATTAACAGATTCTCTATTGTTTCTATCTATAGCTTGAGATCTCCTAATTGATTTTGTCCAACGGGTAGATTGGAAGAATTCATTTGGAAAGTGCCAACGGTTATGAAGGCATAAATGAGTATTTAAGGGAGTTATTTTCAAGTTGTGTAGTACGAACGTTAGAGAGTAATTTTCTTAAAGTCTGAATCACTAAGAGCTTTATTTGTACTCAAAAGAGTGTGACACACGAACTTCGTGAGAGTTAAGCTGAGAAGCTTAGACATTGAGATTGTAACTCTTTTGATTCATAGTGGACTCCAGCCAATAGGCTGTCACCGTGGGAGAGTGGACGTAGGCTTGATCTAAGCCGAACCACTATACATCTTGTGTTTAATTCTCTTTACTTTCTAACTCTATTTATTATTCCGAAGCTTTTTATTTCCGTATTAGCTTTTACGTATTTACTTATTGCACTAGCGCTTTCAAGTGGTATCAGAGCCAGGTTGCTCTCTTTTTAGAAGTGTTTTACTTCTGAGCTTACGATCTTTGGCGAGTGCTAGTGGTTCAGGTGTGGTGGAAGGACAACACTTTCTTAGACCTCCCTATTTTGATGGAAAAGACTACTGTGTTTGGAAGAATAAAATGAGAATTTTCTTGAAGTCAAAAGATCCCATGGAATGGGAAATAATTGAACAAGGAGTAATTCCTTCTACTAGTTCTGGAGAAACTAGAGTAATACCTCAAGCTGAAATTACCAAGAGACAACACGCTGATTCTAGGGCTACTCATTCGCTTTACTGTGCTCTATCTCTTACTGAATATAACAGGATTTCTTCTTGTGAATCAGCCAAAGAAATTTGGGACAGACTCAATGTCACCTATGAAGGAACTGATCGTGTTAAGGAAACAAGATTGAATATCTTGCTTGGACAATATGAATCCTTCAAAATGAAAAATTGTGAATCAATTGCAGATATGTTCAGCAGGTTCATAAAGATTGTCAATGGACTTGCAAATCAAGGACAACCAATCACTGGACCAATGAAAATTAACAAGCTCTCGCGAGGATTATCACAAGAATGGAATCATATCAGAACATCTATTAGAGAAACTCAAAGAATTCAGCCATTGTCAGTGGATGAATTGGTCGGAACACTTCAATCTTATGAAGTGGAAAATCTCAATCAAGACGAAGAGTTCAAAGGTAAGAAATCTATTGCTTTAAAATCTAATATTATTTCTGATGATGCAGGATCAGATGACTATCTTGATGAAGAGGAAATGACTCTTTTCATTAAGAAGTTCAAAAAGTTCAATAGAAACAGATCAAATTGGAAAAGATCCAATTCTTGGAGGAACTCGAATGCTCAAAGAGGACAATCTAATGAAAGAAATATTTATGCTGAGATTACATGCTATAATTGTCAAAAGAAAGGACACATTAAGCCAGAATGTCCTATTCTTAAACAAAAGAATGGAAGGTACGAGAAGAACAAAAAGGCTCTAAAGGCTGAAACCTGGAGTGACACAGAATGTGAAGAAAGTGATGAGGAATTCGCCAACATTTGCTTAATGGCTCATTCTGATTCAGACTCTGACTTAGAGGATTTTGATAACCAGGTAAATAATTATAGAGTTCCTATTAAAATAGCTAATTATATAAATGATCTTTGTTCCAAATTAGATTTTTCTTTTAAAGAGATTGATGAGCTAAAGAAAGAAAATCTGATTCTCAAACAACAGAAGATTTCTTTAAAAGAAAAATTTGATAATGAGGTTTTGATTTCACAAGATAAATATAGCTTTCTTGAAAAAGAAAATATATGTTTAAAATCTGAAATCTCTTCTATTACAAAAAATTTCTCTCTTGAATCTGATAAATTAGAAAAAATTCTTTCAGTACAAAGACCTTATTTCAAAAAGGAAGGTTTAGGAATGTCTTTGGAAAAAGCTCCTTTGATTGATTTTCCAAAAGTCAAAGAAAGACTAGAAAAAATGTCTTCGAAAAGAGTTTATGAAAATCATTGTAGAAGAGTGTTTATTAAACCTGTTGGAAGAGATTCTATTAAGTGCTTTAGTCATATTGGAGAAGAATGTTCAAGGGAAATGAATTCTATAAGCAAGAGATGGAAAGCGCCCATGTTTTATTCTAACCAAAAAGGACCCAAGATGATCTGGGTACCTAAAAAGAAATAAGTTTTTTTTTTTTCAGGAAATTCAATCAAAGTGGTACTTGGACAGTGGATGCTCGAGACATATGACAGGAGATTCAAGCTGTTTCATTAAATTGGAAAGTTTTGATGGAGGAAAAGTAGTTTTTGGAGGAGACAGCACAGGGAAAATTATTGGCCGAGGAACTGTAAAGATTGGAAAGCTTTCTATTAACAATGTCTCTTTGGTCAAATGATTGAAGTATAATCTACTCAGCATCAGTCAACTCTGTGATACTGGTTATAAAATCCAATTTCAAGAAGGAATTTGCCTTGCCTCAAGTAAAGACAATTCACAGACTTTCAGTGGAAGGAGACATGGTAATATATATATTGAATATGCATGTTGAGACTCCTAAGTGTCTTATATCTTTACAGAAAAAGTAGAATTATGGCATAAAAGACTTGGTCATGCTCATATGAAACAAATTTCCAAGATCTCTTCAAAGCAACTTGTTCGAGGTTTGCCATTCCTGAAATTTCGTAGAGATGAAGATTGTACATCTTATCCTTCAAGTCTATAAATCATGTTGCTACTACAAGGGTGCTTCAGTTTCTTCATATGGATTTGTTTGGACCAAATCGAACAAAAAGCATTGGTGATAAGAGTTATTGTCTGGTAATAGTTGATGATTTTTCTAGATATACTTGGGTATTTTTCTTAGCAAATAAGTCTGATGCTTTTGCATACTTTGCCAAGTTTGCTAAGAAAGTCCAAAATGAGAAAGGATATGTGATTTCAAGCATTCAATCTGATCATGGTGGTGAATTTGAGAATGCAGAGTTTGCTAAATTCTGTGATGATTTTAGAATACATCATATGTTTTCATCTCCTTATTCACCACAGCAAAATGGTGTTGTAGAAAGGAAGAACAAATCCCTGCAAGAAATGGCCAGAACTCTGATGATTGACAGCAAAGTTAGCTCCAGATTTTGGGCAGAAGCTGTTTCTACAGCTTGTTATATTATCAACAGAGTATTTCTAAGACCTTTGATGGACAAAATATCCTATGAGATTTATAAAGACAAAAAGCCTAATGTTTCTTATTTTCATGTCTTTGGCTGTAAATGCTTTATTCTTAAGAACTCTGCTGACAAGATTTGGAAATTTGATAGTAGATCTGATGAAGGAATCTTCCTTGGATATTCTTCTTCAAGTAAGGCATACAGAGTTTATAACAAAAGGACTTATAGTGTGGAAGAATCTATACATGTTAAATTTCATGAAGCAGACACAGACTCAGAGGTCACGAGACAAGCTGGTACTGAAGAAAACAGTGCTCCACTGAGAGTTGTTGAACCAATTGGAGATACTGACTCACAGAATCTTGATAGTGGAAATTCAAACTCAGGGAGTCAAAGGAAGTGGAAACACAAGTCGAGTCATCCCTTGGAAAATATTATTGGCAATATTGAGGATGGACGCCAAACCATATCAAAAGTTAGAATTTCTGCTATTCCTGAAGAACCAGAGGAATCCAGTGCAATTGCCTTAATTTCTAAAATTGAGCCAAAGAAAGTAGAAGAAGTCTTAGCAGATGATAGCTAGATAGAAGCAATGCAGGATGAGCTGAGACAGTTTGCTATAAATGATGTCTGGGAGTTAGTTCCAAGGCCCAAAGAAAAATCTATTATTGGAACAAAATGGGTGTTTAGAAACAAATTAGATGAAGAAGGATTGATCACAAGAAACAAAGCTCGACTAGTGGCTAAAGGATACACTTAAGAGGAAGGAATTAATTTTATGATGAAACTTATGCTCCTGTTGCCAGGTTAGAAGCTATCAGATTATTACTTGCCTTTGCGTGCTTTCATGATTTCATGTTATATCAGATAAATGTCAAAAGTGCATTTCTAAATGGAGTAATTCAAGAAGAAGTTTATGTTGAACAACCTCCTGTCTTTGAGGATCGTAAAAATCCTAACTATGTTTTTAAATTAAAGAATGCTCTCTACGGCCTAAAGCAAGCTCCTCGAGCCTGGTATGAACGGTTGAGTTCTTTCCTTATTCATTGTGGATTTGAAAAAGGCAAAGTAGACACAACTCTCTTCATTAAAAAGACCAGTCACAATATCTTGTTAGTACAAATTTACGTTGATGATATTATTTTTGGATCCTCTGATGAAACTTTGTGCAAGAATTTTGCAAAGGACATGCAGCAGGAGTTCGAGATGAGTATGATGGGTGAATTAACCTTTTTCCTTGGACTACAAGTGAAACAATCTTCTGAAGGTACCTTTGTTCATCAAGAGAAATATGCAAAGGATCTAGTCAAGAAGTTAGGAATGGAAAATTGCAAAAATGTTGAAACTCCAATGGCAGTAACCTCAAAACTTGAGAAAGACTCAGAATGAGAAAAAGTTGATCAAAAGCTTTATAGGGGCATGATTAGATCCTTACTATATCTTACTGCTTCTAGACCTGACATTCTGTTTAGTGTATGCTTATGTGCAAGGTTTCAATCAGATCCAAGAGAATCACATCTATCGGCTGTCAAACGAATTATCAAATATATTTCATCTACTACGAAGTTTGGGCTTTGGTATCCCAAGGAAAGCAATTTTATTATATTAGGATATTCTGATGCTGATATGGGAGGATGTCGAGTGAACAGGAAAAGTACTACAGGAAACTGTCAACTTCTTGGAAATATGTTGGTATCTTGGTTATCAAGGAAGCAACACACCGTTGCAATGTCAACAACAGAATCTGAATACGTAGCCCTTAGGAGTTGCTGTTCACAGATTTTATGGATGCGTCAACAGCTACAAGACTTTGGCATCAAGAAGTACTATGTTGAAATTCGGTGTGATAGCACAAGTGCCATGGATCTTACTAAGAATCCGATTTTACACTCTAGAGCAAAACATATTGAAATCCGACATCATTTTATTAGAGATCATGTTCAGAAGAAAGACGTCAAGATCACGTTTGTTGATTCTCAAAATCAGTTAGTTGATATATTTACAAAACCCTTGGATAAACGGTCATTTGAGTTCATTAGAAGCAAATTAAATATCCTCTCCTCTTAAGACTCAGACTCAAACTCAGACTCAGACTCAGACTCAGACTCAGACTTAGTCTAAGTTTTTAACTCAGACTCTGGCTAAGACTCAGACCTAGAATCAATTTCGGATTCAGGCTAAATCAAAATTGATTCATTTATGGTCAGTTTTATAATATCCTATTTCCCGCCAATCGACACTTCTGGTAATCTGTCAAACGGTACATCTTCTGAACCAACGCATCTCTTTGATTATTTGTTTCCTTTTTATTGATTGATAGCTTTTCAGAAATTTTCAAAACTTCTATTTTTATTCACTGAGAAACTCATTTAAAAGAATAGAATTGTGTCTTCATAAACCCTAGGCCTCTTCATCTTCCTCAAAACTTTCTTTTCGACGGGAAAATCTCTCTCTAAGAACGCACAATGTCTGCCTCCCGAAAATCGTCTCGCCTAGCAAGCAAGCATTTTGGCACCAGTTCTGGACCTACTCACATAGATCTTACTGAGGAAGAAGAATTACATGAAGAGTCGGCAACCGGCTCCATGGAAACAAGGATTGAGATTCAAAAGGGGCTCACAGAACCAGTAAGTAGCGCTGCCCCTCTCAAAAAACGGAACCCCAAGTTTATTTACAAATTGTATCAGACATTGGTGAATGGTGGTAGCGCTATGACTACTATTGATGAATTTCTGCGAGATAGTGGATACAAAAATCAGCCTGTCTTTTTGCAAGAAATGGAACGACTTTCTATTGCTCCTCCTGGAACAGCGGATGAAGCACGGAGAAACTTTCTGATAGACCCACGGTTCAGTACTTCTTATTCTCACGAACCTAGGGATGAAGATGAGAAAATGTTCTTACACTTTAAGCCAGTGCAGGGGTTCGATGTCAGTCAGTCGGAGACAAATGATAATCTTTTTTGCCCAAAGGGACATCACAATGCCTATAAAGGGTTGCTGAAACGTGGGGTCATGAATCCACGACATGTTGACTTTGAGTATTTAAACTCAATTAAGGTCTATCTTGGGGTCCACCTTGGTCGGCTTGGTATTGACAAATTATGTTCCTTCACAGTTCCGAGTTATGCGGAGTTAACCGCATATTTTTATTCAAATTTGTCTTTTCCTGATCGGTATACCCTGAGACTTTCTGTGTTCAACAAAGAATATACTCTCGATGTGGACATAATTGCTGATATCCTTGGAGTTTCACGGACTGGCTTTATTCCTATCACTGTAACGGACAGAGAAATCACTGCTGCCCTTTCTACCGATCAATCAAGTGAAGGTACACTCACATACTCTCGGCTATCCCCTCTGAATGACATTCTGCACAATATCATAATCAGTTGTCTGAAGCCAAAAGCGGCTTCTAAGATGGATATTTCTAAATCTGAAGCACGTTTAATGTATGGCATCATTAGATCTCCAATTGTTTTTATGCCATATGTTATCCTGTATCAAATGTACAGGGTGGTACAAAAGGGTAAAGGTCAGTTACCATACGCCTCCTTGATAACCCAAAATTTCCATCATCTGAACATCCCAATCCCATCAATCCTGTGTGAGACTCTGATCATTCCTCTGACTATTGGGAAAAATATGATTGCCAAGATGAGATTGAAAAATTTACCCTCAAAAGCTAGTCCCTCAAAGTCAGTCTCATCTGGGGTAAAGAGAAAGGGCAAGGAGACTTTGTAGGAAACTCCTCAAATGCTGAAAAAGGCAAAACGGTCGTTGATTCTCCAGGATGAAGAAGAAGATGTTGAGGAAGACGTGGCATAAAAAGAGATTCACAAAGAGACAGAATCTGAGAAAACAGAGTCTGACCAAGAGGAAGAAGAAATGGTTCCTAGTCATCCAAGGGAAACTATGGCTCCTCCAAAAGATACAGTTGTTGTCTCTCCTCCTCCACCACAAGTTGTTTCAAAAACTCCTACATCAACTGGCTTAGAGACATGGGGAGTTAGTACAAGACAACAAGAAGAGGGTGGACCATCCAGACCAACAGAGTCTATACCAACTGCTTCTGCTGATCGTTCTGTAGAAATTATTGCATTACTTACTAGTCTCCAATCACAATATTCTTCTCTGGAACGAAGTATTGAGCAGTTCAAGCAGATAGTCAATCAACAGATGGATTAAATGCCTACTAATGCTGTTATCAATCAATTGCAGCAAGACATAGTTCGGGTTGAGCAGACTGTGCGTTATATGGATAATTTTCATCTTGTTTGTGCTCCCCGTTCTACTTAGCTTTTTGATTGATGACAAAAGGGGGGAGAAAGTGGCCTGGGAGGATTAGAGGATTTGATTTTAATCGTTTTGGTTGTTATTTTGGTTTGGATTTTGATTGTTGGTTCGCATTTTGATTGTCGGTTCGCATTTTGATTGTCATTTGATTTAGCTTTGGGCTCTGGTTTTTGGTTTTTGTGGTTTTTGGGTTGTTTGATGAATTGATTTGGACTTTGTGATTCTACTTAATATTTGAGTATTTTGTTGGTTCTTGTTATCTTCATCTCGTTGTGCTAACATGTGATATTGAAAGTTGTTTTGGTATAGCATACAATATGATTGCAGGAAGGTTTTGTCATCATCAAAAAGGGGGAGATTGTTGGTGCTGGTTTTGACGATGACAAAACTGTATCAAAGTCTGAGGTGTTCAGACTTTCCTAAAGTCTGAGGTGGTCAGACTTTCCCAGAATTTGAAGTGTTCAGACTTTCCTAAAGTCTGAGATGTACAGATTTTCTCAAAGTCTGGGGAAGACAGACTTAAGTTATTATGGTCATAGATCTTATTGATCTTATTCTTTTTCCACAGAGATTTGGATTGACATATCTTCGACAACTTATTGAGTGATTGGATCTGATTATTTTATTTATGGAAGCAATCAATTATATGGAGCAAGTGTTCACTTTAGGAAACTGAAGATCCTGATTGAATGAGAGATCGGGATTAACAGATTATCTATTGTTTCTATCTATAGCTTGAGATCTCCTAATTGATTCTGTCCAACGGGTAGATTGGAAGAATTCCTTTGGAAAGTGCCAACAGTTATTAAGGCATGGATGAGTATTTAAGGGAGTTATTTTCAAGTTGTGTAGTACGAACGTTAGAGAGCAATTTTCTTAAAGTCTGAATCACTAAGAGCTTTATTTGTACTCAAAAGAGTGTGACACACGAACTTCGTGAGAGTTAAGCTGAGAAGCTTAGACATTAAGATTGTAACTCTTTTGATTCATAGTGGACTCCAGCCAATAGGCTATCACCGTGGGAGAGTGGACGTAGGCTTGATATAAGCCGAACCACTATATATCTTGTGTTTAATTCTCTTTACTTTCTAACTCTATTTATTATTCCGAAGCTTTTTATTTCCGTATTAGCTTTTACGTATTTACTTATTGCACTAGCGCTTTCACTTAATTGCACTTTTTATAAGTTTTAAAACTTAATTGTATGTTCTTAACAAGTTTTAAGATTTCCAGTATACTAATCCCATGAATCTTTTAAAAAAATCACATGTACTGTACATTAGAGAAGTACAAGGATAATATTGGAATTTGACTAAGAATAAAAAGGTCTTAATGTAACGTAAATTTTTTGTCTAGCGACATGATATACAAAATCTTAGGTTGTTTGGTTAAATAGAATGCCACTTTTTGTGTTATTGTTTGGTTTTTGTTTTATTAGGTGATATATAGCCAATATAAAATCAATTATTATTCATACTTACTGGTTAATGATGAATTAGAAATCATATTAATGTCCTTAATCACATGTGGAAATTCATAAGTTTTCACATTATTCATACATATCTTCTAAATTTAGATTAATAAATTTACATATTAAATTGACCTATTAAATCTCAACAGCTCCACACCATTATGCCCATGCCAACGACTGTCTCATTACAACAATTGAATAATATTAAAATGCAATAGCTATTACACAATATATAAATATTATAATGTAATAGAGCCATGATATCGATTAGACTATTTGGTTTAAGTAATATAATACCTTCTATATTATTCGGTTTCGGTGATGACATAGATTATAAAAGGGGAATAGCATCATAATGCGCAAAATAGGCCTAAAATGAAAATTAGAGGAAATATAGTAATTATCACTTTAAAGATCAATCACAAAATTTTATGAGTTTCAAACCACACGTAAAAAATAATATATAATTTAGTGTATCGGATACTTGTTTTTGTTTTAGTGATCTATCTATGATTATGATGAAGAGTTAAAAAATAAAATGTGATTTATTAGAATAAATATTACATTACGCAATTATTCCTTTAACAGCCAATCATGAATGTAATATCACTTCTATATTATCAAGATATCACAATTCAATATATCATTTTTTTATTCATATGATATGTGATTATATTAAAAAATATTATTTCTTACGTAACATATAGCATGATTGAAATAATGATTATGTCACGATCTGAACAATAGGTAATGTAAATAATTTTTTTTTAGTTATGAGCATTTAGATGACATAATGAGTTATAATTTGCTAATTATTATGTAATAGGATATCACAATTATTATATCATCAATAATTTACATAATATATTACACTTTTTATTGGTAATAAAGTGATTAACTCAAAATAATTATAATAGTAATAATATAAATATCTTTAGTCATAATTTATATAAATTATAATTATTAGCAAAAATCAAACTTGGGACAAGTGGAGGGGAAAAAGATGAAGGTGCCTTGAGAACAATTGCAACAGTTAGGCTGTAATAGCTATTATACAAGGGTCACATGTATTACATATTGATTGTAATAGCAATTACACCATAATATTTTTACTGCAATGAACAACATAGTCAAGCAATCAATCAATCTGTAATGAAACCTTACTATGATAACCATTGAAGAGACCTTTGCTAACACCGTTTCGCTTGCTATCAATCACTATAGCGAACGACACTCAATATTAGGTCTTCCCGAGCACTCAATTCAATTAATAGTACGTGAACTACATTATATATTAACAAAGCCCTAAAATTTAGTGGATCTCGATTTATTGATTCCATTGCATTAATGATTGATTGATGAGGCCAATATGCCTCATTATATATAGTTAATTGATTCTGCTTCTTTTGAAAAGAGAGTAGATAAATACAAATCTTATTGATGCCCATTTGAAAGGGATAGATAAGTATTCGGTATATTTGAATCGTGTGAGCCCAAATTATATCCATCTTTAAATTAAGCGAGTCTCAAATGAGACTCACCTCATGCAACGATGTTCATGAGTTGGGTTCAAAACTTCACATGTATTGGGCACGCCTAAAATTTTTGAAAAGGACCAATGCATCTTATCAAGTGTCTTTACTTCTTTTATTTTCTCATTCGGGTTAGGTTAAAAGAATCTATCAGGAACCAATTTCTCGCATCTTAAACTCAAATTTTAGGTCTTGAGATGACTATTCCTCATCTACGTACTAGGACTCGCCATTAACTCCAATTCAGGTGGACTCACCATTAACTCAGATTTTTGTGTCGAGATGACTATTGCTCATCTACTGGGACTCACCAGTCAATCGCCAGTCCCATGGACGATCCTGTCCGGAGAAGAGCATCGAAATGGTGTAAGTCTTTTCACGGAGCAAAGACAAAAGTCAACTCTCGGTGGTGAGGGACATGAATATGTCCCTTCAAAGAAGCTGAAAAATTGTCAACCTCTCCCTAGTGCTCTCAAAGACCAGACCGGGGACCAGGAGGCAGAAACATGGGAGTCAACGCATCCCCCTACCACTTCCATCCCCGAAACAGGAGCGCCCACAGCGGAAAAATGATCATGATGCCCAAAACAAAGCTCTCGGTGGCTCCATGGGGCCGGAAAATCAAACTCTTCTCGGAATGTTGGATTCGTTTTCGATTGTTCTATTCGCCGTGGAGGAGGATGCTCTTGGAAAGAACAACGACGTCTTGCCATGCGGCCAATCGCTTGATTTTGAGATTACTATCCAGTGGATGAGCAACTTCCGTGATCATCGAATGTCATGCGTATTATTACCCGTGAGAATCACACAGATGGAGCAGTTTGGCTTTCGTTGGCCGCCGGACGGAGATGGAAAGATGCAGAGCATGCTTTCGGCTTTGTGACGAAACAATACAAGCATCATTTACTTATTCTCTTCTAGGACACGAGACAAAGGTCAAAGAAATAAAGGAATGTACATTTTTCCACCAGCAACTTCACCAAGGATTACAATAATACAACTCTCAGTTCTTCTTTTTCCCAGGAGACGAAGGGAGAGGCTCCATGTCTGCAGTGGGGTCTCACTACAGTACAATTGGCAAACAAAGCCTTCTCGAGTAACTCCTCAATGGGGATGACACCGTCTTGTGTAAAAATTTTCGGTACAAAACTATCTTCTTAAAATCGACAATCCCTACTCTCTCCAACATATCGCTTGAACAGAGATGTAGAAAGTCTTCACCGATTGACGTCATGATTCTTGGGTTTATGATTAGTTTTACCCTGCCAGAGGCTTACGTTGGCTGGTTTGATCCTTTTCCTGCCTCCGGTGCAGCGGGGACCGGTGGTGCAAGGGCTCCTGGCCACGCCGATGAGCCATAGGATGAGAGGAACGAGTCCTGGGCTCGATTGCTCTGTTGCTCGAAGCTTCGAGCCGTTCTAGCGTCTCCACGACTTCTTTCATTGATGGACGGTATTTCGGCTCAGGGCCAAGGCAACGTAAGGCGAGCTGAGCCATTTGGAATACAGTTTTCGCAGGATATTTTCCCTCCAGGTTGGAATCCATAAGGGACTTCAGCTTTCGCCTATCTGCCAAATACGGCTTGACCCAGTCCACGAGAGTGTGTCTTCCACTTGGCCGATTGGGATCGAGCGCCCGCTGCGCTGTCAGCATCTCAACTAATACCACGCCAAATCCGTATACATCGCTTTTAACATATAGATGCCCTGCAATTTTTATAACCCCAGCAGGGTAAGATCACAATGCTCAGAGACTCGGACAATAGTCGAGCATATGTTTGATCAGAACAATGGCAATACAGCTTTAAAGAAATCATTTATCCTTTACCTGTGGCTACGTACTCTGGAGCGGCATACCCATATGTTCCCATGACACGGGTGGTTACATGAGATTGACTGGCAGAAGGACCCAACTTCGCCAATCCAAAGTCCGACAGCTTAGCATTGTAGGACTGAACAGGAGGAAAACTTAGCCCAGGTGAGAACATGTCGGATGAATTTGTTGGAATGTTCTTTATTATCAATGCAATGTCGAGGGGAATTCATTTGGTACTCGATAATGGGTTTCTCAAATCTAGTTCAAAGAGACATTGTTCTTACCCCATCAAGAAGTATGTTGGAGGCCTTGAAGTCTCTGTATATCACTTGCTTGTCCGATGTATGTAGAAATGCAAGGCCTCGAGCTGCTCCGAGGGCAATTTTGATCCTTATTTCCATTGGAAGAGGCTGAACAGCCGATCCCCCTACAAAGATACGTCTCCATGGTTAACAAAAAGACCGAAAAGTACTAGGGTTTTGCCAAATAACATAATGTCCATATTCGGGCGAATCCATGGCACTAGAATGCTTTCAACTTTAAAAGGTGCTTACTTCCAAAAAGATGGTTCTCTAAGCTGCCCTTCTGCATGAACTCATACACAAGGAGCAGCTCTTTGTCTTCATAACAGTAGCCCAATAACTTCACGAGGTTTGGATGGGAAAGCCGTCCTAAAAAATGTATCTCAGACTGCACAACAAACCAACCAAAATTTTATGAGGAGCGATACCAGTTGCACTTGTGAGAAAATGACGAGGGCCACGGAATTTTTCTTCGTATTGGAAGATCTACTTGATGAACTAGTTTGATCTGCTTGCTCTACCATGAACATCTTTTTCTAGTCTGCAACCGAAATATATGAAAACAATGCACTGAGACTGATAGGCAAAACGCACCAGAGTAGGCAGAACCCTCCCGTATGTTAGCAATTCCAGTCACCGAGACTTTACCTCCTTAAATTTTTCTGAATCACTTAAGAAATGCAATATTCTAGTACAGTTGAAACCTTATCTTTAGAGACAAAAGGCCAAAAGGGTGTGAACGACTCCGGACAATAAGAAGGGACATTCCACCTACCAGGTCCAGATTATAATAAGCAATGTGAAGCAATGAGTTCGTGCAATGAGACCAAATGACTTCAATAAACTAAGCGAAAGATAACAGTATGGGAGCACAATCCAGAAAAGACAACAGGAAAAATAGCATCTAGATCATTAAAGAACATAAGGATTCCTTATTGTCTCTCTTGAGTTATGGAGATTAACCTGCCATTCCTCAACACCCTGCAGGCTCTCGGAGTTTAGTTTCTTGACTGCGATCACAGATGCGCTGCCGCTTCTTGATGATGACTTCTCTTCGAGCCATCCTTTGTACACTTTTCCGAATCCTCCTTCACCGAGCACCATATCAGGTCTAAAATTCTTGGTTGCTGCCTTCAACTCCGAGTAAGTGTAGAGCCTTAGACTCGGGTGAGGCAAGATCTGCCCGTTGGGAAAAGCCTCGTCCCCGCTTGATGCAGAGAAGTGGCTGTTCCGAGAGATAGTGCTGCCTCCTGAGGATGTTGTGTTGCTGGTGGTCTGGGAGATGACCTCTACAGGAACATAATCCCAAGCAAGAACGCAGAAGAAGATAAGAAGTCTAGCAAGAGTACTGGAATGTATAATTTTGAATTGAGACAATTAAGCATGATTAAAGACAATCCTATCAACCAATTGCTGGTTAAAGAAAGGACGTTTGAGAAATCTACAGGGGCAAGAGATTTTGGCACAAACCATGCAAGTGTAAGCCACTTAAAATATGAAAGATGAACATGTTTTAACCAAAACAAAACAGAGAGAATATCCCGAAATCATAGCATGAAACCGAAGAAACCCAGATGAAAGAATTGGATAGGCTAATCAAATTCACAGAGAAAACAAAAAGAATAGCGACAGTAATCTTGAGTGGGCACCTGAAGTAAGATGATCAGGAGTCACGGAGGTTGGCTTTTCAGCTGGAGAGGCCCAACAATTCCCCATCTGAATACTTCTTCTATTTCTTCTTCCCTCCTTATTCTTCTTCTTCTTCCTGAGGGTCTTTTTGTCTACTGTGAGCTGAAACAAACCTTCTCGTGTGCAGGTTCAAGCAAAAGAGAAAAGCTGTAACGAGAGAGAGAGAGAGAGAGAGAGAGAGAGAGAGAGAAAGAGAGGTGCAGAGAGGGAGACACAGAGAGACGCGCACAAAAAGACCAAAGCAGCAACCTCCTAAGAGCAAGGTCTTCTTCAACCAATTGGGCTCTCTCTCTTTTCTCTCTCTTCTTCTTTCTTATTCATTATTCTGTATATTCAATTTATCCTTGACTCGAACCCCACCTCCCTCTTTCCTCTTATCTCTGCGTCCATCACCACATATGGGGCAAGAACGCATTTCACATTCAGCAATCTCGTCAATCTGCAGTTAAAAGAAGAAATCTGCCGAAGCAAAATATTAAAAAAAAATCGATGAGAAAGAGAGAGAGAGAGAGAGAGAGAGAGAGAGAGAGAGAGAGAGATGACCCAGTCTTTGTTTCTTGGGGGATTTCATGAATTTAATCCGAGGGTAGAAAACTGGGGCAAGAGAAGAAAAAGAAAGAGGTTCGTTCTCGCGCCGGGGCGGTGGAGGTTTCGGGTCAAAGTCAACTTGCCGTGTCAGGGGTATTGCCCGGTCAAACTTTGACAAAATTCAAGCCGCAAGAAAGTGACACTGCGAAAACGAAATTGAATGAATAGAATAAATTAATATTGGCGGGCCAGTTCATGCATTGAATTGGAAATTGGAAACCTACCTAGACATTTCGTTTATATATATTTTTTTCCTATCTTTTTTTGACCCACCGTCCAAATAAAAAGTGGTGCTACTGTTCCAAATGACTAGTAAAATACTCAAAAAAATATTCATACCAAAAATGAAAAATACTCGAAAAATTGTTTGCACAAGCAAGTCTTAAATTGAGGAAGAGGATATTATTGAAGATCTGAATGTAATTATCTATAATCAACTTAAAAGTCTCTATAGTAAAAGGAGGCCTTTCGCGGAATTATAGCTAATGCCTAGTTTAAATTTTTACTTTTTATACTCCAAAAAAAAAAAAATACGGTAACTCGTTTCAATAATAGGTGTCAACCCTCACTGAATTTATTAAACAGATGAGGTTTATTGCTTCCTTTACGTTTTTTTTTTTTTTGACACTTGCTTCCTTTACGTTAAGCACTACTTTTTGTGTAATCCCAGTATCCTTCGTTCAGTCAACCACGTTGAATTGATAATGTAGGATTTACATTAAGAATGGATGAGCAAACAATGACAAAAGAAAGATTGCCCGTCTTGATTGATTCTTTGTCTCATATTGAACATTACACGAATTGGACTTCGTCTATCTTTCTTTGTGAAGCTGACTTTATCTTTTTCCCCCGTACCCTAAATACGAAAGAAAGCTTGAGCAATAGATTTTGAGTATGAATAGCTTTGAATATGCTCAAATTTGTGTATTAGGTTAATTTTCTCATTGGTGTGGTAACATCTGAATATATCTCATCTACATCTAATATTAAAAGCTACTGCAAATGGGATGATCTTAGAGTTTTGATGCCAATTTTCTTAGTTGCCCCTTCTCCTTATTTTCGCTCTTCATTAATTAAGGATTAGTTGTAGCTTATATGTATTTAAGAAATAATTTTTCTTTTATCAAGACATTTTGGTTTTTCTTTTAGTAGTTATTAGCAAAGCTTCTAGAGTTGTATATGCATTTGACAAATAATATATGGTTTAAAGCTCTAATGCATTGTCAACTCAGTGTAGACTCAAGTTTGGAAAATTTATTGAAAAAGTCCTAAACCTATTGTACGAAAGCTAATTCAATTCCAAACTTTTCAATATATTCAATTTAGCCCTAAACCCTTTAGCAATCTGATCCGAAACCCTTTAAGAATGTGTAAACGTCGCCCTTCCAAATCAATTTGTGCTAGAAATTATTGATGTGGATGCCAACTGTCTTGCTTGGTACAGTTAGTGATGGCCAGCGTTATCGTGATTAATTATTGTAAGTTTTTAATTTATTCGATTTTTCTTTTTTGACCTCTCTCTCTATTATTATTATTATTTTTTTTTTTTGCTAACATCATCCTTCCAACCAATTTTCACTAGAAATAGTTGAGGCGAATTGTGAATATCCTACTTAGCATGGCTGATAATGGCTGATGCTAACGTGGACAAAAGTGATCCGTTGATGGCTGGCGTTAACGTTTTGCCCATGTTTGCACTAAAATTTGACCAGGTCCTTGACATGAGTAACTATGTGGCTAAACGATAAATGGTTTCCAATATTATATAAGTGAGCCACTGTTGATGACCAATATGAATACACGTCAATGACCATAAATCAGCTATTGATAGATGACAAAGGATGGTTGATGATTATCATAACAAAACTCATTGGTATCCTAAAGATATTATAAGTTTCCAATTGAGATATGGAACGAAGTAGATGTCTAAAAGGTGCCCAAAAACAATTACAATATTTTAAGTTGAAATCGCTCGTAGAAAAGAGCAATGAAGTCCAATAAATCACGGGAAAGGGACAAAGGCAAATCAAGGCAAGGTTTTAATAATCGCCCGAAGATAAGCTCGTGGCATCATGAGAACATGGAGTCATTATTTTCAGAAATACAGAAGCATATGGCAAGAACTTCAGAAGAAGTGCTCTCAAGCACTCATGTCCTAGGCACTATAAATACAAGTGCTCCTTTACTAGAGATTCCCATCATGCACAAAACAAACGAGCAAAAATGTTATCTTTCGGTTATTTTTTATCTCAACACTGTAGTTATAGTTTTTAGATTTACGTCGTTAATTAAATTCCAATGTGTCGCTTAGATATAGTTTCCAGATTTCACTGTCAATTAAGTTTTCACGTTGCATCTTCACATTGTAAGACTTTGTCGTCGATTAAATTCTCGTATATTTGTTGATATCTGGGTATATTTGAAGTGACTACTTTCTCAGACTTCAAACACAATTTGTGTACGGTCAACGCTGTTGGAAGAGGAGTTAGCGATTTTTATTCTTTATATGTAAGATTTCTTATCCGAAATCACCGCAAAGTCCATCTTCTTTAATCAAAATTGAAGAAAGATCTTGATGAAAGATATATGCTCTCGAGGTCAAATTCCAGCGAAGCACCTGCGGTCAACCCGCAAAACCCCATCAGCTCACTCGTTTCCCTGATCCACAAACCATCATCGGCCTCACCGAAACATAAGGAAAGAGAAACCAAAAAACCGAGAAATATACATCGTTCTCAAGCGAGGGAGGCGATCGGCCGGGAATGAAGCGGAGGGCGTGAAAGAGGGAGGCGAGAGTGAGAGGCTCCATTTGTTTCGCGAAGAATATTCTTCCAGAAAATATTTTTTAGAATTTGTGGTGTTGGGGGAGCGGAAAATGTTTTATCATGAAAAATGTTTTCTAATCAATAAAAAGTTTCCTTCTAAAATTAAAGACGTGTTTTCCTTTTTTGAAAAGAGGAAAACATTTTCCGGCTCTCCTTCCTCTCTCTCTCTCTCTCTCTCTCTCTCTCTCTCTCTCTCTCTCTCTCTCTCTCTCTCGTCATGAGTTTCTGAGCAGTCCAATTGAGGATCATAAATCTCGACAGCCAACCGTTGCTAGCAGCCAGACCGCCGCTAGTCTCCGGTAGTTGGACCGCCGACAATCGGGGTAGCGGTTCGACGATCAGGTGGCGGTGGCGGTAGTTGAGCATCCATGAACAAGAAAAAAACCTGCAAAGAACAAAAAATTTTGAAAACTTTTTAAGTTTCAAACGAATACCGGAAAATATTATCCTTTTTCAGTAAGATGACTTCCTGAAAAATATTTTCCGAAAATGCTTTATTTTCCACGAAACAGTTTCGTTTGTTTTACAGAAAATAACTTCCTAAAAACTATTTTCCGATTTTCGACATTTATTTCACAAAAAAAAGATAGTCAAGGAAAATATTTTTCACTAACGGAAAAAACACTTCAAAAGTGGGGAAAATATGTTTCATTTTTTGGAAAGTAGAAAGCATTTTATATCTTCTTTCTTCATCTTTAAACATTTTTCATATTCTTTCAGAAATGACTTGTGACCAGTGGCCAGTCAATGTAAGACAAAACAAGAGAAAAAAATAAAATATATATTTTAAAATTTCTCCGAAGTTTCAAACAAATACCAGAAAATATCGTCATTTTTCAAGAAAATGACTTCCTGAAAAATATTTTTTAGAAATACTTCATTTTCCGTGAAAACAAATGGAGCATAAGTGACAAGTGAAGAATAGCAAGTGAGGGAGTGGTGAGCAAGAGGGAAGATGCAGTAGTGAGTGGCAAGCGATGAGCGCAAGAGAATTGAATTGTCGAGCATCGCGAACCGTGGGATGTGTCAGGACCTGCTGCACCTCGCCCTTAGGCACGCGACGACCCCTGATTTCCTTCCCTCACTTCGGTCATCAAGTGGCAACATTCCAAGACTTGTCACCAACCTTCAAGTCTTCAACGGAAGCGTAAGTCTCCTCCCACTGTACTCACTACCAAATACATCTTTAACCATGCACCTGAAAATATTTAATAACGGGATGAGATATAAATAGTTCAGTAACTTTATCCCTATACCAAAATTAGAAACATTGTCACCCTAGGGTCCCTACTCACGCTCAACCTCCAATATCATTTTCCCAAGTGCAACTATCATCAGTATTTCTCTCAATTTATCATCTATTCTCATTTCGATAATTATATTCTTTCTTTCCTCGAGATCAATAAATTCCATATTCCTCAAATCCTTCATAATCACTCTGAAATTCTTTTTCGTTATCTCTAGCTAACTCCATTCTTAGCCTCAAATTCAAGCTAACATCATCGAATCAATCGCACTGGTGAACTAGATCTGTCAGTCTATCAGTCCGCAACTAGAACTCGACCCAAGGCCGTTCAACAACGTCACATCGTGGCCATAATCAGTAAATATCCTCAAATCGGCATCTGGTGCCGATTGAGTCACCTTTCAAACTAGAGCATATTAACTCAATACCCATAATTCCTTCAACGATCTCGTTCCTATTATCACACAGCCCATTATACTTAGGTGAATGTATAATGTGATTGTGGTAGATCGGTCCAGGACCGAGACTTGGCACTAAGCCGCATACTTGTTAGTCCAATCTACCACAATCACATTATATATTCACCAAAGTAATTTAGCAAATAAATAAATTACAATTAATGTAAATAACGAACAATAAATAAATAAATTACATAACAAATAAAGTGTGCAATAATAAATGTTTAAGACCGTTCACAACCGGTCTGAGACCCTAATTAGGTCTTCACAGCTCATTATCATTTTCCAATTTCAACTGTCGACCGTAATTAATCCACCAACACTAATGGCTCATCAGACACCCAAGTAGTTCACAAGTCTATCACTCATTCATCGAGTTGCCAAAGACATGGCACATTATCTCAAACCACGTTTGGTTTTAATCAACCCATTCACCAACTCATATAATTGTCAATTCCATGGCACCATTTAATCTTAATCGTCCAATCAATGATTAGGGCCCACCGTCATATTTTCTCAGCTAAAAGCCAAAATCAAAAGGAACTGAGGTCAACGACCACTCCGGTTGTGTCGCGAGATCAAACCGACTCGACGTGGTCCTGTCGACACCCAATCAAGTCCCGTCAACTTCTAATTTGAATGGGGCACATCGGCCTCCTAATTGATCAAATAAATAAAAAAAATATCCAAATATCCTTAATAATCCATCATCATCACTTTCATAGCTTAGCTGCCTCCAATTATGGTCCCGCTGACCATTCACCATTGATTAAGCCCATTGGGCGCATAATCGATCCAATCATTTGCCATCGACAAATTCACACATTGAGACTATATAAATATTTCTAATAATTCTACTAAAACGTCGCTTTGCCACCAACTGCAGTCTCATCAAACTCTTATCAGATTCAATCGACGTATGATCATTACTTAAGGCTCCTTACCCCCATCCAGTCACCTAATCAGGCTTCCCAATAAATCCTATTAACCTCAAACTAATTATTGGGGCTCAATGTCACCTAATCGGTCTTTTCCAATTACCTCAAACCAGTAATAATATGCGACCCTTAATAGGACCAATCGTCTAATCACATAGCTCGACCATCCAAATGGTCCTAATAATTATCATCAGTCAATAATCATGCAAGAAAGGGGGAGGGTGTAGCACGGCCACGAAATGGGATGACCAGCGGTTGAAATCCAAGAAAGGGGGAGGAAGAAATCGAGCTCAATCATGAGTTCTAGGCCAAATTGATCGAAACTAAGACTAGATCTAAGTTCAAGCGACATCTAGAGACCGATTGGTGCCATCAATTTCGAGTGGGTGCGACTAGAATGGCCGGAATCCCAAATCTAGGGTATTAGGGCTCGGTTTGGGGCAAATCAATTTCGAACTCAAAAATCAACCAACCAAGAATAAATCGACTCGATTAAAGGCTATAGATCAGTTCTAGGAACTCCCAACATCTGATCCCATGTAGTGATTCAAGCCTTAGATAGAGAAATCGAGGAAAAACACGAGGAGGGAGCTCGGCCAGCTTACTGGGTTGCAGGGGCGTTGCTGGCCACGGGGCTCCCTTTCGAGGGCTGCCAACGGCGAGTGAGACGGCGTTGGTGGCGGCGGCGGGTTGCGGCGTCGAGAGGAGGCCGAGAGAATTCCAATGGCTCTTGAGGGAGGGAGATTGGTGGTCTGAGCGAGGAGAGAGAGCCTGTTGTAGGGGGCTCTCGTGTTAGCTTAGGGGAGGGGAAGGATGGAGGGCTCGAGCTCGTCGGAGCGTCACCATTGCCGATCCAATAGTCGAGCAACCCCCCTCGACAACTTTGGGGGAGAGGCCTGCAGCCTCTGCCTACGAGTAGGTGGCCGTAGGCTGGCTGACGGGACAGTTGGGCATGCGCATTCCACGTGCTTGGTGATTTGCTCAAATGGCTAGAGGGGAGGAAGAAGGAAGAAGAGAGGGCTGGGTCTCTCGCGCGGGCTGGGCCAGGCTGGGGCCTAGGCTGTCTCGCGCGGGTTGGCCCAGGTCTTCAAGTATCTAAGCCGGATTCTCGGGTTGACCCGGTCGGATTGAAATAATAATTTTTAATAATTAAATAAATAATAAATAAATAATAAATAATTCTAAAAAAATTCCTAAAATTCAAAAAAGCTTCCCAAAAGTAGGACTAAACATTTTTGGGCCATGAAGCTTTTAAATAAATTTTTAAGGTGTCTGAAACTAATTTCTACTATTTCCACATCTGAACAGAAATTACAAAAATTATTGGGAAAATTCCTGAGGGCTTAGCTCCTGCACACCCCAATTCGTATCTAATGAAGAACATAAGACTGGAGAAAGACAAACTTTTTTATTTAGGGTAGCTGGTGTTTGATCCGTTTTGCTCAAGGATCTCGGAATGCCATTGGAACCGGCTCCAAATTCTGAGAATCAAGAACTAGATTGGTCCTCTTGAAAACCACCACAAACCAGCCAGTTCGGTCTAGACATGTCTAGTTCTTGGGTTGGATTGGCACCGTGCTTACCTATGTGCCGTATAATAGCTATAAGGCTTTTTTGACAAAATTTTTCCCAAATTTGTTATCAAATAAATTCATGAATTGTCTAAAATTTATATTGCCACCGACGCAAATGAAGCCTAAAATTACTTGTTTTTCTCATGTACTACTGAAATTGTAATTGTTCTACTTCTATGCCTACCGATGCAGAGAGCGGGTTGCGACCTAACATCATGTGAAAGGTACTGCAAATGGGATGCATCTTTAAAACCTTTGGTCGTCCTGGTTGCTTCGGACTTCCATAATTTAGTCTCGAGCGTCCCTCTGACAAAAACCCCTACCTTAAAATATTGTGGAATCTGTGCTTATATTATATTTCAATACCATTTGACGATTCAATTGTATTTTAATTCATACTCGTTGCGTTTTTTAATTACATCTCGCACGACAAGCCGTGCAATTCGCAGGTAAACGTCCGGTTTCTCGAAGCCACTCGACATGATTTGCTACATTTTCTTCTTTTCTTTTTTTTGGGTCGGGATTTGCTACATTGTTTGGGAAGTGAATTTTGTGAACTGATTCTAGAATTCCCCCTTCGAGGATCAGGACTCCCCTGGAGACAGCTTGATGGTAAAAGTAGGTTCGCTTTTCTGCATATTCAGCAACATGGCAACGTCATTGATGACATGGAAACAGTGGAAGTCGCGCGACGCAATAACACTTTACGGTCTCTTGACTTGAGCTTAGGAAATCGGTTGCGGTTTCCGTCTGAAAGTCATGTCGGGCCATCGTTTAGCTTCTGTCCATTCAACCAGCGATCGAACCCAGCAGTTTGTAGCAGTTAAGTTAATGTACTCTGAAAGATCATGGACATGAACGGAGCTAGCTAGAGGCAGCGAAGCTTAGTTCATCTCGAGAGCGTTGCCAAAGGAAGCCTTTTGTTACATGGGCGACTCTATGATCAAGACGCCACTCGTGTCATGTGTGATCAATGCGACTCCAACCATAAAGCATGTACCGATTAGTAATGGAGGGGGAGTTCATGGGTGATCATGCTTCAATAGGTGTTGTGACTAATTGCTTAGAACAATTTTTGAAAAAGTCCTAAACATTTTACAATTTTGTAAATTCAATTCTACACCTTTTTTTTTTACAAATTCAATCATAAATCTTTTACAACTTTGCCAATTTCAAGTTGCCAATTTCAAGGTTTAGGACTGAATTGTCAAAATTTCAAAAGTTTTAGGATTGAAGTGGCAAAAAAAAAAGGAAAATGATTTAGGACTGAATCGGCAAAATTGCAAAAGGTTTAGAACTTGTTCAACAATTGCCCCCTAATTGCCTAGTTAGCTAAAGCTTTTGAATCATCCCGGGGTGTCTTTTCGGCTATAGTTTTGCAAAGGGAAAATTAACCAATCAGTTTCAAATATATTATACATAGACCAATTTATAAAAAACTTCCCATTGTTGTCAATGTACTTTATAACCATTGCACGAAATTGCAATGTAGTTCCTTTTAGCCAAACTTTATCGAAAATTACTGATGTGACGGTTCAATTATCATCAATTAATCTTACATGACGACATCAACGATTTTCGATGAAAATTAGTCAGTAAGTTTATGTCTAAATGGGCAATTCCCCTAGGACAAACCATAGATACACATTGAATGAGGAACATTACATTGGTGTTGTTGTATATGTACTATGGTGAATCCGAGTCATCGAAAACCGGTAACATCTCGTGCTGATCCCACCAGCCCCGAGGTTTCCAAATTGGCTTAGTGTGTACACTGAGTTTATTGAATAATTCTCCATGGTGAATAGAGCACGACACCGTGATTGATTCTGCCGACCTTCTTCTCGCATTCGAGGCGTGCTCGGCGAAAAAGCTTGGCTGATCGGGTTTGGTTCGGGCGATGGAAGCCGATGACGGACGGATTTCAATGGTCAATTCAAAAAAGGACAGCAGATTGTACAAATCTAGGCAAGAATAGTTGCGTTGCATTCCAGGCATTTAAATAGATAAAGCCACCATTCAAGGTCGAGAAAAGTCAACAAAGAAGCTTCCGAGACATTAGAGAAGAAACGGCGGACCCAAACTCGACGTCGAGAAGAAAGTCCACGGTCAAATTTGGCACTTACCGGACAACCAATGTATTCAACCCAACCGATAAGTTCATCGCCTCCAAGAATGAATCAAAACCCTAATGAAAGTCATCTGCATCAAGCTATACTAATAATAATGATAATAATAATACTGTTGAGAATCCTTGAGTCGGTCAAAGAAGACATTGTTAGTCAATTAGGAGTCCGGAACAAGTTAACGACCCTAAAACGTCGGTTCATGATGGCGATGTTGCTGCCCCAGACTAATGAGCTCGTCCAAGCATGAAGTGAAAACCTTTCTTTTCAGGGTCCGTTTGTTTGGCAGAAAATAGAACACTTCCGAGAAATATTTTCTAGGAAATCATTTTCCTGGAAAATGAAGTCATTTTTCGGTGTTTGTTTGAAACTTAAAAATTTTTCGAAAAATATTTTGACAAATTTTTTTGAAAAATTATCCCGTGGCCGGCGTTCGGCAACTGGCAGCGGCGGCCCGCAAGCATTGGAAGTCCAGCGGAGATCCGACACCCGGCGATGGGCGACTGGCGGAGGTCCGGTGGCCAGAATGGGAGAGCTTGGCGGAGAAGCCATGGAAGACGGTGGAGTAAGTCTGGAGGATCCGGGTCGGGCCAGGAGGAGGAGGATTAGAAGAGGAAGAGAGGGAGGAGTGGGTGGAGTCGTACCAGTGGGCGTGGGTGGGGAAGATGGAAGGCTTGGCGTCGTACTGGACTATGAAGGTCTTGTGGTCCGAGGAGGTAGACGAAGAAGAAGAAGAAGAAGAAGAAGAAGAAGAGAGCGGGAGGATGGTGAGGAAGACGAAGAAGAGGGAAAACAAACCCATGTCAGAGGCTCTGAGAGAGTGAGAGAGAGAGAGAGAGAGAGAGAGAGAGGGAGAGAGGGAGGGGGTTTTTGAAAGGGAGGTCAAAGACGGTGGGCGAGTGAGATCTCAAGTTTTAAAAAGGAGAGACTTTTTAGTGCGGTGGCGGTACCAAAGTTGTCCGTGACTGTGGAGGAGAGAGAGAGAGTAGTAGTGTTGCAGTAGAGAGGTGGTGGTGGTTGACGAGGGGATTGGCAGCAGGCAGCTACTGGCGACCGACGACGGTGGCCGGCGGTGGTCCCATGGTCCAGGAATTAGAAAACTAGTAATTAAATTGCTCATATACTCAAGACGAGAGAAAAGAATAAGATTTGGAAAATGTTTTCCGCTTTTCAAAAACGAAAAACATTTTCCTTAATTTTAGAAAGAAATCTTTCATTGATTGTAAAACATTTTCCATGGGAAAAAATTTTCCACCCAACAAACACCACAATTTCTAGAAAACGTTTTCCGGAAAAATATTTTCCGCAAAATGAACGGAGCCTTCGTATCAAAATGAGCAAAAAAAAAAAAAAAGAGGGGAAAGGACTCTTGAAGAATATTATGAAACAGGAAAAAGATTACGATAAATATGGATAACTGTTGAGAGTAATCGATTTCACAATTAGTCATTTTCGTGTCAATTGATGATTGAGATGTTGGAGATACCAAAATTGGGTTGCGATCGAGATTGAGAAGGCTGAGCATTAGGCACTATATAGAAAATGATCTACGTGCGGGTATTTATCATTTGCGCTTCCATTCTTGAATTAAAAATCGAATGTCGGATTCACTAGGATATCACGATCTTCATTAGGTCGATGTCTCCACTTCTCTTTTGCTTCCTTGTTGTGACTATTCAATGCCTGCAAATTGTTCTAGAAAAAGTGGGATGGATTGGAGGCATTCGAAAACTATTGCTCTGAGTGATTTTACTATAATTTCTACCAACCTTATCTATTTCCGTTCAATTATTTTCTCCTTGTCCAAACCTAACGGGAATATCAGTCCATCCCTCTCTCTTCTTTATTGATTACTGGGTATCGATCAATGGTAGCGCATCATAGATGTCGACTAAAGAGAAATGTACATTTAGAATCTACGTATTTGAATTAACCCGTGGATTAGCTTAGTGATTAAGGGACTAATTTGAGTAAAATTTAAACACACAACAAGTGTTCAATATCTTTTTATATCAAGCACAAATAATTTATTACTATTTTGACCTCAAGATTGAGCTTTGCCTCCATTAAATTACCAAATAATAATAATAAATCAGTTATATCGAGTGCATAATACACTTACAATTTGATAATAGTAAATAAACAATCTTAGAATATAGACCAAACATTAATTTTATCATATTTTGTGGGCATAAAAACACTACTTTTCATATCAAAGACAAATATACATTTTTTCGAACTGTAATCATACATCATATGGCCCCCAAAAAGAAAAATTTATATGGATCGCCGCCGCCGACCTGCCGAGCACCGCACAGCCTACTGTCTGCCGCTACCAACCGTCGACTGCCGCCCTTGACAGCCGATCTGGGATATCTTGCTCACATCTTACTAACTCCACGAAATTTGTATTCTAGAAAAAAGAAAAAGAAAAAGAAAGCAAGAATAGTCCATGAAATCAGCAAGGTATGGTATGGGTTGGGATTTTATCTTAACTTTTCTTCAAAAATTGGAAAATCATACATATATAAATATATATATGTGCACGTGCACGCATGTCCGTGCACGTGCGCGCGTGTATGTGTGTATATGTATATAAGCACATATATACACATATATGAGTGCGCGCACGCGCGTCTTCAATCGGTAATTTTTATTTATTTATCTACATTGCAAGTTTATGAACTAAAAAATGATGTTTGTGTGGTCTATTATGATGTTACGATAAATCCCTATACCCTATTATTTAATCCCGAAGGAAGCTTCCCTGGTAGAGCTGCTATAAGATGCTCTTTTTTCATTTAGTTTAGAGAGAGTAGCTTTACATGGTCCAAGTCTTCAGGGTATGCTATTCCTTTCCTTAAACACCTAGGCCTTGTTAGGATCGATGCACAATCGTGGTAGAAGTAAAACAAGAAAGAGAAGAGAAAATTGAGACACAAGAAAAAGAAAATTGAGACGCAAGGTTTTATTATGGTTCACCCTTAAACTTGGGCTACGTCCAGTAGAGAATTCTACTATAATAGCACCTCACCACTCTCGTTTCAACTCTTAGTGCAAGCGTAAACTCTCTCTGCACAAGAAGTAAAAAGAGTATTTTTGGCATTAGTTATTCATGAGCCTAAACCCAAACTACTAATAAATAGCAATATATCACTTTTCTATTTTAGGGGAGTATGAGTCATACCCCAATATTCTTCCACTTGATGAATACTTCCCATGTTTCTTTAGACCCAATTCAGTTGCACACCACTAATACTTTTCTACAGTCACTGTCTTGGTAAAAAAATTTACACTATTTACCTTTGTGCCAACCTTTTTCAGCATTACAACTTTTCATTCTACTTTCTCTCGAATGAAGCGATATTAGATATCAATGTGCCTTGTTCTTTCATGAAAAGCAGCATTCTTAGCTAATAATATAGTACTATGACTATCACATCCAATATTCACTCTTCCTATTATAAAACTAAACTTTTTACACAATCTGCTCATCCATATCACTTCATTAGTAATATGAGTAAGAGCCATGTATTCGGCCTCGGTAGAAGATAAAACAACCGTACTCTATCAAAGACATAGCTCCGCCGAATAAGGAAATAACATAACCACTGATTGATCTCCTTTTATTAATGTCACCTCCCAAGTCAACATGACCAAAGCACTTCATATCTAATGTTTAATGTCTCTTTGAGCTTTTCATACATTCATAGCATAACTCAAAGTCAGGCGTACTGTGAAGATAACGAAGCACCCTTTTCACAGCTATCAAGTGCTCTTTTCCCGGATTAGACATATAGCTACTCAATACTTCCACTGCATGGGCAATATATAGACAAGTACATACCATGGCATACATTAAGCTCCCTACTGCACTTGCATGTGGAATCAATGCCATCTCTTTAACTTACTCTTTAGTCTTGGGACACTAAAGTTTTGATAACTTAAAACTTCTAGACATATGAGTGTTCACAATTTTACAGTCTGTCATGTTGAATTTTTCAGCACACTTTTAACATATTTCTTCTGACTTAATCACAACTTTCCATTCTCATGTTTCCTCCTTATCTGCATACCCAAGATGAAATTTAATGGGCCTAGATCTTTCATCTCAAACCGTTTTGCCAACAGTCATTTCACATTGCTAATCATTCTCATACTATTTCTAACCAATAGCATATCATTAACATATAAAATTAAGATAACAAAATCATCATTTAACCTCTTTATATAGACGCAATGATCAGTATCACAACGAAACAAACTAAACTTCAAGGCATATGAGTCGAACTTCTGGTACCACATTCTTAGATATTGTTTTAGGCTATAGAGAGACTTGTTCAATTTGCAAACAAATCTTCTTTTCCTTTGACCACAAATCCATCTGGTTGCTTCATATAAATATCATCCTCCAAGTCACCATGTAGAAATGTTGTTTTTACGTCAAGCTGCTCTACCTCAAGATTATATGCAGCAATTATAGATAAAACAAGTCTTATGAAATTTAATTTAACAACAGGAGAAAGACCTCACCATAATTGATTTCTCTCTATCCATGAGTATCATTTCTCAACCAAACGAGTTTTGTATAGTTCTAAATCTCCGTTTGCAGACATCTTTTTCTTGAATATTCACTTAGAACAATTACGTTCTGATCCACAAGTAATTTTACCAAACTTCACGTTTTATTTTTATCTAATGAGTCCATTTCATCTTTCATGGCTTTCTCTCACTATTTTGCATCTTCCACGCTTCTTACTTCTTTAATAGTATTAGGATCATCACCTATAACAGTTAGAGCACAATTTTCATCACTGACAAATAAGGTATAAGTCTGAAGTGGTCTAGTCTACCATGTGGACTTCCTTAAAACCAATTCAAATAATGCTTCAACTTCAAGCTCCACATCAAAATCTATAATATTATCCTCCACATTAGGCTCATCAACTTCAGAATCTAAATTTTCAGTTTCAAGTGGTGTAGCCTCTGTCTCTCCCTGCAAACCAACTAACTTACATAAATTCACCGTCTGTGGTTCTTTGGGAGCTTGTGAAACAATTTGATTCACCGTAGATTTTTTAAACACCACATCCTTACTGTAAATAATACGTATAGTATCAGAATTTCACAACTTATATCCTTTAATGCCATTTTTATATCCAATGAAGATGCACTTCTCTGACTTGTTCTTAAGTTTATTTCTCTTTTCCTTTGGCACGTGCACATACGCTTCGTAGCCAAATACTCTAACATGAAGTATATTTGGCTTCTATCCAAATAGTGCCTCAAACAATATTTGATCCTTTATAGATGATGTAAGAGACTTGTTCTTCAAATAACACGCAGTAGCCACTACTTATGCTCAAAATTCAGCTGTTAAACCTGCATCACTCAACATACTCCTTACCTTTTCCATGAGAGACCGATTAAGCCTCTCTACCACTCCATTTTGCTGAGGTGAATATGGCGTCGTTTTCTGCCTTGCAATACCATTAGTCGTGCAAAATTGATCAAATTTTGCAGAACAGAATTCTCCTCCATTATCAATCCATAAAACTTTAATTTTTCTATCACACTGATTTTCCATCAAAGCTTTGAACTCATGAAATTTTTCAAACTCATTATCTTTTCTTTGTAAGAAATATATCCACACATATATGGAGAAATCAGTAGTAAAAGAAACATAATACATTGATTTTCCAAATGATGTTACAGGTGTAGGATTGAAGACATCATTGTGAATTAAATTAAGAATTCCTTTCGCTCTCCCTCCTACGGATTCAAAAGAGACCCGATTTTGTTTTCCATGTAGACAATATTTACAAAATCCGAAACTCATAGAACGGCTTGAAATTTCATTTACCATCTTCTTTGAAGTAAGGGCCATTAAGCCTTTTTCACCAACATGACCCCATTTTCGATGCCACAGCATTGCATCATTTTCTTTTACTTGCTCTGTGATATAACTCTCGCCACTAACCACTGTGCTTGCCAGTAATTTCACAGTTTTCCACGTGTTAACTTGCATGAATATTTATCGCTGGTGAAAGTAATGCCAGCATCTACAATAGTTCCCACGGAAATAAGATTTCTGGTAAGATCGAGAATATGCATCACATTTGGAAGATTCTTGATTGTCCAATCTTTCATCTTTAGCTTCACCTTTCCACGACCAACAATATGAAGTGTCGTATCATCTCCCATCCGTACTGCACCTTCTTGATATAGCTCATAATAACAGAACCAATCTCAATGAGGTGTTATGTGTAAAGACGCTCAAGTATCAATTATCCATGCATTGCGATCATCATGAGATGAGTTACAAATAAGATACATATCTCATGCACTACAGTCATCATCATTCTTTACACTAAACGATGACACATCATCTCGCTTTTCTAGACCCACACTTTTACTTCTGCAATCCTTTTTCAAGTGTCCAGTTTTTCCGCACTTCCAACATCTAATTTCTAATCAGTTTCAACTTTTAGATCTTCCTCTGGATTTATTTCTGGCAACAAATTTAGATTTGGATCTTTCATTGTTCACAAAAGAGCCTCATTCGTTGCATTATCAGAACATGCTCTCATCATCTCTTCGGATAATAAATTAGATACAATGTTCTCAAAGGACATTGCACTAACACAAGTGCTAATCGAAATAATAATATGTTCCCATGAATTCGGCAGTGAACAAAGCAAAATACAAGCTTTATTTTCATCATCCAAATTAACATCAATAGATGCAAGTTGCCTACAGATTGTATTAAATTTGTTTAAGTGTGCAGAAAAGAAATCACATTCGCTCATTCGGAGATTATATAGTCGCCTCCGCAGAAATAATATGTTCATGAGCGACTTGCTTTGATAAAGGCTTCCTAGTTTAGTCTAGAGATCTTTAGCTATCTTTTTAGAGGTCACGTTCACCGAGACATTATTAGTGAGACGTAGCCAGATCAGGCTTCATACCTTCCGATCACTATTAATCCATGCCTTCAATTGATTTGATACAGACGCAATATCTTCCTCCTTCGCTTTATCCTTGGTAATGGCCTCAAGTTTATCTTCTTCAATCACGTACCATAGATCTCTATCCACAAGCAAAGTCTCCATATTCAGTTTTCATAACTCGAAACATTTTCCTCCAAACTTCTCAACTTCAATTCGTGATTGACCAGCTGACATCTTCCAAGATTCGATTTTTTTGTAATCTCTCTTCACCAAGAGAAAAAATCAAACCTTTGCCTTAAACATTGGCTTTGATACTAGATGTTAGGATCGATACACAATCAGGGTAGAAGTAAAACGAGCAAGAGAAGAGAAAATTGAGACACAGGATTTTATCCTAGTTCACCCTTAAACTTGGGCTATATCCAGCAGATGATTCCACTATAACAGTTCCTCACCACTCTCGTTACAACTCTCAGCACAAAACGTAAACTCTCTCTGCACGAAAAGTAAACTCTCTCTACGCAAGAAATAAAAATAGCATTTTTGGCAGTAGCTATTCATGAGCCTAAGTCCAAACTATTAATAAATAGCAATATATCACTTTTCTATTTTATGGGAGAATGAACCACACCCCAATAGGCCTCACGAGAAAAAATGTTTGCCAAGACATCAACGACACCCACGACACCGCACGACGTTGCACATGTTCGTGTTAGACTGATTTTTTAGCTTCTAGAAGTTACAATCATTACGTTTTATCCACAAAGTAACATATTAAGTTGATGACTTGATGACTCGGAATTGTCAAACCCTAACTAGGAGATCGTGCTGAACCTAATCTACATACGTGATGCCTCCGTACTCCTTCAGGCAAGGCTTGAAACATGCATGAAATTAATTTCTCAAGCAGAAGTTGAATCGGTTGATTTAGGAAACTCACATGAGAATCCATATTTCATTTTGCCAATGTTGCATAGTATATTTTGCTCGAACTAAAGCAAGCTATAAGCTCGTGCCCTAACCAAAATAAGATAAAAGTGGAGTTATACCTCGAAAGATCAGCCAGGTTGCTGAACATTGCTCGTTTAAGGTCCATACACAAAACAACCTCGGTCCAAAGATACAATGCATTAGATATGATGGCCATTACTAACTTGGGTTGGACAAATATCGGGATTGGGTCCATTTGGGATACACACTGTTCCAGATCAAAATGTTAATATAAGGTTCCGATTTGTTTCATGGATAAATGAATGATTCAAAAATATATATTTTCTTAGAAATCATTGGTTGTGTTGCTTTATTTATATTTAAACATTTTCGTAAACGATGAAAATATATTTCCATTTATCAATTTTTTGAAGCAATGTAAACAATTGGTTTTAGAAAAATATTTTTCAAATTGTTCATCTTCTACGTAATAAAATTGAGTAGGACCGATTGCTTGACCACATATAAATAGGAGTAGCTTCCAATGCTTCTTTAACTTCACATACTCTCACTTAGGGGTGAGCATCAAGGACCACCCAACTCGAGACCAAATCGGACTGCACCAGACCAGACTGGCCAAGTTGGTCCGGTTCTTTAGACTTTCGGTTTGGTCGGCAGTTCCAAAAAATGGAACCGGTTCCTGGGTGGTCCAATTCCTAGTTCCAGGGTGGAACCAGACCGAATTGGACCATAGGATTGAACCGAATTGACCCAACTCCAGTCCTTTACTCATTTTACTGCTTCAAGACAGCCCATATCTTCTGCTTTTCTCTCTATCTTCGTTTCTATCTCTCCAACAAGCAGCCGAGCATTGAGCAGTGCATGAGCACGAGCAGGCAGCAACTCCTCTCCTCCATCACCAGCAACTCCTCCTCTGCAATATCTTCTCATTGCCGATTAGTTGTTTCCCTTCTCTTCATCGCTCGTATTTATTCATTGCTTGTTTCCCTCTCCTCAATCTCTTTCCCCCTTCGTTCATTCAAGCTGTGCATCTTCGAACCATGTCAGCAACGGTAGCTCCCTCAGTCTCTTGGAGAGTTCGCCAGATTTGTAGGTCCGTTGACTCGCCAAACCAATTTGCAGATCCTTCAGTGAGAACCCTAGTTTGTCTTTTACTAGTATTTCGATTTTATCATTCTAGAGCTCGCCTCACTGATGGGGCGTCTAGCTTTTTTTGTGTTTTGTTGGTTGATTGCGGAGAGGCGTGTTAATTTCATTTTGGGTTTTTGGACACTGTGCTGAGAGGCGTGTTGATTTCATGATATGATGTTCCTAGGAGTATTATATTTGTCTACCTTACATGAATAATTGAGTGCTTACCGATGAGTGGTGGCTCTTTTTGGGTTTGCTTGCATGTGGTGGTTGACTGCTTCTTGATATGTTTATTATAACCTTATTCTGTTCATGAAGTGGAATTTTCTCCTCCAATCGAGATTCCTTATGGTCTTATGTACATGTATGAGGATTGTGAGGACGCTGGTTGTGCTACAGTCTGGGCAACTTTGTTTTTGTTGTGATCCAATTCCTAATCGATTTGTCGTTTTCTATTGTTCGCGCATTGTAGTTGATCATTTTGATGGTTGTTATAGTTTTATAGTAACTATTGATTTTGTAGCGCATGTTGTTCATGTCCTCATCTGTAGAGCATTACTTGGATCGAGCAATTCGATGTGTGCTCTGTGGTTTATGCAGATGCAACCTCCTATCACTAATTTCATCATATGAGGCTTGCCCAAGGGACTAGTAGATCTTTTTGCTCGTGATAGAGCTATATGAGAGATGGACATTGTTGAGATGACTTTTGATCTGTGAAGCCATCAGAATTTTTCTATATTGATGCTTCAAGTCGGGAGTTTTTGTTAGGGTTCTGACGATGAGAGGCTGTTGATTTCTTTACTGAATTCGCTATTTGAAAACCGGATTCCCATGCTAAAATAGAGTTTCTGCTTCAAATATGGAAATTTGCTTGAGATGAAATTTTTATAAATCTTAGCTTGGACCTATTGGACCACCCGAGAATCGGACCAAACCGGTGCTATATTTTGTTGGTCCGGTTCACGATCCTAAAAAAGGGAAACCAGTTCCATCAGTCTGGTTCCGAGTGTCCGGGGGAACCAAACCGCCTTGGAACCGATCACCTCTGCTCTCACTTCCTAGCTCCTACTCCCTTCCCTCGATTATTTTTCTTCTCTTTTCTTTTCCCACCATTTTTTGTGCAATTTTCTACCAAAGTACTTTTTATGCACATGTCTAGAAAATACAATCTCATATGTAATTTAATCAGATATGCATTACATTGCATTGCATCATGTGGGGAAATACAAGCTTCGATGATTGAAAGGCATCGTGGGAATCACATTACAATGCACTCAATTTTACTTCCATTTGATATGCACAAGTTGTCCATTCTTAAAGCTGAAATTCACAGAGCGTGTTTCATAATCGTTGTATTGGCATTAAAATCCATATTGAATGTGATTTTTTTTTAATGACTGAAGAATCCACCGCATGCCTCCATGCTCGAACGGCACTAAAGGGCCGGATTCCTATACCTTGGAAAGACTAGTACATGACTTCAACATCATGGCCCCCCATTTAAGACGCTAGTGACTGCGGGTTTCAAAAAACTTTTAACCAACACAACTGCCTACCGTTGTATTATATTGAATGTGTAGATTGCCAATATAAATAAAAAGTCTCTCAAATGCTTTTTTTTTTTTTTTTTTGCCGTGGATCTCGGCGATAGTGGCACAAGAATTGCATTCCAATGAGAAACTGGAAAATACGAACCAATCTTGTGATTCGTCCCATACCCATTATTTCCTTCTCTCAAGAATGTTAATTACGATATTGTTCATGATACATCCTTCAAGTTCAAAATGGAGATTGTTCATGATACATCCTTCAAGTTCAAAATGGACAAGAAATTGGACTGGACCAGTCAATGATTGAATGCGTTAACATAGCGTCCAATAGCACTACACTACATCCAACAGTCGCCAACATTAGAATTATTCATCAGAATTAGAGGGCGGCCTCGATTTATTTTCATGAAAAGTATTTACAACCAGACTACTAGCAAACATAGTCCCATAAACAAGAAAAGGCAGCCCAGAAGAAAGGGAAAAGAAGAAGAAAAAGAAGAAAACTCAACCAAACTCAAGCAGCGCATGTGGCGCACGTGCAGCCATTGCCGCAGCGGCAGTGGCGCCTGCCGGTGCCGGTGGCGACCTCCCTCTTGGCGCACGTGCAAGGGTTGCAGCCGCAGTGCTCGCCGCACGTGCACCGCTTGTGAGCATTGTCCCCGCCCGAGGCTGCACTAATCGACGTGCACCTGTTCAAATCAAATGTCACGAGCATATGTTCATGAGTACGATTAGTTCATTCCAATTCAAGATCAAAAGGGTGCTGAAATAAATGCAGAAAGTCAGTGATTAAGGAAGCATAATTAATTACAATGTAAATTTACAAACCATGTTAAATTATTAATACATAATCCCGCCAGCCCATGATATATAATTGTAAATCCTGGTAAAGTATTAAATATCACAGAAATATGGTGCTAAAGTTTCCAATGATGCGCACCTGCAAGAGTCGCCCCCGGGACAGGGGTTGGGACAGCCGCACCGGTCGTTGCAGCTGGCGGTGGTTCCGCCCCGAGCCGCCATCTTCCTCAGCTCTTTTCTCTCTTCCCTTTGTGGCCGCGAAGGACAGAGCAACAGCAAATACCGCCATGGAAGTGAAGCCCTTTCCGGAATTTTATAGAAGGGTTGGTTTCCCGGTTCTTCTGCATGCTTCCACGTCCGACGCGGAATGCCACGTGTCTCGATATCTTTCGGCCAGCTCAACACGTGGCGGGCTTGGGCGTTAATGGCGGCTGGGGGTTCAGATTATAAAGGATCTTCCTTTGATCGATTGGAGGAACTAACGGAATGAAAAAGGCATTGCAGTTGTTTCTTGCTAATCAAATCATTTGGATCAGAAAGTATGGTTGAAAAAGTTCAAAAGTAAATTTAATATGATAAACACATGTCAATTGCAATTTTTAGGAATTTCTTTTAGAAAAAGGTTTCAGGTCCAATATATATTAAGTTTCTATGCACAAAGTCAACTAGCAATATAAACACAACTAAAAAGTTTTAGGAAAATAAAAAATTACGAATAAAATTTCTGCCAAATAGTTTTCATCGGCACGTATTGAATTAATATTTAATTAGGTCTTTTAACATAATTTTAGGCGTAATTCGACTAATTCTACATGTTTTCGAGACATGTAATACATTCGTTGCATCATCGGTTCCCATGATCTTATAAATGGTCTTATGTCTTCGCAGTAAATCAAAACATCTAAGAATGGTTCCTTTAGGTCCTCACGGATCGTCACTTGCCATTCTACAATAAATAAGAAATACTCGACTTTCAAAGTAATGAAACGTATAATAAAAGAACTTATACATAAAAAAAATTACAATATTTTCTCAATTAATTATTAAATAGATGCCGTGACGTCAAAGTTTAGCATGACCTTAATGCGTTAATCTGTAAAAAATTTAAAGCAAGTTTTTTATGCTAAGTAAAAAGGATGAGAGGGATCGGTCGGTGTTCGGCCTCGTCCATGTAAACGTGATTGACTTTTCAATGTATGGAAGATAGAAAACTAATCGATTTACTGAAAACGTTATTTCAGAAAAACTACTTCCCTTCTAGTAAGAAAGTAGTCACTTTCCCTAAACCAATAAATAAATGAAAACTAATTATTTTCCCGGGAAATTATTTATGTATTTAAATATGAATTGTAGATAGTGAATTGTAGAACTAAATGATAATCATTGAAGATGATGATTCACTGCAGTCATTCAATTAAGAATACTGATGAAATCTATTTTTGTGATAGGGTAGTATTTAGGTTTCAAAAATTGAAGAATCAATAGATTCTAGATGTAAAATGGATTGACCTTAAAACCGTTCACGACTTATAAATATGATATCACTTCAATGATGGAGTGGGATACATACTCGCAATGCATTTTCTTCAATTTAAGCATGAATATATCATTTAAATTCACATAATTCCAAAAAAAAAATGGAAAGAATGGGATAATATGATCGCATGAAGTAGCACTATTCCTCTTGCATCTTGATTTTCTTCTCACGCCTTTCTTTTTCTATGACTTTTTCGAAACAATGATTGTTCTATTCATCTTATTTATACGGACTCCGTTAATTGGCCCTCCTTCGAGTAGTGAGGACCCATCTAACGATAATCACTCTCTAGATCATGATGAGCATGTAAAAAGGATAAAACTTGCACCATTGCATAGATACTTTTTCTCTATCCTAACAAAACTAAAGTGAATCACTAGATGAGAACTCACAGTGAATCGAAAACGATGGGTCCTATGTGAGCACCCGATTCACGAGAGCTATTCTTCCAATCCGATTTTTCACTCTAAAATCCATAAGGCATGGCGACAAGTCCCATGTCATCATCGCCATTTAATTGCTTAGAATCCTCAATCAGTCGATCTCTTTTACGGGTAGTGCCGTGTAACAATCAGTGGTTGACAGTAAATGCCGACGCGAAAGGGTTCATAATATCAATGGGCATAGGTCATGGCAAGTTGAAACTAATTCATGATTGAGGTGGTAGGTGTTGGCTATTTGTTTGTAAAACAAATTTAGTGGACCTTTTCTTATACCATGTAGGAAGGATAAGAGCTTGTGAGCCAATTTGTAATCTTTTGTTCTTACAAATGAAGACAATGGGTTAGGTGTGTATAATCATGCTATACTTGTGTGTAATTGTTAGGCGTACTTAGCACTCTACATGTTTGCATAAATGCAATCCATAATAGGCACTAATCCTCATTTATTATTTCTCCTCACCACTCTGAAAATTTCTCTCATATTTTGGACTTGAATCAAAAGCCTATATAGGATACGAAACCTATCATTCAAGGAAGGCAGCCAAGTGCAGAAAGAAGCTGTGAGGGTTAATAAGAATAGGAAAGAACGCGAAGAGGGCCAGTTGCTATGTCGATAGCATATTTTGAACATGTCGTATGATCGACTGTATGACTTATTCACTTGGATCAAGTCGGCCAGACACATTTGAAATGCACTCGAATTCAACTACAAGTCGGAAGAATAAGCTACCAACAAATACTCGATTGCTAGGTATCTTCACTTTCAAGTTTGTCGATACTAAATCCTTGTTGGAGAAAGTCCATGAATTACAACTGTTCGTTGACAAAATCCGTGCCCACAAAATCCACGTTACGAATCCTTCCAAGTTGGAGCTCTTACCTTTTGATAAAAGAATTTGTACTCTCCTCCATCCTCTTCACGGGGCAACAGCTGCCCTCCAGCCAAAGGGGGACCCTTCCTTGCAACTGAGACATTTCAGCTGCCTCGTCAAAGAGAAAGATGAGAAAACAGAAAGCAAGTGGCCTTTCGGCCTTTACTGTTCCGCAAATGGGCTGTAAAAGTAGACAAAAAGAAAAGAACCAGTCCTCCTCCCCCTCTTCCTGTTGTAGGGGCCCCCCTCCCCTGTCCCCACTGGCATTAGCTGTTGATCACCGAATGCCCTTCCCTGTTACAAACTGGCTTTATAGAGAAGTTGGGACACCTCTCTCTCTCTCTCTCTCTCAAAAAGTCTCTCTCCAACCACCGGCATCGACCATCCTCATTGAAGTTGAAGTTGAAGTTGAGGTTGCCCTTGATGGCCCTCAGCTTTCAATCACGGTGCGCAACTAGGGGCGTGATTGGAGTTCAATTGGATTCTATTAGCTCGATGGGTCTCGTTAATCGCACATGACTGCCGATCAAATGTCGCGTCGATCGCTCGGCAGTCTCGGTTCGAGCTCGAGTTGGACTCGCTGGGATTCGGCTTCGGACTCGAAGAGGATGGAGAGAGTTCAGGCACCGTGATTCGACCTCGAGACGTTTGTGGGTATGCTTAGCTTGTTCATGCGATCTCGTGCCGAGAGCCAAAAAAGTTGGGGAGAGAAGAGAATGGATTTTGGAAAATCCACGTGCATGACGATCGTTGAGAATTTTATAAACTTCTTTTCTAGATAGAGCACGCCTTTTGCTCTTTTTTGACTTTGGCGTTGGAGCTGAGATTCAGCAATGTAGAGGGATTGCGATTGCTAATCAATAATTCATCATTGCATTATAGAGTTAATACCCATATCAGGGTTTTTGGACTCATGTAATGCATTAATGCTGATTATGACTAGCTTTCGTTTTCGCCAGTGCGAATATCATTTATGAAGCTAAGGGTATAGAATACGCGTAAGTTTTTTAATCAATTAACACGGAAATTTGAAAAATAATAATAATGATTTAAAAATTAAATGTATGTGACGAAGGAGATGAACAAAGATTAACAATTTTCATCAATACATAAGGACATACGGATTTAAATTGACAATCCATGGCTATTATGTACAATTATGTGTTAGCAAAATTTCTTTCAAGAACAATACGCATTCGCGCTTTTATAGAGTCACTTTTGTCGATCAAATCTAATTAAAGAAACAAATTTGGAGAGTAAAAGTGAGACATCTAATTGAAAAGTACCCCATATAGTAGAACTCGTGCTTTGCTTGATTTAAGATGGATTTAGCCAAAAGTAGAATGTTTTTACCCCATATAGTAGATGATTATTTGAAGACAAGATCCAGTGATCATCAATTATATCTTAGTTTCTCTTGTAACTTTCTTCTTATGTGGAATGAGATGAGTGTTTTAATTCTACAAAAAAAAAAAGACAATGGATACCAAATTCGAGAATTGACTTTATATGTAACATGGAAATTGCTTTTTAAAATACACTTTTCCTAAAAATGGCTTGTAGTAATCTAAAAAGGATTAATCAAAATCAGAAAAAGAAACAAAAAAAAAATCCTGTGGACCAGATGATCCAGACTTATAGACTATCCAGTTCCAACCGAATTGGGTCGGAGAAATTGACTTGAAATAGCAAAAGGAATGGCCTGGCATTTGACTCTTGTCGATTTCTTTCTCTTGTTGTTTTAATAAGTCCAAATCGCCCGTGAAGACATAGTACTGGCTAGATTAAGGTAATTAAAGTGAGTGCTAATTGCTGACTCTATCACGTCCAATATAAAAAGAAATAAAATAATATTTATATAATATATGAAGAGAGCATCTATCATGAGCTTTTTACATCTAAATGGTAAAAATTCTAAATGCTAAAGGAAATAAAAAATCAGGGGATAAAGAAAATAAGGAATTATCGCATCTCCCATCTTCTTCAAGCTTCTACTCCAGCCTCCACAAAAAATAAACCCCAGAAAATTGAAAGAAAAAAAAAAGGTTAAAAAATCATTTTAAAGAAAAGAGAAATCTGGAGAAAAGAAAGTTTTGAAATAAATTTAGTCCAAAGCATTTGGACCAGCGCAAGCCTTCAACACGGGGCTCCACAGCCACTGCACCAAGAACCTCCGCCCGCTCCGCCCGTTCATGTTGAAGCTCCGCCCTCCCCCGTCCCTCATCACCTGCCCGATGTACCCGCCGCCGCCGCCCGTCCCGTAGAGCCCCTCGCAGAGATCACCGATCTCCGTAGGCGCTGTCGGGTCCTCCCCGGCGTACCACGCGTTCACCAGCGGGTTCGACGACAGCTCCGCCAGCTCGTGCCCGATCACGCTGATCATGCCGTCCGCGCCGACGTCCCCGTTCGGCGGCGACAGCGGCTTCGGCCCACCAGCGGCGGCGCCACCCATGTACCCGGGGATGGCGAAGGGGTAGGCGCAGACCTCCGGGCACTGGCGGCCGGAGTTGCCGACCCAGGCGTAAGGGAGGGTGTAGCCCACCATGGAGGGGAAAGTGAAGTAATGGAAGCCGCAGACTGCGCGGCAGAAGTCCTGCATCGTGACATCCTCGGCGGTGAGGACGAGGTAGACGCCGTTGCGGTGGTCGACGGGGAAGCGGGCGGCCCGCGCGGCGGTGGCGATGACCTGCTGGATGGAGAGCCGCGTGAGGGCGCGGCCGTGGGAGCACGCGGCGTCCTCGTGCTCGCCGGCGACGACGACGGCGCGGGACACGTTGGCGCCCGTCTGGTCGGTGTAGAGGGAGACGGTGCGCCACCACTCGGCCACGGAGGGGGACGGCGGGGCCGCTCCGCCGGCGGAGGAGGAGCGGCGGTCGGAGGCGGAGGAGATGGAGTGGAGGAAGTCCTTGATGATGAGCTTCTGCTGGGAGGCCCAGCGGCCGTACCAGATGACGTAGAGGTTGATGGGGGAGTTGGAGAGGACGGGGCCCATGTGGTAGCGGAGCTGGACGAGGTCCGACGAGCCCTCAAATCTCTTCGAGGAGGAGAGCGAGAGGGATCGCGGCGGGAGCTTCGGGTTGTGGTATTGGATTTGCTGGTCGCCGGGGGTGGTTTTCAGGTTCAAGGTCTGGGCTTGTGGAGGATGGAAAGCGAGGGATGCATCGGTGGGGCGGAGGACGAGGAGGATGACGAGGAGGGAGAGAGAGAGAGTGAGGTGGGCGGGCGACATTCTTGGTTTACTGGGCGGCGGCCGGCGGAGGCGACGGTGGCGGTGGGGAGGAGGGGGAGCGGTGGTGGGGCGGTATATAAAGAGTGAGTGAAGAGAGTGAGTGAAGAGAGAGGGAGAAAGGTTTGGGAGGGAAATGGGCTGGAGACAGCTGCTATGGGTGGTGGGCACCACCCTCTTCTCTTTATTCATTGAGAGGCGAGTCATCTACGTGTACTCGGTTTCCGCTCATTTTGCCTCCATGTATATGTTAAAGCTAAAATCAACGTCCTACCTTTTTGACCAAACACAAAAATTCATCTAACTTACTTAATTTATTTTTCAAAATTATATTCAGCACACATGACATTTAATCATTTGAGCGACCACTTGTTTCTTATTTTTATTTTATTTCCACGGTTATAAATCACCCTTTTCCTCTCAATATGTTTGGCAAGCCTCCTTTTAATTTAAAAAATTATATGTATCATAAGGCTCCGTTCACAAAAAATAACTTTTCAGGAAAATGGTTTTCGGATTTTTCGGGCGTTCGTTTCATGAAAAATAAAATAGTCAAGGAAAATATTTTTCCAAAAATACTATATTTTGCGCAAAATGAACGGAGCCTAAAGTTTTCATACTATCCTATATTTGAAAAATAAAAAACTCAAGGAAAACTTACGCTGTCATCTCAAGAGTGGCTGCACTCGCGTGATGCCGGTGCGATAACTGATTTTTTGCTTTTGTACAGCACTTGACAATTAATGTAAGAATAAACAAAGAAAAGAATTTTGTTTTTAACCCTCCCGTCAAATTTTGAAATATCATTCTACTCGTAGATAATCGGGAAAATCATATACAAATCTAGCAAAATGCGACATGCATTGTCCGTCTGTTTTAAACTGACAGGCTTAACAGAATGATTCGAGTACATCGAAATTGCAAATTTTATTACTTAAACGTAGGAAGAGAAAGTTTTCAGGATTAAATTATATTATCAGAACAAGTTTATAAGACTCGTCTCGCAATTCTCTTTCGAGATCATCATCGGAGCGGTACTTGATCCGGGTGGATCGGGCTTAGATCGTTTCGCACCCCGCCTCGCTTGTCACTTTATATTTTCGTGACCCGAAAGATGGGGAACCTATTTGTCTTTTAGCTGTGGGGGTCGGTCCGATTTGAATGTGGGAGCGACCCGATTGGCCCCTTTAATCCCTGCTGTTTTGTCTTTTTTAGGGTTCTTGGGGGTTGGGGCGGTTGGTGCTTTTCCATGCTAATTAAGTTTAACTTCGGTTATGACTCCCGGGATTTTACTGGTTTTCAAAGCTTCTCTTGATTAGCGTGCCGGGGAGACAGTTAATCCTAGATAAGTGTTTGTTAATCTTTCAGAAGATTAAGTGACTGATTGGTATCTGTACATCTCCTCTAATGTAGGTCTCCAGATAACAAACGGCTTTTGAAATAATCTGCGGTCCAGACTTCCGTAAAACCTGGATCACCTGGCGCACGACGACCCGAGCGCCCCGATTAGAATTTATCACGTTTTTTCGATGATGGGTTAATCTAGTAATCTCTTTAGTGCAAAAAAGAGAGTGTGAAAGTACTTAAATATTAATCTATGTATTCATTTAAAATTGACAGTGGTCCTATAAAATATGAAGCATGAATTTTACCATATACCCTTATTTTGTCACTCCAAATATTTTTACGCTTGGTACTAGACAAAGAGATTAGACTAAACGTGATAGGAAGTGTGAAAATACTTAAATATTAATCCAAACATTCACCGGATAGTTGATAATGAATTTATAAAAAACTTCACATGTCGGTGTCGACATGTGCGATTTTTTATGACGAGAAATCCTAATGCTTATGATCATCCGGACGGTGAGGCAAAATGATTCTCGGGATGTTTTGGAAGTTTATGTCGCTGGTTTGCAATGGTCGCCGAGAACTGTCACTAGCAGTCTGCCAGATTTTAATAACCTAAATTCCTGTAAATCAAATTCTTTATTCATTTTTCCCACTATAACTTATTGCTGGGTATTAAAAAGGATTGACCCACAAAAGAAAGCCGAAAAAGGAGAAAAGTGGTCCTAAAAAAAAAAACCCTAATCGGAGGTGATTTCCTTGGTCTCCTCACATGCGGACTCATTCCGGACAAGACAAGAACTGACAAGAGAAAAAAGAAAGAAGAGAAAACCCAATAACCAAGATTTGCTCGAAATCATGTCACATGGACCTCCTCACATCAAATTTCAAATCAAAGCCTCCCCCTTAAACAAACAGCACGAAATATCTAATCGTCATGGTTAACCCTAACCCTTCTCTCTAAACACTTTGATAGCCCTAGAAAACTACTTAAGAATACTGGGAATGAACAATTTGAATTCAAATCCTATCTCTCGACAGTCGAGCAGAGACCCAACATCAGATCGGATCTGAGGATCGACAAGAGAGCTCGAGCAGGTTAAAGGGAAGAAAAAAGAAGAAGAAAAGAGAGCCATCCAATGAGGGGAGGGATTCATGAGTCACTGTTCTTGAATTCAAGCGCCCGATATCCTTGGTTTCCATTCAATTCTGAACATAAACATGAATGCCCCCATTCATTTAGTTTCAAGTAGGTAGGGGAACTTACTTTTTGGTGGCAGAGAATTTATGGAGGAGCCAATTGATGTATACCTATACATAATATATAACTTTTTACTTACTTCTTTATAGGATATTTTCTGCGGAAGTTTACTCCACCAGATATTTTGTGGTGATTCAATGAAATCATTGAATTCTAGGCGTGGGTGTCAGCTCAGGCAAGTGCTGCACCAGCTTTGACCTTTTCATGAATTGATTCGAGTAGGTCCATGATTCCAGAGCATGGTGGAGTGGAGTCCACTAATATGTAGAATAGCATAGCATAGCATAGCATAGTATAGTATAGTATAGTATAGTATAGTATAGTATCACGTTTTGTCCATGATTGCTGTGTCCATATTTTCTTGGTCTTGGTCAATGGTTCACTCGCGAATTAATTCGTTGAATAATGTCTTCTTCTTCCGTTTTTTTAAAGCTATCATTTTTTCATATGTGAGAAGATATTTTATTATTTTCATTTGATCTAACCCGAGAATTTATGCCGAATTAATTCAAACTTAAAATCTTACGTTTTTAACACGTGAAAATTTTCATCATTTCACTCATCCCAACTTACCCTCTTTGTTTGGTACTTTCTTTTTAGTTTGTAGTGTGAGGTACTGATTAGACTCCTTAACAGCGTCACGGGATCTTATCTCATGTAATGTGTATAACCCCACGAGATTGGTTTGATGGGTGGAGAGCAACTTTGCATGTGTGAATTAGGGTTGTGTTTATTCGTTCGGATTTTTAAACGGGATAGGACTGGATATGATATGATAAGAAATCCATGGTTTTCTTCATATCCCATTTAATGTTTGGTAAATTTCGGATTTAAAGTTGAATATCCCCATATCCTATCCAATCTACTATTTGGTGAACTATGAATTTAAAGTCGGATATTCTTGTATCTTATTAAATTTGTTGTTTGGTGAACTATGGATTTAAATTCAAATATTTTAAAACAATAATATAAGGCAAGTACAAATTTACATGTTTAATATTCAAAAAATCATCCAAAAAATATCTTTTCTTTTTCAAATTAACAAATTCTCATTGAGTTTCATGATTATGCATTATTTTTTTTCCGTTCCTTTAAAATAATTTTTTGGCTATCCCTTTCAACATTAAACGTTTTTAGAATAATCTTAATTTCAATATATTTACTTTGAAACATGAATTCTTTTTCTCTCTTACAAGTTTTTCATTAATTTCCATTTTATTATAGGTCCAATACCAAATCAAACAACTGTCCAATCAGAACAAAGTATAAAGTCCAAAGCTCATTCGCTTTTTTTTTTCTCCATCTATTACGATGATGTAATGACAATTAATTACATTAATAAATTATCTATGAACAATTCACACATATAAAGTACATTACAGTTCATTGCTTTCGTAAAATTTTGATGTGAATTGGAAAGTTACTGAGGAGAAGGTTTCCACGTCGATACTTTCGATAAGAGCTTATTTAATTGAGTTTAAAATTTATAAGGGTTTTCTCTTTTTTTATGTTAAACTAAAAATGTTTTTTTAAAATAAAAATTTAAAATTGGTTCAGTAATTATAAAATTAATATATATGAAATAAATTGTGGTCAAACAACCAGACATTTTTTTAACAAAAATGAAATTTTGATTTTTTAATTTTTTGATTTTCGGTATTATTATTTTTATTATTTAGTATTTTTTAATTAAAAAAAAAGAAAATTCGGATTGGGTTGGAGAAACCTGATCCAACTCTATAACTTGAATCCAATAGAGGAGTTTGAATAGTCTATGGGTGAATGATGGAGAAAGAAAAAAAAACGTGGGGTTTTATATTTTAGATAAAAGAAAATCTTAGCCTACCTTATCTCATCCTCCCCTTGTGATTTTTTATGCAGTCTATATCCTCCTCATATCTGACCTTATCATGTCCTAGACAGCTACCAAACACGAGATATGATAAAACATATCATATCCTGCTTTTAATTCAGTCCACCAAACATAGCCTAAATGTATTGAAAAAGTTTTAAGCGGAAAGTTCCAATCTTTCTATTTTCTTTATACATAAAAAAAAACTTGCGCTTCCAAATGTAAACGATTCCAATTATAGAACAACCGATGGATTTTAGCTTGTATCTTATGTAGTCTTGGAAGTTAATAGGGTATTTTGCAATTTGGAGTTTATTTGGCTTGATGGGCCTCAATGAGAGTAAGGCCCACCCGTACTATCCCCTACTGTGAACTCTAAGCCATTATTTTAAGGCATGAATGATAACTATTATAATCTAAGAATAGATCTTTGACAAGAAATACATATTTTATTCATATTTCCTATATGAATTTCTAAACCCAAAAAAAAAGGTATTTGATGATGATACACAATTTATATTTTCGAAACAAAAATTTGTTTGATAACTACACAATTTTTCTACCTTTCTGTGTTGCAAGTGAGCAATAGGCGACTGGGGATGGGGGGTCAATAGTGATCAACGGCCAATGGCAGTGAAATGTGGTGGCGGGTGGGAGGTGGCAACAGTAGCTTGGAGCTGAAAACAAGGGCATGTGGCGGCTGGTGATGGCTATTGAGGGTGGTGGTGGCTGGGGGTAGGGGGAGATGTTGGTGGTGGTGGTGGTTGGCGGCTGATGGTGAGGGGTGGCGATTGGTGATGAGCGATGGCTTGCGAGGGATGTTGGAGGCACATCGGCAGTCGGCAACGGCAAGTGGTGGGGCCTAGGGTTGGAGGAGAGTTCAAGAGAGTGAAAAAAGAAAATCACGAGGGAGAATTATTTCTATTTCTATTTTAGAAATACATAAGTAAAAAAAAATATTTCCCATTTTTATTCTAAACTTATATATGGATTAAAAATTTATTCCAAAAGATAGAAAAAAACAAATTCGTTGCCAAATAGATTTTTATTTCGAAATTATTTTAGGAACATAAAAATAGTTTTGTAACAAAAGAGAACGGTCGTGATTTGCACCCTTTTAATTTCCTTATCCATATTCCAAGTATCGTGATCACACATTGATGACACAATAGGCTCTAAACAATAAGTAAATCTTTCATTCTTATGGCAAAGAGTGATCTTCCTCCATTCTCCACTAATAAAATGCTACCCCCTAAGCATCCTTTCCCCGCTCGCCCTCCAATTTCCCGACTTGCCGATTCTATTGTCTACTTAATTCCTAAGTCGAATATTTACTCTACATGTATTTTTTGCTGTTGGAATCCGAATTTTTTAAAAAACTTTGAAAAATCATGCCAATTCCGGGGGATATATAGCATTCATTCAAGTGCAAATAACCCTTATTTTTTTCCCAAAATTAAAATACAACATTTTTAAAATTATATATAATTTGGCGATCAAAATGAAATCACGACTATGGCAGAGAGAGAGGGGGGATCCAGACCCCTTGATCTGTCTCCCCAGCAGATCAGGGAATCTATGAGAGAGGGGAGGTAGCCCCTACTTTAATAGGGGCCCACCCTTTTTTGCTTTTTTTTTTTTTTTGTGAAAAACGCTAATCGTTTGATCAAATCGGACGGCTGTGAGATGTAAATAATTCTGCTTTGAATTCCCACCGAAGCAGGCGATCAAATCCGAGAGAAAGAGGCTAAATGAGCATGATAGACAACGGGTCGCATCAAATACCGTGATGGCCCCATCACTTTATACATCGTCGTCATCATCATCGATTCATCTCGTCGTGTCCGTCCCAAGCCACTCTCGTCATGGAAAGGGCCAAAACAGTCCCAGCTCATGATTCGCGTGATGGTCCAAACAATATTAAAAAAAAAAAAATCCACGTCCCACAGTTAATGCGTCCACGTGGCACCGACGTGTCGGGATCCGACCGCATGCCCAAAGGCGAAGGATTGGAAGAGGACAAGCTAAGCTGCTTTCGGGGTGGTTGGCTGCCGGTGTCCCCCCGCTCCTCCTCCTCTTCTTTTGTCACCAAGCGAAAGTTTCGTGGAATCAAACTACAAAGCTCGAGAGTGGCCGCAATTCAAGCAAACTTTTCGTGTCGTGGACCGAGTGCATCAGAATCGTTGGTTATGTATGATCATCGCATATTCATCGGATAGATCGATGGCTACTACCACTTTGGATCCGTGGACTAGAGTCCATAGAACAGATTCCCGAAAGTTACCGAAGAAAAAAAAAGTTCAGCATCATAATCTTATGAAAATGGAGCCTTTTACTATGCAGTGCTATGTACGTTAGGAGTAATCGATTTTAAAGTAAATGGGTTCTAAACTTAGAATTAGGAACCTATTCTATCGAGATCGATTGTCGAACTTTTGAAAGCGGGAATCAATTCTGTTGATTCTAGAATCGGCTTGAAACCAAACCGTTCGGTTCCTAAGTCAACTTAAGAATGATTAAAGCTTTTTTTTTTTATTGTTTCATATATACAACATGCATGTGTTGATATATGAATACAATTCTTTTTGCTTGAGAATTATTTGTCAAACCCATTCCATTTCAACACATATTTTCTATTTTAGAAAAAGAGAGAGAATATAGCTAGTGTTAGGGATAACCTAGTTTAAAATTACTATGGTTCGAAGTACCCTGGAAGAACTAGCTAGTTCAAGGTGTAGAACCAAGAATTGAACCAGTCAAGGTCGGTTCTTATTTTTGGGAATGGGAATTGGATAAGTTTCCTTGAGAACCGACTAGTTCGGGCCAAGTTGAATTGGGTACTAGCATGATTAGATAAATATTTAGCCCCAAATTGGAAAAAGTTTTAGTTACATAATGAAAATAATGAACGACGTGAACAAAAAAGGATTATATTTAACTTGATTTTTCGAATGATGCACTCGTAACGAGGATTATTACCTTAAACCACTTAGAAAACAGAATTGCTCATAAGACGAAGCGATAGGAACGAACTTCATTGTGGTTGTGCCCCAGAGAATTGGGGGCTTTGATATATTTTCTCTCTCTCTCTTATATAGATGATGGTCGCGTTGACCAATTTCTGCATATTCTCGAGACTTGTAATGCATGTAATGTATCATTAATGCCCATGCTCTGATAAAATGGTTTTCTGCCTTTCCAGTAAATCGAAACTTCTTAAACGAATTCTTTTTCAGTCCTCACGCATTTCGTGTCACGACTTTTTCCTATGGGCACTCACCTTGCCATAACAGATATGGAAATGCTAGATTTTCAAAGTTTAAATGAAACATATAACAAAAGAAATAATACGTGAAAATTGACATATATCTCAATTACATTATTAAATAGCTGCCGTTAGGTCAAAGTTTAGGGAGTTTTATATGCTAATAGAAAAGGATGAGAAGGGTCGATCGGTGTAAGCACCCACATGGGATGTTACCGGGGAGAGCTCAATGACCCTAATGGACCGCTGCGCACTATACTTATAGATTGACCTTTGAAAGTGCCAAATGGACATGACCCATCATAAAAGTGGATTGATCGCGAAGAGTTGAATCCTCAAACTTGCAAAATTCGAACTCTTGACCACTCGAATGGAAGCACTTACCAACTTCAGCTGCCACCTTCAGAGGTTGTAAGCTTATGTGTCGTCTGACCATGTATGCAATAGCATTGGTATATGATGGGTCAGGCGAAATTGGAATTGCGCAAAAGCACAAATTTTCTTAAACATTGACTTAAAGCAAGAGGAAAAGAATTCTAAACTTAGTAAATAGCTATGTTGATTAAGAACTTATCATTTGTTGAAGTTTTAAGTGGGGATCATGGTATTAGGGTATTGTATTAATTTCATTCGAGATATAAGGGTCTAGCCTTTTGGTGCCGTTCGAGCACAAGGGGTCCGTGATGGAGTGAGTCCTTGGTTACCAAAATTTTGTTTTTGAACTTTCTCGACACTGTCCATGGCCATGAGGCCGAAGCATCTATGCTTTCTGGGAGCATTTTCTCCAAGTGGTTCGATGCACATGTCATTCTTTCTTTTCTTAGCAATGGTCTAGCCGGCTTGATTTGGGATGATGGACGAATATAATGGGAGTGAAAACTACCTCTCAAAAAAAGTCTCCCTTGTCTTTGAAAATCCCAAATCGATGTCTCGTCGACTTAATTATCTATCTCCCAAACTATGGTAAGGCTCCTAGCACATTTCCCTCAAGTTTACTTCCCTTTCTTGGAAAATTTCAAATCAGTACTGTTGAGTTAAATTTATCCTCCACGCGACATCTCAAACTATCGGATTTGGATCGGGGGTCCTGATTTGAGAATTTTTGTGAGGTGAAAATGAAATTGGAGCAAGCGTGTCATGTCATACCGATTTGGAATTTTTCTCGAGATTGAAATTAGCTTGGGACGATTATGTTGTGGAGTAAAAGTATGAGAGTTTTAACAGTATTAACCTCTTGTACAATTTTTTTTTTCATGTTTACCCCCCTAAACTTTCGTTCCTCCCATCTTAGCCCCCTTCCCCAGCACAACAAGCTCTCGAATTCAAGCTGGGTAAAAGGGAAAGTGAAGGACAGGACAGGACTTCTCCTTTTATCTCTACTCCAATTCAAGAACCGATCAGTGGGGCCAATCTCTCCTGGATCGACCAGAGAATCAATGTACCAAGATGTCCGGTTTAGATATTTTTGCGCATCGTCCTTTGGTGTTTGCATGATGCAATCGACTTTGGACATTTTCATGTACACAACGAAAGTGTGAATCCCTGTTCCTACAAAAATTAATAATTAGGATGGAAACATTATAATGTATAGATGATATTTAAATGGGACATCACTTCCTTTTGTCCATTGGCGACATAATGTACTAGATACCCTGAACTCGAGATATATTCTCTTTGTTTCAAGCATGAAATATAACATTTATACTTAAAAGAATCCGGAAGAAATTGTCGAATGGAATAATATCACTGCCTAACATAGCAATGTTCCTCTTGCATTTGATTTTCTTCTTCCTCGTGCTTTTCTTTTAAAACTATCTTGAAACAATAGTTGTTCCATGTCTGGTTTATGTGGAATTCGTCAATGGCCCTCCTTTCAGTAGGGAGTGCCGATTGTAACGAAAAACACTTATTTTGATCACGAGGAGTGTGAACAAAGGCTACAAATCGCACTAACGCATCGAGATCCCTTGTTTATCGATCGATGCCGAGCAACGATCGATGGTCGACGGTGAATGCTAATGAGAAAGGATTCATAATTTGGACGGGACATAGGTCATGATGAGTTGAAAATTATGCATGATGAGGGTGGTTGGATCCCCAGCCTTAAAAAGAAGAAAATTTTGTACTCTCCTCTATCCTCCATCCTCTCTTCGTGGTGGCAACAGCTGCCCTCCAACCAAAACACTAAACTCCTCTTTTCAACTCCCTTGTCAAAAGGGGAAAACGAAAAAAAAACAAAAGCGAGTGGGGAGGGGCTTTGGCCTTCACCTGTTTGACGATGGGCTGTAAAAGTGAACAAGAGAAACGAATCAATCATCCTCATCCTCTTGTGGGTGCCCCTTAGCTGTTCATCGCTGGGCTTCCCTCCCTCCTAAAAACTAGGGGTATGCATGGTTCGGGTTTGGCCGGTCCCGTGCTCAACCCGAGAACCAATCCATACAGTGTCGGTCCTTAATTTTTGGGACCGTGGACTGATCCGTCAAGCTTGGAACCGAGGATCGGACAGACCCTATCAGTCCGGTTTGGTCCCAGGGTCAACCCGGGACCGCAAAATTTTCCGCACAAGCATCATAAAATGCCCGATATCAATTAAATGCAAAAGCTTTAGACTTGTTGATTTATGCAAGGAAAAAAAATCACAATACTCCCCATAAAGCTCTTGGGTTCCTCAAACACGTAGCACATGTTGCAGGAGACGTGGTTTAAAATTAAAGGTTGCTTTTGCTCTCTTTAATTAGTACGATGGATTTCGACCTAAAGAGTAAATACAATATCATAAAAATCAAATTCAAGAACGAATTGACAGAGGAGTTAGGGATTTAATCTCTCATATTTTTGACATTGTCTAAGTATAATGAGGTGTGAACTATTGCAATCTATCAAAAAAAGCTTGTAAAAAAACTCACGTGTACTGCTCATTGGACAAAAAAAAGTTTGATCTTAATAGAGAGAGGACAAGACACAGCATCTTGGCTACCTTTTAAAGAGGAGCAAAATCGTGACGGGCGAGCAGGTGAGCGGTGGCCATCAGTCAAGCGGGCGAGCGGTGGTCGTCGGTCAAGCGGGCGAGCGATGGCCGTTGGGTCGAAGTCGAGGCGAGCGGTCAAGCAATGGCTGTTTGTCAAGGCGAGTGGTGGCTATCGACAAAGGCCTGTGGATTATTGGATTTGGGTTTTGGAAATAATGAATTATGGGAGGTGGAAATGAAATGAGCTTATAAAAATAATTAATATTAAATATATATAATGTCGGGTTGGTCCGAGTTGGACCAACTTGACCTCCTAGGACCGATGACCAACCCGTACAATACCGGGTTAGGGATTTTAGGACCGAGGATCGACTCGTTCGACTCAAAAACCCGACCAGGGCTGGTCTAGGGCCTGCACCGGCCCAGATCGACCCTAGACCGTTGCTCACCCCTACTAAAAATTGACTTTTTTAGAGGGAGCAATCGGGTCACCTCTTGCTCTTCCCTTTCTCTCTCTCTCTCTCTCTCTCTCAAAAAGTGTCTCTCCAACCACCGGCATCAACCTTCCTGATTGAAGTCGAAGCCGTGCTTGAAGTTGCCCTTGCTGCTCCTCACCTTTTCAATCATGGCGCACAGCTTCATCTATCCCTAGGCTTTTTATTTAGAACAGTAGCGGCCGAGATGGAGTTCGATCGGAGTCCACTGGCCTGGCTTGGATAAATTGTTGCGTCGCTCGGCTCTGCTCGACGATTGAAAATTCGATCTCGGTCTCGATTCGAGCTCGATTTCGACTAATAGAAATTCGTCTTTGGACTTGAAGAGGATGAATCGAGTTCGAATGGTCCAATTCGGGCTTGAGCCGTTTGGAGGTGCGGTTTGGCTTGTTTGTATGCTAAATGGATGGGAACATTCGCATGATTATCACGCCTATTATAATGATCATTAGGGATTCTTTTTATTTTCTTTTTCTGGGTGGGGCATGACTTTTGCTCTCTCTTTTGACTTTGGTGTTAGAGTTGAGAATGGCAATGGACAAGGATCACTATGGTGAATCAATCATTCATCATGCTTTACATAACTAACGCCCATATTAGGGTTTTGGACTCATACGTAATATCCTTAATAGTATTTACACCTAGCCTTCATTTTCATGCGCGAATATTATCATATAAAGTTAGAATTAAAGAACATGCTCAGTTTTTTAATCGATAAACGCAGAAAGGTTACACAAAAGAAATTTCAAAATTAATGATATGTGAAGAAGGGAAGGAGCAAAGACTGCCATTTTCCTGAAGTCACGATCCATGACTATTATGTACAGTTATCTGTTAGCAACATTTCATCCATGAATATCACGTTTGCTCTTTTATAGAGCCGCTTTTGTCGACCAAATAAATTGTAGGGATGAATTTGGAGAATAAAAGCAAGAAATCTAATTTAAAAGTTACCTTAATACCGGCCAGTACTCATTCCTTAATTCTTATGGCGCGTGCCTGATTTGATATGAATTTAGCAAGTATGGGTAAAAATTTCTAATATGAGAATGTATCTTCCCAAGCGTAGGGTATTTGTTGGATGATCATCTGAAGAGAACATCGAATTTTGACCACCATCAATTATATCTAATTCTCTTTCCTTTCTTTAAGTCGGCATAAGAGCGTTTTAATTCTTTGAAAAAAGGATACACCATTTTTTTTTTGGGTCGAAAGATACCCCATTTGACAATTGGCTTTATATATAATATTAAAAAGGGTAAATACCATCAAAAACCCTAAATTATACTTTTTGTAACACATTTACCATAAACTTTTTTTTTGTGATACAAAAAATCCCGAACTTATGTCTGCGTACTATAAATTTTTTTTGTGTCATGAAAAATTTCAAACGTACTTTATTGTGACAAATTTACCATAATTTTTTTGTGATATAAAAAAATCATCAACTTGTATCGTTGCAACACATTTATCATAGATTTTTTTCTTCTTATTTTCTTTATTGGCCGATGATGGCCACTGGCGATGGCTTTACAACCCTCGCCCAGTGGTTGGGGGGCTCTGGCAGTCCTTGCCAACCACAACTCGCCCGAAAAAAGTGAATTTAAAAAATAAAGAAAAGAAGAGAAAAAATATGGGGTAAATGTGTTATGGAGATAAAAGTTCAGGGTTTTTGATGTCATATGAAAAAGTTTAGGGTAAATGTATGATAGTAAGATAAGTTTGGGGTTTTTGATGTCGCAAATTTTTTTAGGGTAAATGTGTCACATATGATATAGTTTGGGATTTTTGGTGGTAATTTTCCTATTAAAAATTCTTTTTAAACATTCAGAAAAAAAATCCTACATTGCAATTTAGTGGGGATGCCTATATTGCAATTTCGTCAATGATCTATGAACAAATTGACAAAATTGGAAAGTTTATGAATAAATTGATATTCATAAAATTAGTTAGGATTGATTGAGTAATTAATTTTCCTCAGCATATCTATAATTGAAAGAGACCCTATCATGATTCATTGGCCTCCAAAAGCTTTAGCTAATTAGGTAGTAGTCCCTAGAAGCAACTATTGAAGAAAAAAATTAACGAAAATGTCATAAATCTATTGTGTTTGTACTAATTTAATCATAAATATTTTAATTAGAATAATTTAGCGCTAAAACCTTTTCTCATTGGTACCAATTCAATCTAACTAGCCAGTTTAATCTAGAAATTTGATGATATGGACGCTAGTAGTCTTACAAAGCATGATAGGTGTTAACATGGATAAATTTTATACATTTTTAATTATTTTGTTTTCTTTGCTTTCTTTTTTTGTTTTACACTTTTGGATGCTTGAGGTCATTGACAAACACTGGCTATAGATGAGAGCATTAGGCCCTCCCCAAACCTAGGCAAGGGTCGAGATGCCCTTGCCTAGTTTGGGCGAAGGAGTTATGGCCCTCATTGGCTGATAGGTGAAGGGTTCAGTCCTTCCCTGGATCTAGGTGAGGGATCTAGGAGAAGACTAAACAACCTCACTTGCGGTTGACAAGGGCATGGCGGCCCTCGCTTGCTAAAAGTGGAAAGAGAGAGAAAGAAAACAAAAACAAAATAAAAAAATAAAAAAACAAGAAAAACATTGAAAATTAAATAAATTATTTACCTTAGCAATAATTGTGCCACATGGGATCACCGACATCAATTTGTCATTTTCAGCCTAAATTAACTAAATGGACTGCATTGCTGTCAATTGCAAAAATTTATGATTAAATTTGTATAATTGAAAGATTTAGGATTGCATAAGTACCAAAGCAATGGGTTTAGGATTTGTTTAGCACTTTTCTCATTCTTTTGCCATCCCATACACAATCACTTGTCTTAGAAATAACAGGAGAATAGTGTCAAATGTAACTATAGAGTATTTGTATAGGAGAAAATTTCATGACAAAGAAAAATGTCTTTTTGGAAATCATTCCAGAAAACTGTTTTCCCTTTTTCGGGTTAGGGGTTTCAGTTTTCTAATTTTAAACATACACGTTTTCCTGGAACTCAGCTTCGTTGTTAGCTTAGGAAGTCTCTTGTTTTAAAGACGGGGCCTAATTGTCGATATCAGATTTCTCACACACTCCCAATCAGAAGGGCAGCACGTATTGCAAAAATTAGAAAGCAAGTGACGAAGATCTATATGAAAGCTTGACCTTCTTGTTCGATTTTGGACAAGGTTATTACTACTTTGGCCGATTAAAGTTGGTCTATGGCGATGTTACACTCTTCCTTGCAAGCATATGACGCAGCGCAATTTAACTATGTTTCGCCGGAATTTGACTCCACGACAAAATACCTAGGCCGATGCAATTGGTCGAGGGTAACCTTGAGTTTCTCGAATGTTCAATTACCGACCATGGCCGTTTCGCTCCTGTGAACTCCGCCAATCTTCTTCTAATCCTCTTCCGTTTTCCTTTTTCTCTTGTCGCGCAGAGCAAATGTTCGGCCAGACTATGGTCAACGGCTTCCAATTCTCAATCTTGAAGATTGAAATAGTTCTAATTAAATATGTTTAACAAGTTCTTCGAGAGAAATTCGTTAGTGAGAGATCTCTTCCTTCTTTTCTTTTTTAGACATATATTATCCACATTTTACTAATAATATTTATTCTCCCTGTTTTTCGGTTTCATTTTATTCTTGTATATTCTAAATAAGGAAGGACAAAGAGAGTTGGTCAAGGTTGACCGTTGACCAGTCAAGAGCGTCGGCACAGAAGCAATGGGCTTTTGGAAGGATGGGAAATGGCTCAAATCGACCTTATTGACGTGATCATATGGAAGTATTGAAATCCTTGTCCCAAGATTTTTGTTCAGAAATACAAGATCCGACCTAGTTCCCTGTTCGGGAAATTAACATATTTTTTGGTCGAGAGTGAATGTTCTGCTTTATATTTCAAGATCTCAAGATGATACAAATTTACATTGTTTAGAAGAATTATCATATGATTTCTGCTTAATTTGGCAAATAAACATTCTTGCAAAGCAGGGATCTTCCTTCGTCGTGTTATACGATCGAGTTGTCCCTCAGAGAAGCAGACCGAAAATCCTTTGACTTTGTCCTGCCATGAATTGTGCCATGAATGCCACAGCTGTAAACCCTGCCTCAGTTCCAGGACTATGGCGACGAAGGCCATATGTGGTTCTCCTTGCTGTCTATGGGAGGACTGCAGATAGTGCCTTGGCGACACCATTAAGGGAACTTTCTGGGCACACTAAGCGAAGGAATAGGTTTTGACTCATCATCTCCATGCCGGTCCCGATCAGTTGGGCATATACGTCGGGCTCCATTGTGTTACACATACTGCGAAGTTGGAAATGAAAACTCACGTGACTAAAGCTATTAATTCAAGTACAAGTCGAGAGCTGACCTCAGCAAGGGAGAATGATGATATAGTTGTGGAGAGCTGAGTTGATAATGATGATACAGTTGTGGAGAGCTGAGTTGATATTCTGTTATTGTAACAACTACCTTTTAGTTAGATAGTTCGTTAGACTCTGTTTATATAACAGAGCATTATGTAAAACTGAGGAGTTGAGCTCTCAGAAGATATACTCCAATTCTCTCATTTCCTATTCAATATACACAGAGGTTATTCATTCATCTCTTTCATCGTCTTCTACATCATCTTCATCTTCGTAGTCTTCAATCTTCATCTTCAACCTCTATCATCTTCATCTAGTTCTCTGCTTTCTATATGGTACCAGAGTCCCTCTGAGAGCTTCATTCAACCAAATAGTTCTTCGCTTAAGCAAAAATGGCCATAAGATCACCAATTTCCTTTTCCCATTCATGTTAATATCGCCAACTTCGTTACAAGCTTGTGGAAGACAATTTTCTGCTTTGGCAAGCACAACTTCAACGTTTTCTGCGGAGTCAAGATCTCTATGGTTTCATTAGTGGTGAGATTCCACCACCTAACAAAGTTTTGCACGTAGTGATTGAAGGAAGAGAGTCGGAGCAAGTCAATCCCGACTATACTGATTGGGTAAGAACCGATCAACTCATCTCATCTTGGATTAGTGGTGTAGTTTTGGAGAGTATATTGAGTTTGATTATTGGTTTGGATATGTCGTATGAAGTGTGGCAAGTTTTGCTCAATAGATTTACACAAAAATCTATTGCAAGAGAGTTTGAGTTGCGTGGGAAGCTTCAAGCATGTCAAAAACGAGATCGATCTTTATTGGTTTATCTCAGGGAATATAAACTGATTTGTGATCAGTTACATGCTATTGGCAAGCCTATTGATGACATAACTAAACTGTTTGGTGTTTTGGAGGGTCTTGGACCTGAGTATGAACAGTTTAAAACAACGATATATTGTTTGAAACCTCAGCCTGAATATGATGAAGTAGTTTCTCAACTTGAACGTTTTGAAGCACGGTTGCAGAGATATTCATCTAGTCATATTAACTCAAATATGGCGTTTTATGGACAACGAAGTTGTGGATCTCAGCAAAGCAGTGATGTAAATGAGAGTTTAATGTGGCAAAACTTAGCTTTTGCAAGTCCACGAGTGTCAAGTCGTGGAAATAGAGGCTTTGGTAGAGGACGATCCTTTAATCATCGAGGACGTTCTTTTGCCTATTCTGGCAGAAATATGAATTACTGGCCAAATAGCTCTGTGTTTGAGCATGAAGCAGGTCGTGTCAATCACTTTAATAATTTTCCTGGACATAGTTCTGGTTCAGGATTTAGGCCACATGCAGGATCTTCTCAACAAACTCAGAATACTAAGATTTTTCCAAATGTTGTCTCCTTTAAGAATGATCATGATGGACGACAACAAGATAAGGGGCATCTTGAATGCCAAATCTGTAAACGTTTTGGTCACACAACACTTCAGTGCTGGTATCGTTTTGATAACTCCTATCAATCTGAGGAGATTCCCACAGCCTTAGCTGCTTTGCATATTGAAGACTCTAGAGCTAATGAGTGGTATCCAGATACCGGGGCAACAACTCACATATCTGGCACTATAGGTATGCTTTCCACTGTCGCTCCATATCTTGGTACTGACTCTGTGATGGTTGGAAATGGGACTTGTTTGCCTATTATGCATACTGGTGATGCAGTCTTACATACCTCTTTTGATACTTTGCCTTTGAGAGATGTGTTAGTTGTTCTAGAGATTAAGAAAAACCAGTTATCTGTATCAAAACTGACTGTTGATTACCCCTGCTCTTTTCTATTTGATAATATTAGGGTTTATGTTAAGGACAATTGCTCTAGTCAAACAGTGATGCTCGGGAGGAAACATAGAGGCCTCTATCGTGTTGATCATCAGGCTACCTTAGCCTACTTCACACAAAGACAGAAACTTGTTGATGAAGACACTTGGCATCAACGTTTAGCACATTCCAACTTGATTGTTTTGAAGTACTTGCAATCACAAAAGTTGATTCATTACAATACTAGAAGTCAGCATATATGTCGCAGTTGTTAAATAGCTAAAAGCATTGCTCTTCCTTTTCGTCTCTCTGATTCTATAGCCTCTGCTATACTTGAACGTGTGCATTGTGATGTTTGGGGTCCATCTCTAATAAACTCTTGTCAACAATTTCGGTACTATGTTGTCTTTGTTGACTCTTATTCACGGTTTAGTTGGCTATATCCCATGCGATTGAAGTCAGAAGTTTTTGATATTTTCGTCAAGTTCAAGACTCAAGTTGAAAAACAATTTAGTTCAGCTATTAAATACTTCCAGAGTGATGGTGGGGGAGAGTTTCTTAGTAACAAATTCCAATCCTTTCTTCAAACTCATGGTATTGTTCAGTATGTCTCCTGTCCCTATACACCTGAACAAAATGGAATTTCTGAGAGAAAGCATTGTCGTGTGGTTGAACTTGGATTGGCTATGATGTACCATGCTAGAACTCCACTTAAGTACTGGGTGGATGCTTTTGTCACAACCAATTACATCATCAATCTCTTACCTACACAGAGGTTGAACATGCAGTCTCCTTATAGCAAGTTATATGGGAAACAACCGACTTATGACCATCTCAGAACTTTTGGTTGTGCTTGCTTTCCTTGCCTGAGGCCTTATACATAGCATAAGTTTGATCCCAGATCTCTTACCTGTGTTTTTCTTGGCTATAGTGATAGGCACAAGGGTTATAGGTGTCTTGTTCCTACCACTGGTCGTGTTTACATTAGTAGACATGTGGTATTTGATGAGAAGATATTTCCCTTTACCAAGACTATGTTGGCTGAGTATGATCAGTTTACTAGCTTGTACCAAATGTGGGTGAAAGAGGTTCAACTTCTTGAACCTATTGAGACAACATCACCATCCTCTTCAACGACTGTTGTTCCAAAATCAGCTGTCCCTACTTCCTTTAATCCTGAGGTCATGCTGCCACAATGTCCAAGTGTTTTGCCTTCTTCAGTTGGTGCTCCTGTGATTTCTACATCACCACCATTAGTAGAGTCACCGGTTGATGTTGGTCCTGCGCAGCTTTCTACCACAACTGTCCCACAAGGTACATTGTCTGGCCATTCTATGCAAACTAGATCAAAACGAGGTATTGTTAAGCCTAATCCAAGATATGCTTGTCTTGTGGAGAATATCATTCCCTCTGAACCTCGGTCAGTCAAGGCAGCCTTGGTTGACAAAGGCTAGTTTTTGGCCATGAAGGAAGAAATGGACGCATTGTATGCTAACCATACTTGGATATTGGTGCCTCGTACTTCTACTATGAATGTTGTAGGTTGTAAGTGGGTATTTAAAACAAAACTTACATCTACTGGCACTCTTGAACGCCTGAAGGCTAGGTTGGTTGCCAAAGGTTTTCATCAAGAAGAAGGTGTGGATTTTACCGAGACGTTTAGTCTAGTCATCAAGCATGAAACTATTCGAATTGTTTTGTCTATGGCCTTGAACAAGCAGTGGTCCATTCGACAGCTTGATGTTAAGAATGCTTTTCTCCATGGTTCTCTTACTAAAGCAGTATATATGGAGTAGCCTCCTGGCTTTGTTGATCCTCATTTCCCTACTCATGTCTGTCTACTTCAAAAATCACTCTATGGCTTACGACAGGCTCCTCGAGCATGGTTTGACAAATTCTGTGATTATCTCATTGAGCTTGGCTTTTATTGTAGTACTGCTGACCCTTCATTATTTGTTCTTCATTCAGGGTCTCATACAGTTCTCCTATTGCTATATGTCGATGACATTATCTTGACTGGCAGTTCTACTTCCCTTCTTGATAATTTGGTTGCTTCCCTCAGTGGTCATTTTCATTTGAAGGATCTAGGCTCTCTTCATTACTTTCTTGGTATTGAAGTACATTGTTCTGCTACCAAGATGTTTTTATGCCAATCTAAATATGCCCAGGATCTTCTCCGCCGAGCTCATATGCAAGAATGTAAGTCCATTTCCACACCATTATCTCAAAAGCCAGTGATCCTGTCTAATGATGTTGTGCCTCTTTCTGATTCTTTTACTTATCGAAGTCTTGTTGGTGGACTTCAATATCTTACAATTACACGTCCTGATATCTCTTTTGCCACAAATATGTTGTGTCAACGCATGAATGCACCTACTGTTGGTGATTTTGTTCGGCTCAAACGAGTTCTTTGGTACATCAAAGTCACATTACATCTTGGACTTTTCTTTCATGCTCATAGTTCCCTTCAATTGTATGGCTTTTCCGACTCTGATTGGGCAGGTTGCCCCACTACCCGCAGATCTACAACGGGTTATTGTGCTTTTCTTGGCTCAAATCTCATTTCTTGGGCAGCTAAAAAGCAGCCCACGGTTTCTCGATCTTCCACTAAGGCAGAGTATAGGGCTCTTGCTTCTGCTGCTGCAGATTTAACTTGGGTCACCTTTATTCTTCGTGACATTGGTATTCCTTTGGCTCCACCAACCCAGCTTTATTGTGATAATCGCTCTGCTATTGCATTGACTACTAACCCTGTTCTTCATGTGCGTACTAAACATATTGAAGTGGACTATCATTTTGTCCGGGAGAAGATCTGTTCTGGTTCTTTACGTGTTCGTTTTGTTCCTAGTATTGCTCAAGTGGCTAATATTTTTACCAAGGCCTTGTCTCGTCCAGCTTATTTCTCTTTTTGGCTCAAATTGGGTCTGAGTTCACGAACTCATCCCAATTTGCAGGGGGATGTTACACATACTGCGAAGCTGGAAATGAAAACTCACGTGACTAAAGCTATCAATTCAAGTACAAGTCAAGAGCTGACCTCAGCAAGGGAGAATGATGATATAGTTGTGGAGCGCTGAGTTGATAATGATGATATAGTTGTGGAGAGCTGAGTTGATATTCTGTTATTGTAACAACTACCTTTTAGTTAGATAGTTCGTTAGACTCTGTTTATATAACAGAGCATTCTGTAAAACTGAGGAGTTGAGCTCTCAGAAGATATACTCCAATTCTCTCGTTTCCTATTCAATATACACAGAGGTTATTCATTCATCTCTTTCATCGTCTTCTACATCATCTTCATCTTCATCTTCATCTTCGTAGTCTTCAATCTTCATCTTCAACCTCTATCATCTTCATCTAGTTCTCTGCTTTCTATACATTGTTCAGAGCTCAACCTCCAAATGAAAATGACATAGCCATTTTCATTATATAAAACCATGGCCAATCCTTCTCCCACCCTTCTTACAAGGCTCGTTCGAGCCTCCGAACAGAGGAGGCTTCGCCGTGTTGAGTATGGCCGTGTGCTTTTAGCTGCCCAGGAGAGTTGCGAAGAGGTACGAGGAATGGGATTTCCTTTGTTTAGTGCTTATTTTATCTATTCTGATTTCCGTTTCTTCTTCTTTTCCCTCCCAGCGCGGTTCTTGAAGCTCGGAGAGCCAACCAAGCTGCAGACGTTGCTGATTCGGCAGAAGGATGCAGAGTGCTCAACAGAAGCCCAATATTGGAACACAACATGGAGGAAGTAGAAGCTTTGTTGGAGCTATTGGTAGAAAGCTCGACGGCCTTATGTCGGCTTCGAAGAGTGGAGGTTCGTGTCCCCGTTCTGGCTGGAGATGTCCCGGCTGGACACGTGGAGGACGCCCTCGTAGCAGAAATGAAGGAGGCACTCGAGGCTAGCGGCTCTTCTTTTGTTTTTCTTTTTTCGCCTCTTCTTTTTCTTTCACTTTTAATCTATTTGCAGGAATACCGACGCCCTTCTTAAGGATAGAAGAGAAGTTTAAAGCATGTCATTCTTAGCATAGTCCATATAGTGTAATTGCATAATGCATGCAATGCATTTCATTAAATATAGTGAAAACCCAAAATAATATTTTTTAACGCATGTTAGTAGAAACTATCTTATGATATCTAGTTGATTTTCTTTTGCTAACATCGTAGATGCATACGTTGCTTTCTAAGTAACTCCACACTTCCGTATCTCTTCAATTTATTTAATAGTTTGTTATTTGAGTGTTTAATGATACTTGCGTATCCACATGATCACCTCCCATATTAACTAAGAATTTTAATTAATTTAAATTGTTTGCTAAAACATTTTCATGAAATAAAACATACCAAAGTGGTGTTAGATTAATATAGTATGATCAAGTCCCAAGTCCTAAACTCTCTGGCTCATAGGGCTAAAGTATCTCTCTCAATACTTTACATGAGTTTCTAACCAATCCATCGAAAATAAATTAGTAACGACTCAAATGTAAAAATCAATTACATGTTAAGAAATTAAATCCTAAGTTACGAATTGGTATGAGTGTTGAAGAGTACGAGTTAAGTTTAATTCTAATAATCTATTAGTCAACCCTATGGTGGTGCACCACTCGAGTAGGTCATGACATATGATTAAGCCATGGGTCTCATCTTGACAATCTCCTCCCTAACAAATTCCCTATTTTTCTAATTTTTTTTTCAGTTTCATTAAGTCCCTTCCATAAATAATAGTGGACTGAAAATTAATGCACTCTCCATTTTATCCTTATAAGTCGACACTATTACTAGTTACTATTTTCAAAATAATAGAAAATCAAAACCATTTCATTTGAAATTTCTGAATATACAATCCGTGGACCATCATTTTCCTTTTCACAATGTAACAACAAATCATAGGAAAATGACTTAGGAGAAATTCTTCGCCTCTGTCATCATTTACCCTTCTCTGTCAACATTATGTTCAACGGGGCATGTTGTGCATCTATCAACTTTATGGCCGTTCAAGGAATTGATTCCCTTTACTTGGCGAGCTTGCATTCAAGAGATATGAAAAGCTTCGAGGATGGTCATGCATACTTCAATGACGGGGTGAGAAAATACTAGAGCGAACATCTATTGCAACATTGAGAATAAAGGATGACAGCATATTAAATTAAATTTATTTGATTAATCTCGCTTCGTTTGTGTTCCAGTTTTCTTATTTTGCAATCTTTAATTTGATTACTAATTCCAGACATATTTGATGACGTGGCACATGCCATATAGGCTGCCATGTCACTTAGTAATTTTTAGTAAAGTTTTAGTTAGTGTGACATTATTTGTAGTACTCTTTAATTGCGCACACGTACTTCAGAGTCTATGCAAATAGGGATAACACAAACTCCAGCGCAAAATATTATATATACAAATTTCCTTGGGAGAAATTTCCGCCACATAATCTATAGTAAGTAAAAAACAGAGCTCAAATAATCATCAATCGAAGCATGTCTAGCTCATAAATAATGAGCTTTTATTAATTCAGACACTCACGATCACTTACATGGAGAGCAATTCTTTTATTGGGAAGCAATTGTCAGCCGAAGCTGTCATGTATGGAGTATATAGGTGTATTCAAATGTCCTGGAGGTCAGTGTATCTGCTTAATTGTTGTCATACCAAAACTGCGCCTGCAGGTAATCGACAACCTTCTTGTCCACTTGGAAAGCCTTGGTGAGAACATCGAGCGAAATTGGCGGCTTCGATCCGAACACTGCATTAGCAATGGTAATGACTCCGGGGCTCTGGCTGCTCAAAGCAGCAAAGGCCAGTGCAGGAGTCTTTCCAATGTTCAGTTGGAAGTGGATGAGACCGATTGGGAACACAAACACATCCCCTTTGTACAAAACTTTGGTGAAGAGGGTGTTGTTCAATTGGTTGGACGTAACAAAGCCGACAAGCAGCGTGCCCTCAACGACAACCAAAACCTCAGTCCCACGAGGGTGAGTGTGGGGCGGATTCAAGCCACCCGGAGCGAAGTCGATACGAGCCATGGAAATGCCGAGAGTGTTGAGTCCTGGAAATTGGTCCACAAACGCAGGCGTGACTTTCGATCCGAGGGGGTTTACGGTATTCCCGGGGTATCTCAGCCCCTTAAAGAGGAAATCATCTGCTGTGACTTGTTTTGGGTCCTTGCAAAACTTTCCATTCACAAATACTGCATAAGAACCAAAATTCAGGTTATTAGGCTTATCCAAGCAGCAACTGTTTTTGGAGCTATTTCTTTAGGATCAAAAGAAGAGAAACATATCTCTAACCTTTGGGGTCATTGATGGCCACACAGAAGTCCTGAAGAGGACTCGGGTCGTAGGCAAAAGCGGTGGCGGTAGCCAGAGCCAAGATGAGAAGGCTAATTGGAAGAAACTTCATTGTGGTTGTGCACGGGAGAGTTGGCACTTCGTTGTCTTCGCTTCTTTTGTTTGCTCGAGAAATGAGTGAGATGTCTTGCATGGAGACACTGTCCCTTTTATAGATGATGGCAATGTTGACCCAGTACAATACTTACTTTGATAACCCTTGCCAGATCTATACCAAGTCTCCTGTGTTCAAGTTTCCTAGTCGGGTGAGATGAATTGTTCCACAACTGCTACGATTGAATGCCCCTCACTTTGACCAATCCTCTTTCCCAGATAAAGAAAAGCACGTCATTTGATATGGAACTGGACTTCTTCGTTAGCATCTATTTCTTCGGTTTCTTTCTTTAATTTTTCGGTGTCCTGCGCGGATCCAAAATCAGACTAAATTGAGCGAGGGCCAATTCTTCTCTAAATGCATCATATGATCGTTTTATCTGTGAACTTGAAAACGATGTAGGAACAAGCATGTTCACATGCGTTTCCATCCTCCCCCATGAAAATGCTTAACAAGCTGCCGGATTCACTTCTGTAGAAATTATGTTTATTTTCTAATAGAAACATGGAGGGTGTTCACCCACAAAGAGAATATTCACAAATCATCAGTTCCCTCAGCTTTCTATGTCTGACTGCCCATGCTCTAAAAATTCTAAACTGTCATCTAAAGTGGAATTAGCCCTAACCCTTTTGTGTCCTGTGATATGTCAGACTCCCTTCTCTCTTTTTCTTAAAGCATTTCCAGTAATTTTAACCTCGCTCTCTCTTTCTTTCTTTCTTTCTTTTTTGTTGAATTAGGAGCGCCTACATTTCGAGTGACTAACAAAGTCACATAGATATAATAATGTAACCGCTTTTTGAAAAATCATTTATCCCTTTATGAAGCTATTAGTACCTTTTACAATCTAAATGCCGCTTCAAACTTTTCTAGCAATAGATTTTACATCAACGAGAGCAGTGAATTTAAAATTTGCATCTTATCTACTAAAGGACAAAAACTTATGGAAAAATTGCAAAAAAGGACCCAAAGTGGACAACTTTTTTGGAAAAATGACATGAAGTGAGTATTGTGTCGAATAAGAACCCAAAGTGACTAAAGCAGTCTCAAATAAGAACCCGAACTAGCCGGCCGGCGAGGGTGTGACATTTTATGTGATCGGAATATTGCAATTTTGGATAATCTAACAAACCCTAAACCAAAAAACCCCAAATTTTTATCTATTTTTTTATCATCTTCTACGTTATTCTTCTATGCGTCTCTCCTCCGCCAATGCCCACCAACACCTTCCTCATCTTCTATTCTGCTCTTGCTCCTCCTCCACACCCTGAACTTTCGATCCCTCCTCGCTCTTCATGGATCGAGTCCCTCTGCTCCCAAGTCGGATCAAATCTTTTTTGAGAAGCCATTTCCACTTATGTAGACATGATGGCTCTTGCCGGTATCCCTCTTGACCAATTCACTTTCCCTGCTATCCTCAAGGCCACTACAGGCCTTTAGGGCCTCAATGATGGCAATCTTTCCGTTATTGTTGCCAATACCCTGTTGACTATGTATGACAAGTACGAGGATATAGAAATGTCTTTGAGTTGTTTGACAGAATACCTGAGAGGGACACCAAGTTTCTTGGAACTCTATGCTTGCGACACTTTATCGGGACGAGGAGTGAGCCCCCTCTCCATTTTTCCCTAGGTTTAGCCCTCGTTGGAATCTAGGTTTAGCCCTCAATTCTTCATAATCTTTTCATAGGTTCACTGTTTACAGACTACGAAGGTGTGAAGATTTTTTGTTGTAGGTTCACTAAATAGGTTTGCGCATGCCTCTTGAATGTAGAACAGAAGCAGTCATAGTCTGTCATGTGCTGATTCCATTTTAGCTTTTGATCCTCGTTTGTTGATACATTCTTGATACATTTTGATCAAATTTTTGTTGTCCTTAGTTCCCCTGAAACTATTCTTTATTTTGTTGAACTATCCCATGACTTGCTTTAGGGGTGAATGAGGGTTTCAAGGTTTTTCCCTCCATAAACTCTTGCCTTAGGTATCGTAAATTTCATCCTGTTTGTTATGAATGTCCTTGCAAATCCATAACTAGGATCAATATTTCTCATATTATAATTTCTTGTGAAGTTTATCTAGTTCTTGAACATAGGACCTCTATATGACTTGCATAATCTAATTTTCTATTTACCAAATGGAATGGCTTATTTCTAGTGTTTTTCTTAAATTGGTGATAGAGGTACTATAATATCCATCACAGTTCCTACGCTATACAGCATGTATGAGAAATGTCAAGGCTCGTCACGCCCTGCTTCTCAAGCGTGCTACAGTCTTTGATTACCTTTTTTTCTAGCCAATTTATTTTCAACGTTCTAAGTAGGTTGCTAACTTTCGCAAATATCAGAGTTATAATACTAAGTGGACGTAAGATAATAATCCACACTTACAACACTCCAAATCATACCATAAAACATCAACCTTACTTTATACATATTAGGTTCTCACATTTTGAGTATATCAAAATACAACCCACATAACTATACAGTCCAAAATATCGGGCCTTGGTCATATTGGTTCCATCACGCAGTTGTTGGATCAAATACAACATTTCTTCAATTGTCTCCCGAATCAAGTCATCCTTTTATGGTGTCTGTGCTTCCTCCTTCATCGGTTCCAGCTTGACTTGCTCCTGCTCGATTAGCTTTTCCTTTGAGTCCATAATCGAATCCTGAGATTAGGATTGGTGGTGGTGGGGTGAGATACGAGAATATTTCAGTGAATTGATCATAACCCAAAACTAAAAATACTATTGCCCTAGGATCCCTAATTGCGTCTCACCCATCAATTATCACCTCTAGCCAAGCTCCCATTACCTATATCAATTCATATTCTCTCAACTTCTTTAATCACCTAGAAATTCTCTTTCCACTCATGTAATAATCTTACGCTTAGCCTCGAATTCTAACCCACATCGTCATATCAATCACACTCATGAGTTAGACTTGATAGTCAATCGGTTTCCAACCGGGACTCGGCCCAAAGCTGTTCAATTTGTCCCATTGTGACCACAGCTAGCAAATATCCTCAAGTCGACATCTAGTACTACCATAGCTACTGACCAGCCCTCAATTGACTCGACTCCCATATAAGAACATATCAACTCTTAAGTCCTCCAATGATTCCATTATTTTCTCGCACAGCACATCTAAAGTCTCTCTCTATACTATCCAAGTCTACCTATGAGTCAATCGGTACATGATCGAGACTTTGCATTAAGCCCAACACACTAGTCAAATCAGAATTAGCCATACGAGAACATACACCCTTAAGTAAATAATGAACATTTTAATAAATAATATATTACGTAATAATTAAATACATAAAGCCGTTCACAACTGGACTGAGACCCAAACTAAGTCTCCTTGACTTATCGTCGCCATTAATGGCTCAATTACAACTAATCACATATCTATTGATCTCCCAATGGGTTCCATTGATCTCACACCAATAATTAGGGCTCATCGGCCACATAACCAGTCCAACCAATTGCCACCTCATTGGCACAATAGCCAAAGCCATAATTGGCTCTATGACTAAACCATGGTATTTTGGCCATCATTTTTTGGTACGCCGTCACTTTCATAGATGGTCCAGTACCAATGACCATATTGGTCATTCCAGCGATCACCATGTGATTCATATATTTATCGTCGTCACCTCACTGGGTTTTATTGACCGTATCAATTGATCAAATCCTATTGGGCACCTGATCGATTCAATCACTTGCCATTGACAATTAATTCAGTACGTGGCCCACAATGGCTCTAACTGCCTAATTACACCATTAGACAATCCATTAAGTCCTAATAATTGTCCTTATTACGGTCCCATTGACCTATTGTTGGATTCCATTGACATTCAACCCTTAATTAGGTCCCTTAGTTACATAATTGATTCATTCCCTTGCCACTTCACTAATATCATGTACCCAGCTATAATTGGCTCCATCCATCCGATCACACCATAAAGGCCTCATAGGCCACCTAATCGATCACTCTAATTCATATACCTTTTATACTACATACTTGGCCATAACTAGCCTCGTGCACCCCATCACGTATTCAGGCTATCCAAAACAATTCTAGTATTTTTACTAAAAATAGTAAGTGTGCCTAATAGAGGGTCAGGAGTCCACTCATATGATTTCCTTGCACGATTGACGGTGGGGCTTGCGAAGATGCGCTTCTTGGACTTCCGATCACACTCGAGCTTGGTGTAGCTTTTCAATATTCGATCCGACATCACAGGAGAGATGGTCCAGTTTTGGGATAGCTCCGGGACATCTTCGACAAGGCTCTAGTGAGCTCTCTGGCATTGGCCCTTGGTTGTGGGAGGTTGGCTAAGCTCGTGGGTGGTGGTCATTGGCCATGAAATGGCTCTGATCACACTGATTTTTGGCGAACAAACTCAGTTTCCCAAACTAGGTCGGTGGGGGGTCAAGTTAGGTTGCGGCTCAATTCGCTCTCCGTGGACGAAATTGACGGTGGCGAACGGCTAGGATTTGAAGACAACTCCTCCATGAGTTGATTGACACCGGTGGAAAAGGCTAAGGTGGTCAGAGGAAGGAGAAATAGCTTGAAGAAGATGGCAGCCCGCGGCTAAGGTTTCCAAGGGAGCGGCGGCACTTCGGGGCCAGATTTTAGTGAATGGCACAATGCCAGCGGTAATGGCTAGTAGATCTAAGCTCTGGGGACTCTCAGTTACGGATTGGAGGTGGCGGTGGTGGCTGGGTCTTGCCAAAACGCGCGCAGTGGCCATACATAGTGAGTCCGATGGAAACTTGGTTCAGCGCGGCTTCGGCGGCAATTTGATGATTCTGGGACCAAATCAACTGGCATGACAGCGATAGAGGAGTTGAGGGAGCACCTAGGGACATCCTAGAAGCGTCGGCTCGACCTGGGCATCGCTGGAGAGTGAGTGGTAGCCTCAAGTCTTCGATTTGAACTATTCGTGAACATGGGTGCACAGTGCGTAAATGCTTCTTTCAGGGGCTCTCAGCGGCGAAGAAGGCGATGACATGGGCGGTGGTTAATTGGGACTAGAAGGGGATGTTATAGGGAAGGCAGCACCAGTGTCAGCGTGCGGAACATAGGTCGGAGGAGGGAGAATGAGCAACCAAAAGTCGAGCTCTGGCTCGATTGCCAAACCAGGTGTTGGCTCGCGTGAGCAAGAAGAAGCCGTGTTTGGGGGCAGCTGGCGGCCATCCAATGGTTAGGAGGTACACCAACGGGACACTTATGGCATTTGTCAGGTGTAGCATATAACTAGTCGGCTACTAGTTGCGCGATGAGCCTCGCGCACGCATGCACACAACGTGCTTGATGAAAGGCCACAAATAAGAGAGAAAGGAAAGGGGGCTTTGTCTCGTGCAGGTTGGGCTTCCTCGCGGGTCGGGCTTTGATTTTTTAATCGATAAAAAGTCAATGTTGACCAAAAGTCAACTTTCTTGAAGATTTTCAAAAACTGTCCATAGGCCCAAAATTCATTCCTTTTGGGGCCAAAATGCAATTATCTAAAAGTCACAAGAGCAAAATGCTATTTTCGGAAGTCCGGAATTTTCTGAAACGAAAATTTATGGTTTAGTTTAGGGCACTATCGGGGCCTACAAGCCACTAACTAAACTCACAAATTCGCACAATTGGACTTCGAAAAAGGGGTCAGAAACGGGTTGTTACAAGAAACATATGGATAGATTTTGTAGAATGCTTCATAGAAACTTTTCAAGGCATTATAGAGTAGTAGACGAGAGTCTAATCATCAAGCTCCCAAGAAGTTTATCCAAGGAAAAAATTACGTGAAAGATGAAGTCGAGTCGAAACATCTACCAAGACACATATTTCAAGTGCTCACTTCAAAATTTAGGTATTTCTTTGTGGATTGAGGTTCCATCACTTAGTGTGGAGCAAAATATCACACATATATTTTTACCATGAAGATGCCTTTGGCTATTCAATTGGATAATAGCAGAAGCAGTGTCACTAGCTTGTCTGAACATAAAAATCCTATTCATTTACTTCATAAATGACTGACCATGTTTGTATTATTTTATCATCCCAATATATTTCTATGATTGTCCTATATTATTAGTGATAAATACTTCATAATGCCAATAAGTAACATGCTTCAATCGGTGAATATTGAAGGCCCTTTCTACTTTAGTAGAGATATTGCAAGGGCAAATAATCAAAATTCCATAGTGTGAATTTTTATTTTGGTTTCTATTGATTACGGAGATGGGTTAGAAAACTTTTGTTAGATATAATGAAACTGGATAAGCAAGCACAACCGGTGTACTATACAAGTAAACAATGGAAGGTATAATGAGATCAGGTGATAAGGGAAGAGTAAATGCGTGAGAGGAACTCAATCACTGCCAGTTCTCAAAGTAGCTTTATTCTTCTGTGAGAGGCAGACTTCATGTAGGTTGCCCATTCATTACCACATAGATAAATAACAATAGAAGGGCCCAAAGATATAGAAGAGGCTAATATCATTTCTTTTAGGTCAATATAAAACAATTTGACTGTACAAAACATACCACAATTTGTCTCATCCATCTCATACAAAGGCCATAGCATAACAATCACGACTAATCAAATAAGTAGACATTTGGCCAGCCAAGAAACAACAAAAGTTCCACTCACATGTTCACCATTATCATTAGCATAATCATTCATATTGCGATAATATTGACTTTTTGCATTTGTCTCGTTCAGTAAAGGAGAGAAAACAGCACCAAACTGGTGATATCTACTGTTGAAGCAATTCTTCTACCTTGCTTAACACATATCTCTTTCAAGCCATCTGAGGATTCTTGAAACCCCTTTGTTTTTGCCCAAATCTGCATATAAATTAGCCAGTAACACAAAATTTCATATAAAATCTAGTTCCAATTCTAGTAAATGCTCTATTTGTGGCAACCGCCATCTTAACATTGCCATGAATTCTGTAAGAACTTAATAAAGAATCCCATATTCTGAAATCTAGTTTTATGGGTATAGTTAATGCCATATCTAGAGCCTAGTCGAGAGAAGGAAAGCATCAAGACAAACTATGCTACTGATGGTGATTCAATAAAAGGTTGTAATTGCCATCCAAAATAGAGCTATACAAAACCATTTATATCATGAGCACACAATCATCTTGTAGGTCATATTGTAGCCTATACATATTTATACTTTAAGATTCTCCTTAAATAAGCTATACAAAACCATCTCTATCGGCTAACAATAAAAAAAAAAGAAATTGTGTTGCTCATCTTATAGGTCTTGCATTTTGCCAAAAAATCACTTGTCTTCCACCACTTTCATGTAGATATCCTTACATTCTCATATTTACCTACAATAAGTTCAATTAGCCAATATAAAGTAAAGTGCAAGTAAGAACACTTCCAAAACAAAGTCAAGGACATATGGATACCTACATCTTTTGGATTCCCATAGATGACAACGAGCTTGAGATGTCACCAAAAATTGAATGAAACGGTACAAATATCTTCATGTTATGATTCTAACAGGGCCGAATGAGTGCTTTCCATTGCATCCTGTGAACAATAGGTTAACATATAAGTCGCAAGGGTTGAATATGCTAATGCTACTACTGTCATTGTCACCACTGCTAATGTTACTGATGAATGGTTGCAATGATACCTATTATGGCCTAACCCACCACATTTCCTACAAGTGATTATAGTATTTTCTCTCTTCAACTTTGTTCCCACAGGTTATTGTCTAACTTTATTCTTTATTTTGTTCAAATTCTTATTAGTTGCTCATTTACTGACTTTATTCTTTGTTTGTTCTTTCTACCAACTTAGGAACATCTAGTGGGAGTAATGGCTCTTAAGCTGGCCATGTGTCTTTGGAATCTATAACATGCAAAAGATAACTATAAGTATGCAAGAATGTTTCTTTACTAAAACTTGTATGAACCTACCTTTCAAGCTCTTCCCTCATGTAAATAAGAGCTGTCGCAACATGACAACAAGGGACTTCACTGATGTCCCATCTTCTACAATTATAGGATCTATGTCTAATGTTAACAAGTCTTTTGTCTCCATATGGCCCATGAAATTCAAATTCATCCTCCCCATTCCAAATAGGAATCCACAATGCTGAAAACTATTTTTGAAGATCTAATAACTTCTGAATATTATGATAGACCATACTAGCATACTTAGCCATCCCATCTCTTTGCTTGTGAATCATCCCCATGAGTTGTACTCTTATAGCTTCTAGCATTGTGATGATAGGCTTGACCCTAGCATTAGTGATGCTTTTGTTGAAACTTTCACACCAATTGTTCAAAGAAATGTCACATTTTGAGCTTGTTCTAAAGTATGACTTACTCCTTTGCATTGGAGGTCTCTAGGACAACCAATCATAAGCTTTCTCATTAAATGCTTTTAGTTCTTTCATTATCAAGTCAAAATCACATATTTTTGTTGTCATGACAGCCTTCCAAAAAAGTTTTTTAAGTTCTACTCCTTTATGGAGTAGTTTGATGTTTTCATAAAGATGCCTTAAATAAAATCTATGTTCACCTTCAGGCATTATATTTGCTAGTGCTTGTACTAATCCCTTTTGTTTGTCACACATGAAAGTCCAATACTTTGAATTGTATGGATCCATAATCCCCAAGTCTTCCACAATCAAACTAATAAACCAATGCCATGTCTTATATGTTTCTTGTCTGACAACTTCACATGCAAATGGATGCATCCTATTGTTGCCATCTATGCCCACTACTGCTAGAAGTACACCTTTTGTAACTTGATGACAAATGACAACTATCAAACCCCACAAAACGCATACATCCTTCTACAAAACCCCTCCTTAATGCCTCCAAACAAATGTATACTCTCTTGAACTTGAATTGGTAATGACATTGCTCGGTCTTGATTATGCAAGTGGATCTTAGGTTGGTGTCAAAACTACTTGGCAATAGCTTTTACGCATCCAAAATTGTTTTTCTTCAGTCCTTATCATCATACTCATTGCTATTGCCCTAGTCCTATTAATCATTGTCTTCGACAATTTCAAAGCACTCTCAAACTCCATTGTTTTTTTTCCCATTGAAGCACCTAGCCACGTATGATTGTTTCTTAACCTATCACAATACTTGTTTTTTTTTTACCAATTAGTACTTATTTAAGGAACATGTAGAGCTCTAGTACATGTATGCACGGGATTGAAGGTTTTTACTTGCAAACTATGCTTAATTTGCACTTTCGAAGCATATATAAGCCAATCACAACCCTCAAAACACAATGCTCTCAACTTATTAGGTGTATTCTTGACAAAACTCACATTTCTCTTATTTTTTTATGGCATGGTTTCTAACAGCCTCTCTAAACTTCTTAGCATTACTAAAGCACATCCCTAACATAAAAAAAAGATTTTCCATATCAACCTCAACATTGAACTCAAGATGTGTATCCTCATATTCTCTATTCATATTCAATAAATATACATTATCAGCTAACACATCAACGTATAAATTGATGTATTCAACCTCTATATCCCTCTCTATTGAACCATAATTGTCAACACATCTTACATTTGTTATGTATAATTTATATAGATCAATATAGGCAAACTCATCTTCTTCAACATGCTCAGTAGCCTTGTCACACTTACTACAATACATGGAATAGTTCACTTCTTCACATCCTTCAACTGGTTTAAAATAGAAGCAAAAATAATGTTAATATATTTCCAATGCAAAATACACACTAGGAAAAAACAAGAAGAAATGTTAAAAGAATTGCAATATATATGTACAAGACTATGATTAATGAAAGAAAAAGGTCACATCCAAAGCATTTCTTGGGTTCCAAACCCAAACAAAGCATCTTTATGATTAGGGTTAATACCATAAAAAACCCCAAATTTTTCATACTATGATACATTTACTCCAAATCTTTTTTGTGACACGAAAAATTCTAAATTTTTATCCAATGTGACACATCTACCCAATTTTTTTTGTGACACGAAAAATCCTAAACTTTGCCCACTGTGACACATTTAGGCTAAACTTTGCTCACTGCGATACATTTACTCAAAACTTTTTCTTGTGATACGAAAAATCCCAAACTTTACCCATTGTAACACATTTATCTTAAACTTTGCCCATTGTGACACATTTACCCCCAACTTTTTTTGTTTATTTTTTCTCTAAAAAAATACTTGATCGACGAGCTCCGCCGTCTACCAAAGAGGCGGCTTGTGGCCGGCGAGGGCTTCATCGCCCTTTGGAGTGGCTGACGAGCTTCCACGGTCGGCGGAGCTCGCCGGCCAATTTTTTTAAGGAAAAAAAGAAAAAAAATTGGGATAAATGTGTCACAGAAGGCAAATTTTAGGGTAAATGTGTCATAATGGATAAAGTTTGGGGTTTTTTGTGTCAGAAAAAAAAAGTTTGGGATAAATGTGTGACAGTAGGCAAAGGTTAGGGTAAAGAGTGGGTAAAGTTTAGGGTTTTTCGTGTCACAAAAAAATTGGGATAAATGCTTCATAATGAGTAAAGTTTAGAGTTTTTCGTGGTATTAACCCTTACGATTAATGGTAACTAGCAGGATGCATGATGCATCTCAACGTAAAGATGAAATAATCTTCAGATTAATAACTTGTGAAGATGAATTCTAACAACAACTCTAATAACTGGAAACAAGATACTTTCATGTTCAAACTCTACACTTTTGCCCGCATGTGCTCCTCTTGATTTCGTCTCAATGTGCTTCCTCCTCTTTATACTCTTCATTAAAAAAAAAAAACAAAAATTAGAGTATTATAGATATTATATACATGTTTATCTTCCTTCAAGTGAGAATCCATGTTGGCTTTTAAATTTCAAGGCATGCCACAAGTTCTTATTGTTAACGACAAAATATGCACAAAAAAAAAGGAGAGCATTAAAAATTGCAAAATAGGACCACCACCACAGCTTGTAGGACCGCATCATGTAAGTAAAAAATGTATAGTGGACACAATTTATATAAATCGATTGGGACGAAAAGAGAAATTCATTCAGAAACTCGACAAAACAAGCAAAAAGTGCAATGTAATTCAAAAATATTTCTCCTATCATCACTGTCCTCGCTACCATCTGTGTGATACTCCACCACATGCCCCCACCTTGTCAACATGTTGTTTCAACAAGCTACAATTGCTTTCTCTTGAATGGATGAATGATCGATCACACCAATTTCAACAAAATCGACATTGGTTGAATGTGAATGCAGATCAAAGTATAAAGTGAACCTAGAAAAATTGAGGGCTAAACCTAGATTCCAAGGAGGGCTAAACCTAGGGAAAGATGGAGAGGGGGCTCCGAAACTTGGATTCGAATGGCTAAATCTAGATTCCAACAAGGGCTTCTAGGTTTTTTTGGTTTGTGAAAGGGAACATAGAAGAAGATAAAATAAAGTAGATAAAGATTTGGAGTTTTTCTGATTTAGGGTTTGTTAGATTATATAAAAAAATTTGACAAAATTGCCCATATTTCGGCCACCGGAAATATCACACCCTCACCGATCGGCGAGATCAGATCCTTATTTGAGACTGCTTTAGTCACTTTAGGTCCTTATTTGACATAATACTTACTCTATGTCCTTTTTTGAAAAAAAGTGTTATACTTTGGGTCATTTTTTGGAACTTCCCCAAAACTTAATTTGCTTTTTACTTTAAGACTCCGTTCGTTTTGCGGAAAATACAGCAAATCTAGAAAATATTTTTCAGGAAGTCTTTTTTTTTTAAATGACAATATTTTCGGGTGTTTGCTTGAAAATTGAAAAGAAAGAAGAAGACGTTGTGTACACGGGAGGAAAAAAGAGAGGGAAAGAGAGAGATTGGAGGGGGGCCAGCTGATGGGTCCCCTTCGCACAGCCACAAAAAGAGAAAGAGAGCGTGAAGAGAGAGAAAAGGGAGAGAAAAGAGGGAGAGGGAGAGGGAGAGAGAGAGGAGTTCGTCTGGGGAGAGGAGAGAGAAAAGGAAGGCTATTATAGAACTAGAAAATGTTTCCCTTCTTTCGGGAAAGGAAAACATTTTTTCCTTTTTAGAAAGACATTCTTCATTAATTGAAAAACATTTTCCTTGGCAAATTATTTTCCGCCCCCGAACACCTCAATTTCTGGAAAATATTTTTCGGAAGATTATTTTCCACAAAACGAGCGGAGCCTAAGACTTATTTTGCAAAAAAAAAAAAAATACACATCTTGAGAGGGCCAATTTGGGATTGGTTTGGCTTTTCTATTCGGTGCAATATGTAATTGAGAGATCTGTAATTGACCAATGTAATCTATTCCAGGTAAATCAATACGGCTAATAGGAGCAGAGACAACTCAAATGATGGAAGAATTTTCTATATGATGCCTTCCATCATGCAAGGTCATGTGGGAAATAACATGAAAAGGAGATCAAACAACCACGTGCCTAAAGGAAAGAAATTAAAGTGGATAGGTGATGATATTGACACAAAATTTTAATGATCCATTTAGATTTGTATTGCATAAATAATAAAAATTTAATTATTTAATTTCTAATCCAATGTTTTTAGCAACCTTACATAACATATAGTATTTAAGCATTCAGAATAACATTTAACATCTGACCGGTGATGAATGACATGACTTAGGATCAGTCGCACAGACTGACTTGCACCCCAAGGATTTTGGGCCAGCACTTAGGGGAGTGGACTGAATTTTCCAACCGTAACTTTGGGCAATTTGATCCTTAATTGAAGTAAATTTAATCTATTAATTTGTTAAGCCTTGAAATTAATTAGAATAAACCCTATAAATAGGCCAAAGCCTGCATATTCTCAACTCACAAGTTAGGATTTTTGCTAGCCCACCCTAGGAGAAGGCTTGGTCACGCTCTGAAAGTTGAGAGAGACTTGACCGATAAACTCAACCTTGGCTAGCCTCCCGGTGATCACCATCCTCAACCAACCCCACGGCTGAGAACTAGCACTGAGTGAGAACTAGCACTGAGTGCCCTAGAGTCCTACTGTTTGCCATTGCCTTGCATCATAAATTCGCCTTGCTCGTCCGAACCAGCGAACGTCCCACGTATGCCCACCCTTGTCATTAGCCCATTGGTGGTCACCCGTTGCCTCTGCTCAGAGTGCCTTCATCGCCACCGAGACTTGCCCTCACCGTGTGATGCCGTAGCCCCCACCAAGCCCTAAGTCATGAAGCTGCTTCAACACCCATCATAGTGGCGTGGTCGTCCCTACGCTGTCGAAGCACCATGCTGCACCGAGTGCCAACACCTATATCAGCTTGCCAATAGACCACCGTGAGGCCAGCTGAGAACCGACATTGCATGCTCCAAGATCTGACGTTTGCAGTCATTGCCCTAGCATTGAAGTTGCTGCCACTGCCTCTCTCGCAGTGACTTCGAGCAAGCACCCCCCTCGACCAACCCGACATTATTACCAATTGTTGCCTTCCGCTGTCCTCGCCGTGTCACGAATTTGTCATGAAGCTAGCTAACCGTTATGTTGCCCGCCAGCCACTGTCCCGACAATGCCCCTATCCCCAAACATCATGAGCAAATGTGGCAAAATGAATCAAAGACCCATATTTTAAATGTGAATAATAAATTTGTTAGTTTAAAAGGTTAGATGTGTTTTAATAACTTGATGGATCTTAAATGTGTTTTAAATGGGTAATAAATAGCTAGGTTACATAATTAAACTTAAGTGTTATTAACAAATAATTTTAAATGTTATTAACAAGTTATTTCTAGACTATCATCTAATTTTTAATTTTAAAATAAAACTTCAATTATTTTTATTTTCTATTTTTTCATTTTTTCTTTCCTATTTTTTCTCTCATTTTTCCCTCTTTCTAAGTTGATTGCCGGCCAAGAGACGAGGGACGAGCTCACTAGACTCCAGCGATTGGAAGAGAAAAAAGCAAAACAATTAAAAATATATGTTTCTTTTAAATATACATAATTAAAATTTTGAAAAAAATATAAATTGTATTATATAAAATTACTTTAACAATAAATATTGAAAAAAATTATAACGTAAATTTTCTTGGACTTGGTTAAATATATAAATATTTTAACAATACATGTCGGGTCGAGTTGGGTTGGGTCAAGATTGGGTCGCTAAAATTGTATAGTATAAAAATGAGTCAAAACATGTTAAACAGATCCATATAGGTCGGATCATTTTTGACCCGATCAGACCCACCCATTTAACGCCACTAATCATAAGCCATTGATCCACAACTGTGAGTTGCTAGCTGTCACACACAAACAACCACTGATCGCCCCCTCACTCGTTGTTCTAATTCAGAAACTATATCCACACAAATCTACAGATTAGGTTAAAAAAATCATACACTGATTTAATTTTCAGATTATTTTTTATTACCTAATGTGGAGATTTCATATTTTATTTAGTTAATTAGAATCGTGTAAAATATTATCCCCAAGATTCTGATGTAGCCTTCTAAATTAGGAAAGTTTCATAATTTGACAATGTGTCTTGAATTGCCAAATTGATCTCCACCCTAAAATTTGACCTGTCACGGCATGATAAAAATCTTCTGCACCACGGGTCATTGATTTTCTATCTTCCAAATTCAAGTTTTTACCTTTTGTGGATAATATTTGATTGTGAAAAATTTGCGTCCGGATAATGTTTGATATTGACTATGTGCTAATTACTATATTTATTTGATTTCCTTCCTAAAAGATAGAAATAAAACAAATATTTTTTCATTAAAAGATTAGACATTTATTTTTAATAGATTGAATGTTTGGGATAACCTAGATTTTTTGAATTAATATTAGATAGAATCTCAGGATAGGATCCATTAGATCCTATGCGTAGTCAAATTAGGATATGTTTTTATTGCGAATTTTAAAATAAAAATTATCAAAAAAGTATCATTCTAGGATCAGATATGTTTTATTATCCATTTAGATTGCATGGCTAAGATAGATTATTTAGAAATTCAGAATGCATGTTTAAGATGGGCAATTCATTAATTCTGAATTTCTCATGAAAATCACCAAAAAATACATCATGCGCATGTCATTTAATTTAGTCACATTCTCATTAATGTCATTATATTATTGCATGCATAGTATTAGAAATAAATGCCTAGTTTTGCCTAGTTTATCATGCTTGTCATGTAGTTTGCATCATGGACTAAATAATCATGATTGCATGTCATACCGCATGTCATGTTGCGTTCCATTTAATTAGCAAGAAGTGTCAAGTAATTTAATATTTAGTTAGATTTTACTTACATGTGTTAGGTTTGAAAAATTGATCTTACCTAGAACAAAGTTAATTAAGTTTAGCTAGTCATCTAGGATTGCATGCCAGGTTCAATTAATTGATAATCATATCACGTAACATAATTTGCATGCTAGTTTAATAAAGTCCCATGTCATGTAAGTCGCATGCTGGAAATTACATGACATTTAATAATTTTTCAAATAATATGCATGTCATTCTTAGAATATTCCATTTAGTGTAATTGCATAATGCATGCATTGCGTTTCATTAATAAAGTGAAAACCCAAAAACATTATTTTTTCATGCATGTTAGTGGAAACTATATTAGGATATCTAGTAGATTTTTTTACTAACATCGTAGATGCATAGGTTGCTTTCTAAGTAACTCCACACTACCCTATCTCTACAATTTATATTATCTTTTGTTATTTTAGTGTTTAATGATTCTTGCGTGTCTGCATGATCACCTCATATGTTAAGTGGTTATAATTTTAATTAATCCAAACTATTTGCATGCAGTTTCATGAAATAAAATATACCGAAGTGGCGTAAGATTAATATCGTATAATCAAGTCCCAAATCCTAAACTCTCTGGTGGATAGGGAAAAAGTATTCTTCCCAATACTTTACAAGGATTTCTAACAAATCCATTGTAAATAAATTAGTGATGGCTCCTAATTAAAAACTAATTACATGTTAAGAAATTAAATCATAAGTCACGAATTGGTACAAATTTTGGAGAGTGTGAGTTAGATTTAGTTCTAATAATCTATTAGTCAACCCCTAGGTGGGGCACCACCCGAGTAGGTCATGACATATGATTAAGGCATGGGTCTCATCTTGACAATCTCCTCCCTAACAAATTCCCTATTTTTTCTTTTTTTTTTCAATTTCATTAAGTCCCTTTCATAAATAATAGTGGACTGAAAAGTAATGCACTCTCCATTTTACCCTTATATGTCGACACTATTACTAGTTACCATTTTCATAATAATAGAAAATCAAAATCATTTCATTTGAAATTTCTGAACATACAATCCGTGGATGATTCTTACTTCGTGCTCAGTATATTCAAAATCATTTCATTTGAACTCTGTATTCTTACTAATTACTATTTTCATGAATATTAAAAGATCAAAATCATTTCATTTGAAAAATTCTGACGTCAATCATAGTTTTTATTTTTTCGGTTAATTGTGCACAAGTACATCACAATTCATGCAAATTGAGACAACTGATCATACAAACTTCCTCGGGAAAAAGCCGCCACATAATTTATAGTAAGTAAAAGTAGAACTCAAATAAACATCAATCTAAGCATGTCTAACTCGTAACCAATGATCTTTTATTACTTCAGACACTCACAATCAGTCAAATGAAGAGCAATTCTTTTATTGGGAAGCAATTGTCAGTCCAAGCTGTCATGTGTGGAGAATATAGGCGTATTGAAATGTCTTGGAGGTCAATGTATCTGCTTAATTGTTGTCATACCAAAACTGCGCCTGCAGGTAATCAACAACCTTCTTGTCCACTTGGAAAGCCTTGGTGAGAACATCGGGCGAAATGGGCGGTGCTTGAACGTAAACCACAATTCTTACTTCGTGCTCAGTATATTCAATTGGCATGATTTTAATAAGTCATATCACACACCTTGGATGATTTCCTTGAGATGTTGAGCTCGCATGCAAAGGATATGAAGAGCCTTCCAGATTATTGTGCATACTTAATGGGATGAGAAAGTACTTGAGCACTGAAAAGATATTTAGTTTGATTGTTGATTCTAGACGTATATGATCACATGGAGCCTGCCACGTAGGCCACCGTCATTCAGCAAGAAGCTATTCATAAATCTTTAATACGAGTAACATCAGTCAAAGATTTTTGTCAATTGGCCATAGTTACGTCACAATCCATGCAAATGGAAACAACAGACAATAACACATGCTAATATCCATCACAAACTCCAGCATAAAACATGAAAAACACAGAGTTCTTTGGGAGAAAGTGCAACCGCAGAATCTACTGGAAGTAAAAGAAGAAATCAAATACGGATAAACCTGAGCATGTCTGGCTCGTAGGGATCATAAAGAATTATATTTTATTAATTTAGACATTCAACGACCAAAACAATTGTCAATCTAAGTAATCACGTGCGGAGAGTATTGGCGTCATCCGATGTCTTGGAGGCCAGTGTATCTGCTTAATTGTTGTCATACCAAAACTGAGCCTGCAGGTAATCGACAACCTTCTTGTCCACTTGGAAAGCCTTGGTGAGAACATCGGGCGAAATGGGCGGCTTCGATCCGAACACCGTATTAGCAATGGCAATGCGTCCTGGGCTCTGGCTACTCAAAGCAGAAAAGGCCAGTGCAGGAGTCTTTCCGATGTTCAATTGGAAGTGGATGAGACCGATTGGGAACACAAACACATCCCCTTTGTACAAGACTTTGGTGAAGAGGGTGTTGTTCAATTGGTTGGACGTAACAAAGCCGACAAGCAGCGTGCCCTCAACGACAACCAAAGTCTCAGACCCACGAGGGTGAATGTGGGGAGGATTCAAGCCGCCTGGAGCAAAGTCGATACGAGCCATGGAGATGCCAAGAGTGTTGAGTCCTGGAAATTGGTCCACAAACGCGGGCGTGACTTTCGATCCAAGTGGGTTCGCGGTATTCCCCGGGTATCTCAACCCCTTAAAGAGGAAATCATCTGCTGTGACTTGCTTTGGGTCCTTGCAAAACTTTCCATTAACAAAAACTGCATCTGAAACAGAATTCATGTTTTTAGGCTTATCCAAGCAGAAACTCTTTTCGGAGGTATTTCTTTAGGATCAAAAGGAGAGAAATATACAAGTGACGCTACCGCAGATCTCTAACCTTTGGGGTCATTGATGGCCACACAGAAGTCTTGAAGAGGACTCGGATCGTAGGCAAATGCGGTGGCGGTAGCCAGAGCCAAGATGAGAAGGCTAATTGGAAGAAACTTCATCGTGGTTGTGCACGAGAGAGTCGGGGCTTCTCTTCTATTGTTTGCTGGAGATACGAGTGAGATGTGTTGCATGGAGACATTGTCCCTTTTTATAGATGATGGTGGTGTTGACCCAGTATTAAATTTTCTATGATAAGCAACACGTGCTCGATCTGTACCAAGTCGCCTATGTGCTAGTTCATATCTTATTCCGGAGATGAATTTTTCCAAAACCCGTAAAGCTACTCACTTTGACCTATCCCCTTTCCCAGATAAGAAAAAGTATGTGGTCTGATGTGGAAGTGGACTTCTTCGATCGTATTTAAATCACTGGATTCTTTCTTTGCTGTTTTGTCGTCCTGCGGGGATTCTAATTCATCTGGATTGACCAAGGACCACTTCTTATCTGAGTGCGTCGTATGATCATGTCAATCTGTTAATTAAAAATGATTGGGAACCGGAGTGTTCACATGCATCTCTGTCCTCCGTCAGGAGAACACTTCTTCGCTTCTTACAGAAATTAAATTCACAGTTTGGGGAATACCCAGAAATAACATTCGAAATGTGGCATCTAGAGTAAAGCTACCTATATGCATCCACTAAAGAATGGAAAATCTGAGAATGTAGAGAGGAAAATTGAAGTTGGAATCCTTCTTCTCGAAGATCAGATGGCTCGTTCCCGATGAGAACTCGTTTAATTTTTTGCAAGCAAGGTTGGAACGTGAGGTGGTTGAGGTTGAAGAATTCGCCAGCAACACGGAAGAATAAACAATTGTTGTGGACCGAGTACTGCCCCTGGCTTCGGATGCTTCTTGCAGGCCAATTGACACGGACCAAGTCAAATGACCAACTACTATACATAGAGTTGCTACACATGTAGCATTTCACATCAATCCTCATGGAAACTGTTCCGCTGAAATTGGATCCTTGATGAAATACTATTCGCTGGATGTTGTTTCGATTTTTATTAAAAGGAGGTAGGTTCTATGGCGATTCCAAACATAAAGTCTCAATGAATAAGAAGGAACATATTTGCTTCGTTGGAATATAATTGACGAAGTATAAAACACTTTATTGGAATTTAATTGACAATAGAGTTTGATGATAGAGAAATACAATGTCGAAGTTCCATCGATGATGAAAACTAGAAAATACTCACTAGAACTTAATCAATCGTTTATATATATATATATATATATTTTCTGATTGCTTAAGTACTTTTACTAATAGTGCAAATTGGCCATTTTTCTATCTTATAGTTTGTAGTTACATGCAATGGTTACAACTTTGGTATTCCAATAAACAAATAACTTCTTAATGGTGGTTTAAAAGAAGTTATGTTATCCACTAATTCTTATTATGTTACACGCTTACCCATAACAAGTTTAAAAACCCAAAAATTTAGGGCAACTAAACATTGTTACTCAGCGGTTATGACTTTACGTTGATTGTCCACTGTCAAAAGAGGTGGCAAAATGGATCAAAAATTCATATTTTAACTCATATTGTATAATGTGGGTCATAAATGTATTAGCTTAAAAAGTTAGATGAGTCTTAAATGGGTTACTTAATAACCTAATGAGTCTTAAAAGGATTGTCAATTGGTTATAAATGAGTTACATAGTTAAACTTAAATATTATTAACAAATCATTTTAAATGTTATTAACATGTAATTTTGTGACTATAAAAATTCTCATATTATATATATTTTTTAATTTTAAAAAAATAAAATTGATTTTTTATTTTTGTGACTATAAAAAATTGATTATTTTTCACTTTTTAAATAAAATAATTAAAATTTGAAAAATTATCAAATAAATCGTATTACATAAAATTATTTTAACAATACATATAAAAAAATCATGAAGTGAATTTTCTTGAACTTGGTTATAAATAAAAGTATTTTAACAATATGTGTCGAGTCGAGCATTGGATGGGTCAAGATCGGGTTGGGTATAGATTGTTAAAATTGCACAGTATGAAAAATGGGTTTAATTGATCAATATGGGTCGAACCATTTTTGACCCGACCCACCTATTTGACGCCCCTAACTGTCGATAACTTTGTCGATCAACTTCTCAAGTGTTGATGAAGGGTTTCATGGACAGCTGATATTATAAATGACTTTCTTAGCGAGTTGTCGGTTCTTTAAGTTGTTTATTGTTCTGCTCATTGTCGACCAAACTCTATTTTTATCTACTAAGTCTGGTACTTGTGGACAATAACAAAAAAGTTGGCCATTTTTTTGTGTCAATGAAAATAGAATCTCTGAGATGGAGGAAACTAAGCTCAAGAGTTTTCTCATTATGAAGTTCTTTTAAACATTTGCCCTCTTGGCTTTGGCATCAACCCATGCCTTTGCCTGTGGCATGGGTTCTCCTCAAGACTTTTATGTTGCCGCCGACAACCCCAACTATGTGGTTCTTGTGAATGGAAAGTACTGCAAGGACCAGGAAACATGCCATAGCAAATGATTTTGTCTTCGCAATGGGAACACGTCGAATCGGCTTGGATCCAAACTCATGACTGCCTCGGTTAACCAATTCCCATGATTCAACGATCTCGGCATCGCCGCGGTCCACCTTGACTTTGCTTCGTATGGTCTAAACCCACTGCCAAGATGCTAGCGGTCGTGGAGAATATGCTCCATGTCGATTTCGTCACATCTAACCAGTTAAACAACACTCTCTTTACCACAGTTCTGACCAAAGGAGATGTGTGTATTTCCACAAGCTTCCAGCTAGATGTTGGACAAACGAATGCACTGGTTTTTACTTTCTTGAGTAGCTAGATCTCAGGAATCATAAAAATCACAAATTCAGCGTTCGCTCAAAGTCACTGATCAATGGGGATGTCCTTACAAACTGTTTCCAAGTGGACAAAAGACGAATGAAGTACATCTCGGGACAAAATTGGTTTGACAACCATTAGTCAGTTGTTTGTTCATTATATTACAAATAACTAATTTTCTAAATAATTGGATACTGCCAAATAACTAATTAGTCAGTTGTTTGTCCACACCGTGTGGTTATATATTGTTTTTTTTTTTGGTAATTAAAAAAAATGCCCTTTTTCGAAGTCCAATTGTGCGAATTTGTGAGTTTAGTTAATGGCCTATCGGCCCCGGTAGTGCCCTAAACTAAACCATAAACCAGAATAAGGACACTACAATTGTGGTTTATTGAGACAAAACAGAATAAGGACACTACAAGTATCTTAACTTTTATATGATGCTTACTTGAGTGTCAAATTTATTTTGTGATAACTTGAGTGCTATAAATTTCAATCGACCATTTGAGAAGTTAAACTTTTAAAGAAATATTCACCCAAGTGTAAAAAATCCAACATGATCTAGTATATGTGATGAATTTTCTTTAAAAAGCCGCACTTAATGATTAATAAAAAAGTTATGTAGTGTTCAAATGGTACTAGTAACAGTTTGAAAAACAAGTATCATCTAGGGATTTGTAAGATTGATCTAGGGATCAGTAAGGATCGATCTTGAATCATTCCATGCATCAATCAATCAATCCATTCAATGATCGATGGGCAATAATGTACGATCCATCTGAAGGTCGTAGGGCCTGAATCGCCATCCATACAAGGGTTGGTGAACGGTCATGCATTGATCCATGATTCATGAACAGGCCATGCAATGGCCACGAATGGGTCATGAACCTATCATGTTCGATCACCCCAACTGTACGCTCGGACATCGGCTAACCACAAATTGGCCACGCCTAACTATTGACAGTCCATGCATGGTGCCAGGAACGGCTAAATCGATCTTGGATTAATAGGGGTTAGTCATGGAACGGTGATGTTAGCCTTGCACCTGATGGTGCTCGGCCATGCTCTAGCCACGTCCATCACCTCATTAGCCACTGTTTAGCCACAGGTGAACCGGCTCACCTTAACTACCGACTTTCCTAGCTTAAGGGGACACTTGATTTTAAATTGGTAAGGTGAATCCAATAGCTACTAGAAAGATACCAAGTGATTTTAGTGCATTGCAACATTAATTTCAATAGACCAACTGATAACTTTGAAATTAGACTGAGGGGCACACAAGACTTATGGTTGAATGGCTAATTTGTCCTAGCCATATTAGCAGACCACTTGGGTACTAGCATTAATTAGTGTAATCTTAAAACCCATAATAAAATTTAGCCATTAAATACTTATGAGATAAGTACGAATCTAAGTAACATTTGGGCATCAAATGTTTACAGTAAATGCTTAGAGGATAAGAAACACTCATAGGTAATAATGACTATGTTCAAAATATTAAATATGTAGAATCTCTCTCTTTTACTTGGTGGTTAGGCAAAGAAAGATGATTGGGCTATTTGTGCCTAAAATAATCTTAGTGAGTCTTAGGCAAATCTTAACCCAAATCTCAAGCTCTTAAATGAACAAGACATATAAACCAATAAAATTAGTGGCTTGAGAATATCATGAGGCTTAAGAGGACAGATAAACTAATTTAGAGTGCCAAATAAATATTAGGTGGTGAAATTGAAATAATACTATTGGCCAAGCTAAATCCTCTAATTGATGAAGGTAAACTTGATGGCTAAGAAATTATGTCTATAAATACGAGAAGTCACTTCTTGGACAAGCCACTCCCAAGTCTCCTTTTCTCTCTCCTCACATGCCACCCCCTCTTCTTTCCTCTCCTTGCTCATTCTCTTGGCCACTGTTCGCCTACCTTCATGCATTGTTTGGCCATATGTTTATATTCGATTTATAAGTGGATCCCCTAACCGTTGGATAGGCCGTTGCTTTGCATAATCCGAATGTGAATTCTAGTCTCGTCATGTTTATGGAGTCTTATTTGGTATTGTTTAAAACCCATATAGATAGCTTATGTGTTGTTTCGTATGGTTTGACCATGTTTTTGAATCTGCACGAGGTTCGGAAATGAGTCGAGTTCCTATCAAGTATATGTTGTGCTTGAGAAGTGATGTCTTTGGTTATTGATATGGTTTGCTCATCTATACTTGACAGCATGCCTTGAGTTCCCGAAAGAGATTCGCTCTGATTTTGCGCATGCGTGGTAGCACACCATAACAAGTCCTTTTAGTTAGTATATCATTCCGAACTGTGTTTGGCCTAAGTCGGTGCTTGAACGCATCGAGTTTACCATGATGCTTACTTCGTGCTCAGTATAATCAATTGGCATGATTTTAATAAGTCATATCACACACCTTGGATGATTTCCTTGAGATGTTGAGCTCGCATGCAAAGGATATGAAGAGCCTTCCAGATTATTGTACATACTTAATGGGATGAGAAAGTACTTGAGCACTGAAAAGATATTTAGTTTGATTGTTGATTCTAGACGTATATGATCACATGGAGCCTGCCACGTAGGCCACCGTCATTTAGCAAGAAGCTTTTCATAAATCTTTAATACGAGTAACATCAGTCAAAGATTTTTGTCAATTGGCCATAGTTACGTCACAATCCATGCAAATGGAAACAACAGACAATAACACATGCTAATATCCATCACAAACTCCAGCATAAAACATGAAAAACACAGAGTTCTTTGGGAGAAAGTGCAACCGCAGAATCTACTGGAAGTAAAAGAAGAAATCAAATACGGATAAACCTGAGCATGTCTGGCTCGTAGGGATCATAAAGAATTATATTTTATTAATTTAGACATTCAACGACCAATTACATAAAGAGCAATTCGTCTATGGGGAAACAATTGTCAATCTAAGTAATCACGTGCGGAGAGCATAGGCGTCAGACGATGTCTTGGAGGCCAGTGTATCTGCTTAATTGTTGTCATACCAAAACTGAGCCTGCAGGTAATCGACAACCTTCTTGTCCACTTGGAAAGCCTTGGTGAGAACATCGGGCGAAATGGGCGGCTTCGATCCGAACACCGTATTAGCAATGGTAATGAGTCCTGGGCTCTGGCTACTCAAAGCAGCAAAGGCCAGTGCAGGAGTCTTTCCGATGTTCAATTGGAAGTGGATGAGACCGATTGGGAACACAAACACATCCCCTTTGTACAAGACTTTGGTGAAGAGGGTGTTGTTCAATTGGTTGGACGTAACAAAGCCGACAAGCAGCGTGCCCTCAACGACAACCAAAGTCTCAGACCCACGAGGGTGAATGTGGGGAGGATTCAAGCCGCCTGGAGCAAAGTCGATACGAGCCGTGGAGATGCCAAGAGTGTTGAGTCCTGGAAATTGGTCCACAAACGCGGGCGTGACTTTCGATCCAAGTGGGTTCGCGGTATTCCCTGGGTATCTCAACCCCTTAAAGTGGAAATCATCTGCTGTGACTTGCTTTGGGTCCTTGCAAAACTTTCCATTAACAAAAACTGCATCTGAAACAGAATTCACGTTGTTAGGCTTGTCCAAGCAGAAACTCTTTTTGGAGCTATTTCTTTAGGATCAAAAGGAGAGAAATATACAAGTGACGCTACCGCAGATCTCTAACCTTTGGGGTCATTGATGGCCACACAGAAATCTTGAAGAGGACTCGGGTCGTAGGCAAAAGCGGTGGCGGTAGCCAGAGCCAAGATGAGAAGGCTAATTGGAAGAAACTTCATCGTGATTGTGCACGAGAGAATTGGGGCTTCTCTTCTTTTGTTTGCTGGAGATACGAGTGAGATGTCTTGCATGGAGACATTGTCCCTTTTTATACATGATGGTGGTGTTGACCCAGTATTAAATTTTCTATGATAAGCAACACGTGCTCGATCTGTACCAAGTCGCCTATGTGCTAGTTCATATCTTATTCCGGAGATGAATTTTTCCAAAACCCGAAAAGCTACTCACTTTGACCCATCCCCTTTCCCAGATAAGAAAAAGTATGTGGTCTGATGTGGAAGTGGACTTCTTCGATCGTATTTAAATCATTGGATTCTTTCTTTGCTGTTTTGTTGTCCTGCGGGGATTCTAAATCATCTGGATGGACCAAGGACCACTTCTTATCTGAGTGCGTCGTATGATCATGTCAATCTGTTAATTAAAAATGATTGGGAACCGGAGTGTTCACATGCATCTCTGTCCTCCGTCGGGAGAACACTTCTTCGCTTCTTACAGAAATTAAATTCACAGTTTGGGGAATACCCTGAAATAACATTCGAAATGGCATCTACAGTAAAGCTACCTATATGCATCCACTAAAGAATGGAAAATCTGAGAATGTGGAGAGGAAAATTGAAGTTGGAATCCTTCTTCTCAAAGATCAGATGGGTCGTTCCCGATGAGAACTCGTTTAATTTTTTGCAAGCAAGGTTGGAACGTGAGGTGGTTGAGGTTGAAGAATTCGCCAGCAACACGGAAGAATAAACAATTGTTGTGGACCGAGTACTGCCCCTGGCTTCGGATGCTTCTTGCAGGCCAATTGACACGGACCAAGTCAAATGACCAACTACTATACATAGAGTTGCTACACATGTAGCATTTCACATCAATCCTCATGGAAACTGTTCCGCTGAAATTGGATCCTTGATGAAATACTATTCGCTGGATGTTGTTTCGATTTTTATTAAAAGGAGGTAGGTTCTATGGCGATTCTAGACATAAGTGTCAATGAATAAGAAGGAACATATTTGCTTCGTCGGAATATAATTGACGAAGTATAAAACACATTATTGAAATTTAATTGACAACAAAGTTTGATGATAGAGAAATAGAATGTCGAAGTTCAATCGACGACGAAAACTAGAAAATACACACTAGTACTTAATCAAATTTATTATTTTGATTTTTTCTGATTGCTTAAGTACTTTTACTAATAGTGCGAATTGGCCATTTTTCTATCTTATAGTTTGTAGTTACATGCAATGGTTACAACTTTGGTATTCCAATAAACAAATAACTTCTTAATGGTGGTTTAAAAGAAGTTATGTTATCCACTAACTCTTATTATGTTACACGCTTACCCATAACAAGTTAAAAAACCCAAAAATTAAGGGCAACTAAACATTGTTACTTAGCTGTTATGACTTCATGTCGATTGTCCACTGTCAACAGAGGTGGCAAAATAGGTTAAAGACTCATATTTTAACTCATATTGTATAATGTTGGTCATAAATGTATTAGCTTAAAAAGTTAGATGGGTCTTAAATAGGTGACTTAATATTCTAATGGGTCTTAAATAGGTTGTAAATTGGTTATAAATGAGTCATATAATTAAACTTAAGTATTATTGACAAATCATTTTAAATGTTATTAACAAGTCATTTTGTGACTATAAAAATTCTTATATTATAATTTTTTAATTTTTGCGACTATAAAAATTTGATTATTTTCCACTTTTTAAATAAAATAATTCAAATTTTAAAAAATTAAAAAAATAGAAAAATTGTCAAATAAATCGTATTATATAAAATTATTTTAACAATACATTTAAAAAAATCATGAATCACATTTTCTTGAACTTGGTTATTTATAATAGTGTTTTAACAATACGTGTCGAGTCGAGTATATGTTGGGTCAAGATCGGATTGGGTATGGGTGGTTAAAATTACACGGTATGAAAAATGGGTTAAAACAGGTTAAATTTGTCAATATGGGTCGGACCATTTTTTACCCGACCTATCTATTTGACGCCCCTAACTGTCGATAACTTTGTCGATCAACTTCTCAAGTGTTGATGAAGGCTTTCATGGACAACTAATGTTATAAATGACTTTCTCAGTGAGTTGTCGATTCTTTAAGTTGTTTGTTGTTTTACTCATTGTCGACCAAACTCTATTTTTATCTGTTAAGTCTGGTACTTGTGGACAGTAACAAAAAAGTTGGCCATTTTTTTGTGTTAATGAAAATAGAATCTCTGAGATGGAGGAAACTAAGCTCAAGAGTTTTCTCATTATGAAGTTCTTTCAAACATTTGCCCTCTTGGCTTTGGCATCAACCTATGCCCTTGCTTGTGACATGAGTCCTCCTCAAGACTTTTATATCGCTGCCGACAACCCCAACTATGCGGTTTTTGTGAATGGAAAGTACTGCAAGGACCAGGAAACATGTCATAGCAAATGATTTTGTCTTCGCAATAGGAACACGTCGAATCGGCTTGAATCCAAACTCATGACTGCCTCGGTTAACCAATTCCCATGATTCAACGATCTCAGCATCGTCGTGGTCCACCTTGACTTTGCTTCGTATGGTCTAAACCCACTGCCAAGATGCTAGCAGTCGTGGAGAATATGCTCCATGTCGATTTCGTCACATCCAACCAGTTAAACAACACTCTCTTTACCACAGTTCTGACCAAAGGAGATGTTTTGTATTTCCACAAGGCTTCATTCACTTCCAGCTAGATGTAGGACAAACGAATGCATTGGTTTTTACTTTCTTGAGTAGCCAGATCTCAGGAATCATAAAAATCACAAATTCAGCTTTCGCTCAAAGTCACTGATCAATGGGGATGTCCTTACAAAATGTTTCCGAGTGGACAAAAGACGAATGAAATACATCTACGGACAAAATTGGTTTGACAACCATTAGTCAGTTGTTTGTTCATTATATTACAAAGAACCGATTTTTTGAATAATTGGATACTATCTTTCTACACGCACGTGTGGTTATATATTGTTTATTGAGACAAAACAAGATAAGGACACCACAAGTATGTTGACATTTATACGATGCTTACTTGAGTGTCAAATTTATTTTGTGATAACTTGAGTGCTATAAATTTCAATGGATCATTTGAGTACTTAAACTTTTAAAAAAATATTCACCCAAGTGTAAAAAAACCAACATGATCTAGTATATGTGATGAATTTTCTTAAAAAAGCCGCACTTAAGTAATTAATTCAAAAGTTATGTAGTGTTCAAATGGTACTTGTAATGTCTTGAAAAACATGTATCATCTACAGATATGTAAGATTGATCTAGGGATTAGTAGGGATCGATCTTGAATCATTCCATGCATCAATCAATCGATCCATTCAATGATCGATGGGCAATAATGCACGATCCATCTTAAGGTCGCAGGGCGTGATTCACCATCCTATCATATCAATGAACCTATCATATTCGATTACCCCAAACTTGCGCCCGAACATCGGCTAACCACGAATTAGCCATGCCTAACTATTGACAGTCCATGCTTGGTGCTAGGAATGGCTAAACTGATCTTGGATTAATAGGGATTAGTCATGGAATGGTGATGTTAGCCTTGCACCTAATGGTGCTCGGCCATACTCCAACCACATCCGTCACCTCACTAGCCACCGTTTAGCCATAGGCCAACCTGCTCACCTTAACTACCGACTTTCCTAGCTTAAGGGGACACTTGATTTTAAATTGGTAAGGGTGAATCCAATAGCCACTAGAAAGATACCAAGTGATTTTAGTGCATTAAATTGTATTAATTGCAACATTAATTTCAATAGGCTAACCATTAACTTTGAAATTAGACTTAGGGACACACATGACTTATGGTTGAATGGCTAATTTGTCCTAGCCATATTAGCAGACCACTTGGGTACTAGCATTAATTAGTGTAATCTAAAACCCATAATCATATCTAGCCATTAAATGCTTATGAGATAAGTATGAATCTAAGTAACATCTAGGCATCAAATGTTTGCAGTAAATGCTTAGAATCTTAAGTTATAATGACTATGTTCAAAATATTAAATATCTAGAATCTCTCTTTACTTGGTGGTTAGGCAATGAAAGATTATTGGGCTATTTGTGCCTAAAATAATCTTAGTGAGTCTTAGGCAAATCTTAACCCAAATCTCAGGCTCTTCAATGAACAAGACAAATGAACCAATAAAATTAGTGGCTTAAGAATATCATGAGGCTTAAGATGACACAAACTAACCTAGAGTGCCAAGCAAATATTAGGTGGTGAAATTGAAATAATACTATTGGCCAAGCTAAATCCTCTAATTAACGAAGATGATCCTCTAATTGAGGAAGGTAAACCTGATGACTAAGAAATTAAGTCTATAAATAGGAGAAGTCACTTCTTGGACATGCCACTCCCAAGTCTCCTTTTCTCTCTCCTCACATGCCACCCCATCTTCCTTCCTCTCCATGCTCATTCACTTGGCCATTGTTCACCTACCTTCGTGCATTGTTTGGCCATAGATTTATATTCGGTTGATAAGTAGATCCCTTAGCCATTGGATAGGGCGTTGTGTTGAATAATCCGAACATGAATTATAGTCTCGTTGTCACGGCCCAAACCTCGAGCGCGCGTGCATTCCATGGTGGTCGACTAATTTGCGATGTTCCTAGATACGTCGCCGACCCATTTGACTATACGCATGCGGAAGCGAATTAAACAATTCCCTGACAACTATTAAACTTGGGACATAAAAGTAGGACATCCAAATTTTCCTAAAATCATATTTTAGAAACATCTCCAGGTTTAGGTACACAAGAGACTAAACCATAAGTGGTTTACAGACTACCTAACTCCAGGCCCTACAGCCACAGCTCCAAGTCATCCAAAAGTGTGCTCCAAAATCATCATCTGCGGGATCTCCTAACATACGCATCGCACCTTCATCTAGGGACCTGCAAGATAAAATTGTTCAACGAGTCTACCCCAAAACGCAACGCAGTCTGATGATGGTCACTAACATATCAAAACGGTTCACCTTCGCAAGCTTGACTCACTAACATATCATACGTAAATCTCAAGTTGAACGCAACGCAGTTTGATGATGGTCAGACTCAAAAATGTCCTAGAAGCTCTGACGCAACAAGGTCTCAGAAGGTCAGACCCTCAGACGGTCTGGTTTCAGAAGGTCTCACACGAAGTCTCAGAAGGTTTGACCTTAGAAGGTTTGATGCACACAAAGTCTCAGAAGGTCTGGCCCTTAGACGTTCTGATTCGCACAAAGTCTCAGAAGGTTTAGCCCTCAGACAATCTAACCCTTAAATGGTCTGACTTTAGAAGGTCTGCCCTCAGATGGTCTGACTCACACAAAGTCTCAGAAGGTCTAGCCCTCAAACAGCTTGATTCGCACAAAGTCTCAAAAGGTCTGGCCCTCTGACAGTCTGATTCGCACAAAGTCTCAAAAGGTCTAGCCCTCAGACAGTCTGACTCTCAGACAGTCTGACTTCAAAAGGTTTGCCCTCAGACGATTTGACTAACACAAATTCTCAGAAGGTCTGGCCCTTAGACGGTCTGACCCTTGGATGGTCTGACTCCACACACAGTCTAGAGACTGTCCAATTCACAATTCGTGTACGTACGCTCACAACCAATATCTTCTAACAATTAGAACAATGCACATCAATCATCAAATACTTACAAAGGTCTCAACCAAAGAGTGCAATATATCAATAGATTGACCCAACGATCTCATAAGTAAACTCAAGGTTGTATTGTAATGTCATGCACATATCATATCATCTCATATCACGTCATATCTCATATCATATCGAATCACTTCAGTTCATATCAATTCACTTCAGTTCATATCCATTCACTTCTTTTTATATCGAATCACTTCATTTCATATCAATTCACTCCATTTCATGGTGTAGCACTTAGCCCTTGACCGCACATGACAATAGTATAAGGTTCTAGACGTGGCTTCCACAATCTTTGGTAGAAGGTTCTAGAGGTGGCCGCCAAGAAGGTTTACTTTATCACGTGGCACTTAGTCATTGACTAGCAATCACTCTATTGCATAGCACTTAGTCCCTGTCCACGCATGTCAATGATCTAGGGTTCAAGTAGTGGCTAATACAATCTTTGGTACAAGGTTCTAGAGGTGGCCCCCACGAAGATTTACGTTATCACGTGGCACTTGGTCCTTGGGCAGCAATCACTCTATTGCATATCACTTAGTCCCTGTCCACACATGTCAATGATCCAAGGTTCTAGTGGTGGCTCATACAATCTTTGGTACAAGGTTCTAGAGGTGGCCCCCACGAAGGTTTACGTTATCGCGTGGTACTTAGTACTTGCCCAGAAGCAACGATTCAAGGTTCTAGAGGTGGCCCCCACGAAAGTTTACGTTATCGTGTGACACTTAGTCCTTGACCATGCAAAGCAACAGTCCCGGGTTCTAGAGGTGGCCTCCACGATGTTCATTATTCATGTGGCACTTAGTCCCGTACTGGCTTGTCACACCTTTAACTTGCACAATACAATCAATATTCATCACTCAATCATATATCACCACATATTCACTTTCCAGCAAGCACAGAACGATCACAAAGCTAATACCAGGCCTAATCCACAGAAACAAGGCCACTCGCACGTTTCTAAGTTTAAATCCAGAAACCCAACCAAACGAGCTTGGAAAATTTTGAAACTTTAATATGTCATAAAGAAAACATAAAGGGATATTTTTCGTGAAGACACCATGACCTAAATCATTCTAGGTTGAGAGCAGTAAATCGTTCAAATCTACACAAAAACGGTGCCTGTTTCCAGAAATCATGTCTTTCAAAACTAACTTGGTTCAAAATCCAAAACTTGTCCGTTTGCTCTGAAATTTGACTATGTCCAAGTACAGAATGGGATGAACAACTTTTGTGAGGAACCTTTTCAAAAATAGAACCTTAAGAGTTTATAAGAACCCACAGAACATCAGAATGTCACAAGTTCCAGCAAAAATAGAAGTTTTGTTTTGTTCCAAATGAAACTGAAATAATCCCCTTTTAAATCCATAATATCTTGGGTAAAATATATGTTTTAGCTGAAAATGTCTAAAACATTTCTCAAGAAGGAATCGACCTCAAAATCTCAATAATCTCATTCCACAAAATTGGCAAACTACGAGGGTCCAGCAAATAGATTCTAGTGAAATTCATGACATTCAAGAAAACCACATCCACCTATGTCACTCCAACTGAACACAAACCTAGCCAAGTTAAGTCACGCTCAACTAACCCTTAAGTGTAATCACAACCTAAGAAAGGTTAGGAAGTAAACTCACCTTATTAACAAGTAGACAAGCCCACTGTGACAGTGACGCACAAACGATCGAGACTTGATTCTACGGCAACACCAAAATAAGCTCAGAAGAGGCTGAATAATCCTTGCAAGTTGCTACTTGAGCTGCTGATTGGGAGCTCCGAACCTCAGCTGGCATAATGGAGTCGAAGGAAGTCCCAAGCGAAGAAGAAAACTGAAGAAGAAGGATAGGGAGCAGTTGTACGTGTTCTGCCCAAGAGAGAAGATAAGGACCCTCAAAGTCAACCCAATCTACCCGAAAATACTCAAGTGCATGTCCCATCTTTCACCAACTCTTATCCAGTAGAACTTTCCCCTCTCAATTTTCTCTAACAAGCCAAAAGTAAAAGCCATAACATAGTAGCCCCTGATACCTACGAATTGCACCCATCCACTCAAGTCACATTCAAAGGCTTACCAAATTCTAGTTCGCAAAATTCTTGGCCCGACAGGATAATTCTCAAAAGATGAGACGGGCAAAGGCTTACCAAATTCAAGTCACATTCAAAGCCTCAAGACACCTAATTTTTTGCGCCTTTTGTTTTCTTTATGTTATTTATTTATTTATTTTATCTTTATTATTTGCATATAGTTAATAGGGATATTGGGCATATCTTGGGCATATATTGGGCAGAATAAATCTTGGTTCAAAATAAGAAATAAGGCAAGAAGAAACATGATTTTTGACTCAAATTCAACAAGGAAAAGAGGAAAGAAAATTAAAGAAATTGAAATAGCAATATTCGATTTTGAGGACCGAATATTTGTTTTGTCCTCCCTTAAACAGTGGATTTTGAGGTCGCAAGAAGAGGACTCTTTTGAAAAGAAAAAAGACACACACAGAGGAAGAATGTGTGAGAGAGTGTAGAATAGTACAAGGGAGTCTTCTTCTTTTGGGGTTGGGCACAAACAAAGGAGAATGTGTTGTCGAGCGTGCAGAAAAATTGTGTGAAAAAGATGGGAGCCACGAGCATGAAGTTTTCTAGACCAAAAAGTTTCAGAAAAGAGAGAGGAAGTGTGAAGCTTTCACAAAAGAAGAATCTTTTGCAACAACACTCCCCCTCGTCATCGTATCGCGCTAATCCATACGACGCGACGAACTTCCAGCAACATTAGTAGTTTTCCCAACGAAGCCTGTGATCTTGGTGGTCTTTTCAATGCCAACGCCACCAACGAGTCTCTCTTCTTCTTGGTGTTCCTACATTTTTTTTTAACATCAATAGCACTAGTTTTGCTTGCTCGCATTCGTGCTTTATTCTACGCAGGAATGCTCACTGTTGACCGAAGATATAAGTCCAAGTGGTGGGGGTTTTCTTATTGCTTCGGTCAAATTGTTCCATGCCTCAGTCAAAATCTCTTCACCGAAGTCCATCTTATTGTTCACCGAGACCGGAAGCAAAGTACACCGCCATCACAAGCCATCCCACACTCGGCAGTGTGCCATTGCATTTCAATATGGCACCGTGGGCACCCTATGAGCTCAATTGAGGATCATCGACCAATATTTCCACGAAGTCTAGATTGCTTATTTGGAATGTTGATTATATTGCAAATCTTTTCCCAAATTGATTCGAGTATTTGATTCTTGTTTAATTTGCTTTTGTTGATTAATTTTGATGTTATTTGCATGCTAGAATAGATTTGGTGTGTTTTTCCGATTAATTGCACGTTTATGTTATAAATTGCATGTTTAGATTTAAAGTTGCACATTTAAATAATTGCATGATTAGTTTAATTTGCATGTTTAGATTAGTTGCACGTTTATAATAAAAATTGCATGATTAGGTTGATTTGCACGTTTAGGTAAATTTGCATAATTAGTTTAGATTGCATATTAAATATTTTTGTTAGGATAATTTTACCTAGATTGCATTCTAGGATATTATTCTTGGTTGAGTAGATCTTAGTTTAAATTAGGAATTAGTATATCTTATTTCCTAGTTTAGATTATATGCTATTTAGCTACGGATAATTAGGCTAATTAATTCAAAAAAATTCAAAAAAAATTGCATTTCATATATTGCATTAGATTTGTTGCATTTATGTTTAGATTTTTATGCATGACATATTTTATTAAATTTTATTTGATTTGATTTGGTTAGATTTTATTAGGTGTTTGATTTGATTTGATTTTCATGCATGGTATATTTTATTAGATTTTTTGATTTGTTTTGTTATTTCATTCCTTTCTTGAATTTTTGAGTATTTGCATCATCATTATTGCATGTTAGGGATTAGATTTAAAATTAATTCAAGTTGCCTGCTAATTTTTGGAAATAATGAAAAAGGTACCGAAAGGGTGTTAGATTAGTCTAGCATAACCAAATCCCCGATCCCTTAGATCTCTGGTTCGTAGGAGTAAAACATAGCTCCCAATACTTTACATGGGTTCCTAATCGACCCACCAAAAATTAGGTTAGTGGCGGCTCCAAATTGAAAATATTTTGCATGTTTAAATAAAGTGAAACCCAAAGTCATGAATTGGTATGAGTTTGGAAAAACTCGAGCTAAGTTTAATCTTAGCAATCCATTAGTCATAACCCTAGGTGGTGCACCTTCGGGGAGGTCGCGACAGAGAGCATGCCCTAAGTTCCTGAAAGAGATTCGCTCTGATTTTGTGCATGCGTGGTAGCACACCATAACAAGTTCTTTTGGTTAGTGTATCATTCCAAATTGTGTTTGGCCTAGGTCGATGCTTAAGCATATCAAGTCTAACCACGGTTCTTACTTTGTGCTCAATATATTCAATTGGCATGATTTTAATAAGTCATATCACACACCTTGGATGACATGCCTTTAAGGCCCTTACATCAGCTTAAAGTGAAGATAAGAACCAGATTGCATAATGTTTAGAAGTGTGGTCACACCAAAAATCAGCCATCATAAATGAATTTCATGACGATGCCATTACTAATGGATTTCGAAACAATACCCAATGGATTTAGAATGATGTATGTGATATGAATTCAGGACGATGCCCAATGGATTTTCAAAGCCGTTCTCAACCGAGCTAGATGATACCCATTGAATTATGGAAAAATCGATGGATTTTGGTTATGTAATGTAATTAAAGAAAACTTATGTGAATTGTTACTGATGCTCGTGTACTTGCGTGATTGCATAAACTTCCATGATGGGTGAGCATTATAAGAACGTGAAGCTTGATATAGGACAAGCCAAAGTGAGTATTCATTGCATTAGATGTATAACATGTGAGATTACTTTACTACTTTATTATTGATCAGCAATTGACATTATTAGTATCAAGAATTGCACGGATTAGTAACGAGGTATTCTCCAACATGAGGATTAGCTGATTTACTTGCATAGTTGTCAAACTCATTCCTGTGATTTTTACTATTTTCAAGCTTCTAAGTAGGGTCTCCTTGCCACTTATTCATTTTGGCGAGGTGATGACCATAGAGTAAGCATGGTATCATGTGATGGACATGAAGGAAAGTGAAGAAAAATTCCCCACCCATAGTCCAAGCTAAGCTTGTTGTGCAACAAAAGAATTAATGTGAAATACTAGATGTAATGGATATTAGCATTTTCTAAATGGATTGGTGTTTTTCTTTATTGTGTTTGTTGATAGGTGTTGTATTTACATTTCTGCACGCTTATAATAAAAAAAAAAGAAAACAAAATTTGGGACGTGTTTATAGGTGACGGGCCTAGGCCGTCACCACCCTACAGTGAATCAAGTCTCAAGTCTTTATGTAAGGAAGGATCAAGTCCGAGTTTGTTGCAAAACTCATGTGAGTGCTATCCATAACTTATAAAAGTTATAGTATTTGCGGTGTCCTTTTCACAAATGAAATTATATATCATATATTGTGAATCTTACATTAAGAATGAGTAATGAATTTGCATTTTCCATCTTATCATAAAAAGTATTTTATTTTATTTTAGACATATTTCGTACTAATTCACAGGGAGAACACCGTGCATATTTGTGGAGGACTAATTTTGGATTGGTTGGGCTTTTTTATTGAACTTAATATTTAGTGAGTGAACTTTAACTGATAATAGGAAAAAAAAACATACCAAGTTATTCTTGTTGTGACACATTTATCCTAATATTTCATTACTGATACAAAAAAAGCATACACTTATATATGAGTGACATGCATTACCCTTTATCAACGTTTCATCAAAGAGAGTCATTAAAAAATTGCCCATGTGGATGACAAAATGTTGTCAACATAACACCCAAGTGGCTTAAGCAAAACAAAAACAACATCATTTCAGCTGGAAAATGATGTTATATAATTTTGACAGATGGTAAATGTGTTACATGGCTACAAATTTAGGGTTATCAATGTTGCAGTAAAAAGTATAGGGTAAATTTATCATAGTGGGCATAGTTTAGGATTTTTAATGTCAAAAAAGCATCTCAAGATACATATGTCATTGGTGGACATAGTTTAGGATTCTTTAAATCGTTTTTTTAGCAATTATAACCTTTATGGCCATTTGATTTCCTTGAGATGTTGAGCTGGCATGCAAAGGATATGATGAGCCTTCCAGATTATTGTACATACTTAATGGGATGAGAAAATACTTGAGCACTGAAAAGATATTTAGTTTGATTGTTGATGCTAGACGTATATGATCACATGGAGCCTGCCACGTAGGCCACCGTCATTCAGCAAGAAGCTATTCATAAATCTTTAATACGAGTAACATCAGTCAAAGATTTTTGTCAATTGGCCATAGTTACGTCACAATCCATGCAAATGGAAACAACAGACAATAAAACACGCTAATATCCATCACAAACTCCAGCATAAAACATGAAAAATACAGAGTTCTTTGGGAGAAAGTGCAACCGCAGAATCTACTGGAAGTAAAAGAAGAAATCATATACGGATAAACCTAAGCATGTGTGGCTCGTAGGTATCACAAAGAATGATATTTCATTAATTTAGAGTTGAATCAATTACATAAAGAGCAATTCGTCTATGGGGAAACGATTGTCAATCTAAGCAATCACGTGTGGAGAGCATAGGAGTAATCCGATGTCTTGGAGGTCAGTGTATCCGCTTAATTGTTGTCATACCAAAACTGAGCCTGCAGGTAGTCGACAACCTTCTTGTCCACTTGGAAGGCCTTGGTGAGAATATCGTCAGAAATAGGCGGCTTCGATCCGAACACCGCATTAGCAATGGTAATGACTCCAGGGCTCTGGCTGCTCAAACCAGCAAAGGCCAGTGCAGGGGTCTTGCCGATGTTTAGTTGGAAGTGGATGAGACCGATTGGGAACACAAACACGTCCCTTTGTACAAGACTTTGGTGAACAGGGTGTTGTTCAATTGGTTGGAGGTGACGAAGCCAACAAGCAGCGTGCCCTCAGCGACGACTAGAATCTCAGTTCCACGAGGGTGAGTGTGGGGAGGATTCAGGCCACCTGGAGCAAAGTCGATACGAGCCATGGAAATGCCAAGAGTGTTGAGTCCTGGAAATTGGTCCACAAAAGCGGGTGTGACTTTCGATCCGAGTGGGTTCGCGGTATTCCCCGGGTATCTCAACCCCTTAAAGAGGAAATCATCTGCTGTGACTTGCTTTGGGTCCTTGCAAAACTTTCCATTCACAAAAACCGCATCTGAAACAGAACTGATGTTATTAGGCTGATCCAAGCAGAAACTCCCTCCGGAGCTATTTCTTTAGGATAAAAATAAGAGAAATATAAAAGTGATGCTATAGCAGAGCTCCAACCTTTAGGGTCATTGATGGCCACACAGAAGTCCTGAAGAGGACTCGGGTCGTAGGCAAAAGCGGCGGCGGTGGCCAGAGCCAAGATGAGAAGGCTAATTGGAAGAAACTTCATTGTGGTTGTGCACGGGAGCGTTGGTGCTTTGATATCTTCTCTTCTTTTGTTTGCTGGAGATGAGAGTAAGATGTCTTGCATGGAGATATTAGCCCTTTTTATAGATGAAGGTGGTGTTGACCCAGTAATGAATCTTCTATGATAAGCAACACTTGCCCGATCTTTACCGAGTCTTCTGTGTGCTAGTTAATATCTTATTCCCAGACATGAATTGTTCCAAAACTCAAAGAGCCTCTAAAAGCCTTATAGTTTGACCCGTCCCCTTTCCCAGATGAAAGAAAGCTCGTTGTCTGATATGGAAGTGGACTTCTTCAATCCCATTTAAATCACTGGTTTCTTTCGTTACTGTTTTGATGTCCCCGGCGGATTATATTCATCTGGATTGAGCGAGGCCAATTCCTCTTTAACTGCATCGAGTGATCATATCAATCTGTCAATTATAAATGATCAGGAAGCAGAGTTTTAACGTGCATCTCCGTCCTCGAACAGGATAACTTTTATTCGCTTCTTATAGATATTATATTTACTTCTTCACATAAACATGGAGAGTGTTCACATGAATGGGAATATCCACAAATATATGTTCCCTCAGTTTTTCATATATGATAACCCGTGCTCTAGAAATTCGAATGTGGCATCTAAAGTTGAACTAGCCCTAATTCTCGACGAGAGCTCGTTTATTTTTTTCAAGCAAGGTAGGAGCATAAGGTGGTTGAAATAGCAAAATGATTCACCTGCAACGCGGAAGAACAAACAATTGTCGGGGACCCAGCACCGTCCCTGGCTTCCGCTGGTTCCTGCAGGCCAGTTGACTGGGGCCAAGTCAAATGCTAGAGATGCAGCATTTCAAAACAGTCCTCACCCAAACTATTCTGCTGAAATTGGATCATCACCGATATACAATTCATCGAAAAATGTTTCAACTTTTATTAAAAAAAAGGCAAGTTCGAAGGCGATTCTGAACAAAAGTCCCAATGAATTAGAAACAACATATACTTTTCATCAGAATTCAATTGACGACAAAGTACAAAACACATTACTGAAATTTAATCAACGGCAAAGACTAAGGACAGAGAGATGTGATGTCGGAATTAAATCGTCTAGGAAATTAATCAATGACAAGATATTAAATACTGCGACTAAAATATGGGAATCGAAAGATTAACATTAATAAAATAAAATATAAAGCAAGTCTTTTGTTGATTGATTGGGCTTTTACGAGGGTATTTATAACTCACAGTTGGCAGTTATGTACAACGTTTACCATATTGTAATTCAAATAAACAAATAACTTTCTAATGGCAGTTTACAAGAAGTTTTATGCACCCACTAGTATTACGTCGAACACATTCATGAGAAGTTATAAAACCCATAAATCCAGGGGAATTTAATTATTACTAGCCAATACCTGCTTCTTTTCGATTGCTCATTGCCGATGACTTTGTCAGTCAACTTCTCGAGCCTTAATGGAGGCTCTCGTCGATAACTAATATTGCAAATGACTATTTCGGTGAGCTATCAATTTCCTTTAGATTATTTTTTATTTTGTTAATCATTGCGAAAGCTCTATTTTTCGTTGATTAAGTCTAATACTTGTCAATAATAACAACAAAGCTGTAACGACCCCTTTCTAGTACAACATAAAGAACATACTTAATTATTTTCATTAAGTACAAGGGTTCGTTACGTCAGAGTTATCACATCCTAGTCCGTTAGGCACAAGATAAGTCCCAACATTCACGTTTTCTTGTGACAATATTAACACATGATCCAATTGTCAACTTTTCATCTTTACTCTATAATCAATCGGAAGCATACCTGACAAATCATAGTTGTTGAATAGGCAAGTCACATAACACACATCATTATAATGATAATCACTATCAACACGGTAAGCATCACTCCAACCCAATTTCAACACAAACGTGATTACAATAAGACGCACCAGAAGCACTTTTAATAAACTCCTCTAATCTAACCTCTCAACAAAACATGGGGTTCGATGACCATCTCAACTTTCACCATCGTACAAAGCGGAGCACCAAAGTGAACTATGTAGCTAATCATTATGCGATCCTGGAAAATATTAATAAAAATGGAATGAGATAAACTTAATAAGCAAAAATCCCAAACCTCACGTAGGAGGCGGCCTCGTACCAAGTACGTAAAGTTTACCAACCAACCAAAGCACATCAATAAGGACACCACACACAAACGCATTCATTTATTCTTTTATAATCTTTTGGACATCCCTAGCCGACAGTCTGTGGTGACCCGACCCTTTGGACCACAGCCCAAGTATCACCTAGGCCCATCTAGACAGCACCCTCCGACTCAAAAGCCAAGCATACCTCACATGGTGTATCACTCCGAAATCTATCAGCAAGTGGCATATTTGATCGGAACTCTTCCGAGCATATTATCATCACGCCTAGCCCCGTCTAGTGCGTCTTCCGACACAAAGGCCGGTCACACCGCGTAGGGCGCTACTCCCCCGAAGTCTATCCGACGAGGAGGCGAATGCATTACACACAATAAATCATTTTCAAAATAATTTTCTTTGCAAAAGAGATGTATTTGTTTTCGAAAGGGTAGAATGAAACTTTAAAATCAACCAATAACATTTTCAGCAAGATTGGTAAAACCAAAGCACAAAAATAATTCAAGAAAACCCCTCCATAAGTTAACTACGTAATACCATGCGCTACCCGAGAGTTAGAAAATCTACTTATACATGAAATATTTAGAAAGATTTTTCTTTGCAAAAGAGATATATTTTAGAACTCAAGGAATGGACTCAAAATCACCGCAAGTGTGTAAACATTTTCTAGAGAGTCTGGTAAGACTAAAGTACAAAGATAATTCAGGAAAATCACTCTAAAAGTTAACTACATGACACCACGCCTTACCCAAAGGTTAGAAAATCCACTTACTCAATGTAGAAAACGGGCGAATCAGTGTAGGTGGACTGGGCTACCGGTGTAGAGAACAGTTGGAAAATCGCTAGCTACTAGCGGCTCTACAACGATGACGTATAAACGTTTGGAGGCGAGGCCAGATGCGTTGGAAAGTTCTGGATTGTTACATACATAATGATGGTGGTTTCGCACAATTCAAAGGTCTTTTAGTCGATAAAATAAAGCCAAACAGAAAGGTGAACGAAACAGTTTATCGAGAATGAAGTTTGGAGCTTCCAGAATTAATCCAAGAGCAACAAGAGCTCCTTTGAGGCTAAAATTTGGTGGGAGTGATGGTTACTAAGGGTATAAAAGGATTGTGGTGGTGATTTTCAATGAAAATGGCTATAGGTAAGTGTTTGGAAGGCAAACAATAGGTTGGTCTATAAAGATTCGAATCTAGGCAGCAAAAGTTCAAGAAGGAAGGGAGAGCTTTTGGGTTGAGAAAAAGGATGCAAATGAAGAAGTTTCTTCCTCTATTTTTCAGTAAGGAAACTTAAGGCTCAAGCTTGGAAGAGAAACTCGAGGTCCAAGCTAGGGTAGAAACTTGGGGTTCAAGCTAAGCATTTAATGAGACTATGGTCTTAGGCTAATAGGCTAGTCAAAACTTGGGGCCAAGCTAAGAGGTGAAACTTGGAGCCCAAACTTGCATTAATGACCTATGGTTACTAACCTAGGTCTATAGGCAAGGAAGCTTGGTGCCCAAGCTTTTGGAGATTTATAGCATTTAATGCACAAGATTTTGCCTAAAGTCAATTAGCTTGGGCTATTGTAAGGAAAACCATAAGCTTACTATTTGGCAATTAATGTTCTAGTCCTTTTGTCCTTCACCCCTCTTGCCCGAATCTCCCTCTCCCACTCTTGCTATTTTCTCTAGCCTATTTGGCTTTGATTGCCCTAGGCTTTCTTCTCTTCCTCCCTAGCCAATCATTATATTCTCTCATAGCTCCCTTAGGTGACATCACCCTATTCATAGGTTGTATATGACATCATCATGGGTCTTTTATTGCCAGTTAAGTTTCTCTTTCTCTATTTCTTTATAAGTGTCCTTGACGGCTCCTCCTTATGCACGTGTGGGTCATCATTCTTCTCTCTCCCTCACTCTCTTGGCTATTCAATCTAGCCCCTCTAGGTGTCTTAGGCTTATCTCAACCTTATCTCCTCATCTACATGACATCATCTAGGTCGGTACACCGGACTAATTCTAGGCCAACTAATCCTAGTTCTTGTCTCCTTCCTTGTCCTTGACTCTTCATGGAGAAGCAACCTAACCCATTACTAGTCTAGCTCTCTTCCTTGGTCCTTGGCAAGTGGCCGAATGGCCTTAGCTCTTCTTGGGCCAATCTTTTTGTCAATCTCTAATTACTCAATTGGGTTGGAGCCCAATCATCCTCAAACTTGATGCTCATAATTAATCCAACAACTTGTGGTTAAGTGTCGCCTTTTGGTGACCTCAAATAGCTTCCTCGAGAAGGCGGCTAACACAAGGCTTCGTTTGCAAGTCTTGCAATCATTGCTGGAGTCGATCTGCGTTCAAGCCTCGTTAATCCTTAGAGAATTTTCGGTTGTCATGTAATCGAGCTAGATGATTGTCTTGCTTCATTAGGGAGTCGTGCGGACAAATGTTGGGCCGGTTCGGGTTAACCGTTGCCACATGGAATTACCCACGAGTTAGCCATAATCATCCTACGAATCTGTTCCTAAAAGATCACGCATCGATTTCTATTAGCGCAATGTCATCCTACTTCAATCCTTATGGTCAAGTAATTGCTCTAAGGCCGAGTACTCTCCTTGACTACACTCCCCAGTCCCTAATTGCCTTTCCTAAAGGATTTAGCGGGCTAATTTCCCTCACTTTACTATTTAGGTCATGACACCTTTAACCGCTTTTGTTAATCAAGGCTTCAAATTGAGGATGTTACAAAAGCTGGCCATCTTTTGATGTTAACAGAAACAGAATTTCGAAGAAAGACAAAACCAAGCTCAAAATGTTTCCCATTATGAAGTTCTTCCAAACATTTGCCATCTTGGCTTTACCATCATCCCATGCCTTTGCCTCTGACCCCAATCCTCTTTAGGATTTCCACGTCGTGGTCAACAACCCCAACTTTGCAATGTTTATAAATGTAGATTTCTGCAAGTACTTGAAGCATACCATGCATTCACTTCTAAATTATGATGTCTCATTTGGGTTCACATTACATAAAATTTAGGAATTAATTATTTAGTTCCTAAGCAAAAATATTTTTAACAATAAATTCTTAGAGGATAAGAAACAATCTTAGGTTATAATGACTATATTCAAGGTATTAAATATTAAAAATCTCTCGTAGGTATCATAAAGAATTATATTTTATTAATGAATCTACTGGAAGTAAAAGAAGAAATCAAATACGGATAAACCTAAGCATGTCTGGCTCGTAGATATCATAAAGAATTATAATTTATTAATTTAGACATTCAACGACCAATTACATAAAGAGCAATTCGTCTATGGGGAACAATTGTCAATCTAAGGAATCACGTGTGGAGAGCGTAGGCGTAATCCGATGTCTTGGAGATCCGTGTATCCGCTTAATTGTTGTCATACCAAAACTGAGCCTGCAGGTAGTCGACAACCTTCTTGTCCACTTGGAAGGCCTTGGTGAGAATATCGTCCAAAATAGGCGGCTTCGATCCGAACACCGCATTAGCAATGGTAATGACTCCAGGGCTCTGGCTGCTCAAACCAGCAAAGGCCAGTGCTGGGGTCTTGCCGATGTTTAGTTGGAAGTGGATGAGACCGATTGGGAACACAAACACGTCCCCTTTGTACAAGACTTTGGTGAACAGGGTGTTGTTCAATTGGTTGGAGGTGACGAAGCCAACAAGCAGCGTGCCCTCAGCGACGACTAGAATCTCAGTTCCACGAGGGTGAGTGTGGGGAGGATTCAAGCCACCTGGAGCAAAGTCGATACGAGCCATGGAAATGCCGAGAGTGTTGAGTCCTGGAAATTGGTCCACAAAAGCGGGCGTCACTTTCGATCCGAGTGGGTTCGCGGTATTCCCCGGGTATCTCAACCCCTTAAAGAGGAAATCATCTGCTGTGACTTGCTTTGGGTCCTTGCAAAACTTTCCATTCACAAAAACCGCATCTGAAACAGAATTGATGTTATTAGGCTTATCCAAGCAGAAACTCCCTCCGGAGCTATTTCTTTAGGATAAAAAGTAAGAGAAATATAAAAGTGATGCTATAGCAGAGCTCCAACCTTTAGGGTCATTGATGGCCACACAGAAGTCCTGAAGAGGACTCGGGTCGTAGGCAATAGCGGTGGCGGTAGCCAGAGCCAAGATCAGAAGGCTAATTGGAAGAAACTTCATTATGGTTGTGCACCGGAGAGTTGGGGCTTCGATGTATTTCTCTTCTTTTGTAAGGAGTGAGATATCTTGCGTGGAGACACTGTCCCTTTATAGATGATGGCAATGTTGACCCAGTACAATACTTACTTTGATAAGCAACCCTCCCCAGACCTACACCAAGTCTCCTGTGTCGTAGTTTCCTACTCGGGTGAGATGAATTGTTCCACAACTGCTACGATTGAATGCCCCTCACTTTGACCAATCCTCTTTCCCAGAAAAGGAAGAGCACGTCGTATGATATGGAACTGGACTTCTTCAATAACATCTATTTCTTCGGTTTCTTTCTTTACTTTTTCGGTGTCCTTCGCAGATCCAAAATCTGGCTAGATTGAGGGAGGGCCAATTCTTCTCTAAGCGCATCGCATGATCGTATTATCTTTGAATTTGAAAATGATGTAGGAACCAGCGTATTCACATGCATTTCCATCGTCCCCCATGAAAATACTTGCCAAGGTGCTGTATTCACTTCTGTAGAAATTATATTTACTTTCCGATACAAACAGTCATGCAGGTTGTTCACCCATAAAGAGAATATTCACAAATCATCAGTTCCCTCAGTTTTCTATGTCCATGCTCTAGAATTCGAACGTGTCATCTAAAGTAGAATTAGTCCTAACCCTTTTGTGCTTCGTAATATGTCAAGCTCACTTCTTTCTATTTCTTAAAGCACGTCCAGTAATTTTAGACTCTCTCTCTCTCTCGTTTCTTTTTTTCTTTTTCTTTTTTGGAACGTGGACAGCCTACACTTAGAGTGACTAAAACAGTCACGTAGCTAATTTTTTTTTTAACTCCCGTAAATCACCTTTTAATAATCATTTAGCTAATAATAGAATTTTTCGTTAATGAGAGCAGTGAATTTGCAATTTGCATATTATCTACTAAAGGACAAAAAAATTAATTTCTTTTTTAACTTTAAGAATTACTTTGCTGAAAAAGAATACACATCTTTAGAGGGGCCAATTTTGGATTTGTTCAGTTTTTCTATTCGATGCAATATTTAATTGAGGGAACTTGAATTGATGGATAAAATATATTCCAGATAAATCAATACGGGCACTAGGAGCAGAGATGACGTAAGAATTTTCGATATGATGCCTTCCATCACGCAAGTTCATGTGGGAAATGACATGAAAACAAGATCAATCGCCCACGTGCCTGAAGGAAAGAAATTCAAAGTACCGCCAAAATAATTTTGATTCTTCTCTTTTTTAAATTAAGAAGAAAAGAGAGTTGATAGGCTATGATTAAGCCATGGATCTCATCTTGACAAGCTCTTCCCTAACAAATTCCCCATTTTTCTAAAAAAAAAATCAATTTTGATCAGTCTCTTTCATAAATAATAATCGGATGAAAATTAACGCGCTCTCCATTTTGACATTATCTGTTGACACCATTACTAATTATTCTTTCCATAATTAAGAGAAAATCAAAGACATTTCATTCGAAATTTTAAAACATAGATACACCCCATGGACCATCATTTTCTTTTATACAATGTAATAACAAATCATAGGAAAATGACTAAGGAGAAGTTCTTCGCCGATTCTTCGCCTTCGTCATCATTTACCCTTCTTTGTCAACATTATGTTCAACTGGGCCTGTTGTGCATCTATTACCTTTATGGCCATTCAAGGAATTCATTTCCTTTACTTGGCGCACTTGCAACACTAAGAAGAATGATATATGAAAAGCTTGGAGGATGGTCACGCATCCTTCAATGATGGGATGAGAAAAACCTAGAACGAACATCTATTGCAACACTGAGAAGAATGACTAACAACATATTAAATTATATTTTATATGATTAATCTCGCCCTGTTTATGTTCTTCTTTTCGTTTTTTGCAATTTTTTATTTGATTTTTTATTCCATACATATTTGATGGCATGGTGTATGCCGTACAGGCTGCCATGTTGTAAGTTGTTAGTAAAGTTTTTTTAGTGTGACGTCATTCGTAGTTTTTATTTTTTGGTTAATTGTGCACAAGTACATCACAAATCATGCAAATGGAGACAACTAATCATACAAATTCCAGCAATAAAATACGATAAATACAAATTTCCTCGGGAAAAAGTGCCGCCACATAATTTATAGAAAGCAAAATTAGAACTCAAATAAACATCAATCTAAGCATGTCTAGCTCATAAAGAATGATCTTTTATTACTTCAGACGCTCACGATCAGTCAAATGAAGAGCAATTCTTTTATTGGGAAGCAATTGTCAGTCCAAGCTGTCATGTATAGAGAATATAGGTGCATTCAAATGTCTTCGAGGTCAATGTATCTGCTTAATTGTTGTCATACCAAAACTGCGCCTGCAGGTAATCGACAACCTTCTTGTCCACTTGAAAAGCCTTGGTGAGAACATCGGGTGAAATGGGCGGCTTCGATCCGAACACCGTATTAGCAATGGTAATGACTCCTGGGCTCTGGCTGCTCAAAGCAGCAAAGGCCAGTGCAGGAGTCTTTCCGATGTTCAGTTGGAAGTGGATGAGACCGATTGGGAACACAAACACATCCCCTTTGTACAAGACTTTGGTGAAGAGGGTGTTATTCAATTGGTTGGACGTAACAAAGCCGACAAGCAGCGTGCCCTCGACGACAACTAAAGTCTCAGTCCCTCGAGGGTGAATGTGGGGAGGATTCAAGCCGCCTGGAGCAAAGTCGATATGAGCCATGGAGATGCCAAGAGTGTTGAGTCCTGGAAATTGGTCCACAAACGCGGGCGTGACTTTCGATCCAAGTGGGTTCGCGGTATTCCCCGGGTATCTCAATCCCTTAAACAGGAAATCATCTGCTGTGACTTGCTTTGGGTCCTTGCAAAACTTTCCATTAACAAAAACTGCATCTGAAACAGAATTCATGTTGTTAGGCTTATCCAAGAAGAAACTCTTTCTGGAGCTATTTCTTTAGGATCAAAAGGAGAGAAATATACAAGTGACGCTACCGCAGATCTCTAACCTTTGGGGTCATTGATGGCCACACAGAAGTCCTGAAGAGGACTCGGGTCGTAGGCAAATGCGGTGGCGGTAGCCAGAGCCAAGATGAGAAGGCTAATTGGAAGAAACTTCATTGTGGTTGTGCACGAGATAGTTGGGGCTTCTCTTCTTTTGTTTGCTGGAGATAGGAGTGAGATGTCTTGCATTGGGACATTGTCCCTTTTTATAGATGATGGTGGTGTTGACCCGGTATTAAATTTTCTACATAAGCACACGGGATCAATCTGTACCAAGTCGCCTATGGCTAATTAATATCTTATTCCCGGCGATGAATTTTTCAATAACTCGAAAAGCCCCTCACTTTGACCCATCCCCTTTCCCAGATAAGGAAAAAATACGTCTGACATGGAAATGGACTTCTTCAATCGTATTTAAATCATTGGCTTCTTTCTTTACTGTTTTGCTGTCCTGCATGGATTCTAATTCATCTGGATTGACCGAGGGCCACTTCTTATCTGAGTGCATCGTATGATCATGTCAATCTGCTAATTAACAATGATTGGGAACCAGAGTGTTCACATGCATCTCCGTCCTCCACCGTGATAACAATTCTTCGCTTCTTACGGATATTAAGTTCACATTATGGAGAATATCCAGAAATAACATTCGAACGTGGCATCTAAAGTTGGCCAACCTATATGCATCCACTAAAGACTGGAAAATCTGAGAACGTAAAAAGGGGAATTGAAGTTGGGAACTTTCTTGTCAAAGATCAGATGGCTAGTTTCCGATGAGAACTCGTTTATTTTTGCAAGCAAGGTTGGAACATGAGGTGGTTGAGGTTGCAGAATGAATTCGCCAGCAACACGGAAGAACAAACAATTGTTGTGGACCGAGCAGCGTTCCTGGCTTCCGATGCTTCCTGTAGGCCAATTGACGGGGACCAAGTCAAATGACTATCATACATAGAGTTGCTACACATGTAGCATTTCACAACAATTTTTAAGGAAACTGTTCCGCTGAAATTGGATCCTTGATGAAATACTATTCACTGAGGCTCCGTTCATTTTAATAAAAATATAATATTTCTGAAAAACATTTTTTAGGAAGTCATTTTCTTGAAAAATGACAATATTTTCGAGTGTTCGTTTAAAATGTAGGACAAATTATAAAAAAAATTAATTTTTTTATATTTTTTTCTTTTTCAAATTTTTTTTGTTATACATTGACTAACCACTGGTTACAAGCCAATTTTTAAGAAAATAAAAAATGTTTAAAACTAAAGAAAGAAGATGGAAAATGTTTTATATTTCTAAAAAACATAAAATTATTTTCCTCACTTTTGCATGTGTTTTTTCTATCGGTGGAAAATATATTCCTTAACTACCTTATTTTCCATGAAACAAATGTCGAAAAATCCAAAAAAAAAATTTTTAAAGTTATTTTTCATGAAACGAATAGAGTCTAAATGTCGTTTCAATTTTTATTGAAAGGAGATGGGTTCTATGGCAATTCTGGTCATAAGTGTCAATGAATAAGAAGCAAGATATTTGCTTCGCCAGAATATAATTGATGAAGTGTAAAACACTTCACTAGAAATTTAATTGACAACAAAGCATGATGATAGAGAAATACAATGCCGAAATTTAATCGACAACAAAAACTAGAAAATACACACCAAAACTTGGTCAATGATAATTTGTTTTTTTCTGATCACTTAAATGCTTTTACTAATAGTACGAAGTGGCTATTTTTCTAACTCATAGTTTGCAGTTACATACGACACTTACAACTTTGGTATTCCAATAATCAAATAACTTATAAATGGTGGTTATGAGAAGTTATGTCATTCACTAACTCTTATTATGTTAAACACTTATCCATAAGAAGTTATAAAACCCAAAAATTAGGGGCAACTAAATATTGCCACTCCACGGTTATGTCTTCATGTTGATTGTTCACCATCGATGACTTTGTCCATCAACTTCTGAAGTGTTGATGAGGCTTTCGTGGACAACTGATATTATAAATGACTTTTTCAGTAAGTTCTTGGTTCTTTAAGTTGTTTTATTGTTAAGCTCATTGTCGACCAAACTCTGTTTTAATCTACTAAGTCTGATACTTGCAGACAATAATTTAAAAGTTGGTCAATTTTTTGTGTCAATCGAAACATAGTCTCTGAGATGGAGGAAGCTAAGCTCAAGAATTTTCTCATTGTTAAATTATGTTTTGAGTTTAAATTCAAATAACGATTTGTTGAACCGAATTTATTGATAAAGATTTCCTAATAAGTTTTCTTAATTTGAGATAAGAAGCCTATTCTTTTTTGGACTTCTTAAAGTTACACAAAAGAGGAAATAAATAAAAGTGGGACCTAGAAGAATAAAAGGTTTATTTTCGCTCTTGGAGTTTCGGTGGCCGAAGCTGCATGCACCCAGAAGAAGTCAACAAGTTAAAGGGGAGCTCCAGATTTCCCTTTCTCAACCGAACGTGGGGCCCAGGAAAATATTAAAGAAAGAAGGGTTTTCTTTCTTTTCACGAGGAGAGTGTGCACTTTGAGCGAGTTTCTTGTTTTCGGCGAACGCACGGCCGCACGTGGGAGCGCGCGCGGAGAGAAGCAGCAGTCAGTCGCGTGATGAACAACGCGTGCAAGGGACTGTCTTTCTCCGGAAGAAGTGCACGTAGCCGCTCGGGTGTTCATGAGCTTACTTGTTTTATCTGATTAAATTATTTATTATAAATACTTATGATTGGATATAATCTAGGTACGAGAAACATGATCGTATTGAGCGATCATAATCCGATTCTCCGACTATATTGGATTATTCTTACTGGCTCTCTCCGTAGATATGGGTACTGACATTCATATCGAACCACGTAAATCCTTGTGTCTTTTATTGTTGGTCGTTATTTATATGTGCTTTACGTGTTGACGTATTTGCAAAATCCTAATTAGTTTTCACATTAATTTACAACAATTGATATTAGAGCTTGGGTTAGATATTTTGGATTGTGATTTGGAGCTTTATTGACTTGTCTAGTTATTATCTTGTTATTACAACTATGTCTGGGATGAAAGCTGAAATTGAGAAGTTTAACGGGAGAAACAACTTTGGGTTGTGGAGTCTCAAGATTGATGCATTATTGACAACTCTGGGTCTAGCAGAAGCATTGGAGGGCAAAGATAAGTTTCCCGATACAATGAAAGATTCTAATAAGCATGTGTTGATGAGGAAGGGTAGGAGTCAAATCCTGTTGAATTTATTGGATGAAGTGTTACTAGAGGTAGGCCATAAGAAGAATGCCGCAGTTTTGTGGGCAAAACTTCAGGTGCTCTATATAACGAAGGGTTTGAACAATCGCTTATACATGTTGAAGAGGATGTTCCAATTCAAGTATACTGAACGTACGTCTATTAGAATCCATCTAGATGAATTTAATAAACTTATTATTGATTTGAAGGACGTTGATAAGACACTTGATGATGAAGAGTAGGGCATAATGTTGCTATCTTCTTTACCAGAGTCATAGGAGCACTTTACTAATTCACTATTATAGAGGTGTACCACAGTTACCTAAAAAAAGGTAAAGTCCGCCTCTTAGTCTATAGAGTGGCAGAGAAAGTTACGAGATGGCAGTCTGGCATGAGATGTAGCACAAGGACTGGTAGAGAGCAATATCAGGTGTTTAGTAGCAGCAGAGGTAAAAACATATCAAAATCACATCATAGAAAGTCCAAGAGATGCATGATGTGTTTTGAGTGTCACGAGGAATGGCACATCAAGAGAGATTGCCCAAAGCGGAGGAATAAAGTTGAATGTTACAAGCAGTGTGGCAAACATTGCAGATGGGACCAATAGTGATGCAAACTTTGTTTTATGTGTAACTACTACTTCGTTAGGAGACAAATTGGTGCTAGATTCAAGGTGTTCTCATCACATGACACCTCTTAAGAATTGGTTTATTACTTACCATACTATAGATGGTAGTAGAGTTCTTTTTGGCGAGTAACACAGCATGCAAGGTTGTGGGGATAGGGACAATTCAAATTTGGATGCATGATGGGGTGGTTCGCACATTGACAGATGTGAGACATGTATCGGAGCTCAAGAAGAACCTTATTTCTTTGGGGACATTTGATGACATCGGCTGTAGGTACACTGCTTAAAGTGGAGAGCTGGAGATCTCTCGAGGTGCCATGATAGTGATAAAAGGGAAGAAAGAGAATTATCTCTATCATTAACTAGGACAGACCGTGACAAGAAATGCTACAGTTTCATCAGATGAGTCAGACTCTAACTTGACTAAGTTATGGCATGCCATAACTTTTATACAACACTTACTTGAGTCTCAGATTTATTTTCTAATCACTTGAGTGCTACAAATTTCATTCGATCACTTGAATATTAAAACTTAAAAAAAATATTCACCAAAGTGTAAAAATCTGACATGATCAAGTATATGTGATGAATTTTTTTTAAATCGCACTTAAGTGATTAATTAAAATGTTATGTGGTGTTCAAATGGTACTTGTAACGTTCGGAAAAATGGATATCATCTAGGATCCGTAGGATCGATCCATCCAAGGGTTGGTGAATGACCATGCATCAATCCATGATCCATGACAAGCCATGCAATGGACATGGATGAGCCAAGAACCTATCACATCCGATCACCCCCGCCCTACACTCAGACACCTAATGTCTAGAAATTGGCCACACCCAACTGTCGATGGGCCAAGCACAGTGCTAGGAACGGCTAAATCGATCCAAGATGGGTAGGATTAGCCATGGATCGGTAATGTTAGCCTTGCACCCCATGGTGCTCAACCATGCTTATTACCTCACTAGCCACCGTCTAGCTATAGGCCAACCAACTCACTTTGACTACAAACTTTCCTAACTCAAAAGGACATTTGGCTTTAAATTGGCATAGGTGAATCCAATAGCAAATAGGTTGTTAGCTTTAAAAATTGTCCATGTGGATGAGAAAAGGTTGTTGACATAACACCCACATGGCTTAAGCAAAACAAAAACATCATTTTAGCTGGAAAATAATAACATCATTTTGGCAGAAAATAATGTGACAGAATTTTGATAGATGATTAATGTGCCACACCACTAAAACTTTAGGGTTATTAATGTTGCAGGAAAGAAGTATAGGATAAATTTATCATAGTGGGTTTAGTTTAGGATTTTTAGTACAAAAGCATTTCAAGATAAATGTCATTGGTGGACATAGTTTGAGATTTTTTATATCTTTTTCCCTCAACACTATAGCATATTCAGGATAAATCAACACGGGCACACAAGATGGAGATAAAAGATGTAAGAATGTTGAGAATATGGCGTACCTGGATCACAATTATGTACGTATTTCAAGCAGCTGGCTTTCGTCATTCAAGTTCATTCGAGAAAAAGCAAAGAGCAATCGTTCATGTGCGTGAAAGAAGGAAATTTTGATGTATCGTGGCAATAAATTTGACTTTGTCGCAGAAAAGCCACGTGACGATGGGCTATGATTAGGCCATGGACCTCGCCTTTGCAAGCTCGTCATCGATTAGGCCATCACCTTTGTGGCCATTCAAGGAATTGATTTCCTCTAGTTGTTGTGCTAACATTCAAAAGATATGATGAGCTCCAACGATTACTGTGCATACTTGGTAGGATTAGATAATAAGTGAGCGGGAATCATTTGCAATATTGAAAGGAAAGGATAACGATAGATGAAAGTAAATTTTCTTTGATTTATCTTGTCCTCTTTAAACATTCTTTTTTCTTAAGATGTTTAGTTTTGATTGCTGATTCTGGACGTATTTGACAACTTGGCGCATGCCACATATGCTACCATTATTCAGCAAGAAGTTTTAAGTATAGTTTTAGTACATATAACATTACGATGCCACACTTTTAGTTTTTATTAATTGGTTATAATTACATCACAACCCATGCAAATGAAGACGATGGATAATAACACATGCTAACGTCCAACACAAACTACAGCATAAAACATGAGAAAATACAGAGTCCCACGGGAGAAAGTGCAACCGCAGAATCTATAGGAAGTAAAAGAAGAAATCATATACGGATAAACCTAAGCATGTGTGGCTCGTAGGTATCACAAAGAATGATATTTTATTAATTTAGAGTTGAATCAATTACATAAAGAGCAATTCGTCTATGGGGAAACGATTGTCAATCTAAGCAATCACGTGTGGAGAGCATAGGAGTAATCCGATGTCTTGGAGGTCAGTGTATCCGCTTAATTGTTGTCATACCAAAACTGAGCCTGCAGGTAGTCGACAACCTTCTTGTCCACTTGGAAGGCCTTGGTGAGAATATCGTCAGAAATAGGCGGCTTCGATCCGAACACCGCATTAGCAATGGTAATGACTCCAGGGCTCTGGCTGCTCAAACCAGCAAAGGCCAGTGCTGGGGTCTTGCCGATGTTTAGTTGGAAGTGGATGAGACCGATTGGGAACACAAACACGTCCCCTTTGTACAAGACTTTGGTGAACAGGGTGTTGTTCAATTGGTTGGAGGTGACGAAGCCAACAAGCAGCGTGCCCTCAGTGACGACTAGAATCTCAGTTCCACGAGGGTGAGTGTGGGGAGGATTCAAGCCACCCGGAGCAAAGTCGATACGAGCCATGGAAATGCCGAGGGTGTTGAGTCCTGGAAATTGGTCCACAAAAGCGGGCGTGACTTTCGATCCGAGTGGGTTCGCGGTATTCCCCGGGTATCTCAACCCCTTAAAGAGGAAATCATCTGCTGTTACTTGCTTTGGGTCCTTGCAAAACTTTCCATTCACAAAAACCGCATCTGAAACAGAATTGATGTTATTAGGCTTATCCAAGCAGAAACTCCCTCCGAAGCTATTTCTTTAGGATAAAAATAAGAGAAATATAAAAGTGATGATATAGCAGAGCTCCAACCTTTAGGGTCATTGATGGCCACACAGAAGTCCTGAAGAGGACTCGGGTCGTAGGCAAAAGCGGCGGCAGTCGCCAGAGCCAAGATGAGAAGGCTAGTTGGAAGAAACTTCATTGTGGTTGTGCACGGGAGCGTTGGGGCTTTGATATCTCTCTTCTTTTGTTTGCTGGAGATGGGAGTAAGATGTCTTGCATGGAGTTATTAGCCCTTTTTATAGATGAAGGTGGTGTTGACCCAGTAATAAATCTTCTATGATAAGCAACGCTTGCCCGATCTTTGCCAAGTCTCCTGTGTGCTAAATAATATCTTATTCCCCGAGATGAATTGTTCCAAAACTCTAAAAGCCTTATACTTTGACCCGTCCCATTTCCCAGATGAAAGAAAGCTCGTTGTCTGATATGGAAGTGGACTTCTTCAATCCTATTTAAATCACTGGTTTCTTTCTTTACTGTTTTGATGTCCCGAGCGGATTATAGTTCAGCTGGATTGAGCGAGGCCAATTCCTCTTTAAGTGTATCGGGTGATCATATCAATCTGTCAACTATAAATGATCAGGAACCAGAGATTTCACGTGCATCTCTGTCCTCGAACAGGATAACTCTTATTCGTTTCTTATAGATATTATATTTACTTCTTCACAGAAACATGGAGGGTGTTCACATTAAAGGGAATATCCAAAAATATATGTTCCCTCAGTTTTTCATATATTATAACCAGTGCTCTAGAAATTCGAATGTGGCATCTAAAGTTGAACTAGCCCTAATTCTCGACGAGAGCTCGTTTATTTTTTTCAAGCGAGGTAGGAGCATAAGGTGGTTGAACTAGCAAAACGATGAACTAGCAAAACGATTCACCTGCTACGCGGAAGAGCAAACAATTGTCGGGGACCCAGCAGCGTCCCTGGGTTCCGCTGGTTCCTGCAGGCCAGTTGACTGGGGCCAAGTCAAACGCTAGAGATGCAGCATTTCAAAACAGCCATCACGTTTCGACCAAAAAAAAAAAAAACAGCCCTCACGGAAACTATTCTGCCGAAATTGGATCATCACCGATATACAATGAATCGAAAATTGTTTCGACTTTTATTAAAAAAAAAAAAGGCTAGTTCTAAGGCAATTCTGAACAAAATACATTATTGAAGTTTAATCAACGGCAAAGATTGAGGACAGAGAGATGCGACATCGGAATTAAATCGACCACGAAAATTCGAAGGTACACATAGGAATTTAATCAATGACAAGATATTAAATACTGCGACTAAAATATGGGAATCAAAAGATAAAATAAAATAAAATGAATCTAAGTCTTTTGTTGATTGATTGGGCTTTTACGAGGCTATTTATAACTCACAGTTGGCAGTTATATACAACGTTTACCATATTGTAATTCAAATAAACAAATAACTTTCTAATGGCAGTTTACAAGAAGTTTTATGCACCAACTAGTATTACGTTGAACACTTATTCACAAGAAGTTATAAAACCCATAAATCCAGGGCAATTAATTATTACTAACCAATAGCTACGGCTTCTTTTCTATTGCTCGTTGCCAATGACTTTGTCAGTCAACTTCTTAGGTCTTAATGAAGGCTCTCGTCGGTAACTAATATTGCAAATGACTATTTCGGTGAGTTGTCAATTCCCTTTAAATTGTTTGTTATTTTGTTAATTGTTGTGAAAACTCTATTTTTTGTTGACTAAGTCTAATTTTTGTCAATGATATCAACCAAGCTGGTCATCTTTTGGTGTTAATGGAAACAGAATTTCGAAGAAAGACAAGGCCAAGCTCAAAATTTTTCCCATTATGAAGTTCTTCCAAACATTTGCCCTCTTGGCTTTAGCATCATCCCATGCCTCTGCCTCTAACCCCAATCCTCTTCAGGACTTCCGCATCGTGGTCAACAACCCCAACTTTGCAATGTTTATGAATGGAAATTTCTACAAGGACTTGAAGCAAACCATAGATTGACATCTAAATTATGACAACTCATTTAGGTTCACATTACATAAAATTTAGGAATTAATTATTTAGTTCCTAAGGAAAAATATTTTTAACAATAAATGCTTACAGGATAAGAAACAATCTTAGGTTATAATGACTATATTGAAGGTATTAAATATCTAGAATCTCTCTCTTTTACTTGGTGGTCAGGCAATGAAAGATGATTGGATCATTTGTGCCTAAGATAATTTTAGTGAGTCTTAGGCAAATCTTAACCCAAATCTCAGGCTTTTAAATGAACCAAGACAAATGAACTAATAAACTTAGTGGCTTGAGACCATCATGGGCTTAAGAGAACACATAATCTAACCTAGGGTGCTAAGTATATATTAGGTGGTGAAATTGGAATAATACCATTGGCCAAGCTAAATCCTCCAATTAATGAAGATGATTCTCTAATTGATGAAGGTAAACTCAATGGCCAAGAAATTGAGTCTATAAATAAGAGAAGTCACTTCTTGGACAAGGCACTCCCAAGCCTCCTCTTCTCTTCCTCACATGCCACCCCCTCTTCCTTCCTCTCCATGCTCATTCTCTCTACCACTGTTCGCTTACCTTCATGCATTGATTTGAACATAGGTTTATATTCGGTTGATAAGTAGATCCCCTAACCATTGGATAGGGCGTAGTTTTGCATAATCCAAACATGAATTATAGTATCTTCATGTTTGTAGGAGTCTTATTTGGTATTGTTTAAAATTCACATAGATAGCTCCTATGTTGTTTCGTAGGTTTGATCATGTCATTGAATGTGCACGAGGTTCGAAAATGAGTCGGGTTCCTATCAAGTATATATTGTGCTTGTGAAGTGATGTCTTTGGTTGTTGATATGGTTTGCTCATCTACACTTGAGAGCATGCCTCGAGTTCCCAAAAGAGATTCATGCTGATTTTGCGCATCCGTAATAGCAAGCCATATCATGTCCTTCTAGTTTGGGTCTAACCACGGTTCATTCCAAACTGAGTTTTGCCTAGGTTGGTGCTTGAACGTATTGGGTCTAACCACGGTTCTTGCTTCATGCTTGGTATAATCAATCGACATGATTTTAGTAAGTCATATCACACACCTTGGATAACACGCCTTTAAGGCCCTTGCATCAGCTTAAAGTAAAGGTAAGGACCATATTGTGTAATGTTTAGAAGTGTGGTCATACTAGAAATCAGCCGTCAAAGATGAATTTCAAGATGATGCCATTACTGATGAATTTCAAAACGATACCCAATGGCTTTCGAATGATGTCTGTGATTTGAATTCAGGATGATGCCCAATGGATTTCGGATGTCATGCTTGACCGAGCAAGATGATGCCCATTAGAATCTGAAAAACTGATGGATTTTGGTTATGTAATGTAATAAAAGAAAACTTATGTGAATTGATACCGGTGCTCATGTGCTTGAATGATTGCATAAACATCCATGATGGGTGAGCATTATAGGACCATGAAGCTTGATATAGGACAAGCTAGAGTGGATATTCGTTGCATTAGATGTATAATGCTTGAGATTACTTTACTACTTTTACTATTGATTAGCTATTGACATTGTTAGCATCAAGAATCGCACAGATTAGTAACAAGGCATCCTCCTACACGAGGATTTGGTGATTTACTTGCTTAGTTGTCAAACTCACTCCTCTGATTTTTATCAATTTCAAACTTCTAAGTATGGTCTCATTGCCGCTTATTCATTTTGATGAGGCAATGACCATAGAGTAAGCATGTTATCATGTGACGGACATGAAGGAAAGTGAAGAAAAATTCCCCACCAGCAGCCCAAGCTAAGCTTGTTGTGCAACTAAAGAATTGATGTGAAATACTAGATGTAATGGATATTACCATTTTGTAAATGGATCAGTGTTCTTCTTGACTGTGTTTATTGGCGAGTGTTGTGTATACGTTTCTACATGCTCATAAAAGAAAGAAAAAAAAATTGGGACGTGTTTACAAGTGACAAGCCTAGGGCGTCACCACCCTATAATGAATCAGGTCTTGAGTGCTTATGTAAGGAAGGATCATGTCCGAGTTTGCCACAGTTTTCATGTGAGTGCTATCCATAACTTATAAAAGTTATAGTATTTGCAGTGTCATTTTTACAATCAAATTTATATATCATATATAGTGAATCTTACATTAAGTATGAGTAGTGAATTTGCATTTTCCATTTTATAATAAATAGTATTTTATTTTGATTTCAAACATATTTCGCACTAATTCACAGGGGAAGACCGTGCATATATGTGGAGGACTAATTTTGGATTGGTTTGGATTTTTTTATTGAACGTAGTATTTAGTTGAGTGAACTTTAATTGATAATAAGAAAAAAAAATCCCTAGTTATTCTTATTGTGACACATTTATCCTAATATTTCCTTCCTGACACAAAAAATCATAAACTTATATATGCGTAACATGTGTTACCCTCTATCAAGATTTCATCAAAAAGAACCATTAAAAAATTGCCCACATGGATGACAAAATGTTGTAAACATAACACCCATGTGGCTTAAGCGAAGCAAAAATAACGTCACTTCAGCTAGAAAATGATGTTACAAAATTTTGATAGATGGTAAATGCATTACATGGCTACAAATTTAGGGTTATTAATGTTGTAGGAAAAAGTATAGGGTAAATTTATCATAGTGGGCATAGTTTAGGATTTTTAATGTCACAAAAGCATTTCAACATAAATATATCATTGGTTCACATAGTTTAGGATTTTTTATATCTTTTTTTAGCACTTAAGACCCTTATGGCCATTAAAGAAATGGATTTTCTTGAGATGTTGAGCTCGCATGCAAAGGATATGAAGAGCCTTTCAGATTATTATACATACTTAAATACTTAAGCACTGAAAAGAGAGGACAAACATTAATGAAACCAGAATTTCTTTTATTGATCTTGTCCTGGTTACTTCTATAATTTTCTTTCCCTTTAAACAATATTTAGTTTGATTGTTGATTGTAGACGTACATGATCACATGGAGCCTGCCCTAAAGGATACCGTCATTTGGAAGAAGTCACTGGATCACCCCCAAAGCTCGACTACCCTAGATCTCGCCGATGTTGTTGTGCGCGGCCACTGCGCGCATTCCAGCAAGACCCAGCCACCAAAATCACCATTGATCGACAGCTAAGAATCCCCTGAGCTCAAATCTACCAGTCGTTGCCGCCGACATCGAGCCATTTGGGAGAAATCCACTCTAAAGTGCTGCCCCCTTTTCTAGAAAACCCTAGCCACAACTCCTCCGCCATTGACGAGCAACTGCTCTCCACTCTGGCCACCTCAAGCGATACCACCACCACCACCAATCGACTCATGGGAGTCCCCTCTACAATGCTCAACCGGTCGTTTCTGTCGATTTCGCCTAGGGAGAATAAATCAAGCTACGACCCGACTACCCCCTTCGTGACCCGGTTCCTAACCCGAATGACCTAACCGAGTCTATTCACCGGATTCTGGCGTGATCAAAGCCATTTCTTCATCGGCGACCACTACCCAGAAGCTCAGCCGGCCTCCCACGGCCAAGGGCTGCCCCAAGAGCCTCACCAGAGCCTCGCTGGAGGGCCACCGAAGCTTTGCCGGAGCCATCGTTGAGCTGTCCCGAAGCTAGGCTATCCCTTCCGTGGTGTCGGATGGAAGATTAGAAAGTCGTATCAAGCTCAAGTGCGATCGAAAGTGCAAGAAGCACCTCGCCGTGGGCCACCACTTAGGATGCATGGACTACTATGAGTGGACTCCTAACCCTCTATTAGGCGCATTTATTGTTTTAGTAGATTTATCATGAATATTTGGATGATTGGGTGCATGATTAGATAGATGAGGTTAATTGTGGCTTTGGCTAATGCGCCACTGATATGGCGATTGAATGGACTGGTTGTGTGGCTGACGAGCCCTAATTGTTGACGAGATGTGATTAGTGATAGTGGAGCTATGAAAGTAATAAGGAGAATTATTAAGACTATTTGGATGGTCTAATTGTGTGATTAGGCGATTAGAGCCATTGAGGGCCGCATACTATTACTCGTTTGTGGCGAAGAATTTGATCGATTAGTTGGACTACAAGTCCCAATCGCTGATTGGAAGTTGATGGGACTCAACAAGAAGCTTGATTAGAATGAATCGATTAGGTGGTGAATGGGCCATAACCGGATCGGAAGTCGATGAGACTCGATGGGGTGTCGATTGGAACCCGATAAGGTATCAACAGGATTGTGACAAGATGGCATGATGGATTGGTTGGCCATGGTATAACGCTAATGGCGAGTGATTGGATCGATCAGGTGGCCAATAAGCCCTAATTAGTCGATGTGATTGACAAAGCTCAATGAGGGTGACGATGAGCCGAGAAGGCTTAGTTAGGGTCTCAAGCCGATTGTGGACGGTCTTAAGTATTTAATTGTTATGAAATTTATTTATTTCAATGTTCTTTATTTGCTTAATTGAATGTATGACATTATTGTGGCTGACTCTGGTTTGACTGGTGTATTGGGCTTTATGCCAAGTCTCGGTCACGAACTAAATGACTCATAGGTAGACTTGGTGAGTATAGAGAAAGACTGTAGATGAGCTGTGTGATAGGAAAAATGGAATCATTGGAGGAATTAGGAATATGGGAGTCAAGCCAATTGAGGGTTGTTGGTTGATTTAAAGATATTTGCTTGCTATGGTCACAATGTGACAAGTTGAATGGTTTTGGGCTAAGACCCAGTTGTGGACCAATTAACTGATAGATCTCGCTCACAAGTGTATTGATCTGAGGAAGTGAGTCAAAACTCGAGACTAAGCGTGGGATTAATCAAGGAATGAATAAAAAGATTAATAGAGACGGAAAGAAAATTAAGGAGATGGGTGATCTTAATGAGAGTGTTGAGATAGGAGCTCGACTATAGATAATCTCAGGGCGGCAATGTTCCTAGTTTTGAGTTAGGGTCAATTCATTAAGATATCTTCATATCTAACTCCACCACCTTAACCCCCCCCCCCCCCCCTTTTCAGGTATAGGGGAAGACTAATTTTGGCACAAGTACTGTGGGAGGAGACCCGTGTTTCCGTTGGTGACTTGAAGGTTGGCGAAGAGTTCTAGGACGTCGCGTTCTATGACTGAAGGAAGAGGACAATCAGGGACTGCCATGCGCTTGAGAAGCGGGGCGTGACGGGCCTTTACATAAGCAATGAATTTGCTTTTTCCATTTTATGATAAATAGATACTTTTAATTTCAAGCATATTTTGCTATAATTCTTGAAAAAAAAATATTTGCATATATGTTTGGCATTAATTGGGCTTTTTATTACATAATAATTATTTGAGTGAACTTTAATTGATAATAGGGAAAACATCACACACACAAAAACACAAATTATTCCAGTTATGACACATTTACACTAATCTTTTCTTCATGACATAAAAATTCTTAAACTTATACATATGTGATGCATTTACTCTCTGTCAATGTTATGTTAATGAAAATCATTAAAAATTTACCCATATGGACAATGGAAGGTGTCAACATGGCACCCACATGGCTCTAGTAAAATGAAAATGACAACATATGTACTAGAATATCATGGGATAAAATCTTGTTAAAGGACAAAGGTGTTGTCAAAGTACAAGTTTAAAGTTATTAATGTCACAAGAAAAAGCTTACGGTAAATATGTTACAGTAGGTATAGTTGGGATTTCTAATATCACAAAACCAATTGAGAATAAATATGTTACAGTAAATATAATTTGGGATTTTTAAGTATTTCTTTTTATAATATAGCATATTCAGGACAAATCAACACGGGCATGAGGAATGAAGATCAACCTAAACAATGTAAGAATGTTGAAGATACTGCGTGACTTGATTTCAATAACATACGCATTTCAAGTGGTTGCCTTTCATCACTGTAGTTCACTCAGGAAAAAACGGAAGAGGAATCGTCCGTGTGTGTAAAAGAAGGAAAATACAAAGTATCGCCATAATAATTTTGACTTTGTTGCTGAGTCGAGAAGAAAAGCCTCGTGATGATGGGCTACAATTAGGCCATGGATCTCATCTTGGCAAGCTCGTCACTAACAAATTCCGGAATTCTCTAAAATCAAACACGGCAGGAACATAAAAAAGTTTCAGAGCTGCAAAACAAAACAAAACAGTACAACTTATAGTTATAAGCATACTCTCATTTCAAAATATCAGATCTGTCACGGCATCAAAAAAAAAAAAAAAAAAAGGGTGACCTATCAGTGAAGTGGTAATTGAGGAGCACACGTTGAGATCTGCCTAAGTTTGATATCCTCTACACAATCAGCATATGAAGAAGTCAACAATAGCATGTTGAACCATCACAAATTAAATGTCTCTAAGAAAGTCTTAGATCTAGAATTAATAGAAAGAGAAAAGCTTCCAAATTTAGATTTATATCTAAATAAGGAGGAAAGAGTTTCCATCAAATCACGGAAAAGTCAAAGAACCACATCCCAAGCACCCTGCTGACTTGGTAAAAATTAATGGACTCCCATTGGGCTAAAAATTAACAAGTTACATTTTTTTTTTGTAACCGAGGTGTCCGGGCCAGCTTGCGTGCACCTCGACTACACAACAACCTACCACCATGGCACCCCACTTAAATGACAGGTGCTTCCATGGAGAATCAAACCCAATACCTCAAAGAAGTCCAAGTTCGCCCAAACCAGTTGGGTTACCCATGGGTAGGTGTTACATTTTACCTTTTTTGTTGACATTATTACTAATCATCAATTTAATTATTAATTAAATTTAATTAAATCACCAATTCATATCGTTTCGTTTGAAGCGCGAACATACAATTCAAAGACCACCAATTTTCTGTATGAAATTTACCAATAAAGCATAGTAAAACCTTAGACAAAATTCGTCCTCTTCATCATCATGTACCCTCATTTCACCGCACTATGTTCAATAGTAAATGAGGTGCACCTATCACCTTTATGGGCATTAAAGAAATTTACTCCCTTGAGTTTTTGCGCTTGCATTCAAAAGATATGAACAGTTCCCCAATTATCGTGCATACTTAATGATAAGATATTATGTGGTCCAGGACCAATGGTCCCGGCTACTTGGGGGGACTACTTGGCGGGTGGGCCTGGCCCATTGTGAGAGAGGCCCACCCACCAAGTGGCCCCCACCTCAAATTTTTCCCATACTTAATAGGATGAGAGAAGACTAGAGCAGATAATTCTCACAACATTGAAAAGAGAGGATAATGACAAATGAAACTAGCATTTCTTTGATTAATCTTGTCCAATTTTTGTTTATAATTTTTTCTTCTTTTTTTAGGATATTTCGCTTGATTGTTGATTCTAAGACTTATTTGACGACAAGGAGCATGCCAAATAAGCTACCATGATTTGGTAAGAAGTTTTTAGTAGAGTTTTATAAAGGGTAACATTACTCGACAGTTTTTTGTTAATTGGTCACAGTTACATCACAATCCATGCAAATAGAGATGACATATAATAACACGTGCAAATATCCAAGACAAACTCCAGCATAAAACACGAGAAATACGGTGCTCTTTGGAAGAAAGTGCAACCGCAGAATCAGTTGGAAGTAAAAGATGTCAAACACGGATAAACCTAAGCATATTTGGTTAATATACATCATAAAGAATGATCTTTTATTACTTCAGACATTTATGTCAAGTTACATGGAGAGTGACTATTTTATTGGACACCAATTGCCAATCTAAGCAATCATGTATGGAGAATACAGGTATAATCTGATGTCTTGGAGATTGGTGGATCCGCTTAATTGTTGTCATACCAAAACTGTGCCTGGAGGTAGTCCACAACCTTCTTGTCTACTTGGAAGGCCTTGGTGAGAACATCGGGCGAAATGGGCGGCTTCGATCCAAACACAGCATTGGCGATGGTAATGACTCCTGGGTTCTGGCTGCTCAGAGCAGCAAAGGCCAGTGCAGGGGTCTTCCCGATGTTCAGCTGGAAGTGGATGAGACCGATTGGGAACACAAACACATCCCCTTTGTACAAGACTTTGGTGAAGAGGGTGTTGTTCAATTGGTTGGACGTGACGAAGCCAACAAGCAGCGTGCCCTCAGCAACGACCAGAATCTCGGTCCCCCTAGGGTGAGTGTGAGGAGGATTCAGGCCACCTGGAGCGAAGTCGATACGAGCCATGGAAATGCCGAGAGTGTTCAGTCCCGGAAATTGGTCGACAAAAGCGGGCGTGACTTTCGATCCGAGCGGGTTCGCGGTATTCCCAGGGTATCTCAACCCCTTAAAGAGGAAGTCATCTGCCGTGACTTGCTTTGGGTCCTTGCAAAACTTTCCATTCACAAATACTGCATAAAAAAATTGAATTCATGTTATTTGGCTTATTATAGCAGAAACTCCCTTCGGAGCTATTTTTTCAGGATTAATAGAAGAGAAATATATGAGCGACGCTATAGCAGAGCTCCAACCTTTGGGGTCATTGATGGCCACACAGAAGTCCTGGAGAGGACTCGGGTCGTAGGCAAAAGCGGCGGAGATAGCCAGTGCCAAGATGAGAAGGCTAATCGGAAGAAACTTCATTGTGTTTGTGCACCGGAGAGTTGGGGCTTCGATATCTTCTCTTCTTCTGTTTGCTCGAGAAAGGAGTGAGATATCTTGCATGGAGACAGTCCCCTTTTATAGATGATTGAAATGTTGACCCAGTACAAAACTTACTTTTATATGTGACGCTTCCCAGATCTATACCAAGTCTCCTATGTCGTAGTTTCTTATTCCATTGAGATGAATTATTCCACAACTGCTACGATTGAAGGCTCCTCACTTTGACCAATACTCTTTCCCAGATGGTATCTGATATGGAAGTGGACTTCTTCAATAATACTTAAATCTCCGGTTTCCTTCTTGACCATTTCGGTGTCCTGCGTGGATAAAAAATTCAAGCTAACTTGAGCACAGCGCCAATTCTTCTTTAAGCGATTGGTATTATCATGTCGATCTGTCGACTAGGAATGATTTAGGAACGACTGTTCTCACATGCATCTCCATCCTCCACCAGGAAAAAACTTGCTAAGCTGCCCATTCACTTCCCTAGATATCATGTTTGCTTTCTTATACACACATGCAGAGTGTTCACACATAAAAGAGAAAATCCACAAATCATCAGTTCCCTCAGCTTTCTATAACTTATTATCCGTGCTCAAAAAATTTCAACGTGGCATCTAAAGTTGAACTAGCCCCATGTATCCAGGAGGATAAAAAGCGAAGTGGGAATCCTTCTTGTCAAAGATCAAATGACTAGTTCTTGATGAGAACTCATTCATTTTTACAGAGAGATAGATACAGGAGGTGATGACTAAGAAATAGTACATTTCCAAACTTTCTAGTTCGTAGAGATAAAATATGTTTCTCAATACTTTACATGGTTTCTAATGGATCCATAATAACTCTATTTAAAATTATTGACATACAAACATCTTAAACTCTACAAATTGGTATGAGTTTGGGAAAACCCGAGTTAGGTTTAGTCATTATAATCTATTAGCCAACTTCTAGATTGTGCACCATTCGAGGAAATCGCCGCACTTCCTAATTGCGATTTATAAGAAGTTTTTTTGTCCTCTAGCTCATAGTTTCTTAGACAAGTATTTACGAGAAGCTATAAAGCACATACATTTGGAGCACCTAAACATTGCTACCCAACAATTATGTCTTCTTCTTGATTGTTCGTTATCGATGACTATGTCAATCAACTTCTCAAGTCTCGAAAAAGGCTCTTGTCAACAACTAATATTGTAAATGACTTTCTTAGCGAGTTATGGATCCCTTTAAATTGTTTATCATTTAATTAATTGTTGTCTAAACTTTGTTTTTATTGACTAAGTCTCGTACTTGTGGATGATAATAAAAAGATATAGGTATTCTTTTTTTTTTTTGTCAACGGAAACATTATTTCGGAGAAAGTCTAAACCAAGCTCAGAAATTTTTCCCTTTATGAAGTTTTTTCAATAATTTATCCTTTTGGCTTTGGCACGGTTCCAGAGTTGTTTGTGAATGGAAAGTTCTGCCAGGACTCAAATCATGCCATGGCGGATGAATTCGTCTTCACAATGGGAACGTGTTGAATCAGCTTAGATCCAAAATCATGACAGCTTTTGTCGACCAATTCCCAAGATCCAACAATCTTAAGTATCGACATTGCCCGCCTTGACTTTTCTTCATATGGTCTAAACTGGGGTTGTGCAACTAGATTAGGTACCGACCCACCCTGAAAATATGGTTAGGAACAGGGTCCAATACAAACAAGGTTGGAGACATGATCCAAAAAAATAAGGAAACTGGTTAAAACAGAGTCGGGTACAAAGACTAGGCCTGGAACCTACCCTAAACTTGATCATTATAAAATAAACTTTATTTAGTAAAACTCCATTTTTATAAGTAAATAAACTTTATTAAATCATAACTTTTGAATATATTTCAGGACCATGATTTCTTATTGATGTTTTTTTATATTTGAATTTTGGTTTTTGTTATATATTTTGTAATACATGGATTGGCTTGCCTGATTTCACTTTTGGATGATGAGTTATGTTGATTTCACTTTTGCACAATTTATGCTTGCGCTATGAATTTGTCAACCATTTTAGACAAATAAAAAACTTCATGTAGTATTGTGGGAATGAGACTAATATTATATCCATGTTTGTTGCTAATATATATGTAATGTTAAGATTTTTGTTTTATCTTATGATTTTGTTTATAATAATTTATCTTATGGATTCTTAGTTTTTTATTTAATCAAAAAGTTTACTTATTTATTAATTACAAGTGCTTAATGTTTCAATATAAATATGATGAATTATGTTATTTTCTCGTGTATTAATATAAAATTCAAAGTCGTATATGATGGACAAAACATATTTCAATACAAATAGGGTTAACCCTGTTCCCAGACCGAAAAATAGGGTGGGTAGATACAATGTCCAATACAAATAAGGTATGGTACATGGTCCAAAAAAGAAGAACCAGTTATAACAAGATTGGGTACATAGTTCAGGTCTGGAACCTATTCACCCTGTTTTTGCTCACCCTCCCCACACAAAAATAAATAAATAAATAACACACACACACACCCTCGCAGCACCGTGATGCTCACAATCGAGGGTATGCTCCTCCATGTCATCACATCCAACCAATTAAACGACACTCTTTTTGCCACCATCTCCAAGAATAGAACAACCATTAATCAGTTGTTCAAAATAATAATTTTGTTTGTTCATTATATCACAAAGAAGCCGAATAATTGAATTCTCTCTATGTGCGCACATTTGTATGAACGTGTATCTAGCTCTAGATTGTTTATTAAGACAAAACAGGATATGGATATCACAAGTGCCATAAAGTAAAATGCTCACTTAAATGTTATAACATTTTTCATGACCACTTGAATGTTGTAACTTCTTAAAAACCGTTCTTTGAGGGGAAAAGTGTCAAAAAAGTCCTAATCCTTTGCCACTTGTGCCAAAAAAGTCATAAACCTTTTTTTGGTGCCAAATAAGTCCTAAACATTTATAAATGGTGCCAAATAAGTCCTTCCCACCGGAAAAAGCACACGTGGCTCGCCGGAGTGCTGACGTGGCTCGCCAGAGCGCCGACGTGGCTCGCCGGAGCTCGTCAGCGGCGCCACGTCGGCGACGACGTGGCATCGACTTTTTTCTTCTTCTTCTTCTTCTTCTTCTTCTTCTTCTTCTTCTTCTTCTTCTTCTTCTTCTTCTTCACCGACGGAGCCCTCGCCGGCGATGGGCGAGGGCGGCGGGGGCTGGTGCTGGGGAGGCGGCCACCGGCCTCACCCGTCGCCGGCAAGGGCCGGGAGAAGGCTGGCCTCGCCCGGATCTAGGCGAAGTAAGCCCGCCCAGCTGGGCAGGAGCGAGGCTACCCTACCCAAATCTGGGCGGGGGCTGCCTCGCCCGGCCCCTGGCGAGGCCGTCCCCACCCAGATCTGGGCGAGCCAGCCCCGCCCCCAGCCCCCGCCCAGATCTGGGGGGGACAGCCCCGCCCCTGCCCAGACAGGGGCGGACAGGGGCCGCCCAGATCTGGGCAGGGGCGGGGGCCACCTCGCCCGGCCCCCGCCGGCCGCTGGCCGGCCTCGCCAGGGGCCGGCGGGGGCCGGGCGAGGCCGCCCCTGCCCAGATCCGGGTGAGGCCGGTGGCCGCCTCCCCAGCCCCAGCCCCCGTCGCCCTCGCCCATCGCCAGTGAGGGCTCCGCCGGTGAAGAAGAAGAAGAAGAAGGAAAAAAAAAAGTCGACGCCACGTTGGCGCCGACGTGGCGCCGCCGACGAGCTCCGACGAGCCACGTCGGCGCTCCGGCGCGCCACGTCGGCACTCCGGCAAGCCACGTGTGTTTTTTCCGGTGGAAAAGACTTATTTGGCACCACTTATAAAGGTTTAGGACTTATTTGGCACCACTTATAAAGGTTTAGGACTTATTTGGCACCAAAAAAAGGTTTATGACTTTTTTGGCACAAGTGGCAAAAGATTAGGACTTTTTTGGCACTTTTCCCGTTCTTTGAGTGTCATAAATTTTACAAAATGTTCACCCAAGTGCCGCAAATCTGATTTAGCACTGTAACTGTGAGGAATATTAAAAAGTTAGGTGACACTCAACTGGTACTCAAGCGAGTGTTGTAATTAAGTTATAACACTCAATCGATCAAAAAAAATTTGTCGTATTCAAGTGAGTGTTGTGTAAAAAGTGTTATACTTATGAGATCCTTTTCCTAGACTAAACTACATATCATATAGTGAATCTTACATTAAGTATGAGTAGTGAATTTGCTTTTTCCATTTTATGATAAATAGTTTTTTTTTATTTCAGACATACTTTGCTATAATTCTTGAAAAAAAAGGCTTTGCATATACATTTGGCATTAATTAGGCTTTTTATTATGTAATAATTAGCTGAGTGAATTTAATCGATAACAAGGAAAATATCACAATAAAACAAATTATTCTGGCTATGACACATTTATCATAATCTTTTCTTCACGAGACAAAAATTCTTAAACTTATATATATGTGACGCATTTACTCTCTGTCAATGTTTCATTATTGAAAATTGTTAAAAATTTACCCTTATGGACATTGGAAGGTGTTGACATGGCACCCACATGGCTCTAGTACAATGAAAATGGCATCATATGGACTAAATATTATGGGCTAGAATTCTAGTAAAGGATAAATGTGTCATCAAAGTACAAGTTTAGAGTTATTAATGTCACAAGAAAAAGCTTATGGTAAATATACTACAATGGGTATAATTGAGATTTTTAGTGTCATAAAACCAATTGAAAATAAATATGTTACAGTAAATATATTTTGGGATTTTTATGTCTTTCTTTTTATAATACCACATATTCAGGACAAATCAACATGGGCATAAGGAATGAAAATCAACTTAAACGATGTAAGATTGTTGAAGATATTGTGTAAGGGTAAGTATGGGTCATGTTGGTCCAATCCTACACCTAACCCAAGGACAATTCGTACAATGTTGATCCTCAATTTTTAAGACCGATGACCGAACCTATTGAGTATGGACTGAGGCCCGAACCAAACCGACCCTATGGGTTTGGTCCGATTCCAAAGTCAATTGACAACCGCTAGGTGAGCAAAATCGAGGGCAAAGGCAAGGATAGATCGAGGCGAGTGAGGCCGAGTCAAGCAGTAAGCTGGTGAGCGACAAGGTGAGCGAGGCTGAGGAAAGTGGCAAGCTAGGTGACCGGCGAGGTGAGTGAGGTCGAGATGAGAGATGAGTTGGGTGAGTGAGATATGATGAACTAAACAAGCAATAAGGCGACACGAGTGAAGTCAAGACAAAAGAAGAGTTGGCAGAGTGAGGCTAAGGAACGTGACGAGCTGGACGATTGGCGACGCAAGATGAGCGACGAGCTAGGCAGGCAATGAGCAAGGCAGGCGGCAAGCAAGGCCGATGGCAAGTGGCAACGACAGCAAGCAGCTAGGCAAGTGGTAAGTGAGATCCTCTATCAAATTAGGGCTCGACAAGAAAAAGTAAGAAGAATGGCTCATCTGCTCTTAAGCTTGGCACTTCATAGTATGCATTATGTTGGCACCTAAGGAAAACTCTCATTTGCACTATGCACAACCTATATTATAAAGGACGACTTGATCAATCCATTTTGTTTTAAATATCTATATATTATACATATGTCAGGTTGGTCCGGGTTGAACTAACTTAAAATTTCAGAACCAAGGACTATCACACATAGTATCGGATTAGATATTTCAGGACCAATGACCAATCCAGTCATCTTAAAAGCTCGTCCAAGACCAACTAGGCTGGGTCGGTTCAAGGCCGGTCCAAGGTTGACCTGGATGTAAAGAAGGAAAATACAAGTATCGCCGTAATAACTTTGACTTTGTTACTGAGTCAAGAAGAAAAGCCGGGGGATGATGGGCTATAATTAGGTCATGGAACTCATCTGGACAAGCTCGTCCCTAACAAATTCTGGAATTCTCTAATTTTCTTTTTCCTTTTTCTTATATCAATAAAATCAAACATGGCAAGAACATAAAAAACTTTCAGAGCTACAAAACAAAATAGAACCTAAAAAAGAAAAAAGTACAACTTGTAGTTATAAGCATACTCTCATTTTAAAAGACTAGATCTGTCACAAGATCAAAAAACAATCAGTGGCCTATCACTGAAATGGTAATTGACGAGCACATGTTGAGATATGCCTAAGTTTGATGTCCTCTACACCGCGAGCATATGAAGAAGACAACAATAAGGCTATGTTTGGTTGACCGGATAAAAACCAAGATATGATATGTTTTATCATATCTCGTCTTTGGTAGTTATTGAGAATATGATAAAGTCATATATAAAGGATATATAAAGGATAAAAAAATCCGAGAGGAATGTGGGATAATATTAGATATGATTTTTTTTATTATAAACATAAAACATTACGTTTTTTTTCTTTCTTCGTCGTTCATCAATAGACAACTCCAACTTAAGTCGACTGCCTCTGCCCATAGAAGACTGTTAGCCACGTCCACCACTTGCTAATCACCACCAACCATCGACGTCCTCTGACCACCAGTCGCCTCCACCGTTGGCCACCACCACCAATGACCGACTACCAGTGATGGTCACCGCCGACCTCCGACTGCCTAACGCCACCAACCACCAATTGTCACCGCCCAACCACCAACTAACGGCACTGACCATTACCGCCTCACCACCGACTTCCACCGTCTGACCGCTACCGCCAAACTATTGCGGGCAGCATTCAGCTGTCCGTGAGCAAGAAGAAAAAATAAAATAATACAAAAATTTGTGAATCGTACCAAATGTCTTATTAATAGAAATAGAAAAGAACTATTTCTTTAAAAAAATTATTCCCCAGAACAAAAATGTTGCCATTCGCACCCTTTCTCTCCCTATCTCTACAGTATATTTTCTATTATTCTTTTACATATAACAATGTGAACACATATTTTATTGGAATTCTGAAATTATCGTGATGATGAGCTTACGATGCTTTCAATTTATTTTATTGTTGCATGGACCATTTGCAAATATGATATTAAATGAATTAACTGTTGTCATTTCGATTCTTAACCAAATCATAAGCAAATTTCGAATAAAAACTCAAAATGAAGTCATTTTTCAAAAGATGGTTTAAAATGATTTTCTTATAAAAAAAGACTTAAAATAGTTAAACTACTCTCATATAAGAGCCCAGCAAGAGGCGGTCGAAATTGGGAATTTTTCTCCAAAAAAAATTGATTCCTCTATATTGTTTTGGATGATTTTGTGGATATTAAATTCGTAAATTTGTACTTGCCTAATGTTATTATTTTAAACTATCCGAATTTAAATTCGTAGTTCACCAAACGATAAATTGGATAAGATATGATCTGACTTTAAATCCGTAGTTCACCGAACAGTGAATGAAATATGAAGAAATATGAATTTCTTATACAGTCTTATCTCATTTAGAAATCTGAACGACCAAGCGCAGCCTAAGATATTGACCCATCACAAATTAAATGCCTCTAAGAAAGTCTTTGATCTAGAATTAGTGGAAATAGAAAAGCTTCCAAATTTAGATTTATATATAAATAAGGAGGCACAGTTTTCATCAAATCTCAGAAAAGTCATAGAACCACATCCCAAGCATCTTGCTAACTAAACTAGGTGAAAATTAATGGATTCCCATTGCGCAAAAAATTAACACGTTACATATTACCATTCTTTGTTGACATAATTACTAATCACTAGTTTAATGATTAATTAAAATTAATTAAATCAATAGTTCATATCATTTTCTTGAAGCGCGAACATACAACTCATAGACCATCAATTTCCTGTGTGAAATTACCAACCAATCATAGTAAAAACCTACGAGAAATTCGTCCTCTTCATCATCATGTACCGCCCATCCTCCGTAGTATGTTCAATAGTAAATGAGGATGAGAAGAGTTCCCCCAATTATCTTTTACCTTTATCGCCGTTAAAGAAATTTATTCCCTTGAGTTGTTGCGCCTGCATTCAAAAGATAAGAAGAGTTCCCCCAATTATCCCGCATACTTAATAGGATGAGAGAATACCAGAGCGGACACTTCTTGCAACGTTGAAAAGAGACGGTAACCATAGATGAAACTAGAATTTCTTTGATTGATCTTGTCCAGTTTGTGTTTATAATTTTCTTTGCTTTATTTACGATATTTCGCTTGATTGTTGATTCTAGACTTATTTGATGTTATGGACCTTGCCAAATAGGCTACCACGATTTGGCAATAAATTTTTAGTAAAATTTTGATAAGTGTAACATTACTCAGAGTTTTTTGTTAATTGGTCACAATTACGTCACAATCCATGCAAATAGAGACAACATATAATAACACATGCAAATATCCAAGACAAACTCCGGCATAAAACATGAGAAATACTGTGCTCTTTGGAAGAAAGTGCAATCGCAGAATCAGTTGGAAGTAAAAGAAGTCAAACACGGATAAACGAAAGCATATTTGGTTCATATACATCATAAAGAATGATCTTTTATTACTTCAGACATTTATGTCAAGTTACATGGAGAGTGACTATTTTATTGGACACCAATTGCCAATCTAAGCAATCATGTATGGAGAATACAGGTATAATCTGATGTCTTGGAGATTGGTGGATCCGCTTAATTGTTGTCATACCAAAACTGTGCCTGGAGGTAGTCCACAACCTTCTTGTCTACTTGGAAGGCCTTGGTGAGAACATCGGGCGAAATGGGCGGCTTCGATCCAAACACAGCATTGGCGATGGTAATGACTCCTGGGTTCTGGCTGCTCAGAGCAGCAAAGGCCAGTGCAGGGGTCTTCCCGATGTTCAGCTGGAAGTGGATGAGACCGATTGGGAACACAAACACATCCCCTTTGTACAAGACTTTGGTGAAGAGGGTGTTGTTCAATTGGTTCGACGTGACGAAGCCAACAAGCAGCGTGCCCTCAGTAACGACCAAAATCTCGGTCCCCCTAGGGTGAGTGTGGGGAGGATTCAGGCCACCTGGAGCGAAGTCGATACGAGCCATGGAAATGCCGAGAGTGTTCAGTCCCGGAAATTGGTCGACAAAAGCAGGCGTGACTTTCGATCCGAGCGGGTTCGCGGTATTCCCAGGGTATCTCAACCCCTGAAAGAGGAAGTCATCTGCCGTAACTTGCTTTGGGTCCTTGCAAAACTTTCCATTCACAAATACTGCATAAAAATTTGAATTCATGTTATTAGGCTTATTATAGCAGAAACTCCCTTCGGAGCTATTTCTTCAGGATCAATAGAAGAGAAATATATGAGCGACGCTATAGCAGAGCTCCAACCTTTGGGGTCATTGATGGCCACACAGAAATCCTGGAGAGGACTCGGGTCGTAGGCAAAAGCGGCGGAGATAGCCAGTGCCAAGATGAGAAGGCTAATTGGAAGAAACTTCATTGTGTTTGTGCACCGGAGAGTTGGGGCTTCGATATCTTCTCTTCTTCTGTTTGCTCGAGAAAGGAGTGAGATGTCTTGCATGGAGACAGTCCCTTTTTATAGATGATGGTGGTGTTGACCCAGTACAAAACTAACTTTGATATGTAACGCTTCCCAAATCTATACCCAGTCTCCTATGTCGTAGTTTCTTATTCCAGTGAGATGAATTATTCCACAACTGCTACGATTGAAGGCTCCTCACTTTGACCAATACTCTTTCCCAGATAAGGAAAATTATGGTATCCGATATGGAAGTGGAATTCTTCAATAATACTTAAATCTCCGGTTTTCTTCTTTACCATTTCGGTGTCCTGCGTGGATAAAAAATTCAAGCTAACTTGAGCAGAACGCTAATTCTTCTCTAAACGATTGGTATTATCATGTCGATCTCTCGACTAGAAATGATTTAGGAACGAGTGTTCTCACATGCATCTCCATCCTCCACCAGGAAAAAACTTGCTAAGCTGCCCATTCACTTCTCTAGATATCATGTTTGCTTTCTTATACACACATGCAGAGTGTTCACACACAAAAGAGAAAATCCACAAATCATCAGTTCCCTCAGCTTTCTATATCTAATTATACGTGCTCAAAAAATTTCAACGCGGCATCTATGGTTGAACTAGCGCCATGTATCCAGAAGGATGAAAAGCGAAGTGGGAATCCTTCTTCTCAAAGATCAAATGACTAGTTCTTGATGAGAACTCATTCATTTTTACAGAGAGATAGATACAGGAGGTGATGACTAAGAAGTGGTACCGAAAAGGTATTAAATTAATCTAGCATAGCCAAATTACAAATCTCAAACTTTCTAGTTCATAGAGACAAAATATTTTTCCCAATACTTCACATGATTTATAATGGATCCATAATAACTCTATTTAAAATCTTCAACATACGAAGAGCTTAAACTCTACAAATTGGTTTGAGTTTGGGAAAATCCAAGTTAGGTTTAATCATAATAATCTATTAGCCAACTTCTAGATTGTGCACCATTCGAGGAAATCACAGCACTTCCTAATTGCGATTTATAAAAAGTTTTTTTTGTCCTCTAGCTCATAGCCTGTTAGACAAGTATTTATGAGAAGCTATAAAACACATACATTTGGAGCTCCTAAACATTGCTTCCCAACAATTATGTCTTCTTCTTGATTGTCCGTTGTCGATGACTATGTCGATCAACTTCTCAAGTCTCGAAGAAGGCTCTTGTCAACAACTAATATTATAAATGACTTTCTTAGCGAGTTATGGATCCCTTTAAATTGTCTATCATTTAATTAATTGTTGTCCAAACTTTGTTTTTATTGACTATGTCTCGTATAGGTCTTTTTTTTGGTCAGTGGAAACATTATTTCGGAGAAAGACTAAACCAAGCTCAGAAATTTTTCCCATGATGAAGTTTTTTCAATAATTTATCCTTTTGGCTTTGGCACGGTCCCATGCCTTTGCCTCTGACCCGAGTCCAGAGTTGTTTGTGAATGGAAAATTCTGCAAGGACTCAAAGCATGCCATGGCGGATGAATTCGTCTTCACAATGGGAACATGTTGAATCAGCTTAGATCCAAAATCATGACAGCTTTTGTCGACCAATTCCCAAGATCCAACAATCTTAAGTATCGACATTGCCTGCATTGACTTTTCTTCGTATGGTCTAAACCAACCTCACCCTCCCCAACACCCCCCCCCCCCCCCACAAAAAATAAATAAATAACACACACACCCTCGCGGCACCGAGATGCTCGCAGTCGAGGGTATGCTCCATGTCGTCACATCCAACCAATTAAACGACACTCTTTTTGCCACCATCTCCAAGAATAGAACAACCATTAATCAATTGTTCAAAATAATAATTTTATTTGTTCATTATATCACAAAGAAGCCGAATAATTGAATTCTCTCTATGTGCGCGCATTTGTATGAACATGTATCTAGCTCTAGATTGTTTATTGAGACAAAACGGGATATGGATATCACAAGTGCCATAAAGTAAAATGCTCACTTAAATGTTATAACTTTTTTCGTGATTACTTGAATGTCGTAACTTCTTAAAGAACGTCCTTTGAGTGTCATAATTTTTACAAATTGTTCACCCAAGTGCCGCAAATCTGATTTAGCACTGTAACTGTGAGGAATATTAAAAAGTTAGGTGACACTCAACTAGTACTCAAGCGAGTGTTGTAATTAAGTTATAACACTTGATCGATCGAGAAAAAATTTTGTCGTATTCAAGTGTTGTGTAAAAAGTGTTATACTTATGAGATCCTTTTCCTAGACTAAACTATATATTATATAGTGAATCTTACATTAAGTATGAGCAATGAATTTGCTTTTTCCATTTTATGATAAGTAGTATTTTTTTATTTCAAACATATTTTGCTATAATTCTTGAAAAGAAAAAACAGGCTTTGCATATACGTTTGGGACTAATTAGGCTTTTTATTACATAATAATTAGTTGAGTGAAATTTAATCGATAACAGGGAAAATATCACAATAAAAAAAACACAAATTATTCTAGCCATGACACATTTATCCTAATCTTTTCTTCATGATACAAAAATTCTTAAACTTATAAATATGTGACGCACTTACTCTCTATCAATGTTTCGTTATTGAAAATCGTTAAAAATTTACCCATAAGGACAATGGAAGGTGTCGACACGGCACCCACATGGCTCTAGTGAAATGAAATGGCATCATATGAACTAGAATATTATGGGCCGGAATCTTAGTAAAGGATAAATGTGTCATCAAAGTATAAGTTTAGAGTTATTAATGTCATAAAAAAAAGCTTATGGTAAATATATTACAATGAGTATAGTTGAGATTTTTAATGTCATAAAACCAATTGAAAATAAATATGTTACAGTAAATATAGTATGGGATTTTTATGTCTTTCTTTTTATAATACCGCATATTCAGGACAAATCAACATGGGCATAAGGAATGAAGATCGACTTAAACAATGTAGAATGCTGAAGATATTGCGTAAGGGTGAGTATGGGTCGGGTTGGTCCAGTTCTACACCCAACCCAAGGACCAATTCATACAATGTCGATCCTCAATTTTTAAGATTGAGGACCGAACATGTTAAGCATGGACCAAGGACCGAACCAAACCAACCCAATGGGTTCAGTTCCAAAGTCAACCCACGACCACTAGGCGAGCAAAATCAAGGGCAAAGACAAGGATAGATCAAGGAGAGTGAGGCCGAGTCAAGCGGCAAGCTGGTGAGCGACAAGGTGAGTGAAGACGAGGCAAGCTGGGTGACCAGCGAGGTGAGCGAGGTTGAGATGAGAGATGTGCTGCGCAAATGAGGCGTGATGAACTAAACGAGCGATAGGGCGACACCAGTGAAGCCAAGACAAAAGGCGAGTTGGCAGAGTGAGGCCAAGGAACATGACGAGCTGGGCGATTGGCGACGCAAGATGAGCGACAAGCTAGGCGAGCAGTGAACGAGGCGAGCAGTGAGTGAGGCGAGCGGCGAGCAAGGCCGACGGTGAGCGGTGAGACAGGCAATAAGCGAGGTCCTTCTATCAAATTAGGGCTCGACAAGAAAAAGTAGGAAGAATGGCTTCTCTACTCTTGAGCTCAGCACTTTATAGTATGTATTATGTAGGCACCTAAGGAAAACTTTTATTTGTACTGTGCACAACCTGTATTATAAAGGCCGACTCAATCAATCTATTTTGTTTTAAATATCTATATATATTATATATGTCCGGTTGGACTAACTCAAAATTTTAGGACCAAGGATCAACCCGTATAATATCGGGTTAAATATTTCATGACTAATGACCGATCCAATCATCTTAAAAACTTGTCCAAGACCAGTTAGGCTGGGCCGGTTCAAGGTCAGTCCAAGGTACCTGGATCATTGCTCACCCCTAATATGCGTGACTCAATTTCAATAATATACGCATGTCAAGTAGTTGCCTTTCATCACTCTGGTTTATTCAGGAAAAAATGGAAGTGGAATCGTTTATGCGTGTAAAAGAAGGAAAATCGTTCTGGCTCAAAAATTTGTTTCGGGGAATAGAAATAACAAAGAACTGTTTCTCAAAAAAAAATTATTCCCCGAAACAAAAATGTTACTATTCACTCCCTTTCTCTCCTTGTCTCTACAATATATTTTCTAGTATTCTTTTACAGATAACAATATGAACACATATTTTGTTAGAATTCTGAAATTATTGTGGTGACGAACTTACAGTGCTTTCAATTTATTTTGTTGTTGCATGGGTCCATTTGCAAACATGATATTAAAGGAATTAATTGTTGTTATTTCGATTCTTAACCATATCATAAGAAAATTTGGAATAAAAACTCAAAATGAAGTCATTTTTCAAAAGATAAATTAAAATGATTTTATTATAAAAAGGACTTAAAATAGTTAAATTACTCTCATATAGGAGCCTAGCAAGGGGCGGCCAAAATAGGAAATTTTTCTCCAAATTTTTTTTTTGATTCCTCTATATTTGTTTGGATGATTTTGTGAATATTAAATCTGTAAATTTGTACTTGCCTAATGTAATTATTTTTAAACTATCCGAATTTAAATTCGTAGTTCACCAAACGACAAATTAGATAAGATATGATGATATCCAACTTTAAATCCATAGTTCACCAAACAGTTGATGGAATATGAAGAAATATGGATTTCTTATCCAGTCTTATCCCATTTAGAAATTTGAACGACCAAGCGTAGCCTAAGATGTTGAACCATCACAAATTAAATGCCTCTAACAAAAGTCTTAGATCTAGAATTAGCAGAAATAGAAAAACTTCCAAAACAGTTTCCATCATATATCAAAAAAGTCATAGAACCACGTCCCAAGCATCTTGCTGACTAAACTAGGTGAAAAAAAAACTAGGTGAAAATTAATGGACTCCCATTGCGCAAAAAATTAACACGTTGCATTTTACCATTCTATGTTGACATTATTACTAATCACTAATTTAATGATTAATTAAACTTAATTAAATCGCTAATTCATATCTTTTTTTTTTTTGAAACGCGAACATACAACTCATAGACCATCAATTTCCTGTGTGAAATTACCAACCAATCATAGTAAAACCTCCGAGAAATTCATCCTCTTCATCATCATATACCCTCCTTTCTCCGTAGTATGTTCAATAGTAAATGAGGATGAGAAGAGTTCCCCCAATTATCTTTTACCTTTATGGCCGTTAAAGAAATTTATTCCCTTTGAGTTGTTGCGCTTGCATTCAAAAGATAAGAAGAGTTCCCCCAATTATTGTGCATACTTAATAGGATGAGAGAATACCAGAGCGGCAACTTCTTGCAACACTGAAAAGAGAGGGTAACCATAGATGAAACTAGAATTTCTTTGATTGATCTTGTCCAGTTTGTGTTTATAATTTCTTTACTTTATTTACGATATTTCGCTTGATTGTTGATTCTAGACTTATTTGATGATATGGACCATGCCAAATAGGCTACCACGATTTGGCAAGAAATTTTTAGTAAAACTTTAATAAGTGTAACATTACTCAGAGTTTTTTGTTAATTGGTCACAGTTACGTCACAATCCATGCAAATAGAGACAACATATAATAACACATGCAAATATCCAAGACAAACTCCGGCATAAAACATGAGAAGTACAGTGCCCTTTGGAAGAAAGTGTCGCAGAATCAGTTGGAAGTAAAAGAAGAAGTCAAACACGGATAAACCTAAGCATATTTGGTTCATATACATCATAAAGAATGATCTTTTATTACTTCAGACATTTATGACAAGTTACATGAAGATTGACTATTTTATTGGACATCAATTGCCAATCTAAGCAATCGTGTATGGAGAATATAGGTATAATCCGATGTCTTGGAGGTCAGTGGATCCGCTTAATTGTTGTCATACCAAAACTGCGCCTGGAGGTAGTCCACAACCTTCTTGTCTACTTGGAAGGCCTTGGTGAGAACATCGGGCGAAATGGGCGGCTTCGATCCGAACACAGCATTAGCGATGGTAATGACTCCTGGGTTCTGGCTGCTCAGAGCAGCAAAGGCCAATGCGGGGGTCTTCCCGATGTTCAGTTGGAAGTGGATGAGACCGATTGGGAACACAAACACATCCCCTTTGTACAAGACTTTGGTGAAGAGGGTGTTGTTCAATTGGTTCGACGTGACGAAGCCAACAAGCAGCGTGCCCTCAGCAACGACCAGAATCTCGGTCCCCCTAGGGTGAGTGTGGGGAGGATTCAGGCCACCTGGAGCGAAGTCGATACGAGCCATGGAAATGCCGAGAGTGTTCAGTCCCGGAAATTGGTCGACAAAAGCGGGCGTGACTTTCGATCCGAGCGGGTTCGCGGTATTCCCAGGGTATCTCAACCCCTGAAAGAGGAAGTCATCTGCGGTGACTTGCTTTGGGTCCTTGCAAAACTTTCCATTCACAAATACTGCATAAAAAATTAAACTCATGTTATTAGGCTTATTATAGCAGAAACTCCCTTCGGGGCTATTTCTTCAGGATCAATAGAAGAGAAATATATGAGCGACGCTATAGCAGAGCTCCAACCTTTGGGGTCATTGATGGCCACACAGAAGTCCTGGAGAGGACTCGGGTCGTAGGCAAAAGCGGCGGAGATAGCCAGTGCCAAGATGAGAAGGCTAATTGGAAGAAACTTCATTGTGTTTGTGCACCGGAGAGTTGGGGCTTCGATATCTTCTCTTCTTCTGTTTGCTCGAGAAAGGAGTGAGATATCTTGCATGGAGACAGTCCCCTTTTATAGATGATCGTGGTGTTGACCCAGTACAAAACTAACTTTGATATGTAACGCTTCCCAGATCTATACCCAGTCTCCTATGTCGTAGTTTCTTATTCCAGTGGGATGAATTATTCCACAACTGCCACGATTGAAGGCTCCTCACTTTGACCAATACTCTTTCCCAGATAAGGAAAATTATGGTATCTGATATGGAAGTGGACTTCTTCAATAATACTTAAATCTCCGGTTTCCTTCTTTACCATTTCGGTGTCCTGCATGGATAAAAAATTCAAGCTAACTTGAGCAGAACGCCAATTCTTCTCTAAGCGATTGGTATTGTCATGTGGATCTGTCGAGAAGAATGATTTAGGAACGACTGTTCTCACATGCATCTCCATCCTCCACCAGGAAAAAACTTGCTAAGCTGCCTCTGCTAGATATCATGTTTGCTTTCCTATACAAACACGCAAGGTGTTCGCACATAAAAGAGAAAATCCACAAATCATCAGTTCCCTCAGCTTTCTATATCTTGTTATCCGTGCTCTTAAAATTTCAACGCGGCATCTAAAGTTGAACTAGCCCCATGTATCCAGAAGGGTGAAAAGCGAAGTGGAAATCCTTCTTGTCAAAGATCGAATGACTAGATCTTGATGAGAACTCATTCATTTGCACAAGCGAGATAGATACAGGAGGTGATGGAGGTTGCAGAATGATTCCCCAGCAACACCGAAGAATAAACAATTGTTGTTGGACTTGGCAGCGTTCCTGGCTTCAGCTGCTTCCTGCAGGCCCCATTGAGTGGGACCAAGTCGATGACTAACTATTATAGATGGAGTTGCTAACATGAAGCAATTCACATCAATCCTCAACGAAACAGAATTTTCCAAGACAAGACCAAACCAAGCGCAGAAATTTTTACATGACGAAGTTCTTTCAAACATTTTTCCACTTGGCTTTGGCATCATCCCATGCCTTTTGCCTCCGAACGAGTCCTCTTCAGGACTTCTGTGTTGCTGTAATGACCCCAACTCCGCAATGTCTGTGAACAGGTTCTGCGAGGACCCAGAGTTGGCTTCTTCTCCATGAAGTTCAGATACCAGGGGAACACACCAAATCAGCTCGGATCGAAAGTCACGGCCGCTTTCGTTGATCAATTCCCAGGACTCAACACACTTGGCATCGCCATGGCCCGCCTTGACTTTACTCCATACGGTCTAAATCCTCCACGCATTCATCCTCATGGCACCGAGATGCTAGTGGTCATGGAGGGCACACTCCACATCGGTATTCGTCACATCCAACTAATTAAACAACGCTCTCTTTACCAAAGTCCTGACCAAAGGAGATGTTTCCGTGTTTCCACAAGGCCTCATTCACGGCCAGCTGAATATTGGATAAACGAATGCAGTATCCTTTGCCTTCTTGAGCAGCCAGAACCCGGGGCTCATAACAATCGCAAATTCAGTCTTTGGATCAAAGCCGCTGATCAATGTCACTGTCCTCACAAAGGCTTTCCAAGTGAACAACAAACTGATCAACTATCTCCAGGCACAAAACTGGGTTGACAACCACTAGACAGTACTCACAGGAAATTCTTTATTTTTTATTTTGTTCCTTACATTGCAAGGAAGAATTTCTTCAGAATCATACTGAGACTTCTGAATACAAGTACAACTACTTGTGATTGGATATTTGGTAAGATTCCACTATTCTCTCTCTATACATCATTTATTGAGATGAAATTACATGTATCATAGTATATCGATAAAGAAATATGAAATGGATACTTCCTCATGGGTCTCAAACCTAGGCTGTCCTTGATATACATAGCCTTTTGCTGGGTCATTCGCATTAGTAAGATGTGCCTCCAATAACTCAAGACAAGTCAGTGAACAGAAAAGCACAAACTTGTGACAAATTTAGAAAATATTTGAGGATTATGATTTTTTTTTGTCAGGACATATGATTCTATATTTATGTTATAATGAAAGTAACATTTTTAGATTGGATCATTTAGCTGTAAATAAATTTTATTTTTAAATAAAATTCTTTACATTATGTCTTTTATTGTTACCAAAATTTAAAATTAAGAAAGGTCTAAACATAATTTTTTTTTGTTTCGACAAATAAAAATCAAAAAGCATAAATTAATTACTCAAATAGACTTTTCAAATGTATTTTCTGCCAAACAAAATTTCTTTCAAAGTTGCTTTTCAAAATAGAATTTACCAAACAGTCTTTGCATTCCCCCAAAACCCATTTGCAAAAAAAAATTAGCATTTTCTCCAAAGTCCATTTGCAAAGTTGAACCAAACGCACCCTTAGCCTTGCCTCTTTCTTTCCTTCCCCGGCCGCTCCGTTTTGCAACCAACGACCTCAAGCTGGCAACGCCCTTTCTCACCACCTCTCTCTCCCAAAGATCCGGTGTTTCTTCTGTGAGTTCAGTCTTCTTGTCCGAACCCCTTTCACCTCGAGGATCCTGGCTCGGAAACGTCAAGGCAGTCGACTAGTTTCAGGCCCGCCTTACAGCCACTGTCGCCGAGCTGGGTGGAGACCCCCATGTCCGAGCACTAGCCGTGCTCTGTTCTACCTCGTCTCAGCCTCACCGGGACCGAGATTAATTCTTTCAAGTTCATGAGCATGTTGTGTTCCAACGAGCTACTCTTGTTGATTTCGAGCACGTCTGGGTGGTCTCTTGCAAGTCTGGATGTGGGTTCAAGTTTTGAAACGATTAATGTTATCTCTTCAATCCGCTACACACGACGTGTTCGACAAAACGTTAGAACCAAATTCGTGTATAGTTTCCTCCGATTTTGACTTCCACTGGCCGGGTCTTGATAGGCGTGTTGCCAATAATATTTCATTAACCTCAATATGCACTTTCTTTCCTTCCTCTTTTCAAAGCAATTGTTGACTGTCTACGCTTCTCTCCTCTCTGTGTTTCAATTTGGTGCTTCTGTGAGGTTATCATGGTGAATATTTGTGGGGAAAGGAAATGAAGACTCCTGATGAATGCTAGTTCCTCACGATGCTTGACTGGATTTTTCTGGTATGTTCCATTTGGTATGTTACGCATCATCGCGGTCATCTTTGAGAATGGATGGTGGTCCGTCACGGCCCGGTGGAGGTCCGGCGATCGGAAGTGGGGGACGATGGGCGCGGGAGGAATATGGAAGAGGAGGGCTCGAAATGGGTTTTAGTAGACATGGGCTGGTTTCGGTTTTAAGAGAGTATGGGCTTGGATTAATTTTGATTACTTCTGGGCTTTCCTTGGTTTGATTAGGGCTATTGTATGTTTGGGTTTTGGTAGGCGTGGGCTTAAAGTTAGACTGTTGAGTTTGGGCTTGTTTCACGGTTAAAATTGGATTGGGCTCATCTTAGTAAGCCCATTTCATATTTAAATTTTGCCCGTTTTCGCTATCCAAATTTGAAAGCCCACAGTAGCCCAGATTCAGACTGGGCTCTAAGGGCCTATCCCGGATCCTTTTTCTTCTTCGGAATTTAAAAAAATTTTAAAAATATATACAAATAAACAAATGTATAAAAAAATTAAGTAATTGTTGAGAAAAGCTAGCCTTGCTTAAAATTAGGTTTAGTATCAAACTTAGCCTAACTTAATTAATAAACACCAGAATTTGGAAAAAAAAAACGAAAAAAAGTTGTCATCATAAGTTGATTGCGAGATTCTTGATTCCCAAGGCTACTCAACCTGACTGTATGTCTTATTTAACTTCAAATGTGAATGATTAGATGTGCATTTAGGCTCAACACATGATTCCATGAGTAGTTTAGTGGGATGGATTAAAGACTAATATGGGTTAATGATGTGAGTCTGCTATTTTGCGAATACAAGTAGAGGCTAATAGCCATTGATTCTTACCAATGAACCATTTGTTGATTAGCTGATGGCTTGGGCAAACCGTATTACTGATTCCAATGCAAAATAATTGAATTGATGTGAAACGTTATTGATATCTTACTTTAATACAATGCATGTTGTGACTCATTGAATTGATTATCAAGTATCAAAACCGATCCTCGTTAGGTTATGATCTGTGAAGGCAATCGGGAAGGTCGGCTAAATGGAGTTAATAGTGTTATATTATTGTCCATTCTAGAATTAATTTTGTAATAGTTCAGCCTATATTAGTTATATTATGCTAGTTTAAATATCTTTAGATTAATAAGCATAGATTCTCACAAAACCAATTAGTCTTACCATCACAACCTTTAATGAATGATTGGTGTGACCTAGCTTAAGCTCTGTGTGAATCAATTTATTAGGTTTAAGCTCACTTTAATTTTCAATAACAAACTTCCAAAAGATTATGTCTCAAAGTTTTACAATATGGCCATGTGATATTCTTTAACCAAGGATATATCGTGTTTACTTTTCTTGTATTTTAATTCAAAATCTCCAATACTTAAGCTTTTATTTACCGCATCACATCTCAATACCTTAAATGTTTATTTCCCGCATTATTTTTCAATAAATTATGTGTCAATTACTTTTCTAGGTTAGTCTAGTTTTAATTTAGTTTTTGTGAAACTAACCCATAAAAACTATTGCATGGACACTTAGGACACTCATGATAATCATTTTATTTTTGTCTCATAACTTTTTTTTTTTTGTTCCTTGAGTGGGGTTGGAACAGAAATCCATTTAATAACACAATTCCATTTTTTAGTCCATAAATAGCTTAGAATAGAAATGAGAAGTAAAAATTTCCGATATCTCTATTCATGAAATAGAAATAGAAATAATTCTTCATCTTATTTTTCACTCTCCTTTTGACTCTATTGCTGTTCATATTCTGTTTGAGTCCCCTCCAACTTGCTAACCCCACCCTGCTAGCCATTACCCCCATTGGCCACCACCGTCGGTCTCTAACCATTGCCCTTGACCATCGGGCACCAGCCACTGCCTTTAGCTTCCCACCACCTGCCATTACCATCAGCCGTTGGTCTTCAACCAATACTAGCCACCACTTGCCTTTGCCATCGGCCACCACCAACTGCTGCTAGTGGCTACCTCTCGCCAGTCACCACCATCCTTTGTCGCAATCACCCCTCACTAGCCACTACCTTTGTAGCCACTACTCCACCCCCCCCCCCCCCCAACCATTAATTATCATTAGTCATCAATCACCAATTGTCGCCCCTCATATAGCCACCGTCAACCTTTGACCCTTGCTAAGCATTGTCGACCATTACTACTTGCTACGTATCGGCAATATAGATATAATGAAATTTTTATGTCATTATCAAATGATCAAGGAACATAAGTTTTGCGTCATTATCAAACTAATTTTTGTGTTCATAATTTCATCTAAGAAATATAAATAAAAAAATCTATTTCTTATCAAAAATCTATTTCTAGAATAAAATCAATATTATTCGCGCTTTTGTGTTTTTGAAAGACTTATAGGATCATAATTGGTATAATAAAAAGTGTGTGACCATATTAAACTAAATAACCAACTTATTCGATATCAACAATGACGCTTCTAGAAATGTTATTGGAAATAGATCTGTGTACCTTATATTTTCTAATTTTGTAAGAATCAAGACAATATTCTTGCATTTGGATTAGTAATTAGCAAATCTTAATAAGTTAGTGGTAATTCCAAGAAATGTAATAGATTGTTAGAGAACTTAAAAAATGAAACCTAACCTCACACGAGTTATAAGCTTTGGAGAGTTCATGCTTGTGATTTATGAACCAAATTAGATCATGATTAAATGATGTATTCTAATTGCTTTTTAGGAAAATTTCAAATATGATAAAAATCTCTGAACCTATACCAAGGACAACCCAAGGATAGGTAATGACATATACCAATATTCAGAATTTTTTTTTATAATAAAAACAATAGCTTGGGATAAATAAGGTAAGCGTATATCGATTTGAGATCTTTTGTAAAATAAAAACTAATCGAGGATAAATATGGGCACACCAAATTATGCATTTTGGTAGGGGTAAGCATATGGTAGTGCAATCCAAAAACTAGAATGGATCAGACCAAATTAAACCATTTGGTTATGTGTGGTTACCACATGGCCAACCCAGTTCCTAATTCATAAAATTTAGAATCGGAAGGACCAATCTAATTTTCGATTTCTTGATCGTAACTACTAGCCTAAAATAAAATTTTAGACTCAAGTGAATCAATTTTATCTCCTTTTATTGTGATTGGTAACTCCAATAAATGCACTCAGTTCATCATTCTCATGTTCGATAGTCTCTTTTGGCAGGCAGATTGAATTTATTTTAATTAATTCCTACTATGTATGATGATCATGCATGTACGCAAACATTTATGTACATGCTCAATAAAACGAAATATCAAACAAATATAATCTAACAAAGCAAGTCAAATGATTTTTTTAAAAATTTTTAATAATATTCTAACATGCAAATTAATTAAGGATGAAATTTTAAATATTTTTTTTGGATTTTCACTTTTTTTATATACACTACGCTTATCTGCAATACATATAATGAAAAGTCAACCCTTATGCGACTAACTTAATCTCTTATGCAATTCTAAATTAAACTGAGTAAGTGTGACATGCGACTCAACTAAATTAATCGAAAACATGATATGCAAATTATTTTTTTTTTATGTTTTTTAATTCGAAATTATGTACCCTAATTTAAGCATGCAATGTTATCAAAAGAATTATGCTAATCTAACATGCAAACTAATATAAATATGTAATGTTATTTAGAACGCCTTAACTTGTTTATATGCAATCTTTTTGATATTTTTTTGGAATAAGAAAAGAAATCACATCAAATCATTCAAATTCATCAAACCAATTCTAATATGGAAACAACATCTGAATTCGCCCAAAGATTTCACCAATAAAATCGATAAATTAATACTAAAATTTAAAGATTAAAATATCAACTTTGAAGATTCCCGCGCAATTAATTATTCAATCTAAAGCCTTATAAATAGTATAAAAATTCAATATGCGGTTGCAAATTAGGAAATAAATCCTTAGGTTATGCCTAAAAAAATCCAAGATTCACATTAGTTCAAACTAAGCAATAATATCAAAATCTTAGTTGTGATAGGTATTTACCTAATTTGAATATGCGACCTCTGAATCGGATCAAATGGTGAATGCTGATTCGATGTCGAGGGGGTGAGGACTTTTGAGGATTGGGCTTCACGAGACGCTAATTCAGCTTGGATGCAATTGTGGCGTCTGGTGGTGATGCAAATTGGTGAAATGCCAATGCTGAGAGTTTGCTTGATGAGTCGAGAGGATGCATCGATTCGTCGATGATGTGAGGTTCCTAGGCGTGCGATGAAACTTACGGAATCTTCAAGAGAGATCACCAAAAAACTAGGACTCGTTTGGGATCACTGCAAGAAAGTCATCGTCGCATGATCAAGAAGCAAACATGTGGAAGAAGACAAAAGCTTCCATTTTTTTTCACCTCTTATTTGACTTTTCATGGTGTGACAAAAGCTCCTCTTTTTTTTCTTGGCGTTGACCTTTCTCTCCTTTTTCTTGCTGACCTCTCTCTACGTCTCTTCTTTTAGCCGCTGAAAGAACCCCCTTCTCTCTTCTTTCCTCTCAATTGTCTTTTCTCTCACAGTGTGTGTGATTTTTTTAACCCTTCTTGCTAACTTCTCTATTTATTTATTTATTTATTGCTTCTCACCATTCCACCCTCTCTTGTGGGTCTGTGTTCTCCCATTTCCTTTGCACCCAGGAAGCCATCCTTTTATATTGTTCATCCAAGCACACGAAAAAGGAAACATAGATTCGCCAACATCTTTTCTTTCCTTATCTCTTTCTGCTCGATAATCTGTCTTTTCCGTTTGTCTAATATTCCAATCTTTTAGAAGATTGTGCAATATGTGAAAATCATCCCATGAAGTCCCAATATTAACGTCTTCATAACTTTCATTTGCAACTTGTGAATCTGACTAAGTTTTGTGCACTCATAAGCCCATTCTTGAATTATGCTCAAAATCTTTAATTCACTTTTACCGATCCATGAGAATTCCAAATTTTAGGTGTTAACAGTCGTCCCTTTTTAAATGTGAATTCGCAGAAGTTGCATTCAAAGAAAGATTGATACCTAAATTTTGATTATGTGAATGTTACGAATGATATCTTTGTCAAGATCATGACTCATTTTTTTCAATGTTATGGAAATGTAGAGATAGAAATCTCACCCGTAGCTTCTTACCTAAGCAACTAAGGAAGTAAACTTCAGGTACAAAACTATCTTAGACGAATATCTAGAAAATTCCCTTTGGATTTTCACATAGATACCTAAAATCGTAATCAAATGCTTGAATAAGTTCGAAAATTCCCTTCGGATTTCCGCAAAAACTAATATTTGAAGCTTCAATCAAGTATTTCAATAAGATTGAAAATTCCCTTTGGATTTTTAAAAAAGATACTTGAAACTTCAATCAGGTAATAAACTCGAAAATTCTCTTCGGATTTTCATAAAAGCTAACACCTGAAACTTCAATCAAGTCCTTCAGTAAGATCCAAAATTCCCTTCGAATTTTCTAAAAAGATATTTGATACTTTAATTAGGTAATACACTTGGAAATTCCCTTCAGACTTTCAAGAAAAATATGCTTGAAACTCCAATCAAGCATAATATAAGATCGAAAATTCCCTTTGGATTTTTGAGAAAGATAACTGAAACTTCTATTAAGTAATTTTATCCATTCGGATTGTTGAATAAGATGCCTAAAACTCCAGTAAGGCATTTTGAAACATCTACACAAACATGTTGCATCAAATAACAACTCTAGCATTCATAACTCTTCAGTTTTCAAGGAAACATTACATGTCAGACATCATTAGAGCAAAACAACATATGCATTTATCAATACATACATTTCAACTTAATTAAATATTTTATGTTGTGATGATTTCATCATACTTGCATTATCAAATTTCCACTGGAAAGATAATCAATCGAGACCATTTTTACTCATACGATGGATTTCTTAAGAATGCAAAAAGAGAGACTTTCGGTTAGAAAAGACTTTCACTCACTCTCATTGGAAAAGCTATTTGAAGTCACTCTATCTTGCCATCATCATGTTGACAAGGGTCCGAGTATTCTCGCAAATAATACGACCTTACCAATTAAGAGGTCAAATGGGACTCTTTGAGTCAATGCGATATTTACTTAAAACGGTTTTAATTGATAATACAACAATGATACTGGGAAAGAAGACAAACTACAACGGGGTAAGAGTTTTTCATACGGTATAACTCGATCACTGTCTATATTTAAGAAGCCGCATTTCTTCACTCGACCTCGTTCAGAAAATAAAAATCAACAAAGGAACGAACGTGAAAAAAGAGAGTTTCAAAGTATCACCAAATTAGTTCTTCTTTCTTCTTTTTCGAAGAAGAAAAGCCAAGCGGTGGGCTACGACAAGGCTAACGAATCGGATCTCAACTAGACAAACTCCGCCCCCAAAACAAATTTCCCTATTTCTCCCGAATTTTTTACCCTTTATTCTCCCCCTTTTTTTTTTTTTTGGGTCGGATTTTATTTTCCCATTTCGAAAAGTCCCTTTCGTCACTAATTAATGGGCCGCTAATTGGGCCGTAAAGTCTAAGCGGTCTACCCATTTTGCCCTCCCCTTTCGGCATTATTACTAAAACACTAATTCCGCGATTAATTAAGTTTGATTAAGCCGATACCAATTTATATCGTTCCATTTAAACTCGTAAAGGCCGTAATTATTCCCCTTTTCAATTTTCATGGAGGTATCGCGAAGTTAAATCGGAGGCGAAAAACAACTGGGGAGAAACTCGTCGTCTTCGTCATTGTCGTTGTCATCATCAACGTCTTCATCTTCATCTTCGATTTCTGCTTTTTCAGTTTCAGCCCCTCCGGAGCCTCAGTCTCCTCCGTTTTCGTGCTCTCTCAATCCCTCCGATTCGAAGGGGAAGTGCGGAATCGGGAGGAGGCCGAAACCTCCCCGCGCCGATCCCATCTCTCTTTCTCTGTGGCTTCGGTTTTCTCTTTGGTCGGGTCGGAGGAGGGGGTCGGAAGCGGAGGTGCTCTCTATGCTGTCGCTCCGTGGTTCCGAGCTCTGACTGGCGGCTAGGGATTTCTGAATCGGGCGGCGATCAGTGGTGTTCCGCCCATGGCGTCGGCGCAGAACCAACCGGCCAATGTGGATCTCTTCGATTTGTACTTCAGGAGGGCGGATTTGGATCGGGATGGCCGGATCAGCGGCCTCGAGGCCGTCACCTTCTTCCAGGCCTCTGGCTTGCCCAAGTCGGTCCTCGCGAAGGTGATTCCGGATGCTTTCTCTTCGTGGTTTTGGTTGTCTGTGTTGGGCCGTGAGCTTGATTGCGTCGGTGGATCGGTGCTTTTGGCGTGAGGGAGTGGCTTGGATAGGGTTGCGAGGATAGTTTAGATGCTCCAGAGGTTTTAGCAGTAGTACTTACTGAGAAGGTCAAATGGGACAGTTCTTTGGTGGTTGTTTGAATTCTGGAGATGGAAATGTTAGTGTATGATCTTAATGTAAGAATGGAGTTCACTTTGTAGATTATGTCGTACGTGAGTGGGAGCGGGATCAAAGTTAGGAGAATTAAGTTGGCCGTTTTAGAGTTTTTTTTTTTTATATCTAAATCTTTAGGCATTGTCTATGTTACTAGCCTGCATTGGAGGAATTTTGTGCAAGGCACAATTGCTTTCTTTACTTTCTTTTGCACATAAAAGGAGTCACTGTGCATATCTATAAAGAATGATGTAACATCTAATATATGAATGGATGTGTATATTGTGATGACACACCTCCACAGCTACACATTAAAATTCGTTGCTATAGTGTGTTACCAATATTAACATGTCTAGACTGTTCTTGACGACATTGTCATGTGAAAGTGGACCCTTTTCGTGTTCCTCTAGATTGAGTGTCATGTTAAAGACGGTGGCTGTTGTTGGAGGAAATGGACACACCTAGCTGGTCGAGTCTAAGGAATGCCTAGTGCAAAAATGCATGAGCAGTGCTTGCTAGGGTGAAGAAATGATCAGTATTTGGGAATTCACTGGAATTGGTTCAGCATCTTCAATAAACAATACCTTGTTATACAAGCTAAAGGGGTGAATAGAAGTATGATCTGAACTGACAAGAGAGCTTCAAGGAATAAGAGGACGATTTACACGAACTGGATAAGGATGGTATATGAATGTTTTAACCGGCTGTTTCTCCATGTTCTTTTACTTTGGTTGGCACTTTTTCTTGTTTTAAGTTATTGCTTCACAGTTGGCTGTATGTCAAAATGGTGGATCATGTTGGAGCTATTATGTGGACCCATTTGGAGGTTATAGGGGCAAGTTCTGCAATGGAAAGTGTAAACTTGAATGGTGTTTCCTGCGTTTATGCAAAGATGTGTTGTCTTTTGCATTAGAACGTGCCTTTTCATGTTACAACCTGCTAGTGTGATCAATTCATTAAAGTTGAGTGCTTTGTTTAGAGATCCTGAATTCATCCCCATCTCTGACCTCATTTTATCTTTCAAAGGTATGGGACTATGCTGACCAGAATCGAACTGGTTTCCTTGGTCGGGCTGAATTTTATAATGCTCTTAAACTTGTAACGGTGGCACAAAAAAAACGGGAACTGACTCCTGAAATTGTGAAGGCCGCATTATATAGCCCAGCCGCTGCTAAAATTCCTGCACCACAGATAAATCTTGCTGGTGTTCCTGCACCACAACCAAACACTAGTACACAAGCTGCTGCTCCTCAAGCTGGTGTTGTTGCTTCATCAACTCCCCAGAGTCTTGGATTTGGAGGATCACAAGCACCTCTTGCTGTAAACTTAAGCCAGCAGCAGCTCACTTCTCAAGCTAGTCCGTTCCGTCCACAAGCATCTGCTTCAGCTTTGCCGCCAGCACAGGGTGTTCCCACCAAGGGTTTTCCTGTGAGAGGGGCTGTAGTGGGTCCATCTCTTCCAAACTCAAGCATTTCAAGTGATTGGGCCGGTGGAAGGATGGGGGGACCTCCTAGTGGAACAATCTCACAGGTCGCCAATAGAGGAGTTGCCTCCTCAATGACACCGCATGGATTTGGGATTTCTACATCAGGTCATGAAACTTCACTGCTGCCTAGACCACAGGCCCCCTCTGTGACGCCATCCAGGCCGGATGTTAGGGATTCCAAACAAATGGGTGTTTCAGGCAATGGATTTGCTTCTGACTCTTTTTTCGGAGGAGGTGCCTTCTCAGCAAGCCAAACTCAACCACGGCAAGAATCGTCTCTACCCAGTGCACCTAACTCATCTGCCACTTCTCCTCTATCTGCTGCCAATCAGCCTTCTGTTCGGCCAAATGCTCTTGGATCTCTGCCAACTTCATTTGGTGTGGGTGGGCAACCCCGGCCAGCTCAGTCTATTTCGAGACCAGCTCAGCAGGTCTTGGCTGCAAGTACATCAACATATTCATCATCTGTGGTGTCACCCCCAGCTGCTAATGCACCTTCCGGCCAATCACAGATGCCATGGCCTAAGATGACTCAAATGGATGTTCAGAAATATATGAAAGTATTTGTGGAAGTAGACAAAGACAAAGATGGAAAAATTACTGGTGAACAGGCGCGAAACCTCTTTCTGAGTTGGAGACTTCCTCGAGGTAAAATTCGAGAGTTTCTATCTGGATTGGCTGTTCCGCTGGTTAGCTATCTCAGTGATTGAGAATAGGCAACGTCTAAACCGGCACTCTTTTATTTTCTGTAATGGCAATTTCTTTGGTAGAGTGTTCTGCTTGTGTTTCCATCAAAATCTGGAAGTTGGGGTGATGATTCTTACTGAAAATTGAACTAAATGAAGCTTTGCATGTGTTATAGTCTCTTATGTGAACTCTGGATTTTATAAATGTTATTGTAGCCAATCTATAGGCACTGCAATGAAAGAGTGATCAAATATTGCGCTGTTGAATCCCAGAGAACAAGTCATAAAAAGTGAAAGCTTCAATTGTTAACTATAAGATGAATCATGAAAAATTAAGACGAGTGCATCCTTTGCTTTTAGCATGACAGGCTTGGACAGGATTGTGAATAGGGGTTCATCCATAAGTTTGATCTGCCATTATGCTTTATTTGGTTTCTTTTTTTTTTCTATTTCTTTACTTGATGCTTTATGTTTTTTGGACAAATTTTCTCATCATCTACTGCCTGTTTGTGTTTGTCAGAGATTTTAAAGCAAGTGTGGGACTTATCGGATCAGGATAATGATAGCATGCTTTCTCTCAGGGAGTTCTGTGTTGCACTGTATTTGTTGGAGCGATATAGAGAGGGACGTACCCTTCCGACTGTGCTTCCAAGCAACATTTTATTTGACCAGCCTGGTCATCCATCTTTGGGACATGCAAATGCAGCTTGGGCGCAGGCTTCTGGTACTGATGGAACAACCTTTTAATGTATTAATGCTCAAACATTTCTGGCATTATAATGAAATTGTGCATTTTGTTATTGGTAGGTTTGCAGCAACAAGGGACGGCTGCGCCTGTTTCTCAGCACATGGGACATCCACCCAGAGGAAGACCTCCAAGACCCCCTGCTGCCCCTCCATCAGATGATGTGGTACAGCCTAAGCAGCAGAAAAAGGTTCCGGTTTTGGAGAAGCACCTTGTGGACCAGCTAAGTAAGGAGGAACAGAGTTCTCTCAGTTCAAAATTCCAGGAAGCGATGGATGCTGATAAGAAGGTAATCTGGATCTTGTTTCATCCATATCTGGTTCAGTTTAATTTGTGATCTGGAGTGTGCTTTTGTTTGTAATTTGTATGAAATTATCAGATGGCCATTTGAAAAGCATTTTGGCTATCCAAGAAGTATTATATAACATTTGCTTATGTACTGTGATTTGCAATCTAACATACTCCACTCTGGCTCATAAGTTGCATTTGCATGAACGATGCTATTGTAAATTTGAGTTGGATAAGATAAAATTAGTTGAAGTGGAACTCTTGGCAGACTATTATTAGTTGGGTATATGTTTAATGATCATATAGAGGATCTCCTTTGTGCCATACTGACTTGAGCATAGATTGCTCTTCCTGCTCATCTACATCAAGAAGTAATTGATGGTTCTAGTATCAGCTGCCATTCTCCAGAACTCTTGGAGTTCAGTTTCCTTGAGCATTATTTCAGAGATTATATAATCCCACAATTGAAGATTAATACTTCTTTGGTTCTTGGCAATTATTAACATACTAATCTTGACTCTTTTTTTCACTGTAGGTGGAAGAGCTGGAGAAACAAATTATGGATTCTAAACAGAAAATTGAGTTTTACCGTACTAAGATGCAAGAAATCGTGAGTAATTTCTCTTTGTATGAGCCTCTTTGTTGTTGAAAGGAATATGTTACAGGATGCGTACAATTCTAGTGTCCATCCATCTAATGGTGTAGCTTGTTGTTTTGTTCTGGTATTGCCATTTTTTCACAATAGCTACATTAACCTCTTCCCTACAGAATGCTGGCCCGGTCATCCAATGTTATGGAGTTGCTTTGACAATTCAGTGACTAGTAAACAGAAAACCTTGATTTAGATTATCTACCCACTGCATCTCACTTTCAACTGTTGGATATTTTGTTCATTTCTTTGTTTCAATGTTTGCCAACCATCATTACACAATTCACATTCTCAACATATTGGTGTTTACTTGGTAGTCTGAGGATATTATCTGTACATCTGGCCCTGCCTTTAACTTTCCTTCTCTAATAGGTTCTGTATAAGAGCAGATGTGACAATCGCCTGAATGAAATCATAGAAAGAGCATCTGGCGACAAACGTGAGGTACTGGTTCTATGCGCATAGTCTATATATTAGCAATTCTATCATAGTAGTCCTGACATAATGACCTATTGACTTAGGTGGAGGCCTTAGCGAAAAAATACGAAGAGAAATGCAGGCAAGCTGGAGATGTGGCCTCTAAGTTAACCATTGAAGAAGCAACATTCCGCGATTTACAGGTATTATTTGTTGTAGTAGACTGTTTACCTGACTCAGTAATTGGTTTTGTCTAGTTCATCTGATGTATTCAGCACTTGAATTAAAGAACGGCCATAGCAAATCTGGAATTCTCTCTGCTTGAATAGAATGGCGCTATGTTTCCCTTTCAATTAGATGTTATTCTTAATTTTTTTACAGGAGAAGAAAATGGAGCTGTACCGAGCTATTGTTAGCATGGAAAAAGACAGTGGTGCTGATGGTACTCTACAGGTAAATATTTAATAGGTGGGCTTGTTTAAATTTTAAATAAATACTTAGTTGCCTTCTTCCCCCTTCTCAGGGCCGTGCTGATCATATCCAGACAGATCTTGATGAGCTTGTGAAAAATCTCAATGAGCGCTGCAAGACCTACGGACTACGTGCGAAGCCAACTTCACTTCTTGAACTTCCTTTTGGTAATTTCCTTCTACAGTTTTTATTCTCTAGATCATCTTTATGAATTTGGCAGTATAACAAAATACTTGTGGTTACTGCTTGCAATCTTTTTCTTCTTTAGTTACTTAAATCAATGTAGATTTTAGTGGTTGTAGAGTCTGTTTATTTTTCTTGTTAGTAGCAGATTAATTTTTGGAGTGATTGTAAGTCAGCTTCTATCAACCACGAATATTATATGGCTGTGTCAACAGGAACTTAAGCTGCCTCTTTTAACTCCTAAGTATTAAGGATTTATTGAGAAACATTAACTTGTTTCATCATGATTGGTCACTTAAATGATGCAAATGTTCAACATTCTGGCACTTTGACCTCTCAGTTGTTTGTGCATGAGACTTCTTCCTTGAGAGAGGAGGAGAAATATTTTATGTGATTGTGAGTGGGAAATGAATATAGACATTTAAGTTTGACTCAAACAGAGGAAAGGAAGACAAAGCATTGCAATCTGACCTATTTTCTGGTTCAAAAACTTTTCGCAATATCAAGAGAAAGATCAGAATTCATAAAGGTGAAAGAATGATGACTTGATTAACAATACTAGTTTTCTTTCGAAAGGTCCTACGTTGGGAAGCGGAGTTTCATCTTGACATGTATAATTCATCAACATTCCAAGTACTTTGTGATGAAAAGTGATCTGCAAACTTTTGTATGATTACTTTGGGCTTGTTTTTTGAGTGTTGGAGATTTTTGCGATGGTTTTCCATGGTCTGTACTGGTTCCACATCAAGAAACTGCTTCATCTTGTGGGGCATTCTTTTCACGGATAAAATTGTCTAACGGCTGTGTTGAGGTTGTGAGTGTTGTCTATCCATTTATAAAGATTCACATGTGAACAGTGAATTTTTTCTTTTAGCCTATGTGCCACTATCTCGTCAATTAGCTTTAAGACATTTAAACAGAGCTCCAGGATATTATTGAAAGGGATGCTTCTTGTGCAATATATAATGATTGCGGTTCATTGTGATCTGTTAAGCTTATCAGCTTCATGTGCTCTGCTCTGTTATGTTTGTCTATTTGTTCTGTTTGTGTTTGCAAGAGTTTGGTTTCACTGATGCTTCTGGCTGCTTAATCTTTTCTTGTCCATTGTTGAAGGCTGGCAACCTGGTATCCAAGAGACAGCTGCTGATTGGGACGAAGACTGGGATAAGTTTGAAGAAGGAGGTGCGACATTTTTTATCCGCTGTGTTCTTTGATAATGGATTCTTTTTTTTTAGGTATTTTAATTGGAGTTGGCCAATAATATTGAACTGTGACCTCTCTACTATCTCATCCCAATGCATGGAGGATTTTATCATTGAGCCAGCATACGCTTATTGGAAGTTGGGAGTAGCGAGATACAGTTTGACATAATTCCTTCATGGATTCATGATGCATTGGTTGCATCATTTTAATATTTACTGTAAGGATTGTATGTAATGGTTATCAGTGGTTCTATCATACCATCCCAGTTCTGTAGATTTATATGCAAAATAATGCTTCTGCAGTTTTTAATGATGTAGCTCTGTACCATCAATTCAGGTTTCACATTTGTCAAGGAGTTCACACTTGATGTACAAAACGTCATAGCACCTCCTAAACAGAAATCTTCATCAGCTGAGGAAGTAAAGCCATCTACAGTTAAGAGCCCTGTTGCCCCTTCGTCACCTCATGCGGACGTGGACAAAGAGAAGCCTTCGACTTCAGATGGGCATGTGGTCGAAAATGGAATACACCACAATAAAAGTGAAGATGGCACAGCCAAAAGCGCACCGAGCAGTCCTTTAGCTACAAGTACAATTGGAAGTCCCTCTAGAGATTTTGTGGATTCTGGCTATGGAAAGACAACCACTATGAATTCTTCATTGCATTATGACAAAGAAACTCAGAGGTAAAGAAATTAATATAATACAATGCCACATGTGCAAGGAGAATGTGTAGATCTTTCATTAATACTACTTAGCACATGCCTTGTGTTTCAGATAGAAGAGCTACAATGCAGTTTGCTATTACAGCAACATAATTAGTTTTTTAATGTCGAAATCTAGGTTCTCCCTTCGTTACTGTTAGTTTATCTTCTAGTTGTCATTGGAGAACTTCATGTGCTTTCTAACCGATGGAGGATGATGTCAGGTGCTGAGTCCCAAAACAGTGAGTCACCCTGATTAGATTCATAATTTAAGAGAACTCAAAATGAATGATAACTCAGAATGATTAAACACTTTTAGGCTGGACACCTGTGTTTGCTTGCGTTTTCTAGGCATCACACTAAAGGAAGAATTGCATGGCACAAACCGAAGTGGAGACGTGCTACAATTTGATAATCTTCATCTACTTTTAATATTAATGAATATATGTACTCCTCAATTTGAAATTGTATACCTAAATAGTAAATGCCATTCCTACTCAACAGAAGGACACAATATTATATTCTCTAGCTCAAATAAATGATGCAATTAGAATTCTAATAAAGCTCAAAGTCTAATAGATTGTTGAATGATTGAGTATGGAGAAGAATCTCAATCCTTAAGGATACTCGAGTTGTGATGTGAAGCCAAAGGTCAATCTTTGCTAAAACTTGATAGTAGCATTGGTATTTTGGTCTCAAACCACTTATTTGAGGTGATGGGCTGCATGCATCACTAGTTCCACAATGCTCGGTGATTGGTTCTTTTTTTGTCTCTTATGGAACACTGGACAAATGCTTCTTGATTTTGGCATGTGCTACCCCCCTAACTGTTTAGTGGAGTTGTGAGAGATGGAGGACAGATGCTAGCAAAAATAAGTGGGTAAAATGAATGCAGATGGACTAGTGTGTTTTATTATTAGGGTTTCTGGATAAATTCTCTCTCTCTCTCTCTCTCTCTCTCTCTCTCTCTCTGTGAGGACAGGATTGACGATGCATTTGATTCGAGACTATTGTCTTTGGGTTCCCCTTTTGTGCTACAGTACTCTTTACTGTTTTCCATGGGAGGATACTTTCCTGTAGTATGGTCCTGCGCAGATGTGGTATCTGTTTGATATTTTGTATAAGAAGAGCATATACATCTATGTAGTTTTAGGAGTATTTAAGACACCCTAAGAAAAGAGTTAGCACTAATTCGAATTTTACAATTGCTTGATACTTCATGTTTATCCAGAAATAAAAACAGCCCATTGCATGTAAGATATTTTCTTTTCCTCTTCTTTTCACCTGTTAAAAAGCACAATTCTTTTCCAGCTCAAAAGGGCATTGCTATTTTTTTTTTTTGTCTATTGAGCAGGATCTTCACCTTTTCATTATACCTTACATTTTTAACCTTTATGGTGTTGTGTGGGAGGTGTAGCTCTTTTGTTATGGTGCAATCAAATTCAGCAAGCCAATTTTCCTTTCACTGACAATTGCATTTGTACTTTTTACCCCAATGCAGTGATCATGAGGCTGCCAGCTCTGTTCTCTCTGGGGATAGGAGTTTTGATGAACCAGCATGGGGAACATTCGATACTAATGATGATGTAGATTCTGTGTGGGGATTCAATGCAGTAAGTTCCAACAAGGTAAGATTCTTCTTGTGTAATCTAGTGTATGGTTCATGTTCCAAAGTTTTCTTACTAATGCATCTCATCGTCTGAACTGCTTGGTGAGTGTCCACATAAAAGGAGTATGAGGATCTACTTTCAACCAGTTGGTTTTGTCTGGCTAGCATAGACTTTTCTTCAAGTGTCGTTCTTTTGATATTACAATCTGGGAGATTGAGTCAATTTTTATTGCGAATATAGAAGTTGTCAAATTGTGTGCCTACGTATTGAACTTGAATATATTGGTTCTTGAATTGTTGAGGGTCTTCATCTCATCATATGTGCATTTTAAGTGTGGCTGGCATTGAATTTGGAGCTGAGCTATGTCGTCAATTTTTTTTTAATTGGTCATCTTAAAGTTGCTTAATTTAAAAACCAAGTAGTAGGAAAGTGAACTATTGTGGAAATAGAGAAGTAAAATATCGTGTCGACTTGTTCAACTAGTTGAGATTGCTAATTGCCAGAGCTGCTATAAAATATTCCTACATCTTTGTCAGGCAGAATGAGCTGTCCTGTCCCATTTGTCATTCATCTGCAGAGAGTGTTTTTTTCAGCCATTGCAAGAAGTTCCAGCTCACTTTGATCATTACTCAAGATTGACTCGCTTGATTTTTAGTTCAGCTTGAGCTCAAGCTACTTGAGTGACTTGTTTAGTTGAGCTCAAGATCACCAATGCTTAGGTTGTTAGAGAATTAAATATTAATCCACGCCGTCATTTAACAGCTTAAGCTTTTAGAGCAGTTGGCAATAGCTCCACAAAATCTCACATGGTATCAGAGCAGAAGGTCCTGAGTTCGAATCTTTCTGAGCCCCTATTTGCCTTCCCAATTGTACTAGGCGAAAATGCTAGACTAAGTGTGAGGGGGAGTGTTAGAAAATTAAATATTAATCCCGACCTTCATCTAACAGCTTAAGTTTTTAGAGCAGTTGGCAGTGGTCCCACAAAATCCCACATAGGTTAATAGGATCACTAGCTTAATCGAGCTTCAATTATTTTTAACAAAAAATTTAATTACATACTCAGACTCAAAGATCTGCAAGATATTTTCCTATGCAATTATATAATTTTAGGAGATAGGAAAATAGTCGAGACTATTTATAACTTGATTGATTTCAAGTTGATTCGTGTCAAGCTTAAATTTATTAAGTTTTTATTCAAGCTGAGCTTGAGCAGGAAATCAACTCATTGAAGCATGTGAGATGAGTTGACATTGGGCTAGACACTGGATTGGCTTGATTAGGCCAGCTTGATCACACCCCTATGTTTCATTGTACTAGTAAATTGTGTTGTGTAAAACCATTGGAAATGAAGTCTACTGTAAACCGTAAGCCTTATTGTGACCTGCTGTATTACGTGAAAACCATTGAAGTTACTGCTTTGCCCTAAGTACTGCATTATGCAGATCGGCAAGCAACAGAGGAGTGGCTCTGTGGGGATATGAATAGAGTTGCTTCTTCTAATACCCCTGTATTTCTTTTGAGGCATTTAGTGTCTCTTTTGATTCTTATTCATCTCAAGCTTTTCTGGACACTGGTTGATAAGTTCCTGAAATCATTTTCCGTAATCGAGATTATGATCAATTTGAGCTTGACAACACGGCATGGTAACCTTTATTTAGTTCTGGATATTGGAGGCAGATTTGACTTATTTCCGGAAAAAGCAAAAGTTTCTTGACAGTCGATTGACACTTGATAAAAAGATATGTTAAAGTTGGCTTTGTATTTTCTCTTAATTGTGATTACATTTCTCATGTTTAACATCACGTTTTTGCTTAACCAGGTAATCTATAGTTCTCTGTGGTGTTTCACAACTATTTGTCACGCTCAATGTCGTTGGAGCTAGTTATGAAATCTTTTGCTTTTATTTTTGTTCTTAAGATTCCATTAATGGATATCTATCACAATACTAGTATATGAATAATTCTGACAGCCTTAGTGCTAACTCTCATCATACTTTTTGTCAATTGCTTTTTCATGTAGTTATAGCTGAGTAGTCAATTACTCTCTGCTCAATAAAAATTTCATCGTGTTCTGTAGGATATGGATCATGAAGGATTGAAAGATGATTACTTATTTGGGTCAATGGAATTTGGCCTTAATCCTATCCGGACTGGGCCATCGCAGGCTGGTTTTCAGAAGAAAGGCATGTTTTTTGATGAATCTGTTCCCAGCACACCGCTCTATACTTCAGGCTTTTCTCCAAAATTCGGTGAGCCATCACAACCATCATTCGACGGCTCCTCGAGACAGAAGAAGAGCATATTTTTTGATGAATCTGTTCCCAGCACACCACTCTATGCTTCAGGCTTTTCTCCAAAATACAGTGAGCCATCGGGACCGTCATTCGACAGCTCCTCGAGACAGAAGAAGAGCATGTTTTTTGATGAATCTGTTCCCAGCACACCACTCTATGCTTCAGGCTTTTCTCCAAAATACAGTGAGCCATCGGGACCGTCATTCGACAGCTCCTCAAGATTCGATTCTTTTAACATGCATGATGGTGGAATCTTTTCCCAGCGCGACACATTCTCACGGTTTGATTCTTTCAACACACAAGACTCTGGGACCTTCCCCCAACGCGATATGTTCTCAAGATTCGATTCTTTCAGCACCCATGATGGGGAAAGCTTCCCCCAACGCGAAACATTAGCACGATTTGATTCGATGCGCAGCAGTGTGGACTTCGATCAGGGTCATGGTTTTACATCGTTCGATGATTCAGATCCTTTTGGGACAGGCCCATTTAGGACTTCCAAGGAGAGTCAAACCCCGAAAAGTTCAGATAATTGGGGCCATACTCCAAAGAGCTCAGATAACTGGAGTGCCTTCTAGCTGGTAAAAGAGTTGCGCATTGTCGCTTTCCAGATGGAGCCGTCAAGTCCATCAAGCGGCTTGTCCGTGTCGCATTCTGTTTTGCAACCGATTGGAGGACCATAAGAGTATTTCTCTTGTATTATTTTTGTGTGTATCAATAGCTTTCCAGTGATCTGTTCTTATTTTTGGCTGCTTCGACGATGGATGATGTCTTCTCTCTCTCTTCCCGTTCTTGCTTTAGAGTTGTCGAGTTCTTAATTTTCCGTGTTCTCCTGATTTGAGAGGATCTTAAATTCTTTATGTCATACGACAGCTATAGAAACGCTGTCTTGATCCCGTTTGGGCTGTTGGATGAAATAAAATAGCTTTTGCCCCCTAGTTTCCTTGGAACTCGATTCGCACTACTTTCTTCCGACGCAAGGATTGCTTCGTGTGAAGTGTTCTCTAATTCTTTGACTTGCGTTACGGATCATTTGTGAATAAGTGTTTTTCTTTAGCTGTTGGTTATGAGGTTGCTCGGAACCTAATTGACACCGCGATTTCTGCAAAATCCCGGATCACCGAACGGCGATTCTAAGCAGTGCTGAGTAATACACATTTGTCGATGGAGGCACTTGATGAAGGAAAGATCAAACAAAGGAAGTTTTGCGGGCCGTTTCGGTTCTTGGAGGATTCGACCTTTCTTTGAGAGCCCTTTTCGAGCTTCTGCGGTACGGATTACGGACGGGTTCCCATCCTTTTCGGGTCGTCTTTTTGAAGTTCACCGAGCTTCATCGGATATGGATGAAGCACAAAGCTGTCCCCGCACGAGCTTTCTCATGCTGGTCCTAACGAAAGAAAAGTCGCCTGTCGCGTTGTCCTACCATTCCAACCCATATCCACGTCCTCCAACCAAAGCCGCCTTCCAACTTTGAACCGTAAATTGATTAGCATGCTTCCAAGTTCATGTCCTCGTCAGACGAAAGCGACCTTTCAACTTCCGGCTGGTCGGACCCACTGGAGGAAACAGAAGAAAAGTCTCTGGGGCTGCAAGCTTGGCACTCGTACGATCTCCCGAAGGATCATAGACCGTCGAATGCCGGATCAGCGGATCTTGGTGGAAATCTTTGTGACGTGGCGTTTTCGTTAAGGAGATACGACGAAAGACATTTATATGCATCTTGTTTAGGATGGTGGATCGGCCCCCTCAAGGACTGTCGACAAGTTGCCCACAAAACATCCCCTATGAAGTCATGCTTCGTCGTCTTCGAAGGTCATCGATCGATCATCTGCTCTTCTGGCACGAGAAAATGGTTTTCAATGGGAAGGAAAAGGAGATGGTGGCTTTCGTACTCATTCGTTAACAAGAATCTTCAGTTTTCAGATGAAAGCGAGAGAACAGGGGCCTCACATGTCGAGAATGTCAGAGCCGTAAGGTAAGAAACCTTCGTGTGGAGATTATCACTCAAGCCAAATTCGAGGAACGCCCCCCCGTGACTTGACGATTCTCGTCGTGAGAATCCACGCATTGAATCAACCCGAATTTTCCACGAGAGACCGCAGAGCAAGATGAAAGGAAACATACGAAAGCTGTTTTGAACTTGTCAAAGGTTTGTATAACCCGAGCAGACTATGAATTAAGAGCTTCCTTGAAACTTTTTACACGCCTTTGGGAGATTGCCGACCCCCTGTGAGCAAGTCATTTACGCAAACCAAAATTTTGCTACTGTCGAGACGCAAGCCCGCTACAGGTTGGGTCCATTTCATCCCTCTTCCATTTATACCGAGAAAACTCACCTCAGGTAGGCGTGTCCTAAATTCATGACATAGTCCACTGCTCTCACGGATGAGAAATGATGCCAGCCAAAATCCGATCAAGATCCTATTTCCACTTCAAGAACTAACAGTATATTAATTTGCATCCTCATGGTGAAGAATCTACTTTTATCTTCCCGGAATGGATCATGTGTTTTTTATGCCCCTTTGTACCACTCAACTTCTTCAAATCCCCTGTCTCACCAACAAGCAGGCATGCACCCTAAACCATGCTTTGCACGGATGATGAGATTTGAGTTCTTCACAGGGATTAGAAACTGAGAAGCGTCTTCCACCTTATCAGGAAATCTGGTATAGAATCTTTCAAATTCCTCCAAGAAAGTAATGAAAGAACTTCTATACCATAGAGTCTTGAAGGGGTGCCCGACTTTCTTCCAAAACTTTCTTCCAGTGAATAGATGTAGTTCTTAAGCATATACCATATACCACTATGAGCTCTATCTTTATTAACTACTCTGTACAATTAACTCACTCAACCATTGCTTGACTGGAAAGCTGAATGCTGCAGGTATTTATAAAAGCATGTTAGCAGGAAAATAACTGACCCAACAAACTGACTGATCAGACAAAGGCAACATATAATCTAAAATGCTCCTGAAAGTTGACATAGTATAGGAGCTTCGTGATCTGAAAATCAGTAGAAGATGAGAGTTGAGTACATGGAAATCATATTTACATTTCAGATCATACTTGCTTAGCATACTGATATATGTATTGCTTATTGGAATTTATCGAAAGGACAAACAAGTAGCATGCACTCATACATATTTATTCTGCAGGGAAAGAGGTCATACTCGTGATAGAGTGATACAAATAATTATCACACCGCTATCCTGTATGAAACTTGAAAGTGAAGCTCAAACTCATATCTTTGTGGAGAAAATTTCCATGAGTGCATATGCAGTCCCTGAAACACCTAGCATGAGTCCCAGCAGAATAATTCCCATGTCCACACTCCAGCCTTTCCAACTCATCTCTTCCTTGCACGCCAGCAAGTGAAACAGAGATGGCAACACGAATCCCAGTCCACAGCATACGCTGCTTCCAACCAATGACAAGAAATCCCCAAAGTTAGGCACCAGCAAGGCAATCAGGCCTACTAGCAACACCAGCAGCCATCTCAGCCAAATGCAATATCTTCCACCCCAGAAACGCCTCTCCACAATTTCATAAACTGGGTGCATCATCAAAGGGAAGGTAAAAAACAAATTGATACAAAGACCCAGTTGCACCGCAGTACTAATCAAGCCCTTCCCCATGTTAGCCGTAATTATATCTCTGGTGTTCTCACCAAATGCCAAGTAACCCAACAACCCGAATCCTCCATACATCAATGCAATAAAAGCCATTGCAATGGCCAAGATCTTCCCAAACTTACTGTTATCTTTCATCTCGGACTCCAAATGCAACGCCATGCCAATCCCTTCAAAAGCATAGACAGCCACACCCAGTCCATAAAAGAACACAGACATACCCCTAAAGGCCTGAACCTCTACCCCATTCTTCCAAATAATACCCACATCATCAACCATCACCGCGCCCATAGCTCCAAGATCGACTACATCCGCGAAAATGCTCAATGGTGCCAATTTCGTCAATGTTTCAATCGAATTTAAGCCCAACTGGAACGGCAAAGAACCCCATATGTAGAAGCTCTTCGCAGGAATACCCAATATCTTTGAACTTAAATACGCAGCCACACGCCTATCCGAACCCGAATTAAACAAATTAGCCATTGTATTACCAATAAAAATCAAATAGCTGACGCAAAACCCAGCCTGCGAAAGCACCATCATGATGTCGACAATCATCCGACCGATCCAACCGCATACCGCGAACCCCAGATCGCCAAAGGACGCGACTTTCGAGAACCCGTTGACGGATTCAAGCTTGCGGCGCGTGATGACCAGAAGCATCATGCAATAGTAGGTCAGGGCGGCGACGGAAAAGATCATGAGCAGGCTCACGAGCCACCCGGTGCGCTTGAACGCGTACGGCAGGCCGAGGACCCCCGCCCCGACGATCGCGATGAACACGTTCGCGAAGGTCTTGCCCTGCGAGGAGACAGGGCGCGACTTACCCAGAAGAGGCGTGTCCTCCCGGGGGAGGGGCTTCAGGGTCTGCGACGACGAGCTCGCTTCCTTGTCGAACCCCATGTTCGAATTCGAGCTAAGACTGACCCGATCTCGCGAAAATCCGGAACTGGGTCGTGATCGTATGACTCCCTCCCGAGGAAAGACGCCAACTTCCTCGATTCCACGCAGTAATTGGTGAATCACATCCGGGGTCAGGACTGCACTTAGAATCGAAGGCGATTCCCAGTCCAAGCAAGGAGATGATGGAGGACTCAGGAAGAGATGAGCGAGAAAAGACGGACACGGCGAGTAACGATGGTTTCGAATTCTCTTCCCGGTCTTCAGCTCTTGGGCCGGTGGTGATGAAGACGATGGTGGCGAGCTGAATATCCTGCGACAGCAGAAGAAGATGATATAATGGAGGGAGGAGGAGGAACGTGTGTCAATGGAATTCCTCTGGATTACTTGGCAACTGTTTATTAGTTGGGAAACATACTTACGTATTTAATTTTTGGACTAACAATACCAGAAACTTCAAACCAAAAGATATGCGATAACTTTTACCATAATAAACTCGGTATGCCAATGATAAATTCATCCCAAATTGAGATGAATCACAGTTTCACGATACGTATATGATAAAAATTAATTGGGAATATATGTGTCGCAAGCATATCATTATGGAGAATTTAGCGATTCAAAAATTAATTTTGAATAAATATGTCATATGTGTATTAGTTTGAGATTTTTTTTTCAAAATTAATAAAGGGTAAATTTATTACAGATACACAGATTCATGATTGTCTGTAGTATCAATTTTGTTTTGCTTTTAGTAGTCGAATTTAGGGGTGATTGGTTCCCGAACGGTTCTCGATTTCCCTAAGAACTAGGAATCGAATTGGTGGAACTGATTCCCTGTTAAAACCAGACCAGATCAGACTGGGCAGTTTGGTCCGGTTTCTGTTCGGTTTGGTCTGGTTTCCAAGTGAGTAGTTATTAATTACTGGCAATGCGTTATCTTTATTTTTATTAATTACTAGTTCCCGCCCGATTTGGTCTAGTTCTGGTTTCATTTTCTAGAGAGTGGAGAGGAAGGTGAAGAAAAAGAAAGAGGCGGAGTCGTGGAGGGGTTAGGTCTTATGTGAGTCGATCAACCAAAAAAAATAAAGATATGATAAATAATTTTGACTAGTTTAGTCTAGTCTAGGTGGGCGGTTTCATCTCATGAACTGGGAAGCGGACCATTGCTTTTTAGAATCGCTAGAAACTGACTGGTTTGAGAGGTTCCGGATGGTTCTTGAATAGGCGATTAATAATGCTCATCCCGATCGAATTGTCAAAAATCTGATAATTTTTGTTTTGCAGTGATTGATTACATGGGCCCCACCATATAGTGGGTTCAAGGAGCGAAGGAAAGGGGGAAAGCGAGAGCCCAGAGGATTAGTCGAGAAATTACACCGTGACAAAAGTATCAGATCATCGACCAAAAAAAAAAAAAGAAGACAAAAGTATCAGATAGCTAGATATTTCAAAGAAAATAAATTTACTTTTTGAAAAGAAATGAACAAATAAATCATATTTTACTTCAGATATTTTTTTTCTTATTTTTTAAATATAAATATATAGAAGAAAGACAAATATAAAAATTATATATGAACGCTCCGATCGTAATGTTATTTAAATTATAAGCTCATCACATTTTTTTTTGGGCAAATATCTTGCAACTATAGTCAAGATGTGAGATGACGTGAACTTACTTTAGCCGTTGATTGTGGCCTCTGCTTTAATGGATGTTTTCACATATTATGACAGATTACGAAAAAAATTCGATTACTCTTATTAGATTTGTTTATTTTTATTTTTTAGATTCATAGTTGCAAAATAAATTCAAAATTTATTGCTAGTTCGATGTTTTGCTTGCATTGCACAATTGAATATCTTTATTTCATGCCGATTGTATCTATATATCCTCAAGTAGGTCTGTCTATTCACCTTTGTACTTAGAATGTAACCTGACCCATCATCACTTGAATTTGTGGCGTTCTTCAAGTGTTTCCTTATAAAAAAAAAATAGATAAGTAAACATTGGTTGTATTAAACTCTGAAGAAAGTGCATCATTAATCTTGACATTGTGGCTTCATATATAATATTATTCTTGAGCTTTTAATATGTTTTAACTTGGTTGTTGAAGTGTTTCTCAACATTTAATCTAGTTCTTGAACTTTTGATCCGTCAATGTCATGTTTAATTCACAAGTTTTTATGATTACTATATTGCCCAGGTCTAAAATTATGTTTCGTTTCAATCCATTATCTAAATTAACAAAAAAGTATGCCATCTTTTTATCACCTTTAAAAACCCTTTTAGTCTTTATAAGTTTTACGAAAGTTCCATTAACAAAATAGTTTTCCAACGTTAATTAAACCTATAAATTAGGAAACTAGAAAAAAGCATGAATATCAACCTCATAGTGCTCTGAATGAGTTTCTACTTTTACATACAAAGAATATAAGTTTCGACATACTTAAATAGAACTATCCTAACATTTACAAAGACAAGAAGATAAAAAGTAATAAAAGTAATAAAGCATTAACCATTTTTTTTCATTGATTTAGATAATATATAGAAATGAAGATATATAATAAAATCTGGTGAGTAGCATAATCACGGAAACTTGTGAAATAGTAACAAAGAATGAAATTGAACATTTACGAATTGTTACGGGTTGGATTGAACAAATTTAAAGTTCATATGTTAAATTGAGCATTTAAAAATAGTATAAAGATTGCACTGAATAGATTAAAAGTTAGAAGATACATTACACAATGTGTCGAAATTAAGAGATTATTAGTGTCATTTTCCCCTCAAATCATCATAGCAATTGGTGCAGTGCCCAGAAACGACGAAAACCTTTATGTTCCAATAAACCGGTTTACAATATTAGCATACTGAGTTTAAATGCTGCGGTATTGCACCAAATGCACCATCATTTAGGCAGGCCTTGATCTGGGACTGCACTGGTGATTGTTTGCCATGTTTCAGCGGTTGGACTGAAGACGCCAACGTGCTGAGCTTCAAAGTTATGTCTGCACACCATCCTGCATAGACATAATCAGAGCAAACCTTTTCTAAGCTTCTGTAACAATATTCATATGGTTCGACCATGCCATTTTACTCGTCGAGGCCATTTGCCATGTTGCCGAAGGCGCGTGGTCATAGGTCCTCTTCAAGATAGCTTCGAAGGCCGTGGTGCCAAACAGATGAGTCAAGTTTCGGAAGTTGGTGGTGCCTGTCCCAGTTCAAGTGCATTCGCAGAATGCCAAGAGATCGGATGATGACGTAGGTGTTTTGACAGCTTGGTTTTGATTATGCAATAGCAGCTTCGTCGCGAGTCAAACGGTGGCTTTCAAAACCAGTACTGTTTTGGGATGAGAAGCCTGTGGACATCGGCTTTCTTCTCTTGGTCATTGTTCTAAATTTGACTAGACCTTCCAGTTTACAGATGATGCACGAGGGGTCGAAGCCACTTGTGATCGGATTTGTTTGCCATGTTTCTTTTAATGCGACAGCACAGGCTCATCGGAAGTGAATTGTTCCGCAATTCAAGCTTTTTGCCACTATCTGTTTTCTTTCCTCTGCTTCAATAACTGAGAATTATTTTCTGGCTGCAAGGCAGCAATATAATTGCCATAGGCATGGACGACTCCTATAATCAGATCTGCAGAAGGTCAATCATATCTACGAATCATACTAAAGCTGGAAATGTTTTTATCTATGCTTATGCTCGGGATTCTAATTTGGGGAACTTTAGTCTAGCTTTCGTAATGATGTCTTTCATCTAAAAAACCAGAACATTAGATCTTCATAACGCAACTGGTGATGAGAGGAGATGGTGATTACTTGGTAGATCTCCTTAGAGGTACCAACAGTTCTAGCTATTGTAAATCAAAACAAATTCTGGCCTCGATTATGTCCCATTATAAACATGTTCAAGCTCATACTCTACAGTCTAAAATCCATGTTAAAGTGGAACAGTTCATTCAGCCTCTTGTACAGAGCGGACTGGGGCCATCCTTGAATTGAGCAAACACTAGTTATCTTAGAGTATAACAACAATATTATCTGCAGGTAGTATGCTGTCCAAACGGAAGAGGGTCCCTTCCAGTAAATCATCTTACTTGAACTTCTCTCTGCATGCATTTCCTTGTGACAGTTCCCCAGAATTTTCTGGAGTTCCTACTGAGTCAAGCCTTGTATTTTGCTCAAGTTTCCTGGTTCAATTCCATATAAATATATTCTTCAAACAATTTCATTAATGAGATCAATGACCATCTGGCGAGAACAATTTTTCCGATGACGACGTTAACCTAGACCACATTAAAGTTCTTGAATTGGACAGATTGGGTTCCATCGGCATTCTTCCATACATGTACTTGCATCATCAGATGACCCCATTTTTTCCTTTTTCAGGAGGTTAAGCACAAGACGTGATGGACTTCGGATTTGTATCAGGAATATTATAATGTGGGAACTTTACTCTAGCTATAATGATGACATCTTTCATTTGAAAAACCGGCAAATCCAATCTCCATTAAGGCAACTGATGATAAGATGTGATGGCGATTACCTGGTAGTTATTAATGTTACCAACAATTATGGCTATAGTATATCAGAACAAATTCCTAAGTCGAATATGTTTTGTTAGAAAAGTATATATTCCAAGCGCCTACTTTACACCCAAAGATCCATGCAAAAGTGGAGCAGCACATTCATTCTTCTATACAGAACTGACTAAAGCCATCCTTGAATTGATCAAACACTAATATTTAAAAAAAAAAAAAACCAGCAAAATCGTCTGCTGAAATAGGTATATATAAAGGGGAAAAAAGATAACCGTCATCTTCCTTCGACCGTTGTATTAGTGACAGTGTTAACAGACCACATGCTTTCTTGCCGTGATGGAATAGCATGATTTGGCATTTTGGATTGGAAAGTGAATGTGGGCTGTCTCGGCTGAGGAAGATCTGATTCGCCACTTAGCATCAGAACCACATTGGACATGTCTGGTCTATCTATGGGATGGTCCTGAACACAGAGAAGCCCGACATGGATGCATCTTGTTACCTCCAACGGAGAGCTAACAGCAATTGTTTCATCCGTTAGGTCCAGTACGTGGCCTTCGCTCCATAATTGCCATGCCTGTTAGAGAAAACTACGTCATTATATCGCAGCAAACTTACACTATCGAAAAAGATTGGAATTTGGCACTTACGTAGGAAAGGAGATTGAGATATTGTCCCTGGTCACACAGGGCCGTGTTCTTTTTGCCACTAACGATCTCCAATAGCAACACCCCAAAGCTATAAATGTCGGACCTCTCGGAAAACATTCCGCCCATGGCATACTCAGGAGACATATAGCCACTGCAGTTGAGTTGAACATGTTATGTACTCTTTCATTCTCTCGAAGGAAACAGGATGAAACAAGAATAAAGTGACGGGTTCCTTGCGGCGAATCAATTATTTCTGTCTGCTTGGAAAGATTTACTTGACGGATTGATAATTCAACTAGGACTAGAGACTTACAGTGTTCCAACAATTTTTTGAGTGTTCACCAAGACTTGAGTGCCCTCGAACATTCGGGCCAGCCCAAAATCTGAAATTTTTGGGTTCATCTTTTCATCCAAGAGAACATTACTCACTTTTAAGTCTCGATGTATAACCCTAGGGCAAGAATCTTGGTGGAGGTAGAGAAGCCCCCTCGCAATCCCCTGAACAATTTGGAATCGTTTGCGCCAGATGAGTTCTGCCTTCTTTCTTGGATCTACAAACATGACAAACAAGAACAGTGATCATGTTTTGGTGCTTTCTCGGAAATACATGCCCCAAAATAGTAATTCGGAAAGGGAAAAAAAACCAACCAAAAAGAAAGGTGTCCAAGCTTTTGTTTGACATGTACTCATATACCAAAATCTTTTCATCCCCTTCAATGCAGTAACCCACGAGTTTAACAAGATTGCGATGTTGGAGTTTTGAGATCAGGACAATCTCATTCTTGAACTCTTCAACGCCTTGGGCCGAGCTACTGGAAAGTCTTTTCACAGCTACCTCTTTCCCATCTTCTAGCTTTCCCTGTTTCGCACTTCTCATAGCTTTTAGACCTTAAATTGTTTATAAATTTCCATTTTCCAACTGTCCAACACAAAGGTCTTACCTTGTAAACGCAGCCAAACCCTCCTTGGCCAAGTTTGCTTGTCGTGCTGAACTTGTCTGTAGCAAGTAGTACGCTGTCAAAACTGAAAAAGGTCGAATCCAGTGAGTCATCTTGCTTCAGCTGCTCTTTCCATGCGTTTCCTTGTACTAGGTCACCCATATTTTCAGGTGGATCTGTCGAGTAGAGGAGCCTTGATATTCTGTCAAAGTTTCCTGCGATTATTATAGGGGAAGAATTAGCTTAACTTCTTCATAGCGATGGAAGATTAGACAAAATAGAAGCCCAATCCTCCGAAATTACTGATGCGGCTCTTTTATAGTACCTCTTTTCTTAGCTGTCCATTTGAAAAGACCAAAAATAAATATGGCAAAGAACACTATCCCGGCAATAGTACTCAGGCCAATGATAACTGCTTTCTGTGCCGATCCTCCTGAAATGGGAAAGAGAGTTATGTTAAAGATGATTGCTGTCGACTCAAACTCATATCAAGGAATAATTTCAACCTGTTTTTACATGCGCAACTCGAACAAACAGATCTTCCCCTAGTGTCTGAAATTCCTGAAGATCGATGAGGTCCTTAGTCCAAACAATACACCCGATGGTGCTGACATAAGAATAGGCCAAGCAAGTGCAATTGCTCAGGCACCAGCTCAGACATCCTTCTTCATCCATGCCTGATAAATAGTCCCCAACATCGGGTAGCTTCATCCGGCTCATTTTCCCAAAAGCATCTTTCTTTACGCTTGTTGAAGCTGATGTACTTGTGTTTTTCTGGCAATTTATTCCTGTCTCTCTTACACATCCTCCGGTCCAGTTTCTATTGTTCCATTCTTTATTTGACTTTGGCACAAACCCATCTAAGCATCTGCAGATAGGCGAATTCAATGAGTTACAAATACCAAAAGGACCACATGTTCCATAAATCTCGCAAGTACTGTTTGGTCCCGCCCAATCCGTCAACCAGACCTTAGCTCCATCATCCCAGTACATTATCTTAAGAGATCCTCCAGGCGAAATGAACATGTATCTAAAGAACAAGCTGTTGTAAGTGTTAATCCAAAAGTAAGTGTTACCCTGCTGAATATCTTGCTGAACGTTGAACCCACTCAAGTACGATTGATCCATGTCTTCTATGCCAATAAATTTCGACTTGTCCCATTGCCCGCCTCTCCAGTAAGGGGTTGAACCATTCCAAGTAAAAGGTTGAGGCGGCATCTCTGATGTCATTTTAGTTGAGAAATTTCCAAGGGAGGGATCATTGTCGCTTCTCCAGGAAACCAAATATTGTGTTGCTCCAGTTTTTGCATTTACTCCCACCTTCATGCCGGGTAGAAGAGTGTCTGTTGGATCCTCAAAGCTTCCCCATATTTCCCCAGCATTTGCATCTTGCAGAACGAAATTCCCACTATCTAATAGCGCCGCTGACGTATAATTGGACTGACCAGGGACATCGGTAGACCAGATTATACTCTGTTGTCCGTCCACAAGCTTTAAATTCCCATCACTGCCGACCATTAACTTCGCAGACCAATCTGTGTACATGAGTGGCACATCCCTATTGGCCACCCACACAATTTTAGAAGGCGTCAAGTTCTTGTACCATATGCCAACATACTGATGTTCTGACCCATTCGGCTTGAAGAATCCAAGCTCGAAGATTTGGCTAGAGGAGACAAGAGTTTGGTTTGGAAACAGCGGGTCTGCTGCAGTAATATTGTAAACCATGCCACTGGCTAAATGACTCACCTTAAGTAGGAAGAAGAAGATTAAGCAAGAGCACCAAGCAATCATCAGTCGCATGATCAGAATTGCTGAACGAGCCTACCAAGGTTGGGGGGTCGGTTACTCTGCACTTTCTGCCGATCAAGAGTAGATGAACATGATTTTTTGCAAGGCAAACTTTGGTGCTCGAGGTATGATGTCTCCTAAATCTTTTTTATGCTTGTCCAAGGTTGATTTCATAAACAGACTGAACATTTGGTGTTGATAATGCCGTCTCAGTGGACAAGTGCGCACTCAGAATGGCCCTAAATATCATGTTGAAATCTTTGTTTTTCTACCACTTGCATTTTACTGTGTGGCATCACAATCACTTGAGTCAAACGCGTGGCTCAGTTGTCCACTAGAGCATATCCTCATTGACAATTAAACGTTGGGAAAGTTCCTCGCCCCCGTTCAAAATTTGACTCAGCCTCTCGGTTTACACTTGAATCATCCTCCTCCACAAATTTGAATTGCTGGTGTAAACCAAGACATCAGAGGAGATCGAAGTGTCATGTAATAAACTATTCAAAGCTTTGCGATTTCAGTTGGCGTGCGAACATGAGTTCAACGAAGAAATACTCTATATACAAATTCTGTCGTGCCAAAGAAAGGTCAACTCTCTAGTACCTTTCCCTTTTTGAGGATCTATTTCAAGTCTTCGTAACTGAACCGTGAAACTTCTTTACCTACCTATGGGTAGCCCAACTGGTTAGGGCGAACTTGGACTTCTTTGAGGTCTTGAGTTCGATTCCCTAGAGAAGCACCTATGATTTAAGTGGGGGGCCATGGCGGTAGGTTGCTGTGCTAGTCTCTCCTGAGGAATAGTCGAGGTGCGCGCAAGCTGGCCCGGACACCTCGGTTACCAAAAAAAAAAACAAAAAAAAAACAAAAAAAAAAAACTTCTTTCGACCAAAAATATAGATAAGTGATGATGAAACAAATAGTATTGGAGGTAAATGCAATTGGTGCACTCTCGATATCATTCTTGAACTCTCAAGTTGCTTGTCCAACATGCAATACCATTTCTAAACTTTGATTGCTTGAGTTCGTGTCAAGCTATACTTTTAGATGAGTACATCTGAGACTTTGAAGCATGGAACCTCAACCAAATCCATTGATTATCTTAAAAGACTTGTATCAATTGTTCTTGCGGGACTCCTAACTCTACTTATGTTCCATTGATATGATGTGCGTGGATTTCCCTTTGTTAGTTAGTTGATCGCTTCTCGCAATTTGATTTTTGATACTATATAATCTGTTTTTTTTTTTTTTCTGAATCAAGCTTTGGCTTGAAGCAGCCTAGACTGAACTAAACCGGTTCAATCAATTTTCGGCGATATAGGGCTAGGTCACTAATCGAGATCTACCCTCAATTTGTTTGAGCCTGGTTAAAAAATCGTTCTAAGCTTAGCCTGTGCAGCCCTTTCGCGACTCTGCTTTCTATCCAAGTCCTGGTCTAGTGCATTGCTACCAGTGTGGTTGACTCGATACATAATAAGATCTATGTTCCCCTGCGAGCTGGACCATTACCCGACTTGATATCTCCCTGGACGAACCGTTCTTTCGCTTCTCCATATTGCAAGCTCAAGTTGGTTTTTGAACACTTAAGCGAGGAAACAAAACGGTCTTTAACTGAGGGCATCTACCGGACCATGACACTGTTGAAATATTTCAATTGGTATCGGAGGTTTGGATTTCTTGGATTGTGATTTGGAGTTTTTTGGCTTGTCTGATTATCATTTGGAAATTTTGTTATTGCAATTATGTCTGAGAGAAAATCTGAAATTGAGAAGTTTAATGGGAGCAACAACTTTGTGTTGGAGCATCAAGAAGCGGGCATTATTAACAAACCAAGGTTTGGCCAAGGCACTGGATGGTGAAGATGAATCGCCTATTATTGCAAGATCATGTCATTACTGAATATTATTATTATATTCCAACAATCCAACGAGTGAAACTTCTTTAATTAAATCCGGGTCTCTGAGTCCTAAATCATCGCAACTTTTCATCATGTGGCGCGCATATGTGCGTCCACATGATCATGGACTACAATAGATCTGGCGCATGTTTACTCGGATCCAGCCAAGAGAACGGCGATAGTCTCCCATGTTGAACCCAATGACTTCAACTCCAGAAGCCGTACTGTAACTAGGATAGATGAGTTCAATTGGGAGAACACCTTCTGATGTGGCTAATAGTTCACCAAATCAAGTTGCTTGCGCTATGCGAAACCGAGTAATCGCTCCACTGCGTCTTCAAAGCTTCCTTCAATTCCTAGCATTTTAGCGATAGTGCTTTCAGCATGATCGTTGGCAGAAATGAAGCAACAGTGATTAGTGATGATGATCTTAACAAGATCATGAGGTGTTTTCGCTTCAATGACGCACTTGAAGTGGACTCATGGTGCTTACAAGGCGGTTCTGCTCGAACTACCTGTGCTAATTAATTCAGTTGTGTCCTTCATGCAATCTAAGCTAGCGTTCTCATTGCTACTGGTAATCTCTAGAACCAGTACTCCAAAGCTATAAACATCGGATATCTAAAAAATATCCTATCCAATGGCATACTCATAAGACATGTCGCCACCGTACAATGTAAACATGCAATGTTCTCGTCCATCTAATCCCAATAAAGCTGTAAGGCCTAAACAGAAGATACAAGGAATGCAGGTCAAGAGTAAAGATATCCGTGACTAAGACAGGATGAAGGTCAGGAAAGTTGAGGCCAATAGATTTACATCATCCCTAGCACCAATAGCTTTGCCACTTGATTCTTAAGAAACAACCCTCGATCTTGTGGACATGTACGAGGTGACTTAGTTTTATATGTATATGTTCGATGACTTTCGTATTCCTAAGAAATGCTGTTCTAACCATTTATTCATTTTTTTTATTTTTATAACCTTTTATGGATTAAAAAAAGGTCTAAATTTGAGTAAAATCGTGTTAGAACACGTCTGATTGTATCATATTGAAAAAAATAACACATTAGGTTAAACGATTAGCTTGCATGGGACACAACTTTAATCCTGTGACCTTTTTATGTTTTTTTTTTTGGGTCAAAATAACATACTATTATAACCTTTCTTCAACTGGAGTTTTGGAGGACATGAGAAAACATTTAGCAACAAGTAACTCTAATAGACCGGGATGGAGGTAGACTTTGAAAGTCTCTTCAAGCGTTGGGCCGTTGCAGCCCAATCAACAATTTTATTGCACTCTCTCCGGTAGTAGACTATTTGGGGTTGGGAGAAGGCCTTGAAGTATTCTTGGGCTTCGGTGATGGCCGCATAAGCTTCCCAGTAGATTTGATTTGTGCTATCACAGATCATGCATACTAGATCTACGCAATCTATCTCCAAGATAAGCTTCTATTCGTGTAGTCCAATGAAGTGCCTTAGAGTTTCTAGCACTGCTTCCGCTTCAACTTGGATTGGTGATGAAACCCTCACTTAAATAGACAAGCTGCGTCGTCTCCAGGTATGCTAACCCACACAGGCGAGCTCCACGCTCAAGCCACACAGGGTCTGCTTTTTAGAAGACTAACAGTCTTGCCTGGGAAATGAGAACGGATCGATGAGCTCTGTATTCAGCACTGATGAGAGACGCTGTAGTTCCTAGAGGCTTTTACCAGGCTAGGAAGAAGAAAGAAGGAGAAATTTAGAGGATCATGGATAAAGATAGAGAGTGCTTTGGGAGAGAGTGTTTCTCGGCCGATCTTATTCTTCACGCAACACACTTCATCTTAAATAGACGGATTACAGGCTTGCAGCTACAGTGTTTTGCTACAGTCTATAGTGCGCTACAGTGCCTGCTACAGTATGCTACAGTGCGCTACAGTGCCTGCTACAGTACACTACAGTGCTTTCTAACAAACATTCGGCAGCAAAGTCGACAAGCACAATACTAAAAGTCTTAGGAAGACTCGTAAGTCTTCTTGACTTTATTTTACAGACACAACAAAAAGCACACACTAGTCTTCTTCGGAACTAGGTTCAGAAGTTGGGATATCAGCTGTTGCTTCTAGCCTGGCCTCAAGTCTTCTCTGTTCTTCTTGCTCAAAATTTTCTTCCGTAATTTGCGGGGCTTGGGTCCACACATCAGGGAGTGTGCTGGATTCTTCTACCGCTCTCCAGTATGGGAGGTATGATGGGGAGTTTGGTGCTGGTCCTGGGGAATCTGGCGAAACTTGTATTGGCTAGGTTGGCTGAGTTGGCTAGGGCCAATTTTCCACATGTCTGCCTGGGTGCAAATCAGTATTAATTTGGCTGAGAGAGAAATTCTCATGTGTGGATGACGATTCTCCTAGATAGACTGGTGGCCCGTCTTTCTGGAGTTTGAACTGTCGGATGAGCTTTTCCAGTTCTTCATCTGAACATGGGGGTCGATGAGTGGAGCTGAAAGGTCCGTAATCCCAAGGGTCTTAAGAAAGAGGTCCTCCCCATGGATCTAATGAGGCAGTGTTCGACTTAGAAGCTTGAGAAGATTCAGGTTCTTGTTCAAAAGGATGATCGATCCTATAAATTCTAAGAGCTTCTCTGATGGATTCAAAAAGACAATATGATTCCCATGTGACTGGTTCAAAGTGTGAAGGCCACACTTCTGGAGGGATGACTCGATTTTCTTGGCACAGGAGTCGTTGCAATTCTCTGTAAGAGGCTTCGTCTACTTCAATGGTTCTGAAAAGAGTTTTAAAAACTTGATGCTTTTGAAGATGATTTTGGGGCCTATATTCACATGTTCCTGTAAAAGCTGGCCTTGTGGAGTGATCTCCGGAAGGCAGAATGAATGTCCAGGGACGATGGAATATAACAATTGTGTGTCTCATGGGTTCAAGTCGGGATTTCCTATTTTCGGATCCAAAAAGGGGTCTCCAGGTTGTGAGAGGCATGAACCATTCTAAAAATGAGAACAAGTGTTTAAGTTCATGACAAGGGTGATTCTGGAAACGAAGAGTTTCAGTAAGAGCTCGAAAAATCTTTTCAGTTACCAGAAAAGCCATTTGAGATCTTCAGGAAATTCTTCATCTGGATTCCAGCAAAGTGGATGGATGAAGGGGTATTCTGGATGGAGTCCAGCAGGCTTGAGCGAACAAGCGAACCGTTGAGAATGATTCCCCTACTATCGCCAACAAAACAAGCTATAGTAGCTTACCATGTTTCTGGGTCGTAGGAGTTGTCCGCGTTGATTTTGAGCAATCCAGGCGGAGGGGATGATTATCCCAAAGGTGCTGTTCCTTGAGCTTTCGTTTTGTTTTTAATGTTTTGTGGCCATCTTTTGTGATTTGCTTCTTCTGCTCTGGCTAGACTTATAACATGTTGGGGATTTGCTATTGTGGCTTGAAATACCAATTGATTCCAAGCTTTCCATATATTCCAGAGTAACAAAGCAAGGAAATCGAAATCAAATGATGTTTACCAACCAATCTTCCATTCGGTTCACATTGCACATATACACATCAAGATTGATTGTTGGTGCTTGCTAGACCTGCTGTGTCAATAGACATATAATAAGGAGATGTTAGATGGTTTCTGGTGTATGTTAACAAATTGGACAGGTGCCATTAGGTGATATTCCTTTGCGACATAGATTTTCGTTTGTAGCTAGTGCGCTTTTGCTAATTTGCCATATGAAGAAGCGAACTTCGGGGGAAACATTTGAAGTCCATTTGTCCAGCCATAATTCCTTTGGGGTTTGGTAGGAGGTAGAAGCTTGTTTGCTTGACTTGAGTTCTTAGCTTGCTCTAATTTGATTATATGCATTTTTCACTGTAAACTTCCCTGTTTTAGTGCCTTCCTAGATCAATCTGTCTTCTCGAATTTGTAGGTTGAGATGAATTGATAATATGTCACTTGTTGTGCCTTCATCAAATGTCTCTAGCACTTTTTCATCCCATCTAGGTTCCTCTCCCATCATAAGATCTGACACATGGGTTAGATCTTCTTTGTTTGCAGGGCCATTGATTATCCCTTTATGGAGCCATTTGTCTTCGTGAATATTGATCTGTTTACCATTATCCACCAACTAATGTGACGAGTCACGTATTCACATGTTGGCCATAATGTAAGCTTTGCCAACCCCACGACGATTTAAATCATTTATGTGCATGTAGGAAGTCAGAATTAGGGAAATATAATCTCTTGAAAATTTTACCCCAAAGAGAATTATTTTCTATAATAGTCTCCACACATGTTTCCCTAGCATGGCTTGATTGAAGTCAATGAGTTCCTTGAAATCCAAACCTCCTGCATCCTTACGCTTTTTCAGAGTTGACCAGTTTTTCTAATGCAAACCCTTCTTGGATTCATTATTCTTCCACTATTAATCATAAACTTTTCTTTCAACGGCACGACAAATAGAAATATAGATTTTAAAGATAGAGACCTTGGACTACTGTTTTTAGAAGAATTTTTTTCCCGCTTTGGACAATAGGTTTTCCTTTCACCCCTCAAGCTTCGTATTAACTCTATATAAGATTCATGAAAACATTTGTTTCTTTGATTCTCCCTAATTAGATGGGATCCCTAGATATTTTCCCGTTTTCTTAATCTCCGGAATGCACATTTTATATGTTATGTTCCTACGCAACATCTCTAGAGAGTCTTTGATGAAGAAAATACATGATTTGTTTAAGTTTACTATATGACCAGCAGCCATGCGATATTGGTGTAGTACCCCAGCCACATTTTGGCATTCCCTAATCTTCCTATCAAGGAAAATGATGAGATCATCAACAAGAGTAAGTGTGATAAAACTGGGTATCCTAGGTTGAGTTGTATCCCTTTAATGCTGACATTTGCCATCTCTTGTTTCAATAAGACTGATGAAGTATTTGCCATGATAATGAATAGGTATAGAGAGAGCGGGTCGCCTTGCCTAATCCCATGAGTAGACGGGAAAAAAGGTAGGGATTCCCCATTTAGCTTAATGTTGTATGATATTGTTGATATGCACTCCATTATCCATATACTCATACTTCACCAAACCCCATTTTCAGTATACTTCCTTTTAGAAAGTTCCATTCCACATGATCGTATGCTTTTTTCATGTCTACTTTCAGTATTGCATGAATTTCCCTTGCCTTGTCTTGATTCGTAGTTGGTGAAGTATTTCTTGGATTATAAGACTATTATCTTGGATTTGACGTCCACACAAAAGCACTTTGTTCTTCTTCTATCAAGTCCGGTAGCCATATTTTAAGTTTATTGGCCATGACCTTAAAGATAATTTTATAAATGAAGTTACATAAGCTGATGTGGCAATATTGATCCAATTTATCCATGCTAGGCACTTTAGGAACTAGGATAATCGAAGTTTTATTTAGCTCAGGATTTAGATATCCTGATTCGAAAAACTTCTACACTTCTTAAAACACCTCGTCTTGGATATCCTTCCAATGATGTTGGAAGAACTTGCCATTAAGGACATCTAGTCCAAAGGCTTTTAGAGTTCCCAGCTAAAATGTAGCTTGGGATACTTCCTCCATAATTACTTCTCTTGTAAGAGCTATGTTTATTTACTCACTAACCATGCAAAGGATTTCTGCTAGGATTGGTGTTAAATGTTTGGCTCCTGCTGATTTATAAAGATCCTAGAAGAATTGATCAACCATCTCCTTCAGGTATAGATGTCTACTCCATTCATCATTATCATTCTTCATCATTACTATTTTATTCATATGCCTGCTTTGCAACATGTCGCGTGGAAAAGTTTCGTATTTTTATCGCCCCATCTCAACCATTAAATCCGTGAACACATTCCCCAATACATTTCCTCTTGTTTCCATATTCTCTCTACTTCCTTTTTTAGCCATTCAAGTATGCTCTTTCCTCCCTGTAAGCTTCGGGAATTTTTTGGGAATTTATTATCTCTTGTATCTCTCTTTTTAAACTAGCAATCTGTTTATCTCCATTTGTAAATCTATTTTTACTCCAGGCTTGTAAACTCTCTATGACCTTCAATAATTTTATTGAAAGGTCTGGAACTTCGCCTTGAACAGAAAGCCAAGAGTCAGAAAAGACTTTAGCATACTCCTCATCCTATGACCAAAAAGCTTTATATCTAAACTCTTTCCTTATCTTCTTTCACTAGGAACAGATCTAATAGTAATGGACTGCGATCCGATCCATTTGCAGGTAAGGCTAATGCCATAGCAGTAGGGAAAGAAAGTCGCCAACATAAGTTACACACAGCTTTGTCCAAATGTTCTTTCGCCAATGCAATCCCTTCACGGTCATTTGACTAGGTAAACAAACAACCATTGCTTTCTATATCCATTAGTTCACAAGCATTCAAAAAATTTTGAAAAATATTGATTATGTAATTTTTCACCATTCTCTTACTTACTTTTTCCTAGCGATACAAGACTTCATTAAAGTCCCCTATACATAGCCAGGGGTTACGGTTATGCTGTGAAGTATAATATGTATATTCCCATAATCTCATTGGTTGCTGGAAGTAGGTAGATGCATGAATAAAGGTAATACACATGTGATGTTTTGACTCTCTTAACTCGCAAGCTACATCTACTGCATGTTTGGAGCTAGATACAATATGAAGAGATAATTGTTCATTCCACAATAGAGTTATACCCCTAGCCAGGCCATTAGGGTTGACAATGTAACAGGCCTAGTCTTCTCTACACTCTCCTTATAACTTGTTTCTTGTTCTTTGTTTCCACTAGATGCATTACATTGGATTTTTCTTGAACCATTAGGGTTCGAAGTGCTTAAATTGTTAGGGGTGAACCCAAACCCCGACAATTCCAGCATAAGAACTTCATGTGTATGCCGGTGGCTTATTAGGGCTAGCAACCAAAGCCCAACTGTATATTTCTTTCTGTTGTTAGGACTTGTTTTTCCAGTAAAAGAGTTTCATCCAACACCTCTTTGCTAGACATCTAGATTTCATAAGGTGAGAATCTCTTTTTCTTCTTACTAACTTTTGTCTTTGGACTTTTGCTTCATTTAGTTGCATGATGTTCCTTAACTTCGTTTGCAATATATATTCCTTTGCCACTACCCAAATCACAATAAGGGTCTAGCCACATCTTCTCTTGGAGCTCTTATGTGTGATTGCCTAGCTGAATTGCTTTCCCTTTTTTTTTTTTTTTTTTGCAGTTGTGCTGTTACAACTTTTCTTGTGAGACTTCATACAACACTAGTTGGCCCGACTGTTTAGGTGATTCAGGTACCACCTCTTCCTACAAAATCTTTTTTTATTTTCTTTCCATAGACTAGGTCCCAATAGGGGCTGAATTCACTAGCCTTTGCTTTCAACCATGAGCCAAAGGGGAAGTCTTTCATGCTTTCAAGTCGATCGTCACTACATGGGTTAGCTTCATAGTATTGTGCATAATGCCATATTTTCCCACATGAACAACAATAGTGGGGAAGTCTTTCATATTTAAACTCCAGGTATAGTTTCTTCCATTAGTTGTTGAAAATTGATCCATGCATTAGAGGAGCTGAGATGAATCTTGCCTTGCCTATTTTATGGGTTGAATAACCTCATTATTCAATTTTTGTAGCTGAAACCCTTCATATTTCATTTGCCACTTTTGATATCACATTTTCTATTATCCATTTAGTGGGTATGCCATAAATCTGGACCCAAAACTCATAAACATTAAAATCGTAGCACGCTGGGGGGTGTTGGGTTCCTGAGCCTTAAGCAACAGTAGGTGGCTAGTATAGGATCAAGGCCCCTGTTCCAACACTTTAGCTTTATCACTATCAGACCTGAATTTAGACTCGAAGATACCATGGACTATTAGAGAAATCTCCATATTTTCCATTCTCCAAGCCTTCCTCATTGTGTTTTGGAAAGCCTGGATATTGATATTAAGGTTATGATATAGTTGGCCGATAAGAGAAAGCCTACATTCATTTATCTTTTCTTCGACCAAAGGCCTCCCAGCTTTCTACATAGAGTTGCTAGACGAATAGTTGTCTCTTCATATTCTTCCATGGCGCTTCTTATTGATAATCTTAGGCGTAACGAGGCCAGTGACTAAGCTCCTTTGTCGTCAAACATCTTGCCTGGACAATAAAATTTTGGGAGAAGTTGAGGGGATTTAGGGTTTATGTGGGCTGATTCCCAGGGTGGGTTTTGTGGGACACACGGGACTAGGTTAGGGTAACTTCAATTGAGGAAGTTTGGGGATGTTGTCCATGGAGATGGGTTAGGGTTAGGGTTATTGGGCGGTTTTTTGGATTGGATAGTTGCCATGACGGCAAAGAGAGCTCTGATGCAAGAGAGAAGAAGGAGATTTCATTAAAGTTGAGATGAGTCTCTCGATTAGAATTGATGGGTGCTCTTTATGTTCCACCACGTCTTCAAAAAGTAAAAGTTTTTACTATTTACTAGAAATTTGCCCATTTAAAATGGTTTTTTTCTTTAAATTGGACAAAAAAAAGTAGGAAAAGTATGATGTTAGAAGAAAAACATAATGACCTTTTTATGTTACTAGAAGCCTTTTATGTCAAACCCAAACACGTTTGATTGCGTGTTGTGACGTGTTGGGCAGACGGGTTTTGTTGAAAATTACCCACTTTAATTAGATATTTTATCACCGAGAATCTCGATCTCATTATAAATCTTAGGGAACCGATATAGATTATGACCGACATATATATACATATATGTATATATATTATTGTGAGATGACTTCATGATCAAATTCGACCAGCAATCCACTGATCTAGCATCTCAGAACGACTTGTCAAACTATTCATACACGTTTAGGAACTTTTGACCAAATGCTTTTAGAATTATCGACAACCTAAGCACTGAAAAATTGAATATATTAAAATTTAGATTACGAGTTTCAGTGACATCTGATATACCACATCAATTCCATACGAACAGTTTCATCCAAGCATTTCCTCGATGAGATCAATGACTACCCCACAAGGGCCAACATCTCATAGCGAAGACAATTTTTTTTAATGACGAGGTTGACTTCCATTGGACAACGCGACAAAGTTAAGGTTCTTAAATTGGACTGTTTGGGCTCCATTGACATTCTTCCATACATGTACTTACATGCGTCATCACGTGACCGTATTTTTTTTCTTTTTTCAATAGATTAAACATAAAAAATGATGGACTTAGATCCGTATCAGGAATATTATAATGAGGGAATTTTAGTGGCGATATCTTTCTTCTTAAAAAAACCAGAAAATCAAATCCTCTTAAGGCAATTAGTGATGAGACGTGATGGAGATTACTAGCTAGTTCTCCTTAATGAAACCAACAGCTCTGGCTATGTAAATCAGAACAAATTCCCAAGTCGATTGCGTTCTGTCAAAAGAGTATGTATTCCAAGTGCCTACTTTGCGCCCAAAGATCCATTCAAGAGTGGAGCAGTTCATTGATTCTGTTATACTAAGCGGACTGAAGCCATTCTTGAATTGAACAAACACTATTTTCTCTATGAAATAATAGCAAAGTCGTCTGCTGAAAATGGAAAACAAAAGTGAAGAAAGATTATGGTCATCTTCCTTCCACCGTTGTATTAGTGACAGTGTTAACAGACCCGATGCTTTCTTGCTCCGATGGGATAGCACGATTGGGCATTTTGGTTCGAAACGTGAATGTAGGCTGTCTCGGCTGAGGAAGATCTGATTCACCGCTTAGCATCAAAGCCACATTGGACATCTTTGGTCTATCCATCGGATGGTCCTGAACACAGAGGAGCCCGACATGGATGCATCTTGTTGCCTCCAACGGAGAGCTAACAGCAATTGTTTCATCCACTAGGTCCAATGCATGCCCTTCGCTCCATAATTGCCATCCCTACAAGAGAGAATTATGTCATAACATGGCGGCGAACTTTCACTGTCGGTTGGAATTTGGCACTTACGTAGGAAAGGAGATTGAGATATTGTCCCTGGTCACACAGGGCCGTGTTCTTTTTGCCGCTAATGATCTCCAATAGCAACACCCCGAAGCTATAAACATCAGACCTCTCAGAAAACATTCCACCCATGGCATACTCAGGAGACATATAGCCACTGCAGTTGAGTTGAACATGTTATGTCCTCTTTCATTCTCTTGAAGGAAACAGGATGAAACAAGAATAAAGTGACGGGTTCATTGCAGCGAATCAATTATTTCTGTCTACTTGTAAAGATTACTTGATGGATTGATTCTTCAAGTAGGACTAGAGACTTACAGTGTTCCAACAATTTTGTGAGTGTTCACCAAGACTTGAGTGCCCTCGAACATGCGGGCCAGCCCAAAATCCGAAATCTTTGGGTTCATGTTTTCATCCAAGAGAATATTGCTCACTTTTAAGTCTCGATGAATGACCCTGAGGCAAGAATCTCGATGGAGGTAGAGAAGCCCCCTTGCAATCCCCTGGATTATTTGGAATCGTTTGCCCCAGTTGAGTTCTTGCTTCTTCTTTGAATCTGACAAGCACGACAAACAAGAACTGTTATCAAGTCTTAGTGCTATGTCGAAGAAAACATTATCAAAATTAATGATTTGGAGAGAATAGACCAACCAAAAAGAAAGCTGTCTAAGCTTTTGTTCCGCAAGTACTCGTATATCAAAATTTTTTCTTCTCCTTCAATGCAGCAACCCATGAGTTTAACAAGATTTCGGTGTTGGAGTTTCGATATTAGGGCGATCTCATTCTTGAACTCTTCAATGCCTTGGGCCGAGCTACTAGAAAGTCTTTTCACAGCTACCTCTTTCCCATCATTCAGCTTTCCCTGTTTCACAATTCACATAGCTTTTCGACCTTGAATTATTTCACGTAGCTTTTCATTTGTTGAATGTCCTGCAGAATAATTTTTACCTTAAAAACGGAGCCAAACCCTCCTTGGCCAAGTTTACTTGTTGCGCTGAATTTGTTTGTAGCAAGTAGTATGGCATCAAAACTGAAAAGGGTCACTTCCAGTGAATCATCTTGCGTCAACTGCCCTTTCCATGCATTTCCTGTAACAGTTGAGCTGGAATATTAGGTATGTCTACCAAATCAAGTAGCCTGGCAGTATTGCTCAAAATTACTGTGTTTACCATTTGTGAAGAATTAGTTTTATTTCTTCATAGCTATGGTGGATTAAAGAAAATAGAAGCATAATCTGAAAACATTGAAGTTGCTTTTTAATGGTACCTCTTTTCTCAGCTCTCCATTTGCAAAGACCAAACACAATTACTGCAAAGAACATGATTCCAGCGATAGTGCTCAGGCTGATGATAACTGCTTTCTGTGCCGATCCTCCTGAAATGGGAATTAGAGTTATGGTAAAGACTATTGCTGTTGACTCAAACTCATATCATAGACTAATTTCAACCTGTTTTTACATGTGCAACTCGAACAAATAGATCTTCCCCAAGTGTGTGAAATTTCTGAAGATCGATGAGGTCATTAGTCCAAACTAGACACCCAATGGTGCTAACATAAGAATAAGCCAAGCAAGAACAATTGCTCAAGCACCAGCTTATACATCCTTCTTGATCTCCAACGTCTGATAAATAGACTCCAAAGTCGGGTAGTTTCATCTGGCTCATTTGCCAAAAGGCGTCTTTCTTTATATTTGTTGAAGCCGATGTGCTTGTGTTTTTCCAGCAATTCAATTCTCTCTCTCTTATACATCCTCCGGTCCAATTTCTCCTGTTCCATTCCTCATTTGACTTTGGCACAAACCCATCTAAGCATTTGCAAATAGGGGAATTCAAAGAGTTACAAACTCCAAAAGAACCACAAGTTCCATAAATCTCACAAGTATTGTTCGGTCCCATCCAATCTGTCAACCACGCCTTAGCTCCATTATCCCAGTACATTATCTTGAGATATCCTTCAGGCGAAATGAATGTGTATCCAAAGAACGAGCTGTTGTAAGTATTAGTCCAAAAGTAAGTTTTACCCTGTTGAATATCTTGCTGGACATTGCACCCACTCAAGTATGATTGGTCCATGTCTTCTATGCCAATAAATTTTGATTTGTCCCATAGCCCACCTCTCCAGTAAGGGGTTGAACCATTCCAAGTGAAAGGCTGAGGAGGCGTCTCCAATGAAATTCCACTTGAGAAACTTCCTGGGGACGGATCACTGTCACTTCTCCAGGAAATTAAATACTGTTTCACCCCAGTCTTAACATCTACTTCCATCTTCATGCTTGGAAGAAGAGTGTCCGTCGGATCCTCAAAGCTTCCCCATATTTGATTATAATTTGCATCTTGCAGAATAAAATTTCCACTATCTAACAGCATTGCTGACGTATAATTGGACCGGCCAGAGACATTTGTAGACCAAAGTATATTTTGTTGTCCATCCACAAGCTTCAACTTCCCATCACTGCCTATCATTAGTTTCGCAGACTGATCTGTGTAGACGAGTGGTGCATCCCTATTGGCTACCCACACAATTTTGGAAGGCATCAACTTCTTGTACCATATGCCAACATACTGATTTTCTGACCCACTCAGCCTGAAGAACCCAAGCTCGAAGATTTGGCTAGAGGAGACAAGAGTTTGGTTAGGAAAGAGTGGCTTTGATGCGGTTACATTGTAAACCACGTTGCCGGCTAGATGACTTGCCTGAAGGAGGAAGAAGAAGACCAGACAAGAGCAGCGAGCAATCATAAGTCCCATAATCAGATGAACCTAGCAAGTCCGGTGGGTCCGTTGATTTTGCACTGTCTGCTGATCAAGAATAGATGATCAAGGTCTTCTGTCAGTCAAACCTTGGTGCTCAAGGTACGATGTCATCTATGTCCTTTTTTGTGCTTGTCCAAAGTTCATTTCATCAACAAACCAAGTACGTGGTGCTGATAATGCCTGTCTCAGAGCACAGGTGCACACAGCTTGAGATTATTGCGTGACGACAGAATCAGCTGAGTCAAAAGATTGGCTCAAAAACAATTACATTCGGAAGAGCATACCCTCATTGACTATTAAAGGTCGGGATTGTTCCGCACCACTGTTCAAATTTGACCCAGCCTCACGGTTTCCCCTTGAATCATCCTCCCCCACAAATTCCAATCGCTGGTGTAAACCAAGGGATGGGACGAGATCGAACTGTTGCGTAATCCACTATTTGAAGCTGTGCGATTTCAGGTGGCGTGAGACCACTGGTTCAACGAAGGAGGACTCCATACGTAAATTCATTCGGGTCAAAAGACAAAAAAAAAAAATCTACTCTTCAGTACCTTTGCCTGTTTAAGGTTCAGTTTCAAGCCATAGTAATTGAACCTCGAAAACTTCTTTCAACGAAACAATAAAAATAAAATAGATGCAAGATGATGACCCAAAGAATATTAAAGGTCAATGCCGTTCTTGAACTCTCAACTATTTATCCAATGGGAATATCTTACTAACCTTTCAATTGTTTGAAATTCATATAGATCAATATTGTGGGATGAGTACGTCTAAGCCATTCAAATTGAGGAGACTTTAAAGCATGGAAGCTTAAACAAATTCTACGACTATTTTTTGTGTTGATTGATCTTGCGGGACTCCCAACTCTACTTATGTCCCGTTAAAATTGAGGTGTGCAGATCATGTTTCTTTATCAATAATTATAAATCTAGATATAATCTATGTTAATTAGCTGATGGGTTCTCATAGTTTTGAAATTTGATACCGAATTGTTGGGTTTTATTTCGAATGGGCTGCCCAAGATGGGTCGAACCCAAAACCTGGCCCACGGCCCACATCCGTTTGAATTACTCCTAGGTGGTTACAATCTTCTAATGGATAGATTGAGGTAACCACTGAGGAGGAGAACATATGCTTTGCTTCTGTGAAAGAGAAGAACGCTATTGTGGAGAGAAAGCAAAGAAGAGGAAGACTCTATTCTTGACAGTCTCAGGCATTCGGAATCCTCTTTCTAGTGTGACGTCTAATCGATGGATTACAATTGTAATTCATGACTACATGTGATTATGCTTTCGATTGGTGATACATGATGTTTTCGGTTTTGGGCCGTTCAAGTTATTTTCCGCTGCGTTAGATGACAAATTAGTTCGAAACCTTAGGATTTGAGTAATCCACCATAAATGATATGGTTTCCTAAATCAAGATTTGGCCCGAAAATAACTAGACCAGAACTAAACCAATACAACCGATTTTCCCTGACTAAGGGCTAGTCACTGATTAAGCCTTAAAAAATTTTGCCCAGAAGCTCTAGACTTAGCCTGCGCAACTCTTTTGCACACCTGATCTAGTGCATTGCTGCTGTCGTGCTGATTCAATACATGAGTAGATCTATGTTCATCTACGAGCTGGAACATCCGCCGGCTGGACAGCTAATCTACTCTGAACGAACTGTGCATTCGCTTACTGACACTATGCGCTCAAGTTAAGTTGATGGATACTCAGGAGCGAGGATAGAAACTGCCTATATGATGGAGGGCCATTGGCCAGACCATGACACCAATGAGCGAAATCTCTCGATTGAATCCGGGTCCTGAGTGCTAAATAATGGCAACCATTGATTGTGAGATGCACATATGTAGGTCCACATGATCAATGACCACAATGAACCCCTTTCTTCAACATTCTTATTTGTCTCCTTTTGTTTTTCAGTTTAGCCAAGAGATTGGTGAGTCTCCCGTGTCGAAGACTTCAACTCCAAAAGCTATACTATAACTGCAATAGAAAAAGTCCAGTAGACAGAAGGACTTTTTGATGCGGCTAATAATCAGCCAAATGAAGTCGCTTGGACGTCGCGTCTTCAGAGGTTCATTCAATTCCTAGCATTTCGTAGTAGCGTGCACGGTGTGATGGTACACTGGAATAAAGCAATAGTAGTTGTTTTCCTGGCTTGTTAGCAAAATGCTTCAAGGAAAATGTAAATGTTTTATGTGATGATGATCTTAACAGGACTATAAAGCGTTTTTGTTTCAATTAATGCACTTGAAGTTGATAAGTTTTTTTGCTTACAGGGTGGTTGTGCTTGAACCATCTGGGCTAATTTGCCCATTTGTGTGATGATGATCTTAACAGGACTATAAAGCGTTTTTGTTTCAATGAACTTGAAGTTGATTAGTATTTTGCTTACGGGGTGGTTCTGCTTGAACCATCTTTGCTACCTCAGCGGAATCGAAGTTAAGCTTAGGTTTTCGATTAAATAGTCTGATTAGATCAGCCAACTAGACAGCTAGAAACCAATGCCACTTGTAGCTGTTTAAACGGCAAATTCCACACAAAATTGAACTGTCCGCTCACCCTTTTGTACAGATACAGATGCAAGCCGTTCTAATTCATAGATTAATAGCAAATTCACAGAAGATGAGAACTTATTACCTAAGTTAAGTGACAGTGTTACGGATATCATTGGACACGAAACATGTCTGGCTGAGGAAGATCCAATTCGCCGCTTAGCATCAGAACCACGCGCGATACATTGGGCCTATCCAGGCAGCGTCCTGAGTGCATCAAATCACCTCCGAAGGTGAAAAGGGGTCGGCGATCACCTCATCCAGTGCTAGTGAGATAGACGGTTGCGCTTTCATTAATGAGGAAATCAAGATGTTGTCTACGGCAATCTAGCTGACTTAAAAGTTATAAACATCAGATTTCTCGGAAAATATCCCTCGTCCATGGCAACCTCAGGAGACATGTAGCTGCTGTATAATTTAAAAATGTTCAATTCTCGTCCATAGAATGTCATGATCGTAATACAGTCACAAGGCCTGAACCGAAGATCCATATAATGCACCTCAAAAGTTAGAAAATCCTTAAATACGAAAGGATGAAGGTCAGAAAAGTTGAGGCTGATAGATTTACAACAGTTTTGCTGTTAATTCTTAAGAAATTACTCTCCATCTTCTGAACGTGTACTAGGTTAATTTGTTTTTCTTTATGTCTGATCACTTTTATACCCCTAAAATGTTTTCTGACCATTTCTTCCCTTTGACATGGTTGCTATTTTTATAAGCTTGTAAGAATAAAAAAAAAATAGTCTCTAAATGGAAGTATTAAATGTTTTTATGACGTGTCTAATTATATGATTTCAAAGAAAACAACACGCTATCTTAAAGGTGTTAATTATTGTCTAAACAGGTTAACTGGATCTATCCACATAAAAACGTGATTTAATCACAAGACTTGTCAATGATAGATGAGCCCGTTTATGTTGAATCCAAACACGTTTAATTGGGTATCGCGCTGGGTTATGTACATAGATTCTGTCAAGAATTATAGGCTCTTAGTAGACATACTATACCTGACACAATCTCTTTATGATTGTCAAGCGCTAATTTAATTTATGACTAAAATATATACATTGGAGTACATTTTGACGTTGATGTGGGAGCATCCGACTTAGCACCATCGCTGTTCATTCAAGCCGAGGCAAATTTCAGTCACAACTTGCTTCAATGGGTCCAGTATAAAGATGCTGATGTGAAATTTATTGATCAAGTTATCAATACTCCAGAATAGTTACTGATTTCAACATGAATTAACCACATGCCAATGGCAGTGTCATGCAATTTCCTTTTATATTTGTTGATTTTATATGGTGGTTGTTTCATGGTCAAGGCTAGTGGATGACTTTTGGGATATGAACTTCCGTGTCTTTATAACATTTCATAGTTTCTATCTGTTTTTAGTGCATTTTTTAGTTACTAGGTCCTTTAATTGTTTTCTAGTTCCCATGTTCTTAAATATTTGGATAATTCCCATGTCTCTTTGATATTTGTCTATTTCCTTTGTCGTAGACCTTCTATCAAATGGAGGAGAGTTCTTAATTCTAAGAGCTGACGAATATATGAGAATACATAAGATTTTCCTCCGGGCAAGCGAATATCTTTGAAGAGTGGATTCTTCATCTCTAGAATTTGGATTCTTCCTTGGTAATGAACCAAGAAATCTTGATGACGAGCTTCTTTTATCCAAAAGCTCTATATCCTTGAGGGATGGTTGATTGTATAAGTCTTGGTAGTGAACTTCATTGATCCCAATCTTCTTCACTGGCTGGTGACACATCTTATATACCTTGTTAGTAATTGTACTCTACGTGGGCATTTGTATCCTTGCATTGATATACATTATACATCCTCACTTGCTTCGATCTATCCAAATTTCCTTAATACATTCATCCATATACTTTTAACACTATGCCCACATCATGTGTTCCAACTTTACAGTTAATTTTAACCGGCATTTTACTATTAGAGCACCTCAAGAACAAGCTATCAAATCATGCACGCACGTCCAAGAGCTTTTAGTAGAATGATCTGTGGATCATCGACAAAACTAATTACTGGAAAATCGAATATCAAAATTTATGTCACGAGTTTCAATGAACTAAAATTCCACATCAATCACATAAGAATATCTTCATTCAAACTTTTCCTTAATGAGATCAGTGACACCCGACAACGGCCTCAACATCTCATGGTCAGGACGGCTCTTCCCCCAATGAGGTTGTTGGACCACACATGAAGAATTAAGGTTCTTGGAATGGAGACAAGGCTCCATTGACATTCTTTCATACCCATGGACATACATGCATCCATTGCATGACCATATATTTTTATTTTTAAAACCTTAAATCTAATAACATTGTCATTAATTAGTAATGTTTTACCTCAAACTCAATTTTGGTTTTCTTCTTATTAGAATTTTGCCAGGTTGAGACGGGGCGCATGTGACATTCTGAAATTCGATATTTTTTCGAGATAAATGAAATGATATATATTTCATCAATTGTACTTCAGTTAAATTTCACTCGGAATTAATCACTCTCAAGAAGACTAACCAAGAGGGAAATGCTAACTATGAATTGTTTACATAGACCTAAGGACTCGAATGTGGATCGACGCTTGAACCATAAAGGTTGTTAAGGGAATATCTTAGGCCGATATAAGCCGATCTAATATTGGTTTATAACAATTTGCTAGTGTTATACTATTGGTTCATGGGTGACTCTGTTTGACTAAAGTATAATTTGCGAGTTAATCTAAACCGGATTTCTAATGATCGCAATCTTCGGAACTAGTGATTAAACCTTATGATTACATGGAAACCAAGGTCACCATGACTAGAGCAAACCAAACATGACATGATTTTTGAATTAATCGTGGGTCAATACACGTAACACCTAAAAAGCCGCTCGTTAATTTGAAATACGCTGAAATTGCAATTGATCAATTTTAATCACAAATTGACCTCCGAACTTGGGTATTGAACTTCCAATGACATCAATGAATGTCATTTGGACGGTGCCTCATTTTGTTAGTAATTTTAGTGGTAAAGTTTGAGAAGTTGAAAGAAATAGCGAGATTGACCCAAAAATCGGAAACTACTGTTTTGCCCTTAGTTCGGTTATAGGTTCTATTTCGGTTGGATAATTTACTTTATTATTTATTTTTATGGCTGCTTTATTAATGGGATAAGAAACACATTTTTGCTTTATTAGCTTTATTTCTTCCGGTTAAATCTTAGCCATTAGATCTCTTTTTGATCAAGATTGATCTCTAGCCTTCATATTAACTTTATCACCTTCTAAAGGAGAATTTTTCAGCTCATTCTCTCTCTCTCTCTCTCTCTCCACCATTTCATACGGCCACCTTCTCCACCAACTCAAGTTCTCTAAAAAATCTCATCATTTTCTCTCGCTTCTTGTTCGGTTTCACCTTAGTGGTTCGGAGCCTATTCCATCTTTGTGTGTGCACATTTTTAGCTCACTTTTAAGGTAAGTCTCTTTCTAAACTTTGACTTGGTTAAAGGGTGACTTTTGGATGCCAAATGTATGATTTTGACGTGCCATCACGTAGTTGCTGTTATGGCATGAATTAGAGATGTTTATATGAAGATTCGAGTGAGAAAAATGTGAGTTTTGTGGGCTGCCATGGTGAGTTCCGAATTTGAGTTTGGTGATGTCATGGTCAAGTATGATGATGTCACATGTGTATTTATGGGCATTTATGAAAATGAGGTCAAGATATCTTAGGATTTATGATGTCATTTTATTAAATGTTAATTAATTGTGTGGTCTGATTATTAATCGTGCGGCCGTGAATGATAATCATGTGGTACATTAATTAAGCACGTGGTCCGATTATTAATCGTGTGGTCGCGATTGATTAATCACGTGGTAATTAATTAATCGTGTGGTTCGATAATTAATCACGTGGCCATGAGTGAGAATCTTGTGGTGCATTTGTCTATCAAGTGGTTTGACTTTAAATCGCATGGCTTGAATTGTTGATTGTATGCTTATTGAGTCATGATCATGTTGTATTTTATGAAATTGATTGGTTTTATTACCTTGAGGCGTTTTTGCGCAAGGTTGAGAACTAAGCTTGAGGCGTTTTTACGTGGGCTACTCTGAGACGTGTTTATATGGGGTTTAGTTGAGCCTGACGAGGCCAACTATCACACACCTAAAACGTAAACTTTACGCAGGTTGTGGCGAGTCGCACACCTGAGGTGTGAACTTTACGTGGGTTGTGGCAAGGACCTGAGGTGTGCTTACGCAGGTCGAGAAATATTGAGAAATTTGGATCAATCATGCATCAAATTATGTTTAGCGTGGTTGCGTGTTTTTTAGTATATTGACTCTGAAAATGGAAATGTAATTTATGCCATGTTAGGTTATTAATTGAAATTTTAATGCTATGATTTTATCCTTGTCATTGTTGTAATTGTCTCTTAGCTATGATTAAAATAATATGTTAGGGTATTCTGAAAATACGTTTTACTCTAGTCGGGTTTAGGGAGTAGACTTATTGAGATAAGTGTATCTCATTTGTTGTTTACAAACTATTTCATATACGAACCCTTAAAATGAATGCTCTGCCAGAACATTTTGGAGTGCCTATGGATATAGAGTCTACGGATACAGTGTTATTGGTAGCGAGGACAAGGAGTATATAAGTAGAAATAACACCGTGTGGGTTGATAAGGGCGAAACATACTAGAAGCCTCATACGGGAAGGGGATATGACGTTTGGTCCCCTCTGTGGGTTTGATGTTGCTTACGATGGCTTAGGTCATTGAGGCCTACTTCAGATTTTGCCACCATATGGAGTTGTGACGAACCCAGATATCAGACCAAATGATTCAGATTCAGTGGAGCTAGACCCTGATGATATGGAGTCTGATGCCCATATCATCACTCCGAATTCTAACTTAGAGTGCATGGAGTTCGACCCATCAAAGGACGACGGTAGTATATGATGGCCTACAGTAGGGTTGTGAGACCCCTGCACCATTGACCCCTTTTGATGTATAGGGTGCCGTAGTCCTTGGCCTATAGTAAGGCTTGTATTAACGTTGATGTAATTAACGTTTGCGTATATGTTTATATATGTTGCATCGTTATTCGAGACTCTTTCTTCATATCCACCATTTCATAGTATAATTACAGTACGGAGATTGTCTTCGCTTCCAGATGTGCATCTTGTAATTATTCGTGTGGGTCGATGACTAACATGGGGTGTCGCATTTCATATCGACTATAGTGGGATATTATCGTATTCGTAAGTTTCGAGGCGTGACAACACACCTAGGTGATTTCATAGTATAATTACAGTACGAAGATTGTATTTGCTTCCACATGTGCATCTCGTTATTATTCGTGTGGGTCGATGACTAACATGGGGTGTCGCATTTCATATCGACTATAGTGGGATATTATTGTACTCATAAGTTTCGAGGCGTGACAACACACCTAGGTGTGAGCATGATCCGAGTTGGGCTGATCACATACTCAACCCAAGGATCAACCCGCACTGTGGGACCGTAGACCGACCCGTCGAGTTAGACTGTGGTCCTAGGGTCAACTTGGAACTACTAAATTATTTTTTCTATAAAGCGGCAAGGCAGGCAGCAAGGTGGACGAAGGAGCATCTCAACTGAGGAGCGAGGCCAACGAAGGAGAGAGGCTAATAAAGAGCGGCAAGGAGGCCGGCAAGTGAGGTCGATGGAGGAGCGAGGCTTATAGAGGAGCGACGTCGACTGGGAATTCCTCAAATTAGGGCTTAGTTTTTGCAAAGGAAGACAAAAGCTATTAACAGACACACGATTTTGCCTTTTGTTGTAGCAGAAGACAGAAGCAATGCACGAGAAAAGTATTGGTTGGGCCCTAGCTGCTTCTAGGCTATGGGCTTGGCAAAAAGAGGGGCTTCTACCATTTACTCTTGATCCTAGGCTTCGCAGGAATAAAAAGGCTGAAATTGGCTTCTCTCGTGGGCTTGAGAAAAAAATGGCAAATTTATTATTATTATTATATATATATATGGTGAGTTGATCCGGGTTGGATCAATCAAAATCTCAGGACCGAAGACCAATCCTTATAGTTTCAAGTTAGAGATTGAGAATCAAGAACCGACCCATTCATCTTAAGAACCTGACTAGAACCGACTGGGTTGAGCCGATAGAGGGTCAACTCTTGAACATTGCTCACCCCTAGGCACACCCACTCAAAAGTGCCAAAGGATCAGTTGGTATCACCTCGCTTGTCTGTTTCCCCTTTTATTTCCCATTTTCTGTTTATTATCATCATCATTATCATTCTTCTTCTTCTTCTTCATTTACCCTTTTCTTGAAATAGCTGTCCCGAAATTGAAATTCGCAAAAGGGGAGATTCTTGTCCTTCTAATTGTCTCAACAATGACTTTAAAGAAATGAAAATGTCAAAGGTTTGTGTCTTTAAGGAAATGATGGCCATGAGTTCATTCCACTTAGAATCATAATTAGCCCCATTAAAATAATGCAATGTTTCAATCATGTAACGCAAATTAGCAGAAATGTGATAAGACGTTTCCCTTAAACAAATATTAATGGATGGCCAACAAATATAATAACAATGATATTAATATTAATTAACAGCTGAAAATCTCTCTCTCTCTCTCTCTCTCTCTCTCTCTCTCTCTCTCTCTCTCTCTCTCTCTCTCTCTCTCTCTCTCTCTCTCTCTCTCTCTCTCTCTCTCTCTCATGTCAGATTAGACAAGTTGTGGCTATAGATTTAATGAGCAAATAGCTGTATCTTGGTCCTTTTGGAGCCTTTCCAGTTCTATAAGCCTATAATAATCGATCGACTATTACTTAATTGCGACTCTCAATCTAACGCATCCTATCATAAACAACTTGAAAAAAAAACAAGAAAAAAAGAAGCACGTAGAATTCATACAATCGATCGGACAAGAAGGAGGCGCACTCTTTGATCCTTGAACTTGTCGAGGTTTCTTTAATACAACGGATCACGCGCATGGAAACACATGAAATCAATAATGACCTACGCGTTGAGAATATCTAGCTGGCTTCTTTTTGTAATTTCATGTAATTGATTAACTGAGATTTCGAAAGTGTAAGTTCCATTTGATTAGCACCCCTATAGGAACAATGAGATTTTTCCACAAAGCATGGATTGAAAGAAGAAACGAGCCAAAATATATTGTCAAAGCTTTTGTTTATATATAGTGCTAGCTCCTTATCACATATGTCCAGTAATCAAGCATCTATACATGGAGAAGAAATCAATATTGAGGACCTTGGCGATATTTATAAGTATGGGCATTTATTTTGGCAAGGGATTTTTTATATGAATTTTGATTTGTCTAACTATATTAGTATGAATTGAAGAACAAGATGGAGGATATATATATATATATATATATATATATAAAATATAGTGGCCGATTTTCACACATCTCAATGGGTCTACCTTCTCGAGCAATTTTAAAAACGTACTTCCTCACATCAAACAAACACACTACGTTGTATCGAGCCTTTAAACAAATTAGCCATTCAATATTCAATCCTACCTCACCTCTGCATCGAATTGAAAATCAGCATATCTATATCAACGGCTGATAGATGTCTAACGTTTTGCAAAGATACAAGAGCGTGACTGATATTGATTAAAATACTTATTGCATGCACATCTTTTACGAAAAAAATTGTTGCATCACTTAATGATGTGCTACTTAGGTCGATGTGGCAACAAATCTCTTTAGGAGAATACGACTTGGTAAGTAGGGGAGGGGCCAGCTTGACAGGACGGCCTTGATTAATCAATGTTAAAATCACAGTGCCATTTGATTAGCGCCACCTCCTTGTCATTATGGAGCATGGACCCCATAAAGCCATCAATCATTTCTAGTGCCCCTTTTTTTTTCCACGATTGCCTGGCATAATGTTGTGAAGGAACACAGAGAGCTAGTGCCAAAATCGATGGTTCATAGAATAAGTCGATCGTCAATATTCAATAGATATATTTCACATCGCTTGACATGTCAATCGTGTCTGCTGCTGTGTCACCTGATACAATTATTAATGTGCACAGTGGTACTCAATGTTGGATCTAACATTTAATAACCCCGTTAATTTTTTTTTATAATCTTTTCTCTTCTGTAAATAATAATGGAGAGGAAATCACAGAAAACACCCCTAAACTTTGAGGTATAACACGCTTATCTCCAAACTCTCAAATGCTAGTTAATACCCCTGAAATTACTTTGTCGTTAGCTCTACATTGTGTTTCCTTTCAGCATGTACAATGCACATGACTTTTAAAGGGTAAAAGTACAATTTCATCTCATTATTTTAAGGAAATCCCCTTTTTTACGTTTAATTGTTGTAAAAGATAAGAAACTCTATTTACCAAAAATATAAGAAATTCTAAAATATGAGAAAACTAACTTAACCATTACTACTAATAGGAAAATCAATATAAATAACAAAAAAAATTAAGTTTAATAAATATAGCAATTTTAATAGAACAAAAAAATGTATTTTAAGGAAAAGAACAAACAACAATTAAAGAAAAAGGGAAAATGACTCAATTACAAAAAGATCGACCAACAAAACTTGGTTACTCTTGGTATATAATTAAAGGATTTATAAACTTTAAAGTGGATTGACTAATAAAAATTTAAGAAAATTGCAGTTAATGAGATCATTAAAAATTCAAACAAAAATTGAAAAGGCGATCATCATTTGGGGGAATGAAGGGCAAGTAGAATTTGGCGGCTTTGGCAAAATGTGGGGTCTTTTGGGTTGGAATCACAGCGAACGGGGGTGGTGGTGCAAGAAGGGTGGCTAGATGAGCACTTATCTAAGCAAACTGGGGAAGATGCCGAAGGAGAACTTGGGGAGGAGATGATCGGGTGAGAGTTCAGAGAAAGAGGAGGGAGAGAAGTCGTGTTAAGACGAAAAGGAGTCATGGCCACCTAGGAATCAGCCGCTGCCGCATACAAAGTGGGGAAAGTAGGGTAAGTTGGGTTTTGGGAGGGCTTTTGAAGAGAGAGAGAGAGAGTCTTCTTTGTACGAGCTAAAGTTCCAACATGCCCTATTTACGCAAACAATCCAGGGAAAACGTTTGTAAAAAAAAAGGAGTCCAGCCTAATCTAGGTGATCTGGTTCGGTCCGGCTCTCTCAAAAATCAGGAATTGAACTGTCTAAACATCGGTTCCACTTTTAAGAATCGAGAACCGAACTAACCCGATTAGTCAGGGTGGTTCCCGAGTTGGTCGGTGCAGCGTACTCAGCCCTAATTCACAACAATAGACCAAAGAAGAGTATGGTGTTGAAGAATTCCATTTTGCAAACCAAACTAAAAACAATAGTTCTTATATTCATATTCCTACTTATTTATGTTCCCATCCATGATTATTCCACTCCCATCTTATTATTTTTCATGAAGCGAACATATTATTAGGCATTTCTCTATTACATATTTAATTTAGAGGTTCTTATCAAAGAGTACCATCGGGACATTGGTCCATTATGCAAAATAAGAAAAAAAAATATTTTTTCAATGTATTGATTGTGTCCAACATTAAAAAAAAAAAGTCTTTGGAAATGAACATTTTTTACTTAAATGTTTAGTAACTGTTCCCAAGACACTCATCAAGAAAATCCTATTCTAAAAAGCTTTTGTGGGTGTTTATTGTCATTGTCGTTTTGGCATAAAGTGCATTGATGTTGAAGAAGACAGCTCATTCAAAGACCCAGATCTCTGCGCCTGTGCACATTATGAATCGGGTCTAAAAACTGGAATTTGTATACCGTGCTGCGATTAATTTAAGATATACGTGCGATTGGAGACGGCAATGACCAATGCTTTCTTGGACTGGCTTTGCTGAAGATTCCAGGATTAGAATAAAAATGAACATATTTTTATAAATTGACGCGTGAGTGATGTATATTATTTTCTTCCTTATATTCCCCTCATCGAGGCAGCTTGAATAATTCCAAGAATTAATCAGTTTTCTTAAAGTCCGCAAAAGAACTAACGCAGTTCTTCTCTGGGTCCATGATGGGGAAGCGTGGAGCGGGCGAGTTGGGAAGCCACGACAATGTTTGACATTATAAAAGCTGCTGAACAATCTGACAAAGATGACGTGCCATGCAGTGAAAGAGCCACAAGAAGTAGGTGTCCTCTTCACGGAGGTTGCTGCCCTCTGTTGCAGTTTTCTTGGCTTCTTTCCCTTTCCCTTTGCTTTAATTTCCAGCGAATGGCCTGCTTACCCCTTTTTTGTTGCTTGTTTCCTACTTACAGTTTTAAATTTCTTTTCTCTTCTTGGGTGTCGATAGAAATGCCCCATCCCCGCAAAAGCCAACCTTTTAACGCCAAGTGAGAGCGCAAAGTGCAACTTCCACAAGGGCTCTTTTTTGGTCTACGGCGGGGACACATCAGGCAATCAAGCAAGCACTCTGAGCTTCTTTACCTTTCTTGAGGTAACACAGAGGCCGCTGTATTTGTTCTCACAGAGGACCGGGGCCCCTGAGTTCGCCTGATTTCTGCTGCCATCTTGTAACTATTTGTTCTTCAATATTTCTTTGTGGGGTTCTTGCAGAAATTAGGTTGGATGGATCTTGCCTATATTGTCTGATGAAGTGAACTCTGTCATACCCTTTTGCAAGGCTTGCTTGGTTGAAGCGGTGATTGTCCTTCAATTCTTGATCTGCAAATTCCAGTGGCTTGTGCGATCTTGTGGGGGGTTGTTGGTTAAGTTCAATAATGAGCGGAGCTGTGTGGGTTGCTGTTGCTGCTGCCGTTGGTAATTTGCTTCAAGGATGGGACAATGCAACTATTGCTGGTAATTTTGCTCTTTTCTCGGTACCTCTTCATGCAACTTAATGAGCTCTATCACAAAGTTCTTGAAGTTCAACACTATTTTTATCTTTCTTTCTTCATGTAGCGATTGTGACTTGTGAGTCTTATCAGATTCCCGAGTGATTCTTATAGACTGTAATTGGTTCTTGTCTTCTTTTTCTCTGTTTAAAGAAATTCTCCCATAAAATCCCTACTTATAAACTGACATGATTATCTTTCAAAAGCAAGAGAATCTATAGAACCTTGAAACTAATTTCCTTTTTCTGTTTCTGAATCAGGTGCTGTTTTGTACATAAAGAGGGAATTTAATTTAGAAAGTGAACCAGCTTTAGAAGGGCTAATAGTGGCCATGTCACTTATTGGTGCTACTTTGGTTACTACTTGCTCCGGAGCTATAGCAGACTGGCTCGGTCGGCGTCCAATGCTAATTATTTCGTCGGTGTTTTATTTTGTCAGTGGTCTTGTTATGCTGTGGTCCCCCAATGTTTACGTGCTTCTCCTTGCAAGGTTTTTAGACGGACTTGGTGTTGGCTTGGCTGTAACTCTTGTTCCACTCTACATATCTGAGACAGCCCCGCCGGAAATAAGGGGTACGCTGAATACGCTGCCACAGTTTACAGGTTCTGCTGGGATGTTTTTGTCGTATTGCATGGTTTTTGGTATGTCTTTGATGGAGTCGCCAAGTTGGAGGTTGATGCTTGGAGTTCTGTCAGTTCCCTCCCTCGTTTATTTTGTGCTGATGATATTTTTCTTGCCTGAGTCTCCACGGTGGCTTGTGAGTAAAGGGCGCATGCATGAGGCTAAGAAAGTCTTGCAGAGGCTATGTGGCAGAGAAGATGTATCTGGTTAGTGACTGATACTTGTCATGCCAATATTTCCTGAATGAAATATATTCTCACTGGACTGAGCTATGATATTCAAATCAATGGTCGATCGTTCTATAGGATCTGCAATCAGATTGTACAATGGAATCATCTTTGCAAGAAGTGGCTTGCAATATATAGTTGCAACAAAGTAATTGAACCATTAGTGTTGCTCGAGTGGGATGGAACTTTTCCTCAACCCCTGCTATCAATAATTTTGGAATATGTTTCCTTGATTCTGATATACCTGTCTTAGACCTTTTGCATCTCAATAATTTCCATGTGTCAAGCGTCATATGCAGTGTAGGATGGTAGCATCCTGGGCTGAAACTAGCTGGGATGTCTAGAACCAATCAAATTTTTAGTCATAGGTTGTTGGAAAAACTTTTCTTTTGCATCACTTGAAGCTTAATCATAACCGCGACAGATGAAAATAAAGAGCTGATAAATTTCAGATGAACAGGTGAGATGGCTTTGCTGGTGGAGGGATTGGCAGTAGGGGCCGAAGCATCCTTAGAGGAGTACATAATTGGACCGCCCAATGAACACATGGATGACCAGGACATATCCAGTGAAAAAGACCAGATCAAGTTATACAGCACCGACCAGGGTCTTTCATGGGTCGCCAGACCCATTTCTGGTCAGAGTGCTGTAGGTCTTGTGTCTCGGCATGGAAGCATGGCAAGCCAGAACGTGCCTCTCATAGACCCTCTTGTGACCCTCTTCGGGAGCGTTCACGAGAAGCTCCCTGAGGGAGGAAGCATGCGCAGCATGCTCTTTCCTCACTTTGGCAGCATGTTCAGCGTCGGTGGTAATCAACCGAGGAATGAGGAATGGGATGTGGAGAGTGCAGCCAGGGAGGGTGAGGAGTACCAATCTGATGCAGGCGTCGGTGATTCGGATGACAATCTGCAGAGTCCATTGATTTCACGGCAAGCCACAAGCATGGACCGGGAACTGATCCCGCATGCCCATGGAAGCGCTTTTAACATGAGACATGGTAGTCTTGTGCAAGGAGCCGGAGAAGCAGCCGGGAGCACTGGGATTGGTGGCGGATGGCAACTGGCGTGGAAATGGTCTGATAAAGAAGGCCCGGATGGAAAGAAGGAAGGGGAGTTCAAAAGAATCTATTTGCACCCAGAAGCGGTCCCTGGGTCACGGCGAGGATCTATGTTTTCGCTTCCTGGGGGTGAGGGTCTGATGAATGGAGAATTCACCCCAGCCGCTGCTCTGGTAAGTCAACCAGCTCTGTATCCCAAGGAGCTCTTGGAGCAGCATCCGATTGGTCCGGCTATGGTTCATCCAGCTGAAACCGCCATGAAAGGGCCAAGTTGGAAAGATCTTTTTGAACCAGGAGTCAAGCATGCTTTGGTTGTTGGTGTGGGGATTCAAATTCTTCAGCAGGTGAAATACAGTAGCCGATAGCTTTAGATTTCATTGAACGTTGCTATTTTCTTTCCAATTTATCAATTTAATGCTCTACTTCCGCCATGAGGAAACTAAATTTCACCTTGCCATTAGACATTCTCTCTGGTTTTTGGATATAACACATCTTGGCTTGCACTCGGTAAAGATGCTCATGCTTTAGCTAGAATATCACCCAAAACTGCATGAGTGTGAAGCCCCACTATCATTGTCGAGCTTTTAGGGAGCAGTTTGGACACTACTTAATGATGTTATGGGCTCGTACCAACATATACAGATAGTAAGGATCTTGTGGTCGTGATTGAATGCATCTTTTCTTCTCAAGCAGTGGCTATGATTCTGGCACACCAGAGCTTGATGTGGACATTATCACTGTTTTTGCTGAAATGTCAAGTGGTAAACGTTAAGAAGGTGGCTGTTCCTGCATATTTCTTTAATTTAAGTTTAACAGGATGAACATTCCAGACTGCAGTTGAAATTCTCTTTGGTTCTGAAGTCTTCTTTTCTTGAGCAATGTTGCATGATATAGTTATGATTTGGCACTCTAGGGCAAATTATTGATTTTCTTTACAGTTGGATATTGCACAGAAGAATGAATGCTTTCCTCCTTTACATGAAAATACCTGACATGGGTGGTGCTCCTCTTGAAGTTTTGACTTTCTTGATATTATATGCAGTATGTTGGATTAGACTCTTAGTAGTAGTCAAGGCTAAGTTTCTTCTTGAAAAATTCTTACAAGTATAAGCAATTAAGGGAAATCTGGCAATCTTGCGTTATTAATATTTTCACACAAGTCTTTGCTTCATTTTTTTTTTAATACCTTTGAACTTACTTGTGATTCTCATTCTTGCAGTTCTCTGGAATAAATGGGGTTCTCTACTATACTCCCCAAATTCTTGAGCAAGCAGGAGTCGGAGTTCTACTTTCAAATTTGGGTATTAGTTCAGCTTCTGCATCTCTTCTCATTAGCGCCTTGACGACCTTATTGATGCTTCCCTCAATTGCCGTCGCCATGAGGCTTATGGACATTGCTGGCAGAAGGTACATGATTCAGAGCTCCCATCGTTTCTTCTTCTAGTATAAACTTAAAATGAAGCCACACTCGATATATTTCTTGTTGCTTGTCTAATCTGTTTTTCTTGTCACCTTCATCGTGTGCTTTATATCCTCACAGGAGCCTGCTGCTTGGTACTATCCCGATCCTGATAGCATCCCTCATCATCCTAGTCCTCAGCAGCATCATAAGCATGGGCTCCGCTGTTCATGCAGTGATCTCTACCATCAGTGTTGTGCTCTACTTCTGTTTCTTTGTGATGGGATTTGGGCCGACACCTAACATACTCTGTGCTGAGATCTTCCCCACCCGCGTCCGTGGGCTCTGCATTGCCATTTGCGCACTCACATTCTGGATCAGTGATATCGTTGTCACGTACACGTTGCCTGTGATGCTCAAGTCCGTGGGGCTTGGCGGTGTGTTCGGCATGTATGCGGTGGTGTGCCTCATATCATGGTGTTTTGTCTTCATGAAAGTCCCCGAAACGAAGGGCATGCCTCTTGAGGTCATCACAGAGTTCTTCTCCGTTGGCGCGAAGCAGGCCCTGGCCACAAAGAACAATTGATACCATGGTTAACATCAGATAGAGAGGTGCTTTAGTTGTCCAGTTTTGGGTGGTTGTCTTCTCCATTTCTTGGTGTTGCCCTCTTCATTCCCCTACTTTTCGTTTGAAAAAACAGAGGAAGTGGCTACTCTGAAGGCTGTAGTCTGTTACTTGTTCTGACTTTTATTTGTTTGTTACATCTGGATTTGCTTTCTGTACATGCACAATTTTTGGACTTCTATTGAGTCCTCTTCACATTTGAAAGGGCAGTCTCTGCTAATTCTGAATTTGTAGAGTATGCTTCACTTCTTTCACGAGCTGCATTGAACTGACCTCATCGGGTCAAGGCAGTCAAATCTCACCCGCCACTCGTCCTTTCATTTGTTGGTACTCCGATCGCAGCTAATTATCTATAAACGTCGGATGTCATATCCTTCGAAGGATAAGGGCATTAGTAGAGAAGTTTACTCCATGAAGATTAATGCCTCTGCTTTGGTAGTCACTCAAGGATGCTTTGTATATTGTCATCTGATCAAAGAGCTTGAGGGAGCAAGAGAAGACTCCGTCGGGTCACCAGCAATCTTGAATGAGAAATGAACTAAGCCGGTTGCAAGTACATATCAAAAGTCCAAAACCTTTACTTAAGGAGATTGTCAAGAGGAAGCCCGAGTCTAAACCAGACAACTTATAATTGGATCCATTTTTGCTTAAAAGAACAAGTTATTAAGTCATGAGTCAACTTAGATATATTAATTACTGCACATCATAACGCCCACTTCATCCAAAGTATCTTCTTCCAGACCGAATCATTCAAACACAATTTAAACATGTATCCCAACTATTTTCCTCTCATGTGTGAGCTTTAATGCTATTAGGTTTGCTCCCCTTAATTCATGCATCATTTTATATCAACTTATCTCAACTCGAATCTCCAATAACCACTTCATCTCTAGCTCTTTCTTCGAGATAGATTGTCAAGAGGGAAACAAGTCCGTGCCTATCAATATATCTAGTTAGACCAACATTTGCTCAAAAAACTTAAAACCAATAAATTATGAGTCAACTTAGATATATTAACTGCTTTACATCACATCAATTCTTCGGTATTGTATTCTCCGACACAATCCAAACGTGTATCCTAACACCAACAATGAAGATCTCTGAGGCCCATCATATGAGATTTGTCTAAAACGTCGCCTTGCCGCGTCGATGACGCTCTTCATCCTCATGCAGACATTTGCAGCATTCTCGGAGTCGACAAACTTCCACACTCGTCGACTTCATCGATACTGCGAAGTACGAAGCCAAACCCGCATCCGCGAGCCGAGAGATCACGCTCGGCGAAGCGGCGGAGCACGGTGTTCTAGGAAAGTCGGTCGACGGGCTCTTCCCCAAACACCATGCCGGAATTCGCAGCAGAGACCATTAGCTCCCGGAGGAGAAGACGATGGGGGAGGACCCGCATCTCTGCGATTGGTGCGGTTGTGGCCGAGCCGGTATATCTAACGTCGCTCAAATGATTCGGGAGCTGGAATCTGATTTCGACCAGGTTTTATTCTACGTACAAAGAAATTATTTTTCTCTTGAAATCGCGGTTGAATATCGGGAATAATCAAAATTATTATTATCTTGAATATTATCTTGACATTACCGACGCGCATGTTGGCCAACCGACCTACATGACACCATCGGTACTAATGTGGATAATTTTTAATAAAATAAAAAAATGATTTAAAAAATATTATAATTTCTTTCTTTTCATTTTTCCTTTTTTCCTTACTTCTTCCTTTTGCCAGTGATCAGCCATCGGCCATGGCCAGACAGGCTAGCCTCGCCGAGGCGAAGGCCGCCGTCACCCACCATAGGCAAGGCGAAACCTGGCAAGCCTCAGCGAGGGCTCTCCTCCCCCAAGCAATGATCATGTTCTGAAAAATGATATAGGAACATTAATTTTATCAAGATAGTATTACATGAAATTTCGGTTAGCTCATTCATCAAATATACACGATCACATTTATCCAACACGTTCATGAAACCGAAGCTTTTTTTCTTTGTTATTATACTAATAGAGAGCTGTTCAAATTCCAAAACCACCGATTACATTTTGGTAGGAGAGCAATCACGCATTGGAGACATCAAACTTTCATTGTCAGATACCTAATAATTTTTCTGGAGGCAAATGTTGATAAAACCCTTATATTGCGGACTCCTCATCTAATACATCACTTGCATCCAAGGTCATATTACAGTATCGACGCTTCTTTATCAGCACAAGGCAAGTAGGATCTTGCCCCCATCTTCACTTCAATGCAAGTTTCTTCCGAGGATCAGATAAGTTATCTCAGATAAGTGGAGGATCGATGTCCATATTTATCAGTCAATGTAATGCGAATCACGTACTTACTTTAATAGCTTTTTGAAAAGTAAGATGATTAGCAAATGGGACGGAGGCGAAAGCGTGCACGCATGTCTAATGCTGCTGGCCCCAACTCGCTGGGTATCGTTTGCACCTCTGCTGTCCCAGCACCTGGATTTTGAACGCCCCCCGGTTATCATCTTCACCAGAACTTCAAGGCGATTCGTTTGCACCTCTGCTGTCCCAGCACCTGGATTTTGAACGCCCCCCGGCTAGCATCTTCACCAGAACTTCAAGGCGATTCGAGTCTGAGTTTCCATCTCCTTAGGAAGAAGATACTCTCTGCCTCTGTCATGTCGAGTTTCGAATCACACATCATGCAAATTTGCGCGACAATTTCCTCCATCTCCTTGTTTCAAGAAGAAAAAGAAAAAAAAAGAAAATTATTTCCAGAAATTATTTCTTGAAACATAAGTATAATTTCTTTTTTTTTTACTTCTTATTCATGTTCCAAAATGTAACATTACCAAACGGGCCCGAACGTGGATAAAGTGGGACATGGAGATGATGTAAGTGCTCAGAGTTGAAAGTGCAGAGAACCAAGGGAACATGTGCCCAAACCGATACAAGGGACCCGTCATATTCGTAAAGCGAAAATGAGTAAAAGAATGTTTGGACCACGAGGACCCGTTCGAATTGTGTTCGTGTCATGGACAAGTTTAAAATGATTTTAATATAGAGATGGAGTTAAAACTTGGGAGATAGAAATTTACAATCCATTTCGCCATCCTCTCCACGATCGGTTTATCGCTACTTGTTAAGCCTAATGATCTCTCGACGACAATTACAAGAGATGCAGAGGTCAGTGAAGCTGATGCTGGAAAAGTTGAAGAATAGATGAATAGTTTCAGCTCTACTTTACATAACAAGATCAAGTGTGGCAGTAGTGAGCATTCTCGCAATAATAGATTTGCAGTATTATCTCTGTATGGTGATAAAGAAATATGATAAGAATGACAGAGTCAAAGTCTACGTCAATTAGTTATTCTGTTGAGCAGTTAAAACAGAGTAGGAGGCAGAGTATATAAAGGAAAGCTAGTAGTTCATTCTGTAACGAAGTAATCAAGCTTGTTAAAGCTTCGACTGTATTCTCTCTCTATCAATAAAAGCTCTTGAGGTATTTCTTCATCTTCAACCTCTTCGATCTTCATCTTCTTTGATTCTTCGGGTCTTGTAGCGTTCTCATGGTATCAGAGCTAGGTTCTGTAAATCAGTAGATGTAGTAACGATGGCTGCAAGACTACCGAAGTTTCCTTTTCCGATTCATGTAAACATCGGGAATTTCGTTACTATCAAACTTGCACAGAATAACTATCTACTGTGGCAAGCTCAATTTTATAGATTCTTGAGAAGTCAGGAACTCGTCGGATTTATCAATGGTGAAGTTGTGCCTCCACCGAGAGTGATTCGTACTGAGATAGATGGGAGAGAGATTGAAGAACATGATTTTGTTGATTGGTTGAAAACTGATCAGCTGATCTCATCTTGGATCAGTGGAGCAATTTCTGAAGATATATTAGGGTTGATCATTGGTGTTGAAACTTCTTTTGAAGTGTGGCAAATACTGTGCAATCGCTTTAGTCAAAAATCAGTAGCGAGGGAGTTTGAACTCAGAGGAAAGTTGCAAGCTTGCCATAAGCGAGATAGGTCTTTGTCAGAGTATCTCAGAGAGTTCAAACTTATTTGTGATCAGCTAAGTGCCATAGGTAAACCGGTTGATGAGATAACCAAAGTCTTTGGCGTGTTAGAAGGTTTGAGTGCTGAGTATGAGAATTTTCGAACTACCATCTATTGTCTTAAGCCTCAACCAGATTATGACGAAGTTATTTCTCAGCTTGAGAGATTTGAGGCACGACTACAAAACTATACTTCCAGTCGATTTAGTCCTAATATGGCTTATTATGGACAAAGATCAATAGATCTTGATTCAAAATATGATAGTGGAAGTGCTTTTAGCTCGTCAGACTTTGCTTTGATTAGTCAGAGGAGTTTTCCTAGACCCTATGAAGGTGGCAGGGGTAGGAATACTTCTAGAGGACGAGGTTATGGCAGAAATAATACTTTTGGTTATCAAGGTCGAAATGGTCCATGTTATCGACCATATGGCACACCTCGAGAAGCACAGATGGTGCAGAAACAGAATTTTCATGTCTCTGGACAAGGCTTTAGGCCTTATGCAAATTCTTCCAATCAATATCGTGATGTTAAATCTTATCCTTCACCTGCGCCAAAGTCTGTTCCAGAGGAGAAATTTGGTGAAAGTAATAGGGTAATATGTCAAATTTGCAAGCGTCCAGGACATGTTGCTCTCAAATGTTGGTATAGATTTGATAATTCTTTCCAACACGAAGACATTCCCACAGCTCTAGCTGCGATGCATCTTGAGGATTCACTGGGAGGTGACTGGTACCCTGACACAGGCGCCACTGCACAAATTGTTTCTCATCCTGGTAATGCTCGTGACTTTACTTCATACAAAGGTTATGATAGTGTTATGATAGGTGATGGATCCTGTCTTAAAATAACACATATTGGTCGCTAGATTCTTCATACTGATCATGTTGCTTTGCCTCTAAATGATATCTTAGTAGTACCTGACATAAAGAAGAATTTGTTATCAGTTTCTCGCCTCACAAATGATTATCCTTGCTCTTTGATCTTTGATAATCATGGTGTCTACGTTAAGGATCATCAAACCAACGAGACAATGTTGCTTGGAAAGAAGAGTCAGGGGCTTTACAAGGTGGATCCACAGGCCACAGCAGCATTCTTCACTCAGAATCATAAATCAGTGTCTAGAGATATCTAGCATCAGAGATTGGCTCATACAAGTGACAAGGCTTTATCTCTTCTTTCTAGTCAGAATCTCATTCATTGGACTAAGGATGTCTCCTCTGTTTGTGGCAGTTGTAAAATAGCTAAGAGCTCTAAGCTGGCTTTTTCTTTGTCTGACACTACAACTACTTTTCCTTTACAGAAAGTTCATTCTGATATTTGGGGGCCATCTCCTGTCTCTTCTGTTCAAGGTTTTCGGTACTATGTAGTCTTTGTTGATGACTACACACGTTATACTTGGATATATCCTATGAGGCTTAAGTCGGAATTCTTTTCCATTTTTCTGCTTTATCAAAAGCTTGTGGAGAATCAATTCGATCGAAAGATTAAAATCTTTCAATGTGATGGAGGGGGAGAGTATATTAGTTTGAAGTTTCAGCAACATCTTCAGGATCATGCTATTCAGCAGTGTTTGGCATGTCCCTATACTCCTGAGCAAAATGGAGTTTCTGAACGCAAGCATCGGCATATTGTTGAGCTTGGTTTGTCCATGTTATATCATGCTCGCTTACCCTTAATATACTGGGTTGATTCTTTTCTCACTGCAGTCTATATCATTAATCTCCTTCCCACACCATCTCTTCAGTCTGACAGTCCACATAAGCGATTGTTTGGTCACCTTCCTGCTTATGAGCATCTTCGAGTGTTTGGATGTGCCTGTTACCCTTGTCTTCGGCCTTATATGCGTTACAAATTTGATCCCAAATCACTGACATGTGTCTTTCTTGGTTACAGTTCTAGGCATAAAGGTTATAGATGCCTTATTCCAACTGATGGAAGGGTCTATGTCAGTCGCCATGTGACATTTGATGAAGGTGTGTTTCCTTTTGCCTTTAAACTTTCCAATACTTATCCTACTCCTACTGTGTTGTCTAGACAATGGAATGCAGAGGTACGTTTTCTACAACCCTCTCCACATTCACCTACATTTTCTCATCCTATTGATCATCATAGTTTCCTACATGATAACCCTCCTTCCTCCACATCCTTTGTTCCTGTTGTTCCTACCAATCAATCATCTCTATCACTTGATTGTCCTTTGTCTGATTCCTCTACTTCTCATTCTACTAGTGTGTCTGATTCCTCTATTCATAGTTCTCCTCTTCTTTCGTCTTCTTCACAATCTTTTCATCCAATGCAGACCAGACTCAAGTCTGGCATTGTTAAGCCAAATTCGAAATATGCGTGTCGAGCTCAATACAATGTTCCTTCAGAACCTCGGTCTGTTAAGTCTGCTCTTCAGCATGAAGGGTGGTTTAATGCTATGAAGGAGGAGATGACTGCTTTGACTAATAATCACACTTGGATTCTTGTTCCTCGCACTGCACAAATGAAAGTGATAGGCTGTAAATGGGTTTTTAAAACCAAACTTACTGCTGCTGGTACTCTTGATAAACTGAAAGCACGGTTGGTTGCTAAGGGCTACCATCAAGAAGAGGGCATTGATTTCTATGAAACTTTTAGCCCTGTGATCAAACAGCCTACAATTCGTCTAGTGTTGTCTATAGCAATGGTTAAGCACTAGAAAATACATCAATTAAATGTTAAAAATGCATTTTTACATGGTGATCTCCATGAAACTGTCTATATGGATCAGCCCCCCGGCTTTATTGATAACCCTGATTATGTTTGTCTGCTTAAGAAGTCACTTTATGGGTTACGTCAAGCGCCGCGAGCATGGTTTGAGAAGTTCAGCAACTATCTCTTAGAATTGGGGTTCTTTTGCAGCTCAACAGATCCCTCTCTATTCATTCTGCGTTCTGGAGAAGACATTGTTATATTCTTATTGTATGTTGATGATATTATCCTTACTGGAAGTTCCAAGACTTTGCTGACTTCGTTGATTAAGTCTCTTAGTTCTCATTTTCATATGAAAGACCTTGGTGATATTCATTATTTCCTGGGGATTGAAGCACGTCATTCAGCTGATGACTTGTTTCTTTGCCAAACCAAATATGCACTTGATCTCTTGGCTCGTGCTGGAATGACGGATTGTAAGCCTCTCAGTACACCTCTTCCCCTAAAACCTATTCACTGCCCTGCCTCTGCTGCACCTTGGCCTAATCCTTTTCAGTATAGAAGTTTGGTGGGCGGCTTGCAGTATCTTACATTTACTCGGCCTAATATTGCTTTCTCCACAAATGTTTTGTGTCAGCGAATGCAATCTCCCACAGTGGGTGATTATCAACATCTCAAACGGGTTCTCCGTTATATCAAGGGTACTATTTAGTTTGGTTTGTTTTATCATTCTAATAGTACTCTGAACTTATATGGATTTTCTGATGCTGATTAGGGGGGCTGTGTGTCTACTCAACGATCTACCACTGGCTATTGCACATTTCTTGGTTCGAATATTATCTCTTGGTCAGCTAAATGCCAAGACACTGTGTCCAGGTCTTCCACTGAGGCTGAGTATCGGGCTTTGGCAGCCACTACTGCTGAACTCACCTGGCTTTCTTTTGTGCTTCGTGATGTTGGTATCCCCCTTACTCCTCCTACGATCATGTTTTGTGATAATCAATCGGCTCTTGCTCTTACATTTAATCCTATCTTACATGCTCGGACCAAACATGTTGAGATTGATTATCACTTTGTTCGGGAGAAAGTCTCTCTTGGGGTTCTTAGTGTTCGGTATATTCCAAGTTTTCATCAACTTGCGGATATCTTCACGAAGTCTTTGCCTCGGGCGTCTCATCTTCGCATTCTTACCAAACTGGGCTTGGGTTTCAAACCCATTCCCAGTTTGAGGGGGGATGTTAAGCCTAATGATCTCTCGACGACAATTACAAGAGATGCAGAGGTCAGTGAAGCTGATGCTGGAAAAGTTGAAGAACAGATGAATAGTTCCAGCTCTACTTTACATAACAAGATCAAGTGTGGCAGTAGTGAGCATTCTCGCAATAATAGATTTGCAGTATTATCTCTGCATGGTGATAAAGAAATATGATAAGAATGACAGAGTCAAAGTCTACGTCAGTTAGTTATTCTGTTGAGCAATTAAAACAGAGTAGGAGGCAGAGTATATAAAGGAAAGCTAGTAGTTCATTCTATAACGAAGTAATCAAGCTTGTTAAAGCTTCGACTGTATTCTCTCTCTATCAATAAAAGCTCTCGAGGTATTTCTTCATCTTCAACCTCTTCGATCTTCATCTTCTTTGATTCTTCGGGTCTTGTAGCGTTCTCACTACTCGCCACAGGTACTTTAGATACCGATCAGTCCATCAGTTTTAGAGAAACATTGGTTTCTTCATACCTAACCTTTAAATGAACAATTATTGAAAAATTTATAAACATTTTGCAATTTTACCAATTCAAATCTAAACATTTTTTTTGTTAATTCAGTCCTAAATCTTTTGCAACTTTGCAGATTCGGTCTATGATCACTAAATGGCATGTGGGCACGATATGATGTGGCGCTTGATGACATGGGCTACGTGAGAAGGCATGCGGATGATATGGTGCGTGACATAGCATGAACGGCATGGCATAGTGATGTAAACATGATGCGATTATGACAAGGACATGATACATTCCAGTCCCACACGGCAAGTAGCAAGTGGAACAAGTGGAATTTTAATGGCTGATATGATCCCTAGTGGGTAGTTCTCTCCAAGATAGCATGGACGTCAATCTCCTGCCATCTCAATTTCATGCTTCTTCACTTTGATTTGGCGCAAGCACTATGGATATGACTTGGCGGAATCAAGGACCAAAACATGGCCCTATTGTCGTACATTAATTCATTGTTCAATGTGATCCTTGAAGTTTTAATAATATTTAAACTAATCCCTAAACTATATTAAAATGTCCAATGCGATCATTCTATTAACTTAAGTTCATGGACCACATTATATATTTTTGTTCAGTTTATGGACTAGTTTTAAACATATATCGAAAGTTCATAAATCACATTAAATAAAATAAAAATTCAGAGATCACATTGCACATTATATTAATATTCAGATATCACATCGAGTTAATAAAAAGCTTATAGATTACATTGCATATTTGGCCAAAGTTCGGAACCATTTATTTCATTTCCTTAGCTATAAGCACAACGCAGCAACAGCGGGATCTAGACGAGTGCTGCACCAGGAAACAGTAGCATGTAAATATTGTCTGAGGGGACACTCAATCGATCATCTAGATCAAGAGACCTTTCAGGCTTTTTCGAGAATGGAGAAAAGCCCAACAGTGTCAAAGAAACGACGCATTCGAAGCTCCATGCCATCAAGTACTCCGTTACAGGAGCAGGGGGGGAAAGAAGGAAAGAGATGACAGCAACCCTCGAACCAGATGTCGTGTGCAACGAAGGGGGATTCACCAGTCTGCAATGAGCGAGATCACTTTCACATGTTGCTGAACCGAAACACCAAGATCAAGTATGGATGGAGCTGGTCGGTTTTAAGTTACGTGGACTGTTCATGTGGGTGGACACGATCTCATCAGTAAAGCTGCCTCGGAAAACGACGATCTCCAGAGATTTCACGGACCGTCCTCCATCTCATGCTCAAGTTCCATTCACCAGGAGCTTTGTATCTGCTCACCACCGGAGGCGGAGTGAAGCTCATCTTCAAAGGACTGGAATTCATGTCTCGGCTGATCCGCACTTGGGTCTTGCCTCGCACTACAAAAAAACTGTAATTTAGCTACAAAAAATTTGCGACCACAACAAATTCGTCGCTAATAGAGACGACATATGCCACGAAAAACACAAATTCGTCAGTAATTTGCAACCAACAACCACTCGTCGAAAATACCGACGAATTTTGCAACAAACAGCCATTGTGCGTCGCCAATTAGCGACAAACACAACTTAGTCGCTATATTCGTTTCCATTAGCGATGAATCATAACACTTCGTGGCTAATTAGCTACGAAATTTGATACGAACATCATGTTGACGCTATTTAGCCACAAAATGTTCATTTTGTTGGTAATTTTCAACGGAAGCACTTGCGCGTCGCCAATGTCATAGCCAATTAGCGATGACACGCTAATATGTCGCCAATTAGCGACGTACTTGCCGACGAATGAGATATTTGTCACTAATTTGAGACGATCGTGCAACCCGTTCCTATTGACGTCGCTCATTAGCAACGAAAACATTGTCGTCGCAAATTTTCGTCACAAATTAGTGACATTTTGTACGTTTTCGTAGCAAAATAGCTATGAATATCGGTCGTCGCAAATTTCGTTACTAATTTCTGACTATAAGTACGAAGTTCCATCCCTCGCTCCGCATTATTTCCTGTTCCTCGACGCCCCCTTTCGTTTCCTCTGCGGCGCGAGCCAACCCTAACTAAAGGTATGTCCATTTCTCCTGCTTTCTTTTTCTATAATAATCTATCTTAGTTTATGGGTGCTTGGGGGCTTCTTCTCGATTTGACAATATCGCATAGGCCTTTGCTTGTCGGACCTCGTATGGCCGTCGACGAGGTTGAGAGGCCTTCAAATAGAGGTCGCCACTCAACCTCTCCCATGTAAATGCGGTTGAAAACCATCGTTGCCGTCGACCCACGCACACTCACTAGACGGGTGGGGTCCATTGGCTGCTATGCTTCAATAGCTGATGTTTTTTATTTTTCCAGTTGTATATTGCTGAAAAAAAAAATTCATGTGTGTCGGAAAATTATTAGTACATATGATGATGTTATGGGTTTATGGATATATTTCCCCATATGTTAGGTACGTTTGTGATTTGCTCTGGCGGCGGAACACACGTGCATGTGACAACGGCCATTGCAAGTGTCAAGTATTTCAATCAAATACAAACACCCAGGTAAGTATATATCTCTTAGATTTCCCCATTTTGTGCCGTGTTGAACTAATTCTTCATAATATACCAAATTGGACGGAAAGCCACATACGTAGCATGAGTTTAATTACGACCGTTCATGCATCATCACTATAACTTCACCGATGTGCCTAAATTGTTCATGTTTTACACAGAAACACGACAATGCAAAGAGAAAGGTCTTGGATGTATAATAAGAACTTACCGTTCTGGAGAGGATTGACCGAAGAGTTTCGTGTTGGGGTAGAAATGTTTTTAGAGTTTGCTACTAGCAAAGTTGAGTTCATGGATGGTAATAAGTTAAGATGTCCGTGCACAAAGTGCAGGAATTATAAATTCCAAGAACAAACTACAGTTGGAGAGCATCTTTGTAGATTTGGGTTTACTCCGAACTATTATAATTGGACTTGCCATGGTGAACCATTTATATCAGATGAAGACTACTTTGCGAGAGGTGGGCAATCTGGTGTTAGGGAAGACTGTATTTATAATGACCAGTTGAATCCATACCAACAGATGGTACTTGATGTAGCTGGTCCAAATTTATGTTGGGAGTCGAATCATGCAAGTTCTAGTCATTCAAGAACACGATTTGATGAGAATGTGTCTACTCATTTTCATGAGGTGTTGAGAGCAGCAGATGAACCTTTGTGGGCAGGTTGTGGCAACCACACTAGATTATCTGTGACGTCAAGATTGTTAAACATTAAGGCTGAGCATAATGTCTCTGAGAAATGCTTCAATTCATTTGTTCAATTAATGCGGGAAACATTGCCACGTGATAATATATTGCCAGATAATTTTTATGAGATGAAGAAACTTATGCATAACTTAGGTCTTCCATATGTGAAGATTGATGTATGTGCCAAAGGTTGTATGCTATATTGGAAGCATGATGCAAATGCAGAACATTGCAAATTCTGCCATGAACCTAGGTACAAGAATGTTAGGAGGCATGGTCGTGCACGGAAACGTAGACCACGAAAGCAAATGTTTTATCTGCCATTAATCCCTAGATTGCAAAGGCTCTACGCCTCTCCTACCACTGCTCCCCATATGACGTGGCATGCACATCATCAAACTGCCGAGGATCTACTTTGTCATCCTTCCGATGCAACGGCATGGAAACAATTTGACAGATCATTTCCTGAGTTCGCGATGGAGCCTCGAAATATCAGGCTAGGTTTATGTGCAGATGGATTTGCCCCATTTGGGAAAACAGGCAATAATTATTCATGTTGGCCAGTTATCTTAACCCCGTACAATCTTCCTCCTGGTATGTGCATGAAGAGTCCTTATATGTTCTTGACATTGATCGAGCCTGGACCAAAAAATCCGAAGAAGTTGATAGATATTTACATGCAACCATTGATTGAGGAGCTACTACAGTTATGGAATGAAGGTGTCCCAACGTATGATGTGCATACTGCTCAAACATTTCAACTAAAAGCTGCCCTTCTTTGGACGATAAATAACTTCCCAGCTTATGGAATGTTATCGGGGTGGAGCACAGCAGGTATTTTAGGATGCCCAATATGTATGGAGCGATCAAAGTCATTCAGATTACGACATGGTAAGAAGCCAACCTACTTTGACTGTCATAGACAATTTTTGCCCATACATCATCCATTCCGAAGGAATAAAAAGGAGTTCGTCAAGAATAGGATTGAAAGAACACCTCCGCCATTGAGGTTAACTGGAGATGAACTTTGGGACCGAGTGCATTACTTGCCCACAGCTGTTGAAAACCCGACAGGCACAACCTATGCATACGGGAGCACGCATAAGTGGACAAAGCGAAGTATATTTTGGGATCTTCCATATTGGAAGGCCAATATACTACATCATAATCTTGACGTGATGCACATAGAAAAGAATGTTTTCGACAATATTATAAATACGTTGATGGATATAACCGGAAAAACAAAAGACAATCTGAATGCAAGAAAAGATATGCAATATATTTGTGATCGGCCAACACTACATGTTTCGGCAAACAGCATTGGACCAAAACCGAAAGCAGTGTACACATTGAATAAGGAGCAGAGACGTGCCATTTGTCATTGGTTGAAATCCGTGCGCTTTCCTGATGGATATGCTTCGAACATTGGCCGATGTGTTGATTTAAACCAATTTAAATTAACAGGTATGAAGAGTCATGATTGTCATATATTTATGGAGAGACTACTTCCCATAACCACGAAAGAATTTCTGCCCAACTTTGTTTGGGGCGCTATTACAGAGTTAAGTAATTTCCTTCATGCCATTTGTTCGACAACATTGAAAGCATCACACATGGAGAAGATGGAGAAAGATATTCCAATTATTCTTTGTAATTTAGAACGAATATTTCCCCCATCGTTTTTTGATTCAATGGAGCATCTCCTAATTCATTTGCCATATGAGGCAAAAGTTGCAGGCCCCGTGCAATTCCGATGGATGTACCCATTTGAGAGGTGATGTATAGTTTGTATAACGTCGTTTGATTTATTAATATATTGTGATCTGACAACCTTCTTTATGTTATGATAGGTTCTTATTTCATTTGAAGAAAAAAGTGAAAAATAAGGCTTGTGTTGAGGCCTCAATTTGTAATGCATATATGGTGGAAGAAGTTAGTACTTTTGCATCGTTCTATTTTGAACCACATGTTCAATGCAAGACACGGAGAGCCGGACGCAACGATGAGGGCCCCATAGACTTAAACTGCAGGGCTTTCTCAATTTTCAATTATCTTGGTCGGCCTAGTGGTGCTTGTATCTCGCGATATTTAACAGGCGAAGAATGGCATGCAGCGCATACGTATATTTTACTTAATTGCCCAGATGTTGATCAATACTTACAGTAAGTGTACCCTGTTGCATCTTATACATATAATATATGTACATGTATTCAGCAATACCAGCATAACTCATGTGTGTTCGACAATATTTTGTCACAGGCTTTTTGAAACCTCACTGGGTGGCATACCTCATACTGAGTTTGATAGTTTGTGCAATGAAAAATTTGCAGCATGGTTCAAGGCATTTGTAAGTGCCTTACTGGACAAACGATGCGTTGTTTTCTTGAGTTTGTATCTTACCCATTGTGTTTGAGCATATATGTATTTTTATCTTATAACGGACTGATTAGCTCATTTGTCAACTCTTAGGTTGACCTTAATCATGATGAAGTTGAACAACAAGCAGCTTGGCTATGTCATTTGGCATTGGGGCCAAAAGCAAGAGTACGATGTTGGCCAGCATATTTTATAAACGGGTATAATTTCCACACTCAAGAATATGGAATGGGAAAAGCCACAATGAATAGTGGTGTGTGTGTGCAATCAGGTGAAGATGGTAGTTTGACTGATGACTTTTATGGCATGTTGGATGAAATCATGGAGATTGAGTACCCTGGGCCGGCAATGCGTGTTGTGTTATTTAAGTGCACTTGGTTCGACCCAGTCAAAGGAATGAAGGTCAATTCGAAGTTCAATTTGGTTGAAATAAATCACAAAAAAAAGTATATGAAATATGAACCATTCATCTTGGCCCAACAAGCCATTCAAGTCTATTATGTAGAGTATCCTAGTTTGAAACGAGACAAAGCTGATTGGTGGGCTGTATGTAAAATCAAAGCACGTAGCAAAGTCGAGGCACACTGGTTGGATACAGCATATCAACAGGAGGACATCCCCACCACCATTGACGACCCTGAGGAATATGACATTCCAGCTTTGCGTGATCCATCCGGAGCAATGACGGATGTCGAAGTAAATGATGGAGACGATTGCGTTGACATAGATGAAGATGAAGATGAAGATTTCGGATATAATGAGGACGAAGACGAGGACGACGAGGACGCCTTAGGTGAAGACGAGTACGAGGATGACATCGCAGATGAAGCCGAAGATGACCAATATGAAGATGAGTCCGACGAATTTTAATTTATATTGTTGCATCGTTATATTAAGTATACTTGTTTGAACATTCCCTCTAATATGTAATTGCAACACAATATTGACTGTTTGTATCCCTAGGATTATAGTATGATTGTGAAGGTTGTAGGAATTGATTCACATTGACAGGAAATACAGCTGCCCCAATCGACATAAAAGTTAAACGTTAATTTAAAATTAGCGACGGAAATATACAATATCCGTCGGTAATTAGTCACGACTAACGTCTAGAGTCGCTAATTTGCTACGAAAATACATAATGGTGGCTAATTTGCCACTGACATCAAACATTTTGTCACTAATTAGCCATGACAAATCTCATCCGTTGATATTTTGCGACATATAGATACGGCCATCGCTAATTTGCGATATGAGCGCTTTTCGTCCGGCTATTTTGGGACGGAAGTGGCTGTCACCAATTTCCGACAGAACATACTCGTTCGTCGCAAATTAGCGACTTATTTATCATTAGTCGCTAAGTTGCGACTACATCAATTAGATTGTCGTTGATTTTCCACAGCTGAGATAGCGTTGGTCCCTAATTGCCGACGAACGTTCAAAGTTGTCGCTATTCAGTAACAGCGGAAACTGTTGTTGCCAATTACCTACAAATATATAGTTCAGTAGCTAATTAACAATGACTAGTCGATGGTCGCAATTTACTAACGACGGTAGGTTGCAGTCGCTAATTTGCGACTGGTTCCAACTGATGGTCGCTAATTTGCCACAGCTCAGATGCATCGGTCTCTAATTACCGACAGAAATTAATTATTGTCGCTATTCAGCTACTGTCTTGTTGTCGTAGCTAATTGTCTTTGTCGCTAATTAACCACAGCTATGTAGTGTGGTCGCAAATTATCAACAACTGTATCAACCGTCAGTAATTTGCGACAGACATCGGCGGACGGTCGGTAATTTGTCATAGATAACATTCATCGGTCCCTAATTACCGACGAAAATCCTATGTGGTCACTATTCAGCGACCGTGATTACGTTGTGGCTAATTAGCGACAACTGTATATTTCTGTCGGTAATTACCGACGAAATGCTATGTGCCGTCCCTAATTAGTGATGGATATAAATCTGTCGTTGGTAATTAGCGACGGATTAGTTGGTGCGGTCGCTAATGCTACATGGGATAAAAGCACACGGGCCCCTGTCTTTCACTTTCATTCTGACTTTTCGACGAGGACGCGGCGAAGCTAGGGTTTTATCTGGGAAGCATCTTCGTTGCTGCTAAGCCGTCGCCCCCTTATCGTTGCTGCTAGGTCGTCGCTCCTGCTTTGTCGCTGCTCGATCGTCGCCCTCACCGCGTCGCTGCTCGGCCGGCGCCACCATTTCGTCGCTGGACGTGGTCGCTACTGGTAAGAATCGGGCCCCCTCCCAAGCCGGCGCGTCCCCTCCACTGCCGACGTCCACTTGTCTTTCGGCGCGTCCCTTCCACTTCCGACGGCCACTAGTCTTCCGGCGCGTCCTCTCGCCTTCGCGTCCCCTCCCCTTCCCAGTGGTAGCTACTATACCATTACGTCGTTTCAAAAACGTCTTCAGCGTTGGACCCATTCGTTTTGATGCTTTATTCCTTGGAAATTTTTTGCTTTTGGTTTGCCCGACTGTGTTGATTTCATGGTTGCAGCAACTACGTCTTACATTTGGATTTGAACCGAAGGGCTTGAGAATCTCAGGCGGTATAATGGTGAGTAAAAGTAGTCGGCTAACATGACTTTGACATCATTCTTATTTTATGTTGAATGTTTAGAGACTTCCTGATGATGAATATGTGAGATTGATCGTTGCTGTGCATCTGTGGGGGGTCGGGACTACACCATATCCGACTCTTAAGCTTGCTATTAGATTTCCTATTTTTATTTTGGTCTGTTATAGCATTGTTGCCGTCATGTTATGTTGATATTTCTAGCTAGTGTCCTGGAGGAAGAATTCACAGTTGTTGCAACATAGAGTAGGAGGAGACAATTGGAATATTGGTCACGGTTTTTTATCACCATTGTAATGGAGAACGATGTGGATAAGTTAGTCTACTTTATTGTTGTCCGCTGCGGATTGTAGGCCTGGCAATGGCAAAATTTTTTATGGAAAATTGGTAAGTTGCCAAACATACTTACGTCTTACGTTGATTGCAGAGACGTGGAGGTCGTCGAGGCGGACTTCGTCGTCCAATGGGTGCTCGAATAACAGAGGATAGTGAAACACCACCACTCGTGATCCCATCCCCGACACTTTGGACCTCTCCCCCAGCAAACTCTACCCCCGATGGGGCCAGACATGTAGCTGGGTCCTCTGTCCAGATTGGGACAGCAGCCAATCCTCACAACCCGACCGACGGAGGGTTGTCCAATAGCCCTACCGACCAGACACCTTCGCCGCAAGTGTATCAAAGGCGAACTATTGAGATGGGTGTAGGAACACCCTCTTCAGCCGAAGAGGCGAATGAGGAGGAGGAGCAAATTATGGAGTTTGATTCAGAGGGACGCAGATGTATCAAACCAGTGGGAGATTCGTACGTGACATTGAACATTCTTTGACCTATATATATATGTAGTCTTGTAATTAAGGTTGTATGTACATATGGCGTGTGTACTAATGAATATGGTTTACTTTATGGGCAGCTTCTCGAATGCAACGTTTGTTGTGAGGTCGTTGAATAGAATAATCAATGATCATTGGAGGGGACCGTACATGACATACTCTACTGCACCAGATGACGTGAAGAACTTGTGGTTTGGAGAGTTCAAGGTAACTTTCTGATATTGTAATTTACATCAATGTTAGTAAATGGCTATCAATTATAATGTTTTTCCATTGGTCTTGTAGCGGCATTTTACTTGGAAGGATGACGTCGAGGGCGATATTAGAAGGGTTTTTAATAAGAAGGCTGGTGATCACATGCGTAATGCGATGAATAAGGCGAAGACGACCCGCAAGAAGCCGCATTGGATTACACATGAAGATTGGATGCACATGCTGGCAACATGGGAGTCTGAGAAGCACAAGGAAGCGAGTCTAAGGAATAAAAGAAATCGCCTTGCAAGTGGTAGTGCTGGGGCGGCCACATATGCGGGGGGGTCAATCAATATAGGGGAGCACAAAATACGACTGGTAAGTATATTTTAATTTATAGTGTAAGTTCATTTACCTTTTGTTACTCATGAATGTGGTATTATTTTACAGGCTAAGGAAATGGGGAGGGAACCGACACCCATTCAAATGTTCGAACGGGCATTCATCAAGAAAGACAAAGCGTTGTGCAGTGAGCGAGCGAGAGCTGTCAAGGTTTGTTATTCAAGAGTGTAGAATTTAGCTAATTGTATGCACATGTAGTCAAGATAAGTAATTTTCATTACTTTTCAACACGTAGGAAAAATTTGAACAACTACGCATTTCGTCGCCCGATCAAGGAGATGGTGTTGATGGATCAGCTAGAGATGAGACTGAATTGTTGGTGAAGGCTTCAGGTGGAGTGAAAAGGGGAAAGGTGTTTGGGATGGGCTCATTGGCTAGAGACGCCGCGAGAAAGGTGGGTGGAACGTCTTCTGCAGGGCCGTCATTTGTGAGGAGGGGTCGAGAAGATGGGGACATGGCACAATAGATGCAACAGATGCAGGATTTGCTTGTAGAAAAAGATAATAAGATAGGTGTTCTCGAGAAAAAAATTGCTGCCATTATGCGATTTGTAAACATGAAGGACGTGCATATGGAGGATGAGACTGAACCTCCCTCAAGTTCAGATGCTGCCCATCAGGGGGACGATGGTTGATGAGGACATTGATATTGGCGATGACACACCTTGAGTGCACAAAGGCATGGTGAGGTTCGTCTCAATCTTTACATGTAAGTTTTGAATATTTTGATATATCGTACGTCAATTTTTTTCCTGATGTCCATTTACAGATTTTGAACATAGGTAGATGTTCATATCACGATCCCGAATGACAAGAAGGCTGCTTGTGTTGGGCATTTTTTGGGTTAAGTGTTGGAAGCATGGATGGAGGGAGATTATTACCAGCTGCTCCACATGTTGAGGCTTTAGTTTTTTGTTTTTTTAGATGGAACTAGTTAGCTATCGACGGACATATGAACGTACTTCAATATGTTTTATAGTTTAACTAGTTGTTGGTTGTATCGAATATTTGGTTTTTAATTTCATGTGAATATATATATATATATGTGAATGTTGAAGTGTGTCATTGATTGGGCTGGCAATGTACGTTGCGTTTAATTTGCAATGCTTCAATTGAATATTTCAGGGCTGCTGTTTGTGATGAACGCGTTGTTTAAATGTATGTGCCGAGAACCGTTTTCTAATAAACATGGATTTAGCGACGAAATTATGAGAAGAAGTCGCTATGTGGGTACGAAAACAGTGGAATTCGTGGCTAATTAGCGACAACGGTGCGACGGTCATTAATGTAAATATATAGTATGAAAGGAATTCGCGACGATTTTAGTAACGAAACGTGCGTTGCACTTAGTGACGGAATTGGCGACAAAAAAAGTGGTAGCAATCTGCGACGGAATATCGACACATGATTTATCAACGAATACTGCGACATCCGAACGTCGTTGCAAATTTAGAGACGGACGGATGTTGTCACAAAGTATGATGAACGTAGCGACGACATTTGCAACGAGCTTTATCAACGAATTTAGCGACGAAGATGATTTGTCGCAACTGCCGACGGACTTTCCAACAAATATCAGCAACGACATTTGTGACGCAGTATCTTTCCGTTGTTAATCAGCCACAACTTTTGTTACGAACGTGTGGCGACGACTTTAGTGACAAAATATATTCGTCGTTAATTTGCTACGAACTGCTTAATTTGTCGTCGCCAAATTTAGTGACGCGCTAGTAGCGACGGGGTATGGTTGTCGATAATTTCGTAGCTAAACCTGATTAGCGACGAAAAATAAGGGAAAATTCGTCACAAAAACTGTAGCTAAATTACAGTTTTTTTGTAGTGTCGGTTGATGACGAGAACTGTAGAAAACTGTGCACTTACGGTCTGAACTTTGGTACAGTTGGGAGTATCTTGAAGATCCACCACGAAAGTTTATTATACCCGGACTCGCGAGCAGGATGAGTTACAAGGTTAAAAAAGCGTGTTGGCAAGACGGACCGTCGTCATCTACGCAGAGGATAATATCACATATTAAGAAAGAAATGCCTCAGAACGTCTCACTATATCTTGATTTATGTATGCGGAATAGAATGAATCCATTTATTCACAACATAATAGAATCCATTATTGTATTCGTAGGTCTAGAATAATTAAAAGCGTACTATGAGTTTATTAGCAAACAATTGAAAAAATTGAAATATAAAACCCATGCGAAGTGTGGAGAATAGTTATAGTTAAATAGAATAAGTTAAATTACAAGAATGAAATATTTCCACTCGAGTGTATGTTTACTTGTTTTCTATTTGTACGTATATAACTCACTATGTTTCGAGAAATTGTGACTAAAGGATCTAATTGCATAAATTGAAAGATTTGGAGACTCAACCGTGCATTTGATAAGAGTGAGGGACCAAAAGCGAATTAAGAAGAAAAAGAAACCAGGTGGATCTCTCTCTCTCTCTTCTCTCTCTCTCTCTCTCTCTCTCTCTCTCTCTCTCTTTATCGCGGAGCAGAGTTGCATCGTTGCTGAGCGCCGTTGTTCGGGAGATTGAATAGAAGCTTTCGCTCGGTGCAGGCCGAAGCGTTCGAATGTACCCACTTAGGCTCTCAAATTCGTACGCGATTGAGCTTGTTCAACGCCGAATCGTGCAGTGAAAGCGGCTTGTGATCTTCGCTGCAACTTGGGCCTTTCTGCGAACATGATGTCGCCGAAACAAACCTCTGAAGATCGAGTATCGCCCCACTTCAGGTAAGCCTTGCTTCTCTTGTTTTTTTCGCTGCATAGATCCTAGAATTGCTTGTCCGGTTTGCCGAGTGGAGTAGCCGATGTCTTGGGTTGACCCGGTTTGCTGTTTCCAAGGTCGCGACAAATTGTTGCCCTTGTGCTGGAATGTAGGTTTGCACGCGATTAGAAATGGTTTTTTTATTTAAATAAAATTGCTTTCGTTTTTAGTATTTCCAGTTGTTTGATTTCTGGATTTGAGTCTGGTTGGGGCTCAAATTGCGGAAATGGGGATGCCTACTTGAATTGGATAGAGAGCAAACGGTGAGATGGGATGCGATTCATGCAGCTGGACGTAGTGAGTTCGCAATGTGGGTGCTTGTTTTTTTTGGTTAATCTACTGGGCGCAAGTCATACCGCCGCGTACTTATGTTTTTCATACTATAATTGATGCTTAACCACTTCCTGTTTGATTGGTATGCCACTGCTCGCATTGCTCATGCAGTGGTTGACTGTCATGAGTAGCTAAGCTTACTTTTCCAGTGCATAGGCATCTCATGGTTTCTTTACTTGACATATATGGTATGATAAAGCTGGCAAAAACTGATAACCAGCGTTCACATTCTTCCTGTAGGCACACGCCCTTGCAGATAATTCATATATTGGGCAACTTTTTGAGAATATGGTCGGTCTACTCAATGTACCGTTACTTGACTGAGACGGGAGCATCAGTTGTGCTCTTTATCTTCTGTTGTCTGGTCCCCGCAACATTCCTGTTTTTACTTCTTCAGAAGCCTTGGAAGGGTAGGCCACTCTCTAATACTCAGGTAAAGGAATGAGGCTTTCCTCCTCATCCACTCTCAACAAAAGAAAATGCGAACCTTTTTCGTTTGATCCTTGTGACATGCTTTATCTAATATTTGGGTTTCAGGTTGTTCCTTCTGTGATAAATGGTGCCATAACAGCTTTCTACTTTGTTTTGTGGGGAAAGGGCTTGAAATTATGTGGACCCCTTAGGTAGGTTTCCAAAGTCTGTAAATTAGTAATTTGCATTTTGAAATTTCCTGTTACTTTTTTTTGGGGAATCACTGATAAATAGCACCATTGCAGTTAGTCCACCGTTGGCAGAAATAGTAGATGTGCAAAAGGATTGATACTTATTCTTGGCTTCAATCTCCATTTGCACAACTTGGTTTTGGTCTTACAAATTATTAAATGACCAGCTATTGATGTAATCGACGGAAATCTGTACTTTTTTTTTTTTATAAAAACACGTTCTTTAGTATTTCCTCTGTTTAACATTGCTTGAATGTTCAGTACTCATGAAGTCTTTGTGTATAGACGACTTTCCCTTTTATGTCTCTAATGCTGCTGCCATTGTGGTTAATAGAAAAGCTGAAACCATATCCCCAAGAAGGGTTCTTCGTTTTGAAAATCTTGTCTAAAATTAGAAGAAATGTTAGGAACATCTGCAATGACGTTGCTAGTTGCAATCTTCTATTTTTGTTGCTTTTCTATTGCTTATTTAACTGTTCAGATCTTATGTTAAGTTTGTCCCATGCATTATTCATCAACTTTCACCTTTTGTTCTTTCATTTAAATAGAGCTTTAATGGCGGAGTATTCTGGCGCTGTTCTTGGGGTCTTATCTGCTGTACTCTATGGACAAAGACAGCATCTATGGAAAAAGGTAACCCTTTTTCCACTTAAATGGTTCGATCTTTAAAGAGGATCTAGATAGAGCGCAATGATGTGAGAGATTTCATGCATTGACTGGCCCAGTGGGAAACTGCTTTGTTTGTTTTCACCATTGTCATCAAGTGGGATAGAACCATGTGATAAGCGAGTCAATAGTGAAAACAAACAATGCAGAGTCTTATTTCGTACATGTTAGTGAAGTCTTAGCACGTATCTTTTATGTCTACAATTGCTTGGAATGCCTATGCACTTGGCCAGTCATAGTTCGTATCCTTCTTTGTTATTCATTATTGTGAATCTAGAAGATGGTCAAATAGTAATTTACTGCATCAAGAAAAGGAGATGGATGAATGTTAATAGATTATCCTCTCTATCAGGATAGACTGATAGACCTAGCCAGCATACATTGAAGTCCATTGCTAAGTTAATTGGGTGTCATAAATTTGTTAGTATTATCGTCTTGCACTATTCTTTTATAGGTTGGCCATTTGATAGTGACAAAAATGATCACTCATTATTGTACTCATGTTTTGTCCCTTCAATCAGTGAATATTTCTTCCCTCTACAGGTCGGCGGGTTGGTGGCAATGGTGGTGTCTTTCTACCTGTTGTCACAAGGATGGGCTATGGCCTCATATTTTCCGATACATATCCTGTAACTATTGTGATAGTATTTCATATTTTAACGGAATGAAATTCATAAGTCTCATGGTTCACTAGCATTAGTTCTGCTCTTATTCTGCCGAAGTTATCGGATCTTTATTTGTCATGTCTACTTTTTTGTGATAGTCCACCTTTTTGATGTGACAAATACTTTTGACATATGAATGTGGACTTAACTTTAACATACAGTTTGGAGAAAACCCTGATACTGATGTTCAGACAGAACACAATCTGGGTATGAAAGAAATGATACTTCCAATCTTTGCGGGAATCCTGTCAGCATTGAGGAGAGTGATTACACGACGTGTCTCACTCAAGGTTTTGGCATTTACTTGTCTGGAATTATTTCTGCAATTTGGGATTATTGTATATTTAGAAAAGTGTTTTTCCATATAAGAAACCAGCAAATAACCACTTAAAAAATAATTCCATTGTGTTTTTTGTTCTTTTATATGTCAGAATCAATATAAAAGAAGACTTCATGCAATAACAGTTGCTTCCGCGACATGCTTTCTGTTTCCTGCAGCGATGTGGGATATGATCATAGTAAGTTCTTTAGCGAGTTATGTAGTGTTATGCTGGTGCTACATAAAGCATTCATTTAAGTATAATCACAGTTAGTTTTTATGAATACTCATCTGCCTTCCCCTTTTGTTGATGGATCATTCAGAGATCGGAGTCTGCTGGTAGCAAGGATTTACCATTTTCAAGATGGGCTTTTATGAGCACCATTGCTTTTGGGATTATCTTGATATTTTACATTGACAATATTGCGGAGGAGAGGTACCATAATAAGAATTTGGTCATCTGAGATTAATATCCTATGATTTGATGATCGTGTTTTAAAAAGTATGATCGTATCTTTCTGGAAAGTAATACTTTGGGGCAGAAAAACTCTTGGAGAGCAGATTTCATGGCAGATGAAACAACCCTTGACAAGCAGCCTTCTACCCTTTGAAAGAAAATCTGCTCATTATTTTAGGCCACATTCCCTCCCCAATCTGCCATTTCAGCATAAAGTTATCAATCTCTTGAGTCTAAATTAGCATAGAGTTGGACCTGTATGAGTCTCAACATTGGGCAATGCAATTACAAACTTTGAAGTGACGTAATTGTCCTTATTGTTATCCTAACTAGACAAAACCTATTCAACCATGTTTAATAGAATTACCATTGACATCGTAGGATTCTACGATTTTCTAAAACGGGGAAAATCATTTGGGATAATAGGATCCTATTGATTCGGTTTATGCATTGATCTACTTTATTCAAAAATGAAATTTGCATAATTTGACATTTTAGATTATGGAATATCTTCTGTTCTTTCGATTTTGACTTTGGAGTTTTGATCTCACACAATATCATAATTAATAAATTTTAAATGACAATTAGTTGATATCTTGTTAGAAATTTATCTAGTCTTGCAATGCAATCCATCAACATCCCCATCGATTCTAAGCAGATCAGATTTTAACAACCTTGAGTTCAACTGGTTGCTTTAGATACAGGATCCAACCTCCTGCAGATACACGGTATCAAGTAATTTCAAATATAAAGCTTCACTCCTGGGGATATAATTGCTGGCCTGTGCTGAAGAGTCTTGAAGCACAGCCTTAAACATCTGAGGGTGCACACTGACGACTTTGGTAGACTAGAACTTGTGTCCATGGTGTAATTTCTTAAAATAGGCTACATACCTTGTGAAATCTATTTAACCAACCAGCAAGTTCAAGTATTTCAACCAGTGAAACTGTTAATCAGCAAATTACAAGCCTGACCGGCTCTTACACCAGTTTTCAGCATTTTGATGTTTTCACCCATCTGCCTTTACGATTGCTAAGACGACTATTTGTGGTCTGCTTGACGATGGTCTCTTCTGAGGTTCTTTAGGCTCCAAATGACTAGAGTTCAAACCTGTCGCTCAATTAAGGGGAAGAAAAGAAAACGCCTGTCATAAGAGGCATTTCCATCAATTTTCTTATTATCTACTTTGTCTAAAAGTTCTTGAATTATATGAAGATCTTATGGTTGTTAATATGGACTACCTTGTTGACGACTCTTACAATTTGTCTCCCTGCAGATTGCACATGGTTTTTTCTTCACCGCGGCATCTGATGGTAGCTGGTGGATGTATCATAACAATGGAGATTGTTTACCAAATGGACTTTTCTCTTCTGGGGTTTCTAATTTGTGCCTTAATACTAGGCTTTGGTAAGCTCGGAAACTCTTGATTAATTAAAAGGAACCAATGTTTAGTTTGTACTGCAAAACCAATACTAACTACTTGTGAAAAAATAAGTATGTTCTTTACCTTATATGGTCACTGCTCATTCATATGCTAGATGGGAAACTAGTGGCATCAATGCCAATATATGAGACAATAAAGTTGCAACTCAAGAAGAACCCATTTCTAAGCATTTACCATGGCTCAACTTTCTTAATTCAAATAAGATGTTGAATCTGGTGTATTAAGCAGAAAGCTTCAGTCAGAAGATTGCGTAAGCTTTTAAACTGTTAAAAATCTAGTAAAGACTATTCTCTATGCATCTTCCATCTTTGAATTCATCTTAAGTATGAGGGAAAGTTTCATCAAGTAATGGAATTGGAGAAGCATTTTTGGCTCCTTGATTTTAATCTGGTACGTACAATTGAGAGATATAATAGCTCACCGTAATCTCTAGATTGGTTTCAAACATTTGCATCTTTGCTGTAATGGCTCATTGTAATCTCTAGATTGGTTTCAAACATTGCATTTTTGCTAGACTAATTGATGCGGAGAACTAGCATCTTGTCAATCTAAAGATGGTTTTACATTCCAGATATCCATCTATGGGATACCTGGAGATGTCAACCAGTCAAAGCTGCTCTTCCGAAAAGAAATATCCAGTTATTTTTTGCTCTGTTTAAACTCTTTTCTACATTCATAGAAATAAGGAGGTGCCTTGTGCTCATAATATTGCTTTATGCCCATTGGAAGACGCCAGAATGATAGATTTATATGAAGATCACGAGGAAATGGGAGTGCTCAATTGATTATATATACACATGCATAACAAGCTTATTTTTGTTAACAAACTAACATTTGGTATCATTTTCAAGTTGCAAACCACTGTGCCACACTCTGCCTGGCTTATTTCATCTGAATGGGTTTAACATCATCGATATGCACCTCTTAAGACGACAGCTGATATTTGAATAATGAATTTTGTAGGGATACATGCAGCAACTTCTTTGCAGCGTCCTAGAGGAGATTCTCTTCAAAAATTAGGCCTTTCTGAAGGCATTTTTGGGGACCAAGTACAGATGTCCCCACTTCCAACTTGAAATTTCTTCAAGAGGTTTGAATGAATGTTGGATGAACACATAGTTGCTCACGTAGCTTTCTCTTATTGATTTTCTGATGTAAATTGGGACTCTATCAACAGTTGATGTGACATCCCGCAATACCTCCTCTGCGAGCATAACTGAGGTAAAAGGTCTGGTGGCATTATTGAATTGTTTAGAAATTATTTTCATAGGCCATAGATTGGTTGCACCTCTGATTGAAGTTTGACTAAAGAGAAACAATCCTATTATAGTCACATATCGACATTCTAAGCCCTTGAAAGATCATCCATATGACTTTATATTTCCAAATAAGTATCCCTGCTATGTTCTAAGAAATTTAGAAGCGTTGAGCTGAGTGTCAGATTACATCTTCTATCTTTCATAACTTAAACTCTCCTGTCTATCTTTGAACATTTTCTTACCCAAGAATATCATGTAGACAATTCTCATTTAAGAAACTTTAAATGTTCACCATAATTGTTATTATTTCATCTAATAAATTGGCTGTTCTCTCTGCTGACGGTTCCATTCTTCATGCAGCGCCATTCTTGAGTTTTTTCCATCTGGCTGAAATTCTGTTGGAAGATATAAGCTGCTAACTTCTCACATCATTTGTCATGGCTTGTCTGTGATATGACATTGCGAGGCAAAGATGAATAAGCTGTCTTCTTTACCTGGTAATGAGAAGAAACTTCCCGGCATATTACTCTGACCTAGACTTCATCTTAACAGGAGCCTATTTTTGTAATTGACGCTTTGCATCATGTGTGGTAGCGGAACTTTTAGTTTCTGAAACACCACACTTGTATAGATTTATAACAAAAGGAGTTACTTTGTAGTTCGCACCTTGTCACTGATGACCTTATTGTTCGCCTTTGGCAATATAAAGAACTGTGGAAGTGCTGATCATTTGAATGGAAAGGTATTAACCGATATTAGGTAAATCTCCCGTCCATATTTTTCCAGGGATAAGAATAGCAACATCTACAAGCTATCAGATCTGCTTTTACTCTGGCGCAACAATGTCGTAGTACTTCTTCATTAATATCATTATTAACATCAAATGATAAGTAATTCTCTCGTTTCATGTCGCAATCTTTATATAGGGATAATAATTAATGTCTACGAACTATCAGACATTCAATTTCAATTTTATGGGGTTCAATGTATGAAGGCTATCACAAGCATTTTGCAATCTTTTTGCATGGCCCTTCCTCTCTACCCGGCAATTTTCTTCTTTTTTCCTTAGTTGGCTCAATTGAACTAATTAAATGATCTTTACATGGTATGTAGCAATCCATTGGAAGGAGCCCAAATTTGAAGTGACACGTGAGATTCACTTGAACCCATTTCAATTCTTTCTCAAATCATGCCATTTGAAGAATGACCAGGAAGCTACTTCCCTCATTATCTTGTGAGGGCTTGCACGGCCACAATTGGGTATAGGAAATACCGTGAAACGGGTGAAAGATTAAGAGCCAAGAAGCTTCAAAAGAAAAGATGTGAAGGACTTATCCAGAGTTGGAACCAAAGGTGTAAATGTGTTAGGATTTTGCTAGGCGTCCTGTTCAACAAGTGCAAAACCATATGGGGCAATCCTAATATGGCCCATGCAAGCTTTATGATATTAGAAGCACATAAATATGTAGGAATGACTTTTAGATAAAGAACATAACCTATGTCGAGAGACATTTCCAGACTACCAAACGCAGCGCACATGTTTCGGGAGGATAACGTCATTTGCATAGCCAATCAATTGCATAACAAATGTCCTCGTTATTTTCTGCCAATAAATATTATTCATCCAAATCATTTTGATATCTGACCGGCTCTTCGAAAGGACCTCAAAACTTCTTGGGCAAGCATAATCTATATTGTATTAATTTTCTTTCTGAATAAAGCTTCTCAATTTTTTCAGGAAAAAAAAAAGAATAGATAGATTTTGTCACATCTCAAAAGATAGGTAGATTTTTTTTTTTATGATACATCTATTGAAGATTAGATACTTGAGATTGAGCAAGACTTATGGCCAGTGCAATGCACTAGAGAACACCGTAATTTTGAGTTGCGGTACATCATAACGAATTTGGAGATAGATCAATTAAATGAAGATCATCAAAGAATTTAATATCAAATCATATAAAAGAAAAGTTTAATATGACATGACGTAAAGGAAGTAGGAGAGATTGTTTTGGTGTTGAATATATTAGAGGAGTTTGGTAGAATATTGGGTGGCTAAGGAAATGTTAAACATCAATCGGTGTTATTATATTATTCAGTTTGACCGTCCTGGAATTTTTTTTTTTTTCATTTCACATATTTTCTTGTCTCACCTTATAAATTTCTGGTCAGATAAAACGACACCAATGCAAAAAACATGTTTCTATATCTGAAATTATAAGATAAGAGATTATTGATTTAATATTGTGTGTGTATATCAGTTTATTTGATTAATTAAAATTCTTTATTATTGGTACTAATTCAATAAATAAAATGATAAAAAGGAAACTAGATGATATATTCATGCGACCATTTCGAAAATTTTCGTGCTAGTCAACCACTTAATTCAATAGTATCTGAAAAGAATTTTTATGTTTGTATTTTAGTCAATATACTTTTACCGAATAGGCAGCCCTTTATAGAGTAGGTGAGGTGGAGTGGTGTGTAGACAACAGATAAAGTATTTTTCATTAATAACAAATTATTTTTTGGAAATGAAAAGGCCATAAAAAAGTACAAAAGATTAAAAGCAAAGGGAAGTGACGTGGCAACCATGTCAATTCCCCAGAACAGAACTAGATTAGATAAGAATTAGCTAAGAATTATCGGATTATGATAATTACTTAACCTTATCATGAAATTTCATCTCGCTTTTTTGTTTAAGATTTACCATAATCGTTAAATAGATGATTCTTGGATAATGGGATTGAATCGATTGTAATCACAGTATTTGAATATTAATTTCTATCTTTTCAAATACGCTTATTATAACTAAGTAAATACGTTATCATTAGTACTTTTTTGTCGTCATTCATCTGATCATTTGACGTACCATCATTGTTTTGATCGAGTCCAATTGATTTTAGTGCATAACTAAAGTTCCTGGTAAATTAATGAACAAGTTGCTCTTTTCGACCGCTTTATAAACAGAATTAACGTCATCAATTACGGTTGTTAACCGATTTAAATAAGCAGAACATCATGATTATGATACAAGAACCTCGTAAAGATTCGATTTTTTTAACATTTGATTGATTTGGTTTCCATAGGATGAATTCAAGCTTACATGGTAGCTGCCTCCAAGTCTCGCCGTCTTAAATCTAACCGCCACTCTTCATTTGTCGGCGTTGGAAACGGGAGCGAACCGCAGAAATTTCCGGTACGAACGGCGCCGCAATTGTTGACCCCCGACATCCTCCGCCACCTTCAAGCAATCCGGGTCCTCCAGTGAGGCGCCGCCACGTGTCGCCCCTGGGTTCTCCGTGTCGCCCGGCCGGTCCCCACCCACAAGCGGGTTGACCTAGGGGTCGCCGGTACAAGAACCCGGGCAACACGCCACCCTCGCGCACGCATTCTTGTTTTCGTCGTCGATCGGAAAGATTCGAGCTTTTGCTCAGTAAGTTTTGTGCTCTCGCTTTGGGTCTTGTTGGGGGGGGGGGGGGGGGGGGAGGGAATCATATTCACTTCTTTGTTGAACGGAAGGCCTTTCAATGGCATCGTTGAAAAGATCTTTGGGTAGGATTCGTGCCGTCGGCTTACCAGAAAGGAACGGCAAGCATAATTAGCGGGTGCCCACCAATCATTTTATTTCTTACTGGATTTTATGTCTTCTTTGTCTTTTTTTCGTTTTTCCCCGTCTCTCCCGCATAATTTATGACCTCTCCCCGGTCGAGCATACGCGTGTTTCGTGTGCTTTGGAGTTGGGAGGGTATGTTCGTAACTACCCTTTGTGGGTTGGTGGGTGGTGATCCATGCATATGAGTTTAAATACTCTTGTTTTTGTGTTTGGAGTTGTGGTCTTCTGCTTCGTTGAATTGGTGAGCATATGAGTTTTGGGAACTTTGGGTACTGCGTCTGATCTTCAGTTCTCTTTTGAATGGGTCTTAACATTAGGGAAGAAGTTTGGATGGTTTTCTGGGGTTCAAAGTATGTGTATCTGAATTCTTTATCTTGCCCAGGTTCGTTTGTGATGTACTTGAGGAATTGTCTTCTGTGAAGAGGCTGATATTGCAGATAGACCTGGTACGTGCCAGTTTGGTTGGGGTTTCTGCTGATGCAATTGCACAATTTTTTCATCTGCCTAAGACAGAGACTTGTTTTTAGCTTCCCATCCACGAGAGTGAATTCACGTTCTGAGGAGAACATGGCTCCAGAGAGGAATCAGCCGTATCCACCTTCGTCGTTCGAAGCCAATTATGGAAAGGGAAATTTGGTGGTTACAGCTGATGAAAAGGAGGAAGTTCTGATGGACCTGAAGCAACTGAGGATCGGAAAACCTCCGAGACACTGCATGAGCTCCTCTCAGTTGTCTTCTGCCATTGAATTGGTTAGGAAATCTTAGACAATGTCCCTATCTTTGATTGTTTTGCTTAGTCATCCGCAGAATTTGGTTGGCAACTGATATGTTTATTCTCCCTAATTAGGGATTGGATGTCGAAGAGCTGTCACCAGATGAACATCCTACTTTTGTTCCAGTATTCCGCTCTGGAAGCTGTTCTGACATTGGGCCAAAGCCATCTATGGAGGATGAGCACATCTGTATAGACAACCTTCTCGAACATTTAGGTGCAGCCACAGAATTTCCTCATCCTGGAGCTTTCTATGGGGTCTGTAATCTGACTGTCATGATTGTGGATGACGATTTGTTGCAATTGGTTTCATAATAGTTTAACTTGGCCTTTCACAGTCAACAGTTGGTTAATTTGTGGAATGCTATAAGACGTTTTATTCTACTCTTTCTCCATCACTGCAGGTGTTTGATGGCCATGGTGGTACTGATGCAGCTTCATTTGTCAGAGAGAACATTCTGAGGTTTATAGTCGAGGACACCCATTTTCCTGTCTGTGCGAAGAAGGCTATGAAGAGTGCTTTCTTGAAAGCTGATAGCGCATTTGCCAATGCAGCTTCTCTTGACAGTTCCTCTGGTACCACTGTTTTGACAGCCCTTGTTTGTGGAAGGTGAATTTGACTTTGTTCATTCTGTTTCCTTTCAAATAAAATCTTGTTGCATCAGTGGTTCTTGGAACTTCGTTGCCAACTAGTTGATGATTCAAGCATTTATGCTTTGACCATGTACCAATTGCTCTTAGATGTAAACACAATTATTTTAGTAGGAGTTGAGCATCCATTATATAGAAATGTGTATGCTTTTGTAGATCAATCGTTCTTAAGGAACTTAGAAGTAAGATTTGCTTGTTGGATTGTATCTGTCTATACAGATCAAAGGATTCCGAGCCAGCTTTTACTGTACAGCTATTTCATTGAAAGATTTTAATGATAATCACTCTTTCTATCTGCTTGCTCGTAATTGGGGTGACTCCTAAAAAGTACTCCTTTTCTTTTTGCAGCGCAATGCTGATAGCTAATGCAGGGGACTGCAGGGCTGTGTTGGGGAAGCGTGGAAAGGCAATTCAGCTGTCTAATGACCATAAACCTGATTCTAAATCAGAGCAGCTCAGAATCGAGAAACTCGGTGGCGTCGTTTATGATGGTTATCTGAATGGTGATCTATCTGTTGCCCGGGCTATTGGAGACTGGCATATGAAAGGCCCTGAAGGCTCATCTTGTCCTTTGAGTGCAGAGCCAGAGCTACGGGAGATGGTACTCTGCGAAGAGGACGAGTTTCTGATCCTCGGCTGTGATGGCTTGTGGGATGTGATGAGCAGCCAATGTGCTGTTACAATTGTGAGGAAGGAGCTAATGATTCACAACGATCCTAAGCAGTGCTCGAGGGAATTAGTTCGAGAGGCACTTAATCGGAAGACACGTGATAATCTGACAGTAATAGTCGTATGCTTTTCATCGGATCCACCTCCTCGGCTTGAGATGCCAAGGTTAAGTAGAAGTATATCCATCGAAGGTTTATATCTTATTCAGGATGCATTGGATAATGCGTGATTGGGAGTAAAATCTTTGTTCTTTCTTCACAATTTTGAAGTGGAAGGAGTCATGCTGTGTCTCACGGAGATAAGGGCCGCCATTCCTGGTCGTGCCATTGTACAGCGGGCCATCAACGTCAGGGGAAATAACAGATGTCTGACGTTTACACTTTAGCCTTCTGTACATCTTTGACATTTTAAGGTTTTTGTTTCTCTTAGATCTGCTGTACAAGTTATGCTTGTATACCTGTTGGTGAATTAATGTAAGAGGAACGAGTTCATTGATACCAAACCCCGATTACTTCACTCCTTTGCTGACTATAATGTACATATTACAGGTCCACTTTGCTCTAACCAGACTACCGCGAACAACTGCTGAAATAGGAAACTACGACGAATTTGAAGCACCCAGAGCTTCTAATTTGCGAGTTCCAATGGCCAGGCTGAGTTATCACGCCCTGTTTTAAGTACTCAGATCGCGAAATACTCCAAACTAAGCAAAACAAAAATGACTTGCAGCTTTGACAATCCACATCTTGGCATCTCATCCAGATGCATGCGATAATAAGTCCTTATCCTTAACAGCTTAAAATCGCTTCAATGGTGCTCTTATCAGATTATATGATCTCAAGTAACTACTGACAGAAGAATCTACAAAGTGCACTAACATATTTCAAAATTTTGACCAAGATAAATTAGGGAGCAAAAGAATCACACGAACAATTTTTCAATGTGCTCTCGTTCTTCCAGAGTAGATTTACAACAAGATTTTGATACAATAGGCCAATTCTTATTGGTATAAGGTACTAAATAGCAACTTGGGTAAAAAATTCTTTGGAGGCAATGACCATGCCTGGAAGCATGAGATCACTGCAGAAGGCAGATGAGAGCTCTAGTCATCAGGATTCTACTCTCTGACGTTTTGCAGATTCGTGAGTGTGATCTTCAATCACAGTCTTAGTTATACCATCATCGTTGGCATCCAATTTCTTCCCATTTTCATAATGGAAAGTCCAACCAGGAAAATCAGATTCTGAAAACAAAGACGATGGAGTTGCTTTATAAAATGCCAGGGGCACCTGTTTCACTCTTCGTCTCATCTGTGCAGGTATACAAGAAAAGGTTATGGAGAGAGAATAAATCACATAATACAATTAAAGTCACAGCAAATATGAGCATATGATTTTGATTGATACATCGACAGCATAGTTTCCGGGGGAAAAAAAAGACTGCAAATAGCGGAATGAAAAAGGCAAATTTAAAACTCATTGGACATCAAAAAACAGTGTACTTGACACGCAAGCCCCTTCCTCAACATATACAGGAGATGTAAAACAGGCATGAGTTGCATAAGCATAGAAAGGGGAAAAAAAACAAAAGCCTGCCCTCAGCACAGATTCCAATCTAGCTGTTCACCAATGAAGTACAGAAGACAAACAGTCCAAGATAAAAAGCACAAAAGTAAAGCAAAATAATGCAGGTGGATAGAGTATAAATCATATCTCAAGGGCAGCACCACAGAAAGTGAGAGTTTTGGAATCTGGAGATTCAAAAGTAATTTTACCTCCTCTCCAAATATTGTTCCATATGAACCAGAACTAAAATCTTTAATGCCGACTTCTGTTGTCTTAGCCCGGACTGTCAAATCATTCTCCAATGATAAGACAAACCTAATATGCATGAGGAAAGGAGAAAAGTCAAAAGCAATACGTGAAGTGCACTAGAATATAAAAACAGGACATGGATCCCATACCTTGAAACTGGAGGACAGTAATGGTGTCGTAATGTGTCAATTTCCCAAAGTGAACTTTCTGCAATGAGAAATGTCATCATTCATTGGCATGTTACAAGCAACAAAGAATGTTATTCTGTCATATAAATGCCAATTTTTCTTGATTGAATGAGTTAAATTAAGCATAAGATGTGGAAAATTTAGCATGCTTACTCATTGCATTAGTCTTCACAGGATTAGCTTCAGCATCCCGGAAATGATCAAAACCGGGTTTCTTAGACAAATCCATCCCAGTTGAGTCATTTTCATTGCCAGCAGTCTGCTCTTCCATTTTCACATGATCCTTGGCCTCGGACTCGCCATCTTCCTGCACATCTCCACAGATATGTGTATGTGTGTGAGTTTATTTCTTTGTTGGGTGGAGTGGGGACGGGTCAACCAGTTGAACAGAAGCATCATTCCACTAAAATTAAAGACAATTTCCTCCACAGAGTCCTGGTAGAAGCTCAGAAACAACTCATCCTTTTTTATGCATCATTATGTTACCCAAACTAACAGAGCCATCATTTCAGCAAAAGTAAAGGTAATTATGCTTCAACAGATTCAGCTCAGACAAAATATTAAGCTGCAACCCTACACAATCCATCCGCCCTCACTAGACAGTATAAAATTGAAAGAAGTCAATTATTTAGAGGACATATGTCTGTTGATGGTGGACATAGGGAAGTAAACCAAGCATCACGACAGAGATGCCTGTAATTTAAAAAATAACTGCAAATATGCAAAAGAAAGCCTACAAGTGACCAAAGCATGGGTACCACATTTATTGGCCTCCAATGAAGTAAAACGCCACTAATCACATTTGGGATATTCAACAAATGCAGGAGCTTTTTCAAATCCTTTGGATGCTCAAATAGCATGAAATACCATTCCAACTGCATCCTACATTATGCCATTAGCTAGACACCAACATCATCAATAAGTCATTACTTTCTTCCTACATACAAAGAGCACCCAATCCAGATTGACAAGGCGTTACTAAATTTATGGCTCTTCCTTTCCAAATCTTTTGGGTGCTCAAATAGCATGAGCCTCAAGATTTATATTAAGTTAAAAAGTAAAAGTAAATTGACACAGACCTTCAGGTAGTGGAATTAAAAAAATAACAAAAAAAAAGAAAGAAAAAAGCCAGGCACAAAGCCCAAGTAAATACCCTGTGCACCAAACAATTGATTGAAGGATGCCGTCGCAAAAGATTGTGGATAAGAGCAACAATAACCAGTGCCCCTGCTGGAGGCACAGAAAGTGCTAGGCGACTGAGTTTCTTAGCAAACGCAGCAGCCAAATATGCTGGAAGGAGGGGTGATTTTAAGCAGGAATCAAGCAGCTGCAGTAAATAATTAGCGTGGTATCAGAAAGCAATTCAAAGGATCATAAAAGCATGAATTCCAAATACACTGTCTCTAGTTTTAAGTTCATCCTCTTAGACATTCATATATCTCTCAACAATACGAGCAGGTCAACTGAAGAAAGCAATGAAGCCACTAAAGCATCCAGAAAATGTCAGCTTCATGTCACAAAAGGTCCAAATCACTACTGGATAATTCTATCACCTCTTCTAGTCCTACAGGAACTTGAATATCAGTGATCTGAAAAAATTACCATTATCTAAGTAGCCATAAGTAATGGTTCATGCATCAACATAGTTCATAGCAAACACAAATTAAAAACCCCTGATCTTTGCTAAATTCATTCCTCTATAACATTTCAGAGTATGCTAGGTCCCATATAGACATAAATCACATATTCAGATGAAAATTAATGTGATGCAGGACTGCTTGGAGAAATGGTACAAAGTCAGGTGCTATAATAGACATGGTCAGTGAAAGATTACTTCGAAAAATTTCGCCCTGTGTTTTGCAATGAAGATGGAGGGTTGCAATAGTGCATAAAGCTTTTCATAGAAATTGGGGTATTCTAAGCCATGTTGCGTCATGAGGATGAAGAGACTGCTGAGAGCCATGACACTGACAACTCCACCAATGTCGTATGATCTCGTTAAGAAATCACTGCAAAATTTCAGTTTACAACTTAACATGCATTTCTTGAGCATGAAAGATCTTAAATGCACAAGTAAATTATAAAAAAAAATTCTGGAAGCAAACTTACCATAATATGATGGGATTAGACAGGTGAGGAATAACAGCCTGAGGGAGAGAGACCAGAACCTGAGAGCCCACAGCTAGGCATGTCATTTAATTTTAAATAGAACTTTGGAAGTACAGTCAATACAGCACCCCATCCATCAGGAAACCAAAGAAAAACAAGGTTTTGATAGGAGTTCCACCAACCCAATGGAGAGGTCATACTAAAGCATTTATTCCTTGTGCCAACCAACTATTACACGTCAACCATAATATGAGGAATGGGGGCAAAAATAAATAATCGCTTAAAAAGGACAAGATTTTCCATATTTTCACATGGCAAACAACCGACAATGAAGAATACTCAATGGCAAAGGTTCTTTCAAACTAGTTGCATTAGTCAACAGGCACTCGAAACTTGTTCCAATGTTGATGTACCAAGATGCAAAGATATATCCATCATCTTATACTCCATTTGCATGGTCATAACATCGTATGAAACAGAAGGAACCAGTGCAGAGAGCTACCAAAGACACCACAGAAAGTCACACTCTGGCAACTTTCATGCAATTAATCATAAAGAAGATCCTGGACATACCTCTTTATATACATCAAGTGGAAGCGGCAACCTCAAAAACGAAATCCATGCTTTAGTGAACTTCAATTTTATCTTCTTAGCTATTTTAATGGCGGACAGTACCTGAAGAGATAAAACAGAGAAGCAAATACCCATTCTCTATAAGTAGAAAGTAAGCATACAGATCACTTTGAATATTCAAAAGGAAAAGTTGAAGAGGCATATCAGGAAAATCTTAAAGGCGGGTGGATTAATCAATAATACATACAGAAGATTCATGCTTTTCACTTTTAGGCTTTTCAACTTCTGGTTTTGAAGACCTGGATGTTCCATTATCATCACCTGCTTTTTGAACCAGTGAGATTTTGAATGTAGCAACAAGAAAGTATGAACATCCTGTTAAACATGCAGAAATTACCTGAACCACTCCACATATCACAATCAGATTTCTCATCCAGGCTGTCCAGAGGAGGGACATGAGATATGATGTAATGGATTGTACTAATTGATCGTCCGATGCTGCAACAAGTTTAAATCAATCAAAAGGCAGGCTAATTCTCCTAGACTAATCATCATTCTGTTGTTAAATTCTAAGCAATTTTTTTTTTTTGGCATGTAGAAAATTTATCAACAGTTTGATGCGTAGTTAATTGCCAAGGAACCCTTCACTATGTTATGAATCTAGAAATATTTTCCTCTGAACAACTACTACAACAATCGGTGTCCTCTATACGTTGTCTACATATCACATAATCTGGTTAATTTCCAGGACATGGAGATGTCTTGAAACTTGGTAGAGCAACCAGAAGATAGAAGATTATGAAACACGAGACAAAGAAAATATTAGGATCAGAAGCTCTCCATTTACATAAGAAAAAAGAAAAGGATGTGAACCACTAAAAAGGATGATCATAAAACCTAATTTTTTATCCAATTAGGTCATGTTGTCAAAGGGAGACAATTTGTAGTGGAGCATGACATTACGAAGAGGTCTGTAAATGCTATTAATACCTCTAACATCAAAATAAGTATTACACAAAGTCGCTACAAGCTTAACAGAAGCCAGTCCCACCACAATAAGGAACTGTGAGACTTAATACTCAAAAGATAAATAAAGAAAGAAACTACTGGAAAATTTCATTCCCAACAATATATAATATACTAACCTAGCTTTCAAATCCCTCCCATCCGCGCCATCAGGAAAACTTCTGTCATCTGATAGGAAGAGTACAGAATAATGAAGAAAATACCAAAAGTGGCATTGGTACCACAGATTTAAAGGAGGAGGAAAAAGTACCTCTCATATCTTTAGTCTCCAAATTCCTGGAGAGTTTTTCAAGTGTAATATACGTAAAGTAACTGCACCAAGAACAGTATAAAAAGTTAACAGAATGCAATGGACCACTCGACAGAAGTTTCAATTAGGCAAAACTTGTGGTTCTATTTCATCAAAATTTGTTACTTGGTTGCCATTAAACAAAGACAAAATCAAATGTTCAACTGTTAAAAAATATAAATGTCACGGGCAATATACCGCGTCTCTCAAAGATTAGAAAATAACTATGATGTCATTCTCTATTTGCTATCCCTGGCAATATGACGCCTTTTCTAAAAATAATCAAATAACTGTAATTTCACTAAAAAGTGGAAACAACAAAATGAGTGGCACTAAATGAGAAATTTATCTCCAACTACAAGGGTAGCAAAGAAGATGGGTACAAGCAGCTTGTTAGTGTATCATACCGAATGTCAATGTACTTCAAGTACTTCGACGAAAGCAATTCCAACAAAAAATCAACTTCTGAAGAAGAATAGACCTGAAAAAGGAAGCAGTTGAGGACCATCATGACTTGAATTATAGAAAAATGGATTGCCAGAACACAAACATAGAGAGCTAAAAGAAAAGAACTTACAATGCTATGTATAAGCTGGTAGTAAATGGCTGATTGAAACCTACCCCCTTTTCCCATCTTCACAAATTCCATTATTGCATCCAACACAATTTCCTACACAAACCACAATCCTCACAGTGCAGATGGAAAACCAGGCATTCAACAAAGGAAGTTAACACCAACAATATCAACTCTATAAATCTGAAAGAACTCAAGCAGAATCCCAAGAAAGAAACAACAAACAATTCAATTGGAAATGGAAACCAATCATTATCTTCGAAGGTGTCCCTGAAACTATGACAAACCAATCTAATCACACGATACTCCATTGTTTCTTCCGAGAAGGATATCGAGCTTCAAATGTCAGTTTTAAAAGCACACAAATTACCCAAAAAACAAAAGGGCATTCAAACTCAAACCCGCCACATTGGTCCTCAAATTCCGGGAAATCACAAACTCCACTTACCAATCAACCAAAGGCACTCCTACTCAAAAACTAACAATCTTCATGCAAACAGAAAAAGGAACTCTCACAGAAGAACGCCCGGAGCAACTCAGTCACCTTAAGAGTCTCCTCGGCCTGCGCCGACACGGCGACCTCGATGAGCGACCGAACGAACTCATCGAACTTCGACCGGAGCCACGTCCGATAAATCAACTCGGGGTCCGCTTTAGCATCCTCCTCCCCGAGGCTCGAAGCAGCGGCGGAAGCGGAGGACGGAGGGAGGTCTGGGACCAGGGGGGTGAAGAAGGACTGCAGGGAGAGGAGCGATTCGAGGACGTGCTGCGGCGGGGAGGCGGGGGAAACGAAGGCGAGGAGGAGGGGGAGGTTGTTGACGTGCGCGCGGGAGGAGAGGAGCTGGTGGCCGAGGGTCTTGAGGTCCTTGAGCTTGTACTTGTCTCTTCTCTTCCGGGTCTTGGGGTGAGCTGAGGTTGACGACGCCATTGTTGCAGGGTCGGGAGGTGGGATGGAGAGAGAGAGAGGGTTTTCGCGTTTGCGAAGAGGAAGGGTTTAAGGACGAGATTACTACGGGGGACATTAGAACCAGGTATGATCGCACAAAAAGTCTCTTAATTTTAATTCAACATATAATATAATTTTCGAATTTTTAATTTATTCAATAAATCTCATGAATATTCAATTTATTCGACGTGATCTTTAAACTTTTGACACGTAATCGGATTAATTTCTGCAATATATAAAAATATTTAATAATGTGCTTTCATTAATTTAAGTTTATGGATCACGTTAAATATCTTTATATAGTTCAAAAATCAATTTCAAATTTTTAAAGGTACTACTAAACAATTCATGGACCACATTATACATTTGTTCAACATTCGTGTGCCATTTATTTATTTTTCCAAACTACTTTCAATCTGAAGTGAGTAATCTTTAGAAAGTATTTTTTTTAAATATTAATTATATTACTTAGCAAAATTAGTCAACAAAAATTTCTTTATCATCCATAATAACTTATGTCTAATTATTTTCATGGGTAATAAAAATATTTTTCATTCATTTATTTACGTGAGTGATATAAAAATTATTTAAAAAATTAAATTTCTTAGTTTTTGAGTTTTATTGTAAAACAAAAGAAGTTTGAGACCTTTTTCTTTCCTTTTCATGAAAGTAAAGACATGTGGTAATCCAAATTTAATCTAAGAAAATATTTTCCGTCTATAATTGTTCAGTGTTGTTAAAATTATATTCCTTGATTTATTATTTTGCTACAGAGATGTTACAGTTCATTTTATGTGAAGAATTTTACTTGATTTTTAGAATGATTAATGCAATACTCATGAAAAAGAATGGTTCTTGAATTGAGAACTGGAGTGCAAAAGAAAAGGAGGTGAAGGTGTAAGTTACGATCACCAAGAGCAACGAACTCCTCGCCTCGCGGTCACAGAAACGCTGAAAACCCCATGCGGCCAACCTGGTTAGCCGGCCCCATGCCTCACACGTGGCTCCACATGTCACTTCTTGATTGGTCCGAAACTACGCTGACATGAAAGTCCCGAGCCACCTAATGTTTCCTCACGGCTAGCAAGCCATGAAAACCTAACGTGAAAGCACGGCGGATCTAGAAATTATTTCCTAGTGGCAACAAAAAGTCAATGAATTACCACGACTAACCCAGGTATACTTGGTTCAGTAATTGACAAAATAATTGTTCTTCCTTATAAAAAGCCAGACTTAAAAATCAGCATCCGGTCGATCAAAACCCTGACATTTCTGGCGGTAGCGCAGTCCTCCTCCGATCCAAAGTTCCTGAAAGATTAGTAGAGTTGGAGCTCAGCCTCACATTGCAGATTGCAATCAGTTGGTGCTTTGCTTTTGGAGTTCCTCAGTTTGGAGAAGGGAAAACAATACTTACCAGTAAACCTTAATTGTCGCAATACGCAAAAAGAAGGGAAAGCATACACCATCACGAGTCATGGACATCAACAACACGAGATTTAACAAGTTCCTCTTGGCGCGGTTCAGTACCGACATGCTTGTATACAAGGAGAGGCATGAATTCCCCGTTTCGATAAACACGGCGCGGTTCTCTTACACGAGGGTTACGACGGCGAGAAAAAAACATGTATGTTGTGCTACAAAAGAAACACCTTTTTGTCGGTCAGGACAGAAGAAAACCACCTCCAGGATCAAGGAAAATTGTAAGGTTACATGGTATTAAGTGCTAAAGCAGCTAGTATGACCTATGGCAAACTCTTTTAATGACAGCTTGGTCCGGCTGTTTCTTGCGTATAAGATCAGGCACTTTCATCCGGAAGAATCCTCCCTCTCCCTCCGAAATCAAAATCCCTAATGGAATCCTCAGAGCTGTACAATTTTGTGCATCAGCAAGCGGCAGTGGGTTAAACCTGACTGATGACCTGCATTTGCATCTTAAGCTATGATTGCGACGCCCAATTGGTTCCTTTAATAATGTTACACCAGGCATTGGGGAGGAAAGAGGAAGCATGATGTCTGGCACCATGATCTAGCGGCACGGGAAGCCTGATCAATGTATCAAACACCTTTGATCCCAAGCAGCTCGAAAGACTTTGGACCCACTAGAAACACACGTCTTGGTGGTGGATAACGGAAGACAACTACTCCTTTATACGCTGTCCTTGGTACGCCATCCTGGAACAAGGGAGAAAGGATCATAACTTTTGTGCGGATGAGGCAGAAAGAGGGTATCCAACTGCAGAAACATAAATACTAGCAAGGACAATGCAGGGCATAGAAACATGCTCATTTCAGAATAAAAGAACAAAAGTGAATCTTAAGGGTTGGCTAAAGGTCGTGCAGGAGAATCTCCAAGTGTCTACATCTTAAAGAATGAGGTAACAAGTACTGACTACATTTATCGATTAATCCACTGAATATATTGATTATTTCAATTAAATGGTCGGATAAATGTCTAAAGAAGACCCAATCATAGAATCCACATGCACTGAACTAAAGGTTCGTATTGAACTTTAACAAGTATCCTCGAATATCCATTCAAAATGAAGAGAAAGGATACCTTCTTGGTGCTATTAGCACATAATCTAAGAAATCTCAAACTAAAAAGAAATTTTATCAAGAAATACGCTAACCTTCCATTCCTGAAAAACACCAAATTGCCGGGCAATGTGTTCAAAATCTGGCTGGTCTTTATATTGAACACGCACATCGCCTTGTATATTAGAGGCCTTCAGAATAGCATCAGCTCCATTAATAGGTTTGGCATTTTTCAGAATTTCAGCGAAATGCTTAATATAATTGTCCTGAGAAAAGTTGAAGACACATCATTAGTCAGAGAAGGACAAAAGGCATAGACACTTCTAGGAATCAAATTACAACAGATACCTCCATTAGGTAACTCAGGTCCTTGGATGTCCAGTCAACCTTTCATAAACAAACAACACAAGGTCAATCACATATAAAACAAATTTGCTTAATATATAATATATTAATTACCTGGACATCATTCAACTTGATTGGCTCAAGATACTGTCTGAAAAATTGCCCCAAACTAGACCCCTGAGAGAATATCAAAATCGTCATAGATTCATGGTATCAGTTTCTCTGATTATGGACATGCAAACATATAAGGAGTCAGTAGTTTAATCAAATCCTTTGCAATGCCAAACTTGAAGACAACATGTGTGGTCATCTCCCAAATCATCCCCAAGCCAACAAACATACAACTGCTGAATTCATATTAAAGTAACCCAAAAAGTAAATGATGCGGCATTCACCACAAAACCATTAAAAGCCCTCTACCATGAGCACACCCGTGAATAATCAAAATTTAATTTACATACTAGGTGATACTGGCAAAACTTGCAAAGTAACTGCACAAGACCGAAATGACCATAAATGAGAGTACATGTGTACAAAAGCCACTTACATGCTCACCGAAGTTATAAGTTCTGCACACTTCTGGCCTAATAAATTGCCGACCTTTGTGGTTCTCTTGTAGCCTCAACCAGTCGTCCCAGTAAGTAAAGCATTGTCAAAGAAAATTTAGGGAGACACATAAGCTACAAACACATGTGATCTAAAACCAACATATATCAAACCCATAAGGATATGCTTTAGGCCACTTTGGGGATAATTCATTCCATGTAGGTCTGGTCAACATCCATCCAAGTCCAGGAAAGAAATCAGATCGGTAAAGGATTTCTGCAAAATGTACTAAAAGATTACAAGAAAAGAGAGATTTGGAGAAGGAGAAACACATATCTTGAACAAGAAACGGTTGATAAGGCTGTGAAGCTAAACAACCAAAGCTTCAAACTCGAATCCATGATAAAATAACAACAAAAACAATAAAAACATTCCCCGCACTATTGATTCAACCATTTACTTCAGCAGCATCTTCAAATGATTTTTTCACGCATGGCAGGCACTGAGCAAAGTACTTAACTTTGCCACTTATGTAAAGATCATCGTCCATTTATCCCAAGCAAAGTTCCAAAGCTTTCGAGTACATTCAAAAAAGAAAAGAAATAAGATTATGTGCATGCATGAAGATATTCAATATAACACTCAGAACCACAGACTGCAGAAGACCTTTTCTGTTTGGGGCACAGACCACATTTCTAATTTCACAGTGGGAAATTAACAAGGCAGAGTTTCTGAGATTTTACCTGGATCATGCACAAACTGCTTTTGCCCATTGTCATTCCATGAGGAAACAGCCATAATGGTCCTGCCATAGTTTGAGATGGAAAATTGAAGTAAAGCTCATAATGTGCTTTTTCCTCCACAGAACTTAGAGTCAAGCCTAAGCCCAATGTTTTACTTTTAAAAATTCGAGATATTCTCTCATAGTTAGTTATTATATTTTAATTCAAATATACAACTGTAGCTTAGGCATTTCGAGAATTCTTACTTATCCTTTTCCATGAGAGTTGCCCCAGCCTCAAAATAGTCAAAAAAATCGGGTGCAATCTCCATATCATCTGCGTTCAGGTGAACTATTGTGAATAGCTACTTCACTTTTAGATGCAGTGAAAGCAACACAGAAAAAAATGTATTTCCACCTTCAAGTATGATTACTCGACTGAAGTTATGTTTGTAGAATAATTCATCCAATGCCCATTTGTAATGCCCTGACATGAAACACACATGAGATTGGCCAAAAGCTATTAAAGCAATAGCAGAAGAAATCGATCTTACGTGCAATTTTATAGTATGCAATCAACTCCCCAGGCCTTTCAGTTTGCACTGGCTTAGAATCCAAATGCTGCAATGAACTCCAGTTATTTTTCAGATATAAAGGTAAGTATTAAAGTCTCTGCAAGAGAACCTAGGTCAGGATCACAACTTTCATCTAGACATAGTCAAAAACAAAAAAAGAAATTCTCTTAAATTTCTCTTTTCTTAGTTTCATGATTTTCAGATAATGAAGAAACAATCGAGCAAAACTTGTTATATGAAAGACCTCAGTGGCTCACCTGCATGTAGGTTAACTGACCATAACTCAAGGCCTTCCCTCTAACGTGTGGATCAGACCCATCCTACCGAAACAATTTTGGGGTCATACAAATAACTCAGAACAAAAACACTAAAAATGGAGGGGGGCTGGGTGGGAAAGCTAGAACAGCAATAAAGGAATGCTAGCTTTGTTTTGCTAGAACAGGAACTGAGGGTATACTACCTGGGATACAAAAAGTGGGTACTTTGAAGCAACAGCAGTCTGATATCTGGAAAATGAAAAGAATTCAGTAATAGGAGAACAAATCTGTACAAAGTGCCTTGAGATCTCATAAACAAAAAAGACTTTACAGAATAGATCTGCCATACTTCAAGATAGACTCAATGGTCCTCTCAAGATAATCAGCACGGTTGCATGCCATGATCACCACTGCTGCCACTTGGGTCTTACATATCCAAGAAAAGATATCAGCAAGTAAGACCGACAAAATTGGACTTGCAATTTAGAGAAGATAATTAACGTATTATTGTCAAAAGAAAACCTGCATTTTGTCTATCCGTCTTTGAAGGCCTTTAACTGCAAGATTAGCAAAACAGGAACTTCAGTAGCACTCGAGACATTCCACCAGCAAAATCGGTATTCCATATGCTTAAGTGCATAAGATTAACACAAAACTGGTATATGTGATGGAATGGACTGATAGACCAGCAAGCAATTAACAGAAGAAAAACCCACTAAGATGTCTTTAAGGAGATTGACCGAAAATTAATGGAATCACGCCATTTGATTTCGTCAGCAGGATGATATCCATCTAAGATGGCTCAGTAAGCTTTTCTTTGTTTCTACTTTTCACTGTTTAGAGCTAAATGTTGTATATTTCCACCCACTACAATCCTTTATGCTTTGTTTGGGACATGGATTGAATGAAAATAGATGAAGAAAATTGGGAATTTATTCGAATGTTCCCTCCATTTATTTTCATAAAAAATTTGAATTTTTCCCAAATTTTAACACCACATTCCATTTTCCCTCCCCTCCCCTCCTCTCCCAAACAAAAATGCCTATGCTGTTCTTATCTCCCCAAGTAGTCATGCATTAGCAATGCAAACATTTGACAGAAGAAATTGGAGCAAGGAATATTGGGGGTAACCCGTTTTGGCTTTATCTGCATAAGCAGATCTTTGGCAATACCTACCTGAATAGATTCTGGAACATCAAAACTCCTTTATTCTTCTTCATGATGAAGCATAGCTAGAGATTTGATTACTAAACAAAGTAGTAAGCAAAGCAGCAATAAGTGGGCAAAGTAACAGCTAGCATAAAAAGGCTATGGTAATATTTGGAACCTTGCCTTATATATTCAAAAATAATTTTTAAGAAGTTAATCTCTTTACTGAATATTTTCTGATCCAGAAACAGCATGGTTAGAAAACTCTACGAGCTGCACAAGGTTATATCCAACCCCCCAGTTTAGTGGGATTATGTGATATAAAGAGCTTTGACTCACATGCATGAACAGTCGATTTTACGGTGCATGGTTTTCCCTTTTGAATGTGTCCTGGTTGATGCTATCTCCAGGTTCTGCCGCCTGTCTCTATCAATCTAAATATATGCTACAGCTTATGCATCCATAATATACCCACCTCACTAGAACCAACAATTTACAGTCTTATTATGTATGATCTAATGATTTTTTTTTCTTTTTGTTTGCTTTTTTTTCTTTTCCAACTTGTTCTTGTATATTTCTGATGTACAAGAACATTTCTTCTTTTAATAAGATCCTCCTTTATCTATAAGAAACACTCGATGTCCAATTTAATTGAGAAAGGAAAGTTAAAAAAAAAAGAAGTAAATTTATTTAAAAGATATCTGTATAAAAATACTGCACATTATCATGGAGCTGAAAGTACATCATCCGGACAGCAAATTGGCATCCACAACAATGATTATTGGACCGTGATAATCATTTAGAAATTTCTTAGAGAAAGTATAGAAAATTAAAGTATAACTTTAACATAAATCAATAAGTGTATCGATTACCATCTTCCCAAGTCAGAATGCTAAATGTTTTGTATTGCAAACATTTCATAATTCTTAAAGAAAGGCCATCAAAATTCAACTAGATTGGTTGAATAGACTGATAGTCAAAGGACCTTGTAACATTCAAAATTCAAAATTACCTACTGGATCACAACTAGCATGAGCATGTCAAAATAAAATAATAAAAAAGTATAAACAAAATGGCACAGAAGTACTAGCTAACATTACATTGAAGATCTTGAACAAGCGCCTTCATCTGCCCACATTCTTCATCTTGTCGCTTCTTATCCTCTGAATTTCCGACAGCAAGTGGGTGAAGCAAATAGATCAAAGAAAATGCAAAAGCATATCCATTGCAGATCGAGTTGGATAAATGATAAAGAGGATTCTTCCAACATCAAGTATAGGTCAAATAGTATAACTTGACATCACAAGAATGATAATTAATCTAATTCAGTTCTAGTTGCTCAGAAAATTTTGAATTTCTATAAGTAAAGCAATGCATCACAAGAATTGTGATCAAACTCCACATTAGCAGAATCCAGAAATGCAGAATGCAATTTTCCTGATGCACAGAGCCAGACATATACTAAAAGATTAATATGCTGCTAGCTTGCATATAATCCATATAGTTCCAGTCCTCTACAGAAACAACATGAGGGAAACACATGCTTACAAGCAAATCATCACACCTTCTAGGTCCACAATATGGCTCTGTTGCATGCTTATCTGATCAATTAGTTTTCGCATTTGACTTGTGCAACGGGTTTCAGCATCAACCTGTAAAATGAAAGATGTATCTAAGAAATTGACGATGATATCTAGTGGATGTGGGTTAGGAGAGGGGGGGATGAATGCACACATTAGATATCTGGAATCTGCCGCACTCTCTCTCTCTCTCTCTCTCTCTCATTTTTTCATAAACTATAGCATCATAAAAGTACTTTGCATAATTAACAAGCTAGTCCTTCCAAAACAATAGAAGCATAGGAAACACGTCTAGCATAGGAAACATGTAGACATGACAAGACAATCCAAAGACCAAACTAACCAAAAAATGAAACTAATCCACCATTAGAACTTCATGACTCAATCATTAAACACAATGCATGAGAATTACTAGCATCATTTAAGAGTGAATCCTCTTAGAAGCTACTCCTCCCAAAGGAAAGCAGCACAATAAGACCATCTGAAGACCAAACCAACCAAATAATGTAATGGGTCCACCATTAGTACTTCTTGACAATACATAAAAACACAATACATGAGAATTACCATCATCACTTAATGGGGTATCCTATTCTCACTCGAACAGATTGACTCTTTGTCGATATTTGAAGCAAGATAGTAAATTCACTAGTGGGTGAAAGAGAGATTCAACACTTAGCATTGTCAACTACATGCTCTAAATGACAAATTCAGTAAGGTTCCTCCCACGTGGCAAGGAAAAGGTTCTGCCACGCACTCTCAGTACTTTTTTTTTAAATTCAATAAGCAGACAGAGTTGCAGATCCCAAGTTACTTAAGCTTATAATTACTTAACTTGAAATTCTAGATGCCGGCTTCACATGATAAAAAGAAGTTCACTAAGTACATATGTTTATAACTGAATATGCATCCTTGTGGAAACAAAGCTAGAGGCTCAAATGGCCACCAATCCAGAACAAAAGACCAGCATGAGGTAACAGGATGGACTTACAGCAACAGCAAGTCGATCAGCATATTCTGATTGTGTCGTGAAAAGACGCATCTGAGAGAGAGAGAGAAAAAAAGAAGAAGATAAATGTCACATGAGAAAACATAAAATATTGGTGAATGAACAGATGAAGTGAGGACAACCATTGGACACATATACTTATCCAAGAAAAATTGATCACAAAAGCCTACATGACTGCTACATAGGTATGTATATTGCTTGATGCTGAAGCCGAAGAAAAACGATAAAGTTGGGGAAGAAACTGAACTGAAAGATTTAACTGAAACTGGAGAAAAGAAAAGTCGACCGCAAATCCTTTTTCCTGGCCAGGAACTGTTTTAAATGTCAGTTTTTGATAATCACAAGATAAGGCATCTTTCAAACCATTGAACAATAGTTTATACACGAAATCAGAGAGCTAAAGGGCTAAAAATGCAGCAGTTGAAGGTGAATCTGATACCAAAAAAAAAGTGCCCATGAAATTATAGAATAGTAGTACTTCTTAGTGTAGCATTACAACAATTCTTGATGATTCCTTGATAAACAAAAATTCATTAATGAGGCAAAAAAGGCAATAAATCCTGTACTTCAATCATAAGATGTCCAGTCCTTTAGCAGAAACCAGACCAGCTGAGAAAAGAAAAACAAGTTTCATCTAAACTACTACCGCCAAGCATCAAATATCCAAGTTGATGGACCCATATTTTACCTCTTGAATCAAAGCATCTATCAAATTTTCCAGCAAATTGCCTAGAATTGGATCAGAAATTCCCAAAGTACTATATGTCCATGGTCATCAAAGCAAAATTCTCCAGAGTAGCAGCGCAACAGAGCTCAGAAGGCGACTGCCATCTAAAATTACTGTATTTTAAAGTTATGAGACCTTCTGCTATTAATAGACAACCCACAACCACCATAATCTTCTACATCATTTCTAAGAGTAGACAATCTAGTACTAACAACCTCTTCTTATTTGTTCTACATCAAACACCTCTTTTACATGGTAGGAAAGAAAACTTAATCCTTCCATCTCACATGATTTTGTAATTACTTTAGTTCAGTGACTGATGCAAGCACACAGACAAAAGGAACAAAATCTCTGGTACATATGCAGTGTCACAATACACATATGCAGTGTCACAATACATAAGCCAAGATAAAGCTGCATGTGAATTTTCCTGTATTTTCAGTCCACCCGCATTAGCAAACCGAAAGTTCAGCCGAGGAAAAACCTTTTTTTTTCCATTAGGTCACGTCACTATCAACTTCTGAATTCTCTTTTACACGGGAAATGGCGTTTAAGAAAGAAGCAAACAACAAAAACCAACAGAACGACACCCAACCCCTTCAGTAATGTTACAAAACCTCAGCGATCATTTCTTGCTAGGAAAGAGGCACGCAAACGCCCCTCTCAGCATAATTCATGAGTCCCAACAATCTAGGCATAATAAAAGCAGCTGCGAGCACAAATGCACGTCGATCGATAACTCAAACCGCAAAATTCCAGATCGCCAGAGGATCGAGACGAAGAGATCACCTGGATGTAGATGAACGCCGCCGCCGCGGCCAGGAGGAGGAACCGGAAGTCGCAGAGGCACTTGTTCACCATCATCTCTCCGGAGCGGCGTAAGATTCGCCTTCGCAAAGCTGAAGGTCACGCGGCGAAGGCGTCGCGAGCGCTGAACATGGCCGATTGGAAAAGCACGGATTAGGTCGAGCTAACTAGTAGAGGAGCTTGATGATTCTGAGGAGAAGGCTTTAATGGCGACTCGCAAGCCAATATGTGCTTTGATGATCCGGGGAAGCGACGACTACGACGACGACGACGACGGCGGCGGCGACTCCGAGTGGTGAGTCAAACAAGGTCAGGGACTATCGGGCCGGCCGAAGGCTGTTTGGAGACGAGGCTTTTGCGATTCTTCGTTGGCGTAGCCCGATTCTGAGCTCTTGAGTCGGATCCGAGATATTCTTAGGTCGAGCATTTCTCATGGGTCAACCCGGCCCGAGAAGCCCAATTATTAACTTTGAGAGATTTTCCCTGATCCATTGCTATGGGCCTTATTCGAAGTAGTCAGCGTTGAAAAAACTAGTGGTAAGCATGATCTGGATTGGGCCAGTCCCGAACTCAATCTGAATGTCGGTCCTTAATTTTTGAAACCGTGGACCGACCTATCGAGCTTGAGACTGAGGACCGGACCGACCCTATCGGTCCAGTCCAATTGAAGAGTCAACCTGGGACCGCTAAATTATTGGTATACAAAAAGCTCAAAAAGAGAATGACAAAAAACAAAGAAAAAATGAGATGAGATTGCTCTCAAAACACTTGTGATGAAGTAATCTTGATTCATCCAAAAATTCCAGAATGTATAGAGATTGTCTAAAGGGCACGAGCGAGGTGGCAAAGAAGGAGGCAGTAAGTTAGGCCACAGCAAGCGAGGTGGTAGCGTGCAAGGCAGCGAGCGGGCGAAGTGAAATTGGTTCAGTGTCAACCTCGACGAAGATGAACGCTTGGATTGGAAAGATGAGATACATGGTTGCTCCTGCCTCCTGGATCGTGGGCTTGGCCTTCTATTCTTGGTTTGGGCTACACAAGAAGAATTGAAGAAGAAGGCTGAAACTGAAATTGACTTTTCTAATGGACTTGAGAAAAAAAATGGCATATTTATTATTATAGGTCAGGTTGGTATGGGTTGGACCAACTCAAAATCCCAGAGCTAAGGACCAACCAGCACAATATCGGGTTAGAGATTTTAAGACCAAAACCCTCGACCCATTCGTCTTAAAAACCCGATTAGAACCAACCGGTTTGGGCCGGTCTAGGATCAACCCTAGATCGCTACTTACCCCTAAAAAAAACACTAGCAACTATTATCTCGTCTTTGCCGATCATAATGAAACCATCTTATCGATCTCTTTTCTTAGGGTAGGCACACTATCAAGCCATGTGAATTCTACATCTTTTTTTCATTTATTTCTCTCTCGTGTCATCTCAACTTTGTCCACACTTCTATTTTTTGGAGTCCATAAATCCCTATTACTAACATGGCACCCCACTAGAGTCCCATAAACTAAACCTCACTCGATTTGTCACTTACCCTACTTTGGATCATAACAGTGAAACTCATTCTTTCGACTTGGCCCAATCATGAGTGTAGAGAGAAAATTAAGTGAGAGAAGTGTTTAGAGAGAATGCACTATTACTTTATATTGTGTCGAATGTAATATGACGCAAATCATTAGCGCGTTTTAGGAGAGAATGCTCTATTACTTTATATTGAGTTTAACCCGTGAGCCTCGCCATGGCTAGATGATGTTGGCCCTAGCAATTGCGTTCTTAGGATCGCTATAGCTAGAAATTAGAATACAATAATGAAGAAAAATTAATTTATTTACTTGATATGGAATTAATCATTATTAATGCATAATAATAACGATTGACAGCTTAGATACTTTTTCTCTATTGCCTTACAGATTACTATTTCAATAAGGCTGCCTCCATATGTGAAATGATTTGTGGACTCAAGATTAGATGAGAGATTTCAGCGTTATTTATAGAATTTTCAGCTAAGCTATCTCATTACAAGTTTGGCTTAACTTGGCCCACATCAGTCAAACTCATATTAGACTAGCTAGAAATTATTATATCTAACCTTATTAAACCAATATTATATAATAGTTAATTACAATCTTAATTTATTTAACTCTATAAGAGAAATTCTTACATTCTCCTATTTGGACTATATTAATAGAAATTGTACTATACGTCTGTACCTTTATGTTGGTCTAAGGATTACTCTTAATAATCAATCCGATCTCATAAAGTCTCAAACATCGATTTATAATGGTAACTACATTAAAACAACACAGAACCTTCTATGATCATAGATATTTTTAGTTCTATCGATATTGATTCAATATGGTAATATAGCAAATAAATAACTCTTCACATAGAATAATATTTTTACATCATTCCATTTGCCAGTCAATATTCTTTCTTCTTATGTGGCATATAGTCTGATGTGTTATTAGAGAACATTCTATGGTTCCAATAAACCTCATGTATTCTTATGATTCTAATGGACCCATATATATCACGATAGTTCTAGTGAATCAACATATGTTTTTATGATTCCAACGGACCTATATATGTCTTACCTTATAATTAAACTTATATATAATAAAATATATCTTTAAGGCTAATAACTAAATATCTTAAGCTTTTACTCAATGTTAAAAAAAAACCATTGAGAATTTGTCAAATATTTGCATTGACCAACATAGCAACGCATTCGGAAGCATTAGTTGTATAGGCGCGTTTGGGAACACATTCCCAAAGTTGTTTGAGCATCTAAAGATCCTTGGACAGATATTGAAGTGTTTGGTGAAAAATATTGAAAGCACATGGGGGAAAAGAAATTGCATTTTCAAAGTCCTTCAAGGGATTTTGGCTCAAGGTGACGCGGCAGCATTAGGCATTTAAATGATGGATCCCACAATTAATGGCATTGATCACATTTCCTCTTTTACCTCGGAAATTAGCACGATCCTTCTCTCTCCTTTGCTCATAGTCTCTCTCTAAACAAGGGCATCGTTGAGAAGATATTACATGGTCTAGGCACAGTGCACTCAGGCCAGTAGGGGGGTGACACTTGGCGGGTGGGGCCCGAGTGAGCGGGGCCCACTCACCTGGTGGGTCACCTCTAGTGGCCAGGCGCATTGCGCCTGGACCACTGTAAATTTTTCTGGCATCATCTGGAGTGTGAGACAGTCGAGTAGAGTTGACAATCGACAGTTGCAGGTTGATCGAGCTAGATTTGGAGGTTTAATGCAAGATCTGATGGAGGGTTGTTGAGGCTCATCAACGATCACGACAGCTTGCACGATGCCGGCCGAGGGTCGCACAAAGCTCATGCTCGATTTTCGAGCCCTAATTAACAGAGTTGAATGAACTTTAGTCGAGTGTCATCATCCTTATCAAATGCGACTTGCCTAAGGTCGTGCAACTTGGACGTTGCTTTGCTTGAGATCGCTTGACCTTGATAGCTTGGGGCCACATGAACTTGGTGACATCTAGCCAGGGGTTCCATGACCTTTGTGACCATATCTTCTAACACTACTTGAGTTAGTGTAGTTGCAATTTTATATACTTTTTTGTTTTTTTTCCTACCAAAGTCCAACTAAACACTTTTTACATTTTGTGAAAACCCTTTAACCTAACAGTAAATAGTGATTATCGAGTATATGATAAACACTACTCGGTAAATGCTATTTGCATTTTATTAAAATCCTTTTAATCTAAAGTCATAATTAATGCAAAGACATTTTCCTAAAACTCTCTCGAATGCACCCTCAATAGCTTGGCCTAAAAATTTCGTATGTATGATAACATATATTCTTTTTTTTTTGTATGGTTCATAGGCTGTATAAATTAATTTTTAACATAAGCAACCTCTATCTCTCTATTTATTTTAATCTTCACTAAATTATATAAATAAAATAGTTGCTAATCTCAATGACGACGGAATGACAGTGAACATTTAGGCTGCGCATGATACTCATTCTGTTTCTAAGAATGAGTTCTGTCAAGAATGAGTTTTTTCTATTTCTGGTTCAGAATGAGTTTCTGACGAAAAAAACGCGTTTGATATGAACATACAATTTCTGTTTCAGAAAGAGAAAGCTGTTTGATATGACCAAAAAATTTCTATTTCTGATTCTGTTTCATTTTCTAAAATATATAATTTGGGATATTGGAAGATGTTCATATTAATAAAAATAAGGAAATTTGATATTTTTTTTGCACAATTTATTGTAATTTACTCTAAAATTGAAACATTTGCTCGATCCTCCCTTATACAGCTTTTCAAGTCGAATTTTACTATGGACCTAAATAAAAAAAAAATTCCAATTTTACTCACCAAGCTAAAGAGAAATCACTCCATAAACCTTATGCAAACTCGCAAAAAATTCATGTCAGCCAAAATTCAACAAGTGAGTTGGGCACCCACTTGTTACAAATGATGGTTTGCCATGACTGGACTCGATGATGGAATGAATTTTTTTTTTTGGTCGAAGATGGAATGAATTCAAAGTGTGTCATTTTTTCTCGCGAAATAATAAGTAAAGACGTGAACGACTCTTGAGAGATTATAGCTCTGACTTGAAATCCGGGGGCCGAACGCGAGGAACGAGCATGGGATAGCCGTTGCCCGAAGTCGCGATTAAATCCAATGAGTCTCACTAGATTGAATAATGTGAATTAAGTTCGAATTAGAGCATATGTCGAAATGAAATTAAATAATTTATCAAGAAAAATTAACAATTCATGCGCTAGTCTCCTTCCTCTTCTCTCTCTCTCTCTCAGCAATAAATTCAAGAAGGGGCGAGCTGGGGGCGGCGGCGGGCGGTTGAGGGCGAGCTGGGCGCGGCTGGTGGCGGCTGGGGGCAGATCTGCGCGGCTGTGGGCGTCTGGGGGCAGATCTGGGCGCGGCTGTGGGCGGCTGGGGGCGAGCTGGTGGCTGGGGCGGGGTGAGCTGGTGGCGGCGGCGGGAGGCAGGAGGCGGGGCGAGCTGGTGGCTGGGGCGAGCTGGGGGCGGCTGGGGGCGGCGGCGGCGGGCGGCTGGGGAGCGGCTGGGGGCGAGCTGGGGGCAGATCTGGGCGGCTGGGGGTGGCGGGGCGAGCTGGGGGCGGCTGGGCGCAGCGGGGGGCGAGCTGGGGGCGAGCTGGGGCGCGGCTGGGGGCAGATCTGGGCGACGGGGGGCGGCTGGGAGCGGCGGCGGGGCGAGCTGGGGGCGGCTGGGGGCGAGCTGGGCGTGGCTGGGGCGAGCTGGTGGCTGGGGCGGGGCAAGCTGGAGGAGGCGGCGGAGGCGAGCTGGGGCGCGGCTGGGGGCGAGCTGGGGGCAGATCTGGGCGGCTGGGGGCGGCGGCGGGGCGAGCTGGGGGCGGCTGGGGGCGAGCTGGGGCGGCTGGGGCGAGCTGTGGTGGCTGGGGCGAGCTGCTGCAGGCGGCGGAGGCGGGGCGAGCTGCTGCAGGCGGCGGAGGCGGGGCGAGCTGCTGCAGGCGGCGGAGGCAGGGGAGCTGGAGGCGGCGAGTTGGAGGCGGCGGCGGCGGAGGCGAGCTGCAGGCGGCGGCGCAGGGGAGCTGGAGGCGGCGAGCTGCTGCAGGGGAGGAGGAGGGGGCGGCTGGTTCGGTGCTCTGCAGGGGAGAAACAGAATGGGGGAGGGGAAAGAAAGAACTAGTTCTAATGGGGGAGGAGAAAACCAGAAATTGATTTTTTTTGCTTTCTCATTCTAAGAGGAAAACCGGTTCTGGCCAAGAAAATTGGTTCAGAACCGGTTTTCACAAAATGTTGAAGCAAACGCGTTTCTCGTCTAGAACTGGTTTTTTTGGTCCAGAACCAGTTCTGAACGAGAAATAGCAGCAATTCATGCAGCACCTTAACAAACAATAGGAAAGGATGGACCTTATTTTTTCATTCTTGATATCTAATATTTTAATAGTTATATATTGGTATGTAACTAATAAAAATCGTGTTTTTAAAATGGTTTTGGTTATTGTGGCAATCTCACAGGTCTCTCAAAACTTCTAAATTGAGTTTAAAAATTTCTCATCTTATAAGAATAGTTTGAACTAATTGTTCCTGAACTTTGATATGCTTAACAGTCCAACTAAAGATTATGCTTTGGTATATGTGTTTTTTTTTTCAGATTTGCTATACTTGAAAGATTTCTGTATACCATTTACCAAAAAAAAAAGATTTATGTATACCTCTCATGTATTATTTTAAAAATGAATGAAAATTTTCTTTCGACAAAAAAAAAACTAGAGAGAGAGAGTGCATTAACTCCTAATGATTCTAAATATTACCTCCTTTTATTCATGCCATCTCTTTCTATTCATACTTAATTGAGTACAACTTTAAATTAAGTACATTTTCATAAACTCAATTAACATGACAATATATGCATGCGAAAATTCTCTTGTTTTTTCAAATTATGGAAAAATATCAAAACACGCAATTTATGATGGATTTCAACTAATTGTACATCCTTCATTAAAATAAATTCCAGCCAAGAAAAAAAACTGAAAGCTGGTTCATTTTATTTCGTGTAAAATCAATAATTTCTTAGCATATTATTGGTCGATTGTATGATTTAGAACAATTAGGCCATGAAATATATTCTTATTATGAACAAAAAAAAATTAGACGTAGATGGTCAATGGAAATAAATATATTCTCACTGGTTCATATTTTCAAGTGACGGTCATAATAGATATATTTTTATGTGTTTATATTATTTATTTTTTACGAAATAAATAGCAATGAGACAGGAAAATTGCTTTCAAACAATTCAATTTGGAGCAACCCGTGACAAATAGTTCGACAACAAACTGGAAAATCTGGAAATTTGCCATCAACTTCAGAACCCTTCTCTCTCTCTCTCTCTCTCTCTCTCTCTCTCTCTCTGCAGTCACAGTCAACCATCCTGAACTCCGAGAAAGTATTAAATAGTTTCGATCTTTCCAACCAGAAAGGCGACTTCAGCTGTTTCTTCTTTTCAGCCTTGGTGTATTCAGTGCGAACGTGGACGTATCAGGAGCAAGTAAACCCATTACTCGGGGGCCTAACCACGTGTTCACGCCCGAATTTGTGCGTAACCCAACGTCTTTCCCCACATATTCCTCCTCGCCTTTGAGGGGTCCTTATTCCTCCAGCGCCTATATTCTTGGACAAGTTCATTTTTGCTTCTTGTATTCATGGGCTTGGCTGAGACGTGTATGAGAGCGAGAGAGAGCGAGAGAGAGTTTTGGCTGTGAAGGAAGAACAGGAATAGGCGAGAAGGGAAAGGAATGAGAGGGGTTGAAGGGAGGATTTTTGAGGAGTTCTCACCGGGGTATTATGGGATTTGTACAGTCGGAGGCATGCTGAGCGCTGGTGCCACCCATCTCGCCGTCACCCCTCTTGATGTCTTGAAAGTGAACATGCAGGTCAGTTCACGAGTTGTTGACTCGACGAAAGAATATCGAAGATTGAATATCCAAATGGGCAACTTCTGATCTGTTCGTTTGTCTTGGTTTCGTGGTTGCATAGTTTGGTTCGTGCTGTGTTGTACCCAAATAGCCCCACCAGAAACTTCACTTCACAAGGCATTTGCTTGATTAATTTGTGTTAGTGCCTTTCTAAATGTGAGCATTTCTGTGGCTTTTGCAAAGATGTTATGCTTGCGTGTACCTTCTGATTCTGAACCGATATTGCATTGCGAATCAAATGCTCATCCTTTTATCTTGTGCTTTATTGCTGACGAGACTCTATTCACCTCTTTCTTATGCTCCTCTGCTCATGGATTGTGTGATCCTCATTTTTGTTATTTTATGTTGTGTGTACCCGTCTGCGTAGGTTACATGAGAAGTGGGGAGTGTGGACTTTCATTCTATGTGTAATACGGTATCAAATCTATGGAAGATACAATTTTTGTATGAGTTTGAAGCTTAATGCAAAATCAAAGAATTTGATACTGTACCATTACCGTGACAGAGTGAGTTCTAAGCTCTTCTGTTGTACCAATGGACTGGGATGGTGTCATCTCTCATATCTATGCTCTTTCCATCATGGAGAAATGAAAAGGAAAACCTCCAGTAAATCGAATCTTAGTAGTGCATTGTAAGGTCAGCCATGCAAACCTTTTGGACCAAACAAGAAAGTCGAATGTCATCACCTTAGGCATTTAATGAGCTCTCTTAATCTACTTACTCATACTCATGGTGTTTAAAGAAAATGAGGCCGAAGTAACAGAAAGGTGATTGAGTTGAATTGCCTGAAGAAAATAAAATAACTGCATAGCAAACCCAGTTTGGCTATGATGACCAATCTTTCTTATACACTTGTGCCAAAAGGACATGTCAATTTTTAAAAGATAGGCATGGAGGTACATGGAAAACCCGTTTTCCTACATACTCTATGACCTCGTCTGATAGCTGAAGTTAATTAATTTGTGCCAGGTCAATCCAATTAAATACAACCGCATGGCATCAGGATTATCAGTTCTCTGGAGAGAGCAAGGGCCTTCTTCTCTCTGGAGAGGCTGGTCCGGAAAGTTGTTTGGATACGGCATCCAAGGAGGTTGCAAATTTGGTCTCTACGAGTACTTCAAGAAACTTTACTCTGATTTGCTGGTTGACCAGAACAGGAGTCTAATATTCTTTCTAAGCAGCGCTTCTGCACAAGTATTTGCAGACATGGCTCTAAGTCCCTTTGAAGCTGTCAAGGTTCGGGTCCAAACACAGCCCAGCTTTGCAAAGGGCTTAGTTGAGGGGATTCCAAAACTGTATAGGACAGAAGGTCTCTCTGGGTATGGTACCGAAACTTTGATCTTACTTTCTTCTTAAAATGAATCAATTGTGTTTGAAGTCTATATCTGACTGCAGCTTCTACCGTGGGATTATTCCGCTCTGGGGACGTAACCTTCCGTGTAAGCTCATTGGCATGATGGTCAATTTCATTTTTTCTTGTGTTTAGTAGATTGTAATGGTTAGTTACATGGTCTTTGACGTCAAAACAAACTATTGTAATCGCCAATTGTCAGATTATGAGGATGACTAAACACTATTACAAGGAATACTATGACTCAATTTCTGATGTCAATGGGCTGAAATGTTAAACTAAGTTTGATTGTCACTGGCCTTTCCATATCATTGCTAGGTAGCTCATATTAATCTTGGATCTAGCAGTGCCTGTTTTATGCACTCTGCCCCATCCATTTCCTTGGTTATCTCCGTTTAGCTTCAGATAATTTCTGATTGATGCTTGTTAGTTCGCTTGGCCTGTTTTTCCATGTTTATGAACAGCCTTCTGGCATAGAAAGGTATCCTTGATACATAAGGTCTTGGCAGAGGGCTAACTGAATTAATCTCTCTCTCTCTCTCTCTCTCTCTCTCTCTCTCTCTCTCTCTCTCTCTCTCTCTCTCTCTCTCTTTTGTGCTCTCTCTCAGTGGTAACATGTCAGAATAGTAGATTTATGTTACTGGATAAGGGTTTCTTATATATAATCCTCATGCAAGATGTATTGCTAGATTGGGCATGTGATGCAATCTTTCCGGGGAATGAATCAAAGAAGTTACTCTTCTGCCACTTCAGTGCTGAGTGGTTTTGCAGTTCCCTTAAAACAGAAGCGCAATTAGTGGCATCCTAAGACATGAATTATGTGGTTATGCCTTGAGTTTGTCAATTCCTTCTATGCCATTCTGCTTATCGGAAAATGCACAGACAGATTTGCAGTGTTAAGATGTCTGTTTGATTTCTTCCTGATCAATCTTATTCTCATTGCTTCTCCGTGGCACAGTCTCTATGGTAATGTTCTCCACATTTGAGCATTCAGTGGATCTGATATATCGGCGTGTTCTCAAAAGGAGAAAGGAGGAGTGCTCAAGAGCCCAACAGCTTGGTGTCACTTGTTTGGCAGGTTATTCAGCCGGTGTTGTTGGTACCGTGATTTCTAACCCCGCTGACAACATTGTTGCGTCTCTTTACAACAGAAAGGCCGACAACATCTTACAGGTAACCTGTCTTGTGAAGTTTTAGTTCGTTGCTCATTGTTTCTGGATTGTGGAGTGATGAATTTTAAGATTTCCACGGATTACTTTTGTCTTAGGCAGTGAAGGATATTGGCTTTGTCAATATGTTTAGAAGAAGCCTTCCTGTTCGTATCATGATCGTGGGACCTGTTATTACATTGCAGTGGTTCTTGTATGATACCATTAAAGTGCTAAGCGGACTGTAAGTATACTTTGCCTTTTCCGTTTCTTCAAGAAGCTGCTGCTGATGCATCGCTTCATTGACTGTAATTACTTGAATTTAAAATTTTTCTGCATATTCATCTCAATCTGATCTTTACTTGAAGCATCTAGTTAAACATCGTCACTTGCAGGATCTGTGCTATAGTTTTTTGCTTGAATGATCTAATTACGCACCAAAATTCTCTGGCATTAGATTGCTGGAATCTCAATTGAAGTGCAATTTGTTAATTTGGTCTATTTAGTTAGACAGAGTATCGACTTGATCATGCTTCTAAGCCATGGCATTTTCACACTTGCGGATTGCCCACTGAATAACTTCATTAGTATCTCTTACGATTCATCTGAAAAAAAAGGATGAAAATGGAGGATGAAACGTGTGATAATCGAAAGTAATTGATAAATGAAATTCAAATTTCAATGGAAGATATTGGACCCGATAGAGATATGACCTCGGTTCAGTCACTGGTGTTAAGCATAACACCATGGTGAAGAATGGAGACGATGTTGCAGTCAATACCACAGCAATCACTGAAGAGATTTGATGAGCAAAGACTTGTCTCAGACTAATGTTCCTCTTAATAATAGGTGTCGCTTTAAGTAAACTAGAGTTCATTAACTCTGGTTCATTGACTATAGCTCATAGTTAGTTTTCTGTTACACGTGTAGATTTGATATTTCTGTAACAGACTACGTGTTGATATAAAGGGAAAAGAGGCAACTACTCTGAATGTATTGAGAGAGAGAAAAAGCTCTACGGAGTTGAGATTCAATGGAAGCGAAGATTCTTTGATGCTCTCTGTTCTTCATCAGCTTCGGCCTTCTATCTTCTCTGTTCTGATTCTCTCAAAATCTCTGGTCCTTCAACTTTCTCAACTGGGACAGCTTATACCCTTTTACAGATGGTAGACCTTATGCATATATCTCTGCTATTGCGGATTACTTGATACACTGATGATGAACACATCCTTATCATTGTCTTCCCTCGTCTCCAAGGCTTGGTTATGACTATATGGAGATTTCTGTGGTTAGAGACCAGGTTTCTGCTTTCCTTTCGAAGACAGTATCTGATTAATTTATCCTGTTCCAATTTCTCAGGCCTACCAGTGGAGGGACTCGTGGTTGCCTAGAAGAAGAAGCTAATTTATCATGTTGATTTCTAACAGCCTCCTGAATTGACCCTTTATTTCCCGAACTAGGAAGCTCATCTGTCTCTACCGAACTTCCAGATTCACTGCAGCTCATTGAAGACGAAGTCTAGCCTTCACTGTGCAGCTTTCTTTTGCCCCTCTCAGATTAATCCACAGTTACCCAACCGATTTCGAAAATCTCAAAGGCTCAAAGAGTTTTGCTATACTGATTGTCGGATCTCTATTTGCATGGTCGTAGTGGCTGCTTGCTCCGTGATGGTCATGGGGACTCATTGCTTCTGATGTTGTGTGAACGAGCAAAGTTTGAGCACATACACGGAAGCTAGAAGACAGGTTTTTGAACACCCTTGTTTTGTTGCCACGCAAGTATTCTCCCCTTCTCAAGTTGCCATCTTTTTTTCTTGCAATTGATTGAAGTTGCAGACTTTATCCTTACATTAGTTACTTATGGAACTGCTCCTCGTTCATTTGAGTAGCCCTTCTTCTTGGGTGAGAAGGGAAAAGCTACGTTACAAGATCATCTTACTTTTTGGGCATTGTACTCGTTTGGATTGTGAACATACAACAAAAGTTTACAGAGAGATAAAACCTCTTTCAAGATCAATGAAACAACATCAAGATTTTTTCTAAGTTTTCCCAACTTTATATGATATCAGTGGCACATGAAGATCCAAGTATAGGTGGTAGGAAATAAGATGCAAATTGTTGCTTTAAGAGAGAGAGAGAGAGGGAGACCCGCAAGTTAAGATGTTAGGGAAGGCCTATCCAAAGTTCTGTAATCTGGACCCGTCGAGCTTTTCCCCCACGTTGTTCGGCGCCAGTGTTCATTATACGCTCTGCATTTGATCACGCGATTAATGACGAAACTTAACAAAATTATGAAACGAAAATACCACGTTTTACGACATTTTATACTTAATGGGATACACGTAAGTGCGTAGGTAGATAGAAATAATCTTGTGCTCAATCCACCCAAACATTAATGGGATACAAAGGCGTATCGAAGTGAAATGGAATGGCTTTGAGTGAATTGCTATTGATCCTTTATGGTTTGAGATAGGCATGGGGTAAATTCTGATGTGTATTAATTGCTTAACTGTAATGTTTTCCTTTTTGCATAACTATTCTAACCCTTTTAGGGTTTGGGATAGTTTCGAAATTTGCTTGCTACGTAGTTTCGAACCCTAAACTCGACCAATCAATTGACCGGTTACCCTATTAAGAAATTCAGGTTTAGTTATATACACAGGATTAGTAATAGTCAGTACTGGCCACCATTTCAAGTATAGATTCTCATTTTAAACTCGTCAAAATTTCCTATTGTAATGGCCACTGATCTTAATTTTTTTTTTCTCGATCTTCTATTTGAGGATTGCAACGGATTGAATAACTCCATCGTGTTTGTAAGTTTGAGATGGTTTATTATATATCGAGGGCGAGATATTTTTTCATAAAAAAATAAAAATAGTAAAAATTTTCTACTACTTTGAGTAGTGAATTTGAGCTTCTATGATATAACCACACGGCAATTTTGGGACGACATTCGCATCCATTCCAAATTTGTCCCATTTTCCTCGTGGGGAACAATTTTTGAAAGTTTCCATAAGATATAGCTTTGGACATTTACTTCCGAACACGAGGTTAAGTGTTTCCGAGTCGGAAAGCTTCTTCCCTAGACCCAACATTCCTTAGATTCAATTGATCTCCGCATTTGATTTTGTGGGTCTCATGGGTTCGCGTGCAACTCACAAAACTAACGGTTATCGATTTAGTTCTGAATTGTATGAAAATACTTAACGTCGTTCCTAAATTTGAATTAATGAAAAGATAAGATTGGATATTTCTATATAGTCTGATGTTATATATTTAGATAAAGTTCAGGGAGTAATCGAGTAATTATATCGAAAAAGAACGGTTGACGAGAGAAAAGAAACTTGCAGAACCGCATGAGCCGATAGGGAGAGAGAGAGAGAGAGAGAGAGAGAGAGTGTGTGTGTGTGTGTGTGTGTGTGCGTGCGTCCTTGTTTTTTCCTTGGACCAGAAGTCGACAAAATGTCCGCGGATTGGCGTTTCCGACACCCAAAAATAACGGAAAAACTAACTCCAACAGAACAGAGGAAGGAAGAGATAAAAAGCATCGAGTTCGCAACTAGCGCCATCATCGTCGTCCTCACCATCTCCTCTCCTCTTCCTTCGGGCAACGTGATCTCCACCTTGTCTCAGACGCAAGTTTCGTCAACCCTTTTCCGTCGCCTTCAATTCCTACGCGACTTCTACGCCAGGTCTCTCTCTCCCTCTCTCTCTCTCTCCCTCCCTCTCTTCCTATCTTCCCCCCTGCATGTTGATGTATGCACGTCTCCATGTGTGATGCTTTATGTAAAATTCGTCTTTCCCAGATTTTTCCGAGGCAGGAACTATCTGTTGTACAGATATATTAAGCTCTGTCTTTCTCCTGTCCTTGTTTGTGGTCGTGCAATCCCAGCTTTCAGCAAATGGAGCCAAAAGGTTTGATTTGCCATGGAAATTGTCCAATGCTGCGAGTTATTGCCGGTTAATATGTGGCATGCTATTCAAGTTTGAGGCATCTGGTCTGGGTTCATCTCAAAATTTTGTCTTTGTTTCTTGTTTTTTTTCTTAACCTCTATGCAGTTGTGCGATTGATGAGACCATTTGGATTAGGTAAAACCTGCAAAGTGATCGTAATTGGTTTTTGCTTTTATGGGCAACGCATGCCAAGGATCTCTCCATGAAAAATACTTTCAGGGCTACGACCAGCCCCTAGAGAATCCCAACGATTCCAGGAGGAACTTGCCATCTGATCGATCTAATTCTGGTCACTCACTGCCCGGCTTGACCTCTCAGCAGCTTGTGGCTCCACAATTCGACGAGAAGAAAGATAGCAAAAGAAACGATAATTTTCCGCTGGTTAGTCCTTGTAAGAAAGATATCGTCATGAGGAGGAGCGCTGATAACCAGGCTTATTATGTATTAGGCCATAAAACTGCCAACATCCGGGACCTCTACACTCTAGGTCGAAAATTGGGGCAGGGTCAATTTGGGACTACTTACTTATGCACAGAGATCACCACGGGTGTCGACTATGCATGCAAGTCGATCACAAAGAGGAAGTTGATCTCTAGGGAGGATGTGGAGGATGTTAGGAGGGAGATCCAGATAATGCACCATTTGGCTGGTCAAAAGAATATCGTTATGATTAAGGGTGCTTACGAGGATCCATTGTATGTCCACATCGTTATGGAGCTCTGTTCTGGCGGTGAGCTGTTTGACCGGATTATCCAGAGAGGCCATTATAGCGAGAGGAAGGCTGCTGAGCTAACGAAAATTATTGTCGGGGTCGTTGAGGCTTGTCATTCGCTTGGAGTAATGCATAGAGACCTGAAGCCTGAGAATTTTTTGCTGGTCAACAAGGATGATGATTTCTCTCTCAAAGCCATCGACTTTGGACTCTCTGTTTTCTTCAAACCAGGTATGGAGGGGAGCTTTTTTTGTCCATGTTTTTTATTATCCATGAGTCAGGCACATGGAACAACAAGGCGCTATCTCTCTCCACTTTCACCTCCAGCATCTGAGCAATCATACTTGAGCATCTAATTTTGAGCATATGCACAAGCATTTGAGCAATTTCTTTCTGTGGCTGTGTGCAACTTGTTGGCATTGACTGGAGTCAAATCAATGAAATTTATCTTCCAAATATAGCAGATGAATTGCAAGAGAACCACTTGTTCAATATGAAGCTTCATGATTTTTTTTTTCACAAGTTAGAAGCACAAATGCACTGACAAAAGTAGTGCCGATCCCATCGAATCGGGCCAAGCAAAATCTTTTAATAGAACATGGCATTTCATGTGATGGGCATGTTACTGTGTTTATCCATCCTTCTCAAGAGCTATGAGAAAAACTTCACTCTTGCTCTCTGCTTCAGGGCAAATATTCACTGATGTGGTTGGAAGTCCATATTATGTTGCCCCTGAGGTACTTCTGAAGCATTATGGGCCAGCAGCGGATGTTTGGACAGCGGGTGTAATATTGTACATACTGTTGAGCGGTGTGCCTCCATTTTGGGCAGGTAATCTGCACTCGTGATGAAAAATCTCGTAGATCTTCATTACGCCAGAAGCTGATAAGTAGATATATTCTGTATCGTAGAAACACAACAGGGAATCTTTGATGCTGTACTGAAGGGAAACATCGACTTCGACTCGGATCCATGGCCCTTAATATCTGACAGTGCAAAGGACCTGATCAGGAAGATGCTATGCTGTCGACCATCATATCGCTTGACAGCTCATGAAGTATTATGTATGCTCAGTCCCTTTAGCTCTTTCTCAATCATCTAAACATACTTGTATGGAGTGCATTGTCTCAAGGAACCAAAAACATTGTTTCTCAGAACAGCTTTTAACTGTTTACTTAAAAAAAATGCTCTAAGCAACGTGTAACTTTGTCAGTGCTAAAATGGTGCCCAGGCTATAAACTAAGGTTTCTTGCTTCATCTGGGATAATAAATTGACGCTTCCTGATCCAATGGGGCTGAATATCTATGTTTGACAGTGTGAATTGCCTACCACTTTACAGTCAGTTGCTTCATATCAACCGCAATTATTATTTTCAACACAGTGGGGAGCCGCTAAAGTTACCATTTTTACCTTCCTCTTTGTTTTCTTCATCATGAAGGAATGACATATTTTTAGCTTCTAATATTAAAAAAATCGAGAAGGGTCTCTTGACTGTTTGAGGCTGTACTTTGTTTAGGAGTTTAAAGAAAATGATTTTCAGGCCATCCTTGGATATGCGAGAATGGAGTTGCCCCTGATAGAGCACTAGATCCAGCAGTTTTATCTCGGCTCAAACACTTCTCTGCAATGAATAAGTTAAAGAAGATGGCTCTGCGGGTAAATATGTGATACCTTTATATTAATCTCTCTCGCTTTGATTGACATAGGGCACACTTTATTCGGGAACTGTTTGCTTATCATGAGTGCTAGATTGTGTTGTGTTCTTCACATTTCTGGAACGAAATTTGTGCTGTTTGGCCAATTTCACATCGCTATTCTTAATGGAATAACATTAACTTTAACTTCAAAAGGCAAGTCCCCTTTCATCCAAAAGTTTCCCAATCTCAATTGTCTCAAGTTTTGCTACTCTGGAATATGCACTTGTCCTGTTGAATATTTTAAAATCCAGAAAATTTGGACACTCTCATTTAACCGTATGAAACTCATGCGTCGTTTGATCTGCACCAATTGCTTGTGCTTCTCACCAGGTAATTGCTGAAAGTCTCTCTGAGGAGGAGATTGCAGGTTTGAAAGAAATGTTTAAAGCGATGGATACTGATAACAGTGGCGCAATCACTTTCGATGAACTTAAAGCTGGTTTGCGAAGGTATGGCTCCACGATGAAGGACACAGAGATACGTGATCTCATGGATGCCGTAAGTACATTGCTTGTAGGTTCTTTTGTTTTTACTAAAGACCAAGTCTTTGCAAGTGTCATCCTCAGTCAGGTTTTTCCAAGCTGTTCTTAAAGTATATCATGTTCAATTTCTTTACATTACCATGTTGAACATCAATAGAGACCAACTAGATAATTTGTCCATCTGATGCCTATATTCAGTCATCTTATGATGATGTCTGATTTCATTATGCAGGCTGATGTAGACAACAGCGGAACAATAGACTATGGTGAATTTATAGCTGCAACGATTCACCTTAACAAATTCGAACGTGAAGAGCATCTAATTGCTGCCTTTCAGTACTTTGACAAGGATGGAAGTGGTTATATTACGGTCGATGAGCTCCAGCAAGCTTGCGCTGAGCATAATATGACTGATGTTTTCATTGAAGATATCATCAAAGAGGTTGATCAAGATAATGTAAGTCCATCAAAGTATGACCAACCTATTGTGCTTTCTTCCTTAGTGGGATGCATCTACTATTTTCACCCTATTAACTTTCAACCTATTTCCGTTGGATGCATCTCCTCATAAAGATGAGTTGAAACTTGCTTTTCATAAATGAAAGGTCGTTTTGTTTAGAAAGTTTCATGATGTGCTAGTTGATGAGTTTCCTCCTTACTGTCACATTTAATGTGCCACAAGCAACACAATGCGCACATGTATGTATCCCATACATTTGTTTGTGCACTCGCACATGGATGTTCATAGCCTAACTTTCAAGCCATATATTTGAGTTTTCTTATAATTCTCAATGTCATTCAAACTTGTCCTCTGACTATTATCCTCAAATGTTTCTGATTCATCTGCTGTATAGGATGGAAGAATAGATTATGGAGAATTCGTAGCCATGATGCAAAAGGGGAATGCTGGAATTGGGAGACGAACAACGACAAACAGTTTACACATTAGCTTGAGAGGTCCGCAGGGTGCTCTGTAGCATCCAGTTGAGAACGTCCAGCAGAGCTATAAGCCTAGAAGATTCACATCGGCCTTTCGACTTAACAGCATTAATGCTGACAATATGACTGATCAAAACTTCTTCAGTAGTTTCTGACTGGATGAATAGCAGAATTGGAAAGAGAGAGATCATGATGGTCGCAGAATGGTTGTACTCTCCTGCCATTGTGAATTCCTGTCAAGTAGATGGAAGTTCTAGCTCATTTTGTATGGAGCATTTCCCTGTTATTCTCTTGCACCGCTGTCTGATTGAAGAAGGCAATGTCTGGAGTGCCTTGAGTTGTACCACTGTACGAGTCTCTTACTTATTGAGCTGCTAAATTTTCCGACGTCTTTATATGGAGCCCTGTATTGTCCAGAGGGAAAAGTAACTAGAGTCTCCTGGCTTTCTTCGATCAATGGTTGTCAAAAAGTTCCAAACACGTCCTATTTGGTCGAGGGCGGTTCATGGAAACGTTGCACTTACAATATCAAAACAAAAAAAAAGAAAGCGGGGCTCTCCGGGCATGCGTTTACAGCACCTAGGATTCCTCAAACGGGAAGTTGCTGCCTGCCACTGAAGATGACTGGAATGACGAAAGATAATCAATGTCGTCTTTCAACTTCTGCCTTCAAGAATCATGAATTGTTCTCGAGACTTACTGGGTTTGCATGCAAAGTGTCTAGCTTCCTTGCTACATAACAGGCCACATGTTTCGCATTTTTCACTTCTCTGGCCGATGCTTATGATACTGAGGCGCCATTCGTGCTTGTTTCTATCCAAAAACTCTAGACTCATTTAGCACGAGCAGAGCCAGCCGAGTGAAAATAAAAGCCAATGAAGTAGATCCTTGTGCAAGTAACCATCTCCTTTTCCTACACCTTTATCTTCTTCTCTATGCATAAGGTTTAGTTCTCCAGCATTGACAGCGGGACAAAAGCAGGTTCCGTAAGTTCATCTTCAGAGCTCAACCGTCGTTACTTTTTTTGTAATTCCCTGGGTATGGAGCATCGAGCGGTGTCCATATCTCCACTAAAATGCAAGCAACAATTCTTGTCGAAACAGTCGGAAATCAATTGATACTCAGAAGAAGCCATATCTAGGCTCCAGTCTTGAGCTATCTTATCATCAGGGAAGCGGCAGACTTCTGGTTTTCTGGATCGCACCCCACCCGCCGAGGGCCATCCTTTTCATGCTCAAGATTAACGCAACACTTATCGGAGTTAGGCACGAGAAGATTACATCTCTTTCGCTCTTTCAGATGTACACAGTTCAAAGGGGCAGTAGTTCTTCAATATGTCAAACTCCTAGAGCTGTTGGTTCTTGCTGCAAGTCATCAAAATCCACAGAGATCCAAAGATGCAAGCAGTGCATAACACATTGGGATTGCTGGAAAAGTCTAAAGTCACGTTCCGGCAAAGCCGGATCAATTTTCCGTGATGGTAATTCTCCAACGTTGCTGACAAATTTGAAATGTTTTTATTAGTGAAATTGTGTAAGTGCAACTTGTTTGATTGGTAATTGATGTTAGTTCACCAACCATGTCAGAAACATACAAACATAACGCAAAATGGTAAGTCATCAACACCTTCTTAGAGATTTGCCGTGCAAAACAACGTACTAATGGCATCCCGCTTATAAATTCGAACAACTATTTGCGACATATAAGAATGATTCAATCGGTTTTTCTAATAATTATAGACGTCCATACTCATAAACTCGAGATAAAGTTACTAATTTATTAAGTGTTTGCGATGGTCAAGTAATCAACTTTTTCTGGTAAGCTGCAACGGTTAATTGAAATTATTCGTAAATCATTTAAGCAACTTGTAATCCACGAGTCGAAATATGCACCCGCCTGTGAAAATGAACTACAAAGAGTAATCAAGTTGGTAAATGGATTTCTTCTTTAAATTTTACCGACAAACGAACTGTGGTACCCGTAAAATCAAAACAATGTCAATAATCTGCTGGGGATCTTTAGTAGTAAAATAGTTATTTTGTCCCCAAGTCACAACCATTAATTCACACGATTAGAAAAGTTTGGATATTTTTTTTGGTGGGTAAGTAGAGTTTGTAAGTAGCTCATACTCTACTCTGAGCTACGAGCCTAATTAAAAAACTTAAAAGCAATTGGTAATTTATTTACGATTGAATTTGAGAACGACAATATCGTTAAGTTTAATCGATTGAATTAATAAGTTTTTAATATGATCAATCATGTTCTAGATTGGAAATGGATCTGCTGCCATGCAGTTCCCACTTCCCAGTACAAAGCTGCAGTAGAGAGAGATGTCCGATCCGAAATCGGACAGCCCTTTCGTATCAAATCACACTTAAAATTATCGAATTGTCAAGTCAGATGATCTGGATCCATTTTAAGTTGGCCTAATTGGGCCATGCGGGTCTAAGTATGAAACGGCCCAACAGGCTTCAACAGGTCCATTATCCCTTCAGCCCGTGTCTTCTAAGGCCCGGCCCGACCGCAAGCCCGAGTTTTGGTTCTCTACTCCGTTTTCTTCTCCCTCTCTCTCGTCCCTCTGTCTCTCTCTTCTGTGACTTTACTTCGGTTAACCCTGGTGTGGGCGATGGCGGCACGAAGCGAAAAGTAGCTCGGTTTGACGTCAACCCATGAAAATGTACGAACTCTGATGGCGCTGATGATTCGCTGCAGAAGATCAATCCCTCTCAGGGTATTGCACCTGATTAGCGGTCCCCGCTTGTCGTCCTCGTCTGGCGCCAGTTCACAAACACCCGCTTCGTCCACATGGAGGCTCGGCGAGTTGTCCAAATGTGACTGTTTCTTGAGTTCTTTCGAGGGACGTGAAGCTAAAGTCCCCAGTTTGGCGAGATACCCTAGTTGCCAATCTTTTAGGAGCTACTGTTCTGGGATCGATAGTGGTGATGGTGCTAAGTCGAGCGAGTGGACTGAGGAAATAGAGTACTTAGACGAATCGGGTAGTGTGATATATTCCGGTAAGGGCATCCGCTCGGTGGAGCCAGGGTTAGACGATCATGTGCTAATAGGCGGCCTCAAGAAGCCGTTGGTGAACGCATCCGCGGTCGCGAAGATCGCCGAGGTTGTGAAGAGGTGGAAATGGGGGCCCGATTTGGAGACCCAGTTGGACAAGCTCCAGTTTGTGCCGAACATGACTCACGTCGTGCAGGCGTTGAAGGTTATTAAAGAGAGCGATGCGTCATTGAGTTTGTTTCGATGGGCGAGGAGACAGCCGTGGTATGTCCATGACGATGGGTGCTACCTTGTTTTGTTTGACGGGTTGAATCAAAATAGGGACTTTGATGGGATTCAATCCTTGTTTGAGGAGGTGATCTCCGGTACAACTGGGGCTCCTTCTTTTACAGCTTATAACAAGGTCATTCAGTATTTGGCCAAAGCGGAGAAATTGGAGGTTTGCTTTTGTTGTTTCAAGAAACTTCAGGATGCGGGTTGGCAAATTGATGCAGAGACTTATAATTGCGTTATGTGCTTGTTTTTGAACAAGGGTTTGCCTTACAAGGCATTTGAGATCTACGAGAGCATGGAGGGGGCAACAAGTGTGCTGAACGGATCCACCTATGAGTTGATGATACCTAGCTTGGCAAAATCAGGTCGACTGGATGCAGCCTTTAAGCTGTTTCAAGAGATGAAAGTCAGGAACTTTAAACCAAGCTATAGCGTTTTTGCTTCACTTGTCGATTCAATGGGGAAAGCTGGGCGGCTGGATACCTCTATGAAAATTTACATGGAATTGCAGGGCTTTGGTCTGAGACCTTCTGCAACCATGTATGTCTCTCTGATTGAGTCATTTGCAAAGGCTGGCAAGTTGGATTCTGCGATTAGGCTATGGGATGAGATGAAGAAGGCTGGATATAGGCCCAATTTTGGCTTATACACAATGATCATTGAGTCCCATGCAAAATCAGGGAAACTTGACATTGCAATATCTGCCTTCGCAGAGATGGAGAAGGCTGGGTTTTTGCCCACCCCCTCTACATACTCTTGCCTCTTGGAAATGCATGCTGCATCTGGACAGGTAGATGCAGCCATGAAACTGTATAATTCAATGATAAATGCTGGTCTGAAGCCTGGCTTAAGCACTTACACTGCCCTTTTAATTCTTCTGGCTAATAAGAAGCTTGTAGATGTGGCTGCTAAAATACTTCTCGAGATGAAAGCCATGGGGTTTTCTGTTGATGTGAGTGCTAGTGATGTCTTGATGGTTTATATCAAGGAGGGTTCTGTTGATCTTGCTTTAAGGTGGCTACAGTTCATGGGTTCATCTGGAATTCGGACAAATAATTTTATAATCAGACAGTTGTTTGAATCTTGCATGAAGAATGGCTTGTATGAGTCGGCAAAGCCTCTTCTTGAGACCTATGTGAATTCTGCTGCTAAGGTGGATCTCATACTTTACACATCAATTCTGGCCCATCTTGTGAGATGCCAAGAAGAGCAAAATGAGAGGCATTTGATGTCAATTCTTAGTGCCACACAGCACAAAGCACATTCTTTCATGTGTGGGCTCTTCACAGGCCCTGAACAGAGGAAACAACCTGTTTTGTCATTTGTGCGGGAGTTCTTCCAGGGTATTGATTATGAACTTGAAGAAAGTGCAGCTAGATACTTTGTTAATGTTCTTCTTAATTACCTTGTCCTTATGGGGCAGATAAATCGAGCACGGTGCGTTTGGAAAGTTGCATACGAGAATAAGCTTTTCCCTAAAGCAATTGTTTTTGATCAGCACATAGCTTGGTCACTTGATGTGAGAAACTTGTCTGTGGGAGCTGCTCTTATAGCAGTGGTGCACACGCTGCATAGGTTTAGGAAGAGAATGTTGTATTATGGTGTTGTTCCAAGAAGAATCAAGTTGGTCACGGGGCCCACTTTGAAGATTGTAGTTGCGCAGATGTTGAGCTCAGTGGAATCTCCATTTGAGGTGAGCAAAGTGGTTCTTAGAGCGCCTGGGGATTCGGTCATGGAGTGGTTTAAGAAACCAATTGTTCAACAGTTTCTTCTAAATGAGATTCCATCGAGGGCTGACATTCTCATGCACAAGCTGAACACAATATTTCCTAGTTCAGCGCCAGAGATTAGATCTCTATCACCGCCCAAACCTCTAATGGTTAGGAAGGCAGTTTGAATGTAGCAGTGCTGTAGCTGTAGACTTAACATGTTAAACGAATGTCAGTTGTGATCGTGAGAAATCTCAAATTATGTTATACACGGCACATTGAGATTACAATGTGCATTTTATAGTGGTAGCTTTCCTAGCTGCGCAACTTTTGCATGCCCAGTGATGATCTGACAGTGAGATTGAGGATGTGGGAGATGAACAATTGATGAGAAGTAGTGTAAATATTAGCACATGATATGCAGGATAAGCTTCAAAGCTATGCGTTTGCAATGTGAGGATTTCTATATTGTGTAAGCGGATAGTTCAGGTGAATTTAGAAACATCCTTGGAGGCAAAGTTAGTGAAAGAATTGGAAATCCGATGGTTTATTGTTGAATACTTACAGTTATACTATCATTATGGAGATCATTTCAAGTATGTGCGTGTTATATATATATATATATATATATATATATATATATATATATATATATATTTAACTGAACATATCACATCTGCTTTGCACTTCTGATAGACGAGTATCAGACTTGGCTAATTGAACAAATGGAGCAACTTACCACACTCTCCTCCCGCAGATAGTTCTTATGTTGTAAGTTGCGTGGACAAATGAGAAGAGAAAGAACACGATCATCTTAAAATTCTCTAGCCATGAAGGAAGATTTCTTATGCTGATGATTTCCTCTCCTTTTTCTTGTGTTGCTTATCGCGCCAATATTTACCCTGTTATCCTTCCCATGGCTGTTCTATGTGATGGTAATGTCACAATACATTTTAGCTGGATGAGTGTTGGCGTCTCGTGTGTACTCGCGTTTGTTAAATTTCTCCAAACTTAATGTGGAGTTTTCTATTTCCCAGAAGCCAGTGTCTTCTAGATTTCTTTGATTCTGCGTGTGAAGATTCATATACTCTTTTCTGTTCTGGGTTGCCCATGAAAAGCTTGCGCTTTATGTTTAGGGCATATATAAAACATTTGTGAGAAGTACTTATAGCTTTCAGGCAAAGGCTTCAGCAAAGCTAATTGAAGATGACATTGTTCATCGACCAATTGCCTTTTAGATTAGTCACGGTTCGCACGAGACAGTGTGACACTCAAATGATCAATGCAAGTTTTCCATCTAACAAGGCCTTAGATTTTTACCATCCCATTTTTTGTTCATCGCCAATCCTTACAAACCATAAGGTATTACTGATGCGTTGTAGTATCTGGCCATGGATGGAATAAAGACCAATGCATTTATTTACAGGGTGCTAGTAAAGGAGGGTAAAACAAAAACCATTATGAATTGACAAGCAAGGGCTAGCAACTTCTTTATTAGCTATGGATTCATTGTAACTTCAATAAAGTAAAAGAAATTAGACAACAATCGATAAGGTCTACTTCTATTGCAAAATTATTGATTGACCAGCGACGGTGTTCATCTGGAAAGCAATACCCAAAAAACTTAAAGAGCTAAGGTGCCTTTGCAGACAGCATGAGCAGATGCAATTCATGGTATCCCCTGCATGAAGGATATGTCTGTCATTAAACTAACAAGTTCTCTACTTATGAAGCTTGAGTGCTAACACACCATTAGTCAAACATACTTGAAACCAAGCCTAGTCTTGCGGCGTTATTTGGGAGCTTTGGCTGTCACTGCTCTTTCCACGCTGTCCCAGAATGCAGTTTCAAGCGCTATCGAATATCTCTTGCAAAATAAACGGTGTGTTGCCTCAGGTATGATTGATAACCGCAAGAGGCAGCATCAAGAGACTTCAGTTTCTCAAAGGAAATCATAAGCACGAATAGGAGCATCAACTACACCGTATTTAACCTCACTTCATGCAATAGGGCATACATCGTTGCAGTCGACTCGCATGCTCTGAATGTAAGAAGCAAGTTTAATTTAAGAGAGAGAAACTGAAAATAGAGTGTCGAGGCTACATTCCCTAGGATTTCCATAAGCTCTGCTTAAAGCGGTGCCCATCTACTGAATATTGAGGATTTGTGATTGGATGTTATCAACTCCATTATCATGCATCCAAGCACATTATCTCAATCGCCATGATTTGAAGGTGCAAATCCAATTACTCAAAATTGATAATACTACTCCTGGGAAAACATGGATAGAGGGATTTCCTCTTGTGCTCAAGCTGATCTCCTTATAATATAGGACGAAAGAAAAACAAAACATGCCTCCAGAGAGCAAAAAGAATATCTAAGCATAACCTAAGCTGATTCGGGGGAAGTACTTTTCTGGATGATCTTCTTCCATGAGAATCTTAAGCGGAGAAAAGGCTCCCGATTCTTGATAAAACTGGGCTATACACACAAGAAGAATCTCTCTCTCTCTCTCTCTCTCTCTCTCTCTCTCTCTCTCTCTCTCTCCATACATAAGATGAATACTTGCCCACTGAATGCACTTACCTTCCCCTCTGCATCACTTGATAATATGCATCTTGATGACACGTCCATTATCAGATGGCCACCCTGCCTCACTACAAGTTTCACTATCTTCTCTTAATTTTGTCCAACTCCGCGAACAGAGGAGACTTCGCAAAAACCAGCTCAATAAGAATAAACCTCAGCAGGTGAACTTAATCGTTGTGATGAATGCTGTGGATAGCCCATGACGGAACAACCACCAACAAAATGACATGAGAGATGCATAATTAATTATGCTTGGAATCACATAATGACGAGCTGCTCTATTACTTTATCCCATAAAGTCCATGCAGCTCCTCGACAAGTTGAAAACTTGCTAGACCTTCGGTGTGCATGTGCAAATGCCATTGACACCTTGAAGCGTATATTTACATGTTAGAGTTGATGAATATTGCTTAGGTTATGTGTAGCTGAGCCGAGGTAGTTTACCGAAATACCACGGCAAGAAGCTCTTGCATTCAAATTCATAATATAAAGTGGGAACAAAAATGTAGGCAGAGATTTAAATTGCAAAAATTTTATCTTTCTCTTCGTAAAACTTCTTGCCCAGAAAGGGGAAGATCAAGCGATATTTAGAAGCATCATTGAGTCACGCAGACATTTTCATTTAAGAAACTTTTCAATGTAAACATCATCCTCATTCCTCAGGGCCCAACCAAATACCGAGCTAACAATGAAATGACACTCAAGAAAATTATGGAGCACCGCCAAACTGATACAAACTCGCGGCCACCATAAATACCCAGCTAAAACCTCCTGCTCCTCTTCTCTCCTCAGCCTATCTCTTCGCTCCATTCGCTCCTCCCCAGTCGGATGGCATAGGTCCCTTCCGGAGAAAGGATGGATGTGGATGCTGAAGGAGGGTACTGCACCATGAAACTCCTTATTAACCCTATAGGGCCGTCGATATTTATCTAATGGGGTGATCAGTGCTTCGATATTCGCGAGATAATGGAGGAAGAAACTCCTTTTGTTGAGAACTTTGCCTACCCTGTACCCTCAGCGCTTGTGGATCCGCAATCATGTGGATGTGCTTGGCATGTTGAAACCTCTGCGCTTCAGAGGGCTAGCATAAAATTTGTGAGAGTAGCGAGGGTTTGTGTTTGTTACAAAAAGAGGAAATGGCGAAGTATCTGGCCATGAATGGAAGAAAGACCAATATGTTTATTCATATCGTGCTAGCAGATGACAAAAAATACAACACATCATGAATTTACAAGCAAGGGCTAGCAACTTCTTTACTAGCTATCAAATACATGGTAAGTTACAAAAGAGAGAGAAATTTGACAACGATCGATATGGTCTACTTCTATTGCAAAATTATTCTGGAGAGCAATGCAAAACAAAAGTAAGAGCTAATATGTCTCTGCAAACAGCATGAGCAGGTGTTATCTATTGTTTATCCTGCATGATGGGTATGTCTGTCATTCAAATGGCTGATCTATTTTTCAACACAATAAGGAGTTCTCTACTTATGAAGCTCAAGCGCTCTTGCACCGACAGCCAAACATACTTAAAACTGAGTCTAGTTGTGCAGCGCCATTTTTGGGAGTTTTGGCTGTCTCTGCTTTTCATACATTCTCCAAAGATGCAGATTCAAGCGCTATCGATATCTCCTACAAAATAAACGACGTGCGTCAGATATGATTGATAACTGCAAGAGGAAACATCGAGAGCCTTCAGTCTCTCAAAGGAAATCATGAGCACAAATAGCAGCACCACCTACACCATGTTTAACCTCACGTCACATAATTGGACAAATATCATCATGGTCAACTTGAATTTTCTGAATGTGAATAGTAAATTCAATTTAACAGAGAGATATTGCAAATAGAGTGGCGAGGCTACATTCCTTAGAATTTCCATAAGCTTACTTTAAAATGTGCTTATCGTCTGAATTTCACGGTTTCAAGATTGGATGTCATTTAGTCCATGAGCATGCATCCAAGCACATTATTTCATTTCCTACATGGCATTAGCCAAGATTTGAAGGTCTAAATCCATTTACTCATAAAAAATAATGGTAATCCTGTAGAAGCATGAACAGCAGGATTTCCTTTTCTGTTCATAATTGCAAAGGTAATCCACTTCTAATGTAAGATGAAAGAAAAAGAAAACATGGGACACTGTCTAACTCTTTTCTTACTCCAGAGAGCAAACAAAATATCCATGCTTACCCTAAACTGATAAAACTGGGCTATACACACAAAAAGAATAAATCTCTCTCTTGATAATATGCATCTGTGCCCGTGCGGACGCACCTCCATGAGATGTACCCACGCATGCACACTGAATGCACTTACCTTTGCCTCTGCATCTCTTGATAATATGCATCTTGATGTGATAGCACGCCCATTATCGAACAGCCATCCTGCCTCACTACAAGTTTCGCCATTTTCTCTTTCTTGAAGTGAACACCACAATTGTTTTGGAAGCAACACCAGGTTGCTATCATCCCTCACCAATCTTTGCACACCAACCTCCATAAGTTGCAAAAGTTTCTGAAATCATTTGACAGATTCCAAACACATTGATCAGCTGATTCAAGACATTGGGATATAGAAGCAAACTTTTTGATTACTAAAATTTGCAAAGTTACTTGAACAAAGAATACAGTCATATCTCCAAATAAAAACTAAATTTGACTAACTTCTTCGCCTAATTTCCAAGAAAAAGGGAAAAACTAAATTAATACCCCATATACATCCGCTGTATCTTCAACAAAGCCTTGTCACACTTATCAGCTCAAAAGTCATAGTTACACAACTTTCCAGTTGATGGAAACATCACCAAGCATTTCCAAGAACTACATTGCTGATGTCTCAAGCTTGGCCTTGATGATACGGATCCATGGTGTCCAGGGTCTGACCTCCATGCATAATGGTTAGCTGGTGCCACAGAGAGAGAGAGAGAGAGAGAGAGAGAGAGAGAGAGAGAGAGAGAGAGAGACGGATAAAGGGGCCCTAGGGGTCGACACAGATGTGGCAGTGGCCATGCTGCCAGACATGGTGACTGAAACTTGGTAAGGTGGGTTGTAGTCCAAGTTCGGGAAATTTAGAACTGAGATAAGGGCACTTTAGTAAGAAGGCGTCATTTTGTAACTTATTATAGAATGATAACCTATCAAAGATGCAAATTGGTATCTAAGATGCTCAGGATTGAAAGTGTTGATTCTAAAAATAAATGAGGGAAAGTGCTGATATAGTAAAATATGAGGATGGAATTAGGTATTTTCCCATAATAACAATATGTTCCAATTGACTAAAATCCTTTTCGAATATGAATCTAAGAAGATTGCTGGTTTCATAACCTTAAATTATGTGTCATTACAGGTATAGTCATGTTGATGAGACATCAACACCAAGACATTTGCCTCAAGTTTGTGACCACTAAAGCACAAAACTGATTAACTTGGTTTCAGCAAAAGAAGAAGCAACACCTCTGTGTAAAGAGAAATAAGTTCTGACTAGTTTAGCTCAGAAGAAAGGCAACAAGGTTATCAGCAAATAAGGATCCACGTAAGAAACACCTTACATTTAGACTTTAGTAAATGAAAAAGTGAATGAAAGGAGGGAGACTCACATCTTGAGAACTATGGAAATTTGCCGTGGAAGTGGGGCCTTCCCAAACACCGACAACATCAGAAGCTGCTGTGGCAGGAGTAGATGCAAAAGCAGAATCGCGGATAGCACATCCTCCCAGTTGGTCACCGTTTCTAAATGGCCCATACCATTGCTCGCAAAAAATCCTAACACCCTTAAGCAGAACCTTGTTATTGGACACATGTATAACCTGAGTTATTCTCACACGGGACTCCCGGTCTAGGGGATTAATCAAACAAAACTCCACTTCCAACATCTTATCTGAGACCTTATCTTCCACTGGCCAAACAGAAACATAACAGCCACTAGATTGATAGGCAAATGCAGAAGCTTTACCGTTTGCCTCGCCGACACATCTCTCATCAATGCTATAACGTGTGGCTGCATCGGCTTCACATCCGACGGTGGGAAGCAACTTAATCATCTTGTAATCAAGAATACGGTCTTCAGCATTTGCAAGAGTAGGGCACTGAGTCTGCCAATCAAACACTTTCACCTCCCACTCCCTGTAAGCTTCAGGCACAACTGACTCGGGAAGCTCCATCGGCTTCCCTTCGCTGGAGAAATCCGCCCCGAACCCATCCCACTCACCAGATATGTTCCTGGCGAATTCTCCCCAGGCTATTCACATACACAACATCGAATGAAAGCTCTCAATTTTAACATTATAACAACATGATCGCATTTTGTGCTAGAGGAATCTAACCAGAACAATAACAAATGAAATCGCTCCTCACAGTATATTGACCAGACTAAACTGAGTAAAAGTTTCAGTTTGAAGATATAGGAAATTCAGATAAATGAACATTCACTTCAATCGCACAATTGTTTCCTTTGAAATCACGCCACAATACAACACCACTTCAATCTTGTACAAGGATAAACACGGGGTAGATGAAAGTTTCCCACTTACCCACTTGCTGAAAAATCGACAGAACAGGAAAAGAACGTATCACTTACTATCAGCGGTACTCTCAAGAACTTGGACACCTGGGATTGTCGAGTCGGCTATTGGCGGCGAAGCACAAGGGCTCGACGAGAGACGAGCTTGCTGGGACAGAGAGAAGGAATCGCAGCGAAGGCCAGAAGCGGGAAAAGGGTGAAGAGTGCGAAGCTTTTGAAGCTTCGGCGATGGCGTAGGAACGACAACATTGAGAGGTGTTCTGGCGTGGGATGATAGGATGGAAATCCTGCTCGTTGCAGAGGCTGATGCTAATGCCATTACTAAGATGGTCTTCGCTCTTCTTCTTCTTCTTCTTCTTCTTCTTCTTCTTCTAACTTCTCCTCCCTTAGAAGAAGAAGAGGACGAAGGTGGTGGGAAGAGAGAGCGAGAAGAGTGGATGGATTCAAGTGAGGACTGAGAGACACACAGACCAGAGGAAAAACACCGGTCAAATTTAAAAGGGTGATCGCAGAGTTCCATAAAAATTGAATCTTGGGGAGTGGCAGGGGAATATCCTCGTTGGGTGAGTCACAAAGCATGCGCTTGAGCTGTCGAAACCACGCGAATGATCCGTCAATTTGAATAATTGAATATGATCTTTCAATTCTAATATAATACTCAATATGATTTTAAAATTTGTAATTCATTCAATATATTCCTTAAATTTTTGTAGATGTTTAAATTAACCCATAAATTATATAAAAACATTCAATGCAGTCTATGAACTTAAATTAATATACGGACAATATCGAACATTTTAATATAATTTAGGAACTAATTTGAATATTTACTAAAAATTTGAGGGACCACTTTGCACATTCGAGTAAAGTTCAAGGACCATATTGAATAGTTTGAAAGTTAACAAACGATATTATATATTAAGCCAAAACTTAGTGACCATTTACATTTACTATCCCCCTTACCTAAATTCTCTCAGGCACGTGGTAGTTCCATTTTCCTCTAGAGTACACGATAACAAGATATGACACTACAATCATAAGTTCTTAAAATGATGATTTTTTTTTTCTAATCGATTGATAAAGATTCAATTAAGAATGTACCATAGAGGTGGTGCCTAGGGATGGCCAAAGAGACGGGATCTAGATCCTATAATTTAGGAACTAATTTGAATATTCACTAAAAATTTGAGGGACCACATTGCACATTCGACTAAAGTTCAAAGACCATATTGAATAGTTTGAAAGTTAACAGACGATATTATATATTAAGCCAAAACTTAGGAACTGTTTGCATTTACTACCCCCTTAACTAAATACTCCCAGACATGTGGTACTTCCATTTTCCTCTAGAGTACATGATAGCAAGATATGACACTACAATCATAAGTTCTTAAAATGATTTTTTTTTCTAATGATTGATAAAGATTTCATTAAGAATGTACCATGGAGGTGCTGCCTAGGGATGGCCAAAGAGATAGGACCCAGATCTTTTGACTTTGTCAGAGAATTCGGAGGGAGAGGCCATTTGATTTTCGAATCGGACGGCTTCCTTTTTCTAGGGGCGGATTTGAATGGGTATTTTTTAAGTCGCTGGCCATCTGATTTGAATCGGATGGCTAGCACCTGCTGTATGTCATTCCTGATGTAAGACATGCGATCCTTTTCTAAAGAGACATACCGGCTTGGTTCCAACAATGCCAGTGCTAGTAAAATGATCGGCCGTCAGCCCCAAAAACCCAAAAGAATCGGCGACCGTTCCTCAAATTATCAATGAGCAGATTCATTTACAGGAACCAGCAAATGCCGGTTGACCCCCTTCCTAATCATTTGCAATTATCGCTTTTTATGTTGCTTCCGAATGCTCTTTTCCTACTAAATTCAATGCAGAAAAGAACAGAGTCATCCGAGGCCATGTCGAGTAATATTTAGACATGGCCTGGGAATTGCAGTTTGCAACTGCACCATGAGTAGGGGTGAGCATAATGGACCGTCCAATTCGAGAACCATCTGGACCGACCGAGTTGGTCTGGTTCTTTGAAGTTTTGACCTGGTCTACGGTTCCTAAAAATGAAACCGATTCTCTGGTGGTCCAGTTTCCGATTCCTTGTAGGGCGAGACCGAACCAACCATTTTCTGAATTGTTTAGTTGTTTAAGAGAGAGAGAGAGAGAGAGAGAGAGAGAGAGAGAGAGAGAGAGAGAGAGGAAAAGCAACACGCCCCTATTCAATTCGAGTCTAATCTTGATGGGCCTAGTGAATATTTCTCTTCAACGTCTCACACTCAAGTTCTTCGATCTCGTTCTTGTTCTCGTTCATGCGAAGCGAATAACTCAGTCAAAGTCGAGCTCTCTCGTGAGTTTCTTTTTCTTGACCTAATCAAAGAACTGAGAGACAACTAAGTGATTTTGAGTCTTTGCGCATGATTTTTATTTCCCTAACTTATGAGGATATTGTATTGTGCGTACCATGTTGGGATGAAATACTTATTTTTCTTTGAATTTTTCCTGGTCCCATCGGTCCAGTTCTCGATTTTGGGGGAGAACTGAACTGCTCTGAACCATGCACACCCCTAATCGTGAGCGGTAAATTAAAAGTCTAAAGATGTAACACGTTTTGCCTATAGTAAACTAATCCATTGCAAAAGATTGAACATGCAAATGCAATATGCCACGTAAGAAAATGTTGCAAATAAGTTAATGAGATGGGCCAATAACCACGGAAATGAAATGTGTCATGTAATCTAAAGTATTCTCTGTTAATATTGCCTTTAAATATACTATGCAAAAAAATGCTAATATCAATATTTATGCAGGAGTCGTGCCGAATGTTTTCCTAAAGAGGAAACATTTAAAAGCAGAAATTAAATCTATCGGAGACGATAAAAATGTACAGTTTGTTCTTTCTTTTTTTTTCAATTGTAACTATGAATGCAAAATCCTGAATATATTTGTATGTGATTCTTTTAAGGAAAATGCAATCCAAATTATCGACACGGAAGATATGATATTTTTCAAGTTTGCCATTTTCATGTCATTCAAATGAGACAAGGAAATAAATATGCAATCTGCCCAAAATATTATAGATGTGCACAAAATCACTTAATTTACGTAATATATAAGTTTTATGCATGTCTAAAAGGGATAATTTCACAAATGGTTTATGAATTTTTAATTTGTTCGATGTGTATATTAAGGTCAATGTGTAATTTTTAATATATATTTGGGTCAATGTGTAATATGTTTCTTGAATTTTTAATTTGTTTGATGTAGTCCTTGAATATTATTTCAATGTACAATGTGGTCCATGAATTTTCAATTTATTCAATATGATTTCGAATTTTTTTTAATCTATTCAAACTAATCACTAAATTATATGAAAATATTGAATATTATCTCTAAACTAAAATTAATGGAAAAACAACATTGGACATTTTCATATAGTCAGGGGGTAGTTTAAACATGTACCAAAAGTTCAAAGATACATTGAACAAATTGAAAATTCATGAATTATATTGCATATTATGTTAAAATTTAGAGACTATATTGAAAAAATTAACAATTCATGGACCATATTATATATTGAGCCAAAGTTTAATGACTCTTTATAAAAAATTTCTTATCTAAAACACTATGCAATGATGTCATGATCCCTAGATACCTATGTATGCAAAAAGGAGGTTTTAATTTCTACTCTTATGTAATACCTATCATGTTAAAGTTACTTGCCGCATTAATCTATGTGCATGCACAATGAAAATTGCCTAGATGCAACATTAAAATGCATTAACTAGGAAATGAGTATACCTAGATGCCCGAGTGCGTGATCATGTGTTAAAGAACATTTATTATATCAAAGATGATAAAAAAGAGCACTTGACCAATCTGGGATAATTAAAAAGAAAACAAACTTAAAATTTATTATTGTATCTATTCCTATTTAATTCTAGACCTTTTTAATTTGACCAAATTTTTTAATTATATGCCGATGTAGTTCATTATCACCATTGTGGACATCGATCTTTCTATGTGGCACAATCGGCACTTATGTGAATAATTATTTTAATTATTTTGGAATTTTTGTTATTTTTATTTTGTTCTCTTTTACACTTCATGATGATCTCAGGGGTCGCCATTAGTGGCAAGCAAGCTTTGGTGACCCTCACCAGCCAACGGAAAAAAAGAAAAAAAAGTAAGAAAATAAGGAAAATAAATTAAAAGGAAAAAGTATTAAAAATATATATCCATGTCAATGCCAGTCATTCTACGTAGGTGATTGGACATCCACTTCGGCAATTTCTAGCCACAATCTATTGGATAGATTAAATTGGCAACTTATCAAAATATTTAAGAATAAATTGATTAAATAAAAAATTTATAATTGAATTAATATTAATGCAACATGTTATATAACTCTGTGTGCATTTGACCATTATTACAAATTTAGGATTTTTGACATACAATTTTTTTTTTGGGAGTGTCGGTGTGATAGAATATCACAATGTGATAAAAGAATCAATTAAAAAAGATCCTGTAATTAAAATTAGGAATTCGATTGGCCCTTTAGGAACAGTCCTTCCATTTTTAAATTTGTATTCATTTTACTATTTAATAACTCATAATCCTATTTCAGTAACGAAATATTTACAACTTGAAAATTTAAAACAGACTTTTCAGGAATTAACTATTATTTAATGGATGAAAATGGGAGATATAATATTAATATAGAATATATATATAAGGCATCCTTCAGATAATTCAAATTGAAGCAATTGGATGTACGACTTGGGCCTATATGACATGACCGATCATCTTCAGTAAAGTCGAGCCCTTCTATTGATTACGCCAAACATCGCTTTAGAGGCTCTTATCTGCGCTTCTTAATATATGCATTTGTTGGGCTTCGGCCTGCCCCCGAGTCATCAAACCACAGTAGCAGCTTGGTCACACATAAGGTCAGAATTTTTAGGGATGGAGAGGTGCAAACAATAGTACATATCCACGAGCAATATTGCATGGTAAACGGGCAAAATCTCCTCCACGAATTTCGATTTAAAAACTTGGGCTGGGCCGACCATTTTGGCTCAATTAATTAATAAGTGAAAGCATCTATTGCCTCTATATCATGGGCTTTATTCTGGGCAACTCTTGATCAGTAGTGCTCCTTAGGGTTATTACGAAACAAGTACAGGCTATAAGATATGTTGTAAAGAATACAGTGAAAAAAACAAGAGCCACGGAAATTATTTCATGAACAAATTTAATGGAAATTTTTTTTAATTCCCAAAGATCTGTTGACATGCATGACATGTTATGATGAGGATAAGGAAAAAGTATCGATTATCTTCAAAAATCTTGAAATTTTCAAATTGGGCTACTTAACAAATATCTTGGAGACATTCGATAGCAGTGTTAATTGACATTGCATGATTACGAATCAATCGAAAGTACACGAGGAAGAGTTGGTCGATTAATTCAAAGCTTGATCAGAAATTGAAAAGCATGAAAATGGTACGTTTAGTGAAAGGTGGAAAAAGACTAAAAAGAATTAGGGTTTCTTCCCATTTTAAGATTGACGGTTGAGGTTTCATCTTGTCAAGTGAATGACAAGCAATTTCGTCTGGTTCATCTAGATACCGCTAAGTAATCGATCAAATTTGTGAAGGTGATGCAAAAGTGAATGTCTTCGGCAACTACCATAACATTTTGTGACGGGCCACCTCGTTTCACCTGGTCTAAACCCTCAATAGGAAATGTTCTGAGCGACCATAAGGCGGTGATAATTTAAGGATGAATCTTACTGATGAAGCACTTGATGGGGTCTTTTCCAACTCAATTTGAGACTTCGAGATATCATAATCTCTCTGCTAGTAGTTCTCAGAAGACCATACTTAACACACAAATACTGTAATTTCTGTAAACCAAGAAAAAAAAAAGAGAATTGGGAAAGGAAATAGTTAGGGAGAGTTTTCGTATCAATCCTCATGTTTAAAGACATGAATTTCGCGAAATCAATAGATTCTAAAGACATGATAAGATAGGGTAGGTTAAGTAAATCTTCCCCATGTCAAATGGTGATTCATTCTTTTCTTTGCAACCACTACATATGAGTTCTGTACGAACTAAAATTAGCTCATGAATCAAGCGACTACTATAAGTGCATACTCGAAGTAACTAAAAAGAAAAAAATTCTAACACCAGCAATGATTTTCACGATCTAGTTGTGATACCTCACTCGCTATTCTTTTTGGAAAATTACCAAAAACGTTCTGAGTCTATTAAAATTGTACCAATCGAGTTCTTTTTTTTTTTTTTTTTGCTAGTTTGAGTCTTAAATCTTTTGCATTTGTGGCTATTCTGTCCATCATGGCAATTTTGGCAGGCTAACACTAAAATGAACAATTTTTAATAATATTCTAATACTTTTCATTATTCTTATTTTATTTTTTTCATTCTTTTTTTCCCTTCTTCTTCCTCTAGCTGATGAGGTCGACCTCACTGGCCCTTTGGCGAGCCTCACTGGTGGGCCGAAGGAAGGGAAAAAAAAGAAAGAGAAAAAGAAATAAAGAAATAAAACTTTAAGAAATATTAAAATTTGTCTATATCAGCACCGACATATCAAAATTAGCCAGATAAACTGAATTGATATAAATATAAAAAGTTGATGACTCAACTGATAAATAAAAAAAATAAAAAAAATAAATTGTTACGATTACAATAGGTTTAATAATTTTTTCAAGTAGTCTTTCCCAATTCCTTCCACAATTGGTCCTTTCTCGTGAGCTAAGCAAGCGGCGGGATCCCACAAGAACAGCAGAAGAGACAGGGAAAGCCACCAGGAAGATTGTCATCGCGAGCTGGCAAATTGATTTGGCGTCTCTTTCGATTGTTTGCGCGTCTCTCTGTCACGTCACCACCGACGGTTGAGCTGCGCAGTTCATTACACGACCAACTCAAGCAGCATGAGTTGTTGGAACATCACAGCACTGTCCATTGGCAAGTATACTGTCCAAATCAAGCGACCATCATCCATCTTTGGCCACTCTCTCCTTTGCTCTAAATGAGCTAAGAAGCTGCATGAGCCTAAATCCTAGATACTCAGATTGATCATTTCTATAAGAAGTTATCAGTAGCCGGTTCGCCCAAAGAAATACAAAACCTAGGAATGCTGTACTGACTGCACGGCGTTATCGAAATCGAATTCCATATCGGAGTTGATGGGTTTGTCGCGCTTTCTATTGCTACCTCGAACTATTGTCATGGAAGCGATCGCGATGTGCATATGACAATTCGTACCCCAGGAATATATAGTAGGTTTATGTTCCGCTGTCATGTTATAAGACCTCACTAATTAAACCAAGTTTGAAAAGTCGAAGTATTTCGATTGAAAAAGAAGAAAGAAAATTAGAGTGCTCGATTGGGAAACATGCAAAAATTCACGTACTCGCAGTGTCGGTATCCCTACATTTTATACTAGTTGCCTCCAAATTGTTGCCAAGTTAAAGCTCTCGATAGGAATATTAAGATGAGTTTGGATCTTTGGCTTCTTTGTCATGTCATCAACATCTCTAACTTTCGTGCGGGATTTGAGTTTCAGGTGTCGAGTTTGTTAAATTTCTATGTCTAGATCGGAGGGCATACTTGCTAGTCAAGAATTACCTACTTTGGCCTCAAACAAGCTAACTAAAATACTTTGATGTATCCAAATACTTCGCTTCTCACGAAACGAACGAAACCTTAGAAAATCCAACTCTCGAACAACAATTTTCGATATTACCACTTTGATTACATGTATCTGATCATGAACAATACAATCACATAAGAGAGAAAGAGACCAACTTGGATTTATTGCAACTCTGCCCGTTAACTCACTCACCTAACCAGAACATGGAGGCAATACACATTGGCCGGGTCCAAACAAACGCCCCGCAAATCTCTGCATTTCTTGACTTTCACCTGGCGCTTGCATGGCTGCCTCGTTGTCGAGATTTCAATGGATAATTTATATCTGTCGTGCGTACGTACGAACCTCAAGCAATCACTTGATGGTTTGGGGGAGTCCCACGTTGTCGGATCTGACAATCCTTCGGATCTCCGACCTGAACTTGTGGAGAACGTGTCTCCAGCTTCCTCCGTTCTGGAGGCCACCGAGGGCCCTGATTTCCTCCTCGTTCATCTCCAGATCTCGAGCGAAGACCTGCTTTCTCGACAAGATCCAAGACCAGCCCCACTCCCACCACTTCCTGATCGAATTGCCTGCGCCGTGTTCAAGTCCAGACTGATGCGCATCAGTACGTCGTATCAAAGCCATAGACCGTAAGTACTATAGAAGAAAACATTGAATTCGCTGCATTTTCACTGTTGATGCTAAGTGGCAGTTAGGTTTATTTTTGTAGCGGTGCTAATGCACGACATCATCGGCCTCTCGACATGCTTGTATCCTCTATAACATCGCGAGTTCTAACACTCAACTCACTCATTTGACACATGCTAACAGCTAATAACCAATCCAATTGAATCCTACCTATTTTTTCAATGCTTCCCTCATGTGAGCATTCCTACCATTCAATTCAACCGACCATTACTATGCACGTAACCCAAAAGTCTAGCTCTCGGCTAACTGTTTCCAGATCAAGCAAGCAATGCTTGGGCTGTGTCGTTAGCGGAGTCTCTCTATGTATTTTAGTGTCCAACCGCGTCACGTATGCTGTCCCATGCTGAGCTACATAACCCAGGACATGTTCGTTATATTAATAATGCTAAGAGGACTTTGGTTGGACTTAACCTGCTTGGTCACCAATGGAGGACATGGACATGGATCTGCGGAATGGCCAGGAAGGAGCTGAAGGATAAGAACTGGGTTGAATCCCGAGAGAAAGAGAAGACATTATCCTCCTCCGCAAGCCGCCACCGCCGCTGCCGCCAACTTGTGCCTCATGAGTGGTGGTGGTGGAGTGCGGTTGTGAGAGGGGAAGGTCATGATGTGTTTGGTTTGGAAGGAGCCTAGGAATTATGGAGGTGCTCCTTTGGACGCTCTGGGCTATGAAGCTCATCGTTGTTCCCCCACAAGAATGAGAGAAAGTGAAAAAGATGGAGGGGGGAAGAGAGAGAGAGAGAGAGAGACTGGTGAAATGTAGTGGTCGCAGCTTCATCCTTGACAAGGCTGTTTTTAAATGGCATGTTTGGGGAGTTGGATGATTGGTTGGTGTGGGGTCAAAGCAAGAATTCTTCTTTTCCTAATAAAATTCAGGGCAGGAGCGCAAGATCTCACCAAAGAATTCTTCTCTGTAACTTTCTCATTTGTACAACAAGCCGGTCTCCATGAATTGTACGAGCTCAGGTCATCGGTTTTGCCTGTGAAGATCTCCTTCTGACCCCGGATGACCGCTTGTCCAGACTTAAAACTCGTGTGAAGTTACTCAGTGACGTTGGATGCATGAATCATCTGCCTTCACATGGTTGGGGAATAAGCAATTTTCTTTTCTGGACTCTGCCCTGCCGTCGCTGTGTGTCCTGCTGTTTGGACACGATTGGGTAACCTTGTCATCATCACTTTGCTCTTTTCGGAAACAATGTGAAGAACGTGGGCATAGAGAATGAGAGGAGAGGTCCGAATCCTTAGTCGGTGGTGAAGTGTGGATCACTCAATTCGCACGTAGCTCCCGCTCTCCAATCCAATGACCATGGTGGAATCCGGTTACCGCGATCAGGGATATTCCCAATAGTTAGGTAAGGAAGAGCTGGAGATGGTTCGTCCGAGGCGGGTAGTTGGCGACTAGGGCGAATGATCAATTCCCACGTCCATCGATCAAGTTTTTTTTTTTTTGCTTAATACTAAGCGTGGAAAGACTTTGGAAAGACTAAGGGCCTGGTAAGATTTGAACTTAGGACCTTCCGCTCTGATACCATGTGAAGTTTTGTGACCACAACCAATTGTCCTAAAAGCTTAAACCGTTAGGTGAAGACGTGATTTAATATTTATGTACTTTCACTAGACTCACTCCTCCTCCTTCCACAAGAAGGGGATTGGTCATAGCATCAAAGCAAAACAATCGGCCGCTGGTCACCAAACCTCACATCATCATTAGTGATTAATACACGTTGAGGTTTCTCTCTCCTGCATATACGATTATGCTCAGAGGCGGTGCACGCTTCGACTCGGCATACCCAATACCACCACTACAGGGAGGCAAAGATAACAACACTAACGGGTTGAAAGATCACGGATAACACGATACGAATTCCAGATCTATATGTCGATCAGGAAAAAAGAGTATCCAAATTGAAATCTAGCTTTAGATCGAGAGAGGAGCTGTAAAAGAGATATTAATCGATCACAAAATCACTTTCAGATCAGCCGACTGTTATAAGCAGCAACAGAGGAGCCTCGAGACATGCGGAGGACTAGACTATCTAGATCGCGCACACGAAGCCGAAGCGCGTGAACAGTTCCCAATAGAGCAGATTCTTCCGAGGCATTCACGCTTTGATCTTCAGTGCTCACGGGTACAAAAACTTTTCACTGCCATGGAGGATGTTGACCGCGTCATCCGCCAAATCAACGAAGAAGTCTTAAAGATGAAGAGACGGAGAGGGAGAGGGGAAGTCAGTGTTCTATATAGATAGCAACCCTGAGAGAAATAGACTTGAGAGGCTTAGGTCTCTCTCCATCTCTCAGGGATGTAGCTTCAGAAGAGAGGTAACCCAGAGAAACAGAGTCCGCTGTCTGCTGTCCGCTGTCCTTTTTCAGGTTAAGGTCGCGCTTAGTACAACCCAAGTCAAGGAGACAGAAACGTGCAGTAAGTTGTTCCAAGGCTATCAATCGCATAAAGTACTTAGTGCCTTGAGCCGCAAGAAATCAAGGTCGGTCAAGCTTGGATAAGGTATTAGATCCTGTTTATCGAGCAAAGTCAGGCTTGTAGTAGTACCAAACTCGTCTCACTCATGTTATTACCCTATAAAAAAACACGTGAAAGGTGTCGTAGCCCTTGGATCTAGTGTCCCCTGATGGTCCTCTCCAATACCTTTAACTTGTGGCATTTGTCGATGTTAATTTACCATCATCAGAAAAGCTGCCAAAGACCGAGGATGACACGACAGAGATGAAAATCATAACCAAAATGGACGAACTATAAAGCAACGATGATAGACTTGAATTGTGTGCAAAGTATTTCCTTTGTTAGTGTACATAATGCATGCTTAACACCATGCGCATGTGCTAGAACATCCATGACTTTGAATAAGTCCGTAGATTTCAGAAGAAATTAGTCCATACATATTACAGGATGACTTCATGCCTCTGCAGTGGTGATAATCCTCCTGAAGGAAGAACATTCTTCAGGCAGAAGCTTGGACCGAGTAATTCATAGATATAATGTCAATTTGGCCAATGGGCGCAGAAAGAAATCTCCCATCAATCTGATACATCACTGTACTTGAAGACACAATCATAAAGCCGTCCTCCAAGAAATTGAGCAACCTCCGGATGTTTCACCTGTCAAGTAATGTGCAAAGCCACATAGATGAAATTGTGCTAGAATAAGCTATTTGGCAGTGATTACACCAGATGACAATCAATGAAACAGAATTTGTAAACCTAAAGCAGGAGGATTGACTCAAGTACCATTGCAATTTTGAGAGAATCGCATTTAAACTGCGCATATAGGTTAGTCTCTATCCCCCGGCCCTGCCAAAAGGAATGCCAATCATAAGTGAGCAATATCATTCAATTTGACATTTCAAGCATTCATTTAGGCCCGCCTCTATAAATCTCTAAGCCAATATCTTTTCTTTGCATCTAATAGTTGATCTAGTTTTTTGGAGGATGTACTCCAGAGATCAGTAAAGAAGCATATCATGCACAGAGCAGGTAAAACCAGAATAATGAATTTATACACTGAATTTGAAGCAAGATATGACCATAAATGTCCATTGCAGTGTAAGGGAAGTACAAAATCCAACAATCAGAACATAATATACTTATACATTGAAAAGGTAGTTCTGGCTCTCCACATGTCAATTCCAGCATGAAAAGCATGAATATCCAATAATTAGAACACAGAAAAGTTATCTGTCATTAAGGTGGTTTTGGCTCTCAATATATACATCTATAACGCAACACAGGAACTCCATGAATGAGGCGGCAAAAAGGACATGCAGCTAATGTCGCATGCATGCACTCAGCATATGGGCTCGTGAGAATGAAAAAGAATGGCATGGGTACTGTTAAGAACGATCACAAAACTCTTAAATTGTACATGTACCTCCAGATTTTTTATTAAGGTTCCCTTCATATTGTCTAATCATGTCGGTCTCTTTTAACTTTCGACCAGCGGAATTATACTCCTGAATCCAAGCTCTATCGAGAAATCTGTGTGTCTATATGTGTTCATCAGTTTTCATGCATGTCAATTACAAAAGACAAACAAATTTTAGAAACCATTCCAAACTTCCATGATGACTAGTAATTAAACAATAATGCATTCTCATCTGTCCCAAGAACATAAATGTGCCACAGATCTGCTGGCGTTGCTGTCCAAACTTACCATTCCTTCCATAATAACTAGATCTGCATCAGCTGCCAGAAAGGCTAGCTCTTGTGATATTTGTGTAAGATCAATAACCTACACAAAATTGAAAAGGATAAATGTCCACAATATGGAGTTAACTATACTTATCAATCACCAGGGAAGCAATATATAAGGATATGTAAAACAACAGCAGAGTCTTGCATTTCTTACAGGCAAATCATTCCCAGAATTAGCAATCAAGAGGTTTGAAGCATCAACACCCATTAAATTCCCGTTCTCATCCTTCAGCTGGTTATTGGAAGTATGTGAGAACCAATATGGTATATTCACAACACATTTAAAAATCTTTCTACTCATACCTTGGATATAATCTCAATTAGTTCAGGGTAGGTAACATCGTTAATGGACGGCAAGTCATTAGCAGCAAGCACAACCTGGACAGCACGAGAGAAGGTTAGGCAACTGCGAGGAAAGAATAGAAAGAAGTATATATAAATTTACCATCCAAGAGTCAAGAAAACTGAGAAACACATTATTATACTCCTCTTTTTTTTTTTTTGGCTTCATCTCCTTTCATTTTCGTTTTCCTTTTTCTCTATCGATGATATATCTAATGAACTGGCATTAGGGGAACCAAGTCAAATAAAATGTATGCCTACCCAAAGCTAAAATCGATATTCATCAATTGCTCAACCCTGGCAATCAGGACCATGATAATTGTTAGCTGGAACAGAGTCCAAAGTTGCCAAGTCACAAACAACCCCAAAAACTCACATGCCAAATTAGAGTTGCATCAAACCTAGAAATGCATAATTACGATACCCTAGTGAGATCTGATTGCAAAATTGTTATCTTTGGTACAGTCAACGAAGGTGGGGGCAGGGATAAATTATCAAAACCATAGTCAAACATCATCTTTCAGTAACCCAAGCTGATGCAGTCAAAGCACTGAAATATACTATGCAGTTATTAGTGCCCAGAAACTGTGAGCAGTATGACCGTATCACACCAACTAAGTGATCTCACCACCACCATACTAGAAATGGGGTACACATCCATTCAGTACAGAATAAATACAGGTCTCTAGACAACACAAATCAGATGCAGAAGTAATACACAAAACAGTGTTTACTGATAGTTATGTTGAAATGCAAATAAATTTCCTTGTGAACAAGATCTATGTGTCTCATTGGTGATGCACATTCTCTCTTAATTTCTAATGCAAAAGACTGCGGCAGTGAATAATAAAAGATATCCCACAGTTGAAGCATAAATTACTTTCCCAAAAAATTATGAAAGACAGGCCAAACTCCTGCACCAGAGAACTTAAATGTAAAAGATATACAGTACTGAAATCTAGTTCTACATATTTTGAATAGAGTAATCACTATGACTGGTAAAAGATACACTATACCAAAATCTAGCACTGCAATGCGTAAATAAAGTAATCACTATGACCACTTTCTAGTTAAAGCAAACCTGAGTCCCACGACGAAGTAATTCTCTGGCAAACGGCAGAATACCCAAAATGATATCTGCACCAGAGTTATCAACAAATATGATAGCCTGTCATAAAGGATCTAGTCAGGAAAGAAAAAATAAATTCTGCTACGAACCAAACAGTGCATGAAGAACAAACAATGTTGTAAAAAGTTGTACAAGCTTGCCTTCTTCCAGGATTTTTTGCTCCACTTCAATTTAAAAGTGTCTAAATCATCAATGACCCAAGGTCGTGGGAGAAGATTCTGGCAACTAGCCAAAAAGGACATACCATCCTTCGAGAAAACCTCTGCGAGCTTCAAAAGTTACAAAGGAAAAGCGAGGTTAAGCGTCATCAATTTGTAAGAGGCGTCTCTTCAGGCTCACCATTTTGATAATAAATTTATACATCCAAATGTTCGCATTCTAATATGTTTAACAGACAAGATGTTCATGATTACACAGTGCCACTATACTTATGGCCCATGCTATGTGTGTCCTTATACAGTGCCACTAAATAACTTATTCTAACGTTACATGATTTATCAAAATCGTTTTGCAGATGGATAATTTATGAAAAGAAAGTACACAAATTCAAGATCATATAATGTACAACAAATATAGTATGACACAGCATAAAAGAAGTAAAAAAGGTTAATTTAAAGTTAGATGAATTAGGGGAGTTTTTAAGAATATGCAGTCAGTCCTATCATTTCATGAAGCTATAGTTGGACTGACATGATATAATTTTCTATTTACATATTCAAGATTATCTTATAATCTTTCTTCTCTTATCTTATATTTTTCTGTTCAAATAAAATCACATCAATGTAGAAAAACATGTTCACATGTGACATTAGGTTAATATTGTGAATATATAAATTATTTGATTAATTGTCATTGTTTTTGGTTTAAATTTGATATATCGATAAGATGATAAAAGGAAAAGAGACATTTATTCGTGCATTATTTTGAAAAAATTTCATGCATTATGATCATTACAATCATAGTTAGATAACTTTCATTTTTTCACTTAAATTTATAAAAATAATTTATTCTTTATTCTCAATTAAAGGTATTGATTAAAGTAGAAAAAGAAATTTAAAAAGAAAAGTCAAAACTATGTGAGGTGGAGTGGAGTGGTATCCACATTATATAAGTATTTTTTATCAGTAAGTTATTTCTTGAAAGTGAAAAGGCTAAAAGAAAGAAAAAGATAAAAGCATAGGGAAGTTACGGTGGCGACCATCAAATGGGCCCCATATCAACTACAAGGCCCTCTGCGGAGGGCCAAAACTCTATAATAGTATCAGACTCATGGTGCTCAGAAAATCACAAAACGACAAGGTAATATACAGCAGTTTTCATGTGAGTTTTCTACAAAAAGCCAAATGGTAATTGCAGTATGATTGCAAAAGTAGAAGACAACCAAATTTACAGACCTGCGCAGATCCAAGATCAAAGATGTTTCCTGCAAATATTCCTCTGACTAGATTTTCCAAACGCTTGCCTTGGTCTTCGATTTCATCATTAAGATTAACTACATCCTTGAAAAGGGATATGGCTTTTGCATTCTCTTCATCCTGTCGTGCTCAATGAAAAATTCATAAAAAAGGGGAAGAGATCAGTAAGGAATGTCGGGAGGAAAAGAACAGCACCCATGATATCCAAGTATCCAAGTAGCTGCGAAACTTTATCTTGATCATGAATTTTCAACTCGAGGTTATTTTATCATCCCCCTTTTATCAACAAGTCTCCTAACTGAAAATTCCAGAGACTTTGCTAGGCTTTCACCACAAGATAATGGTATAATCTTTTTATGCTGAATTTTCAACTCGAGGTTATTTTATCATCCCCCTTTTATCAACAAGTCTCCTAACTGAAAATTCCAGAGACTTTGCTAGGCTTTCACCACAAGATAATGGTATAATCTTTTTATGCTGAATATTCTGTGGAGTTTGTACAGAAGACAGAAAAATGTATGCAATACTCACCTTAACTTTTTTGAATATGTCTCGAAAACCCAACTCTCGAAGAACCTGCTCTCTCAGTCTGCACAGAAGCTGTAGGAACCCCACATAAGACAAATCACAAGGTCACAAATAGGTAATAGAGCCTCCAAATAAACTTGGTATTCTCTAGGTTATGCATAAGGTACGGATGTGATATTCAACTTACAATGCAATCAGGGGGCCCGCCATGACTTTCTGGATCTTTCTTAAGGTCCTCTAGTATTGCACCATACCTTCATGTATCATGATTGGACACACTTTAATCAGAATATATTATATAAAACTGGGTCATCTTCTTATTGATCAAAAAATAATTGGTGGTTATTGTTCATTAGTTTAGGCAATAAAGTTTCTTTTGCTTATCTTAAAGAAGAAACTTGAGAAGTGCATTATCATGATGAGATATAATTTCAACATCCCATGATCTCCAATTCTCTCTCTCGAACACCCTTTCACTTTCCACACTTTGCAACTCCCCTTGTCCCTCATTGAACCATCCAACCAGGTTGCCCTTCTATTTGGCACACAAATACATGTGCATGCTCTTACTCTAGTGTGTGCCATGGGCTCACACAATAGTGTCCATGGCGTGTGTGAAAAGAGAACACGGTCGTCAAAACTTGAACTTCTAGAGTCTCATAAATCATCACTGAAGGACATGTACACCACAACATTCAATTGTTTGACAGATCGAGAATATTTAAGCAACACTTGCATAAGGGAAGCATTTTACAAAGACCATAGACTGAGAAAACCAAGCCGATGGATGACACAATAAATCTTTTGCTTCTGGTGATATAGCATGTATGGATGTTATTTAGATCACCAATAGAGTTTTGAGTTTTCAAAAAGGTCATGATAAATCATCTTTTGGAGATTGCACAAGCCCGCGACTGTCCCAAAAACTATATAAACATCTTCCATATCATTTTTATTTAACACTTCTGACAGTTGTGACAGAAAATAAGCCGTAAGACCAGAATTACCAAGAAGCAGGACCCATAAATGTCTCCAGGAACGCCTAATTTCAACAGATACACACATTGTCTTTGCAATATTTAGCCAAGTCAAATCCATATTGGGAAGAAGATGACACATTGAGACCAAGTTGGGCACTCCTGATTAAGTAAGGGAGGGGCAACGAAAACGAGGAGGTGCAGGAGAGAAGTAATGTTCCAGTCCTCTCCTTCGCCTGTAGTAATTACTAGCTTCAGTCGGGACTTTATTTTTAAATCACGGTCCACATGAACCAGACAATGAAGCTGAATCACATTCTTGATTCTACTACAAGCAGAAAAAACCTGGCTCCACTTTTCTGATGAAATGAAACGGTGCAAAAAACTAAAGAAATGTACCTTTCAGCGAACTTTTCAGCTCTAATGGGGGCATCGGGAACTGTAGGATCGCTCTCCGCTCGTTTCCTGCGAACACAGAACAAGTTCAATACACATCTCGTTCCATGACAAAGCTCCTCCCGATAATTTCACAATTGCTATTCAACTTCAAATTTGATAATTCATTATCATCATCTCAGTAGAACAAGACAATCGCCACACCATGTAATAAAACAGTTTCAGCCAATCTCGACCTCAAAGCAAAACCTCATCAAACGATTTACGCGCAGCAAAGTCCCAAAAATTTTAGTCCCTAAGAACTCCTCATCCACGCAAAATGTAGCGACATCGAACAGCGGCCGAAGCCGTCGGGTTCGAACGACGCGGCGTCCCTTACTTGAAGGAGGGTATGGAGTTGCGGAAGAGGTCGATCCAGGCGAGTTCGGTCGGGGTTGGCCTCTTCGGGTTGTCGGACGGGAACCGGTACGGGATCGTGCAGGCCCTGTAGTTCGACTCGATCGGCGTCTGCAGCAGCGGGAATGGCACCATCTCCGACGCGCTTTCCATCGCTCCTCTCGCTCTCGCTCGCCCCGCCGATCCGATTCGACCCGACGGCCGGTTCGTGGCGGTCGCGAGGATGGATTCGCCGGAGCAAGAAAGGTCGGAGCTCGAAGCGTTTGCTTGTCGTGGTTGATTCTGCTCTCTCGCGCTCCTCCCCCTGTTTCAGCATATTCCTTTCTTCTCTTTTCTTCCTATTATTATTTTTCTTTTTCTTTTTGGGTCTTTCCTTACTTAATTCAGTTTTTGCTTCAATGAAAAGTAATTAAGATAATGGGAAGTAATTAACAATCTGCATCATTTTTGCCAAAATAAACGAATGACTAAAAAAAGAACATAAATTCATATCGGAAAAAAATTTATAAAAAAGGATCCATTTGCAAAAGAATAGAGGAAATTGAGATCAAGAAGCAAGCTTCATAAACATATAAATTCCAAAAAAAAAAAAAATTGCATTTCTAGTGATTTCTAGTATTTAATGAATATTTGTAGATCCGATTCGGCACAACTCTCGTATAAACGGGATCTATATCCATAGACCTATTTGAATTTTATGTAATTTAATGGTTCGGGTTGATCCGGATCAGTGTATTTGGTAAGGTGGTGGAATTTGAGTGCCAATGTACATGGCTTTCACGTTTTTGCATGAGGAAGTCACGTTCCTCTCTTTCTTGCCATCTAGGAGATCCAGGTGCACATCTTGGAGGTAAATGTCCCGGCGAGGAAACCCTCTGCCGCATTCCGCCGCCACCGCCGCCAGTGACAACAGAGTCCCTCATATGTTCTTGAAATAGATGTCGCTCAGCTTGACCCGCGACGGCTCCGGCAGGATAGTGCTCAGTACTTACCTCGGATGAGCCGGAGGCGAACGGACAGCAGGTCTGGTCGATGATAATTGGGTTCGTCCCGTTGTTCATCCTTATGTTCTCGAAGGTCATGCTCGTCGCGATGCTGCTGTCGGGGGAGTCGGGCCACGTCTTGATCCAAATGCTGTTGGCCGCCCCAGTCATGTTGCAATCTTGCACCACCATGCCGCTCACTTTGCCTTCGTTCCCATGTCTTGCCAGACATCCCACGCTACAATCGGGGGAAAATGGGGAAAAGATAGGTAAGTTAGCCACATCTACGATTCACCGAACTGAGAGTTCGAACACCTGAAATGGCGCCGACACCATAAGACTCGACATGATCGAAGACTCCTCCCCTAGCCCTTCAACCTCCAAACTCGACCCAGCCGGCATCTGTTCCATACCACAGCAAGTCTGTCGAAGCCTTCAAATGGCCCTGCACGTTCATCTCTATAAATGCCGTCCCCAGAGTCCAGTAACATACATAACAGGTGATCCTATGATGCGCGTTTGGATTTAGCAGAGTATGGGTTGAAAATTCTTAACTCTTGCCTTCACGGTGACTGTTAGCGAGGACACGTTGGTACAAGGACCTGCGAACCTTACGGGGGCCAAGCAAGTACGTGCCTCTAGGTATCAAAAGATCAACCCTGCTGATCGACCGGCACGCCCCGTTTCATGCTGCCATGAATGCCTGCAATAACAAACACGAGTTCCTGAGCAGAGCCAGAGTTATGGGCATGTGTCGTTGCCGGTTGCTGTCCCATGTCAAGTATCAAGATATCCTCTTCATCTTTTCATTTTGCCCGATTTATCCGGTCAATAAGATTGAATCGTCATCTAGGAGAGAGCATGTTCAAAATAGAAAAGACTCCTGTTGGAAACAGCCCAGTGAGAAAACTTTATGTGAACCGACATCATCTCTCGTCTCTCAAACATTCTTTTTTCGGATTCTGAAATTCCTCAGGATATGCTAAAGCACATGAATGTTTTTCCGTGGAGGCAAACAAGATCGGCTCCTAAGTCGCACTTAAAGTTTGCAACTTCATAGTCATCTGAGACAGTGTTGACTAATCTAGCTATGATCTTGATTTCTTTATTCAACTCTCGCAGAGAGAGGGAGGGAAGGAGAGGAGAGGAAAAACCCTGCGGTCGCTGGTCCGGCCATTGGCGAGCGTGAAATCCCCTAATGTCGGAAATAGATGAAAGGACACTTCTCTTCTGATCCAAAGGACTTGCCCTATCTGCTCTCATGTCGCCAACACTTGAAGCCGAGACTGAACCACCACCTGCCGTCAGAGCTCCTCCTCTTCCTCCAACGACACCACCCATTAACAGCCTCGCGGCAAACGGCGAAAGCCACAATTTTACACCATCCACGAGCCTCATTGCTCTTTACAAATCCACAAATTGGGGCTGCAACAGCTCCTTTTTCAGGCTCCTCTTGTGGTGGAGTGTGACTTGGTCGGCAAAATTGTGAGAAACCTTCTGCTGAAAGGGAAAAGGTGAGAGCTCCCGACGAAAACAGGTTCATCTGGTATTGCTAAGTAGTGACGAGTAACCGTCGCTAACTGCCACCCCCACCACGACGTAAATGAAGCTTGACCATCTTTTTGCACATCTCATAAGCCAAAAGAAAGAAAGAAAGAAAGAAAGAAAACAACTTGAGAATCTACCATTAACAGACCTGACAAAATATTGGGTGACCGTATATTACTGTACAAATTTGCTTTCTCAATGTTAAGTAGTCAGGATACGTGTCGATCGGTTGCGCAGCGCCGCCGCATTTGTATTGGTTCCATTAGTAAGCGGTCGATCAAAGGAAAAAATTCATTAAATCGATACGAGAATTTATTCAGTTTTTTTTTTCCTAGGGAAGAAAAAACACCGTATTTCCTCCAGTATCATAAGAACCACATAAAGGGGACAGAGACAGAAAGACTACCATTCCTAGAGCGTCCAATGTTTTTCTTCTAGATTCACAGGAAGATCTTGGCCCGACTTTTGCTAGAAAAGGAAGGGAAGTCAAACGAGGAATTTCACATTACTAAATGCGGAAAAGACATTATGTCAGGAAGGAGCTTTTCCTTAAAAAAATAAACACCAAAATAGATACAAAAAAATTATTTCTTTTGCATGTATTTATAAGATTTTGGGGGTAAAAAATATTGCATTTATTCGGTTTTTGGGGAAAGAAGGTAAAATAAAAAAGATAAAAAAGAGGAGAGAGGGCGTTTCCCAAAACGAAATAAATCACTAAATTAAGGAAAGAAGCCAGTAAAGGAAGTAAATCTCCCAAAGCGATAAGTCCTTTCTCAAGTATAAACAACCCAAACAACTCTTTTCAGATAGAGTTTCAAATACCCAAAGAATTTAAAATAACAAAGACCATTCTTCTCTCCTTACTAAGCTCTTTCGTTGCACCAGGGTTTAGCACACTCTGTTCCTCTTCTTCTCCTTCTTCGCAGCTGAACCAGGATCAGGATCAGGATCAAGAACACCTCGAGAAGCAGCCTCCAATGGACGACAAGCGACTCGCAATGCCGCTGAGCATGCGGAAGCTGGCCCTGTGGAACACGAGGCACTTCAAGCCCTTGCTCACCCACAAGCAGCTCGAGCCGATCATGTCCGCCCTCGGCTTCACGGCCCTCCCCCCGGCCTTGCCGAGCTTCAACGGCGGCCCCGCCTGGAAAGAGTACGTGTTCGCCGCTGGAGCCCAGAGCTGCCTGCGGCCCAGGCTGCCATACCCTAGGATCGATGGCCTCCACAACTACACCTACCAGGCTTTCCTAGAGGCCGTCAACTTCCACCTCCGGATGCACGACATCTCGACTGTTCTTCATGTTAGGTATGTATGGTTACAAGTTTCCCTTCTCATCATGTGATATTCATATGCGACGCGCAATTTGAAGTAATATTTCCGCGCCAATTAAACAATTCAGGTATATGCGATTCGTCAAGTCATTCCTAATGTAACCGGCTTCCTTAATGTGATACCTGTAGCAACTAAGGTGGACTTTATGTTCTTTCTCTCTTCAAAATATAGGCAGATAACAATCTTTAACAAAGTTGAAAATCATCTTTTCAAGTTCCAAAATTCCCAGTCTAGCTCGTGATAACGAGTTGTCCAAGTCAGTTCAGGCAGATGGTAATGCTTATCAAAATTCTTAATTTCAATCTCGCTTTTCAAAATTCAGTCTTCAGCTGATCTCAGCACGACGTCGGGTAGGTTGGGAGGCGTTGACATTCTTGCCGGTGGAAAAATAAATATTCTGGAAAAGATGAATTTTCTTCCGGTAAATATCATAAATGTGGATCCCCATAGTTATGAGGGTTGTAGATACGGGCCAAGTATTAGCAATTAATGCACTTCCTAATTTGAGTATGATCATAGAGCTAATGTAATCTGAATAAACTATCTGATGCAATGTAGAGATACCTAACGAGGAGTCCTTTGAAGTTACCTTAAAAAAAAATTCAATTTTAATGAGACGGGAAACATTTTCCGGCGAAGCTCTCGACACAATTATTTACTAACCATCAATCACGAAAGCCAATCATCCAATCCAGTTCAGTAATTAGTTATTGATCGTGGAAGCTCATTACAGAGTCAACTTCGAATCTAAAATTTTTTTAAACCCGTTACACTTTTATCAATTCAGTTCTAAACGTTTTTACTTATATCAAATAAGTGTATCCGATCAATTTGACACAAATGCTGGTAGTGTTCCCTAAAATGGGGCTAATGTGGATGATTTTTTTTTCTGAAAATTTGTTATTTTTTATTTTTCTTTCTCTTTATTTCTTTAACCAAGTTTTAGGATTATAAAATTGTCCACATTAGCACTGGCCATATCTCCTAGGACGCCGGACATCCACATGAGTGGTGTTTGGCTAAAATTGATAAGATAGATTTAATTAACGAAACTTGAAAAGAGTTGAGGACTCATTCAACAAAATTGGAAGATTTATGACCAACTTGACAGAAGTGCAATCGATTTACGACCTTTTGGACAATTCTTCCTTCCGAACTACAAGCTCTTATTCGAAATCTCTTCTTATTTGGGATTTTCCCAATGAGTAAATTATAGGCAGTCGAATTGGAAAGAGCGGCAACAATATGTAGAACGTATCATTTCCCCTCCTTCTCTGTTTATTTTTCGATTTCACGACAGGGGCCTGCCATTGCACCGCGTCGATCTCTACAGCAAGTGGCATCCTCTGGAGGAGGGCGAGCTCGTTTATGTGTACAGAGAAGGGACACTGGATCAAGCAACGCAGAAGCTCTATTCCGACTCCGAGAGCAAAGACGGCAGAGATAGGGCCTACGACCGCGCCTCCCTCGCTGTTCGCGACAAGGGCGGGGAGCCGAACGTCGGGCCGGTCGTGCCCTTGGAAGACATCATAGTATCGCCCGGGAGAGGCGACGACGGGTCCGGCCCCATCTGAACAGTGTTGTCCGCATTCCTTTTTCACTCACGAATGTACAACTCGCCGCCTTTGTTGTGTAGTAAATATTGTTGACAAGAACTCCCGCTCTGATGTCCGGCATAAGTTGGCGTGAACCCCTGGCTGGCGACTCTGAAATCGACTTGTGCGTGCATTTAGCAATGTATGTTTGCCGGTTTAGGGATGGAGATGTAATGAGGGCATGCTTTTTGCCACCTAACTTTCTTAGTGGAGCTTTTACCGCTTCCGGGTCCCATTTAGCATAACATTACATTTTAAAATTTATCAATCACAAAACAATTCCATCCGTTTGATGAAGACTAAGGCTTCGTTCGTTTCACGAGAAATTACTTTTAGGAAAATATCTTCCGAATTTTATGGCGTTCGTTTCATAGAAAATAAAATAGGTAAGGAAAATATTTTTTTTATCAATGGAAAAAAGCACGTTCAAAAATAAGGAAAAAGTTTTCCCTTCTTTTGAAAGTGGAAAACATTCTTCATCTTCTTTGTTTATCTTTAAATATCTTGGCATCTAATAATATGTTTCGATCTTACTCGAGGCCGACAAGTCGGCAGCTTTTGATAAACGAATACTAGAAAAATATCATCATTTTTCTTGAAAAATGATTTCCTAGAAAATATTTTTTAAAAAATAATATATTTTTTGTGAAACGAACAAAGTCTAAAATTAAATATAAGGCCCATTCGTGTGAACTCTTTCCTTTTTTTTTTTTTTTAATGTTTGGTTTCAATTTTATTGAAAGACAAAAATATACCCTTATTCCTCTAGACAACTTCTCTGGCTCTACCGCGGCTTCTTTCGCTCATCATATATCAATACTTCTATTATCAAGAGAGTTTAACCTTGATTGTAATTTGTGCGAGCGTTAATCATATATCGGAGTGAAAGAGAAGTTAAAGTTATTCACTTAATTTTCTCTTGTTATTTAGTAAAAAATTATGAGAATTTACTTAAATATTGAATGTCGAGATTGCTATTTCCATTACACACAAGTCATATTCCACTGTTGTTCCAAGTTATCGAGGCAATTATAATGTCCCATGTAATCTCCGTCTTAGGGAGATTTTCTTTTCAAATTTGCATGTCAATGTTTATAAAATTTGGTGCACTTAACTTTGTCATATTCGTTTTTTTTTATCAAATATCTTTAATAGTCCTGTGGTGATAATGTAAAATAAATAAAAATTGGATCCACCGAGCAAAATGAAAGTTGGTCCATTAAAATATACGGATTATCATGTAATGATATATATTGAACTTAATTAAACCAAATTCATTGATTAAGACTAGTAGACGATTCTTTTTACTCATGCTTGTGCTCAGATTGCTCTTGGAACAATGATTTTGCTAGCATAGAATGAAAAATAGTTTAATATACAACTTTGACACAACGACCAGTCGTTTGTCTGTCAAATGAACTACTTTATGTATGAAAAAGGGGGACACTTGTTTCATTTCAGATGGAAAACAAAGAAAAAAAAAAGGAAGGGAGCAGGTTAAATAATAAGTTGAAATCGAAAGCGGGCCCCGCGTTTAACCTTAGCATTCATGGCGTCACGATTGAATAATTTTAAGTTTCAACAACATGATGAGTGGTATTCACAATGAATAATGTAGTCCAATCAAGAGAGTGGAAGCTGTCCGAATTAAAAGGTGGGGTGAGAGAAACGCAGGCTCCTTAAAAAGGTGAAGCTAAATTGAATGAGACGATGAAGAAAACGTACGAGTCACTCGCTGGCAGCCTTCAACGTCTCGCGCTAAACCGGACGGGGACCGCTGGGGGGCGTGGCTCGGCAGCGAGACCTCGGCGAAGGTTACGACAAAGTCGCGTGGCCGGGTTGCGGGCTCGGAAACCCTTCGGAGCACCGAGGTTGAGACCGAATAAGCACCAAAAAGGTCAAGATGGCCAAGGTTTAGCTGCACCCTAGCCGACTCTCAACACACGAATAGTGACATTATGATTACAAAGTATAAGGGCGTATATGCATTTGCTGTTTTCGACTCGCATAATTACAAAGTACAGAGCCCCTCTTTTCCCGCCGAGTCATTGATTAGCGTTTCTTCCTCAATCAGCTATACTTTATTGACAATGGAGTCTCTCCGTCTTTCTCTCTCTCCCTCTCTCTCTCTCTCTCTCTCTCTATCTCTTGGTCTCTTCTCAAAAGGAGAGCCTGGACAGAAGCCCGCGTTTCTACAGAAAAGTGTGGAGGAAATACCCTTTCGCTCTTTGGATGAACGCCTTCTAGGGCTTTCCACTTTCCCTCCGTGCCTGCCACCAACGTAAAGCCTCCAAACCTTCACTCCTCTTCCTCGGTTTGCACCCAAAGTTTCGGCAGGCACCCTTTGGAATGTGCCCGCGATGTGAACTGGGTTTCGCTATTTGTTGCTTTTGGTCAAGGATTCGAGGAGTTAGTTGTCATTTTGTCCCTTTATTTCCTCTCTCCAGACCACTAGCAAGTGCAAATCCCCATGGCGATGAGAAGAAAAGGTAAGGAATCCTAAGTGAAGTACAAAGCCAAACATCCTAGGACATTTGATTCCCAAATGGGTGTTCATCACTCCACGTTTCTCTACTTGATGCTAATCCAAGCCTGCAAGCTGGTTGCCTCCTCCGACTCTGCTGGTGAATGGAAGCCTGCTACGGCAACATACTCCGTAGAGACGGATGGATCTCTAATAACAGGTAATCCCTTTTCTCTTCCTTGCGCTAGTTCTTTTGTTTTCAGTCATTTCCTCAACTTTGCTTACGATGTTGGCAGGAGGGGCTTGTGGTTATGGGGACCTTCACAGGGCCTCCTATGGCAAGTACAGTGCCGGCTTAAGTGCAATGCTGTTTAACAGAGGGAGTACCTGTGGGGCTTGCTTTGAGCTCCGGTGCGTCGACCACATCCTGTGGTGCCTCCCGGGCAGCCCGTCGGTGATCCTCACCGCCACCGATTTCTGTCCTCCGAATTATGGATTTTCAGCCGATTATGGCGGGTGGTGCAACTTTCCGCAAGAGCACTTTGAAATGTCGGAGGCGGCCTTCGCCGAGATTGCGGAGAGGAGAGCTGATATGGTGCCTGTTCAGTACAGGAGGTATGATAGAAAAGCCCATTACATAAATGCAACTACTTTATTGTATGTATATGTGAGACTTGATTCCTAATGTCTTTCGACGAGTGTAAACATTGACAGGGTGAAGTGCGTGAGAAGTGGTGGTCTGAGATTCACACTGAGCGGAAACTCTCACTTCTATCAGGTCTTGGTAACGAATGTAGGACTGGATGGGGAGGCCATCGCCGTGAAAGTGAAGGGATCAAAAACAGGGTGGATACCAATGGCAAGAAACTGGGGCCAAATTTGGCAATGCAGTGTCGACCTAAGAGGTCAGCCTCTCTCTTTCGAGGTGACCACCAGCGACAGAAGAACTCTCACATCTTACAATGTGGCTCCGCCAAGCTGGCAGTTTGGTCAGACATTCGAAGGGAAACAGTTCTAACATGGAAAGCCATGAAGAACAGGAAAGCTATCCTACAAGCATTTTACTCCAAGCTTCTGGGCGAAGCATTCACAGTAAAAGCAGAATTCTGTCATTTCTTCTTTGTATAATGAACATAGTAGCAAAGAAAGAGGGCGGCAAGTTGTGTCAGATGGTCGAAAAGAACATGAATACAGGGCCCCAGTTTTGTCTCCTTGTATCGTGTTAGTGATACAGAGTTAGAGGCATGCCTTCATTGCCAAGCGATGCATTTACATTTGGCAGTTGGAATGAGTTTGTGTATCCCCATCATGCTGTCCTAAAGTTATAAGGAATATATATTGCTAACTGATGCTACTTGCTTGGCTGAGCTCATTTGCTCTCCCTGGAACTCATATAATTATGAGAGCAAAAAGCTCTCTCTCTCTCTCTCTCTCTCTCTCTCTCTCTCTCTCTCTCTATGTTCAGCCAGCCACAGATTGATGTTTTACGACATCAAGTGGCATCTTGCTTAGAGCTAACAAAGGACGTGGCAAGGGATTGTTCATTCTTGCAAGTGTCAATCTGTAAAGAAGACCTTGTTTGATTCACATTAATGCTATCATGCAAAAAGAATAATCAACTTGGGCAATCAGGAACTCAAAAGATCCACCACATCAAAAAGTGTAATTCCGATCAAGAAAGCGTTTGATTGCTTGATTAGGAAACAAACCAGCAGAGTTAAGAAAATGGAAAAGAAAGGTATAATGCAAATATCGACATTTTTTACTAAAAATAAGATATGTTGTTATAGTATATTAGACTGCCATTAAGTTTCTAGAATGTACAACACATGAGGGATATGTACCAGCCCCAGTTCCTCTTTCTCTTACGGATAAAAAACTTCGTTTCAGTTAATAAATGAAGGCACAGGCCACACAACTAACATGACCTTCTAGAATCTCTTTCTGCAGTTGTATGTACGATCAAGATTGGCATATCATCTCCTCAGTCTCATGTAAAAACTCCAGAGATTCCCCATAATACCTCTGAGCCTCCTCTCTTATCTTAGCTGAAGCAACCTGTTCTCCCATTGATTCAAGACCATTTATAAGAATCCTAAAGGATGACCTATCTGGTTCACATCCTATTTCTTTCATGAAGCAATAGCAGTCTGTTGCCAATTCAATAAGACTAAAGCTTATGAAGGTTTTCAAGACACTATTAAACCCCTCAAGATGAGGCTCCATATTGTCTTCTGTTCTCAGATAGAGGTAAAGAAGTTTAACCTCCTCAAACAATCCATTTCCAGCAAAGACTGGAAACATTTCAGCATACAAGAGTACTTGAGCCTTGTACCAGTACTCTTTCCGAATATCTTCAAATACCTGGAGATGCGAGTGAAATCAATCAAAGATGTTAGCAGAGAGTTGTACCAAAAACTGCAAAAAATAAGGAGTGGCAAAAGGAAAATACTCAAGTACTCAAATCACACGTATTAGGTATATAAATCATTGCCATATGGCATTCAAGACGATATGTGTCCTGTCCTTCCCAGCAACCACGACAACAAGAAAACCTTTTGTCGCTGTCATCAATATTATCTAATGCCCTATCTGTGTAAAAGTCCATGTAATCAGGCCTGTCTTTTGAAGACGACCCCCAAAGGTGTCAAGCACTCTGCCATCCTCTGACCAACACACCCTATCCTGAAGTCTCACTTCCTCATATGCATACTTAGACAGGAGCACACGTCTTTCCACCCAAACTGCAGGATTGCATCGCTGTGCCAGATAGATTGTCGTTATTACCTTCAATTTCTAACATGGAGACAGGCACTTCTAGTTTACCATTTTTTGGCAAACCCAAGCCCCCAATTTGGCATACAGCAACTGTAGTCATTACAGAGGATGGATCCCTAGTGGCATGGAGACTGTGAGAAGAGGCATTAGATTCCAGCGCGCCAACTCCACTTTAGATATTCCTATTCTACTTATCTACTCGCTCTCTTAGGAATCACAAAGCAAAAGCAATTTTCAATCTTCCACCTTAACGACATCTACCCACTGTGGCGGTGTGAAAGAGGAAATCATGGATTTCTGAGCAGTTGCAAGAATATGTCTCAAACTGATTGGTGAGTCCATTAGACAGGCCATATTCTTCAAAATAAGCTTCCATAATATTGTAACAACAGCATTAGGATAGGCAAGATGAGACAAATTTGATTCTTGCAAGACAATCATGATTCAATCTCAGGACCGGAGACCCCAAGATCCCTGCTTGTTGAGGTATGAATCTGGAACTTGCTAATGTACATAAGTACTTCAACACCTCAATCAAAGCATTCTAATACCAGAATGCAAACCAGTAAAAGACAATTTTTGTCCTTCATCTGTTATCTCTGACAATGCATCGCAATTGCATTTTCCTCCGAAAGTGGCCTACAGTCTAACCAACTCCCCAACGGAAAGAGAAACGAAACCAAGGCCACAAGCGAGGAGCATAACATAGACATCAAACGCCAATTCACTCCCGAAACCAGCCGCAAGACCCGTAACTGGAGACAGCAACAGTACAACCAACCTTGAGGGCCAGATCGCACCGGCTCTGCCGGAGCAGCTCCCGGAGCACCGCGATCATGTCGTGCTTCAGGAGGCGCCCGAAGGAGGAGCGGCGGGCCAGCTCGAGCGACCGCGGGTCCCTGCCGCTCGCCCGCTTCAGCGCCTGCACGGCTTGGATGGCCTCGATGCTGAGGGTCCTCCCCCTCTGGAGCGGCTTCCGGTTCTTGCTCCGGTCCCTCATCGAGACTCTCATGGCCTTCGGAAGCGGCGGAGGTTGGCGACGGCGGGTCGGCTCGGTGACGGGAACGGAGGGAAGAGATTGGAGCAGAGTTGGATTCTGCACAGCGTTCATCGTCGGACTGAACGTATGCGTAAGGAGGGAACGGTGAGACGTTTTCTCGACCTGCCAAGATTAATTTTTCTTTGATATTTGTTTGAGCATTTTAGCCCCATTTATTTAAAAAAATCAATTTTTTAAAAAATCATCATTTATATTTTAAGTGATTGAAAAATAATTTACCATATATGAAATACTTAAACTTATGTTATTATCGATAAATATTAATTAATTATCATAAATTATATGAATGATCATTTAAAAAAATATTTTTTAGACCATTTGTTTTTCGAGAAATAAGCAAAATCTTGTATAACATTTTCTATACACAATCCGTGTTCATCACCTTATAATTATTTTTTTTAAATTGACTAAGTACCAAAATCAATGACAATAGACAATGCTTTTGGAAAAAAAAAAAGAAAAAAAAAAGAGCATATGGACTGTACTTTTAAACCTTTTTTTAATTTATTAACCAATGTTTTTGAGTAATTGTTAGATGATTATTTAAAAATTATTAATTTTTTAGGCTTCATTTGTTTTTCTGAAAATAAAAAATTTCTAAAAGTAACTATTTATATTGCTATAATTAATTAATTAACATTAATTATATCTTAAATATTGATAACAAATTAAATATTTTTGTGAATGATAAAAGTACTTTTTTCCATTTATTTTTATAAAATAATATAAGTGATCATTTATTTTTTATAAAGTAAAGAAAATTTAAGTTTTGTTTTTCATGCATTGACTAATCTTGTAATGAGTATGTGGAAAATTGAAAGTTTCTGTGCAACATGTTTTGTAAGTGTTTCTAGGAATACTTATTAATAAGACGTTTTTTCTTTTGTGTAAAGAATGAAGCTTGGATTGATGTCAATGAAGAAATTCTCTATGCTTAAATTGAAAAGCATCTTTTATGTTGCTTTTCAAGATGTTATCTATGCTCTCTAAATTTAGGGAATAAAATAATATAAAAAGATTCAGGACCATAGAAAATATAGATAAAATTAAAAAATATTATTACATGTTTAATTAAAGTTCTTGCGGTTAAACCTTTCGAGCAATTTCATATCTTCGTACAAGCAAAAACGACAGTGCGTTCGCGCGTCCGCATCGAACCGAAAACGCGAAGCGTAGAAGCCACTCCCAGGTCTCTCGTTATCTCTTCTTCTTCACTTCGGCTCCGCTCTTCACCAAGTCCACCATCTTCATCACCGCCACCGGAGCTTCTCAGCTCTGCGAAGCGCGAGCAGATAGAAGGACGATAAAAATGGCGACTTTCGTCGGTTCGCCTTGTTGGGTCAGGCTCAGGTCGATCGGCGAGATCACCCTCGCGCACCCTCCGGTCTTGCGCTATTCCTCCCCTCTCCGCCTCAGGTCAATCGCTGCCCCTCTCCCCCGGCGGGGGTTCGCGGTCTCTGCCTCCGCCGCCTCGGACGGTCAGGTTCGTGTCCGGTTCGCTCCTTCTCCAACCGGCAACCTCCACGTCGGCGGCGCCAGGACCGCGCTTTTCAATTACCTGTTCGCTAGGTAGTTGTTTCTCTCAGTTTTCTCTGTCTCTATTTCGCGCGCGTGTGCTTTGCGGTTTTGGTGGCCTCTTATGCAAATAAGGTGCTTGAGGTTTTTCTATCCCTTCGTGTTCTTGGAGCTGATTCAGGTCGAAAGGCGGGAAGTTTGTGCTTAGAATTGAGGACACCGACGTAGAGAGGTCAACCAAGGAGTCCGAGGAGGCAATGTTGCAGGATCTGTCTTGGCTTGGGCTCGATTGGGATGAAGGTTTTCTTTTTTAACTTGCTTCTTTCAAGTGTTTCACACTTAATTTTCCATCAAGACGGGGGGAAGTTTGTCGTGCTACTTGCGCATTTAACTGTGAATTATTAGTCCCAATTCCATATTCTTTCTGGGAAACTGCATCTTTATGGACATGCTTTTAGTTGATTTGGTTGCTTATTTAGCTTCTGACACTTTGAAGTGTGTTGTAGACATTTTGCTTTGTCGATTGTTAATGTTGATGTTGTGTTTTGTGGACTTTCTCTTTTAGTCTATCCATGATGATATCTTCAGTAAAATCTTTTAGGCCCTGGCATTGGTGGAGATTATGGACCGTACCGGCAATCAGAAAGGAACTCCCTTTACAAGGAGCATGCTCAGAAACTTTTAGAATCTGGTCATGTCTACCGCTGCTTTTGTTCAAATGAGGTAATCTCTTTGAGCTTTTGTTCTGTGAGCTTCATTAGTTTAATGTGTAGAAGAAGCTCTGTCCTTGCCAAGAAGATTGTATTGAAATTTCATTTAGAGAAGATGATCCAGTTGGTTGATTCTGAAAATGAGGAATATTGGTCTCTGATTCAATATATGCAAGTATGATGGCAACCTCAACTGGGGCTGCTTGTCATCTCCCTTCTTTTGTGAGGCATGATTGAAATGGCACAGAGACGAAATTTCAAGGGTTGTCAGCTTGAATTGCCTTGTTTATTTATGGTTTTACCGGTAGAGTTATCTGGCCGGATGTGTTGGTGTGACAATATCACTCTGAATTTGTTTCACATTTTGCAATTCATAAAAAATAATCCCATTGTATTTGAGAACCAGAGTAGTTTGTCATGTTACGGTCGAAGTTTAGCTTGAAGTACTTAAAGTTATTAGATTATTACTCCAGGAGCTTGAGAAAATGAAGGAGATTGCGAAACTAAAGCAACTGCCTCCAGTTTATACCGGACAATGGGCTACTGCAACTGAAGAAGAAGTGCAAGAAGAGTTGGCAAAAGGAACCCCTTTCACATATCGGTTTCGTGTACCAAAGGAGGGCAGTTTGAAAATAAGCGATCTTATTCGAGGAGAAGTAAGTTATGTTTCCATTAATGTCAGCCTGCATTGTGATTTTTTCATATTCTTATTGAACAAAAGTTGTCTCTGTATAAGTTCTGTCCTGAAGTGATAAATTTTTTTGTGAAGCTAAACAACTAGTGTGGCATTATTTATGGAAGGTAGAGTCTGGTCATTAGACTTATGTGCCCTAACCTTTGGCCCAATTAAAAATTGAAAAAGAAAGCTCAAATACTTTGTGGGCCTGAACTCTGATGAAGTAAAAAACATATTTCTCCATGATACTCCACACGTCAAATTAATGGGTAGCCATCAACACCTTCAATGATAATCATTACATCTAAAAGACAAGTGTATTTCAGCATAAGTAAATGTTCAACTTGTGTTGTGACTGCTACTCGGGCTGCTTTTGAGAGCTAGCTTCCATTAATCGCTTGAACACATAGCTAATGAATTCTGGAAATTGCTTGACTTGAAACAGTTAGTTTGATCACAATAACTTCTATGATTGATGAAACGTATCTGTCCCTTTTTATCTGATGGTATGTACTATTGACCTTATGGATAGTGTTTATGAAGGTTAGTTGGAATTTGGACACTCTTGGAGATTTTGTAATTATGCGGAGCAACGGACAGCCAGTTTACAATTTCTGTGTCACTGTCGATGATGCAACTATGGCAATTTCACATGTTATAAGGTACTTAATATATGTCACTCACATGAGTAATCACGATTTTTGCAAGTTGATTTCTTTTCCCCAAGACATCTATAGTTTTATTCTTTATGTCATACTTCACTTCATTCTCCTAACACGTGTGCATCAGAGCGGAAGAGCATCTGCCGAACACTCTGAGGCAAGCACTTATATATAAGGTTATGTAATTCCTGCCTCTAATATTTATTGATGGGTTTTTGTGAATCCTTATTGGTTCATCTGAAATCAGCAGCATAAATTTGTCCTCTTACTCTCGTCACAGGCTCTGGGCTTCCCAATGCCTTATTTCGCACATGTTTCCTTGATCCTTGCACCCGATAGAAGTAAATTATCAAAAAGGCATGGTGCAACTTCAGTGGGCCAGGTAAATTTAATTTTGATGAAACATTATCTCTGTTTTCTGTCTGATCATTTTAAGACTATAGCTTCACTTCTAGTTGAGGTTCCTTACAGGATAAGAAATATAATCCTTTCTAATTACATGTGACAGTTTAGGGAGATGGGATATCTCCCTCAGGCAATGGTGAACTATCTGGCTCTGTTAGGATGGGGAGATGGAACTGAAAATGAATTTTTCACCCTTGAGCAACTTGGTTTGTGCTTTGCCTTTGACTTTCACTTACGTCCTTCATTGTTGAACTGCAGATTATTGTCCAAAGGCCCCGTTTTCATTTGGCTAATTTCTTAACATGAGCACTTTATGCAATTCACAGTTGAAAAGTTCACGATTGAGCGAGTCAACAAAAGTGGTGCAATCTTTGATTCTACTAAGCTAAGGTATAATCACTTTTCAGCCAGCCTCTGCTTTGATCCCTCCCTTTATCATTGACAGCTGCCTATAGCATGCAGCTACAGTGCATATAGTTTGTGTGCTATGCCACCTATGCCCCTAGATAGCTGTATTGATGTTTTTTGAAAGAATGTACCTTGACATGTCTGAACTAAAGGTGGATGAATGGTCAGCATCTAAGAGCGATTCCATCAGAGGCATTAACTGAGCTTATTGGCCAGCACTGGAAGAATACTGGCACTTTAAAAGATTCAGATGGGCCATTTGTTGATGTGAGTTCCCATTTACTATTATGTCAATTAGGGTCCGTTTGGTAACGCTTCTATTCTCGGTAAAAATTTCTATTCAGAAATATTCCCTTTTCTATTTATGTTCCCTAGACGAGTTTCTTTGTAAATAAATGCGTTTGGTAACTTCTATTCTCAGAATAAAAAAAGAACATAAGTGCGTTTGGTACATTCCTAATTTTCTGATATTTTTCTAATCTTTTTGAGTTTTTTTTCTTTTCATTTTTTTCCTTCTTTCTTTTTTTCTTCCTCCTCCAGCCGGTTGCCAACCGTTGAAGATGGCCAGCGACCGGCTAGAGACTCAGGCCAAGCATCGGCGAGGCTCGATCTCGCCCAAATGCCATGGGGCCAAGCCTTGCCGATGCCTCTAGCCACTGGCCAGAGGAAGAACAAGAACAAGAAAGAAAAAAAATGGAACGAAATTTTAAGAATTTATTCCCGGAAATTTATTTATGTTCCAAACCTATTTACTGGCCACTTTTCTATTTCTGGAAATGGAAAAATTAACCTACATTACTAAATAGGTTTCTATTCTTTTTTCTGTTCCGGGAACAAAAAAAAGAAAAAACAGAAAAATTGGCAAGTCGCTAAACAGACCCTCAGTTTCCTAATCCATAACTAGAAGGCTGCGTTATGTCATTGTGGATTTGATGCGTTATGCACTGGCAATATGCTACATATAGTTTGTGGTATATGATCTCTTGTTTAGCTATTCTTACAACAGTTATTGACTGTCTTAAAGGGAAGAATTGGCATTTCCTTCCAGAAATTTTTGCCTGCAAAGTTCATTTTGGTACTAGATTATTTGTTAATGTGCTATGGTACATGCTTTAATCTGTTGTGTGGTATGGCATCCATAGGAGGCAGTTCAACTTCTCAAAGATGGGATTGACCTGATAACGGACTCAGATAAAGCGCTAACTAACTTGTTGGCATATCCCTTACGTGCTACATTGACAAGGTGATTACCTTTATTGGTCGTTTTCACTTTAGAAGATGTGTTTTACTTTCATATATTGGGTGTCATTTCTCTTTCCGTTGCTGGTGATTTCAAGTTAATCCTGTGCAAATTTCCCTGCTAACTGCAACAAGGACTGATGGAACATGCATATTAGCTTTTATGAAATGAGAATAAAACAGATGAAATCAGGATTGATGAAAAGTTGGCTAGAGCATGCTTCCAGATTGGTGATGACAGATGCAATTTTATCTTTAGCTCTGAAGGTAAAGTGGTTGTAGAAGATAAGCTCCCTGAAGTCGCAGCAAGCCTCGTAGCTGCCTATGACGGTGGTGAGCTTGTAGGTGCACTTGAAGAAGGCCATACAGGGTGGCAGAAGTGGGTGAAAGGCTTCGGCAAATCACTAAAGCGCAAGGTGAGCCTCTATTGGCTCCATCGGTATTATTGACATTGTTATAATTGCTTTTGCTCTAGTTCTCAGAAGACTAATAATTCGCACTTAAATCTTTATGGCCGTTGCAGGGAAAATCACTTTTCATGCCCCTGAGAGTATTGTTAACAGGAAAACTCCACGGTCCTGATATGGGGGCTAGTGTTCTTCTGCTTTACAAGGCTGGGAAACATGATGTAATTGCTCCTGAAGCTGGGTTTGTAACATTGGATGAGCGGTTTAACATGCTCAAGCAAATTGACTGGGAATCTTTGAACCAGGATCAGACTCTTTTAGAGCCTGCTGCCACCCTATCGAATTGAGACAGAACAGTTTTGACCAGAGAGTGAGTTATGTTTGAAACTTTGTAATTTGATTCTTCTGTTTCCATATGCACCTGATAGATGAGAAATTGAGGGTCTTATATTAGCGGCTTAGCATGAAGGACGACTTATGTGGAATGTATCTTTTGGTGGTTTAACTGGTGATTTCCAATAAAGCCTCTATGTTTATTCACTTCCACCTAATTCTGTATCATGGTAACGTGTCTTTAGATAGTTGTTGCCTAGACAATTTGGTGACTGATGGACACTTTTCCCTTCAAATAAGGATCCAATAGTAATTGTCGTTATATGAAAAATAGCCAAATAAGAGAGAGGGCGAAAGAAACAAGGTAACATAGTAAAGTTGGTTAAAGAAGCATATAGGAATGCCTGCGGAGGGCCTCGATCACCAATTGGTGCAAAATTTTTGAATTTTATTAATGGATGCTGAAGGCACTTGTTAACTAGACTCTTTCTTATAAGTGAACTAATTGCTCATTTGTTCTCATGAGATCATGACGCTACCAACATCTGAAAACATGGATAAAATTCCCTTAGAAGACGCAAAATGTGATTTCAAGCTATTGGAAATGCGGGAATCGATGTGGACGTGTCCTTTCGACTCGAACACGAAGTATTCAATCTCAAAACAGCACTAAGCTCAAATCCACACTGGATTTCCAGGTCTAAGCACATGTCAAATTTAGAGATCACAGTGACAGTGCTTGAAACCGAGGAGCAGGCATACATATGAACTGCTGAAAACTAAACTGGCAGGAAATGTAGACGCGACAGAAGTAAGCTGGAATTCAAATCGTAGGAAACGTGAAGAAAACTGACATATTTCTACTATGTTGCGACGTCCATGCATGCTCGGCCTTCAGACGTGTTACTTCATTTGCAAGGTTGGACTGCTGGGAATCAAGAAATGACATGAGAGCTTGTCCCCCGACCACGCATCCTCCCTGAACCGGGGCAGTGGGAGCAGTGTATCCAATCGAATGAACACCTCTAGATCCAGATGAGCTTTTGTTGAGCCCATAGAGCGCTGGTAGAGGATAACTGCAAACGACATGCACCAGACGCAGGCAGTTTGGCCATAATATTAGGGCATGCGAAGGGCAAACCAATGTTCTAAAAATTGTTCTGGTGGTCATACTGACCAAGCGAAACAGAGCGCTACTCGACCGGAGATTCTTGGTGGCTTGAAAAATCACAACTATATAAACTGGAGGTCGTGGGATTGAATCTCCCCATGACCTGATTAGAGCTTTCCTGAAAATGGTGAAAGAATTAGCCTATAAATCGATTGTTCGCCAGTAATTGAGCAGAAGCACTCCTCAGTTCTGATGGTAAGGTGAATGGATGGTTTTCAAGAGGCTAAAACTCGTACCGTCCCCTCTACTGCGAACCTTATCTTTCACAAAGTCAAAAAAAATTGTTCGAAAGGGACCGGTCTGATCCGTTTTAACACAAAAGGGTCAGTAAGGCCAGTGTTAACCCTATTTGTCCAGTTCTTGACCAATTTGGAGCATCAGCGGGATAAAGGTGTGAACCGACTTGATGGCCTGGCCGGTACCTGTTGAACCGGCCTGTTCGGTCTGTTTTCTTGAACATCGCGGCAGAGTTAGTGATAGCACTTCACATATCCCAGGATCTCCGACTAAGGTATTGGTATTGCAGGGATGTTGTTTTGTACTTGCTTTTGGGTACACTATGTAACTAGTTACTATCCAACCATGCGTGGATCGACCCCCAGACCAACCCAACCGAGGGTGGCAATGCATGGACGAGCCTACTTCTAGGGCTGCCTTCATCAGGGAGTGGAAATTTCCTTAAACTCATCATATTTCGCATGAAACTGTCCTGAAGGATCCAACAGACCCAGGCGGGCGTGAAGGCTTTCCTGCCTTGATCAGGCAAAACCCAGAGGAGAATGACACCATCAACATAGCCATATCCATCTCCCCTGCGCCGTGACTTCTTCAGCCTGTCCTCAAGATCTTCAACAGCCTTTGAACGAACGCACATCTCGGGATCGAGCCAGGCGACGCAACCCTGTGCCTATTTCCTGCATTTTTCGCTTTAAGCGATGGTGCTGACTCAGCTATTTTTCTGTTGATCGGTGCATGCAAGCGCCACTTTCGGCTCCCACACTAATTTGGCAAGAAACAGATCACCTGACCGTGATTAAATAAAAAAAAGGCTATCCCAAAGCTTTGCCTCCTATTAAAAAGGGATCGTCCAACCGAAATCCGGAACCTGCTTGGCATACTCCATCCGATGTGCGGATAGAATATGGAAAGCCGTCCTTCATTTGCACCGAGAGATAGGTTGAGGGAATAAATCATCGACAAAACATGGTACAAAGACCAAAATCGGACTCCGACGATTGTAGGAGGACTGCTTTCAAGGATTCCCCAAAAGTACTTTCATCTTCAATAAAATCTTTTTAGACACGTACTTTCATTGATAGTGAAAACCCATCACGTCGACTCATTTTCTTGAGGGATATGAGCAAAGAAAGATTCTCGATTCCTTTTTTCTTTCTTGTGAAATAAACGGGGTCAAAGGCATTACTAGTCTCCTCGGTACCAATACAAAATCTGGCTATTCAGTGCTGATTGCTTAAGTCCTACGAAGTCCACGAATCTCTTTCTATTTTCTTGTTGATCTCGCTCCTTAAAATACAACGGGGGATGTGCCGTTCAACCATTGTGCAAAAATGGAAACAAGAAAAAACCAATAATGAGAGTTTTCAACAAAATTAAGTCAGATAGATTTAGAAAGCATGCGATCCTTTGGCATGGACCTTCGACTACTAATTTAGTTAATGATAAAACCCATCAAAAATTTCAAATTATGTCCACTGTAATATGTTTATTCAAAACTTTTCTTTATAATATCAAAAACCCAAAATTATATCCATCATTACAAAAGTTTACCCTAAATTTTTCTTGTGACCTAAAAAATCCCAAGCTTGTAGTTATACGACATATTTTCCATCTGTGAATGTTTGTTAGATCATTTTTCAGCGAAAAAAGAAGTTTTTTTTTTATTGTCATGTCAATGTCATTTACTTTACGCGGCGCCATGTTAATACAGTTAATAGAATCTTAATAGATGATAAATATATCACACGAGTATAAATATGAGATTTTTGATGTCACAAAAAATATTTAGGATAAATACGTTAAAGTGGGTATTGTTTGAGGTTTTTGTTAGCTTTTTAATCCTTTAGTTAATCGGCAATTGTTAACTCATCCACACATCAACTGTGCGATCCCATGAGCAGTATCATGTTGAGGGCAGCCCAACAACGACCACGCACCTAACCCTCACTTGAAGACAACTTAGGAATCCATGCACGTGGCCCTTTTTCCACTCTTTGACCGTTGACTTGTTCAAACATCTTTTGTCATGGACTCAAAGAAAAGGTCGAGAGGAACAAGAAAGTCGCTCCTATTTTGTGTCTCTCTTTTTGTTCACTGCGCATGAAGGCGTTGTATGCCTGGACTTGTCTTGGTGCACACATGCAATTGCTCGCATATAAGTGCTGTTTGCTAGCTTCAACGTAAGACTAAAGTTTTCCGCATTTTATCATCTTATGTGACTGATCTCCGTTGCTTCTCTTTTGTTCAATGAATTTTGCCTTCTCAGAAGCTTGTCAAGAATGACCAAGGGCAATCTGCCCAACTGGGTTTAGAGATGTAGGATGATTAGCGGATATTTCACTTTAGGAAATGATGACGAGTGACCTACTCATAGACTGATGAGATAATGATTGTGGAAGCAGTCCACTCCCAAGGTTAATTTTTTTCCTTTTTTATTGCAGATCTTTCATAAAGCTAAGAGCTGAAAGGAAGCTTAAAGTCCCACAGCATTCTGATGTTACTGTTCTATTAGTGACTGGGGTAAGCTAAGCTTAGATTCAGAAATTCTTCAGTTGAGAGGAATCTATCAACTCCCTCAAGAATTTTCCTGGAACGTGTGATGTGCCAAACAGAAGATTGAAAATGTAGAGAAGGTTCAGGAGTCGGTATGCTCAAACAGCAAACAAAATCTTCATCTTACATTTACAACTATGTAGCCTCTAGAGGAACTGAAGAGGAAGCCTGCAATGATGTCCAAAGGTACAAAACAATTCCCCCAAAATTACAACAACAATGTCCTCAGAAAAATAGTCAGCTGAAACATTTTAGCGAACAAGAACGGATTGATCATATGGAACGATGGAAATATTGACAGCTCGGTGGGGACCATGATTTTTCGGTGCGGATAAACGAGAGGCCCTTGTCAGCTATGGCGACAGGAAAGAAAGCTGATGCTCACATGAGATTTTCATGCAAAACATGTGTAGCTATTATATATATGTGCGCGTCCAAGTCTTAGTCTGTGTTTGACAACCGCGTTTTACTGTTATGAGTGTGTTCGATAACCACTTATCACACACAGCATAATTGAATGGTTTAAGTAAAAAAGCACCCAAGTGGCAAGTAAAAATGGCTTACTCAATTGGTTAAGTAATGGAAAGTAAATCTTGCTCAATTATAGTGTCAAAGAATTCCAATAAAGATTATTATTCTGTGTTTGGTGAGAAAGCAATAGGATTTATCATTCAATTTTCATTCCTTTATCAAACAACTTTCCATTCTCATTTGGCACTCAATATTAAAATACTTTAAATTTTTGGCCACTGTCTCGATCAATTCAAAGCAGGAGACAAAATCATCTTCTGAATGCCAATCGTGGATTTAAATCAGAAGATTTCAACTGATAAAATCGTATCCCACAATTTCACCCATATATACTACCAATGGCGGCCTTCTTTCAGCAAGGTTTATTGCTTCTAGCGGTCGGGTCTTCTGCTGTTTCCCTATGAGGTCGATTATAGTAAGCTCCTAATGGCGGTCTGGCTACTCCAACGAAAAGGTCCACCTTCCAGCAAACTGTTCTCATCATCAAGCAGAAAAAATGAAGGTTTTCAACCATGGTTTGGCATGAATCCAAAACCCATGCGATGGATTACGTTTCATCACTGACTCGACACGCTCCCGCAGTCTCACCTTGACTACACACGTTCACATTGGCTTTAGTGTAATGAAGTTGGCGCCAGCCACTGCAGACTTTTGCATTGGGTCCATGACCGAATTGGCAGTTGTTCATCGCTTTCACACACGCATTTGGTCAAAATCCGGCTCCTCGTTCTGCTCATACAGTGTAGGTGTGCGAATATGATGCGTTAGTCAATTATATATATGTTTATCAGAACGTGCGAACGTGGAGCGTTCGTAATGGACCACCCGCCATTAATGGGGTCGTCCGAAGAATAGCAGAGTCGATGGGCATATATGTGTGCATTAGTCAAAGCCTGATATTCATATATTTCGCAGCACGTTTCATGTGGACACTTCCAGGACAAGACACGTTGTTGACGCTAACCATCTATTGATTGATTCATCAGCGGTATTCGAGGCGAGTAAATATGGAGTCCGATCAACATTCGCCGTCCCGTTTGAATGGAGATGAAGTTTGGCAACCTAAAAACCGATTCGGATATTTATTACTGAGAGTTATAACCTAGTACAAGTGGAACGTGTATTAATAAGATCGTGCCATAACGTTTAGCTGGTCGACGGTGACTGTAGAGTCTGATTAATGTTCGCTTTCATGTTTTCCTATATGTGATTCTCCGGATTTATGGTGTCACACTAATGCATGCATGCACGTACTCATGCAACGGACTGATTTTCCTTTTGTTACTCTGAGTACAAAAACCCTTCCTCTCCTTGACTTCAGAAACTGTTTGATCATCTAAAGTAGGGGCGATAGTTCGTCGGACTTCTTAAAACCAGGGTTTGCCATATTATATATTCTCTAATCATATTTTACAACCTGTTTACAGGGGACGCTCGTCCTTTTGATAATGCACATCCATCATGAAAATTCTTTTATTAGCTTATATTTTATACAATCTATACTTAGTGTTTCAATTATCAAGGAATTAGCCATCCAGTAATCATGGTTTTACTCCTGTTTTCAGGCTCTCCACATCTGTGGCATCACAGATGTCACCAAGATTAGCTTTCGTGATCTAACTGTGGTTTTTGTTTAAACCTTGTAGAACGTTCTGATGGGATATTTGTTGGCTTGTTCGTTACACGCATGATTTCTAAGCTTATTGATTTTGTTAAAACATTTTAATCCACTGAATCTCGCCATCCCAATTGTGCTAGTGCTTCCTTCTTCTTTTTTCATGAGTTGCAGAAAGAAGGATTAGAATATCTCATCCTCGAAAGAGGAGACAGAACAAACTCATCAATTCGTGCAGTAGTCACTGAATTGATCTTTTGAATGTAAGGCTTCTTTCCTCTTGATTTCTCTCTTTCTGGCTATATTAGTACGTGGATCTTCATTTGTAACCAGCCTGTCATGGCTTTTCATTTCATGTACGGTGTTGATGCTTAAAGCTGGAGCGGCGAACATGGCCGGAGCTCTCACCGGGAAATCGAGCTACACCAATAAAAACGGGGCCATGATGTCCGGGTTTTGTTCCCCGATAGACCCTGATGCTTAAACCTGTGTTCATATGTAAAAGAGAGAGAGATAAAAGTTTGAGAAGCAATTAGGGAGATAGAAATGGCTAACCTCGAAGTTGGGTGATTGAATCACCATTTCTAGATTATCTCTTCAATAGGACGTCAGGTAATGCTTGGTAGGCGGTGATCTTCGTAAATAAGAGGATGAGATGGCTCCACAAGTAGCATTGACACTGTCCTTAAGGATCAATGTATGTCTGTCTAGCCTTTCTGATAGTCGCACCGTTCTCTCCTCCAATGAGGTGGCTTTGACTAAAACATTTGACTCTTGGACACGTGCTCCGTTTAAGCCAATGGGTATACCTAACATGCTGAGATGTGATAAATGGCTTTCACATATTTTCCCTCTTTGCCCCTGGTATCAATGCGCAATGCGTAGAAGAAATCAAGATGTGATAAATTATATCTACCGTCTGATGTCGATGTGACTGATAGACAAAACATCGACTTCTATTTCACCATGAGATTTGTGCAAGGCAGGCAAATGATTAATTTAGTCCTGAATTTGTTGTACGATACCAATTCAGCCCTAGAATCTTCAAAGATTGCTATTGTAATCTTAAAGGTTTGTGTAAAATTTCAAAGTCGTCATTCCATCCCATTAACAAAAAAAAAATCGTTGACATGGCAATCAACCTAAGATGTTGTTTCGAGTAATGCTATCCATATTAGCATGCAACGTAGGACGGCTGGCGAGGAATGAAAGTTAATTCAGCAAATTCAGCCAATAATTGGTCGTAGGAAATATATTGAAGTTCACACAACGTTTTAGGAATACATTGATTAAGGTAAAAAAGAGTCTAGAATTTAATTGACATTCTTACAATATTATTATGCTGACATGGTTATCATCCATACTTAAGATGGGCCAAGAAAAATGCCATATAATAGGGAACTTCATCAGTCACCGCCCCGACTATGGGAAGTGGGCTTGCACTTCTATGCTCAAGTGCATAGGCATCTCAAGAAGCGCCTAGTTACCGGGTGAAGTTACCCCAAATGCCACCATGCAATATGATAAGACTCCATCTACGTCTTCGGTTTGGGATGAGAAAGTATGTTCCTTGGCGGTTTTCTTGAACAATTAAGTTGACTCAGGTAGTCAATGAGAGATGTTGGTAGCAGTTCCCTTCCTAGTTATGGATCTAGATCCCCTGCCCGGGCAGGGGATCAACAGTGGAAAGTGGGGGAGGGGGGGGGGGGGGGGTTTCCCATGGGGGGCTGAATATTAATGGTTGGGATTATAAGGATCCCCTATCGCTAGGGCAGGGGATCCTTTTCCCCTAATTATAAGGGGCTCAAGTACCATTCCTCCAACAAAGGAGGAAGAAAATATTTTATTTGGAATCTCTATTGGGACAAGAGGGTGTCCCGACATTGTGAAAGCAGACCTCTTCTCCTCCCTTGTACTTAGAACACTAGAGGCGGTAAGGATGGTGACAGTGGGACTTGTAGCATCATGAATCTTGCAATTGAGGAAGCAGCAGCTAGTAGCATGTCGATCCCCGTAATCTTCCTAAATCCAAGTCTCATATTAAGTATCGGATCATGATATGATCATTCATGTAAATACTAGGTATAGAGTCGCTGCCAGTCAATTTGGATAAAAACTAGGTTAGATTGTGGCTAAATAAGTCGCTTGTGGACGATTAGTGTTGCAGAAGCCGAGTGATCGAACAACAAAATCCATGACACAAGAAAAGAAAATAAATTGGACACCAGATTTACATGGTTCAATGGCAGTGACCCACGTACCATGAGGAGAGCAATAAAGAATTCACTATAGATTAAGCGATACAACAAATATTACAACTATACTTGATTCACTAAAAAACTCTTAGTGTTTTGCAAGTCGCAATTACATTAAATAACCCATAAATGTTTAGCTCCATAATTCCTCACGGAATAATCTCTCAATTTTACGAAAGAACTAAACAAATCTTACACAAGAAATAATTGGTTTCGACACTTGAATACTTGATGTCTTACACAAGAATTAATTGGTTCGGCACTTAAATACTGATGTAATATCACGAATAAAGCCACGAAGAGAAGTCCTTGCCAAGTACTGGAAAAACAACACTTTAACTCGTTTCATTACTTCAAAGTATAATTCACAATCAAAAACTCATCTTTGATACTCCTTGAATGGAATATCAACTTCCTATATATGACAATAATTGGATTGAAAATAGTAAATATCTTTTCAAAAAAACTTGTTAAACTTGGAAACCATTCGATTAGGAAAATGATTTAAAATAAGGAACATATGTGAATCAGACAACTTCCCATTCTCCACTCATATTAGAGACATAATTTTAGCAATTAGAGCAATGACAACAGGCGAGAGAGGTAAGCATGAGGAAGCTAGATTTGCACGTGTTTTCTTTTTACGATGTCTGAACTTTGGGACACTTGGCTCCTGTCAGAGAACTTCTGACGTAAATTTTACCCAGATGGAGAAGGTCCTGGGATAAGGTTTTAGCATAAAAATAGTAAGGAAACAAAGGTCAGCTTTATCTGCGCTCTTCAGCATTTACAATAATGCCAAGCGTAGCGAGTTTGGTAGGCTGTCGCCTTGGCCCATCTGGTAATTCTCCTCCTCCTCCTGCTCCACCTGGTTTTGGAATTTTGACCGAGTTGTCGTGTCTGTGAATCCGGCTTCCGGACAAGGAGCAGAAGCAAAGTGAAATTTGACAGAAGGCCGATCGAAGAGCGGTCAGAACTCGGACCTGAACAGAAGCATCATGGAAGCCGATGAGAAACGACAGAGAGCCGCACTTTTACTCGCGTTTCTTTTGACTCCTCACTTCCCTCCCTACTTATAAATACCCTCTTGAGCCCGAACACCCTCCACCACCAAGAAAAACCTCACAAGCAAGGCCAACCTCCCTCCCTCCCTCTCTCCCTCTCTCTAGAATGGACGTTCGCCGGCGACCATCCAAGCCCGTTGCGGCGGCGGACTCCCCCAACCCCAAATCCAAACAGTCGCCTTCGCCGGTCAAGTACTATGTCGATGAAGACCCGTCGCTCAAAGTCTCCCCCTTACTCTACTTTGTTAACGCCTCCGTCATCTTCGTCTTCTTCACCATCCTCTACTACCTCCTCTCCCGCTGGCGCGAGAAGATCCGCTCCTCCTCCCCACTCCACGTCCTTTCCACCCCCGAGATCGCCGCCCTCCTTGCCTTCGCTGCCTCGACCGTCTACCTCCTTGGCTTCTTCGGCGTAGAGTTCTTCCAGTCCCTCCTCCTCCGCCCCCCCTCCGACATCTGGGCCGACGACTGCGACGAAGAGAAGGAGATCTCGGTCGTCGCCGACGGGAACTCGCAGAAAGCACCTTGCGGCCAAGCCCTCGATTGCGAGACCCCCAAGTTGGACTTTGACCCGGTTAAGCCCGCTGCTCCAAAGGCAAAGCCGGTCGAGACCGAGAAATGGGATGAGCCGATCGGTCTGACCGAAGAGGACGAGGAGGTGATCGCCTCGGTGGTGGCAGGGAAGACGCCGTCGTACTCGCTGGAGTCAAAGCTCGGGGACTGCAGGAGGGCCGCTGCGGTCCGCCGCGAGGCACTGCAGAGGACCACCGGCAAGTCGCTTGCTGGATTGCCGCTGGAAGGGTTCGACTACGTGTCGATTCTGGGGCAGTGCTGCGAGATGCCGGTCGGGTACGTGCAGATCCCTGTGGGGATCGCGGGGCCACTGGCGCTCGACGGGCGGGAATACTCGGTCCCGATGGCCACTACCGAAGGGTGCCTTGTAGCAAGCACGAACCGGGGCTGCAAGGCAATCGCGATATCCGGCGGTGCAAGCAGTGTCGTCCTGAGAGATGGGATGACGAGGGCGCCAATCGTGCGGTTTGGGTCGGCAAAGAGGGCTGCGGAGCTGAAGTTTTACCTGGAGAACCCAGCAAATTTCGAAGCCCTGTCCTCTGTTTTTAACAGGTTGGTCTCGGTCTTGATTACTCCTGATTAGTAATTCAATCTTGGAATTGCAAAATTTGCTCTTTACAATCTGTAGTTGGCTTTGTGTTTCTGTCATTGTACAATTTTGATGTTCAATTCAATTTCTTCTTGTGCAGTTCTAGCCGATTCGCACGGCTTCAGAGCATAAAGTGTGCAATCGCGGGCAAAAACATCTACCTCAGGTTCTCGTGCAGCACCGGTGATGCGATGGGGATGAACATGGTATCGAAGGGAGTCCAGAACGTCATGGATTTCTTGCAGAACGACTTCCCCGACATGGACGTGATGGGGATCTCTGGCAACTTCTGCTCAGACAAGAAGCCCGCGGCCGTGAACTGGATTGAGGGGAGGGGCAAGTCGGTCGTGTGCGAGGCCGTGATCAAGGGCGACGTGGTAAGGAAGGTGCTCAAGACCAGTGTTGAGGCGCTGGTGGAGCTCAACATGCTCAAGAACCTGACCGGCTCTGCAATGGCTGGAGCCCTTGGCGGGTTCAATGCCCATGCCAGCAACATCGTCACGGCAATCTACATTGCCACAGGCCAAGACCCAGCCCAGAATGTGGAGAGCTCTCATTGCATAACCATGATGGAAGCTGTCAACGATGGCAAGGACCTCCATGTCTCCGTCACTATGCCGTCGATTGAGGTAAATTCGTCTTTCCTAGATTCTGACAGAACAAAATGATTATTAGTTCAAGAATTTGCAATCTGGGAATTCTTAGTTGATGGATGTAGAATTTGTCTGACATTAAAAAACATCGCCATATTTTATTTCAGGTGGGAACAGTTGGAGGTGGGACTCAGCTTGCCTCGCAATCGGCATGCTTGAATCTGCTCGGCGTGAAGGGGGCCAACAGAGAAGCGCCTGGGTCGAACTCAAGGCTCTTGGCCACCATTGTGGCCGGCTCAGTGCTCGCAGGAGAGCTCTCTCTGATGTCGGCTCTGGCAGCTGGCCAGCTCGTCAATAGCCACATGAAATACAACAGGTCCAACAAGGATGTCTCGAAGGTCCCTTCCTGAGCAATATCGAACTTGCCCTCTCTGCTTCAAAGAGCCTTCTCTCACGTTGTCAAAGAACCCGAGGAATAAACATAGAGAAAGAACTTAGCCAAAGTTCGCCATAGGAGGTGGAAGAGTCAGGGAAACAAGGTTTCTCCGTGGCCAAGTCAAAGACAGTTCGACAGAGGAGGAGGAGAGACGCGACTGTCTGTATCTGTATTATTTCACACATCCAGTTCATTTGTTTTTTCAAACCTTTGTGAATTTGATCTATGTTGAGGGCTCAATATATTCAGTATACTTGCTGAGATGAAAAAGAATATCACAAGTGCCATAATTTTCATAAGGTACTTATTTTAGTAAGAAAACTTTTCGGGGATCACTTTGCTATCGCTTCGATAAAGAAAATCGATTATTTGAGAATTATGACCATTTTCCTTGTCGATAAATTGGTTATGGCATTAATTTATTCAACTGATGTGGCTAATGGAAATTTCTAATCAGTGAAAATTCGATGTCACCGGTCTCTGTATTTTTTCCCAAATTGACAAATTGGCCCTAACTTAGGGCCAAGAAGCAAATCCCAATCCCATGCCGCCATCCCCGTCAGTTCCCGTGCTCAAGGCTGGCGACTGCTGTAGATGATGTGGCCGGCCATGGGCAAATCCAAATCTAAGGTTACCCATGGCTAAGCAAAGCCTGATCTGGGCTCGGCAATGTCGGACGTCACGTCCCGATGAAACCGCGTCCTGTATTTTTTATTGGACAAGAGGACGGCAATAGACGAACATATAGGCAACTGAAACTACACTCGGCCACAGTTCCCTTCTGGCTTTTCTATCATGGTGGTGATTGAAGGGCGAAGGTCCGGGGGAGGGGGCTAGAAATTTCAAGAACTACAGTATGGGAATACCAGAGACGCTGTGTGATTCGTCATTCTGTTTGGTATATGACATTCTTTTTGTTTAGCTTCGATCCCTCTGTTGGTTTTTCTTGATCTCTCACTGCTTACTCCAGTTTTAGTTCTCAACCCTGCCAATTTTGCTGTGGGAAACTGAAGGATAGATGAATGAGCTAGACAAAATTTCTGGGTTATCATATGCTTCAGTGGGAGTGCAGGAGTCTTTGTAATGCAGGTGAACTGTACGTTTTATGCAGATGTGACAAAATGGGTCAAAGACCATATTTTAACTCATATTAGATAATATAAGTCATAAATGAATGAGCTTAAAATATTAAATGGGTCTTAAATAAGTCACATAATCCTAATGGCTGATTTTTGAATGGGTCATAAATGGGTTACCTAATTAATTTTAAGTGTTATTGACAAATCATTTTAAATGTTATAAACAAATCATTTTTAAACTATAAAAATTATGATATTGTAATTATTTAATTTTTTAAAATAAAAATTTGATACTTTTTTTTCCATTTTTTCTCATTTTCCCCTTTTTCTAAGTTGGTTGCCGGCCAAGGGGCAAGAGATGAGCTCACTAGATTCCGGCCACTAGAAGAGGAAAAAGCAAAAAAAAAAGATTAATTTAAAAAAAATAGAAAAATTATCAAATAAACCATGTTGCTAAATTTATTTTAACAATACATTTTCAAAAAAATCACAAAGTAAATTTTCCTAGACTTGGTTAAATAAGGAAGTGTTTTAACAATACGGATCGAGTTGGGTATGAGTTGGGTCGGGTATGAATCGCTAAAATTTTATTATATGAAAATATATTAAAACGGGTTAAATGAGTCAATATGGGTTGGATCATTTTTTACCTGACCCAAACCCGATCCGACTCACCCATTTGACACCTCTAGTTTAATGGAGTTTAAGAAGTTGTCAAGATTTTATGGCTCAACTCGACCTTGGTGGTGATGTTATTCCTCGTTAGGTTTTCAGAAAGATCTGCATAGTTTCTTCGCAATGGAGGAGACTTTTTGGCTCAGGATGATGACGAAGAAGAATATGTGAAGAATGAAGAGGCCCTCCACGAGTCTTTTTAGGGCTGAGGGAATGGAAGTCATCGATGGTATGGCTTGACTCAACCTCGGTGGTGATGGTCTTCCCCATTACGATTTTCCCCGATGATCTGCATCGTCTCTTCGCGATGGAGGAGACGATGGTTTGAGCTGGTCACGAAGAAGAATACGTAAAGCACTGTACATTAGGGTTTTTAAGGGCAGAGGAAATGGGCTGGCGATCATTTTATTTGTTTGTCAAGATGGCATCCACGTTGGACTTCCTTTTCCAATAAAAAAAAGTCACATAGGATTAAAAATCTTAATCAAAAGGTATTGAAATTTGTCATCGGACGTACTTAAGTAATCGCTCGAGAAGATTGAGCATTAAAATGAAGTTAATGAACGTAAAACGAAAGACCTCGCACTTGCCTTGTTCAAATAAAGTTCACTATATTTGTTTCTTGGTTTTGTACATTGAATTTCTTAGATGCTTCAAGCCAAACCACACTGTGCCATCATCATTTATTTCTTTAGTTTAGTGAATTATGCGCCAGCCACTGCAGACTTTTTTGGCATTGGGTCGATGACCAATCATTTACACCTTTTGACACGCACATTTGGTTAACATTAGGCTACTCGCTCTACTTGTAAAGTGTGCATGGGTGAATTCACTGCGTCAGCTAATGTTATGCACCTTTGTCAAAGCGAGCAAACATGGAGCCTTCATAAGGAGCCACCCCATTAACAATGGAGTTGTCCGAAGAAGAGCAGAGTCAATGGGCATTGATGTGCGCGTCGAGAGACACCTAACAATGATGTTGGCTAATCTCAAGGCGTCGTTGGATTATATAGGTTGAATCGCTTACTTATTTTTGTTGATATGTGTTGGAAAAAAGGTGTGAAATAATGTAGAAGCGAATTTCTTTTTCCCTCTTTACGTGTCAAGATGGGCAGAATAAAATAAAGAAATGTGGAAGATTGGAGGCAACGCGGAAAACCCATTGATAACTAAAGGGAAAAACCACGAAGATCTTCCACTATAATTGCAAGATTACAACAATATGTCTTCACTAAGATTGGTGGAGGGATACAAACAAGTATAAGAGAAAGAATCGCTCTCTCACTTTTACACAAAGGTAGATATCACTCTCCCTCTTGGAGTAATTCTTTCATATTGTTATGTTCTCATATCTTCAACGCAATGCTTCATCCTCTAATTATAGAGGGCCATGTAATGACTTTTCCATGCTCTAAATTCTTCACCATAAAAAAAGGTGGTTGTCAAGTATTTTGCAGAGTCATGAGAATTCTCTTTTCTATGCAAGGTTGTTGCAATGGGATTATGTAATTATCGATGCATTAGTTCTCCCAACTAATTAAAAAAAATCCCAACAAATCTCCCCCTTCAACTTAATTAGACGGATAGTTACCACATCGGCACCTTTGTAGCACTCATCAAACTTCTTCGACAGAATAACCTTGGTCATCATGTCAAACAATTCTCATTGGTGCGAACCTTGCTAAGTTATAGATGCTTCTCTTTTGTGACATCTCGAATCCAATGATATCAAATATCAACATGTTTTGATCGAGAGTGATAGGCTGAATTCTTTGACAAGTGTATGGCGCTTTGATTGTCACATTTCAAGACATACTTTTCTTGCTTATGGTCTAACTGAAGCAAGAAGTTCTTCATCCAAAGCATTTCTTTACATGCTCATGTGGCTACAATATATCTAGCTTTGGTGGTTGACAAGGCAACGTATTTTTGGAGCTTCAATTGTCAACACACGGCTCCCCCTGCAAAAGTAGTCAAATACCTAGACATCGATTTTCTCAAATTGACATCGCCACCTAAATCAGCATTCATGTATTCTTTCAACACGGGTTCTTCTTTGCCGAAACACACACAATTTTTCAAAGTACCTCGAAGATATCAAAATATCCATTTAACAGTAGCCCAATGCTCCTTCCCTAGGTTCGATAAATATCGACTCACAACACCAACAACATGAGCAATTTCGAGCCTAGTGCATATCATTGCATATATGAGGCTGCCAACCACCGATGAATATGGCATGTTCATCATCTCTTTTTTCTCTTTTTCAGTTGAAGAGCTCTTTTTTTGATTGAATTTGAAATGTCCAACAAAAGGAGTACTTACTGGTTTGGACTTGTGCATATAGAATATCTTGAGAATTTTCTCAATATACTTCTCTTGGGATAGCCATAATAGCTTCTTCAAACGATCTCGCCAGATCTTCATCCCAAGGATCTACTTTGATGCGCCAAGGTCTTTCATAGCGAAAGACTTGCTAAAGGCTTTCTTCAAGGCAAAAATTTTCTTCGAGTCTCACCCAATTATCAACATATTTTTGACATATAGAATGATAAAATCATCATTGTTGTACCTCTTAACAAACACACAATGGTCGGCCAAAGGCTTCTTGAAGTCATGCCCTGTCATGAAAGAGTCGATTTTTTGTATCATTATCTCAGTGCTTGTTTCAGACCATATATGCTTTTCTTGAGTAGACACACAAAGTGTTTTTTACCTAGAACTTTGAAACCCTCGGGTTGTTCCATGTATATGTACTCCCCTAGGTCTCTATGAAGAAAGGCAATCTTCATGTCCAATTGTTCAATCTCTAAGTCTAGACTCTCTAGAGTGACGACAATACGAGGACAGCTCGGATAGATGACATCTTCACCACTGGAGAGAATATCTCATCGAAGTTGATGTCCTTCATCTGCATCCTTTAACAACAATTTGAGCTTTGTACCTGTCGCGACCTCCCCGAAGGTGCACCACCTAAGGTTCGGCTAATGGTTTACTAAGCCTAACTTAGCTCGAGCTCTCCCAAGTCCATACCAATTTGCGATTTAGGTTTCACTTTTTAACATGCAATAGATTTTCAATTTGGAGTCGCCACTAATATATTTTTGGTGGGTCGATTAGGAACCCATGTAAAGCATCGGAAGCTATGATTTACTCCTATGAACTAGAGATTTATGGGATCGGGGACTTGGTTATGCTAGACTAATCTAACACCCTTTCGGTACCTTTTCATTTATTTCCAAAAATCGGCAGGCAGGTTGGATTAATTTAAAATCTGTCCCTAACATGCAATGGTGACCACACGTAAACTCAATCAATAACAAGAAATGAATGAAAATCCAAAACAAATCACAAAATCAAATTATGATATATCATGCATCAAATCAAATCCAATCAAATCTAATAAAATGAAATATCAAATAAAATCTAATCAAAGATCAAATAAAATCTAATCTAATGAAACATCAAATAAAATCTAAATAAAATCTAGTCAAATAAAATCTAAATAAAATCTAATCTAATGAAATATCTAATCAAATAAAATCTAATGCAATATATGAAATGCAATTTTTTGCAATTTTTTTATGAATTAATTAGCCTAATTATCCATGGCTAAATATCATATAATCTAAATTAGGAAAATATATATATATTAATTCCTAATTTAAACTAGAATCTACTCAACCAAGAATAATATCCTAGAATGCAATCTAGCTAAAATTACCTTAACAAAAATATCTAATATGCAATCTAAATTAATATGCAAATTAATCTAAATATGAAAATTAAACTAAACATGCAATTATCTAAATATGCAACTTTAAATCTAAACATGCAATTTATAACGTAAACGTGCAATTAATCTAAACACGCAACTCTTAATATAAACGTGCAATTAATCTAAACGTGCAAAGCAAATAAAATCATGAAATTTATTATAGCATGCAAATAAAGGAAAACACACCAAATTTATTCTAGCATGCAAGTGACATCTAAATTAACCAACACAAGCAAATTAAATAAAAAATAACACCAATCAAACACTCAAATCAACTTAGAAAAGATATTTAACAAATCTTTGGGGTGATCTTTCCAAACTCAAATCAATAGCGGACGAAGAATATGGCGGCCGGCGGTGACGCTCGGCGATGAAGTTGCCAATCACGCGGCTCGAGCGAGAAGCTGCGAGAAAACAACGAATTCCAACAAATCCTGATTAGCTCGATAAACAAACAGCAAAATCAAGGAAAAATGCAAGTGATCTATAAGTGCTTATCTTCTCTTTGGGATGAAAACACGTCGCTTGACCAAGGCTGTGGTTGGCTAGATTTTTGTTGGATTGTCATGGTGCAAGATCGAGAGTCCCAGCAGATTCGTGTCGAAAGATTTCCACCTGATGGATTCAAGAAGTTGTGGCCAGGGACGAGCTCGTGGTACGCTGGTGTTCATGACGTGGCCAACAAAAGTTGTAGGAATAAAAATCTTCCAAGTTGTGAAGAGGTGGCCAGCACCATGCAGTTCGATGAGGACTCGGCGAAGATAAAGAGGGGTCGTGTGTGATGTTTCACGATGGTGCTCGGTTCACGAACTGGTAGTGCCTTGTCACAGCTATTCGGCTATTCGTGGAACACGGACAAGATGGACAGCCGCGGCAAGTGTGGCAATGAGTTGAGTCTTCGTGGCGACGGATTTTTGCAAGAAAACCAACAAAGGAGCAAACACCACTAGCAAAAGAAAGATTTTTTATTCCACTCTTCTCCTCTCAAACTCTCACGCCTCTCACAGGAAGACTCTCCGTTTTTTTTTCTTTCGAAAGACCTCCCACTGAAAGAAAGCCCCCCTCTCTTCCTCTTTGATTCTTTTGATTTCTTCTCTCTTTTTAGCCGATCCCCCAAGACTCTCTCATATATTTCAGCTCTTCTCTCTCTCAACGTGGCCGTATCTATCAATTGTGTGGCCCTCCTTTTGCCTTGACCGAAGCTTTCATTATTTAAGCAAGTGAAAAGCCAATATTCGGTCCATTGGACCGAATATTGCTTTCCTTAAAATTTGATTTTCTTTCCCCTTTTATTTTTGGAAATATTTCCTCTTTTCACCCACGAATTTAAGTCCAAAAATCATGTTTCCCCTTTTGTTTCTTTCCTTTTAACCAAATGTAATATATATGCCCAAAATTCCTTGATATGCAAAATACCCTAATTAACTATATGCAGAAAAAAATAAAATAAAAATAAAAATAAAATTCCTATTTTAAATGAAGCCAAAAATTTAGGTGTCAACAGTACCTTGGCCGTAAGCCACTTCCATCAGCTTTGATTTTATACACCCACTAGTTTTTCAAACATTCGCCTTCCCTTTGGCAATTCAACAAGTTCATAGGTGTGATTCTTATGCAAGGATTGCATCTCCTCTTGCATGGCTTTCTCCCATTCTCCTTTCTCGTCGCTAGTCACAACCTCTTCATAATTTGAGTCTCTCCTTCTTATGCAAGCATAGTATAATCATCTACAGGATATCTGGTTAAGGGATGCCTGATTCTTATGGATTTCCTTTATTGAGGTTGAACATCACGACTGGATTGGCCATTTCTCTATTGTTTCGATAGGCTCTTCTGTTGGTGGTTCGACATCATCACCAACTTCTTCATTGTTATTTTGTGATGATTCTCCCATGGAATCATTATGCTCCGTAAGAGATAATACAGGATCGGAATGTATGATAATTCTACTCTTCGTCTTGTTGATGTCTTTGTGAGTATGGTTTTGAAAAAAAACAACATCAAAACTTCTCACAATCCTCCTCTTGATAGGATCCCATTAGTGATAGCCAAACTCATCTTTTTGCAACTAAGATAAATACATTCATTGGTCTTCACATCAAGTTTAGATCGTTTGTCTTTAGGAATATGAATGAACATACGGCAACCGAACACTTTTAGATGACTATATGACGCATTCTTCCTTATCTAGACCTCCTCTATGATATCTCCATCCAAAGGTCCTGATGTGACAAGTTGATTATATCAACAACCGTTTTCACGGCTTCACCCCAAAATGACTTGGTTAGCATGGCATGAGATAACATGCATCAAACTCTTTCCTCAACTTTCGATTTATCCTCTCAACTACACCGTTTAGCTGAGGCGTCTTTGGAGGCATCTTCTCCAATGTTATAACATGTGACCTGTAATATGCTTCGAAAGGACCATGATATTCACTACTATTATCGAATTGCACGCACTTCAATTTCTTCCCAATCTCTCATTCTACCATGACATGGAACTCCTTGAATGCTTGGGGAACTTGATCTTTCATGCTCAACAAATACATCCATACTTTTGTAGATTGATCATCGATAAAGGTGACGAAGTAATATGCACCACCAAGGGGTTTCTCTATCATCAAACAGACATCAGTATGAATCAAATCAAGAACATACCTTCTCCTTCTGGATTGATCTAATTTCTGGAATGATACTTGACATTGTTTGCCGGCTAAGCAGTGAGTGCAGGCTTCCAGCAATTGGCCTTTCACATTAGAGAGTAGCTCCTTCTTAACAAGGATCTGCGATCCCTTCTCGCTCATGTGACCAAGCCTGTTGTGTCAAAACATAAAGCTTGAATCAAAGTGGACAATGTTAGCATCTCCGTTGCATACTCTTCCTTGCATAACGTACAAGGAGCCTTATTTCTTTCCTCGGGCGATGATCATACTTCCTTTGGCAAGTTTCCATTTGTCCAAACCAAAATGATTTATCATCCCGACATCATTTAGCTTCTCGAGCCTTCTTTCTTTCCTCGGGCGATGACCATACTTCCTTTGGCGAGTTTCTATTTGCCCAAACCAAAATGATTTATCATCTCGGCATCATCTAGTTTTCCAACTGAGATAGGGTTGAGACACATATTTGGGACATGCCTCACCTCCTTTAATATTAACTTATATCCCGCGTCAGTCATCAATGTGATTTCACCAATTCCGATAATTTTACTGGTGACATAATATCCCATTTTGACTGTACCAAATTCACCACTTATTAGCCGACCAAGGAAGTGATCAAGCTGCTCATGAACATGTTATCAAGTACAGGGGAGTGCCCCACATAATCGTGAGCAACTGCGAACCTCGATTCATGAGGCGATTTTGGACGAAGTTCTTTAAGTTAGTGGGACAAATCTCAACTTCTCCACAAGGCTACATCTGCAAATTGATGGGTAGGTGGAGTGGGTGAATGTGGTACTTTTGCTATACCTCTAACATTATGTGAGCAAGGCTCAAGCAAATTGGGTTAGGCTGATTGATGTTGCTTAGTTCTCCTATAATTTGTAGTGAAGCAAGTCCACAAGTCGAATCCCATTCGAGATCATGATAGATCAATAGCCCCTCACTTTGAGCACGATTGTCGCTGGATATCGCGGGATCAGCTCCTCTACATACAACTTTACTAAAGATTGGTAAGAGCAGGCCCACTTGTGTCTATGCAAAATTGCAAAACACATGAAGAAGTGAACCGACACTAAGCGAAGTCATCTAGAGTTCCAAGATAGGGACTTAGTAAGCTTAGTAATGGCCAAACTACATACAATCCTTCGCTATAGGGATTCCACAAGACCAAATCTGCTAATGTAAAGGGTTGTTCTGAATAGTGCAACGAGTTAAAGAGTCTACCTACAAGCTAGACTTCTACCAAAGGTGAAGGTACACCTTGTGTTCCATGTAAGCATGCTCAAGTCCTTTCGCTGGGATGAAGAGGACCCGAAATGAGGCAAGCCTTAGCAGGCACCACTCAAGGACAAAACCTTCTATGACTGAGATGTCAACTACATCATGGTAGATCGAATAATATGGAAGAAGCACAGTCCACTGAGACGAGACTACTTGATTTAATGGAAGGGCATCTTGGAGCAAGTAAGTTACAAGCCCAAATAAGCTCTTTGGCAATTGAAGGTGTAACTCAACGCATTCCACATCGAAGATGAGATGAGGGCATAACCCGAATAGGCATGGGAAATTGACACAGACCAAGTGTCCCATCCACCATGGACACAATCCCAGGGCAACTAAGGACATGATCTCGAGAAACCTGAGACATGATCCCTACACTGCTAGTCCCTAATGGTTCACTACCTTAGTGGAATGGGTCAATAACAAGCAGCTAAAGGCGAGTAGGCTAAATGGGTCAATGTTGTCACATTGTTTAGTCACCATGTCATTGCAAATACATAATATTAGGAATAAATATCTTGGTTTCCCTAGTTTATTATGCATGTTAGTTCACAGTATAGATTAAATAATCGTATTTACCATGTTGCATGTTGCATTACTTGTCATTTAACTAGCAAATGCTTGTCACATAATTTAAAATTTAAAATTTAATTGTACTTGTGTGTCATGTATTTTGCATGTCTAGTTTAATAAATTGAGTTCACCTAGAATAATATCAATTAAACTTAGTCCAATATTTAAAATCGCATGCTAGATTCATTTAATCATTAATTATGTCATGTAACATATTTCGCTTGTTAATTCTAAGAAATTCAAATGTCCTTTAAGAATTGCATGTTAGATCAAATCAATTAGGATTTTATGTCATATAGCGTACACATTAGAAATTGCATAACATTTAATAATTGCATGCTTGCCACGTCACATGTCAGTAGAATTATGTCATTTAAGCAAATGCCTTTCATGTTAAATTAGCTTAAGTACTACGCACATCTTGGTTAACATAATTCATTTAGTGCCATTGCATGCATTGCATTCATTTCATTTCATTTAAATAAAGTGAAAACCTAAAAAGTCATTGTTTGCTAATGCGCGTATTTGTAAAAACTCTATTAGGATTGTTGATTGATTTTTCTATTAATATTACAGATCTTACGTTGCTATCGAGATAAGTCTGCACTTCCCTATTTCTACAATTATTTAATGCTTTCTCATTGAATGTTAAATAAGGTTTTTGCATCCACATGATCACCTCACATATTAAAAGGATAGGATTAAAATCAATCCAAATAGCTTGCCAAAGTATGTTCATGAAATAAAAGATACCGAAAGGACATTAGATTAATCTAATGTAACCCAATCCCCTATCTCAAAATCTCTAATTCGTAGAAATAAAGTATCTCTCCTTGTATTTTACATGGGTGTTTTATCAACCCAGCATAAATAAAATAGTTCATAATGAAAAATCATTTGCATACTAAGAACTTAAATCCTAAGCTACAAAAGGGTATGGGCTTAGGAAATCTGAGTTATATTCAATCCTAATAATTCATTAGTCAACCCCTTAGGTGGCATTCTGTCCAGGGAGGTCATGACAAGGGGTGAGGATGGTTCTAGAATAGAATCGAAAACCTAAAAATTAGACCAATGAGAAGTGGTTTGATTACAGGTTTCAAGGTATACAAGATAGGTTTTGAGTTCCTTTAGGACCTAGAACCTGAAATCTAAAATGAATCGTTGTATTTTTCGTAGTTTATATCTTTACGCAATCCTATGACATTCCATAGTATACATTAATAAGCTAGAATTACTAGTTGTAACTTTCATTACTAGCAATATCTGTGATTGAATTCTTTATTAGTCTTTCCCATTTTCCATGTGTTTAAATATGAGTTGTGCTCAAGAGATTATAACACCAAATAACAGTCATTAGAGGCGATATTTCACCATGATCGTTCAATTAAAAGTATAGATAGAAATTATTAGACCCTGAAACTGACCATGAAATCTGTGATAGGGTAGGTCCTAGATTTGAGATGTGCAGGGTAGGTTTTGGGTTAAAAAAAAGGGGAACATGTTCCAATAAGTAAGTTCCAGATTTCATGTGGAACGTATAAGGAATCTAAAACCACTCACCCCTAGTTCATGGACCAACATACCATTATTCTCGAAATAATAATAGAATAAATGAAGGAATGATAAGTGGCAAAGATAGTTTGTACTATGATATTTCATGGACTATTGCCAATTATTCTAAGAACTTAATAACATGATTTAATATTTAATTGTTCTAATACCATCATTCACATTTAATCTGGTCTCCTTTTTTTTGCCTAACACTAAGAATTGATATACTTAATTGGAGAGGCAATGGGATAGCTTTGCTTTTCGTTCCATTGTCACTCGTTATATTCTGTCCTCGTAAAAAATTATAGATATTTTCACCAAATCATTAACTTAAGATAGGTTTATTGGGTTACGAATCCAACGTCATCTATGATCCTCCCCGTTGGTCGATTTGAAGGGGAGTATTGAAGTAACAAATCAAAAGACAAAAAATCATAACATTTGCAATGCAAAATTTTCAATAAATCAGTGCAAAAATAACAAACCAATCTAATTATCCGTGAATTGGTTATTTGAAGATATATTATGATTTTTCTTTTACTTGATTTCCATGTAAATCAACTTATTATATTTAGCTTCCAAAATAAGAAAACTACAAGTGGCATAAATTGTGTACCACGATCACTTTAATATTAAAAGTTTCATTCGGATCATTAAGTGCTAGCTTGAGAAAAACAACTACTTCAGTGCCAACTCCAACTTCATTGGCTAGAAATCTAACATTGCTCATCATGTGACTCGCCAAAAGTCCAGTCATCATTTACAAAAAAAAAATATTCCAAAAAATAATAATAATATGGGGTCTAATGGTGAGGGCGACAAGCCCTCGCCGGCGAGAGTGGGGATGGTTGGTGGGGGTTAATGGCTCCTAGCCACGCCGATCATGGGTCAACAACCCTCACCAACGGCCGACAAGGGCCCCTGCAAGCTCTCACCCAAATTTGGGCAAGGGTTGCGGCCCTTCCTGAGTCGAGCAAGGGTCTCTAGCCTATGGCTAAGAGGGTTGCCACCACCGCCCCCCTCTCTCTCTCCCCCTCCCCCTTTGTGGAGCTTGAACCCGTGCTACCAACTTAAGCGACCGGTGTGCCGCTGATTGGTCAATTTTCCCTAATAGAGGCAAAGAAGCAATAGGCGTGGCCGAGGCTTGACCGTCAGAATGCCATGAGGGCAGGCAACGCCGGCCCTTGGCCATAGGCCAGTGACCCTCGCCCAACTCAGGGAGGGCTGAAATATATTTTAATTTATTATTATTTCAAATGTTGACTAGGCATTTTCAATGAGTCACATCATTTCTTTGTCAAAGTTGGAACTTAAGTGGTTGTTTTTTCTCCGATTTAGCACTTAAGCGATCTGGTAAGAACTTTTGACACTAAAGTGAAAGCTATACACAGCTTATAGCACTTGTAGTGTCCTTCTCCCTTTTAGCTTCCTTTATAGTTATGTCATCTTAGTTATACCATACAACGCATCAATTAAACGTAACACTTCATTAACTCAGTTCTTTATTTTCTTTTAAGTAGGAGGAAGCCTTGTTTTGAAGCATATCTAAGATGTCAGCAGTTCTATCTCCTCTAAAAAAGATTCTCGGCATAAACTGTGCCCAAATAGAGAAGGTCCTGGGATAAGGCTAGAATCCAAATGATAGGGAAATAAATGTCCATCTCATCTGAACTCTTTTAGTAGTTACATTAATGCCAAGAGCAGCAAATTTGGTATATGATATCATCATCTATCAAAATCCGGCATCATCCTTCTCATCCCAGTTTAGGAAGCTTAACTCAGCCGTCGATACAAGAAACACCGGCGCGGTCGGAATTCGAAACCAGGGATCGCAGCTGCGGGACGCCGCTATACCGGACACGGAGCCGAAGCGAGAGGAAATTGACAAAGGAGGAATCGAAGCGTGGTCAGAACTCTGGCCACTGGCCAGGACGGAAGCATCTTCGAAGCCAAAGCCCGACAGACAAAAAGTCGCACTTTTTCCTCGCATTTCGTTTGACTCCGCACGTGTCACCTTCCCTCCCTCCTTACATATATATATATATATATATATACAACCTAGAGCACCAAGACAAACCAAACAAGTCAAGTCGACCCTTCTCTCTCTCTCGCTAGAATGGACGTTCGCCGGCGACCGTCCAAGCCAGTTGCGGCGGCGGACTCCCCCAACCCCAAATCCAAACGCTCACCTTCGCCGGTCAAGTACTATGTCGATGAAGACCCGCCGCTTAAAGTCCCGTCCTCCCTCTACTTCGTTAACGCCTCCGTCATCTTCGTCTTCTTCACCGTCCTCTACTACCTCCTCTCCCGCTGGCGCGAGAAGGTCCTCTCCTCCTCCCCAGTCCACGTCGTCTCCGCCCCTGAGCTCGTCGCATTCCTCGTCTTCGTCGCCTCCTTCGTCTACCTCCTCGGCTTCTTCGGCGTCGAGTTCTACCAATCCCTCCTCCTCCGCCCCCCCTCCGACCTCTGGGCCGACGACTCGGAGGACGAGAAGGTGGTCTCCGTCGTCGCCGAGGGGGTTCCGCAGAAAGCCCCTTGCGGTCAGGCCTTTGATCGCGAGGCCCCCAAGTTGGATTTCGACCTGGTTAAGCCCGCTGCTACAAAGGCGAAGCCGGTCGAGACCGAGAAATGGGATGAGCCAATAGGTCTGACCGAAGAGGACGAGGAGGTGATCGCCTCGGTGGTGGCGGGGACGATGCCGTCGTACTCGCTGGAGTCAAAGCTAGGGGACTGCAGGAGGGCCGCTGCGGTCCGCCGCGAGGCACTGCAGAGGACCACCCGCAAGTCGCTTGTTGGATTGCCGCTGGAAGGGTTCGACTACGAGTCGATTCTCGGGCAGTGCTGCGAGATGCCGGTCGGGTACGTGCAGATCCCCGTGGGGATTGCCGGGCCACTGGCGCTTGACGGGCGGGAGTACTCGGTCCCGATGGCAACTACGGAAGGTTGCCTGGTTGCGAGCACCAACAGGGGCTGCAAGGCAATTGCGATGTCTGGTGGCGCAAGCAGCGTTGTTCTGAGGGACGGGATGACAAGGGCGCCGGTCGTACGGTTCGGGTCAGCCAAGAGGGCTTCGGAGCTGAAGTTTTACCTGGAAAGCCCGGCAAATTTCGAAGCCCTGTCCTCTGTTTTCAACAGGTTGGTTTCGGTCTTGATTAGTCTTGATCAGTAATTCAATCTTGGAACTGCAAAATTAGCTCTATACGATTTGTATTTGGCTGTGTTTCTGTTAGCGTAGAATTTGGAAGTTCAATTCAATTCTTTTATTGCAGTTCTAGCCGATTCGCGCGGCTTCAAAGCATTAAATGCGCAATTGCTGGCAAAAACCTCTACCTAAGGTTCTCGTGCAGCACTGGCGACGCAATGGGGATGAACATGGTCTCGAAGGGAGTCCAGAACGTCATGAATTTCCTGCAGAACGACTTCCCCGACATGGACGTGATGGGGATCTCTGGCAACTTCTGCTCGGACAAGAAACCAGCGGCCGTGAACTGGATTGAGGGGAGGGGCAAGTCGGTCGTGTGTGAGGCCGTGATCAAGGGTGACGTGGTGAGGAAGGTGCTCAAGACCAGCGTCGAAGCACTGGTCGAGCTCAACATGCTCAAGAACCTGACCGGCTCCGCAATGGCCGGAGCCCTCGGAGGGTTCAATGCCCACGCCAGCAACATCGTCACAGCAATCTACATTGCCACAGGCCAAGACCCAGCCCAGAATGTGGAGAGTTCTCATTGCATAACCATGATGGAAGCTGTCAATGACGGCAAGGACCTCCATGTCTCTGTCACGATGCCTTCGATCGAGGTAAATTCGCTTTTCCTAGATTCGAACCGAACAAAAGGTTTAGTTCAAGAATTCACAATCTGGGAATTCTTAGTTGGTGGATGTAGAATTTGTCTGACACGAAAAGAATCGCCGTATTTCCTTTCAGGTGGGAACAGTTGGAGGTGGGACTCAGCTCGCCTCACAGTCGGCGTGCTTGAATCTGCTCGGAGTGAAGGGGGCTGACAGAGAAGCGCCGGGGTCGAACTCAAGGCTCTTGGCCACCGTTGTGGCCGGCTCGGTCCTTGCAGGAGAGCTCTCTCTGATGTCGGCCCTCGCAGCCGGCCAGCTCGTCAAGAGCCACATGAAGTACAACAGGTCCAACAAGGATATTTCCAAGGTCTCTTCCTGAACCATAATTGAACTAGCCATCTCTGCTTCGAAAGGCCTTCGTACACAGGGTCAAAGAACACGAGGAATAGACAAAAAGGAAAAGGGAGAAGCGCAAGGGATTGACTACAGGAAGCCATTGGAGGTGAAAGAACTGAGGGAAAAGCGGTTCATCCCTGGCTGTGACAAAGACGGATCATCTTGGGAAGGAGGAGAGGGGATTGTTTGTTTCTGTATCATTTCACAAATCCTGTTCATTTTTTTCCTTCTTCTTTAGCCCTTCGTGAGCTCCAGCCTTGTATATTTCTTCTGAGATGGAGTTCGATACGATTTTTTTTCTTGAAATCTTACAAAGATGCTTCAAGCTAAAGCACATTGTACCATCTCTTGATGGTGGATGCCGATGAATTAGGGATGAATAAATTATATATTTATTTAGTGAAAAACGAATGACTTGATAAATATTTTTTAAAAACCAATTAATTATATCGTTTAAAATAATTCGGTCCATAAAAAATATTTCACCTGTTAACAATTTACCTCTAAACATTTTTATGAACAATAACAACACTTTTTTTAACATTAATTTTTGTAATACAAGCAATTTGCCCTCATGCTTCTCCCTATAGTGGAAACGGCACCATACCCGCCTCCACTTAGTATTACGTTGGCCGCGACGGATGGCATTCAAGCAAACGATTAATGCCATCCGATTCGTGAATTCAGCTCTGATACCACTTATCACGGTCCATGCCCATTGGCCTTGGCTATGATCATGCAACACCAGGCGAGCCCTCCTTTTCCAAGGATTGTTCTTATGGCTTGTAATGCCAAATGCCTTGTTGGGGTCAACCATATGACATCTTCCTTTGAATCTAAGCGGATCATGCATCTTGATTATATGCAACGGTTGGTTTCAGCCTGCCGTGCCATGTTGGTTGTTTGTTTGTAAAATAAATATGGTGGAGAATTTATGAGTCAATTCATAAATGCAAATATTTTGTATACCAACAAATGAAGACCATGGGTTAAGTGAGCATAATTTTGTTATGTCCGCATGCAAGCGCGCAATTGTTATGCGCACTTAGCACTTTGCGCATGGTCCATAATAGGCTCTAGTCCTCATTTATTATATTATTTACTTATTAATTCCGAATTTCAGATATTTTAACTTATGGATATTAGACATTTTACAACTCTTGAAATGTAGTATTAATACAATTTTTGGAGAGTTGTGATCTTTAAAGACTTGTAACTATTCACATATAACTTTTTCATCATGAAATATTGTAATTTCATTTTCATAAATTATGAAATTCGAGATAAAAGATAATATTTTATATTTTATTTTTATACATGACTTTTCAAAAAGCGTCTCTTCACTTTATAATATTTCTTGAAAAATTGCTTATGTTCCAAGAAGAACTAATAAATATATCATGTTCTTTAACCTCTTTTTTTCTTCAATTCTTCCTTCCCAAAACAAAAAAGATACGATTAATTTTTCAATTGTTTTCCTAGAGATTTCCTGGAAAAAAAAAAACCAGAATTGCTATCCGGTATTCTCATTGAGCGTTTATTGTATTTTGGAGGATACTTGCCAGAAATCATTAGCAATATCGTGGGACAAATAATTCCTTAAAAAGGATGCTATCACGTTTCAAAGTTCGATCCCCATAATCATCATCGAGAGAGCGATATTAGCTCCTGACCAGTTTCTATACTGTTGGTTGACCCCAATTTCGAATTTTCATCTGTATGATATTTCTTTCATCAGCTGATTTGCAGCTCAAAATTTTTTGACACCACTCACACGCCCCAATTGTACCATACATCTCGCATCTTTCATGCTTCTCTCAATTCTACAGAATTCTACTTCCGTGCCTTCCCAGAATGGTAAATGTCAAACCATGCCGCGGACAATCCCCGCCCCTGCCCCGGCCCCAGCCCGCCGCCCCTCTCTCTCTCTCTCTCTCTCTCTCTCTCTCTCTCTCTCTCCATGAAATGACTATCCATTCATTTGGATCTGGCGTTGCGTTCGGGGAAGGTCGCTAGTAAGTGGGCGTGTTTCACGAAAGAGTGTGCAACTTGAATTTGGTTTCTTTCATCATGGTGTCAATCGGTCTATGTTCTGTTTCATAGGTGTCAAGCACTCGTTGCCGAGTCCACGTTCGACGGCTTGAACCGTGTGGGCAAAGTTTGAAAACGAACCGCTCGAAAGCCTGCAACATGAGGATGGGATCAATGATTCTGTGAGGGCTACGCGATTCTCTGGTCGGCTTTGGCTGCTGCCTAAGTTGAGCCTCGCACCACTCTGGTCCGTGAAGTCTGCACCGTTCTTTTAAAATGTGATGCCTCAAACATCTGCTTCGGGTGCTCAACTCACTGAACTGAGCAGAATTTGGCGGATCAAGTCCCCTTGGTCTGCGGTTCCGGCAAATTATAGCCGACGTGTTTGTTAACGCCCCTGCAGACGAGCAACTTGGCACTGACAAAACTCTGTAGGATTAAGGACTTGATAGCACGAAACAGAAACTCGATGACCATATCGAGAAATGAGTTCAGAGTTAAGGAGCAATCGACATAGTCTTACATCGAATGGGGCCGGTCCGCGAGAGTCAATAATCTAGACAATCAGGTGGTGATGAATCTGGAAGAGAGAAAGAGTCGACCGACTTCCCTCTATATAAAAGTAACATCACGCGATGCTCTGGAAGCATTTCGAAGAGATAAGGAGATGGTTAACCAACGCCACAATTGACTAATGACTACTACGCTCCGGTCTTTCAATTCCCAACCCAACGCCTACGCACGAAAAGGGGCCTCCAGCATTGAAATTGAGCGCATCTTGCCTTATCAATTCAGCCATTGCTTGACCACAAACATCTGAGATTCGGAGGTAATCTGTTTTGGTAGAGCTTTGTCTATTTGCTTTCACATTGAACAAACGAGATTAGTATGAATCCATCCAAACAAGAAAGAAAATCGAAAAACCGATGACAAAGCTTTTGATACACTGGTTGTATATGTCCTTCGACTTGCCCGACCAATTTGATACTGCGCGACAGTGCTTGCCACGCCGACTCAGCCGTCCAATCTAGATGATGATTTCCCTCGCTAATCGACTCAATCTATATGCCATGGATCATGAACGAGTCTGCTTAATTCCTCTTCCTCTTCTTTCCAAGGATCAAGAAGGGTGTAAACCACATAGTTTAGCTTTTTTCACTTATGGAGGTACCAATCCGGTTCGGCACTACGTTGGTCAAAGGATTTATGATACTCATACAGCACAGAAGAAAGAGAAATAAGGAGCAGAGAAGAGAGACTGATAAGTCGTGGATACGTGCGGCGACGAAGGCTAGTGGAAGGTTCGATCTCCCCGAATCCACTGAACACTAACTTAAAGAAATACCGGAATCTCTTAAGCTGGTTCATCATTCTGATCGGATTTCAGCCTCATCGGGGAACGGCTCCGTGAGGACGAGGTGTGCCAAGATGATGTTCCTAAGCATTAGCCATGCCTTGATTCTGTGTGTGATCAAAGTCCAAGCAAGGCGCGGGCAGAGAAAGGCCAAACAAAGTTCATGGGACACACGATGCCATCGAGGTTCCCGCGGGGGGGATGGGAATTTGTTGGAAAAATCGAAATGAAAAAGGGTGAATAAGAAATTGTTCTAAAAAAAATCCTTAGTGGGATGTAGGTGCCATATGTGAAAAACAACTTTGAGTTAGAAAGTGAAAAGTATATAAACACTTATCACACATAAATTAAAATGAAGGTTTTAAAGTGCTTTAAATGCGATTAAACTTTTTTAGAATGGTAACGTTAAATCACAAACATAAGGGGGTACAAGTTCGGTTCTCGACGAATCAGAATTTGGTCGCAAGCGTGCAACCAGCGCACACGAATGCAACCTCGGAAAAGTAGACTTAGAGACAAATCACTTTTTGCCTTCAAAATTTACTGTTACATATTTTGTAATTGTGGGATTCGTCTGAGTCTGAAAACTGCCAAATTCAGATTAAATGACGTTAAGTTGTAATATTTGTTTTAATAAACAATTAAGTTGTAACATCTAATTTAATTAGCCGTTGTACTAATTAAATTAGATGTTTAATTCCCAAACAACTGATTTACTTCAGTAACGGTAGATTTAATACCGTAATGTCTCCTCACGTTGTTTTTAAGATCTTTCATTTGTTTTTGTTCGGGCAGAAGCGCGCTGATTTTGAAAAGCTTTTAAATATTGTTTACGAAAGAGGATTGCATTGTGTTAGACAATGCTTAGCATAGTAGTCGTTCTGGTTCGCCGAAAGCACTGAAGTTCTATTCTTCATTGCTATCAACCGTTGTATCATGAGAGACAAACGTTCACGTTGCCTCACGTGTACTGGAGAGTGTCTCATTGTGTACTGGAGGAGATGAATTTGTTTTAAGGAAACTGTGTAGAACACATGCCTCGGTTTTACATATTATGTTTCTTCTTGGTTTTGTAATCAAGTCAATTTGTAATTGCATCATTCGATTGAAATCCATTTGAATTGTATATAACCATCAGATTCAAGCAAATCCTCCAACAAAATTTGCACCCATTGATTAGACCCATGTCTTCAAATTTTCATCGATTTTCATCTAAGATTTGTGAATTACAATTTGTGGACATTGGGACACGTCCAGTATTAACTGAATATAGTTAGGGGTCGTTCTCGTGTTCATAGTCCACCAACTGATCCGAGCAATGACCAGAGGAAGCTTGTTTTTCCAATCAGAGACGAAAGAAAAGAACAACGAAATCATAACACCCAATTGGGTTGAGCATGGTTTGGGTGGGGCCGGTCCAATACTCAACCCTAGGACTGATCCTCACAATATCGATCCTCAATTTTTAAGACCATGGACCAACCCATTGAGCTTGGAACCAAGGACCAGACCGACTATTGCTAAATTATTTTCTTATAATCATTTATTGCATTCTTCAAAAAAACGAACATATTATTTCAATTTTTATATACATCCATAATGTGATATTAAGTAACCAAACTATGAACATCAATGAATGTCAAACATAAATATAAGATAATAATACAAATCTCCGTTTGATAGAAGCTACAAACCACAAAAAAGAAGTTGCTCTTGGACTTCTCTCATGGGCTTGGTGAGAAAAAGAGTAAACTTATATATACTATGTATATGTCGAGTTGGTCCGAGTTAAACCCACCCAAAGACCAACCCACACAGTATTAGGGTTAAAGATTTCAGAACCGAAAAACGACCCATTCATCTTAAAAATCCAACCATGACCGATCGGGTTGGGCAGGTCCAAGGTCGACCCTGGATCATTGCTCACCCCTAACACCTAATAATATGGATGTACATATAACGGGAAAGATATAGGATTCAAAGTGATTAAAACGTGAAGCTGAAGCTTTTAGTGTGGCATCTGTAGGGTTGGATCATTGGATGTTAAACGGGCCTAGATGACATCCAATTCAAAATTGAAAAAGTTCTCCCCTTCGTCCCTTTAATCCTATATATCTTATATTTGTTTGATAAGATTCCATTTTCACATTTATACTGATCAAAGTCCCACCGGAACCAAATATTATCAACTCCGGCTGACATTACCGTCAAGGACAATGTTGAAGTATGATGCTTATACAATTTAGTCAATGTGGAGCCTGCATGCATGCCGTAGTAGCATAATTTATCCAATGTGGAGCCTCCATGCACCTTGAAGTTTGACGTCAGATAAAAATCATCCAAATGAATCACCCAAGCAAAAATTAGAAGGAGTTGGTGATTTCATGAAGGCGCCGATAAGCTAACAATAGTTACCTGGAAAAAAAAAGACAGTCATTGATTGTTTTCTTTTACGAACAATTTTTTTTATATTCATAGATACTCATTGAAATTTAGTAGCATAGAAAAAAGATCTATGCTTTTTTTTTCGGGGTAATTGTCTAAAAAGTCTTAAATCTATTGTATTTTTGCCAATTTAGTCATAAAAATTTTTATTTGGCCAATTTAGTCCTACACCTTTTTAAAATTTGTCATTTCAATTACTCCCACGACTTTGTCTCGGAAAATACCTACGCACCGTCTATCTTACGTGGCCTGACCTCCACATAAACATTTTCTGAGCAAAGTCGCCAGACAGATTTAAATGGTAAATTTTCAAAAAGTTTAGAACCAAATTGGTTTAATGAAAAGGTTTAGAAATGAATTGGCAAAAACACTGTAATGACTGAATTTGTCATTTTAATCCTTCCGATGATTTTGTCTTGGAAAATGCCTACGTGAATGTATGGTCAGTGGTTACCAAAAAAAAAAAATGTCTGGTCAACACCATCTATCTTACGTGGCCCGGCCTCCACATAAGCATTTTCGGAGCAAAGATGCCGGAATATCTCAAATAGAAAATTTTCAAAAGGTTTAGAACTGAATTTGTCAAATAAAAAAGTTTAGGAATGAATTGAAAAAAATGCAATAGGTTTAAAACTTTTTTATAATTATCTCCTTTTTCTCCACGAAACAAGGAAACTCTTCAAGAGAAAACCAAATTGGACGGTATGCTAAGGACTATTACGTCCAATCAAGATCCAAGGGTCACGACTCATTTTTCGTATTTGTTCAAACTGTGTTAGGAAAGTGCGCTTGGCTCAGCTTTTCTAAGGGATTTTGAGCCTTCATATATGAAGTGTTTAACAACCATCCTCAAACGGTTTTGAAACGGAAAACTGCAAGGTGAAGACAAGTTTTATGAGTTTTGAGTATTTTCCCAAAATTTATTTCCAAAACTGAATCAAACACAGTCCAATTCCAATATAAAGCTGCTTTTTAATCCCCAAACTGTTGGCCAATTAGAAAGAACGATACGATGGTGAAGGGTATGTTATAGGTATTTGAGATGGACGACCATTCACGTTTAATCGGATTTGCCCACAACAACAGTTATTGGCAGAATGTGGTGTGGCTCAATCTGAATCAATGTACGGCAATGCGTAGAAACCCTATCTGTTGGAACGAGGTAGGAGAAACGCGACAGTGTAAGGCTAAGGTTAGTACAAGAGCTGTTAGAACAAGAAGAAATCGACCAAGATCAGCGCAGAGCGGATTGAAATGCTCTGTCGACAAGCACTTGCATAGACTGATTTGGGCGAGTGGCGCACAGACCGTGACTCCATCGCTGAGGCTTTTCAATGTATGCGGTCTTCTCCTGTTTTCGTGTCAAGGAAGCACGAACCACGTTTAACTAGGCAATGGAATTCGGAACGGTCGAGGTCGATGAAGAGGTGACGCACGTGGAGAGGAACAGATTCCAGACCGAAGAGACCGAGTGCAACCACACAAGCCTGGTCATTCCGTCCAAAATCTCGACGACCAAGTTCCTGTCGTGATGATCAAATATCTGCTGCTGTTTTATAGAGATGGAGTTCTTTCCGTTTATATGAGTTGGATAAAACCCGGTTGAATCTCGAACCAAGGTTAAACTTTTAGGAAGCCTCAACCTGACTTCATCTGGGGTCCTGATCATGGTCATTTTATTTGTACACAGTCTGTTCTTGTCGGACATCCTTAGGCCTCAGACCAGCTCCATCTTTGCTTGGGTGCATGAGCCTCACCTATACACGAGAGGTGATCGTTGCACGGGGCCGATCGGGCCTAGGATGTATCCGTCCAAGTACGCGCGCCGTAAAACTTATGCACGCATGTTCGGGCCGGGTCGAGTTTACCCCGCGAACTGTTAACCAAGGCTACCGGCAGCTTCCAATCTGAAGTTCTAAGGAGGTGGTCATGAGGGCCCATGTGTTCTAGCAACTGGATTGTGACTGTTCAATAAACAATGGACATAGTCTATTAAAAAAGCATAAAACAAACTCTGTCCAACAAAGGAAATCGACGTAAACAACCGAACTGACTCAAAAAGAAATGGAGATGCTCGTCGTGAGAAGCACATTGCCTTTCCGCAGAGCTATCCTCCGCAGCACTCTCCCTACAAAACCGTTGGAACAGACACCCCATAAACAGACATCCTCTGACTCAGTCTCCTTGCCATTGCATCCAATCCCACCCTTCATCGCCATTTTCTTCCTCAATTTTTTTAATCTTCTTTCTGTCTCTGTTTCTTTTACGTGCAACCCATTTTCCTACACCAAATCTTTCACGTTCAATCATTGTTCCAGCCCCTCGTTGGTTAAGATTCCAATTTCCTTCGTGTTTAAGTTCCCAACAAGAAAATGACCCTAGGATCTGCTCCTCATTGGGAAGTTCTTCGTTCCTATTTGCTTCTCGATCTTCCCAATGTCACCGATTCTTGAAACTCGACCATGATGATGAATCCTTCATGTGTCGATCAATAATCCGAGTGTAAGTTTCTGATGCAGATCTATGTGGAAGAGAACTAGAAATTACAATCCTAGGAGAATCAGAAGACTAAACGAGAATTGGGGTTCTGTTTGAGGGTGTTGGGCAATGGCATCTCTTTCGACCCAACCGTCCAAGAAGGCGATGCGGAGCACCGGCTCAGGCAATTCCCAGGGCGGCAGCCGGAGTTCGACCGGGCAGACCGTGAAGTTCGCAAGGCGGACCTCCAGCGGGAGGTACGTCAGCTTGTCCAGGGAGGACCTCGACATGTCGGGGGAGCTATCAGGGGACTACATGAACTACACCGTGCACATTCCGCCGACCCCTGATAACCAGCCAATGGACTCATCTGTGGCCGTGAAGGCCGAGGAACAGTACGTGTCTAACTCCCTGTTCACGGGGGGATTCAACAGCGTGACCCGTGCGCACCTGATGGACAAGGTCATTGAGTCCGAGGTAAGCCATCCCCAGATGACCGGGGCCAAGGGCTCCTCTTGCTCAATGCCCGCTTGTGACGGCAAGATCATGAAGGATGAGCGCGGCGTCGACGTCACTCCATGCGAATGCAGGTGCGCATTGTCCCTTTCGACCTAGAATCACTCGATCATATGTTTCCTTGAGCCTTTAGTGTCAATGTGATGCAAAATATAAGACGTTATGAATCGCAAGACTTGTAGGAAGGTTGGTGTCTCTCGTAACTCTGTGAAACTAGAGCACCTTGTGGCAAGATTGATCTTTGGAGTTCTAATTTTTATTTAAGGAAGACCCATTTGATAATTTGAAATCGAAGACTCGTTGGAAGGTCTGATTCTCTGAAATTAGTCAGTTTCTGAATAGTATATCATAGAATATGAGTGGTTTCTTCTTTTGCTTGAGTTGAAAAACACGAGCTTTGATGTTCAGGTTCAAAATCTGTAGAGACTGTTATTTAGATGCTCAGAAGGACACCGGTCTGTGTCCTGGGTGCAAGGAGCCGTACAAATCAGCAGATTACGATGATGACATACCAGATTTTTCGAGCGGTGCATTGCAATTGCCGCCCCCAGACAAGAGGGACGCAAACAACATGACCATGATGAAGAGGAACCAAACTGGCGAGTTCGATCACAATCGGTGGCTGTTCGAAACTAAAGGCACTTATGGCTATGGCAGTGCTTTCTGGCCCGAAGACAACATGTACGGGGATGAGGGCGATGAGGGGATGAATTCAGGCGTGATGGATTCGATGGACAAGCCGTGGAAGCCCCTCAGCCGGAGATTGCCTGTACCTAGTGGCGTCATCAGCCCCTACAGGTAAGAGATCTAATCAACACAATCAATGTTTTCACATGTTCAATGATCACAAATCATTGTCAGATAACCTTGACCTATATGATCAGGTTGCTGATCTTGGTCCGATTCGTGGTGCTCGGCTTCTTTCTGCAATGGCGAATAACGCATCCAAATGAGGATGCAGTCTGGTTGTGGCTGATGTCGGTTGTATGTGAGGTCTGGTTTGCATTTTCCTGGATCCTCGATCAGATTCCTAAGCTTTGCCCAATCAATCGCTCCACGGACCTTCAGGCCCTCCACGACAAGTTTGACCTGCCGTCCCCGTCCAATCCCACAGGCCGCTCTGATCTTCCTGGTGTTGACTTGTTTGTATCTACAGCGGACCCCGAAAAAGAGCCTCCACTTGTCACAGCCAACACGGTACTCTCTATCCTAGCCGCCGATTACCCGGTGGAAAAGATGGCCTGCTATGTTTCTGACGACGGAGGTGCCCTTCTCACGTTTGAGGCAATGGCTGAGGCTGCAAGCTTTGCCGATTTGTGGGTCCCTTTCTGCCGGAAGCACAACATCGAGCCTAGGAATCCCGAGAGCTACTTCAGTATCAAGTCTGACCCCACCAAGAACAAGAGCCGATCAGATTTCGTCAAAGACAGGAGGAAGATGAAGAGGGAGTATGACGAATTTAAGGTGAGGATCAATGCACTTCCCGAATCGATCAGGAGGAGATCAGATGCATTCCACGCGAGGGAGGAGATGAGGATGCTGAAGCACATGAGAGAGAGCGGAGGCGATCCACTGGAGCCGATTAAGGTCCACAAAGCGACATGGATGGCTGATGGAACTCACTGGCCTGGCACATGGGCCGTCCCGGCAGCAGAACATGCCAAAGGCGATCATGCAGGAATTCTTCAGGTATATTGTAGGACACATCTTCATTTTCATGTTCATCTATCGGATGTCATACTGCAATTTACGTTCTTCTAATGTTGAACCAAAAAACTTGTGTTCTATGGAAAAATAAATGAGAAGGTGATGTTGAAGCCACCCAGCCCTGACCCGCTGATAGGGAATGCAGAGGATAAGCTCATCGACTTCACTGATGTAGACACCCGACTCCCCATGTTCGTTTATGTATCACGAGAGAAGCGTCCAGGCTACGATCACAACAAGAAAGCAGGGGCCATGAATGCCCTGGTACGAGCATCGGCGGTATTATCCAATGGGGCATTTATTCTCAATCTCGACTGTGATCACTACATCTACAATTGCAAAGCTATTCGTGAAGGAATGTGCTTCATGTTGGATAAAGGCGGTGAAGACATCTGCTACATTCAGTTCCCCCAGAGATTCGAAGGCATTGATCCTTCTGATAGATATGCAAATCGTAACACCGTGTTTTTCGATAGCAACATGCGTGCCCTGGACGGTGTGCAGGTATATTACGTGTGCCTCCAATCACGCCCATGAATCTTCGCTCCAGGAAATAAGACAATTTCTGCAGCTTGTTTAGTTCGTCACAACTTTTGTGTCATTTCAGGGGCCATTTTATGTTGGCACGGGATGTATGTTCAGGCGGTTTGCTTTATATGGCTTTGATCCTCCGAATGCCAAGAAAGTGCAAATTAAGACCGAATCCGAGACTCAAGCCTTGAACGCCACTGACTTCGACCCCGACCTGGACGTGAATTTACTGCCCAAGCGATTTGGAAATTCTACGATGCTGGCCGAGTCCATCCCAGTTTCTGAGTTCCAAGCACGCCCACTAGCCGATCATCCTTCTGTGTCATTTGGAAGGCCTCCTGGAGCTCTCCGCATCCCACGTGATCCACTCGATGCTGCCACCGTCGCTGAAGCTGTGTCGGTCATATCTTGTTGGTATGTCCCCTGCTTATACTTGTGTGACCGATTGTTCTAAAATGAGTCCAAACTCTTAGCAGAAAGTGTGGCTGAAAATTTCAGCTCAAATTCAATGTCACTGCTCCTGTTGGTTTAGTACATGAAACTAAAATGCTGTGCTATGAACAACAGGTACGAGGACAAAACGGAATGGGGCGATCGGGTCGGCTGGATTTACGGATCGGTCACTGAGGATGTCGTGACGGGATATCGCATGCACAATCGTGGATGGCGCTCAATCTACTGCGTGACTAAGCGTGATGCGTTCCGTGGGTCGGCTCCAATCAACCTCACCGATCGGCTCCATCAAGTGCTCAGGTGGGCCACGGGTTCGGTGGAGATTTTCTTCTCGCGAAACAATGCTCTTTTGGCCTCCCGAAAGCTCATGTTCCTCCAGCGCCTGTCGTATATCAACGTCGGCATCTATCCATTCACGTCTCTGTTCTTAATTGTCTATTGCTTCCTCCCCGCTCTATCCCTCTTCTCGGGGAGCTTCATCGTGCAGACTTTAAACGTGACGTTCTTGATCTACCTGCTCATCATTACGCTATGTCTGATGGGCCTCGCCATCCTAGAGGTGAAATGGTCCGGTGTGGCGCTCGAAGAGTGGTGGAGGAATGAACAGTTCTGGCTCATCTCTGGGACAAGCGCCCATTTGTACGCCGTCGTCCAAGGCCTCCTGAAAGTCATAGCAGGGATAGAAATCTCGTTCACTCTGACATCCAAATCCGCAGCAGAGGATGAAGATGACATCTTCGCGGATCTTTATCTGGTGAAATGGTCTTCTCTGATGATCCCACCAATCGTCATCGCGATGGTCAACATTATAGCCATCGCTTTCGCGTTCTCGAAGACGATATATAGCACGGTCCCTCAGTGGAGCAAGTTCATTGGAGGAGCTTTCTTCAGTTTCTGGGTGTTGGCTCATCTGTATCCTTTCGCCAAGGGCTTGATGGGGAGGAGAGGCAAGACACCGACAATCGTGTTCGTCTGGTCTGGCCTCATAGCAATCACCATTTCATTGTTGTGGATTGCCATCAATCCGCCGCAGGGAGGCACGACAGAGACCGGCGGGTCCACCTTCCAATTCCCTTAAGCCAAGGAAGTAGATGATCGATCCTTTCGCTTTAAAAATGCGCAAACAGTCGGTGCGGCGATCTACATTGATCGGCTAGCGAAACTTTTAGGGGCAAAGATAAATTTGTTTAAGCAGAATTAGCGAAATTTTGTTTTGCTACTATGGGTAGTGAAGGCGATTCGTGTTCTCGTCTTCGTGTTCCCCTCTCATCAGTCTTGGAAGCATATAGAGCATACCAAAGGTGGGTTGACCCCAGAACGTGTTGAGAATTGAAACAGCAAGTCAAGCTGAGTATACTAACAGAAATGTCCTCTCTCTTTCTTCTTCTTTCCTTCTCTTGGGTTTACTGACTATGTGCAAGAGAAGTTCGTCATTCTTGAAAAGTAATAGTTCGTCAGTTGTGCCCTCCTTAAAGCTCCGCACTGCATTCTTGCAAAGGTTCTGCATCATCATTCATTTGGTTCAGCATTCATTCTGATGACCTCAAGGAACCGCACAAGCCGGCCAGGACATTTGCAGACAGGATTGACACCGTCATCCGAATACCCATCGATCACTGGAAGCAGTCCTGAAGGAGAGAAAACAGTATAGAGATTTCGATACAAACGCAAGCGGCGATCTTATTCTTACTCAAATCGTCCAGACAGCGGTGTGCCGTCGCAGGTTCGCACAAGCAGTGTCGCCGAGGACATAGAGGAGGACATCGGCTGCCATGCTCGTTGCTCGGAATCAATCGCACACCACACCAATCAAGGACTTGGCGAAAATTTCGGACCCCCATCTTTGCTGTTCACGGCGGGATAGAAAAAGAGTAGGAAAGACAGTGACGAAGTAGCTTGGCAGTCGCAAAGTTCTTGATAGTAAGAAGAAGGAAAAGAAGCAGAAATGGAACAAAAACGCTGAGTCGTTTGGTTGGCAGTCAAGAAAGCCCTTCCTTGGTTTTGATAATCACCAAAGGCTAAACTACCTCCGATTCGGCTTTTCTAGGATTAGCCCGAAAGGCGATCCGCCGGGTTCGAATCGACGGCCCGATCATGAATGATGAAAATTTGGCCGGTCGATGAGGTCGCGACGAGGTTCAGGAGTCCACTTCCAACTGTTGGACAGGGGCGATTTTGTTCCGAACTTTCCATTTCCTTTTAATCAATTTGTGCGGAGTCTCATGAATAGTGCAAATTAAGTCCTAAGTTCCAAAATTGAGAGAATAAAAACCCCTAAATTTGAAGCAATCAAGCGAGTTCTTCCAGCAATCTCTTTGTAAAGCCATAATTCGCAACCCTACCTCTCTTTCAAGCTAATTCCTTTCTCGGTCTTGCCTTTCTTTCGGACTACTCCAGGAGGGGGAAAACGTCTGACCAAAAAACAATATTGGGGGGAAATGGTAATTTTAGGACCAATTTGCCCGTGCCGGTTAGGGTGAGCACCGGACATTATTCGAATCAAAACCTAGATTGAATCAAATCGAATCAGCTGATTTTTAGCATTTCTCGCGAGAACGAGTCCGATTTTCGATTCTTAAAACCTAATTTTAGGTATATAACCAAATCACTGAACCGAATCAATGCTTTGTTTTTTTAATCAGCAAGTCAATGATACTTGATTATGTTTCATCACGCCTTTAGTATCTTCTATCGATACTTTCACTGATTAAACATGAGAATTTAGATCATGCAAAAACATTTGTGATTACCCACTTAGGAACCGTGGTCAGTCTGATTATTTGAATCGGAATCGATCCACTCTGGAACCGATCACCTCCTCTCTATCTCTTGTCAAGAGGGTATTTTGGCATTTTCGCCTGTGTAATCGGCCGAAGTCAGACGGTCCAAAACCCTAAAACCCTTCGTCACGCGCAAATTCCCTCCACCGTTTGGGGAGCCCAGTCGAGATTCATCGAGAGACTAGCTTGAGCTCATGCGAAGATCTCGAGCGGCATGGAAAGCATACAGAAGGCCCTGCGCGATATCGCGAAGGACGTGAAGCTGAGCACCTCGCCTCCGCCGTCTCCGTCCCCGTCTCCGTCCGGAAGCACGCATTTCGGCGGCGAAGGAAGAGCTCCCGGCGTCGGGGTTGCTCTGTCTGCTCCGGAGCATCCTCCCCTCCTGCTCACCAGGAATCCCCGGTAATTCGCGCCCTTCGCGGCTCGCGTCTCGTCTCGATTGGGTGCAGTTCCCGTCTTTGATTTTGATGCATTGAAGTAGTGAAGCTTGTTCGGGCAACGAAGTAGGGCTAGGGTTTTAATGTTGGCAGACAGTCTTGGCTCGGTTGCCTCAGTGGGAGCATCGTGATTTGGGTTCTGGATGATTGATGAAGTGAGGAGTTAAGATGCACGGGAAGAGAGAATCGGTTTGGGGGGGAGAGATTGTTGTTTAGGGATGTGATTTCATAATCACAACATTGGCGGATTGTCCTTTCAGCTCAACTATCTTTCTGAGTCATGGCCAATGTAGACTTTGTTCTGGCCTAGTCCAGTCCAGGAATGCCCAATTCAGTCATTGTTTTAGCTAATTTAGTCTTTTTAGAAGAAGCAATATTTTTCACCTCTTGGAGGATTACGCATCATTGTGATTCTTTGTATTTCGAAGTTCTGTCATGTAAACAAGCACATATAATCATACCCTTTGGGCTTAGTTGCCTTACTCTTTGTCTAAGATATCACTTCGTCTGATATTCACTTCAAGAAGAAGAATGTTTTCCTGATGTCAGCTACATCCGCTCCATGCTGAACTAGGTTGATACTCTTATTAGGAGTAGTTTTTAAGCATCCACAAACTGATTCTTTGGTAATATATCTGAGTCTATAGTCGGTTTGCTACACCAGATGGGAATAAATCCATGACCGCATTTTTTTTCCCGTTGTATGTCTTACTGCAGGGGGGTGGTATCTTTGTGGACCTGTTCGAAGCTCTGTGCAATTTCGCTCGTTGCTGGCATTTTTTTGGGTTACACTTTAAAACGCCGGGTCAGAGGCTGGCTTTCGAAGCTTGTCAAGAGATTGAAAGACGATTGATGCTGCTCAATTCTTGGTCAAATGGTCTCTGTCATGTGTGAATCTGGTGCCAAGTAGGAGGTTTGTGACGGAGCAAAGTCTGTTGTGACATATGACATATGCAAGCTCCTTCATTGCCTTGAGTTACCTCATAGATTTCCTAGATATACTTTCCACCTCCTTGTGGGATAACTTATCTCTCATCTGTGGGAATAACTGTCTCCTTTCTTCATGCTCTCGTTTTTTCGATGATTCAAAGTAGAAGTGGTCATGGGGCGGGTCTTGGCTAGTCAAGGATCAGGCCTCACTTCTTGTCTGGGCTCATTATTACTCACTTGTCAGGTCTCCATGTCTTCTTCTATGTGATGCTTCCTTTTGCATAACTTTGCAGTTTATACCCTTATCTGGGAAGCAGTGTTACTGTTGAAATGGAATAGATTGTTCGAAGATTAAAGCATGGTGGTACTTTCCAAACCATCATATACACTGTGTCTCAAACATATCTTGGTACTGATTGTTAAGATCTTTTGCGGCTTTAAAATGTCCCGCCTATAAGGAAGTCAGCCTGATGTCCGTTTGTGAGTTTGTGGGTGTCGTGCATTCTATTGCTCACGTGCAGCAAATTAGCATAATATCTCTGCTCACTTAGCTTCAAGCAGCACAAGAGGTCGCTACCTGCGCCTGATTGGAAAATCTTGTGTCATCTTGCGCTCCTGTGAAGTAAGTATGATGCGGAAGGTCCTTGGACAAGATGAATTCCTAACTCAAGAAATTGCTCTCTGTTTTCAATTTGCATTATATTGAACTAGCATATGTTTTCAATATTGCTTCTTGTGTGATGAAGTGTCATTTTTTTAATAGATTAGAAAAATGATGACGCATTTGGCTTCCAGCACGGTTAAATCATTGAGTGAAATTGTATTCATGTTATAAATTGAGTTTGTAATATTTTAATTTGTTATTTGCCATGATCTAGGCAATTGTATTTGCATAAAATAAAGTGCTAATTATTGTTAGTAGTTCAACATATATATGATTTCCCATATGAAATACGGAAACTCGATGAATATTTGTCGCAGATTCAGAATTTCGTTGACCAAATATTAAATTAAAATCGAAAAACCTATGCTCATTTTGATCCGCATGACCCCAAACTTTGTTTTATCAACAAGATCTCAAAACTTGTACAAATGATCCAAAGACACCCTCCATCATAGGTTTTTTCCCAAGACGGCTATTAAAAATTCCACGTGGCAAGCTGAGCTGGACAACAGTAGGCAAATAAAGAAGACGTGGATTTGGAAAATTTCACTTAAAAGCTTAAAGTTTACCCTATGTAAAATCAATATACCAAAGTTTCCTAGAGTATCAACAAATATAGGATTAATGCACCAAATTTTCCCCACTTTTAAAGGTGTTTTTTTTTTTCATTAGTGAAAAATATTTTCCTTGACTATTTTTTTTTTCATGAAAAGAACGCTGAAAAATTCGAAAAATATTTTTCTAAAAATTATTTTTTGTGAAATAAACGGAGTTTAAATGTATGTTTTCTTCTTTCTTTGTAAAAAAAAAGAATAAATAAATCAATTAGATTTCAAGAGGCTTCATGAAGTCCTTCTTTAGATGTCAAACTTCCATTTGTCCATATTTAAAAAAAAAGTATCTCTTATTTTTCATTTCCATTCCTATTAGGTTACTTTGCCCTTTTTTGTACTCGTCGTGATAGATTGGCCAAGCTAAGGAAAATGAGAAAAAGAAATAGCATCAAAGTCCATTTTTATTGACCAATTACACTTGCCTCCTATGAACTATAATTGCCTCAAAAGGTACAACATACATATATTATTGGACTTTTTGGATAAGAGTCAAGAAGACCTTATGAATATAGAATATTTTCTCATAAAAGATATAAAATAGATATTGGACAATCTAGAAATAGAAAAAGCATTTCACAACCCATTTACTAATGAATAAATTGAAAATCGTCTTTTTTCCTTTTTTTTGGTAATTTTTTTTCTTTTGGTTTCATTTCTTTTACAAAAAAAAAAGAAGAAGATGAAATGGATTTTTACTTCAACTTTAACATAGTTTATATATTCAGAATGAATCCAGAATTTAAATGAATAGACAGAGATGTATCTAGAGAATGGAAAATTCACTTTGAAGCGACTATTCTCTAGATACGTAAATCGTGATACTTTATTTCACAATTGAATCAAATTAAAAAAAAAAGGACCTAGAGTCAAAGAATATCAATAGGTGACGTCGCTCCAATACTAAACCAAAGGCCCCCTACAATACCAATAAAAAAATGTGTTCACTATGAAATGGATTTTGAAATTTATTAACATTTTTCAAAAAAGATGTGTTGTTAATGAACCAATAGGTATTGAAACCGTTGAAAGAACATCTTGTAACTTATTAGGTAATGTATGAAGTATTTGAAATATGGAAAAGAAATACCATTCAGATAATATTTTCAAAGCAGTTGCAAGTGGATATGTGGATTTATCAATCGTTGATGGTTCTAGAACTACTAAGCTTACATTAAAGGCAATATAATACCTAAGATTATTATTGGAAAGATATATAAAAGATTATTGAGCCATGTGAGTTCTTTGTATTAATTATGACCTATTCCTTTAGCTAATTTAGCTCTAAAAACATATTACTTAAGTTAGTTTTATTTCTTCATTTTTGAGATAGGCGAATTCTTATAAATTCATCTTTCGATAGAATTAGACATGACAGATTTTCATCGTCCTTGAGAAATCCCCCATCTTTGGGGGTAAGAACACCAAAAGTGCCAAAAGTTATATACGGTACTCACTTCGATATCAAAAGTTTCAAACACTCACTTAAGTGTCAATTCCGAAAAAAAAAAAAACAAACGAATTCGCAAGTGCCAACTCGCCGGAAGTCCGACGAGGTTCCGATCAGATGCGTAGCGACCGGGTCAAGGCCAAATTCAAACAAACCAGGAAACATCGAAGGAAGAGACCGGTTGGGCTTCGATCAGGACTCACTCATGATCTTTTTTGTGACCGGTGGCAACAGCTAAGGTGGTCGAAGATGCTGTGGGTGGCTCGACGAAGGTGGCTGAACGGAGTTCCGGATCTGGAAGGAGCAATTGGACAACAAAGAGAAATTGTTCCAAACGACGAAATGTCAACGGCCAAGACCGATGACATTGTGTTCGTGAGAGGTTTAGGAATCTTTTCAAACTAGTGGCCATGTATGAAAACTCCAAAATCTCTAGATATAGCCATAAACCTCGACCATGTGCACAAACCCAACAACAGAGTTTCCCAGCAAACTTTAATAGCCTTCGGGACCAAATCAATCGTGTCCAATGGCTTGGATGCATTCTAGAGATTCCAAGGAACACAGTGATATCTTCGGTTTCGCGTGGATATCCTTGAAATTTTTCAATTTGGTGTTTTTCTCTCTCTACTCAAATGGGGGCTCTTCACAATCCAAGAAACTTCTAGCGAGATTCCGGCGACTCGACGGTAAGGAGGGGCAACGCGATGGCTCGGGAAGGTGTGAAAATGAGTTAGCTTTCAATTGGTGATGATGGGTGGCTGTGGGTCGATGTGGAATGGCCTCAATTTCTTGAAATTCCAGCCGAGCTTCACGGAAAGCAAAAGTCTATTTTTTTAGAGTATTTTTTTATTATTAAAAATGATGACGTTGCACTTTTTGGCTAGAATTTTCGTCTTTGGCACTTGCAAAATTCTTTTTTTTTTTTTTGCCGGAATTGACACTGAAGTGAGTGTTTTGAAACTTTTGGCACTAAAGTGAGCGTCGTACACAACTTTTGGTACTTATGGTATTCTTACCTCCCCATCTTTGTTTAGCAGAGCAAACTTGGGTGTTAGAATTTTTTTTTATATGGGCTCGATAGAGAAATTTCTTTTAGAAGAGCAAAAAGAGAGAGTTCCGAAAAGGAAAAGAAAAAAGGAAAAAAACCACTAAAAACTCCAAACTTTACCATGTGTGACACATTTACAAAAAAAAAATTCTATTTTTTTAAGGAGTTCCGGCGAGCTCCATTGGCTGCCGGAGCTCACCGAAGGGCAGCAAAGCCCTTGCCGACCGCGGGCGAGGGTGGCGGGGGCTGGGGAGGCCCTCCCCCGCGGTTGGGCGAGGGCAGCCTCACTCGCGCCACCCAAACTTCGCTCAAAATACAGCCGTAGTCGAAGGTTTTCCCACGAGTGCCATATGTTCGACGAAATGCGCAAGTAAGCTGCGATGAAAATGAAGATGGAGACTCACACATTTCGTCGAACAGGTAGTGCGCATAGGAAAACCTTCAACTGCGACCTAATTTTCGGTTGAGTTTGGGCGGGGGCAAGCCACCTCTGTGGGGGCTGCACGGCCCTCATCTAGGCGGGGCAAATCTGGCCAAGGACTGCCCCACCCAAATCTAGGCGAGGCCGCGAGGAGGGCTCCCCCGCTGCCCTCCAGCGAGCTCTAGCGGCCGGCGGAGCTCGTCAGAGCTCCTTTAAAAAAAACAAAAAAAAATTGAGTAAATGTGTCACGTGGGCAAAGTTTAGGGTTTTTGGTATAACAAAAATTTTTTTTGGGTAAATGTGTTACGGTGGGCAAAGTTTAGTATTTTTTGTGTCACAAAAAAAAGTTTGGGATAAATGTGTCACACGGGATAAAGTTTAGAATTTTTGATGATTTTTTTCAAAAAAAAAAAACAACAACCCTCGTTATCACCGGACAGCAAAATAGCCGTCAGATGGAGCCAGCATTCTATCACAGAGAATCCATCTCCGTCCCTCCGCCAAGCAGTAAATTTACAGGCATCAAAGATAAGGTTTCAGACAAATGCGAGCGTTCATCTTCTGAAGTCCAAGATATGGCCGCACGAGGGTCGAAGAAGACGGCCCTTGTCTCTCTCCTTCCCTCTTTCTCAACTTGAGTTTAACCATCACCTGCCATTTCGATCAGAACGATAGCTCCTCGCAAGAACCGACCTGTAAGCTCTCTCAGCGCGAGAGTGGCGTGCGATTCATTTGATGGGTTATGAGTGTCAATTTTGCATGAATGATTGGGGTGTTTGGATTCTTCAATACTCTAGTGGAAATGGGTCTTTTTAATTGGGACTTCTGATGTTGTTAGCTTGGTGCCAATCAAGTGAGCTGATGGGTAAGTGGCATATGAGTGCGGAAACTTGGTTATGCCTGATTGCCGTATATTTTGCCAAACTTGTGTGTTAGATGACATTGTTCTTGTCCATATCGTGCTCTTCCTTTTTCCGTTTAGCGAAAGAGTGAAGTTTCTGGTGTGTCTTCATATCCATGCCATTTGCCAATTGCCACAACATCAAATGTTCTGCTCTATTCGTACCGGCTTGTGGATAGCTTGATAACGAGAGAAATTTCATGTTCTCACAGACAACATGGAATGCAATTCAAGTCAAACTGGTGGTGGCATCATGTGGTTCTTCCGGGATCGGGGTTTCGACGATAAAAGTATAAACGAAATGTTCAAAAGGTGCAAACGCCTTGAATCTGTGCAGAAGGAAAGGGCTTCCGAAAATTGGGAGTACTTGAGGAGCATAGGTATTGAGGAGAGAAAGCTTCCTCATATTGTCTCTAAATGCCCAAAGATCCTGGCGCTAGGCCTCAATGAGAAGCTTATTCCGATGATAGAATGCCTCGCTACACTAGGAACAAGACCTACTGAAGTTGCCTCTGCCATTGCAAAGTTCCCACACATACTTTCCCATAGTGTCGAGGAGAAGCTCTGTCCGCTACTGGCTTTTTTTCAGGCAATGGGGGTCCCTGAGAAGCTAGTAGGGAAAATCGTTTTGCTTAACCCGAGGCTCATTAGCTACAGCATTGAGTCGAAGCTCACAGAGACTGTGAACTTTCTTGCTAGTCTTGGCCTTACCAGAGAAGGAACGATAGGCAAAGTTCTGGTGAAGAACCCATTTATCATGGGCTATAGTGTTGAGAAGAGACTGCGCCCCACCTCTGAGTTTTTGAAATCCTTAGGCCTTGCGGAGGTGGATCTTCAAAAGGTAGTGATGAACTTCCCTGAAGTCTTGTGTCGAGACATGAACAAGATTCTAAGTCATAATTTGGCTTTTCTGAAAAGCTGCGGATTCAACCGTGGGCAGATAGCAACTTTGGTGACTGGTTATCCTCCTGTTTTGATTAAAAGCATTAACAACTCTTTAAAACCTCGGATTAGGTTTTTGGTTGACATAATGGGGAGACAACTGGATGAAGCTGCTGATTATCCTGACTTCTTTCGCCATAGTCTGAAAAAGAGACTAGAGCTACGTTACAAACTTTTGAGCCAAAGGAACATCAGCTGTAGCCTGAGCGAGATGCTAGAGTGTGATCAGAAGAAGTTCTTACTTAAGTTCAATTTGATTGGAGGATATACCTGAGGTGGTAGTTACATCCTTCGTTCATTCTTACAAAATTTTTGTAGAATAGCTTTAGCCTTTATCTGTAACCTTGATGCTTGAGGTGAAGTTTTCTTGTATATTGTTCTAGTCAAACAATTCAGATGCTGAGTGAGATGATCCTTTCGGCAAATCTAGCTCAAAATATTGGCATCTAATCTGTGGACTCATTGCATGGGTTTAGGATGATGTTTATTGGTGGTTTGCTTAGCGTGCTTGGTTGAAGGGAAGACTTCTTATGGAGATTGGATCGAACAATTTGTCATATAACCATAAGTGAGTTGAAGTGTATGCTCATTTGAATGCACCAGTACACTTTGAAAGCTCACGGATCCACTGGCTGGCCTAGGGAATATGATTGCCGAGTCTATAATTCTAGGGTGCCTCGCACCTCTAATTCTTGGTCTGAATCCATCATGGTTTGGTGTAGATAGACTGGGAGAATTACAGTTGATAAATGATCATTGTACATACGACTTGATGAATGATCATTGTGGAGACTCTGAATCGACGCATTACGCTTGATTCCTGTCAAGAAGCTTTTTTCTTCCTTAAAGTTCATTTTGTAGCTTGAACATAAAGGGTCAGGTGTAGTTCTATAATACCTATAGTATCTCCACTTTTAAGGTTTTGTGTGTTCGTTGGTCCTAAATATTCAATGATGATGGTTGAAGTATAAGGTCCAGTTTAACTTACAAATCAGGGGGCACACCCCGGCTTCTTGTTTGGGAAATGCTCTGAAGCTACGAAGCTTGCTCTGAAACTACAGCCAGTCATTGATCTGCTATGCAGATCCTTTCAATTTATTTCCAGGCAAGATCTCAGGCCAACAATTAATCTCCAGAGTGGCAAATTTTGCAAGGAAGCACCTTCTTGACAGCTTGGACCCGCGTATAGACTTTTTTTCAAGTTGTAGGTGACTATGCTGGCAATTCAACAATGGATCACCTTGCCTCTCACTGTCCTGAATGAGCACACTCATTGATCGGTGACTATAGAGAAGCAGAAGAGTGTCACTTCTACTTGTGAGCCGTAATATAGCGCACGGCCACGTCATTCGACTGCAATGTATCGTTTTCCTAGAAGCTGGCTTCTTCAAATTGGCAGGGATGCATTGACAAGGTTTTTTACTTTAGCTCGCTCCGGTCTTCGATTGCAACTCAATTGGAGTTTGTATATTCTCCTAAGTACCAGAGCTCGGATGGTATATAATTACAGCTTTAACGGTAGAAAATGTGGCACCACAATCTATTTTGCATTGGTAATGTTTCTTGAAAAGTATGGTCTTTGAAGCAGCACGCTTGCACGCTTTTGTTGCATGTTTTTCTCATCATCTAGGATAGTAACAGTCGAACAGTGAATCTTGGAGCAGATGAAGCACGAGGGGGTAAAATTCTATCAAAAAGTAATGTCACCAAGACAAGTTTGGGAGGGCAAGACTGACAAAGAAAAGAGCTATGTACACCTGTGAACTGCGGAAGCAGATTTACTAGGATTGGGAAACAGATGGTACTACTAGGGTTCATTGCATCATTGGCCCTTCAAGCATGCCATTTGCAAAATTTGAATCCTTGGATTTTCGATTTATACAGTTAAATCCTGTCATCGATGAGAGACTTCATTGCCACTCGATCATACTGATACAGAGGGGGGAAATTCATATGAATTGCTGCATTCATCCTATTGCTGAGCTCGACTCCACATTTTCTAAGTGTGGAGGCCAGCCACAGGACACGGTGAGCCTAATAAGATTCGTATGTTTTGTTGGCCAATTAGGTAAGCCGTACCAGCTTGTAAGAGCTCTATGATAAGAGTTGGTTAAGAGCTTGAATTTCATACACTTTGCTCTCTCAAAACTCTTCTAAAAACTTCCCAATCTGATCAAGGCTTTTGATAAGATGAATCGGTTGTACGAGTATACTCTCCACCTGCCACTCTGTGGATCTTATCGATCAAAAAATTCATTAGACCTAAGCTCTTAAAATAAGATAATGCACCTATCTCTTATCACTATTATTTCCATCGTAACCCCCCCCCCCAAAAAAAATAATGATGATGAATTAAGCTTCAAGCATGATTAAATTGGTAGGTTCAACTATATTCATTGTTTATTGAAGTTATAATCTTTTACTTTGTTATTTTAGAGGAATTAGGCAAATGCAGCCTTGCATAATAATTAACAAATTGGGAAAACAATTCTCCCCAAGATCTTGTAATTTCTCTTGCACGAGAGTGCGGCGTAATTCACTCAATCGATAATGAAATTAATTCTCCTTTATAATAAGGTCTTTGGATTTTGGAGTTGTTCAGTGGAAATGAATTCCTTTTCATCGTGTTCATCTTCTAAAGTTTTAAGATATGGGCCTCACGAGCGTCAATGAAGAAGACAACACCTTTCCTACCTTGTTTCTTGTTTATGAACCGGCACACCAATTTGATCAATCGATATAGAAAATGGGTTTTCTTTAAGGCTCCGTTCGTTTCACGGAAAATAATTTTCAGGAAAATATTTTCCGAATTTTCCGACGTCCGTTTCACGAAAAATAAAATTGTTAAGAAAAATATTTTCCACCAATAGAAAAAGTACATTCAAAAGTGATGAAAATATTTTCCGTTTTTTTAAAGTGGAAAACATTTTCCATCTTCTTTATTTATTTTAAAATATCGCGGCTTCTAACACCGTGTCTCAACCTCGCAAGGCCGGTGGCCTTTGACAAACTAACACAAAAAAAAATATTATCATTTTTCATAAAAATGATTTTTCGAAATATATTTTTCAGAAATATTATATTTTGTGTGAAACAAACGGAAGTTAATTGAGCTTTATGGCTTGTAATTACCATTGTTAGCTCGGTACCAAGCAGGCCGGTAGCTAGCTGTTGTTGTGTGAACTTGGGCTTATGACAGATGGTTGTATCAACGAGCTGCCTTCATCGGTCGGTGCCATTTCTCGGAAAGTTCCTGCACTCTTCGTATCGAACTGAGGATATAGGGCGACGAGGAAGGGAGGAATCCCACGTTTTCTCAGACAGCACGAGACGCGGCCCGAGCCGAACCGGCGGTGGCATCACGTGGCACCGACAGCAGAAGTATAGACGAAGATGCGGCTATCTGACGCATCCGGGTCATGACAGGAGCAGCTCCTGGTGAGGTCGGGCTCTCCGTTTCTGCTGCGCTGGTTGTGATTCCCACGAGGTCTTCCCCCAGTTCGATTGCGGCAAAGAAAGGAAGAGAAAAGGTCGGAAGAGCACAGGTTTCGGAAGACGCATCTGCACATCCGTGGCCGTCTGCATTAGTTTATACGAAGCACACCCACTAAACTAATCATAAACATCTCCGGCCTGCGCTAATCTTGAGCCATCTCCGAGGCACGGCTCACCCTCCAAGAACCAGCTTTCCAACAGCCAAGAAGATCTCTGCGATTTGGTCGGCTTTTGTCATACATGGCTAGAGAGAGAGAGAGACTGTTACATTGAGGTTGGGGCTATGGATCTCGGCCTAAAAGTGACCCTTTCATGATTGTGACTTTGAGTGGGTGTTCGTGCATTGGTAGAAGGAAATCTAGATTTTTTCCCATGATCAAGAAAGATCATGGAGGAAAGAGTGATCGTACGAAATTACAGTGTGATCTTGCTTGCGGCGGCTAGGGTTACCCTATGCTTCTTGTTACCAATTATTATTGTTGTTGTTGTTTTGAGAGAACTAATAATGGTGTCCTTGTTACGACACTTGCACAGATTGACGCACTTGTGGGGAAGCGTGGAGAGCCTTGTGGATAGATGAGTTAGGTGTCCATAAATAAGTGCCCAATTTCCCAACAAACCTCAAACTTTGAGTTTAGTCTCGATTATATTCTAAAACCTCAAACTTTAGTGGCGGTCTCGAATTTATTCCGTAACTTTTTCTTTTGTCTCAGCAAAAACTACAAACTTAAATCTTTCACTACACCTTCTTCAAAAAGTACAATTAAAACCCTTTTTATGAAGATTGTCTGAAATTGCATGTGTTACTCAAAGAGGGCTTTGTGGCATCTTGAAGTTGCATTTTTCAACATACTTTTAGGGCTTAATTGCATTTTTTATCAGTTGAAAAACTTAATTGAATTAATTGAAAAGTTTATAGCCCAATTGCACTATATGATAATTGTCTATGACTTGATTGAACAAATGGAAAGATTTGTGACTCAATCACATTCCCTATGTAAGGTTTAGGACTTGTCATGCAATTTCTTTTTCTTTTTTTATGTTTGTTCGAAATACTTGTTGCTATTTGCCCATTCATTTCCATTAGTTGTCACGCTACTTTTATATGAGCGTTGACAAATCTCATTATCTAATCAAATCATTTTGATGAGTGTTGACAAATTTCATTATGAGGACACCATTGAATATTTTCATGCGCATGTCATGTCATGTTTCTAATGGTCCCGCCTCAACCATCGTAGAAGAAGAGGAGTTGGCATTTGGATTTGACTTTAAACCTTTTTTTCGTTCTTTTTTTTCTAATGGCAGATTGATGAATATATCAAATTGAGTTTGACTTTCTCGAATTTTCAAATCCCCGAAGTATGAGATTTGATGGATCATGCGGCAGATAAACTAATGGAACTAAGAATTCAACTAAATAAATTATTTTCGGAAAAATAAAAATTGAGCGAAAGTCAAGGTTCATGTTATCGACGGAGGTTGTTGCTTCCAAGTTCCAAGTATAAAGTCTCAATCCTTCCCTTTATCTTTCTTTAGGGTTTTACTTTGTTTCAGAAATTAAATTTGAAGATGGCAAAAGACTGGCCAATCTTTAGCAAGAAGAAACTTTTAACGTGACGCGAATTTAAGGAGTGAAACACGAAGAATTTTTCGAGTTATTTCTCATTTGCTATTGCAAATTTCATTGGCACAATTGATGAATAGAGTAATTATGACAAGGAAAAAGGATATTGATACTTATTACCTTTAGGGATGTCAAACACTTTAAGGCTATGTTTGGTCGTCTGAATTTCTAAACAGGATAAGACTTGATAGGATAGGATAATAAATCCTTGGATTTTTTCATATCCCATCTATTGTTTGGTGAATTTTGGATTTAAAGTCGGATATCATCATATCCTATCAAATCTACTGTTTGGTAAATTACGGATTAAAGTCGGATATCCTTATATCTTATCAAATTTGTTGTTTGGTGAACTAAATATTTAAATTTAAATATTTAAATATAAATAATATTAGGCAAGTACAAATGTGCATGTTTAATGTTAAAAAAATCATCTAAACCAATAATTTTTTTTCAAATTAATAGATTATCGTTGAGTTTCATGATTATGCATTTTTTTCCGCTCCTTTGAAGTAATTTTTGGTTACCCCTTTCAATATCAAATGTTTTTAAAATAACCTCAATTTCAATATATTCACTTTGAAACATGATTTCTTTTTGTCTCTTACAAATTTTTCATTAGTTTCTATTTTGTTATAAGTATAATACCAAATCAAACAAATGCCCAATTAGAACAAAGTATAAAGTCCAAAGTTCATTCGCTTTTTTTTTCCAACTGTCACAAGGATATAATGACAATTAATTACGTTAATGAACGATATTTGAATAATTCGAACATATAAAATATATTAAAATTCAAAGGGGGCTTTGTGGCATCTTTAAGTTGCATTTTTCAACATATTTTTAGAGCTTAATTGCATTTTTTATCAGTTGAAAGACTTAATTGAATCGATTGAAAAGTTTATAACTCAATTGCACTTTATGATAAATGTTTGGACTTGATTAAATAAATGAAAAGATTTATGACTCAATCACATTCCCTATGTAAGGTTAAGGACTTGTCATGCAATTTCTTTTTTTTTTTTGTTATGTTTGTTCGAAATTCTTGCTGCTATTTGCCCATTCATTTCCATTAATTGTCACACTGCTTTTTATGAGTGTTGACAAATCTCATTATCTAATCAAATCATTTGATGAGCGTTGATAAATTTCATTATGAGAACACCATTGAATATTGTCATGTCATGTTTTCAATGGTCCTGCCTCAACCGTGCGTAGAAGAGGAGTTGGCATTTGGACTTGACTTTAAACCTTTTTTCCTTCTTTTTTTTTTTGTTTCCTAATGGCATATTGATGAATATATCAAATTGAGTTCGACTTTCTTGAATTTTCAAATCCTCGAAGTATGAGATTTGATGGATCATGCGGCAAATAAACTAATGGAACTAAGAATTCAACTAAATAAATTATTTTCGGAAAAATAAAAATTGAGCGAAAGTAAAGGTTTATGCAGTTCTCAAGTTGGGTGGTCTATTATACTCAGCCCTACTTTTCAACATACTTTTAGGGGTTAATTGTATTTTTTATCAGTTGGAAGACTTAATTGAATCAATTATAAAGTTTATAATCCAATTGCGCTTTCAAATAAATGTCTGGGACTTGATTGAACAAATGGAAAGATTTATGACTCAATCACATTCGATATGTAAGGTTTAGGACTTGTCATGCATTTCTTTTTTAATGTTTGTTCGAAATACTTGTTGCTATTTGCCCCTTCATTTCCATTAGTTGTCACGTTACTTTTTATGAATGTTGACAAATCTCCTTATCTAATCAAATCATTTGATGAGCGTTGACAAATTTCATTATGAGGACACCATTAAATATTTTCATGCCCATGTCATGTCATGTTTTTAATTGTCCTGCCTCGGCCATGCGTAGAAGAGGAGTTGGCATTTGGACTTGACTTTAAACCTTTTTTTTTCCTTCTTTGTTTTCTAATGGCAGATTGATGATATATATCAAATTGAGTTTGACTTTCTTGAATTTTCAAATCCTTGAAGTATGAGATTTGATGGATCATGCGGCAGATAAGCTGATGGAACTAAGAATTCAACTAAAGAAATTACATTCGGAAAAATAAAAATTGAGCGAAAGTCAAGGTTCATGTTGTCGATGGAGGCTGTCCCTTCCAAGTTCCAAGCATAAAGTCTCAATCCTTCCCTTTATATTTCTTTTAGGGTTTGACTTTGTTTTAGAAATTAAAATTGAAGATGGCAGAAGACGGGCCAATCTTTAGCAAGAAGAAACTTTTAATGCGACACGCATCTAAGTAGTGAAACACAAAGAAATTTTCGAGTTATTTCTCCTTTGCTATTGCTAATTTCATACAATTGATGAATAGAGTACTTATGACAAGGGAAAAGGATATCGATGCCTATTACCTTTATAAATGTTAAGCACTTTAAGAGTGAACAACAATTTTAAACCTTCACTTTATAAGTGATGGGTAAATTTAATGCATTGCATTTATGTATATATGAACATTTAATAAAATTTTGTAAAATCAACTTATCAATTTATGTGATAACTAAAAAGTGATTGTCAATCTTTGCTTTACTCATTGATACGATGCCTAAAAAATAACCAATCCCACCTGAATAAAAATAATTAATTAACAAAATTAAGAAAAACAAGAGGAAGATAGATTATTTTTGTCTTACCAACCTCAACCGCGATGGGAAGAGGATTGGCTGACTTCCTCTCCATCCAAGCCGTCCATTCTTTTTCCTCCCTAATGAAAGGACAGCCCCCTCCCCCCCTAAACGTTGGATCCCTTAATGTCACATGAAGTGACATTAGGGGATCCATATCCACCGCGATGCACACAAGGGTCGTTCTCTCTCTCCTTATTTTATTTCTGCAATTTAGCATTTGGAATGGAGTTGTAATTTGGGTCCGTATTGTTCCAGTGGATCCCATTAAGTGTTGAATGGCATGCCATATATCGTAAAGTGAAATCCTAAACAGAGAGCATTTCCTTTGTCGCTTTTGTGTTACCTTCTAAGTCTTCAGTCTCTTCGATATCACTTACAACCGTTGAAAAAAGGGTTTCTTTCTACTAATGAAAGAGCTTTGAGCATTTGATTCAATGAGACCTTCAAGGTCTTTCCAAAAAGATTGATGGACCCAAATGCATTTGATAACAATACTTACCCATTATACTTTACTGGCTTATAAAGCAATTATCAGGGATTAATTTTTTTATAAAAAGAACTGTGTAATGAAGCATTAACCAAACCCTAAACATTGTCTTGTCAATGATGCTTTAGTGAATCTTTTTTCCCCTACATTTTCCTCTTGGGCCAGAATGCTTTATAAGTGAATTAGATCATATGTTGTTTGTCAGGATTCGATTTTTTAAGCATTGGAATCGGGGGATGTGGGGTCGGCGCCGTCCCCGCATCTCCGCCGCGTTCAGTGTTCGATGACAACCTTAAAATACTAAACACCCCGATTAAATAACTTCTTCTCCAGATGGAGCACAACCCCAAATTTTGAAACTTTTAATTAAATTATGCTGGAGAATAAAATAATCTCTGCAAAAGTCAGAGCCTATCTATTGAGAATATTTATAATCTATCCCGAGAACCAAAAACAATGAACTAGGAAGAAATGGCATTCTGGACTTGCTGTCCATCTGCTATATATAGGGCCATATTCTTTCCAACCTCGCTTGCATCAACTTTTACTTTGGTGATTACTTCATCAATCACACACACCCAAGAAAGCAAAAGACGAGAAAAACCCTCTTGAAATCCCCAGCGAGAGAGAGAGAGAAAGCCCAAGAAAATGTATTGCCTACTGTGTGCACAATCTGGTGTCTCCACAGCTATGTTGATCTTCTACACTTGCATGTGGCTTCCTCTTATGCAGCTGAGGAGAGCCGTCGCGAGAATCCTTGCCTTCATCTTTTGCAAGTATCAACCCCAAGAGAGCTCCTGTAGTTTCCAACTCCCGGTGGGTAGGTTTCAAGATTTGCAGAAATCTGGTGAAGAAGGAGAGGAGGCTGATGGTGACCATGAAAAGACTTGCTCTATCTGCTTGTTGGATTATGAGGGAGAGGACTTGGTGAGCAAGCTTCATAGATGTCGCCACGTGTTCCACATGGACTGCATTGAGAGATGGTTGGAGAGGTCTCAGTTCACATGCCCTCTCTGCAGGAAGTTTGTGTTTGATGTGAAATCTTCAGCAACCAAAGAAAGATGGTGACCACATCTGATAAGTCATCCTGAGCCTTTGTGGCGACCATGTAAAGGGGTGTTTTCAGTATTTTTCTTGTCCTTGGTTTTAACGAGGAACTTAATGTAAATTGGACAAGTCTTAGTGATAGAGTTAACAAAATGTTGAAGTCCATTCTTCCTTGTCAAGATTGGTTAGATTTCAATGATCCAACAATTACAAGTAACCCAAATTAATAGGAGTCGCTTTTTTCTTTTCTCTTTCAGACTGCTCTCCAACTTGTATTATGTACTGCTGCTTTATATAGCATCGTTACACTTCAACCAGATTATTCTATTCCCCGTTAGAAAGAAAAGAGCGTGCTTACTTTGGAAAAACTGTGTCATCTTCATTTAGGTGTTAGATGATGAGGAAAAGGAGAGCGGCTTAAACGATTTCTTAACATGGCATCGTCTTAAAAGTTCATATTGAATGTCATAAAGTCGATAACTAATGATTATTGAACAGCGGCAATATCAAAGTTGGCATTCTCATGCACAATTTTAAAAAGGGCCGGCCTCTCATTAATCCACATTTGACAAGTCTAGAGGCTTGATTAGACAAAAGTAAAAAATGATGAAAGTTTAGATATTCACGGCAGCATTGTCCCCCTTTGTTTTTTGGGTCTTAGGAATCATGAGCAGACACGTCGAGTGGACAAAAGGAACGTAGGAATTACTCCTGATCAGCATATGCGTATGCATGTAAATATGAAATTGTGTATTAAGTACATAGAAATACTTAATGACTGTATTACTGCAAGCCAGGTGTGGATCATAAATCAAAGTCAACACAAAACCACAGACACCCAGCAGTTCGACTCATTCATATGACCTTCCTTGATCATCACTAATATCATATTATATAGGACCATGGGTGGTGCAGTGGGCATCCAAGCTCCTCAGGCATTGCTGAAAGGATCGAGGTGGGGGTGGAACCGTTCGACAGATATCTCATGAAGATTGCGCCATGAAACCCACTTTGGACACGAACGTGCGAAGATTTGAGTAGCATAGGATCACCACCCGCCACTAGATGGAGAGGTCAAGAGACAACGTGAAAGAATCATTTTTTGCTTTATGTCCTGTAATGGCCAAGTTGAATATCTTAAGTATGCCACCTTCCCTTCCACTCTTTCAAATGGAGATCTGATGGATCGGGATCCGTAAAATCCCATTTCGTTTGTCGATCCGTGTCGCGCAAATTCGCTAAAGAATAGAAGTGTCGACCATCATGGATGATGAGCATGCTTGGCAGACGCAAACACTAATCTCCAATTAAATTCAAGAGGGACAGCAGCTCGGCATGAACCAAAGATCAAATGAACAAAAGTTCCATGGAGAACGTGGTATATCCCCTGAGCATCTAATTGCCTGAGGGCGGCTCCAAATGATGTCTCTGACTCTGGATCTTTGAAATATTCTCGGGATTTAACCGAGAAGAAAATTTCTGCAAAGTGAAGGGATGGTTAGGAAGGAGAAGATGGTCTTTTGCCAGGGATGAAGATCATAAGGGGGTCACCCAGTTGCATAGAAAATCCAAGCCAAACGCTTCGAATCAACAGGGACCTCAAGAATTTTGATGCTATCAAAGAATATTACCCAAGACAGAAGAGGAAGAAGAAGAAGGCTCGACCTTCAATGGACTGGCTTTTATCATGACTTGGGCTCTTGGGAGGGCCGAGATTCTTGGCCCGTGATGCCCATGGCACGGAACTCTCCAGGCCCATCACGGCCTGAGGCAGCTCTCCTCCTCAAGGCTCTTCGAAGAAGGCGGCGACGACGAGGACGAAGCAAAAACAGCGTCAATAAGTTCGCCACCGAGTCGCCACTGCAGTCGGTGCGGAATTGGAAGAACTGGAATTCGATCCGACGAGCTTAATCATGGTACACCCTCTTTCCTTTCTACTCTTCCGGTTCATTCGGGGAACGAGCTTCTTGGTCGACCGGCAAATCCGTTTCTTGTTTGCCCGATGATGCCGCACCTCTACTTCTTCGAATTCTGATGATCTCTTGCAGCTTTTAGTCGAGACTCTTGACTTAGGCTGTTAGGTTTGTCGATGGTGTTTTGTTGGGCTGTCCTTTTGGATTTGTTCTCCATGAAATTAGCTTCTTCTCGCGACTTTGACTGCCGGTTGAGCTCGCTGCTTTTCCGGGACTTTTCAACTTGTACGTGAAATTGGCTACCGTCGTCCGTCGGGGTTGATTGGTTACATGAAGTCGGCATTGTTTCTGTGAATTAAATCGGTGAAGAGCTTCATCGTGAATCCCATCGGTTGTTTTCTGGGTCTTCTTCTTTGTTCTTAATTGACATCGAAGGAGACAAAGATAGCTCTTTTCCCTTTCATGAGGGGATTAGGTGGGGGAGCTGTGGCTTATGTTGATCAAATCTGTCTTTAAATTTAAAGAGGGTCATGATGGGATTGCTGTCAAATGACAAACTTTTGGAATTGGTTTCCGCCTTTCCAGATACTACTTGTGTTCAAAAATGTTTAACACGGGGCATGTGATACATTAAGGGAACTTTCTTGGTTGGCATGATTCTACCTGCTTCGAGGGAGGACTTGCTTCAAGCATGGTGGATGAGAGCATGTATAAACATTTTGCATACAGAGCTGTGCTTTTAGAATTTGATGGCACCAAATTTTATAAAAAAGCTTACCTGGATGAAGATATATACATCCCTGTTGATTGCGCGCTAGTTTTCAAGTTGGGTTTTTCTTACTTTCTAGATGTTAATGTAGCCTCTCTCCCTCCCTCCCTCCCCTATGTTGTTCTGCACATGACTCAAGCTAAATATTTTATTTCTTTCTCATGTGCGTGTGTTTTAGATTCACTTTGTGCTTCTAATCAGTCGTCAAGGGAAGGTCAGGTTGACAAAGTGGTATTCTCCATACACACAGAAGGAAAGAACTAAGGTATTGTCCTTATTCTGAGATACTGTTTTTTTAAACCTCATCAATGATTCTTGATGAACTGATAAGATTTGAGCACCTGAACTTAGTGGCTGCATGCTGAAGTTATTGTCACATACCTTTTTGTATTGCTCTGTTGGTTTATTGTTTCTTCATACCCCATTTTGCTGATATGCTTTATGGGATACACTGTCATCTGTGAAGGTCATCCGAGAGCTTAGTGGATTAGTTCTTTCTAGAGGACCTAAACTCTGCAACTTTGTGGAGTGGAGAGGACTTAAAGTTGTTTACAAAAGGTAATTTATGAAGATTACTTAGACTTTCATCCACAGAAGAATACATGGATTCAGTTTGTGGCACTTTGCGCCATATTTTGTTTATGATCAAATTTGTTTCAATGATGTTGTGCAGATATGCCAGTCTCTATTTTTGTATGTGCATTGATCAGGATGACAATGAATTAGAGATCTTGGAGATAATTCATCATTTTGTTGAGATTTTGGACCGGTACTTTGGCAGTGTGAGTACAAACTCTTCGATTCATAAGGTACTAAGATGTTTGTGTTGAGTTCCAGATCTGACCACAATTTCTTGAACACTTAACAGGTTTGCGAGTTGGACTTGATATTTAACTTCCATAAGGTGGGTTATGCTCTTTCAATACATGAGATTACATATTTATCTTCTCTCCGTATCGCTTTATTCGTGTTTATCTGTGATCATAAATGATTTGTGAAAGGGTTGTTGCTATCAACATTGCAGGCTTACTATATTTTGGATGAGCTTTTGATTGCTGGTGAACTTCAAGAGTCAAGCAAGAAGACAGTTGCACGGTTGATAGCAGCACAGGTCTCTCTCTCTCTCTCTTTCTCTCTCTGTGACACAGTTTTGACTGCTGGATTGCCCATTTATGCTTGTTCAATTTTTTATGTGCTTTCTCTCGTTAACTCTTATTGCTGCTTCTCTGATCTAAGACCACTTTGCTGTCTCGTCATAGGATTCACTTGTGGAAACTGCAAAGGAACAACAGAATTCAATAAGTACCATTATAACCCAAGCCACCAAGTAGGACGTACAACTCGCTCTTGATTCCCGGCGGTACTCGCTGTGCTTGAAGCATGCTTCCTGTAACTCTTTATCTTTCAAGCTTTCATTGCAGCGGTTGAGTTAGCCAGTTTTAGTTGTTGATGTGCCTATGATGATGGTTAATGCAAGTTATAATCTGAGATATATAACACTCCTCTGTTTTAGTGATTGCTTCAGAATAGATACAAGTAAGATCCTTAGTGAAACAACTATGATTCATCACCTCACAGTCAATATGCCGACCTTACCATCCATTACTTAGTCTTCTTGGGGCCTTTTGGAATCTTGTCCGTGGCGAAGCAACATATGTTCCATCTGCTTGGTGTAGGATTTTTGCACATTGACACTTTATAAGCCTCCTTGGGGTTGCACCGGAGAGATTTGTCGGAATCTATATTCATTTACGACGCGTTTGTTTTGCAGAAGATAATTGATTTAGAAAATACTTTCCTAAAAAAATGACTGTCTATATTGCTTATAAAAATGAATGAGTGAAAAATATTTAGGGTTGATAATGAAAATATTTTGCAATGATCAACTATTTTAAATGAGCATTTTAAGGAAAATGTTCCGGTCAATTATCACAGAACAAATGATCGTGAATCCCCAAAAAAAAAAAATCAAAACTCATACATAATACCAAAAAAAAAACATGATCTTTCTACGCGAATAATAGTCACAAATGCACGCAAATCATCTCGTCTTTAGATAAATGAGGGGAGTCATTCATAATTTATGTTACTTAAATAAATGGGGCACCGCATATAATTAAGTATGATAATTTTAGAAGAAAGCAAACATGATAAAATTTCTAGAATTGCACCTCCTAAATAGCATAGAGCATGGTAAGACCTAGGGGTGAGCAAAAACAAGGTGGGTAGGTTCCAGACCTGGACCCTGTATCCAATCATGTTATAATCGGTTTTCGTTTTTTGGACCATGTACCTTACCATGTTTGCATTTGACCCTATATTCTACCCACTTTGTTTTTCGGGTCTGGGAATAGGGTTAATCCTGTTTATATTAGAACATGTTTTGCCCATCATATACGACTTAGAATTTTATATTAATACGCGAGAAAACAACATAATTCATTTAATTTATATTGAAATATCAAACACTTGTAATTAATAAATAAATAAGCTCTTTGATTAAACAAAATATTAAGGATCCACAGCTCAAATTATCATAAGTAAAATTATAAGGTAAAGCACAAATCCTAATATTACATATACATTAGTAACAAATATAGATCTAATATTAGTCTCATTTCACAATACTACATAAAGCCCTTTATTTGTCTAAAATGGTTAACAAGTTTATATCGTAAGTATAAGTTCTTCAAAAGTAAAATCAACATAACTCATCATCTAAAAGTGAAATCAAACGAGCCAATTCACGTAATACAAAATCTCTAACAAAAATCAAAATTCATGTATAAAGAAACATAAACAAGAAATCATGTACCAGAGACATATATAAAGGTTATTATTTAATAAAGTTTATTAATTTACAAAATCGGAGCTTTACTAAATAAATTTTATTTTATAATAATCAAGTTCAGTGTCTAAGGTTCGAGGTAGATTCCAAACTTGGACCATGTACCAAACCTTGTTTTAATCGATTCCCCTTTTTTGGACATTGTACCTAACTCTGTTTGCATTGGATCCTGTTCTCGACCCTATTTTCAAGATGGGCTGGTTCAGGAACAGGGTTTATTTGGTCCAATTGCACACCTCTAGTAAGACCAAGGCTCGAGATTTACCAAGTGGATATTTGTTTTGCATTAGTGGATTACCAGTAACCCATAACTCGTACTTGCTTTATGGATTTAATTTGAGGAATTTCTTTTTTGCGGATTAAGTAAGAGCAAGAAAAATACGTTTTTCTTTTTCCTCCAAAATCTAAAATATTGTCCACATCTCAAATGATGTTGGAAACTTATATGTAAAGTCACACGTTGATATAAATAGATATGTTGTAAAAATTTTGGGTTTAAAAAAATTCAAAGTGCATCAATTTTTTTTTCAAAAAACAAACTTAAAAATTTATAGGAAAAGCTAAAAATTTATTTAGACAATGGGATAATTTTCGAAAATGTTCTAAATATTTTGAAATTTCGCTGATTTAGTCATAATTTTTTTTTTTTCCAATTTAATCATAAACCTTTTGGAACTTTGTCATTTAAGTCATTCTGACCACTTTTTGCTGAAAAAAGCCTACATGAACGTGATATGGTTTGGTCGGTTGTTGTCGGCGATGACGTGGTGATGTGGAACAATACGATGTAGTTTTGCCCCAAATTTGTGCTTGCCCCAAAATCAAAACCCTAGGTTTTGCCCCAAAACGAGATCATCAAGAACATCAGCAACAAAAATCAAATTAGGAGATCAGGAGCAAGAGCGAGTGAGCATATCAAAGCAAATCAGGAGCCAATCACCTTATTATTAGCTTAGGAGGCTCCAGCACCAACGATTTGATCGATTTTCACCTTCGGTTTCTCATCTAGCTCTGGGATTCTTCGGGTCGAAGCGTGCATGAGTTCTTGCGTTTTTCGTCTTCAAACTAGCGTGCGTTCTCTTCTACTTCTCAGCTAGGTTCCCCTTCTTCTTGCGTTCTTCGATTTGGGACAAAAACTATCATGAATTTGGGGCAAAACTACGTCGTTTTGCATTACGCCATCGCCGACAACAACCGATGGGGCCGTATCACATCCGCGTAGGCTTTTTTTTACGAAAAGTCGTCGGAAAGATTTAAATGGTAAAGTTTCAAAAGATTTATGACTGAATCGGTAAAGTTGCAAAAGATTTATAACTTTTTTTTGACAATTATCTCACTAAATATGCCCAAGAACTTTTTCCTTTTTAAACCAAATCTAATCATGATTGTACACGACACTGGACCAACTAAAATGGGTCGGTTTAGCCAACCATGGCAGCTTTTCTGAAACTTTGGCTTGGCATTACCTTGGGGTTGACCCATTACATCTAATCAATTTTATAATATATTTAATTAAGATTAGAATTAACAAAATAAAATGTTCGCTCTTGTGATCCCGCACGACACTTTAATTTATTTTCGTGATCGCCACGCGGCCCATATTCGACAGATCAGGTGAGGTAATGATTTGTCATCCTCAAAAGTCAAACGTGTATCAATTATTAGATTTTCAAAAAAGGATTAAAGGAAGTTTTCTTCAAGGGTATCTTTAAATCCAGTGAAGTAGGCAAAGTCAGGGAGATAATTATTGAAAAAGTTTCAAATATTTTATAACTTTACTGATTTAATCTTTTTTTTTTGCTCAATTCACTCATTATTTTTTTGAAATTTTACCGTTTAAATCATTCCGACAATTTTTTACCGAAAAAGCTTACGTGGACATGACGTCGCCCAATTGGTGGTTGTCGGCAATGATATGGTACAAAATGACGTAATTTTAATAATTTACCCCAAAATTTCCCCAAAACTGGACTCTTCATGAACCCTAGTGAACCCTAGCTAGATTTTGCTCCAAAATCGCTCAAACTCCACAATGCGAAAAAAGGACCTTGATCACGGTTTTGGGGCGCTAGGATTCGTGAAGAGTTCGATTTTGGGCAAAATCTAGCTAGGGTTCATTTTTGGGGCGTGAGGGTTTATGAAGAGTCTAATTTTGGAGCAAAATTTGAGAAAAATTTGGGTCAAATTATCGAAATCATGTCGTTTTGTATCACATTATTGCCATGTCATTGTCGATAGCCAACTTATTAGGCCACATCACGTCCACATAGGCTTTTTTCTGCAAAAAATCGTCAGAAGAACTTAAATGATAAAGTTCGAAAATGTTTAGTATTGAATTGGTAAAAAAAAATATTTAAAATTGAATCAGTAAAGTTGTAAAATGTTTAGGACTTTTTCGCCCTGAAATAAATTTCTATTGTCCCTCCCCAGCATTTATATCTTTCCACTTATCTCATTCATTTCCATTTTGGAAAAAAAGCAAATGACGACAAAGTATCTTTAAGTGCATAGTTTATCCATTTAATTTGGAATCAAGTGAAAAGGAGATATATTCCTAATTCTAAGTATGGCTTTTGTTAATTGCGTGACTGTATATTAAATTAGAAAACGTGAAGGATGACTCTTTTTTACTTGAATAGATTTTACTTAATTATAAGAAAGTATAGAATAACAATAAAAGAATAAAAAATTCAACTTATTAAAACATGCGTGTTTAATTTCATTTAGTTTTTAGTTCCTTCGTTTTAACTTAATTTTAATTTCACTCTTTTTTTTTTTTTGAAATATAGCTTGTATCAATTGAAGCAAACTTTATTTAGCCAAAAATAGGGAAAAAATAAAAAAAAATTCCCAAGCCAAATTAGTTTTGTTTATTTTTAGAAAGAAAACTCGAATAAGCAATAAGTTCTATCCGATACTTATTTAATTACATTGATCGCATCGACATTTACCAAGTCAAACGGTTCAATGTTTATGAACAAAAAAAAAAAAAATCTGAGGACTAAAGAATAAATAAGAGGCTTCTCCATTTCATTTCAATGTCCCGTTGTAAGGAGACACACATGAAAATTTCCACAGCGGTTGATTCTTTGGAGATTTAGACTTTTTTTAAACCTAGTTCATGAAGAGGATCTGAAATCGATGGTGCTTGATTTAAAAAATTAACCTATCGAAAGCTCTTCAATCATCTTCGAGGAAAGTAAAAATCAAATCACTTTTTATTCGTATTGTGTAGTTGACTTTACTTCCTCCATTCATTGAAAACCAATCCCGTTTGGTATGGATTGTCAAATCTATGTTCATATTGGGAATTTCACTTTGCATAGATGCGCAAATGAAAATATGTCTGGCTAGTTAATCATACGAAAAGTAAAAAAATTCCACTTATAGAAGTGAAAACTTTAATTTGCTCAGGCATTTATCATAAGAGTTAGTATTATGAAGAACTCAAAATAAGTTTACTTGTGATAAAACTTATTTAAAATTTGGGCTATTACAAGTCTTTAAATTGATATATCTATGGCAAAGTTAACTGAAAATTGATTTTTTTATCATTAAAAACTTCTCAAATTTTATAATGAAATCGTTGAATCAAACGACATACGGAAATCATTTCAATTGTCATGGCAAGATTATATGAAAATCTATGTTGATTGGGGGTAAAATTTGTCGCGGACGTACTAATTTTGGGTTTTTTTTTTGTTCCCATGGTATCAACCATAGATCCATAGATGGCCAAAAAACCTTTATTTGATTTGTTCATCTTTAGATCCATAGATGGCCATTTCTGAAATCATTTTTGATACAATTTTTTTTTTCCAGAAAAAGTTTCTAGAACAGGAAAGAGAAAAATGTAAAAGAAAAAAAAAGCAAACAGAAGAGAGAGAGAGAGAGAGAGAGAGAGAGAGAGAGAGAGAAGGAAGAGAACAAGAAGAAGAAGAAGGGAGACCCCACATTATCACCAGACAGGAAAGATAGCCGTCAGATCGAGGCGGCCCAGTACACATCGCAGGGAATCAATCCATCTCCGTCTCTCTCCTCTCGCGAGAGCACAGCAGGATTACAGGCGTCGCGCTCTCGTTTCCCCTCCGCTCTGCTGACGCCGCGTGCGAGCGAGGCGACGAGCTTTAAAGGCCGCGAAGCCCGAAGCTCCGACGTCGCGGCGTCGCGTCGCGTCGGCGTCCCGTTTTATGGACTTGCGGATCAAGGTGGCCCAAGCCGTCCGCGTCCTCAACCACGACGCCCAGTCCTGCAACCGCGTCGCCGCCAACCAATGGCTGGTCCAGTTCCAGCAGACCGACGTCGTCTGGGAGGTCGCCGCCTCCATCCTCACCTCCGATCACCTCCGCTCCCCCGATCTCGAGGTCGAGTTCTTCGCCGCTCAGATCCTCAAGCGCAAGGTCCCCCCTGCCCACTTCCTCCTCCGCCACTTGATGGCGCTCTTCCTTTTCCAATTGAGCTCTCGGGGCTTTCTTTTGCTGGTCAGTCGGACGTCGAAGGCCGAATGCTCGGTCGTGTTCTTTACTTCTGAGTGGCGAGCGCGACTTAGAGCTGAGCTCTTTTTGATGGAGATGGCAGTTGCGCCAGGCGTATATTGGGAATTGAATGATCGAACCGGATAAAGGGAGTTGTAGATGCTCTAGCGTTCTGGGAAGTTGAGCTCAGAAAACGTCGCTTAGATAGTATTTAAGTGTTTTTTTAATATGGTGCTACTGCTATCTGACAGTGGTCGCGATGGTGCTTTCTCCCTCTCTCTCTGGCTCTCCCTCTTGTTTCCGTCTGCTGTAGTTTTTGCTTAGCCATTTTCATGAAATTTTGGTGATTTACTTGCTTCCTTAGGGTCGTGAGGAGCTGTGCTACAGCGAGGTCCGGTTTGCTCTTCAATCGTTAGGCCTTTTCTCTTCTCTAGTCTCGATATTTTTGGATTTTTTTTCCTTTGTTGGGGACGCTCGGGGGGGTTGTGCAAACTCGGAAGTTCAATCACTAAGAAATTTTGGTAGACTTGACTTTAGTTCCAGCGTTTGAGCAATTCAAAATGTCATATGATCTTCTGGAAAGGGGTTTGCTTTCTTAGGTTGACATTTTTTGGACTGCACACGAAGAAGCATGATGATAATACACAGGAGCTTATATTCCATTTTCATTAAGTATAAGAAAAAGGGTTGGTTGAGTATAATGGAACAGGGGAAGAGCCTGATCAAGGGAATCTTATTTAAGAGAATATGTGCCTATGGCAAGCAGTTATTTCATCAGAAGTTGATTTTGGGAATTGAGCTGTGTCTCAGACCAATTTATGAGCATGAAGAGCAATTTTATGCTCATGCTATAGAAGAAAGCTTCGTGGCATCGATAGACATAGTAGCACTTATTTCTGGATAGTAGGATTTCTGTAAGATAGTGATCTCCATCTCCTTTGTCCTCCTTTGGCCTTTTGCAGTTTAAAGGTCATTTGTTGCTTGAGATCAGCGAGAGAATCTAAACATGCAAATGCACTCGTGCCAAAACTATCTTTTTGTTGCCTTGAACCGTGATACGACTGTAAATCTGTTTCTTTTGTCTTCTGGCAGATCCAAAATGAAGGGCGCTGCTTGCAGTCAGGGGCTAGAGAAGCCTTGCTTAACGCACTTCTTGTGGCTGCAAAAAGATTTAGTTCTGGTCCACCCCAGGTGCTTCCTTTCTCTCCTAATAAGACTCTGATGGTTCTTTGCTACGTCAAATAGATGTGATGTGTCATCCATTTTCTTCGTTCTATGAGTGGAGGATTCATGAGATAATGTTTCTTGGATAATGCCTCGATTATTTATTGTGCATGTAATGATTTGATGAGAGCCATACTTTCTTAATGACAGCTTTTGACACAAATCTGCCTTGCGCTCTCTGCACTCATAGTTCATGCTGCTGAGCATGAGAAACCAATTGAACAGCTCCTTTATAGTCTACGGAATCTGCAGAGCCAGGATGGTGGCAATTTGGCTGTACTAGAGATGCTTACTGTTCTACCTGAAGAAGTAGTTGATGCTCAGAACACTGATTGCAGATTAAGTGCTGATTGTAGAAGCCACCATGGCCAAGAGGTTCATGAATATATACCTATTGCACTTAGATCCCCGCATTTTCTCTTACCCTCTTGCTTTGTCTTGATTTATTCACCTCACTTCCTGGACCAGCTTCTTGCACAGACTCCTATGGTTCTTGAGTTTCTACTGCAGCAGTCTGAAAAAGGTTTTGATGGCGTTATGCAACTTCCAGAACAAAATAGAAAAATCTTACGATGCTTATTGAGCTGGGTAAGTGTTGAAAATGTTGTAATGGCTGACCTCCTTTCTATTGTGTATATTCGTAGTGTTTAATTGAAGGATTGCACTCCTTATTCATGTTTCTATATGCCGAGCCATGTTCTTCAGTAGCTTCACCTGAATTTTTGGATGGATGTGGTTTGTGAGTGTATCGGTCCTTATTCCGACCAATATAAATAATACGTATTATATTGTCTCTTATACAGTTGGTAATGTGAAATTCTTAATTTTTGTGATAAAGATTTTTATTGTAGGTTCGAGCTGGGTGCTTTTCCGAGATTCCACAGGGGTCACTGTCTGCACATCCTCTTCTTAATGTTGTGTTTAATTCTTTGCAGGTAATTATAATTATTTGTTCTTTTGTAATGGTCTTGTCCAATTTGAGTATATGCAGTTTTCACCATGTGTGATAAATGTTGTTTGTGCAATAAATATGATAATTCATCAGGGTAATGTGTGACTTGACTTCATCAGGGTTTTATGGAGCTTCACATAAGATCATTGCTTCAATTTCTACATGATGTGACATGCAAATGCTTATTCAGGATATTACTAATCATTATATTTCATTTATTGAAGTTTCTTAATCCTTTTCTTGAATAATTGGGGAGTGAACATCACCCAGCATCAAATGATTTTATCCACAGTGCTAATGAAAGGGTATCCCAGTACTTGTATGCAGAGAATAGAAAAGGAAAAGTGTACATTAGAAGTGAGGTGATGCATAAGTAAAACGAAAACTTCAGATATTCCGTGTGTTCTAGTAATGGTTTAGTTTACCGTGATAGTCATTGTTTGTTCTATCTAGACATAATGTTTGTAATGTTGTTCGTATGCATAAGAACTAATGCCTTTTCTAATGTTGGTTATAGGTCGCATCTTCGTTTGACTCAGCAATTGAAGTTCTTACTGAACTTATAACTCGACATGAGGTATATTAATGCCACTTGTGGGACCATCTTTTATCTTGATGTCTATGATTATATTTGTAGTGTTGTGGAATTCCTGTTACCTGTGCTTCCTTTTGCTCAAGAACCCTCTCTTCAACATGAGGCAGTGTGTTAGTTTATGCCCAATTTGGGCCATCTGGTTTAATATGAAAATTCTTGAAAGCTTGCACTTTTTGATTAAGGTAGATTGCCTCTATTGTTTCAACTGTATGGGGGCTTTTGCATGTGAACCATTTTTGAACCACTCTCTTTAGTGTTGGTTGGTATATAAAAAGGTCAGGCTTCTGAGTATCGAAAGACTGTGAATAACTGCAGAGCCAGTCTTCAAGTCCAAAGTGCTATAAATTTGTGATTTCAAGAATGGAGGACTGCCTCTGTGGATCTATCTAGGCCATTTTTGGCATTTGATGTAACTGGTGTCCATATATATTTCTAGTATTCTTCATGATATGATGTGACTTTTCTTGCTTCTTCTAGGGGCTACCTCCAGTTTTATTATCTAGGATACATTTTCTTAAAGAAATGCTTCTTCTACCGGCACTTACCAGCGGAGATGAGAAAGTAATTGGTGGTCTCGCACGGTTACTTTCAGAAATTGGACAAGCTGTAAGTACCCTGTGGAATCATGTTTTACTTCATTTAGCTAAAGACCACTTCAGTGGTTAAGAAATTTCCTATGCTCCAGCTGTGGTAAATGCCTGCTGGAAAAGTTTAGTCTCTCTCTGTCCTGCTAAAATATTTCATAAATTCCATAGCTTGTTAACTAAATTTTCATTCCCTTTGCTTGATGTGAACCAGGCCCCTGCTTTGATTGCAGAAGCAAGTGCTGAAGCACTTGGATTAGCGGAGGCGCTGTTGAGGTGATATGTGATTTTACAGTCCAAATACAATTCTGTTCTGTATAATGGGCAGTTGAATGTCCTTAATTTCTTCAAACATTAATTTCATGGGCTCAGAGTGCAGTGCATTAAAGGACTACTTGAACCCTCTGGAGCTTTAATGGTAGGAGAATGTCTAACTCTTTGCTGTAATGACAGCTGTGTCAAATTTCCAAGCGAGGACTGGGAGATTGCAGACTCAACTTTGCAATTTTGGTAATTATTGGTGATCAATTTATCTTGACTTTTGGTATACTAGATTTTGTTTGTTTATTAATTAAAGTAGACTGAAGTCATTAGGCTTAGATCTGATATGACGTTTGCTAGAATGCGTTGTGCTTTACTCTTTACTGCTGTTGACCTTTGCTCTTCTTTTTATAATTCGAATGAATGTTTAAAATAGATGAGTTGATTTTTTTTGTTTTACTTCTGTGTTTGTGAGCATGTGATATATTGTTTGCTGAAGATCATCTGTAATTCATTTCTGTTAAAGTAATTAAATATTAAACCGTCCTTTCATTTAACAGCTTAAACTTTTAGAGTAGTTGGCAGTGGTCCTACAAAATCTTATATGGTATCGGAGTAGGAGGTCCTGAGTTCGAATCTTTCCAGGCCCTTATTTGTCTTCCCAATTATATATTTCCATGCTTAGTCGCTTAGTACTAGGCAAGAAGATCAGACTAAGCGTGAGGGGAAATGTTAAAGTAATTAAATATTAAATCACGCTTTCATCTAACAGCTTAAGCTTTTAGAGCTGTTGGTAGTGGCCTCACAAAATCTCACAATTTCAAACATTTTTACTGATCTTAGTGGATACAAGATGGTAGCTATGGTATCTCCAATCAGTAGGTGTCTTCTTATTTGTTCTGTAGAGGAATACAAGAGCATGGAATTTTGATGATTGCAGGAAACATAAGAGAGTGACCATACACCATTGACATGTGAATTTGTGGTGGCTTAGAGGGTTCACCTAACAGTGATGTGTAGTATCTCTGCTATAATCATTGCGTAGGCTTCTGCTATGTTTAAATTCTAAACTTGAACAGGTTCTTTTTATGCTATTTGCAAAACACTTGTAAACTTCTTAGTGTCTCGCTGGTTGATTCTTTAAACAGGTGTGCAGCATTGGAATGATAATTGATAAGCCTTCCATTTGAAGCTCTTGTGGCTTGCATTATGGAAATGGCATTCTTGGAACTTATCAAACTTACTGGAATTAGGGACACTTGTGTTGTTATTGATGTGACGATATCTCATTGTCTTATATGATAGCGAGCTTTGTTGTGCCCTCCCTTGAATAAGTGAACACTTGCAAGTTTTGAGATCACATCTTTACCGTTGCAAAGACGAATTAAATTTTGAGCTCGTTTCATCATCTTTACTTTCAGGTCAACCCTTGCAAGTTTTATGCTTGGCCTTGATGTGGACATTGCGAACATTAGGAAGCACTTTGAAGATATTTTTATTTCTATACTTGCAGCATTGCTTGATGCTCTTTTATTGCGTGCTCAGGTTTCTTCTCATCTCTGACACCTAGTTCAACTTTGGGTTGGATTGAAACAGTGTGTTGTCATTTGTCCATCTTCTAATGGAAAAGGGGCATTGAAACTTTGCATTATAGTTGATAAAATAAAATATGTGGAGCAATGCTTATCTTGAAGGTAGCGCATATTGGTGGACAACTCTGACAAACTTGATATCTTTAAGGTCAACTTGAGTTGTGAACTCTGCATTTTGAAAATATGCATGACATGGGAGCAAGACCATTGGTATCTGGAAAAGCTATTACATGTTCTTCTGTACAAGAACATTTCAGTTATAATATTAGGTGTTTTAGGAACAAAACAATGGTCAGTTTCGAGTCAATATCAAGATTGCCACATGGATGGTAGACACATGTTTATAAATGAAGCATCAAGGAGAACCAGCGGAGGTGCTTATCTTTGTGTATGCTGCAAAATATTTTGCTATTCTTCCACTTTTCTCTCTTCATCTCCTCCCTACCTCTTGTAGTTCATGAGAATTTCTATATTAGCTTCTGAAACAAGTAAAAAGGGGAGGAAGAAATGTTACTTTGCTTCTTCTTCCAATGCCAGTTGTAAGATTGTTCTTGCTAAACGTAGTCGATCATGCTCCGGAAGGACAGTGGAAATTTTGGATCTTGTTGCAAGTTAAGCAAACACATGAAGTTCCAAAATTCTTACCGATAGTAAAATTGGGATTGACTTATTTCTTTGAACTTTTCTTGTCCTTGAGGTACATAGAGATTCTGAATTCTCTCCCCCACCCCCCAATCCCCAAAAAAACCATTTGTGTGAGATGTATGTAAGCCACTAACAATCTGTTACCAAGTCCAAAAAGTGAAAACGTGAAAAGACTTGTTTTCTCTCTTTCTTTGCTTCATGGACACCCCTCAAATTTGGTTGTTGCACCTTCATCTTAGCATCTGACCTGGCATTAATGGATGTGTGATAAATTTTGGGCATGTGATCAATAAATGGAATCTTTTAAACCTGGTCGGTCTGCTTGCACCGCCTCTTTCAGCCCTGGGTGATCAGTGCAATTTAATTACATATTAGAAACAATGAGATTCTGATTTTCTTGGTAAATCTATTCAGCACATCTTCTTTGAGAAGATTTTGTTCATCTTTGGCTGTCCTGAATTTGAGCCGGATTTACTTGGATAAAGAGGAAGGTTTGACAAAGGGAATAAAAAGTAGAGTACAATCACACATTAGTCATTGTTTTATCTTACGAGTTTGCTTCTTTCACTGGTTAAAGCATCTTCTTGATTTGGTTTCTTAAGATTCTTTTTTTCCCTTTTGATAAGTACGTGGTTTTCAACTGATTGCTATTATTTGAACATTCTTCTCGAGCTGTTTAAACACTTGAATTGATCATTTTGCAGGTTGACGAGTCTACGTACAATGATGATAGTGGAGTGGTTGATCTACCCGACAGTCTTGTCCAATTCAGGATGAATCTTGTTGAACTGTTGGTGGATATTTGTCAGCTTTTAGGATCTGCTACATTCATGCAAAAGGTGCAAAAGAAAAATTAATGATTCTGATTTACTTGACAGAGCTGGAGAGAACCCTTTTTTTCTGTATTGTCGGGAACTTGTGTTTTGTAATTGTACCTTAATTACTCCAATAACTGCAAGATGGAAATCAATGGACTGTGGTCCTTTGCACCATATGTTTCCATGGCCATCATGGCATGTCAGTTTGCTTCTGATTTTCCTGTTTTTCTTGCATATATCTAATTTTTGTACCTCTCATCTTCTCCTTTTCTGTCCTTTTCTTGCCTTTTATTCTGTGTAATAAATTTTTAATTTGATGTTGCTGAATCACATCATTCATATTTATTTACAGATTTTTTGCAGCAATTGGATGCCAGTGAATGTAGCACCACCATGGAAGGAGGTGGAAGCCAAATTGTTTGCTCTTAATGTGGTAAGCACCTATAGGAATTAAATCTCTCTTATTTGCTCTTTATTCTAGTTTTGCTAGTCATTGCATTGTGAAATTAGGACTCTTCTTACATAACTGGTACTGAAAGAATATCCGATAGACTAATACCTAAAAGTCTACATTGATGCTAGTCTCCTGCATGTTTTTGTCATTTGTATATGTGTATACATGTAAACATGTATTTGAAAGCTGTTTCGCATACTTATTTATTTTGTACTCTCTTCTTTGTTTCAGTAATTTGGACTTAATTTGTTGCTTGTCGAACTTTTAAGACATCTTATCTATACTGTTCTAGTGTTTCTTTGTTGGACATGATGGCTAGTATGCTCCTATCAAATACTGTGTGTAAATAAATATACATAGTCGAAGAAGTAGGTGGAATGTCAGATGCATCACACAAACCGATAGTTGGGGTCCTTGGATTTGCTAGCATAGTTGATGATAAAATGGAACGGTACATGCTTCTTGATCAGGTTTATGTCGTGGACTCTTTCATTGTGCAAGAACAAGCTGCTTACCTCTTTTCAGTATAAGTTAGCTGTGGCTACTGGCAATATTCTCTCATTAAATATCTATTGGGCAGTTCCATTCAGACTGATTTTTACTGATAAGCTTTTTACTTTTTTCCCCCAAATCTTTTGGCTCATGTAACTTGACTTTTATTTAACAAGGAACGCCTAAAATCTTTTGAAATATACAAATATTGACATGTAATTCAAGTATATTTTCCCCATGAATTTTTATGTTTGAATAATATTTGAAGTTATTTGGGAAAGTTAGTACGTGACTTTTGCTTAGAATAAGTCAAAAACAACTGCCATACCTAACAATTTAAGGCTATGAAAATGCTTAGTCAGTTTAATTGCGTTTTTTAAATCAAATTAAAATCAAGCAATCATAGGAATTTGGTTTCGATAATGCATGTGACTGAGTGGGCAAATTGAAGCCCGAAAGATTTGCTATCTTCTGTTAATTAGTGCTAAAGGATAAATTCTAACAAGTCACAGCCTATGTGTACTGGTACAAATCTTTCACCGACTGGTCACTTTGACCTGGCTAGATGAGAACTTTCTCCTTTATATGGAAAGCTTCCTAGATGAGCTGTCAATCCCTTGTATTTCCTTCTGAAGTTTACTGGACTCTCTCTCCCTCTACTGTCCCTCCCCCTCCCCCCAAATGATCTTGTTGATAAGTCATATCCGTGCTGCCTGTCATAAACCAAAATTGTAGATGTGCAAGTTATGACAATGAGTGCCCCCTTTGAATTCTTAACTAAACTGACCTCATCACCGAACTAAATAAAAATCAGAATGTCTGAGTCAGTCAGGTTGCATCCTCCAACTTTGCAGAAATATGAACAAAATTTGTACTGTACATATTTTCTCGGCAGATTGGACATTGTCTTCATTCTCCAATACTATGTGTTTGTTTGAGGGGTTTTAATGGTTTGATCTGCTAAGGCATCATTATTGGTCTTTAACTTCAGATGTAACTTAGCCTGCATGAATGGATTCTGAGGGTGAAGTCATCTAGTTAGCACTCAAGTGCGATGCAAGTGAACAGGGAAAAAGGGTTTGAAATCTGATTCCCCGACATTTATGGAAGGCCGATTGCCATTGCTCATTGTTAAGGATGAATTCTGGAGTCCTCCCTTTCATTTTGTGCTACATGATGATCATGCGATAGACATTTGCTGATAAAACAATCAAATGAAGAGAGAGAGAAGGGGATGGCTAGGATTAGAAAGGTTATAGAAGGGAAGAAGGAACTGTTTGTCTGTGACGTGGGTGCAGCTTTGAATACACTGTTACTAGGGCTCTACCTTTCATATTTGTTTCCTTCAAGGGCATCATTGTTTAATGGATGGAAAAGCTATGCTCACAGCTGGATAAATTGTAGAATTGCGTTGTGGATATTTCTACCGGATGAGGTAACACAAGGATATGAAACGATAAAAATTTCCTGCCGTTACGTTTTAGGGAAGCAGCTTCAAGTTGCAACTCCTGCATCTCTGTGGTAGCTGCTTGCATGGTTTTTAATCAGGAATCTATGCATGCAGTCATTCATAAGTGGCTTAGCTTTGAATGGATAGCCTTGTCATCTAGTTTTCTGCTGTTTAATTGTCCAGATTTAAAATATTTCAGGTTTCTGAAGTTGTCCTTCAAGAAGGCCAAAGCCCGGACTTCTCCGCAATTATGCAGCTAGTGATAGCATTATCAGCCAGGCCTTCTGCTGAGCTGAAGGGCTTTATGTGCCTTGTATGTCACATGTAGCCTTTCCCAACATATATTATTTTATTAGTCCCATATGACCTCAAGTACAGAAATATGCTGAACTTTCACATCAGGGATGATCCATTTGATCTTGTTTGCTTTTTAAGAAGGGCTTCTACTTTGTAGGTTTATAGAGGACTTGCTGACATTATTGGTTCTTATTCCAAGTGGTTGTCTGCTTTCCAATCAAATGCAAGGCCCTTATTGTAAGGAGCTCCTTCGTCTAGTTTGGTCAAACATTTTAAAATTGCAGCCTATTTCTTTCATAGAGGTGCAGAAGGGGCACATCTGAGAGTTTTTTTTACCATTCCTTTATATGACTTTCTTTTTAGCTTATTGATTATTTTTGAATCATTTGAAGAATCGTAAGAATGTTGTCTACAACTTGCCGACTTACACATTTGATTTTTGTACTGAATCGTTGCTTTCAGATTATTTCTTGCAACAGGCATATCAGAACTTCCGTCATCCAATTCTTGTGCTTCCGCCCTTCGTAAATTTTGTGAAGATGCTTCTGCAGTCATTTATGAACCTTCCAATTTGGAAATTTTGGTGTGGATTGGAGAGGTAAATATCTTTCTGATCTGCTATGACCTTGGTGGGCACTTATTTATTGCTTCATTTGATGGCATGTGTTCCAATATGTCTGTTTAAAAAAAAAAAATCATATAATCTGTTGGGCCAGAGAGCGCAGAAGCAAGTTTTACTTTTATTTCTTGCTTATATCATTAACTCTTTTTTAAGGGATTTTTTCTCTGCTTCATCTCCATCCTGTAATCCTTTTTACTGTTTAAGTAATCTTTTCTCTGTTGCTGGTCATCATGTATTGCTCAAGTGAGAGAAGCCTCTCCTAGTTTTTCCTGAAAATCCTCTTATTTCAAGGCAAAAGTTTCATTGGATCTGGATTTTGTTTGGCCATCTCTCTCTCTCTCTCTCTCTCTCTCTCTCGTCCTCTTAAATGCAGCTTTTTGACTTAATTTTTTTTCTATATCTTCTGTTTCAGGGTTTGGAGAAGAGACATCTGCCTTTGGAAGATGAGGAAGAGGTTATAAGTGCAATTAGTTTAATCCTCAGCTCACTACCAAACAGAGAGTTGAAGAATAATCTGTTGACTAGATTGCTCTCTGCTAGTTATGATGCGATTAGTAAACTTGTAAGTGAAGCTTCAACCTCAGATTGTTTCCTTGATTGTTCACTATTTATTTTCAGATCTTTAGGCACATAGACCTTTTAATTTTATTGGTATTCGTTGGAAGAATCTCAATGATTGATGATAATTCACGTTAACGATTTTCCCAAGATTATTTCGCTTTTTTTAAACCCTTGACTTTTCAAGAATCCAAGATCCAGCTGATTTATTTGGATCACTGAAGCTTTTGTTAATGAAGACAACTACCATCTTTCAAGTGTTTTGTGTTCCTTGCTTTACAAAAGTGATCAATCCATAGCAATTGTCAAATGACAGCCTTAGAAGTATACCCATTTGGATGAAAGATCACTAAGAGTTCTCGTTTTAGCTTCTTGTTATAGGCTTGCAGATTCTCTTAGTGAAGATACCCTCAATTACCATGTTCATGCCATTATTGAACAGCTTCTAAAGCAGGACAAGGTCAATTTTTGGTCCAATCTATCACAAGGATATGATTACGTTGAAGTTAACAAACATAATATCCCAAATATCCTGTTGGAGCCTCTCTTATTCATGAACTTAGGAAGTAGTATCCATTATCATCAATAAGTTCCTGTTTAGTTAGAACTGCAAGTACAGAAGATTTGTAACGACAAAGGGGTAGTCTTGTTACTGGTTAATTGTTTCCTCTTGAGCAGTACACGGGGCAAATTTTTTGTCACTCTGACTGTGCTTTAATTAGAGTTTCAAATTGGTCTGTTAGGTGGGCTTCTAACCCATCATTACCTTTTTGGCATATAACTTTTACTTGGCAACAGAAAAAGGTCCATAAATTCGAGGCTCTGAAACTAAGAATGTCACACTTCCGGTTTTGGAGTTCTTTTTTAAACAGAAGTATCTTAGAGCATGCAATAGGAGTCTCACTATGTTTCTGATCTGTATGGAGAAGAAAATCATCTTAGATGCTCCTGTGGAAGACAGAATTTAGATGCTCCAAGGAGAAGATGTGATATTATGATGGAGATGCAGGGTAAGATGGGCAGGAGAAAGCTGAAAAAGTAACAGGACAAACTTTGAAGAAATAGGAGAATCTTTTGATGGTACTTATCTTGTCATTAGGAAACAAGCTTTTAAGTCTTTTGCTTTGACTTCTGTCCTAAGTTTTGATAGAGTTAATAGCAGTGACACTCTAAAATTTAAGGCTGATTAAGAAAAGTAATGGGATTGATTGGGTGAGGGAGTTCCTGCAGAAAGTTTTTAGCTCAAGCAGGAAACCATCACTTAGGGCTGCTTATTTGTACCAAGAGATGTGAAAAGGAAAGAAAAACAAACTTAAATGTTGCTAGGTGTCTAATCTGTTTTGGTCTCTTGCAAATTGTTAGGCATCTCAAATTCTGAAGTGGAGAAAATTCTAAAGGGCACCTGTGTTTTTCTTTTGCCTGCTCATGAGCTAGTGCCACAAACCATGGATCTGACTTTCTTTTCATCGTCTTTGCACACAAAAGTATTTTGTCCTCCTAAAATATCCAAGTGATCAATTTGATTGTTGAAGGCCCAGAATTTTTGGTTAAATGCGGTTAGCTGCTTACATAATTACTTTTGACTGCATATATGAGTTTACCGTTGATACTTGATCAATTCTCAGATTAGTGAAAATGGCAACCATGCTTTGACACAAAGTCCAGCAACTTATGCACAAACTTTATCCTCTGCCACCAGAGGGTTGTACAGGTCAGCGTTCACTGCTTTATTTATTTCGTCATGATTCATGATTAAGACTCATTTAATACCTTAGGATGTACTGTCCTCTTCCTGGGAGGTCATGCTGATGAACTTTTTGATGAATTTTGAGTTCACTTTGTATAGCTGGTTGGTCATTTGTTGTTTAGCATGTAACAGTACTTTACTCTACATGTCCTTTGCCGAGGTGGTCCATAATTTTTTTGTTTTGTTAAAGTGTGAATGTCGTGCACTTCCAGGATGGGAACTGTGTTCAGTTATCTTTCAACGCCTCATCCAAATGGACCTGCTGATGATGATCCAATACTCGCCCTACTGAGGGTGTTTTGGCCTATTTTGGAGAAATTGTTTAGGTCTCAACACATGGAGAATGGTAACTTGTCCACTGCAGCTTGCCGAGCTCTCTCACAGGCGATTCAGTCCTCAGGTTTTGGTTTTTATTTTTCTTTGGGATGTTTTTGGTATGCCAATTGTATGAAAGAGAACTTGTTTAAATTTGTAGGGCAGCATTTCTTAACTCTATTACCCAGCATACTAGACTGCCTTTCAGCAAATTTTTCAATGTTCCAAGATCGAGAATGCTTCATAAGAACAGGTACGCAAATGGAACTGAAGTCTGTAGGTTATTATTCCAGATTCACCCATAATCGTGAATGCTTCATTAGAAAAGGTAAATGATCAGAGTTGAAGTTGGTAGGTTATTTTTCTGGATTCAACCATAAGAAAGGTTCTCATTTCCTGAATTGGCTTGCTAATCTGAAGTTCAGTCGTGTGATAAACTTCACTGAGAGAGAGAATAATGCATTAGTGCTTTGTGAGATACTGCTGAGGTTCACCACATGCTTGCTGTTATGAAAGCGTGATGAGATAATATGTAGCCTGTAAATAGTTTTGCAACTCACTTGAAGGTGCAGTTGTTTGAGAAGCAACCACTTTCTAATGCGGTATCATGTTGAGTTTGTGTATGCTTGGTTGGACAAAGTTATTCAGAATTCAGGTCACTGAAAAATTGTACCTGCTGGTTCATCACTAACCATCATAGTCAGAGTCTCACCATCAGCACGACGTTTTGCAGTGGACTTTTTATTTAATATGTCAGCAGTAATACATGAATTGTATAGCTGGTTTTGTTTTCTTTTCTTTTGCTAATGTGTTGGGACAAAATTCTCCCCAGCTTCTGTTGTCATTGAGGAATTTGGCCAAAAGGAAGAGTATGGACCTCTGTTTGTCACCACTTTTGAAAGATTTACTCAGGCAGCATCAGTCATGTCACTGAACTCATCCTACGTATGTGACCAAGAACCCGATTTAGTGGAGGCCTACATGAACTTTGCATCAACATTTATTCGAGGACTGCATAAGGTTCAATGCATTCTGTCCTTTTATTGATGATTAGATGATTTGTAGGATGCCATTAGAGTGGATACATCTGTTGAAGTTGAATGACTTTTTTTTTTGTCCCTAATGCATCAGGATGTGCTGGCTGTGTCTGCTTCGTCTCTTCAAGTTTCCTTCCAAAAGGCAGCAATATGCTCCACAGCTATGCATCGTGGTGCAGCTCTAGCTGCGATGTCATATTTATCTTGTATGTATTTGATTCAAGTGACAGCTCGTATTGCGCCTTTCTTGCATGTTAAAACGCGAAGTCTAGCTGCAGTTAACTTTTTATCCAGTGCTTATGTGCTATTTGGTGATCCAACATTTTCTTTATGGTTACTCTGTTATCCGTCTCTTAAAACTGTTCTTTTTCTGTTACCCCATTTGCAATATACAGCAGGGATCCAACTTCACCTTGGAATTCAATTTCTTTTTCTTTTTTAATCTGAGTGATTAACTCCTTGAATCCAAGATATTTTTGTCTCGATGGCATAGCTTTTTTCTTAAGAATTCTTGTGAATTTGAGGAATGGGCTTATGGGTTCAATAAAGCTTTGCCTCTTTAAGTACAAGAAACGGTACCATAACATGCATTAGATGGTTCATTTTAATTTTACACATAGTTGTAGAATTTAAGAAGATTGTGGCCTCATGCACAGGATGATTTATATCCGTTACTTGAATGGATAGATTATTGTGCTTTGTTGATGTAGAATTGTCAACTTATGGATATCTCATTGATAGTAATTGCTTTAAGATCTATTATTTTTGTCTACTCTTTCAGGTTTCCTCGAGGTGGCTCTGATCTCCTTAACAGAATCGATGACTTGTGTGCCTGACGAGCCCTTTAATGCCATGGCCATTCATTGTGCATGTCATTGTGGTGAGGGACTTGTATCAAACCTTTTCTATGCTCTGCTTGGTGTTTCTGCAATGTCAAGGGTAAGGATAGTATGCTCGTATTTCAAGGCTTTGGCACTTGCATGTTGGTTTAAGTTTCCTTTTCATTCCATTTCTTTTTCTTTCTAGGGGGCAGGGTGGAAGGCATATATATTTGTTCTTAATGCATTCTTCAATTAAATTTCTTTAAATAATTTTTATGCCAAAACTAGCGAACTGGGATAGGGATTCTTAGGCTGACTAGCAACTTGCATAACATTCCTTTTCAACTAGTTTTATTTCCAATTTTTGGACTATATATGAAGAAAAAAGTTTCGCTTTTCAATTCTAGACTGGGTATTTTCTTATCTTTTCTGTTTTTTTTTGGGAAGGGGGAAGGGGGTAGGTGGAAGGTTTTGGGGGTTAACTTTTCAACTGGAGAAAATAAACTATTTTCTGTCTGGTGTCTCCGAATACATGGAAAAGCATTTGATTGCTGCTAGTCATTGTATTTGTACGAGGCAACTAGGTACCGCTATATTCTGCTCTATTTCTCTACCCACCCAAAAAAAAAAAAAGGATTTTGCTCATTCAGATGAGGTTACTTGTTCTGGGAGTTTCTCTTAGCGGTCGCAGTTACGGTTGTCTAGATATTTCAGTAACAGTGCTTTCACTGTAAACTATCTGTACAATAAGCTTACCATAGATAATAGCAAATAAAGGAATAAACTACATGGCACGAATATTTAGTGCAATTTGAAGCCATGAAGCTACAAGCAGCCTATTTTGTTCAAAACTTCACTTAAAAGTTGGACCACTTATAGTTTTCAGGCTATGTTAAATGCCTTCCCATAAGCTTATGTCAGAGTCATTCATCTTGTAGAAAAGCAATGTGATGGAGACGTAATGTTGCTTCCTTTTGGCAGGTTCACAAGTGCGCTGCAATCTTGCAACAGGTGGCTGCAATTTGTAGCTTAAGCGAAAGGACATCCTGGAAGGCAATTCTCAGTTGGGACTCTTTGCATTCATGGCTCCAAGCTGCGGTCTCTCTCTCTCTCTCTCTCTCTCGGGCATACACACACACATGCAGAGGCGCACGCGCACCCATTCATGCATTGTTTTATTGATATGCCACCTGCTTTCAAAATTGTTTGTTCACCATTCCCTTCCCTTCATTGGCAGGTACAAAGTCTTCCAGTAGAGTATCTGAAACCGGGAGAGTCGGAAACTCTGGTCCCACTTTGGTTGAAGGCGCTTGCTGGTGCTGCGTCTGAGTGTCTCGACGGTTGGAGCTCTGATGGGATTAAGAGTAACTGTGGACATATGCAAGGAAAGGGAGGGAGAGTGTTAAAACGTTTGGTACGAGAATTTGCCGACAATCACCGTAACATTCCAAATTTAACATGATTGCTTACAGGCCAATCGAACACATTCAAAGGCAGCCTGCCTAGCCCCTCAAGCTTTAAGGGCTTCTGCTGCCTTCCGTCACTGATGCAGCATGTACACTCTTCCATAAATTGAAGGGTTTTAGGGAAGCATGATCCAGTGGTCATTACCGGGAGGTCCATTATTTAAGCGATCCCCTGTTTTCCATCGATTCTTCAGGGCAGATCATTCCCGAAAAGCTATATCTGTACAGAACGATAGCGCAGTCTTTGGGGGTCTCGAAGAGCTAACAGAGGATAATCTTATTGTTCGTGAAATTGTTTTCTTTTGGCATAGGGTAGGAGCGAGAATTACACAGTTGTCATGGTTCGAGCATATCTTTTCAAATGTAAATCTGGAATGTGGCTAATCGTCTCAGATGAAATTTTGTCATGTATAGTCCGATGATTCACAGAATTTTCACCTGTTTCGTTTATTACTGTCTACACATACGGAAAACTGCTGGTGTTTAGTTTCTTCTGGTAGCATGATCTCATAATCCATGTCTAAGTGATCTTTTTTCAGACAGCAACTCCCTTTTCAAGCTCGAGGGCTATCTATCTCCTATATTAGGAGTGAAGATTGTCGTTCAAAGGAGAGTGTCGATGACGGTCGAATTCTCGGACTTTTTTTCGGAGACCTGAATGCCTGTCTGGTTAGCATAGAAATGGACTGCCATTTTCATGTTGATACAGACTCTGTGTTACATATTGTTTCACCCTCAATCAAAGTGGCTTCTCCATCTAACTACGACGAAGGTGCTTTGTGAAGACATAGCCCGATAGCATAGGGCGATTGTTGGTGCTCGCAACGGCTTCTTTTGGGTTGGTACAGGGGATTAAAAAAGTGTGGCGGTTGCCACATTGTTGCTTCCACTGTAGCTTCTGCCGTCGATATAGGTCGTGTCATATGGGCTTGAAAAAGCCATGTGATCAACGTTGCCAAGAGGGTAGATCTTCACTTCGTCCGACGAGGGCGAGAGGCTTGGGTACATTTTTTTCCGTTTTTGTGAGGAAGTTAGATAATCGACTCATGATTTCACATCACTGTTGAAATAGGTTTTTTTTTCTTTTTTTATAAAATAAATATCATGAACGGATGATTGTTGAATATGAAAAGAAGTTATTGTTAACGTGAAGAGAATGGTTGATCGTGAAAAGTGGTGACGGTGAGAATAAGGCATTTATTCGAAAGGTTGCCTATGAATAGAGATCAAACAACACATAATTTATAATAACCACGCCTGCTCGAGGACAACAATATATCTCTTCTTCATGACTTCGTCTTCTTCATAACATTCTCTCTTCATATCTTCACCCCCAATTTTAGTGAAAATTTAAGAGAGAGATTGAGCAATTGTTGACCGCACTTCTTTGTGGGTTTGGGGGAAGTGCCAAAAAAGTCTTAAACCTTTGCCACTAGTGTCAAATAAGTTCTCAACCTTTTTTTGGTGCCAAATAAGTCCTCAATCTTTGCAAGTTGTGCCACATAAGTCCTTCCCATATGAGGAAGTACACGTGGTGCCGACGTGGCTTGCCGGAGCTCGTCGGCGCCGACGTGGCGCTATCTCTTCTTTTTCTTCTTCTTCTTCTTCTTCTTCTTCATCGGTGAGGGCCGAGCAAGGCCAGCCTCGCCCGGATCTAGGCGGGGCAACCCCGCCCAACCTAGATCTTGGCAAGAGCGGGGCTGCCCCGCCCCTACCTAGATGCAGCCCTGCCCATACCATATCTGGGCAGGGGCGGGGGCGGCCTCGCCCGGCCCCGCCGGCCCCTGGCGAGGCCGTCCCTGCCCATATCTAGGCGGGACAGCCCCGCCTCTGCCCAGACAGGGGCGGACAGGGCCACCCAGATCTGGGTAGGGGCAAGGCTGCCCCGCTCCTGCCTAGATCTGGGCTGGGTGGGGCTGCCCCACCTAGATCTGGGCGAGGCCGGGCTCGCCCCTGCCCTCGCCGGTGAAGAAGAAGAAGTAGAAAAAAAAAAGAAAAAAAAGTTGGCATCACATTGGCGCTGGTGAGCTACGTCGGGGCACCAACGAGCCACATCGGGGTGCCGGCAAGCCACGTCGGCGCTCCGGTGAGCCACGTCGGCGCCATGTGTGCTTCCTCCGGTGGGAAGGACTTATATGTCACAACTTGCAAAGGTTGAGGACTTATTTGGTACCAAAAAAAGGTTGAGGACTTATTTGGCACTAGTGGTAAAGGTTTAGGACTTTTTTGGCACTTTTCCCGTGGGTTTGGTGTATATCTTGGATGTAACTTCGTTGCGAAACTTGATGGCAGTAATAATGGGTGCAAATAATACTTTTAAGGATCATGAGCGTCACCATGCATGAAAGCATTACAAATCCATAACTACCGCTCTATTTTCATCGGCAATCAAATTTCCCCAATAACCACAAATCAGATTTTCCGAACTTAAATTTCCCATTAAAAAAGGAATCATCAAAGGATCAATTGGAAAATCGCCAGAGGCTCCTTTTGACAAACCTGGATATGGTCAGAGGGATCAATCATGCAAGTGCTGAATGCGTCGAGCATTTGGGTTGATGGTTTGCTTTCAGCGACTTCTGAAAGGACTAAGACACCAGCGCGTTGTCCACCACAAAGTCAAATAAAGGATTTTATCCAATGGAAAAGGCGAAATGCATTTTGTGGTCTTGTTGAAATTTCACATTTTGGTGTTTGGGTCAGGTCATCTTGATTCATGTATTGCGAAACTGTTTTTGCCAGCAGATAACAGTGACTCCGAGATTTTTGCGAAAGATAAATGATTTGAAAGATATTTTCTTGAATGGGAATCGATTAGGCAAAGAATGAAGCAAACGAAAAATACTTCTCACGTTCATGAATTTAGATGTAAATTATTCATTCTTTAAATATGTCCATGGTGTGTAGCGGATGGTAGCCAAAGGTTTCCAGGAGGAAAGGGTAATCAAGATGGCAAAGTAAAACATTAGTCCACCATTCCTTGTATACATAATCACTTACATTTTTAATAATTCAGGGGCACGACCGTAATTAGCCGGTACATCCGCAGCTCGATCTCTTGTGGGGATGAAAAGTAAACTTAACTTTTCTTGGCGGGACAAATACCAGCAGAAGTATATGAAAATTTACTTTGGCTTGTAATCACCATAAATGCCAGACAAGGAAGCTTTTCATCACCAAGATCTTTCCTAGTGTGATATTCTAGAAAGAGAACTGTAAAGCAATTTGTTTTGGAATTTGCATCGTTAGGAATATGCAGCTGTTTGCTAATCTTTATGGTTGATTTCTTCACTTTTAGAGTTGTCCCAAAAGCTTTGCAAGATATATCTTGATCCCATGAGCATCGGCCTACAGAGTCTTCAGAAAAGCTAGAATTGGGTTTTTACCTGCAGATTCTTGATATGGACTACACCATCCGGGGTAAGAAGCTAGACACAATTAATTGGATCACGGATATGGTCTGTAAGCATCTCTTGTTGCGTAGCCAATGCAAAGTATGCTGATAACCCTTTTCTTCCCTGAGCATCAGGAGGAGAAACAGGAGTAAAACACGAAACCATGTTCCCTTGTAGCGCTATACGTCCGACCACACGAATTAATCAACATAAGAACTGATTTGAAGTCAGCGCTGCTTGAATCAGCAAAAGTCCAATCAGATTTACTCTCGGGAGAACAATGGATGGGAGATTCTGAAACAGCGATGTTCAAAGCATATTGGTGATTATTGGCACCTCATCTCTATGCTTTAGGCTTCAATATATCTGCTGTTGTCGACAGTCAATTGGACAGTCCATATGTTGGATGCGCTACTCTTATACCACTTTCTTATGCTATAATATGATTAAAGAAAGAAAACCTTTCCCGTTGAAATATTCATGAAGAAAGCTCCCGTGCTGATTTAAGATATTATGCACTTTGGTCCTTATAAAACATCGCTTGCAACTTTTGCGGGAGCACTGACGTACTCCATCCGGAATATTATGCTTCTGAAGTCACAATTCGGCAGCGTAAGTAGATGCTGCAGACGAAACATGACCCAGGTTAGTTGTTAATGTTATGGTCACCGAGAAGCCTCCATCGTCATCGAGGAGGCCACAAAAGTGGTTTAGACTTACGAAAGCCAATAATTATTCTCATGTGTAAGGAACCGAACTTAGTCATTAAACTTCACCAGGATAATAGTCGCAAAGCAATCAAAAGCTCGTTAGCTGAGATACGAAATGCAGAGGAAACTTAAGTTTCTGCAGTCATACATGTTGAACCCTTTCAAAATTGTGCTAAGCTTTTCAGTCATCTATAGCGGTGATAGTTCTCAGATGCAGGCCATGCCCCCTAAAATTAGTGTTTTTAGCCAAGTCCTGTTGTGAGAACTGTGCAAGCTTGATATGCAGATATTAACTCCAAGAAGTTGTCTTATGTCCGAATAATGAAAGAGAAAAAGTTGTCTTCAATGAACATAGTTTTCCTTTAGCAATAGAAGATATTCGATGGATCAATTTTTGACGAAGGCTGACAATGGTTGCAACTGATGACACAGCCTTTTACAGAATGAAAGGCGGTTGCAACCGATACCAGAGACTTTTACAGAATGCAAGGCGGCTGATAACATTATTCCAGAGAACTCATGATGTTTACGTTGCTGTGGACACACAAGTAATTTTTACACCGAATTTAGAAGCAGTTCTAGAAGAGGAGAACCTATTTCATTAATGTTTTGACAAGACCAAATGCCAACAGCTTCTGATAAGTGCTAAAGAAATAGCTGACTCGGAATAAGCACCATTTTGTTACTTACAAACTCAAAATATGCAGCAACAACGAGAGCCTGAGGCCGAAATTCTGAAGACGAACTCATAAGTTCCAACTTTGGCATTTTAGGTATCAGCAAGTGAGATCAGCTGATCGACTACAGATGGATCTGCCAGTGTGCTGGTGTCTCCTAGCTCGTCCAATTGCCTTGATGCAATCTTCCTCAGGATTCTCCTCATTATCTTTCCACTGCGGGTTTTTGGTAAGCCAGGCGCCCAGTGAATTTTGTCAGGTGCCGCAAATGCTCCTATCTAAAAGTTGGATAGAAAATGAATAAGATTGCTTAGTTGAAAGTAATGTTTATGAATCACCTCTCAGAAGACACACAACATGGACTACAAAGCAGATTTCAACTGTCTATGTTCATGGATGAAAAAGGAATTTATTGTGAAGCCTGAAGAAACCAATAATAGCACAGGAAGCCAAAAAGGCCTAGGAAAATATAATGGAACCTGGCCCTATATTTGCTATTTTAATCCTATACATACAGAAACACGAGTTTAATGAAAGTAAATGTTTACAGAAAGTGGTATGCGAGGATTATTTGTCTTTGGCTCGAAACAAAGGGAGAAACCAAAAAGAAAAGATATTGGCTAAGTGTTGGATGCAGTAAGTTCACTGTCATCCATCAGTCAAAAGTGCCCAGTTAGCATGCATTCCACTGTTTGATCATTCTTGTTATACACCTCACTGAAGGAACGGGAGATAGAGTTCCATGCAATGAATGTGTTCATCTTGAATCAGAATATGCACATAACTTCTAGATAGTCAAGGTCAAAATCATTGGACGTCAACAAGGAATCAATTAAAAATTAGAAGTATCCAATAATCAAATGAGAAGTATAAGTGAGATCTTGAGCATTAGGTGCCCCATGGTAATTACAAAGGCATTGAGCACTGTATGCAAAGCCCAAGGACTGACTAAGAGGAGGAAGTAAACAAGAGGTTCAATGATATTTTCTTGAGTGGGATTAGTATAAGGAAAGAAATGAGATGCCGTCACAATCATCAGCAGACTAAAAAAGTTACTTTCATGTTGTCTTATGACGCATTTAAGTCACTTTGGGAAGTTTTCAGACAGCGAGAATGCTTAGTTTTCAAATAAAGAATTGAGGGTTAATGGGATGCAAACCTGTTTCCTAACAGTAAGTACGAGGCTTTTTCTCAGTTCTTCACTGTAAGGTTCACCTTCCACCAGAGTGACAAAGGCATAAATGCCTTGTCCTTTGACCTAGAGACAAACATAATTTAATTGCAGTTAAAGCAAGCACAGATCAAATTTTCGAAAACTGACACAAATGGTTATTGAACTTTGACTCAATATACAATATATGATCCTTGAATTTTTAATTTATTCAATTTGATCCCTAAACTTTCGTTCAATACGCAATGCAGTCCTACACCATTAAATGGTTCGATGTGGTCCTTGGAATTTTGGTACATGTTCAATTTGGTCTTTGGATATTTAGTACATGTTCAATTCGATCTCTCAACTATATGAAATACTTAATGTTGTTCCTGAACTTAAAATAATGAAAGGATGATATTGAGCATTTTAAAATAGTTCAGGGACTAAATTGAACATGTACCAATATTTAGGAACCACATCGAATAAATTAAAAGTTCAAAAATTACATTGAATATTGAGCCAAAGTTCATGATTGTTTGTATCATTATCCCAAAATTTTATCATCACACCCCTACCCACCCTCTCTCTCTCAAATACAAAAAAAGAACAGAAGCAGAAGCATGCAAAAGTACCTCATGCTCAACACCAACAACTGCAGCTTCCGCACATTTGGGATGCGAGACAAGAGCAGATTCTACCTCTGCTGTACCTATCCGGTGTCCACTGCATAAGGAAGTGAAGCATCATCAGACAACAAGTCCAGGATCACAGGGTGCATTGAGAAGGAAAAAAATTGGTCCTTGAAAGTTTCTCAAAAATAACAAACCACATTGTATGAACACGACAAAACTGTTTGAATGTGGAGATACTAAAAGAAGATCATGAGAAATTTATGTAGTACCTAACGTTGATGACATCATCAACTCTACCGGTCAGCCAGTGGTAACCATCTTTGTCCCTACAGCATGTTTGAGCGAATTATAAAATTATGAAATCAAATTGTACAACTTACAGTGCAAAAGATATAACCACGGCTAACACCTTCCAAAGATATATAAGCACAAGAATATTCAAGAAGGAACCGCACTACACAGGCATAATGCAAATAACTAAAGCAATAATTTGATTGTTGTATCAACTAACCTGCTGCAGCCGTCACCAGTAAAATAGTATCCTGGGAATGGCTTGAAGTATGTGGTTTCATATCGCTCATGATCACCATAAAGTGTACGAAATGCCCCAGGCCATGAACTTTTAATGCACAGGTATCCACTACACTCGCCTTCAATTTCAACTCCCTTTTCATCCACTATGACAGGCTGCAAAAAGCAAATGTGGAAATTAGTTGGAGAGACACTTATAAGAGGCTAATAACTTTTTCAAAGGTCAAGGCAATGAAAGAGTTTAGAGACCTGAACCCCAAAGAAAGGAAAAGTAGCAGAACCAGGTTTCTGTGGCCAGGCACCAGGTAATGGTGTGATCTGCAAGTTAGGTCAGACTCAATGGAGTCCAATTAGGACCATAAAGTGGATATTGTGGGCATTCTTTGTAAAAAAAAAATAACATGAACCCAAATGAAGAACAAAATTTACCATGAAGCCGCCAGTTTCAGTTTGCCACCAAGTATCAGATATAGGGCACCTTGAATCACCAACTACATTAAAAAACCACCTGAAGAAATATACACTGGTTTATGGATCTAGAGAAAAATTATCTACATAAGAAAATTAGGATAGAGCTCTGCACCTCCATGCACTTGGATTGATAGGCTCGCCAACACTTCCTAGAACCCGCAAGGATTTGCGTGAATACTTGGTAACATACTGCAGCACCAGAAGCAACTTGATGACATTATTGTACCATCATGAAGTTGGCTTTAAAGAGCTTCTACACTCATGACCGCAACATAATGGAAGAAACAGAGTGGCTGTAGGGGAAATTCAACATAATATAAATGCAGGGGTACATGCATTGAAAGGATGCTCAATCAGCGAACCCTTTTTTAGATGGTTAATCTGGTTAAATGGACAGGGATAAGGAAGTCAATTGATATGAGAAGTAGTCACATGGAATTACTTTCAGTACAACATATCTAGACAAGACACCTTCAAGTCAAGATCCAAATTAGTTCAAGTAATTAGAGGATTGCTAAGTTTTTAACCACGAATTTAGGTGCCAAGTAGTAGAAAGACTTGCCTCGTCACCATCACGCATAAGCGATCTCACCAACGTAGGGGCAGTATAGAAAATTGTCACCTTGAATTTGTCGACGATATCCCAACAGCGTCCGGGGTCAGGATAATTTGGTGCCTGCAGAAAATCAGCATAATTTGTCATTGAAAGCAAGTGCAAACAAAATGACTATAAAACAATACAGGCAAGAGGATAGTTTCTGTTTCATAATTACTGACTCAAGGTATAACTGACTTTGATAGCAGGAGCAAAATATGGACATTCTCATAATCCTGGACTGGAGAACTACCTTTTCTTTCTGCTATTATAGTTTTCTAATTCGGTTTCTGGCTGTTTCATCAATGATACTTCTTTTTAGGGTTAAAAAACCATTCTTCCACTTCATAAAATGCTAAATTGCCAAACTGCGTCAGACTGGTTTGGTGATGCTACTAGAATATATCTATTTAATAACTCCCAGGTAAGATGACCTGATTGGCCATTGGCTACTAACAAGCAGATAACAGAAAACTGAAACAAATAGAATGCATTTCTTTTTCAGAGGATCCGAGTGACTAAGTTCTTCAATGAACTAGTCTAATTCACTTTTTCTCAAGGAATTATGAATTCCAATGGACATACATAGGTTGACCTCATCTGAGATTCTGAAAACTCAAATTGCAAAGTCATGATTTCTATTGACCTAAATCAACGAACTAATGATAGGTTCCCACACCCCACAAACAAACATAAAATGTTACAAGGATTAAAGCTGTTAAGCATTACCCCTTCAAAAACTACAACAGATGCTCCATTGAGCAAAGGCCCATAGGTAACGTAACTGTGCCCAGTAATCCAGCCACAGTCAGCAGTGCACCTAGACCAGGTGGGCAAAAACGAAAATATGAGTTGCAAAACAGTCGAAAAGATCGGAACATGATCTTTTACTCGACATAATGGACAAATCAACTTACCAGTAGATGTCAGTTGGTTTATAGTCAAATGCATACTTGAATGTTGTGGCAGTGTATAACATATATCCTCCAGTAGTATGGAGAACACCCTATAAAAAGCTTCATGTTAGCACATACTACAACCAACAAGGAGAGATGCATGATCCTGAATGAACAGAATCTTGAACCTGCCTTTGGTTTTCCAGTGCTACCACTGGTGTAGAGGAGAAAAAGTGCATCCTCTGCATCAACCCACTCTACTTCACATGTCGTTGGATACCTAGGAACAACATCCTAGAAGCCAAACATCACTCATCAGTTTCAACTATAAATCAACCACCAGAATCCAATTCAAACTCTTCTAAAATGAGAGTGTAGCAATCCAAAACTTATAAATAGTCCAGCTCTTCTGACAAGCGGACAATAAGTTCCCTTTTGAAAAATCCACCATATATGCTGATGAAATTGTCTGAATAGAGTTATTCCATCTTCTAAATATATAGGATTTCAAGAATTTGGTTATATGAACCTGCCACCATATATCTCTCCCTTCCTTCCATTTGGTGCTTTCTCTCTTCATGGCTGATTCGTTTTCATATGTTAAGCATACACCTGCCCGAAAAGGAAATTAGTTTAAGTCATTTGAGGATATGAACAACCAACAAATAAACACATTTTCAGTAAAATTGATCATAATTGAATGGGAAAAAGATGTCTTATCAAGATTCTACTTAACTGAGTAAAATTATAGGCAACTATGTATGGCGCTTTTGCGCACCTCAAACTAGATGAAAGATTTCAAGATAGACTAGCATGACACTTTACTCAATGCCCTCTCTGCGGTAATTGGTTTAAAAGAAGGCAGCCAGAAGCAAATAAACCTGTAAGGTCCATATGTGTTCTCCTTTTTCAAAGGACAAATTTACCACATTGCAAATGGACGACAAAGCTTCTATTGTAATATAAGAAGGCTTACGTCAGTTTACCACTAAAGAATTTCGTAAGAATAATTCTTCAAGAAAAATATTTCCCTGATGATCAGTAATATTACTTCAGTATAGTTTACCATTCATTCCATGAATCAGTAATATGACCTTTTAAATTTTCAATATTAAGTCCAGATTGACCATACATCTATCATCAATGTCTTCTAGGTCCTCACTGAATCAAAACATGCAAGTAAGAGAAGACAAAAAGGGAAGACGATTTGTACATCAGATCACAAGTAAATATTGGTAATTCACATACCCACAGAAACTCCATTGCCAGATGATTCAATAAGGGCAGCATCAACTATGTCTTTTAGATTTATGACCTTTGAACCTCTTTTAACTGCATTACAAGTAATAACAACCTTCGGTTTGCAATCCATGATTCTTTGGGAAAGAGACTCAGCAGAAAATCCAGCAAACACAACCTGAAATAAACAAGAAACTAAGCAATTGTTATAAAAACATCAAGCACTGGAGAACAAAATGCATATGGGAGAAAAAGAGATTGAGCAATACCGAATGTACAGCGCCAATGCGCGCACAAGCAAGCATGGCTATTGGCAGCTCCATTAACATGGGAAGATATATCACCACTGCATCACCCTTCTTAACACCAATTTCTTTCAAGTAATTTGCAAGCTGAACCAATACACAGTTACCAATTACAATAACATCTTCAGATAGAGACTACCTCATTAACCAAAAAGTCACCAGCAACATAATGCATGTAACCATCATATCCACCTGGCAAACTTTTTGAAGCAGCTCTGAGTAGGTCAAGGTGCCATCATAACCAGGCTCGTTCCCTTCCCAGTAGATCGCAATCTTATCTCCATGTCCAGCTTCCACGTTTCTATCCAAGCAATTGTAGCAAATGTTGGTGATACCACCTTTGAACCACTGCTCAGTCACAAGAGAAATCGCAAAAATGGTAATGATGCATTCTTTTCTGAAAGGACAAAATTTGAAAAACTTCAGATCATTTATGACACGGCAAAAGGGGGCGAACCTCGATCTTGACTTTGCCATTTCGCACATCGAGATTCTCACAGTTTACTTGCTCATTCCACTTCTTTTTCCAGTAGAATTCAGATGCAATATCAGACCAAAAGCCAGCCGGGTCCTCAATAGACCTTTTGTACATCTCCAAGTACTGACCACGTCGAAACGGTAAGAGAATCAGATCGACCCACCAAGTACTTGCAAAAGTGCCTCAGCCAAGAAAGCCCGCAAGAAGAAGAAACCCCACAAAAAGAAGAAACCAAACCTTCGGGAAAAAAAAAAAAAACTATACCTTTTGCGGAGATGGAACAAGAGCCTGTCTGCAAAACTCATCACTGGGGAAGACGAGATCATTCTCCTCAGAGGCGAGAGCTTCACCAAGGATCACAGCATTCAAGTGCGAGATCCTACCGGCCCCAGAGGGCAGAGTGGCCAGCGAATCCACATGGCGCAAGTGATGCGTCGTCGTCAAGTTCCTGTTGGACGAATAGCTATAGGATCTCACTGAATCGTCCGATTCATAGGAGGCCATCACTGACTTTCCGGCACCGGGCTGCAGATTCGGACGTCGAGGAAGATGGCGAGTGCGGTGCTGGTGGGGGTGATCAAATCTGGAAGCGGGAAGAAATAATGGACTTTTACATGCCACCGCAAGATTATGACTTTGAGGAAGTACCATCCTCGTATACTTTTTCTACTCTTGGAAAAATGCACTTACCGAAAATCGCAAAGACTACAGAAATTAATTACCAAAATTCTGTACAAAAAAACATAATCCCCAGATGGTAAATAGTATTGCAATTGGTTTCTCTCTCTCCCCTGATATAGCCCCCAAGATTGACCGAAAAACGTCTGCGAACAACAGATAAAGGCTTACTTTCTTCAACACCGTGGCTCGCGGGCCAACAGTAATCTCGCTGTTTGCGAAAAGGGTGTTCACAAAAACTCTTTTCTGTCCATCAAAGCATGACAAAGATGAAAACTTTACGAAAACTCAGAGCGAACGAGCGAACTGAGCTTCGATTGGTTGGGCGAATTGACATCCGAAATTTTGGGTGACGCTTATTTTGGGTGGTTGAAGACCTATAAGGCGGAAGAAACCCAGGCCTGAAGGACGGGCAATTTAATACCCAAAGAACGTTCAACGCACGAAAGTTTGACGAGAATAATCAAACTTATCTTCTCGGGTTGACGAAGAACAGCAACTCTAATTTAATCGAATCCAGCCAGACGGACAGACCCCCATCTTTTCCTGACCTCGCGGGGCACACACCACACCTACTCAATACTCGTCCACCTCATCGTCGTCGGCTACTGGGTAGACGGATTCGCCGGCGATCGACACCGTCTCGGCATACACACATCAATGGCACGCGTTGCCCGTTGATGGAAAAACGCTGACGCAGAGAAGGGAAGAGATTGAATTGATGATTGCTCTGCGAGTAGCCCTTCCCTCGTTCCGACTTTGGAAAGTTCAAATGATGATGAGAAGCCTTCCGAGCTCGGCTGTTCGCGTTCACCTTTTTCTGCTCCCTTCTTCTGTATAGAAATCGCCGTCAGTTCTCTTGTCATTGATTGTATGGACTGGGGGCCAAGGACGGAGGGGGAGGATTTCTTTAGTTTTCTGATTTTTTTTTCGTGAGTATTTTTTGTTAAATGCTTCTTTATTTCATGAAATATTAATTGATTGGATACATTTTTCCTTAAAAAGAATTATTTGCATCGTCCGAAATAACCTGTATATCCATAATGATTAATCTTTCAATAATTTCCTAGCACCATCGATTTAGGAGATAATTTTGTCATCGTTCGTTTGTCAATCGTTGTTGTCTGTGGAATAAATAGAGCCAAATAAGTATGAATTAAAATAGATAAGTTAGAAAGTTTGATACTTAGGGTCCGTTCGTTTGGCGGAAAATAAAGCACTTCTAAAAAATATTTTCCATGAAGTTGTTTTCTTGGAAAATGACACATTTTTCCGGTGTTTGTTTAAAACTAAAACATATTTCGAAAAAAAATTTCCGAATTTTTTTTTTTTAGAATTATTCGGCGACTAGCGACTAGAGGCGTGGCGGGGGGGCAACAGCAGCGAGGGGCAGGCGGTGGTGGCGGGGGACGATGGCAACGGCCGGCAATTAAATTGCTTATAGACTTATAACGAAACAGAAATAAAGGAGATCCAGATAATGTTTTCCGCTTTTCAAAAACGGAAAACATTTTTCCTTAGTTTTAGAAGGAAATCTTTGATTGATTAAAAAACATTTTTCTTAGGAAAATATTTTCTGCCTCCCGAACAGCCCAGTGTTCGGAAAATATTTTTCAGAAAAATATTTTCCACCAAATGAATGGATCATAAATTACTAATGAATCTTTCCATCTGGTATTCAATTTCTGAGGTTGCTCATTTGAAATGGGGGTACCAAATTTCACATGCTCTTATTCCTCTTATATGTGTGCTTGGGTGGACTCTTTTTGAGAAACTCGCTTACCTCTCTAGCCTCTCTATTTTTAACTTTGTCACCAGAAGAATTAACGAAGAGGCATTAATCTTCTGTCATTCTTTCTTCTTCTATTCATTTGATGTACGGCTTTAATTGCTACCTGCTGGTCTCCTATCATATATGGTTAGGAAGAATGGATGTCTACCAACAATGTCAAGTCCCACGAGTTATTTTTTTTTTCCAAAGTCTCGGGACTAATTTTGAGAGCATATTACTCGAAATGTAGCATGGCCGATACCGACTCGTGGAGGAATGATCCTATCCAATTCTAATGCATGTTGAGAGCGTGCATGATAATCATTCCATTTCTTCTTCTTTTTTCCGTTCTTAGAAACGGCTTTGAAATAGAAATTCATCCGATAGAATAATTTTCAATACTTAATTTCTGGGATAAATTTTTTAATATCTCTCTATTTATGGTATGGAAATAGAAAAATGAAATGCTTTAAATAAAAATTTGCAGAACAACACGAAACTCTCAAACTTGTGGCCCACCACATCAACCTCCACATCCCCCCAATTTGCATTCAACACGTGCCTTACAATCGCCTCAAGTAGAAGGCCTTCCACTTCCCTGCTACTAGTAAAAACAATCGCTTCCCCTCTTCAATACTTACAACCTCTTCAGTACTTACAATCGCCCCCGTGCAATCCTCCCCCGACCACCGTGTCTCGTGGTTGTTCGCCTCTATATGACTTTTTCTCATTAGATTAAGACGGTCGAAGAAGTAAATTAGTATGTCTTACTCATTCTATATGACTTTCTTTCGTAATCTACGACATAAAGAAATGCTCGAGAGTACCTGACTCGGAATATAGATATGCCTCAAGGTCATAAACAAATATTTATTCCATAGATTATTGAGATTTTGCAATCAATCTCGCCCCCACCACCTCTGTCAAATTGACGTCATTGCTTGGGTTGGCAAAACCATCCTTATTGTAAAAGTACTTAAATATTAAATAACGTATTCACCTAATGGATTAAGTTTTTAGGAAAACTTCACATGGTATCATAACAGGAGGTCATGAGTTCAAATCTTATCAGACCCTTAAAAGGCCGGACTAAGCGTGAAGGGGAGTGTGATAATACTTAAATATTAAATTATGTTTTCATCCAATGACTTAAACAAACTTATATCCACGCTAATCTTGCCCGACCCTTTCGTCATTACGCATTTAATTTGGTTTGGTGAATAGCGTGTGCGCACGTGCATTTCCTCGTGCTTCGTGTTCCTCCTTATGTTTAAACAATCTGGGCAGAAGTTAAAAGGAGAAAACCAAATTGAAGTCGTCTCGACAATGACGTTGGGGGTCTGCTCTTTTCTCGTTCTAGGAAAGCTCTCATCGGATCACTCCGCAACGATGAAACGGCAATTTTAAAATCTTAGATAAACAATATTCATTACATACATAAAGCATTAACCGTATCTAGAATGAAAGTCGTCATGGTTTAGGGACCATATTCATATTAAAAAAACAAAGAAAATTTAGATGCTCCTTGACTATACTTAACAACGAAAGGTTGTTTTTTTTTTAATGCATCGTTTATTCATAGCAAGAAAGAAACGGTACATTAAGATTGCGTTTGTCTCATATAAAATGAATGATTCAGAGAATATTTTTTTGAAAACGACCAATTACGTCGATTGGAATAATTAATTAATAAAAAATATTTTCATCAAACGGTCTCTTATCAACCACAACAATGTACTCCTAAGCATGTTCATGGATGATATAAGCCATTGCTTTTTGAGAAAATATTTTTTGAAGCACTCAGTTTCCTGCGAAAAATATATATATCCGATGAATAGAATTTTTCTCGTGGCTTGTGGAACCCATGCTTTAACTTGCCTGTTTCTTCATTGGGTGATATAAACAAACACTTTCTTGTGGTAGTCCTGAATCAATATGGCACGCTCGTTCAAAGAAGTTGGTGAACTTTCAACACAGAGAAGGGCCTTTCAGTTCCAGCTATATCGAATGGTTGGTCATCTTTATGGACTAAAATAAATCCATGATCGGCCATGCCGTCATTGGGATTTGTTTGTTTGTTTATTTACTTTATAGTTTTCCTGATTTTAAGATGGTCAAAGAAGTGAACAAGTCGTCTTACACGATCATAGGGGCAATTGTCGAAAAAGTCTTAAACCTTTTGCAACTTTGTCGATTCAATTCTAAACATTCTTTATTTGCCAATTTAGTTCTAAATTTTTTGCAACTTTACCGATTCAATCGTAAACCATTTTTTTTTTCTAATTCAGTCCCAACCTTTTGAAATCTTGCTAATTCAGTCCTAAAACTTTTAAAATCTGATCAATTTGACTTTGGAAATTTCAAGGTTTAGGACTGAATCGTCAAATTTACAAAATGTTTAAGACTTTTTCGACAATTATCCCAACATTCCTATATGACTTTTCTTCGGTAATCTGCAGACGTAAAGAAATCTGTCGTCTTGCTTTACCCCCTTCGTCACTTTGCATTTGATTAGCTTCAGTCAAGAGCTTGCGCGCACGGACATGTTCTCGTGCTTGGTGTCCTTCGCTTCTGCTGCTTCAAGATCCGGGCAAGAGCACATGGAGGGAACCAAGTTGAAATCGTCTCGACAATGAAGTTGGTCTTCTTCTTTCTTTGCTCAAGCTCTTACCGATGAAATAGTTGATCACTCCGCAACAACGGGGAAAACAACTATTTTAGAGTCCTAGATAAACTTCATTAGCTACAATCATAAGCATCAAACATGACTTGAGTGAAAAATGTATGATTTAATGACTGCATTAACAAAAAAAAGGGATAATTATTCAAAAAAGTTCCAAATTTTTTGAAACTTTGCCGATTCAATTCTTTTTTTTTGTGCCAATTCAGTCATAAACATTTTTATCTTTCGAGTTTTGGCCTTCGAGCTTTTCTTTAAGAGTGAATTCCAATTCATCAAAAGTCAAAAACTCGTGAGTCCTTTTCACATAGTGAAGTGACACGTATTCTTATTTAGTCTTCTTAAATCGAGCAACAAATCAATGACCAACTCATTATTGTACTGATAAAATCCACCTTAGTCAGCGATGGATGCTTTAAGCATCGTTCTATGTCTTGCACATTCCATACGACTTTTTTGGCAATCTACATCTAACCCCGAATATAATTTGCCCTCAAAGTCAGACATGCATATGGACTTTTTCCTCGTTCTAAGCAAAGCCCCACAGTCAATGAAAATGATGATCACCCCGCCGCAGGGAGACAACCATCTTGGGATCTTAGACACCTCATTCATCCTAATCGTATGCATTAACAGTAAAGCGAGTATCTATTTGGAGATCGTGTGATTTGCCGACTCGACGAATCACGAAACACAAGCACATCGGGTTGCCGACGTATGTTTTCGCATGAAAGATCATGATATGAACTGCGTTTTCCATTTCTTGCCGTTGTCGATCGGGTCAATCGGACGACGTGGTGTTGCGGGAGCATTTACAAATTTGGGATCGATTTGTATAAATCAGCTCGCACGGGTCTAAGAAGGCTTTTACCTTTCCCTATGGCGGCGAGTTTAGAGATCTTGAAGAAATCTCAGTTTCCAGTTTGAATTTTCAAGGCTATTTGGGCCTCATGATTGGGCCTGATGTGCTTAATCCTCTCTCCACCTATGAACTCATCTAATTTACTATATTTCAAGGCGAAACTTGCAGGCCAAATTGGATATTTACCATTTTAGGATCCGTGTGTTTTCTGAAAGATAAATAATTAAAAAAATATAAGTATTTTTTAAATAGATTAGTTATATCACTTAATTATATCTCTCACTCCAACTAGTAGACTAATTAACCAAGCTCTATGATTCGTTGCCATTGATGGATTTTCCAACTGGTGGCGTCGGCCGGCGGCCTCTCGAAGAAGCTCATCCCTCCCTAACGTCAGAAATTGCAGGCCGAAGGGGCAGAGTTGAATTGTCCCTTTCCACGTATCAACACGAAAGTCAAAGAACCGGCCAACCGGAGGGAGAGACTCACATGTTTTGGCCTTTACAAGCTAGCTTTGAACTCGCTTCCGACGCCAGATTAGCAGTTTAGAATCCTGGTAAGCAAGCCAGAAGCCAAAAGGTAGAAGCGAAAACAGAGGTCGAGAAGGCCTAAACCCCCGTAACCAGTAGGGGTTGTCACAAATTCCAACTGAGCATCACATCCAGGAGGATTGACCATACCTGAGAAGTGAAATCTGTCGATTGTAGCACTCCGAATAATGCAAATATCAACAATGGACAATAACAAAACATCCTGCAAACCCAAAATAGAAAAAAAAAGAACAAAAAAACGAAGCATGCACTTGGAGAATAAAGAGACAAGCCTGATCTCCTGCTCTCCTTTCACTGACTACACTCATCACTTCTCTTAATTATCAAATCTGCCAAGGGCAGGTGCACGAGCTCCTTCTTTCCCCTGGATGATCTGGTGTTCTCCATCCTAGACTCTCCTGGAAGACAATAGTCGACCGCGAAAGCCGAGCAGCAGTAGAAGCCCAAGTTCGGGCATTCAAACGTGCAGATCTCGCTCAAGATTTGGGTACTCGGGTCATACGATAGGACAGCACCGGGAAGCCTCAGGTAGATGACTTTCAAAACTGAGCTATACCCACAAGGAGAAACTGAGTATGGCTTCCAGTTCAACCACGAAAAGCAATACCTGTTCTGTTCTAGTTTCGTGAACACATCCGGCGTGCATGAGAGTAAGGTTTCATGTTTGACGGTGTGAATGAGGGTTTCAAGTCTCCTGAATACATCTGGGTTGCGGGAGATTAAGATTTCGTGTTTGACGGTGTGGACTAGTTTCCACTCGAAACTTGCAATATTGGAGCTGGAGTAACCAGGATAGTTGCTGTGATCTTGTCCCTTGAGAAGAGCCCAAGTGTGGATTCCTTCGAAATTAGAGTAACAATAGTTTACCAAACCTTTGGATTCCCACAAGCACTGTCCAAAGGTCATCGTGTGCCATGTCCAATTTGGAGAATGATTCGGAAGTTCAATGAGCTTACAGTTGCGCTGGCTGAGATTGCACATAAGCAAGCTTCCGCCCACTTCCCAGTGTATTGCTCCATTGGCGAAGAGAGGGGCTGTGCTGAGTTTTGGAAGATCAGGTGGTAGACGGATCAAGGGACAATGGTAACTCCATATGCCTGTTTCAGACGAGAAAATTTCCATTTCTAGCCAATCATCCTCTTCCGAAGATACTAACAAGGAATTTATATTAACTGATTTAGCTTCAACTCTAAAGACCCGCACAACATGGTATATTTGGCCATCAAAAGCTAACGCTGTACTGATGCTTCGCCTTGTGATCTGAGGCTGTGGAAGTGACACGGACTGCTTGGCAAACAGATCATAAATGCGGTAAGACAAGGCGTTTGCTCCTGATGAAAAAGCGATCAGAAGCAGGCCATTGCAGGAAGCACATACATGGGCATTACTTTCTGTGTGGAAGCTAAGGTATCGGTTGACACCTGCATAACATCCCTTGTATATTTCCAGGAGAACGTATTGGGCAGAGCCATTTTGAAGAAGGTAGTGACACAAAAGGCCTGCATGGTGATCTCCACTGACCTGGCATATGCTGCTTGAGGGCCTCTCCATTATTCCCAGAGCGACAAAGCTTCTCCTACCATGCTAAAGTAATTGCAGCTCCATGAAGTTCCTATGAGTAATATGAAAAGATCTAAAATAGAGTTGGAACTCGAATTATCCAACTTCTTGTATCAATTCCTCTTGGCCTTGGCCTAAAGTGCTAAAAGAATAGGACAAGCTTTTGGCATTGCCAATGACGTGGTCCCCTTGTGACTCTCACCCTCATTTGGCCATGTGGCAGCAGGAGATTTTGATGTGGTTGTTTCTGCTACTAAATTATATGGCAGGCGCTAAGTTTTATATTTCTAATACAAGCTAAAATAAAGCGAAATGAGTGGCAGCAAAAGATTCCTTATAACATATAGCTTCACGGAGAAAAATGTTGAAGGGCGGCCAATTTTGCACTTTTTTAGTGAACACTTCTAAAAACATTTCCCCACCTGAAGTCAAATTATAATCTTCAGTTTGAAAAAGCATTTCAGGATTAAATCATAAATTCTCTGACTTGGATTTTCAATCTGGCCTAATTTCATAAACCAATCTACATATAAAAGCCTGTCTTTTCAGGACAACTTGACCACAAACATTACAAATTATGTATACTTAGAATTAATAATGCTCCACACATGCGCATGCACGTGCACATAATTTATGAAGGAGATACATCATCTACATAAGAAAACCAATTTTGTATTTTAATTTCAAGATGTCTCATCCTTAATTAGTTTGCTACACCACATGTAATTCAATCTACATATAAAAGCCTGTCTTTTCAGGACAACTTGACCACAAACATTACCAATTATGTATACTTAGAATTAATAATGCTCCACACATGCATGTGCGTGTGCACATAATTTATGAAGGAGTTGCATCATATACATAAGAAAATCAATTTTGTATTTTAATTTCAAGACGTCTCATCCTTAATCAGTTTGCCACAACACATAATTTGTCAATTACAAATTCTATATTTGATATATAAGACACTTCTTAATAAGAGAAGACATTCATATGTATTGGACTCACCACATCAAGCGGGGCCAGACAACTTAGACAGGCTTGAACAAAGGAAAATAACCATTTTAAGGTCTCTCATTAGCATGTAACATGTTTTATAGAAGATCAACAGATTCTGGCTCACTATAGTATGCATAAATGTAGGCACAAGCGAATAAAATAGGTATGTACATCTTAAGTTCACAAGAATGCCACTTGCCATGGCACTCTATACAATGAACAGATCAATTTCTGTGATGCGAATGAGGTGAAGCACAAGGACAGAGTAAATGAAGACAGTGTATACTCAGATTTTTGTTAATAATGCATCAGGGGCCCCCACCACCTACCTTACCAAGAATGGGCTCATCAAAACCAAGAACCTGTTAAAAGTAGAAACAAGTAGTAGTTTTGTCCCGCATATGCTATTCAACATAACCGGAGGAGGCTCAAATAAAGAACTGTAAAGATTTACATAGAGCGATTGCATGCTTTACAACTATAAGGAAGGGAATCAATGTGCAAGTTACCTTGGAAGAATGAAAGCTCTATGATCATCTAGTTCTCCTATCAAATTCAAAGCTCCTCCTAGTTTGAGCATTTTGCTACTTGCTCATGTTTTGGGAATTTCATTTGTTAGGGACAAGCTTGCACAGCTTTAAGTTTTTCTCTTACCCTTCTGTCACAGGAAAGAAGTACTCTACTTTAAAAGAGTGCACATACTTGAAAAGTTTCAAGCAAAATGAATTGAGATGCATAATCCCATCAGGTGGAAAAGGAATAACTCACTTTTGATTAGGACACAAAACCTGACATGCAAAAAAGGTCACTCGATCATTATCACTTATTGAAAATGAAAAGTTGATGCTCTGCAGATTATTGATCTTCCCACAAGCCCAATATGAATAATTTGTCTCGTGCTTCAGGAAGAGAATATTATCACAATCGTACAGCCTTTCAACTCCATTCACCTTTGGGAAGAGTCAATTAAATCAGTTGGTTAAAGATTAAAAAAACAAGCAGGCAGTGAAGGTGCAGATCGATATTTTTGACCTTATTATCTGGGAACGAGAGCCTGTGGTACATTGCTTGATTCTAGGCTTACTATCTGCTACTCATTGATTCTTTGGCATCGATAGACTATCTGTCCAGTTTGACACCAATGAAATTATTCATATGTCATCGTGCAATTTAAAGGTGGAATCATCTCATATCATGTCAACTGAAGTAGCTGCATGCTTCAGCCCCAGTTGATCCAAAAATGTGAGGCCCTGGAAAAGCGTAAAGTAAACCACATATATGTAATGGGGTAATGACTATAAAACATCTACTTGACAAAAATTTAACTCTTCCTAGGAAATTGAATATGTGAAAAGGAAAACAGATGAGCTTGAATAAAGAGAATGGGAGTACTTACCATTAAATTAAAACAAACCTAGCGCATCTTGCTTCTAAAAGTTTGCTACGACCCATACTTATCCTGGATGAGAATTAGATCCAAAACATCTGACCGTGCTGATTCAGCCATGAAATAATGTGGAGTACCAATGTGAGGCGAAACTAACTCATGTATACATGCTTCCAAGATCTTTCAAAGTGTAAACATGTTAAGCAAGAGTTATGCTTTCTCAAAAGAGGAACCCGCTAAAGTTTGCATGAGGAGCCCATGTGACTCATCTAACATCTTGGGTCACCAGAACTTGGCTCTTTAGCTGACCCTTTAAAACCTTGAATATCAAACCTCAAATTTATCTTTGCACAAAGTTTGTAAACCACATGCTTCCTTCCTTTCTTACTTCCACATAAGTTTCTGAAGTGGTTCTGTAATTAAGTGATTAAGCCAAGCAACTGAGAAAATGACTGAATTATAGATGTCACAATTGATTTACTTCAGATACACCAGCAAACTGAGAGGCTGATAAAGAAGCAAATGATAAGGGGATCCGATAAGAGAATGACAACAAAACATAGAAAATGCTTTTAGAATAAGCTTGTGCAATAGTACAGTATAAGCCAATAATCCACAGGAGAACATGTTGTCCAAGGACTTCTAAAAATCCTATCAATCATCTATGAGCTAGTATGCTCGATAGAAAGATTTTCTAACTCCAACAACAAAAATTGTCTTAGTCATCTGATATCATGATACAACAATGGGTCGCAAATGAAAGGTAGCAAAAAGAATCAAAGCTTCAGGCCCATACTTTAGATTATCACAGTGTCATGCAATCTTTTACTTGGTCAGAGCACATGCTAGTGCAATTAAAGTGAAAATAGAATAATGGATCACATAGCCACAAATAATCCATTCCACCTAAACCGTAGAGATTGAAACAAAAAGTTATCAATTGATCAGTTCATCGTCACAAGCCAAGTTGCAAAAGCTTCAGAATCATCATGCATACAGTGTAAACAGTTCTTCAAAAGACAATTTAACTGTCAGCTCAAGCCATGTCAGGGAGATTTAGCATCAAACTTCTACTGCAAGAAAGCTGTAGCTGGTTAGTCAAGACAATACTAACGACTACATTGGTTGGGCAGTATCTATACAACATGGACCATGGCATGAAAACATCAATTGTCAACCTCCGTCCCATTTGAAGTGGGGAAGTTGACACAGGTCGATAGTACCCATTTTTGAGGCCTCTCCAAAACTTGAATGAAATATCCTAGCTGCACTTGAAACATCTTGGGCAATAGCTGCCTCCAAAAATGCCGCTGATAAATTAACGTTTTGCTTCATCTGTGTGTTGCTAAGAAAATCAAAGTCCTTGTCTTGCACAGTGGCGCGATTGTATAATTCAAGCAAGCAAGCATAATGCTCCGGAAGAGGTCTGATTCCATAAAGTTCTCTCATATTTACAAGTAACTCATATGCCTTCTCTGGATCGTTCATATGTACACAAGCACATAAAACCCCAACAAAAGTAATGGCATCTGGCACTACATTTGCCTTCTCCATCTGGTGAAAAAGAGCAAGAGCTTCTTCACCACACCCATGGACGCCTAAGCTAGTGATCATTGCATTCCAAGTGACTAAGCTCTTGATCTGCATCTCATCAAACACCCGCCTTGCATCTACTAAACTACCACATTTGCTGTACATGTCAATAAGAGCTGTCCCAAGGAAAACCCCGAGATTGAAGCCATTCTTCAGAGCATAGTCATGTATCCATCTCCCCAATTTTAAGCTTCCCAGATGTGTGCACGCTTTCGACAGATTAACCAGCGTGAACTCATTTGGCTCAACTTTATCAAGCTGCATTCTCCGAAACAAATCAAACGCCTCCTGGGGTTGCCCATTATTCACATACCCATTAATCATTGCGGTCCACGAGACAACATTTTTACCGGGCATCTGCTCAAAAGTCCCTCGGGCAGCATCCAAGTCGCCACGAGCAATAAGACCACTGATCATGGTCGTCCACGAGACCACACTACGTACGGGCATATTCTCAAACACCCTGCACCCACACTCCTTATCCCCACACTTGAAATAAAGATCCATCAAAGTATTCTGCAGAAAAGTGTCCCTCGAGAACCCCGCCTTTACGGCCATTCCGTGAACCTCTTCGCCTTTATCAATAGCTGACGAACCAATGCAAGCTTTGACAACGAACGGGAAAGTAAACTTATCAGGAGCAAACCCTTTGCAGATCATAAGATTATACAACAGAATCGCCTGCCGCGGGCTGTCATTCATTGTGTACTCTCTAATCATAAGATTCCACGTGAAGGTTTGCGGTCTCTCAATCTGATGAAACACCAAAGCGGCATAGTCCATCTTGCCGTGCGAAGAGCAAGCTTGGATCATCTTCCGAACGAGCAGTTGGTCACCGGACAGGCCACTCCGGACTATCTTCGCGTGGGCTTGCTTGAGCTGACTGAAAGTCGCACACTTCTGGAGCAAAGCCAGAGCATCCTTGGAACCGAACCTCTGTCCGGAGTACGAAAACGGGGTTCTCCCTTGAAGAGCATCGGGCGTGCTCGAAGCACAAGCAATCATTACGAAGAATTTCCCTGATGCGGTATCACCACAGAGAGAGAGAGAGAGAGAGAGAGAGAGAGCAATAGCTCTCCTGCAATGGCTGCCACGAAAGAGGATTGCATATGAAAATGAATGAGAAGAGAAAGGAGAGCAACAAATTTTTTTTTTTTCCAGGAATGGAAATGTTGAAAAATATCTTCTCCTTTTTCATGAATCTTATTTTTCCTCACATAAAATTAAAGGTAAGCATTATGAACCGCCTGCCGGATAATTGCTCGGAACCACCTGAACCGGTTGGTTTCGGGCCTAAGAAGCAATGGTCAGTTACTGGTTCCGGAGGTGAAACCACCCACTTAAACTATCCGAATCGGACTAAAACTATTTTTATAATATAAATAAAATATTTTTTATATTTGTTGATTGGCTTACATAACACATGACCTTTCACAATTCTGCCTCTTTCTTTTTCTCCACCTTTCTCTCTATTTTCCTAAAAACGAAACCTAACCTTAATCCACGATTCCTCTTCACTCTCCAATTACATGGAGAATTAAAACGGAGCTAACTTGTGGCCATTAATTAATAATTACCTACATGAGAATCGGATCGGACCACCTAATAACAAGGAACCGAGAACTGGTCAGGAACCAATAACCCCTACATAAAAAATTTCCTTAAACTAAGTGAATATTTGTTAGTAATGCAAACAAAAGGAATCCATTAGTTGCATTCTATAGTTATTTACAGAGGTAAATAAAATACAGTAAATATTTTCATTTAGGGAGGTGGGAAGGGGATACATGCTTTGGTCATTACATGAAATTTAACCTAAAGTTACAAAATTATCAACGTCAAATTTCCTATATAACGATTTTCCTTCTGTTTATTTCGTTAAATTTTCAATAAACCATTTTTTATTTAAACCTTTAGATTTTCTCATCCACGTGGCCATCAATGAGCTATCGGAGCATGCTAAAGCCTATAGATGGAAATGTTCATCATTTTGGTTAAAAGTACGTGAAAAAGATTTGGCGCTATTATAATGTTAATACATATGTGATGTTATGACGAGCTAAAACCAATTACATTAAAATGAGGAACTCTTGCATTTAATTATAGTATCGTTTTTGAATCAAAAGATTAATATATTAAAACTTGAAATGCTCTTTTACGCATGTATAATTACCGCTAGTGCTTTTATACACGTGTAATACGTTTTACTCTATGCTCTATTTGTTTCTCGAAAAATATTTTCCTTGTTCTTTGATTAGCTTAGGAATATGAGTCAACAAAAAAAAGCATATGCTTAAATTCAAATAATGATCTCCACTTTGGAAATTTCGGAAAATGTTTAAGTATCAACGTCTAGACACCAAAACTGCAATGCTAGTTTTCGAGTACCTAGACTATGTCTCCAACACTCAAGTCTAGGTCCACTGAGGCTAAGGCTCAGGCCTTTGATGCCCATGCCAAATTCTATTGAGAGTGGGCCCAAAGTCTTGCGTGATTTTGCCCGATGCATTGACATCAAAGCTTGGGTCCATAAAGGCAATGCACAGGTCCCTCAAACTCGAGCTCATGTGTTGACGTTGAGGGCTAAGTCCACAAAGACCACTCACGAGTCCTCTATGCTTGTGCTTGAGTCTTTAGATAACGAAGCATTCATTCTTGTAAATATATATCTTGAAAAAATATTGAATTCTTTTTATTTCTTATTTTCCTTTTCTCTTTCACTAATTCCTTCTTCCTTGACCACTTGCCAGCTACAACAACAACCAATGACCTTAGGTGAACTCAATGAGCTCGTCGACCTTAGGTGAACTCAACCTCACTAAATCTAATGAGGTGGAGTCTCGCCCACGGTGGTGGGCATGAGCTCACCAAAGTTTGGCGAACTTGAGCCTCATTGGCCTTGGATGAGCTTGTCTCTCACCTATGGTCAATCATTGGCCATCGCCTTGGTCGGCTATTTGTTGAGGAAGAAGACAAAAGAAAAGAATTCAAAAATTCAAATTTCTTTGATAATTCTCTCAAAAAAATTAAGTCAACTTTCTATACCACCTGGTGAGAGAAAAATTTTACTTCATTTTCAAATTTTAACCAAACACTAAAAAGTATTGTTATTTTCATTGAAAACATTTTTAGAAATGTCATATTCTCTGTTAAATAAATAAAACCTTTAAAATGACTTTTTTTTTTGTATATTCAGTAATCGGGTGGGAGAATGTAGATCACTTGAAATGTATGTACATTTTATGTAAAAGTTCAAAAAAAAAAATCACCAACAGATTATCTGAAAATAATGGAGAGCAAACATTACTTGAGATCTCCCAATCTTTCAACAAAGTGACTCACTTTCGGTGTTTCTGACTATCTTTGGGGGGACGGATTCCTCTGAGATCGTCACATTTTTTTTTAAAAGGGGACAAATCTCCTATGTTGGCATTAAAATTATGAAAAAAATTACAAGTATTACGATTTATAGCAATCTGTGGATCCATCTCTTGGTGGACTACACCAACTGGCTGCCTTTATTCCTTTGTAATGGGCCCGCAAAAGGCCCAAATTTTCTTTTTTAACCCGGTCAACTTGCTACAGTGCACCAGGAATATAAGGCCCAGAAGGCTCGCGAGAATGGAAGAAGAAAAAGAAGAGAGGAGAAGAGGAGAGAAAAGAGAGAGGAAGAATGGAGAAGAGAAAGAAAGTCTTGTCCGGGACCCCATCAAGTCGATTTAGCTTCGAGTTGTAATGTTTGGAACTCAGAGATATTGACTTATTGGCTAATATAAATTGACATTTGACTTATGATACTAACCTTCTTAAGAATTTTAAAACTCATGTCTCGAGAACCATAAAGTTTTTATATGGTAGGAGTTGTTAAATGCATATTTATCATATAAAACTATGGATCGGACATTTACTATATTTTGGGATTTGAGAATTGATTTACGAGACGTTTTGTGAAATATCTTTAACATATAAGATGATTTCCATTTTTAGTCTTGTAATCTATGGAAATATTGTCATTGATTGATGGATTATACTCGGTGTCTCTATGAACTTGTGAGAGTCTCGTGGCTATGTGCATACTAGCATATTCTTATGGGCCAAAATATCGGCATTGTAGGTGGAAATCTTGCCTAGTCACGTGGCATTATATGTGATCATGGTTGACATCTGAACATGATCTTAACCGATGGGATTAATCATAGATACAAGATTGAATAATATTGATCATTGGGTTTGACCATTGAGTTTATTTCAATATTATTGGTTGAAATATGTCCTTTTATTATGAATATATTACATTAGAATGATTTGTATGCGTTATAGTTTTGTGGTTTTGAAGTTACTTAAATAGTGATTTTCATGAAAAAGAGTTATTTTGTTGTTTTCAATATATGCCTAGTACTAGTTGGATCTACTTAAGAAAAATGTATACTCACTCAGCAGTTGTAGTTCACTCATTCCATCTCATCTATTTTTCCAAGTTTCTTTACGACCTACACAAAAGACAAGAGCGCCTTCGTACCGAATTTTTTGGGTATTTTGATATGCGTTCGATTGAGTTGAAGGCTTTAAAATGGTCATATATATATATATTGTTTGATGGTTCTAGTAGACTCTTATATCGTAAATAATTTTATCATATATATGTATTCTTCTATTGTTGAGGCGTGTCGAGAAATGGATCCCCTACACAGGGCAAGGGTGCACAAGGGCTTCACCTTATTGTCGGATTTCCCCAGCTGTCCGATATGATGGCTAGTGGAAGCCCAAAAACAAAAAGAAAAAAAAAACTCCCCCTTATTAATTGGGGGCCGTCCGATCCGTCCGACTTGGATCAGACGGCCCCAAGGCTTAATGGATCCAGATCAGCGCCCGCCATTAGAGCAGGTGATCTGGATCCAGCTTGTGGTGTCCTTCCTTTGATGAGTTGGGGTGTGACATCGTTCCACCACATATTGAGCAAAGAGAACAGACCACAGAATCACTGAATAAATCAGAGCCAAAGCTGCATCCACTACCAGCCACGCGAACCTGACAACTAGAAGAGAACTGTTTAAAGAGGGCGAATCATTCGAAGCGATCACCGATAACGACAAGGACATCGTACCCCTTGTATAAAGATTCCCCCCTTCCTGGGAAGGAGAAGGAGCAGAGGAGAGGCCAGACTTGCTTCATCGGACAAAGATGGACGTCTTCATACCCGAAGACTACCTCCTCAAGCGACGCCAGTCCAAGAAATCGCAGCGGATCAAGCAGATGCTCCTGGAGGTTCAGACCGAGGGGAGGCCGCAAACCTCTGCTGGAAAGGCATCTCCCGACGGCGGCAGGCACATGAGTTCACCAGCCACGCCGACCATGCCGGCCACAGAGCAGTCTCGAGATATTGCCCCCGCTCGTGACGGATGATTTCTCGTTTCCTTGAAGAAGTAGAAAGAGAGAGTTACTGTCACCAAGCTCACATGTACCTTTGCTTGTTGTCCAGCTCCAGTCTGGCCTGTCTGGACTGCATGAAGCGGCAACTATGAAAATAAGTTCTGGGGGTAAGGTAAGTGCATTATAGGTAAGGGTAATTGTACCGTGATTGTAGGTAAGGGTAATTGTGCCGTGATCGGGCCAGTTTGGTCTCTTGGCATGTTATTAAACGAGATGTCGCCGATGGAATCAGTCAATGTATCGACAACATGCGTGATGTGTAATTGCTTCGAGTCATGTAAATGCCAACCGATTTTCTCTGCTTGTAGCCCCAAGCAAAATGTGCAGAATTGTTGCTGTGACTTCTCATCATCGCAAGGGCTATAAAAGAGTCCGAAGAAGGAATGATAGATCGGAAATTTCTCATGCCCACACGTGAATCCATTGGATGTACCATTGGATCAACTGGGTTTCGCGTGAAATCCATATGATCTGTCTTCATGTAACTTTGGCTCTTGTGGTCTGGGAAATGCTTTCCTAGGCTTATATCGAACAGATAAAGGGTGAACACATTATGCTCGTCCTGCTCAGTATTTCCTAAAATGAAATGGAGGTACTGCAATCAATGTAAGAAGCTCGCTACACCTAATCTCACAATGAAATGAAACTGAACAAACTCAATTCACTGAACGTGCGTTGTGAATCAAGTTTTCAGACTGAGCCTTCATCCAAGACACTGAGCATTGTGTGCTGTACATGTCTTTTGGCTCTTGCTGCCTTGGGAGATTCATATCTAGCTGTGGGAAAGAAATGGGTCAACAAGAATCGACTTCCATGTGATTAATATAACCAATCTTCAGTAGTTTAGTCATTGTCGGAAGGAACAAATCTTGAAACGCGTCGACTCTTTAAGTCAAGTGGACGTATTCCTCGAAGCTTGTTCGCTCCTTGTCCAGTGCATCTTCAGTGACGAATCCCGTTCATCGAGGATGCTTCTTGATTTAACCTAAAAAAGAAAGAAAAGTGGAGATCCAAGTGAAGATATCAGTGGGTTGTGATCCACAAGATCGCCTCCAATGTTGCAGATAAAAGTCGAGATTGGATCAGCCTCATAAAACAACTGTTCTGTTTCTCCTTTTCATTTCATAGTTGTCTGAAAAATTTTGGTCGTCCAGTTGGTAAGCAATTCAAGATCAGGAACTTCCTGTAACATCAGCGCAGAATGCATATCTTCTTTGATTCGATTATCTACTCTAGAGAAACCGGAGAAGATCACAGGTCTGCTGACCGTGAAAAACCTCTCCAAGTCACGATGGTTATCTATGTCCCCATTAAGAAACTGAACAATCAGGACATTTGATTAAAAACATCGCTAACGAAGTATTGGGTCGATCATTGCACGCTAGAGATAACAAAAATCCGCAAAGCCATCATCGAGGGATGAAGCTAGATCTGGCAAAACGATTAGTAAGTCCCTTAAAAAAGACTATCACGTCCAACAAGATTGAACAAAAGAAGAAAGAATTTCATATGTCCCTATCCCTCTTGCACTCAGGAGCCACATTGGGAAACCTAACTCTATCAGTACAGTAGTTGTAGATGGTGAACTTCTCTCGGACCCACTGCAATCGCCGGAACTGCTGGGCATCAAGGTCCTGGAATTCCTTCTGGTCCCACCACCGCTTGCCCTGGCTGTCGCAGAACTTGGCGTTAACTGAGGCCTCACAGCCGTCAATGTGGAAGCCCTTGTAGGAGGCCACAAACGGGGCCTTAGCCCAGTCGGTCTTCTCGAGCCCGCCGCGCGTGGCCCAGTCATCGGCATTCCACAGGCTCGAGTAGATCTTCATCGGCTGGTCGAAGGGGAACTTCACCCCGAGGTCCTTGCTGTTCTTGAACACTCTTATGGGCACATCATCCACAAAAAACCTATTGGGTACATCACATTTCCGAGACATCATTAGATCGCAATATGTCATTTAGGATAAAGAAGATCAATCGTTAAAAGATTAGATTGGCATCAGATCAGATAGAATATGTGCCAAGTGCAATTGAAAGATATAACTTAAATTGAGTTTAAAGGTGGAATCCTTAAACAGATCGAAGCAAAATCTACTAGATTTCATCGAAGCTCGTTCTCTACTTGATTCAAGTATTGACAAGGTCGAGCTAGACTCAGTTTATCATAAGTCGATGCGAAATTGCCAATGAGCCAAAGTTCACTTTGTCGTAACTTGCTTTTTACTGTCCTGATTCATTTTTCATAGCGAGAGTGGGACGGGTTGAGTAAAGCGAAAGAGACTTACGCAATCTGGTACAAGTTCCAGAGTACAGAGTAGGAGTGATAGTCCTTTGTGGGGTCAAACCACAGATAGATCCTCTGCTCTCTGTTTCCTTTCCCACCAGTGAACACATTGGTCTGCACAATGTATGGTTGACCAGTTCTGTTCCCCAAGAACTCAAAGTCTATCTCGTCATGCTCTGAGTTCTGAGATGACAACTGCAAGGATGGCACACAATCCACGAGTTTCAATCATAATTTCTCGGATAATGAACAAAATATCTTCAAAACTAGAGTGAAAGTTGATTGCATTGTAGAATAATAGGCAGCGACTTACATAGAACGCGGTGACCGTGCCTGCTGAATCGCCAGCAACCATCTTCATCTGCATGCTGAAATGGCCGAACAAGTAGGAGCCCTTTGATTGGAAGCCAGTCCCTTCACAAGCAGAGGCAATGTCAAGACGAAAACAGAGCAAAAGTGACGGATATAAGGCTTACAAGCTGAGGGATTTTTTCATTTAATCTATCCTTCTTTTATTACGGTTTTGGATCTGTTTTTCATAGTTGTCCGCGTACTAACGAAAGTAGCTACATTCTTGGAATACAGTGCACGCGACACCGGTCGATCTAATGAGCGACGAAACTGAGTTCTATACTTCATGTCGTGATGTCCTTACCGGTGTAGTTGTCTAGAGTGAGCTGAATCTCAGAACCGCCATTGAAGTACTTGATGTGATCGAACGCCCAAGTCGGCATGTAGTTGCGGCTGAACGGGACGTCCACCGCCTTTCTCAGCGGGGCACTCCTCGCCCTTAAGGCAAGAAGCAAGAAGCCGAGGCACAGAAACCACAGAGAAGAAGCCATGACGCAACTCTGAAGACACAGGATAACCAAAGACCAGCCAAGTTCACGTACTTATAGGCAGATAATCTGGGGTTTCACGTATATTTTATGGCATCCGACTCTCGAATAATGCAATTTGACCGAAAGAGAGAGGAAAGCAAGATTCTCGTCGGTCTGAGAACATGGGGGTCTGTCCTAAATCCGTGAACCAAGAATAAAATAATGCAAACGTTCTCGAGCTTGACACCTTTCTCTAGCTTTCCCAAGCTACAGTTTTGCTTTTGTTGTTTGTATCAGCGATTGGTGGAGACAATTGGGGAGACCCGACACCGTTTGCAGCCGTCCATCAACCGGCCACAAACTGCTTGTTGCAAGTAGAGGTAAGTATGGTCTATGTTGGGCTGGTTCAGTACTCGACCCTAAAACCAACCCGTTCAGTGTTGGTCCGCAATTTTTTGGACCAGCGACCAACCTGCTAAATTTGGGATTGAGGACTAGACCGATTTTATGGGTTCGGTCCGGTTCCAAAGTCAATGCGAGACCTCTAATTTATTTTCATATAATCATTTATTGCATTCTTTGAAAGGACGAATATACTATTTCAAATTTTATTTCCATACATAATTGATATTAAGTAACTAAATTATAAACACTAGTAAGGCTTGGCAAGAAGATATATGCCTGATTGCTCTTAGGTCATGGACTTGGCAAGAAGAGAGGCTTCTACTTTTGATTCTGGGCTCGACAAGAACAGGAAGGCTGAAATTGGCTTCCTTCCTAGGCTTGAGAAAAAAAGGCAAATTATTATTTATATGTATTATGTATATGCTAGATTGGTTTAATCCCAAGACCACTCAAGACCAGGACCAATCTGCATAGTATCAAGTTAGATATTTTAGGATCAATGACTCATCCAATCATCTTAAGAACTAGACCAGAACTGACCGAATTGAGCCAGTCTAGGATTGGTCTAAGGTCGATCATGGACTATTGCTCAACCCTAGCTGCAAGTTGGACAGGTTTGGGTTTCCCGTGTCCCATTTTGGGGAGTGTTTGGATGTGTTAGGCCGCCTCGGAAATAACAACAATCTCCATCGGAGCAGGTGAGAGGACACCTTCTGCTGTGAATAACTTAATGCATTTATCTCACTCTCCTGATTTTCCGTTGGATATATGTGATTTTTCTTGGTTCCGTTTTAAGAACTGGGGGACCAGCAAGGATATAGATCGAGTGGAACACGACATGTGCGGCGATGCCATGTTCCATCAATGATACATAAGATTAAGATGGGGCCACAATTTCTGTCGATGTGTCGAAGACCGTGTTTTTTTTTTAATTATTATTTAGATCTTACGTGTTAGCATTAGCTAACGTGTTACATAATAATCACTTCGGTATAATAGCATGTGTTACCTTATGTTGCATAATGCATTACAGACGGATCGTGCGATGTTACTTTCGCATTTCCTCTTTTGATTGAGGTATGTCACGGTGTGATCCGTTTTTATGAGTTGTTTCGGCCTTTCCTAAGCTCCCTGAGTCTTCTTTTGGAGGATTTCTAACTCTAGTGTCACAAAATTGAAAGCATTTCTTTCTGTTGTTGCTCCATTACCAGGACCAAACATTGGCACGTTGAATTGAAAAACTCTTTCGTGTGTCTAATATAAACATTAATTGTATTGAATCTCGTTTGCGATCCTCATGATCAAATGCTTGTCATGCATCATCGAACGTATATGAATCTACGGCCAATCTCCTCAATAATGGCTCCACCAATACAAACTTTCCTTTTTTCACGGCATCAAATGCGTATTCGTAGCCTGCACCGGGTTGGGTGAGGAGAAAATAGATAAATAAATCGAAAGAAAGATGGGATTTCTTCCTCTCATGATCTACTCCTAGACATTGGAAATGGGAAACTTTGTGACTCCGTGGACACAAACTTCAGAGCTCGATTGCTGCGACAAAGAGAGGGATAGGATTTTTTTTCTTTTTCCCCAAATTTTTTAAACCCTAAAAAAGTAAGATTGAGTCGTGGATACCCATCAACCATGTGCTCCTCCTATTAACCTATCATGCCCTCTATTTTAAACTTATCACTTTTCAGATTTATTTTCAAGCTTTAGCTGTAGGCATCAGGGGTTGAACACAATGGACTACCTAACTTGGGAACAACCTAGACCGGACTAGACCAAACCAGCCGAGTTGGTTCGCTTCTTCGAAATTTTGATCCGATTCATGAATCCTAAAAATAAAACTGATTCTCGGGCGGTTCGGTTCCTGATTCCTGATAGGGTGGAACCAGACCGGACCACCCGAACCGACCTTTTCTCTGAGTATTTTTTTAATTGTTTAGGGCCGAAAGAGATAAAATAAAAGTAACATGCCCCATTTAATTCAAATCCAATCTTGATGGGCTTAGTGAATATTTCTCTTTGACGTCTCATACTCAAAGCTCTAAGCTATTTGCTCTCGTTCTCATTCATGCAAAGCGAATAACATAAAGAGTTAAAGTCAAGCTCTCTCGTGAATTTCTGCTTCTCGACCTTGTCAAAAAGTTGAGAGACAACATAGTACTTTTGAGTTTTTTGTGCATCATTTTTATTTCCATAACTTAGGAGGATATCACATTGTGTGTACCATGTTGGGACGAAAATGCTTATTTTTCTTTAAATTTTTACCGGTCCTAGTGGACCGCCCAAGAACAGGACCCAGGAGCAAAACTGGATTGGTTGGTTCAGTTCAGCCCGGTCCTAGGATTAGTTGGTCCGGTCCCTGATCCTAAAAATTAGGGATGATTCCCGGTTCCGGAGGGGAATCAGATCGCCCTAAACCATGTACATCCCTAACAGGCATAACAAAATAAAGAAGAAGACATTATAGCTATTAGAAACAAATTTTAGATTAGGTTTTCTATTATTTTTTACCAAAAATTTCTAAAAGTGATATATTATTTGAAATAGTTAGTTGAAAAAATATTTTATTTTAGTGAATGATGAATTTTTTTTTTCTCTTGATCACCTCTACAAGTGATGTTAATAATTGTTCGTTGGAAAAAAAATTTCAAATCATTTTTTTTGACAAATAAATATGCTTAAGGTTTTTTTTTTGTAATGCTAATCTATAGAGCAGTTCATTAAAAAAAATAAAATAAAAGAATATCACAAGAGGAAAGCTTAATTCTCAGTGACTTGCGTGACCCATCGTCAAATTGGTAGCGGGCTATTCTTAATTATTGAAACAGATCTGGTTGCGTCTCCTCGATTATACGTCAGATCACCACTACCATTAAATGGGATTGATGACTCCAGAGTTAGTACACTAAGTAATATTAGCTAATACTGCTTCTGCTCCTGCTGCTGCCAGTAAGATCTATCATTATCACTAATAGACATTAATTATCGTGCGCGATCCCAAGGGACAGTTCCTGTTTAGCTGGGAACCCAGAGTTCCGATTCAACTCGTCGCTCTTCTGAGCAGATAACGTGCGGAAATTAACAGAAAAACAAGAGCTTGCCAGTCGAAATCGAAGGTCGCCCTGATGGCAAAGCTGTTGAGTATGGTCCTAAAGCTACATGAGAAAAGCATATAATAAGTGGAAAAATATGTAGCATGTGCTGACTTTATATATAGTACATTGCGCAATGCATGCTGTCATTAGTCCATAGATTTCAAGGCTAATAGATCTAGGGGTGATTGATTTTTCGGGCAGTTCGTTTCCCTCATTGGAACCGGGAACCGAACTGTCGGGACTGATTTCCAATTTTTAGGACTAGGGACCGGACCAATTAAACCTAGGACCGGACTGGACTAGATGGTTCTCGGGTGGTCCAATATTGAGACCGGGATCGATGACACACTGAATAGAGAAAATAGTAAAGGCTTTAATGGTTTTATTCTGCTTGAATAGAGAAGGGAGACTCCTTCCCAGGGTCACGAGAGGGGCATCAGTTTAGAAGTGAAAGTACAAGTTGCTGAGATGTTAGTGAATTAACACAGGAGCGAAAGCGAAATGCCATTTCCTGAAGTTGTGTTGTTACACTGCACGGATCAAGGGAATCAACTGTCAAAAGTCAACAACATCAGTTAACAATAAATAAGACACAAAAGCCACGAACTGCCCAAGAAAAGAGAGAAGCAAATGCCTGCCCATCATTATACAAAATCACATTCAATCGCCCTACCATCTGGAAAAATAAGCCCATGAGCTTGGAGACGGAGTCTGGACGGAGGAGTCGATGGGCGGCTGGAGGAATGACAGAAACGACCTAAGATAAAAATTAGAAAGAGAGTCTCCAAAGTGAAGTCCGAAAGGAAAGGGAGCTGGGCCGGTTCTTCTTCGGTCCAGGTGGTCCGGTTTGGTTTCGTCCAGTAACCGGTATGGAACCGTGGACCGGACCACAAGTCTGAAGAACCAGACCAACTCGGCTAGTCTAGTCCAGTCCAGTCCAGTCCTGACAGTTCATGGGTTGGGTGGTCCATCATACTCATCTTTAAAATAGATCTATGGTGGGTTGTCATGGAAAGCCATGAACAGATGAATAAGTATTGACTAGGGATAGTGATAATATGATACTATTATTAGGTTTCATTTGTTTTGTGAATAATGAATGATTCAAAAAAAAATGATCTATTGAAATAGTTAGTCAATAAAAAATTTATTTATTATCAATGATAAATTATATCTAAACAAACTTGGTGCAAGATGAAATACTTTTCATCAGTTCAATTTTTTAAGCGATCTAACTTATCATTTATAAGAAATATTTTTCCAATTCTTCGTCTTTTGAGAAATAATAGCGCCCCTTATTGCTTTTCTCTTATTGAAATGGTAAAGTTGGTACAATATTTTATATTTCCCCCTCGTAAGGCTTGATTATTACATACGCGCCCCAAATAAGGAGCCTGAATATTAGAAAATACGCATCTATATTTCTCTCTTTTTTTTGTTGGTGCTAATATTCGCTAGGGAAAATAAAAATTATATTTATAATCAAAATTAAGCACATGACAAATGGACAACAGACGACAGAAAACTTGTAGGGTGACATTAATTTATAGATTTAACATTTTAAAATGGCAATCCGATGGCATGGCTCGTCAACAAGGGGCTCATTGGCTCGAGTGGGCCTATCGAGAGGGTCTCCGGTGCAAGCTTGGACGGGCATGGCGGTATCTCGAGCCCAATATATGTTGGACATTCTCATAAAGAAATTCTTGGACTAGATCGTTGACAATAATGCAATGATGTAAGGTCGAGAGATGTCAATTTGGAAGGTGATTCTAGCTTGGTCAAATGTAGGTATGGTATGTAAATATACCTGAGTGGAAGTCATCGATGCTTATATCAATTTTGTTTGATTATGTTTTCATGTGACGAGGGCTTGTAGTTCCTATCTTCATGTTGTAATATTGTCGCTTCAGAATTGCACGTATATTAATTGTCTCATGAGATTGAAATTCAATCACAAGATGTTTATTGAGCGAGCTATGCCAACACGATAGTTTCGCATGTTTGAGACGTGGACACTTGTACAAACACGTGTAGAAGCACGTTTAGATGTGAATGAACGTATCAGAACATGTCTAGAAGTATCATGGTGCACCAGTAACATGTCATATCCTTATGACTAGGCATGCCTAAACAGTTGATAATTGGATTGAAAGGATCAATTCACACACAACACATTGGCTATTTGTATATAAGCAAGTTGAACAAGAACGCGCTCGATTATATGTCGTGTCAACGGATCATGCCGAAAATTACTGGCCTTAAATGTGATCTAGACATTCATATGAATAATCTGACTTGCTAACTTGTTACGATGCTTTCACTTTTGATGGTAGAAAAAGACAAAAGAAATAAGAAAAAGGCAGTTCAGGAAGGAAAAAAGAAGAAGACAAAATAGAAAAAAGATCTTGCTTCAGGAACGAAAGAATTGCATGTCCCCATAAAAGCTCAATCTATTATTATCAGGGGCAAGGACCAAATTGCGACACCTCTTCTGGGTTTAATCCAAAAACCTAAACCAGAAGGCATTCAGAATTTCTCAATGCGAGAAACAAAAAAACCAAATTAAAGAGACTAAACAACAACTCCCGACTAACTTTGTTATTTCGAGAAGATTCATGCTCCTTTCCTTCTTTTTAAACGTTAGATCCAAGCTACACTTGAAGTCATGCCATCATGGAAATAATGGTCATCCTTAACGATGGTCGATGATCAGACGCTTCTCTGGAGCATCTCCTGGTAATTCTTGAAAGAATCCATCTTCTGCAACCTCATCTGCCGATGGAACCTCCTTATGAACAGATCAGCGACGCGGTCGATCTCGTTCTCCAGCACGAACTCCTCTCCTTTGTCTTCCTTGGAGTGCTTCACCAACTCGATTACTGACCCACCAGACGAGTCCTCGATATCATCAAACAACGCGTGTGTCAGATCTGGGTACTTCTCGTCAGCATCACCTTCTTCTTCTTCTTCTTCATCTTTGGCCGGCTCGCAGTGAGTTGGAACGGGCATTGGCTTGTGCACAAGGGCTTCGCTGTTGCAGTTGCTAACAATGGGGCTCTCGTCCGGCTGCTGCAGTACCAAGTCGACATCGTCAGCCTCCACGCGGGGCTTCTCCTTGTCATGTTGGCGGTGGTGGTGATGTGAGAGGAGGTTCTGGAGCTTGTGAGAAAGGGTGCTGACGAAGAACTTCTTGTTGTGGTGCAACAGTGAGAAGATGATGAGGCGGGTCCGCAGGGCGTCCGTCTTCCTCCTGAGAGCCAGCGAATTTGATTTGGCCATCGCCGACAAGGCCCTGAGCATCTGCTTCAGCATTGCAGATACCTTGTTCTTCATCTTCTCAGAACTGTGCATTGAATCTGGAAGAGGGTAGAAACTGAAAAGCTCAGAGAATTTGCCGGGTCGGTCAAGGAAGCAACTCGAGGATCAGCTCAAGAAAATGAAATGGTGGGCGTGCGAAATCAGAGAGCGCTTGTCAATGTGTGCTTAATAATAGTTCAAGAGATGAGGAATGGTTAGGCATGGAGGAGAGCAAGAAGAGTTGATGGGGGCTTAAATAGAGAGGAGTGGTTAGTAAGATTGTTGCCACTTTGTTACTTGGATAGACAGGCGAGGGAAAAGAACGAAGGAGTAGGGGCTAAGGAAAAGAAGGAGCTCTGCAAGTGGGAAAACAAGGGGACCATAAAAGGAGCAAAAGCGGGTGGGTGAGGACACGTGGCGTGGTCTGGGAGGTTAACATCGAGAGAGGTAGGGTTAACGGCTAGGAGTCTCGGTGGTTTTGGTTTTGGAGAGTCACACTGAATCCATAAAGGTGGTGGTGGTGGTGGTGGTGGTGGTGGTGATGGTGGACAGTGGTGGGGGAGGCCGATTTGTCCTTTTTGGCCTTTATTAGGTCGGAATAATTTTCATGGTTAACCCCAAAAGAATATGATAGAGACGGTCGTTAGGTAAAAATATCTTGATGCCAACGGGAGCTTAGGCCAAATGAACTTGTAAAGGAGTTGCCACTTCACAGAATTAGGGTTGCACGTATGGTAAGTTGCTGACGGCCATGGAATCCCAACATAAGGAAACAAGGGTCAAAAGTAACTTTAGGCAAGCATCGCCGTTCCCTCAGTCGTGAGGAGACATCAGTGAGGCTGAGGATCATTGATTTGGCAACCGGTGCTAAGCATAGAAGTTCGCTTTTTCTAGGTTATGATTCGTCCGGGATTCTTTTTATTATGATGCTCGAGTGTGGGGATGCTCGGGTCTTTGGTGAAGGAGGCAGTGGTGGGTCAAGTGCTAATTTACTCAAGCAGATGTGAAGGTGGTGGTGGTGGGGGTATCTATGGTTAAGATGATAGTTATCTAGTTTAGTAGTAGTTAGAGGCAGTCTTTGAGCTCGTCGGAGGCGGTGAGCGAAGGCGGTGTTTGACTCTAGTATCGGTGATGGGTGGCGATAGAAGGAGATGCACATGTTGTGTTTTTTATGATACATATATACATATACATACATATATATAGAGCGAGAGAGAGAGAGAGAGGCATTGACACGGGAAAGAGATCGAGCGCGTGTTGATATGGATGACACTTGGACATATCACTTGCACAAGTTATTGCACGATAACATGTGTTCAACATCCATGTCACTTAATGCCGCTAGATTTGTCCAAAAGAGAGGATCGAGATCGGGTCGATTTTTTAAAATTCTAAAGTTGAATCGAATAAAATAATATTCACAGACAGTAATAAATCACAAAGAAAAGATTAGAAGCTGGTTATGTTGAGACCCTTAGTACGTAGACTAATCTCTCTTAGACGAACTCCTCAAGATGTGCAACACTACCCAATGATAATCGTGTTCTCTTAATTCCTAATTATCCATTTTGTATGCAGCCACAAATGATTTTAGATGTGAGAATGGACAAGGAAAACGTGTATCTGTAACAGTATATAGGAGTGGAAACCCAGCTCACCGAGGCATCCGGAAAAGTTGCTATTGTCATGTGTCACTTTAACTTTATTCCTAATTCTTGGTATAGACAAAAAGAAAGACAGAAAAAAGAAAAACATGACCATTGGAAAGCTCATTGCAACGGGTCCCACGCAATAACCCTTTTGAATTCAAAGAGTGATGGGTCGAATCGGGTGGGTCGGGTCAGAGTTCTGGGGAAGCTCCATTGGCATTTGCTTAATGGGGTTGTGTTGCTCCTTTTCACAACATAGGGATTAGCAGCTGAAAAGTGATTGGGTTGCGTGAGATTATAGTTAATCTAATTCTAGTATAATCCAGCAATCAGAGGGACCATTATGCACTACGGAGTCAAAAGGGGGGAAATTTGAATTCCCCTTTAGATACCTTTATGCGTTGCTTTGCCACTTCCGAGCGATGATAAACTTGTTTAATGTATAGGCCGGGCCGGGTTGGGCCGGGCTCGACTTTGAACTGGAGAAGTTTTTTGTACAAACTCTATAGTCACTTGTCATGGCAAACAATCTATGTAGAGAAAAAGATCACTGGCTTTTTGCAAGCTCATTCCAATGCCAAAAGCTCTCTAGCCAAAACCACGAGTAATTCCATGCTATATATGAACATCACCTGACAGTAATAAGTGATGTAATCGACCGATAAAAAGTGAGATGCATACACACAGGACGTCAAAATAGGATGAGATTCATAATGAACGGATAATAGTGTTTGATTGGTTATGCCAAGTCATTATTGTCATGTGGTGTATCCATCACATCAAGTATTTTTTTTCATCATTAAGACATATAGTCTCTAAACATGTTTAGAGATTGATGTAAGAAGGTTAAAATCGATAGTTATACACATGTTAGATTTAATTCAAATTTGATATATGCTTGTATTAAATCCCGGAAGATCACAGAGTCCCTCTTTATCTTATTTTAGTTTGCTTCCCCCTCTTTGATTTTAGATTTTGGATTTTGACTGCGATTTTCAAAGCAATATTAAGCAAACAGAACCATAAATAGTATGACCTTAGAATAATGCACAAAGGTTATGACACTCTATTTTCAATGATTTAAGATGTGTTTTCTCTTGAGTCCGGAAAATTGGTAGAAGTGATATTTATCTTGCTCTTATTCTCTTTCAACTCTCGTCTCAAGACTTACTAAACACAAAAGAGTCATGTTTGCTTCCATCATTCAACTGTGTTTGTAATTGACGGTGTTTACAAGTATAGACATCACCAGCATTTTGTTCTAGTTAAGCTTTATTAACAATTTGTAATCCATGAGTCAAAAGTGTAGTTGGAGAAAATCTCTTTAAGGAGAACATTGCCCTTAGCACAAATTAGGTTACTTTTGAACTTAGCAACAGAAAAAAGAGGCTGAAAAAGGAGAAAACCCTCGACGTTCCAAGCCTACTTTTTGTGCATAACATGAGCATCTTGACATTGGCTGGGCCTTGATGACCTCAAAAGTTAGAAACGGATTGGTTGGATCACGAGAAAAAATCCAGGAGAATTTCTTATTCCTCAGCCAAGAAAAGCATTCGATGATGTAACCCCGTTCTTCATGGTCAGTCAATCGGAGTTTCCCAGATATTGTGTGGCGGAATTGTTTTAATGGATACAATTTCGAAGTCACCTTGAAGAAATGAAGAGGCCATGTTGCTTACATCAATGGGTCATGTTCCTTGAGGTTGCGAGTACGTTTTTATCATGAGATCTAATGACGAACGTGTTGAACATTTTCTTCATGCCTCCAGCGCTAGAGGTGCCCTGAGGCGGGTCGACGTCGATTTTGGCTTGGGCGTGACAATCGAAATGGCTTTCATGATCATAGGAGATTGATTAGAGAAAGATATAGAAGCGACTCTAGAATTCAAGAGCAACCTTATAATTATGACACAACTTGAATATAGGATTTCTACCTGACGATGCGTTCAAATTGATAAGAAAAGTGTGCAGTACATGAGAGCAGATATCACCTTTCTCTTCATTGTTTCCCCTCGTTATCTTCTCTCTTCTTTCTATTTACATATAAATGGTGTGACCAAGGTCCTTTTTCTTTCTAAGGTCGGTATGCTCACGCACTATTGTTGTAGGAGCCATTGATGATAACGCCAAACTCCAATTGCTACTCTTTGAAATGAACAACAGTCGGCTGGGCAATTTCTTCGGGAAAGGCAACGATAAATAGATACAACTCAAGCCGATTTTCATGTGATCGACCAGTCTCAACTACACATGTCGAATAACTATGGAAAATTTTCCAATATATCTGTCCTTTTCGGCGACTTTCATATTAAAAGCTCTTGCAAAATTTTGTTAAGCATGAGCTCGAACTGTTGTTGGTTTATGCTTCGTGAGATTAAGTTAGGGACAAAATAAGAATGAGCTCAATAGCATGTCAATCGACATATCTAGTCGGATCAACTTTTGTTCAAAAATTTAAATCAAGTTATGGATCAATTATGATATATTTACTATTTCACACCACATCTTACCGCACCTCATCAATCATCCATCCAATACAATATCGTTCTAACCAGCCTTCGACCTAGATATGAATATGCTTCTTGAATGAGTTAAAACTTGCACACTATTGCATTCATGTTAATTATTATGCCTCCTTCCAGGATGGTGCTTCGAAGCCAGACGACATGCATTAAACTATTTAATAATGTTGATTAAGGCCTCCAATTGGTTTCGTCATTCAAACAACGTGAAAAGTGATGGAAAGCGACATATCCATTATATTTTCTCAAAATCATTTCCATTTATTTATTTATTGCATTATTTTTTCTGTTCTTCATGGTCAATTACTTCAATAGAAAGTATCCGGACGAATATCTTCTATATCTTCATAGTTAGATCATAATATCTGGATTGTCGGGGCCTCGTACTATAATAAAGCTCACAGTCCATGACCAAAGTCCAAAATTTTTGTTTTTTTGCTTTGGGGTTTTCTCTTTCCTCTGCATAGGCTACTGAAAGGCTAGGCAAAAGCAGGCATTAATTGCTGGTTCCTCACTCTTCCCTCCTTAGAATTAGGGGTAAGCACGAAGGATTGCCCAATCTGAGAATCGCTTGGACCGGACTGGACCGGTTGGGTTAGTTCGGTTCTTTAGACTTGTGGTCCGGTCCAAGGTTCCAAAAAATGGAATTAGTACCCAGGTGGTCCGGTTCCCAATTCTTAGGTAAAACCGGACCGGATCACCCGGATTGGACCAGAAGAACCGATTATGTGGAACATTAAAAAAGATGGGATCATTCAAAGTTTTGATGTAGCCAATTTCATCGTCATTTTCTTCTTCTCAATCATCTTTTGAAGGTCTGCCTTCATCAATCCCCTGTGCAAGCGCCTCAAAGACTCTCCCTGCATTTGTTTCCTCTTTGATATTTTTGGTGTAATCCATTTCTTCAATTGATGGATTGATCTGGCTTTCCTGTTGTAGTTAATGGTCCATGATAGATTAAAGGTAATTAAAAAAAGCACTCATATTGAGATTGTAGAAACACAAGGGAGCATTCCTGTCTATACATAAGAGGGGTTCTAGTTGTCATTCGATATAATGGAGGCAATTCAAGAATCAAGTTCTTGTGGTCATAAGTCTGCTAGATCTCAAGAAATCATTTTATTCCATTCTTTGCGTGTGTAGGGCTATGTCCAAATATTATCAATGGCAATAAATTTCTCTATGCTGATCCTATTATACCACTAGAGAACTGGACCGGACTGGTTGGTTTGGTCCGGTCATATATTTAGTTGGTTCGGTCTTTGATCCTAAAACCAATTGGACTGGTCCCGTTGGTCCGGTTCCTAGTTCCGTCGATTTGGTTCTTAGTTTGAGGATGGGGGGAACCATACCGCTTAGGGAACTGATCACCCCTACTTAGAACAAAACTCATTTGGGTTTTCACGTTAGAAGTTTCTCTTGTCCAACTTTACTTCTCACTTCTCTCATGCCTTCGCCTCCTCTTTTTTGTCTATGTCCTCACATCGTAGTCATTGCCTTTTCCGTTTTAGCCCGGGTTTCAATTTCACACTTGGTCACTTTGTCCACGGTTTTGAAGCGGAAGTGGAGGAGGCCCGCTAGGTTGGATATGCCAATGACGTCCTCACCGTCTCTGTCTCTCCCATAAGCCTCGCCAGTCGCAACTGCTGGGTCCCAAGCCCTCTTCACCTCTAGCACGTGGACTCCATCTTTGGAATTGAGCTAGGCAAAAAGACCAGGCTAATTGTGAGGGGGAGTGCGAAAATACCTAAATATTAAACCACGTCTTCACCTAATTACTTAAGCTTTTAGGATAGCTAGTAATAGTATTATAAAAACTTCACATGGTATTAGAGCAAGGGACCTTGAGTTCAAATCTCACCAGGCCCCTACTTTATCTCTCTAAATCTTTCCACGTTTAGCATTAGATAAAAAGACCATACTAAGTGTGAGGGGGAGTGTGGAAGTACTTAAATATTAATCAACGTCTTCACCTAGCGGCTTAAACTTTTATGATAGTTTGCAATGGTCCCACAAAAACTATTGAGCTCCATTAGTAAGTGAAAAAGAGCTGTATCTAATCTTGAATAGTTGCTTATCAATGTACAGTGAGACAAGGAGGAAGAGAGGTTCAAATATAAGGTACAATGAAAGAATCAGTCCAGTGACTGAGTTAATAATGCATCTCACTTAGATTTTGATTCTTCTTACTTTTATAATTATTGTGGTTCAATTGTGAGAGTGGAGGAACATTTGGAAGGTGTAGCTTGAGCCACAGATGAATTCTTTGTCAATATCTTGTTGGTGTGTATGTACAGAGATCTTGTTATAGTTACAATCATATGAAGAGTTGATTCCATTAATATCAACAATTAGTGTTCATTAACCGAAAAGAACAAAGATTAGTGCTCAAGTTTAGAAGAAGTATGACTTTTACCCTCAATTTTTCAATCGGAAGTGAAGGAGGCCTGTGAGGTTAGATATGCCAATGGTGTCCTCACCATTTCTGCCTCCCCTGTAAGCTCCGCCGATTGCAACTGTTGGGTCCCTAGTGAAGTCTACTATGATCACGCCATCTCTCTCAACCTCAACAACTTATGGGCCTCTGTTCGAAGATCAATTATGGGGAGATCAATCAAGCAATCTATTGGATTGAGAAAGTGGAATTAACTTTGGTATTTATCTTTGTATTTGGTATGGAGAAGGCAATATAGCGTGTCATTGAGAAGGCAATCTATTGAAAGAAGTAGGCTTTTGTCTACGTTATACTTATAAAATGAAATTTGTTTGCCTTGCTAAGCTTGGCGATAAACAGCCAAGATTTGGCTCTATTTTGTTTTAAGGAGATCGGGGTATTGAAAGGTTGCTTCCATGGAGCACAATCATTTATTTTTGGTTGTGATAAATTTATAGTCAACTTTTAGCGGTAAAAACCATGTCAGAGCTCTACCCTGAGCTATGAATCTAGATGGTTGCTATGAAATGATTAGTTTAGCGCCCCTACAACCCCTTATTGGCATGCAACAATATTTCACTAGTGAAAAGGTGAGGTGTAATCGCAGGCTCAACAATTCTATTGTTCTTGCTCTAAGCTGTTGGCATAAATGCCTTTTTTGAAAGGAAATTATCTGTATCTTTTCATTTATATATCTTTGTTTGAAGCATCGCTGAATGACCTTACCCTATTTCACAAAGAAAAACTTAGAAATGTCGACTATGTTTAACAAGTTCATGGTTGCCATTTTAATCTTAGCAAAGCTCGAATTTGATCTTGTTCTATGTTTTGCGTAAAAAAGTCTTAGCCTATTCAATAAATTGCAACTTGCTCAGTGCATTTCATTGTCTCTCTCTCTTTTTTAATAAAGGATTTGGACATAACCTAAATGTTGGATGGAACAATATACATTTTCGCCTCCAAATAATCATCTTGTGCGTACCAAAAAAATACAGGCTGAGAAAGAGAACATTCTCAGAGTAGGGATTGCCATAATAGGATTCAGCAACTCACTTACATGAAGAAAGATTAAATATAACTAAGAACAAGTAGGCATTGCGAAAGTTTCAATGGCCAATGCTCATTCAATATTGCAAATACTGCCACAATAGATCGAGGAAAAAAGAATGATATGGCAAAAGTTTTCTGCATTCGAATATCAACAACTAAATCCTTTGGATTAACATGATTATGACCTAGAATAGTCATAATCATTAAGTAGAAGCTAGTGATGTGTGCTTTTGCCCTTTGTTGGGTTTTAAAATAAAAAGTGGGCCGCCCAAGATGGGCCGAACCCAGCCCATAACCCAAAGTGATTTAAATTTTCTTTGTAGAAGATTTGAAAACTACCATTGAGATTCCCTCCACGAATTTTCTCTTTCTCTCTCTCGAAGAACGAACGACGTTCTTGGCTTCGCGCTTCGTCGGGCAATCGTCTTGAGTGACCGATCTTCCGTGGACTACAGGTACGATTCGTGAGTCGTGATCGTATCTAGATCAGTGATGCAAGTTTTGGGTGTTCGTTGTTATTGTTTCCGCTGCGTTCTTCGAATTTGTTCGAAGACATTATAGGAATTGCGTATTCCGTCATTGGTATCAGAGCCTAAATCACTTGTATTCCTGATGATTATACTCGTTTCATCGTATATGCATGTTGTTTTAGAATGAATTTTTCTGATTAAGGCATGTTTAGGAGAGGTCAGTAGGTTCTAGGCCTTTTTCTGGAGTTTTTGGTTCGGAAAAATTGGATTTTTCTTGTATGATTGCGTAGTACTCGAAGAGACAAGCGTTTTGAGTGGTCGCACGCCCCGAACGAAGGTCGGGAAGGCTGCCGGAATGGCCTCGCCGCCGTCGCCGGCGAACTGCCAATGAGCAGTTTTTTTATTTGCGAGAAAATGGGCCGATTTTTGCGGACGTGGGCTAGACGTGGGCGACGTGGGCTTGACGTGCGGACGGGCTGGACGTGCGGACGTGGGCTGGTAGTTAGGCCCAATTCGTGGGCTTAATAAAATAAAAAAAAGGGGAGGAAGAAAGGGGCTATCCGGGTGGGTCGTCGCGCGCGGCCCATGGCCTGCGGGCCAAGGGCGCGCGCGGCCCGCCTGACCCGGTCAGCCCGATCCGGTCCGCTGACCCGTTTGACCTGTTGACCCGTTGACCGTTGACCAATTTTTTTTTTTAAACTTTGGATTTGTGTAATCCATTTATTGACTATGTGTCATATGTGACTAATTATATGGATTTATGAATCCCTAATCTTTTCTGCATGTGTTGCAGGAAGGATGCCTCGATTCATTTGTTCACCCCACATTGTATGAACTCCTGGGCAATTACAGAAGTTGCTGGAGAGTAAGGAAAAGCTGAGAATCACATTATCAAGGTCAACGGGCTTATCCAACATGTTATATGGATGGGTGACGTCTCAATGGCTCAGGACGACAACATGGCGATTGCGTTTCGCTCCAAGCTCCCTCTTGTGTGGAGGAAGGTCCTTGACGAGGTCAAGGAGGTTGTCTGGGCCACGACTTCAGTGAGTCGTTATGAGAGATTGGTCCAGGAGTTCCTGAGGGAGTACAGGCTGAGAGAGGACGAGACCCTAGGCACCAAGTCCACGAGGCGGGGACGTTATCCGAGAAGGGTTCCTAGGTGTCGGATATTCCTAGATTGCCAGATTAGGAAGTCCTTACCTATCCTTATTAAGATGTGGCGCACTTGAGTAGAGTTTGGCCTAGTTGTTTAGTCTCTGGTGTGTTTAGGAGACTAGTTATGCTTTCCGATTCCAGTTTATTTTGGTTTGCACAGTTGATACTGGTTGTCAGTTGTTTCCTTTCCTTTTATTAGTTGGAAGTTTTTTTTATTCATGGACAAAATTTCTGTTATCTTGGCATTATTGTGAATATAGTTTCTTTTATATATTATGCTTTTTATGGATGTTTTAAATTGTGTTATGACACAATTATGTGGAATGTTCTCCTAGTTATAAGTAGCTAGATAGAACTGGAAATCTTGCCTAGATGATTATATTAGTGATGGTTTCAAGTTAGGATTTTGTAATGATGATTGGATACAAAAGTGTCCTTTCGAGTTCTAAACCTAAAGTGAAATTGTTACTAATATAGTTAACTAGTGTGAGATAATTGCATAAACGAAGACAATAAAATACTTGTGCTTATGTGTCTACTGAACTTCGTGTTCAGATAATGGCTTCAGCATCAAAGAACATAGTTGCTGAACTGAACAAGGGAGAAAAATTGAACGGCGATAATTTTGAGATTTGGAAGATAAAGATTCAATATGTACTGGAAGAGCAGGAAGTCTTAGAGGCTTTAAACCTGATCATGCAAGAACCTGAAGATGGAAATACTGCCCAACATAAAAGGGATAAAGATGCATTTGCTGCTTGGAAAAAAAAGAATTCCACGGCTCGCATCATTGATGCGAGAATTTGGGCGTTTTGACAACGCTAAGGACGTGTGGAATGCATTGGCACAGAGGTTTGGTCAGACATCGGTCACCAGACTCAGGCAGCTCACTGTACGATTCGACTCGTACAAGATGTCACATGGTCTGTCCATAAGGCAGCATCTGAGGCGTATGACCAACATGATATGTGAGCTGAAAGATGCAGGCCACGTCCTGACCGACGAGCAGCAAGTGCAGGCAGTAATTCGTTCGCTTCCTCGAAGCCTGGAGCACATGAAGGTGCACCTGACCCATAACGAGAGCATCAAGACTTTTGAGGATGCTATGCGCCATCTAGAGCTGGAAGAGGACCGCCTCTTGGCAGCCAAACCCGAATCCGATATTTATTATGCTAGATCAAGCTCAGTGGGAGCTTCGGGTTTCAAGCGCAAGCGTCAAGGTGGGTTCAGAGGGTGGCCGAGGAAGAAGACGAATCCGTCAGAGAAGAAACCTAGAGAGGACCAACAGAAAGATAGGAAGCGTCCCAAGAAGAAGCTGAACATTTCAAGGGTGAAGTGTTTCAACTGTGACAAGAAGGGTTACTTTGCTCGCGACTGCGCAGAGCCCAAGAAGGTAACCCTTGATGCATGTGAAAGTGTCACTTATGTATCTAGTTCTATCTTTCTGTCTGAATCTCATCCTTTGTGGACTGTAGATTCGGGAGCCACGGACCATGTAGCGAAGGAAAGAGGGGCTTTCGTGGAGTTCCGATGACTCCCACATGGAGCGAAGTACATATATGTAGGAAATAACTCCAGAGCTGAGGTGAAAGGGATTGGCACCTGTCAGTTACAAATGCGTGGTGGTCGCATTTTATTTCTACATGATGTATTGTACGCTCCTGAGATACGTCGGAATTTGGTTTCTGTGTTGGTTTTGGTTAAACTTGATTTTAGTGTGAATTTTCATGATTGAGGTGTGGATTTGTTCTTAGGAACAAACATGTATGGCTCTGGATATTTTCTCGATGGCTTTATCGTTTTGGATGTTGAACACCATAGTGTGAATGTGTGTTATTCCTTATTCACGTCCCCTAACTCTAGTGTTGACGACGTGAATGTGTGGCATGCTAGACTTGGTCACATTGGCCAGAAAAGAATGAACAGATTAGCCAAAGAAGGCTTATTAGGCAATATTGAAAATGTCGATTTGCCTGTTTGTGAGCATTGCCTGTCTGGAAAAACAACACGTAAGCCATTTGGAAAAGGAACTAGAGCTGAACTTCCATTGCAATTAATCCATTCAGACGTCTGTGGTCCTATGAATGTTAGGGCAAGGCATGGGGCTGTTTATTTCATCACATTTATAGATGACTATACCCGATTTGGATATGTCTATTTGATTGCCCATAAGTCCGAAGCTTTTGGTTGCTTCGTGAAATTTTTGAATTTGGTAGAAAATCAATTAGACAAGAAGGTGAAGGCCTTAAGATCCGATCGAGGACGAGAATACTTATCTGATGAGTTCAGAAAGTTCTGTGATGAAAGAGGGATAGATAGACAGTTGTCTATTCCCTATACTCCGCAACAGAACGGTGTTGTAGAAAGGAGAAACAGAACCCTTTTAGAGATGGTTAGGTCTATGATGGCACAGGCTAAGCTCCCGATCACCTTTTGGGGTGATGCTTTGTTGACTGCTGCCTTTATACTTAACCGAGTGCCTTCAAAATCAGTTGCTTCCACTCCATATGAGTTATGGACAGGACGGAAACCCAACTTAGGTTTTACGAAACCATGGGGTTGTGTCGCTTATATTCACGAGCCATCTCATAAATATGGCAAGTTGGGTCCTAGAGGAAAGAAGTGTATCTTTATAAGATACTCAGAGCACTCAAAAGGATATGTGTTTATAGGCGAGCAAGAAAGTGGGAGTGTAACTGAGATCGAATCAAGGGACGTCACATTATTAGAAAATGATTTTCCTAAAAAGGGTGAAATAGGAAAAAAATGTTTCCCTATTTGAGACCTTGGATATTGATGACAGAAACATAGGTACTATTTCAAGTGGGAGTGAAATGAGCAGAAGGGAATTAGTTCCCGAACAGTCTCAGATGGAACCACTTAATATGACAGTGCCACTGTCATCTGATCCGAGTGGGAGCAATACGACATTGAGGGATTCGCCCCCAATAAGACGAACGAGTCGTCGGAGAGTTCCCCGTCGACGTTTTGACGTTGAGGGAGAAGCTTTCATGGTTGCTCCACAAGATGAAATAGAGCCAAGGAATGTAAATGAGGCTCTAAATGGCCCTGACAAGGATGAATGGATGAAAGCAATGGAAGAGGAGATGAAGTCTATGAGAACAAACCAAGTGTGGGAATTGGTTGATCTCCCTAAAGGACGAAAGGCTGTTGAGAACAAATGGGTTCTCAAGATAAAAAGAACAGCTGATGGCTCAATTGAGAGGTATAAGGCTCGCCTTGTGGCGAAAGGGTTTACTCAACAGGAAGGAATAGATTACGATGAGACCTTTTCCCCTGTAGTGAGATTTACCTCTATTCGCCTTATATTAGCGATAGTGGCAAGTATGGATCTCGAATTACATCAGATGGATGTAAAGACTGCTTTTCTCAATGGAGAATTGAAAGAAGAAATTTATATGAAACAACCTATTGGTTTCATATCAAAAGGCCAAGAACAAAAAGTATGTCGACTTTTGAGATCGATATATAGCCTTAAGCAGTCATCGAGACAGTGGTATATACGGTTTCATAATGCCATCACGGCATATGATTTTTCAATGATAGATGAGAATCATTGCGTATATATCAAGAGATCCAATGATCAATTTGTGATCATATCATTATATGTTGATGATATACTACTTGTCGGAAGCAATTTGGAGTTTGTTAAAACGGTCAAAGATTGGTTGAGCACCAACTTTGAAATGAAAGATATGGGTGAAGCTGCGTACATCCTTGGAGTTAAGATTTCAAGAGATCGTTCGAAGAGATTGTTGTCTCTTTCGCAAGAGACTTACATAAAGAAAGTTCTTGAACGATTCCGCATGCAAGATTGCAAACCCATAGACACTCCTATTGCAAAAGGCGTTGAATTGAGCAAGTGGCTTTGTCCTGAGACTTCTGAAGAAATGGAACGAATGATGAAGGTTCCATACATACCTGCTGTCGGAAGTTTGATGTATGCTATGACGTGTACAAGGCCCGACATTTGTCATGCGGTTGGAATGGTTAGTAGATACCAATCCAATCCAGGTCAAGCACATTGGATCGCCGTCAAGAGGATTCTCCGATATCTAAAGAGTACTGTAGACTACTCACTGTGCTATCAAGGAAGAGATCTGCACCTTGAAGGCTATAGTGATGCTGATTGGGGAGGAGACTTGGATGCAAGAATGTCTACCTCTGGATACGCATTCTTACTGAATAATGGCGCCATATCATAGAGCAGTAAGAAACAGACATGCGTAGCTCAATCCACGATGGAGGCAGAGTTCGTGGCTTTATCAGCAACAGTATAAGAGGGTGTTTGGTTGAGGAGATTTTTGGATCATCTAGGAGTTAGTAAGAGAGCTGCAGAGCCATTGTTGGTTCATTGTGATAACCAAGCAACGATCTCCTACTTAAAGGATCCCAAGTATCATGGAAAAACCAAACACATAGATATTAAATACAATTTTGTTAAAGACATGGTAGCATAAGGGATTATGAATGTACGGTACATATCTACGCATAGAATGGTTGCGGATCCATTGACAAAGCCGACGACTAGAGATGTTTTCAGTGGTCATGTAAAATCTCTAGGTCTGCGTAGAGGCTGATGTACTGAGTTATGTATTTCCCATAATATTCACAATGAATGAGAATGTTGTCTTCATTACTAATCTCAATGTGATTGGTACGATGTTTATGCAAGTTAACACTTTGTGTGTTAAAGAAAGTATGTCGGACAGATGAGATCGACCTACTCACACGGGTGATCGCCTCTATTTAAATACGTTGAATAGAGATGAGACAGTTTAAGCTTGGGCTCTCAAGTGATAATTGAGAGCCCAAGCTTAAACCAGATTGTCGCCTTAACAAAAGGGTTAAGATGAGGTCACATTTCATTTGTGACCGAAAGTGACATTGACCACGTGGTTCACTTTATCTGTCTTTATGCTAGATGTGAGTTTAGATGGAAGTTTTGAAAGGGTAGAAAGTGAACTCAATTTTAGATATTGTGTATATCTAAAATATCATATGTACGGTATTATAAGGAAAGACATACGCTCCATGGGAAAGGAGAGAATACCGTAATACGTTTTTCATATGACGTATGCATAGTCGACCAAAAGGAGATGGCAGAAGTTTAGATCTCTACTTCTTGTGCCGTGTGAGACTCTGATGGAAAACGTTCCTCAACTATTCCCCTTAAGACTCTAACCCATTCTCAAGATTCCTGTTCGATGGTCGCTATCTTAGAATGTTACCAATGGTCATGTGTGATACGATCTAATGGGACATCTCTAGAAAAGTGAGTTGAATTGGGATTAAGAGGTTTGGGAAAGAGGAAGATCAACTTAGTGTCGCATTAAAGAGATTGTGTTCACAGACCGGTCAGTTATGATTGATGAGTTAATCATAATTGTGAATACAATACAACATTGATAAGAGATCGTGAGAGAGCAATGCAAATGCGGCTGTCTTTGATCTAGGGTACTGCATACTACGTCTACTCTAAGCCCGAATTTCTGAGCGGCTGTACACTCTCAACGGACGTATAGCAAATTAGAGCTCTCAGAGTATGCTGGTCGCACGGATTATCTGTCAATATGAAAGTTGACGAGATGTTAATGAAGCGTTCAGCCCATCGTGGGCGAGTGAGAGATTGTTGGGTTTTAAAATAAAAAGTGGGCCGCCCAAGATGGGCCGAACGCAGCCCATAACCCAAAGTGATTTTAAATCTTCTTTGTAGAAGATTTGAAAACTACCATTGAGATTCCCTCCACGAATTTTCTCTTTCTCTCTCTCGAAGAACGAACGACGTTCTTGGCTTCGCGCTTCGTCGGGCAATCGTCTTGAGTGACCGATCTTCCGTGGACTACAGGTACGATTCGTGAGTCGTGATCGTATCTAGATCAGTGATGCAAGTTTTGGGTGTTCGTTGTTATTGTTTCCGCTGCGTTCTTCGAATTTGTTCGAAGACATTATAGGAATTGTGTATTCCGTCACCATTCCTTGGCACGGCTTTACTACCCACATCACCATCTGCTCCATAAATTAGCAAATAAGCTAAAAAAGTTCCATCACCGACAAAAAATTAACATTATCTCCAAATACAATCAAATAAATAAAAGCCAAGCTCATTACCTTCTCCGAAACCACTCCTGAACATGTGGGGGGGCATTGCAGAAATACCTCATCAACAAGGCAAACAAATTCAATTCACAAGTAGACCAATCTTGGCTGTTGATTGATTTGTCCTACCAATCAACCAAATATTTGGCACATGATAGACTCTTAACATATAAATCTCAGCAAAAAAAGGCAAGATAGCTTAGTGAAGAAACTCGTGGTGTGGAAATATTTCATCTTGATACATGGAGCCCTTTTGGCTATGGAAAGAAATACTGATCAACTCCCTAAAAGAATGGTAAACAAACAGGAAACAAAGTCATGGCCAGCAAGGATTCAGGCGTCAGAAGTCATGGAAAATGAGAAAGAATCAATGTCGTATCGGACATCTTTTCTTGATCTCGTGTTGAATACTTACGCATCAACTCTATTCCTTTGGCTAATCAGACCAACTAACACAGAATTAGTAACAAAAATTGTGTAGTTGACACCTAATATGTTCAATAAATAATATCTCAAGCAGGCTCATCTACTTAGCCTAGAGAAAATGCAAAGGATAGAAAGGGTAGAGAATATAAAGAGGAATCACACTACAACTTTGCAATGATGAAACCACTCTTGCTTGTTCCACACCACAATTAGTAACTTAAGAAAAAAAGAAGGCAGATTCTCAATATATAGTCTAACAAAAAATAATATATGACTAGTATTATATGTTGTGCACTGTATGGTAACAAAATAATGATTTCTTATATAAAAAAACAAATCCTCAGATGCATCAATTACTTTCACATTGGACTTTCTTGATGAAGGAAGATCAAATGGTAAGAACCACTGAACATCAATCTTGCATAAGAGTGAGTGTATCATGACAATTTCATGTCTTTCATTGATTAATTATTTGTATTAAAATAACTTCATACCTTTCATTAATGAAATCATTCTATCAAATTAAACAAGTACCATACCTTGTGTGAGGTGCGTCTTGCGTATGAAGAGACGCCTTTATCTTTCGCTTTTCTCTAGTGCCCTTCAACCGAGTATTTGGTACACCTTTTGGCCTTCTCCGAATGGGAACAAGTATTCAAATTTTCACAGTTTTCTACATCTTCAGATTCATCACTTTCCACCAAGAAATTAATATGAGCCTTAACCATCAAAGATTGGATTTTGTCAGTGATATGGAAGCGAAGGTGCAACAAGGTGCCCCCAGGCTTTCTTCGGAATAAGATAGATCAAAACAACTGTCTTTGTCTGTACATCTCAACCTTACTTCTTTTGGCTTTTGGACGGCCACTATCTAGTTAGTTCCCCCTAGCTTTCAAAACAAGGTCAACAACTGACAGCTTTCGTTGGCCTGCAGGGAGTCCTTTCTTAACCTCAATCCGCTTAGATCCCGGTCAAGCCCTAACAGTAACAAAGAAACTTTCTCATTCAGTTACATTAGACAGAAATTCTAGTTGGCATTAGCATTTTCTTCAAGAAGGAAGTTTCAGGCATTGGTCTTCCCTAGCTTGGCTCGCTTGACACACTACGATTGTGACTATATGAAGAAAAGGACTCGATGTAGTTGCAAGTTCCTCTATAACATTATGATTTCCACTAATGTCAGCTTGAAACATCGAGGGTTTTCTCCTTTACCTAACCGTTGCAAAGTTCAAAGTGACCTAATATGAGCTAAGGGCAATATTATCCTTTTAAGAGAGAATTTCCCCTGCTATAATTTTCGTCGATTGCTAAAACTAGATACGAGTGATGTTCATGCTTGTAAATTGCCAATGGGAAACATAGTTGAAGGTCATTTATTCCAATTGAGAAAATATCTAGTGGTTAGTAATTACCACATTATCGGCTTACATGGTGTGTATAAACTTAATTGTCTCTACTCATAGATCGACAAATATTTTGATATGGAATAAAAAATTAAAATCCGAAGCTCATGCATAACAAGGGCTTCTTGACATTGGGTGGGCCACAATGACCCAAAAATTAAGAAAAGGAATTAGGTGGGTCATGAGAAAAATTCAAAAGAATTTATGATTCCACGCCAAGAAAAGTACTTAGTGATTGACCTGCTCTTCGTGGTCGGTCAATTGGAGTTTCCCGGATGTTGTTCGGTAGAATTTGTTAATTTTAACAGGAAATTGATTTCGAAATCACGCCGAAGACGCTAAGAGGTCATGTTGCTTACATCAATGGGTCATCTTCTTTGAAAATGTGGAACATATCATTACAAGACTTTAATGATCGACGTAATGAACACTTTCTTCATGTCCTTCCATAGAGAGAAATAGAGAGAAGGACGAGAGTCGCCACCCGTGCCAAGAATGGCTCGAGGCCATGGGGCAAGCTTGGGCACGACGATCAGGGGAGACCTGATAGAGGAAAGAACAAAGGAGGGAAGGGCTGGAGGCACAGCGACATCCTATATTAATTTAAGGGCAACTTGATAGTTATGATTCAACACGAACAGGCAGCGTGCTTCCAACTATGCGTTTAAACCGATAATAGATTAGCGCACTAGGTGGGAGCAGACATCGCCTTTTCTATCATTTTCTCCCATCGTCATCTTCTCTTTCATTTCTATGAATTGCGTGACCAAGCTGGTTTTTTCTATGGTCGGTATGTTCACACACTATTGTTTTAGGAGATGTCGCATCTTTAGTTAATTAACCCGTGCTTGTGAAATGTCCCATCGCACTCGCGCCAGCCATTGACAAATAGTCAACTGGGAAATATCTCTGAGAAAGACAATAGTAAGCAGACAATTCCGCCAATTTTCACATGAGGGACCCATGACTAGTTATCTCTGATTGCTTTCAACTACACACGTTAAATAATTATGCAAAAAATTTCCAGTACATCTGTCTTTTTCGGCGAAATTCACGCTAGAAATTCGTGCAAAATTTCTCTCGTGAAAGATCGGATCTTGGTTGGTTTATTCTTCATGTGATTAAATTGGGAAAAGAACTCGGTACCTTCGTGTTAATTGTGTTTAGAAAAAATTTCACGAATGAACAATTGATGTGATTTGCGACAGTTAATATATCATATTTGGTTCATAATTTATTGATTTAAACATTTAAATGGACATAGATTCAATTAGAGATGTTGATAGACTCGGACTTGAACTCCATCTTGACAATCTTCTAGGTAAGTTTATTAAACTTATGAGTCGTGGTCTCAACAAGAATAAGTATAAGCTCCCGAGCTAGTCAATATATTTAGTTGGATCTACATTAACTATAAAATTTGTTCTACATCGCACCACTTTAGTTGGATCTACAATTTTAATTTTACTAATTGAATCCTAAGAATTTTTATATTTTGCTAATCTACAATTTTAATTTTAATCAGAAATCCTTGCCATTGATACAACAGTGACACGTAGGATAGATGGCGCCTTGATGGATAATTCTTCAATTTTTAAAATTTTTTAAGTGTTTATAAATTTTAAATTCTTTTCTTTTTTTTTTCTACCAAGTTTGGTGAGGGTTGGCCAACTGACCCTTGCTAGAAAGAAATAATGAAAGAAAAAAAAGAAGAAAAGATAATACAAAATTCATAAATTTTAAGAAAAATTATAAAAATTATTCACGTCAATGGAGGCCATACCAACGGCGTCTACATAGCAATTTTTTGGTCAAAATTGACCGGATAAGCTTAATTAATAAAATATGACTCGATTGATAAAATTGAAAAGTTTAAAATTAAGCTAATAAAGGTGCTATAAATTTTAAACTTTTTGGATAATTTTTACAATTTAAAAGTGCTTCTTGCATGTGTTAGAAGTTGCACTCTATTGGATGTGTATTATTATTATTCCTCCTTCCTGGATGGTGCTTCAACAAAGTTGACTAAGTCCTTAACTTAGTTCCGTCATTTAAACAACATGAAAAGTGACAGGAGAGACATCTCCTTTGTATTTTCGCAATGTTCTTTTTCGAATTATTTTTCCGGTCTCCATAGCCAATTACTTCAAAAGAAGAAGAAGAAGAGTATCCAGACGAATACTTTTTATATCTTCATAGTTAGATCAGAAGATCTAGATTGCCGGCCCTCGTATTACATTAAACCTCACAGTCCATGACCAAAGTCCATGAACATGAAATAGAAATAGCAAATGTGGGTTTCTTTTTTAATTTTATTCACATTGGCGCTAGTCAAGAAGAATTGATTCGATCGTGTTAGATCAAGTGCATGCCTACTATGGTTCGTTCTCATAGGACGATACAAATGAGGTACATATAGTTAAAAAATCAAACCTGAAAACTTAATTAAACCGACAATGGAAAAGGAAACAACATATGTAAATTCCATAACTAAGCAACGTAAGATACTTCTTCATCACCTCTCAAAAAAGATGTGTGAATTTGACAAATGGGGTGCCATGAACAACGAGGCACGATATGATTTTAATATTATGTCGAACAATTCAATTCAAAAGTTTATGTAATGTGATGTGATTTGATAAATATGAAGAGCATGTAAATTTCGTAGAAGAACAATACAAAATCTTTAAATATACTCATTCTTCTTGTCAAGATTCAGACCTCCATTAAGATTCCCCGTAAAACAATTTGACAATGACGTTTGGTAATACCTCTTAATTGAAAAGGACACCTTTTGTTGCTCAAACAAGTCAATAAAGTCCCCGTCAAGACGATGACTACGGATTGCTCTGTCTCCCCAACTTTTCAGTTTCGGTGAAGTTGCCATTTCCCACCAAACATTTCATCAAGAGAGAACATTTTAAAACAAAAACAAGGGTTAACCTCAGCTTGGTTTATAGTTTAATCACAGATAACGACAGGAACAGGACAATAATTGCGGCTGAGACATATGGTATTCAGTTCTCAATCCTATGACGCACATAGTTTCCTTTAAGACGACGAAGAGTAATTTCATCATGACATTGAATCAAGTCATCCGGTGGCCAATTGAAAAAGAAAGAGGTGGTCAGGACTCCGACACGTCTCGCTTCTCAAGTGCCTCAAGTGCGTGGCAGTTTCCGATCTTCATTCCTTTGCTTCAGTCATTGAGTGGCGATGTCGCAAGTAGGTCATCAGCCTTCATTGCAATCAGAAGCGCGAATCTTCACCATGACAATTTTGGGAGGTCATGATTCCTTTTTGATCGGCTCCTCCTCTAAGTCCATGCTTCATATCTAAAAAAAAAAAAAGATATGTGGTGAGGTGAGATATGTGGATATCTTAGTGAGTCTAGCCCTAAATCCAGACTAGGAAAGCTATCGCCCTAGGGTCCTCAAGCCAACTATTAACACATCATTAGGTCATCAACCACAATGTTCACAGTGTCTACCACTTTAGGTACCACCCACTTTTGCGACATCATAAGCTCTTAGGCCCAACTGGCAAATAGCTCAGTCCGTGGGCCTCTCTAGGATGACTAGCGTACCCTTAGTTCTCGAGGCTTTCTGGCACAACTATTGTGTCTCGCATCACTCTCGCACAGTTACTAGCCCTTTCCTCACAAACGATCAATTTATGACCGAGTCTTGGCCAACGCCTCATGTGGTGTTTGGCCATACTCGTCTACACTAGTCAACCTCTCAGTGTAAAACCTAATTATCATGTACCATAATCACATTTAATTTACATATGAGTCAATCGATCCATAATCAAGACTTGGCACTAAGCCATTGTACTTGTCAAGTCGGGTTAATCAGAATAATCATACAATTAAATAATTAAATTGCATAATAATTGAATACTTAAGGTTGTCCGCAACCAGCCTAAGACCCTAGCTATCTGCCAAGCACACCAACACCTTCACAGGTGGTTTGGTACAAATAGCTACATCAATCATTCAAACGATCACCTAGTGATACAAGTAGTCCAGTCGACACCTCATAGGGCTTAGTCGACCTTCACTGCTAATTACGGCCTATTGGCCACCATCTCCTAGCACACAAGCATTCTTGCGGGCATTCATGTACTGACAACTATAACGGTCTTTTCAGCGATCATCACGTGATCCATACGTTTCTTGTCATCACCCCCATTGAGCTTTGTCGATCGTCTTGACTGATCATGACCTATAGGTCACCTGATTGATTCAATCAATTACTGCCTAATTCATAACATGTACCGATCACCTAGTGATCCTCGCAAACCGGTTGACACCCCTTAGGGTTCAGTCGACCTCCTAAACCAATCAAAGTCCACTGGCCACTTATTCGCTCCCATCAATGGACACAAAATTACAATTAAGTACATAGCTCTACTTGGCCATATTCACTTATTCACCTAACCATCCTAGCCAGTCTACCTTAGCCAATCTACTAAAGCGATAAATCAGCCTAGGCCAGAAATAGGATGTCCATTCACATGTTGGTCCGTGCATCTAAGTGGCGGTTCATGACGACGCGCTTAGGCTTGGTGCGGCTTTCCAAATTTCGGTATGGGGAGGTCCAGCTCCGAGGCAGCTTAAGACAACTCCCACGAGCTTCAATGTCGGCAAGGCTCCGGCTACCCCCCGTCGGGCGGCCATCAATCATGGGAGGCTAGCTCAGCTTATGGGTGGTGGTCGCTGGCAACGAAACGGCTCCGATTGCACTGATTTCCAGCGAGCAAACTCGTTTGATCATTTGGGTCAAGAGCCGGGTCACGGAGGTCCAATTGGGTCAAGGCTCGATTTTTTGTCCTCGGGCCAATCCGAAGCTTGAGACTAGTTAGATTTGGAAGTTGTCTTCTTGGTGAGTCGATCGGTACCGATGGCGTAGGCTAGGGTGGCTAGAGCACGGAGAAATGGTGGCATGAAGGCGACGGTCGTGGCTAGGGTTTCTTAGGAGAGGAGGCTGCGCTTCGGGGTCGATTTCTCCTAAACGGCACAGTGCTGGTGGTTGAGACTAGTGCCATTATGCTCAGGGGATCTCCATCTTTCGATTGAGGGCGATGGATGCAGCTGGGTCTCGTCGGAATGCTGGAGGTGGCTGTGAACAATGGCTCGGTGAGAAAATCGAGCCACGACGGTTTGGGGTGAAAATCGCTGATATCTAGGGCACATCAATCGCAACAACAACCGTGGAGAGGCTAAGGGTACACCTAGGGACTCATAGGAAGGGGCAGTGTGGGTGTCATCGGCGAGCCCGTAGCAACTTCGGGAAGATCAGCGACACTGCACAAAAATAGGGGTGATCAATTCCGCGGCGGCCACTTTTAGCGGCTCCCGGCATCGACGATGATGTTGTCAAAGGTGGCGGTTGGTCAGGCTTTGAAGTCGGTGTATCAAGGAGCACAACTCCACCAATGGCGTGCCAATTGGTGGCTAGAGTCAAAAGAAAGAAGAAGGGAAAGAGGGCCTCTCGGTCATGGAGGGAGAGAGATAGATAGAGAGAGAGAGAGAGAGAGAGAGAGAGAGAGAGAGAGAGAGAGAGAGAGAGAGAGAGAGAGAGAGAGAGAGAGAGAGAGAGAGAGAGAGAGAGAGGGACGAGGTAAGTATACCCACCCCAGGGTAGGTCAGTTCGCGTGGGTTAGGTCGGTCGAACCGTATCACACCCGTTAGACCTGTCCAGTGCGTCAGCTAACTAGTTTGTTGACTCGGTCAATAGTCGACGTTGACAAAAAGTCAACTTTCCTAAAAATTTTCAAAACTTCCCATAAGCCCAAAATTTACTTTTTTTTGGGGCCGAAATGCAATTACCTAAAAGTTGAGAGAGCAAAATGCGATTTCTGAAAGTTCGGAATTGCTCGAAACAAAAATTTGCAGTTTAGTCTAGAGTACTACCAGGGTCGACAGACCATTAACTAAACCTGAAAATTCACCCGATTGGACCTCGTAAAAGGAGTCAGAAGCGGGCCATTACAAAGGTTGCACATACGTTTTCGGAAATTCAAGTTAGGTTATGAAGATCTCCTACCAAAATGTCATTAATTAGATATGGAACTTGACATAGGAATTCCATTTATATTCGAGCAATTGTGTATTTCACTCTTTTATTGGACAAAATAAGAAAATCTCTTTTCTCGTGATGTCTCCACAAAAAAAAATCATGTTGACAATTGGAGCTTTTTTCTTCCTTTTTTACACTATTCATCCTTTCTCTTGCACAAGAAAAAAATAAACCAATTATAATGTTTTCTAGAAAAATCATTCAAAAGTTATAAATCTGTTGTATGGCGACCAATTCAATGCTAAATTTGTTAATTTTATTAATTTAGTTCAAAATATTTTGATGATCTACGAATACAATGCTTTGAATAGCTAACATGATGGTTCAGTTAGTATTAGCCATCTTCCAATTAGTATTGACCATCCTAAATAGCATTATTAGCGTTGACATGGATGCGTTTTGTAATTTTTTTGAAACAAAATTTTGAATTTGTTTTTTTCCTTTACTTTTTTTTGAAAAAAAGCAACAAAAGAATGGGAAAAAGTTTACGTTATATCATTACTCGTTGGAATTAAGATACATGTTGCAAACTTGCAATAGTAGTAGATGGAACTATAGCATAGAATAATAGATTTGCTCCATATCATCGTCACCAGAGAATCATACATAAGATGTTAAAATGTGTCTCAAGATTGAGGCGGAAGCGAAAATATAAATTTCACAAATGAAAAAATGGGGAGGAGAAATTGAAGATCAATTTCTGAATCTACGTTGGAGTCTTTGGCTAGTGAAGTAGGAAAATTGAACGCATACTTTGACTTGCACTTGGATTGTTGTTGACTTCATCAACATATGTCTGGCAAAGAAAAAGAGGAAATAAAAGATACAGAAGCTACAGTTGGATTTCGCCAAAGGGTCTTCTTGGCTTTCACGGAAAAATTACCTGTGTTGTCTTCTTTTGGTGTTCTAGGGTTGCAGCTTAGTCTTGAAGCGCCGTTTATTATGCAAGTGCTTGGCGTTGGCTTTCTTCGAAAAATTCCATGCAATAATTCAAGTGTTTATAGTCGATTCAAATCTTGTATAAGGTTTTATTTGATTTGATTAAGAGATTATTTAATGAGAAGTTGTGGTTGCTAAACACTAATATATTATTTGATGTAATTAGGCTTGAGAAATATTAAGAGTGTTTGAGTAACTCGACTGTAATCGTAATCTTCGTTGTATTACTTGATTAATAGCGGAATTCAATACTAGTTCCCCCATGAATGTAAGCCACTACGGCAAAACCACATAAATTTGGTGTCTGATTATTTTCTTATTCTATCTATTTTATTCCGCAACAATTGATATTCAAATTAGGCTTGGTTGACTTGAAGCAAATCAATAGCGGCAGAAGAAAGAAAAATGAGAATCAATAGATTTGATGGAAATGATTTCAATTTCTAGAAGATGCAGATTAAAGATTATCTATATTTGATGAAATTACACCTATCACTAACTAGAGAGAAGCCAGAGTCGATGAAGCGAGTTGATTGAGAATTATTGGATAGATAAGCGATGGGTATTATTTAACCGATGTTGACTCGTAACATCATGTTTAACATTGTCAAATAGAATATCATTGCAAATTTGATAAAAACCATGCCAGACATATATGAGAAGCCCTTTGCAATCAACAAAGTCTTTTGTAATGCGACATCTAGTAACTTGAAGATGAGTGAATGTACATATATTGGTCATATCAATAAATTTGATGTGATTGTTAGTCAATTGAGTTCAGTTAAGATTAAATTTGAAGAAGAGGTACGTGCTTTGATTCTATTATCTTCATTGCTTAATAGTTAGAATACTACTATTACTATTGTTAGTAATTACTCTAGGTCAACAAGCTTGACGTTTGATGTAATTCAAGATTTTCTTTTGAGCAAGGACATCCGTAAAAGAGAATCTAGTGAATGTGTCTATTGCTTTAGTATATGAAATTAGGGAAAGAACTGATACACGTGTTAACTGGAGTAACATAAACCGGAACAAAGGTAGACAATCTAAAACTAGTGGTGTTGTCTATTAGAGTTGTGGCAAGAGGACGTCTTAGCAGGAATTGCCTTAAGCTGAAGAAAATAAGGGTAAGGGAATTAGCTCAGTTTATTGATGATGTTGTAACTGTAGCTGATAGTAATTATGATGATATTGATTATGTCTTATCTGTCATTGATAATTCTTATTTGACGGATGGATTATGGATTCATGCTACACCAAATAAAAATTGGTTTGCTCAATGCATGGATAATAGTAAAGTGCAGCCAGGAACAATGTTAAATGCAATGTTTTAGATGTTGGCGATGTTAGAATCAGAATGCATGATGGTATTGTGTGAACATTGATTGGAGGGAGGCATGTTCTAGAACTAAAGAACCTGATTTTTTTAGTATCCTAGACTCAACTAGGTGTTGGTATACTTTAGAAAGTGAGGTTCTGAAAGTTGTTTGAGGTACATTGACGATAATTAAAAAAGTCAAGTATAATGACTTATATGAACTTCAATGTGAATCAGCGACATAATTTACTGTGGAGAAATCATATGCATCTGTTCGAGAGTTTGAATTGTGGCATATGCATTTAGGGAAAATTAGCGAAAGAAGCCAGAAAATTCTAAGTAAAAGGAATCTGTTATGTCATTATGTTACTAATAAATGAATGCATGCAGGTGCTTTGATTTAGATTAGCAGCTAAAACTACATTTTCATATGACTATTAAATAAACCATGGAGATTGTAGAATTAATTCATTTAGCTATTCGTAGGTTGTTAGCAATTTTCTTTGAGGAAGTATGTTAGATTTATGATAACAGTTGTTGATGACTACTTGAGGATGATGTGGGTGTTTGTGCTTAGGCACAAGTTTGCTATTGTTGTTAGAACTAGACAATTGAGAGTTTTGATCGAAAAGGAGAATGGTAAAATAATCAAGCATGTGTAAATTGACAGTAGTATGGGGTTTTGCTTAAAACTATTATATGACTTTTGCGTGAATGAATGCATAGTGAAACAATGTACTAGTGTTAATAAACCACGATATGTTGTAGAGTTGATGAACAAAATATTATTAGAGACAGTCCATGAAATGTTCTCTAGTGCTACTACTAGATTCTTAGCGGATGCACTTAGTACGATGAGCTACCTAGTAAATAGTTCCCCTCAACGGTTATTCAATGTTGAATTCCCGAAAAAGTGTGGTGAGATGATGTTGTTGATTTTATATTCTTTAGAATATTATTGTCCATTTTATATTTGTGTGAGTGATGGTAAGCTCGATGGAAGGGCAAGAAAGCATATGTCCCTAAGTTAAACACAAAATGAGTGAGATTATAAGTTGGGGTGCTGGAAATTAAATTGACCCATTATCGACATAATAGCGAGGTGTATGTTTAAGTGAGTGATAGTAAGTTTAATATGTTTGAGTGAGTGATAGTAAGTTTAATGGAAGGGAAATAAAGCGTATGTTGCTAAGTTGTACACAAAATGAGTGGCATTGTAAGTTACGGTGCCGTGAATTAAATTCACCTATTATCAACAAAATAGCGAGGTGGTATCTATAGAGCTAGCATATGCTATAACTCCTTATATTGACAAGGTAAGTGTTCAATATCTAGACAACTATGAATGCAATAAATATTTTGCTTTATCTGCAATAGAGAATGTGGTGTCAGAAAATCCTTGTGAGGCAGTTAATAATGCATATAGAGTTGATGTTCTAATGAGATCAATGGTTATAGTAAAGTTTAAGCGAGGCTTGGACTTGGAAGATATCTGTGGCGGTTGAGCCAATGTGTGTTGTTGTGGGAGAGTAGCATCGAAATTTGAATTTTTTTTAAAGCAATTGTGACTTAACTCAAATGTTGAGTTGCTAAAATATGTCTCAAGTTTGAGATCGAAGTGAAAAAATAAACTTTCATAAATTAAAAAAGGGAGGAGAAATTAAAGATCAATTTCCGAATCTGCATTGGGGTCTTTGGCAAGTGAAATAGGAAAGTTGAATGCGGACTTGAATTGTTGTTGAATCTGTCAATATATATAATTGTCTTATTTTGGTGGTTGAGGGTTGTAGCGTGGTCTTGAAAAGCCGTTTGTCAGGGGAGTGCTTGGCATTAGCTTTCTTCGAAAATTACATGCAATAATTTAAGTGTTTGTAGCCGACTCAAATCTTGTATAAGATTTGTTTAATTTTTTCTTGAGAAATGATGAGGGCTAATACTTATGGATTATTTGATATAATTAAGGCTTGGGAAACACTAAGAGTATTTAAGTGACTCGAGTATTTGATTATAATATTTGTCGTATTGCTTGATATATAGTAAAATTCTTTACTACTCTTCTCGTGAATGTAAATCACTACAATCACCAAGTTAATTTGGTGTATGATTTATTTTATCATTCTGTTTGTTTCATAGTTCGATTGCTTGGCTTCTGTAACATGAGAGACTATGCAATGACCAATTAGGTTTATATCTTTGTATTCGTCCATGTGCTAATTTCTGCAAATAAACTAAAGAAGATAACTCGGGAAATGGAAGAATAGAAAAATGACCTGTATTCCTTAATTGCTTGAGCATCCATGCATGATCACCTTCGCATGTTAGCGGATTTAGAAAATAAAGTTGATGAAGATTGCATGCAAATGTTTTCATGAAGAAAAATTAAAGTGGTGGGAAACTCTCACTAGTTCTTTGTGAATGCTTTGATCTTGACTTGTGTTGGGCGCATCGTCCATTGCTACTTGGGTCAAGCACTCATGAACATAGTATAGAAATCCTTTAAACTTCCCCTACTTATCTTATCTTACATAATTTTTAAATGATGTCATCTTATATCTCGACATTTTCCATAACTGAACAGGTTATTGTGTGATTGTAAGCTGATCGTGGTAAATTTTAAAAATACAACATGTTTCCACAGAAAGGAACCAATAGCACAGATTTCAGTCCACTTGCTTAGTATAATAAAAGTGAGGGATGCTGGTGAAGTGAAGTGATCAGGTGGGCCTAAAAAGGAAAATCAAAATGTGAAAAAGCAGAATAAAAGGCACTTTTTTAGTTGGATGGCCACTAGCATCAACCATGAAAAGATTATCGTGCACTCATTAGTCGTCATGAGTAATCCATAAATTCAGTAATAATCATAACTGTAACATACCCAATGGTTCCACAACATTGTACATAAGTTTGTTGGTTTTGCCATTTACACAAGCTCCATTTGTAATCAAGGAGCTTTGGACAGACATGTGAAATACAGAAGAAAGACTGAAGTCCCTGATATGAGAAAGAAACTTCAAGATTTGACTACACAACCACTCTGATAAGCCCAACATTAAAAAGAAGATGGATCTTATTTTCTTTCTTCTAATATCCTAAGTGGGGTACCATGAAAATGCTTGCAAATCTGATGGATGACTTGTGAGATCAACCCACGCAGCGCATGAAACTTGGATCAGGATTTTGAACTGGAGTTTGAACCACTAGGGCACGATTTGCTTCTTCAGTTGATCATAAAACCTGCTGATGAATTCCTCGGCCTTGTAGTCCACCTGCCCATATTTCCCGTCACCCTCATCATCTGATGAGAAATTAGAGATCCTCACCGAGTAGGGCGATTGGAGTGGGCTGCGTCGCTCGATCTGGATGTTAAACGTGTACTCAGGAGTCATTGCCATGAAAACGAGCGTCTCAGGGTAAGCGGGCTCGTCCTCCACGAAGTCTTCGATGACTTTAGGGAACCTCATGCAGGGAAAGCCCTGGCTCTTGTTCTTGGCCGAGCGGACAATGACCGGGTTCGGGCTGTTGCCGCAGGAGAACTCATACTCATACCCATTGAGCCCAACCCGCCGCATGTTCTTCGGGTAGTTATAGTGACTAAAGCTGAGACTCCTCAGCCTTTCTCTCATGAGCTTCCTGTCCCTCACCCTGTCGATCATGTCATTTATAAGATGTCTCTTTGACATCAGCCCTTTCCTGATCATTACAAAAGCGATTCTCACAATCTTCCATAGCCTTGTGGCAATAGTTGAGCTCACTCTCGGTTGCAACTCCATGACCAGTATTTCAACCCAAAAGCTCTCTTTCTTTACAACAAGAAGACTAAAATATTCTAAAACTAAGTCCCTCTTTATGAGAGTGATGCCATTGGAATTTGGAAGAGTTGAAAGAAGAGAAAATTAAAAGAAGCCAACAAAGAGATTTCTATGTGGGTTTGGGGAGAACCCTGTAAGTGCTGGGCTTACGCTAGCCAGTGCAAGAGCAAGTAAATTTATAGGGAGGGAAAAACGAGGGGCAAACCGGCAATATCTCTGACTAATGAAAATCATCATGTTAAATTGAGTATTGAGAAGGGCAAAGGAAGGTGGTTGCAAGGTCCTACGGAAAGTATCACTAGGAGTATTCTAATGGAATAAATTAACAACATAGACATTTTCCTAGAACTTCATGTCCAATTGAATAATGGAAGAGATAACATTAAAAAAATTAAGAGATGCGGTTTGTAAAGAGTTATTATATGCCTTGACTTAGTCATATCGAAGCAAATGACAGGAAAGTCTTGCGATATGAATTTCTTGACATTTCCTTGGAGAAAGTCCAGGTTCTGTCCAAGAAATTACCACGGAATATGACAGCAAGATGGTGACTTGAGATTGGGCAAGATAAATTTTATTAAAAGCTATAGCACTCAACACAGTTGGCTCGGACCGCACGATACATTAGGCCTTCAACTGCATCTCATGCATGCATTAGGTCTGTCTACTTCAAGAGCAGTGAACAATTTGGTCAACCTTATTGACTCAATTATGATGATGGGCTCGCACACCCAATGGGTATACTAAATAGTTATGGCTTCGGTTGAATATTTCGTACAAGCTCGTTCGTTAAATACTTGTGTTGCTCGCTACTCTTTAACCTTTTCAAGTAATGAAACAGAAAAATCAAGTATGTGTAGAATCAGTTGGCTGGTGGAACCTTCAAATAAATCACCAAGGGATATGTATTTTTCAACATTGCTCATCAATAAATTCATTGCTTAAGTTACAAAAACCATTACCAACTCCCATGATCATATCAATTTGCATCACCAGCTTTTGAAACCCACATTTTGCCTTCACACTTTTAAGGCACACTTCGGTATCACATTTTCCAGCAACTACTCGTATGTACTAAGTTATAGGTAACGCTCCCTCCATCTGGCCAAACATGATGTTACCCTGCTCTCCCTCACTCTAAATCGATGTCACTATGGGACCGTTGACCGTCAAGGACCTCAAGGTCGCCAACGTCGTGGCCACCTTGATCCGAAGTCGAGCTACCCAACGTTGTCCATGGTATTGAGATCTAGCAGTTGTCCGCTTGCGGTGGCACGTCTGAACAGCAGCTCAAGATGGACAACAAGATCCGATGAGGTGGATGGTGGCATGAGGTTAACTTGATGGTTTCGCGTTTTAGTGACACTAAATGTCCTTCTGCGCGCGCCCAAGAGAGGCAGGATGAGGGTGGCGGTGTCGGTGTCGGTGCTGGTGCGGGCATTTGCGGTTGCAAGCGGGTGGGTGGATGGGCGGCAATGGCTGGTGGACTTCAGGTGTGCAATGTTAATTATATGTTTTAACTAGGGGTGATCGGTTCCGGTTTATACGGAAATCGGGAACTAGACCAGTGGAATCGGTTCCCTGTTACTTAAAATCGGTAACTGGATTAGACTGGACTGGGCAGTCTAATCCGGTTCCTGCCCAATCCAGTCCAGTTCCCGGATGGGTAAATATCATTGAACATGCCGTATCTCTATTTCAAAGTAACTTCCACAGATGGAGCGATGCCTTGCAAACGGTGATATCTTTGATGAAGTCGAGAACTAATAAATGATCATCACTAACCTGATTACAACCTTTTTCATTCGTAACATCTGTAACACATGATTGGCTTTTTTTTCAAGTGGTTGGGAAAGAAGATGGTATGATGAACTGACCTGATATCTTTGCTGATATCAGTGGAGCCAATTCCTTCAGTGGCTCAATCCAATCTTAGGAGAGGCTTAGAGGAAGGTGAAGAAAGGCACAGAGGCTGTTGTTATCGTACGTGAACTTGGAGACTGGAGAGTACTAGAGGAGACGTTTTGTTCTGTTTTGTTGTAATTTTAATTTTAATTTTTTTAATAAATAAAAATATTTTCTGTCTGGTCCGGGTGGGTGGTTCCACTCCGGAATTGAGAACTGGACTGAAAATTTTTGGTTCCATTTATGGAACCGGGAATCGGCCCACTACTTTTTAGAACCAGTCGAAACCGACCAGCCCGGGCAGTTTCCGGGCGGTTTTCAGACGGGCAATATATAATGATCACCTCTAGTTTTAACATCGAGGATGCAAATTATATACGGGAGTGAACCTTCTATCCCAAAGTGAACCTAACGAAGAGATGTTAGCGTTGACAAGAAACTTCCAGGAAATGATCCCGGACCTAAATTTTCACTCTAAATCAAATCAAAGACTAACAAAGCGAGCGAGGAGCATTATTGCGGCTGCCACATGGGGTTGACGGGTCAAGCATCTAGCGCACACGATTTCCTTCAAAGATGACAAAGGATAAAACCTAACGACGATATAGAAACTACGCATCTTGTCGGCAATTGCAAAAGAAAGAGAAGCACGCACTTTCCTGGAAAATCAAGTCTGGTTATGAAGATGTCCCACCAAACTGCCTAGGAGTACAGGATTTGGGATGCCCTGACGTCACTTCACATGATGTCAAGGAGATGCGATGGATTTGGTCCCTTCCCCTAGTGTTAGGATTGGCTAACGTTAGCCGATCCTAACCGTTAAAGTCTCATCCAGATCCCTCCGGGTCCCTTCCACTAGGGGAGACATTAATGGGCAGCCATTAAGGGGCAAGGACTTTTCCAGGAGGACAACCCTACTAAACAGTACCATTAAGTTTGGAAATCCAAAAATTTGTTTGGACCGATTTTACTTTTGGCTTTTAGTTCCTGAGGCGTATTCAACTTTTTTTTTTAAATCTTAAATTATTCGAAGTTTCATAATATCCAAATGCTGCCAAGCATGGTTCTATGTAATCTTTTATAGCTATATTGAATTAGTATAATTTTTGAGATTTTGATGGGAATGGAAAGACAATGTTGCACTCGCCCCACATTCCTAATCTTAACGGTTGTATGGTGAAAAATAGACGAAATTAGCATATTCGAGGTCCTACAGGACCTTTTCGTCAAGGAAGGACATTTAAAACCTTACTTGCCCAAATGAATATAATAAAATAGAGCCACTTCAAGGGTCACGATCGAATGATTGGCTTTGCTCCTGTATAATTACAAGTTCCTTCGCGTCGGATGGGGATGAAATTGCTAGTTGATGATGCAAATACAAGTCCCTTTCTGTTATGATATCTCCGTATGGCGAATTCAATTTTGAAGGCTCGATCTATATTTTCATTTTCCGTCTTTTCCTCGCACGAGATATTATATGTACCGGTTACGTATGTTTTCTCCATGCTGTCTCTTTACCTCTCATCTTTTGGTAGAGTTTTGGAGAAATTATATAACACAAGATGTATTTGCTCAAGATAAATAGCGTTCGGATGATAGGTGACCTTTTGTATAGTTTTTGAAAAGCAACTTTAAAGTTGGGAAAAAAAAAAAAGAAGGGGAGAGAAGAGGGCAGGGCTACCAGGAATCAACAAGCCATGAAGTCCGCCTAGGCCACTAACCGATATCAGAATTTTTTTTGTCCAGCCTCTTCCGATGAGCCAAAAAAATTGAACCAGCTCGTCCACATTTTTCAGTTGAACTATCATTACTCAGTTGAATTATATACAGTAAGAACAAGAGTTGGATGTACACATGGCGAGGTAGCATTAGATGGAACTGCAATAGCGGATAATCAATTTGCTCGAATAACCATCACTGGAGTTTAATACAACACAAGATAATACACAATGGCCATTTCGGCTCAGAACTATGCTGATTTCCAAAGCTAAGGTAAATAAAGTAACTTATACAAGAGAAAGACTAAAGGCATGAAATGATTCTATAAAGGTGGGAAAATTCTTAATCGCATGTTAAATAAATATAGATCTAGTGCATTTGATACATTAGATGCTTAAGGGGTCAACTATGTCACATAAATCAATTTTTTGGCCAGGTAGCATTAGATGGAACTGCATAATCAATTTGCTCCAAATTACCATCACTGGAGTTTAATACACAAGATACTAATGGCTGTTTCGGCTCAAAACTATGCCGGTTTCTAGAGGTGAGCACGGGTCGGGTTGGTCCGATCCAACATCTAATCCAAAGATCAACACGTACAGTGTTGATCCTCAATTTTTAGGACCAAGAATTGACCCTGTTGAGCATGGATCGAGGACCGGACTGACCCTATGGGTTTGGTCCGATTCTAGGGTCAATCTATGACCGCTAGGCGAGCAAAACCGAGGCTAAAGGTGAGGATAGATCAAGGCGAGTGAGACCAAGGCAAGTGGTAGGCTGGTGAGCGACGAGGCAAGCGAGATTGAGGTAAGCGGCAAGCTAGACAATTGGCAAGGTCGAGATGAGAGATGAGTTGGGCAAGTGAGGCACGATGAACTAGACAAGCACCAGGGCGACACAAGTGAAGCCAAGGCAAAAGGTGAGTTGGTGGAGTGAGGCCAAGGCAGGTAACAAGCTGGGCGAGTGGCGACGCAAGGTGAGTGACAAGCTAGGCAACTAGTGAGCGAGGTAGCAGTGAGTGAGGGCGATGGCGAGGTGAGCAAGGCTGACAGCGAGCAGCGAGACAAGTGGCAAGTGAGGGTGATGGCGAGATGAGCAAGGTTCTTCTATCAAATTGTGGCTCAACAAGAAAAAGAAGGAAGAAGGGCTCCTCTGCTCTTGGACTCAGCATTGTGCACAACCCATATTATATAGGGTAACTTGATCAGTCCATCTCATTGTATATTATGCATAATATATGTTGGGTTGATTCGAATTAGACTAACATAAAATTTCAAGATCAAGGACCAACCTATAAAGTATTGGATTAGAGATTTTAGGACAAAAAACCAACTTGTTCGTCTCAAAAGCACAACCAGGACCGGCTGGGTTACGCCGGTCTAAGATCGGTCCAAGGTCGACCCTTGACCATTCTCTCCCCTATTGGTTTCCAAAGCTAAGATAAATAAAGTAAATTGTACAAGAGAAAGACTAAAAACATTAAATGAGCCTATAAAGATGGGAAAATTCTCATTCGCATGCGAAATAAATATAGATCTAGTGCATTTGATACAGTAGAGGCTTACCGGGTCAAATATATCACAAAATCGAGCCGACATCATTGGGTTCAACCAATAATCCATTTATGACTATTCATAAAAATTGAAGCTTCTTGATCTCAATCGTCCATTTTGCTGTCGCTGGTCCGGGGTATTTTCTTGGATGGAACCTGGGCGTTCTCCAATGTAATATCGACAACTTCATAGCGCAGCACCTTCATGCCACTTGCTTAATGAAAACTAATTTTCAAGGCAAAAAGAGCAGGCGAAGACGTCATTTTCAATCCCTCCGACCACGGATCCCCGGTACCCATGATTCCAAATCCCGTCACTTCAGATGTGTCATATTCAACTCCCTATTTCAGCTCGTAAACTTCACCTTTGGACCCGCAATCATATAATACAACAGTGTCTTTCCTTTTCTTTGTTCAGTTCAACTATCATTACTCAGTTGAATTATATACAGTAAGAGCAAGAGTTGGATGTACACATGGCGAGGTAGCATTAGATGGAACTGCATAATCAATTTGCTCAGAATTACCATCACTGGGGTTTAATACCCAAGATACTACACAATGGCCGTTTCGGCTCAAAACTATGCTGATTTCCAAAACTTAGGTAAATAAAGTAACTTCTACAAGAGAAAGACTAAAGGCATGAATTGATACTATAAAGGTGGGAAAATTCTTAATTGCACGCGAAATAAATATAGATCTAATGCATTTGATACATTAGAGGCTTAAGGGGTCAACTATATCACATAAATTGAGCCGACTGTATTGGGTTCAACCAATAATTCATTTATGACTTTTCATAAAATTGAAGCTTGTTGATCTCAATTGTCCATCTTGCTGTCGCTGTCCGGGGTATTTTCTTGGATGGAACCCGGACGTTCTCCAATGTTATATTCATGCCATTTGCTTAACGAAAACTAATCTTCAAGGCAAAAAGAGCAGGCGAAGACGTCATCTTCAATACCGCCGACCACGGATCGCCGGTACCCAGGAACTCAGATCCCGTCACTTCAGCTATGACCTATTCAACTCCCTATTTCAGCACGTAAACTTTACCTTTGGACCCGCAATCATATAATACCCCCTCCCAAACAGTGTCTGTCCTTTTCTTTGTTCTGTTCCTTCAATTATTTATTGTCCATGAAGTTCTACGAAAATATGTGGAACGGCACTTCATTTCGTTCCATTAGAATATCCTAGTGGCCCTTTCCATGGGAACTCGCTACCACCTTCCTTTGCCCTTCTCAATACTCAATGTGACGTGCTAATATTCATTAGTGATGTCCCTATAGTTTATATCAATCAACAAATTAATAAAGTTCTTGCCAGGCTTGCCGCTCAATTTTCCCTCCCTATAAATTTGCTTGCACTTTGCATGGCTAGCGTAAGCCCAGCACTTACAGGTCTCCTCAAACCCACATAGAGATCTCTTTGTTGGCTCATTTCAGTTCCCTCTTCTTTTAATTCTTATAATTCCCAATGGCATCAATCTCATAGAGAGAGAGAGAGAGCATTTAGTCTTCTTATTGTCGAAAAAGAGAGCTTTTGGGTTTGAAATCTGGTGATGGAGTTGCAACGGAGAGTGGGCTCAATCATTGCCAAAAGGCTATGGAAGATTGTGAAAATCGCTGTTGTAATGATCAGGAAAGGGCTGATGTCCAAGAGATATTTGATCAATGACATGATCGACGGGGCGAGGGACAGAAAGCTCCTGACAGAATCGCTGAGGAGCCTCAGCTTCAATCACTATAACCGCTCAACGAAAGTGCGGCGAGTCGGGCTTGAGTACGAGTTCTCCTGCAGCAACAGCCCGAACCCGGTCATCGTCCACTCGGCCAAGAACAAGAGACGACGCTTCCCCTGCATGAGGCTCCCTAAAGTCATTGAAGACTTCGTGGAGGACGAGCCCGTGTACCCCGAGACGCTCGTTATCGTAGCACAGACTCCTGAGTACACGTTGAATATCCAGATTGGGCGACGCAGCCCACTCAAATCGCCCTATTCGGTGAGGGTCTCAAACTACTCATCAGATGACGAGGGTGATGGGAAATATGGGCAAGTGGACTACAAGGCTGAGGATTTCATCCGCAGGTTTTATGACCAACTGAGTAAGCAAATCGTGCACTAATGGTCCAAGCTCCAGTTCAAATCCTCCTTTAAGTTCATGGGTTGCGTCGATCAAACTCACAATTCATCCATCAGACTTGCAAGCAATTCATGGTACCCCACTTAGGATATCAAGAAAGAAACTAAGACCCATCTTCTTTTTAATGCTGGGCTTATGATAGTGGCTGTATAGTCTGTAGATGCTGTATGCTCTGAAATGTGTAAGATCTTGATGTTTCTTTCTCATGCCAGCGGACTTTCAGTCTTCCTTCTGTATCTCGCAAATCTGTCCAAAGCTCCTTGATTATAAATGGAGCATGTATAAATGGCGAAACCGACAAATCTATGTACAACATGATGGAACTGTTGGGTCTGTCTCTGTTCATTTCATATTAGCTTATGGTTTAATCATGATGATAAAAAAAGCGCATGATATCTTGCGCTGTTGATGCTACTGGGCCCTTTTCAACTAAAGAAAGTGCTTCCGCTTGTGCTTTTTCACCGTTTGATTTTCCTTCTGTGGCCCACCTGAGCTCTTCACTTCACCAGCGTTCCTCGCTTTTATTTTACTAAGCAGGTCGGCTGATATCTGTTCTATTGGCACACTGGAAGCATGTGCCGCGCTCTTCTTTTATTGGTTCCCTTTCTATGGAAACTTGTTTTTCTCAATAAGAAGTGAATTCTAGTAATGCAACGGCTCATGTACCAAATTTACCAAGATCAGCACGGGAAGTTACGATCGCAGAACAACCTATTAAGCTATGAAAAATGTTAAGATATGGGTTGACACGATCTAGAAATCATGAAAAACAAGAAGAACAGGAAATGTCTAAAGTACCTCTATTGATCCAAGTGGCCAGGATCAAGGCACTCGGAAAGGACTTGCAACGCTCTCCCTCACTCACTTCGTCAACGTCTCCAGCGAGTTGCCTTGTTCTTTATGGTGTGGGAGCGGTTTGAGGTCCTCCTATAGCTCCCAACTGGTGTCTTCGGCTCCTTGATCCTTCCAAGCCAGATACGCCTTTCGCTCGACACCTGCGATTGGGTCTTGAACTGTCCGCTCGACTAGGATCTCCTCCATGGCATTGCCTACTAGGAAGATGATGTGATCCTCACGAGGTTTTTCCTGCGACCAATCGCCTCGTGTGCACGAAAGAGTCTTTCTAGCAGCGTGCTGCAGCTAGAGTCGATTGCTTAATTGAGCAGGTCGTGCTTAGTCCAGGACCAGAAGCACTTATTTTACAAATGTTTACTTCCCCATGGAAGCTTGATAGGATCTGTTTGTGGTGGAGCCCCTGTCTAGATTGGTTGATTTTGCTTTTCGAGCCAATCTGGACTGGTTGCGGGCGTCAACGAGTGGTCAGGGTCGGCTCCATCCATGGGTCAAGTACATATTTGGCAGACTCTAAGTATTCCACCCAGGACCTGAACGCCCAAGGAAAAATTTGGCGTGGTCCCGGCACAATGCACTCGGCCACCGGGGGTGCCACCGACAAATAGGCCCCACTCATTATCTTACACAACTTTATTAAAAGAAAATTAAAAAAAGTTGTTTGAATTGCCTGTTCTCGGGAACTGGTCCGGTCCGGTCCTAGAACTAGTCGATCTTAGAGACTAGGGAGCTAATCGCATCAATCCAATTCTTACTTTTAGGAGGGAACCGAATCATCCAGAAAATTAATCACCTCTAGTCCCAGCACCAAAAGAATGTATTCTTTTCTTGCAGGGAAGACACTTCAGTACACGAGAATTGACTGGTGTGTACCAGCAAGAGGAATCTGACCAGCACGGGAAGAAAAATCTGTCCTATATGATATCTAGCGACTGCCTTTCAATTTTGGAGTGCATCACGGGCCGATGGGTTATTAGGGACATCATTGATGATCGTCGGGCTTTGTTAGTCCAATTGGTAGTGAACGGTTGGTTTTGTTCAGGACACACTAATGAAGATTTTTGTGACTGATGACAACCGCTAAATTGGCTGGAGCAGTAGTGGGGGGCTCGAGAAAGCCAACTAGCCATAGTTCTAGATCTAGGAGGGACAGCAACATGTCGAGGCCAAATTCGCCCAAACGGTGAAATTTCGACGGCCATGACTGGTGGGGTTGTGCTCAGAGGAAGCTCAAGAAGCTCCTATAAGTGGTGGTCATGGCTAGCAACTCCAAATTTGCAAGTGGTGGCCACAAACAACAACCAGGTTCCCAAATCGAGCAATAGAGTTTCACAGCAAACTTGGATGGCTTTCAAGACGAAATCGATGGCAGCCAAAGGCTTTGAGGTGTTCTAGAGATCCCAAGGAACATAGGATGTCCTTCGTTCTTTTTTTCGAGGTACTACTGAGTCTACCAATTTTGTGTTTTTCTCTCTCTGCACGTGAAGCGGAGGCTCTCCACAATTCAAGTTACTCTCGACAAGATTCTTGACAGCAAGATAGGGCGGTGTGAGGGTTGGAGTTGGTGCGAAAATGTGTTGGCTCGCATAATGGCAATGGTGGGCGGTCATGGATCGGCGTCAATTAAGCGAAATTCCGGTGGTGGACGGTGAGCGGCAAGTTGGAGCTGGCACTTGGCTACTAGACCACCTAAAACCACAATTACAGGGTTGGGCTAGGCCAATCAGACTGGTTGGACCAGTCAGTGCGCAATAAGAAAGGAGGACCGGTTGACCGTTGATCAAGGACAAATTGCAATTTTGAAAAATTGAGGGATGTCTTTGAAATTTTCAAAAGTTCAGGGACCGTCCCAAAACAAATTTTCTCGGTTTCATCCATGGGATTTCTGAGGACCACGGGTCACAAAATGAAAGTCCAAAATTCCAAATATTGGGCCCCGAATTGCCCAAAAATAGGCCGTTACATGCTTGGTCGATTAAACCATGTTATATCATTTTCTCCTTCTTTGTGTATGTTTGTGATTGTGAAGAAAATATGGTATTAGAGCGAGGTTGGAGTATGGTGCATATGCCATCGAAGTCACTATTTGCCACTTCATTATACTAGAAATTTAGGTAAGCTCTTGATCATCTCCTTTCTTCTTGTTATAATGGCTCGTCCTTCAGTCACCACTGATGTTGGTTGATCTAGCTTATATGAGATTCTTGATGGAAGAAATTATCTTCCTTGGTCTTAAGTAGTTACAGTTTCCCTTGGAGGACTATTCATGTTTGGCCATGTCGATGATTCAATTGAACCCTCGTCATCCACTGACTTTTGATGACATCTTCACCCTAGCTTGGAGGGGAAATGTTGAAAAGATAAGGATGACCAGTCAGCAGAGCCCAAATTTAGTAGGAGTGTTGACTCAAATGGATAAAGAATGAAAGAAACAATTGTATTTGCCTTTTTCAATAGATATTCATATTTATCCAGAGACATGTATTTTATTATTTCTATCTCATTTAAAGATAATCAAATTGTCCTCAAGTGACATGGAGAATTGGGGGTTTCCTATCGTGGAGGTGGGCTTTCAAGGGTCCTTTCCTTGACCTACTGAACCGCATTAAATAATTTTCTCTTTCTTTGTGTGTATAATTATGAAGAAAACAAAGGCACTCCTAAAAGATTTGCAAGACTCTCCTCCACTCAATTGGTCGATGTCCTCAAGTTGCCATAAGGGACCTTTGATTGAGAAGGAAACCCACCTCCAGCAATTCACCAAGTTGGGTATTGAAGAGGCTTGATCTATTGTGTTCTTTCTCGATGGAGTAGTCAGTCAAGCGTTCTAACTACGGTTTGCACCAAAGGCAAGTCTCTCGCTTATTGCCTCTGCAACTCGAATCTGGCCCACGGCTTCGAGCCTTCTAGGAAGTAGTGGAACAACCCGTCTAGATTGGACATCTCCTGGATGTCTGGCATCGGAGCCAAGAAACTAAGCACATACTTTCAGATGTCGTCACCGTGTTTCAGTTCACGTAATGCCCTCCAAGCATTATACCCCATGTTCTCAGCATAGAACTGATGCCTGAGCTGGGACTTTAACATAGCCCAAGTATGAAGTTGCGAGCGGCACTGCTGGATCTCGTCAAACTTGGTTGCCGCCACCACTTTGCATCGCCTAAGAAATACAAGGAAGCGATCGCTACCTTGGTCTGCTCCAAGTCTGAACGCATGGCCCCAAAGTATTTCTTCATGTCAAAACAGAAAGTTCCCAAGCTGCTTAGCATCTCTAGAAGCAATAAGCCCTTGTTTCAGGCACCTTCACGTGACGCATCTCAAAATGGGGTACGTTACTCACTGCTCGATTTAGTATAACCACATGGACAATCAATTCCACTATCGCCTTGCGCACTGGGTGCAGAGTCTCTCATGGCATGATGCGATCCCTTAATGAACCCAGCCACACATAGGGTGCCGTGAACGATGCTTTACAAATAATCCTCAATCCATTTCCAATCCTCGGTCATTCAAGTGTAAACCATTGTTCTGAAGTATTTCAAAAAAGTTCATGCTCTATTAGCAAATGTCACGATCTGAGCAGTTGACCCACTTGAAAGGAATTTCTAGCATGCGATATCCTCAATCATGAGTAGTACATAGTCGACTCATGTGAAAAAGTAAAGCCTTGTAAAAAAATTATAATCCGTCATGACCAGATGGTATGATTGTTTGAGATGACACCATCTCTATATTATGAAAGTAAGAAAAATTAAGAATTTAAAGTAGCTCCTCGACTATGTTGATGCTTGCTTGACCCAAGTTGCCATAGACAATCTGCTCCAGGCAATCCCCCATCAAGGCACTCATAAAGACCTCGTGACCCTTGTGCACTAGTGTATGTTTTAATGTTGACGAATACTCCATCCAAATAGCGAATTTTGAGTGACCTAATTTGGCTTAAAGGACGTAGCTTCATGAGACTAGGGGTTTAAGATTGAGTTAGGTCTCTGTCTAATGTTTGTTTCTCTCATTCTGGCTTTTTGTTGGTCTTGTGAAAATGCCGTAATGGCACTTTGCTAACAACTTAAACACAGAAAGAACCGCATTTAATGCACGGAAAAAAAAGTAAAGAAAGTCTTAAATCTCTTGTAAAGTGCCAATGCAACATAATATTTATGATCGAATCAATTTAATTCTAAGTTTTTTTATATTTGTATCAAATTAAGCTCATATGATTAAGTTTGACCAGGAATCACTAACATAAACATTGAACGTCCTATGTGACATGATGTTTTTATGGTTTATTCTCTTTTCCTTTCTTTTTTTGGGGCCTTAGGATTGCCAGGGTTGCCACCCATTGCTTGTGGTTGGCAACCCTGGCCAGCATTGGGCGAGGGCATCGCAACCCTCACCAAATCTAAGCCAGGTGAGGGCCACAATGCCCTTGCCCAATCTAATTGGGCATCACGCCTTTGGCTAGTGCTAATGGCCTTGGCCAACGCTCAGGCCCAAAAGAAAAAGAAAAGCAAGGAAAATAAGATAAAAATATTTAAAAAATTCAAAATATTATTTAGAATATCAATAATAACGCTAGCTGAGTTACATAGGACAGTTGGAATCCACATTAGTAATTTCCAGCTAAAATTGGCCAGATTGGCTTAATTGGTATAGATACAAAAGGTTTATGAGAGAATTACAACCGATATGTTTAAAACTGAATCAACATTAATATAATACTTTTTATGACTTTTTTTTATAATTTTCTCTTTATTGCACATTAAAGAAAATTGAAACTTACCAAAAAAAAAAAAGAAAATTGAAAATATGTTCTCTTATCAAAGGCCCTTGGCGCACTTTTTGACAAAATTCTTTCTTCACAAATAGAATGTTTGTTTTCTTTTTTTGGTAAATATAAATAGAAATGTTTGTTTCTCTCCGCCAAAAGTAGAAGTTTGTATTTTGAACTAGCTCTGTATCAGTCTTGTGGCACTTGCGAGGCATGTTGTCTAACTATTCACTCGGAGTTTTCCTGACAAAATATTACTTTCTGTGAGCCAAATGAACCATCAAACTTGAGATCAACACCCTCCTCCCTTACAAATGGCATGCCCACATCCACTCGCAGAACTCCCGAATGCATAACAATGGTTGTTTTGTCCGGAAAGGCTCAACAGAAGACGGATTCACAGAAGGAAAGGGAAGGCTAATGAATCTAACAGTCTAAGAAATAAACCGAGACGTTTCATGGCGCACCCGGCGACTAGTTTCACGCCGATGGTATGATATTTTATAGGAACAACCTTTCATATTTTCTCTTACGCTTTCAGTTACTTCCCCGATTTGATTAAGTCCTGATCTCCTTCCTTACGAATTTTCTATATCCTTCACTTGGTAGCAAACAAGTGAATCGATGGTTCTTTTTCTTCCCTTTTTTCTTCGAATTATACATTGAACAAGTTACAGAAATGCAGGAATCATAGTGTTTCAGCCAGCAAATGTCCTACCAGTGGGCGAGTTTGAGTTCTCCGACACTGAAATTTTGCTGAGAGATCTCCCCACATCAGGTACTCTTTTCTTCTCCAATCATGCGCTTGCCTGTTTTTACTAGCTGCATCTCTTCTCTACTTTAGAACTTCTTAATTATATTTGTTGCGGCATAACTTTTGCTCACAGTGCTATCACATCATTACAACAATAAACTTAAGATTTTTCAATCGGGTGCTTTAGGATCCGTTTTGCAATGCTCCTTCTCTACTTTTCAATCCGGTGCTTAGATTTTTCACGAGGACGCAGGGCTCTGTCTTGAGAACGATGAGCTGGGGAATCTCATATGGGCTTTTAGTAAGCACATGCATGTTCCCAATAACCTGTGGATTTCAATTTCATGGGCTATACGAAAATTCTTGGGATTTGCTCAAATCAAAGCTTTTCCTATAAAAATCACCTGATTTTGAACTCACATAAAGAATCTAGCCACTCGGTACAGAAGAAAGTTTCCTGGCAGCGGTAACGCCATTTCCTGGCATCAGTGGCGCCTTGGTGGAAGCATCATTGTCCTTTTCTTTGTCGCTGCAATGATGCCTGTGGTACTTCCCACCGCCCCATCTGCTTCTTTTCCCCTTTGGCCAGGCCATTGGCGAGGGAAAGAACCATTTTTCTATCGTCTCTTCACGTCACCAATTCAATCGTCGATAAAAGAAGACGGAACCAAGCAATTTGTATCAATCCTGGCTACTCCCGCCCCGGCCGCAGGGGCCCGATTTATCGGAGGCAACATGAGTTCGGCTCTCACTGTCAGGCAGGAATTGGCATCGCGGACCGGACTAATTCGTTGCTTCCATATCAGATGTAGAAATATGCATATCAGAAGATAATCGGTATAGTATTCTAACTAGACCAAGTGGATCACAGTGCGAGAAAGAGTCAGCCACGAGCCCATCACTACTTAATTCAGCTTGCCCAATGATGCGATCGAAAAAAATAATCCATTCTGACCAAGATGTATTCGCATAAACAAATTCCAGATGTAGAAACAGCTGAACGGTGAGTTCACACACACAAAAAAAAAAAAACCAGTGATTACCATTCAACACTCCTTTGCTTCATCAAACGCTTCTCCCTCATCGATGTCAACTCTGACTGAGGAGTTCTGGCCATCTCTCTTGCCGACCCAGAATTAGAAAAAAAAGATTTGCAACACATACAGGTGACCAGCCTGACAGAGACTTTGTTTATTTATATTTTTGTTGTGGGGAGAGGGGGGGGGGGGGGTGGTTTGTTCGCTGACCTGTAAATCCTATGAACCATGCTGAAATGGATGTTTGGGAAACAGTAATAGTCAAAAATGTTATGCTTTGACTGTGGACCTTGCCCCACCTCCTGTGCCCATGCCAAGTCTGCAAAAAGATTCCTACTTTTCCGAATTGGGTCACCAGCCACCACTCCCATTCTTCTTTTGACCAGTATTAATACCCTCTCCTCTGAACCCTTCTTTAATCATTCGTTTTTCACATTCCACATTTCCTCTCCCGCGTCTACACTTTTCTCCAGTGCTTAATCACGTGTGCCATACTTGGTCCACGTTCTCTCTCTCTCTCTCTCTCTCTCTCTTCTTTTGACGATGAACAAAAGGCCAAGCCCTCTTCTTCTTTGTACAAAGGTTGAAGTTTGACATGATGGACGGAGCCTCACCAGCAATGGAGGCAACAAAATCCGACGCTCCCACGCCGTGTGAACCAAGAAGACAAGGAGGTTTGCCTCCTCCAAGAGCAGAGCCCACAGCTTTCATCGGCAAGCACAGGTTGGCCGCTTCCATAGCACATCTCCAAAACCAGATCAATATCATTCAGGTACAACACTGATATGAACTGGGTTTTATCAGCCCAAGAAAGAAAAAGACTGGCGCTTCTGGTCATGTGGCTTCCATCCTTATGCTTGCATCATTATTGAAGGACGGTCTCAGGGATCTTTCTTGGTGCAGGAAGAGTTGGAGGAGCTTGAAACCATAGGTGAATCATCCCTTGTATGCAAGGAGTAAGCAGAAACCCCAATTCATCATATGCTTGGCATGAATTACATTCGTAGACTACCACTAAAACTTACACTGTAAGTTTGATTATTGCGCAGGCTCATCTCAAGCATCAAATCCGTTCCAGATCCACTACTTCCTGTGTAAGTATTGATTCCACTTCCACATAGCCATCATCAGGTTGGATTTTGTGTATTGATGTTCCTGCTGTTGACTGCATTTTTGCTATAGGACGAAGGGTCCTGCAGATGTTGGCTGGGAGCGATGGTTCCGGGGTGACCACAATTCACGACGCAATAAACGGTGGATCTAAAGGCTTTGATGACATTTGTTTGAGGATGCGATTCTCAATCTAACATTCCTGCTCTGTATTATCTCATCACATTTGTTGGGAAACAAATAAAAGCCAGAGAGATTGTCACTGTGTACACATCATGAATTTTCTTGATGTATTCTTTCACATTGACTAGAAGCACCCAATATATAAACAATGCAATTTCGTATCTTTTTTTTTTCTTTTAGGAGAAGGGATGAAGAATAAGTTCTTTAACAGTACCACATCTAGATAGACAAATGGATTTTGACCCGATCGACTAGCATTTCCAGAACATAGGAGTGCCAATAACCGCACGTGATCAACATGGATAATATGCATCAGGCAGCATGTGATTAGATAACCTAACGCCATATTTCAGGAGTTGAGGCAAGGTCCTGCCTAGGAATCAGAATTACTACATTGTTGATTTAAGATGCTCTGCAACTAGGTGAATAATTAACATCCTAGGATGCATCATGTGGCACTGATGTATTATATTGACTGACAAGTGCAGAACCAAACTGTGGAATTAACCTGTAAGAGATTTTGATCAGAGCTCTTTCCTGATATAAGGCTCAATCCAAACCTGCCAACATCTTTCAGGTTCGCAAAAATGTGAACTGCATAACACACCTTTTGGTGCAGTCAATTCTTCAAAGTAGCCTAAATAACTCACATAATGCATTGCCAATGAGCATTCCATGAAGAAGCGGTCAACAACTGAAATTGAACTTTCTTTATCAGAGTGCATCAGATGAATGCATTCAGAATGCCGTTCCAGTCATTATCACTTACTGATGCACATTTTGACCCAATCATGTTGAAATCGTTGCTAGAGCTGATGGGTGATCGGATATGAGCTTCAGGAAGAAGTCCACTGTTTTGAGATCCTTAAGATGGAGTAGTATATTGCTCGATTCCATGATCTCCAAGATTGATAACTGCCACTAGATAAGCACATATGCAGTTCAGACAAGATAGGACACATAAGAAGTCTCTTTCAAGCTATGCAGAAAAATATTCCACTATATTCCTGCTACTTCCACTGATCTTCAGTAGGCTATCAAGAGAAAACTGCATAGGGCTGCACACTGTAAAAGATCACGAAAAAATCTCTTGGATAAGCTGAATAAGTTTTCCCCAGCCATGGAAGACTTCAAGTATCTTCGCCTCATCATAAATAATGACAAGTCTTGATCTGTAATGTCACCTTAAAAAGAGGATTAAATCCAAAGATTTGTCAATAGGCCAGATTTCTATATATCACCAGCAATCTCTGCGCCTATTACCTTAAAAGAGGATTAAATCCAAAGATTTGTCAATAAGCAAGTCTTGCTTACGATACTCCTTGATGCTAAATTTAGAATCCCAAAGATGATAGGTAACTTCTCACTGTGCGCATATTACATATTTTCTGTAATTCTTCCTCAGCTTCATGGAAGTTTGGCTTATACCCTTCCAGCCGACTTTTAGCCATTAGTTTGTCCAATTCTGAATAGATCATATCTGTTTGTGGATGTGATCTGTCGCCTGTCACAAATGTATAGATTCTGCTCCCAATTTCTATAATTGTGTGGCCCGAAAGTTTCCTCACTTCCCTTCTTTTGATAAGGTCTCTTATTTGATTAGCTTCTTCCTTATGTCCTGATGATGCATAAATTTTGGACAACACAGCATAACGACCAGGGTTCTCAGGATCCAGTTCAAATAAAAACTTGGCTGCCTTTTCAGCCTGTACTACATCCCTATGGATTCGAGATGCTCCAAGCAATGCTCCCCATACAGCAGCATTTGGTTCTATTGGCATACTCTCAATAAATTCCATTGCTTCATCCAAATGTCCAGCTCGGGCTAATAAGTCTACCATACAGGTGTAATGTTCACGTGTTGGTGTGACCCCAAAATCTCTACTCGTGGATTCAAAGCACTCCCATCCTTCATTCAGCAACCCAGAATGGCTACAGGCCGACAAAACTGATACAAACACAACGTGGTCTGGTTTTACAGAAAACTTCATCTGCTCAAAGAGGTAGAGTGCTTCTTTACCATAGCCATGCATCACATATCCCAATACCATAGCACTCCAAGATATCAAATTCTGAATAGGCATCCGATCAAATAGCTTCCTTGCATGCTCTAAACTTCCACATTTGGCATAGAGATCTACCCTACAAGTATTTAGCGCTACGCAATCTTCAAAATATCTGCGAATTATGATTGCATGCACCGTGCAAGCTTGCAAAAAAGAACTTAACTCTAAACAAGCTGGGAGCACACTAACTAATGTAACTGCATCAGGTTGGATACACAGGCATAACAACTCTCTAAAGAGATCCAAAGCTTTTGAAGGCCCGTCAGCTTTGACATAAGCCTCGATCATGGATGACCGACACACCAAGTCCTTGTCATGTATCCCATCAAAGAGGGCTCTCGCAACATCGATGCTACCGCACCTCACATACATGATCATTGCCGCATGGAGAACAGACAGATCTGAATCTAGTCCATTGTCCATCGCGACTCTACAAACCACATCAGCCTCAGCTTCCCGGTGCACACAAGCCATGACATCCACAGCTGCCCCCTTGTTCGGCCGGACTCTGCCATCCAACATCTCCCAAAACAAGCGCAAGCCATCCTCATAATGCCTGTTTCGCGCATACACACCAATCATCACACTCCACGGGAAAACGCTCCTCTCAGGCATCCTATCAAACACCTGCCTGGCAATGTTCACACGCCCGCACTTCCTGTACATGGTCACGAGGGAGTTGCCCACAAACACGTTCGAGTCGTACCCAGATCGCAACGCGTCGTGGTGAACCAAAGCGAGACACCCGCACGCCTTAAGGACGAAAGGGTACATGAAATTGTCCGGCCCAATGCCCAGCCCCCGCATTCGGGCGTAGGGACCCAGAGTGGGACGATACTGATGCCCGTTCGCGCAGCCCCCGACCATGACGTTCCAGAGGAAGACGTCGGGGGGACTCCGAGAGCGAGTGAACTTTTGGTTTTCCAATTCTGGAATAGATTTCTATTCTAGAAAAGGGGCAAGAATGAGAATTGAAAAAAAAATTCATTTCTCATTCTCGGTGGCCGAAAGAGAATTCATTTCTCCCTCACGAACGCCTCTTCTCCCTACCACCTCTCTGCCTCTGCCTCCGCCTCAGCCGCACGCCTCGGCCTCCGCCTCCGCCTCGTACGCACGCCTCGCCCTCCGCCTCCCTCCGCCTCGGCCGCTACCTCTCCTCGTCTTCTTGCTTGCTCCGATCTCAGGTTCATCTTTTGATTAGGGTCATATTAAGCCCTAAACAATGCTATGACCGCAGTGTGGAAGGCATGGAGATCATTACAAGCCTTTTCTGTGCGTGTCTTTTGGATGTTCTGTGTAAGTGTGTTCTGTGTGTGCGTGTGCGATCGATAAAAAAGGAAATCTGATCAATAAATTTGCTCTGATCTCTAGTTGCTTAAGGAAGAGCACTTTTTCCCTCGTTCAGTGGCTATAGAATTTATAAAAATGTTTTACCTCCTAAAATGGATTGAAGATGCTTGATGAATTGAATGAGAGAGATTCAATGAACCAGATGATGTGGAGAAATTGAAGGCTGTTGGATCGAAGTGCTTAGAACTTCTCCATGAGTTTCAAGATTCCATCACTGGGGTCCTGTGGAAAGCACCCTGTTTTAGTGGCGATGGAGAGTGGGTAATTGGTGGTGCTGCAAGCAGAGGAGAGCACAAAATTTATATATGGGATAGGGCTGGTCATCTTGTTAAAATTCTTGAAGACCCAAAAGAAGCATTGATGGATTTGGCATGGCATCCTGTTCATCCGATTATCATTTCTGTTTCTTTGACTGGCTTGGTATATATGTGGGCTAAAGACTATACTGAAAACTGGAGTGCATTTGCGCCAGGATTTCAAAGAGCTCGAGGAGAATGAGGAGTATGTTGAACGAGAAGATGAATTTGATTTGGTGCCTGAAACTGAAAAGGTAATTGAGCAGATTATCAGCTTGGCTTATTTTGCTTGAAAGGTTAGCCATTATTGTATGTGGATCCATACGGGTGAAAGAACCAGATGTTCATGAAGATGATGAAGTTGATGTTCTGACTGTGGAGAGGGATTCAGCTATTAGTGACTCAGGTATGTCCCAGGAGGAACTGTGCTTTTTGCCTGCAGTTCCTTGTCTTGATTTTCCTGGGAAGCAAGACAAGTGTGTTGGCAGTTGTTCAAGGTTGCCAGATGGTAACCATTCTGGATCGCCGCCTTCAGTAGAGGTTAAAAAGATGGAGTGCGGTTAAAAAGAAAACGCAAGCCTTGGGAGAAGGGGTTGGAATTGCAGGCAGAGAGGGTCAAGAAACCTGTGAAACCTTTGAACTCGTCCGGTAGATAGTCAAAAACTAATAAACCTGTGATTGATCCGAATTATAGTAATGGTGTTTATGGAGATGATGGTTCTGATTGATTCGATGAAATTGCAATTCCATATATTCTACCTCTAGCAATATCATTTCATTTTCGCCTGCTTGACGCAATGTTTACTGATCTCTACTCGTAGAATTTGAATGCCATTACCAGATTCACCAAAACATTCAAACTTCTTAGTGTTGGCTCTTTCTTAAGAATAGAACCATGATTACACTTGGTGATTCTCTTGACCAATATCTCTCTATTATTCCGGTTCAATTAAACTTTGTGGTAAGACTTGAATATATTGCTGTTATCCAATGTGTCAAAATGGGAGAACACCAGCTCAAATTTGTGTGGAAACAGGATGCTTGTGTCCTGCGAGGAATCTGCATGTGCGATCAGCACAAGGGTGACTTTGAGCACAAAATTCCTTGAGGTCGGCCCGGGTGTCTTTAAAGAGTCAAGACTTGATTTGGTCGCTCGAGTTAAGCTACGAATTCAGATTTTGTTGGCCTCTGGTATGCAATATTGAAAATAACACGGTTTTCACGTTTCTCGCACTACTCCTCCAACCTCGAGCAAGCATATCATGAGTTACAAGCATTACAGTGCTTGTAACTCAATATTGGGTATCATCAATATTGGGTATCCTCCTCTACCCTAACTCTTTGGAAATTATTATATATATTATGTTTTATGCAACTAAAGTGAATTCAGAGTTCGATTACAATAGAAAATGTGATCGTATTTGTCAATTTTTTGCGCTAAATAATAAGTATTTGACTTTTATTGAAACGAACATCTTGCAATCTAAAAAATAAAAAATTTCTTCAAATGAAATAGAAGCATAAACAGAAATATAATTTTTTTTATTATATGTTTTCTTTATCCGTATCAAAGGCGTTTCTTTTTTCAGAAACTCATTCTGGAACAAAATAAAAAAAATCTAATTTTATCTAGAATTAGATTTTTGAATAGAATTCCAATCACGCGCCCACATGTCTTCTCTTTCTCTTTGGGCTGATATGTTACTTTCTTGACCAGATGATCCAATCCATACTCCTTTGGTTGTACAGTGTAAGAAGAAAATGGAGAATAAATTGGTTCATGACAGCAGATATAAACGTTAACAAGAGATGATGCTTAATTATTTGGCAATTAGTTATAAAAAAAAAAATTGGGACGCTCCCTGTAGTTCATTAACCTCAATAATATTGCTGATGAGAGTTGCCGTTTCTTAACATGGATGTGTTGTTTATGTACAGAATGGGAACTCCCTGAGTCCGAATCTGCTGTTCCAAGGTGCAGTGCAGTTTGTTTCACGCAGATCTTTTCGCAGGGGTTGCTAATGGAGAGAGGTTATCTCTCAAAATTGCTCCGATTCCAACGTAAGAAGTTCACGGTTGGCTCGATCCTTCGATGCTGTGGATAGCTCTGGGGTATACCTGAACTCTTAATTAGCTGACAGGACCTAATAAGATCGGATAAAACCAGTAAAGAGTGCAATAGTAGATGTTTCAAAAATCAGATGAGATAGTACTAGGACTACTTGCCCACTTATCTCAGACGAGCCGATCATCGTTCTGTGCATCGTGTTCGGCTACAGGCTGTGAGTAGTGTTATCCAAGCCTACTATATTAGGATGAACTCCGAAGATCTTGTAAATGCGTATAGAATGTATTTATTCCTTGGACATGGTGCAATTGATAAGCATCTTTTTCGACAATATTGCATAGAGACTCTTTGAATGATCTGATATGCAAAACAATCGCAATGCATAATATTTCCTTAAGTGGTTTCTAATGTGTGAAGGCAAATGGTGGTCTCATTATTTCCTAACTTGACAGTCTGGCGTAGTAAAATTGCTTTAAACAATAACGACTCAAAAAATGGCTTAAATTCATTAGAACAAGACATGCACAATGGCAAACCAAGAACTTAGAGCATTAGGAAAATGGCCCGAGTTGATCAAATATCAGCTTAACCCCCAGTTCACTTCATGCTGCCAGGATTTAGCACCACATAGTAAATCAGAGGGGAGAGAGAGAGAGAGAGAGCAATCCAACCAGACTTATATACGGCTCGCAAGTACAGTCATGCCGTCGATCTAATATCCTGGTAAAAAGATGTCGCACCAATGGAGTGTTCCTCAATCTTACTCCATGCATGGTGACAGGAATATGCGCAGGTTGCAAGATGCTTTGACAACTAGTGAAACCGTGGATGTACACATGGATTTCCGACTGGTACTCGACTCAGGTTGTGAACCAGAAAAGAAGCTTCAAGAGACACGAACCTTGGATTAAGGTGGAAAGAGAGAGCTAGATCTTGTCTGAACTTCCCCCGCAAGCCTTCCCTTTCTTGTTTTACTCAAAAATACGAGAAAATAATCCAGAGATAATCTCTCCATTTCATCAAAAGCTGTACAGAACACTTACCAATCACAAACATCAAAAGACGCTTAGTAACGCTTAAAGAAAATGCAATGCAGAAGGAAATCAAGATGAAGCCAGCTGAAAATATCAAGATCAAAGTAAAGGAAGGCGGTAGGAAATGTAATTTACCAAAGTTTAAACCCACAATACGTCAGGTGCCTTTGGTCTTATCTTTCAGTTGTCAGAAAATGCATACAATAGCATCGTTTAAATTATATTTCTTTGGTGGTTGGCAGAAAACTGGAGCAAAAGGACAGCAACATGTGCACGGTGACTGATGATGCCTCGTGCCCAATTCGGCAAAAGCATAAAACAAATGGAAGAAGTAATCTTGTATACATTACAGAAGGTGATGGAAAGTTTGAACTGTTAAGTAAATGGAGAAGCGAACATGAATCTTCTCACAAAGGCAACGGGAAAATAGAAGATGATGAACATAGTGGAAGTGGAAAACTTGTCATCAAAAAATAAGGGAAAGATATTCAGTTGCAAATAAAACCAGAAAAAGCGTCACTGAAAGGACCCTGAACTTATTTCACTAAATTCAGATAAACCTAAGGGGAAGACAAAACATCTCTGCATTAGAATAACTCATAGCTTTAAAAGATTTCGAGTCTCAGGGAGGACTTCTCTGATTCTTCGAGTCACCGTTTGTGAGTATCATCCTCGATAAGAATATAGAAAGGACGACGGCTAAAAGAGCAAGGGAAGCCTTGAGGGAGAGAGTTCAGGCAAGGTCTAGGGCCCTTGCATTCTCACTAGTTCTTGACAAAGCCAATGCTCCAGATGGAGAAGAGGTAGAAGGGCGATACTTGAAGCAACGAAAAGAAGCGAATATTGTAGAGGGCTCGCGACCTTTCGACCTAAATAGAAGCCGATTAAACATTGGATCCTCCACAGTTTTATGCGGGGAAAAGAAAGAGAAGCTCCAAGGGCCTTAAAGTCCAGGTGGTAGGAATGACAGCCCCAATTCCAAGGAATTTCCTTGTGTCTGTGTGCGTTCGCATTGTCAGATGAGTTTCCTTCAATTCGAAGTTGCAGGTGGTTTTAATTCCCCTAGGCAGTTGAAGATGACAAAGAACACCAAGGGTAAAAGGAATGGGATTCCCAGCCCGGTTCTCCCTTCACAACACGTGCATGTTGGGGGAAAACTGTTTAGAAAGTCCAAAATTTTATGTACGGGATACAATCAAATTTTAAACTTTTCAATTGATTCAACTATGTTATAATCCTTCTTTAAGAAGTGCGATCGAATCCTTTTGATTAACAATACCTAAAATTGTCTATGTGTCATCCGAAAAGTGATTATGCGACATCCTTAAGCAACACCTTTCAACATAATTCTAAGACTTAATTACAATTTTTCAATAAAAGTTCAAGATTAAATGGAAGTAAATAAAAAAGTTTAGGGTTCTATTGCACTTTTTGATAAACATTTGAGATTTGATTGAACCCATCGAAAAAGATTTTCTCTGCGTGTGGATTTGAAAATAGGACGGCAATGATGAGCTCTCTTTTTTTCCCTATGAGGCTGTGATGCAACTTTTGAGGAACTGTTTCTCGAAATAGAAACTTGACATATTGCCTCCATCTCGATCGGTCGATAAGTTTTTGTTTGTTTGATTCCACTGCCTGACAGCCAATCACATTGAAGTCTCAACCAATGAGCATCTCGGGGACAAAAGAATCGTTTTCTACTTTGTTTCTTCCATCCATGTTCAGTTTACAACGATTAAATCCAAGCTAAGGAAGCTTGTAAAGGACAGACAGGTGGTCTTCGTTGCGCCCCACCGAGATTATTCATACCATTGAATAAGAATCGTAATCCCTACACGAGTGACGTGTTGCTTAGAAAGATCTCATTGGTAGCAAGATCTCTCCATGGTTAAGCAGAAAGGAGAAGGCTACTGAATGATTTCTGCCGAAATGCGCCTTTCTGATTAGACTAGACCACCACAAAGCTCGCTCGCTTGCTCGCTCTTTCGCTCTCTCGCCACACGCATGGCGCATGCACAAACCTCTATAGTAAAGTACTTGTACTTCTCGCATTTGGTGAGAGTACATATTCCAAGGTCTAAGTTCCAGACCCCTTGCTTGTGCCTGGTCTGGAACTTAACAAAACATACTTCCGCTTGAAGCGAAAACACACGTAATTGAGCTCATGTAGATCTAGTTAAGTATATCGAATAGCTAAATCCAAAGGGCAATCAGTATTTTCCCTACAAAGTACACCGTTCAGGAGAATAATATACAGTCAATTATACGAAAGAGAAGCAAGAAAACCCTGCCATAACCGAATAAAGAAACCAAAAGGATCCATGAATAGAAAAGAACAAGAACACTGCTCCACGCTTATGCACGCTGAACTCATCTATAATATGGGTTAGCAAAACTTGTACCGGCAGTGAAGAAATGATCTAGCAGCATCATACCTTTACTGCTTAATATGCTTCCAAGCTCAAGGATGAGGACAAGCGAGAACAGAGCGTGTGCATGAGAAAGGGAGTTCAGAGACGCGTCTAGCACCGAGGTCGGTGAGGAAGAGGTGGGATCGGAGCATGGAGGCATGGACGGCCTTCAGGGAGGTCGAGGAGTCGCATTGCTCGATGAGGGCGATGCAGGTGTAGGGCCCGACAGGTCGACAGACGAAGGGAGTAGCTTGTGATTCTGCAAAGAAGAGTGGTGGGGCTCGAGCGCGCGGAGCCTCTACAACCGCATGGAGTCCCTCCGTCATTACAGAAGAGCCATCGGAAGATACTGGAGGAGAGAAGGCGTCAATTAATTTGATAAGATTATCAACAATCAGAAAAAGAAGTTTGATAAGATAATTTCTGTGGAAGTCGTTCTTTTCTAGGGAAACATGAGGTTTTCATGCATAAAAATGTCATACATTTCGTCCATCCTTCGAAGTAAATTTCAACCACAGTCATTATATACCTAGCGCAACTTGCAGGCAAGTCACTAAACTGAAATTTCAATTATTCAATCGAGACTCTCTACCTAATTATTGATAATTTTATTCGATGAACTGCTTTTAAAGTATCCTGCACAAATCTGAAGATGATATGACGGTGATGTAACGTTAGCTGAGCATCATGTCGGCCTGACAAAGGAAAAGAAAAATGAGGAGGAGCCAAGGAAATGAATTCTCTGCTAGCTGATGAAGTAAAATAGAATGATCTATTCAAAATAGCCGCCCGATCGATCGAATGGCTATCTTTTTCTTTATAAAAAAAAAAAAAAGTAAACAGAGGTGGGCTCCTATTAAAGTGGGAATTACCCCTCTCACAAATCACCCTTCTCTGTAGTAGGGGATCTGGATCCGGAGCTCGAGCCCGAGCTCATGACCTCTTATAAGGGTTGCCACCCTTGGTCTACTCAGAGAGATGTTCCCGACCGTCCATCCATCTTTGGCCAACAAAGGATGGCCAGGGGTGAGCGTCTTGCTAGATGGGCAGTGAGGTCTGACAACACGGCCTTTGGTTTTTCTTGGATTCTTGCTAATGTCATGCTATGGGTGCCATAGCAACGTTAAAATTTGCTCGAAAAGTTCATCGGAATTTGGTAAAATTGCATCAACAGCAAAAATTTAAAGGTTTAGTACATCTAACTATCGCAATCAAAGCTCGATAGCTTGATTGCAAAAGTGCACTTAAACTAAATGACTGTAGACAAACTTTCTTATCATTTTCTACTTTAGTAAATCCAACGATACATGTACGTTAAGGTATCTAATTGGTAATCTTGTGTTGGTATGACAATTGAGAGATACGTGATTACTCTTTACTTGTAGTTGAGCATGCGCTATGCATGATTAGATTTATCTCAAGTGGTAAATCGGTTATATTATAGATGAGTATCATGCAATTAACAAGGACTAAGAGTATTACTTTCGAAATTCGAAAGTTGGGTGAGGAACACATGACTCTTCAACAGAACCAATCGAACGCTCATATGGACACTGGCCAAACAAGCATCAATTCCTTAGTCGTTGAGTTCTTAAAGTTCTATTTCTACGAATTGATACTGATAAATATGATTCATTATGCCGTCTAAAGATGCTAAACTGGCATGGACCTATTAAGTTAATCAAAAGAAAAGAAAAGAATGGACCCGCTGAACATCATAGTTCATTTAGTGATGTGGACATAAGGATGGAAACGCGAAGGAGACCATGAATTGATTAAGCTCAAGAAAATTAGTGGGGTTTAATTGATTATCCAGAAAGGAACAATAATCTACAGCAGTACTCGCTCCAAGTTTCACTTCTGTACAAGCGTCGAAAAACCTAGAAGACATGTTTCTTGATTTCTTCAAGTGCCCTCGTTCGCCCCCAAGAAAAGGGTTCGTTAAACATTAAAAGAAAAGACGAAGGCCTGAAGAAAACTCTCTCTTGACTGACGTAGTTTGGAAGATCTCTGACGGTGTAAGACATAGCGTCTTCTCTTGAACCCTTGGCGTCTCTTCCGGCCAATTTGCACCTCTCTTAATCAGATGATCCTGTCAACACTCCTTGGTTTGTACGTGTTTTATCTGCAAGACGAAAAGGGAAAATAGATTGGTCAATGACGATAGCAGATATAAACGTCAACACCCGATGACGCTTAATTGTCTTGTAACTAGTCAAAAAGAATGTGAGATTTCCTATAGTTTATGTAACCTTAATAACATTGCTGGTGAGAGCTGCCTTTTCTTAACATGGATGTGTTGTTAATGTGCGAAATGAAAATTAAAGTAACTGCCACAAAGTACCTGAGTCTAAATCCACGGTACCGAGGTGCGGTTCTGTTTGTTTCATGCAGATTGTTTTGCAGGCTTGATATGGAAAAGCGGATATTTCTCAAAATTGCTCCAAGTCCAACGTAAGAAGTTGGCGTTTGGCTCAATCCTTCGATGCTAGGGATCAGTGAGTTCTGGGGTACATGAATGCTTACTCAGCTGACTCCCGGGACCTAACGCGATCGGATAAAAACAGTGAACATTGAAATTAGGAGATGTAATGAAAATCACATGAGAGCTCAACACTACTTCCCCGCTTATCTTTGGATGAGGCGTTTCTTGTTCTATGCGTCTCTCCAGCTACTGCTTAGGAGCTGTGTTAGCCAAGCCTACCACATCAGGTCTGAACTCCGAACACCTTGTAAATGCATGTAGGGATGTAATTATTTCTCAATGTATTGGCGGCCTAATATACATTGTCTACTTCAACAATTCTGTTCATCATCATATTGAAAATGTTTCTTTGGATGGTACCTAATGTGTGAATGCCAATGGAGGTCTCTATTAATTGTGCAGACTGGTCTACTAGAATTCCTCTAAACATTGATGACTGACATTGTCCAAAAAAAAAAAGGCTCAAATTCATTGGTGTACAAGACAGGCATAATGGCAAATCAAGACCCCAAAGCATTACAAAGATGGGCCTAGTCAAAGGCATATCAGCGTAACTAACAGTTCACTTGACACTCACAGGATTTAGCACCAAAGAGGGCTGAGAGAGAGAGAGAGAGAGAGAGAGATCCAACCAGACTCATATACAGCTTGCAAGTATAGTAGTGTCCCGTGATCTAAAATCATGGTAGAAAGATGTCGAACTAACTCCCCGTGCCTCCCTCGATCATAGTCCATGTGTGTTAACGGGATTATCTGGATATTATGAGATGCTTTGACAACTTGCTAAGCCGTGTGCATACGCACGGATTTCGTCCTGGTACAAGGCTGATGTTGACTCCACTAATGAAGCGGAAAAGAAGCTTCGAGAGACACGAACCTTGCATTAAGGTGGAAAGAGAGAACTAGATCTTGCATGAATCTCACCCCCAAGCTTCCCCTTCCTCGTTTCACTCAAAAGTACGAGAAAACTATCTATGGATAATCTCTCTTTTTCATCAAAAACTGTTCAGAATACCGACCAATCACAAACACAGATAGATGCTTAGCCATACTTAAAGAAAAGGCAATACAGAAGAACATCAAGATGGAGCCAGCTGAAAATATCAAGATGAAAAGCAAAGGAAGTTCGCCACAGTTTCATGCACAATTCCTCAGGTGCCTTTGGTTGAAGAGAATTTTTATAGAGTCAGAAAACGCATAGAATAGCATCCTGTAAATTGTAATTCTTCGGGAGTTGGCAACAGCTTTATACAAAACTAAAGAGCAAAAGGACAGCAACATGTGCATGGTGATTTATAGTGTCTCGAACCCAATTCCGCAAAAGCATAAAACTAATGGAAAAACCAATCTTTTCCAGTACTGAAGGTGATGGAAAGTTTAAACTGTAAAGTAAATGGAAGAATCTTCCCACAGTCTAATAAAAATGTTCATGCCATCAAAAGTACGAAAATTCTTCCACAGCAGCAACGGGACAAGGAAGATGAGTCTTCCACATGGTTGAAGTGGAAGACTCGTCATGAATAAAAACCGAACCAGAGAAGCGTCACTGAAAGGATCCTCGAGTTTTCACTAAATTTGGCTGAACCCGAGGGAAATCCAAAGCAGCTCTGCATTTCAATAACTCAAGGATCTGTAAGATTTCATCCTCGGTTCTTCAGGCAAGCACTAAGCTTCAACTTTTGAAGCTTCGACCTCGCTAAGGACATTAAAAGGACAACGGCCGAAAGAACAAGGCAAGGAGCTTTGAGGGAGAGAGTTCAAGCAAGGTCGAGTCGTCTTTGATTCTCGCCAGTTCTTGACGGGTACACATTCCTGGCCAATCTTGCAAAACCTTTAGATGGAGAAGAGAGTAAAGGGGGACACCCGAAGGATCAAAAAAGGAGTGCATATAACAGGGGGCTCGCGGCTTCTCGCTCTACGTAGGAGCCATAGGCTCCACAAATTTATGTGGGGAAAAGAAAGAGAAACCTCAAAGGGCACTAAGTAGGTTATTGGAAATGACATAGCCCCATTACCTTGGAATTCATATGTGGGTATGTGTTTGCATTGCCGGATGAATTTCCTCGAAGTTGTAAGGTAGCTTTTAAGTCTCATGGGCAATTGAAGATAATCAAGAATGGTGACGGGAAAAGGACAATGATGGTATCACAAATTTTGGACGGCGCTGGCTTTGATGCCATAATATTTCAATTGACCATTCAAGTTTCTTAATTTCTTATAGAACGCTCGTGGATTTTTATTTAATAGTAACATGTTCCGGGTAACCTTTTCTTTTTCAAAAATAGTCAAGTTTAAAGCCGAAGAAAAACCAAACGTTAAAACAACGCCGCTTGAAGATATTAATGGAGGTTCCGAATAACTGATTCTCTCCCTCTCATTTTCCACAAAAGATTGTTAGATACAGTTTTCTCTGACATTGCTTTTCGGAAGGCTCGTTGCCCAAATTCTGTGTGAGATTCTTCCTTAGCCAGGAAGAAAATGAGCCTCGTGTATACACGAGCGAGGGAGAGCGATCTGAATGACGAATTCTTTCGAGCTCGTTCTTTCGAAGGTTCGTGCTCTGAATTTTACGACTCGATGCAAATTCTGCATGGACCAGAGCGATCTGATATGTGAAGTTATTTGTAGAAGTTGCTGCAGCGAGTCCCTAAGTTTTCTACTCTAGAGAGACGAATTCCACCCCCGTCGCCTGAGCATGAGATGTGCCTTTCGCCGCACATGACGAGGAGCTCTCCGCGTCTGCAAGGGATGTGCCCCCTTAGCTCTCCATTGCAAATCTCAGAAGCAACTTCTCATGAACCTGCGACTTTTAGATTTGCAGCTGAAAATGGGTTCTAGGGTTTTCAACTGGAACCTAAATTTCGCCTCAAATCATTTCTGGGGCAAGGAAAGCACTGAACGACATTATTCTATATGATCTACATGATATTATTTTTGGGTAAACCACGGTCGGATTTTTCGACAAGGGAAATCATCAATAATACTCAAGTAAACCTTTTTTCAGAAGTAATAGCACTTGAGTGATAGATTGAAAACCTACAGTATCCAAGCTGAGCGTCGTATGAAAATTAAAGCGCATCACTAGCTAATATCCTTTTATTCCCAAACAGTGAGGGTAAAAAGAACGGTATCTACGACCCAATTTACACTTCATACCACTGGTTGACAAGTACATAAGACAGGAGTAACTGTCGATCACATTGAAGTCTCAAGCAATGCACATCTCAAGGACAATAAACCTGTACTGCTTTGTTTCTCCCGTCCTTATTCAGTGTGCCACGATTAACTCAAAGCTAAAGAGGCTTAACATTTCTCTAAAGGACAGAACCGGTGGTTTTCATTGCAGCCCCACAGATTTTTCACCCTGATGCTATATAGGAAACGATAGCCAACAAAAACTAGCCAAGGAGAGCGACATGTTGCTCTGACAACTCATTGGAAGCAAGATCTCTCCTTGGTTAAGTAGAAAGGAAAAGCTTACCCAATGATCTTTTTGCCGAAATGGATATTTGTCAGTGTGCACCTTCTTAATTACAAGAATACATTTTCCAGGCTGTAACTTCCAGAGGCCTTGGTTGGGTGCGGAGCATAACAAATCATACTTCCATTTGAAGAGAAGAACACAGTAATCAACCTCATATATATAGCTAAACGGAAAGGACAGTACGTATTTTCTGTCCAAAGCAAACCAATCAGGAGGACAATATCCAATCAGTTATACCAACATTCCCGGGGAAAACGAGAAAACCCAGCCAAAACCGAATGAAGAAACCAAAAGGATCAATAAAGAGAAAAGCACAACAACATCGTTCCACGCTCAGGCATGCTAAACTCATCTATGATATGGAAACTAGCAAAACTTGTACCAACAGTGAAGAAATAATCCAGCAGTATAACCCCTTGACAGCCAAATATACTCGCAAAGCTAGAGGATGAGGACAAGGAGGAAGATGATCACAGCCACCACAAAGATTGCCAACAACCACCAACACTGCCAACATAACAAAGAGAAAACTCAGAGATAAACAGACGATTTTAAAAAAACACTTCAAGAAAACTATAGAGAGAAATCCCAATCCTTTCACAGAAGAAATTACACATCCTACTCAAATGGTCAGCATGTCACATTCTCGGAACCCAACAAAAGATATTAGGAGTCAAAATTTATCGTATCATCATGTGGAACCGCTGCATCCCTCAAATATATTTAAGAAAGAAATAGGTTTACTGATCCTCAAGCCAGGTCCTCTACCTTCTGTTTCTATTAGATAGTAGTTAAACATGCAGATCCACAGACTAAGCTGAAGTTGCAAGAGGGGATGATCAAAAGTTATGATGATAATTATCAGGTTTGGGTATTGTATCATTCTTCCCCATGTACAGGTGAACTCACCTCGTAAGCCTGATAAGCCAATTCTTTCTTCAATAGGATTCTGGTCAAGAGGAATTTCTCCAGGTATGTAGCAAGCCTAAGTTGACAAGTCATACTCCAAAAGGGATCACAATTAAGTTGAGGTTAGGGATATAGATTAATGGAGCCTGAGAGGAGAGACTTGGTTCCCAAGATGGCCAGCAACCTTGGGCTTGGGTGGCTTTTGCCTTCATTTGTGAAAAGCACGAGATCACCTCTTACATTAAGCAAACTATTTAGGGCAAAGGATATTAAAAGTGCCATAACTTTTGTACAGCGCTCACTGTCAAATCTTTTCACATCACTTAAGTGCCATATCAGAGGAGAAAAACTTAAGTGCCTCCAACGTCAAATCCCAGCCAAAAATTTACGTGACATTTGTAATTAAATGTTTAATTTAACGTAGCTTTTTGATGAAGAAAAACCAACTTGGAAATTCCAACCACTCTTGCTTCTTTTTAACTAAACAACATCATTCCAATTGACCCAACAATCTTCCCAGTAGCCTCCATCTTCATCTCCTCTAGTTTTCCCTCACTCAGCTTGATCACCTTTCCTGCATCACAGCCATGACATCCCTTCTCACCACTCAGCCCTCTATCAGCTCCGACACTACCTCTAGTGAGCCTCCAAGATAGCCGGCAACCATTGTTGTCATCCATGGATTGCCGAAGAACTCATTCTGCTCATTCAAGCGTCAGTTCATCCTCCCTAGAGTCCCCAGACATTTACCTCATATTCCAACGATGACCGTAGAACGTCTACTTTTTCCTAGAGTCAGTGCCGAAGAAGAGGAACCAAGAGGCCCTGTTTTTGAAGCTTTTGTTTGTGCTCTTCAGGAGTTCACCGATCTTGTCCGAGCCTTCACTCATCCATTCTTCAAACACAAAATTGAGCCGCTTGTCATGCTCCTGCCTTCCTCTACAAGATTCCCTTTAAATCTTGGTTCAAAGTGCCAAGTTTTGAATTAGGGTTGAAGAAGAGGAGAATTGGTCGATTTGACCAAATTAGGTTTTAAATTCAGGCAAACCATGCTAAACAACGTCGCTTGGAGCACAGATGCTGCATCAGGTTGACGAAGAGCCACATTGGTCCGAAAAATGACAAAATATTGCCAGGTCAGATTTTCAACATCCCAAATCAGAGTTGACACTCAAGTAAGAACTTAAGTGATTCGGAAAAAAGATTTTACACCAATGTGAGCAAAGTAATAGCAATTGCAGAACTAGGTACCTAAGAGATTTCCCCCAAAGTGCTCTCGGACGGAACTTTCCAGAACTTTTTCAAGGATAACTTGACGGTCTTGACTCATACCAGAAAAACAGTGTTCTGTCATAATACTAAATTAACCAAACTAGTTTATCATTCCTGTGCAATCCGATTTCTCTATAACTATTCTTCTTGGAAGAAACAGAAACCAGAAGAATTGGTGTCCTCATGAACAACTTTCATATGACAAATGAAATTGCAGAGTGAATCCTTCGCCATCATGGAAAGTCAAGTTACTGGCCCACAGGGGCAGCAACAGCTGCGGCGTTTTCAGTTGCATTTAATGTTAATATTTAATATCCTTTCTTAAACCAAAGGACACACCGCAATGAGTTAACTTGAACTACAATTGACAATTGCTCGTGGCAACTTAATTCAGAAAATTCAGAAAATGTTTTGTAATATCCGGCTATTGATATAATTAATGGTAAATCAAGGAAAAAACATGATCTGATAATCGAGCTAGATACTTACCCATGAGGTTCTGGATTTCGCACTTTTAGAAGCTTTAACCAGTTGAACTTTTGCTTGTTTTGTTGCAGCAACAGAATTTTCAATGTTTGATTGAATGTCATCTGTTATGTTGAAAGATGTGATCATATAAAAACCAGAGTGGAAAAATAACAGAGCCAGGAGAAATTCATTCAGCAATGGAAACCAGATAGCCTAGTGTTATTTTGGCATCTTACCGATTACCACACCCTGCTCATGAACTAAAACAGCAAGGTCCCTGAAAATTTCATTCGCCTGTCCAATTTGTTCCTCTACTTCTCTTATACCCTGTTCTCTTTCATCAATCATAGCCTCATTGAAAGCAATTTCATTGTCTAGAAGCACAACCTCCTGCCTGAAATAGAAGAACTGATACTATGTGATTGAAGACATGGATTTAAAGTACTTGAATTTTGTCTTTTATTTTATCAGCACAAAGTTTAATCATGTTTAGCCCATAAGATGGTGAAATATAAGCTGAAAAGACTACATTAAGCCTCCAAGGCTCTATGACACTAAGCAGACAAGAGAACAGACATATTTTGCAAGTAATATAAATTGCAAACACAAGATTGCATTGGTAGCTCCCAGCATGAATAACTACTAAGCAATGCTTCCAAAAATTATCCAAGAACATAATGTGCACTGCTTGTCAAGTCAAGACATTGGACAAGCCATCAAACAAGACTCACTGAAATGAGTACAAAAAATTGACATTTCTGATTAGAAAAGCATTAAAGTAATTCAGCGCAGTGTTGAATTTCCTACCTCCTATGCTCCATAAGAAAAGGCTGGTATTCTTGCTCCATTCTAGATGCCACTTGGTCATCAGACCCGGAACTGTTTGAGAAGCGGTTGACAGAGACCAAAGAAGTCAAAAACCAAACGCAAGCAATCGAGGAAAGTGACGTAGAAAAACCCAAGTAAACGAGCCATTACTGTTTCCTATCGATCAACTACAAGAATCCCAATAGACAACGTACGTCGTTGCTGAGGGAGGAGGAGGACCAGATGGAGCGTAAGTAGACTCGCGCTCCGCCGCGAGCTGCTGAACTTTCTGGAATTCCTGCAGCGTGGTTTGGAAATCCCTCGCGAGCTTCGCATCTTCTATCTTCTTACTTGGCTGAAGAAACGCAACGCGCAAGGATGCATCAAATCGGGGCTCGAATTCCAAACCTCCCGCGAGATGAAATCAAAACCAGATCATGAAGTAGAAATACGAGGAAAAGAAAAGCCGGCCACATAAATCATACTAAAGGCGAAGAGATCGTACATTGACTCCGGAGTCGTGATCGGATTCGCTCAACGCCTTGAGCTTCGCCGAAGTGTCCTTCACCAATTGCAGTATCCTCTGCCTCGTATTGTGCCTGCAACGGAAACTCTCCGGTGAACATTGCCTTCTTCCAGGCACCGCAAACAGAGAGAGACAGGGAGGGGTGAAGTGATGAGACGAACAGTTTCTGGCGGTGATCGGCGGTGTCCTTGGAGGTGCCTATGCCATCGACGAGCCGGCGGAAGCCGGCGACGGCGGTGTTGATCTGGAAGATCCCCGCGGCCACCGCCTGCGAGGGGCTCTGGGATCGGGAGGAGGCCGGCCGCGCGCCGTTCTGGAGGTCCTGGAAGCTCATCCTCCGTCTTTGATCTTCGAGCTTCCAGAATCGCAGTCTCGATGGCTATGTACGGACGCAGTGCAAAGAGAGTCGCGGTCACGTTCACGAGCAACAGGGGAGAGAGAGGGAGGGAGAGGGAGAGAGAAGGTAGTGTGGCAGTAGTGGATTGGAGCGTTACTTTTGCCGCTTCCAGATGATGTGAAGGTCGACAAGTGTTCCCCTATCTCGACTGGAAATAGCAAAATTGTTTTTCGCTTTTATAGTACTTCTTTTCTCCTTCCTCTTTTGGCCAACTCGAAAATTCGTACTTCTTTTGTTTTATTATGATAAATACCATCAAAATTCCTAAACTATTATGACATTTATCATAAAAAAATTTTATAACGGCAAAAAAAAAAATTTGTTACGTGAAAAATCCCAAACTTATATCATTGTTACACACGTATCCTAAACTATATCAAAAACCCTGAACTTGTATCATTATGACACATTTACTCTATGATTTGTCTTCTTTTTCTTTCTAATTTGAATGGCCCTTGCCCACTAGCTAGGGAGCTCCAAAGGTCCTTGTCGAAAAAAGTGATTCTTGAAAAAAAAAATCTAATGATAAATGTGTCACAATGAGATAAGTTCGGGAATTTTTTGATGTCACCAAAAAAGCTTAGAATATATGTATCATAAAGGGTATAGTACACATTTATCCTAAATAATCTATTATTATTTATTTACTTTTTTCCAAAAAGATAATATCCATTCATAACAGCACAAAAGTATCGCGGGGATAAAATACAATTAGAATGAAGGTTTTTCCTATGGCAGGTTTCAACAAACCGGTCCGTCGCCTTATTTGCTTCTTTTATCACGATGAGTCACTCTCTTAAATATAAAAAGATATTTGATTGGGCCTAGGTTTTCTTGGTGAGCAAACTTACCTCCCACAACAATTGATCTGCGCTAATTAGACACTCGATCCAACCATAATCGAAAGGGTTATAGGGTTTCCAGTCAAGCGAGTACTTCGGTTTGCACAGTAAAGGACACCTTGACCCCATCGCGCAAAATCATCGACCAAAACAACTCGAGTTATCGCAATTTGTGAATCGATGACCCATTTTACCACTTCTGAATTCGCCTTTAACATTTCTGAACAGCTTGTTTTGAACTTGAAATTCGCCGCACGCAGTATGCAAATCGGCCAAAAGACTCCGTAACTGCTTACTCTACCACTAAACCAGAAGCACATATAAGAATGGATGAGGGTTGGTGCGCCAAGAGAGAACTAATGCAATGGATGCATCGACCATTTTGAAAGAGACCTAAATCTTCATGGATTCTACCTAACATCCTCATATTGCCCGAGGTAACAGTCGTTATGATTATATGATTAACTGACCAATTTGGGAAGACATCGATGCAATACTTTGCTGTGCTTAATTGCTCAAGCTTCACTTCGGTTTCCGAAGCTGGTCGAATAAATGTTTGAGCAAGAGCTCTGATGAAGCGTCGTTCAGACCAGCACAGAATCACCAACAGGAGACATTTTGATTGTCGAGAGGAAATTCCATGTTATACTGACTAAGACAGAGTTCTGCTCATTTATTTCCTGTCTCTTCACAAGCAAGAAGACCAAATTTGTTTGGATAGGACACCACAGCGACATCCAAATAGATGCTACATATTCTGGCATAAACAGTAATTGCCAAAGAACATAACCACCACGGAACTCCAATCTTCCCCATTACCAAGAACTTCTCAACTCGATTGTGTTTGGAATGGATTACTTCTCCTTTGACAAGAACGTTTTGTTTGTATAATCCGGGATTTGCGAACAAGACAATATGCATGCTTCCAGGGGATGGATGCGAAATGTTACTATCAGGTTGCCAGCTTCAAATCAATTAAAAACCAAAACAATTAGCCAGATGTTTGTGTCCAGCTATACAATCTGCGAGCAGCACAGGTAAACCCCCCTGGAAAGGCCTGCATCTAGAAACCTAATAGCTGAAAACTGAAGACTTATGTCCTATAAAGAGCAGAAGTCGCTATTGTTTACCAACCAATTGGCGTTTCTTCGAGTCACAGTCTAGCTCTCCCTCATCTTATGCAACCAAGAAGAAAGAAAGAAAGCTCTTAACCTCCAGTTTAATGTATACCAACTTCTCCAAAGGTAGTCGACAGCATCTGTCAGTCTCTGCCCACTATATAGAGAAATCTTGGGGTCACAGGAGATAAAAAAGGATCTCTCGAGGCTCTAGACATAATATATCATGCCAACTTCAATGAGACTGATGTGAGGAATGTTTAGCGCAACAGAAGGGCCTCTGCAATTTTTCCGGAGAAATGAATATCCAATGTCAATCACCAGCTTTTTCAAGAACGAAGATGATCTCCTTGCCTTAACATATGAATGACCCATTATATAAGCGACCCCTGCTTCTTTTGCCTGGATCAGGTCCACCAATTCATCCCTAACAGCTGGGTCCATCCCTGGATTTGGTGGTAACTGAAACCTCACTTGACGTCTCCTGACCTGAGGGTTCTCACTTTCATATGCAGATCGCAAGCTTTGAAGCGTCGATGATTTGCTGCTCCGGATGGAGAGATCAAATTCCTCCACCTCAGATACTACTAAGCTTGCAGTTGTTTGGACACTCCTGGTGCTTATAACAGCCATCCTACCGTCCAGAGATGAAGTCTCAGAGCTTGAGAATTGGGGCTCTACAGCTTCCATCTGAATGAACTCGGCAATGCTCTGGATGAGCTGATTCTCAAAATCACCATCATCGCGTTGAATGTCTTTATACCCATATCTGACGATGCATCTGTACATACGATAAGGTCTAGGACAAACACGACCGATCAGGAAGCGTTCTTCAGGTGAGACATAGGGCACTGGCACCGATTTCACACAAACAAATACAAGCACCTGATGGAACGCAGGGAGATTTGTTACGAAATGGGAAAAGATTGCAGGTACTCCTGTTGCCAGTTCTGAGTATATGAGGCCTATCCCTGGCACACGCACAATACCAAGGCTTGGGCCCAAGCCAAGCAACCATTTTAAAGAAACTTTATTATGCAGGTCGTAATTGTACTTCTTGCGGGTTCCATAGTGCCACACAAACATGACAATCATGAAAACACAAGAGAGAACAATAGGAACCCATCCTCCCTGGGGCACTTTCATTAACGCTGCAGACAAGTAGACGCCCTCGATGATCCAGAAGAAGAGAAGAAAAGCTATAGCCACTACAACGCTTCTTTGCCAGACAAACACGATGACAAGAGACATGAGAAAAGTTGTGACGAACATAACTGTCATGCACGCAAGTCCTGAAAACCAAAATTGAAGCGGATAATTAAAAGCAACAACAACTGGTCATTATACTTGCAAAGAAAACATATCATCACAGCTGCAGAATCAATATACCAAACTCCTTCACCCAATGATGATTAGAGATCCAAAGAAAACATATCGTTACAGCTGCATAACCGATATACCAAACTCCTTCAACCAATGATGATTAGAGATCCCTTTTCTCAGTACAGATAAGTGAGTGGATAAAGATATGAGCATCAATTACAGAGGAAGGTCTAATAGACAAAAAAACAGTAAAGAATGTGAGGCTCTTGTGCTGCAGAATGTCAGAAGACAACATATGTGACTATCTTTTAGAGAAGTTATCATCACAACTTGACCTAGTAACTTCCAGGGAACAATGGAAGAGCTTACCACCGAACCAAGTCTTCTTCATGTTAGACAATCTTTAGCAAAATGCATGACAAATAAAAATTATTTTGTTCTCGTCACTAGGGATGCAAGCAAGCCCCCACAGTTCATTGTCCTGAAGCATCTAGCCATGAACCAAACTCAAAAGGCAAAGGACTCGTGTAGAGAGGTGAAAGGGAAGGAAATTTACCATAAGCATTTCCAATCCAAGTGGTGTCTTGGAATCCAATTGTAATAGCAAGGGTAAGAATCATGAGGATCCAATTTATCTCTGGGATGTAGATCTGTCCATGTATGTGCTTTGAGGTGTGGACTATTTTCACTCTTGGAAAGCAACCAAGGGCATGGCATTGCTTAACAATGGAAAACGTAGCAGTTATAACTGCTTGACTTCCCACGATCGCCGCGAGAGTGGCAATGACAAATACAGGCCAAAAGACGGGGCCTGCAGAGCAAGGATAAAGAGTAACATCAGACCAAATGCCAAACACAATCCATATAAAGAACTTTGAGAGGCATTATGGAGAATATAAGCTAACCAGGTATTGAGTCGTAGAAAGTGAAAGTAATGGAATCAAGATTCTTGGATAGGAAAGCAGCTTGACCCATGTATTGAACTACCAAACAAGGGTATATGACAAAAGCAAATGCAAGCTGCACAGTTCACCAGGAAAATACACGAGATTAATTCACACGTAAAAGGAGGATCAACCAAGTGCTGGGTTGCATCAGCAGAACTTTGGGATAACAGAATGCACAGCAACGATGGTTTCAGCTCTTTTCCACCTAGAATCCACTATGAGGAATAAATAGCATCATGGGACTCCAACAATTTAGGCTATTTGTTTCCAGAAGGCATTAACTTTCTTCATCAGATGCAAATTTTTACCTTTGTACCCCACAAACCTATCTATTATACAAACTAGAGTCACCAGTAGTAATTATGTGCAGCATTCCCATCATATAAAAGTTATTCATATATATGAGCATGAGGCAAAGATATGCATAAGTGCAAGAAGATCTCACCCTTATTGACAAAGCAGTAAAATGACCAAGATCAGCAAACATAGCCTCAGTACCTGCCCGGAACAGAGGACATCAGAAAATTAGCAAAATAAGTAGGGAATCAAAAATGGAAATCAGCATAACAAGCATTTCAAAATGGACAGACTAACATCTCTCATACCACCTAAACAACAGAGATCCAAAATAAAAGTCAAACAAATAGTACATGCACTATTGTGAAATAGATAATGGGGCTCTCATGCCAACATACCAGTTATTGAGAGGAGAATACCACCAAGAGAAATCCAGCCATCCTTCCCAGTCTCATTGAAGAACTTGATTATGTAATATGGAGAGATGGCTCGTATGATTTTTGGATTCCAGTATATAGTGTTATAAACGCCAATTACCAAAATGGATATCAACCAGATGATAACAATTGGAGCAAACATAAAAGCTACCCTGTGAGTGCCAAAATGCTGCAATGCAAACAGGCCCACCAATATGACACATGCAAGCAAGAGCAGTTCACCTGCATATAGTAAACCATCACAACACAGATGAGAATCATATCTCTCATTCACAATGCGATGGAAAGAGAGATCCATATACCTCTTGTCAGCTTATTCTCTGTGACTTCTAAGCCTGATACTGCTGAGAGAACTGCAACAAAATAAATGCCATAAGATAACATATGTGCCACAGTCACAGAGAAGCTTCAATTGTCACCACCAAGGACAGACAGTATGTTATTGAGCAAGTACTCTGCTGAACTCATAATTACAAAAATAGAATAACTAATACGAAATGCAATTGCATTCCATTTCAATTTTCCAGTTGGACAGAAATCTGGGCGAAACAACGATAATATCATTTGGAAGTTGATGATATAGCAGACCAATAGGTGCTGCATAAGACCAATTATTATCATTATCATATTTAGACCTAGAATCACTACTTGAGCCTACTACTTCAATGACTAATTTATTCGCTATTTAATGTAATATATATAGATGTGAGCTAAAAAGCAAAAAAAAAAAAAAAAAACCCAGAGCAAAAGTTTAGTTATTTTGAGGGTGGCCCAAGCTTTATCTGCTTACAATTGCTCGAATGCCCTCAAAGCTGCTTATGGGTATCTTCTGTCATATACATCAGAAATTTCAAACCACCCCCACCCCCAATAAAATAAAATAAAATTTTCTCAGAAAGTAAACAGGTCATTAGGCATCCAATTTATGCCCCACAGCCCCAGCAGACCAAGAAGGCAGTAAATTGGGTACACTCAATCCAACAACCAACTTAGCATGTAGGGAAAAGCATCCATTAAATTCTGATTTATATCAAATTAAAGAACATTCTAAGCATCTTACCTGAAATAGCTGGGGTAAGAACACCATCCCCAATTACCATGCAAGCACCAAATAATACAATGAGAAGGAGAGCTGTTCGTAGCTTTTTGTGCTTCTCTAAGAATCTTTTCAGCGGAGATGAGGCTGCAACAGCTGCTGAGGGTCCATATTTGTAGGCTGACAGCTCCTCATCAGCCGCTTGTTGATTGGGAAGTAAACTAAACTTTGCATGCCTACAAAGTAGTGAATAAAGAGCAAATGTCCCACCTGACATGCATCAGATCCTTTAGTATACTGGTCATAACCGTATTACTACTCTATTGAGAGACGGTAAAATCCTTATACCTTCGCCATTATCGTCAGCACTGAGCACAATGATAACATACTTGAGCAATGGTAGCAAAGTAAGAGTCCAAAAGATCAGGGAGAAAGCACCAAATATCGCATCTTCAGTTTTGTGCGCCTGTAACTTCCCAACAAATGTGCTAGTATACACATAAAGAGGCGAAGTGCTCAGGTCTCCATACACAACACCAAGGCTTTGGTATGCTAATATCAATGTCCTTGATAGATTGACCCAAGAAAGCTGCAACCACATAGACAAAGTTCAAGCTTCAGCGTATATGTGAGACGAATGAACAATGAGAATCAGCAAAATATAGATGCCCATAAATTGTACCATGGTTATCTCTTCATACCGACTGGAAAAAAAATCCTAAGGAACCAGCAAAAGAAAAAGCAAAACATATATACCCATATTTGTTCACTTCATGATCGAATTTCCACGATCAAATCAAACATATATTAAGTAGCCAGTCAACCATCCACAAGTGCCTAAACTTCATATAATGTCAACCCATAGAAATTCAAAGAGAAAGCTAGTAATCAGTAACTGTGCATATAAATCAAATAGCATCTCAAGAAACTTTACAGCCAATTCAAATAACTTCAATCAGACAACCAATAACTGTGTTTATGTAAAATAAAATGGCAAGAAACTGGATAATCAATGATTTGGACAAACAATTTAAATCAGACTCCCCAATGTACTCATCCCAGCAACCTACATCACTACCCATTGGGCATATCACGTCGCTTATAGAACCACAAACTTCCGGGGGAAATAACAAACCGCATCTGAACGACAAAGGAACAGACCTAGTCCACAAAGGTCAATTTCACAAGACAAACACGCACAAGAATTAGCTCGATACACAAAAGTTCCGTATCCGAACTACAAACGAACAAGCACAGTACTCTAAAGGAAACCAGCTACTTTTCCAAGTTCCAGGCGATTTGCAACACTTCATACGAACTCAAGAGTAACAAAAACACAAACGCCAACCGCAGCACAACTACAGATTTAACGAGACAGAGCTCCCAGAATCGCAAGACAAACGAGGGGCAGAGCATTTCCAGCAAGAAACCAATCCAAATCCCCACGCAAAAAGACAACCACCGCAGCCAGCACCGTCCCCGACGAGATCAAAGCAGCAAGCGCAACACACACATCAGCCGCGGCGGCACCGTTCGAATTCAAAACCCACACGAACGACGTCGAATCGAACAGAACGGGCGGACTTGACGCGACGAGGAACCCTCACCTGAGACGGGTTGCGAGGAGTCGGAATCCCGGCTTCTGGCTCCATGGCCGTCGCCGCCAAGCCGGAGAAGCTCTAGCTCTCTCTCTCCTCTCTCTCCCTCTCTCTCTCTCTAGAGCGAAGCTGAATCACCAGTGTGTTTCTCCACTAATCCTCGAATTGTATAATCAAATTTCCATTTAAATCTCGCGGATTTTGCCGTGTGGTTTGTTGCTCTGCGCTGCAGGCAAAACGACAGCAACCACTGGGCGTTTCGAGGTCTTACGAGGCAACGGCGAGTCGGGGAGGCTCACGCGGGTGAGACGCGCGTTGCCCCCCGTCAGCCCGGGCTTCCTGCCAATCCGGGCGGTGCCCCGTGGCGGATCTGATCCGGGCTGAGCACCGAAACACGTGCGATCCTTGCTGGAACTCTCACCTTGGTAGAAGCCGAGAAGATACGAGGTGCGCCGAACCCAATAATCCCCCATTCAGGGGGGCCACCTGTACGGCGAGCCCCGCCCGCTCTCTCACAGGGGCCCACCCGACAGGTGGCCCCCTTGATTCTTGGGGGACCATTGGGGTCGGCACACTCCAAATTTTTCTCGTGGAAGCCCCCATGACCGTCCCCGTCCCTTCAACATGTCAATCCTCTCATCCAACACTACACATACGCTTATCAATCCATTCCTTTTAAGGCATCAACGGCCTTGAATACGCTCGGAATAATCTCTTGCCAACTTTTTCTACAGTATGTTATTTAAACACGCTATAATAACGTGTCGATCCTTCCTCCTTTTTTTCGCCTTATCAATTGAAACTGTTCTATCCGATCAAAAGAAATTAAGTATCGGAATTATTCCGGATTGACATTTCCTTCGTGACTAAGTCTGTCCCCATTTCGAGTCACCATCAAATAGATAAAACCATCAATTTCATAAAAAGCTCGTAACTAGAAAAGTCCATAAATAAGTTAATAAAGGGATGACAGCTTAGGCACAATTAATATGAATAATTTAAAAACTCGGCCAATCTTTAAAGTAAAAGAGGGTTCGCGTGATCTTTTTTTAACGACCATTAAGAAAATAAAATGATTTTCTTTTTAGATCGATTCTTTTTGGCAACAAATCACCCAAAAAAAAAAAAGAGCTGCAAATGTCTAATTTAACACCAACCACAGTCGCTCCCATCTCGCCTTGCTAAAATCCCATCCCGCCAAATTTCCCCCCGCCCGCAATGTTTGAGGCGGGCGGGCGGGCGGGCGGGCGGGCGGGGCCCGCGCACCCGATGCCATCCCTAATTGTCTCATCCAATCGACAAGCGAAAATGGAATCGGCCATCCACATCCACTAAGAAAATCAAATCATAATGGACCACATAGGATGACGGCATTGTTCGTCGTAACCTTTGATTACCGGGGCAGCTTCAAGTGCCCAACCCCACTAGTAGAAACAGTGCACAAACATGATTATGTCGTGTACAATTCATCATTGGTTCATCGCACGCGAAAATTGGTTATTCTCGACTAAGACCTAAGGGTCCTAACAAATAAATTAGCATTAAGGGCCTTAATTTAAGGCCTCGATTTGCCTGGTGGGAAATTTGCGTTGACTTCTGACATTGGCCCTTTAAAGATTTTAGAGATGACGCCGACCAATATAAACAAAAGGGAAATAATTAGAGGGGATTTAATAATAAAGTATTCGAATTATTGAGGCGCTCTCGGATAGTTTTGCATAAATTTCCCTTTCGGAAAAATGATGTCACCATCCGTTGCCATTTTGATTGGTCAACGGGCTTATCTGAGCCATTCGGATTAGAACAGGAAGATCAATTAACATAAATTCACTTGCTCCTGTAGGGAGAGTAAGGGCCTCTTTAGTAAAAAGTATTTCTGTTCTTGGGAATAAAAATTTCTGTTCCTTTTGTTCCGGAGAACAAAAAGGGAATAGAAACGTAACAAAAAGGGAATAGAAACGTGTTTGCCTATACTTTTTGTTCTAGGGAATGATTTGTAACAGAAATAAAAAGCAGAAAAAACTTGTTTCTTCTTATTAATAATACTTTTAAGAAAACAAAAGAACAACAACTAAAAACTTATTTTTTTCTGAACACTTGATTGACTATTACCAAAGAATACTGTTAATCAAACTTTTTTAGAAATAAACAAAAAGAATAATTTAATTATTACAAAACGCGTTCTTCTATTCAAAAATTGTTCTGTTGTTCAAAAACCGTTCCCCGAAACATAAATTTTACTAAACATCCCCCTAAGCAATTGAAGAATGATCGATGATCGACTCCTATGACTGGTGCTAGTAAGGGGTCGAGTCTTACATGCATCCATCCAACCAAATTCATTATTTCTCCAATTTATCTTGGCCACGCCGGTGCTTCATTTGACCTAGCAATCACCACGGCAATCACAAGATCGAGACCGACCAGAGATCTCTAGCCTCAGGTCGACCTGGGCTCGAAATCAAGAAAATCTTGAATTCATTAGAATCAGCTGCAGAATGCTCAACACATCACATCACATCCGCATCAAAACCAATTTATCAAGCAAAAGATGAAAGCGAAAATCCAAATTTGACAATGATGATGATGATCATAATAATAATAAAACTGAGTTTGGACTTGGGAGATCATTTCTTGCGTTGATTTTGGAATTATGAAATGGCCAAATGACCATACAAGCGCTTCCACTTGTTTTTCCATTAATTTTCAATCGATAATGATTCAGAGACTCGTTGAAAGATTCGACACGATTCGACACTTTGCACTGTTGACGTGCCCACGGACGCTCGAACAGGGCCGTGGGACCCAACCGCTCACACCCACCCGAAAAGAAACAGAAAAATAAAAAAAAGGGACGCGCTCCGGACGCGCGATGCGGCGACTAAACTGGGGCCAGCGTGTGGTGCACGCGCCCTCTGCAGAGAGCGGGGATCCGCGACCAAAATCCGGGAGGATAATACGAAACGAAGTTGGACTTTCCTCCTCTTTTTTTTTTTTTTTCCCTTTTCTCTCTTTTTCTCTTTTTATCGTTTCATTTATTCTTCTATTTTATTTATGGTTAACGGAGCGCTCATTTTTCTATTTTGTCAATGTTTTCCCTTTTTGGTTGGGTCGGACATTCGTTTTCAATAGTGACAACTGAAATAAATATCGATAGGCAAGAACAATCCAAAAGCAACACGACAATTAATCGTCAAACTCGATGGTAAAAAATAATATAAATAATTCGCTAATTTGGCACGATATACGATATCACTAATGAGCTTTTAATTTGTTCAACATAAGACTTGAAATTTAGCTCAATGCAACCTATAAAATTTCAATACGTTTAACGTGATCCATATGTTCCAACTTAGTCACAAATTATATAAAAATATTTAATGTTATTCTTGAACTTAAATTAATGGAAAAAAATATTGAACATTTTCATATGACTCGGGAACTAAACTACACATGTGGTAAAAGTTCATATATCACATTAAATAAAATTGAAAGTTCATAAATCACAACTAAAAAGTTCAGGGATCACGTTACTCATTATGCCAAAAATTCATGGATTCCCCTCGGAAAGACAAGCTACTAAAAAATTTTCCTGTTGAATTAAATATAGCTGAAATGTTTCATTAGCTCGAGCTCGAATTCGCAGGCACTCGACTCAAAAGCGGCATGGTGTAATCAAGTGGCTTGATTCTCATGATTGCGTGATTATGATGAGCACTTTCGAAACCCCTAAATTCGAGCTTGACTCGAAGGCTAAAATAAAGTTCTGAATTTGAAAATTGGAGTCCGATCTCAAACTTATGTCTCATGGGACCTACCTCGGCCACTAAAAGAACATTCGTGAAATGTCGCAATCGGCATTAGATCAACTAAATCAGAGAAGTGGCACGATTGATACTTAGGTTTGAAACTTATGAGATATTAAAAGGGACACTAGCAAATTATTATACATAGAGCCACACCGACTCCTGACTCTACGATTAATTTTTCTCTTCTCTCCCGTGGTTGATCGGTTCTGATTTGATTGAATATGCGTGGGATGACGGCAACTTTTAACTGCTTCGATCATGATGGTGTCAAGCTGGCAACTTATTATTATTTATTGATGGTCATAGCAGGCGAAAGATCTTGTCATCCTAATTGATTTCATTTTCGTCACCATTGGTTTAAGATTTATTTATGTTTTGGCAGGAGTTGCCAATGTTTGAATTATCCGAACTTTAATAGAAATTCGTGTATAGTGAAAATCTGACATGTTACTTTCATGTGAAAAAAAAGAAGAAACAATTGGAATGCGTTCGTCGCAAGATTTTGATTGAATAGAAGATGAAAAGTAAAAATTTATCCAGAATTGCTTATCGATCACAATCATATGCCTCAAGTCTTATGGACACTAAAAAATGTGCTTTGACAAACAATAAAAAAAGAAAAGAAAAGAAAAGAGAGAGAGAGAGAGAGAAATTCATAAATGCTTTCAGCATAGCAAAAGCAATTTATAAAAAAGAATATCAATTTGTAACAAAATAAATATGTTTTTTTTATGTCGATGCGACAGATAGCCCATTTAGGTTCTATTTTGCGACTGTGGCTCGAAATGAGATGTGGAATGGGTTGGATTTTGGATGTGGGCCTTGCAGGCCATGTTTATGGAGGCCCAGGCCCATCATTTGCTGCCTTTTATTTTTGCCTTCACTATTTGCTTGAGTTTATTCATTGCCCCGTTCTTCTTTTCCTTCGCTTTTTTTTTTCTTTTTTCTTTTCTTAGATTTCCTTTCAGCGAAGATTTTAGAGAGGAAAGAACTTATTATTTTTTTTGAAATCACTCATGTTAGAGTAGGTAATGTCATGTAGCATGGTCAGTATTGACTAAACTTAAAACATCATTGATTTTCTAGTTAGAATTGACTGTAATGATTGCATTGAATCATCCAAACATTTAAGATTAAACTTGTCAAATTAAAAAAATTTGGACTGTATTTTCCACCATACTATAAACTTAAATTTTTTTTAGTAATTTTCCTTTTTCTATACTGATTTTGAATTTTTTAAAAAAAAAACTTGGTCTTAGCTTTGATTCATAGGATGCTTTCTATATTGAAAAAGCTAATTTCCAACTTAGAGAAGTAATTTCGAAAAGTGGCTTTTAGACCTTTTAGAAATGTGTCGATTGCCATATGGGCCATCTTCAATCACTTAACTCGACTTGTCCTATCCACATCTATTCAAGTATATACGGCACATTCAAAGGAACCCTATGCTTCTCTAGCGATAATTGCACGAGAATGCATAACATATGATTTTAAAGTCATAAATTCGATCACAAATGAGTAATCATCGGGTTGAAACAAGGGGGCTAATCCACACCTAAGACTATTCGCTCTAATCACTTTAATTACGAAAAGCTATAGTTTATTTTATCCATTTATATCTCCCTTGCCGAACTTGGGTGAAAAGGTTTCCGACGGGATGAGACCCTACCTCGTCCTCTGCAGGAATGCTTGGTCTGAGGCGATAATATGAAACAACAACTGTCTACTCGGCGAACTTTGTCATCACAGCTCCATCAAATACAAATGGGAAAGTTCAAAACCGGTGATACGCGTAAAACCTTACGCCGGTCCTTCGCAGACTAACCAAGTTCTCATGAATTTGTGAAGTGTAATGGGAAATCGAACAAGTGACATTCGACTTGCAAATTGACAAGAGCTTGGACATTGTTGTCTTGTCGTCGAGTAATCTTTGGTTTCGTTGAAAGTCCCTACTTTGTCCACTACGTAAAGATAGCTCTACAACCACAGTTGAGCTAGTTTTGCAAGGATCAAATACTAGAAACTGTAAGTTAATGTATAAAGAGTAAAGAGAGGCTCTAGTGCATTATGTTGTGTGGATGGGTAACTTCCGAATCTTTTTTACTTTACTAGTCTTAGATGATACACGAATTGTATCATCATTGGCCGGATGGCCAATGAGGAATGTAAGCTATGTCGCCGAGCTCTTACATTTAATGGTTAAATGGAGTATGATTGTAAAAATGTGACCATTGAAGAAATTGTTGGCCGCAACGACAAATTTCCCTAAGATCGCTATAGGATCTAGAACATAATAGTCGATAACAATTGATTTACTTATTTGATTTGTAATACATCATTCTTGATGTGGATCCACAGTTCAAATGCTCCTTATGTGAGATGATTATGGAATTTTTCAACAAGAGGAAGGAGTTGAATGCTATTTATAGAGCTTTTAGCTGAGCCCTCTCATTATAGGTTAGGCTCAACTCGACCGACACTAGTTAGGTCAATATTAGACTGATTAAGAATTTTCATATCTAACCTTATTAGACCAAACCAGTAAAACATGTTAATTACAATCTCAATTAATTTAGAAAACACTAGAAAAACTATTTATTCTCTTACTTAAGCTATATCAATTGAAATTGTGATGTATGTGCACCTTTATGTTATTCCAGGAATTATTCTTTAATCAATTCGATCTCATAGAGTCTCAAACACCAAACCATGACGGTAACTGTATTGACACAATGTAGAGCATTTCATGGTAACAAATGTTTTTAATTCATTCGATATAAATTCAATATAGTAGTTCCATATAGAGTAATACTTTTATGTGTCATCCCATTTATTAATCAATATTCACTCTCTTTATGCGTCACTAATCCGAATGTGCCACAAGAAAATATCCTTATGATTCCGATGAACCCACACAGTTTCTCATGGCTCCAACGAACCTACACATGCCTTTATGGTTCTAAAGAACCTACATATGTCTAACTTTATAGTTAACTTTCCTTATATATATATATATTAAGATATATCCTTAACGCCAAAAACTAAATACCCCTAGCCTTTATTTAAGGTTTACAAGTACCTCGAGATTTTGCCAAAATTTATGAATTCAACGATACAATAATACATTCAGAAATACTTTTATGAATGTAAAATGTTGATATATATCAAAATGTTACAAAATGTAGCTGTCACAACCTACTTGAGCCTTTCCCACTAAGAGAGGGGATTGATGCTAAAGTAGATTTAGAGGTCTCTCTCCTTAGGAGATTCTAATCGACATTCCTAAAAGATGGCTTAAAAGCAACATCTAATCGGTGATCCAACTCGGTTCAATCCTTACGAGCACGGACTCTCTCAAGTCCATACTTCGCGTGACTTTCATGCATACTCATTTTTTAAAGTTCTTAAACAACTTAAAATATTTTCTAAGAGTCGCCACTAACCTATTAGGGTCGACTAGAAACTGATTGAGACATAGAAGTGTCGTCTCGATCCCTACAGAACTAGAGATTCTAAGTACAGGGACTTACTTACGCTAACTTTTCTATTAACGTCATTTCGATACCTAACTAGTTGGTTATTTAATCTAAAATGATCACACACTCTTGCTCATTTTTTAAATCTTAAAGGTCATCGTAAATCATTATGTGTTCATGCAATTATTTTTGCGGAATGATTTTCATGAAATTCTAAACTAATACTACCATAATCTATAAAAGAAATTAACATGTAATTTATAAAAAGACAATACGAGTAATAAATAATTAATGTATTGAATGCGATACGATAAATAAATACTCAAATAATTGAAAGCATTTATCTAATGACAAGAAAAGTAAAACCCGTAACTTGTCGGGTATTTAAAGATATATAACCTCATCATAAGTCTCGAGACATGATCTCTCGAAAGCTGATTACTTAAAATTAAGTATAGACTTAAATCTAATAAGTTGTTTCAAATGAAATTTATACTTAGACTACATTAATCGTTCATTAATAAAAGTGATGCTAAGTCTAAATAGATTTTATTAGACCAAGCCTATGTGAAATCTAGTACTCATCCTAGTGCACATATGGTAAATCTTTGCAAAAAATAAGATCGGAAATGACATCAGTCTACCACCACCCTTAAGTATGCACTATCATATGAAAACTTTATTAGCATAAATCCAAGTTATCTAACATCAAATTATGGCGAGCCTAACCATACATCTAAATATCCACATATGAAGCTAAATAGACATGCAATTATATCGAGGAACTGAAGTGCGTGATGGTCTAACAATTTCAATTAATTTTTCTAAAAAAAGGGGGATGTTGATTGGTTAACAAAGGCCAATTCTAAAGTAAGAAATTGATTTTTCAATCAAGACTGGATTTTCTAAACAAAACTTCAAATTTTGATTTTTGAAATTTTTTACTAAAAATAATATTATTTTTAATTTTTAATTATTTTAATTGGTAAAAAAGGACCTCATATCGGGTCGGAGAAACCCAATCCGAGTTGCTGACCCGGACCCTAATGGTCCGGGTTGGGTCTTTGAATTAGGCCAACCTTATGCCTCAACTCAAATTTTTTAAAAAAGTTTTAAGCCAAATCACAAAAATTGGGCCAAACTAAAATAGACACAAAATAAAAACGAATTTTTTTATATAAAAACCAGCCCAAAACTTATCAATCCTCCAGCCCACCAAGTCAACTAGCCCAATCGGCTAAAATTCAACCCAGCTTTCTCCTACCTGATGCCCAAATCAAAACAACTCGTGCCTGTCTCCTACGTGAGGCCTCCCAGCTCGGCCCAAAACCAAATTGGCCCTCTCTCCTTCACGAACGGACAGAGAGCGTCTCTGTCCTTTCTGAGAAAATATTCAGTGGTTAGCACCCACCACGTCACCTGCCTACATGGCGTGCATAAACTGAGCTGGCTCCATTCATAAAGCGACACTTGTCTAATGACGTGGAACAAAAAATTTAAAATCGAAGCTCATCTTTTCTCCCTCCCGCTGGCAGCTGCGGAAAGGACTGGACGAAGGAAGCATTTATTGCCATGGCATTAATTATCTGTCTTCTCTCTCATCTTCTTTTTTTGAAACAAAACTCATGAGCTTCTCTTTTGTTTTAGTTTCTCTTCTGCAACTCTTTTTTTTCACTCGCCCCTCCCTCAAGCCTTCCTCCTCCTTCTCGTCTTCATCCTCTCAGCGGCGGTTGTTGCTTTTCCTGTTCCGGCTCGAGGTTTAGTTTCGCTCTCGGTGACTTCGCCCTCGATTTTGAAGCGGAAGTGGAGGAGGCCCGTGAGGCTGGATATGCCAGTTGCATCCTCATCGCGCTCCCCACAAGCCCCGCTGATCGCAACTATTGGCTCATGAGCCCCCCTCCGCCTCCGGCATGTGGACTTCGTCTCCCGAGTCGAATTGCTGAGCTCCATTACTACACGAGTCTCTTTCAACTACGCACATGTTCAGCCATAGCCCTGGCTATGACAATGCATATCTATAGCATATGGAAAATCCGGCGGAGGCCGTTGGACAAGGACACGAGGGATTTCTCCTTTATCCTATGAAATCAACCGACGGGGCACGGCTGTGTTAGGTCGCGGTTGTCGCCATACCAGACCACCCATTGTTTTTGTAAGTCCAATGTTAGTGATCCACTTCCCCTCGCAAGCCAACAACCGATGTTGTAGTGTAACTCCAGTTGACCCATCGTTCGAATTCTTGACATTACCATGAGGAGGAACGCTCGGATGGACTAACTGACAGGATGGAGATTATTCTTCTTTTATTTATTTAAAATTCTAGGGTTATGTTTGTTGGCGGAGATGCAATGTGCATGTCAACAGAGGCTCTTCATGATGCTTATGTTTAATTCTTCTTTGTATCTGCTGTCGCTGTTAAATTTTAAGTGTTGAACAACTTATATATGAATTGTTGACCCATGAATTCACTGTTAAATCTTATGTGACTCACAATATAACTTTCTAAGCCTATTCTAAACTTTTCATTTCAACATCAAGGAGATCTATTTTCACTCGTTGAAACCTTTTGGAACCCATGGATTGGCTGGAGATGAAGCCACCATCTTGTGTCATCGTGAAGATCGGAAAACATAAAAACGGTTTATTGTTCTTTGCCATGAAGCTCTGGCTTCAGCTATTGCTATCACTCTCAAAGCCTTTTGAATTTTTGATGTGTCCAAAGAGAAGAAATCATTCCTTTTATTATGACAACATGTAAACAAATTGCAATATATAGTTTATGATCCGTAAATCATGACATCAGACTACATCTTTACATATGAGAAAAGATAAACAAATTGTAAAACGTAAATACATCAGTTGTGCCAATAACATCGGGGCTATCTTCAACAAATCCTGAAATTCTAAAAAAGACAAACTGTGTTTATAACTCCTAATGGCCATTCAAAGAGATACAAGAGGAAAAAGTTCAAAAACAAATAGAGGTACAGGCACAAGAAATATCTAAACAAATAAGTTTAGATACGATGAGTAGACTGGAGCCGCACGACATCGTCGGTTGTTGGCTTGCAAGGGAAAGACGGAGCCCGCGTGCCGGAGGCGGAGGAGGGGCTCGGGACCCAATAGTTGCTATCGGCGAGGCTCGTGGAGCACGCGGTGAGGATGCAACTGGCATATCCAATCTCGCGGGCGTCCTCCACTTTCGCTTCAAATTCGAGGGCGAAGTCACCGAGAGCGAAACTAAAACCTGAGTTGGAACAAGAAATTTTCGTTCCACGGCAAGTAAGAGAAAAGAGAAACTAAAAGAGAAATTTTTGTTCCACGCCGAGAGGACGAAGACGAGAAGGAGGAGGAAGGCTTGAGGGAGGGGCAAGCGAAAAAAAGAGTTGCGGAAGAGAAACTAAAACAAAAGAGAAGCTCATGATTTTTGTTTCAAAAAAAGATGAGAGAGAAGACAGATAATTAATGCCGCGGCAATAAATGCTTCCTTCGTCCAGTCCTTTCCATGGCTGCCAGAGGGAGGGAGAAAAGATGAGCTTCGATTTTAAATTTTTCGTTCCACGTCATTAGACAAGTGTCGCTTTATAAATGGAGCCAGCTCAGTTTATGCACGCCGTGTAAGCATGTGACGTGGTGGTTTCTAACCACTGAATATTTTCTCGTCCTTTCCCTCCATGCTGCAGTCGGCGCCCTCCACGACGAAGCTCGACACCCACTCTTATTCAATGACCCAATGAAGCAAAGTCGAAATGCAACGATTCTCACAAGCGATTGAGACTCCAAGACCAGACCTAAACCAAAGAGAAACTCATATCTCTTTTAGGTGTTTTACCAAACAGCAAACTCGGTCCATGGCATGTCATGAACGAAGGAGAACATACACGCATAGCCTACAACTACCACAAACAAAACTAAAAGCTAAACACAGATCAACTCAGCCAAAATGAAGGTTTGCAGGGGGCAAAACGAACGAAGAAGAGAGCTAGACTTTTGGGGAAATGAGGAGAATGGGATACCCTACGTGAACTAGGGAAGGTTGCCTTCTAACGGACACGAACGAGCAAGCTCATGTCATCCGGCGAAGGCCCCTTTTTCCTCAGTCACGATCCTCGGGATTTTTAATCAAGCTGCGGGTGGGTTTACAAGAACTCACAGGTATAATGGGAGAAGCCTCGTGAAGAAAGGAGAAGTCGTGGACGAAACGCTATAGTCGGACACCTCAAATCGGAGAAGCTTCTTGGACCGACGCCAAGTGGATGCTCTTCTTCCCTACTCCCTCTTTCGGTCCCTTCTTCTTCCTTTCTCCTCTCTTCTCACTTTTTCTCTATTGTTCACTTTTTTTTTTTTACATTTTTTTGGTTGCCTCCTTGCCTCTCTTCCCAATGTTACGTTTTTTCTCCCCCTTTTGGCTGAGTCCCCCATTTTGCAGCTGTCTTTCCTTTATATCACAAGTGGAGTCATCTAGGGTTAGGTAAAGTATGGGTGCATGAAGATGAAATAGGCCGAGAAGAAAAGAGGAAAATGGATGACGGGCCTAGGGAGCTGCGTGTGCAAAGATGAGCCAAGAGTGTGTGAGGCTAGGCCGAATTAATTGGGCCTAACATAAAATACAATTCTAGTCCTGATTAGTGATAATTTTCTCTAAAATGAAGTTAAACTAAACTTGATGGACCGGTTAAAATTAGGTGCCAACAGTAACAACACAGATGTAAACTTTATTAGAGCAAAAACTAAAAAGTAACTCCCATTAAACAACAACATCTCAGGGTACTCCTAAACTTATGCTAATGACATGTCGTTCAAACATATAATGGTGAAGGCCTCTAGTTAGCAAATCTGTAACCATATCATTTGTGAAAAGATACTTTATTTTGATGTCACTATTCCGAATCATTTCATTTATGGTCAAGTACTTTATATCCATGTGTTAGTACCCCTGAGACTTTCATGATTGTTGATAAATGATACCACAAAATTACTGTCTCAATATAATTACATGGGTCCATTCATCAAATCAAGTATGATCAACCCTCTAATGAGGTTCTAGATCCAACTAGTTTGAGTAGATGCCCAAAAGCATTCTACAAACTCCGCTTGCTTGATAGAAAATGAAATAATTTTCTATTTTTCACTTTACCATGATATGATATATCCTGATGTCAACTTTGATTCATCCCGATAGTTATAAAAATTAAATTCAAATACCCTATTCCACGTAGGTCCTGAAAATGTTTGTAAATTAAGATATAATCTTTTGTCCTTTTTAAGCACTTCAAAAACTTTTTGACTGCAATCCAATGATCGTGTTCGGAATTAAACTGATATCTACTTAGAAGTCAAGTTACAAAAGTAATATTTGGTCTAGTGCAAATTTGAGCATACATTATACTTCAAGTGTATTAGTATAAGGTACATTCTTTATTTGAGTTTTTTCAAAAGCTATGTAAGGATATTACGACAAACTTAGTTTATCACCCTTAGAGGCATAAGCAATTCCTGGCTTGTAGTACTGCATATGAAATCTTTCTAGAATATTATTAACATATACTCTAAGGACAAACCAAATACACGGTTAGAATGATCCCTATGGATCTCAATGCTAAGAATAAAAAACATATCACTGAGGTTTTTCACGTCAAAATTACTTGACAACATCTACTTCATCTCATGTAATAATACAAAACACTAATTGCAAACAAGGTGTCATCGACATAGAATGCGAGAAAATAAATTTCTTCATACATCTATTATGTTCTCAATAAAATCGAATGAAATGACAATACTATAAAACTTTAAATATCATTGTTTATAAGCTTGGTTAAGGCCATAAATAGTTATTTTCAGTATATATACAAGCTTACCTGAATCATCCATCGCAAAATCTTCAGATTGCACCATATAAACTTCTCATCAAAGTTTTCATTCAGAAATGTAATTTTAACATTCATATGGTGTAACTCCATATCAAAGTAAGTTACTAATATCACGATCACTTTGAAAGAGTCATCACAAGATACCGGATAAAATATTGTTTCGTAGTCTATTACCTATCTTTGAATAAAACCCTTGACTACCGATTTAGATTTAAAGTTCTTAATCTTTATTGTGAAATTTCTTTTGGTCTTATACACCCATTTGCAGCTAATGGGCTTATATTCTTTAGACAATTCAACAAACTCTCATACATCATTATGTTTCATAAACTGCATCTCGTTTTTCATTACATCCAACCATAGATCTGACTAAGAACAAGAAACATTATATGTATAAGTCACTAAATCAACCACACAGTTGATATTGCGATAATACTCTCCCAGATAGATTATATAATCCGGTGGAATAGTTAGTTGTTTTTGCCTATTCAATCTCCTGAGGGGTGCTGCCACCACATCATCTTGGATCTAAGAAATTTCATTATGAATTGTTTCAACAGTAGGATCTTGAACTTTAACAGACTCAATATGTGGTGTGAAAAACTTCACACTTATTTATACAAGTAGAGAAAAAGACACAGCAGTCCTTAACGAATTGATATTCTCAATCGTTTGTGAGCAGCTACCTTATTCGTCTACATCAAGTTCCAGAAATTTTGCCATTTGTGATTTCATAATTCGTATACATATATTGGGATTATAAAATCAATATCATTTCAAATAATCTGGTCGTTTCTTACAATGAGTTTTGATTCATTCTAATTTAGCTTTATCTAATTTATAAATTGTCGCGACCTCCCCGAAGGTGCACCACCTAGGGTTCAGCTAATGGCTTACTAAACCTAACTTAGCTCGAGTTTTCCCAAACTCATACCAATTCACGACATTAGGTTTCACTTCTTAACATGCGAAATTTTTAAATGGAATCGCCACTAATCCATTAATGGTGGGTCGATTAGAAACCCAAGTAAAGTACCGGGAGTTGTACTTTACTCCTACGAACCAGAGATTCTAAGTACGGGGACTTGATTACGCTAAACTAGTTTAACGCCCTTTCGGTACCTTTTCATTTATTTAAAAAAATAAAATAGCAAGCAGCTTGGATTAATTTTAATTAACTCCCTAATATGTGTAATGACCACGCGGGTGCACAAACATTAAGACAAAAATTCAAATAAATAATAAATCAAGATAACTATCAAAATCAAGTCAAAATATTTTTTTTGGGTTTTGTTATCCTAAAAATGCAAATTAACTAAATATGTATGAATGAAATCTTAGACATTTTTTTGGATTTTCACTTTTTATATGCAGACTATCCTAATATGCTATGCACATGAAGGAAATTTAATTTAAAATGTGACTAACGTAATATGCTATTAAACATGCAAACTCTAGATTAAACTATCTAAATGTCATGTGAATGATGTTTTTCCTATATATTAATGGAAATTCGAAATTAATTAAATTCCTAATTAAACATGCAACTAAATTAATATTAGGGACATTTAAAAATTGAATGATCTAGATAACATGAATTTTAATCTAATGTGACATGCAATGCTTAATCTTAAATTTCTAAATGCATTTATTCTAATATGACATGGAATTTCTATGACCTAAACATGCGACTTCTAAATGACGTGGTGATATGATGTATTTTAAATTACATGACATGCATTGAACGAACCTAAGCTTAATGCCAATTTAACCTACTATTCTAATGTTCTAAAAATAAGAATTTTAACTAACATGCATGAATGACATCTAACTAATGAAACTAATATGCAAACTATATGGCATGCGAACTATATAATAATATGCATGTTAACTATTGATATGACATGACCTAACTATAGACATACATGTGACGTGTCCTAAATTATATGCAATGCATTTTCATATTTAAATAAAAATTCGAAATTTACCTCTTGTTAATGAAACTAATTACTTATGATTAAAACTAACTTATTCTAACAATTGGATAAGATCTTAAAATTTAATTTTTTTTTCTAACTAAAAAGATCTAATCCTAACCTAATCTAACAAACTAATATCCTCTAGATATCTTTTGATTTTTTTTTCCTAAATTAATTAAATGTCTTCAAATATGCAATGCTATGTAATTTTTATTTGATTTTTTTAATGATAAAGGAAACCTAAGCAAACAATTCAAGCTAATTAAATCAATTAAAAAAAACTAAATAAATAAAATTTGTGGACAACCATATTTAAAAAAAAAAAGAATCAACGGATCATATCTCGGGCATAAGATCGGACCGGTTGACCTTTCGTGCAGTCGCGAGTCGTACCTCGGGCACGAGATCGGACTACCGACATGCACGTTTTGATTAAGAAAATTTTCCTAATTTTATTTGATATGCATGTTAGTCCAAATAACTCAAAAAAAATAAACAAATTATCTTAATCAAATTAAATTGATATGAGGTGAGATATCTTACCTAATTTCACGTATCAATCCTTCGAATTTGAAATTCGGATTTCGTCAAGCTCGTCGCGGAGAGGTCGGCCACGGAACTCTTCGGCGGATCAAAGGTGCAACTTTGCATGCGTGGCTGAATCTCCACCTGAGAGTCAGGAGATTGACTTGGACTCGCTGAATTTTTCACTCAAGTCGAAGTCAAAAAGTTGAATTTGACTTGAGTGTTAAGTTCTCTGCACAACCTGTTGAATTAGGCCAAAAATAGATCAATGAATAAAAGAATTCGAGCACTGCGGGTCCTCCAGTTGTCCAGCTACGTTGATCACAATTCCAGCATTCTTCGAGGACGTCCCTTTTTGTCTATGAACAGCGGGCTCTTCACGGTGAGTTAGTGAGCAAATGACGTCGCCTGCTCCTTCGATTGAATCCGAAATCGATGTGTGTCCGTGGGAGAAAAAAGTAACGATTTTACGATCGATCGAACAACATCGCAACTCCAGCCACTTCAAGCTTTCCACCAATAAACACAGATTTCTCTTCAACGTAACGAAGGACCTCTTCTCTCGCGACCCTCTTTTCTTGTCAAAGACTTTTGCTCTCTCTCGTGTTTCCCAAAAGAGGACTCGTAAGAAACCAACCCACAAATGAACTCTCACGAATTTGACTCTCGCAAAAAAAAACCAGCAAAGAAGCCCCACAAGTTTGACCAGTAAATTCACGAATTGAAAAAAATTGACTCCATGAAGAAGACTACTTTGGTGAGAAACGACCCCCCCACGAAGGAAAGCACGAAGACACGAAGAGAACCCCCACAAATTGACTCTGTCTCTCTCTCACTCTCTCTCTCTCTGTGTTTCCCTTTTTCGTGAAAGAGCAGCCCCCCCCCCCCCCCCCCCAATCACGCCGTAAGTCCACCTCTATTTATAGAGGGAGGGAGAGCTCGTCCAGATTTTTCAAAATAAATTGGACCTCAACAAATTCCTTCTAGATAAGATTTAACAACAACAAAATCATTATCTCTCAACCACCAGAGGATTGCAAACAAACATTATCCTGCTAACCGCACGTGCTTATAAAAAAAATTCGAATTTCTTGCACCTTCTAGAAACTCCTTTGATCATACGTATGACGACACGTGGTAAGAGCAATGCAATTTATTTGTTGAGGCGTCGGACCAACTCCTAACTTTCATGCAATTAGTTAATTAAAATTTAGGTGTCAACAGCTGCCCCTCTTTGAAGGTGAGCTCGCAGAGGTTGCATTCAAAGACTAATTGATACCTAAATTTTGTCCATGCAAATGCTATGAATGATATTTTTGTTGAGATTAGCTCTCATTTTCAAATGATGCATGCATAAAATTAAGGCATAAACCGCTTTCTTAAGCCCGAACACTTATTCCGGTCACAAAAGACGACAGTTCATGATGATGACTAGAAAAACATACTTGGAATTACTTACCTTGTAAAGTAGACCAAGGTACAAACCGCTTTCTAAAGCCCAAACATTTACTTCGGTCACAAAAGAAAATCGGCGAAATTACCTAATTGAAGCCCGAACACCTTTAATCGGTCACGACAAAAGATGACATATGATTTGTTTGCTTAAAGCCCGAGCTTCTTCAATCGGTCACAATAGAGGCAAACGATGATTTCTGAACCATCTTCCTAGGCCCAAACACTTACTTTGGTCACAAAGGAAAGACAATGGAATTACCTAATTGAGGCCCGAACATCTTTAATCGGTCACGACAAAAAGGTAACATATGATTTGTTTGCTTAAAGCCCGAACTTCTTCAATCGGTCACAATAGAGGCAAACGAAAACTCAGATTTCTGACTGGGGTACGAATTCCTGTACATCGCCGCAGGGACCCAAAATACATGTATTCATCACCGAGTACTTGAGTTGAGATACTGATACATCGCCATCAGCACTTGAGATGAAATGCCTGCACATTGCCACAAGCATCCTGATAAAAATGTCAGTGCATCGCTACTAACAACAAGATGAGTACCTGTACATCACCACAGGCTTTAGAAATGAGATCAGGGTATTGGCAATCAAAAAAAAAATCACATCAAAGAATGTCCGATCAATGCACATCATAATTTTAAGATGATTTTTCCTTCTTTTCTTCTCGAAAATGCCAAACGAGAGACATTCGGTTAGAAAGGACTTTCTACTCACTCTCATTTGGAAGGGCTTTTATCCCAACTATTGATACAGGGATAGCTGAACCACTCGATCATGTCAACAAAGGTTCTGAATTTCCTCGCAAGCAATACGACTCTATCAATTAGAGAGGTCTTTATCAGGACTGTAACATAGGTTTGGTCAACGTCTTTTCAAAGGAGACTTTTAAAGTCAAAGGCTATGAAAGAAATAACTTCATCATCTGCTTCGGGTTTACAAGTCAAGGACCTCGCAAAAATGAGATGAAAACAATCTTGCCCGCACTTCTTTAAGCAAGTTTATAAACACATGAATTCCAACATCAGTATAAGTGCCATAATCTGAAGAGACTTTACAAGGGATGCAATGTGAGGCTAAGTTCATGGGTAAAGAAATGAAAGGATTCATAAGGCTCAAAATGTGTATATGAGGGCAAAGAGTTGGTGATCATTCTGGCACGTCATGATCTTCTCCTCCATCGAGGAATTGTCTTTGCATGGGTGTTCCAATCAACATCTAACTTAGCACTCATCTTTGCAGAATTTTCTCATGAGCATTTTACATACTTTACACATTTGGATTTTCACCAAAATTCACCCCTTCTTTTTTTTTTTTTTGCTATTGTGGGCTTGGCCTCGCTTTTACCAGGCACATTGCTTTTTCATGCCCCTTTTTCAACCTTTTTTTTTTTACATTGGCTTTGTCTCCACTAAACACTCTGCTTTTCATACTTTCTCATTTCAAACTTTCAGACAATATTAGTATTCATCTTTGATAGGCACCTAGGATCGCACCTCCTCAAGTAACAATGATTCGTCCTTACCCCAGTGTGGGGGAATGATCACCAACTGGGTTCATGTGAAATGACTTGTAGGCTCAAAAGGGCTATACAAATGATAAAGTGTGTAGTATAAAGAAAGAAATGCTCTTCATCATCTTAAGGCACTTAAACTTGCGTAGATTTCAAATGCAATAAAGTACTCAAAGATTGATGCAAGTGAGGGCAAGGAAGATCCATTCATTTTTCCACCTTATAATATCAACAATTACCTCCGATTTGCCCCAGTGTGGGGTGATTCTTGACAGGGGTAATATGAAAGAAAAACTCCAAGTGTTTAGGCCCAAAGGGGTTATGCAATGGATCACATGTGGTGTTTGGGATGTCGAAATGAATTGCCTCTCCTCATTTTGACTATCGTACATCTTGCGAGAAAACTCTTTATCCCTGTAAACATGAAATTTTCCACTCAACTCACTAGAAGTTATGTGTGTAGTGGGACTGTGTATGGAACGCGGCTCGCCTTTCATCATTCCGAAGCATCTCGTTCAACATTCTCAATCAATTCATTGAATCAATTATTTAACAAATGCAACATCTAATATCAATTCAATGAATAAAAAGAACAACATGCTATCAAGAAAAAGCAAATCATCATGGGTAGTATTTCTTGACAGCATCTGCATTAACAGGATTAGAGAACTCTCGACCATCCATTTCTATGAGGATCAAAGCACCTCCTGGCAATACTTTCTTCACGATGTAGGGACCACTATAATTTGGTGTGAACTTGCCCCTAGGATCGGGAATGATTGGCAAGACCTTCCTCAAGACCATATCGTTCACCTCAAAATGTCGAGGTCGCACCTTCCAATTGAATGACTTAGCTACCCTCTGTTGATAGCACTGACCATGGCACATGGCTTGCAATTGCTTCTCATCAATTAAGTTCAGCTGGTCGCACCTTTGTTGCATCCATTCAGCTTCAGACAGCTTTATTTGGGAGAGTATTCGCAATGAGGAAATCTCCACCTCAACAGGAAGAACCGCTTCCATGCCGTACACTAGGGAAAAAGGTGTCGCGCCAACGGATGTCCTGATTGACGTTCGATATGCCATTAGTGCAAAAGGCAACCTCTCATGCCAATCGCGGTAATTTTCAGCTGTCTTAGCCAAGATCTTCTTAATATTTTTGTTGGCCGCCTCTACTGCTCCATTCATTTGGGGACGGTAAGGGGATGAATTCAAATGTCGAATCTTGAATTCGTTAAACAACCTATCCACAATCTCATTGTTCAAATTAGTCCCATTATCAGTGATGATAACTTCAGGAACCCCATATCGAGCAATAATGTCACGCCGAATAAACTTCACCACATTTCGCGCAGTGACATTTGCATAAGAAGTGGCCTCAATCCATTTAGAAAAATAATCGATTGCGACTAAAATGAATCGATGGCCATTTGACGCCTTCGGATTGATTGGACCAATTACATCAATTCCCCACATTGAAAAAGGCCAAGGTTCAAATAATTGATGCAACTCATTCGGAGGAACATTTATCTTATCCCCATGAATTTGGCATCGATAACAATTTCGAACATGTTGAATGCAATCATTTTCCAGCGCAAGCCAATAATAACCCAATCTCATGATTTTCCTAGCTAACATGTGGCCATTCATATGCGGACCACATACCCCTTCATGTAACTCTTGCATTATTCGTGTAGCTTCAGGAGCATCCACGCACCTTAGAAGAATGGAATCATACGACCGCTTATACAACTCGTCACCACTAAGGAAGAATTTAGAAGCCATCTTCATTATGTATTTGCGATCAGCAGAATTACTTCCTTCGGGAAATTCTTGCCTCTGGATATAATTCAAGATGTCGAAATACCAAGGCTTCTGGTCAGGTTCATCGGCCACAGCCATGCAGTAGGCTGGCTTTGACAAAACTTCAATTTTTAACGGCTCTACCTCTAAGCCGTCAGTTACTTGTAACATGGACGATAGAGTCGCGAGGGCATCTGCAAATTGATTATTGGACCTCGGCAAATATTCAAAAGATATGTCATTAAATTCCCTCATAATTTCCTCCAGATATTTATGGTATGGCACAAGCTTTGTATCCCTCGTCTTCCATTCTCCCACAGTTTGGAGAATAATTAATGTAGAATCTCCAAACACTTTCAATCTATCCACCCTCATATTGAGGGCAGCTTGGGGGCCTAAGATGCATGCCTCATACTCAGCTATGTTGTTGGTACATGGGAATATCAGCTTCGCCGCTACCGGAAAATGTTGCCCATCTGGGGATATTAAAACTGCCCCAGTTCCGGACCCTGACAAATTTACAGCGCCGTCAAAGAACATGGTCCATGTATCTGCTTCTACTGTCAAAATACGATCCTCCACAGGGACATCTTCATATGCTTCACCAGAATTATCTGCTAATACATCAGCAATCACACGACCTTTAACGGATTTTTGTGACATGGTCTGAATGTCAAACTCAGAAACAAGAATCTGCCACTTAGCCAATCTTCCTACCAAAGCCGGTCGATCAAGTAAATATCTGATGGGATCATTTTCGGTAACAAGAAACACCTGGTGATGCAACGTATACTGTCGAAGTCTATGTAAAACCCATACCAAAGCGGCACAAGTTTTCTCTACTTCAGAGTACTTTAGCTCTGACAGGGTAAACTTCTTACTCAAATAATAGACGGCACGCTCCCTTCCATCATTAGGTCCCTTTTGAGCTAGCATGGCGCCCAAAGACTCACCACCAATTGTGAGGTATAGAGTTAAAGGATGCCCCGGGACTGGGGGAACCAAGACTGGTGGTTTCATCAAATATTGCTTCAATTTCTCAAATGCATCCTGACATTCCTCATCCCATTTGATTTGCGCGCCCTTCTTGAGGAGTTTGAAGAAAGGCTTCGCAGTCTCGGAGAATTGTGAAATAAACCGCGCAATGTAGTTCAACCTCCCTAAAAGACTTCGAACTTCTTTTACAGTGGAAGGAGGTCGCAGGTCACATATTGCTTTGGCTTTGGCTGGATCCACCTCAATCCCTTTGCTGCTCACAATGAACCCAAGCAATTTACCAGAGGTTGCCCCAAACACACACTTCGCAGGATTAAGACGTAGCTTGAACTCACGAAGTCGTTCAAACAATTTCCTTAATGTCTTTACATGACTCTCTCCATGCCGCGTCTTGGCGATCATATCATCAACATATACTTCAATTTCTTTGTGCATCATGTCATGGAAAAGAGTGACCATGGCACGTTGATAAGTCGTGCCAGCATTCTTCAAACCAAAAGGCATGACTTGGTAATGGTAAGTCCCCCACGGAGTGATAAATGCCGTCTTTTCTTTATCCTCATCCTTCATCCTTATCTGATTGTACCCAGAGAAACCGTCCATGAAAGAAAATAGCTCGAATCCAGCGGTGCTATCCACGAGGACATCTATGTGTGGCAGTGGAAAATCATCTTTTGGACTAGCTTTATTCAAATCACGATAGTCGACACAAACCCGAACTCGGCCATCTTTTTTCATCACCGGCACGATATTTGCTACCCAAGTAGGGTACCGTGAGACTTCGATAAATCCGACCTTCAAAAGCTTCATTACCTCCTCTTCGATTTTCTTTGACAATTCTGGCTTGGTTCTTCTCAGTCTTTGCTTTTTAGGAGGTATGCTAGGGTATGTAGGCAAACCATGTTCCACAATCATCGGATCAAGACCAGGCATATCCGCATAAGTCCATGCGAAAATGTCTTCATGCTCTTTCAGTAGAGCACTCGGCTTCGCTTTCAAGAAGGTTTGCCCCAATCTTTACCTCTTTGAGGACCTCTGCATTGCCCAAATTAACAGAAATTGTGCCTTCCGCAGCAAGAGATTTTGTCTTTTCATGTTGCTCCAGACTTTGATGAATTTTGGCGAACTCGTCACTTGAATCGTCAGAATCATCATTTTCAACAGCGTGTACATCATATGGCTGGACCATTCCCGTTCCCTTACACGCAAAGAGATTATTCCTGAAACATAAAGTGGACAAAGTAAATAAATAAATAACTAAAAACATGTATTTAGACTTTATAAATGCTTTTTTTTTACTTTGCGATTTTTTTTAAATTTTCAAAAAGAACAAGAAGGCATAAGGAAGTCCAGGCCTCAGAATTTCCCATTGGATGATATATATTTTAATGTTGGATATCATCACCGGACTGGTTTGGTGTACCTCACCATGCCCTCAAAATAAACATTGTAATTTTATTGAATAAATTCAACTGAATTACATCTTATTGAAATTGAAATTGCATAATTGAAACCCTAATTGAAATTGCATAATTCAGATCTTAAAACAAGGAAAAACAATTGGAAATTCCCACGCAGGGGAGTAAATTAAATGAGTTACTCTTGCGGGCCTGCACCCATTTCCTCTAAAGGTCCATCTTCAATAGCACATATGAAGAAATCTTCGAGCAGATTGGTGATTCCATCCAACTCATCATCTTGGTCAGCTTGTTTGGTGGAAACTCGATCATTCACATCATCCCCTCCCTCTGGGACGATACTTCGAAAAGTCAGATGTTCCACACAGCAGTCATATTCTTCACGTGGCTCCCCCATAGTACGAACTACCTTCTCTTCTTCATGCAGCATTCTTGCAGGGCCAGGAAAAGTTCTTCGGATATGTGGAATGACAAGATTGGTTCTTCCACGACCCCTACGGTTTCGTCCACCCCTTCCATGATATCCTATTCCAGCAGTACATGATTTTTGGGAAACTTCAATGGGCTTTTGAATACCATTACCTTCTTTTCCGATTCCATGGCCGGGAGTGAAACCATTTCCCACCATAAACTTGCCTACCATGATCGTAGTCTTGGACACCTCAAGCACACGAGATGGTGATCCTTGGGATGCATGTATGGTTGACACGAGCTCGAAGGACTGATAGCTGGATTCCACCCTGCACTCCGGTTCAACATAAGGAACAGCTGTCTCGCGATAGATCTGGTGATCTTCTTCTCCATGTACAGTAACTAGTTTCCCATCCACAACAAATTTTACGCTTTGATGAAGACTCGACGGTACAGCTCCAGCAGTGTGAATCCAAGGGCGTCCCAGCAAGAAATTGAATGCAGTAGGGATGTCCATCACTTGGAATATGACATTAAACAAAGTCGGTCCTATTTGCAAGTCAAGCTCAATCTCCCCAACTGCTTCCTTTCTAGTTCCATCAAATGCTCGCACCGAGGTTTTTGCAGCTCGTATTTTGGATTTGTCAATCCCAAGACGATGAAGAGTCGTCAATGGACAAATATTCAGGGCGGAGCCATTGTCGATGAGGACACGGGACACATGAGATACATTAGATTTGACAGAAATGTACAACGCCTTATTATGCCCCCTTCCTTCAGCAGGAAACTCTTCATCTGAGAATGCTATGAGGTCTTTTAGGAGAATCGATCCCACAAATTCTTCCAACTTGTCATGATCAATCGTCTCGGGAACGTGGACCTCACTTAACACTTTCATCAGGGATTTCTGGTGCTTGACAGATGTCTGTAGTAATTCAAGCAAAGAGATTTGCGCCGGTAATTTACGCAATTGGTCCACCACATTGTACTCACTCGCCTTTATCACAGCCAGGAATTCTTTTGCTTCATCATCAGAGACCTGTTTTGTAGGTTGAGAATCGACCTGCGCATAGGTCCTGCCTGACCTCGTGACTAGGTCAACATCATAAGACCAAGGGACGAACTTGTTGCTAACATACGCATAGGGCTGCGGGATTTCGATGGTTACACCTTCATCAAAATCGATCACATCTTTACATGGGGGCAAGTCATCCAATAGAGGGTCATCTTCAAATTCAACCTTCAAGGCTGCAAATTCCTCATCCCAATCAATAACAACTTCAGATATGGTTGAGACCATATTATTATGATTAATGAACACAATCATTCCAGCTTCAGACACTTCTCGGATTCTCTCCTTCATGAGAGAGAGAGACGGGATCTCGTCAGTCGGATAGTACCCAGCCCTCATTAATCCACTATAAACATCCAACACATGGACTCGAAAATTCTTCCTTTCACTCTCTTGGGAGTCAAATATAGCATGCACCCTGTCTGCATGGTCTGGAAGTGGATTGTTTTGAACATTTGGCTGAGTGGTCTTGAAGTTAACGGCATTGGTATCCAGGAGATTTTGGACACAATGTTTGAGAGTAAAGCAATCATCGGTGGAATGCCCGATTTCGCCCATGTGATAATCACATTTCTTAGACGGATCATAATTGAAAAACTTCTCGGGATTAGGACGCTTTGGCTCACTAGTAAGTAGCCCCTTCTTCCGAAGAATCGCCAGAACTTGGGAAAGAGACCCGGGGAGAGGAGTAAATTGCCTCCTGTTGTTGCGTCTTGGGAATTGTTGATGACTAGATTGCTGATGCTCTCCGGCCACTTGAATTGCTGGAGAACGACTCTCACGACTACCTTGAGTGTAGGCTGCATTAACCTCAGGCACATGCTCTTTTTCCTTCCTCGCAGTGAATCTTCTACCCATGGAGTTTGGCTCGTTGAACCATCCGTCTCTCAACCCAATCTCGATCTGCTCTCCCACAGGAATGAGCTGATTGAATGTATCCGTAACAGCGGTCACCATGCGAATACGGTACTCATACGGAAGGGTTTTGATGAAAATTTTCCTTAGTTCCTGATCTGTTGGCTCAGGACTGATTTGGGCTGCCAGATTCCTCCACCTTATGCAGTATTCTTTGAATGATTCTGTCTTCTTCTTCTCAGCACGCTCGAGATCCTCACGGGAGGGAGTAATGTCAATAATGAACTTGTACTGCTTGAGAAATGCCTCACTCACCTCATCCCAAGTCTCCAGTAGGTTGATTCTTTTGGTGATGTACCATCTCAAAGCGGGACCTGTTAAGCTTGCTTGGAATGACTGGATCATCAAAGGGGCATTGTTGACATACTGGGTCATCCAGACTAGATACATTTGCAGGTGAGCTTTAGGGCAAGTCATGCCATCATATTTCTCGAACTCAGGCATTTTGAATTTTTTTGGCACCTTGACTTTAGCATAGATGGAGAGGTCCGTAGGAGACGAGTCTTGAATTCCCTGCAATTGTCTCATCCTTTCTTCATGCTTTTCAAACCGCTTCTCATGTTCGGTTTTAAGCCTGTCATCAGCAATTATGATAGGATCATCCTCCAAATTTGGCATACCATCATTTATCTCTGTCTCCACCGTTGTGTTGCTATCATCCTTCTGTTTTGGTCCTGCAGTTCGAGACGCTCTGATTTCAGCTGTCATCTCCTCCATGGCAGTGAGGAATTGCTTCATTTGATCCTCGATGTTTGCAACACGCTCACGCAGTTCGTTTTGATCGGCCATTTTTGCCCTTAGCCGTGTGAGGATGGGTGACCGAAGATTATCCGTAATCACCTAAAAAAAATGAAATGACAAATGAGAAAAGAAAAGGGGAGAAACGGTCCATGACAATAGGCAAACCATCCTGCTTTATTTATTTACGAATCTATTCTTACATGAAAGATATTGCAAATCCAAACTTTTTGAATGATAATAGAAAGATGTAAAGGAACCTATGACTAAAAATGTGAGGAATGATATGATAGATTCAAGCTATTTCATCTAGCTTGATATATATACACATGGGACACGACTTTCTTTCGTAACTCCTTGTTGGCTCAAGCAAGCTTGGAGGCGTGTTCTTGATACTGTTCTGCCTTTCTCTTGAGTCGCCCGATCTCCGCGCGATTAGTGACCTTTACGGGAACATCCGGTACTTCTGGAAGTAGCTCTTTAGGGATCTTGTGTTGCTCGATGTATTCGATCGAGGCGTAATATCTCCTTTCCCTTCCTATCAGCTCTTCTTCGGGCCACGTCAGTTTACATGGAGGGCACATATCCCACATCGACTTGACTAAATTGACCATGTCTTCTTCATCTTGATCTTTGTATGTGAAATCAACCCGGAGTGGATCCTCATCCAATGCTGGCGGCAATTCTTGCACAACTTGATACTGACGAACTACTCTAGATGGATAATATTCAGTTGCACCAGTAAACCCCAGCAAAGGAACCGGACCAATACCTGCACATGTTAGCCTTGCTTCTCGAACTTGGAACCATTTAGCATGCCATAAGAAACCATTGGGAGCGGGATCTCTCATAAATGCTAACCATTCTGAGTAATGATAATTTGGAGCATGTTTTTTCTTCTCTTCAAATTTCAAAATTGGGTGGTCCAAATCATCAATTTCACGAATGGCCAATAAGATTCCAAAACCTTTTATATGAGAAAGGAACCAAATTTGCAGCAGCTCGGGGGAAGCATGTAAGACCCTATCTCTATTTTCTTTGTATCGGGTGAGGGAAAGAAATGTTTCAGCCAAAATGACATTGACATAATTTACCCCTGCACAAACTTGTTTGACCACCCAAGCAATTGATGGAGTAATAGCATTTTTGCAATGAGGAAAAATGATGAACCCGAAGAAAGCTAAGAGAAATATTTTACCCATTTGAAAAGATGTGGCATTTTTAAAACATTCATGCAAAAATGAATAAGGACAAGTGTTACGATTAGCTTTCAAAATTTTCCTCACCTCAGATTCTTTGACTCTCAGAAAATCGGATAAAGTGAATGCAAGCTCTATTCCGATAGGTGGAACAATCAATTCCTATCCCAATGTTTTTCCAATGGCAATGCTATATTCTTCTAGCGTAGGAGTAAGCTCGTGCTTACCAAGTATAAAAGTGGATGTAACTGGGCACCAGAAATGTGCCAAAGCTTGAATTAAACCCCCATGAACCTCAATTTTCATTAACGGAAGAAGGCGCTTGATCTTGGATTCAACAAAGTCTCGAGCATTTCGGTCCAACTTATCCCACCACATGTTGAGCTCTGCCTTGGGAGTAAGAACGAGTCGAATGTCGTGTTTTCCCATGGTATGTAGACCAATATTAAAGTGCAACCTAATGTCATGGACCAATAAAAATATAAATAAATTGCAAGATGAGAGTTTAGAAAACTTACTTCACAAGTATAATAGAGACAATCACATACACATACACATGAAAAGTGGTTCGATTTCTACTCTAAAAGGCTTAACAAAATGGAGCCCCAAGGATGATCGGACTAGCCGCAGGCACGCGTACTAAGTCGGGTCCTTGTGACTCCGGCATAGTCAAAGAGTCAACCCGGGTCGCAGGCATGCGGACAGGGGTGGATACTCCCGACACCAAGAAGAAATTTCGGGATTGAGATAGGCGACTCGTACCGCGGGCTTGCGGTCGGAGTGGTATCTATCTCAACACCATCCTAAGTGATCCTATGCGGCCCAGGTCCGGCGGCAGGTTGTATGTGCTAAAGTGTAGTGCAAAATAAAACCATGGCATGCATAACAATTTATAAGCAAACAACACTTCAAATAATTAAATTTAAAGCATATATCACAACACCACCCTGCAATGAAAAATAATTAGCATAGACTACACCCCTTATACCTCCCAACTGCAAAAACATTTAACACATGTGTTAGAGACATACCTGGTATCCTTGCTGCCAAACAAAATATTTTTTTAAATGAAAATTGGCCTAAGTCCACTAAGAATTGTCAAGTCCCCAACGGAGTCGCCAAGCTGTCGCGACCTCCCCAAAGGTGCACCACCTAGGGTTCAGCTAATGGCTTACTAAACCTAACTTAGCTCGAGTTCTCCCAAACTCATACCAATTCACGACATTAGGTTTCACTTCTTAACATGCGAAATTTTTAAATGGAGTCGCCACTAATCCATTCATGGTGGGTCGATTAGAAACCCAAGTAAAGTACCGGGAGTTGTACTTTACTCCTACGAACCAGAGATTCTAAGTACGGGGACTTGATTACGCTAAACTAGTTTAACGCCCTTTCGGTACCTTTTCATTTATTTAAAAAAATAAAATAGCAAGCAGCTTGGATTAATTTTAATTAACTCCCTAATATGTGTAATGACCACGCGGGTGCACAAACATTAAGACAAAAATTCAAATAAATAATAAATCAAGATAACTATCAAAATCAAGTCAAAATATTTTTTTTGGGTTTTGTTATCCTAAAAATGCAAATTAACTAAATATGTATGAATGAAATCTTAGGCATTTTTTTGGATTTTCACTTTTTATATGCAGACTATCCTAATATGCTATGCACATGAAGGAAATTTAATTTAAAATGTGACTAACGTAATATGCTATTAAACATGCAAACTCTAGATTAAACTATCTAAATGTCATGTGAATGATGTTTTTCCTATATATTAATGGAAATTCGAAATTAATTAAATTCCTAATTAAACATGCAACTAAATTAATATTAGGGACATTTAAAAATTGAATGATCTAGATAACATGAATTTTAATCTAATGTGACATGCAATGCTTAATCTTAAATTTCTAAATGCATTTATTCTAATATGACATGGAATTTCTATGACCTAAACATGCGACTTCTAAATGACGTGGTGATATGATGTATTTTAAATTACATGACATGCATTGAACGAACCTAAGCTTAATGCCAATTTAACCTACTATTCTAATGTTCTAAAAATAAGAATTTTAACTAACATGCATGAATGACATCTAACTAATGAAACTAATATGCAAACTATATGGCATGCGAACTATATAATAATATGCATGTTAACTATTGATATGACATGACCTAACTATAGACATACATGTGACGTGTCCTAAATTATATGCAATGCATTTTCATATTTAAATAAAAATTCGAAATTTACCTCTTGTTAATGAAACTAATTACTTATGATTAAAACTAACTTATTCTAACAATTGGATAAGATCTTAAAATTTAATTTTTTTTCTAACTAAAAAGATCTAATCCTAACCTAATCTAACAAACTAATATCCTCTAGATATCTTTTGATTTTTTTTTTATTATTTTTTCCTAAATTAATTAAATGTCTTCAAATATGCAATGCTATGTAATTTTTATTTGATTTTTTTAATGATAAAGGAAACCTAAGCAAACAATTCAAGCTAATTAAATCAATTAAAAAAAACTAAATAAATAAAATTTGTGGACAACCATATTTAAAAAAAAAAAAAGAATCAACGGATCATATCTCGGGCATGAGATCGGACCGGTTGACCTTTCGTGCAGTCGCGAGTCGTACCTCGGGCACGAGATCGGACTACCGACATGCACGTTTTGATTAAGAAAATTTTCCTAATTTTATTTGATATGCATGTTAGTCCAAATAACTCAAAAAAAATAAACAAATTATCTGAATCAAATTAAATTGATATGAGGTGAGATATCTTACCTAATTTCACGTATCAATCCTTCGAATTTGAAATTCGGATTTCGTCAAGCTCGTCGTGGAGAGGTCGGCCACGGAACTCTTCGGCGGATCAAAGGTGCAACTTTGCGTGCGTGGCTGAATCTCCACCTGAGAGTCAGGAGATTGACTTGGACTCGCTGAATTTTTCACTCAAGTCGAAGTCAAAAAGTTGAATTTGACTTGAGTGTTAAGTTCTCTGCACAACCTGTTGAATTAGGCCAAAAATAGATCAATGAATAAAAGAATTCGAGCACTGCGGGTCCTCCAGTTGTCCAGCTACGTTGATCACAATTCCAGCATTCTTCGAGGACGTCCCTTTTTGTCTATGAACAGCGGGCTCTTCACGGTGAGTTAGTGAGCAAATGACGTCGCCTGCTCCTTCGATTGAATCCGAAATCGATGTGCTTCCGTGGGAGAAAAAAGTAACGATTTTACGATCGATCGAACAACATCGCAACTCCAGCCACTTCAAGCTTTCCACCAATAAACACAGATTTCTCTTCAACGTAACGAAGGACCTCTTCTCTCGCGACCCTCTTTTCTCGTCAAAGACTTTTGCTCTCTCTCTCGTGTTTCCCAAAAGAGGACTCGTAAGAAACCAACCCACAAATGAACTCTCACGAATTTGACTCTCGCAAAAAAAAAAAAAAACCAGCAAAGAAGCCCCACAAGTTTGACCAGTAAATTCACGAATTGAAAAAAATTGACTCCATGAAGAAGACTACTTTGGTGAGAAACGACCCCCCCCCACGAAGGAAAGCACGAAGACACGAAGAGAACCCCCACAAATTGACTCTGTCTCTCTCTCACTCTCTCTCTCTCTCTGTGTTTCCCTTTTTCGTGAAAGAGCAGCCCCCCCCATCACGCCGTAAGTCCACCTCTATTTATAGAGGGAGGGAGAGCTCGTCCAGATTTTTCAAAATAAATTGGACCTCAACAAATTCCTTCTAGATAAGATTTAACAACAACAAAATCATTATCTCTCAACCACCAGAGGATTGCAAACAAACATTATCCTGCTAACCGCACATGCTTATAAAAAAAATTCGAATTTCTTGCACCTTCTAGAAACTCCTTTGATCATACGTATGACGACACGTGGTAAGAGCAATGCAATTTATTTGTTGAGGCGTCGGACCAACCCCTAACTTTCATGCAATTAGTTAATTAAAATTTAGGTGTCAACATAAATCAATGTATGATAAATTCAAAATGATTAGTTGCACTGCTATCTAGCCACCACGAACTAGATGGGGCCTTAGATAGGTTAGATTCACAAACGAATGCTACAAAATCATTACATGTATGCTTATACTTGCAGTATTTCTTTATGTGACATTTCTTTTATCAAAAAAAGTAAAGATCACCATCCTTTTTAAATGACGTTTTCTTAAGTCTCAAATTGCCAGAATAACTGATAGTTTAATGAGCTCTTTTATGACTATAATTTTTAAATCTTTTACCCCTTTACAGCTGGCTTTAAAGACATAAAGGTCAAGATACCCATTTTCTTTCTTTAGTTTCTCTTCCTCTGCGGCTACCCTAGTTATGAGGTCTTTAATTGACCAGATTTTATCTTAAAGAATTATAATTGATTATAATGATATCAAAATTATGTGGGAGGTGTTTAAGGGTTGATATTTAATGCAAGTGTTAGAAATAGAAATATTAAGAGCTCTTAGTTTCTTTTGTATGTATATCATCCTAAAGATGTAATCCCTAATATCTTCATAACCATCGTATCTCATGTTGAAAAATCCTTACAAATGTCACATTCTTGGCATTGAGTGAAGCATCTAAAACTTTTATAATATGTTTACCAGTACAATCAGCTTGATCGCTTCTAATATGTTCATAAATGGATTGCTTCATAGATAACGAGCAAATCTTATTGTTCTTTTCCCAAGTTAAAAAGTATACTTTTTAGGGTATCGTACTATTAACAGTCATGTTTGCCGGCTTATTCCCACTATGAGCAATACAAACAAATCGTAATGGAGTTGAGGGTTACAGAGAATGTAACTGTATAAACTGTGTAACTTGAAACTGTACAAATACATATTTTAAAAGCTACATACATCTTCCTATAAATACCTTTGGGCAAAATACATGAAATGTAGTTGTATACTCTTTACATGACATCAATAATTTTCTTGAATTAATTAGCTTTGGACATATGAATCACTAAAATCAATCACTCCTCAACTATATGCTGCACATGTATCCATTTACGAACTAGCATACAATCATCTCTTTTTGGAGTATGATGACACATTAGAATACGAGACATTTCTCCACAATATGAAACTGATATTTCTCAAATTCAATCAGGTGTGCCACTTGGCAGTTACTCCCATATTAGAGATATAAATTTTATGTATCACATTTATTATACGCGTAGATTTTAAATTTGAAGACATGTGACATTGTCACTAAAATCACATGACATGCTAATTACATTGCTCCATTTATTGATACATGTTAAACCTTATACATACCATCAATAAATCATGCTTTGTATATATCATTTGTGATCATATACATGTGAGATCATAATTGTACTTCCAAAATCATAAAGAAATATAGAAGAAAATGCTCAAATTCCCTAAAAAGATACATGTATATAAGATTCCATATGCATTTTCGTATCTTTAAAAGTATCAAACATTTAAAATAAATCGATCACAATGTAAAACACCCTTAGACAAACACAACGCCGCCAAGCATGATGCTCCAATCGAAGCCCTAACGCGTTCTCACACACCTCTTGAGTGCGTAGTGTGTGAGATGCATGCGTGGCACATGTACCGCTTGGAAAAACTAGGTTTGAAATAAGTTGGACCGGTTTGATTTGGTCTGGAGTGACTAGGTCTGACTGTTAGACCGATTTGGTCAACGTGTTGGTCATGGTTAGTGGGTCGGATCTGAGTAAGGTTAATGAGCCGAATCAGGGCTGAAGCAATAGGTATCAATCCGCCTTTAATCAGGATGACATCACCCACGAGCCCACTTGCTACAGTCAACTGGCACTAATGTGAGGATGACTTCAACCTAGACTGTCAGGCCCCGCCCCGCGCCGCGCCCTTGGGCACGCAGTGGTTCTCAATTTCTTCCTCTTTTGGCCAATCAGTTATCACAACGTCCTAAGTTTGTCGCGGTCTCTCTCTGTTTTTTTTTTTTGCATCAAAATTCCAATTCGAGCATAAGCAATTTAAATAAGGACATACCACCAGGATTCATAACTTAACCTTAAATATACTTACAAAGTTGGCCTATTAAGTCTGATACAAAAGCGACATCAATACCCGCAACATGTACATCCAAAATAGCGGATAAGGGAGAGGGGTTGGACTACATAATATATATATATATATATATATCACATAGTGGGGTCTCCACCTACTCGTCAGCCTGGACTAAGTCAATCATGCGTCCCACTGGGCTCGGGGTCGATCACGGTGCCATTCTCATCGTCTTTTCCACTAGGCTCGTAATACCCATCTACGTAACCTCCCCAAGGTGGTCCATACCTTGAAGATTTCAATTCCAAGTCGCTTGCTCGAGCTCCCACATACACCCTAGTGTACCAATAAGGAACATAAGTCCATTCGGTCACATCCCCGTGCCAGTTCACCCTCGTATGCTCCTCTTCCAAAAGTCCATCAGGCCTAACTTTGCTATCTATAATCCATCTTGCATCACCAAGATGGGGCAGCACCTCTCTGTCTTGTTCCTCCTCGTCATCAGGGCCTTGGATTGCCTCTAGTTCTTCTTCCTCTTCCTCCTCCTCAAACTGCTCCTCCTCGAGCGGGTTCATAAGTCGTCTCTGAAATGGTTGGTGTTTGTGGTGGAGTGAGATACCAGAATATCTCAGTGAATAGATCTTAACCCTAGATTAGGAATACCACTGCCCTAGGGTCCCTAATCGTGCATATCCTTTCGTTAACGGTTCTAATCGTACCCCTTTCACTTATCTTGGCCCAATACTTATTCTCCCTTGATTCTTTCGATGAAAACCAAAACTCTCTAATTCTCATTATCGAATTTCTATCTATGAGTCAACTAGTTCGTGACCGGGACTTAGCACGAAACCCATCACGCTTATAGATCTAGAATCAGCTCCATCAACATCACACATTCATTCGAATAATTTAATCCGGCAATGTCGCGACCTCCCCGAAGGTGCACCACCTAAGGGTTCGGCTAATGGTTTGTTAAGTGTGACTTAACTTGAGTTCTCCCAAACTCAGACCAATTCACGACTTTGGTTTCACTTTCTTTAAATATGCGAGATATTCAATTTGGAGCCGCCACTAACCTATTTATGGTGGGTTGGTTAGAAACCAATGTAAGGCATCAGGAGTCATGCCTTACTCTTACAAACTAGAGATCTAGGACTCGGGGACTTGGTTACGCTAAATTACTCTAACGCCCTTTCGGTACCTTTTCATTATTTTAAAAACTTCGCAGGCAGTTTGGATTCATTTTAATTCTACTCCTAACATGCAATGGTGACCACTCATAAACTCAAACATAAATAAAAATTCAAGAAAGGAATGCAATAATAAAACAAATCAAATCATCTAAACAAAATCAAATAAAATAAAATCAAACCAAAATCAAATCACATCTAATTAAATCAAAATCAAATCACATCTAATCAAATATCAAATCAAATCTAATCTAATCTAATCTAGTAAAATAAAATCTAATCTAACAAAATCAAATAGAAATCTAATCTAATAAAGTATCAAATAAAATCTAATCTAGCAAAATCAAATAAAAATCAAACAAAATCAAATAAAATCTAAGTAAAATCTAATAGAATAAAATAAGATATGCATGAAAATCAACAAATCTAATGCAATGTATGAAGTGCAATTTTTTTGGAATTTTTATGAATTAATTAACCTAATTATCCATAGCTAAATATTACCTAATCTAAATTAGTAAACCAAATATATATCAATTCCTAATTTAAACTAAATCTTATTCAACCAAAGATAATATCTTATAATGCAATCTAGCTAAAAAAATATCCTAACAAAAATATCTAATATGCAATCTAAACTAATTATGCCAATTTTACCTAATCGTGCAATTAATCTAAACATGCGATTATTAAAATAAACGTGCAATTCTAAGTCTAACATGCAATTTCCAATTTAAACATGAAATTAATCTAAAGATGCAATTTTGAATCTAACATGCAATTAATCTAATTATGCAACTAACCTAAATATGCAATTAATCTATTATGCATGCAACGCAACAAAATCAATTCAAACATGCAAAATTAACTAAACATGCATAAAAAGCAAATTAAAAAAAATAATAAATCAAATACTCAAAAATTGAATTCTAAAAAAATGATTTTTTTATTTTTATTTTTTTAATTAAAAAAACGAAAAAAAAAATCAAAAAAAGAAAGCAATCAGGTCGGGAGCCGAACTGGGTTGGTTCGGCCCCGACCCACTCCAGCCCAACCTCCCACGCGTGCAACGCCTGGCCCAGAGAGACAATAGGCCCAATTCTCACACACCCAATCTGCCCAACACACACAACAGCCCAATCTTAGCCCATGCACAAAAAAATTCGCCCAGTTCAGCCCAAACAAAAGCCTCGCCCAACTCCTTTGCACGAGACAGCCCAGTGGGTCTTCTTCTCCACGCACGTATGGGAAAGCTCCTGCATCGCGCGATGACTGCCACAACCACAATGGGCGGTGCCACCATCTCATCAATGCCACGCCTCTCTCGGCGATCTACGGACTCTCCCGTACACAAAAACCCAACAATTCAGACCAAGACCAAGTTCAGAGCATAAACACATTTAGATCTCACATTGGCAATTCGTCGAACACTCGGTGCACAAAGGAAAACGCTTGACTTTCAGCGAGAACCAGACTAAATAGTGATCCATAAAAGCACAGGGAACAAATAGGGACCAAAAGGCATCAATTCATCACAAACGAACATATAGCAACTTGCACAACAGATTTAAATCATGGCAGATTCACTTAAACAATTCATCGAACATACAAAATGCAGTGTGGGGTGCTCGCTTGTAAGGCCAAAATAGGGATAAACCTGGACCGGTGGAAAGAACGGAGGGGATTGCGATGTGACGCCGGAACCGGGAACTTCAAGCGGGAGAAACGTCGGGGTCAAGTGCCTCGGATCATTGTTCGCGTTCTTTTCCCCACGTTCCCTCTCTCTGCCCTCTGCATGTGTGTGTCAATGTGGGTTCTTTTTTTCTTTTTCAAAAAAAAATCCCCTGCGTATGTCGAGTCCGTGTCCAAGACCTGCACCCAAAAAGAAATGGAAAAAGGTCAATCTTTTTTATTTATGTTCTTCTTTCTTTTCACCTACTGTGTTTGCTTCCCCTGATTCTTTCACCGAAAAAGTCCTCTTTTTTTCACGTCCACTTCCCCTGATTCTTCCACCGAAAAAGTCCTCTTGGAATTGCTCTTGCTCTTTTTCTTTTGACCTTCGCAGTGATGAAGAGTAATCGTCTTGGTCTAGATGATGGAGGGCGCGAAGGATCGAGGTTGGAACTCGACGTTGGCTTGATGAAGAAACGTGAGGATTCGTCGTTGATGTGCGCTCCTGTGGGCTGATTCGCTGGAGAATGTTGAAGACGTAGAAGGCTTTGGGCACGATGACCAAGTGTTGGAGTTTGTGTGTTCTCCCCGTCCTCAAAGCCACCACCCTTCTCTCTATTTTATTTTCTCCTCTTTTCTTTCTGCCGCAACCCTCTCTCACAAAAGTGAAGCCATCCCCTCCATTTCTTTTTTCTTTCCCTCTTTCCCTGTCCACCCTTTGCGTCCAAGAGAGTCCACCTCTTTCAAGTCAAAACAAATATTCGGTCCATTGGACCGAATATTGCTTTTCTTAAAAAATTTATTTTCTTTCCCCTTTTATTTTGTTTCCTCTTTGTCCTTATTTCTTGTTTTGAAACAAAATATATTCTACTCAATATATGCCCAAGATTTTATTTGAATGCAATATGTTCTAACTATATAAAATAAAAGAAAACAAAAGGCGCAAAAATTTAGATGTCAACAGGCAATAAATAAATTAAATTATGATTTAAATAACTAAATACCATGATTAAATAAATAAATTGCAGATAATGTAAATACCGTAATCAGTCTGAGACTTAACTAAGCCTTATTGGCTCACGGCCATTTTTCACACTCACTGGTGCCCCATTTCATTGTACCATCTCAATCGGCTTTTCGGCCACACCATTGACCCATTAATCTACCGAATCTACGTCACTTGGCCCGAAGTCCCCATTGACTTAAACACCGAACCCATTGGTCCGTCCCAACACCAATCAATGGTACACTAATACAACCCATAGTCGGCCCTACATCCGACAGTATGCCCTGACTATTCAGGCCATTCACCACAGGGAGTCCATTGACGTCTAAATCATCACAATAAATCGCATTAGCCCTAAAATCGTAATTAAGGCATTGAGGCCTCCTTATTGGTCCTTAATATTCATCATATAGTCTAAACTACCAACACCACCTTAAATTGACTACCATTCATCCCATTACATTCTAAACTACACTTACGCACTCAATCCATTTAACTATCTAAGTCAATCACGATTAACTACTAAAACAATGGCACACCTAGAAAAGGTTTATAATCCACTCACCGAATTGAGTTCGCAAAACGTTGGGCGAAGTCGTAAGGCGAGTTGTGTCGATAGGAAGTGGTGTCGGATGATGAAACGGTCTCGATTTGACGATCAATCGCGAGCATGAGGCTAGGGCTACTGGTCGGGTCGGAACCGGGTCAGCCCAGTCGGGTCAGACGACGTTCGATCGGGTCAAGGGCTCGTTCTCACTCCTTGGTCCAAGTTAGAGCTTGAGGCCGATCGAATCTTGAAGCCACCCTCCCCACGAACCCAACGGCACCGGTGGCGAGGGCTGGGATGGCCAGAGCTGGCTGCATCAGCTTTACGAAGCCGGCGAGTCGCACAACTCTTGAATCCGAAAAGAGGGGAAGAAAATCAAGCCAAAATCGAGAGATTAAGACCAAACCAATCCAATCCAAGACTAGATCTAAGCTATAGAGGTGCCTAGGAACCCATTGGTGGCCTCAATTTGGGATGGGTGGCGCCGGAGTGACGGGAATCCTAGATCTAGGGTTTCGGTGCCCAATTTTGGGGCAAAACTCGTTCGATTCAAAAATGGCCAAACCTAGACTAAATTAGCTCCAACAAAAGCCAAATATATGGTATTGGGATACCTAGAAGTCGATTGGAAGCAGTGGGGCAAGCTAAAAATCAACGAAATGAGAGAACTCACCGATTGAAGCTCTAAGAGCTTTGCTGGAAAACAGGGGAAAGGCCAAGCCGAGTGGCCTTGTTTCGGGGGCTGCCAGCGGAGTCTCCGAGGGAACCAGCAGCAAATTCCGGCGGCGTTGTGATGCCGGTCTCACGAGCTTCACAATGGCACCAAGTTTGAGAGGAATAGAGGTCTGAAACGGAAGTTATGGCTCGTTGAAGGGAGGGTCGCGCACGGGTTTGGGTGCAAAGGAGGCAAGTGGGAGTCGAGCCGCTTCTCGGCTCGTCGACGCCACGTGGCTGCCTCTCGTTGGTCGAGAGGTATGCCGGCAGGTCTACAATGGCGGTGGGTGGGTGATGGGAGAGGCTGGCCGGTCGCTTGGCCGACGTGTGGCCTCCTATCTCCCTGCACGCCACCTGCTCGGCAGAATGTTGTACAGGCGGGCAGGGAGACCCTCCCTTGCGCGTGCTGCCGGTTCGCCAGACCGGTCGGACTAGTCCTCATGCGGTTCGACCGGCTTGTCCTCCTGCTGGCCGGTCTTCGATGGTCAACTTTGACCGTTGACCAAAAGTCAACCTTGGTTAAAATTTTCCAAAATTTCCCTTAGGCCCAAAATTCACTTCTTTTGGGGCCAAAATGCAAATAACCAAAAGTTGGGGGACCAAAATGCGATTTTCGAAAGTTCAAAATCGTTTTATTCCGGGGCACTCCCGAGGCCGACGGGCCACTAATTTGACCCGTGAATTCGTCCAATTGGTCCTCAAAAATGAAGTCAAAAGTGGGCTGTTACATAGACAGTGGCCATCTCATGTGTGAGGGTGCATCCTGTCGCCTTTGAGGCATGTACGGCACAAGTGAGGCCGTTTGGCCTCATTTGGTGGCTTGCTGCCCCTTAAAATGCTCGTATCAACAAGCATGACTCGTTTTTGCTTTCAAAATCAACTTTCATCGAATAAAATTTCTGAAATTACGTTAAAACTCAAACGTTCTAGATTTGAACTACCACGACAGTGGCTTTCCCTCTAATTGTTATAATTAGAATTTAGAACCGAATAGTTGAAAAGAGTTGATTTATTTACTTGATTTGAAATCTATCATTCATGATGTGGAATACGACAATCCACAACACAAGTGTCTCTCCTCTATTATTCATCGAATCACTGGCTCAATGAGACCACCTCTCATGACACTCGTTATAGAGGGCGCTCCTTATGTGAGCTGATTGTGAAATCAGTCTAGAGAAAGGACTTGAGCTTAACTAATAAAGTTTTCAGCCGGGCCCTCTCGTTACGAGTTGGACTCAACTCAGTCTATATCAACCAAGCCTATATTAGACTGATTAAGAATCATTATATCGAACCTTATTAGACCAAGCATGTAAATCGATTAATCAAAATCTCAAATAATTTAGCTTACATTAAAATTTTTTTTATAGAAATGGTAAGAGTATTCAATGAGTTTGGTATCTCTATTAAATTTTTAAGTATCACACTAGATAATGGCAGCGTGAATGCCTCTATGATATATCCTCTAGTCCAATAGCTAAATCCAATTTGCTTTGGGATATTCTTCCATCTGTAGTGCACTTGCCACCGAACTTACTTATAGCAATAATTGGTTTTAAGGTAGATAGGTTCCAAACTTAAAACCTATTCTATCAGGTTACTTCCTAGTTTTTGGAATCGGGACTCAATCCTATTGATCCAAAAAATCTGTCCAGAACCAAATCCAGAGTCAATTCACGCATGAAGCCTTTTTTTTCTTTTTGATTTTTTATCTATTAAATATACTGCGTCAAACACGAATACAATTCTTTCTTCTCAATAATAACATGTCAAGCTTATTCAGTTCAACGATTTTTTTCTTAACAAATTTCGTCACTCATAGCAGAACTGGTCTTCCGCAGTCGACAATATAAGATTGGAGTTGCCTTTGTGTTTAGGGACTTTTTGAAGGTTCTCAGCAATGCGACAGATGCTTTGAGCCCCAGTGAATCATCCATCAAACAACCAAGCCATTTCGTCCATATCAACGATATTGGCTAAAAGTTAGAATTCCTCAAATGTTACAAGAATACAGCTGCCTTTATTTTTTATTTTTTTGGCATTTACTATTTTGGATACGAAGTTCAAGTTGGAGGGGATCAAACATTTCATATGTTGCGAACATTTGGGACCGAGTGAGGAGGTCCAAGTGCAACGAGCATTGGCGATGGCAATGAGTAGGCACCATCATAGCTATGCCGCGCATGCTTAAACCATGACCGTTTGAGATGACGCCATCACGAGCAGTGCCCGAGAACCCACAGAGTCTCTAGTTCATGAGGAGAAAACCCCATGGCCTTTCGCTTGGAGACGTATCCAAGGAACGAACTAACTCCAAATGCATTGATAGAGTTGATGAAGACAACCCAAACGTTCTGAAACGGTAAAAGAGGCAAGTTACCCATTGGAGGAATCTCCCCGATCCAATTTTTTTTTTTTTACTTTGCAATCAAGCCCCCTAAGAACCCAGCTACATGGAAACTCCCCCCTAGCTTTTCAATCAAAACGAGTCCTATTTAGTTTCACAAGGCTAGCCGACGCATCGTGATCAAGGAGAAGTTCATGTGCCTAAGAGTAACTGAGAATGCCACCACTCGAACCGAGCTAAATAGACACACTAGAACATCTCCCCCATCGAAATGAAGCTGTGCTTCACTCTTACTGCCATGTCAACTCCGACAAAGTTTTGAAATAATTTTGTTCACAAAGGAGGAGATCGAGCGTGAAACACTTGACTAGATATCTCAAGTGGGTTGATAAGGTTGACCCCATAGGTGAACTTAAAACTGTGTTTTACCTATCATTCAACCGAAGATTAAAGTACGTTTTTGTCTACTTAAATGGTGGCGAGGTGGTCCATTGAGGAGACGATTGTGACTGACCGTAAATAAAACGTGTAAAACAAATCAATCGGCATCTCGACCGAACATCAAAATATGAGACTAGAAAAAGAAAGCCAGGTCAAGCATCAGCATGCCAGAACATACGAGTTCATTGGGTCTTCAGCATCAGAAAACAGATAAGAACATCACCGTCATGGGGTCTAAGCCAGTAGGACTAAGTTTCTCCTTTGCAAATTTAAGAACAGGTTTTGATATCGAACATCACATTCCTTGAAAGCTGGGGAATTGAAGAAATGTACACTTTTCTTAATTAATCTAGAAAAAGAGTGCCAACAGACAATTCCTTCACAAACTCTTTATCCTTTTCACATTTGGAAGGAGAAACTCGGCACACTCTGATCTAGAAGACACACGAGAACCTAATACACAACTTAAACCCAAACCCGACCAGGTTAGCTAATAATTCAGAACCCACAAATTGATAAATACAAGTCCACAGGCATGTCAGCATCATTCAAGACAATGATAAGCCCTTCATTGTGACAAGCCAAGAGAACGTCATACCGTGGCGTTGGGCACTATTAGGGTGATCTATACACAAGTTGGGTGTGATGATTTGGCAATCTGAGACGGTCGGGGAAGGGGACTCGATCAACTCTTCAATTGCCTCAAATTTCTGTTTCCAGTTTTCTCGAAGCATGTTCAGGAAATTCTCCAATGCTCCACGCATCCACTCATAGCGGCAGAGTTCAAATGCTTCTTTTACACATAGCTGTCGATTACCATTAATAACTGAGTCAAAGACTCCAATGAGGAAGCAATGCGATTAAGGATCTTAAATCTTAGGGATTGCATAAGGCTTTATCTTTGGGACTGCATAATATTGGTCAAATGATCACAAGCTTTAAGCGGATTGCAGTCAATGAGAAACAAATATTTGCCTTGGTCAACAAGTTCTGAGACAAATGCCAAAGGCAATTTCCACAAGAACCTTTAATCAAATGTCTCCAACTCGAACCAAGATATTCAAACATCCTAGGTGTGATACTCTGATTTGGATATGAAGATATGAGTCTCCAAGAAAAACTCACCCATCTCCTCTCATGATTTTCGTGCTCTGGCCACGTCTCTAGCTCCTCAGTGACCTCCATAGCAAACATATAACCTCTGCAGCCTCCTTCTAGACTGCACATGTCCTGTCTGCTCTTACTTCGGAATTCCCAAACCCCTAATGGTGTGTCCTGAACAATGAGAAATATTATCGATGTCAGATAGTACAAGATGGAAACACGCCCCAGTAACTACAGAGTATTCATCTTGTTCTGTTCCAGTTACACTTAAAGCGACCATACATCTGATAAGGTAGAATTGCCCACACATGAAGGTTTCATATCAGATGGATTGTGGCACATTAAATGAAAATGGCCTAGTTAAGGTAATCCTTTCCAGGCTTTGGCTTCTTTTATGGAAAGCATGTCTTGGGCGACTGCCAGGCTTCGCAGACTTTTCCTTACTAAGAGGAAGGGTCCAAAAGATGAAAATAACTTACATTGAGCTTTCCTTTTACTCCCGCTTCCTCTAAAGCTTCACGACATGCAGCTTCTTCGAGAGTTTCATCATCCTCCCATCCACCCTGAAAATAACAAGCAAAGCTCTCTCTTAACAAAAAACAAAACAGAATAAAACAATGAATACCAATGTTTCTAGACAAATTATACCTTTGGAAAAACTAGATCATCACGATTTGGTGATGAGATCATAAGGACCTCGATTATGCTTTCCAGGTTGTCTGTCTGACAGTCATTTCCTTTTGTGAGGCGGTAGGGGATGCATCTGTTACACATATTTATCTATAAGTAATACTCCCCAATGGACGCTGAGAGCATTAAGTAACACGGATTATGCATCATGTTGATAAAAGTGAATATAAGAACTTTCCAATCACGAGATCTCTTGCAACCAATGATAAACAATGATCTACTAATGGAAGAATTGTGGGATTCAAACAGATCAAGTAACTTGCTCCAGATGCCCAGAACTTAAGGATCTTCAAATTGCCATTGTAAAACTGGATCGAGTCCAACAACAGATCTCGAGGCTCTTCCACTTAACAAGAAAGGGAAACAAGGCATGTGATGGTGTGGTATGTTACAAACCCTGATATCTTAGCTTACAAGTATACAGTTGAGTTTGCGAAAGCCCCGAGTGCAAGCCCACAAATGTGATGAATTTTTGTTTGCCGCAAACTGCTTCGCTAGCTGGTCTCTATATCCAATAAGACTCAATTCCCGTTTCTCGTCTACTTTACTTTCATAACTACTTTGGGAAATACCGTTTTTTTTTCAGTCTTTACAAATCATGAGTGCATGCAATCCAATTAAAATTGCACAGATTGCTTCAATGTTCTATGCTTCTATCTGTTTGTTCTTGTCCATCCCAAAAAGAAATCACACTAGTGAAACTACTGGCTGAATAGCGCCTCCCCCAGATGTGAACGCACTGCTCCTACTTATCCATATAATATATAAAATCACTACACTGCATATTGTCATAAAAGGTCGGTGTCAATGCATGTGAAATGCCTCCATGTCGGTTTATTTCTGAAAGCCCTTAGTGAGGATAAATGGGCCTTTGAAAGCGATAACCAAGAACAAATTAATGAAACAATTATTGACGCGGTAAATTTCCACTTAAAAAATGAACTCAAGCACTAAAGTCAAGTTCATGTCACTCTCTGCCCCCCATATGTCATGTCTATCATTATAATAGGACGGTAAAGATCCGCACTTGCCGTTTGCCCCTTTCTTAAAAATGTTTGTTTCCTAGCACGAATGATTTGATCCTTGTATTCCACATGCAAGACAAAAGCTATCAGGCGTAGTTTGTGCAGAAGATGCTCTAACTTATACACCTACAGATAAGATGCACGCACAAAGAGTTTGCAAGCGTGCGACAAGTCAACGATGAAATCACAATAGAAGATAACGAGCAGGCGAGTCATCCTTCCTTTTGTCTCTCTCTTTTTGGCCGGTTGAATGTGGGAATCCAAGTTTTATACGTCGTATGACTGATGCATCGTACCATACGGAGTTCTGTAGAGCTATTTGCTTTTCACATCGACGCGCCACGAATTTTCTCAGAAGCTTTAAGGAAATTTCAATTAAAAACTTTCCACGCCACGAGCCGGGCATCACAATTTCATCAAATTCTGCAGTATTTACTCAGTGCCACCCAAAAAAAGGATCGTACATGAGAGGATCAGGCAAACAGTTCATGTCGATAGAGCAAAGAAGAGATTGCACCAGCAAATAGGAAAACATTGTCATACCCAGAAACAAGCCGCAGGTTGTTCTCGTAACGCTGTCGGTGTCGGCCTATTCGAGCCAGCATTGTTGACATGTTCGCACGGCGAAAAATCTTCAAGAAAAACAAGAGTCAATTCACTGCAACTCAACAGAAAAGCAGGCGCGCAAACAGCAAAATACGAAGCCAAAACAACTGGGACCAATCGAACCCCACATAACCCATCCACCCAAATTACAGAAAAAGCGAAAAGTAAATCGGTGAAAACCGCGCGGAGAAAGTACCGAGTTCTCGTTTCCCTTTCTGGGGTCTGCCTCTGTTCGAGCCCAATGCGGGAGAACAACGAGGAGCAGAAGCTACAAGAACCGCGGGCTCTCGGAAGCCGTGCTCTCCGAACCACACGCCCACGGAAACGGAAGAAGACAAATTATCCTCGAACCCTTCAAGCCCACAAAAGCGCTTGTTGTTAACTCAGTCGTGGCAATATTTGTTCTTTATCGACAAAAGATTTGAACGGGCAAAGCTCTCGTGCTCTGTCCTTCTCGGACCAGTTCAAATCCCCGGCCGACCCACAAGCGGACAAGGGCAATGGAGAACAGGACACGGCCACGGCACCAACAACCGAAAGAAAGATGGGAAGAGCTTCTTCCTCTTTCGCCTTTTGGGGTGCACACGATGAAGGCCAGAACGAAATGAGAGAGAGAGAGAGAGAGAGAGAGAGAGAGAGAGAGAGGAAACCAAGAAGAAGTGGCGACGGAGGGGACGAGAGATTTGCGCAGAGCGACGGTTGCAATTTATAACGATTGGCCGCTTCGCTGCTGCGCAGGAAGCTCTGAATTCCGAACGGACAAGCGGTCGTTAATTTTGTTACCCTTTTTTTTTTTTTTGATTTCCCTATTTTTCCGTTTTTCGTTTATTATTCCGACCGGATATATACACGTCAAAATTCACAGAGCGAATAGAATTAAATATTCGTTTCAATCCTAACCGGTGCAGTGAAATTCTGTACGATTTCTTTAGATAAAGATATTTAATTTGACTTTTCTGGATTTTTCTCTTATTTTATCTGTTTATTATTTGTCAGTATTATTGGATTACATATATGTCCTTTTTTGTAAGAAGCGTGCCCGCGGAAAAGCAACGAGCGGTCGGCGATCGGCGCCGAAATCTATCCCTTGGCGCAATCGTCATCCCAAAACCAAGTTGTCCGCGGACGAAATCCGACCGTTCGGGAATGGTTCAATGCCTCCTGTAGGAAAGTGGATTTATTCGCGATACGACACGGCGAATTTGAGCAAGCATGAAACGACCTGGTCTGTTGTTACATAGGATTGCGTCGCTGCCTCCTCGCTTCGATAGATCGATCTTGTAAAGAGGGCAACAAACTGTTGAGTGGCTTCGCGGGTCAAGAAATTGGTTGTTCAAGGGGATGGAGCTTGAGATTCGTCTAAGAAGTCGATTGTCAAATTGGTCTCGACCAATCTGATTCTTTATCTCAATTTTCCTATGCTTTTATAAGGTTTTTAATATATGGCTATAGATTTCCTAATTTTAATTTTCACACTTCGAAATGTTATATGCTTTTTATTTGTGAAATTACTTTCGGGCTAGATTAGCCCGTACTTGTCCAAAGATGATATTGGTAGCATGGCCTAGTTAAATCTATGCCTATGCACACGAATTTGTGCTTCGAGCTGAAATAAACTTCCCTAGGTAGTAATAATCCGCCGTCAATCCTGTTGACAGGTACCTTCAGGATGCTTGTTTTAACGTGCTTGATGTGAAATTATTCAATCATAAAAGCACTAATTATGTAAAATATGAGGATAGACGTCAATGCATTGAAAACTACAAAATTTCGTTGATCGAATTACTTAACAAGCGTTTCTACAAACAATCTTTAATCAAATACAAGAGCTTAAGAATCTCAATGTATGGCCTTCTTAGGCGATAGGTTGAGGGTTCTAATGGTGCGTTTGGTTCAGCTTTGAGAAAGCCCTTTGGGGTCTCAAAGCCCATTGGGTAAAAGTTGGGGTGTTTGGCAAGCATTTTTTTTAGCTTTCAGGTGAAAGTTGGCTTTTGGAAAGCTACTTTTAGAAGGCAACTTGAAGGAGCTTTCAGCTTTCAGCTTTTTTCGGAATGCTAATGGGAGGTTTAATGAAATTTTTTTGTTTCCTTTTTTGTCCTTAATAATTTAATAAAAATCCAATTTTGCCCCTTTTCAAACCCAAGGAGGGAGAAGAGGGACGATTTTCTTTGCTCCCTCCGCTCTAGTCTCCGTTCAGCTCCCTCGTCTCGCCTCCTCCTCCTCCTCCTCCTCCCTCGAGAGCCCCAAGATCCGCCGAACCATGTTCCGAAGAGCGCCGGAGAGGTCGCGCGACCTCTGGCGTTGGGTCGTGCCGGCCCAGATCTGCTGAGGTCACGCGACCTAATCGAACCATTGATCTTTGCTGTTTTCAGGTCAGCGTCTGATCTCCCCATCGCATCCCTTTGATTCCCATCGCTTTCTTTCGATCTTGTCGGCGGATCGCTGTCGAGCGTGGTTGGGTCCTCATTTTTTGTTTGGTTTTCCCTGCTTTTTGTTCGATGGAGGGATGAGGGAGACGAGATACGCGAGATCGCACTGCAGTGGAACTGGTTTTGTTTTTGGTATCTGTGTGATCTGTGGTGTTTGGGATGTCTCCATTGCGTTCTTTGTTGATGAGGACATATACATGTGCTCGTGTATTCGCTTGAAGGGTTGGTTACCCCGATTTGATCCGATTTTGGCAGTCGTCTCTCTTTTGGCGAATAGTTTTACTGGGGTTTGCTCGTTTGTCTGTGATGTTATCTTCTTGATGCTGTTTCTGGAGTTTCTCGTTTGATGGTTCAAATGGCTTAAACGGTGTTGTCCAAGCAGCTTGATAATGGAGTCGCTTTTTGGATGAATTCAAGCCCTCGGCCAACAACGTGACTAAGGATCAAGTGCTCGTTCACTTGACGGCTCAGATATAAGGGGAGTTTCTACATTGTAGATTTTGTATTCGACTTGCGAATTTTTACCTGTTCTTTATTTTCATTGTATTTGGTAGCCTCCCTTGCTTTCAATTTTTCAGTGTCTGCATGGTAGATTATCAAGTTGCCAGTGTAAAATCAAAGTAAAATTGTATCAAGACTTTCCTAGATCTATCTAGAACAGTTCATCTCCTCCTCTTTTCCTACTTTGAAATCTTGCACGCTCTAAATGTGGTCCTCACTAACATTCATTCTGGTTCCAATCACAGGTAAAGCGACGAGTGTTGAGTTCGGTCTAGATGCTAGGTACATTGCCCCTGGATGATGGTTCACAATTTATGAATATTTGGCTTGCCTCTGGAGGATAGTGCTATAAAATCATTAAGTGCTGAAATCGCATCAGGTAGAATCTGATTTTGTGAGGGATAGCAAAGTGGAGTTTGAGTTTCATTATCCTTGGTTCAGAAAACTCATGCACTTGAGCTTTGTGTTGGCTGAATCAGAGTATAAACCATCTTGTACTTGCTGCAGTTGACAACCGCAGTTCTTGCTTTAACATGATTAAAATTCTCTGTTCTCCTTTTCGAATTTGGCCTTCTTGAATCAGATGTTCATTAAAGAAGTGATGGAGCTTGTAGAGCTTAACCCATTACGAGAAGTTGGGTTGCCAGGGGTGAATGGCCTCTCTACCAAGCAGAGGAAAGGCTGACGATTGCAGTGGAGCTGGTCACCAACCTGTCGATCATATTCATGGATGAGCCTACCTTGGCCATGATGCCAGGGCAGTTGCCATAGTAATGAGAACAGTTAGAACACGGTTGATTCGGGGCGAACTATTGTTTGCACCATCCACCAGCCGAGCATCGACATATTTGATGCTTTTGATGAACAGTTAGAAAAACAATAAAAAACATGATTGTAGAGAGCTAATATTGGTGTAAAGGTCACTCGAGCACCACAACATGTAAAAGGCCTTATATTGGGTTGTTGTGCCTCTTGTTAGGTATCTTCAATATGTAAAAGAACTTACTTGTGATGGAATCAATGGTCATTCTTGTAATTTAATCACTTTGTGTTCATGCTGTAATGTCCTCAAACATGCTTTGTTATTGTCCCGTCCAACTACATGATGAAGAGTCTATTTTATTTCAGTTGAGTCAACAAGATGGGGCTGAGGAACTTTTGTATTCGATCCATCAATGAATTCTCGTGATCAAATTGCTACAAATTTAGAAATATTTGACAATATTTGTAATTTTTAATAATAATGAATTTTTTTTTGTTAGGACATGTGCTACTACATTTATGTTTTAATGAAAGTTATAATTTTAGATTGAATTATTAGCTATATATAAGTTTTATTTTTAAATAAAATAATTACATGATGTCTTTTAATATTATTACCAAAATCAAAAATTAAGAAAGTTCCAAACATAATTTTTTAATGTTTCAACAAATAAAAATAAAAAAACATAAATTAATTATTTAAATGAGCTTTTCAAATGTGTTTTCAACCAAACACCATTTTTCTCAAAATTGCTTTTCAAAACAGAATTTACCAAACAGTCATTGCATTTCCCTCAAAGCCCATTTGCAAAAAGCTTTGCATTTCTCCTAAAGCTCATTTACAAAGTTGAACCAAACGCACCCTAAGTCCAAGCTCTAGTGCCTTCAATGTTTTCTTCTTCTTCTTCTTCTTTATTTATTTATTTAAGCTGTTGTCATTTGTTTTTCAGAAATGTCTCTTTCCTTCTCTTCCCAAACAAAAGCGAACTTTTATGTAGCTTAGTTTTGGCCTCTTCCCCCCTCTTTATTTTGCTATTTAAAATCTAATTAAAGAAAAAAAAAGATTTCTATCTTATTTCTAAAGCAAAGAAGAGTACTTTTGATCTCTTTTATACTTCAAGTCAATTTATTGGTGTACCAATTATGAGCCTATACTCTTTTCATCTTCCGTTTTATTTTTTCATGATCCTTTAAAAACATTTTGGATGAAATCCATATCCTAATGACTTATTCCATTCTTTAAAAACTATTTGTTATGCCAGAAAAACAAAATGACAAGAAATTGACATACTTTGATATTATTGATAGAGAATACTATAAATCCTAATTTTAATCTTTAAAAAGTCCGATTCAAAAATTTAAGTCATTGGGTGGAAGGAGGCCGCATTAATGTGAAGATCATTTATGATCTATCGGTCAGTGAAGTTGGACTACAGACAATTAAATTTCAAGTAAAACACTCACTCAAAGAAAGGCAATGATGTTGAAGTGATATGTTGGCCCAAAAACACGTCGCATGCAATATAAAAAATTGAGTGATAAAGTCCTACATGCAGTAGAAACTCACCGATAAGGTTTTACCTTAGACTGTAAAGGAGCTCACTATTCTCATTGTGATATTAGGTTCAAGCCTTAACGAAAGCACTCTGAAACCAAAGTCTTGACTAGGCCAATGTGGGTGAGTTCTCCCTTAAAATCGTTCGCGAAGTGGACTAAACGAGGGTTCTAAAAGCTGAGCTTCGTCACCACCTAATCGCCATATAAATTGTACACCTCCATTATTATTCATAAACCCAGAAAAAACATGATTGCTTTGAACTTAATTTGCTTGCCCTATCATTGACATGTTCCATGGCCCAAATAATGCAACGAGGGTATTATATAATTACACTTGCACAAGCCTAATCCATGTGGACCAGAGTCTTTGCCCTGACCACGTTGTATGAAAATGTCGCCTTTCGTTGCAGCTACATACACCAATAGAGGCTCGATCTACATAAATATCTCTAACATCCTTATTTCTCTCTGGCTTGCTTATGTTCAGCACACGATTGACCCGATAATAAGGGCATTCTCATACTTTTCGATCGAGATCCAATAGTTGTGGGGAAGGCTGAGACTCAAGCAGGCATTGTGACGGTAGATTATTATGCTAGCTCTCCTCCGAGTAGCCGGTTGATATAATGTTGCCCTTGGGTTATCAACATAAAGAAAAGAACATAAAACAAAATAAAAAAGCTCAATGCACTTTGCATAACATAATGGACAAGATCGAACCCATGTCGGGAGAATCCCAGTTCCAAGAAGTTGCGTGAGACTTTTTTAGGTCCCATGACTTTATAGCATATGGATTGGATTATTTACCAAAAAAAGCATATGGATTGGATTCCTCTATAGTAAGATGATTAATGCACTTGATAAAGTCACCTTGAAATCAAGGTACCCTCATCTTTTGAGAAACTCACACGAAGGAACCTAAACAAAAGGAGAGAAGAACAGGATAGCAATCACTCATTTGGGGGAAAATTGCCAAAAAAATCCTGAACATTTACCACTTATGCCGATTCAATCATCAACTATTTTTTAAGCCAATTCAGTTCTAAACTTTTTCTACATTTACCATTTAAGTCATTCCAGCGGATTTTAACTGGAAAATGCCTGCGTGGACCTCGTCGGTGACAACCGGACGTCGCCAGTGACGACTACACGTTATCTTTTCTTTTCTTCTCTTCTGGCTGCTCAAAAGGGCAGCAAAACCCTCGCCGGCGATGGGTAAGGGCAACGAGGGTTGGGGAGGCCGCCGCCATCCTCGCCCATCACTAGCAAGGGCCGAGCGAGGCCGCCCTCGCCTAGAGCTGGGCAAGGCAGCCCCGCCCAGCCCAAATCTGGGTGAGGGAGGGGCTGCCCCTCCCAGATCTGCATCGCAGAGCTCAGGCTCAAGTAAGGGAAAACATAGGAGGGGTCTGCGGATCTAGGCTGGGCCTACCTCCCTTGGCCCCCGTCGGCCACTGGTGAGGCCGGCTAGCAACCGATGAGGATCGGAGGAGGCTGGCCCCACCCAGAGCGGCCGATAGGGGCCGGGCGATGCCGCCCCCACCCAAATCCGGGCGGGGCAACCCCTCCCTCACCTAGATCTAGGCTGGGTGAGGCCGCCTCGCCCAGCTCTAGGCAAGGGCGGCATTGTCTGGCCCTCACTGGCGACGAGCAAGGGCGGTGGCGGCCTCTCCATCCCCCGCTGCCCTCGTCCATTGTCGGCAAGGGTTTCGCCGCCCTTTGGAGCAGTCGGAAGAGCAGAAAAAAAAAAGACGAAAAAAATTTGCCGCCACATGTCACCATGTGTCACCCCATCATCTTCACATTGTCACCGGCAAGGTCTAGTCGTCACCGGCGAGATCCACGTAGGTATTTTCCGGCTAAAATCCATTGGAATGACTTAAATGACAAAGGTAAAAAATGTTTAGGATTGAATTGACTTAAAAAATGTTGAAGATTGAATCGGCATAAGTGGTAAATATTTATGATTTTTTGGCAATTTTCCCCTCATTTGGGTATCCATTTGCTCAATAGCATGATGTGTTTAGATTTTTCTTTCTTCTTTTTCTTTTGGGGGGGGGGGGGGGGGGAGGGAATTTATCTAAAATTAGAAAAATTCTAAGTTCAGAAGATCTCGATCCTTATTATAAAACATCGACGTCGTACATGAACTTAATGCATTTCCTTGTTAATAGTATATTTTTTTCCTTAACATCTCCGACGAAAGTTAGCTAGTGAATAGGTCACAAAACCTTGTTTGAACAGACTAATCTCTTTCTTGAGTAATGTGCTTAGTTTGTAGAGGAAGATGGCTCGAGCAACTGGGGATTTGCCACGTCTGTGGGAAAACCAAGTCTGAATGCGAGCTCCAAATGGTCAGAATGAACACGAAAAAATAATAATGTATATTCTGAGGCTTGCCTAGGTTCTATTTTGTCCTCTCCACCTCCCAAAATACCTAAAAAAATACGCCAGACGACGGACGACCTACGTGTGAATAGACTGATCGGCGCAAGCCTCGTCGAGTGCACAAGATAAGTCAAGAGCTTGCAGAGCCGAATTCCGGAAGGACCGACCTTCGATCTGTTCAAATTGGCTTCCACATGTATCATGAATTCAATGTCAGCTTGACCTAACCATCACGAGAGAGACACACCAACGTGCTCTTGTTAACCCATCCACTTCATCAGATCTGATCTTCAAAAGATGAACGGAAGATGAACAGCGGACCAAAAGTAAAAGAACACGCAATGGGAACATACAAAATAGGCCGACTATCATACCGGTATCATGGGAACTTTTTCCCATATTACTTGAGGACACAAGCGCGGAGATTGGTCATCTGAAGGTTCGTGGAACCTTGAATCTCTAAAGCTTGATTCTTTGCAAGTGGTCCTGACTTAGAACAGTTCACATGCAGTCAGTGAGATTTGTCATTCCCTTAGAATGGCAAACTATTTTCATGTACGAAAGAAAAGCGAGAAGTCATTGCATGAATTACACCGAACTAAATCTGGATCATTTCATCTTATTTAGCTCTCGTTAGATTCAACCATCCAAAAGTTTAACGAATATCTGCACTCACATCAAAAAATTTGGCCATTATACACAGACTTCTAAGGTTATATAATAATCTCATAGTCGGAAAGATCAAAGATTTATCAAATCAATAGTCCAAGAAGAAATAAAATTTGCTTTTTCTCAGGTCTCTCTCTCGCGCGCGCAAAAGAACCGTCCCGCACGCTCTCTCGCAGTTTATGATGCAAACAAAGGTGATCTCATGGGTGACCTTATATCCCACTAATTTCATAAAAATCCTCCACTTTTCAATACTTTCGTGTCTCAAGTAAACCAAAGCTGATGAAAGAGAACAAGTGCAAAACAATTCTAGGCGATGACCCATCGTTACAACGAGCGAAACCCTAACGCGCTCGAATGAACAAGTCAAAAACACATACAAATTCTCGAAGGACATGCTGAAGACGACACGAGCTTAACTAGATATATCATCTGTAGAGTCCAAACCGATGTCCAAAGTTACACGATTTCAAGTTATTTTGATCTCACCAGCTTATGAAACCATCGTGAGGTAAAATAGAAAAGAACACAGCCCCACCCCCATCATACATGTGCAATAATGCTCCATAATTGAGGAAAAAAGCGATTTCATCTTCTTAATTAAGTTGACAATCAAGTCCAAGAGATGCTTTCGACCCAAGATAATTATAAATAAAAGCAATTGAAAAACGAAGCCATCAAGAGATTCTGGAGGTATCCTCTCGACTCCCCAAAAGTTGACTAACAACAAGAGTTAATCAAGAACAATTAGCATGATCATTGAAGTTTCATTAGAAGTAACGCCAAAATGCTTCTCTCTTTCGTTGAAAAATCTCCTGCCGTGATGCTCTCGAGCTGCTATGCGTATATTTTAACTAGCGAGTTCGTGGGATGGCTTAGAATATTCGGTCTATAAGAGTATGCTCGTATGCTTTGTTTAGAGTCCAAGAATGACCCGTCGCATGAGGCATGTGCATGCATCTTGTAAAACTAGAACTAGAATTTTAGTAGGGTTTGCTCACTGAAAAGTTCTACGAAATTCCTAGATCTATGTTGGATTGGGATCCTCTAAATTTACTTAGGGAGCAAATTTACCCTCGAAAGTCGACATCTCATTTTGAGGGCGGCTCGGATCTATTCTCCCATTTCTCTTTTTCTTCACTTGCCATTCTTTTCCTTTCCTTTTCTTCTTTTCTTGTCTCCCTACATTCTCTCTCGTCAGGACTTTTGTCATCGCAATGGCTGCAATTTTGAGAGAGAGAGAGAGAGAGAGAGAGAGAGACATCGATGGAAAGGGGGATGGTGGCGATGTGAGACGGCGGCGGCGAGGCGATGCCACTTTGAGTTCGCCGTGACCCAGTGGCGAAGGCAGGAGAGAGAGAGAGAGAGAGAGAGAGAGAGAGAGAGAGAGAGAGAGAGAGAGAGAGAGAGAGAGAGAGAGAGAGAGAGTATGTAGGGTTTCTAGAGGGAGAAATTCCCCTAAAGTCCTGGGATATTGCGGTCAATTGAGTTACTCCTTACATTAGAACATCCCAACCCAATTCATTGGACCTTTGAGAGCATTGCATGATGCACTTGCAGGCGCTTCAGAACCAGACAACGAGCAACTAGCGGAACGCTTGAGAAATAAAACTCTCAGATGTACATTGTAGATCAATACTAGAATATTGTTGGGTGCCAGTATGAGATTGTTCAAAGGTTTTTTCCTGCTTCATGACAAGTCTCTCACTTGTATAGAGACTTAACAAATTCTTTTTCTTACGATGAGGAATTCCATTTGAGATAAATAAGTTCGGAGTATATATTTAACTAACAACTTTGTGAATCATGTATAATATAAACAAAATATAAATTACGAAAGTTGGAGAATCAATCATAGGCCAGTGATTTGCCGAATCAGTACACACATTTATTTCTAAACCACTAAACAAATATTGTAAGATTGATCGATATATATATATATTATTCCGCGTTTGTGGGGTCATATAATTTGATTTACGATACGATTGTCAGAGAAAATCACAGCGCAATATACGATGAGGAAAATCTAACATCAAACCCTAGGATTTGTTAGGTAATGCTTGACTTTTTCACCCAACAATGTCATCCACTCACCATAAAACGAGACTACTCGTGGTGGTATGTACTATATTCATAAATTCCCTTCCTTTGTAGAAAATGGCGAGAAGGAAGCTTCAAACAAAGGGAGCGCACGCAACATAAACTTTGTCCGCTGAGCAGATTATACAAAGCTTAATGCAGATGATGACAAAGCAGAAGATGAGGCAGAGACACCGCAAAAGAGAACATGGAATCAACAACAATAGAGTAAATAAAGGCAGCTCGAAAATGATTGGTGAAGCTTCTCAGCAATTTCTCACGAGCATCCTCAGACATAACGAAATCTCTCCTTTCCCACTTTTTGTAGCTTTTTTATATCCATTATATCCAACACCACCCACAATGTTTTCATCTTTTTCTTCGATAACCAGCGACTAAAAGTCAGTGAAAAGAAAGTGTAAAGCCGGAACCCCATCATTTTGTTTTATTCTTCTTACTTGAATGATCACTTCACTCGTGTCTTGCTCAGAATCTATGGCTTTTTATATTGATTTCTTCAGTTTTTTGTCCTTTGCTTTGCTCCAACAGTCCAAAGAGAGAGATCCTCCCGTGTTATAGAATCGATGAATTGAACTCCCCCACCCCCCACCTTAAAATATTGCAGGCCTGCTTTTTGTATCGTATGCGATGGACAGACGCATTGGAAGCGCGAAGTCAAAGAGTAATAAATATTTTTGGAGGACAAATTATTATAAGTTAAGAGATTATAAAAAGGAGAGCTGGACAATTGATGAGGGGAAGAATATGGTAGAAATTAAATGAGGCCCATGCAATATGGCAATAAATGAGACGGTGACATGATACACAATAATACTCCCAATTTGCATGCCGACATCCATGTCTTCATCACATGCTCCTGCCATCCCCCAACTTGCAACCGGATTTGTAAACAACATTTACCTCGTTCATATCTTGTCTTATCGTAAATTTGTACCGGATAAATTAATATTCACATGCACATAATTTAATCTTACAATTTGTAGTCCTTATTTTTTAGGAACGTAGAGAAATGAGGAAAACATGAGAGAAATTGTTGGCATCTTCAGTGAAAATTGACCAGAATTGTGTACATCGAAATTTCGTACAAAGATTTGGAACGAAATTGAAAATGTTGGAAAGCTTATGACTAATTTGACTTCCATACAATAGGGTTAGGCTTAATTGGGTAATTTTTCTGAAATATGTGGATCCTAGAATTTTGACAATTTGAGATTTGCAAGGAAAACTCCCTAAAAAGTCATAAACCTATTATACATTGATCAATTCAATCATAAACATTTTTATCGTGTCAATTTAGTTCTAACCATTTCAACGAGTTGTTATTTAGTCATAATTTTTTTAATAATTTACTCAATGTTGTCTTTCAAACAATTTCAGGGAAAAGAACTATATTGGCAAGTCATTCATATCTTTAAAACTACATTATTAAATTATCAAAATGTTTAAGACTAAATTAATATATTGAAATGTTTAAGATTAAATTAACCTCCTTAAAAATAAGTTTAGATTTAAATTGATATAACTGAAATATTTATGATTAATTAATCACTCTAGAACAGGTTTGGAAACTTTGGGCAATTATCCCACGATTTGTGTGGTTCAAAATCCATGTATTTATCAAATTTTAGAAGCACTAATTACATTTATACCTAACCAAAAATACCCATGAACACAAATCCATGATATGTACTACTACCCGATTAATCCCATCTTTTGTGTAATTATTTAATTATTTAATCTAATTATTCGACTCCCCAAATTATTTTATTTAAGTAAAATAGTTAGGTGATCGAGCACTTTTTATGAACATGTCATGAGCAATTTATTAAACCAAGAGATGCTCAAGAGATAGAAATGAATGCATATGGAAAACTCTAATCTTTTCAATCTTATAGGTCAAACATTAGACACCTATAAACAATGATTGAACCACATGCGCCTGTTTCATAACATTTTCTCACGAATCTTTCGTGTAAGATTATACATTAAGAGATAGTTTTACCCAAAGAACTCACACAGTACTCCATTCAATCATCGAAAAAGTACAAGAAAGAATAATACCATGAGAAAGCATCTTTTAAGAAAAAGTCATTGAAAATCACATGACACTTGAAGCTCGGGCTAATTATATCAGATAATAATTCTGTGCTCCGCAACAGAAATATTATAACCGTGACCAAATGATGTAACGGATTCATGCCGTGAATAATACATGATTCTTATACTAAACTTTGTAAATGCACAATCACTGCCAATCTGATGTGGCCAGCGGAAACAATGCTTTCCAACTAAGCATGCTCATCTCATATATTCATGCACATTTGTGTAATAGATGTAGTCAGAAAGATAGGCTTGGGCAGCCGAATTTTCCAGGAAATGCATGTGTTTTGGAGGGGTCTTAGAAACCTCAAATAAACTTAGTACCACGTTATTGACCAAACCATCTGAGGGAAGCTCTTTCCATCGGCAGACAGATTCTGACCAGAGCATCTGCAGATTTGGCCTTCACTTGGGAGGGGTTGGAGAGAGAGAGAGAGAGAGAGAGAGAGAGAGAGAGAGAGAGAGAGAGAGAGAGAGAGAGAGAGAGAATGGATCTTAGGGTTTTGAATTTGAAAATTAATAACAGGGTTGGTGGTTTGTTGCCTCGGCCATGTGGGAAGCATTCATGGGTCTGTGCGTTCTTGATGATGGATCTTCTATTCTATTCCGAGAGTTCTCATGGGGGCCTTAAACTACGGCACCTGCTGGTTGGCGGGTTGGAATTGAAGCTTCAACATCGATACGCTGCCCACCAACTCATATTTCTTTGCGGGATTAGATAAGATCATGTTCTTGCACTTCTTGCACTAGAAAAGCATTCATTCGATATGTACAAGACGCCGATGTTCGCCCAAGAAGAGACTGAGGAACCAACTCAGGCCAAAACGAAAATGTCAAGGATTAGATGTCTGATAGTGCAAGAATCATATCGTACATCATATCAACAATCGAGTTGGCTTCTCCTTTTCCTTTTCTCATAACCAAACTAAAGATGATTTGATGCTTAAGCAGAATGTGCACGGCATTTTCATAGACGCTTTAGTGATGTTTAGCACTTTGAATGAGCTTAAGTACTACGATTGATGTATAATGTCATTCTGGATACACACCAAAAACTCAAATCGTTATATATGCAATTTTCCTCTCTAAGAGAGACGGTAATCATGATTAATAAAAACCTCAATAGTCATTTCTAACAACAATTGCGAAGGGCTTGCGATGGAGCACAGATGTTCAAAGATTTGGGAGCTATAGGCAAGTTTTGCTACTTAAGGTTGGCTCACAGAATCAATCAAGCTCAGCTCGACCCTTTTACCAAGTTCGAGCCTTTCGATTTACCAAGCCGAGCTCGAGTCATGTTGAGCTCCACGGCGCGAGCTGAATGCAACGCGCATGAGCTAATTTAGCTGATGTAACGTATCGCCATCGACTGTCCATCAAGTGATCAAAACGAGAAACCTCAGGGAAAAAGAAAAAAAAAATCCCTCAAGACAGCGGGCATGATAAAAACCCGAGGGGAGATTATTATCCCCATGACGCGATCGTGAGATAAGCAATTGCGTCCGATGCCGTGGTGTGCAACGCTTCTTGTTCATGGCTTGGTCACAACCCTCGTTTAGGGTGTAGGCGATATGCTGGTATTTTGCACGATGAAGGGATTCATGTTGACAATCTTGAATGTGTGAATGTTATTTTAGAAAGTAGAATACTTGTTTCGGACTTGTGATGCATACGGGGATGAAACATCTTCAGGCAACACTATTTTATGCTACAAAAATCCACATACTTGAGGCGAAACTTCAAGTACCGCCCCGCCTGCGGTATGTCAATGATGTTAGGGAGAGAGAGAGAGAGAGAGAGAGAGAGAGAGAGAACCGACGTCATTGCTCTTGTTCATTTTAATGATTCGGGTTGGTTCATGTTGAAAAACACGAGAGAGGCATCGAAACCTAATCATCCCTTGGTAATTAGTAACTATTCCTTTGCCAATCATGACTGTGATAACTTTGACATGCAAAGAAACAGCGAACCCAGCTAAAAAAAACAAAAGTTCTCAATACAATTTCTGCGTGGCTCTGCTTATACAGTAAAAATGAGGAAACACAAGGTTAAAGTTCTTGTGAGCTATTCATGGTCACTTGTTTTCCGCCCTATAGAAATCGTACTCTGTTTCTATAGGAGTCCACAGTTTTGTCCCGCACAAACAGAGCAAAGAGCGTCCTGGAAAGTATGCCACTTCAAGGGCGGATCGCGACTGATGAGGAAAGGATAAGAAGAAAGTTGTGATTGCATGGAAAAAGGGGTTCCTAGTGCGCTTGATTTCGGGTAAAAAAAGTCATTTTCAAAAAGTCATGTTTGTTCACTAATTTTATTTGTTTTCTGGTGTGCTTTCCCCCTCTAGAAGAAGGCCAAATGGAAAGAAAAGAAAAGGAAAGAAAAGAAGGACAAAAAAAGTGGAATGATAAGAAAAGAAGAAGATGATAACTGCTCTAAACAATTCCTTTAGTTTCACCTACCCAAGTAGAACTGTCTCTTCTGTATATATGTCTACATATTGATGTGATTTCGCTTTAAAAATCTTTTTGACTTGGTTAAATTAATCTTAAACCTTTTACGTGAAGCTTTGAAGCAATCCTTCTAGTTAAATTATATCTGGAAATTGCCGAAACGGTGGTCGATATCCATACAACACAACTTAGATCGATCAAGCAATTTCTCCCATCCCTCCCCCGGCTAATTATCTTATCGCCTATCGAGTCACGACAAAGCATGAGACTCTTTATACAGAGACGGTATCCGTAACGACTCCGGCACGTGCTCTGACAAAATCATTAACCCCCGTTCTGCGCACATTTTTCCACACAGGCAGACGGATCTTTGGACAATCCACATTCCCGTGTCACGCTCGCTCACTGTGCAAATCTCCCGAGTGCTTCAGCGCCCACTAAGGTTGCTGGTTGTGAAGCCTTGGTAGGGATCTGTAGGCCAAATCCTCCGCCAGGCGCAAACCTCGATTCCAGAATTTCAACCCACGTGGGACGAACAAGACAACGCATCTTCTTGTCAAGGCTCTGTTCTTTTCCCTCATCCCTCAATTACCTTGAGCTCGCAGAAGAGAACAAAACCTCACTTCCTTCCACGTTGGCTTAGATAGGGATGGCATCCCATTCCACGGATGATCGTCATGCTTTTGATTAATCAACTTTGATTGATTGTTTACTAAATTAACTCCAATGCATTGGGAAAAAAAAAGGTTTTGGGGAGGGGGAGGGGGGGAATTCACGTGATGTAGAAAATTTGTGGTAATTTGTTGTTTTTGGTGCTTTCCATGATGGCTCGAGAGAGGCCTAATATGGTTTTCCTTATGGAAACTAAGAACCAATATAGAGTGGTGGAAAATCTAAAAAGGAGATTGAAATTTACTTTTATATTCGTGGTTAATCCGAATGGTCTTGTGGGTGGTTTGGCTCTAATGTGGGATGATTCTTTACAAGTTAAGATTGAATATAGTGATCAGAATGTTATTGAAGTCTTGTGTAAAGATGTTACGGTGAGGCTGCAGATGAATGTATCTTTTATCCATGCTCCTAATATTTTTCAGGAGAGGATTTTACTCTAGAACTCTCTTCAATCTAGAAATGGATCTTCTAGAACACATTGGCTATGTATTGGTGACTTTAACGAAGTTCTGTATTTCTGGGAAAAGGTGGGAAGACGGGATGTTGAAAGATATCGAATCACAGCTTTCAGGGAGTTTGTTGATAAATGTTCTTTAATTGATTTAGAAAACAAGGGTTGTGCATTCACATGGACAAATGACAGAGGTGGGGAGTTTTTAGTCAAAAAACGGTTGGACCGAGCTCTTTGCAACATGGATTGGAGAGTACAATTTCCAAATGCTAAAGCATTTGCTTTTCCAGCCGTGGGGTCTGACCATTGTCCTATATTATTGTGCTTAGAACAAGCTAAGCAAAATAAACAGAAACCATTTTGAAGCCTACTAGCTGGACCATCCTGAGTGTGAAGAAGTGATAGCAAAGGCATGGAAAGTTACTAATGGAAGAAAGGGGAGGATAGCATGGAAAACAAAGAAAGTTGCTTACCATTTATGTCAATGGAGTAGGCAAAACTTTAAAAATGCATCAAAAGAAATTGAAAGACTCAATAGCCAGCTTACACATGTCATTAATAGGGCTGATTTAACTGATATGAGAGGGAAATACATGGGGATTACAGAAAAATGGGGATGTTATGGCGACAAGAAGAACTTTACTGGAAGATTCGTTCTCGAGTTAATTGGCTTGATGAAGGAGATAGAAACACCAAATTTTTCCATGCTACAGCTATTTAAAGGAGGCAAAGAAATAGGATTTCCATGCTTATGATTGAGGAGAACATTTGGAGTAGGGATCAGCTAAATATTAAGCAACATATTTTTGATTTTTATAATGGCTTGTACAAGTCTATGGGACCCATAAATTATCTTTCAGTACTTGAACAATGTCCTAGAGTTGTCTCTGAGGATATGAATGAGTTGCTTATGAGTCAAATAACAAGAGAGGAAGTCAAAATTGCAGTGTTTCAAATAGGAGCAGGAAAGGCACCGGGACCTGATGGGCTGAATGGTTTATTTTATCAGAGTAATTGGTCTATTATGCAAGAGGATATCTTTCATATGGTTGATAATTTTTTTAATGAAGGGAAATTTAACTCTGAGCTGAATGTTACCCATATAACTCTTATCCCAAAGGTGGCCAATCCGAAGAGAATTAATGAATTTCATCCCATCAACTTGTGCAATTTTAGTTACAAAGTTATAGCTAAGGTGATGGCCAATAGATTAAAGCCCTTACTTCCTTCTATTATCTCCCCAAAACATAGTGCTTTTGTAGAAGGGCGTCAGATACAAGATAATATTTTTATTGTTCAAGAAGTTCTACATCAGCTTCAAGTCAAGAAAAGGCAGAGGAAATTTTAGGCTATCTTCAAGCTTGACATGCAAAAAGCCTATGATAGGGTGGAATGAGATTTTTATGTGATTGTAAGAAGAAGATGGGCTTCTACCATAACTGGGTTAAATTGATTAAATACTGCATCTTGTCGATTACCTTTCGGCTTCAAGCAAATGAGGAATTGAGCCATACCATTTTTCCTACGAGAGGTATTAGACAAGGGGATCCTTTCTCTCCTTATATGTTCATTTTACTAGCTAATGTGTTGTCTAATATGATGAATGTTGCTGTTCAAGAGGAGAAGTTGAAAGGAATTAAACTAAATCCTTCTTGCCCTATCCTTTCCCACCTATTTTTTGCCGACAATGCAATCTTCTTTATGAATGGTTCAGTAAGGGAGGCTCAAGCTCTAGGGAATGTGTTAAATTGCAATTGTTTGGCATCTGTTCAGATGGTAAACTTGAGCAAATCTGGAGTATAATTTAGCAAAGCATGTCCTCAGTATCTAGAAAACAATATTGCTACCGAACTTAGGGTCCCTATTATAGAAAAAACAGATAAATATTTGGGGATTCCTTTTGACTGGGGACATTCTAAAAAACAAATGTTCAGCTGGTTATTGGCAAGAGTGGATAGAAAACTGAAAGGTTGGAAGGAATAATTAATTTCAAAGGCGGGGAAAGAAGTTTTGTTTAAGTCGATAATCCATACTTTGCCTCAATATGCTATGAGCATTTTCAAGATTCCTGTGTCTATTTGTATAGCCATTGAAAGAAAAGTTGCAAGATTCTGGTGGAAACAGAATGAAAAGAGTAGAGGAATTTATTGGAAGAGATGGGAAGTTATGAAAAGTAGAAAGGAGGATGGTGGAATGGGATTTAAAGATCTTATAGATTTTAATAAGGTCATGTTAGGTAAACAAGCTTGGAGGCTGACTCAGAGTCAGGAAACTTTATAGGGAAAATTATTCAAAGGCCTTTATTATCCTAATACTACCTTCTGAAGGCTCCAAGGGGCTCTAGACCGTCCTGGGGCTGGTTAAGTATTTTAACAGGGAGAGGAGCAATTGAGACAGATTTGAAACTGTAAATTGGAGATGGTAAAGCTGTTCAGTTAAGAGAGGATCGATAGCTTAATATTGGAAAGATTGGGGGTCTTGCAAATAAAAATGGTCCTATATTGGTTGAAGAAATTATTGACTCATCGACTTGTACTTGGGATCTTCAGAAAGTGAATGAATTATTTGATAAAGAGATTCAAGAGGAGATTAAGAAGACTCCACTCAGTTTTATTTCCAGACAAACAAGTTAATTTGGATAGGGAATAAAACTGGAAAATACTCAGCTAAAAGTGGCTATTATAGAGTTCGAGAAGTTAATTCTACATCAACAACATCCTAAAAATCATCTTCCTACCAGAACCCCCAGAGTCTATGGAAAAATATTTGGCAACTCCACACATATCCTAAAATAATACAGTTCATGTGGAATTTATGCAACGAATGCCTTCCTACGAGGATAAATTTGCATAGGAGGAAGATATTACTTGTATCGACTTGTCCTCTATGCCTCCAGTTTCCCAAATCCACTAAGCATCTATTTCTATTATGCTCAACAACAAAGAAGATCTGGTCAAATCCCAAAGTTAAAATTGATTGTTCTCGGAGAGCTATTACGAGGATGGACAAATGGGTAGCTGAATACCTTCAAGCTGGAGTCTCGGCACAACAAAAAGCATTCTTCGCGCACCTTCTTTGGATGATATGGAGAGATTGAAATAGCCTGGTTTTCCAAGGAAGAAGATTTAAACATGAGTTGATCGTCAAGGAAGCGTCTTTATCTCAGGAGCTTTATGAAAAATGGTTTCCTTTTAAGAAAAAAATCGGATCTGAGATTACCTGTGTCTTGGATTGTTGGAGACCACCGGAGAAATGTTCCCTCAAATTGAATGTCGACCGTGCATGGATAGAAGGAAGATTGTCTAACTCAGTTGCTGGGGTTTGTAGAGGGATGGATGGAGTTTGTGTGGCTGGCTACACGAAACAGATTGAAGCTTCCTCGGTGCTGGAAGGTGAAACCCTAGGTATCATCGAAGGGCTTCGGTGGTTGAAAGAGAGAAGAGAAGAGCCTGGAGATGGTTATCTGCTGGGAGGGTTATTTACACGAAGAAAGTGTTCTGGAGATGGGGATCTGCGGGCTGTCTTATCTTCAAATTGCTTATTGGCTATGCAGATTATCTTGAGCCAAGCTGTGATGCCATTGGCCTTATCTGTTTATGCGGAGAATGCTTGAATGCTTCTGGGCCAAATGGAAGGGGTTAGCTTAATCTTTGAAGCGCGTACTACAAATCAAGCAGTAAATTGGGTAGCCAAAGGCCAAAGTGATGGATCTCTCCCTTCTGATTGGGTGTCTAAACCCCCGTTAGATCTTTTTCAAATTTATTGTCTGGACTACCATCCAACATGTTATCAACTCTTTACGTAAAATTTAATGAAGTTTCCGTTTTGACAAAAAAAACTATTTTTGGGCAAGAGATGTTTGCTAACTTATCTTCTAAATTTGGGCATGCATTGAATCAAATGTTGCTACCCATGTGATTTTTAGCACGTGTGTTGTCAACAATATGTGCCAACAACAGAGAGAAAGAGAGAGCATTTGGCTTTCATCAAATGACCATGCTCATAGCAAACAAAGAAACAATCTCTCTCTCTCTCTCTCTCTCTCTCTCTCTCTCTCTCTCTCTCTCTCTCTAAGACCTCTGAAGGCAAAATTACCCAGTTAGTTCTTACCTATTATACGGACGGTGGTTCAATTTTAAGATTTTTCAATTTCGTTGGTTTAGTCTTGGGACCTCTATGCAAAATTCCAATGTAAACCTTCAAATCAATTCTCATTAAAAATCACCAATGTGGCAATGTATCGTGTAAAATGGCCGGCGATAACTAGACCGTCATTTTTGAAGGTAAAATTACCAAATTAATCCCGACATATTATAATGATACCAGTTCAGTTTTAAGATTTTCAATTTCGTTGGTTTAGTCTCTGGATATCTATGCAAAATTCCAATGTAGCCCTTCCAATCAATTCTCATTAAAAATTGTTGATGTGGCAGTGTATCATGTAAAATGGCCGGCGACAACTAGGTGTCATCTTATCAATTTCCTAAATTAGGATTTCGCGAAACGATTTAAACTCCATTAGTAAAGTTTGAAAATCATTATTGAATTAGAATTCATATAATAGTTCTAGAACTGATCCGACAATCTCACGAAACTTCAAGAGTAAGGGACCGCCGTCCTCGAAACTCGTACCCCAGACATCTCTCTCTTACATGACATTCGGAAGCTATGGGGACCACCCTTCCAATCACCTCAATTCACACCGGAAAACACCCGCTCTGATCTGCCATGTCAACGAACTCATCCGCAGAACGTGGATTTGACCCGGCGACAATGATCTTCCACCTCTTGCCGCGACGCATGGATGGGAGAGAGACGATGATGAGAGCGAATGTGCTCAGAGGGACTGCCACGTCGGGGAATGACGTCGACCCTTTGGATGCGATGGATCCCTTCGCCTCCCATTGGAGCAATCATCACATTTCCGACTGCACTGGCGACAGTGACGTAAGCGATGTATCGAATCATGCAGCAGCAGACACCCTCGTGTTCATCTTTAAGATCGTAGAGTGAGGGAATCGAGGTCACATCTCGGATGTGAGCTTAATGTTAAGTATTTCCCTCCTCCATTCACTCATTCTCCAACCATGATCTTCCCTCGGACCAAACCTTGATGGCAAAGCGAGCACTAAAAGGCAACGAAGACTTGTGGGATTACTTCTTGAGCCCAGAACACTGGCACACATGGGGAGCCCACTAACCAATTGTCCGTTCTGATATCGATTTCTTAATTGCAAACCAAAAACTCGATACCGTCGCGCCACACTAATTCACGGATGCGGGACCTTCCCGACACGATTCACACGACCCATCATGTCGCATCCTAATCGGCTTTGCATTTAGATTTCACCGAACCCTTAGACTGTGATCGGCTCGTTTCACCACTCAGCCATCGCGCATGCGACAGACAAATAAAAAAAAAAAAACAAGCAGCTCCTCGATGGGCCCAAAAGGTTGTCTGATTGATCAAATTGGGCGAACGTTGCCAAAGCGCGTTTACTTGAGTCAACGCCCAAAGTCGGGCCACTTGCTGCGACAGGGGATCAAACAAAGGCCGCGACGCCTGTCCGGGCCCCCCTTTGGTCCCCAAAGCTACACGACGAACGTTCCTTAGGACGTCCTCCGAAAGTCCACAACCGTCCTCGAAATGCACTCGTGATCGAAGACCCTTCACGCAACGATTCGTCAATTTCTTCCTTTCCTTTAAAGGGTCGACGGGGTGCCAACTCCGACCAGTTCACGCCACAATGTGGCTTTTTGGTTGTTCCCGCCGTAAACCGCTGACCGAACCGTTCGTCGCCAAAAGTAAAGAAACGAGATTCCTCAGACCGGGGTTAGGCTCCCACCGTCGATGCACGCGCTGCATACCGCCTCTTCAGCGAACGAAACCGGGTTTCCTGTTCATAAGTGATGAAAGGCACAACATCCGTCTCTGTGCCCGCGGAAGATGAAGACGTGAAATACACCGGAGCCCCTAGCCTTGATGTACTGTGAAGAACATCTTGATGCAGATGGGCTGTTTGTTTCTAGCCAAATCGACTAGGTGGACCCTCTAAATGCGCAGCGAGCGCCAATCAACCGCAGATTTTCGAAAGCCCAATTAGCATGACCCATAGCTGTATAGCCTCCAGGTTGGTACCTATCACCTCGCTGAAGAAAGGAAACACAAAAACGTCGGGGCCCGGATCATTAGAGCAGACTTCTTCATACAAGATCCCCGGTCACACTTTATTCCTACTGTGAACTCTTGTCCTTTTTAACGCTATGAGGGCCAGATCTTGAAAAGGGAGAGCGAAAGAGAGCAACGAAAAATAAGAACATGATAAAGTTCGCATTCGGCAACCATTCAAAAAAGCAATGAATGTCAATTGGGTCAAAAAAGAAGAAATGAAAACGACCGTCATCAAGCTCGGCCGCAATACAGTGAAGGCAGAATTTGATTCTGGAATGAAGTATCATATAACTTCTAGCCTACAGAATATAATCTGTTCCTCTGTCACTATGTTCCTGATGATGGCATATAAAAACATCAGGAACACGTCCTCCCTTGAGGCATGTTCCTGATGGTAAGATTAAGCGCTATGTTGTAGTAAAGATCATGGCTAAAGATTGATTGAAGCTCAGATTAATCTGATACACCACCAGCAAAAAGTTAATGAAGATGATCAGCTCAACTGGGCCGCACAAGTTAATTTCTACAATAAAACTCTGTAATCGCTCTAATCTCTCACTTTCACAATTATGATGATTAAATGACAAGCACAGAACGAAAAACTCAGCTCTCGTCCAGGGCCCAACTCTAACTCCATAATAATCAGAGTCATCCACTGCATAAGTTAAAGAACCGAACTAGGAAGGAAGTCATTACCAAATACCATCTAGTTACTCCTGAGTCGGTTCTTTGTCCATGCAAAGTAACTGAAGCACAGCAAGTACTCTCTCTCTCTCTCTCTCTCTCTCTGCTAGGTGAGCATGGTCCGGGATGGACCGATCCAGCACTTAACCCAAAAACCAACCCCGTAAAGTGTTGGTCCCCAATTTTTAAAACCGAGGACCAACCTTGTTGAGCCTGGGACCGATGACCAAAATAACCCTGTAGGTTCGGTCCGGTTTCAGGATCAATTCGGAACCAATCGATTGTTTTTTGGTTTCATTTTTTGTTTTCTTTCAAAGAACAAACATGCTCTTTTAAATTTCACACCAATCAACGATACGACATTGAGCAGTCAAATTATAAATAGCAATACAAATCATACATAAATCTAAGATAAGATTATGACATAAATATCCACTTGTTAAAAGCAATAAACTCCATAAAAACAAAACGAACACGTGAAATACAATTGAACTATAAGAAGTTCAAATTACATAATATAAACCAATAAACGAACACAACTTCATATCTTGTTAATTCTTAAATGACCGCTTTAACTTTTGAACACCAAACAACAAAATAAACAACACACATAATTAATACTTAACAAAAGTTTTAAGTTGAAATTATTTTTAGCGTAATTGATAGGACATCTCACCACTTATGTTCATTCATCTTCAATATGTAAACTCTATTTAGTGATGGTAATAATCTCATCGATAAAACAATCCATTTAAAAAAAGAAAATACGTTCATTAGACATACAAAGGAATTAACAAAATAAATGACAAACATAACAAAGTCAAGATATGATTTAATACCTGTAAATATTGAATACTCAAGACAAATCGAGAAATCACATGAGCTTGAAGGTCTTTGGTCAAGCGCAAAACGGGAACTCACTAACTTAGTTGCGTTCGTGGGATAAGGGTAGTGAAGCAAGTGACCTGTGTTTATGAGGAGCACCAAGAAAGGCGAGTGATTTCAACAACTAAGTTGCATTTATGAGGCAAGTGACGAGCAAGGCTGAGGCAAGCGAAGAGGGGTTTCCATTTTTTTTTAATCGAATCAGGGCTGAGTTAGGTAAGTTTCTACTTTCTAATTTACATAACAGATTTGCATAAGAAAGAGAAGGGGTATGTGGCACTAAAATCTAAAGTAGATAAAAATATATAATACATTATTCATATATTATATATAATATGTACAGGGTTGATCCAAATTGGACCCACTCTAAAATCTCGAGACCAAGAATCAACCTGCACAGTATAAGATCCAAGGATCCCAAGACTAGGGCCAGCCCAATCATTCTAAGACCTAAACTAGGACCGGCCGGGCTAGGTCGGTCCAAAGTTAATCATAGACCGATGCTCACCTCTCTCTCTCTCCATGTAGATGTGTCTGAAGGTAATGCTGCCACAGCTAGCTCGCCAATTACCCAAACAGAAACGGCCCACGTTAAAGAACTGAAATGCACATACCAGGGACAATTTATGAATGACATCACCAAAATTTCCATAAGTCACAAATCCATATCAAAGAGCCAAGCCTGACAAATTAATCGGACTGGAGCTATGAAGCTATCTTTCGTATGTCAATGACATGATCTAAGCAACTGGTCAATAGGAAATGGATATCCCAAGAAAAGGATTTTCACAAGTCAATGCGTCCGTTCAAATGATCCCACAACTAGTCAATTACAATTCCAGAAAAAGAAATCGGATACCATCATAATGAATCTGAGAGAAATAAAATCTACAAAAACATCCAACAGGTGCTAAGACTATAATTTACTGGAATCTGTGACGAGTCAAATATACAGAAAACACAATTTCTCCATATCTGGATATTCTGATTAAATTGCCGCCAGAAAGAATAACAAAATCAGCTTTCTGTCAATCTTATGCCGTATGCTTCTGTATCATACAACATGGGCTAATTGGTAATCACTCCAAAAAAGAGGGTTTGAGCTACCAGATTATGGGCAAGCCAATTTTGCCCCCCCAATATATTTTAAACTAGCACCGAATTATAAATTAGACAAATAACCATAGGATCTACCAAAAATGAGTAACCTTATTAATGTAAACAAAGTCTTCCTCATGAAACCACCCCGTCATTTGTCAGCCGTGTCAATCCCACAGTAGCTACTGGAAAAGTTTGCATAACTTGCTATTCCAAATGTAGTCTCTTCTTCATAGTCTCGTAAACCATATAAGTAATGCTTGCTGATGGAACAACTTTCAGCAAATTAGGAAAGATTCCTTTGTAGAATCCCCTAATCCCCTCATGTTTAAATGTTTTCCTAAATACATCTGACATGCCTTTATATCCAGCATCTGTATTGGCGCGCTGGGCTTGCATTCTAAAATCAAAAGCAAAGTTAGGATGGGATGCAAGAAATTAGATATCCTACTCCCACATCTAAACAACAAGTGCAAAAGCAGGAAGAGGAGAAGATAAGATGGGACCATTTGGACTTACCTTGTCCTCACGACTTGCAAAGGGTATACACAACTAGCTCCAAGAGCTCCTGAGGTCATCCCACAGACCAGCTGCACTAGAGGGCCAGGCTCTAAAGACATTAAAAAGAAAATGAGTAAAGATACAAGCCAGTCACGACTACAACTCCACACAATCACTGTGAAAAGGGGAAATTGGAGTAGCAAGCCATTTCAGCTGTTGTAACAAGCTTACCACTATCCTCAAGAATGTACTTCTTGGACAGATCTTTGAAGGTTTCATATGCAGCAAGGTCAATGCCAGCATAAGGAATTATCCCTATCAGAGATGGAACAACCCCTCTATAAAATGCCCGAGGCCCCTCCTGAACCCATATATCCCTAGTCATTTGTCCTATAGTAGGAAACTTCCCACCATCAGAAACATGAGTTTGCAATCTCGTTTTCACAAGATCCATGGGATAAACAGCTGATTGTGCTACAGCTCCTGCTAAACCGCCAGCAAGAAGACGCCCCATAGGCCCAATTTCAGCCTTATCTTCTCCTCCTTGTGCATTTACAATAACATGTTTCAGCATTTCATAAGTATAGAACCTTATAGCACTCTCAGGAGCCACTTTCACAACATTTAATCCATTGCCCCGGAAAAATCCCAGAAGACCACCTTCCTTCAATATAGACTTTATTGCAGGCATTATACCAGTACGGGTGGTTTGCACTTGTAAAATGACTTTCAACCGGTCAAGTGGGGCAGTTGCAGTACGAGATGCTGCTCCTGCCACAGCTCCTGCAATAAGATATCTGCTTGCATGGACATGTTTACTAATGCCCTCAGGTATCACAGCTTGTTCTCCAATATCAACAAGGCAAACTCTTTCAAGGTAACGGTAGATGTTCTCCATGGTTGCCTCGTGAGGGTAAAGCAGAAGAAATTCTCTCCATTCTTCAAAAGTTATGACTCCATTATTGTCCTTATCAACACGCTCAACAAAACGGGCAAGCTCCTCATCATCAATTTCAATGCCTGAAAACAAGAGTCTGGTGTGGCTTATAGAATGAAAATATTTAATCTATGCAGATCCATTAATAAGCATTCCATTGTTAAGAATCCATGATTGCTGAACATCAAAACCATCAATTCATTCAATTATAAATCCACATAGCCAGATAAATTGTTGCTTCCACCACATACTTTTCTAACTGCCTTCAAGACATAAAGAGGTATAATCGAGCTGGTTGCTGAATCAACTTTGACAGGTTAATATCAACATCACATGATGCAAGGCCGGAACTGAACGGAAGTATTTTTGGACTAAAGGACAAGTGCAGAGCCCCCGAAGTCAGAGAGAATGTGATATATAATATAAAGCAATAATGAGGGAAGAATAGGGCAAAGTACTAATCACCATTTATCACAAGAGTAAACAGCAAGTGCAGCAAGGTAAGGAGAAATTTTAGTTGTGTCTTGTTCTTGCACAGATATTCCAAGGTTCATTAGATGTTTCAGTCTTACTCTTCTTCTTTTTTTCAAAGCAAAAGTAACAGAAATTACTAATGACAATTTCAATTATACTTGGCAGAATGTGAAAGACTAACTTATTACCGGAGATATTGTCCTCGACTAGAAGAAAACTCATTAACTCTTTTGAATTTTATATAATAAAAAAATAATTGCTATGGAAAAATGCATGCATGCAACAATTTGTCAAGCTTAATCGCTGCAATTCATATACATCATCCTGCAGGCTAACGGAATCTCTTTCAATCTAATTGTTTTTCTTGCAGGGGCACTGACAACAAGAGCAAATCACTGATTAGTGTAGGAGATAAAATGAAGCAATTATTGCATTCAGGGAAGAAAACTCAAGTCCTGTCATAACGGCTGTGGTTCAAGGTATGAAAACAAGACTAGGATATAATCGTAAGTCCCTAGTGAATCACAACGATGTTGGTGATCCCAATTATGCGCGACATCAAATTGACTGTTCAAGAGACATGATTTATAATCTTCAAATCAGCCAATGGGAAATTAAACCAAGCAACCAAATCTAAAATAAGAAGTCTCAATCCTTTGACAACACTAGCCATCAAGCAATCTCAAATGAAGCAAACAACAAAGAGTTCACATACCACTTCAAGAACAACAGGAGTTCATAACACAGGATTACCTGCCCTAAGAAGAGCATCATATAGCTCCTCAGGCAAAATGCAACCATTGTGCTCCACGTCAATGGCCTGAAAAATGCGGTAAAGCTCGAGTTCCTTGTCATCCATGTATCGCTTAAATTCCTGGTAATCCACACGTCCATCTTTGTTGGCATCACACACATTCAACAAATCCCTGGCATATTTGTATTCCGAAGGTATATGCAAGGCCGAGAGCCCAGTCTCAATCTGCGAATAATCCAGATAACCAACATTCGCAGCATCAAAGAAGCTGAACAAACTTCTGATTCTCTGTTCCCTCTCTTCCTTCGTTTCGCCCGACGCCAACAGCACATGATCCATTGACACTGGCCCTGGCTTTCCAACCGGATTACACCCATTCGGTCGCTGGCCTTTGTCCTTCTTTGAATGCGCCTCCATCGCTCTTATCGAAATTAAGCGAACAGAACTCCCCCTAACAAAATCCTCCGACCCAAAAGAGAACAATTCCAAGACCCCCTCCGGGCGATAACCTGTTAGAGCAGAGTCAATCACTCGGGCTTCACCATAGCCTAATCGAGATCCGAGCCAAAATGCGGCCGAAAAAAGCAAGACCAGCTCACCGATCAAAAGAACCGGAAGAGCAACGCACGGCAGCGAAAGCGATTCCGCGATTCGCCGGAACACAAAACGCCCGAACCGACTCCCCCCAAGCGCCTAAGCCCGAGTCGAATTTAGGTCAAAGACGGCGAATTCAAACACGCGAAGAAGAACAGATAACCTGGAAGGACAGAGCGGATAAAAGGAGGCGGCAGTGACTCCCAACCGAAGACTAGGACCGGCGGAGTCCACCGTGTCAAGCGCGCCGAAGGGCCATAGCCGAGAAGATTCCGGCCCGTGGCGGGGTGGATCGCCGGCGCGGACCGCTTCAAATGGCGGAGGAGATGCCCATTGATAATTAAAAGAAGGAAGAGGAGGCGGAGAGACGGAGATTTGAGAGACGGAAATCGAATCCCTCGATTTTTTTACCGAATGTTAATAGATTATGTCCGACACCCCAAAAAGAAAAAAGAAGAAGGCGAAGAAGAATTCCTTTAAATTATAATAAAAATGTGATTCTGATCAAGCGGACAATTTTGCCAGACAAAAATACCATATTAATTCCTTTTTTATATTTTCACGATACAAATTTCTCGAATTTTTTTAGGCCGTGATATTAAAATCCTATGTTACTCTTCTCCAAGATATAAGGGTCCGACCCTTTGTTATAGAAAAATAAATTCTCATTTTTTTTCTTTTTTTTCATTTAATTCTTGCCAATCCTGAATATGTCTATCGTAGATTAATAATTTCCGGTACGTGTGCCACGTGGGGGAAAAAAGGTAAATATTATTTCCCAGAATATTGAAAATCGTGGTCCAAAAAGAAAAGGAATATTCGTTTGTGTTTCACATTTTTGTGGTGGGCTTTCGTAGGAGGCATATTCGGGCGTGGGAGAGAGAGTTCACGGTAGCGTAAACGTTCAATAAGTCGCAGATTCGCAGTCCACAGTTGTCCGGAGGCACCAGGCCCGGCCCATGAGAAATGGAGCAGGGCCCATCGTGCGGGGGGTTCGGTCCGACCCGTCATCCGACCCGACCCTACCCTTGGCGACACCCATCCTTCCGATGGGATGTGACCGGATCGGCCCTTGCCCGGGATATGGAATCTCGCCGGAGGATTTGCAGCTACCTCGAATCGGGAGGAGGAGGTAACATATTGATCGCGCGAGCGTCGGACCTGGCTTCGCATTTCGGGTCCTGCTTGTGCGGGCCGTATCGATTATGGATTCTTGAAGTAATAGAAAAAATAAACCGAGGAGAAAAAATAAAGTTCATTGTAGAAAAGGAAATTGCAAAAGAAAGATTTCATCCTAAGTCTAAATATCAAGTTGAGAATCCGAAAAGAAAATTGAGATACTTCAAGGTATCTTAATGCAATTGCCTTTATTGATTCCGACTCTCAAAAGTCACAATGATATATACACGCTTATACAAACTTTCATGATACGTAGACCACGTTTTGTGGAATTGCATACCGAAATCTATATATGTTGCCCACCTAAGCCGGTGTTCAATCGTTTCTCATTCCTTCCCTTCCCTTCTCCTCACCTCCGGCAGCCTTTCCACCTCCGACATTGCATAGTATAGTATCCGATAGAGTTGTATGGGGACGATCTTACGAGCATGGTGGATTTCGGCATGGAGGGATCGGTGGCCATGGCCTCGGAGGAGGGAATGGCGGCGGTACTGGTGGCCATGGGTGCGGCGGGCATGGATGTGGCGGTATGCACGGCGGCGGGATCGGTGGCGGCACGGGAGGTGGAATTGGTGGCAACGGGCACGGCCTCGGGGGCGGCATAGGTGGCTTTGGTGGCCTAGGCCGAGGCCCAGGCTTGGGTGGTTTGGGCCCAGGCCCAGGCCCAGGCCCAGGTCCAGGGTTAACGCAAGATCCGAGACAGTCTAAATTGGTCATGGCGCAATTGAAACCGCACATCCTGGGATGGACCCAGGCCCTGTCGCACCCGAAGTTGCACCTGAGCAGCTGGAGGTCGCAACCGAGGAGGCACTGCGCCTGCGGGTCCATGTGTTTGTGCTTGTGCTTGTGCTTGCCCTTATTCTTAACACGGCCCGCCCCGGCCCCGGCCCCCGCCCCCGCCCCCACCCCCGCGCTCGCACACAGTAGCAAGATCAAGAAAGCAAGAGCACGGGCCATGGGTCTAGGACTCATGGTGCTCATCGTCAGGCTCTTTGGGGTCGGGATACTTATCGCTCTCTCGGATGAAACATTTTGGGAGCGACAAGGTGGTCAATAAATAGGTGAAGAATGGGAAGAAGGGCCGAGCAATTATGCGTCCGGAACACCATCTTCATCAAGTTCGCATGTTGTCGCCACTGGCAAGGTTGTCGTCACGGCATGCATGCTCTGTTTCTTTGGGAGGTTTACGCAAGGATCATGCACTCATGTTGTGAGCAGAGCATCGAGGCACACCGAATCTAATGGAAAATTCAATCTTGTAGTTTATTTAAGCACCTTTTGCTTCATGTGGATGTATGGAGAGAATATAAATTTTATGTTCTTGTGGTCCGAAACAAAAAAAAAATGAGATTGAATTAGGATTCGATCCTGGTAAAAAAAAAATATAATAAAATACAGAAAGAAAGATAGAAAGAATCATCCCAATTTTTGTTTTGGCTAGAATGAGAACATGATTTATTTATGTTTGGGCCAAAATTCACGTTTCCAATAAATGGGAGATGTAAGATTGATTCAGCCTTCTTGGGCGCAATCGCATTGGAATCCCATTGAACTCTGGCAACGTTGAATTTTACAGAGTGAACGCATGAATCGAATAATTAAGACGTAGTCATAAAATCTGCGCACGAACTATGACTGACGAACTATGACTGAGTTCTAAAACTACTCTTTCATGGGAATTGAATACAAAAACTTTTTTAGTGAACATAGAACAATCTAGTCTTCAAATAGAAGAAATCTCACGGGACTTGACTGAAGTCATCTGAAAGTCATCCTGATATACCTCAGGATGCTCAGGGAGCACATGGAGGGAACTCTCCTGTGCATTCTACCAGGAAAGTAACATGTCTACTGTAAGTATGAATCTCAGGAATTCTGCTGTAATTATCCCTAACGTGCCCTTTATCTTGATTGGTGTCCGCGCGCCTAGCTTTCCCAATTGAAAAGATGTCTTCCTCCCATGGTTTTCCAAGCAGTAACCTCGTCCTACTTTACATTATATGGACTCCGAGGTCTGAGCAGCCTCCTAGGGGCATGCTTTGGTCCAAATTGCATTTGAGAATGAATTTTAGAAATTCCTGAAGTAAATATATCTGATGGTGACCCAACGGTGATTAACTATGTTGGTTAAGAGTTTCTTCCTTATCACCAATATCGATGGTTCGAAACCTATAATTACTAACGTCTTAAATGGGAGGCAATAAGATTAATGTCATGTACTAGATTCTTTCGAGGTATAGAGGTTCAACCTTTTGATACCGTCCAGATACGGGGCATGTGATGGATTTCTCGGTGTGTGTATATGCATAATGGTGATGGGATTGGTTGAAACCCGGGGGACGTGGCTTTCTGGTGGTAATGGGGGCAAAATGTGTTGACCCATCAAAAGGGGGTGGTGGGGCAGGGCTGGATTGAGTCATCATCATCCCTAGTTTTGACCCGTCCTGCAGCCGAGCCCGTTTACATATTAAGTCGAGTGTTTAAAGAGTATTTTGCATTAAAAAAAAAAAAAGAGGGGTCCTTTTTTGTCGTTCTTTTATGTGAATAACACTTGTCAATCATTTATTGTTACCTTTACAAGATTGGAATCATGGTACGATACCGAATTCAAGTTTTTTTTATGAATTAAGAGAGACGTGCACGATACAAATATGGCAATAATAATACTCAAATGTCTCGTGAAGAGTGTATTTGGGAAAGTTTTTCCAAAGGCCTTTAGTTGGCCCAAAGCAAATGGTATTTAGCGGAATTTTTGAAGAGTTTTGAGGAAATGCAGTTGCATTTCCAAAAGGCCTTTAATCCAAGATGAGTCTAGATGTGCTTCGGGTTTTGATTATTTCCAAAAATGCTAATACATTTTTTCTCCCAATTTGACCATGGCTAACTTTCATGCTAGGAAAAGGCCAAAGCTACCGTCGGCTCATATTTGATCAGATCCGGCATCGATGGCCATTGATTCCATACGCTAAAGGTCATTTCCAACGCGCTTTTAAATTCCAACTTATTTAAAAAGAAAAACCTTTTTGACTCAAAATCCTTTTATATTTTCTCAAAAAACTTTTCCCAAAAGGCGAACCAGGAAGCCCACAAAAGTTCGTGCGTGAGGGCCTGCTCAATTATCGTGCAACCTCGCTCCCGTCCCGCCCCACATTGCCAATATCACTTCGTGAACGGCGGATGGTCGGGAATGGAATTCGTGGCTGGGTTCATTCAAGGACTCGGGTCAGAAGTCAGCATTGTGCCTCAATAGGCTCAGCTCAATAATTCACACTCCACCTACTCAGCATATTCATTTCTGAATCCTCGTGGCTTCCATATTTATAACTGCTACAGTCTGCACGTCAGTCATAGGTATAAAAAATGAATACATAGATGATGATGATGATGATGATGATGATGATGATAAAATCATCTAGGTAAGATCTTACTAGTTAGCAGGCAAACCACAGAGAGAGAATTCCGCCTGAAAGGTAGGTTTAACCATCATCCATGATTTGTGGCAAGATCCCACCTAGCAAGCTACCACATCAAACAGTAAACCCTAGCTGATATCGGTTGGAAACGTGATAGAGAGATTGCTCTCCCTTAGCAATTGATAAAGAAAGTTGCTGAACGTTTCTCTTTCATGATTGTCCTCTTGTGCTTTCATATGGATTCGGAAATAAAAAAAATTGGAGACGCTTTTGTCGGTTTAGGTTTCAGTTGAGGAGGACATGATGCCAATGAATCATTGACTTGAACTACTGCGGTAGTTTAAGAGTGTAGCTAGAGGGTAATATATAAGAGATTTAACAATGGGGGATCTGGTTATTAATTAGGAGGAAGATTAAAAATTATAGAGTGGGCGAGTAATATTTTTGAGTTGGACAAGCACAGGCCAACCGATGATTAGTTTCTATATGAAAGAGAGAGACGAAGGGAAGATAGATGCCGACGGAGTCCCCGAGGGCGTCAAGAAGATAATCCCAACGTTAGGAAAATGATATTGTATGCAGAGGGAGATTGTAGATGATCAAGAGGAGATGGTCTGCGAGAAGCTTGGTCAGCAATGTGGTCCATCACGGACTGGGTGGTGGGACTGCGCTTTCAGCCTCGTGCCCTAGAAGAAGAAGACAGGATGAATGGAGGAAAAGGGGTGTCCAGCCTGAGCCCTAGTGCTCCTTGTCTTTACAGCTCTGTAGCCCGTAGTGCACAATAATCGTCTGCATCTATTTGCCCAGTATTATTGGAGTCGCAAGGAGTTCGGTCTTAATGGGTGCACAGCACATCATGGGATTTTCCTTTTGTTTATTGTCACTAGATCAGGCATCTGCAAGCCGGGCACTGCTTTCTGATCGGTCAGCCTGAGATGTGGCGTTCGTTGAGTGGACGAGTTGAGGAAGTCTTAGGGTTTTGGTTGGTGATGGGTTGAGATTTTATGCTTATTTAGTTCTTCTGTTCAATGGACCCAGTCTAACACTTGAGAGAGACAGAGACACAGAGACACAGAGAGGGAGGAGAGAGGAGAGAGACCTTTGGAAGTTTGGCCCAGTCTAACACTTGAAGATCTTAAAAAACGAAGTTGAGATTTGTTAGGTTAGGGTTAAATGCATGGTTGGAGCTAAGCTAGATGACTAGCTAGCGGGTCTTTGGAAAAGTGATGGTAGGAAATAAATAAGTGGAATTGCCTTGAATAGCTAAAGACCAAGAATCTTGAGTCAAAATTCAACAATATATATTGATCATCAGATTATCACTCTAACCTCAACTCCATGCAAAAGATTTGTTCAAATTGGCACGGTGGCTTTGATACCATACACCACTTGTTAGTTGTTTGTCAAGAGCTCAATTATTTAACTAACTCATACACAGTACTAAATAATTGTCCTTATTCACCATCTCACCACAATACTTGTATCCATCAATTCACTGTGGAGATGAATTAGACTTGATACAATTATCCATGCACTTCGATATGGAATTGTGCATTTTTTTTTTTACTTTATGATCTCCAATCACTCGATCATTCTCGAAATTGTTATATCACAACTTTCAAAAGTAATGGGAATTTTTTTTTTCGTTCCAATTGAAGCTATGAGATTAAGAGGGAGAATGATATTAGGAATGCCGTAACTTATGTACGATACTCACTTTAATACCAGAATTTTCAATCAGATCGCTAAGTATTAATTTTTCTGAAAAACGATTACTTAAGTACCTACTCCGATTTGTTTGGCCAGAAATCTAACTTGTTATTTTTTTATTAATATTTTGAACCAATGTGGCTCGCCAAAAAGTCTAATCAGCATTTAAAATATTAAAAAATAAAATTCAAAATTAAAGAACAAAAAATTAATTAGATTTAAAAATAAAAATAAAAAAGGGAGAGGGGAGGGATCAAGCGGCAAGCTCTCGTCGCTACCGCCCCATCATATGCTAGGAAGGGCCAAATGAGGGTAAGGATGGCCAGTGAGGGTCGCCAAGCCACGGCCCTCCCCCTCTAACCTCCCTTAAAATTGAACTTATTTTGAATTTAGTTTTGATAAATTAAAAGTCATATCAACTAAAAAATAAATTCAAAAGTCAAGTTGACTAAGCTTTTTTTTGCCATATTATATATTAATTATAAATGCCATATAAGCAAAATGACTAGAATTTCTCACCGTGGGCATTTAAGTAATTGCTTTTTTCTCCAATTTAACACTTAAGTTTTCCATCCGAAAGTTTTGGTATGGCGTACATAAATTGTGGCACTTATGGTGTCCTTCTCCCAAAATTAAGAACTTGTTTATATGAATTGAAAGTTGTTGGGTTGTAGAAGTGCCATTAAATGATACTTGTATGTTTGATGAAATATATTTTGACAACCCAATGGCTTAAAATAAGGTCAACTTGTCAAAACTACTATAAGCTATTGTAGCTTCAAAAATATTTGCCAAATGTCTTATAAAGGTGACGACAATCTTTTCAACTAAAAGCTATTATGGAAATATTATATCTTCACCAAGTGTGAATATTGTGATACTAACTTCTCTTATACGGTAAAAGTGTAAAAGAAAAGGCCTAAACTTATTGAATTGATGAGCATTTTAATAGTGTTACTTTAGTTGTAAATCTTTTGACCTAAAGTTAATTCAATCATTCTAACTAATTTTGACTTGCAACTACTGATATGAACAACAATTGATCTACATGGCGTTGTTAGATTTTTTTAATTTTTTTCTTTTTTTGTTTTCTTTTCGTTTCCCTTCTCTTCCTTCTTCCTCCAGTTGGTTGTTGAGGTCCAGTGACCAACCATAGGCAAGGCTCAAGAGGTTCACCTTGCTAGAGCCCGCAAGGGTGGCCTCACACTAGGCTAGTGAACCTCGCCCTTGCTGGATTTGGTGAGACTTGCCCTTGCCATCGCCAATGAGGTTGACCTTGCTGCTCATTTACCTCCGGCAGCCCTTGCTAGCCATGGCTATGTTGGCCACTAGAGGTAAAAGGAGAAAAAATAGAGAGAAAAAAAATTGAAAGATTATCATAATAGTATTAAAAATATATCTACGTTAATGCTGGCTAATCCATCTAGGCCGGTCGGTGTCTACATCAATATTAAATTGGCATCAATACAATATATTTATGACTTTTCTAACACTTTTCCCTCTCTTCAAGTTGATTGGAAAAAAGGGAATTGTTTCTTATTACTAGTATTTAGGGTCTTTCATTCGAAGTTAGCTCAAAAAATTATGTAAAAGATACCGAGAGAAGTTCTTTTAAGAAAAAAGAAACTGAGAACATTGACCTTGACATTTGAGAGAAATGAAGTGTTAAGCCAACTTTAATTACTTGCATATTGAAGTCTACTAATGAGAAAATGTCCTTCAAAAAGAAGAAAATAGAAGCAAATCTTTTCAAGACTTGAATAAAAGTTGCAAGATTTGTATACATATGCAATCAAGCAATAAACCTTTTTAACCGATTCTATCAAGTTCTATATTCTGAAATATTGCGATCAAGTCCTTTCGACCAATAATATTAAAAAATGCCTATGTGTCACTAAAAACCGGTTGTGTGACATTCTTAAATTGCACTTTCTAATAACTTTTAGGACTTAATTGCACTTTCCAATAGAATGTTTACTATTTAATTCAGCCAATTGAAAGTTGACTTACAATTGCACTTTTTATTAGGTAAGACTAGCTTGATTGAACCCAATAGAAAGTTTATAATTCAATTGGATTCCAATACATAGGATTCGAAACTCATAATGCAATTTTCCTAATAAAATAATGAAAAGGACAATTCTTTTGGGCAAGTTGAAAGAACAATCAAGATAAAAATAAACAATATATTGCTCTGAGTTAAATTAAAATTGAATAAGCTTTTTTATAGAAATAAAATAAAATAAAAAATAAACCGAGGTATATCTAATATGTTTACACTACAAGAAACACCAAATTAGCTACGTCAAATTAGCCACGACACAAAAGTCGTCCCTGATAGGAACGGATTTTGCTATGACAAAGTAATATCGTTGCAAATTATCGACGAGAAAACATTAGTCATCACTAAACAACGATGACACAAACGTCGTCGCTATTTGCCACATCCTTGAAGCGTATTTAAGCCTAAGCTCTTTCCTTAAATTATTTTTCTCACTCTCTCCTTGAATTAATGATTGATTTGAAACTTACACCACGTATTCTCAGTCCGAATGTAACATGGATATTCTACTCATTGAATATGATTCTTTAAGTCAATATTAATATAAATTACAAATTTAGATATATTTTGCAAAATAAAATTCAAGTTATTACAACATTATGAGAAAAGGTAAAAAAAGACTTCATTCAAACGGACCTCTCGGTGGAAAAAGCGTGAATGGAAGTTCTGAAAATCGGCAACTATTTTACAAGAAGATGTTAAATGAAAAAATGGCACATAGATTTTTTTTCCTTGAATCCACAAAAAAAATGCAACCAAATCTTCAAGTAACATCTGAAACTTTGTCAATAGGATAAAATATCCCGAAATTTCTAACCATCCAAGAAAATTCATGAATTTCTGCCACGAGGGATGAAAATACTCGTCCTCAAATTTGTTGTCCAAGAAACTCAACACGACAAGGCTGACAATTATGTTTTAGAGACACAAATTAGTAGGAAGACAGTTGTGATGATCTCTTGAATGAAACGAATGATATTTTAGGCTCCGTTCGTTTTACAGAAAATAATTTCCTCTGAAAAGATTTTTAAAATTTTTCGACGTTCATTTCATGAAAAACAAGATAATTAAGAAAAATATTTTCAACCAATAGAAAAAATACCTTTAGAACTAAGGAAAATGTTTTTCACTTTTTAGAAAGTAGAAAATATTTTCCTTTTTTTCTTCATTTTTAAACATTTTCATCTTTTTTCAAAAATGACTTATGACCAGCGGCCAATCAATATAAGACAAAAAAAATGAGAAAAATAAATAAATAAATAGATAATTGATTTTTTTATAATTTTTCTTAAGTTTCAAACAAATGCCAGAAAATATTGTCATTTTATTAAAAAAATGACATTTTTCAAAAATACTATATTTTTTGTAAAACAAACAGAACCTTAATAAAACCATCTTGCCATTGCTAACACGTTCGTGGCGAGTTCTAGCTCCTGCACACGTGTCTTTCTATGCATGTCGACATCGTTAGCCACATCATCATGTGCCACACCGGCTCGCAAGGACGATCAACTGAACATCTCATCAGTCAGATAGAAGTTCGTGGATCTTGAGTTGTGTGAGAAGTTGGATACTTTCATCTCCAAGTTTGTTTGTATTTGGCCCAGAAAAGGAAGGTACGAAGTTGAAAAGCCGCGGGAGGCCACCTCTATATGGGGGGAGACCGGGAACAGAGCACCAGACCAAAAGTTCCTTAGCCGAGGGTCAAGCATCGTGGAACCCCTCAATTATTCTGGAGTTGACGTTGCTTCTGAAGAGAAGTATAATTACTTTCTGCAATTCCTTGTTTGCTCCGGGGAAAAGTAACAACGGGTGATCAGCCACAGAACAGTCTCCCGTGCTCTGATCCGGTGTCAAAATGCAGGGGCTTTTGGTGAAGTCCTTAGAAAACACGAAAAGGTCAAAAGGGGGGGATGGGGATGCCAATGGCCAGCTTCTTGCATCATTGGAAACCTCATCATTTGTGCATGCCAAGAGTGACGAGAATCCAAAGTGTTACATGTGTTCCGACTTAAAAATAGTGCTGCCGAAGGGGAGTACAAGGTAGCCGTTGTGGCCTTCTTTGCATTGGGGGATTCCCTTCCCCAAATATCTAAGGCCGCAACAATAGTTTATGGATTTCTGTGGGATATAATATATTTCTCAAGTAGGAGCAATGTCAACATAGCTGGCTGGTGGGGATAGCAACCCCACAGCTTTGAATATCTCTCTCTCTCTCTCTCTCTCTCTCGTGTTTGAACTTTTTTCTATGTTTATCTTTTTAATTTAATTGATTTACTGGTGCTAAAATTATATGCTTCCTGCAAATTTTCATCGAAGCTGGACTCTTGACTCTGTGTGAGGGTGTGCGTGACTTTTTCCACGGGGCAAAGTTGTTCTGCTTTGTTTTAGCAGTACTAAAATGGGTCTACTGAACCGCCAAAGATGCCCTGTATAGAACTCTCTCAGCATATAAACCAACACCCGAACTCTCAACTTGCAGAAGCAGACAACCACTATAGTACTGCTTTACAACCCACGGGTTTTTTTTTTTTAAGAAACGCCCGAAAAGAGAAAAGAAAAAAGAAGAAGAAGACTCGATTTTTAAGCTTTAGCCTCGTCCCCATCGTTTTCTTTTTTATTCCCTCGTCCAGTTTATGTGTTGGGATCCAATTCTTGAAGTTTCCTCACTTTGCTTCTTCGAGCTGAGATTTTTCTTTTTCTTTGGGGTTTCTTTCTGCTCTTGTGGTGGGGAACATGTCAGCGGGTGAAAAAAAGAGGAGTGTAATTTGTTCATTCATCATCGATTCTTTCATTCATTAGTTCATTCATTGATGTTGTTGTGTTGCTGTGAGTGAGTGAAAGAGTGATGATAAAAACCCCTGAAAGCGTTGTCGGCGCGAGGTCACTTTCTGTCGGCATTGTCTGTATCCAACGATGATACACAGATTTGTTTATTCAAAAGTACACTTGAGAGAGAGAGAGAGATGCTTTCTTCTTCTTTTTCTTGATGGTGGGTGTTCGAAATTCATTTAGTTAAACAAGCCCACCTTGGATTCTTGATCAAGTACCCACTTCGCAACTTCAAGAAATACCGATCATGTTTGAATGTTGCTGGGTAATTTTGAGCTGTGAGAGCCAATTGTTTTTGAATTGACTGGATTTGTTCATCGTGATTTCGTAGTGAGGTTTTAGAGAGAGAGAATGTGAAACCAACCAGGGTCAATGCTGGAATGAGGGTGAGATATGAGTTGATTGTGGTGGATGATTCAATCTGTCAGTGAACCAATGAGGCTGATTTGGCTGGTCAATTGTCTGCATTTCTCTTGGAACACAGGTTTGTTCGTGATGCTTGAATATGCAATTCCACTTATGGCAGTTCTAGATTGTAGTGTAATTTGTGTGCATATATGGAATTGGAAGAGCATCTTGAATGAAACAAAATATATGGATGCACTTTCGCCCAATTCGCCCAATTTTTCTTCTGGGAGGCAGCTGTCCTGGTGTACTGTTGTTGTAATAGAAACAAAAGTCCTCAAACTTCATGAGAGTTAATATTAGCATGAGTCGTATGAATAAAATTCAAGAGCTGTTATGTTCAAGGATGAACACATCCACCTTTCCTCTCATCCTAATTAAAGGTGTGACAGCTCTAATGCCTCATTTATCCGCCATGTCCGCTAATAGAATCGCTCCTTTAAGGAATTTGAGGTCACTGATAATTAAGAATTCGTCTCTGGACCAGTAGGATGCTTGATTGGCTTACTTATTTTCGTCATCATGGCCCTAGATAGCTCGCATATCCATTTTATCTTGGTTTGCTTCTGTGTTTTTTTTTTTTCTTAATACTGATCTGATCGTGGCATCCTTTTCACTGCAGGTTGGATATGCTTGTCCCTGCGAACGTATAGTCCTATATTGTGTAGCTGAAGTGGTTCCCATACCAAATGTCAAGGCCTCTTGCAGCAATATTAGGAGGTGCTGCAGGAGCCGTGGCATTGGTGGGGATAGTTATATTGATCATATGGTTCTGCCTATGTCACAGAAGGAGTGTGTCGAGAACTTCGGAAACTGGTTCCTCCGATCCGTCTGTCCGATGTAAAGCTAATTCCCTTTTGTGTCTCACTGAAGGTATTGAATGAGTCTAAACAATCAGTTGATGTGTTCCCTCTTGTAATCTGCAGCGGGAAGACATGTGGGGCTTGAGATGTCTTTGAGAGAAGCCAGGCGCTTTGAGATGGAAGAACTGTCTATGGCCACAAAGAGTTTTGATGACAAGAATCTGATCGGGATAGGAAAATTCGGAGAGGTTTACAAGGGATTACTCCATGATGGCAAGCTTGTAGCCATCAAAAAGCGCTCCGCAAGCCCTACTCAGGAATTTGCCGAGGAGGTTGCACATTTCTCCTCTTTGACCTTTGCCAGTTCTATGCATCCCACATGATAAATACGTTATGCAAAATCTGGCCTGCTTTTAGTGTTTTTCCTACCATACATGTTTGGGAAGTTTCTCTGGATGTCAATATCCCATCTTAATGACTTTCCCCCTTGTAACTAAAAAATTGGATATCTGTTAATTTTTGGCACATGCTTTGTGGTATCAGTTTTGCTAACCGGACTAAGTTTCCTTTTGTCTTCTAACCCCTGGAAAATAAACCATGAATTTCAAAATAACTTGCTTAGATTTACACGGCTTCAGTGGAGGAATTGTCTTCTTTCTTAGTGGTATCTAGTTAACCTGTCCTCTTCTTTTCCTATGGTTATCTTGTGACATTTCATCGGCTGATTAGTAGCTTGAAGAATCTGAATTCAAGCATGGTATTGCTTGCTTTCCCTTCAAATTGCACGTTGATCTGCTTGTGCATGCAACAGGGGTAACTCTTCAGGTGGAATTTTATCAATTTGATATCGTATTGTTCTTCTCTGTTCACAAATGCTATTAGGTTCGCTTCCTCTCATCTATTCAACATCGGAATCTGGTGTCTCTGTTGGGCTACTGCCAAGACCACCATACACAGCTTCTTGTGTATGACTACATACCAAATGGGAGTGTTTCCACTCACTTGTATGGTATTGCTCTTTCCCATAACATACTACTACGATGGCACTATTTACAGTATTTTGTAGTTGAAGATAGAGCATACTTACCACTCTTTTCATGTACTCTTTCACCCAAAATTTTCTCACTGCACAGACCTAACTGTCCTACATTTTATCACCAAACTAAGATGTCGGCATGCAGTTATTCATGCCGTTGCATATATTGAAGCTTTATTACTTTCCTTTGTAGGTGCTGCGCAGCTTTCGCGCGAGAAGCTAGAATTCAAGCATAGACTTTCAATAGCTCTAGGGGCAGCTAAAGGTGATCATCTGCAAAATCAGTGAGCATTTATAGCTTTCCTGGTATCAGTTTTTATCTTTTTCGTAGGAGAGTGTTCACATATAATTTACCTCATGCAAAGTTCCTCTGTGAGCTTCTCTAAGAACGAATATGCCAGATCATCAATCCTCTAGTACTGAATGGTGTGGTAACAGTACTTACTCCCAATGGGCAAGCCTGACCGATCTTGCTTCTGTGCAGGTTTGGCCCATCTTCATTCTTTAACACCTCGATTAATACACAAGGATTTCAAGACTGCCAACGTGCTGGTGGATGAGAACTTCATTCCAAAGGTTGCCGATGCCGGACTACGCAGCTTCCTTGGGAGAGCCGATATTGCAGGGCCATCTTCCGTGGTGACAGCAGATGATGTATTTCTTGCCCCAGAGTATGACTTTTTTAAGAACCGTATCTTGGATAGCGACACTGCTAAATGTGATTCATTTCCTACATATCGTCTTCATACTTGTGCAGGGTGAAAGAGTTCAGAAGATTTTCTGACAAGAGCGACGTATACAGTTTTGGCGTATTTCTTTTGGAATTAGTGAGCGGACGAGAAGCCACCGAGACACTATCTCCAGAGTCTAGTCAAAGCTTGGTTGAATGGGTATGTGATGAGTGAAAACATGCACCAAATGCTGGTTTTAATATTTTGCTCAGCCACTGAGTTTTCACATGCTGACTTGTGTGGGTAAACTGGCTCCTCCAAACATGTTTGCACAAAACAACCATTCCAAGAATTAAGTGTACAATAATCTTCCTTTTCCGTTTATCTATGTGACCTGGGGTTTGTCCCTGATGGAGAATTATTTGTGAGAAATCGGCAAATTACCCTTACAACTGCTTGCGTGAATGTGGCTGAGTGCAAGTCTTTTCAACTGTTCCGATCATGCTGATGGAGAGGTTGATTTTCTTTCCTTTTCTCCTTTATAAAGTTGCAAAACAATCAAGATTATAGCATGTTCTCCAACATCATCGACCCAAAACTGGGAAGCAGCTTCACCATTGAAGGGATGGAAGAGTTCATACAGCTAATAGTCCGATGCGTAGACGTTTCAAGTGAACGGCGGCCGGCAATGAGCTATGTGATGATGGAGCTGGACAGGATACTGGAGAAGGAAAGGAGCTTGACAACAGTTATGGTGGAAGGAATGCCCAATGTGACCCTGGGGAGTCACCTATTCAGAACAAAATAAAAGAGAAAAAGAAAAGAAATCGAAAATTAATTACCTTCATATTTGAGTGTGAATTTTGTGCAGTATTTTTTTTCTTTTACTTCATTTTCACATATATTCCTTTTCTCCAAAAAGCCTTCAAGAACAAGATCAGCTGGCTGTTAAGTGTATAAAGAACAGCTGCAATTATCTCTTTATTCTTTCTTTCCCCTATGTGGAAGCATGAAAGGAAAAAATGAAATACTGTTCTTGTATTCAATCTGTTTATGGATATAATTATATCAAAGCAAAGTTATTATTCTTATCTGGTTTGATTGTATCAACAGCTTTTTTTTTTTCTCCTTAATTATAATGATACCCTTTCGCTGGAGGTGATCGGGGATTTGATACATGCACTGCTTCATTGCTTGACAAGAAAGACCAACACTCAATTCTCTTTTGGCTTCCTGAGAATCTGACTCACAGAAAGACTGTCATTCAACAGGAGCAATATGCAACTCCTCAAGGGCAGAGTGTTAGCCTGAGGAAATGCTCGAGATTGCCTGCTTTTCTATATCAGCGTGAGCAAGCTTTTTCTAGTGATAATGTTATGTGCACGTCGCGTAATGGACTCTTAAAGCCTACGTCATGTCTGGCATCTAAAACTTATACTGCTTATTGTCGTACTATTGTTACCCTTCTTTCTTTTAGATCCACTCATGGCCTTGGTGGTTCAAGGCAGAATAGTATCAGACTTTCAGATATAATTGAAACATAAGCAATTCAGTAAACTATGACTAAACTATTCGGCTGCAGAATGTTCAGCTGCAATTTCACAGAACTTGGGCGCAACTTAAGTTGGAAATCTTCTGCATAAAGTGCAATTAAGACTTCAGTAGAGTTGGATTAAATGAATCCGGAAACTGCATCCATTACATTCTGAAGATTAGTTTCTAGTTGTGCTTTGCTAAGCACATGACACAAGCAAAGGTGCAAAAAACACTTCCCAGGTCAGCCACTATTAATACAGATGTATTTAACTGAATCAGAATTAAAAAAAATTACCATTTTGAGAACCTATCAAGGGATGCCAGCACCCTCCCTGGCCTTCATAACAACCTCCTCTGCAGTGGTGCCGATGATCTTGTTAGCATATTTCAACTCTACGCAGGAATAATTTCCTTCTGCATCCTGATCGGTCATTCTCTTATCAGAGACAGTAGGAAGCACGAGCATAAATTATATGGAGAGGTTGCCTATTGCACACATTAAAAGAATCCAAACCGATCCAATACTACATGGTAAATGCGGATGCATTTAGCTATAAATCGATGCCCCTCATTAAGAATCAGACAGAAAAATCCACATGCCAAGATGATTCTTTCCAGCCAATCAGGTACAAGAATTGCATTTTTAAGCTCGACTATAACTGCTGGACAAACATGGTTGATTGGGGTTGTTTCTTAGGAAAGTGAGGCATGAGGGGAAAAGATGTACACTACTAGAGATGAGGAAAATGAGAGTGGAAGGATCGCCCCAGATACAATTATAGTACCTAAATTGAAAACCAGAAAAATTGAGGGGAAAGATTACCTGAACCACGAGGCCTAATTTGTCTAATTTATTAACAGCGTCATCCACATCAAAGTTGCAATCCACACCAAACTCTTTTTTGATAAGTTCCTCGCAGTGCAAATCAATATCCTTCAACATAAAGTAAGCGTGAAGGATTTAAGTATTACGATTCCCTCATCTCATATGGTGTATTGTCGATTGTCAAAAATGCCATGTACGCTACCTGTCTTGTCGCGGTTCCTTTTTGCATCAATATGAAAAATGAAACAATCACCTCTTTTACCTGCAAGGACATTTTCATCAAAAGTTACATGCAAGAACATCATGTTGATTGTGGAAAAATTATATAGGACATAGTATTTCCGCTAGGGAGAAAAAAATCAAAGTGCTGGCCATGGCCAGTGTCAGATGCATACCAATCTCATATTTGCAAACATGAAGCAATGCACGCTACAATTACTGATGGACTATTCAAATCAGGAGGAAAAGATCTAGAATTGTCAGCTGAAGTTAGAAATAATTTTGCTCTTGGGTCACATAGAATGGTAGACAACAATTCGGTCACGGTAAAATATAGGATAGGCAAATGAAAATTAGAAGAAATGTTGAACGAGGAGTTTATTATTTCTTATTGTTAGACAAGCATTGAACAGATGGTCTAATTGCTTACTTCCTGTTGGATCATGTCGTCACACAAGTGCAGAAGGGTGCCTCTTCCGCTATCAAGTTGTTTATCATAAACAGAACGGGCAATTAAGTTCTGATATGCAACCACATTACTCTGAAACCTGCATGCGGTCCAGAATATACTATTATGATGCAGTTATAGAAGTCAAGATAGAAAGCGAAAAAGAAGAAATGAGTAACGACTGCCACAAGCAATTAATAAGTAAAAATGGAATCCTGATCGTCTATCACCATCTTTTTTGAAGAAAGAACCAACTATTTATGAGCAGAAACCATTGCTACAAGGAGGGGAAGTTGTAAACTAGAAGTTTTCTCATGTGTACAGTGGACCACTGGCTTTATCAGAATTTCTGAAAGGGAAGAGGAGCCACATAACAAATTCATCTTCGTCCATGTCCGAGACAAGCTAGGTTTGCAAAATGGAACTTACGTGAAATAGGTTTTTATGCAATATCCAACAAGTGCAGATAGAATGCCGGAGATGATCCGAATGTCAGCTTTTGGCATTTGAAGGGAAGTCAAGACAGTAACCTGGAGAGAGAGAGAGAGAGAGAGAGAGAGAGAGAGAGAGAGAGAGATAGACAGTCAGATCGATGTATAATAGAAACTAATGTTAACTATTGCATGAACTTGCTACAACTCACCAGACCAATCACAGCAGAAACGACAAATTTGACCCAGTCCACTGGTGTTAAGCTTGGAATTTGCTTTTCTGGCTATTAAACAAAAATCTTCAGACACTGCTTTCAAAATGATGTTGGAGTGATAAAGAGGCACCTTCATCAAAATAGTAGCTCTAGCTCGCATGCATGAGAGAAGGAGAGTACAACTCACAAGTACAATCTCCATATCTGCCATTGGAATATTCTTGAAATGCTTCACATATATTCCCCTATCTGTGTCTGCTTCTTCGCTTGCTTGCCTGTAAATTCACATTCTTGTTTTATGTTTGTAGACGACTACAAAACTTCGAATGCCACAGTTAGTCCAGCAAAGGATAGAGTCTCTCCTTCAATATACGAGAAGACATTATTTTACAGCATGCAGTGATGAGCACATAATCTAGTCAATCATTGGATAAACCATGCATGTTTGTCTACAAAAACACCTGTAAAGAAGTTTTTTTGGCGAACAGTAAAGAAGTTTAGAAACATTTATACCTGTAAAGAACAATTATCCTCTCAAAGGTAGGTTCTTGGATAGTGTTCTTGCTGAGCAGATTAGAAATACTGGCGGGATGCAAATGAAGAATAACATTGGTTACGAAAGGTTGGGGCATTTTGCATGCAAAGCCAAGAGGAAAAACAGCAAGGACAAAGTATTTATCTCCTTAGTCTAAGACTCCATCGAACAATAAATAGACAGGACCGGCAAGTTGGTAAAAAAGTAGCTCCAAGAGCTTGATTGATTCTAATATCAAACAAAATAAAACCGCCAACTGATCAACGACTAACGTTACTGGAACCATCAGTGACCTACCTCGTGCTTCAAACATGAATTAATTTAAGCTAAATAAGAAATTAAAGCCACCTATCATATCCACTGACAAAACATTCCCCTCCCTCCTCCCTCTCTCAATGAGATGATTTTAAGCTACTTATCATGTTCACCAATGAGACAATCCTTACTTCTCATAATATGTGAACTATCTCTCTTAATTTGAGATTAACAATGAAAGCACAAGTCAGCCAGCAAATTGACAAGTTTGTGTCCGGTAATCAATGTCACATTATTTAAAGTTAATGTATGCTTAGTGTGGTTCATTTATGCATTAACATTTACTTAAAGTGAACAGAAATTTTTAAAACAAGAATCAGAAGCTACATTCCAAATATACATTCAAACTAGACAACAAATACAAAGGAGAGAACATATTCAATTTCTGCAATGGCACAACATAACTAGATATTCACAATTTTCCAGCGAGCAACAATGTCAAAGACAAAGGAAGTTGGAATTTCTCTGATTCTTTTGTCGCAATTGACACCTAATGTAATAATACAACCAATAGAATTGCCTAATCTTTGTCCAATGGAAGCTTTCTTCTTTCTAATGGGGAAATAAACTCAATCAAATTTACCAAATTGTCATATGTGCAGGACAGATAAGTGAACATCACCGATCGAGGCATACAAATTTGTGCATGTGACACGTGTATTTGTGGTCTTTAATCCTCCTCTTCAACTAGAGAGAATGTGATTCTTTGATTTATGAACATGAATTCTTATCCTATTGTATTACTTCTGGAACTCTTATCATTTCTCACAAATTCCGCATCAATGCAAGAAAAGACAAATTAGAAAGCACAGATGTTCAATGCAAAGGTGCCAGGTAAAACCTAAGTTTCATGTTTTCAATACGGATGCGCTCAACGCACAAGCTGTCGGGCTCCGCTTCAGAGTTGATTTGAACACGTCCTCTTGGATTAATCGTAGACTGAGCACTTGACTTTCTGAAAAAAACTCTTTTGATTCTGCAAGAAAAGGGCACTATAAGAGTTGCCAACAAAATGCCAGAGGCAACTAAGCCAGCTGCACATAAAATCGTATTCGGGCATAATATGCCTTTCTGAACTGAGCTAGGAAGTACATAAATGAACTGAGAATTTAATCGACCAATTTGGCCCCTAAAAATTTAAAGACATACCCAGTGTACTTCAGAAAACGTCTCCACCAACGTGCAAGGATGGTGTTTAACTTCGTTTTGAGAAAGAAATCAGTCCTACGATCAATTCCAATTCCACGTCGGAAAATGATGTACTGAAAATGAGTAGAAGGATAAATGTGAGTGGTGCATAAGTCTGCCTAAACAAAACTGCAAGTGGAGATGTGCAAGAGAGAGATGCCATAATTTATCAGGTATATAAATGAATGATTAGTATATTAAACTGCAACCACCATCAAAACAAGTCAGCCAATGGAAGGTCTACTTAAAGACTTTAGCTCTCGACAATAATTACTGGATTCTTTGGAAGGGACGGTTATATATTTTGCAACATTCACATAAAATACAAAATCAGAGAAAGAAGTGATTTCCTCTTGGAAAGAAACTAGAGCCTGCACCAATTTGAAAGAAAGTGGAAAGGATCTAAACTGAATCAATTACGTATCCGCACAAAATATATATAACACATGGAATTTGCAGAGACCCTAATCTTTTATAACTACATTCAAATCTTTTGTAAGTTTTCCATTTCTATACAAATTAAAGAGTAGTGAAAGACTTCTTTTTCCTTCAATACTGCTTAATCTAACATCTCCACATATGGACTCATCCCAATATATGGATAGTAACAAAGCATATGCAACTGATGGATTATTCATAGCCTTGATAGAGATGAAGAGAGAGTAGCATGGCTCAATAATAGTGCAAGCAACCTTCCTTAAGAGATCACTAGCCTTATAAGACTTTGATTGTGCAGAAAAGTTTATATTTGGTACTCCATGTATACATATATTGGTTGATGGGTAAGGAAGGCTTTTGTTTACTGTAACTTCTCCACTTCTTGCATTCAATAATTTCCATGTGGAATTGCCAAAGAAAGAGTTTCTCAGGAAAAAGCAAAGGGGGCAATTCTGGATCACACTGGAGGAGTTCATTTAGCTTGCAATTGTTTCAGCTGGATCCATGCCATATTACCTTATCAGCAAAGAATGGAAGGTCGTCAAGAGGATACTTAGAGAAGTACCTTCTCAGAAGCTTTTTGTCGAGCTACAATGAGAAAGATCAGTACAAGATTATCAGGACACAATAAAAGAATGAAAAGCTATCAATTTCATGCTTATCTATGTTATGTACTGATGTTCGACACAGGTTTTGGGTGCTTTTGGTCATAAGCATGTTTTCTTCAGTGCCATTTTCCCATAGAGTTCTTCCAAATAAATACAGACCTTTGATTCATCAACTTTGATTGGAAGATTGAGACGATATTGTGCGGACAGAGCAACATTAATCTCATAGTCAGTAAGTATCTTGAAGTTGCTCTTTTCCATGACCTGCATAGATAAGCTATTACAACAACAATGAGGGGCCTTCTGACTCAAAGCAGTTCTATTAAATCCCTTGAAGAAGAGACAAATTTTCCCCAACCAAAACCCAAACGAAGGAGAAAAAACAAATAGGAAGAGGAAAATTGAAGAAAGAAGTGTGAAACATAGTTAAGTACTTGATCTTGTCACATGGAAGTTGATCAAGTCAAACATGATGATCAGATTGCTATGCTTCCATGGTACATCTGATCACATTGCAAAAGGCACAAGCATAGCATGAAAATCAGGGACTCGATGTGAAATTGGAGGCGTCTAACTGAACAGAACTTAAATCACTCAGAAATACGTACATTTGCTAACAAGAGTATAAATTGTCCAGCAATCAGAAAGGAACTATTCAAGCTAAGTCAGGCATGAAGTATCTATTAAAGCTCCCTAGAACTGTGTCAGAAAAGGACACTAGCTGAAATTGGACACACAGAGGCATTGGGATTGGCAAATTAATCATAGCTATGCATAAAACTATTTTGATAATCACATTACACACATTTGCACTTGTTGACAAGTAGGAGAGATGGGACAAGGTGAAAACAACATATCTGAAATTCCTGATTGTCATAAAACATCCGCTAGACGGCATTGTAGGATACTGTGTCAAAAGCTCAGGAAACAAAAGATCTGATGGCTCCTTCAACTATCATCCCATTAAAAAATGGAAATGTTACCGATTTCAACTGCTCCAAGGACGCATGATAAAGACTCGCCACCATACACTTTCTTCATTTGTGAGATATATCGGCTAATTAGATTTCATTTTCTGCTTCAAATGAGTGCTTCAAAGTTGCAATTTTGTTAGCACATTAGCTGATATACCTGCAGCAAGTCAGTCAAAAACTTCTCTTCAGAGGAATCTATATCTTCAGGAGTCAGATTCTGCTGCTCCAATTTCCTTGCCCCATGAACCGGATCAAACAAAGAGTGCAAATGCTGCAAAACGACCCACGGGAGTTGAATTAAAATTCCAAGGGGAGAAACGCATCACCTGAATGGAGACAGGCCATGAAGGAATAAGGGGAAATTGAAAAGGAACTACCATCATCTCCTCAAACTGAAGATTGTACCAAGCGCGAATGGCGTACTCGACGCGACCACAGAGCTTCACAAACTCGGGCCGATCGTCTCTTTGCTCTGCAAGAACTCGCGAAAGAGAGAGAGAGAGAGAGAGAGAGAGAGAGAGAGAGAAAGGCTTTCACTTTCTGTACAAAGTCGTGAACAGAGACGTTACCGAAACACTGTACCGCATAATTCCGGCAGATAAAATGTGACAGTAGCATTTTGGGCAATCTTAATCAGACTCAAATGCAAATAGCAAGGGGAGGCCGGCCGAGATCGAGACGCTAATTACCGAGGAGGTCAGCCAAGGCGGCGACGAGGCGGTGCTTGAGGATGGGGATGACGGCCTCGCGCTCCAAGCGCATGATCTCTCTCTTCTTCTTCTTCCCCATTCTTCGTCCGCGTTTCGCCGGCGATGAAATCCAAACCGGTAGCTCCTCCGGCAAGAAGATGGAAATCTACACACGCACGCACGCACGCAGAGAGAGAGAGAGAGAGAGAGAGAGAGAGGGGTTCTTCTCCATTCGTCGCGGAGACAAGTGGTCATCCCCGTTCGTCGCTGCATGCTTCGCTCTCGCTCCCTCGCTCTCTCGGCAGCCCCGCGCCATTCGGCGGGAAGCGGCATTGGAGCTTTGACTGTTGGAGAGCGAGGTGATGTCCGGACCGGTCGTTGGACCGGACCGGACGGTCCACTTTTTTCACAAAAGTTTAGTTTGACAAGTTCTTTTGCCAAAATTTTGACACTTCAGCATCTGAGACCCTATCTATATATTTATTTGGTATTTTTCAATTCCAGACATGGAGGAGGTTCCCATCGGTGAGTCAAACTAATATTTTCTTCTAACAAACCAAATACGTATACATACATATACACAAAGAGGACCTTAGGTAAGTGGATTAGAATTTTAAAGTCATCGTCATTTCGTAAGTTCAGAATCAAACGATAGAAATGGAGTCGCTAACAACAGAACAAGCGATAATATCACGGGATCAAGTCTCAAAACTTATTGACATCGTGAAATCTGTGTCCCATAGCTTTCAATTTGTGCATTTAATTTGGAAAACTAGGCATGTTCTTGCATTTCGATCATCGCACCGAGTCCATTGATTCAAATAAGGAAAAAGGAGAGTGGGTTTGAAGTTGGGTGTCCGAGGGAGGGAGCACCTTGATGTCCTCGGGGGCCAACGACCGTGGTTTCCCTTTTTTTTTTTTTTTGTCCTCCTAAATTCCTAATCACATAGACATATATAACGAGCATGATTTTTAGCATTCCCAATCCGTGCAGACTTGGAAAACCGATTCCCAAATCAACCTTCACAAATTTGGATCAGAGAATTGGCCGAGAGAGAGAAGGGTCTAATGAATAAAAGATCTCATTCAATCAATATATCAACGAATACAAATGAAGGAGGAGGATCCCTTATATATAAGGGTCAGCCACTATGGGTAACCACCCATTTTCTCTAATCTTAGTTGACCATTCCCTAAAATCCGGAGCCATGTTTAGATAAAGAGCTTAAGTTCATGTTACTCACCCATCCGTTGCCCATCTCGTCTCTCGATCGTATACTGTTGGAGCCTAGGTAGCACAAGGACATGTCCTAGGTTTTTTGGGGCCATGTCTGAGATCGCTGAGGAATCGGGCGCTGGATTGTTCTCTGACCAGCACAGATCAATCCATGGGACTGTTCAAGGATTGCGTATTGGCCTATTCATGGATCAAGAGTGGATCTATCCAATGATAAGAAAGGATCGAGAGCTAACCCATTCATGGACCAAGTGCGAACAGACGCAAGGACGACGGTTGACATGTTCACAAATAAGGTGCCAATCGATCCAAGGATCGGTGCTGGGCAAGCGATCGACGAGCAATTGGAGGGTCAAGCACCTGGTCCGTGTCACATGTCTATGACTACTGTTTAGAAACGGACAATAAGAACTATAATATGATTGATAGTGAAGGAGGCATCCAAGTATCCCTCAAGCACGTGAGCTCGAGGCCCATTCATGGGCCTTCCCCTGAACATGTTCTCGTCCCTTTGGTGTGTTTGGGCCACCATATGCACAACACTGCCCCCATCTCTCGAACTCGTGAGCAGGCCTTTTTGACCTTTTCGACCTTTTCGCGTTGTACTTGTTATCAAAAATTAAAATTGACATTGACATTGACATTGAAAAGGCGAACGGTACGATTCTAAATTAATGTAGCGTTGAAATAAGCTTTGAAAACAGAGAGGACGAAAAGGAAAGAAGAATCCCAACAATGGCAACATCATTGAGAGGACCGCATGCATGCATCGCAAGCCTTTGTGATGCTTTTCACGCCCACTCCCTCAAAGTCTCGCTCAAAAGCACGTCCCGGCTAGGTGTCTCGCCGGGCGAAAAGGCCTTGGAACCACCCGGGTCGAAGTCCTAGCCTCCCACGAGGATCGTCACCCTCGCGGTCACGCAAGCTCGCGTTGAACTTTGCCACCACGCTGTCGCATTCCTTATCATCCTCAAGGCTTTCGCAGTCTAGACACCGAAATGAGCTTAACCACACTCGTCTCATCTCTAGGGATAGTTTTCTTCCTTCACCCATCATTATCCTTAAAGGCGTTGAGGTTTCCAATCATTCCAGTCATTTCAGAACAAGTTACGGGTGTTTCAATAGGTAGTTGGCTGCTCAGATCAATACCTACTGTTCCCCGGTACCCCACAATCCACGGAAGAAACTCATTGCATCAGGGTCGTGCACATCTGTAATCCTTCAAGAAAGCAAAGTAAGAATGCTCATCATGAAACAATATGGTTATGCATAGAACCATAACATATAGTCTGTTTTAGCTAAAGAACAGAGGTGAGAGGCAAGGAGTGGTGGTCGTTGGATGAGGACTGCTAGTCACATGCCTGTGCGCGTGTGCCCAGGGACACGCCACGATCCATAGGCGAACTCGTCTTGATCGAAAGGCGATGACACTGGTTAGGAAAAGAGGCCTAGACTCCATGGCGCCTACCTAGTGGGTCCAAGCAGCGCGAAGCCAGGAAGGTTATCTTGAAAGTCATGAGCACCTCAAACGTTACGAAAGGAATCTGAATTTGCCAAATCCAAAGGTCGAAACATCAACCAAAGCAAATGATGCAGACAAAGCTTCGTTCGGAGGAAGAAGAATATCATTTTCATTGTGAGAAAAATGAATGTGGAAAGGCATAAATCTTTCAAGTCATACGATTTCCCATGTATGCGGCATTATCATAACACGACCCGCATTTTCTTCACCATTATAACCCGTGGTCTCTAGTAAATAGACTTTTAGTTTGTGAGTACTTGAGAAATGGCACAAAGACAATGATAACCAAACGAGAAATACACAGAACAAAAGAAAAGAGAGATGCAAATGCAATAAAATAGTTGACTTATCAGACTAATCAATAAGAGAAGAGTTACCTCTGTTGGGGCCTTGAGAGCATACCAGGCAAATCATTGATTCGATGAAACAAACATGAAATGATACTGGCTCGATCAGTTCACTACTTACATCACAAACTAGGCCAAGGAAACCACCCAGAAAGGTTCAGGTTCCCCAAGACATTCAAACATTCCTGTACACATGCACTTGGTTGGTTTCACTTCCGAAAAGAAGACCCAAGATGGATCAATTTGCAGCTTAATCTGGAGCAGATCCATGAAGGAGTAAGACAAGCATTTACAGAATGGTATGAGATGAGCAATTATTGGGCTGTATATCAGCAATTCATTATTCCAGGAGTCAATGGATGCCTAAATTACAGAGACAATCTCTTGTGGGGAGAGATAAGAAGACGAAGACAGAGACAGAGAACAGAATCACAAAAATAAGGCTCGATTATCCTTTTCCCACGTTCAAGATGCCCGGAAAAATTGTCCTACCATAAAATTTTCTCTCAAATGCTCATCTAAGAACTAACGGCTAGTTATATACACTGTGTTGGGTTGGCTCTTGTATGGGTATGTACAGAAACCTATCCTGGACGGTTTTATCCAACACCTGCAGATCTCCAAAACCTCGCAACTTGTTGCTCCTATAAACTATCAAGTCAAAACTCCTGCTAAAGGCATCTAGTTCTAATGGCTTCTTGGGGTCGCCCGATGACAATTTGTGAGAAAGATAAAGGGACAGGGCTCTGTTGCTATTGATTCCATGAACCCAAGAATGGTTTCCCCATTGAGTCGTTCAAGCTTGAGTTCTGATGTGGTAAGTTGATCCATCCAGTGTCATTAGGCATGAGGGAAGTAGTTGGGTCCCGCCTATTCATGTAATCAAGAGAATGGGCTGCCGGAGGTAACACATTACTCATGCTGGGCATAGGCCCGCCCACCAGAGCATAATTCCTTGGAGGAATAAACTGCTCGGCAGAGCCAATGGCATCATAAGAAGTGCTTGATGGACGTAGTTGATTGCAATGAGACAAGACACTGTACAAACCCTGATCAAGATTGCTTGCATTTCCAATACTCTGACTTGGGGCACATACTGTGCCTGAACTAGTCCAGCCTCCACGAACATGACGTTCACCAGAAAACCAGTTTTGGCTGGATAAATCTCCACCAATTAGAGGAGGTTGGAGAGTGTCAGTCATACGAACAGGATTCACAGTCCAATCCTGCACGTTGACAGGAAGCACTTGCTCTGGCCTCTGGAATAAATATCTACCTCCATCAGGAAAAATATTGTCAGACATATTTTGCTGCATGTAAACAACCTCATTTCCAGTCTTCTGTACTTGCTCCAGGGGCATAGATAGACTTGGCTGCTGATGGAAGTGGCTGTGAAACCGAGACTCTTCCGCCATAACACTGTTTGACGGAGCGAAGTGTAATTCTGCAGGCTTCTGCTCTTGACTGTAAGACATCATGTCCTGGCCCTTAAGAATAGATTGGAGAAGCTCATTCTGGTCTGGGTTTGGGTAGGATTTCAGAGAACCCTCATTTGATTGTTGATGCAAGTTGCATCCAAGATCCATCCAGTGCCCTCGTTGATCATCATTAGCCAGCGGATGGGTGAGTTTCAACTCATTGGAAGAAGTGCCCTGAGGGCCTGCATTAGAATCATAGAAAGGATGAAGCATGCTTACTGGTTGCCAGATGTTACCACCACCAGAAGAGAGAGGAAGTCCCTGACCAGCCATTCTATTAGTGTGGCTCAAGGTTCCCGAGAATGCCGATATATTTTGAGGACCATTATCTGATTTTGAGGTTGCTCTGGCATCTACAGACTCGAGATTCAGATGATGAAAATCATTGCAGCCACCAAGTGGGGATACATTCTTCATAGATGGGTTGCAGGAAGACAAAGGTACAGGGGTTCCTGAGAATGCTGATACATTGTGAGGACCATTATCTGATTTTGAGGTTGCTCTATTATCTACAGACTCAAGATTCAGATGGTTAAAATCATGGCAGCCACTAAGTGGGGATATATTCCTCATAGATGGGCTGTGGGAAGATACAGGTACAAGGGTTCCCGAGAATGCCGATACACTGTGAGGACCATTATCCGATTTTGCAGTTGCTCTATTATCTACAGACTCGAGATTCAGATGGTTGAAATCATGGCAGCCACTAAGTGGGGACATCTCCTTCATAGATGGTTTGTGGGAAGACGCAACAACAGGACTTCTATCTCCATGCACAGCAGAAATATTGTCTACCGAATCAACATCTTTTAGATCATGTACAGATCCAGGAATAGGCTCTTGGTCATCCTGCATAATTGATGAGAGGCCACTGGCTTGATCGATTTTCCTATCAGGGGAAAAGTCAGGTTCCGGCTCTTCATCATTCTCCCCATCAAAACCGAATTCTGCTTTTGTATTATCATTATGATTCTCGGAGGAACCTGAAAGAGACTCTTTCTCATTTTCCATGTTGAGCATGTTCTGCCCATCGTCAACATTTTCATCAACAGATATACCCTCAGAAGTTTCTTCCTCATCCTCACCGCCCTGTCAGAAGAAATGACATCAGCAAAGCCTACAGAAAAGCTGCACAACTAAATCCTGATGAAGATAAGGCAACAGACTAGTAGAAGATCATGTTGGGGTGAATTTCAGAGAAAATCATAGCTCTATGTGTATGTTCATGTAAACGATAGCCAAAAATGCAGTTAGAGAAGGACAGTAATAACCTCTGTAAAAGAATCTACTTTTTCGTTGAGTTCTTGCCCCAATACCCTAATCATATGATGTTTCTCCTCTTGCATGTTCCTCCAGCTTGCATATGTAGAAGGGACATCTTCTTTTGCCAATTGCACCCTAGGCAAAGAGGAAATTTCAATATACTAATACCAGGAAAATAAAACTGAAGCAATAACTTAAAAAACTCACCAGTGATCATGCAACTTCTTCCGCTCTTCTTCTACAAATACTTCATATGGTTGTACATTGAAATCGTCAAGATTGCCTAAAAGAGGTCTGAGTGACTTGGAGTTAATGGTAGTACCAGATAGCTCCATGCTCTTGGCAAGTTCATGCTGCTTCTTACTGATCTGAACATTTCCAACGAAACAATCAGATGACAAGCAATAGATTGCGCCCACTGCCTGTCCAGACTGCCTTGAAACTTAAATGATCGATCATATGACTCCTTGGACTCAAAAAGGTGAAGACTCTTTACCAACATGTGACAATGGCCAAACTTGACATAGATGCTCCTTAATCAACTTGGTAAACATAAACGAGAGAGCTGAAGAGTGCAGGTGACCAAGAAAAGGTTCTAGTAGAAATATCAACAACCAATTTTAGTAAATTTTATGGTCCTGGCACAAAATATATGCAAGGACAGACAATAGAATAAAAGATTTTGAGAGTGGGAAATATAACATATTCTCATCATGTCGCCTAGTAGCTCAAACAAAAAAGAACTACAAAAGAACAAAGCTTGTGACAATTTTCCACAATATTCCAAATTCATACCAGGAGGAGCTGAATCAATATTTAAGTTTAAGAATCATTGATCCTAAGCTTTACAACATGATATTCTTCAAAAAATGTTCAAGGTCCTTAAAAATAAAGAAAGATATGAGCTAAACCAGATAACTGAATTCATGCTCATAGCCAGATAGTTTGAATGGTAGAAGGGAAAATATCCTAAGCCTCTGGCTCAATGAAACATGAACTTGGCAGCACTAATATATGGTGCCTCTCTGCCCAGAACAGAAGACATAGAAGTGCTTCTAAACTTCGCATGCTTTACACTACTGATCAACCAACAAGTAAAACATTCCTCAGACATGGAGATAAACGTGCCCTAATTAAACTGATTCACTTAATTTCCAAGCTGTGCCCTTTAGTGAGTCTCCCTAAGGTAAAAGACAACTAACCTTTATGTAGGACATGTATTTGGCTCCATCATTGTAGGTTATGCTACTTTTGGATAGATTTTTGTCTTTCTTTGTCCTCTTTTGCGCATTAGGCACGTTATCTGAGACAGCAAATAAATTCCTGGTTTTTCCCTTGCCTTTCTCACCCATCCTGCAACCAAAGGTTTTGTGAGATTTGTCAATTATAAGCACATGCATATGTGCACATGACCCTCATAAAATATATTTTAGTAATCACTGAAAAAATGGAAATGTTTCGTTGTTCCCCCTTTATGATGGCTACACTTTACTTAATCAAATAACCAGTCTGGAGCTGCCAATGTCTAATGTTTCCAACAAATAAGGTTTCATAGCATTTTTTACCGAAGATTGACCTAGAGCAATAGTTGGAACAGTGGAAAGAAGCCAAAAACAATCTGAGACCACCAAAAAAAGGGAAAAAAGAGAAAGCAGAATAAGAGAAACACAACAAACTAAACAATTGCACGTTAAACCAAACAAAAGAACCCAGAGAATTCAGAGAACACTTCAGAACTTTCAGGAGAGTCACACTCTCCAAGGAAGGCTTTATGTTAGAGACCACACTATTGTTACATAAAAGTCAACTTTAAAGAAATAGGAGATTCTCCTATGAATTTATCTCCTTCAGGAAGATCAGTTACCTTTTCTTTGAAACTACACCCTTCAGGACGGAGGATAGGTTCTTATCACTGTTATTTGACCTCTCATCTCCATCCCATGAGGAAAATTCAGATGAAGCAGAGAAACTCCCTTCAAGTTCACGAAATATGGATCCATTAGCAGGTGATGAGAACTTTTTTCCTGCATTCTTCTTGGACCTGCAGAAAGTGAAAGGTATATTCTCGATTAGATGTAGTCATCGTAAATGTGCATAGAAAAGATACACGAAAGGGACAAGCCTCCTGATCTTCTGGACAAATTCTTTTTCCGGGTCCTTGCAGCTTTCCCAACTCTCCTTCAGCTTCAGCAAGCATCCTATAATACTGCAAGGGGGAAAGACAATTCAGATGTCAATGCGACTGTGGTCTAACAAGCATAATACTAAAGAAAAAGTGCGTTGAACAATTTTTACATACTTATTGTGATATTTCTTTAACTCCGAGTAGTATTCCTTCCTTTCCGCCTTTAAATGCTGTTCACATCTAACAACTGCATCAGGATGCAAATTGCCTGATTGAAGTGAAGCACCCCTGTGGTCACAAGTTTCAGTAGGAGCTCAGAACCAGAGAATCCCAAAGTTTCATGTAAAGGAAAAGGTCAAACTAGAAAACCACATTTAAATTCCCCTTTTGTTAATTATGATGGACTTCAGGTGATGAGACTTGCACTCAAAAGCAGAGATGCAAGACTGCACGTCTTCAATAACCAAATGTCTGGGAGGCATGAAAGGTCCTATTGGATAAAATATGCAAATAACACTCTTTCACAGAGTTAAAAGTTTCAACAAGCCCTATCAAAATACAGACATTTAGAAGGCAACAAGCTCAATCAAAATACAGACATTTAAGCCGTGCACAAGAGTCTTTGAAGTTTAAAGAATAAAACTTTCCAATCTAAGAAAGAAATTTTTATCTAACTTGCAGCAAGGATAAATTACAATCTCACAGAAGGTCAGAATGTTTTTCCTTTCTATACTCGACATATATCAACAAATTTTCATCAAGCTTTCTACCCTTCATACCATCCAGTCCTCTTACACTACTCTTATGTTAATGAACAGTGTTCATGAAACCACTGCTCAGAGATGACCCAGTAAGGTCTCAGTTTGGTCAATCCAACAAAGAACCTTTGGCACATGCACAAAAAACAAGGACTCCCTCCAAAGATGTGGATTTTTAAAAAGTAAAGAGTTGACTGCTCCAGCTGTTAAGGAAAAATATCAAAAAACTAGGAGAACTTCTCAAAAATCCCAAAAAGCACAAAAGTGTTTCCCATATAGGAATACATGATGATTTTCTGTGAATTGTCAAGTTTCTACCCACAAACGATTTTCACAATGTAGACTGAAGACACAAGGTTTGGTGAAGAATAAGCAATTATTACATATCAAGAATACCTGATTGGGCTACAACAATGTAAAGAGAAATCACAATCACAGATGGGTATGCTTTTCTTGAAGACAGGAAAGAGGAAAAACTGTTTATGTTGAAAATTGCACCATGCCAACATGAAAGAGAGCAACTCTTTATGTTGGACACTGATGCCACAAGCACAAAGCATATCAACGCAGAATGAAACTTGCCAAGAAAATGATTCTACAATTGACATATGTCAAATCAATGCTAACCACTTGATTAAAGGATTTCCAAAATGGAAGTTATCTCCTGAGAGCAATGATTTAACAACTTCCTTTGCCTCTGCTTCTCTAGGGAGAAATTGCTTCAAAAAGTTTCTCTCACTTTCTGATAGACAACTTTTCCAAGCCTGCATGATCCAATTGCAATGCCTTGGTAAGTTTCCAAATTATCTGAGCAAGAGTGCGGCAATTCAAATAACCATATTATATGAAGCTCTACCTCAGGGGAGAGCACATCCTTTAAACTCTCCAAGTCAAATATTTCTCTTGGGATATCAAAGGTATCAGCCAATATGTTGTGACCATGCGGCAGAGTATCAACAAACGGTTTCAAATCCCTCCAACTGATGCCAATTTGCTCCTTTTTAGCGATAACCCTTGCTTGATTCACATCCCACTGAAGAGATATATGGGACTTTGTGTTTAAGCCATCTTCTATTGGTTCCACACGTTTCCTTTTTGCCCTAGATTGTCCACGCAAAGTGCTATCAACATTAGCAGCACCATTTGACAGCTTTTTTCTTTGATCAGCAGCCATCACAATAGATAATGTCAACACAAATCCACGAAACACATCGCGCTAGCTAAAGGGAAAAGCTCTCTCGAAACATTGGAGTATCTTCCGCCCACACGTAATCTGAAATCCAAGTGCAAAAAGATTAAAAATTGTCAGACAGCAGTTAGCAATAGTGTATGATGTTATTGCGAAGACAATTATATCTAATCATCATTTCAGTAGTGACCTAAGTAGAAACACAGATGCTTTGTGCACACAAAATAAAAAAAAAAATCATGAAGAGATATCTAAGGATAAACAAATAACTGCAACGCTTAGAAGCCATGTTCAATCTGTCAAATAAGGGCACGTTTATTTATGCTTCAACGGAAGCAAAAGCTTTCCCACCAAAATCTCATATACTGTTCAAATTTAGATCAGTTATGAAAAATACATGGGAATCTGCAAGTCAAGATTTGTATATGGAAAAAGTTTCAAGTGTAACAAGCAATAAAAAAGTCAATGTACACTTGAGTTCCTGGTTCTCCAATAGATTGACCCGCAATAATACCTACAGCTTCTCCCAATTCGACCAGGTCGCCATGAGTAAGACTCCTTTGCAAGATTTGGATTAAGCAAAAAGCAGATAAGCAAACGCTTATCGAAACACAACCCCAAACTTCATGCTTAAGTCACCTTAGATCTTGGACATACACGACAAACTTGAAAAATGACATGCCCAACAAACCAACACCCAATGTACTTTGGCCAATCAACACCAATACAGACAGTACTTTGGCTATCAATCAACACCAATACAGACACCATCACAAAAACTGCACTAAAATATTTCACTTCCTGCAGTGCCAACAAAAGGATATAGAAGATCATGTATCCTCCAAAAGATGCCAATACAGATAGAAACACTACCACTCCCACAAACTAAAACATTATGCCAGAACAGCACAAAAATAAATGCAGATATAAAGACACTTGGGAGAGGAGGGGGAATGCAGCCACTGTTATAGGTTATTTCCAATGAACCACAAATCTACCAATCAATCCCTCAAAAGGCATGAACATGAGATGCAGATCAATGAAATTGGAATTTGACTGCAAAATTTCCTAGCCCTGGTTTTCGAGTTCCAGAAAGTGATCTCTAAAAGGCATGAACATGAGATGCAGATCAATGAAATTGGAATTTGACTGCAAAATTTCCTAGCCCTGGTTTTCGAGTTCCAGAAAGTGATCTCTAACGCCATGGCAACTAAAAGTGCACTTGGCTAGATGAAATATCCAATATGAAGTTGATAAGCGAAGTGTAAGTGCCAGGAGATCTCTATATTTCTCTATCATTCACATTTTTAAAGAGAGGAATATGTTGCCTCTCCCATCTGACTAATAAAAAACCCTAAAAAAAAAGAAGAAAGAAAAGGAAATAAGCCAATAGTATAATATTAATTTCTCATCCAGTCACAAAATCCTAAATTGGACGGTGGAATAAATGCATGCCTTTAGACCATAAACGACGGCACAAACTTTATAATCCACGCAAAACATAGATGGGTATTGTGAACCTTCGAAATAAGTCACGTTCTAAGAATCACCAAATTAAGAGTGGTGACAGGACAATTAGGGGAAAACAAACTCGTCAACTACATCTAAGAAAACAGCATAAAACTGATCCCTTCACCATGGACACTGTATTAAATAAGACAAAATGGTTAACCCAACCACCCATTGCATGCTTTAAGCAAAAGTTATTCCTACCATATTGCGAGAAGACTAACAAAAACAGCATTAATCATCAATCAGCAAAGCCTCGATTAAGTCTTCCACTGCATACTACCTAAACAGCAACACACAAAAGTCCACCTCAATTCACCACTTGCTGAATTTGTCCTGAAAGACTCCATTAAAGCAAGGTAAAATTGGCGCAATACATCCATCGCATGACACATGACAACATCTAGACGAGGAAATACTCCCAAAAAAGTTCAATTGCGAGTATAAAAAGTAAAGATTCAGCAATTCCCCCCAATCACAAACGAAGAGAAGTCACGGGGACTCAAACTTCGTAAAACAAATCAAGCCAAAAAAAAAAACCACATACACGCGCGAGGACCGACGGATGCTGAGCTCCCGCTCGTCAATCAGCAAGCAAACAAAAAAAAAACTTAATCCGGAAACAAACCGAAGCTCCCAAGAGTACCTCTTCGTCCAAAAATCGATTCGCCGGGGCTCGCGAAGCAAAACCCTAGAAATTCGGCGACGGAACCAGACACGGCGACGCGGAGGGCCACCCCGACCGGCTATCCCTGGAGCCACGAAAAGCCCTCGTCTTCCGCAGGCAATCGGCGGCGAGGCTGCGAGAATCGACCCGCCAACCAAAAAAGAACGAAAAGAATCAAATGAACGAATGAAGACCGCAGAGAACGAGGGGCGCAATGAAGCGAACAGAGGAAAATCCGCGTTATCCAATTCGTACTCGCAGAGATGGATAGAGAGAGAAGGGCGAGAGAGAGAGAGAGAAGGAGAGAGACGCAGACCACGAGAATAATGACAGATAGGGAGAAGATCGAAGGAAGAGCGAGAGAGCGAGGCTCCTCGGAACCGAACCGCTCCCCTTGCCGCGTACGCTCGGCTAGGGCCGTGGCTCGCCCCCCACCTTCCCCCTCCGGTTGGGTTCCTGCCGGTCCGGTCCGGTTCGATCTGCAGACCGTCAGATCGAAACCGATCGCGAGCAAGCCTTCGCGAGTTGGCCCATCTTCTCTCTCGCCATGATGCCCCCTATCAATGCAAAATTGCAAGGGAGAGGGAGAGCTCTTTATAAGCGTTTCTCCTCTGCTCTTCCTCCTTCCTAGATTGTGAAGAAGATAGGGATTTCAAAAAATCGGCTAAGCGCGGAAACGCGCACTCCGACCGAGTATTTGTCGATTGGTTGCTTTCATAGATAGCAATGAACTTTTGGTAATATATTAAAGTTTTGTCACTGTGCCTTTTAGATGACAGAACGATGCAACGATTCGCGAGCATTACGATTTTAGTATGTATCAAATCAAAAATGCGAAGAAGGTTAATAACTTACTACACATATACCATCGTCCCGGTCATAGAACCAGAGGATTTGAATTCAGGATCAAATTTTAGTCATGACAAAAAAGGAAATATCACTTGTTATCGAGTAGGGAAAATTAGCAAAAAAAGGTGTTAAATTTATCTTACAATATAGCCAAACTAGTCCTAAACCTTTTAATATTCTCAATCTAGTTATAACTAAAGGAGAAAAAAATAAAGAAAAAGAAAAAAATTAGAAAATTTTAAAAAAAATCCTTCACATCAGTGCTAGCCATGCCATGCATGACAATTGTTGCTAAATAGACCGTCATATCAGCATTTTGCCTTTCTAGATTACATTGCCAAATCTTCAAAAAGTGTGGAATTGAGTTGATAAAATTGAAAATTTTAGCACTTAATTTATCAATGTATAATAAGTTTTGAACGCTTTTAGTAATTAACCATTATCAAGAACTATTTTTGGAAGAAAGGAAGCGAAAATGAAAATTACACCTAATTATCTCTAAAGTTTGGCCAATATATAGTGTCATTTCTGAATTTTCAGTTGCAATTTTTGAACTATTCCAAAATATTCAGTATAGCCATTTTGTCTCATCAAACAATGGAGAAAATCAAGCCAAGCCCCTAAGCTATTGTGAAATGCCTATTCTAGCTCCGCAACTATTAAGAAACGTACAATATAGCCCCTAAATTTTCATTTTTTTTAAATCTATTCCCTTAATGTTTCGTAACAAAAGTCAAATTAGCAACAAGGTTTTCCAACATTAGTAAATGACAATACCTACCAGTAATCTGTAGGTCTCAAAGTCTAACCTCAAGGGCTATAAAAATCGAAGGAAATGATGACAAGCGCCAAACAGGACTTTAAAGACTTTTCCTCTCGGGTCGTGAATCATCATTTTCAAAGTAAACGAAGAAATTGGTGGATATATTTATATTGATTTAACAGAAGACAGCTTGCTTTGGGCCATTAATAAGACTTAAATAAAAGATGAGCTTCGAGAATGACATCTTTGGGTCCATTAGTTCAACATTGTTCCGTTTGTTTCACGAAAAATAACTTTTAGGAAAATATTTTTCGAGTTCTCTTGCATTCGTTTAGTCAATGAAAATTATTTTCCACAAATGAATAAAACGTCTTCAAAAGTGGGGAAAATGTTTTTCACTTTTTTGTTTACCTTTGAATATCGCGGTCTCTAATAGTGTGCTTTGATCTCGCTCGAGACCGGCAAACAAACAGTCATTTTCTTGTAAAATAATTTGACGAAAAATATTTTTTCAAAATACTATATTTTCCGTGAAACGAATTGATTCTTTGTGTCCTAAATATGAAGAATTCATCAATATATAAAATATCTTAAATAAAATAAAATAAAAATGAGAATAACTAGTAACAAAGGCAAAAACCTTGGATCCGGTCCGCCAGATGGTAGAGGGAGATTGCATGGAATTGGATGGTCTTGTTCTATTTTATTCTGGTTTATTTGTGGGGTCAACGGTGGACTTGAGGCCATGGAGTCAACGGTTTTTATGCTTTTGTTGCTCCGTCGGCTTTTCCTCCTTACCAGCCTTTTTCAAAGGAGACTAAGAGAGTTCCAAGAGAAAGCAAATCCCATAGACTGCGTTTGATCAACTAGATTAAAAGCAGGAATAATATATTTTGTAGCTGTTTATGATATGATAAGATTTGATATAGAGAGAATATAAATCGGATAAAAAAAGCATAGGACGAGAGTAGGATAAAATATGATAGGATTTCTTTTATCCGAAATATAAAACCTTTCATTTTTTTTCTTTCTCCGCAGACTTTGAGTAGGGTGGACTATATATCCAATTTCAAAACTGAACATTTGCCCGATGTTGTCAACAAATCATGGAATAAAAATTCTAGGTCGTCTCTTTTATCTATAGTATGAATGACGATTGACGCCCATGACAACAATTTGCAAAGGAATACATTTGAGCTGGTATTGAACAAAAGTTTTAACTGATAATTTTCTCAAATAAAAAAAAATGGTACGTGGGCTACATTGGAACATGTGAAGGTAATTTTCTTAAATGAAAAAATGAAAGGAAACGCATGGCAATTGGTGGCAACGCTACATGAGAAGACTTCGACCCCCTTAAGGCCTTTGAGAAAATGTTGGTGAAGCAATTTGGAAGCCCATTGGGCAACACAATTCCTTCTCGAAAAGGCTTTTTTCTCAAGGCAAGTTGGTACCAACTTTGGCATTTCTTATTATCGGAATGTCGCGTGGTAGAATCAATGGAATTTTTATTTCAATTTTGCCCTCACTCATTTTTTCTTTCCTCAAGCCCCTTAATTTTTCATTGTTCTATCATCTCTTTGAGCCATTCATTCCTAATTTCTCCGACAATTGTTGTTGGACGCTAACGATTGCCAAGGTCATGCGAACTCTCGACCTCGCCTTGCCTTGCCTAAGGTTGTAGGAGATTTGGGTTTAAGTGAGTTCCAACAAGTCTGATAGTTATAACTTCATTCTACTTTATTTCTCTGTCATCCAGATATGGATCATTTGAGGTACCACGACCCTAGCATCATCTTGCTAGTAGGGATGGCGATATAGGTTCCTTACAGGTTCCATTTAGAATCCAAAACATATTTATCAAGTAGTAGGTTTTTCATTTTCTGGAACTAGAAACTTTCCCTACATACCTTGAAACCTCAATCCTATACTATTAGAGGGTTTAGGGTCAATTTCAGGATTTAATAGGTTCTATTTATTTTCTTAATTGAATGATTGCAATGAATCATCGTCTTTAATTATTATAATTTGCTGTTACAATTCACTGATCACGACTCATTTAGAAACACAAAAAATACGAAAACATTAATAAATATAAAGTTATAGTCATGAATATCGTCAATAATGAAAGTCTTTAATAGTGATTCCAGATTACTACTCATCATCGTTACTACGCAATATTGCAGGATCATTAGAAAATAAAAATAAAATAAAAATAGGAAGACTTATTTTATGTTCCAAATTACACGGTCCAAAGTCTAGATTCTAAATTCCAAGTCTAAGAACTTAAAACACATCATGTGGACTTTTACTCATTGACAATATTTAAAAGTTGAACAATTGTCAGTTTCGACCACTTATTTTTAAATAAGCCCTTTAATAATTAAAAAAAAGCAACAAATTAACATGAGAATTGCCAATCACATCGATTTTCTAAATAATCTATGAACATTGGTGATGGCACTTTGGTCCGGTACCGCGGAGTACTATGAATGCATCATTATCTTTTTATCGATCTAAAAATCTATATCATGACTTTTGTATAATGCTATAAAACATTGCATTAAAAGTCTAAAGACATACATCAGTTATTTAAAGCACGCCGCCGTCGTAAAAAACCATAGCTGCACGACGCAACTCATTGAGAACCGATCAACAGCCGCCTCTCGTCGAGGAAGGTGTAGACCGGCACCTCCAGATTGAGCGGTGCGGGGCCCTTCCGGACCCGGCCCGAGATGTCGTAATGCGAGCCATGGCACGGGCAGAACCACCCGCCGTAGTCGCCGGCGTTCGGCAGCGGGATGCAACCTAGGTGCGTGCACACGCCCACGACCACGAGCCACTCCGGGTCCTTGACCCGCGCGGAGTCCGGCTGGGGATCCCGGAGCGAGGTCCAGTCCTCGCGGTTCGCCCGGTCGATCTCCTCCTCTGTCCGCCGCCTGATGAATACGGGCTTCCCGCGCCACTTGACGGTCACGGTGCCGCCCGGGTCGATGTTTGACAGGTCGACCTCGAGCGATGCCAGGGCGAGCACGTCCTTGGTGGCCGACATGCTCAGGACCAGCTTGAGGATGAGCAGGCGGACGACTGACGCGTAGGCGAATCTCCCCAAGCTCAGGACGAAGTAGGCGAAGGCCCGCTTGCTCGGCGAGCCGGGAGGCAAGCGCTCGTGGTTGTACTCGTCGTAGACTATCCTCGGCGTGGGGTTCTTGATGGCGGCCGAGGTGGGAGGCACGTCGTCTGCGACGGCGACGCTTTCGCCCCGTGCCGCGAGCGCTTTGGAGGCGAAACCTGATTCAGATAGTTCAAAGAACACATCCTAAGTTACTAATTGAAAAGCATAAAATGGACCAGAAGCTTATGATGAACTATGCCATCTTCTCTCCCCACTGTCATCTTCAATTTGCACCACCCAGGGACTCATGGTCATGAACACTATCCCTGACCGCAAGAGCTCAAACATGAACACACGGAGCGAAACACCGCCTCCTTTCCTATGCCGCTCGTCATCTCGTCAAGAGTTTCGAAAAGCGAAAATGCCAAGATGGACAGACATGAAATGGCGTGAATTGTTAATTCTGTGCAGAACCATAGTTATCTAGAATGACGGCACCAACCGACCTCTCCCCAGAAGGTGAAACCCCGGCATACTCGAGAAGCACCCGGAGATGTCAAGCGGCGACGAGCCGGGACCTCTCAAACTCTTCACCGCGGCGGGAGCGGCGGCGGCGGCGGCGAAACTGCTTGGCCTCTGGAAAGGGGAGAGAAGAGAGAGCCGCCTCGCGGCCTTCCACATCCTTGCCCGGCCGAGCGTGACCTTTCTCGCGATGTTCGAATGAGAGGGCCTATCCCCAGAGAGATTTCCACCCCGTTCTTCTTCTAGAGAGCGCGAGACGGTGCTTCATCCGGGGCGGAGAGAAGAGTGTAGAGGCGAGGGACTGTGAGCAAGAACATGCGTGGCGACCGAAAATCGCGACACGTTGTGTATTGACTCAAAAATTAGTTATAAAAAAAACACAAATAGACTAACGGCTAAGCCGTCTTAGCTCAGCCGGTAGAGCGCATGGCTTTTAACCATGTGGTCGTGGGTTCGATTCCCACAGACGGCGCTTGGTCGCTATTTCCAGTTTTTGACTTTTTATATTTTTATCCCATCTCTCTTTCTCTCTCTAACTTTCCTTTTGAAGATCAAAATCCTCTTTCAATTTTTAATCCATCTTAGAATCAACATCGCAATGATAAAGATTCAATAGTTTTGAAACCTATATATATATATATATAAATGATTTGTCGCTTCACTTCTATATTATTAAATGCATCCACGCATCGAAAATCTTTCTTATCTTTTTTTTTTACTTTATTGTACGGGTTCATTTGAAAAAAGAAATCTCTTGTTCAAAATTTGCAATTTTTGATAACAAAAAAATAAATTCTCACCTACCCATGAGTAACTCAATTAGTTATGGCGAATTTGAACTTTTTTAAGATATTAGGTTCGATTCTTCAGGGAAGCACCTGTGATTTAAGTGGGAGGTCATGGCGGCAGGTTGCTGTGCTAGTCTTTCCCAATAAATAGTTGAGGTGCACACAAGCCGGTCCGAACACCTCGGTTATAAAAAAAAATTCTCCAATTTCTAGATAAAAATTATGAGAAATTTGTGTATGATTCACTCAATAATATTTCAATCCTTGGAAATCTTTGAGATGGCTTGCTCCAAATATAGGCTAAATTGGAACATCGGTAAAATTCAAGAAAATAAAGAGAGAGAGAGACTGAAAGGAGAAGAGAGACACCCGCTTCTATGAGTGCTAGGCTCTTTAGGTGATTTGGTTTACTCACCGATGGGACTGATTCTTTGATCTTTACAATTAAGAACCAAACCAACTATTTATCAAGTCAATTCAGGGTGGTCCAATAAGATCACGAGAATTCAAACTAAAAAATTGAACTTTATTTACTTTTTTTTTATTTTCTTTTGATAAAAGGTAAGGAATCCATATTTTTAATCAAATGTAAAATTTTACGAAAATTAAAATAAGTCTGGTCTGGATGATTCGATTCGATTAAGGGAACTGAAACTGGTTCGATCGGACATCAATTACATTTTCAGGAATTAAGGATGTAATTGGTTAGTCTAGGCCGGTCCGAACCAACTTCGATCGGTCCGGCATGATGAGCTGTACCCACTCCTATCAAGTGGTCAGAGCCGAGAAAATATTCAGTGGTTAGTGAGCGCCACGTCAATCGCTGACGTGGCGCTCATTTTTTACTCGTACCCAATAAAAAATCGACACGTGTTGGATGAGGTGGAATTAAAAAATAAAAAATATTTCCTTTCTTCCTCCCTCCTCTGCAGATGCGATTTGGTTCCGAGGCGGACGGCGGCTAGCGGGGCGACTGAGGCGGAGCTTCGGCGACTCCGTCATCGTTGGTCGGAGTGGTGGCAATGGAGGAACAACAGCAGCTTCGTCGGGGACATAGAACAAAAGCCCAGATTAACTCGCAGAGGAGAGGAAGAAGAAGAAGAAAACCAAATCTGGCTTTCCTCCATGGCTGCCAGCACTTCGGCCCACGGCTGCCAGCACCACGAGCTAATTAAACCAGATCTAGTTTTCCTCCATGGCTGCCAGTTTCTTCTTCCTCTGCAAGTTTTCTGGATTTTGCAAGTTCTCCCATCAAGGAAGACGGAGTCGCCGAAGCTCCGCCAGTCAGCGTCCGCCTCAAAACCAACCCGCCTCGGAACCAACTCGTGGTCATAGCTCCAGATCTGAAAATTCGGTTCCAGACACTCGAGTCAAAGTGCTGGTAGCCATGGAGGAAAACCAGATCTGGTTTTTCTTCTTCTTCTTCCTCTCCTCTGCGAGTTCTTCTGGGTTTTTGTTCTGTGTCCCCGACGAAGCCGCTGTTGTTCCTCCGTCGCCACCGCTCCGACCAAGGACGACGGAGTCGCCAAACCTCCGCCTCAGCCACCGTCCGCCTCGGAACCAACTCGCATCTGCAGAGGAAGGAGGAAGAAAGAAAATAAATTTTATTTTTTAAATTCCACCTCATTCGACACGTGTCGATTTCTTATTGAGTACAAGTAAAAAATGAGCGCCACGTCAGCGATTGACGTGGCGCTCACTAACCACTGAATATTTTCTCGGAGCCCCAACGAGCTCCACTCCGAATCTGGATACTCAGAAATCGGGTTCGGAGCCCCGTCTCCTTGTCCTCCTCCTCCATTATTCCCTAAAACTATTCTCTCCATCGTTCTCCCGAGCCGCCGCCGCCGCCGCCTTAGGCATCGTTGGGGCGCTCTGTTTTCCGATGGAGACGGCGACCAGCGACGCGGAAGAGGAGAAGAAGGCCGATTTCGAGGCGTCGGAGATAGAGTACGCGAACTACGGCGGAGAGCACCACCTCCCCCTCATCATGAGCCTCGTCGACCACGAGCTCAGCGAGCCCTACTCCATCTTCACCTACCGTTACTTCGTATATCTCTGGCCTCAGCTCTCCTTCCTGGTACTCTCTCTTTTCCTCTTCCATTTTTCAGCATTTGCTGTTGATTTCGCATTTAGGAACGCGCTCGAACGGTTGGTGTCGCTTAGCTTGTGTTCTGGTGTGGATTTTCGTGTCAGTCAGGCGTTTCATAGGGGCAAGTGCGTGGGGACTGTGGTGTGCAAGATGGGCGAGCATCGAAACACCTGCCGAGGTTACATCGCGATGCTGGTCGTCATCAAGCCCTACCGAGGGAAAGGGATAGGTAATCGTTCTCATTTGAAGTTGGTGGCTCTGCCTAAACTTTGTTTAATTCCTGGACTCCGGTTGAATTGATTGGGTTGAAGCGTGATCCCCTCTTAAGCTTGATTGCTCATAAAGTGAAGACTGAAGAGTGATTTTGTATGACAAGAGCTTGAGAAAATGTTCTGTGGTTATGATGCTATGTAATGAGCGGCAACCCGATTGATGGAATTTATCCTGTCTTATTGTCTTTTCCTTGCTCGTGTTTTTTAGTGTGATTTTCAATGGATGTGGAGTTGAGGTGCCATGTTTTTCTTCCTGTTGCAGCCACGGAACTTGTGAGTAGATCTATCAGAGTGATGAAAGAGTCTGGCTGTGAAGAGGTACTTTGACATGGTTCTTGAGCTTTTTAATAATGAGCCTAGTTTATAGTTTTCTTTTGAGTTATGATTACACATACCAGCAGTAGCCATTGGGGAAAAATGTTTCTTCCGATGCATTTTTAATGAATACTCGTGTATGTCCAATTGATCTATTTGATTGGAAGCAGACACGCATCTTGATCAAGACAGCTTGTGGACATGAAGTGTTCCATTGCTGGTGTACGCTATAAGAGACTGCTTTTGATTTGTGGTTAAATAATTCTTCTGTTTGGAAGTGGCATGATCATTGGAAATTTGGGAAAAGAGAATTCTGCACTAAAAAATGTTCTCTAGGCGTCTTTTCCTGTAATCATCTATCAATAAGAAGAGTTTGGAACATGTTATCTAATCTGGCTTTGGAACATGTTAGCTTTCTGATTATATGCAAAAGAATGGTGTGCTACTGTGCGGATAAGTCGTTTTTTTTTATTACTATGATGGACATGCTACCATTTAAAACTGGATGATTTATATTGTCATAGATAATCCTAGTTGGTTACTATTTTAATGGGACTAGGGATGGCAATTCCAACATGACAAGACAATATAACTAAAACAAAATTTGGAGTTTGCGGATTTGGGTCGAGGCTAGTTGTGTTTGGTTCAATTTTGTGGCAATCTGCAAGACATGATTAAATGATCATGTTGTGTTTGTTCAAATCCACCAAAGCTCATATAACAAGTTTGTGTCAACACTAACTCATGTTTGGGTAAATTTTGTGAGCGTTATCAGCTCTCTAATAGAAAGATTAAAGCAGTTTATATGGACTTAAAAAAGTTTTGCTTCCAACTTCAAATAGGAGTTATAAAATCTAAGTTGACACATGGATCCTGCTTCAAACAAAAGTAAAGAACATATTATCTTAATCAAAATGGGAACTAACTAAAACTTTAATAAAACTCGATTTCTACTACATTAGACTGCGAATTGCAACTACAAGAAAAGACCTAATCTAATTAGAACTTTTCTTTGAGTAGTCAATTAATGTACTAATATATAACCAAAGCTTGGTAGAGACATCAGCGTTTGAACATCTATTGACTCGATTGATCTTGTAGGCTGCATTCACTGTGTTTCATTGCATTCTCGTGTTGATACAAATAATGAGACCTTTCTGTCCATATTTACTGTTGTAAGCATGTGGATCTTTCGGCAGCTGTGTTCGAATCTGTATTGTGTTCTGAAACTGAATTTCCACCCAAATGAAGTGCCTTAGGTGTTTGAAATACTTAAATTTGTAAAATGAAGTTCATTGGGTGGCCTATACCTTAAAATCTTTTGTTGGCCCAAGAAGAAGGATTTGGTCCATGTGTGGGAATTAAGTATGTGCACATGGTTCTCAACATTCTCTTTCTTTCTTCTGAATTAACCTAGAAGGTGATTATAGGAGCACCTAATTCTTGATGCTCTTTCACACACTGTTGGCAGTGATGTGATATTTTTTGTATATTATGTTAAAGAACTCCCGAATGCACTTAGTTGAAACTTTCAGGGTACTGTAGAATGTTTCTGATGTTATAGACTAAGTTGGTCTGGAGGTAGATTGCTCGTGTCTTATGACTTTCTCTCCATCTTGTTTCTTGTTCTGGAAGGTGACTTTGGAAGCAGAAGTCACAAATAAGGGAGCCCTGGCACTTTATGGTCGTCTTGGATTCATTAGGGCCAAGAGGCTCTTCCGATACTATCTCAACGGAGTTGATGCGTTCCGTTTAAAGTTGCTATTTCCACAGCCTGAGCTACATCCTTCTCTGGTTATGATGGCGCAGGATGATGCTAGTCTGAGGCATGATGCTAATAGACCACTGGAAGAGTTCCCAGAGCAACAAGAAAGGTTTCAGCTTGTACATCATTTTCCTTTTATTTGGAAGTTGTAGATGTTTCACTTTATAGAAATTTTGTTTTGCACATAGGTAACTATGTGGTCTCTGAAAGTGCTGGTTTTAGTTGTATGTCCTAAATCAGTTCTCTGCATGCTTCAGAATGCCCTGGGGCTATATATGATGTTTTTGTTGCATTTCCAGAGACTATTCTTCTATGCTGGAAGGTGTCACCAATAAGTGAAGGACGCAGGAGGAATGAGAACTCATTTTAAAGTGCTGGCCTTGAACCCGATCCATTATAGATGATCTTGGCGGTAAGCTCAACTTGTCCAAGGACAGTTCTTGTATACAATTGTTCATTCAATTTTGGTTATTTTATGCCCCAATTCCGTAGATAAAATTGAATTCCTGTTCTGTTGATCATAGGAGGGAATTTCAAATTGGTCTATTTGATTATCGTCTCTGTTCTTCAGTCTCCATTTCCTTTTCTCCTTCCTATAAAAAGAAGATCAAGGATAGAGGAGTCTAGGGCGCCAAATGAGTAGTTAAGACAGCTTTCAGTAAGTTGTTAATGTTTTGAATTTTAGAATGAAATGGAGCGGTGTTCATGCATAAAATGCATCATAAATATCTGATTGTCCATCATCTTAATTTTTAATATTGGAAAGCCATGAAAATTAGATTTGCACGCTTCAGAGGATAATGTCAACCTAGGAGCTTCTTTACTATATCATTTGGATGTAATATCACGTTGTTTGCTTTGCTATTTTCCATTTGGTGGACAAGTGTCAAACCTTTGGCAACTCCCTTTCAGTCCATTTTTATTGGACTTCAGATACCTCTGTGATCTAGAGGTAATCATTGGACAGGGTCAGGCCAGGGCCAAAAGTCTGACTTAATTTATTGCCCAATCCCTCTTGTAACATAAAATGTTTGAGCTAGGCACTGGCCAAAGTTTGGTCGGCTGGGCATTCTCAGATGGGGACTGAGTCCAAGCTCAGCCATTGGTATTTCGGGACCTTCAGGCCCAAGTTGTCCTAGCAGTCTGCTTATTTGCTGATCATCTTTGTCTCTCATACCTGTCACCTAGATATGGGTTGTTGCACTGTGTTAAGTATTACCTTAAGTAAGTATGGCTAGTTTTGAAGCTGTGCTTGTGCGGGTAAGCTGACCTGAGTGGATAAAATTGAGCTGGCGACAGGCCAGGGCGAGGTTGCCTGCCTTCAACACTATTGGAGCTAGGGTGGAAATTTTGGGTTGCAGATTAGCTCTATTCCCCCATCGCTTATGGGAAGGTTGTTGGGATTCTATATAAATTTTGCACAACTTTAAACTACCATCACGCGTCTTAAAGCCATGTGGCTATAAATGAGCTGCAACCCAAATGAGTAACATTGTATTGGCTACTGGCCTAGGTGAGGATGCCTGCCACTCTGTCTTTGCCTTTTCTCTGTCTTTGATTACCATATCTGTTCTTCAGTCTCCATCTCCTTTTCTCATTCCTAAAAGAAGAAGTTTAGGGATGGAGGAGTCTAGCACGCCAAGAGAGAAGTTAATAAAGCTTTCAATAAGTTGTTAATGCTTGCTAAGGTGTCAATGGAAAGATCCTTCAACATACTATGAAAGTCCTTACTTTACTGATGCGAAATCTCGTTCAAACCCTCTGAATTTTAACTCAAAACTCATTGATCACGCACTATTCATCATGTATGGAAAACTTCAAAAATTTGTTCTGGACAATCCATAAGCTCAAACCGAAATCCATAAAATGATACCATTTCACAGCATTCCAAACTATCTAACCCACAGAAATTCTCAACTTAGTAACTCAAATATTGGATTTTGCAACTCAAATTTCACAAAACCCGATTTTTGAACCATAATCTAAGAAATTATTCTGATTAAAAGAACGAGAAGCGTGGGCACTTACTGTGCGTCGCAAGTTGAAGTCGAATCGGCCCGACGAGATCCTTGTGGCGAGAAAATCCCTCATTCTCTTTTTCTCTTCTTCCTTCTCCTTTTTCTTTCTTCCTCTCTTTTCCCTCTCTTTGCCCGTGCTTTTCTCTCTCTCTCCCTTCTCTTTTTATAATCACAGAATTTTCCCTAATTTTAAGCCGTTTGTTTTTGGTCTATCAATAACATTTATCGTAGATTGATTAGTTTTTGGTCATTGAAATGCTGAAAAGTCGGAAAACAATTTTCGAGAAACAGTTTTGTTCAAATAAATTGGTTATTTTTTTTCTCATATTTGATGCTTTTTAACTCACCTAACAACGTCTCGTAGTCATTGGAAAATATCTTGACAGTAACAATTACCTTACTCTTTAACTCAACACCCACGTTTCTTCCCTCAAAAATCGAGTGCAATCCTTTTCTAGAGGACATTTTGCGCCTAGGATCAATCCACAAAGCTAAAAACAACATGATGTTCACGTGGCATGTATTCACCCGCTGCTTGTCATGCTTGTTTTCCATTCTTCCAACCATTAAAGCCAAAGCGAATAATCACCATCCAATTGCTTCCGCATATATTCAACAAAGATTTCTCGTAACATAGCAAGAGCCGGACACTCACAAAGCGCTCGTCATCCAAAGCTTGAGGAAAAGCATATTAGCGCATCGCATTCTCCCGGCTTTCACAAGTTGGCACCGCCTCTTGCCCAATGGGCTATCGGCACTCGAGGCACTAACCTTCCTTCGATTGGTGCATCGGTAGTGGTATCAGGATTTTGTTAACGAATGACCAGTAAATACTACCTTAGCAAAGTAATAGTCCTCCATTTTTTGGCATAACATGGTTTTTATGGCGATGTTATGAAAATTGGAGTATTCTTATCTCTAGTAAATGATCGGAAGACCTTTGCAACAAAGACCCGAATCATCATCCATTTAAAGAACTCTCAGGATGAGGATGGAAAGAAGAGTTCCTCTGATGGGCACGCCCCCTGCTCGCGACGTATTTGCCAAATTACGCTCCAAAAGCGCACCGACAAGGGGGACCCACCGTACCCGACGCGTGTCCTGTTCCCATTGGGGCAATGCTCGGACACAAAACCCGAATCAGACGGGGCACGACCGGCGTGCGCGGGGGGCTTCGCTTTACCGCGCGGGTCTACCCTGCACCCGCGACCGTGTCAGGGCCCTCCATTCCGTCCGACCCCTGACGAAGTCAAAGGTCCGAATCTGAACCATTTGGTCAAACCAGCGGACGGTTCCAAGCGGCCCCCGCGCGCATCCCCTATCCTAAACGCGGGCACAGGGAATAGTGGCCCGCCTCGCGTCTCACGGAAAATGGGAGACGGAGGTGGGAGTGGGAAATGCGAAAGCGGGGATTAAACGAGCAAAAAGAAAATAAAAAAGAAAAGAAAGTCGTTCGATTTTCATTTAATTCTCCCAAAAAAAGAAAAAGGAGAGAAAGGAGGAAAAGAGCAATGTGCAGTGCTCGCTGCTCGCCCGATCGACGCTTTACATTTGCGCCATTGCTCTCGAGATTAGAGCTCAAAGAACAAAGAAAAGGAGGAAGAAGAAGAAGAAGAAGAAGCGGCAACGAAGAGCAATCCCTCTCCCTCTTCCTCTCCCTCTCCTATCCTCCACCTCGCTCCTACGCTGCAGCGAGCCTCTGCGATTCCGGTTCGTGAGCATTTGAGCATTCCTGGTTGTCGCTTCGATTTTCGCTTTCGGGAGACCTGATTTCAGGTTTTTCTTCTTAGCAGGTGGGGCCGATGGTGGTCCCGTCGCTTCAGTGCATGGGTTCGCTGTCGAGTGACGAGCTGAAGGCCAACGGCTCGGAAGTCGTCGCCCCCAGCGCCGGCCGCGGCAAGAGCCCCATGAGCGAGGGCAAGGAGGGCGGGGCCGACCATCGCGAGAAGGAGGAGGAGAAGGCGAGGAGCGAGCCGGAGTGCGGTTCTCCGGCGCCTGGGACGCAGAGGAGGTGCAGCGTCAGGATCCAGACTAAGCAGAGGGCCGAGAAGGAGCTCCTGGTGCGTCGGAGGGTGGAGCTCCTGGACAACAGCGATGAGGCTCCGGCCGCCTGCAAGAGGCGCAATGTGGGAGGTAGGAGGAGGTCGGGAGGAGATAGTGCGAGGGAGGAGGGTCCGAAGGTGGAGGAAAGTGCGGTGGAGACTGTCGAGGGGAGGGAGAGTGGCGTTGTTGGCATCGAGCCCGCGAAGGCGGGTTTGTCCGTGGAGAGGGAGATGCAGGTTGTGGCCGGTGGAGATAATGTGGCGAGTATGGTGGAGAAGAGTGACTTTGCTAAGGTGAAGGAGACTCTTAGGTTGTTCAACAAGCATTATCTTCACTTTGTTCAGGTCAGTTTTCGACTGCTTTCATGCTTCTATCTTTTGGACGACTCAGCCGTAGCTTTGTTGTTATCTTTTCAGTAGGCCCTTGTTACTGGTCTTGCTTAAGTGACATTGTCTGCTCAATGGCTATCAGGAAGAGGAGAAAAGATGTAACAAAGAGAAAGCAGAGAACTCTAAAGGTCAGCAGAGAACTAAATCTAAAGCCAAATCTAAGGTTAGTGTCTGCTTCACCAGTTTCCTGTTTTAGGCTATTGTCCCCCGTGTGGTGTATGGGCTAGCTCCTATCTATGAACGACTCAACCGTGGTTTACTGTTGTCATTTCTGTTAAAATTTATGGAATATGATGTCATACAGTTGCAATCACTGATACGTGTTTATATGACCTCATCTTCTCTTTATTAGGAACTACAAAAAGATTCAAAGCAATCTAAATCTAACTCCAAGGTCAGTTTCTTCTTCACCCTTTTCTTCTTAGTCCCATATCATGTTACAGCTGATGTACTTTGGTCAGATTCCTTTTAGTTTCGTTTTATCATTTCAGCTCCTGATACGTTGCTTAGGCTGCTTAATTTGACCTCCTTGATTCTGCAAAGAAATATTGTGCCTGAGCTATAGTGGACTGCATGAGTTTGCTGTGGTTAATTACATCATACTCCCCATTAGAATAATTTTATGCTCTTCTTAAACAAAAGCTTGAGTTTTTTAACGCCCATTTGATCAGTGCTGCTCTGGAATAAATTAAGTATCAGCGATGTCTAGTTCAGGTTTTACTTCTTAAGCATTCATGCTTGCACAGCTTCACAACAGTATTTATGTGCTATCTATATGTATTGTGCATTGCATAGGATTGATTGTTGGAAGACCACTTCGGAGAGTAATATCTTTCCCAGATAATTAATGAGTAATTTAGTTCATGCTTTTTTGAATTATCAACTAAAGAACAACAATATTACAATTTCAAGAAAACTCTTATCAACTAACGCTCATGGAGATAAAGTGTTCCACGTTCCTATTTTTGCAATTACCAATCTCTATCAAGTTCCTGATTATCTCATCTCTTCTATCAAATTTGAAATTGATCCTCTCTTGGTAGTGAAATTATTTGTTGCCATTTTCTTGGAACTGATTTTCTGGTGGTGTTATGCTGGTTCTAGAAATTTAAATGTGTGGACAAGGGCACTTCTTACTTTGTTGTGATAGGTGATACGGTCTTATATGTAGTTGTTTTGATGCTTATTCGAAATCTCTCCAAAAATGATGCAGAAAGGAAATTCAACAGGAGGAGACACCAAGAAATTAGCCATGAGGCCCGATTTGAAGGCAATAACCAAGGCAGGTTGACATGATTTTGTGTTTTCTTAGAGTCTATCAGGGTTTACGTCCACTTTGAGTTTCTGAATTTCGTAAATCTTTTGCTGATCACACTTCAAAGTTTTTCTAGATTGAGAGTACTTGAAACATTGTAAAGTCGAATCCTATATTACTTTTCACAACTTAATTTTGAAAGAACAATCGTATGTGAAAGTTATAACTAACTGCATGCTTTGATTCTGTTTTCTTACAATTGTAGCTTCTCGTGTTCTCTCGATCTGATTTTTTCTCTAATGTCTTGGATCCTTCTCAACCATGCTGCTCTCGCATTGCTTGTCCTTGTTTTTCGGAAAAAGAGGATTGTGGATGTGCCTTGTGACAATGTGACTCATTCATTTTCTTATGTCAGATGCTTGAGACCAGTTGTGTCTTACATCCTAAGAAAAGGTTTGGGAATATTCCAGGTAGGTGTTTTCCATTGTATTTTCACTTAATGATGTTCTTGGTCTTGCTTAGGACTTTTAAGCTTTGGAATAGTTAATCTGTATGATTTTGACATGAAAATACAAAAGAAGCTTCTGCAAGTTTTACATGTTGCTTTGAATGTCAGGTATTAATGTTGGTCATCAGTTCTTTTCACGAGCGGAAATGGTCGTTGTTGGATTTCATAGTCATTGGTTGAATGGTATTGACTATATGGGCCAAGCATATAGAAAGGTAATGACTCTTTGATCTCCTATATCGGTCTTTATAAGAGCTGGAATTAAAGTCGTTAGATTCTGTAATTGTCTTAAGGTCTATTAGAAGATGAATGACGAGTGTTTACATTTGGAATTTTGTATTAGTGAATTGATTTGGAAGAGGCGATTCTCCAGCTATCTTTTCTCCACTCTGTAGGATACTGGTTCTCCATGGTAATGTTGGGGTAAATTTTTAGCATTGATAAGTGCTTTTACGGTCAGCATGTAATGAGGTACATTAGTTATTAAAATCACATTTTGATGTGATGACTTAGGTAGTGTTCAGTGTGGTTTTGGCTTTTGGAAATGATCTTTTCACATTGGCAGTAGTTTTATGCAGTGTTTTAGAGACTTGATTTTTAAGTCATAATTGACTATGTCTTTTGTTGGATAATGCTAGTATTACCATCCTCAATATTCAATTGATTATAAAGGTACTAGGATGGGCTTTCTTTGTAGTTCCTTTTAGTTTCTATCTTCTATTTTATTCAATTTTTGCAACTCTCATAGTTTGGCTTTTATTTAATGTGTAAGAGTTGAAACATTCAAAATATGCAAGAATCATATATATTTCTTTCGTAGTTTTTGAAACTTAACACATACCTTTTTGAAGTTCTGAGAGGAAAGTAAAAAGTACGAAAAATCACCTTTTTGAGTGTAGACATGCACACCCCAAGTGATTTAGTTCTTCTTTTTAATTAGTTTTTTTTGGCTTATAAACATGTACTTTTCTTTTCCTTCTTTTATTTTGTTTCTTTAGCCCACTTCTTTTATTTTGTTGAAATACCATAATGTTCTAACCAAATGAGATAGACAAATGTCAAGAAGCGTGGTGGATGAGCTTCTTGGCTTTTCCAAATGGAAGCATTAGAGGCTTTCAGGAGAAGCAAAAAATGGGGGAGGTGGAGTTTTTACCAAATGCACACCTGGTGCAGTGACATTGATGGTGCATTTGTGCTACCTTATGTTGCAGACTTGTAATTTACTAGATCTCAAATTCTGTCAGAAGGAAATTAATCTGTGGTGATGGAAACTTAACCAACAAGAAAAACCTCATCCCACTAGTTGTGTCAGTTACATTGATTTTCTCAATTTGCACCCAACCTATTATCATCTTTTCTCAAGATTTCTAAGCTCAAGATCTTTTAGGCTATGTATGGGGGAGAGGGAGGTGAAGAAAGAGAGGGGTGAATGCACCCAGTTTTATACTTTCCCTCCTCTCCACTCTCATCCTTCCAAATTTCAACCTTTCCATTTTCCTCAGTTTCCCAAACAAAGCCGCTAGGGAATACCTCTGCTTCTTTTTATTTTTTTTCATGCCCATTTTGATCACTTGCAATTTTCTCTTCACATGTAAGCCCCATCATTGGTTTCTCCTATCTTTTTCTAATTTGAGGTATCCTTGATGCCACCAGGTCACTCGTTTTATATTATAATAGGTTTACTGTTTGATAAAAGTTCTCAATTGTCACTGCTAAACAATATCTGATTTAATAGGATTATCCCAAAGTAGTCAATAGCAATTTAGTTGGCTTCAATTTATTGATGAATAAAGAGCATCCTTTGGATGTTAGGTATGGAGTATATTTTGAGTAATTGTGGTATGGGATCATGGGGGTTTTCATCAAGAGAAAGTTATGTCAGTAAGAGCATTAGAAGCAGAAGGAATAATGAGAACTGGACTACCTCTTTAACAAATATAGATAGGGTTGGAGGGAGCTTCATGCCATGAGGCAGTTATCAAAGAGAGATTAGGACAGCAATGATCAACACGAGTCTAATGAGCCTTATGTCGAGCTTAATAAGTGCAATGTCTGTAGAACACCCCTTGAAGACTAAAAGCTCTTGGTCTTTCAAGTCTTCATACTAGTGCACATCTTCCTATTCTATCTGTGTTGGCAATTGGGAGAGAGAAGATTGGAGTAGCTGTCCAATTGACTGTAGTAGTCATAATTATGGATTTTGTGAGTCTCCTCCCATTCTGTGTCTTTTGGCAATGGGGAGAGAGAAGATTGGAGCAACTGTTCCAATTGAATGTAGTTGTCATAATAATGGATTTTGTGATCTTTTTTTTTATTTCTTTTGTTGTTGGGATCTCTAGACTGTTACAAAGCGACTCCTTCATCTTTGTTTGTGATTGAATACCATCTATAGTTATGGATTATTTTGACAAGCCCATTAATAAGTAAACAGTCTGCTGAGAAACTATTGATCTAACCTTACGTGTTTTTTTTTGGGCAATATTGCTCTATATCTTATGACTTGTTGCCTTGAGAGCTTTCTTTTTTGAAACATGTAATTTTCTTGTTGTTGGATGTGTTGAAACTTCTTTGAAATGCATGGATGATGAAGTCGGTGGTCATGTGCATTTGTTGCAGGAATACAGTAATTACACGTTCCCTGTTGCCGTGGCGATTGTTCTGTCGGGCATGTATGAGGATGATCAGGATAATGCTGATGATGTTGTATATACTGGTCAAGGCGGGCACAATTTGACCGGCGATAAGCGTCAAATTCGGGATCAAGTATTGGAGCGTGGTAATTTGGCTTTAAAGGTGCAAGTTGTTCTGTCGCCAATATTTCTTTTCGCATTCTGAAATGCTTGCCCTTGCTAGCTCCGAACTGTTTGTTTATTTATTTATTTTTAAATAAGTGCATCAAAATTCATTAAACTTATTGTGGAAGTGAAATGTATCCTAAAACTTTAAAAAAGTGCAATCGAATTTCAGAACTTGTCAAATTAGTGCAATCGTGTCCCTCTGTTAGCTCCGTTCACTTTGGATAATGAAAAATACCGATGTGGCTCTTGTTATTACTTTCTTAAAGATGGTGCTGTTGTGGCAGCCACCAAGTGCTACATACAAAAAAACCAAAAATCCTAATTACGAAAACAGGCGAAAAATTAAATACGAGGATAAAAGAAAAAAGGATAAGAATTAGAAAGTAAAAAATTCTTGATTGCGCACTAAGACATGCCTTCCGTCGAATTTGAAGTGGTCACCTTCAAACTGTTATTCTCCACCATTAACCTCCCTACACAAGTATCCTGCAGCAGCAACCAAACACTCAGAAGTAGCCCTAGTTTCTCCCTTGTCTCGCACTTTGCTATTTCCTTCAATCAATCACTCACTCAATAGAACATGTCTCACATCAAAGAGAGTCCAACTTCCACTTCTCGCCTCAATAATAGTCTGCATTGGAACAAACAAGTGCAAAAATTGAGGAACTAGTGGGTTATGAGTCCACGTCCAGAAGAATTGAGGAGAGTAGAATAGCTTAGCTTCGAAAAATCTTGGCCTCTTTGCTCCATGAAGCATTTTGTGTCTAAGTGAAGAATTTTTCTGAAGCAGAGAGACAACAGAAGGATTTTGTGGGAAACAAGAACAATATTCCCTATGTTTGTCTAAGAGGGTGAGACGAAGAAGAAGACATGCTCTAATGACTCTTGCCTGAGCAAGTCGTCGGCCCTCACTGACCCTCACTCGAGCAAGTCAGTAGTCCATGCAAGACGACCTCGAGCTTGTGCTGTTATCATCGTCCACTTGGTCTTGTTGCTGCCGCCGCCAACTTGTTGAAGACATGATATACTGCCATCAGACTCAACCTGCTGTGCCTTCTTGTCGCTATATGTCCCTTCAGTTTTCCTTTTAATTTTTGTTATTTTCAAAAATGGCCAACATCAGAACAACTGCAGCGTCTACATTCAAAACATAATAAGAAAGCCTCCTAAGCCTTTTCTGTTGACCAAATTGGACAGAGTTGATGGAAGGAAGATTGCACCAAATTGAAAAGTTTGAGGACTTGATTGCAGTTGTTAAAAGTTTTAGGACTCGGTTATACTTTCGTGGCAAGTTTTAGGACTTTTGGTGCATTTATACTTTTTTTAACAACTTGTGGAAACTTTTCAGGCTATTCATTGTAAGACAAAGCTCGAATCCCCTGTTGTCTATGGACTGAGTGGAGGTTGATTGGCCTGCACATCTTTTCATTTACAAAATGACCATATCGATGCTCTTGTGATGTTATTTAAATGCTTCCATTCCGATTTTCATCTTGTCCTCAATAAAGATAGCAGCGGTTGTGCCATCTTATTGTCTTCCAATTTGATTTGAAATGTGGAATGTGAAATCTGATTCTCTTTGTTTCCATAATTCTTATGATCGGGTTGTAATGTTCTCTTTAAGTCTCTTGTTCAAAACTTCTCTTCCTGGGCTAGCAACTTCTTAAGAATTGGTCAACATATGCTATTACAGAATTGCATTGACCAAAATGTGCCTGTCAGAGTGGTACGTGGACATGAATCTAGAAGCAGCTATTGTGGCAAAGTTTATACATATGATGGACTATATAAGGTACAGACACTGTTCAGTGAAGGGGGTTCTATTATTTGCTGGTCAGATTGTTTCTGCAGCGGAACATCAAATCTTCATCCCCTCAAATTTCATCAAATTGCATGGGAAACACTGGCTCACTTTCACGTGCACCAGCATAGCTTGTGCACACAAGATGTTACTTGAAATGGGAAATCAGTATAGGCAGTGCACGATGCATTGAAAATTGTGTAGATGTATGACGTCTCATTTTATTTTTTTCTGCTCTATAGGTTGTTAAGTACTGGGCAGAGAAGGGTTTATCTGGATATACTGTTTTCAAATTTCGATTAAGGAGGATGCCAGGGCAGCCCATGTTGACTACCAATCAGGTCTGTGATTGTTTTGTCTTGTATTTATGTTTTTTGCTTGTTATCAGTATCATTCATGAGCCTTCTACATATGTAATATTCTCCATGTACATGTACTTGTTTGGATTATCTATTACGCTTCTAGAATTCTTTTGCATTTTTTTGATGGTGGGGGAATTGCTAGGGCCTTTAGGCAAAGTCAAGCAGTGCCTGTGTATTATTAGGCATGAAACGCATGGTGACTATCATGAAAAGTAGAACAGAAAGAAAATCATGCAAAATAAGAGCTTTAAGAAGTCTATTGCATTGCAACAATGAAAATAAGTGTTAAAGTACTTAAATATTAATCCAGGCCTTCACCTAATAGCTTAAGCTTCTAGATTAGTTGGCAGTGGTCCCACAAAATCTCACATGGTATTGGAGCAGGGGGTTTTGAGTTCGAATCTTTCCAACTGCCTACTTGTCTCCTCAATTATATATTTCTACGCTTAGTATTAGGCAAAAAGACCAGACTGAGCATGAGGGGGAGTGTTAAAGTACTAAAATATTAATCTACACCTTCACCTAATAGCTTAAGCTTCTAGAGCAGTTGGTAGTGGCCTCACAAAATCTCACAATAAGTAAGCATCACAAAGGGTGCAAATCATGTGAAAGATGAAAGAATTATTATAATGACCAGCCAAAAAGTGGAGAAAAAAAAACAAAAGCTTTAGTGAGTATTTTCTTTTTGGTTGCATGGCATTGGCTAGCAGGTTTTGTTGTTTATTTGAACCGAACATGGTGTCAAGGATGGTTCCCACAATATTTGGGCAATCAGTTACAAGGAAAGAATTTTAGTCGTACCATAATTATAAACCAGTGTGGATGATGTGACAGTTGAAATTAATAGTTGTTTAAGTGATTGCGGATGATGACATGGCTGATGAAGGGAACTTGTCTGGAGTATGGGCACTGTGTGTTTCAATCTCTTTGAACATTTATTACATTTATGAAATGTGATTACCATTTTCAAGTCATGCTCATGTAATTCTCTGGATTGATCGTGGATAATTTTTGTAAAAAGGGTGTCTAATAGGAGGAACTTATATGAAATAAGCTTTTTTGTCAATTTTTATAAATTGGCTTGGCTTGAATACCTTGAAAACAAAATTGGTGTAGTCAAAAGACAAACCTCAGGAGTAAGATCCAATGATGACTATGGAAAAAACTAAAGAAGCACAAGTCCGAGCTGGGAGAGGTTCAATAACTTAAGATTGCAAGGTAGTAATAAATTTGTGTAAAGTAGGCCAAAGTCAAATATAAGATAAGCACCAGAAGAAAATGGACCTTAGTTGAATGAGAGGACGGAAAATGACCTAAACTTCTGTCAAGGCACAAAAGCCAAAAGCTGAATGCAGACAGAGTTCCATGGGTTTGGAATTGTATATCACAAAGCATGGGACCTGCTGAGGGAAGGAGGGAGGTTTGGCAGTTTTGAGATCTATATAGTAGGTGACCTTTTTTGCTTATCAAACTTAGTACTTCTAGAGGGTAAATCGGTTAGGAGTTACATTCTATTCAGGTTTTGCCAAGTCTTGGTTGTGCTAGGGCTCCTTTCTATTTGCAGATATTGGCATCCTCTTCATCTCTGTAAATGGAAGTTCCAATTCCTTGTTAAAACAACTATTAGTGTTGGTTTATGCTCAGTATTTGTACTCAATTACTATTTAATAATTGTCAACATGGTTGTAAATTGATTGATCTCTTTTCTTATTGTTTGTCTCCCCAATGGCAGGTTCAGTTTGTTTATGGTCGGGTTCCTAACTCTGTGTCAGAAATACGTGGGTATGATACTTATAAACTGTTGCATGGGGAAAAGAATCTTTTATATGGACTTTTAAGGAATATCTCACCGTATCAAATATTTGTTTTATAAGATTGGTATGCGAGGATATCACTGGGGGTAAAGAGGACATTCCCATACCAGCTACAAATTTAGTGGATGATCCTCCTGTTGCACCTTCAGGCAAGTAACTGACACATTCTTGGAATCTATGAATGGTCTAACCTGTTAAAGGATTATCGCTAGTTGATTGCTTGCCACTGAGTTGTGTCACCGCTTGTTCTTTGGATTAAGGTTAACTTGGGTGAGTTCAGTTAGTGTATCATATAGGTGTAGCATGTCCTGTTGTTGGTTCTCTTACAAATGGAACCTTTATTGAGAGAGCAAACCCTGCTAGGGATTTGGTTGCTGCATGCCTTTTGAGGTTGGATCAGAGAGATTGGAAGAAGAGAGATCTGACAGATACTTGTCAGAAATGTTGGTGGACACAATGGGTGCCCTAATTGCATGGCAGCAAGTGCTGTCAACATTGGCAGATGTTGGCTCTGCACCGATAATGGGGTTGATTTTGTGCCCACACTGACAGTTCCTCACAATCATGTTGGAGAGGATATTGAAATAAGTTACATAGGGTTTTACTTTAGCCGAAAGTAGACAGACCTAACAGAGATAATCGTTTGCGCAATGTATACAAGCATTGGGAGTTACATTATTTGAATGTTTTAAAATTCAATTTCACTTTGGGTAGTAGTTGATTTACCAATATGAACTTGCTCATTCTTGTATTTCAGGTTTCACATATGTCAAGACTATTCAAGTTTCAAAGAATGTAATTCTTCCCTCAGCTTCCACAGGTTGTAAGTGCCGAGGAGGTTGCATTGATCCAAGGATCTGTTCTTGTGCCATGTTAAATGGTTCTGACTTTCCATATGTGCAGCGAGATGGTGGCAGGTGAGGATTTTTGTGGTTATGTTAATGGGTCGATTCAATTAACAGACTATAGTCCGCATGACCAAATACAGTTCTCTTGCTTGTCAAACAAGGAAAGATTCTCTGTAAATACAGTGCATGTCGGTTACAAACTCAAGTTTATTATTGTAAGAAATTGACGGAACCCCTGGTTTGAGTGTGACGTATATCAACCTGGTATCTTAATGGGATGAGGAAGCTGAACTCAGCTGCAACAATGTGGCTTTTCAATGATGTGATTTCTCAGAGAATCTTTCTTTTTTTTGACTTATCAGCTAATCCTTCTTTGATGCAGGCTGATTTGATGCAAGTGTTTTTATCAGTTAATAATTATCCTTTGTGGATGACTGTATGATTCGTGATCTACATAATTGAATAGGTCCTTGTGTCTCGGAATGCTATATTGTGTTTCTTATTTCTTATTTAAGTAGGATTCATATTCTATTGAAAATTCCTTTTTCTTTTTCAACTGGGAGTAAGATTTTTTAAAAGGCTACATATACAGTTGTACTTCGTTAAGTCTATGCTTTGGAATTTTGCAATGCAGTTTGTCTTGAATGTAATGCTACAGAAACTCGGCATGTGATATTTAAGAAAGCTTTGGATGTGGCATTTAGAGAAACTTACTTGTTTTGAGTTATCATAGTTGTAATTTGTCTTCAAGCTTTCTATCAATCGGAATCACTACATTAGGACTATTGGTCCTACTTTTGTTTGGCTATGAGAGCCAGGTTTCTACAAGCTATCATTTGTAGTTTCTCCCCCACAATTGTAAGCAACACCGAGTTGAATTACGAGTTTGGTAAATTGAACTTCAAGTTTGATGCTTTGCTTAAAGATCATGAGGAACATAATTTGATAAGCTCTTTGAGCAACAAAAGTGCGGAAATGAATTTTCTGGGCAAGTAAAGAAGTTTTTCCTTGCTATAGGATTGCAACAAATGAAATGACTTTTGGCCAATGTCTCAATGAGTGTAAATTTGTGGTGTCGGGTAACACTTTGTTATGTTTGGCAAAAGTTAATATTATTCTTAATTTACCAAAAAAACAAAAAGGAATGACTGTTGACAAAGTCCCTCTTAAATTTGATAATGCTGAAAGTGGCCAAAATCTTCTAGTTTTAGAAGATTCCATGGTTGAGGATGAACGTCTTGAATCGCATGACGTTTTGGGCAGTGCAAAGAGGATTAAGGATGTCAATGAATCAAGCATGTAAGTCATTAAATCACGCCCAGTTTTGGTTTGGAGAACTAGGCCAGGCTGCTTATCAATGTTCAGTAGAAGTGCATGATGTGCAGAACAAAAAATTTCAGAGTGATCGGTGAAGATTTGGCGAGTATAGTTGAGGATATTGATCTTGTTGATACCATCCAAGTTGAAGCTTTCAAACAAGGATTTTATTCAACAAGAAATCCTAGTGTATGCTCAGAGTGATTGGTCATGTTATTTGGTTTTGGAGCATAGGATGATGAGGATGTAATTAAAAAATCTAATTGTTCACTATTTCAAAACTCGGGGATTAGTTTTGTCCAGCTGGGGAGAATAATGTGGAACCTGCAAGATTGATCAAGTTAATATTTGTTCTTGAGTTGAAATTATCCTCGAGGTTTGGTGAGGATGGATTATTGCATCAGTGGCATCTAAAATATGAGTCCTAATTTGAATAGGATTCTTTTCTGAATTTAATTAGTGGTCTGGACTCATTATCTGTTAGGATTTTAGAAAGTTTTCACTTTTCTTTATTTAGAGTTGAATGTTATGTTACTTATTTCAGTTTAAGTCAGATATATGTTTTTATCTAGGTTCCTATCTGAACTGGGAATAGGACTTTTAGGAGAGTCTATATGTACGGTTTTAATTCTTTCCATTCGATACAGTTGATGATTTAATGAATTGTAGCAAGTCCTTTTTTGGGAATGGTGTGATGCAAACAAGTACTTGGTGCAATGGTTAGGCGATTATGGGTGTGATACCTGAAGGAATTTACTTGTCTTGAGTTTCTTCACGGTTTATTTTGAAGTGGTTTTATAAAATCATGTTTGCATGAGGACTAATTGTCATACATTACTGTGTGTGTGGACGGACGGATGTTGAATTTAGTGGTTATTTTGTGCTTTTCAGATTAGTAGAAGCTAAGGATGTTGTCTACGAATGTGGCCCGAACTGTGGCTGTGGACCTGATTGTGTAAATCGGGTGTCTCAGAGAGGCATGAAATATCGTCTCGAGGTTGCATTTTGGTTGAATGATATAAGATCCTTCCCTAATCACATGTTGAGCCTCTTCTTTTTCTTTGATTGACTTCTGCTCATGGATTACAGGTGTTTAGAGCTCCACGAAAGGGTTGGGCTGTTAGGTCATGGGACTTTATACCTTCCGGAGCACCAGTGTGTGAATACATTGGTATTCTCAACAGGGCTGAAGACATGGAAAATGCCTCTGAGAATAATTACATTTTTGATATTGACTGCTTGCAAACCATGAGGGGTCTTGATGGAAGGGAGGTCAGCATCTGATACTCTGCCTTTCGTGATAACACTCCACTCTTAGATTTAGATGTATACATGCAAACTAGCTATGTGCTTTTGGTTCCACACAAATTTGACAAAAAAGATTTATAACACAGGCATATGTTGTTATAGCTGTTGCCTGGGAGTTTAAGCAAAATGCAATTTTGAATACATGCACATTTTTACGGTGCTAGGAAATAAAAAACTTTCCTTCTTGTGCACAGAAAATCAATAGCTTAATTTCTTCTGATTTTTTTTCTAATTGTACTTTTGTATGTACTTTAGGTAGAGTAAAGTACAGGATAGTGTGAATTAATTACTAGTTCCCAAATTAATTGAGTTACTTAGTAGTTCCATAGGGTTTGATGGTAATACTGAGTCAAGGTCATGAAACATACAGTAAGTACTTGTACTTGATTAGGGCTCAGCAACCGCTCTAGTCAAGTATTAATGAGCTTGAGCTCAACTCAAGATCAATTATGAGCTAGTGGAATTCTAGAATGTGGCAAGCCAGACCCTGGATAAAACTAGCTTGACTTAATTACATTAAGAATATTGGCTGTTATCAGGTAGTCCTTAATATAGTTTGCTTTCATTACCATATCAAATATCAATGAAGAATTATCGATAAAGATATGAAATCTTTGTTTCTGATGGAGTTTTAGGTGTTCTTACTCCTCTTGAATAAGTAGACATTAATTTGGATATATTGTCTCTATCGTCAACTTATATTTTTGCATACAAGTACAAAAACTTCTGGGGATTGGCATGAACTTGGGATGATACGAGCTCTTTTTTTTACTTGCCTGTGATTGCTTGAATTTTATACGGTCCATTAACTGGATAATTACACTATCAATACTGAACTCAAAGTCTTAGAGTTTCAATTCTATCAACTAAGCATTTCATGGAGGAGTCTCAACTTCAAGAAATAGGTGCTAGGCATTTGAGTCATGGGTATAAAGTGATTGGTCATTCCCTTAGAATTCTTGTTATATTGTGCTTAAGCTTTGGGGCTAGACTTTTAACATGGTATTCAGTGTCAAGTTTCCATTTGTGCTGCCCCATTTAAATTTATTTCACATGTAGGTCCCTGACATGCAGTTCCGCTTGCATTCATATGGTCTCAGTCTGATTTGCAGTTGAGAGGGGGTGTTAAAATTCTTTTCCCCTCGCTTGATTTTGGGGTTGGGGTCTATGGCGACCTTGTCTGCACATAACCTATTTCCTTTTATTAACTTTAGTTTTTGAATTGGATTTTTCTAACATTTTTGAATGAGAAATCACATTGCATTGAGAAATGAATGGAGTAGCTGTTCATCATCAGCATCAGTAATTTATTTGGTAGGTGGCATATTGCGTACAATCAGCATTTTCATTGCTTAAAATTAGAAGTCTTAAAATTTTGCTGCAAACATGAAGTTCTTTGTATAGGAGATTAGTGCTTCCTTTAATATTTAAAATGTATAAATGGTTCAAAAGTTTGTTTGGCAACTTTATTTTCTACTGCTGTCTCAAGTATAGTCAAAACAGGGTAGTATGTTTTCAAGCTTTCCTGAATGCTGTTTTCTTCTATTTTTATCTAGCTGTTTCACAAATTTGACAATAGCTATGCAAAATATATACATTGCTTTGAAGCATTGTCTTGAAAGTTGAAAAAGGGAAATGCATGTTACTGTGAGAAAGCTGACTGCAAGTCATGACTGTCAAATGCATTTTTCTGTGAAGAACAGCTCAAATGTGTACTTGCTCTCAGAGATATATACTGAAGTTCTCACTTTCAAAAGGACCACTAGTAATTAACTTTTCCTTAGAGAGAAGAACACTGTCTTATTTTTTTATGATAGAAGCAAGTGGTCACTTCATGTTTCTCATGTTTCTCGTCCATGATCAGAGAAGGTCACGAGATGCATCCTCTGAGACAGCTCATCAGCTGGACAAGCATAATGACCAGAAATTGGACGTCCCAGAATTCTGCATCGATGCTGGTTCAGTTGGAAATATTGCCAGGTTTATCAATCACAGCTGTGAGCCCAATCTATTTGTCCAATGTGTATTAAGTTCCCACCAAGACATTAAGCTGGCCAGGGTGGTGCTATTTGCAGCTGACAACATACCACCATTGCAGGTGATTTGCTTTTTTCTTGTGATGCACTCTTCACTTGATAGCTAAAGACATAAAAATATATTCGGCGGCATCGTGTCAGGTTGTAGCTCTCTGTCTGTACTTCCATTTGCGCTTACAGGATATAGGTGCATGCACCTGGCTGCTAGTCTGAAAAGCCTTGTGTATTCATGCGAACTGAAGATGTGCTTTTGCAGATACTGTATGCTTGTGATACGTAGACCTTCATTTGATTTTACTTTAGTGAACTTATGCCGATAGAATTGTTGAGAGTGTGGACAACTGGTACTTGCTAATTTTGAGGAACTGATGATTTTTAAGCGGATTTGTTCTAGTTTTAGTTGGCACGACTGACGTCCACTTATTTTGTCTGTAGGAGCTCACTTATGACTATGGCTATGCGCTTGATAGTGTTTTTGGCCCTGATGGAAAGGTGAAAAGAATGCCATGCTACTGTGGTGCCGCTGATTGTAGGAAGCGCTTGTTCTAAAACACTAGAAGCGCTTGTCCCACCTTCTGTGGTTCGCATGCTTTTTTCGGCCAAGCAAAATTTTGTGCTAACATGGTGCTGCGTAAGCTTGTGTGTACCTGTAATCTTGTTTCTGCCACAACAGGTTAGATACAGTAGGTTAGATTCTATAGCCAGAAACGGAGAGGGAAAGGGAATGGGTTCTGTTGTGAAAATCAACGAAGTGCATGTTGTTTATTGGTTGTGGAAGTCGTTTGGTGTAGTTAGGACTCGTCCTTTCCCATGTTACGACACTTTGGGCATTGATCGCCCCACCATATCTGCAAATGAAAATTTAGAGGTGACAAGGGAAGCAACAGCAGTGCATTTCCCTTACTGAAAAGAGACTTTGATTTTGTACGCTTTGTGGTCTTATGTTGCGAGCCCTTTGGTTTCCTTGCGAGTAGTTACTCATGCCGTGTGATCACTTCAGAGCGTGAGCGCCCTGTGAAACTTTCCATCGAGTGGTCCTGGCTGGGTTATCTCCCTGTGAAGACAACCAAGCTTGTGAAATCTCATCGCTTTCTTACAACCTTACACAACTTGAGAGTCAAACGTGCATTGCACTGCACGGGAAAATGACTGTCCATCGCCGGACCGGCCCCCCGGCCCTTGATTTTCAGAAACTGCTTTTGGGTTCAGATTTTCTGGAGTTCAATCTTAGTTGTCGGATGGGTATGTCTCGTGTTGAGTCTCTGGAGACACGTCTTTGTTGCCTTTGATCCTTCTGCAATGGCAACAGTGAGAGGAGTTGCTCTCATTGTCTGGGTGCTGCAAGGGTTAGAACACTCGTTAACCTTTTCCTTTTGCCATTGAGTCACGCAATGATGTCAAGACTAATTCATACATTGTACTAGAGCATCATCAGATGATGCGACTATTCTTTGTTGGACGTTGAAAACGAGTGGAATCCATGCGTCGGATGATAAGCACCCGATTGAAAATTGACCTGTTACTTATAAGAGAGTTTTAGTAAGATTGATTAGATGGAGAAATTGTTCAATTACTCCTCAATATATTGGATAAATATTAAGTCAGTTTTAAATTTTTTGATTTTGCCAAATAAGTTAAAACGTTTGTGCAAAATTTCTATATAATGTTTTTGGTTAATTTCGTTGAAAATTGATGTCATTGAAATGATTATGTTGGGAGGTTTATAACTTAATTGGTAAAGGTAAAATTTCATGATTTAATTGGTATTTGTGTGATGGGCTTGAAGATGGATAGGACCATTCTCCGTTCATAAACATGTCCAACGTTTGACATTCAAATTATCTAATCGTTTGACAATCACTGTTGCTATCGTAACTGGCAACTCTTCGTTGTGCTTTTACATGGACTCTTGATGAGATGAGTACGCTTAAGTAATTACTCACGCGTGCTTTGGGGTATCATCTATCGATGCTGGATGACTTGATTGCGTCCAAGACCTTACGAAAGAATTGTCCCAATTACATTGCGATTGCATTCTGACCCTTTTACTTTTCGAAATTGCTCAATTTGCCATTGTTTATTTCCTTCATCTACCCTAGAGCCCCAATTTTGGCATCCGTACCGATTGATCTCATAAACATGTGATGTCCTATTCAGAAATGTTCCAGCTTTAGTAAAGATGGGATGATCAATATAGGTCTTTTTCTGTTCAATGAAAATTGCTTAATAATTGAAATTTTGTTTGCTTCGCAAAAAATGAGTGATTCGAAAAGTATATTTAAAAAAAATTATTTATCTTACCCATTAAAATGAACAAAAGAAAACTTTTTTATTATTTACAAAAATATTTAAACATAAATTACTCTCCACGATGAAAAGTATTATGTCGATTATTTATTTAAAGAGGTATAAATTACTTTTATGTAAATTTTTATTTGCAAAATAAAAGGAGTTTTTCTTAGGAGGGATTTACGGGCATTCACTTGTCAGTCAAACTGAGAGAAGGAATCGCAAAGTTCCGAAATTGCCCCTGCGGAACGGCGTTACGTGACTTGCCAATCTCAACGACCCCCCTCTCTACCCTCACTTTCAACTAATGAAACTGCCGCTAGACCTTCGCTCCCGGCTAATTTAAAATTATCACCTTTATCCATCTACTCATTATTCGACCCGAAAAATGCAAAAATCCCGAAATAAAAAAAATATTATTTGAATAAGTCCAAAAATAACGTCCCATCTCTCTCTCTCTCTCTCTCTCTCTCTCTCTCTCTCTCGCTTCGCAGTGTAAGAGAGTCCAACCCACGAAGCCATTCGCGCAAGCTACTTCCCACTTCCATTTTCCCCGATCCTCTCTCTCTCTCTGAGCTGCAATCATTGCCTTCATCCTCGTTGCTTCCCTCCCGCTCCGACGCCGCTCAGCTATGTTCTTCTGAGACCTGCTGTTCTTTCTGCTGCATCCATGGCGACGGCGACGGCGACGGCGGTCTTGCTGGCCCTCGCGGTCGTCTTGTCCCTGGCCCTCCGCTCCGCCGCGGAGGCCTCCACCTACGTGGCTTACAACACGAGCGCCGGGATCGCCCCAGGCAAGCTCAACGTCCACCTGGTGCCCCACTCCCACGACGACGTCGGCTGGTTGAAGACCGTCGACCAGTACTACGTCGGTGCCAACAACTCCATCCGGGTAAAAAGCGATCTTGACCCTCTTCCGCGCTTGCTCGTTTGCTCTGTGAGGTGAAGTCGGCGGGGCTGACCGGGTGGTGGGCTGGAATTGGTTTGCAGGGAGCTTGCGTGCAGAACGTGCTGGACTCGGTGATATCGGCGCTTTTGGATGATAAGAATCGCAAGTTCATTTATGTCGAGATGGTACCTTCTTTTTTTGTCTGTTTTGAATTCAGTGGTGCTTTCGGTTGCGGGAAGTGGAATGGTGGTTTGATTGGGTATTTGGGTTGTTTTTTCCCCCTTAATGAAGGCTTTCTTCCAAAGATGGTGGAGACAGCAAAGCGAAGCAATGAAGATTAAAGTGAAGGAGCTGGTTAACTCGGGTCAATTGGAGTTCATGTACATTCGATTTTGTGAATCTTATTTTTTACTGGCTTTTCTCGTTTGGTTACTCAATGGAAGTTGGTCACGGACTTGCGAATGATTATAAACTTGATGTTGCATGTATATCATAATAGAATACTGTTTCCGCATGTAACACATGGTTAAAACACTGAGAACTGAGGGTCAGTTAATTGGATTCTTACTTATGGAGATTTGTTTGCGTTGGTGATGCTGGTTCTGATACTGATCTTCGGGTGTTTCTTTTTCGCCTTTTTCTTTTTTCCTTTGCTTTATCTAAGAAATGGCGGGATGTGTATGCATGATGAGGCAACCCCACATTATATTGACTTGATTGATCAGACGACTTTGGGTCATTGGTATATCAAAAAGGAATTCAATCAGGTCCCGAGAGTGGGTTGGCAGATTGATCCTTTTGGACATTCAGCTGTTCAAGCTTATTTGCTTGGTGCAGAGGTACGTAGCTTTCTTTCCTTAAAAATAGAAATCTGTTTTGTGCTTGGTGATCACCTTCTGTTATAGGACTTCTAGTTGAAAACAGTGGATGCACAAAAATGCAGTCATTGTGAAATCTTATTTGTTTTATGGCTGCTGAAGTTAAGAGATCTTAGTTTCTCTGGATATAAATGGGTCTTTTTGCATAAATTTTGCATATGTTGTGTGATTTACTTATATTCTTTTGCCAAATTCTTGTGCAGTTAGGATTTGACTCTCTATTCTTTGCCCGCATTGACTACCAAGATAGAGCGAAGAGACTAAAGGATAAAACTCTTGAAGTTATATGGCGCGGTTCCAAGTCCCTTGGATCATCTTCTCAGGTTAGGGGCATGACTCATTCTTCCTTTTAAGAATTTAACTGCTAAATTTTCGATTTTGATGGGTCTTCTATACTTCAATCTGTTTATCACTTGAATTTTAGTTGTTTCTTTCGTAATGACTTGTGTCTAACACTTTGTTCTTACCCTGCTGGCTATTTGAACCATGTACAGATCTTCACTGGTGTATTCCCTAGGCATTATGACCCTCCTGATGGTTTTGTGTTTGAGATAAATGATGTTTCCCCTCCTATTCAGGTAAATTTTGTGAAACACATGGAAATGACATTGATATTCTAAGAAATATATATCTGTTGAGCTAATTAACTTTTTAACCTATGAAGGATGATATTTTCCTGTTCGATTATAACGTCCAAGAGCGAGTCGATGCATTTGTAGCAGCTGCTTTAGCACAGGTGTCATTCAGATATCTCATCATTATTTAATTCTTGATAAACTAACTTTGGGTCTTTATCTTAATAAGTTAGTTTGTATGAGGAAGGCTCGATATATGTTGCATGCTGAAAGAGCCTTCTTATCTAGATGCCCTTGACTTCCTAGCATTCCAATTATATTTGAGCCACTCACCATTAAATAAATTACAGGCTTAATATTGGCAAAGATTTTCTCTTATTTGTCTATATGCTTGATTGGTTTCATTTTTGCTTTCTTCTCTTTCCTCAAATTATTTTCACATAATGGGGTTCTTCTCTTTTATTTTTCCTGTCGCTTTTGGAGAGGGACTAATGATAGGCTAAGTGACTATATTCTCCATGATGCTATGGTAGAAGTATGGTCTTTAATACTGGTTAAGCTGAACATTTCTTTTCCCAATCATAAATCTTCCTCTAGAATTGTCTCAGGAATATGTTGTTCTTGTCAGGCCAATGTAACTCGAACCAACCATATAATGTGGACCATGGGTACAGATTTTCGATATCAATATGCAATGTCATGGTTCAGGCAGATGGACAAGTTCATTCATTATGTCAATAAGGTAAAAATCAAATAATCATGACATTAAGTGCTTCGAGAGTTTATTACCATTTAAGCATTCGTTTTCTTTTTGACACCTGAACTACTTTCAGGATGGACGCGTTAATGCTCTATATTCTACACCGTCCATATACACAGATGCAAAAAATGCAGCAAATGAGCAGTGGCCTCTCAAAACAGATGATTTCTTTCCGTGAGTTTGCCTACCTTTTTTTCCTTTTCAAGCTTCTTTTTTCCGACCTTGGGTTCAATAGTTCAATGCTATTTCAGGTATGCAGATCATCCAAATGCCTATTGGACTGGTTACTTTACAAGTAGGCCTGGCCTGAAAGGTTATGTCAGGGTATTGAGTGGTTATTATGTGGTAAGAGGTTGCTTTGAAGTACACTGCTTCTTGTTAACAAGGGATTCTGTCAGTTCCTCACTAACGATGTACTTTCACCTATATAAGTAACTGCCTTTTGCACATTTCGGATAGGCTGCAAGGCAATTGGAATTCTTCAAAGGCAGGGCTAATCAAGGGCCAAATACTGATGCTCTGGCTGATGCTCTGGCAATTGCTCAACATCATGATGCTGTTAGCGGTACCGAAAGAGAGCATGTTGCTGCTGATTATGCATTGAGATTATCGATAGGCTACATCGAGGTGCTTGTCTGATGAGTTTCATGTGATACCCCTATATCATTCTTGGCAATGGGCATAAAGAGGTAATGTGAAGAGCATGTCACTTTTGTAGGCTGAGAAGATGGTTGCATCTTCGCTTGCATTTTTGGCTGAGCTGAAAGTGGGCACAGGAGAGCAGAAGTCACTGTCGAGCTTTCAGCAGGCAATCTCACGTTAGCTATGTGCTCTTAATTTGGTTTTAACATTGATGAGTTTTGCCACGAATATTGATACATATGAATTCGTCCATGATGTGCAAAGAAGCATCATACTACTGTTCCATGCTGATGGGGTTAAAACTTATTTGGTGTATATTTGTTGACAGATACAGTATTCTTATTGGATTATGTAAGGAACCTTTTGTTTTTCTGATAAAACGCAAAGTCAGCCGACATTGATTGATTAAGTAATCAGCTTGAGTTTTGGGAAATCAGCTTGATAATAAATATTTTGTAATTGCCATTGTTATTGAGCATATTTTGTGAATGACCTTAGCATGCCTCTTGGACATGGGTCGCTGACTCAACTTTCTTCTACTTGTTTTGAGCATAACAGTTCCCTAGAATACATTGATTAACTTGTACAGTTTGTTGTTGGTCTACATCTTCTGCTGCCAAGTATTTCTTTGGAATGATGCACTTATAAATATGTCAATTTTCCTAAAGTTCTTGTTTTAAATTCTGTATGCAGTGTCCTCTTCTTAACATCAGTCACTGTCCCATGTCGGAAGCTGCTTTGTCTGATGGGAAAAGCTTGGTATGATATCACTTGAGTTCAAAGACTGGTTATGGTGAAAAATTAAGTTGATGCTAATTTCTCTATTACATGGTATTTCTGTATCAGGTTGTCGTCATATACAATCCTCTTGGGTGGCAGAGAGAGGAGGTGGTACGAATACCTGTAAGTGTTTCGAGTTTGCTCCTTTTGTGACAGGTTTAAATTTTCATAACTATAAATTTCAACATGTCATGCTGCCGGAACAAGGAGGATGGTGTTGTCTTAACATGAGTGCTTTAAAGATGGTGTTGACTTAAGTGCTTAGTATGTAGTTTTGCAGAGGATAATGTTTCACTTTAATGTGAATGTTGAATGTATCAATGTACAGGAATATTCCTAATTATGGGATAGATAACATTTTTTTTCTTCATGCATCGATTAGCCACTTACTGAGCCTCCAGAAGTCAGATATTGACTTGTTTGCGATTTCAAAGTCTCTTCAGAGCGGCCTAATTAATTGAAGCTGAGCTTAACAGGTTTCCACGGAAAATGCCATTGTTCATGATTCCAGTGGAGTAGAAGTTGATTCTCAGCTACTGCCTGTGTCCAATGCCACTTCAAAATTGAAAAGCTTCTATGTGAAAGCACATTTGGGAGCATCCTCAAATGAATTGGCCAAGTATTGGCTTGCATTTCCAGTATCTGTCCCTCCTCTTGGTTTCAGCACTTACGCTGTTTCAAATGCTAAGAAGAGAGGTTAGCCAGTTTTCTCCTTTGTCCAATATTGAATAGTAGAGGTTATCCATTTCCTCCTCTTGGATTACATGTGATACTAATTCTATGACTTAATTGGTTTTTCTGTGCGCTTTATTTGTGGCTGTAGATCATAGTTCGATCATGTCAACTATATACACCTCAGAAGAAAATACTAATGATACAATAGAAGTTGGTCAAGGGAGTTTAAAGCTGCTTTACCGCACGAATGAAGGGAAACTTTCTCATTACGTCAATAGTCGAAGTCTGGTATGCAAATTCTATCAAGCTTCAGCTCTGTGATGAATTGTATGGACCAGTTTGACTCCTTTACTTGGATTTGTTCCATCTCTGTTTGGTTATACCCTCTGTTTGGGAATAGAGGGGGAAGCAAAAAAAGGGATGGGAACTGGAGGGAGTGAAAATTGGAGAAGCCAAAATTAGCTAACCTTTCATGAAGATAGAAAGAAAGTGGGATGAAGGAAATTAGTAGTAGATTTTTTTAAAAATGATACAGAGAATTACAGTTTATTGCAGAACTCCTATTTATCATCTGTTATTGTGTCATTTCTTTTACTTTTGGGAGTTAGTGTGGAAAGATGAGAAAAGTTACTGCTTTCCTCCCTACATCCTCTCCAAATCTGTGGGTAGGACAAAGTTGTTGGCCTGGCAGATTCATTCTCTTTCCGAAACCAACCTTTGTGTTTTCTCATAACATGATTCGCTTGTTCTTGCTGTCTTGAAGTGCTTGTCTTTATCTTCATCACGAGTTTATTTGGCAAATACTAATACTCGTCCCCCAAATTGTTTTTCTGCTGAAGGTTACTGCAGCTGCTGAGCAATCATATGGGTATTACTCGGGAAATGATGGAACTGATAAGGATCCTCAGGTAGTTAATCCTTTGATACTTCCTTGTATCATTTGGTCTGTGTCCCTCTTTCATTTACTTTGGCACGGCCTTTTCTTCTTTCTTTCTCTTCGTTTGCATACATGTGCTAAATAATTTAACTGTACTGCCTATCTCTGTTGAAGGCATCAGGGGCCTATGTATTCCGCCCAAATATGACATACTCCGTAAAATCACAAAGCCAGGTAGTGTACACTCATACAACCTCACTCAATGAGTGCTAATAAACTTGAAGATGCCTCTATCATGTGTTCTTTTCTTGCTTCTTGTAGGCTCCATTGACTGTCATACAAGGTCCATTGGTGGATGAAGTACACCAACAACTTAATGCGTGGATATCTCAGGTAAATAACTATAATCAGTGATATGGTTCGGGAGTGGCTCTCTAAACCGCTTTTTATGTGTAAAGCTTCAGGTAAACAATTAATCAGGAGTAGTGCCAACATTTGCAACAGTTAATGAAATGTTTGGCCCGTATGGCAATTGGTTCTTTTGCATTTTGCTGCAATCTTACGTTTGCATTCCGTGTGGCATTTATGTTCATGAGGAACAAAGCATTGTCACTCACTTAAGAAAGTGCTTCCATCTTTACGCTACATAAAGCCGAATTGGTTTGCATCTTCAGCCTCCTAATCATTAGATTAGTCAGATGCTTGAAGCCCATCCCAGAGTTTCTATTGTATGGAAAGGGGAGGCAACAACGAATGGATAGCTAAACAACAAATTTCTTTCACAGGTTACCAGGGTTTACAAGGGAAAGGAGCATGCCGAAGTTGAGTTCACTGTAGGTTTCTCTCTTATGTGGATCAAGTTAGTTGAGATTAAGACCTCCTTTCTGCTAACACAATCAAGCAATACTGTGCTCAATCTTCAATTTTTTGTGATATTAGATTGGGCCTATACCAATAGATGATGGGACGGGTAAAGAAATCATCACTCAAATAAGGACTAATATGAAGACCAACAAGACATTTTACACGGATTCTAATGGGCGTGACTTCATCAAAAGGGTATGTTGACTGTTGCCAGTAGCCTTTGTTGAAAAATCTGAATCTTGCAGTTTAGTTATCTTAACTTGCTAGTTCATATTCCACTTAATAGCATACTTTTCTGTTCTTCATATAGCACACTTTGTGTTAGATTCTCTTTAAGAAACATACCTCAGTATTACTTTGCAAGGAAATGTTAATTGTAGATAATGAAATTTAGGAAAGGAGACGAATCATGCTATATGATGCTGTTTCCATGTGCTTCAATCTGATTATGTGATGATTTTGCAGATCCGTGACTTCAGGAGTGACTGGGAATTGGAAGTGAACCAGCCAGTTGCCGGAAATTATTATCCTGTGCGTTTCATAATTTCCTTGTTTTACATGAACTATGTTCATTTTGCTGTTTTGAGATTAGATATCGTGTACTATTTGGTGAAGTTTTGGAGTTATCTGCTGGCGATAAACAGTTGTCCTTTAGTTTATTCTCACAATTGAGTATGAAAAATTGCTTTTGACCACTTGCCCATTCCAGAGGATTTTCAGCTCCATTATTTTACTCAACCTGGGCATTACCCAGCTATGCAGGCCATCAGTGTAGTCTAGTAGCGATATGTGTGACTAGGCTATCACTATGTGTTGATTCTTATAGAGATGTTTGCTAGGATTTTGATTGCTATTTCTCAGAACTTATAGTTGAGTACATCATTAATATGAAGGTGCAAAAGCAACTATCGGATTTTTTTTTTTGGTAAGTTAAGTAATTGTATAGACTTTTACCAAATTTGTACAAAGTGAGGTGGCTTGGCATCGCAAAACTTACACTCAAGGTGTTATAAGGACACTAATGAGTGGAAGGGTGTCAAGGTCTCAAAAGCATAAACATAAGATAATGGCCTACACATTCGCCTACAAAGAGATACATATACAGGCCAGATCTCTAATGCACGAAAATATTGGGGTCAATGCCCCAACTACGCTACAACCTCCTATTTCTGGGAGAGTCGAGGACTTGATGAAATGTCCTGGCCTTGTCCTTAACCATCTTCTCTAACTTTCTCCTCATAGCCGGGACATAGACATCTTGGTTATGGGACAATGCATTGTTCCTCTCTTTCCAGATAATATGACACACTGCTCCCAGAGAAAACCGAGCTATGCTTTGGTGGAAGCAGTGTCCATGTATGTATTTGACTGCCCAGTCAAGTGTTTGAGTCCAAGGTCCGTTATGCCATGACAGATTACATCTCTCCGCCCAAAACTGTGCTAGCCGATTCGTGACTTGACATCCAAAAAATAAATGGTCTATTGGGCTTTTGTGACTATAGGAATTTTTTCCTCTCTGTAGAATCTAATTTTAGTTCGAAGAGTGATAAAAAGTCTCCCGGCAGTAACCCCCCCCCCCCCCCCCCCCCAAAAAAAAAAAAAGGCTCCTGGGCTTTCATATCTGGAAAGAAATTGGTTTCACTCTGACATAATCTGTTTCCTTGGAAGAAGCTATTTAATAGCATAAGAAGTTAGTCTCTTGATAATTGTAGCCGACCCCACTGGAAAAGGCTCAATAAAAGGGGCTTGAAAAGGTAAAAAGGACATGGATAGCATAGAATGAGCCTCGACACTTGAATTTTAAAGATTGGCAGAGCACCATGGTGTAAGATGATCTCTGTAGCCTATCCTAAGTTAGAAAAGGCTTGGTGTTGTGTAACAAGCATTACGTAATGAGCCCATTCTTATTCCACATTGCTCCTGCTTTTTAATACGTGGTTGCTTTAAAAGATGAAAAATTGTGCTTTATGCCTTTGTTTTTCGATCCCACATGATTGCAAAATTGACTGAGAATATTGGTAAGCTAAAAGCGGTTTCTGGAAGTTTTGAAGACTTGTCTTCAGAAACCTTTGTCTAACCAAACTCTAGGTTTAGTTGTTTGATAGACCACACATATCTGTCTTAATCAGGTTCTTTACCTTGTATTTATGCCAAGAATCTGATTTCCATGTATTAATTGCGCTTGTGATATGCAAATTGTGGTGAGTGTTGACAATTCTTCCATTCTATCTATTGCTCAATTCTGCAGATAAATTTGGGAATGTATGTGGAAGATGGTAGCATGGAGCTTTCAGTGTTGGTGGATCGATCTGTGGGAGGATCTAGTTTAGCGGATGGTGAAATAGAGTTGATGCTCCATAGGTTTCTACACTCTTTTGCCTTCTACTTCTCTGTTAGACTCATATTTTACTTTTGTGACATAACAGGCGTAGAGCTTGGCTTTCCAGGGTTTAATTATCATTTTGTGGTACTCAGCGAATAAGCATTGTTGCAGGAGGCTGCTTCATGATGATGTAAGAGGTGTTGGTGAGGTTCTAAATGAAACAGCTTGCGTCCTTGATAAATGTGAAGGCTTGACCGTAAGCATATCACTCCACTTCATTTTTGCAAGCATTCTATTGTACTATCATCTTACTACATGTTATCGATGTGTTGTGCTTGGAGATTAAGTCTTCCTGCTTGTCTATGCATATCCTTTTAATGGAGGAGGGGCTGTTAGAGAATCTCTGACTTGATTGATTTCTTTTTCTGTCTATTTTAATGTCTTGTGTGACCGACTTTATTGCTGTGCTAAGCTCATTATTGCTTTCCCCTAATAAGGTCTGACATCACATCACTGCCATAGACTACACGAGATAAACCAGATAGGGATAAGTTGTGGTGCTTATGCCTGTCTTGCTCCCATAACAATCTGAATGACTTCTTTCCTTTGAAAACTAGAACTAAGATGCAATGGTGCTCTTTCTTCATAACTTTCAGATACAATTTTACACATGGGTTCTATAACATTGAAGAAACAGGAAAAACTTGTTTCATCATGCATAACAAGTTGATTTATGCATTGTTGCTGTAGCAATCCACTAACAAGTTGAACTATGCTTAGTTCATTCATATCTCCACCTTCGTTGTGACTCATGTCTGTAGTTCAGGTGAATGCCCTCAGTTATACATTAAAGATGGAGATGAAGTGTTTGATTGCCAAATGTTTAAATTACAGTAGATGAAGAACATAGTATGTACAAACCTCTGGATATACTGCCATTTTCTTGGTTGTCTTAATTTCAGGACTTCATATTGTGTAATATGTAGTGAATATGCAGTTTATATATGTTACATGATAGCTTCAGATGGTGCTTGTTCTCTTCTCTTCCTTGTCTACTGCCACGATATAGGCTGGCAGCAGTCATATGCTAATTTATGATTTTGATTTTATAGATCCGAGGAAAGTTTTACTTTAGAATCGATCCCATAGGAGAAGGTGCAAGGTGGCGTCGCACTGTTGGTCAGGAGATATACTCTCCACTTCTTTTAGCATTCAGCGAGAAGGTAAAAAGGACTTAAAATTGACTCAGGGTTATAGGGGCATTCATGCTGAACTTTGTGCTTTTGGTTTGCAGGATGTTGGTGAGCCACTGACTTCTCGCCTGACAACCTTTTCAGGAATTGAAACTTCATATAGTTTGCCCAGCAATATTGCCCTGATAACTCTCCAGGTACTGGAGAAATCTTCTGGAATCTGATTATTAGCCAATTTAGGTACTTTTACCTTCTGTTTGTGATTGTGGTTGCTTGGTTTACATGCTTTTCTCCATTTGAGACTTGCAGGAGCTTCAAAATGGAAGAGTGTTGCTTAGGCTGGCTCACTTATATGAGGTTTTTCCTTTTCTCCTGTTGATATTGTAGCTGCTAGAAGTATTATTGGTTCTGTATGCCTTTGTGATTGATAGACACTGTTAAAAGATATTGGTATATAAGGACAGGCTACATTTTCTAAAGGGAAAATTTCAAATAAGGGTTTGAAGTGCTCTCATTTTATCAAATAAAGGTTTGAAGTAAACCTTGTTTGAGAAAAGGACCTGAAGTGTTCTTATTTTCTCAAAGAAGGGCCTAAAGTAAATCTTACTTCAAATAAGAGTTTAAAGTGGTCATGTTAGTATCAAAGAAGGACCTGACCTCACTGGTTGATCAAAGAGATTTGCATCCTTTATTTTTTAATTTTTTAATTTTCCTTTTTCTGTTTTTTTTCTCCATAAAAGAGAGAAATTAAAAAAAAAAAGGGCTACAACTAATATGAAAAAAAGAACACAGATTAAACAAATAACCTAGGCAAGAGGGCTAACCCCAGCCCTCCCACCTATGGCCGTCAGCACTTTGGCGATGGCCGAGATCGCTGGCCTTACCCAAGGCACCGGCGATCCCGCTGGCCTTACCCAAGGCACCAGCAATCCCATTGGCCATGGCTGATGTCCCACTGGTGATGGGGCAGTGGCAACAAGTTGGGGGGGGGGGGGGTCTGCCAGCCCTCCCACCTATTTTTTAAGAAAAAATTTAGTTTTTTTTCTTCTTTGAATCTGTCTCTTTTTCAGAAAAAAAACAGAAAAGGGAAAAAAGAAATCAAAAGTTGAAAGACGAAAGTGCCTTTGACCAGCCGATGAAGTCAAGCTCGTCAAGATTGACATGGCCACTTTGGGCTTTTACGTGAAACAAGGTCCATTTCAGACCTTCATTTGAGAAAATAAAAGCACTCAAGGCACAAAGTCCACTACAGGCACTTCAGGCCCTAATTTGAAATTTTTTCTTTTTTAAATTGGTCATATGATGCTCGAGATTTAAATTGTCACATCATTCATGACATATTATTCTTCCTTGGTTGTAGAAAGGCTGATCTTTTAGTTAGGTTGCAGAATCTTTTTGGCATTCTCTAAATATCTGCATGATTGGATGGACACAATAGACAGTAGCCTCAGAATATAAACATCTTTTGCCCAATTTTCCTCATCTCTTCTGGAAGTCCCTCTGGACTGAACTGAAGATTGTTGAAGAGTTCAATGCACTAAGATTAACGACAGCCTTAAAATTTATGCGTGATGTGCGATGTGTTCTTGAGAAACCATGCCGAAACTCTGAGATGATACTGGTGGTGCAAAACAAAATTTTACGTTGAACCTGACGTGCACTGTATTTCTACACAGAACTCACTCTTTCAAGGAGAGAAATGAAAAGTTCCTGTTATTTTTTATAGTGCTCCATCCTCAAACTTCATCTTATGCTTCAACAATATATCGGTGGATGTTTTGTACAAGCAGGTCGGGGAGGACAAAGAATATTCGACCTTGGCGAGTGTAGAATTGAGAAGGCTGTTCCCTACCAGGAAGGTGAGAGCTGCATCATGCAGAACCTTTGTCTGTTGCTGGACAAATTTCTACAAATTAATATTCTTTGCCCTATTACAGATAAAGAAAGTGACAGAGATGAATCTGTCTGCCAATCAAGAAAGAGCAGAGATGGAGAAGAGGAGGTTAAGCTGGAAAGTTGAAGGTTCTACTGATGAACCGGAGGTAAACAGAGGAGGGCCTGTCGATCCTGAAAAGCTGGTGGTGGAACTCGTGCCAATGGAAATCCGAACTTTTCTTCTTGACTTTGATTATCTTCGAAAGTCCTACTAGGGAACCAAAGCCGAAGAGAGGAGGCCCTGTCGATCCCAAAGACCTGGTCGTCATACTCCCCCCAATGGAAATGCAGACTTGTCTTCTCGACATTGATTATCTTCAGACGTATGGTCCTTGAGGAGAAACATATTGCAGCAGGGTTTAAACCTTTCTTCTGTATTGGCTAATCTTGAGCTTCCTATGCCCTCCTTTCAATTTTCTTCTAATAACGAGGAGAGCTGCTGTGCATTTATCTGCTGAGTAGAGAAGAAAGTAGTAAAATATGTGTGCCTTGTATTAAGCAAAGCCGCCTTTGCTCAAGTAGTAGCAAGCACATTACAAACCCCAAGAGTTTGGCCGAGTCCTAGTTTATGTGTGATGAGTTTTGTACTTTACGAATGATGAAATGGCGTCTTGTGGTTGCATCTATTAGGATTCATTAAATGTCTTTTGAAGAACTAATTTCTGATTTTAAAGAGACCGATAAGCTAAGCAATCTCGTTGCGCGATGCTCTTTCAAGATCTCGAAGTGTTAATTTGGCTCCCCATATCGGACCATTGGCAACCATCAGCTATATTGCCGCGTGCTGGACCGGACTATTTTTCATGGCGGTGAAGGCGGAACGATGCGATGAATGCTCGTGTAAAATCGAGGATTGAGGGAGGTCTCTGGTTCATTCCTCTATATGAAGCAGCGAAGAGATGAGGCATAGAAGTGCTCTTGACACACAAGGAACCACATAGTAATTACTGTGCTCTAGTCGAATTGATCCTCGAGTGTTTGATTACAATAGTTTACGTAGGATGCCACTAGCTACGAAAAAACAAAAAAGCCTTATCGACTTGTTTATACGGTCACGCATTAGTATCTACTAATTGGTTCTGACAAAGTACCAATACTTTACGTATTTACAAAAAAAAAAAGACGAGTTTAATCATCTACCGAGATTTATTTTCGTGGCTTTCCAACACCTGGGGAGGTACTAACTTCTGCAAATTTACTGACCTAAACTTGATTGCTGTGCCAACATTTATAACATTATTGAAATTAAAATGACCAACAAATTTTAATGATGTATCGACATTTGTTTTTTGTGGCTCAACAAGGCTTCAAGAGATGCTCAAATTCATATAAAACTGCTTACCCTTGATTTGATTAGTGTGTCGATATACGTCAGACATGAAGACTCCCAATTGTTTCTAGTCGCATACCGACTTTTTATCTTGACTGATTTTGAAAGGTACAAACATTTCTTTGTACCTCCAAGATTATCGATTATTTTAATAGTTTACTGACATTTAATTTTGTGGTTTACCAACTCTTTTAAAATTACGAAATTTTATCCAAAATTACCGACCTTAATTTAATTGATGTTCCAACTTTCGTCACATTAAGATATCGATTGATTTTAGTCGATATCAACTTTTTTTTAATCTTTCTTAGTTTGGGAAATTCGACCATTCTTTTATATTTTTAAAATTATCGATTACTTTAACAATCTTCCTAATTTTTTTCTTTGTGGCTCAATGTTACGTTACTAACACTTACTTGAAATTACCAACCTTGGTTCAATAGATGTACCAATATTCATCACATTACGAAACCATCATTAAAATTAAAAATGATAATTTTCAAATAAAAGTTGGTAAGTTCAAATGCGTGGAAAGACAAAAAAAAATAAAAATAAAACCATTAAGGTAATGAGTAATCTTTGAAGTATAAAGAAATGGTTGTACTTTAAAAATCCAAGCAAAAATAAAAAGTTGGTGAAAAGTAAAATTAGTTAGTATCATAATGTGATGAATATCAGTTTACCAATCAAATTAAAATAGGATAATGATATAGATGGTCTATGAACTTTGACCAAATATATAATCTCATCCTTGAACTTTCAATTTGACACAAATGCTCCTTAAACTTTAATCCAATGTGCAATCTGATTTATGTACTTTAATTTGTTAAATTTGATCATTGAACTTTTGGTACATGATCAAACTAGTTCCTAAACTATTTGAAAATGTTCAATGTAGTTTCTGAACTTATATTAAATGGAAGCACTCCATTGAACATTTTCAAATAATTCAAAGATTAGTTTGAATGTTGAATAAATTGAAAGTTCAGAAACTAAATTGCACATCGTGTTAAAGTTGAGGGATCATTTGTGTTAATTTGAAGTTTCAAGGAGTAGATTGTATATTTGCCAAAGTTCACAAACTATTTTTGTCATTTTCTCAATTAAAATTGACAATTTCAAATAAAAGCTAGTGATAAGTGATGAAAATAATATCAATAGTTTATTAAAGCATTTGGTAGCTCTAGACATGTAAATGAAAGTTGTTACTTAAAAAAAAAAGCAATATAAAATGTTGTAAGTGTTGTAAAATGTTGCTTCAAAGATAGAGAAAGACGGAGTAGAGTAAAATCGAGAGAATACTGAAGGTAGTAGAGAAACTCTCTTTCTGATTCTTATCACTCTTATCGTTGGTATCGTTACAATAACCATAACCGAACTCCTATTTATAGGATTACGGAAATGAAACTGCCATAATAAATTACGTAACGTTCGACATTAATATCGTAACGTCCGTCATTAATAATGTAACGGCTGACATTAATATTGTAACGTCTGCAATTAATAATGTAACGGCTGACATTAATAATGTAACTGCCGCCATTAATAATGTAACTGCCGGCATAAATGAATATTTATTTACGTACGTATCATACGTTTTATAACACTCCCCCTTGAATATTCATTGTATCCGGAATGTGCATGATACTGCCTCATTAAAAACCTTAAGCCGGAAAAACCCAATGGGATAAAAACCGGATGAAAGGGAAAAAGAGTACAGAGCACTAATGTCATGATCTCCCCCTTTTATGGGTGCATTAATTGCCTCGTTAAAAACCTTAAGCCGGAAAAACCTAGTGGGATAAAAACCGGACAAAAGGGAAAAAGAGTGCAATGCATAGATCATCATATCTCCCCCTGAATCAAACCATATAGCTACTTCTGGAGCTAATCAATCTTGCATCTTATGAACTCGCCGCATACCAATGCCATATACTAATTTCTCAAATATTGACGTTGGCAATGATTTGGTAAAAAGATCCGCAAGATTATTTATGGATCGAATTTGTTTAACGTCAATTTGTCGACTTTCTTGAAGTTCATGGGAATAGAAAAATTTCGGCGATATATGCTTGGTCCTATCACCTTTGATATATCCTCCCCTCACTCGTGTAATACAAGCGGCATTATCTTCATAAATTATAGTGGGAGAATTCATAACCGGTTGCAAACCACATGAGTTGTGGATATGCGTTATAACAGATCTTAACCAAACACACTCTCTTCCAGCTTCATATAAAGCCATAATTTCAGCGTGGTTGGAAGAGGTGGCTACGAGCGGTTGCTTCGTAGAACGCCAAGAAATGGCGGTGCCGTTATAACAAAATAAATAACCGGTTTGAGAGCGAGTCTTATGTGGATCGGATTTATACCCAGCATCAGCATATCCAACTAAACCAAAGGTAGTTGAATTCTTTGAGTAATATAAACCCAAATCTATGGTCCATCGGAGATAACGGAAAATATGTTTAATTCCGTTCCAATGTCTCCGAGTTGGCTCAGAACTAAAACGAGCCAATAAATTTACCGCAAAAGCGATATCAGGTCTCGTACATTGTGCCAAGTACATTAACGCCCCAATTGCATTAAGATATGGTACTTCAGGACCAAGTATTTCTTCATCAAATTCTTTGGGACGAAATGGATCCTTTATAGGATCTAGAGACCGTACGACCATAGGGGTACTCAATGGGTAAGCCTTATCCATACTGAAGCATTTAAGTAATCTTTCGATATACGCTGATTGATGGATAATTATTCCACTTGATTTATGCTCAAGCTCTAGACCAAGACAGAGTTTGGTTATACCCAAATTTTTAACTTCAAACTCTTTTTGTAAATAGTCAGCAGTTTTGGTTAACTCTTCTGGAGTTCCAATTAAATTGATATCGTCGACATAAACTGCTGTTATAGCAAATTCGGATTCTGATTTCTTAATAAACACGCATGGGCAGATATGATCATTTATGTACCGTTCCTTAATCAGGTACTCACTTAGGCGTTGATACCACATGCGGCCAGATTGCTTTAACCCGTATAAAGATCTTTGCAATTTGACTGAGAACAAATTGCGGGGAGTGTATGCTTTAGGCATTTTGAATCCCTCGGGAATTTTCATATAGATATCAGAGTCCAATGAGCCATATAGATATGCTGTCACAACGTCCATAAGACGCATTTCCAACCTTTCAGAGACGGCCAAGCTAATTAGAAAACGAAATGTAATCATATTCATCACAGGTGAATATGTTTCATCATAATCAATCCCAGGTCTCTGGGAGAATCCTTGAGCAACGAGTCGGGCTTTATACCTGACAATCTCGTTTTTCTCATTTCGTTTTCGGACAAATACCAATTTATATCCAACGGGCTTTACATTGTCGGAGATACGAGTTATAGGTCCAAAAACCTCTCGTTTAGTTAGGGAAGCTAATTCAGCCTTGATTGCTTCCTCCCATTTAGGCCAATCTTGCCTTTGACGGCATTCAATAATAGATTGTGGCTCATAATCATCATTCATAATCTGATAAGCAACTGAGAATGCAAAAATATCATCAACGATGATTTCTTTTCGATCCCAAATCTCATTACAATATGTAATGGAATTCTCAGTATTCTCGGGGTTGATCTTTTCATGGGTTTGTGCCTCTTCAGGGGCAATAAGCTCTTCAGGAGCAACCTCTTCAGGGGCTCGTGCCACTTCAGGAGCAATAAGCTCTTCAGGAGCATGCTCTTCTGGAGCTGATTCATGATTCTTTCCCTTTCTTTACGAGGAACAATATCTTTTGATCCTATCGGCCTACCACGCTTCAGGCGCGGGGGATTCTGATCCATTTTAGCATGTCCTTCAGGAACAGCTATTCGAACTGGAGCATTGACAGCTGGAATATGAGACTTCGTTACCTTAATTGCATCATTAAATGCGTCAGGAAGTCTATTGGCCATAGCCTGTAAATGGATTATACGTTGTACCTCGTTTTCACACTCAGAAGTTCTTGGGTCTAATTGAGATAAATTTTTCTCATCCCATGAGAAAAACTTGACTGGTGTCTGCCTGGCAACCATTGAAGTTGCAGGTGTCCCAATTGATGAAAACTCAGTCTCATCAAAATGACAATCTGCAAATCTTGCAGTAAAAAGATCACAAGTAGTTGGTTCCAAGAACCTAATAATGGATGGTGAATTAAACCCAACATAAATGCCCAAACGGCGTTGGGGACCCATTTTTGTTCTTTTCGGTGGTGCTACAGGCACCTGAACTGCACACCCGAATGTGCGTAAGTGTGAAATATCAGGTTCATAACCAAGAACCATTTGAAGGGGAGATTGTAATATACTAGCAGTGGGGCGCAATCTTATTAAGGCCGCCGCCTGCAAAACTGCATGACCCCATGCTGTATCTTTGAGATTTGTTCTGAATAATAAAGTTCTGGCAATTATTTGAATACGTTTGATCAACGATTCTGCCAATCCATTTTGAGTATGGACATATGCAACCGGGTGCTCAATCTCGATTCCGAGTGAAGCACAATACGCATCAAAACTCGTTGATGTAAATTCACCAGCATTATCCATCCTTATGCTTTTAATTGGATAATCAGGGAATTGTGCCCGGAGCTTTATAATCTGCGCAAGTAATCGTGCAAAGGCAACATTGCGCGTTGATAATAGGCAAACATGGGACCATCTGCAGGATGCGTCCACAAGTACCATAAAATATCGAAATGGCCCACTTGGTGGATGTATTGGTCCACAAATATCACCCTGAATTCTTTGCAGAAATATAGGGGATTCATGATTAACCTTTGTAATTGAAGGTTTTATTATGAGCTTTCCTTGTGAACAAGCTTCACAATTATAATCCTTGGATAACAATATCTTTGTATCCTTTAAAGGGTGCCCTTTTGTATTCTGAATTATTCTACGCATCATTGTAGCACCAGGGTGACCAAGACGGTCATGCCACAACCCAAATTGATCAGGGTTTACCAATCTCCAAGATATGGTTGCGTAGGTTTCAATGGCTTTAATCTTAACAGAATACAAACCCATAGGAGAAGCTTGTAATTTCTCATGGATGGTCTTCAGGCCCATCTTATAAGAGGTAATGCCAATATATTCTTTGTTTTGCTCATAGATAGTTTCAATATGGTACCCATTACGGCGTACATCTTTGAAACTAAGCAAATTCCTTTTTGATTTGCTGCTTAAAAACGCATCCTCAATATAAAGGATGGTGCCATTTGGCAAAACAATTGTGGCATTCCCCGAACCATCAATAATTGATATGGGACCAGATATTGTATGGACACATGCCTTACGCAATGTCATACTCGAGAAAAAATGTTTATTATAAAATATGGAATGGGTTGATGCACTGTCAAGCAGACAAACATCTTCCATATTCTCGGTATATGCCATTTGCATTTATATTGACAACTTCAGGTGTCAAGTATCATAAAAGTTGCAATTAGTTATAAAAGTTCAAAATATTAAAAGACTCATAAGCATAAACAAATAAAATGTAATAAATTTAAATAGAATAACATATATAAAGAAAATCATAAATTTCGAAATTAAGCCGATAAAAAATCCTCAAGAAAATCAGAGACATCAAATGATGCATTCGCTGCTTCAGGAGCAAGAGATGCATTCGCTGGTTTAGGAGCAAGATATGCATTCGCTGCTTCAGGAGCAAGAGATGTCCTACCGGCAGAGATGTTATTGGGCTCGACAGCGGTTTTGGCAGTAGGGTTGATTGCAATGGCGTGAGATTCACGACGCATGCCAATACCCTTTAAAGATGCTTGATATAGGTCAACGAAGTGCTTTGGCGTACGACAGGTACGTGACCAGTGCCCAGTCATGCCATAACGGTGGCAAGAACTTTCAGTAACCTCCTTTATTGGCTTCTTTCCTTTGCCTTTATTCAGCCCAAAATTAAATTTCTTAGGGCGATTAAATTTTCTGCCACCCCTTTGAGGATTGTGCTCTTGCCTGCGCTTATGACCCTTATTATTCTCAAAGTTAGCATGTGCTTCAGGCAATGCTTTTGAGCCAGCAAGTCTAAGATCATGATTTTTCAGGAGCAACTCATTAGTTTGCTCAGCCATAAGAAGCACAGAAATCAACTCAGAATATGTGGCAAATTGACGCTGCCTGTATTGCTGTTGCAATACAATATTTGAGGCATGGAAGGTAGAGAAAGTTTTCTCTAATAATTCCGCATCGGTGAGTTTAATGCCGCATAACTCAAGCCGAGAAACTATGTCAAATAAAGCGGAATTATACTCAGACACAGATTTAAAATCTTGCAGCCTGAGATTCTGCCAGTCATATTGTGCTTGAGGTAGGATAACCGTTTTAGTATGATCATACCTATCCTTTAACCTCTTCCACAGGGTTTGAGGGTCTCGCACTGATAAGTATTGAGACTTCAGGCTCTCATGCAAATGACGACGGATAAAAATCAGTGCATTTGCTTTATCTTTTGCTGCAATTGTATGTGCAAGACCTTGCCCTTGCAGGTGCATTTCCATGTCAAGGCACCATGACAGATAATTATTTCTATTCACTTCGAGGATATGTAATTTTGGCTTTTCAATATATGCCATACTTGATATATTCTCCGCTACTTTAGGAGCAGAAGAATACTTTCAGATTCGAAATTTTTGGCTTCAGGCCAATGAAACGTAAAAATTGATAAAATGATATGAAGTGTGAAATGATTGAAAATAAATGAAACACTTACCTCGCAGAATCCACTTACTCAATTTGGAGATCTATCGTGCTGATAACGTGTTGTAAAATGTTGCTTCAAAGATAGAGAAAGACGGAGTAGAGTAAAATCGAGAGAATACTAAAGGTAGTAGAGAAACTCTCTTTCTGATTCTTATCACTCTTATCGTTGGTATCGTTACAATAACCATAACCGAACTCCTATTTATAGGATTACGGAAATGAAACTGCCATAATAAATTACGTAACGTTCGACATTAATATCGTAACGTCCGTCATTAATAATGTAACGGCTGACATTAATATTGTAACGTCTGCAATTAATAATGTAACGGCTGACATTAATAATGTAACTGCCGCCATTAATAATGTAACTGCCGGCATAAATGAATATTTATTTACGTACGTATCGTACGTTTTATAACAGTAAGTGACTAAAAATCACTATGCTATCTTAATCCGATGAATGTTGATAGGTAATTTGAATTAAAAAATGGCAATTTTGAGCTAGAAATTACCAACTTTAAAGGCGTTGGTAAGTCACAAAATAAATGTTGGCAAAGTACTAGAGGTAGATAGTAAATTCGGAAGTATAAAGAAATACTAGTACTCACAAAATCAAGCAAGATAAAATATCAATAACTGATGAAAATTAGTAGATATTTCACGTATGAAATGTTGATACTCTAGTCAAGTCAATTTGAAAAGTTGTTTGTAAGCCACAAGAATAACTGTTGATACTTTTCAAAACCAATGAAAATTAAAAAGAAACTTAATTAGGGACAAATATTAGTTCTTTTTCTTAACATGACTAATGTTGATACTTCATTCAAATTAAACTTGAGAGTTTTAAATGAGAATTACTAACTTCAAAGGCCCCGGTAAGCCACAAGAATTATTTTTGGTCATTACTAAAGCTGATGGTAATCTTGGAACTATAAAGAAATATTCGTGCTTTACAAAACCAAACAGATCCAAAATTAATGAGTGGCTAGGTTTAGGTTTAGTTAATCTCTTTTTAATGCAATGAATTTTGGTGCATTATTCAGAATATGGTTACCACTCCGAGTTGGTAGCTTCAATAGGCTGATAACCTATAAAAGCAAATATCGAAAGGTTAATTAATATAGTCGTTACTCGCTACATCAACTTATAAATAAACGTTGGTGTCTATCAAAAGCTTAGGGAGTAAGTAATATGTTCAATCACGTTTTTTTATTGAAGGCGGGATTTGGTACTTCTCTTATGCTCCCGATGCCGCGCGAAGTACCCCATTCCGTTAATAGGGCTGTTTGTTTCGGGAAAAATAAATAATTTTAAAATATTCTTTTGACAATTATTAAGTATATTGTTTATAACAATTAGTCAACAATAATGATATTTATGTACCTGAGTTTTGGAAGTTTGATTTTAACACGTGATGATCATATTGCCCATCACCTCTCTCTCTCTCTCTCTCTCTCTCTCTCTCTCTCTCTCGCGGTCGGTGGTGGTGAAGGAAGATGAGATACAACAGAGCATCGCCATCTTCATCCTCCTCCGGCAATGGCAGGAGGTTAACGGTTCCGCATCTGGCGTGCGTTGCTGCATTCCTCTGTCTCCTCGTCTTCGTCGCCCAATCTTCCTTCTTCGCAGGTCGCCCTTCTGATTCCGACGCCCAATCCCCCTCCTCAATTGAGCTCCCCCCGCTCGGTCGCTTGCTCATTTCGATCTCTTGCTCCCTTGTCTTTTTTTGTGTTCTTGTTTTTCTCCCTGGGTTTTCAGGCGACCAGAATGCGGATCTCGACGGAAAGGAAGTTCAGGTGTTGACCCATTTTCAGTCCAGCGTCCAACGATGCGTGGTTAGTCCCCCACAAAAAAAAAAAAACATTTTCGTACGATCCGCGTTTCGCATCTCTCTGAATCGTATGCAGAATTTGAAGCGGTTGTGGTGATCATTTACAGAGCTTGTAGTGCTATAGAGCATTTCGCAATTCTGGTTGCTAAGCTTTGGCTTAGCTGACATGGGTAGATCGGTCACATTCTTGTTATTTGGTTTGGGAGGAATTCTGTTCCTTTCTGGTCGATATAGCGAAGCTATTCGTTACTTCTAGCTTGGTATTATGTCATACTTGCGCGCGCGCTGCATATGCACAATGGGCGTTGATGAATCTTGGGTGCTAAATGATGCTCCGTACTGAGTCATTGATTCTTTAATATAGGCTAAGAGAGGGCTTGGACTTTCCGCACACATAATTGATCATTGCAACTTAGTCCTGAAGTTCCCGGAAGGCACTAACAGTACCTGGGTCTGATCCCTCTTTTCTTCTCGTTTAGTCTTTATCCCGATGTTTCGTTGTTCTGAGCAGCTGACCTTTTTAATCTTTAATTACAGTACAATGAACAGTTTAAATTTTTCGAGCCCTTGGAGTACAGATATGATATTTGTGAGGCCATCTTATTGTGGGAACAGGTCAGTTTTGTTGTACTATTGTCTGGATTACTGGTAGATTTTTTGGGGAGATAATTTGAGCTAATGTGTCTAGGGTGCAGTATCGTAACATGACTACCGTGCTGACTAGAGAATATCTTGATGCTCGGCCAGATGGATGGCTGGAATATGCGGCAAAAAGAATAGCACAACTGTAAAATCTCTTTGCGACTATCTTTTTCCCCATTCATCTGTTATAGTTTAATTACAGAATGCTTGGCAGACGCTTACTTGTGCTCATTGACTGGTTCTAGGGGTGCTGATAAATGCTACAATCGAACTCTTTGTGAGGAGCATTTAAATATGATTCTACCATCAAATCCTCCCTTTCACCCCCAACAGTTTCACAGATGTGCTGTTGTCGGAAACTCTGGAGATTTGTTGAAGACCGAGTTTGGAAAAGAGATAGATAGTCATGATGCTGTAATTAGAGAAAACGAGGCTCCTGTTAACGAGGTACATGAGCTATGATGCTTCCTGAGATTATGTAGGAAACGTTATACTAACTAAAGGACTTAGTTCTTTGGTTGCCTTTTCTCTCTTGAAGAAACAGGCATTTACTTTCTTGTCTGTTTATCCTTTTGGTTTTTATGCAGACTTTTATTGTATACATCAGGTGGTTATAATCATTGAGTCTGTTTCTCCCTCGCATGAATTTATACATCAAGTGATATTTGTGAAGTTGATGCTTTATTCCTAGTTCTCGCTTAGTACATTCCTGTTGATTAAATAGTTGCAAGCAAATGGGATTGTGCTTATTCTGGATTCCTTTTTTGGCCGTCTATTCTGACTTCTCACTTAACGCAGAAATATGCCAAACATGTTGGCATGAAAAGGGATTTCCGCCTTGTGGTTCGTGGTGGTGCTCAAAACATGATTACCATACTGAATGGGTCTGGTATGTTCTGATCTTTTGGAACAAAGTAGAAATTTATCAAGTCCTGGCTTTCCCCAAGTACTAGTATCCTAGTTATTGACCGCTTTCTTTGTACATAATTGATAAATTTTGTAGACACCCCCATACTCTACTTTAATTTGACAGACATCCCCTCTTTTTCAATTAATTTCTTTTTTTCATGTATAGTTGAAGGTGAGAGGTTGACCCCAAAATTGTAGAGAAAAAAAGGGTTTGACCCTCTCAAAAAGTGTTCAGACATCCAATGGGGATGTAACCTTTAAAGGAGGCTTTTGATGAGTAGGGCATGTTCATTGAGTTTCAATATAGTAAGGAGTTGTCTCTGAAATATTTTCTAAATCATGCATTTTTAATGAAAATTCCCTGCATTTGTCATTACTCATAGTCTTCTCTTGCAGATGACGAGGTACTCATAATCAAAAGTTTGACTCATCGAGATTTCAATGCAATGATAAAGGTAACATTTTGTTCATGTATTCCAGTTCCTTGGTCAACTAATAACTTAATTGAGCAAATTCTGATGGCTGGTATCAATGCTTTTTACGTAAAGCTCCTCTGCCGCAGCTACCTTGTGCTTATTCCTGGTCCAGTTCGCATGTCTACCACTAAATGCTTGCCCTAAATCTATTGACTGACTGGATTTGTGCTTAACCTTTTCAATCAAGTCTTTGAAAATTAGCTCTCTAGATAAATGTACTTACCTTTTTATTACATCATACACAGAAACTTCCAAATCCTGTCTATCTGTTCCAAGGGATTGTGTTGCGCAGAGGAGCAAAGGGGACTGGAATGAAGTCCATTGAGCTAGCACTTTCTATGTGCGATATTGTTGACATATATGGTTTCACTGTTGATCCAGGTTATACAGAATGGTTAGTCCCAATCTTACTCATAATGTAGCTTTCTTGGATGTTTTTTATAATACCCAACTCTAGTAATGGATTTAGCATATCAATTGTACGACCATGTGTGATGGACATGTTCTTGTCATGATTTTTCTTTTAGCTTCTATAACTGATGATTACTGATCCCAAAAAAGAGAAATTTTTTAACTGATTGTAAGCTTGAGTTGGACTGGGTTAGGAGTAGGAGATAGGATTGCATGGGGCATTTAATTTTTTTTACTATAATCGCGCAAAGTGATTCCACTATTTTAAATTCCCTTTTCTTATACTTCTTGTGACGATCTTTTCAAATATGTGATTTCCTCCTATTGTGAAATTGTATGCAAGTAACTGCAGCATACATGCTTACTCTTGCTACGACAAATTTGGTAGCAGATCTTTTAATATGTATTGTTGAGAATCAGGGACATGCTTCCGGTTTGATCTGGGATAAAAGCCCCTCCCCAACCCCCAACTCCCCAAGAAAAAAAAAAGTGTAGTACTTTTTGTAGCGACTTTTGCGGTATGATGGAAATGATTTGAATGGATGGTAAGTACTCAGAACATTACCATTGCCATCAAAATGCCATCATTTTCTTCTCCTAAATGAACTCCAAGTTTACCTGTTCACTTTAATTGGGTGGAGAAGAGTTGTAGATCAATTTGTGCTGCTAATCAATTTTCAAATGTTTCTTGCAGGACTCGTTATTTCTCTGAGCCGAAGAAAGGTCATAATCCCCTTCAAGGACGGGCTTATTATCAGCTATTAGAGTGCCTTGGTGTATGAGATGGATTTTGAGTTAATTATCTCATGTAATTCTTAGTGCATTTCTTCTCCACTGTTCATCTGACTTGGTTTGTCTTCTCAGGTTATAAGAATCCATTCTCCTATGAGGGCCAAAATGAAGCAAGATTGGTCAGATGTTCCTAATCGCGATATGATAAGGAGTGCTCATGCTGCTGCATTGCGCTTAAAGAGGAGTCAAGCCGGTCATAGTGGTGGACAGGGACAGTTTGGTAGTTGCAAGGTTTGGGGCAACGCAGACCCTAAAAACCTAGGGCGGGTCTCTGGTTCAACAGACATGAGTGATGTCAGGAAATATTCGAATTACAGCAAATGGGAACTCATGCCTTTAGAGAAGCTAAGGAAGGAAGCACGAGATCATTTTATCCAAATGGGAGGTGTATCCATGTACAAAATGGATGGCAACAAATTGGATGATCTTGTCTGTGTACGGCACAATCTAAGATCAGAGGCATGATCAATATCTTTTGGTTGCTTAATATGGGTTTGCCGGGAGACTTCAATTGAGTATTCATCTCCCATTGTCATGTCTCCATTGATGAGGTTGCAAGTGCTATGCCCTACTTTTAGCTTGCAGTCTTTGAGGTATAATGAGCATCTGCACTTTTGACATGCTCTGTTCTCAGGTTTTCTACATCAGAAGAAACCAAGAGAATACCCCATTACTTGTTGCTTCCTGCCACATCTCCACCTTTAAATCATTAAGGAAATATACACGAACAGAAGCCAAATCTTTATGCAGCTTTGTTCAAGTTCCAATCAAGTTGAGTTCGTACCGCAAACCTTGTGGATATTTAAATTGGCCGGGTGTTAGGGTCTGGATGAGACTGCGTGAGATGCAGCCTTGTCTTGAGCTTCTGCCATTTTGTATCTATATTGTCACTGAGGGCAGTGAAGCTTTTTGATGACATTCAAGTGCTGAGAGCACTATGATATACAAAATCTTAGGAGACGATTAAGACTTTTAGACTTTATGATAATTAATGAAGTTTACAGGTTTTCGATCGGTTGACGGAATCTTGGTAGTGTGAAGCTCATCCTTGGCATGTTTTCTGAGCTTACTGTATAGGAAGCAGTGATTGTCGAAGGCTATTTCAAATTTTCCAAATGCAATCCTCTCCGTCGGCTATACTAGCTGGGAGTATGCCTCTACCATGCAATTTCAACATCACTGATCTAGACCCGGATACTTGTACCGACAATTTGTATCTTCCTAGAGATATTTCTGGAGTGGTACAAGAGAAATTTCTAAGCGATCTGTAAATATCTCCGAAACAATTGGAACTTACTGCTGACATTTCTTTGTTTCTCGGAAAATATCGTAGGCAAAGGGCCATACCTTATCCTAACCTTATCCAAGTCCACAAATATCTTCACTTTCCAATATCCTATCCATCCCCTATAAGTTGGGCTCTAGTTTCTCTGTGATTACACAGGATACATCATCAGATCTCACAAGACTCGACGTTCAAGATGCAGGCAGCTTTGTTCCTCGCACCACCCCTCCTTCCAGTTACCCCATCCAAGAACCTCTCTAAGCCCTTCGCTTTGCCTTCCAAGCTCTCATCTTCGGTTACGTCTCGGGTCTCCCCGGTGAAAGCTTCTCCGGAGGCCTACGAAGCTAGGACAGTCGATTACAGCTCCACAACCTCGTACGACACTGATTTTTATTTCTTTTTCTCAATTAAACTACCGATTTTCTGAAGTTCCTAATGTTTATAAGGAAGTGTCTTCCAAAAAATGAACGTGTGAAAGAGTAGATAGAGTTAGATACAACGTGTAACTTAACAAAAATTTGGTCATCGACAGAGTGTTCCCAGCAGAAGCCTGCGAAACGATTGGTGGTGAAGCATGCTTAGCAGACATGTACCCTGAAGCGAAGCTCAATCCGGAGGCCGGAGTAAACCCGGCGATGCAGGCTGCAGAGGCCATCGAGAGGGACTATCTCGAATACGACGGTCCGAAAACGTAAGCCAGCCAATATATATTGTCTATAGCTAGTGTCACCGGCAAGATTCCAGTAATTTGCTTGAGAAAAATGCGTAAACTTCTTTCGATTTCTTTTGCAGGGTTTTCCCAGCGGAGGCTTGTGATGATCTTGGCGGTGAGTTCTGCGAACGTCCGTACCAGAGAGGTGTTTACTAGAATCAATCATGAGGGCCAAACTCAGCAACAAAAGATCAGACTTCCTAAGCGTGGATACATATATAGTTACTGTAATTCATGGGTGTAAAGATCATACTAATTTGTAGGGGCCTCCATCCCACCGCAGGGTTAAAAGGACGGATATTTCTTGTGGGTTATTTTGCCAGTTTCGTGGCCTGTAAACCTAAGATTATTACGACTTATCGAATCGAAGTCGCGGTCATGGAAGGAAAATTAGCAATGGTTTTTTTTTTTTTTTCAATTTTGGCTATGTAATTTATATGCTATGGATAGTATATGGTGGCTTCCTTTGCCCTATGGTAAGTCAACGTTAATGAAGGTATGAGGATTGAACTTTGATATGGCAAACTGGAGCCATTCAAAAGCATGCGAAAGATGATCCGCAGGCAAATAAGTCACCTTCAATAAAGGAAATGAAAATAATGCAGTAGGCTCATGGGCTAGTATAACTGCCGTAGAAAAATTTACTTTACACGCCTATTAGTTAAGTAGTAGTTAGCTATATCAACTCTAAAGGTACTCCATTAAGAATGAAAATTCTAACCATAAGGACATTATATATATATATCTCAAGATGATTTCACTTGAAATTACTGTCACAGGAGACTATCCAGTGTCCTTAAGCATGAGACTATAGCCGTTCATGTAAATCAAGTGGTAACAGTTAAAAAGCGTAAACTTCCGTTGTGAAATTCACAAGGTGAAGGTGAGATGAATCATGCATCTAGTTGTAGAAACAATGGAAGACGGTATTCATTATCCTTGCTCTCTCCATAAGCACCATTACATGCTTTTTTTTCTTTTTTTGGTGAAACGAGATTAGCACTCCAATTCAATTGACTCAACAAGCTAACACAAATTCAACCAACACCAAGCACTAATTTTAATAGCATCAACCAGAGAAAATACTTAGATTGACAATACGGATTCGACTCCCACTGTAGCTAGGTATCTAAAAGATGGCATCTATCGCCTATCCTTCAAGAGCAACTATTCATGAACCGCCCGTTAATTTGGAAATTTGAAGAATCCTGAACATTTCTAAATAGCAAAAAAGACATTAAAATGTATATTTTCATGATATTGAAAAGCAATGAATAAAGGATGACGCGATATATTTGAAAATATAAAATTATAGCATATAAAGTTTTTTTTTCAAGAAAAACCTGCATTTGAATTCATTAAAAAAATGATTGAACAGCCACGCCCTATCTGGACATTGGAATTAGAGAGAGTGAAATGAGAATGAGATCTTTATTGCCTTAATCAGTGTGTTTGGTAGCATAATATGGGAATTGACCTATTACCTATTATCATTAGGACTGGATTATTTCCACCTCGGTATGACTATATTCATCCCAATTTTCATCAAAATAATAAAATTTCCCTCAAATATTCAATTGCAATTTAAAGTGGAGACCGTCAAATTATATAAGTTCCATCTTTCTTAATTTTTTCTTTGTATGTAGGATTTAATTGATATAATTAAGAATATCATATACTTCGATTCCCTTTTCCATTTTTGGTATGCTGTGTATCTTGAAGGAACAATGTTTTATTTTTTGCTTTTAGGTTTTACTTCTCTAGAAAATAGCTTTACTGAACACAGAAATTTCAAAGAAAACTGATTATTTTCTACGTTGTTGAGAAAATTTATGGATTTATTGTCAAGTATAGAGTTTAAAAGAAATTTTACATAAGCAACTATTTAACACAATCACATGTTTTTTAAAAGATAATTGGCTGAAACAAAATAAAACCCTTTTGCAAGATTTTTCTGAAACAAAATCACAATTACATTCGATTATCGGTGAATTTTCATTCATTTTGGATTAACAAAAATCAATAATATCCATGGATCGTTTACACAAAAAAAAAATTCAAAAAGGGTTTGAATTTGACCAAAAAAAATTATAGAAGGCAAAAAATATAAAATAAAGAATACCATGCAAAGATGGAAACCATTAAGGTAGATTTTGTCTATTTAAACAAAAAGGAGTGGATTTAGTCATATGGGGTTGAAATTGGCCCCCATCCTTTTCACTAATATCAGTCATTGTAATGACTAATGAATGGGCGAATCAGCATACATGGTAACTTCAGGAAATACACGAAACATTGAGGCTTCCAATTGGGAAATTCTTATAAAAGGAAACTTTCATTTGGTAAATGAAAATCGTAAATCCAATGATTGCGAAAGTTTCATAGCAACTTACCACTTGAGAGTCTGAACCTTATTTAAAGCACGAGTTCTTACCAAGCACTGTAATTTAGGGGTTAATTATCATTCCCAATTTTGTATTATGTGTTTCGATTCCTTTCATTCTATTCATGGTGTCATTTATTATTTCACCAAATAGGACCCCAAAAGGTAGATCTAATCTTGAGTTGAATTTTTAGACACAACAATAATCTAATTACCCAGTTGGCTCTAGCAGTAGGCTGAAGAGAGTTTTGCCCTAGCTCGCCTATTACGTGAAAAATCTTGGTTTATTATCCATTATCGTGAAATAATTAAGTATAAACTTGGATGGAATTAGCCAAATTGATAGGGCATGCATTAGGCCACTGGCTAAGCAATCTAATATCCGACCACGGTTGACCGATTGAATAACACTTTGTGATTGAAAGTTTGTCATTAGACCCGCTCAAACATGGCAAAGTCATAAGACTCATGCATATGAGCTCCACCATTACCATCCAAAGCAACTTCATGTTCCGGCATGGCCGACCGGCTGGACTAGGCTCGATGTCGAAAAGTTTTCATTAGACCCGCTCTAATGGCGTGCATAGTTATAGGATCCATACATTCATCGGCTCCACGATAGCAATAGCCGGTCGGCATAGTTATAAGCAACGGCTTTGGTCATAAAAAGATACATTGCGATTTTTAAAGTTATTCAGCAAGCATTTCAAAATTTATAGCAAATTCAGCATAACAATCATTTTGAGGCATTCATTTTGAATTGGTATTTAATTTTTTGAATTCCATACACTCAAAACATGTGATTAACACATTTTACAGTATGGTTATAGTTCAGCCATGGGCCCGAGCTATAGCAACACGGGCTTGTAGATGATATTTTTTCGATGATTAGCTTACTCAAATTAGTGGGTGGCAAGTGTTATAAATTTTCTCATTTCTCATTTCTCATCGAAAATGAGATAAAGTTTTATGCTTTACAAGGGCAGACCTAGGCGGGGAGTTTATCGCCTGCGTCCCCCTTCTCCTTGACGTGTCCATCTCTGTCATCTCCCCTCGCGAGCAATGGCGATGGTAACTTCATCCTCTGGTTCTCTTCCTCCCCTTTGTTGTGGGCGTTGCTTGTAGCTCTTTTTTCTGGGTTCTGTGTTCTGGTCCTGATTCCCCTGCTGTTCTTGAATCTTTCTGACCAGACAAGCGGTGATCTTTAACCTTTACTAGAGACGTGGGGATTAATTCGTTAACGATCCTGCACGTCACGCATCCATGCGCTTCCTCGACGAGCATAGGGCATGTTGAAAAGTTGTGACTTTTGACAAGCAAAAACGAAGCCCCGGGTTTGGGCTTGCTTTTTTTTTTTTTTCTCTCTCCCTTTGTTGTTGGAAATTAGCATGGGAAAAAGATTGAATTGGTAAGGAGGTCTGGCCATGGCAGCTTTGAGAACTCGAAACTCGACATCATGCAACTGCTCCTATTGTTAGGTAAACCTGAATTCCTGTTGGATAGTAATGGGCTGCAGATGCTTTGTACGTGTTCACTGGTGGCTGCTTCTAGGGTTTCCGTTGATGCTGAATTTTTTGAAAAATGGGTTCTCTTTGTTAAGACGATTTAGGGATGAATTTGCATCGGTCATAATGAATTGTCTTGTTATGAGGTTTTGGTTATGTAGTCGCCGCGTTTGCTTAGTTTTCATGTGAAGTAAGCTTAAGCTAAGTTGGCCGTTACGAGTTTCAGTGTAATTGAGTTCGTTAAGGTAATGACATGGGCTCCTAAGGTGATATGCACGCTTTGAGTTTGTGACTTTTTCTATGTCATTAATATTCTAGTTATTGCCATAGCTTGTTTCCTAAAGTGCGGTTCCCACGCTAATGGATTGTATGTTTCGCTTATGTTTCATGGACTTTCTATCGTTAGTTCGATCTGCACGTGCAAGTTTTGTAACATTTTGAGTATTCCTTTTGCGTTAAGTGCTTTTTAAGGTACAGTTTTTACTTGAAACATGTTGGCCCAGATCCTCCTGCAAGGATGACAATGGTAACTCATCCTCTGCTTCTCTTCCTTCTCTTTGTTGCAGGCATCGCTTGTTACTTTTTTGAAGATTGTGTATTCTGGTTCTGATTCTCTGGCTCTTCATGAATCTTTGTGACCAGACAAGCATTGATCTTTAACCTTTACTAAAGACGTGTCAATTGGTTCGTACATCCATGTGCTTCCTCAACGAGCTTAGGGCATATTGAAATGTTATGACTTTTGACAAGAAAAACAAAGCCCTGCTTTAATCTCTCTTTTTTTCGTTCGCAGGATTCACGTGAGGAAAAAAATAAGTTGGTAATGGAGGTCTGGACATGGTGGCTTTGAGAACTCGAAGCTCGATGTCAAGCAACTGCTCTTATTATTAGGTAAACTCAAATTCTTGTTGTATAGCGTTGGGCTAGTTTGCTTTGCGTGTTCGATGGTCTGCTTCTGGGGCTTCTATTAATGCAAGCAATTAGAATGAATTTTCTGACAAATGGTTCTCTTCACTAAGATGATTTAGGGATGAATTTGCATTGGTCATGATTAATAGTCTTGTTATTGCGGTTTTGGTTATGTTGCCATGGTCTGTGTATGCAAGTTTTCATGTGAAGTAAGCTTAAGTTAAGTTGGCCATTACGAGGTTCAGTGTAATTCAGTTTGTTCCTAGTTAAGATGACACAAAAAACTCCCTAATGGATATGCATGCTTTGAGTTTGTGAATTTTGCCATGCAATTATTATTCTCGTTCGTGATATTCCTAAAATGTGGATCACGCTATAATAGCTCCTATGTTTCCTTTATGTTTCTTAGACTTTATATCAGTGGTTCGCTCTGAGCATGCGAGTTCTGTGAAATTTTGAGTATTTTTTGCATTAAGTGCATTTTAAGGTATATCTTTTGCTTAAAAAGTGTTACCCAAATCCTTCTGCAAGTATAGCAGTGGTAGCTCATCCTCTGCTTCTCTTTCTTCTCTTTGTTGCAGGTATTGCTTGTTACTCTTTTGAAGGTTGTGTTCTCTGGTTCTGATTCTCCAGCTCCATTTGAATTTTTGTGACAGACAATGATCAATGACAATGATCAATCTTTTTAATAGAGACGTGTCAATTGGTCCATACATCCATGTGCTTCTTCGACGAGCTTAGGGGATACTGAAATTTTGTGACTTTTCATAAGAGAAAAAAGAAGCCCTGGTTTGGCTTTTTTGTTATTTTCTTTTTTTGTGGGTTTGCGTGAGGAAAAGAATAAGCTCATAATGGAGGTTCGGACGTGGTGGTTTTGAGAAGCTCGATATCAAGCGACCGCTCCTATTACTAGGTAAACTAGAATTCTTGTTGTTTATTGTTGGGCTAGTTTGCTTGGCATGTTCGATGATCTACTTCTAGGGCTTTTATTGATGCAAGCAATTTGAGTGAATTCTCTGACTAATGGTTCTCCTTGCTAAGTTTTATTTTGGGATGAATTCGTGTTGGTCATGATTCATAGTATCTTTATTGCTGTTTTGGCGCCATTTTCACATGAAGTAAGCATAAGCTAAGTCGCCCGTTTTGAGGTTCAGTGTAATTCAATGGGTTCGGTTAAGGTAACACTGTAGACTGATTAATTGTTATGCATGCTTTGAGTTCGTGACTTTTGCCATGTCATTGTTATTATTGTTATCGTCTCGGTTCATATTCCTAAAAAGCAGAACTGCTCTAATAGCTCTTATTTTTTCATTTATGTTATGTAGACTTTTGAATTTCCACTAGTGAGTCCTTTAAAATTCCGATTTCTTATTTTCTGTTAAGTGCTTTTTAAGGTACATGTTTTACTTGATACACGTTGCCCAAACTCTTGTGTGAGTATGACAATATTAACTTATCCTCTGCTTCTCTTCCTTCTCTTTGTTGCAGGTGTTGCTTGTCACTATTTCACTGTGTATTGCGATTCTAGTTCTCCTTCTGTTCTTGAATCTTTCTGGACGAACAAGTGTTGATCTTTGACCTTCACTAGAGACAGGCCGATTCGTTAATGGTCCGGTAGGTCACACATTTATACACTTCCTTGACGAGCTCGGGGCATGTTTAATTGTTGTGACTTTTGACAAGAAGAACAAAGCCCAGTTTTGGCTTTTCTTTGTAATTTGCATGAGAAAAAGAATTAAATGGTAATGGAGGTCTGGACATGGTGGCTTTGAGAATTGAGAACTCGAAACTCAATATCAAGCAACTGATCCTATTATTAGGTAAACATGAATTCTTGTTGTGTAGTGTTGGTAAATTTGCTTTGTGTGTTCACTTGTGGCTGCTTCTAGGGTTTCTGTTGATGCAAGCAATTTGAGTGAGTTTTCTGAAAAATGGATTATATTTCACTAAATTGATTAAGAAATGTATTTGTTATGGTTATGATTAATAGCCTGGCTATTGCGTTTTTGTTTAGATCATTATGGTCTATGTTCACTCAGTTTTCGTGTGAAGTTAGCGTAAGCTAAGTTCCTTTATGAGGTTGAATGTAAATCAGTTCCTTCCTAGTTAAGGCAAGGCACAGACTCCTTCATTGAAATGCATGTTATGACGTTGCAGCTTTTGCCATGTCATTAATGTTCTTGTTATCGGCTTGGCTCTGGATAATGGCTCTGATGTTTCATTTATGTTTCGCTGACTATTTACTGGTTGTTCGATCTGCAAGTGTGAGTTTTGTAAAATTCTTTTAATGTTAAGTGCTTCTAAAGGTAGATTTTGACTTGATACATATTGCACAAGTCCTCCTGCTAGTGAGGCCGATTAGTAGACTCAACATTGCAGGTTCACTTGAATTTGTTAAATTAATTGGCTGGCTTTGTTGAGACATTTGGAAAGCACGAAAGATATATCACTAGTTTACTAGACAATTATGTAAAATCTTCTACTTCCCCTTCCCTCCTCTCCCTCCACTACGAAAATTGATCGCTTTTATTTTCAGGCTTTGTCTCAGTAGGAGGGAATGGAATGTAATAAAGATGAGGCTACAAGGGCAAAAGAAATTGCAGAGACGAAGTTCATGGCGAGGGACATGGCAGGGGCCAAAAAGTTTGCTTTGAAGGCCCAAAGTCTTTATCCGGGACTGGAAGGCATGACCCAAATGTTAGCAACGCTTGATGTGTATGTTTCTGCAGAGAACAAAGTCAATGGGGAGCCAGATTGGTACGGTGTGCTGGGTGTGGATCCAACTGCTGATGAAGAGACAGTGAGGAGACAATATAGGAAGCTTGCTCTCATGCTGCATCCTGATAAGAACAAGTCTATTGGAGCAGAAGGGGCTTTTAAACTGATATCACAGGCCTGGAGTTTGCTATCAGATAAGGTCAAGAAGGTAGCATATGACCAGAAGAGATTTGTAAAGACCTTCCAAAAGGTTCCTAAATCAAGCGGAGCTTCATCAGCAACTCCAAAGGCCAATAGTTTTTACAATTTCGATAAGACCCCGAACGCAACTGCTACGACAAATACAACTGCTAAGAGTCATAGGACTATGGATCGAGCACGGCACTCTTCCCAAAAAACAAAGTCAAATACTTTTTGGACAGTTTGTCACCGCTGCAAAATGCAATATGAATATCTCAGAGTTTACCTCAATCACAACCTGCTATGTCCCAACTGCCAGAAGCCTTTTTTTGCAATAGAAATAGCTCCACCACCCTCTGATGGAACTACATCATCTACGCCCTGGAACTTTTCCCGGCAGCGTCAGTCCACAAATCATCAAGTGAGTAGCAAGGACAGAATGAATTCAGGCAGGGGTAATGTGCCTTCTTCTGGTACTGGAGTGGAGGGATTTAGTGATCCTGATTCACGCATGCAAAACAACTTTCACTGGAGTCCATTCTCAAAAACAAGTAGCGCTTCAACTGCTGCTCAAGCTGCGAGTGTGGTGCAACAGGCATATGAGAAAGTGAAGAGAGAGCGAGAGGAGGCTCAGGCAGCGACAAAAAGAGAAGAGGCTCTTCGGAGGAAGCAAGTCTCCAGAAAGAACAGTGGCATGTCATCGACTGGTTACACTGGTGCTGTGAAGAGAAGAAGAGGTATGGATGATCTCAGTGGCAGTAACCATGGGAGGGGTGTTACCAATCAAATGGGAATGGTGAGTGGAGGCGTGGGTGCACCTTTTACTAAACAGGCAAACTCTGGAGCAGGTTCTGTTAATGGCATTACAAGGCCTAGTGCTGTAAATGAAATGACTGAGCTTCAAGTTCAGAAAATAATGATTATGAAGGCCCGGAAAGAAATTCGCAAGAACGTAGTTAAATTGAGATCGGCAACAGTATCTGAAGCTGCAGGCAAGGGAGAGAGGAGCGGGAATGATAACAAAACTAATGAGTCGTTGGGAAAAGTTCCTGTAGAAGGCTGCACTAATGATCAAACCAAGTCAAGAGAGTCTGTGGATCCGAAGAAAGAATATTCTGCTGCTAAGTCCGTCCCAGGCATTCCTAGTACAGATGCTGGAACTTCGCAGATGTTGTCAATGACTGTCCTGGATCCAGATTTCCATGATTTCGACAAAGACCGAACAGAAAAGTCATTTAGAGAGAACCATGTTTGGGCAGTATATGACGATGATGATGGGATGCCCAGATTTTATGCCCTTATTCAGAAAGTGATTTCCTTAAATCCATTCAAGATGCGTATTAGCTGGCTTAATTCCAAGACTAACGATGAATTAAGCCCCTTAAATTGGGTTGCTTCCGGTTTCTCAAAAACTTGTGGAGATTTCAGAGTGGGAAAATACGAGATTTATGACTCGCTCAATGCCTTCTCCCACAAGGTCCGGTGGACCAAAGGTGTACGTGGGGTTATTCGCATATTTCCAAGAAAGGGCGATATTTGGGCACTCTATAGAAATTGGTCCCCCAATTGGAATGAGCTGACTGCAGATGAGATAATTCATAAATATGACATGGTGGAGGTGCTAGGAGACTATGATGAAGAACAAGGCGTGCTCGTCATCCCATTGGTGAAAGTTGCCGGATTCAGGGCAGTGTTTCATCAGCATCTGGACCTCAGGGAAATCAGAAGGATTCCAAGAGAAGAGATGTTCCGATTTTCACATCAGGTTCCCTCATACATGCTTACTGGTCAGGAAGCTCCCAATGCTCCCAAGGGATGCCTTGAGCTGGACCCGGCTGCCACCCCCTTGGACCTTCTTCAGGTCATAGCAGATGCTAAAATGGAAGAGATTGAAGAGAATGATGAAAGAGAAACTTTCCATACCAAGACACCTGAGGCTGAAAGAACTGTAGAACCTGTTCTAAGTGCTGAGGTTGCTCAGGAGGTAGCAAATATGGAGATTATCTAAAACACCTGACAAGTGGCAGAAAGCCTTGTTTTTTCAAAGAACCAGGTGCCAGGTCGCTGTGTTGTTTGGTCTGATGTGCATACAATGTAAGTACTCAAATCGAGCTACTTGCTCCCTTGTCCAATTACAAGCAAGAACTACTGTAACTGACTGCAGTTGCATGGGGTTGCAGAACTGTCTTGTGATGACCCCAGCTTTTAAACTATGAGCCACTCGGTTTTAGTTTAGTTAGGGTGGTCTGTGTCCATTCACTTGCTCATGGAAGCACAGTGGTGGGTGCTTTTTTTTTTTTTTTTTTCTCAAATTCAGTTTTTCGGAACGGAGTAAGATTGATATCTTCCTTCAAAGCCTTTATACATCAGCTGGCATATCTAGTTGGAGCTGATCCTTTGACTCTAGTTGTTTACAATGCATGTATACATCTCCTCAACAAGCCAAGTGTATCTAAATTTTCCTCTCTTTTCTGGGATAGGTAAGAAAGGGGAGGGGAAAGAGAAGAATTGAACTCATGATCTCCTGGGTCCTGGTAAGGGTGGACTATTGTATTTTAGAGATGTTGTGACTTGAAAAGAAAAATGTAGTCAATGAGAGATAAATGTTGTCTGAATGCTGATTATTTATGTCTCTGCTGCAAGGGAATGTGGATATCGATGTTCATTTCTCTTTTGCATCGAGAAGAGAACTTCTCAGCGGGACAACGACTTTTCTTACTGATCTCATGTGCAGTCTCTTCTTCCAAAAGCCTTTGAACCATCCCTACATATGCTTGCATTTATGATCTGGCAGTGGTCCAATTGTTGGTTTCTGATGTCTTTTCTTGGTAAAAGATGCATTGCCATTGCCTTTGGTGATAGTTTTACGGTTAGATTAAGACTGACCAGTAGGGCAGTGTAGCAGCAGGCCATGGCAGTCATCCGAGTCTTGAAATTTTGTTGGGCCTGTTAGAACTGAAGTTGACCTGCGAGGTTTCATCCTGAACGTTGGCTAATTTTCTTTTTCCAAGGTGCCGTGCCATAAACCACTACCAAGGAAGGAAAGGACTTATTATGACTAACGATATCTTAACTGCATCAACTCGATCCATTAAAAATGACCACTCTGTTGATTTTTTATCGTGTTCCAGTTTTCGCCTGTTACCAATAGTGATTCTTCCGTTGTACTAGTTTGCACGGTTACACGACGGTTGAGAATGATTATGCTGCACTCGGGGTGGTTGGAAGGATCTGCTAAGAAAACATTTGATCTCCTCTTGACAATCTTCTGGGAGGGAACATTCAGAGACATTTTTCGTCTCTTTCAACTTACACCTCGAGTCGACAAGCTTGTGTCGCCATGCGCGTATCGAACTTGTTCCTATTTTTTGTAAGCTCAAAGTGCAGAGTGTGGATGGCAGAGTAATGCCAACCGTCATCACCAATTTCCCTGATTATAATTGCCTATCATTATTTTCATATGCTAGCCGAAAACTGGCCATTCAAATCTTGTTAAAACCTGGATGAAGATAAGTTTCTTCCCGCGTTGTTCACAGAAGCAGGTGTCCGCCAGTTCGGTAGTATTCCTTCGAGTCGAGAGAAAATAATTACTTGCATTCAGACAGGAATTACAATGGGTGCTTCCTTGAATCAGAAAAGTATAATCCTTTTATCCTCTCCCGACTCCATATGCTTTGTTTCTAGAGCTTAACCTAGGCTTTGAATAAAACAGATAGTACGTGAGTGCTTTGCCATCTCCTTCGGTAAGGCTATACCCAGCTTCTTTCCTCACTCCCCTGTCGCCCATCGATTTCCTCACCTTCTCGACGCCATCCCACTCCCCTTTCAGAGCATAGAGGTTAGAAAGCAACACATAGTCACCGCTCTGGTCATGTCTCATAGAAAGTAGCTTCTCGTTTGCAAGCTTTCCTAGCTCGACGTTACCATGAACCCTACAGGCCCCAAGCAGAGTCCTCCAAATGATGGCATTGGGAGCCATCTCCATTGATTGAATGAACTGGAATGCTTCGTCCAGTAGTCCAGCACGGCCAAGCATATCCACCATACACCCGAAGTGCCTTGTGTTTGGCTCAATACCATATCTATCCCTCATAAGATTGAAATATTGACGACCGTCTTCAATTTTGCCAGCATGACTACATGCAACTAGAACTCCGACCATGGTTATCTCGTTTGGCTTGATTTCCAACCTCTGCATCTCCCTAAACAGATCAATAGATTTCTTGGCATGGCCATGAAAAGCCAAACCGCCTATCATTGAATTCCATGATGACACGTCTTTTTCTCTCATGCCTTCGAACACTGCAAATGCCCTCTCAATGCTACCACACTTGGCATACATGTCTATGAGAGCGTTGTCGAGTAGCACACCCAAATCTCCTAAACACAACTCCGAAAGCGAATGGTGCATCTTTTGCCCAACCTCCAAATCTCCCATTTCTGCACAAGCAGACAACAGGCTCAACATTGTCACTTCATCCGGCTTCTCTCCAACTCTTCTCATCTCCTCAAACATCTCTAACGCCTGCTCATTACCCCTACAAAGCACGTAACCTGCGATCATCGCATTCCACGTCACGACATCCCTCTCCGGGGCCTGGTCAAAAAGCTTCCTTGCGCTTTCCATCTCCCCTCTCTTTGCATAGCCCGTAATCATCACGTTCCAAGAAACCAGATCCTTCACAGGCATCTCATCAAATAGCTGGCGAGCAACACGTAACTCCCCTCTCCTGGCGTACCCAGCAGTCAATGCCGAATATGCCACGACATCCCTCTTCGCCGAGCCCTCAAAGTAAGATCTTGCGATGCCCAATTCACCACAGTTAGCATGAAAATATATAAGGGTGTTCCTGACGAACGTGTTTGACTCAAAACCAAACTTGATAATCCTCCCATGGATTCCGAAACCCATCTTGACACGAGAAAGCTTAGTGCAAGCCTTGAGCACAAAGGGGAACGTGAAATCATCCGGCTTCACGAACCGGCTCTCCATCTGGGAATAAAGGCAGACGGCATTGGAAGGGTTCAGACTCTGAGCCGCGCCTCTTATCACGGTGTTCCACATGAAAAGATCGGGTTCAGCAATTTGAGCGAACAGCCGGAGGGCATAGCCGATGGCGCCCGAGACAGTGATCGCGCCGGCAAAGATGAGCTCCCGCAGAGCTTCGCGGTTCGAATTGAAGCCTCTGACGACGAGGGAAGCCTGGATCTGCTTCAGCGCGCGGAGATCCGTGCAGTTCCGCCATAGGCTTGACCGTTGCTGGCGGTTGGAGCTCCGGTCGTTGGTTCGTTTCCTAATCATCACATGAAGCACTCTCTGTTACGACAGAGACAGAGTTCGCTTCTTCAGTGTCCCATTTCTGAAAAAACTATAATCTCGCAAACCTCGTTAAAGCATTCATATCACTTATTCCAAAAAAAAAAGAATTGCTTTCCACAACAATTTAAAAATACTAATCAAATAAAAAATCATATATATATTTTTCGTATTATGTCTAATCAGCAAGTGAATTTATATGCACCAAAATTCGAGGGGATTATTACTTCTAGACTTATATGGAGTTCGGTCAAATCCTATTATTTTCGGCATAATTCGATTAGGTACCGAGGCAAACCAACTCTAATTTCATGATAATTCACTTAAGATACGTGGAATCAAGTATGAACCGATTGATGGGCATTCTGAGCAGAATCAAACAAAGAATTAACAATTGTAATCGGGATTGAAAAGAAAATTTATGACACGAATGAATTCATTCCCAAAAAAGCACACAAGACAATTTACCTTCCGATACAATAAGAAGTAATCACACTAGTAGTTTTCGAACTTTTGCTTCTTATATAATATTATTCTTAAATTTCTTTCTATTTAATGTTGTTCCTCACTTTTTTTCTTTTTTAAAAAGGCTTTTTGTGGTCCTTTCATTAAAATCATTGACGTGAACGAAATGTTTAAGACCTAGCATTATCTCTGTTTCATTTGATACTTCATTTATTTGTCTAGTTTAGTCCCTAAAGTGTTTATTCTCTCTCAGTTGCATTGAGTAACAATTTAGATTTAATCCCAACAAGAAATATGTTTAAAATAATTATGGTCACAACATCAGACCCACATAGAACACCTTAACTAATTAGATTACACAAGACAAAACATTTAACTATGAATATATACAGATTTTTACTTGTACTTACGTATTGTAATAATCTATAATTGTAGATAAAGAACATTTTAAATTTCTTAATTACATGAGTTCTAGTGTGTAATAAATAAGTAAAATGTCAATTCACACCCGATATGTTTACTATTCATTAGGATTAACCACTAGTCATTGGCCGATCGATTCATGACTCATTTCTCGTTCAACCCGCGCAGCCTTAGGAATTCCGTTCTTTAAGTCTGCTTTCACCACTCAACTTCACCACACTCTTAGAGAGAGAATCTAGAGAGAAATTCTAAACTTATGTTGCTCTTAGGAATTCCGTTCTTTAAGTCTGCTTTCACCACTCAACTTCACCACACTCTTAGAGAGAGAATCTAGAGAGAAATTCTAAACTTATGTTGCTCGTGTAAGTGCGAGGGAAAAGCTCTGCTCATTTTTTGAGCTAGCTTTTAAGAGAAACCCAAGACCACCAGTATTGGGTGAAGGACTGATTTGATCTCAATAGAATGACCAAATTGCCTCTTGATGCGAAGGACGGAACCCTGAAACTGAAGACTCCGTAGCTTGTGCTGTTAACTTGGAGGCGGGCGACGTTCCGCCTCGTCGGTGCCGGCATAAATCCCTGGTTACAAGGGCAGCGGCGATGATCATCCTAGGGTTCTAAACAGGGATGATCGGCGGCGGGGCATTGAGCATCATGTGAAGAAGGCCATCGCAGGCTCTCGACAGCATGATTCCGTGCACCGCAGTCCCTCGCCGGAGATTGAAAACGGGGTTAAACCCATTGCAATCTTCGCGATTTTCTACGCTCTCGGTCGGCCGAACTCAATCAGATTCAAACCCAGTGAATCATCAAAAGACATCAAGACTTAAAGAAGGCAAGATCATGAGATAGACAAGATCCTGATCGATCTTCTCATCCCCCACCAGAAACTGCAAATAAGGTTAAACGCATTTCGCTCTATGCAGATTTCAACATTCCAGTCAGCCGACATCGATCATACTCAAACCCAGTGGATCGCCAACCGACATGAACACTTCGAGAAGGCAAGATTATGAGATAAACACGATCCTGATCGATCTTCTCATCACTCACCAGAAACTGAAAATGGGGTCCCTGCGGTTTTTGGGACTCCAATAATCAGCTGGGACATCAATCAGATTCAAATTCAGTGAATCACCAAGGAACATGAAAACTTTGAAGAAAGCAAGATTACGAGACAACCATGATCCTGATCGATCTTCTCATCCTTAACCAGAGATTGAACATGAGGTGCTGCGGATTTCACCACTCCAATCGGCTGACGGCGATCAGATTCAAGCCCAGCGAGTCACCAGGCGAAATGAAGACTAATAGGAAGGCAAGATCAAGAGATGAACGTGATCTTAATCTCATTCAAGACTTCATTTTTTATGCATAAAACAACATGAAACCGCAAAATCATGACCCCAAAAAGGTTACACTGAAAAAACAACGCAGAAAGCTTCACTTCTTCACCAACTCATCGGGGACGACCTTGAGCAGCTTCCTCTGCTTCGACTTGGCGATCTTCTTCAGCGTCTTCGGGTTGGTGATCTTCTGGAGCTTTGTCCCCGACCTCAGTATATTCTCCTTCTTCTTCTTCTCCCTCTCCTCCCTCTTCCTCCTCTTCTCTGCCTTATTCGCCCTTATCGTCTCCTTCAGCTCCGCCATCCTCTCCCTGTACGCCCTCTTTACCTCCTTCTGCCTCTGCCTCTCCTCCAAGCTCGTCCCCTTCACGCTCGCCCTCGCCGCCGACGCTCGCTGCCTCCGCGGCTGCTTCCACTTCCGCCCCGACACCTTCCCCGCGATCACCCCGTCGTAGGTCGGCATGCCGAAGGAGAACGTCGAGGCGGTGGTCGGCCTGTCGGGGTCCTCCAGCGAGGGGATCGCCGTCCGCTTTGACGGCGGACGGCCGGCGTCATCGATTTCCATGTGGCTGCCATCATCGGCGGCGTCGGAGGGCGCGGAGGCAGATTGGGATTCGCGCTTGCGCTTGTAGGTTTTGCCGCCGAAGCCCTCGTCGAGAGAGCGAAAGTCGATCGTGCACGCCATGGAATTGGAAGGAGAAGGTGGGCTCGAACGAGAGAGTGAAAACCCTAACGATCGCGGTTGGGGTTGGGTTTTATAGGGTTTAGAGATCTGCCGCTTTTTCTTAAAGAATTTGCAAATTAGCCCTTGAATTTTATATATATATCGATTTGGCCAAGACAAAGCAAGATTTCCAAATACCTAGCTGTTTATTCGCAGGATTAATGCAAATCATACCTTGAGTTATTAATACTTTCAAGGGATCCTTTAAATTTATTTATTTTACAATTTCGCACGTCGCCATCCGGCTGTCCATCTAATATGAAACACCTTGAACACTTTAGAATTTCATATGTCATATGTAAGCTGGCAAAATTTCAAAGATTTTTCCATTTAGAAGTTTAGAGGGAAAGCAGCAAATATATTTGATGAGTGCCCCTTCCATAATTAGCCCATAATTGAATTCTTAATACCTTACTTCCACAAAAAGAAAAAAAAAAGTTTCGATTTTTTTTTATGGAACTCAAGAGATCAATAAAATCAAAACCGAACCCACCCATGGGCAGCCACGTCAGTATTCACCCTCACCTGCAATGCTGTGGTCATAAATTTGAATCCCCACATTACTATCATGATTTAAGTGGAGGCTATGGCGATGGGATGCTGGGCCAATCTCCTCTAAGGTTTGCATCTAAATAACAGCTTGCGGCGAGACCCGACGGTGCTATTTAGCACTAAAGGGTCGCATGACTCCCCGAACGAGAAGTTCCGGCGGTTCCTCGGTTGTAAAAAAAAAAGCCAAAACTAACGACCACTTATATTCTCGATATACATAGATGAACAGCTAAGGTGACATTTCACCATTTGGACTTGGGGAGTAGATAGTAGTAAGGCAAAAGGAATGACGTAGGCTGCTGCATCTTTGAAGAAGCACCGCCTCAGGAGCTTATCTGTTCATAGCACGCTTTTCTATCAAGATGGCTTTTCTTCCCTAAGGCATATTGGGCTTTTGATGCGCCATGCTAAAAAACAAGATGGCCTTGGCATTTCTTCATCGTCAAAAACACCCAATTGGTACCATAAATTAGATCTGGCGATTGGGTGATGGTCATTTTTCTCATGTTTTTTTTTATTCTCTTTTTTCCTCCTATTTAGCTCCCGAGACGTCGACTTAGCGCCACGTGTTATTTCTCGAAATAAATTTTTTCTCTTCTTCTTCAACTTTATCTTCCTCCTCTAGTTCAATTTATCTTCCTCCTCTAGCCGATTGCTAGGCCTCGACATTATCTTCCTCCTCTAGCCGATTGCTAGGCCTCGACAATGGCTATCGACTAGGTTGCTGTTGGGTGAGGGTCAAACTAGGCCGAATTTGCGGAGGTTGAGCCTCGCCCGACCATCGACGAGGCTCGACCTCGCCTGACCTCGGCTAGAGGAGGAAGAACAAAAATAGAAAAAAAAAAAGTCATAAAATTAGAAATGTACTAAACACACTTATATATTTTTTATTTTATTTTGGGAATAACATTCACTAATCACATTCTTAAAAAAATTATCCCTGGGCATAAAAGTAGAAAAAAAGAATATTCCTAAACAGAATTGTTTCGAGAAACAAAAGCACTACTATACACACCCTAAAGGACACGGCCATCGCATTCCGTAGCATCCTCATGACCTCAAGTAAAAGGAGGAACACATCCCACGGCACAAGCACATGAACCGCAACCACAAACAAGAGGACAGTTCAAACTGAAAAGAAAAGGGAGAGAGCAAATTTCTACCTTTGAAGCTGGAAACAAGAACATCATCTTGCTCTCTAGAAGCATGTTCATGGAAGTACATCCCATTTAGGTAAGTAATTCAACCTCGAAATTGCGATATTAAACTAGCTAACCTACTTTCTGCTTCAGCATACCAGAGGAGGCAGCATTTACAATTAAAAAGACTAAATAGCTCAACGGAAGCTAGGGTTAGCGTCGGTTTGGCTTCAGTTAATCTACTCCCCTCGAGTCACACCATCCCATGGAAGCCAGCTGAATCTAAGAGGACTGCCTTGATTTGTTCTGGGAGGACATCTTGACCTTCCCTACATTGCTGAGACACAAGATACACCGAAATCGGAGAAATGCTTGATAATGATGGGTGAAAAAAAGAAGGCAAGCATGAGACGTGGTGCTTCACCTACGTTGGTCCATTCAAGGATTTAGTCGGAAGATGCATGCGGTTTGGTATCGTCTTGTGAACGAGAAAGATTGCCAGATGGAAATGCACAGATGGTAGTATCTTTAAACATGTCACGGCAATCTTTTAACTTAATTCATCACAGCCATTTTAATATAATTAATGCTAATATGAGTAATCGTTTATTAGGCTTTTCTTCCGTATTCTCTCGCATCATGCCCTTTATGATGTGCATCATCTTCATTAAAGTTTCGGTTAGCCAACTCAACGCTAGCTCGTCATCAAGAATGAAAGGTGCATGGCAGCAGAACACGAGTTCAGTACCACTATCGAAAGCTAGCATAGCATAGTTTGCGTGCTGAGTCAAACTATGCATAAGACAAGGAGAAAGAGAATGAAACGCACCTCAGCTCGGAAAACGTCCAAAGCAAAACCGTTGAAGCAGCTGATGACAGCCTGTTGAATGTCCAAACCGAGGTTGTCTAGAGCCCTCATGGTGGAGAGCAAGAGGCCTGGTCTGCGTGCACAAAACATGTGGATGTTCACTGCTCTCCCTTCCCTCACTCTGACCTCCACCTGCAAAATGCAAAACCGGGTGCTTATGCATAGATTAGAAATTGCAATGTACCTGGACTTTGTTAAAAAAGAAATGATTCGATTGATGTAAATAATAATGGGGTTGTAGAAGAGGGAGGACATATTACTTTGTGAATCAAAGGCTAGATTAAGGTATTAATGCTCATTAAACGCTTTGATTAGATCTCAACACTTAATAACCAAATCTATGTGTTCTTGTTTTGCATTGACCTTCAAAGGAAGAAACAACACATGCAAAAGAATTTTAGTGCTATAAGATAAAAAGAAGAATTGATGGTTAAATCGATCTCTGATGAATAATCTCCTATAAACCATTAGATGACATCTAATCTCTTATAAACCATTTGGAAACAGGTTGAAAATTGAGAAGTGAATGAAATCAACATTGGATTAGCAAGACAAATTAAAGTTTCACGCAAAAATCAAATGTAACTCTTACTATGCCTAACTCAAGTACTAAAGTGATCTACGACTCAAAGCAAATAACAAAGAGGACTGTCATCAGATTAGTATTCTCTGCAACTTGAGTCAATCACAAGGACCACCTTAATGACTATTTTCCCTACCTCCTTATTGTGAAGAAGAACATAATCTTATGGTAATTATATTTCAGAAATTCACTCAATTAGTTTCCATGAATGCACCAAAGGCTCAAATTTTCCTAGAAAGTTTGGTGTATGATACAACTGCAGTAACACAGCAAGATTAACAGAGAACATAATCACATGATAGAAATTTACCCTTGCAGGCTGGCCTTTAGGACTCGGCAAGGAGCTCGGGCACAGTTCTTCTTTCACACGGCAAGGAAGGGTGGGTGGAGTAGGTGTCAACGGATGAAAATTCGTCGAAGGGGGCAACATGGATCCAGGCGGGGTTGATTCTAGCTCGTTATGGAGGTCATTGATCCTCTGCAGAAGCTCCTTCAAGTAGTCAATAGCATCCCCAAGAATTGAAGCTCTATCCATCTGCCAGACATAATTCAGAACATCAGAAGTTACGATGAAAGAGTTTCAGAAAGCCAAAAATGAGTCTTCTTTTATCAGTGCACAAAGTTCTCACATCCTCCTAAGACACATCAAATCTATTTCTCATCTATTATTTTAAAATGTGGCTGGAGAGTCACTCTATTCGCTGGCTTTTTTTACCACAGCTCTTGAATCTGAAGATCCAATGGGTTCACGAGAACTCGTAAAACTCTTCTAAAGATCCACAACTCAAATGCAAGTGAAGTAAAGAGCCATTATGGCTACTTCCCTGTGCAGTAGGCTGAGATGGTCCACATAAGAGATCATGTCAATAGAAAATTAGACGCTAAGACATGAAAAGCAATCTCAGACAAATACACAGGTTTTATATAGCTAACCTAACCCACTAGAAGGACGGTCTGGCTACAAACATGCAAATAACACCCATTTAATCAATAAAACTCTCACAAAGAGAAACTTTAAAGAAAAAACAATTGCAACTTTCTCAGAGAAACTTCCCACCTTGCTGATCTTGGGCACTACCGACCTCAGCATGTACAGCCTATCATTCAGCTTCTTCCTCCGGCGGCGCTCAGCCATCAGATTCTTCGCGGGCAGCCCCTTCTTCTTGCCCTTCTGATCGCCGACTGTGACCGTGCTGTTTGCGTTCGAATTTCCGTCGTGCTTCGAGTCCTCCGCAGCCTTCCCGCTCTCATTGCCCTCATCGGTATCATAATTCAAACCGGACCCATCAAAGCTCAATTCGTCGTTGTTACTCTCATCGATCTTCTTCCTCTTCTTGTCCAATTCATTAAACCTTGACACCGAGATCTCCAAATTCCCCAATTTCTCAGGCCCGCCGCCATTACCGCCGGACCCATTTCTCAGGGCAGCTCTCTTCTGAAACAGAGTCGGCTGAGCACCGGTCTGGGGGAAAACCTCAAGAGGCCTTAGGACCTTGGTAGACCGGTTTCCGAACAGTGGGTTGCCGGGGCTCTCAAAGCCCTCGAACCCAGTCAGCCCGAAACCGCCGCCCGGCAATTGGGCCGAGTTTTCAGCAAGTGGGACGAGCCGAGTTGGCATGGGCAGAAGCTCGGAACCAGAACCCAGCTCAGAGCCGCCCATCAGAAGCGGCGCGCTCGAGGTCTGATTACCCTGCACCGAGCCAAAAAGCCCGGCGGCGTCGCAGCCCAAATCGAAGCCATTATCGAAGGAATTGTTCCAGGCGACGTTGAGGAGGGAGGAGAAGCAGTGCTTGGGTGGCAGGAAGGGCTGGTGGGGCTGCGAGTGGTCCAGGACGAAGGCCGGCGACGGCGAGCAGGAGGAGGAGGAGTCCAGCGGGTGGGGGTGGTGGTGGAGGAGAAGGGCGTTCTCGGGGATCGGGGCGGAGGAGAAGGACAGGTCGGTCATTTCTGGAGGGGCCTGGAGCTGCTGGAGCTGCTGCTGGTGGTGGGAATGGTGAGGTGGGTTGGTGCCGAAGTAGGACCAGTCGGCGTCGAGCATGGACTTGAAGGTGGGGAGGGAAGCTCCTCCCATGGCGATGTCGTCTTCCTTGGGCTGCCCCCCTTCGTCGTCGTTGCCTTCCCGGTGGGCTGCGGCTGCGGCGGCGTCTCTGGTCCAAGAGACTTCCTCTTCCTCGCTCACGTTGTCCATCCAGACCACGCCGTTGGGACCCAGAACCATCTCTCTGTTTCTGCTCAGAGCGAGAGAGAGAGAGAGAGAGAGAGAAGGAAGAAGAAGTACCAGCTAAAAGGGTGGTAGGGTTTTCACTGTCGCCTTTTTGTTTGTAAGGGAAGAGTGTGAAAAAATGAGTGGAGACGGTGATGCTTTACGGTTATCTGTCCTGTGCTCCTCTCTCTCTCTCTCTCTCCCCCTCCCCTCTCCCTCTGTTGTTTCTGCCGATGATGACGATGATAGGACTGTCAAAAGAAGGGAAGCTACGGCTGTTTCTGGAGGGGGAGCCCCCTCTTCTCTTTTCGAGATTTCTCCCGTGGACGGATTTACCCTCCTGATATCGTCGTTATTACTCTGTTCGTCTGTCCTCCCCCTCCGACAGCTTCTAGTTCCGGCCTGGCGGAGCCGTTATTCCGGGTGAGTTAATTTAAGAATACTGTAAGAATGCCATCTCGAAATTTCCACTCACCTATCAAAAACATTTAATTCGCATATTTTACGAATTAAAAAGACGCATATATCTCAAAAAATACACACAAAACTCTCCCACACATCACAAGAATCTCTCTCGACAGGGTGCCCTTTGCCACCGCCGCCATCGCCGGTGCCGTCACCGCCGCTGCCGCCTCCCCTATCTCATGGCGCATGCGAGCCGTTCCTTAAGAGCTCGAGTCGATCGACCCATAAGCTTAGCCTTGGGAGGCTTGTGGGGAGCCGCCTGATAGAGCTAGCATGTCTCCCCTGGCCGTGGCATGAGAGGCCAAACCATGACCTAATAATCGAGTCGGATTTGAAGTGGGCTGTTTGAAGTTGGCAATAGCACGCCGGATTTGAATTATTGATTTTTTTTTCTAGGCAAGGGTAGTTTGAAAAGGAAAAATAATGACTTTTACAAATAAATAGCAATATCACGACACAATACGATATGAAATGATAAAACTCAAAATGTAATTTTTTAACTATTTAAAAGTAGGGATGCTATTTAATATATGAGTGCAATCTTCACATGGGCTTATGCAATTATCCTAAATTTCTAAATTTTTTCCTCTATAGTTGACAGTAAGTTTTAGATGTCACTCATACTAAATTATACTAATTACATATAAATAAATGATGAGTTTTTTTTTTCTCGTCCACCATATCATTCATTAATGAAATTTACCCAATCATCACCTTATGGTTGTAAATAATAGAAGAGGCACGATATTATATATATATATATATATATATATATATATATGTCTCGAAATTGGAACCGCGACGCTTCTGAACTTTTGCTCGAATGGGAATGTGTGGCATTTGCAATTCTGACTTATATCCAACACTACGAATATATAAATCCTTTTCAGCTCTATAAAAATACTAAATCTCAAGAAAGACCAAAAAAATTCCAATGTGCCCCCACGATCGGTCAAGATCGTGCCTACAGAGGTCAACGTTTGTGCGGTCGGGGCATGTCTCTAGCCGACACTAACCTACATGTCGGAGAATTATTTTTAGATCACATTCGATCGTTCCGAGGAACAAATGTTCTTCTCGGAAGGACGATCGATTGAATAACAAATGTGGTAATTGAAATACTTTACTCGAGGCGGTCGAACATTGGAATTTGGAAGACGGTTCATTTTTTTTTTGGGCAAGCCCATTCTAATCTTTTTTTAAACAACCAAAGTTTAAAATAAAGATAGTAATCTATCTTTATTTAAAAAAATAATGAACCGTCCCTAGGATCTCTACTTCCAAAGTCCTTTTAAGGATTTGTTCCCCACGTTCGGACCGTGTTTGGCCAAGAACTGGACGTGATCCTCACTTTTCGAGCACCGGCCGGCGTACACCGACCACCGGCGGCCATGTGTTCGCCAAGATCTTCGCATCCCAATATTTCAAGGGCCGCGGCCCAACCGTTCCCAATTTCTCCTTTTTCATATTGGCATAGTCGCAAATTGTCAAAAAGCCTGATCTCGCATGATGTCCTGATCCATCTACAGGGTTCACGACTCAGTCGACGAGATTTACATAACGTTGTCAGACCGTAAAGTCGACATCTCTTGCTCGATGCTATTATTTACCTGGCGACGCCGCCGCCTCTCTTGAAATGACCGATGACGCTTATTGTTTGTGGTCATCTCATAAGGTGCCTAACGATGTCGGTTAGCTTGAAGGAAAAGGTCCATTGATAAACGGTCAAACGAAGGAGAACTGATGGGTAACGTGAGGAATTGATGATTCTCCGTCGAGGCTTTGGGAAGAGAGAGAGAGAGATTTGAATTTGGCGATTGCCATGAGGAAGATGGCAAGGGAGACTTTGAAAGTAAAGGGAATAAATCTTCTTTTCCCTCTCGGTTGCTGAAAGCAAAACCACCCTCCCAAGTTTCTCGTGACTCCACTCCACTTCACCGCACCTACTCCTCCCCCATCAATCCCCATCTCTCTCTCTCTCTCTCTCTCTCTCTCTCTCTCTCTCTCTCTCTCTCTCTCTCTCCCAATTATGGTCGTACATGATTAATTAGACATTAGATTATTAAACCCAAATGGCACAATCGCATGGTACAACTTCATGATTGGAAACTTTGATTGGTCCCGTGCATGTTATCTTTAGGGATAAAAAGATGTGCATGTCTAGATGTTAGGCTCTCATTTAGGCCTACACATTGTTCGTACCATTGCTGATTTGATATCGATCTTAATGTACTCAACATCGCTCTCATGAAATCCTGATGATCCCGGTTCCTTTGTCGGTCTGTCTAGACCCCCGGCCCTTGTCTCTCTTACTTGCACGTACGCATGTGTGCCTCAGTGTCGATTTTACCATGAACGATCAGGGGCGCGACGGAGTCGTGCCTAGTCGCGGTCGTGCCATGTTCTAATTTGACTCCGATTCACCTGCTCGATGCTCGAAATTCGACTCGACCTCGATCGAGTTGCTCGACCCGAAATTTGATATACCTTGTCCCGACCTCGAACGAATCGTGGTCAATCTAGGGAGGAACTCGAGCGAGAGCTTGATCTTTAAAAGCTTGAAATGATGCGATATATCACATAACCGTGGAGATAATCCTATCACATTTTTTTCATTAAAAGATGAACCGGGAAAAGTAATAGAATCTTGATCATGCTTGATTAATTAGGGTTACGAGCCTTGTTGAGTTGAGTATTTGCGAGTTTGAGCTTGACTAGACAAGAAACGCTCAAAGTAGCTCGAGGGCGACTCAAAATCAAATAAGCCGAAAGTAGTCATCCGATCAATCCCGAGTTATTCTCAATTGGTTAGAACCACATTTCACTCCTCGAAATGCGAGATCGAAAGCTGTACAACTCCGATCACGAAAGCCTTCATGTACCTTCTCCCGTAATCTACTCTCGATCCGCCATTGATTACTGGTAATACATATTCGAATCGATCAACGGCTCTCCAGCAAAGCATCGACGGGGAAAAGTTGCCATAACGTACTCGAAACTTGAAACAGAAGACCGTACACGGCGGTCCACTTCGTAGAGAGAGAGAGAGAGAGAGAGAGAGAGAGAGAGAGAGAGGGGGGAACAGGGATGATGATTAAGTCCGGTCTCCTCTCTCTTCACGTGAAAATTGAAACGCAATTGCATTAGGGAGGGGGATAAGATTGGAGTCGGACACGTGGCGAACATGCAGTCGACGGGAGGGCTTATGGGGCTCACCGACGGCCGGCCTCCTTCGAGGCCATCCTCGGAGCCGTCAACAATGGCGGTTCCTCCCCCTTTTGCTCTCCCCCTCTGCGATTCATGAGGAAGACGAGCGCCGGACGGCAGCGTTACGGTACCTCGAGCTCGGACAAATTTGAGCAGCGCGATTTAAGGAAATGCAGAACAACCTTCGGACCGGTAATGCTACCGTTTATTATGATGGGTGTGTTCTTTAAACGAGTAATTTACATTTGAACTTTGAATAAGCGTATTCGATACTCAACATCGTGTTTACTTAAATATATTGCTTTTGATATATTTAGCATTATTCAGATGTGAATCAATCTGCCACCGATTAGACGTGTTAAATAGATGGATTACGTTAGGTCGAAAAGAATCCTATCCAAATTAACCCATTTAGCTTGTTTTGGTTCATTTTCATTTAATATAAATTTAGTTACTCGACTCGACCCCGACCGACCTCATATTGTTAAATCACTTTCGTATTGAACCAAATTTAGGAAAACTCATATCCAAATTGAGGTGGGAGCGATGAGTAAGCAACTATAAGATGGAATGAGGATAAGAGAGAAATGGTAAATGTGTGTAAATAAGTTGCGAACTCATCATAACACGTATGTTTTTCTTAAATTCATCGTTCTAAATCTAATTATAACGTATTCAATGAATACGATCAATTCACACAACAATCCAACACATCAAATATGGATTAAGAAATGGATCTGCGATCAATGTTGACCGGTTTACCATCAACCTATCTAAAGAACCACAACAAAAGAGGAGAAGAAGCGGGTTCTATTCCCAATCCTCCAACCTTTTCTAACTTCGGTTAGTGCGCGACAAACCAGTCCATCTCTCACTTTTGATTTTCACGAAATTCGCACTTGGGCGATGTCGATACCTTGTCATCAACACCCAAATACCTAGTTAGTGGAAAACATAACCCTTCTAATCTCTCTCACTCAATAATTTAGGGGCACGAGCGAAGAAGACTCGATCATCTGAAAGGAAAAGAGTATATCGCAAACATAATCCTTCTTACTCCCGTCATTCCGTGCGTAGGGTTTATAAATCGTTGGTTCATATTTCGATTTTCCTAAACTCATATGAACATTATCCGATATGAAAACAATGGCTCCCGAAATATCCGCTAACTCCAACAGGGCTTTTTCCCACCATCCATTTATCGTTTTCCGAAACCTTCCGGCAAAGGCATTTTCCCCTCGAGGGATAAAGCCATGCATTGGACGGAAGCGGCGACAAATCAACCTAGACGGCTTGATCAACACCTGTTGATGAATGATAATCTCTATCGCCTCCCCTGCCGAGCTAGCAATTTGACCACGAAAAGCCCGGATGGTTGGCCGACCGTACAAGTAGCTTTCGCCCTCCGTGTGAAACCAGCTTTCCGCCTTCGATTTTTCGTTGAAAGGAACATCGAATCCAACTTGTTCAGTTCAATTTGTGAATGTAGCGTGAAGTTGTCACCTGAATACACGTCTTCCTAAACTACACGCAGCGTAGAACGAGATCGCGCTAAACGTGTAATTTAAAGATTTCTTAAGTGATTAATCGAGTGGTTAAGCGCTTGATTGAAATTCAGTGAATTGTATTTAAATAATGACGTCACTTGCTCACGTCAACTTTGAGGGCCGCCTCTACCAACCTATGAGTGAGTTCTCAAGAAATTGACCGAGTAGTTAAGTGATTGATTAAAATTCAACAAATCGTATTCAAATAACAATGCCACATACTCATATTAACTTTGAGGGCCACGCCTGCCAACCTATGAGTGAAGTCTTATCCGATGCACGTGGACGGGACAAAATGCATGTATTTGTTGAATCAATTGAGCTACCCCATGTCACAAAAAGAAAAAAAATTATAGAAACTAGGTCAAAAAATGACTCGGTGATTAGGTCATGATAAATATGGTACTGAGTTGAATTTGAAAGGAATCAAAATTTATCTCGAAAACAATATCAATAGAATTCAAATCAATAGTTAACCCATATTTAGAGATTTCTTTATAGATAATTTATTTTCTTAACAAAACCAACTTTTCTCAACTAGTCGAGCTCCCGAGAACCGGCTTAAATCGGACCGGCCAGGTCGGTTCTAGAAAATTCTCATGTTAAATTTGGATCATCGCCCGCCCCTAATCGTACCATAGCCAGTGGACATCGTCTCTGCTCCCAACCACTACCACTCCCAAAATTTTCACTTTTGCCCTCCGTCAATATTTTTCACCGCCGTTTTTCACCATGCTTCACACTCGATTCTAGGCATTATTAGCACGACCCTCTTGCCCGTTCCAAAAGCGAACCCCCCCTCCGTCTTCCCTAGACAAGAACCGGCCGGCAGACGGCTCTAGGCGCGGGCGACGACGGCAGCACCGGCTCTACAGAGCAGGGGGTCGAACCTTTCCGCCGGCTTTCCCAATCAATCCGCGAACGAGAATCCGACCGCGGTACAAGTTGGAGACGGGGAGGATCGCTAGCCACAGGACGCAAAGATGTTGGTTAGGGTTTCCTCGAAGAGGCATCTTCCCTGCCGCGGCGGCGATCGACCTGAACATGAAACTCCCCGAAGTCTGTAGGCTTGAAATGGACAGCGGGACGTACTGATAACCCAAAGACGACAGGCTTGCATGGGAACCTCCACTATAGCGACAGCTCTGTGGGGTTGGGGACGCTGCGCTAGGAAAGGGAAATTCCCTGGCGACTTATGCAGTGGGGCATTTGCACATTAATACTCGGGTTGCGCATCTCGTGACTTCGATCCATCAAGAGATAAAAGAGAGAGAGAGAGAGAGAGAGAGAGAGAGAGAGAGAGAGAGAGAGAGGAAGGGAAAAAGGATTAATAAATGAGCAAATGAACCTCCAGATCTACTATGGAGATGGAGCTTTTGCACTTTCCCCGCACATTCAATGACCCAGAAAATTGAAAAGGAAAACGAAAGGAAAAGGGGAAAATCTCAAATCTTTTGAACATCTTCATGTGTGTGTATGGAGGGGTCGCTTTCTTTAAGAGCTGTTTATGATTGAGAAGAGAGAGAGAGAGAGAGAGTCTATCATCACCAACTTCATCTCTAATTCTCTACTTGCTCGGGGATTGGTGGCATGGCATCCATGGCATGCCCAAGTAGCAACATGAACCTTCTCGTTGCTTTTTGTTCGTTTGCATTCAATGTGCATCGCTTTTCCTGCTCGTTCTTTTCTTTTTTTTTTTTCCAAGAATATTTGAATCGAGGGATTGAATACTTTGATGGGGTTAATGCCACATTTAATTTGGACCATAGATTGGCATGAGCTTGTGGGGGACCGAAATTTTGTGCAAGATGGATCTTTGGGACTCTCCGGAAGGGAGAGGGAGAGAGAGAGAAAGATGATGGAGTATCACTAGATTAGGTTTAAGTAGATAGAGAAGATCTAGGGAAAATTACTTAAAAAGTCCAAAATTTATTTTAATTATGACAATTCAATGCTAAAATCTTTTTTTAAGCTAATTGAGTTCTGAGCCTTCTGTATTTGTGTCAATTTAGTCCATTTAGTCAATTTTGGTTGGAAATTACAAACATGGATGCCGATTGTCCTGCATAGTGCGATCGGCACTAATGTGATTTGAGATTCTTTTTAAGAAAAATTTATTTTTTTCTTTTCTTTCTCTTTATTTTTTTTAATTTCTTATTATAATATAACTCTTTCCAAATATCAAGAATATCGCTCGATTTAGAGGCGAGGGCATCTCTCGTCCAACTAACAAGGTGCTGCCACACTTAGCCATGGTGAGGCAAACCTCAACTAGTAGTGTCGAGGTTGAGCCTCACTGGCTAGAGGAAGATGGGAATGAAAAAGAAAGAAAGAACAAAAAAAAATTCAAATAAATATTAAATATGATTAAAAGTTGTCCACATCAACCGACCGCATCACATTTGGACAACCAGTATCTGCGATAATGATTTTCTGTTAAATTTGGCTAGATAGATCGAACTGGCCCAAATTCAAAAGATTTACGACTCAATTTGCAAAAGAAAAAAAATATTTATGATTGAATTTGGATAATTCTAATAGGTTTATAATTTTTTTCCCCGTAATTCTCTTCGGAGAAAGTAAGACGATGAAACTCGAGCCTTACTTTGTCCTCTAAAATGTCGTTGCAAATGTTAAGAGAAAAGGAAGTAAAATACATAGAATCGGGTCGTCAGGAAGTGATTTCTTACGAATTGTGTAGTCCTAACATGGGCGACGTGCCCCCTGGCCAAACCATAGAGTTGAATTTGGTCCAGACCAGGACAAGAGAAAAGAAAAGGACTTGTTCTATTCATCAACAAATCACAAAAATGTAAAAGACATAAACTCAGTGACTTATTTTCTTTACTTTTATTTTCCTAAAAGAGCGTCCGACATTGGTAAACTAACAGATTACCCCCCGGAGAATATTCAATCTAGATCCGCAGATTTGCTCCTGCACTACTGCCCACTAGGCGAGTTCGTCCCTCCTACCCTTCTTTCTTAGACTAACTGAAGATTTCTCAAGACTGAAATTGTAGAGAAGAGAATTGAGCTCGTGACTTCCGATGTTTTGACTTGCCAAATAAGGATGCGTTTGGTTCAGCTTTCTTAAGGACTTTGAGCCTCCAAAGCCTATTTGGGCAAAACCTCTTTGGAAAAATATGAGGCATTTGATAACTATTTTGAAAGGGTTTCGAGATGGAAAATTAGTCTCGAGAATGTTGAAAGCTGAAGGCAAGTTCTACTAACTTTCGGTATTTCCCCAAAATCCATTTCCAAAACCGAAAACAAACGCAGCCTGAGCAGGGCAAGAGCACAAGCTCATGATACACTTACCATAACAACAAAAATAATAGGGAAATGAAAGAGGCTGTTTTAATAATATTTGATTATGAATAAACGGCAAACTTATGTAAAGACTGCATGATCAATTTTCGGGAAATTTATTAAAAAATCATAAACATATTACAATTATGCCAATTTAATATGAAATCCTTTATTTTCCTAATTTAGTTCTAAACTCTATTGTTTTGCCAATTCATTTCAATTTTTTTTTGTCAATTTAGTCTCATATATTTTGTAATATTAATCCATTACATCCCAATTTAGTTCTAAACTCTTAGCACTGATATGAATAATTTTTTAATGATATTTTGATATTTTCCAAAACAAAAATTTATTGAATGTTCTTTTTTTCCTTTTCCTTTTCTTTTCCTTCCTTATTCCTCCAACAGTTTATCGACGACAAGGGTAAATGAGGTTAACCTCGCCAGCCTTTAGGAAGAGCAAGCATCATCCATTTGACGGTGAGGCCAAGCTCACCTGACCATTTGTAAGGCTTGATCTCGCCGAATTGGGCGAGGTCACCTCTAACCATTCACGAGGTCCACTGACCAATTGAAGGAAGAAGGAAGGGAAGGGAAAAAAATAATTCAAAAAATATGAAAGTACTATTAGAATTTATTTGTACTAGTGTGAACCGTGCCGCAGGGGACGTCCATGTTAGTAATTTAGGACAAAAATCGGCAATAAAGACTGAATTGGTATAAATTCAAAAAGCTTTACGACTTAATTTAAGAAGGAAAAAATTTGGGACCAAATTGACATAATTATAATACGACTTGATTTCCCATTGTTAATATGAAAACCCACGAGTCTCGAATTGTTGGGGGCTAGGCAAATCAAAGGCTGGCAAGAATTGCCTTTTGGGAGGGGGGGGGGGGTGTTAAAAAAAGAAGACAACAAAACCATCGTATCAAACGTCACATGCGTCGGTACCAAGAGCATGGACCCGGACAAGGTCTGTTGGCATCTTGGACTTAACAGAAACATGCATGTTCCTAGGTTGGAGGGACCAACTTCCATTGGGCCATGTCTCATCAACTTCCCAGAGTTCTTGCTCCTCGTTTGACTTTGGGCAGGCTCGAATCCACTTCTTCTTCGAATTATGGTGTACTTACTTTCAATTGACCGCAAGGAGGAACCGTGGGGATGAGGAAAGGGCACAGAGGGTCTCGGAACATGTATCCGGGAAAAGCTGAACCCGAGAGGGACCGAGTTCTTGGAGTGTCCTAACCACCGGTATCAAACCCTGAAGGGAGTCGCCCGATCTCCACGGTGAAGAGAAGTAGTCGGAGCCCGCTGCTGTCGACGGCGCGTGTAGTTGCCCTATTGAACTGATCTGGGAAGGTTATTATTGTATAGAAGGGAAGGGACATGATCATCTCAAAGAGATAACCTACAGACAGACGCAGATAATGATGCAGAAGTGCGAGTTGTAGGAATGAATACATGAACACGCGCAAGACGACATTGCCCGTGTTACCGCGCGACCCCTCGGGGGTGCATCCCTTTCTTTGTTCCGGCGCGAATTTGGGTGATAGGTTGTCTTGCCTCGAGTTTCTCGAGCTCCATATATAGGGAGAGGGAAAGCTCGAGTGCTCGCAACTATGGGTCACTGCTATGTGCTCAGCCCTAGCGATGCCCTGAAACTGTGTTGTCGGGATCTGTCGCGCAAGCTTGTCGTTTGTAGAGTTGGGAAGGACAAGGCCATCTGTCTGTCCCGGAAATATCGCTACCCGCATCCCCATCTTTCCTTGGAACTTGAAACACCTTCCTGTGTCATTGAGGAGTGCGAAACAGAGGGGCAAGACTTGCTCTGTGCGTCAACGACCTCTGCCTAGGTCAGCGAGTCCGGTCTTGCTGGGTATGCGAACGAGAGGCTTTTAACGAGTGAACGATGGGCAAGAAATGGTCATCGCTCGGACCATGAAACCATGTGAGACGACGTTCCACATCACCGATTTGTAGCCACATGCTGGGGCCCTGAAGTCCCTGAGGGTTTGCAAACGCCGCCAAGCCGGTCGCGACAGAGGTCGGCGAGGATGGTTCCACGAGCTTCAGGTTTCATATCGGGTTATATCCGACGAGCTCTGGCGGAGTCCCGCTCGGGAGCAGTAGCTCTGGATGTTGCCGTCCTCCGACTTCAGATGGTACTCTTCTTATCAGATTTGTTAATTTAACAAGGCGTCTCTAAAGCTATCGGAATCGCTCTACCTCTTTTGCATTTGCCCTTCAAAGTTCGGCCACTTCAATGGGGTCGTTTGGACCCAAATTCGAGGACACCTCTAACTTACTAGTGAAATCAACTTAGGTCCTAAGATCACAAGAAACCCAAAATACACACACAGACACAGATGCAGGTCGTCATTTATGCAGATGCAGGTCAACGTTTCGCAGGAGTATGATCATCCAAGAACTAAGATAACTTTCTTCTTACATCCTTATTCCTTAAATTGAGTGATCCAGATTCCTCATCCATTGTCCTTTTCCCTTGTCACCTTCTGTCGTCGTGGCAGTAGCCCACTAATGAACCCAAGCTGGGTTTGTGCTTGTTGACGGCCCAAATATCACTTTCAATAGATTAAGTCAAGCATTGAAATCACTTATTCATCTTCACTAATTGCACCAAATAATAATTAAAAAAAAAAGGACAGACGAAGGGGAGGGGGGAGAAATGGAAAATCAGAGGACCATGAACCTGTTCATACGATGCCAACATTATACAACTTGATCCGGAGAAGGGAAGCTCAAATTTTTAAAGCAAGTGAACCCTCCATCCACAACCAGGTTATGGCCCGTCACATACTTGGCCTCGTCCGATGCCAAGTACAAGGCGGCCTTGGCCACGTCGGCGTCCTCGCAGTGGGCCCCTTTGAGCTCCCCGAGCCCATTTATGATGCTGGCCACCTGCTCTCGTGTCAAACCGGGGTAAAACTGTGCAATCTGGCCCATTGACATCGGCGTCGGGATCGGAGCGGGTGAGATGCAGTTGATCCTGATCCCGTGGCGGCACAGCTCTGTGGCAGCCGACTTCACGAGCCCAGGGATCGCGAATTTGGATACCGTGTAGGGATGAGGCCCTAGCCCACCCATGATCCCGCTGATGCTGGACGTGCATAGAATGGACCCCGAGCTTGCCGGTATCATGACTCGCGCTGCGTGCTTTATCCCGGCAACCGCACCACGGATGTTGATCCTCATGACCTCATCGAACTTGTCCAAATTGAGCTCGGCAATGCTTGGGGGATATGCTGGGCCCGTTATGCCGGCATTGTTGTACATGATGTCCAACTTCCCGTGGCGGGCCACCGCGGCATCCACAGCATCAGCCACCTGGGCCTCATCGGCCACATCGCAGCGCACATAGTGGGCCGGGGGGCCTAAGCTTTGGGCTACTTGAGGGCCAAGCTCCGAGTCAATGTCTGCGATAATGACTTGAGCTCCATTTTGGATGAATTCATGGGCCGTGGCCTTACCAAGCCCACTTGCTCCTCCAGTTATAAGGGCCACTTTGCCCACAAGCCTGCCGATCAAATCAATCACGAGGCGATTCATCAATCATTGGCTATGAAAACATTTGGGTGATGCAAGGACCGAACTAGTCGATATCTTTTGACCAGAAGCTTAAAGGAAGAGAATAGAGGAACGGGAAAATGTCATATCAAATCAATTTGACCAACAATTTGGACTGTCCAGTCAAGTGTAGATTAGGGAAAGTTGCTATTTTTCTGGACTAGACATTTGGTGCAACCGTCCAAATCAAAATAATTTGTCAATATAATTCATATAGCTAAGAGGGTTATATGTTGCCGTTTTTATTTTAAAAAATGGGGTTATGAGGATTAGCTTTAAGATGTGATTTTTTTTATTTTTGTTATTTGGAATCTCGACATGAAAATGAAAAGAGGCCACATTAATTAAGTCATCGAGCGAGAATATTATTTGACAATTTTTCAATTTACCCGCCACTTTATGAAATGACCCGTTGTCAAAGCTTAATTTACATGAAAATCGTGGCTCGAGCATTGCGATAATTTCCATTAAATGCCATTTTTTTTGCCAATAAAAGGAAAACACTCTAGTCTAGGAAGCAAGTACAAATATTCAGTTCAAATGCCCAAAAAATTAGGAATGTATTGACTTTAATATGTGGAAAAAGTCAACAATTCTCTACTGAGTATGAAACTAATGAAACGATTGACGAAGACCATCGGCAAGTAGGCTGTTAATTGGCATAGGAAAACATGACAAGGAGACAAACACAATCTTAATATAAACGCAAAACTTAAATAATGATTTCTAGGAAAACATGACTAGGAGACAAACACGAATTTAATATAAACGCAAAACTTAGATAATGGTGATGGAGATGCTGAATGTGCGGCATAATAATGTGCGAGTTTTGTGCAAGATCACATTCTTAGCACGAATTAAAATTTTATCAATAATAAAGTCCTAAAAATTTTTATACTATGTCCCTTCATGTGCTTCGCTTATAGTATATAAGACTCGAGTTCTTGGTGATTTTTCAATAAATGGTTGCCCTATGGCACATTTATGCAATCCGTTAAGATGGTTTGATCCATGTTGATCTATAATTAATTAAGAAATTGTTAGTTTAAGTAGAAAGAAGGTAATGCACACACACATACAGACAAACTCCTATAAAATGGTAATAGAATTTCAGGAAATGTCATGAGAATACGCATGATGGAAATCTGTCAATGGTCCAAATACTTCTGTTTGCCAAATTTTAAGGTGGCGAAATTTATGATATTATTTGAGCCCCTTGACGGGGAAAATTTTGATTGAAGATTTTCGACTAGCAAAAGTGGTAGAAGAAATCTTGCATGGCCAAGAAAAAAGAGAAGAAGAGAGAGAGACTGATTGAATTTGAAAAGTATAGTGAATTTTCTCGATCGGTCTCGTCTATTCATAATCTTAAGTTTAAGAAATGACATAATAGCAATGCACATTTGATTCTTCTCATTAAATTAATTAAGCATTGTATCAAATCAATGAATCATTTATCATTGCCATCATCATCTTAAGAATCGAAGCCTACACTTTCAATGTAAAGATGGAATGAACCTTAGCCCAAATTCATGAAGAGACCCAGAAGAAAACCAAGGAACAGGTTTAAGGTTTCCAACACAATGATGTTTTTAGGACAAGGAAGGAAAGACAAATTAGTCAACGGCTTTGCAAAAACAGCATGAGAACCCCTAAATTAAACTCCAAAGTCAAAATTAAGCAGGAAAAAAATAAATGAAAAGGAAAAGAAGGAAGTAGAAGAAGAAACCCTTCGAGTTCTTCGAAAAAACTAGAACCAAGATATGTGTCGCACCAAGCATTTCGCCACACGATCTATCAATCAACTTCATCTGACCACCCAACACATCAGTAGCAAGCGCACATAGTTTGACGAAGGGAGCTTGCGTACCTCCCGCAATTGGCGGCGCCACCGGTGGAGTACGACACCACGCGCCTCCGGAACGCAACGGCGGCCACGGGCTGAAACTCCCTGACATCATGGACAGTAAAAGAAGGGAGAGAAAGCTAACGGGTCAAACAAGTTCATGATTAGTTCAACCATGAGCTTCTGGTGCACCAGATGTTCCATGAAAGGGACGGGACGACGAAGCTATAAAGAGAGAGAGAGAGAGAGAGAGAGAGAGAGAGAGAGAGACCTGGCAAGAGATCTGAGCATTGTTGGCTTGGCGAGAATGGTGAATCTGGGAAGAATACAGAGCGCGACGCTGGTGAGGTTCAGAGAAATTTTTTAATGGTGGTCTCTTTCTTCTTATGAGAAGAGCGAGAAGCGGACACTGGGAAGAGAGAGACCGAGGTGGGTATTTATCAGAGGCGAAACGAAACGTTACAGCATATGTATTGGACACGCATTTTCATGCCCCGGTGGAAATGATTTCTCTTTTTGTAAATAAGTCCATAATATTATTTATTTCGATAATTAACTAATCGCTTCAATAACTACAAAAAAAAAACCCACAGACCCCTTTTGTACTCTTTCTCTAAATTTTGAATCGGCCAAGTGCCTTCATTTTATGGAAAAACCAACTTATTATCTAATAAGAAAAGTTTTAAGAATCTCAAAATGTCATCGTTTTATATAATCAGTGATAGGTGTGTGCCAAGATATATTCGATATTACAATGAGGTTCGCTAGAATAACAATGATTTTTGACATTGAAGAATGATCAAGTTGGTGGAGAAGAATCGCAATGCACAAACCCTAACACCAAATGAAAGTTGGTTATGAAGGTGCGCAAGATGACACATTAGCTTAGATCGAGGGGACTCTAGGATCACCCGACATTTTTCCATAGCCTTTTCATGAATATCCTGACTCTCGTGAATGAAAAAGTTGGGTTTAGTTTTCCATGTAAAAATAAATAAAAAGAAGCCGAGCTCGAGACGAGAGAAAAAGAAATAAACGCTTTGTGCGATAAGTCAGATTCAACATATTTTCATGAAAACACATAAAAAAAAATCCCAATCTTGCTTCTTTTCTCAATTTCCGACTTCTATATTTACCTTTCATTTCGGAACCGATGATTCTGGTTCAAATTCAAATCGAAAACCAGATTCTAGCTTCCCAATCTGTTTGTATTTGCAACTATAATTTAAACAAAATGGAGTAGGGTTAGGCAACGTTCATCGGCAAACTCGCCCAAGAAAGACCAACCCCAATCAATTTTTGGAGCTTTAGGGTATTCAAGGAGGCAGAATGCCAACGCGAAAAACCCAGGACGGCACGAGATAATTCCCTCCAAAAGATTAAAAAAAACTCTCTCGATCAAGCAGTACGCACTTAATTAACATCGTTGACTTCTTTGTAACATGGCATTATAGCATGATTAAGAGAGAGCCTACGGAAATAAAACAAGTAAACAAGCAGCCTCGGCCGACCATTTTCTAAGCGCGCTCACTCATGCGATTCTACACATCTCTAATTAAATAATATGTTACCAACATAATCGAAAGCGACCCACGAAACGACCCGGGATTTCGTATACGATCGTATTCATCGGTGGGATCCGATACGAATACATTTTTTTTGGGGGGTTGTCGAAAGATGTAAAAAAAAAAGGGAGGGGAGATTGGGGGGAACCGACCATTTGTTGGTGGTGGGATTATATTGGGTTATCTTAAAGAACACAAAAGCTTGGAAGAAGAACAAAACTTTAAGAAAGACTACTCTACGGCGCCCTAGGAAGTAGCATGGAGAAAAAGCCCCTTTCCTCTCGTTGATCGTGATCACCGCCTCATTGAGAAAAAAAATATTATTTCATGTGGGACTAACTCTTCGTATTATATACAAAATAATTGTTTTTTTTTTGTCTAGGTCGGTAGATTTTTAAAAGAGTTAATGAATATTAACATTAATTATAGGTGGAAAAACTTATGATCGAATGCGTATTTTTTTTCTATCTCTTGTGGGTGAATGATAATTTTACGAAACGATTAACTCTTTCTCGGACAATTTAGAAATTTTCGAAATTTTCTTTAATTTTCCATTCTTTATTACTAACGGTCATATGAATCGGCCAATCTTTAATTGCAAGGACTAATCTAGAATAAGTAAGAAAGGAAGCCAAATGTACAGTTAATTAGCTGACACTTTTTAAAGGATATGTCATATTGACTAGTAAGTAATTTTACCCGGTGGGTCTTTATAGAAAATTATATCACAAAGTGAAAGTCTATTAATTTCCAAGATTTTGTTTAACAAACACATAATATTATTGTTGCTGTTATTATTTTGCGATGGAATGATGTATTCTTTATAAAGTACACAACACAAGCTATTGTATAATCATTTTAAAATAGATTCTCGACTTGCTCAAATAAATTTCCGATGATTGACAAGACGAATGTTCTGTGACGGCTTCTGATTTGATCTTTCCAATCATGGGACTCTCCCTCTAAAACCACTGATGATTAAACCTGTAAATTCAGGCATCAGAATAATCTCTCCGAGCAAAAAAAAAAAAAAAACTGCGTTGGTAACTCTGCATATCGATCCTCCTCCAATCTTTCCCACTTGCATCAATGCTCTCTATCTTTCACTTATTATGCTATGCTAGCTTTCACTTTTCAATGCTCTAGGATGTCCTTCATGATTACAAAGTAACGAAAAAAGTGAACAAAAAAATATAATTATGTCCCCCATAACACGTTTTTTTTGACACCAACAATTGTAAATTTGTATATGTGTAGCATATTCATCTCAAACTTATATATATGTAACATGTTTATCCCAAAATTTTGATTCTATAACATATTTAACTTACATCTTGAGGTAAATATGTTATATGGATACAAATTTACAATTTTTGGTATTACAATTTTTTTTAGGGTAAATGTATTATACGGATACAAGTTTGGAATTTTATGTATTATAGAAGAAAAAGTTTAAGATAAATGTGTCATAGTGAATATAATTTAAGGTTTTTGATGACTTCTCCCCTAAAAAATATTGATTTATCTCTTCAAGACAATGTAAGGACTTCTCTACCCTAAAAGAACCATCAAAATAAGTAACTTCTACCTTGAAGTTCAATGCATCGAATCCTCAACACCACATGCAATTCTGAATTCCATGATGCTCCCTACTTCACTACCCATCCTTCCGCCGTGATTATCACGATCTCCATAACAATCGCAGACTCATCGCGGCCATCACGGCCTATGTGGACTCCGTGCTTAGGGTAAATGCCATGAAGAAGGTTCTCCCACCGCGCGCCGTCCTATCCAATCGGAATTGAATTCCTCTAAGTTTAACGGAACAGCAATTGTTTTGAATCACCGAAAACGGGTATTTTGAACGTTTGGCTGCGGGTATTACTCGGCCGCGACACCATTTTGTTAGCATATCCAAGGTGTCCCCAAAGTCAAGTCGCTCTATGAATGTATCTAAAGTCCATCACAAATCATGTTCCACGGGTTGGTTGAAATGTCTTGAGAATATGAAAAGCTGTTAGTGAGGTTTGCGTCCCTTGATCTTCATTTTGTAGGATGGTTTGCTATCCATTATAGTATTGACCCGAGGAAACTCTATTCTGTAGCAATCTTACCAGCTCTGATACCAACCAATATGGTCGAAAAGGTGTGCTAAACGTGGTTAAACTTATAACATATGCACTAAGGCGCAAATATACACTTGCAAGCGAATATTTAGAGGGAACTTTCTTTTCTATATTACTGAAAATAATTATTGAAGTTGTCTAAAACATCGAATAATATCTAAATAGTAAGACACATCTTCATCTAACGGCTTATCATTTTTGAGTAGTTGGTAGTGGTAAAAAAAGTTCTCACATGATATCAGCGAAGGAGGTCCTAAGTTCGAATCTTTTCAAACTCTTATTTACTTATCAATGAAATATATAGGGAAAATTGCCAAAAAAGTCATAAACCTTTGCCACTTATGCCCAATAAGTCCTTAACCTTTTTTTTTGTGCCAAATCAGTCCTAAACCTTTTGCAAGTTGTGCCGTATAAGTCCTTCCCACCAGAGGAAGCACACATGGCGCCGACGTGGCTTGCCGGAGGTCGGAGTGCCAACGTGGCTCATCGGAGCTCGCTGGTGACGACGTGGCGTCAAATTTTTTTTTTCTTCTTCTTCTTATTTTGGGCGGGACAGCCTTTGGGGCGGCGGAGCCCTCGCCGGCGACGGGCAAGGGCGGCAGGGGCTGAGGAGGCCGTCGCCGGCGACGATCTGGGCGGGCGAGCCCCTCCCTCACCCAGATCTTGGTTGGGCGAGGGGGGGTTGTCCCGCCCAAATCCTCGCCCAGATCTAGGCTGGGTGGAGCTGCCCCCGCTGCCCAGGTCTGGGTGAGGGTGAGGTTGGCCCCGCCCAGATCTTGGCGGGGCTGGCCTCTCCCAGCCCTCGCCGGCCGCTGGCCGGGCGAGGCAACCCCTCCCTCACCTAGATCTAGGCTAGGCGGGGCTGCCCCACCCAGATCTGGGCGACGGCGGCCTCGCCCAGCCCTCACCGGCGACAGGCGTGGGTGGCGGCGGCCTGGGCTCCGCCACCCCAAAGGCTACCTCACCCAGAAGAAGAAGAAGAAAAAAAAAAGTTGGCGTCACGTCGTCGCCACGTGTGCTTCCTCCGGTGGGAACGACTGCAAAGGTTTAGGACTGATTTTGCACAAAAAAAAAGGTTGATGACTTATTTGGCATAAGTGGCAAAGGTTTAAGACTTTTTGGCAATTTTTCCGAAAGTATTTACATGCTTAGTATTAGCAAAAAAAAAAATTAAGCATGAGGGGGGTGATAAGATATTTAAATATCGAACCACAAATTAATCTAATAATTTAAGTTTTCAGAATAGTTGGCAGTGATCCCACAAAATTTTATAAAATAAACAACACCCCGTCCATAATGTCCCACCATTTTTGGAAAATAGACAAAAAGAAACCCAATCTAATGGGGAAAAATAGACATAAATATAGAAAAATTGTCTCTACTTTTGAAGGTATTTTTTCCATTGGTAGAAAATATTTTCCTTGACTATATTGTTTTCCGTAAAACGAACGTCGGAAAATCTATAAAATATTTTTCTGTAAATTATTTTCCGAGAAACAAACAGAGCCTAAGTCACACTTGAACTTCCACCGGCGTAGACCCTTTTAAACTATCAACTCCACATACATCGTCAGCTTCTCTACAATATTTCTTAAACAAAACCTCACTTGCTATAAATAAAGCAAAACCACTATCATATTCATACTTGTTAGGAAATTGAACATATATCTCGTCAAACTTAATGACCGCAACAACTCGTGGCTCTGTTAAATCTCCATTGTTACAAGCACTATTTTTGTCGATTATACTCTACCTCAGAATTTATTTCTCAATGTTCAAAATTTGAAACCCCTTTAGCCGACTCGAGCTAGGAACAAGAGTCTTACGAGGAAAGTATTTCAGTAATTTCTCACTAGTTAAGATATCAAACTACAAATTCTATTCAAATTTAGCAATTTCACTTGGATCCAGTTTCCTTCACCTCCTCAATCTCAATAGTTAGTATCAAAAGACATAAAGGCATGCACCATTGATCCTTAAGCTTTTGTCGATTATTCGACTACATTGCTCGATATGAGGCGACGACCCATGCCAAGATCTTGACTCTAGACACTGGTGACCGCCATCACTGTAATGCCCCTTCCCTCTCTTGAAGGGTTAGTAAGGGGTCATTAACAAGGATCACCATCCTTAGCTAGAGATCAAATAAGGATGTGGTGGACCGAGCATTCACGGCAATGATGATTCATATCCTCGTGTAAACGTCACGGCACGACCCCTCAGCTCATAAAAGAGGGAGGGCAATGGGGTCCGATCTTGGAACCTTGCCGACATGAATGGCTATCGTACCCCGGTTAGATGAAGTGATTAATATAACTTGATTATTTGTAGTTTTTTTTATCACATGTAATCTCCTTCCTTTGAGTGTGTGCATGTGTGTTTTGTGCTTCTAATTAGTGATTAATTATCCTTAACTGACCAGGTGGGAGGTTGCATAACCAATCCATGACTTGATTAATATATTCTTCCAAACATAATATTTCTTTGTCTATATGTAATGCATGATAATAATACGTGTATGGGGCTGCCAGTGGATCCCAATACTAGGGCAATAGCTGGGCGTGAGGATCTAGGCCAGTGTCAAACCCTAAATTTAGCTTTCCCCTAATTAAAAAAACAAAAAACTGAATGAATCACGATCCATGACAAAGTGCATAGTTTAACTTTTGGATTCGTTACTTCATTGGCTAATTCAGCGGGATACAAGGTTGTCGTCTTATTGAGACAGCGGAGACAACCGTCAGACAAGCTCCATGAACACAGGTTTTTGCCAGGCTTTGCTGTCTGAATTCTTTTTATAATAAGCACTCCTGATTAGGAATTATTAATCAGCACTAAAAAAAGCAGTGCCATAGAAATTCTTTAATGAAGATTAATGGACTTAGGGATTCTATACATCTGGCGCTACTAGTGGAGCTCCTTTTTCTTCATAACTCGTGCAACCATAAAATGCGAATTTATAATTTCTAATGCATTGCTTTCTCGTCTTTTTGCGTAATGAGTACTTTAAGAATTTGAAGTATTCATCGCTTAATATACTCAAATGGATGCCATAAGGACACTCTCTAACGAAACATGCTAATTATTATATGCGCGTGCTGAATATACTAACTTTTTTTTTACATGGATACACATGAGCCTCGACTATTGATCGTGGCATGTGTTTGAGACACAAATAATGCATTCATCGTGCATAGATTGAACGATACATGGCGCGTGCGACGTGCTTAGTTTATGGGCTTTAATCATTTCGTTATAGCTACGGTGACTTTATGGTAATACATTTCAATTAAATGTTCTCGAGGTTGAACATACGATTTTACCTGACAATGAATTGAAAGAAGGGAAAACATTAATAGGGATATAAAAAAGTTTGGATACGTGTTCTTTATGCCCAAGAATGTTTTATTACTTAGGAAGAGCATATTAAAGATGCGTGCTACTTGTGACGTTTTGCCTATCATATTTGTTTCTTAGCTTCGGACAATCTCTTCTTAGGTGTCACTTCTTTTAACACTCAAAGCACTTCGCGCGACCTTTGTACTTTCTATTGCTTGACTTTGACTTGCTCTACCTCGAACTCCTGATATTCATCTCTATCTTTAATCAAAAGTTTTTATGTAACATCTTGAGGTAGACCGTCATGTCACAGCTTCCTCTAGCACTCCATAAAGAAAAAGACAAATTTTGCCTCTTCAATGGTAATCACTGCTGTAAACCCCTATAACGGTGAATCGGTATAGTGCTCCATGACCCTGGTAGACTTTAATAACATCATGCTCTATTTTTATTAATTAAGGCCTCATTGATATTCTTGTAAACCACTATGAGTTTGTCAAACTTATCTATGTGAACCTTAATAGAAGTACCTTTGGCAAATCAAAACTAAAAAAATCATCTTCAACCTCTATAGATAATTATTAAAGCCGTTCGTTATATAAAGGACTTGAAGTTATGCCTACAAATTGAGCATCCTTCTTTCTTGCCACTTCTATTAAAACCTCATCCGATAGGTTCAATGGGCTTATACTCTTTGTCCTCTCTATTAACTAGCCTCCTTCATCATTTGCAACCACTTAACATTGGCATCCAACACCTTGACCAAATCTTGGGTTATTAATAGTACATGCATCTTAACGGGGGTTTCTACCATTGAACTTCTCAATTTTTGCTTTCACCCCAAATATAATTACAATGAAAGAATTTCCATATAGTTATCAAACAAGCAAAAATCCAAAATCAAATCCGAAAAAAAAATACCCTAGCCCTAGCACTAACACCAATTTTTGTGAGAACAACGTGGAAGCTAATTGATATGAAAATTCAAGTCTAACGTGAGAAGAAGAAATTACTAGATAGTCCATCTGCAGTTGGAGGGTTGATACCTACTTCGAGGGAAAATCAATCGCCAAAATATCCACTATAAATCGGAAAATACAAAGTATCGCTCAATCCCTAAAGTGTTTCATAGCTCTAGGTTATGCTGAAATAAATTGATAAATGTTCTCACGATCTCTAACCAAGAACTCACCCAAAAAACTCACAAAGAGAAAAACCTAACACTCCCAATGTTTCTTTATTGTGTAATTGTCACGCCCCGCCTTCCGAGCTTGCAGCAGTCCTCGATCTTCATTCTTCACTTCGGCCGATGAGTGCGACGTTCCCAGGACTCGTTGCCGGCCTTCAGCACAAACGGAGACATGGGTCTCCACTCGGGCCACTCCCACAGGACTCTCCTCCAAATCTCGTTCAACCCTGTACCTGAGAGGTGGTAAAAAAAATGAGATAAAAATCTCAATGAGTCTACCCCCTATACCCAAACTAGGACGGCTATCGCCTTAGGGCCCCTAGTCCGTCAGTCAACCTTTCATAGGTCACACTCGACTCATACGAGTTTACTGTCGACACCTCACTAGGTTATTGACCACACTACACACAATGGATACCTCTAAGGGCACCACATACTCTTTATCATCGGCTCTCAAATCTGATTGGCGTTCAGCTTAGTCCATGGTCTCTTAGGGACGACTAGCGTACTACTCAGTCCTCAGGGCTCTCTGGCCCGACAACAGTGCCTTGCACCACTCTCACACAGTTACCAACCTATTTCTACCCATGGACAATCAGTCTATGATCGAGTCCTGGCCAACACCTTATATGGCATTTAGCCCTACTCGTCTCCATTGGCCAACCTCTTATGTTGTTTGACTCTTACATGGAATCCTTAGTCATCTTTCACGTGGCGTGACTACCAAACGTGCATGTCCTCAGGGTACAGGTACATGTGTACTGCTCTTTTAGCTGAGCGGGCTACTTCTTATTAGTCTATCGGTCTACGACCGACCTAAGACTATGCCTCATGCCATACGGCCTATCACATCAATGTCACTGGCCAACCTTAGACATTGAGTAACCAGTGCGGCTAACCTCATGGTCTAATACACGCACCTAGCTTGGCATCTCTTCGAGCTATATTTCTCAGTCAATCGGTCCCCGACCGAGACTTGGCTCAAAGCCATATCTTTATGCCACCTGTCTCATCATTTATCATGAGACAATAATAAGACGGTCCATTACTCGTCTAAATCCTAAATTCAGTCTACAGATACACCGCACTCCTTACAAGGCGGTCCAATACCATTGACCATTCCGGTCTCCTGATCACCTAGTGATCCTCGCGCTCTAGTCGACACCCTAGGGTTCAGTCGACCTCTTTAAACCAATCAAGGCCCATTGGCTACTTGATCGCTCCTATCATTAGGCACATAATTACAAATTTATACTCGGCCTTATTTGGCCCTACCTCATATTTACCCAATTATCCTAGTCGGTCTACTCCTAACCATTCTACTAAAGCGGTAAATCAGCCTAGGCCAAGGATAGGAGGTTCACTCATCTCGATTTCCTCGCAAACCAGTGGTCGACGATGACGGCTCACGATGATGCGATACTTGCACTTCCGATCGCACCTAGGCTTACTGCAATTGTCCGATCTCCGATCCAACGCCATTTACACGTCAACCAACACCAAGGCAATGTTGGGACAGCTTTGGCGACCCTCTAACACTGGCACCGGTGAGACTTCGACGAACCTCCGACAAGGCTCTCGGAGGCGGCCCATGGCTGTGGGAGTCCGGCCCAACCCCTGGTTGAGGCGATGGAGGCCCATGGTGATTGGAACTGCTCCGACGAGGGTCGAACAAACCCGATTCTTGGCCAAACAGGCAAACTGGACCCATTCCGACAGCCCATCGACGATTTGGGGTTCAACAGCGGTCGCGATAGGCATCTAGGCAATCTAAGAGGTCGTGGATGGCCATGGGTGGTGGCGGAACGGCCAGACTCCCACGAGTCGATTGGTGCTAGTGGTGGAGGCTAGGAGTCACCGGAATGGCGGGATGGCCATCCACAGCGACCCCAACTTAAATAGGGAAAATCCCGAGCCAATGGGGCTCCTTTTGGGGGCTCCCGATGGTGCTCAAGACTGAGACGACGGCGACGTTGGCCTGGATCTTGAAGCCGACTTCAAGAGCTTCACAATGATACCAAGCTCAAACTAAACGGAGCTTGGAGCTGGGAGAAATCGAGGTCAAGAGGGAATTGCTTGGACTAGAGGAAAAACAGGGGGAGGCCAAGGTTGATGAGGAAATGGGCTTGCTGGGGACAACCAGCGGCCACCCATTGGCTGCATGTACATCGGCTGGGCCCCACAAACAGCTGCTATCTTTCCCCAGAAGCTGGCCGCTCGTTGATCACAGATTGGCTCCGGCAGCCACGCGTCTGCCAGCCGTTCGACGGAACGCACGAGAGGGAGAGGGAACCGACAGTCTAGGGTTCAATTCACGCAGTTGCACCGGCTTTTCTCGCAGTCGGACTAGTCCACGAGAGAGCCGATTAGTTCTTCTCATGAATTGACTGGTTCTTGAACAGTCAACCATTGACCAAAAGTCAACTTTCCCTAAAATCTTCCAAAATTACCCCTAGGCCCAAAATTCACTCATTTTGCGGACAAAAAGCAAATAACCAATTCTCGGGGGGCCAAAACGACATTTCTGAAAGTCTGGAATTGCCCGAAACCAAATCTTACAATTTAGTCTAGGGAATTTTCAAGGCCGACAAGCCATTGACTAAACCTGCAAATTCACCCAATTGGACCTTGAAATAGGGATCGGAAGCAGGTTGTTATAGTAATAATTAAGTATAATTCGATCATCTAATATTATATGTAATAGTTATATTCAAACTAGAAACTCTTTAAAAAAATCTACTCAAACTAGAAAAGTATTCAATTTGCGGGCTCAAATTTGAGATATATTTTAATAAGTTTCTTTATTCTTTTTATTATGGTAGTTAATCTGTGCCTTCAATAGGGGAACACATTTCGATTAAACTTAGAGCTTCAAAATTTATTTGTAAGTAACAATGAGCGGAAAGGGGGGAAAAGATAACAGAGGTAGTTAAACAAAATTATTTAAATTTGTGTTCCTTCTGTTCAAGAATGTATGGAATCTTGAGAAGAGCATATTATAGATGAACATATTTCTCATTAATTCAGTAAGGTAACTTGGACATGCACTTAATGTCATTGTCACCTTTTCCAATTCTTCATTGTGATACATTTCCTTCTTTAAGAAATATATGTACCATCTCTGATACTTTTTGTAGTTAATGATCGGAATATTTGTATCATTCACCATACTCAAATGCGTAGCAGAAGATCGACTGTGATTTGGTCAAATGGAACGAATGACCTATTTTTCTTACACATATGTGAATATTCATCTTTAAGTAATACTCTCATTACCTATTACTATTGGTATATCAAGTGAGATTTTTCAATTTTGACACGAATGCTCTTACTATGGATCCAGCTTCTTCAAAATTCTGTAATAACGCTGTGTTCTCATGCCTTTTTAATAATTGCTAGAACAAAATTACATGAATCGGATATCTATTGAGTATATAAAAACCAAAAGAGAAGAAACGAAAGATTGGAGTTGAGATAGCGTTGGAATCTCCTCCCACCCATGGATTGACATATATATGAGAGATTCTTTACAAGGGAAACAGACTGTATAGAAAGACCAGCAAAAGAACAAAAAAAAAAAAAAAACACGATCCCTACTCGATCCCTACCATTTCTTTATCGTAGTCAACATGTCCGCACATGTTTTCAACCCCTCAATGATCGATTTCTACAGCTGGTTCCTAATGTGGCAAGCAATGACGAGACAACACTGTTGGTAGGGTTATGCGAGAAAGGCTGAAACGAACCTTTGAGTGTGCGAGTCGAAGATGGCCTGTATCTTGGCAAGGATCCCATGTGGATCCATGTGGTCACCCAAGTAGACCTCCTCCACATTTCCTCGTCGAAATGGGAGTCCCAAATCGTGCCTCACTCGAAGAAAAGTAAATCATTAGAGGATATGAACTTTGCTTTTTTCGAGGGGCGGGTACTGAATAAGGTTGTATTGTTTGGGACATACTCTATAAAGGACAGGTTCCGCCGTTGCTGATGGCCGGGACCGGCGACGTCGATGTTGCTGCCCAAGCGCATGGTGACTTGGGGAAAGGCGATATCAAGATTTCACCCCAGTGATACAACAAAACCCTATTATTCTTGTCTCTCTCTCTCTCTCTCTCTCTCTCTCTCTTGGCCTGCTGTTCTCAAGATCGCCGACCTCGTCCTGCTCTATCGCCGGCGTCATCCCTTCCACACTGGCACAACAAAAGCCTCTTAGGTTTAGGGGTGTGCAACCGGACAAGGTAAACCCTGTTCCCGGACTGGCCCACCTTGAAAACAGGGTCGGGAACATGGTCCAATGCAAACAGGGTCGGGCACATGGTCCAAAAAAGAGGAACCTGTTAAAACAGGGTCGGGTACAGGGTTCAGGTGTGGAACCTACCCTGAACCTTGGACCCTGTTTCTGATCATTATAAAATAAATTTTATTTAATAAAAACTCCGATTTTATAAGTAAATAAACTTATTAAATCATAACTTTTGTATGTTTCTTTGGAACATGGTTTCTTGTTGATGTTTCTTTATACATGAATTTTAGTTTTTGTTAGAGATTTTGTATCGCGTGGATTGACTCGCCTGATTTCATTTTTAGATGATGAGTTATGTTGATTTCACTTTTGGAGAACTTATACTTGCGCTATAAATTTGTTAACCATTTTAGACAAATAAAAAATTTCATGTAATATTATGGTAATGAGAAGAATATTAGGTCCATGTTTGTTACTAATATATATGTAATGTTATGATTTTTGCTTTATCTTATGATTTTGTTTATGATAATTTGCCTTGTGGATCCTTAATTTTTGTTTAATCAAAGAGTTTACTTATTTAATAATTACAAGTGATTAATGTTACAATATAAATTAAATGAATTATGTTGTTTTCTCGCATATTAATATAAAATTTGAAGTCGTATATAATGAGCAAAACAAGTTCCAAAATAAACAGGGTTAACCCTGTTCCCGGACCGGAAAAACAGGGTGGGTAGGGTACAGGGTCCAATGCAAATAGGGAAGGGTACAAAGTCCAAAAAATGGGAACCGGTTATAACAGGGTCGGGTACAAAGTCCATGTCTGGAATCTACCCACCCTGTTTTTGCTCACCCCTACTTAGGTTAGTCATGATCTCGCAAGGTGGAGGAAAGATGCGCACTGGAGATGGTCGCGAGGCCATCAAACACGGCTAAGGGGTTGCTTGAGATGGACGGGGCCAAATATGATGAATAATAATCTTTCTATTTGCTCCCGACATCGATGTAACTTTGTTTCCATTCGTCAAGTTGGAACTTAATTTCATGAGACAAGTGGTGGGTTCAATAATCATATTAAACATTGAAAACTAAGGTCTTCAGCACCTAATATTATTAAGTGTGTTGATAACTTCAATTATATGCGACTTAATTGATTATTTTAAGTCAAAAGCTACGTGATACAGTAAATAAGTAGGGACTTGATTAGTTAATTAAGTTATAAAATATCCAATAAAGCTTCAAAAATTATCAATCCTGCTGTCAAAACATTGCAATAATGTGCACTATTCCATGTTTACTTAGAAAATAACAAAATCATGATCCAATCTTCGTTTCCTGTCAAACATCTTTTTATTACTTTCGTAGTCATCACTTCAAATAAAAAAAAAATGCAATGTATTGATTATTCGAACTTTCAAAACTTATTTTTCAGTTTGATCAAATGAGCCTTCAGGCAAAGATTTATAATTTATGGCCTCTTTTCCCATCTAATATTTCTTCAATAGCATACGGTACTGTCCTTTTTTTTTTTTCTTCTGAGGCACTAAGAAGAATAATCTATATAGATGGTGAATTTGTAGTAGGTCCAATCGAATTAATGTCCTTTCATAAATTAAATTAATACCTTCCGTTTATTTTTCCATTTAGTTCGATTTCAATTGGTGACCGAGCGGGAATTTTGACTAAGAAGCAGTGGAGTTTTCAATATATATACATAACTTCTGGTTTTTTCTTTAACGACATTTATATTAAAAAACACATCCAAAAAAATTCAATGTAAATTAAAGAAAAGATAAAATATACTTTGATCTGAATTTCGGTTCATAACTTTACAAAACAATCAAACTAAACGAAATCGATAGTTTTAGTTTTGATTGGTTTTACTTATTATACAACATAAAATCAGAAAAGTACAAAAGTTATAAATATATGAAAGAGAATAATCGGGTCGGGTTATGGGTGGGCCTTGAGCCCAGACCAATATAAACAAAATAGTAGGCTCGTCAGCCTGTTTTTCTTTGACTATGTTCTAACACGGCCGCTGAATGACGGTGGGTGGCTGAGGTAGGAGGAGCTCAGGAAGTAGCCAAAGGCCCATTTGAGCGGCCTGACGAGGGAGGTCCGGCGATCTGCCATGGCGACGGAGAGAAAGAGAGAGGAAATTGTCTGTTAACGTCAATATGACATTCACATAAGAAGTTCAAAGCACTTAATATTAACTATATACAATTTATTCAACAAAAAAAAATAAATAAACTATGTACACTTTTCATTGTGAAACAAAAATCAAATTAATGTCTATTAAAAAAAAGAGTATAATCGCAATCAAGCCAGATTTATTGTCCATAACTTTATGTCGATGTAGAAAATTGACCGACAACGACTAATTTGATAAAAAAATCCCAGTAGTCGGAGAGAAACTTTTGAATAGATAAAATTTACTTTGTTAGGCATACCACGAGCTTTATTAGTTAATAATTACAGTTATCTATTTGAAGTGGTTTCGGTGAATCAAAAACTTATAAACCAAAATTCAATTGTTAAAGTGATAACAAATAACTTAGGGAAAATTGCACCAGGAATCGTTAAATATTTGATCCAATGGGTAATGAAGTCCTAGACATTTGAATTTCTATGATCAATTTCTACTTCTCAATTGATATAATCAAAACCTTCTAATGACCACTGAAAAGAATTTGTTGACGTGGCACATCGAAATTCATTATGACGTTTTATATTGTATATTACCAATTTTTAGCATACGTGGCCTTAACATGGTTTGACATCAAAATAGTCAAATTCTTTTAGAAGATAGAAAAATAAAAGAAGGCCAGAATTTTAAAAAAATAATACGAAAACCTAGAAAAATTAAAAATTAAATATTAATTAATCCTTAGAGAGAGACCACATGGGAAGTGTTTGACAAATCTCGAGTCGACGAGGGCCTATGTCGCAGCAACCCAGTCCAACGCTTGAGCACATCATAACTTATGGTACCTCTATTGGACTTTGTAAAGGTACAAATGATTTATGAACTTTAACTCAATGTGCAATATGATTCATAAACTTTTAATTTGTTTAATATGATCAATGAACTTTAGTCTGATGTGCAATCTAGCTCTTAAATTTTCAGTTTGTTTAATATAGTTCATTAATTTTTGGTACATATTTAAATCAATTCATAAACTATATGAAAATATTCGATGCAATCCTCCCATTAATTTAAGTTTAAGGACTATATATAATATTTTCACATAATTCAGAGATTGGTCTGAATATGAAAAAAAAAATCATAAATCGCATTGAATAAATCAAAAGTCCATGGACCATAGTACATATTTTACCAAAGTTTAGGTACCATTTATGTTATTTTCTCTTATCTTTTTCTTTTGCTAGGTTCTTTTGGTTTTTCTCCAATTTTTAACCTTTGGGCTTTTTCTGATATTTTTTTATTTTTTTGTTAATTTTTTTACTTCACCTATGTTAAAAAAAAATTAAGAAAAAAACACCATACCATAATCTCATGTGCCATATTAGCAAATTTAGTTGGCAGCTCATGACCAAAAGGGCTAACTTGTAGCCAAAGAAAAATGTTTAGGATTAAATTGCAGCGGTAAAAAATATTTAGGACTCGATTACCAATCAAAACATTTAAAACTTGATTCAGCATTTGGCCAAGTGTGTGGGACTATTTGGACAAGATTTTCTCAAAGCTGAATAAGTCCAAACCAAACAGATAAACCAATAAGCTAAACTTATCAATCCAATTAATTGATTATCTGCTATTTTCTTACACCCCTTGATGAACGACATTTATCTAAATAAAAAGTACCAAAAATTAATATAAGTGTTGGAGATAAGTTGCCAATTTGCCCTTGCGAGTGAATGGATAGAATATTATTTATGTTCAAAAACAATTGACATGTGTGCAATATGCAATTGATGAAATTGCATAGACAAAAGTAGCAAGCAATAATCTTCGGTGACTATCTTATTAAGGAATAATGGCACAAGTAGTCTCTGAACTTTGGCCATTGTACAATATGGTCAATGAATTTTCAATTTATTTAATATGGTCTTTAAACTTTAAACAATAACCATGTGTGTAATATGCAATTGATGAAGTTGCATGGACAAAAGTAACAAGTAATAATCTTTGGTGACTATCTCATTAAGAGATAATAGCACAAATAGTTCATGAATTTTGATTCCTTATACAATATGGTCCATGAACCTTTAATTTTATTTAATGTAGTCATTGAACTTTAACTTTATGTGTAATGTGATTTTTGAATTTTCAATTTGTTCAATGCGAGCTCTGAACTTTTGGTACATATTCAAACTAATCCCTAGATCATATGAAAATATTCAATGTGGTCGAACATTGACCTTACAAAGTAGGGGCACGAACCATTCAAAGAAAAACATCTTTCACTCTATCGTCTCAATGGCATTCTCTCCCTCTTTCTTCAAACCGGTGATTGTCCCTCCCCTCTAGCATGGGTCTCCCCATCTTTCTATTTATAGAGATCTAATGGTAAGAAGTTATCATTTTTTTACTCTTATTTTATGTTCCTTATTTGAACCCCACAATCAAATTTATTTTCCTTTGAAAGACCTTTCGAATGAACTAATGAATGCGTTAGAGAATTTCGAAATCCGATCTTCCAGTGGATCTCCAGCCACTTACTATCTATAACCAAACCACCACCTTTACATCCCGTGTGCATATCTTGAAGTTATCAATTCATTTTCAGCCAAGACTCCTGTTCAAAATTCTAAACTACAATCTCAATTCCTAATACCTGTCATGGCCGATTTTGAAGGAAATTCGACGGGCGCTCATCTGTGGTATGGAAAGGCCATGTGAATGGCGTGTGCGATACGTAGCCTAAACAAGATACGGATCATGCAAATGGCATTTCTGTTCAAGGGTCGGACTCACTCCCGATTTTCTTACGCAACAAAAGATTAAGTACGGCAGTCAAAATTTAGGCGCCAACAAGACACAAAGGAGAATATGAAACATCAGCTTTACTAAAAGCATCAGTCATAGATGTTGCTGGAAGTGGTGGCTAATGTTTATAGATTATTTAAACTTAGGCCACTCAGGGGATAGGCAATGGACATGATGGGGCAAATATGTCCCTTTCATCAAGAAAACACAGTTGTATTTCAGTTGTCGCAGCTGTTCTGCTTCACATAAACACATCCATGTCCCGAATGTATCACTGACATACGAGCATACTTCCATCGCCATCATCAAACTACGTAGGCCTTAGACATGGGCATTAAGGTTTCGGTTCGAACAATACAGAAATTGCTGTCGTTAAGAATGTGCGGGGCTCGCGTTAGCCAACGGGATGGAGAGTGAGACAAAATAGGCTCACATGCTCTGCGTTGAATCATCTCACCGCCGGTAAGAGCACTGGCCCGCCTCTCAGCAGCAGCAAAAGTCAGGAAACACGATCTGTTTTGTCGGAGACTGAGCTTTTTTGTTCTGAATCTGAACGTCTATCCCAGAGATTCGATTCCCGACCCGCCGGAAAACCCGACCCGACCGAGCCCGCAGACACCCATGATCTGACTAGATCTAATCTGATTCCCTCAGATCTCTCTCTCTCTCTCTCTCTCTCTCGCTCTCTTCCTGTTGCCCATCGCCAACATCAATCCATTCACACCCGCGGCCAATTCATCTTGAACTCGCCCATTTCATTGTGCGAGCCGGCTATACTTTGGGCACCGGAAATTTCGCGTCTTGCTTCGCGATCGATCCGTTTGATTGATGGTTCCATTCGGGTCCTAGCTATCGGGGCGGGTTGAATCGGAGCTCTCGGGGGCATCGATGGGATCCTCTCAGTCGGTTCAGGGAGTGAGGGACGTGGACGAGAGCCAAGATGGAGAAGACAACGACGAAGAAGGAGAGGAGGAGGAGGACGAAGAAGAGAATGCAGTGCTCAGTAGGAACGAATTGAGCAATACCCACCTCGTGAAGAAGGTGCTGGAGCAAGAGCCGGAGATGTTGCCGTGCTATGCCTCGGCGTCGCCGCTCTCTCCGCAGCTCTCCACCCTTGGGACGCCGCGGATGGGGCCATCGATCAAGGTCTGGGACCCCTACAACGTCCTTGCGCCGCCCCCGCCGCTGCCACCACCCCCGCCGGTGTTCTCTCGGAGCTTCTCCTCGAGCACGATGGAGGAGGATCGGGGCGCGGTCACAACGGAGGTGTTCTTGATCTGCCACGGGGAGTGCGAGGCCAGCTTGAGGCCGGAACTGGTGGGCGGGCGGTGCGCTGCCGCGGGGTTGACGGCCAATGGGAAGCGGCAGGCCAGGGCCTTGGCTGTGCTGCTGAATTCGCACGGTGTCCGATTCGGCGCAGTTTATTCTTCGCCGCTGAATCGAGCAAGGTCGATGGCAGCTTTCGTTTGTCAGGTAAAACTGGGTTCTCGTTGGATTTATAGTTGGGCGAGCTTTTTAAATTGGCTTGCTTGCTACTTTGACCGAGTTGTTCTTTATGTATTTCGAGAATGTGGATGAAAGTGGTGTTTGCTTTATTGGAATCATAAAGTGTCAATTCTCGATTCTAGTGAACATTGTGAGCTTGGGAGCATCAAAGAGCTTGAATTTTGTTAGGATCTATGCAATGAGTTGAAGGAACTAAGCAGAATATAATGGCAATGAGAATGCAAACTAGTTGTTGATTACAGTAGCAAATTTTACATGTTAACTCTTGATATTCGACTTGTTCAAGATAGTATTGATATGTTTCGAGTCAGAAGTGCTGAGCTTGAGTGCTTGGAGTGTGAGTTTTAACTCAGCTTGGAAAATAACATGAGCTAAATTGCCAATCTGATATGATGGGTCAGATGGAAGTGGATAGATTTCAAGCATTAATTTAGGATAACGGGTGTATAAATAACTAATGATAGCAAGGGACCATCGTCTTCATTGACCAATCGGCATGTTCAGTTGCTTTAATTAGTTTGTGCTAATGAGCTTTGGTGGAGCTACAAATAGCCCATCGAGACCTTGGTCCTGGGACCATACGTCACAAGTTGAAGAAACATGCTTTTTTGAATGCCAATGCAGTGCTGCTGTTATTTGGGGGCCTTATCAATATATCTTGAGATCTTTAAACAGGATTGTTCATGTCTTGAGTGGAACAATGATTTGCAGCTGTGGAGCTGATCGATTCCTAGTGGAAATTGGTTATGAAGGAAAGTAAATTTAAGCAGTTGGGTCGAGTTCATAGGCCCTAGAAATTGCTGAATAGACATAAGAAGCAGACAAGAAGCATGACAAGGGGTTGAGAGTCATAGACAACTTTTTCTTCATTCAGTCCAGGAGTAATTAATCTAGCCATGTAAAGACAATGAAGACACCACCAAATTATATGTAAGAAGCTTAGCTTGTGAGAAAATGTTGGGGTGGCTTGTCATCTGGTGAGTATCAGCAATCCCACATAACAAAGCAAGGGTCTTCTCAAAGTTGACTGACCCCAGTGCAGCCTGCGATCTTCTTTGGTTATGCCAACAAACAACTTGTAAATATCCCATTCCCAGGGCTTATGTCATATTTCTTAGTTGAGAGAATGTTATATGATATGAGAATGTGTTCATCCTGTCTTTGACGCTATAGAATTTGAACTGACCGCTCATTTTTTCAATGATCCTGTCTAGGAAATGAATATTTCTACAGAACAGATTCAGTTGTCAGATGCGCTTACAGAGATGAGCCATGGTCAATGGGAGGGATGTCCTGTGTCGGAAGTATATACGCCTGAAATTTTGGGTGTAATGGAGAGACTTCAGCCTGATTTTTCTGCACCGGGTGGAGAGTCACTTAGGGAGGTGGAGTTCCGAATGGTTCACTTCTTAAATGGAACCGTGTTCGGTCTGCCTGAGAAGTTGCGCTTGGATTTCTCTCTCCACGGTGCTAATGAGAACCCTCGATACTCCCACCAGAATGCATTTGCTTCATCCAATTTTATTGGTGACAGAGATATGCCTTCCTTCCCATCGCCACGCTCTGATTTGCTTCAGAGGCACCGGCAGGGATTTGCAAAGAAAAAATCTGGTAAGAGCAGGCTTCAGTATGTGACTACTACCGGAGATCATGATCACGAAGATGAAAATTCTCCTCGTGAAGTGCATCCCCAGAACACACTGCATGATCTAAGTGAAAGGAGCTCTCTTTCCAATATTTCCTCTTGCGTCGGTATATTTACGCATCCAACCACGATAAAGTGTCTGATCACGGGGATCATGGGTTGCAGTCCGCTAATGTCTCATAAGATTTGCGTGGAAGATTCCTCAGTGACAGTCTTGCAACATTCCTGGAAAACAGGGTGGCAGATAAAAAGATTAAATGATACCTCGCACCTGAGGCTCCTTTAGTTGGAGAACTCGACAGACACAAAGGTCGGTATCGAGAACATTGGGAAATTGATTCAAGTGAAACCCCATGTCGATCTGGTTTATGTTTTGGATTTGTATGTTTGAGTGATTCTTTTTTCCTCTGCAAACATTTGCAATGATGTTGTAACCTATCATATAATTATTCCTCCATGTTCATGAACTCCGAGCTAAAAAAAAGAAGGAAGAAAGAAAGAACAGTCGCCGGAGTTTGACCTTTTTGTATTTGTGATTCTTTGTAGCACTGATACTGGTTCTTGTCAAAGAGCTAACACATAAGATAATCCAATGTTTGGAATTGTTGATTGAAAACTGACCGTGGGGCAGAAAGAATCATGTTGTCCTGATTGACATGTCAAGATGGTATTTAATTTATTTTGTATGATCTGATTGAAGGTGAATTAGGAATAGACAGACGATTACTACTTGAAGTCATACGAAATTTGAAGCAGAAGGCTCCTACACAACCCGTTGCTTCGTGATATATGAATAAGAAAAGCTGCACGAGCTCACTATATGTTCGCTTGTGATTTTAGGGCGAGTCTGCATGCTGCTTGTGGCATGATGAGAGAATTGACTTTATTCGCTGAAGTGATTCATTTTGGTTGAGTATGGCGATGCAATGGCTTGTGATCTCCCCGACACCACGTCACTGAGAACTTCTTCCAAAAATTCTACTCAATACTAGGCTTTTCAATCTTGTCAACTGAAACTGGTTGCCCTTCACAACGGCCTTAGAGCAGATGAGACAGTCCTGTAGCGCCTTATTCTCGGCCTTCAAGCCATTCAGATGGGATCTGAGGCCCCTAATGATTCCCCTCTTCTCTTCATTCCTTTTCACCAGCTCTGCTTGCTTCCGAAGGTTCTCCTCCATCAGCACGGAGACCTGCAGCTGCAGCTCATTCCACTTCATTTCCCACCCTAAATGTTCAGTCCATTGATCACGAATTACTTCCCAATTAGTCTCAGAACCGTGGATCGCAGGAGTGATTTCTTCTTTGGTGAGCATGTCAGTATGCTTTTCTTGAATTTCAATTGGTTTGATCAGATTCAGATTGGCTCTGGGAGATTCATCCCGGACTATCTCATCGGCCAACTTGTCCAGGACCTCAAAGCGGAAGTTGTCGAACTCCACTTCGGGATCTATGACGGCAGACTCTGGTGGGGAATCGAGACTGTCCATTTTGGGGCTCTCAGAGACTCCCGATGCATCCTCATTGTTGACGCCTTCGAGGAGAATCTTTGGGTCAAAGGGGGATGCTGAAGTTCTTGCATCCTGGAGTTGACTGAACTTGGACCTCAACTGATCATGTCCCTCTGCTAGAGCACAGAACGACTTCTTCAGTTCTTCAATGATTGCAACAATTTGTGATCTACCACCATTATCTTCCACAAGTGCTCTAATGGCACCCACCTTTTTGTCTACATCTGCAATGAAAAATGGAATGATTGAGTTCATAGGAACATTATTTACTAAATCATTATCCAGATTTATAGCTGCACAAGACAGGATGGAGATGTATCTGTAAACTGTACCCAAAGTAAACTATAATGCATTCACACTTCCAGAGATCACAACGAGTCCTCATGAGAAAGAGAAGATGATTCAAATTTCAGGAAGTGTTCAAGCTTGCCGATAATACTGACTTGAAATCGATATCAAAAGAGATCGAGAGTTCATTCTCAGCGAAGATCAAGTTCTTTCTTGCCAAAGATGAAGAGAAATGTCAAGAAGGAGCCAACACTCGTGGATTCCTTTCTGATCAATTGCAAATAAACTGAGAAGGGAAATGAAGTAAGCTAGCACAAATCAATTGGGTCACATCAACATAAGCACAAATCTAACATGGGCACTTTCTTTTTCCTCATTGCATTGGCATAGCAATCTAATGTCCACTCTTCATCAAGATGGCAGGAGTTCTCGCATTTGATTCCCAGTCTCCCTCTCTCCATATTCATCGATCAAATTAAACACCCGAAGACATAAGTTACGCATTGGATATCAACGAGCCAAGTGTGCAAGCACAAGGACCGTCGACACACCAGCATCGCAAAACACGCGCACGTTGAGAGAGAGAGAGAGAGAGATCTGACAGGAGAGAGTTTCCTGGAGCCACTGGGACTGGTGGGTCTTGGAGGTGGTATCTGCAAGTGCAGCCCATGTACAGCAAAAGTTCTCATTCGCCATTGTTTAGGATCTCACCCAGAAGAACAAGTCCAGACTCGTGAGCCAAAGAATCAGAGGAAGCCTTGGGACCTGCTGAAATCTCAGGAGGACAAAACAAAAGAGGCACGTCAAGAATTTCACCAGAGCCCTCCTTAACGTCGCTCACCATACAAAGCATTCCCGTATTTCAAAATGCATCCTTTTCAAATGGCAGCCTAATTAATTGCTCATACTTTCCTTCTATTGGAAGTTTCAATTGGATTCATCCCCATTCAAATGCTTTCCCAAATTAGATTTTCTTCACAACAAGATTATGTCACTCCTTCATGTTGCTCTTGCATTACAAGTATTTTCGAGCAAAAATAATCACTGACTCTTAAGTTATTGGTAATTTAAACTCAAATCGCTTGAAAATATATACGCTTATATTGCACTAAAATGATAATAATCATGATAAATCACGAAAAGAAAAAAGGATTGCTAATCAAACCCCTCGAGTGAGATTAATCACTCCTAATCCATAAATTTGGCATAACTTTTATCTTCTTTTTCTTTGATTTTCTTAATTTTCTTCGACTTTTAGAGTTCAGAACAATCTGTATATCCAATGTCGAATAGTTAAATGTATAAACAACGTCGAAGTCAACAAAAATATCGCATGATCATTTTTTGATAAAAAAAAGTGGAAAAACTCATTTATTTTGATAGAGAACTAGAATGGCAAATCGTAAGCTTAATTAATCGAGGGAATAATAACACAAATACTCCATGAACTTTAATTCGATGTGCAATGTAGTATTTGAATTTTCAATTTGTTTAATGTGATCTTCGAACTTTCGGCACGTATTCATGTTAACTTTCCGAATCATATGAAAATTTTCAATATTGTCGTTCAATTAATTCAAGTTCAATAACATTGGATATTTCCATGTAAGCCAGGCAATAAATTGAGTATGTATCAAAAGTTATGGACCACATTAAACAAATTAAAAATTCATAGATAATATTATAATATTTAGTCAAAGTTCATAAATCATATTTAAATAAAATAAAAATTCATGATTCACATTACATATCGGGTCAAAATTCATGGACTATTTATGTCATGTTCCTTTAGTTGAGCTCTCGGCTTGCTTGTTCGTGACATACGAAGAATCAAAATGGAGAAAACGAAGGTCTTGAGTTTCAAAAGCAAAATAAAAATAATAAAAAGAGGAAAAAGAAAAAAGTCGCCCATAAGCAATCGAGGCTTCGATTCGAATTCGACAAAAATCACGTTGGACAAAGTAATTACAACAGGTGGCGCCGGCAACACCGTCCGATCGACCTTAAACTCCTAATGATTTGGGGTCAACAGGTTTGAAACGTACGGTCGATGATGATTGATTTTTCCCAAAAACGTAGGAAGGAATATTCCCTAGGACTCTTCCGCCGTGTTGTCTTTCTTTTAATGTTATTAAGGCACCGTAATTAACGACCCTCGATTCCTGCCCAAATCACGGTTTTACCCCTCGCGGGGAATATGCACGTTCTCGTAAGCAATTACGTAATGTGAGAATCATTCAAGCTCTTTTTCTGCCATCGCCACGTTACTAAAAAAACATCTCAATTAGTTAAGTGTATGGAAAGTTTTAAAGTCTTATTAGGGAAGCGTAGTTAATTCCTAAAAACTATCGAAAAGTAAAATTTAGTCATTAAACTTATCAATTTGGTACAATAAAGTCATTTCGTTAAGATTTACTGATTTGATTTTTAAAAAATGACGATGGGCCTTTTTGTCCTTTTTTGCGACAGCCCCACCATATAAAAGGAAATTAAAATTTTTTAGAAGTTAAAAAGGATAAAATCATGTGAAAATAATTAGTCCATCAAAATCGAAGCTAGTTTTATTGTTTATCTTCTTAAGTTCATTGAGTAAATTGGCATCATTATGGTTGTTCAAAAATTATGGTGTAAATGAAAAATGATAAACGTCATGTTTCAAAAAATAGATTTTTGACAATAAATAGATATTTCTATTTCTTTTCCCCTAGATGAGTTTCCGAACAAACAAGCACATTTAATAATGACATAAAATTTATATTTCTATTTCTATCGTTAGTAGAAGATTACTTTGGCAGTGATCGATGAGGGGCAGCGATTGGCAATCAATGGTGGTGATGAGTGGTGACCGGCGATGATGGCAGCGGGCAATGGTTGGCGATCCATGACGAGGGGCAATAGCTAATGGCAAGTGATGGCTAGTGGGGATCGGTGGTTAGTGAGGGTAGTAGCACTAGCAATGGTGGATGGTGGCTAGGCGGGGTGGCGGCAACAAATGGTGGGGTGGTGGTTGGTGGCTAGCAAGGGGAGGCAATAGTGAGTGGTGGGCGGCAAGGGCCAGTGCTAGCAAGAGACGACAATAGTCACCGGTGCTCGACGAGGAGTGTGGTCGATAATGGTTGGCGATGGGCGGTGATGAGTGTTGGGGGCCGGTAACTAGCGATCGGTAAATTAAAGGAGCATCCAAAAAGTGTGAAAAAAATATAGAGTGAGAAACTTATTTCTATTCAAACTTTATTTATGGACTAAAAATCCATCTCATAAATAGAAAAATCAAATCGCTACAAAATGGATTTATGTTTCAAACCTTTTCCAGGAATACAAAAAATAATTTTGGAATGAAAACAGAATGTTTATCATCCGCATCATAAAAATGTTAACTATACAATTTACTGTTGATCTTCTTCAATTAAACATTAAATAAAACTAATTCCTTTCAAAAATTTTATCGTCCACTTTTGTTATATAGATCTAATTATTTATCCTTAAAAATATCTATATGGATAAGAGAAACAACCTTATCATTCATCTTCTTCTTCCGTTCTCTATTGGTTCATCAATTATAAACACGAGTCATTCAGAGCTTTGACCGCACACTTGCGTACACACAAAAAGCGAGAAGCTTCCTGTGGTTGCAACAAAGAGGAGATGAGGTAATTTGAAGCCAAAAACTAGCATAAAATGCTAGAGCGTTTGTAAAAGGCCGTTGGCCGGGGCAGCGATGGCCGAGCTCAATGAAACTCGAGCAGCTAGGAGAACGGGATTAACGAGAAATATTCTATACTTATTTGTTAAAACAAGAAACTCTTACGTTATATTTTAAAAAGAGAATTATAATAACATTTTGATTTCACGAGCCAAACAAAACCGCTTGCTTGATGAACCAATTTAGGTTTGCTTGTTCCTCTCCTTCGATGAAATGAAACGGAGAAAATAAACATGCGTGAGCCACACACAAAAAGAAGTAAAAGTCAACCATTAAAGGCTGCGTTTGGTCGACCGGATAAAAAGCAGGATAAGATATGTTTTATCCTATCCCGCGTTTGGTAACTGTTCAGGATAGGATAAAGTCGGATATAGAGGGGATATAGACCGGATAAAAAAATCCCAAGGGAAGGGTGGGATAAGGTGGGATAGGATTTCTTTTATCCGAAACACAAAACCCCACTTTTTTTTTCCTTTCTCCGTCGTGCACCCACAAACTACTCCAACTTCTCTATTGGGTTCGAGTCATATAGTCGGACCGAGTTTTCCCGACTTGGTCAGAATTTTATTTTTTTCAAATTAAAAAATACTAAATAATAAAAATAATAATACCATAAATTAAAAATTCAAAAAATTCAAAAATTCATTCTTGTTATAAAAAATGTCTAGGTGTTCAGACTACTCCAACTTCTTTGTTGGGTTCGAGTCATATAGTCGAACCAAGTTTCCCTGACTCAGTTCGAATTTTTTTTTCAAATTAAAAAAATACTAAATAATAAAAATAATAATACCATAAATTCAAAAATTCAAAAAATTCAAAATTACATTTTTGTTAAAAAATGTCTAGTTGTTTGACCATAATTTATTTCATATAGTATTAATTTTATAAGTCTTGAACCAATTATAGATTTTTATTTTAAATAAATATTTTTAGTTTAACATAAAAAATGAGAAAACCCTTATAAAGTTTTAAACTCAATTGAATAAGCTCTGATCGAAAATATCAGTGTCGAAACCTTCTTCTTAATAGTTATCCGATTCACATCGAAATTTTACGAAAGTGATGAACTGTAATGTACTTTATATGTGCGAATTATTCAAAGATCGTTCATTAACATGATTAATTGTCATTGTATCCTCGTGACAGTTGGAAAAAAAAAAGAAACGAATGAACTTTGGACTTTATGCTTTATTCTAACTGGACATTTGTTTGATTTGGTATTATATCTATAACAAAATAGAAACTAATGAAAATTTTTTTGTAAGAGACAAAAAGAATTCATGTTTTAAAGTGAATATATTGAAATTGAGGTTATTTTAAAAACGTTTGATATTGAAAGGGGTAACCAAAAAATTACTTCAAATAAACGGAAAAAAAATGCATAATCATGAAACTCGATGATAATCTGTTAATTTGAAAAAGATTATTGGTTTAGATGATTTTTTGAATATTAAACATGCAAATTTGTATTTGTCTAATATTATTTATATTAAAATATTTGAATTTAAATATTTAGTTCACCAAACAACAAATTTGATAAGATATAAGGATATCCGACTTTAAATCCGTAGTATGCCAAACAGTAGATTGGATAGGATATGATGATATCCGACTTTAAATCCGAAATTCACCAAACAATTGATGGGATATGAAGAAATCCAAGGATTTCTTATCCTATCCTATCAAGTCCTATCCCGTCTAGAAATCAGGACGACCAAACTCAGCCAAAGAGTTCCCAAGCGAATCCAGGGTTTGACTCGGATACGACACAAATCCCACGGTTAAAGTAATCTCAAGGATCAGGCCCGTAGCACCGTTGATCGAGCCTAAACTCCATGCTCCGGTCAAAAAGTTTGAAATGGACGGTCAACGATGACTGATTTTTTCCAAGAACGTAGGGAGGAATATGCCTCGGCACTCTTTCTCCATATAGAGTTTGTCTTTATCTTTTTTTCACCCCGCGTAAGGGATAATCCTCGTTATCGTAAGCGATTATGTAACGCGAGAATCGGCTCGAATGGCTCTTTTCATCAGGATTGACTTTCCTTAAAACGTCTCATAATTTGTATTAATCCGAACCATAAATCCTAAAACCTCAAAAATTTGCAATTAAATGTCGAAAATTTGTTGACTTGGTTAATGAAATCTATCCGCTAGTTCCATCCGATTTGACTAACGAGTAATGTTTAAGAGCATTTTTTTTGTGTTACTCCTTTGAGACGCACGGTAGTCTAGTCGCGTTAGAAAGAAAAAACTCCAATATCTGAAAATTTTAGAGGTTGAGAAAGCTAGAGAATAAAGAAGAAAACAATCGGTCAATCGAAATCGAAAGAGGGTTTTATAGAATAATTGTCAAAAAAGTTATAAACCATTTGTAACTTTGTCGATTCAGTCATAAACTTTTTTTTATCAATTCAATCCAAAACCTTTTAAAACATTGTCATTTAAGTCCTTCTAACGACTTTTCGCTGGAAAAAGCCCATGTGGACGTGATGTGGCCTGATCAGTTGGTTGCTGGCGATGATGTCACGATGCTGTGATATAAAACAACGTAGTTTTTGATAATTTGCTCCAAATTTTGCCCCAAAATCGAACCCTAACAAGAGTGAGCACGCCAATCAAAGCAAATCAGGAGCCAATCACCTTATCGTTAGCTTGGGAGACTTTAACGCCAACGATTTGAGCGATTTTCAGCTTTGGTTCTTCATATGGTTCTTCGGTTCTTCGATTTGCATTCTTCGAACTAGCATGCGTGAGTTCTTGCGTTTTTCATCTTCAAACTAGAGTGCATGAGTTCTCCTTCTTCTCAACTAGGCTAGGCGTGCGTTTCAGTTTGATTTTGGGGCGAAAGCAGCGTTCGATTTTGGGGCAAAGAAAGTTAGGGTTTGTGAAGAGTTCGATTTTGGGGGAAATTTTGGGGCAAATTGTCAAAATTATGTTGTTTTGTGCCACATTATCGCCACGTCATCGCCGATAACCAATTGATCAGGCCACGTCACATCTACGTAAGTTTTTTCTAGCGAAAAATCGTCATAAAGACTTAAATGACAAAATGTTGAAATGTTTAAGACTGAATTGATAAAAAAGAAAAAAATGTTTATGAGTGAATCGGTAAAATTATAAAATATTTAGAACTTTTTCGACGATTGTCATAAGGTTTTATTATTGGTCTTCTTCCCCTTGTTGACCAAATAAAATTGCTTCCTGGGTAATTAACGATGATTCGATGGTCAAATGGAACCAATTAATTGGCGTTAGTGAGATTCTCCGTGGGTAAAGGACACCAACTTACTACACATAGGTTTCGTTTGTTTCACGGAAAAAAAAAACATTTTCCAGAAAATGTTTTCTAAGAAGTCGTTTTCCTGGAAAAATGACAATATTTTTCAGTATTCGTTTAAAAATTAAAATAAATTCATAAATAGTTTATTCTTTCAATTTTTTTTCTTATTCATGGATGACTGGCCACTGGACGGACTGCCGCTGGACCGTGGCCGGTGGTGACGACGGTCTGACAGCGGGTTTATTGGTCATTTGGTAAACATTGAGGATCGGTTGACTATCGAAAAATATTTTCCCTATTTTTACAAGAACGTTTTTCTTTATTTGGAGTTATTTTCCACCCCTCGAACACCACAATTTCTGAAAAATATTTTTCAAAAGAGTATTTTTTGTAAACGAACGGAGCCAAAGTCTTTTGTCATTTTCCATTTAATTCATGAGATGCCAATCTAAATTTTTGGAAAAAGAAAATAAAAAATGTTATGATTCTTATACGGCGCTTACTTTAATCCTAGACTTTTGCCAGGTTATTTAAATGCCAAATCGAATAAAAAAGAAGAGGCTTCATTGAGCTTGAAGAAGCCTAGCAGATGTACCTCGAGTGGCCATGGTTAGAAAACTCGACGAAGCCCATGCAACTGTAGCCCCGAGCAAACTCGATGAACCAGAGCGGTTATGGCCAAAGCCTAACGAAGTTAGAGCGGCCATAATTGGGAGCTCACGAAGCTCAACAAGCCATTGCTGTGAGTTTAGATTGACCATCGTTTAAGTTAGATCTGACATTAACAACTTATATCCCAACGCCAGCGTGTTCGCAAGGCCTTGCTCAGGATTACGGGCCTATGACCTTCAGCAAGGCTCAAGGTGTCACGTCCTAGGGATATCTTTGGCATAGGTCACATTACCTCGGCATCGGGTTGCCGGGGTCTCGTGACCTTATGCAAGGGGCGCCTTGAGCTCGTGTTCTGACCTGCACCTCGACATTAACATCGCGCGAACTTTGAGGCTCAGGGCGAACATCCCATCTCTCTCTTAATTTTTATTTCAAAAATCACTTTCCAGATTAGATTTTGGAGCCTGTATTAAAAAGGTAAAAAAAAAAAAAGAGAAAGAAGGAAAATCGTTCACCAAGCAATATTTGCATGCGGAAAGAACTCCATTAGGTCCGCGGATGTAGACATGGGAACGCCTGAAAATTAAGCTGGTCCGGCGAATCTTCTCTCCATCAACTCTTTCTGCGAGCGCATCTTTCTACGCCTCCTCCGCATCCTACAGGTCGCTCTACCTGGAGAAGATGCTCGGCGCCGGCCCCCGGTCCTCCTTCCCCGCCGCCTCGACGACGTCCCCGGCCTACGCGGAGGATCGGGGCGGGTTCCTGATCCCGGCGCCCAAGGAGCCGTCGAAGAAGATCGCGATGTACTCGCCGGAGTACTACGCCGCCTGCACCTTCGGGGGTAGCCTCTGCTGCGGCCTCACTCACATGGGCGTCACGCCTCTCGACCTCGTCAAGTGTAATATGCAGGTCCGGACCTCGACTTCCTCGGCTCCGCGTTTTTTCCTTGGGGTTTTCTCTTTTCTTTTCTTTTCTTTTTTGTGTGTGTCTGATGCGATTTGTCTGGAGACTGGATATTTGCTTTCTTTTGTTCTGCAAATGCCAGTGTTAATGCGTGTATCGCTAGCTGTTTTCCTGATCTTTCGTAGTTCGATCACCTCTCCAATTTAAATCAGCGGGAGAGATTAGAGGATTGCGATTGGCGTGCACTCTGACCGTTCTTCTTATGTGATTTATATTTGAATTGCTTTCTGATGAAAGACAAAATATCTTGTGAGGAATACGAAAGTTTGGCAGGTCACTCTACGTGGTGGTCTACCTGTTTTGAAGTAGATCTTCATTTTGGTGTTGAAATGTAATAACTAACATCTTATGGATCATGTCTTGTGATATTTCAGATTGACCCTGCAAAGTACAAGAGCATTTCATCTGGTTTTGGAATTCTATTAAAAGAACAGGGCGTCAGAGGCTTTTTCAGGGGATGGGTGCCCACTCTGCTTGGTTATAGTGCCCAAGGTGCCTGCAAGTATGGCTTCTACGAGTTCTTCAAGAAATATTACTCTGACATTGCTGGACCTGAGTACGCAAGCAAGTACAAGACGTTGATCTACCTAGCGGGCTCTGCATCTGCCGAGGTCATAGCCGATGTTGCTCTCTGCCCCTTCGAAGCAGTAAAGGTCAGAGTGCAAACTCAGCCTGGATTTGCAAGAGGTCTGTCAGATGGATTGCCCAAGTTTGTAAAATCTGAAGGCGCTCTTGGGTATATGTCCAACACATGCGGCATTTTGTTGGTTCAACCTAGAGATAGTCTTGTTTGTGTTGTAACTTTCTCCTGCTTATGAATGCAGGTTATACAAGGGCATTGTTCCTCTCTGGGGTCGTCAAATACCGTGTAAGTTTGGCTAATCACCTCTGTTTTTCCTAATATTTGTAGTTTTACCAAAGTATATTCACAATATTATCCTCTACATGCTCGATTTCAAAGGGAGCTGATTTTGTTTGCTTGCTTTACTGCATTTCTCCGTTTGCTGGCAAGAGATCCAATAGTCTCAATGCATCATATGTCGATATGGTTGCCGACCTTCTTTTAGTGGCCGCTGTTGTGGTCTATTAACTTCTTCATTTTTGTGCTTTGCACCAGAATATTATTAATATGTATGAAGATCATCACATTTGGGGATGTTGGTTGATACTTGCTCATGTTTTACTTCCTACAGCAATTAGTCTTCCAATTTGTTGGCTCTTGCATGCAAAATGAACTTTCTTTCTGATGCTTTAGAACTTATCAAGGTCACTTGTACATTATAAATAGCTGATGTCTGAAATCATGTCCCTAGCAAATAGCTTAAACTGGCAAAGCATTTAAGGGCCTGACTATATTGCTTTCTTTTTGCTTAATTTAAATATTGCATCCCATGCACTTTGACTATTTTTTTTAAATCCAAAACCTTTGAAACTTTCACGATAACCCCCCAATGTCGACACAGAGGTTTACATATGATTTTTTTGATAATTTTCTGAAATTTGTACGCTGTTATAGGTTTTGGCATGCTTTTTTCTTTTATTCAGATCCAAACATATAGGGCAGGTCCTTACCAGAAAAATTTTTTCCCTTACCAAAAAAAAAAACATATAGGGCAGGGCATTTACCAAAAAAAAAAAAAACATGTAGGGCAGGGCTTTAGATAGTTTGGCTTGGGACTTTCTGCGGTGTTGTGCGGATCAGACCCCTGATCTATTAATATGCCCTGCTATTACATGGGGCTGGCTGCTCTTCAATTGTTAAATTTAACAGCACTATCTGCAGGAACTTAATTAACATACATTCATTTTCTGTGCAGACACAATGATGAAGTTTGCATCTTTTGAGACCATAGTTGAGATGATCTACAAATATGCCATTCCCCAACCAAAAGATCAGTGCAGTAAAACTTTGCAGCTCGGTGTCAGTTTTGCTGGTGGTTATGTGGCAGGTGTTTTCTGTGCTGTTGTGTCTCACCCTGCCGACAATCTTGTCTCTTTCCTTAACAATGCTAAGGGAGCAACCGTCGGTGATGTGAGTGCTCCACTTGCTGTTTCCCTATTGTTCGTCTCTTGGCTTGGATCTGATATCTGCTGTACTCACTACTCTTTGTTCTTTCATTGCACAGGCTGTGAAGAAAATGGGTCTGTGGGGTCTCTTCACCCGTGGTCTTCCTCTCCGTATTGTCATGATCGGTACTCTTACTGGAGCCCAATGGGGCATCTACGACGGGTTCAAAGTGTTTGTGGGACTGTAAGTTCTCTCCATAAATTTTAGATCTCTTGAGCTTAGTTTCTCTACAATTCATTTGAATATTAATGGAAACTTATTACTCAATTTAGGCCAACGACGGGTGGTGTCACTCCAGTTGCCGCCCCTGCTACAGAGCTTGCCAAGGTTTAGAATGTCTTAGTGACCAAGTGGATCAGGAATTGTCTCAGACATGAAGACTCATCTACAATGGGAAGTAATAATAGTAGATTTGCTGGAGCTGGTTCAATGGCTCCTGAAGTGATTTGCCTTAGAGCAGATGAGACAGTCCTGCAGCGCCTTATTCTTGGCCTTCAAGCCATTCAGATGGGATTTGAGGCCCCTAATGATTCCCCTCTTCTCTTCATTCCTTTTCACCAGCTCTGCTTGCTTCCGAAGGTTCTCCTCTATCGCGACCTCCCCGAAGATGTACCGCCTAAAGTTCGGCTAATGGATTGTTAAGTTAGCCTAACTTAGCTTGAGCTCTCTTAAGTTCATATCAATTCGTGATATAGGTTTTGCTTTTTAACATGTAAATTTTTTTTAATTGGAGTCACTATTAATCTATTTATAGTGAGTCGATTAGAAATCCATATAAAGTACCACGAATTATACTTTACTCATACAAATTAGAAACTATGGATACGAGAACTTGATTATGTTAGACTATTCTAATATATTTAATCAACATACTTCATTTTCTTGTATTTATGTCCCTCGGTAGATTCCTAAGGAAAAGCTAGTCAAGTCTCTCCTTGAGACTTGGATCACAAATTATGAGCAGTTTTACCCGACCAACAAGCATGTCCATTCAGTAGATTTTGAATTTATCAAGAAAAAAGATGGCAAGGTTCATGTCAAATTTGTCAAATCAAAATATGAATCATTTCCTTTTGCTTTCCGTACACTTTTTATGATTGAACCATGTGTTTTAGATCCAAAGAAATTTGTCGAGTTTTTTAAAGTGGATGGTCATCATGTCCATTATTACAAAGACCCTTTTGGTCATTATTTTTGGGATCCTTGGTGTCAATATTTATTTTGTCTCAAATCTCCTAATGAAGTAGACCAAATAGCCAAACCTCGGCAAAAACCCAAAAGAAAATATCCCTTTTACTAGAAATATCTTAACCAAGACCCTGACCTCTTGGTGAAGAAAAGGAGTACCAATTCATGGTATCATATGCTCCTTTTAAAAAACCTCATGATTCATCCCAATCACCACCTCCGTTATCACCACCACCAAAAAGGCTTTTTAAGCCTGTTGTCACTCCTTTTTACAAGCCTATTGCAAAATGAATAAAGAAACATTCATACCCATTGAATATACCCACTGTAGGTCCTACTCAACTAGAGCCTCATTGTTCATCGCCTAATATTTTCATATTCCATGATAATGATTTTCCGCATTTGCCAGAGACTACTCTCCATTCTTTCCATGAACCTCAGGAATTCACTGATGTAAACATGAGATACCGCCATATGCCTAAGATACCTACGCTTGTTGGTATTGATGAACAAGGGTGACAACATGCCATTATTGCAAAGGAGGCAGTTCTAAACCGGCAAACTAAAACTCTTCTAGCACATAACGAGGCCTTCAAAACCATTCATTCCGAGATCCAAGGTATGCACCAAGATCTTTGACAACATCATGATATTACAAAGAAGATGCTTTGTGACTTTCAAAAAAAATCTCAGATCTTGAAGAATGTAGGAACATATCTTCTTATCTAAAAGACCCCAAGCCAAAAATAAAAAACGCAAATGCCAGATTGCTTTTTTGCGACAAGATTTCCCTACCCCATCTTCCATTGTTCCAAGTTCAAACTTCCCTTTCACTTTCTTTTCTCCAAACATTCCCGAACAGGATTCAACACAAAACCTATTTGCCATGTCTTCGAAGCCTGACCGCTCTGACACAATCAAATTTCATACGTGACATAGAAAAGCAGATGAAAGAAATGAGAAAAGAAAAGTCTATAGGTGAACCTTCAGGCAAGAATTTACTCAAACTTTGATCTTGAGACAGAATTTTGGCAGCTTAGAATTCATCCAGACGACAGACCCAAGACTATATTTTGGATTCCTAACCAGCACTTCCAATGGCGAGTTCTTCCTCATGGACTAAAGACAGTTTCATCTCTTTTCCAAAAGGCTATGTGTCATATCTTCAGCCCCGTCACGGACACTTCTGCCATATACATTGATGATATTTTGCTATTAAACATTAAGCTCTTTCAACGTTTTGTAAAGATTTTCCAAGACAATGGAATAATGTTATCCAAAAAAAAATTATTGTGGCTCAATCAAAAATTGAATTTCGTGGGTATGCAACTTGACCAAGGAACATATCAACCTAATCCACATATTGCCAAGAAATTACTTAAGTTTCTTAAGCAGGAGTTGACAAAGAAGCAAGTTCAATAATTTCTTGGGATAGTTAATTGTCTCAAGGATTTTGTTTCAAATATTGCTAAGCTCTTACATCCGTTACAACAAATGCTCAAGAAAGATTCACCCCCATTAGGCAAAAAACAGACCGATGCAATTGCCAAACTCAAAGAGCTTACACAAGATTTTCCTCCTCTTCAAATTCCCTATACGAGAAAAAGGATTATTCAAACAGATGCCAGTGATAAATATTGGGCGACCATTCTCTTTGAAAAAATGGATAAAAAATGTCACATCTGCGCTTACAAGAGTGGTAAGTTTTCTCCAGCTAAGACTCATTATCATTCAACTTTTAAAGAGATATTAGCTGTCAAGAATGGAATCAAAAAATTTGAGTTCCATTTAATTGGCCACCATTTCCTAGTGGAAATGGACATGGCCTATTTTTCCCAAATGATGAAGTTCAAACAAAAGCAGGTCCAACATTCGCAGCTTTTGCGGTGGTTCGAATGGTTTTCAAAATGCTCTTTTGGGACCCAATACATTGTCGGGAAAAGAAAATGTTCTTATAGATTTTTTTTATCACGACCTAAAGTGATCCTCGAAATCAACATATATATCAAGAAAAATCCACAATCAAATTCTTATAACTCAGGTTATGCACAATAGAGGTTAGCAGAATATCCTCCATGGGTCCAAGATGCAATTGAAGAAAATAAGTTATCAGAAATGCTTCCCACCTATCTCCAAAATATTGAATATATTCTCTTTACTAATTATGTAGAAGTCTCATTGACTCCATTATGAATATCCTCAAAGGAACCCAGATGAAGATTTTTCTAAAGACCTCAAATGGTTATTTAGGTATTTGTTCAACTCATATACTATAGCCATTCAGTTTGCAACTGAAAGAATTTGCATAGTCCTTAGAGAAATCATTCGAAAATCAAACCATGGCACTCATAAATTTAAACACTTGTTTTCAGTGCTTAATTGGTACCAACCTATTGTTGCTTGAAAAGCCCTATTTGAGACTGAGAATCGTAAGGGACGACCGGAACCAAAAATGCACATCGTTATTCTATTCCATCATCCCTGGATTTTCAATCATTCCTCTGGAGATTCATCTTTTTCTCCAGCAATTGTTAGTACAAGTTCTTACAAGCCTCAGTATCACTTACAAAGGACAAGTGTGTACTAGACATTCAGAAGAAACATTTGTGCATATTGAAATGCGTATAAAAAACTCTAACGAATTCTCTACCAAGAAAATCGTACCATACCTCCAAAGACATGGTCTTTTAATGCAGATCTTCTACAGAATCCCAAGGAATCTGTTAAGAAAAGCATTGATATATATTGCATAAGCCATGCAGAGAATAAAGAAGAAGAGGCGTCTTCCTCACAAGCTCAATACCTCTTTTCATATTTTTAGAACGCGCAAGACCCATGAGCAACATATGAATCGGGAATTAGAGAACTCGAACTCTTAGCAGAAGAAGTCAAAGCTCTTATTCAAGATTTCAAAAGGAAGAAGGATGGTCCCTCATTTTACCTTGGAAAATCTTCAGCACAATCAGCAATACGTCTTGAAGATGCTCGGTCAAGCACAAATCAGGTGTACAAAAATCCAAATAATTGGCCACAGCCTACAATGTCACCGGGTTTTACACGTGATCCTCCTCCTCAAAATTCCCCAGCATGCATGTCCTACTGGGAACCTATCTTGAGGAGCTCCACTAAAGATGTCCCAAACAATAATGATGGTGCAAAAGACGATAATGAGTCAATCTATGGTTCTAATGACAATACCGATGAACCCATCATTCGTGATTACCGTGACTAGGCTCCACTTTAAGCTTTATGCTTTGTACTAGTTGTACTGGTGAAGGTTTTGTATGCTTTACTTTTACATTAAGTGCCTTGTACTCTATCTTTGAGAGATGCTTGTATGATAGCTTATATAAGGCTTGTAAGATGTGATTTTAAGGATAAGAGTTTATGAATAGTAGTTTCTCTCAAACAAAACCCAATGGCTTTATAAATTCTCCACATTCTTTTTCCTAGCCTGATAAAAGTCTATAGGGAAAGCAGTTTATTTCCATATTATCATGAGTTTCAAAGGTCCTGATAGTGTATTCTAAGTAATTTGCTTCCCTAAAAGGCAATCCTTGCACTCGTCGTGTGAGATAGCATACTTGGGAAACAATCACTTTTGTTATACTTGTAAGAAAAAAATGAAATAACAAAGTAATTTACGAGATCTCTTTTTGGAATTTTCATTATAATATGACATGTATGTGATAAAAATATAACCCTAAATTTGACTAATTTAATGCAATCCTAAATTATATGAAAAGGAATTTTTTTGTATTGTTTATGAATATAGAAATTAATTAACTAATGAACATAATTATCCATAGCTAAATAAAATTTAACCTAAACTAGTAACTAACTTACATTAATCCCTAATTTAAAGTAAAGTCTTATCTTAACTAAGATAATATCCTAGGATGCAAAATTTAACTAAAATTATGCTCATTTAATCATGTGAATTAATCTAAACGTATAACTTAATTTAAATGTGCATTTTTATCTAAACATGCAATGCCATCTAGAAGGTCCTAATTTATAGGGGTGAGCAGCGGTCCAGGGTCGACCCTGGACCGGCCCAACCCGGTCGATCCTGGTCGGGTTTTTGAGAGAACGGATCGGTCATCGGTCCTAAAATCTCGAACCTGGTACTGTACGAGTCGGTCCTCGGTCCTAAGAGGTCGAGTTGGTCCAACCCGGACCAACCCGATAATATATATATATATATATATATATTATAAGCCCATAATAACCCTCTTTGTGTCGTCCATCGCAAAGAACCCTCTTTCTTAGTTGCTTGAAATTTCTACTATCATTTTGAGTCGACTATATTGACTAGAAAGAACGTTTATGCACTGAAAAAGATAAGAAGATCACGGGAGTAAATACAGCAAAATGGGTATGCACCACTTAAACTGTCTTCCACTTGCAAAAAAATTCTCCAACTTCAAGACCTACATAGTTGCCCTTCTTCATTGAATAATTCCAGCTTCCCACATAAGCAATCTAAAGTAGTTCTGTTTTCAGTAAAACGCATGTCACGTTGGTTTCATCAGTGCATAAACTATGTCACCACCCTACTAAAGCATATGCTTTTTGACAGCAAGATAGGGTTCAACTATAGCAGGAAGTACCAGTACTATAATCTCGGCATAGATCGGGAATTATGAGATGGATCATTGTCTAGAAGATTGATGCACAAGTCAAGCTGACCAAAATTAATCCCCACCCTCACACTTCTTACATTAATATGTAGCGAATGGTATCAATTACTCTGAGCCCAACAGCAGCAGGCTACTAACTGCTAGTAGACCAGAAACTTAGTAGTGTATTATTGCATTTGCATAAATAGAGAGAGATGAACATCTTGATATAATCAGGTGGCTAGCTCTACTGTGCTAATTGAATATCATAAGTTTAACTGCAGCATGTTCTAAATTAAACTAAAAATGTAGACTAGCATAAGCCCATCACAATTTTGAAGTTTCATGGTCATCGAGCCTTCCCTACTAATGCAATCAAAACCATGATGACATAAGATATACACAAAAATGTTTTTGGATTCAAAACCATGCATCAGCGAAAGGTAGAAGACTGAAAACAAATCCCCAAACTATTTTGAATATAAATTTCAAGATCACTGTCAAATAGATCAAAACTCCACATTTCATTTTACTTAGCTAATTCAAATAAAGATCCTAATCTTGTAAATGACTACTGAAAGCAACAGGTATAGGAAAAGACTTGAGTACCTTGACTTTTCTTGAAATGTGAATAGATCACGCAGTTCTTCTGTCTAAAGACAATTACCTTGCATTTCTCACTCTCCATTACCATCATTAAAGGGAAAAATTTAGCGGTCCCGGGTTGACCCGGAGACCGGACTTGACCGATAGGGTCGGTCCGGTCCTCAGTCCCATGCTTGACGGGTCGGTTCACGATCCCAAAAATTGAGAACCAACACTGTACGGGTTGGTCTTCTGGTTGAGTACGGGACCAGCCCAACCCAGACCATGCACACCCCTACTAATTTATCTACATGCAATTTTTTTGAATTTTTAATAAGTAAGGAAATTAAAACAAATCATTCTATCTCATTAAATCAATTCAAATATAATAATCAAAATTTCAAGACCACCAAATCCAAAAAAAAAAAAAATCAACGGATCGTATCTCCAGCATGATATTAGATCGGTTGACTTTTCGTGCGGTCGCGAGTCGTATCTCGAGCATGAGATCGGACTGTCAATCAATGCACATTGTGAATTAGGATTTCATAATCTAGCATGTACCTGGCCACCTCAATAAAATCAAGTTAGACAACAATCCATAAAGATATTTGAATTGATTGCGGATAAGATTGTAACCTAGCTTGTGGACCGCTTTCGAATTTGAAAAGGAAGAAGTGGATCACGAATGCGGCGGATCACGGATAGCGAACGGCTAACGACGATCGCAAATCTTGAACGATCCTCGATCGTTTGTGGAAAAATCGTTTGTGTAGGGGATTGTGACCGAATGTCCACACAAGTCGTTGACTTGACTACTGGATTTCCCCCGCAAATTGATAGGGGACGTCTTTTATGAGCCGAGGACGGAGATGCGACGTGATCCTTGGTGAGCTGGTGAGCAAGTATCGTCGGAGAACCCCCCGAAGAAGAAAAACTCCACCCAATCTCTCACACTCGTCTCACTCTCTCTCTCTCTCCCTCACTGACTGATTTCAACTTTTCGAAACCCCTTCCGCGCTCGTCTCTTCCATAGCATAACCACTGCATTTTCTAGAAACTCTTTCGATTACACGCGCAACGGTACGTGGTAAGATTATGCTGAGACCATGCAATGCAAAATATAAATTTTTTGTTCAGGGATCGGACTAACCCCAGATTTTTTATGCTTAGTCAAAATTTAGGTGTCAACATCTTCCATCGGCACGGTGACCAGCAGCTGCAGCTCATTCCACTCCATTCCCACCCTAAATGTTCAGTCCAGTGATCACGAATTACTTCCCAATCAGTCTCAGAACCGTGGATCGCAGGAGTGATTTCTTCTTCGGTGGGCATGTCAGTATGCTTTTCTTGAATTTCAATTGATTTGATCAGATTCAGATTGGCACCGGGAGATTCATCCTGGACTATCTCATCGGCCAACTTGCCCAGGACCTCAAAGCGGGAGTTGTCGAACTCCACTTCGGGATCTATGACGGCGGACTCTGGTGGGGAATCGAGACTGTCCATTTTGGGGCTCTCAGAGACTACCGATGCATCCTCGTTGTTGACGCCTTCGAGGAGAATCTTTGGATCAAAGGGGGATGCTGAAGTTCTTGCATCCTGGAGTTGACTGAACTTGGACCTCAACTGATCATGTCCCTCTGCTAGAGCACAGAACGACTTCTTCAGTTCTCCAAGGATTGCAACAATTTGTGATCTACCACCATCATCTTCCACAAGTGCTCTAATGGCACCCACCTTTTTGTCTACATCTGCAATGAAAAATGGAATGATTGAGTTCATAGGAACATTATTTACTAAATCGTTATCCAGATTTATAGCTGCACAAGACAGGATGGAGATGTATCTGTAAACTGTACCCAAAGTAAACCATAACGCATTCACACTCTTCCAGAGATCACAACGAGTCCTCATGAGAAAGAGAAGATGATATAAATTCCAGGAAGTGTTCAAGCTTGCCGAAGAGATCGAGAGCTCATTCTCATGGAAAATCAACTTCTTTTTTGCCAAAGATGAAAAGAAATGTCAAGAAGGAGCCAACACTTGTGGATTCCTTTCTGATCAATTGCAAATAAACTGAGAAGGGAAATGAAGTAAGCTAGTACAAATCAATTGGGTCATATCAACATAAGCACAAATCTAACATGGGCACTTTCTTTTTCCTCATTGCATTGGCATAGCAATCTAACGTCCGCTCTTCATCAAGATGGCAGGAGTTATTGCATTCGATTCCCAGTCTCCCTCTCTCCACACTCATCGATCAAATTAAACACCCGAAGACATAAGTTACGCATTGGATATCAACGAGCCAAGTGTGCAAGCACGAGGACCATTGACACACCAGCATCGCAAAACACACGCACATTGAGAGAGAGAGAGAGAGAGAGAGAGAGAGAGAGAGAGAGAGAGAGAGAGAGAGAGAGATCTGACAGGAGAGAGTTTCCTGGAGCCACTGGGACTGGTGGGTCTTGGAGGTGGTATCTGCAAGTGCAGCCCATGTACAGCAGAAGTTCTCATTCGCCATTGTTTAGGATCTCACTCAGAAGAACAAGTCCAGACTCGTGAGCCAAAGAATCAGAGGAAGCCTTGGTACCTGCCGAAATCTCAGGAGGACAAAACAAAAGAGGCGCGTCAAGAATTTCACCAGAGCCCTCCTTGACGTCCCTCACCATACAAGGCATTCCCGTATTTCAAAAGGATGCGCAAAATGCATCCTTTTCAAATGGCAGCCTAATTAATTGCTCATACTTTCCTTATATTGGAAGTTTCAATTGGATTCATCCCCATTCAAATGCTTTCCCAAAATTAGATTTTCTTCACAACAAGATTATGTCACTCCTTCATGTTGCTCTGCACTACAACAATTTTCGAGCAAAAGTAATCACGACTCTTTGAAGTTATTGGTAAATTCTCAATTCGTACCCTATTCAAAATCAGAAACACAAGGTGATCATTTGACGAATTCCTAAAAATTACCTTAAATCAGCTGGTCAGATCCTCGAGGACAAATTGTAACCTCCGATGAAATACCTTAAATTAGCTTTTCTTGAAAAAAAAAAAAAGGAGATAATTTTGGCCACAACAATGAGTAATATCACCCTGGTCAAAGTCAAACCTCAGGGGCTGAAATATATAATAATAAAACTGATCTCAAATCCCAAAATTAACGAAAATAAGAACGTTCTTTGTTTCGAGAAGCATGTTCTGTCTATTAACAGGGAGGCAGACAAAAAGTTCACCAATTAAAAAAGAGAGAAGAGAATTATTACAGAATAAGATGTGCGATCCTTCCAAGAAGCTTTTTCGGACCTTCCGACACACGAATATTACGTGCCGTGATTAGAATCAATCGCAATTTAAGCTCAAATCGTTTGAAAATATATACGATTATATTGCACTAAAATGATAATATCATGATAAATCACCAAAAGAAAAAAAAAGGATTGCTAATCAGCCCCCTTGAGTGAGATTAGTCATTCCTAATCCATAAATTTGGCATAACTTTAAACTTCTTTTTCTTTGATTTTCTTACTTTTCTTCGACTTTTAGAGTTCAGAACAGTGCTTTTATATCCAATGCCGAATAGTTAGATGTATAAATAACGTCGAAGTCAACAAATATATTGCATAATCATTTTTTGATAATAAAAAAAATGAAAAACCAGAATGACAAATCGCATAATTAATTAATTGAGAGAATAATAACATAAATAATCTCTAAACTTTCAATTTGATGTGCAATGTTATTTTTGAATTGATTCTCAAACTTTTGGCATATATTCAAATTATTTTCTAAATCACATAAAATATTCAATGTTATTGTTCAATTAATTCAAGTTCGTTGATAATATTGGACATTTCTATATTATCAAAGTTCATGGATCATATTGAACAAATTAAAAGTTCAGAGACTATATTATAATATTTGGTCAAAGTTTTTTTTTGTAATCGATGTGTTCGGGCCAGCTTACACGTACCTCGACTATTTCTCAGGGGAAATTAACACATCAACCTATCACTATAGCCCCCCATTTAAATCACAAGTGCTTCCCTGAAGAATCAAATTCAAGACCTCAAAGAAGTTCAAGTTGAGCTACCCATGGTAGATATATTTGGTCAAAGTTCATGAACCATATTAAATAAAATAAAAATTCACGGATCACGTTACACATCGAGTGAAAATTTAGAGACTATTTATGCCATGTTCCCTTAATTGAGCCCGGCTTGCTCGTTCGTGTCTTTCGAAGAAATGAAACGGAGAAAACGAAGGTATCGAGTTTCAAAAGCGAAAGAAAAAAAAAAGAGGAAAAAGAAAAAGTCACCCATTAAAGAGTAGCTAAGCAAGCAATCGAGGGGTCGATTCGAATTCGACAAAAATCACGCTGGCCAAAGTAATTACAACAGGTGGCGCCGGCAACACCGTCCGATCGAGTCTAAACTCCTAATGATTTGGGGTCATCAAGTTTGAAACGGACGGTCGATGATGATTGATTTTTCCCAAAAACGTAGGAAGGAATATTCCCTAGGACTCTTCCGCCGTGGAGTTGTCTTTCTTTTAATGTTATTAAGGCATCGTAATTAACGACCCTCCATTCCTGCCCAAATCACGGTTTTACCCCTCGTGGAGAATATGCCACGTTCTCGTAAGCAATTAGGCAATGTGAGAATCATTCAAGCTCCTTTTCTGTCATTATTTTTAAAAAAATCTCAATTAGGTAAGTAGATGGAAAGTTTCGTGTCTTATTAGGGAAGTGTAATCAATTTCTAAAAACTTTCAAAAGTAAAATTTAGTTATAAAACTTATCAAATTACAATTAAGTTATTTCGTTAACTTTTACCGATTTGATTTAAAAAATGGCCATGGGCTCTCTCTCTCTCTCTCTCTCTCTCTCTCTCTTCTTTTTACACGTGCAGTTGATGGGATAGCCCCACCATTTAAAAGGAAATTGAAATTTTTCAAAAAGAAAAAAGGATAAAAAAAAACTATTAAAAAAAGGTGAAAACAGTTAGTCCATCAAAATCGAAGCTAGTTTTATTGTTTATCTTCTCAAGTTCATTGAGTAAAAAAAATTGGCATCATTATGATTGTTCCACAATTATGGCATAAACGATAAACATCCTATTTAAAAAAAAATAGATTTTTGACAATAAATAGGTATTTCCATTTCACTTCCTCTAGATGAGTTTTTGATCAAACAAGCATATTTAATAATGACAGAAAATTTACATTTCTTTTTTTGTCGTCAGTAGAAGATAGGGGTTGGTGGCAGTTGAAAATGGACAGCGATTGGCAATCAACGGTGGTGACGAGGTGGTGACTAGCGATGATGGCAGCGAGCAATGGTTGACAACCAATGGCAGGTGATGGCTAGTGGGGTTCGATGGTTAGTGAGGGTGGCGGCATTGGCAACAGTGGATGGTGGCTAGTGCGGGGTAGCGAGAACAAACGGCGGCGATGGCAATCGATGTCTAACAAAGGGGCAAGGGCCAGTGCTAGCAAGGTAGTGGCAACAAATGGTGGCACCAGTGAGTGGTGGGCGATGAGGGCTAGATCTAGCAAGAGATGGCAACAGTAAGTGGTGGTCGGTGGTGAGCGTTGGAGGCTAGAAACTAGCAATCGGTAGATTAAAGGAGCATAAAAAAAACGTGTGAAAAGTAATAAGGAAAAGTATTTATTTTTTTATTAAAGAAATAAAGAATATAGTAATTTTACATTTTATTTATGGACTAAAAATCAGTTTCATAAATAAAAAAATCAAATTGCTACTAACCAGATTTATATTCCAAACCTGTTCCAGGAATACAAAAAATAATTTAGGAATGAAAACAGAATAGTTATCATCTGCATCATGAATGTTAACTATGTAATTCACTATTGATCTTCTTCAATTAAACGTTAACATAAAACTAATTCCTTTCAAAAAGTTCATCTGATCTAATTATTTGTCCTTAAAAATTCTATACGGGTAAGAGAAACAAGCTTATCATTCATCTTCTTCTTCCGTTCTCTTTTAATTCATCAATTACAAACACGGGTCATTGAGAGCTTCAACCACACACTTGCGCATGCACAAAAAGAGAGAGGCTAGAGTTTGTAAAAGCCCGCGAGTTTGGTCGCTCGATGAAACTCGAGCAGCTACGAGAACGAGCTCAACGAGAAATATTTCATACTTATTTTTTAAAACTAATAGATAATTATAATAACATTTTGATTTCACGAGTTAAACAAAACCGCTTGCTTGATTAATCAGGTTAGGTTTGCTTGTTTGTGTCTTTCGATGAAATGGAAAGGATAAAATAAACATGTGTGAGCCACACACAAAAGGAAGAAGCAAAAGTCAACCACTAAGGAGCTCCCGAGCGATCCAGGGTTTGACTCGGATTCGACACAAATCCCACGGTCAGAGTAATCTCAAGGATCAGGTCCGTAGCACCGTTGATCGAGCCTAAACTCCACGCTCTGGTCAAAAGAGTTTGAAATGGACGGTCAACGATGATCGATTTTTTCCAAGAACGCAGCGAGGAATATGCCTCGGCACTCTTTCTTCACAGAGTTTGTCTTTATCTTCTTCTTCTTTTTTCACCCCGCGTAAGGGATAATCTTCGTTATCGTAAGCCAGTGTGTAACGCGAGAATCGGCTCGAATGGCTCTTTTCATCATGATTGACTTTACTTAAAACGTCTCGTAATTTGTATTAATCCGAACCATAAATCCTAAAACCTCGAAAATGTACAATTAAAGATCGAATATTTATTGAATTGGTAAATAAAATCTATATGCTAGTTCCGTCCGATCCGAGTAATGTTTAAGTGCATTTTTTTTGTGTTACTCCTTTGAGACCTGCAATAATCTGGTCGTGTCAGAAAGAAAAAAACTCGAATATCTGAAAAATTTGGAGGTTGAGAAAGCTAGAGAATAAAAAAGAAAACGATCAATCGGTCGAAAATCGAAAGGGGGTTTTATGGGATAATTGTCAAAAAAGTCTTAAACATTTTATAACTTTGTCGATTCATTCCTTAACTTTTTTTTTTGTCAATTTAATCTTAAACCTTTTAGAACTTTATCATTTAAGTCATTCTAACGACTTTTCGCCGGAAAAAGCTTATGTGGACGTGATGTGGCCTGATCGGTTGGTTGCCGGTGATGCCGCGGCAATGATGTGGTACAAAATAACGTAATTTTGACAATTTGCTCCAAAACTGAATCCTAGCAAGAGCGAACAAGCAAATCAAAGCAAATCAAGAGCCAATCACCTTATCGTTAGCTTGGGAGACTTTAGCGCCAACGATTTGAGCGATTTTCAGCTTTGGTTCTTCATCTGGTTCTTCGACTTGCATTCTCCGAACTAGTGTGCTTGAGTTCTCCTTCTTCTCAGCTAGGCTAGGCGTGCATTCTAGCTTGATTTTGGGGCAAAAGCAAGTTAGGGTTCAGTTTTGGGGCAAAGCAAAGCTAGGGTTCATGAAGAGTTCGATTTTTGGGCCAAATTGTCAAAATTACATGGTTTTGGGCCACATCATCGTCACGTTATCCGGCAACCAACCGATCAGGTCACGTTACGTCTACGTGGGCTTTTTCCAGCGAAAAGTCGTCTGAATGACTTAAATGGCAAAGTGTCAAAAGGTTTAGGACTGAATCGGTAAAATTGCAAAATGTTAATAATTTTTTCGATAATTATCTGGTGATTTTATTATTCTTCCGCTCATTGACCAAATAATTTGCTAACTGGGTAATGATGATTCGATGGTCGAATGGAACCCAATTATTTAGTGTCAGCGATTCTCCGCGGGTAAAGGACACCAACTTACTATTCATAATCTTCTATCATTTTCCATTTAATTCATTAGATACCAATCTAAATTTATGAAAAAAAAATTTAAAAAAATGTAATGATTTTTATACGGCACTTACTTTAATCCAAGACTTTCGTCAGATTATTTAAATGCCAAATCGAATAGAAACGAAGAGGCTTCATTGAGCTTGAAGAAGCCTAGCAAACGAAGCTCGAGTGGCCATGTTTAGAAAATTCGATGAAGCCCGTGTAACTGTAGCCCGAGCAAACTCGATGAACCAGAGCGGCTATGACCAAAGTCTAACAAAGTTAGAGCGGCCACAATCGGGAGCTCAACAAAGCTCAATAGCCTATTGTCATGAGTTTAAATTTGACCACTGTTAAGTTAGATTCGATATTAACGACCAATATCTCAGCACTAGCGTGTTCGCAAGCCCTCGCTCGGGACAGCAGGCTTGCGACCTTCGGCAAGGCTCAAGGTGTCACGGCCTATAAGAATCTTTGGCAGAGGTCACATGACCTCGGCATCAGGATTGCTAGGGTCTTGTGACCTTACGCAAGGGCCGCCTCAAGTCGTGCCGACGTCGACATCGACATCACCCGACCTTTGAGGCTCAGGGCGAACATCCCGTCTCTCTCTCTCTCTCTTAATTTTTATTTCAGAAATCATTTTCCAGATTAAATTTCGGAGTTAGTATTAAAAGGGGGAAAAGAAAAAAGGAGGAGAAAATCGTTCACCTAGCAATACTTGCAAGGGGAAAGAACTCCATTAGGTCCGCGAACGTAGACATGGGAACGCCTGAAAGTTAGCCGGTCCGGCGAATCTTCTCTCCATCTTTCTCCGCCCCGGCCCTTACTTGTCCCGGTCGCAGCCGGCTCCCGTTGACCAACGAGAAGGCTGGCCCGCCGGGGGGAAGTGGCAACATCGCAATTAAAGCGAAAACCGAGGGCCGATGCTCAAGGCTCTCGTGGACATCACGCGAGGGTTTCGCCCAATAAAATAGCCACGCCTTTCTCTCTCTTACACTAAAAAGGAAGAGGGGCTTCTTTCCGCGAGAGATTGTTGGAGACGAAGAGCCCTCCATTTCCCTCAATCTCTCTCTCTCTCTCTCTCTCTCTCTATCTCTACAGGCGCATTTCGCAGATCTCGCAGCCTTCTTCACATCCATGGCCTTCGCCGACGGCTCGAGCTCGCGGCAGTCGCTGATCCCCAGCTTCCTCTACTCCTCCTCCGCATCCTCCAGGTCGCTCTACCTGGAGAAGATGCTCGGCGCCGGTCCCCGGTCCTCCTTCCCCGCCGCCTCGCCGACGTCCCCGGCCTCGGCGGCGGATCGGGGCGGGTTCCTGATCCCGGCGCCCAAGGAGCCGTCGAAGAAGATCGAGATGTACTCGCCGGAGTTCTACGCCGCCTGCACCTTCGGGGGCATTCTTAGCTGCGGTCTCACTCACATGGCCGTCACGCCTCTCGACCTCGTCAAGTGTAATATGCAGGTCCGGACCTCGACTTCCTCGGAGATCTCCGCGTTTTTTCCTTGGGGTTTTCTCTTTTTATTTCTTTTCTTTTTGTGTGTGTGTGTGTCTGATGTGATTTGTCTGGAGACTGGATCTTTGCTTTCTTTTGTTCAGCAGATGCCTGTGTTGATGCGTGTATCGCTAGCTGTATGCCTGATCTTTCATAGTTCCATTGCGTCTCCGATTTTAATCGCGGGAGAGATTGGAGGATTGCGATTGGCGTGCTTCTGTGAGATATCTTGATTATTGTGGCGTGGTTGCTGTATCTCTGGTTTGTTCGCATTGAAAAGGCAGTCACATATGGGGAGAGAGCTCGGATTTTGCTTAGCTTGTGTATGTTGGTGAATATTTTTGTTGCCCCTGAGCGCGTTCCGTGATTGCCTGGGCTGGCTCCTATTAGATCTTGCCGTGTAAAGAATATCTATCAATGTCATGCAATGCGATCTTGTTTCCTCTTTGTGCTGTTGAGAATTTGGCCAAGTATCGACTGTCCTTCTTATGTGATTTATGTTTGAATTGCCTTCTGATGAAAGACAAAATGTCTTGTGAGGAATACGAAAGTTTGGCAGGTCACTCTACGTGGTGGTCTACCTGTTTTGAAGTAGATCTTCATTTTGGTGTTGAAATGTAATAACTAACATCTTATGGATCATGTCTTGTGATATTTCAGATTGACCCTGCAAAGTACAAGAGCATTTCATCTGGTTTTGGAGTTCTATTAAAAGAACAGGGCGTCAGAGGCTTTTTCAGGGGATGGGTGCCCACTCTGCTTGGTTATAGTGCCCAAGGTGCCTGCAAGTTTGGCTTCTACGAGTTCTTCAAGAAATATTACTCTGACATTGCCGGACCTGAGTACGCAAGCAAGTACAAGACATTGATCTACCTAGCGGGCTCTGCATCTGCTGAGGTCATAGCCGATATTGCTCTGTGCCCCTTCGAAGCAGTAAAGGTCAGAGTGCAAACTCAGCCTGGATTTGCAAGAGGTCTCTCAGATGGGTTGCCCAAGTTTGTAAAATCTGAAGGCGCTCTTGGGTATATGTCCAACACATGCAACATTTTGTTGGTTCAATCTAGACATAGTCTTGTTTGTGTCGTAACTTTCTCCTGCCTATGAATGCAGGTTATACAAGGGCATTGTTCCTCTCTGGGGTCGTCAAATACCATGTGAGTTTGGCTAATTACCTCTGTTTTTTCTAATATATGTAGTTTTACCAAAGTATATTCACAATCTTGTCCTCTACGCGTTCAATTTCAAAGAGAGCTGATTTTGTTTGCTTGCTTTACTGCAACACGTTATCTGTCAACTGCTAGAGTAAGCAACATATGGGTATTTCTCCGTTTGCTGACAAGAGATGCAATAGTCTCAATGCATCATATGTCGATATGGTTGCTGACCTTCTTTTAGTGGCCGCTGTTGTGGTCTAAACTTCTCCATTTTTGTGCTTTGCACCAGAATATTATTAATATGTATGAAGATCATCACATTTGGGAATGTTAGTTGATACTTGATCATGTTTTACTTCCTACAGCAATTAGTCTTCCAATTTGTTGACTCTTGCATGCAATACGGAACTTTCTTTGTGATGCTTTAGAACTTATCAAGATCACTTGTACATTATGAATAACTGATGTCTGAAATCATGTCCCTAGCAAATAGCTTAAACTGGCAAAGCATTTAAGGGCCTGTCTATATTGCTTTCTTTTTGCTTGATTTAAATATTGCATCCCATGCACTTTGACTATTTTTCTAAAATCCAAAACCTTTGAAACTTTCATGTTAACCCCCCAATGTTAACACAGAGGTTTACATATGATTTTTCTGATAATTTTCTGAAATTTGTACACTGTTATAGATTCTGGCATGCTTTTTTCTTTTATTCAGATCCAAGCATATAGGGCAGGGCTTTAGATAGTTTGGCTTGGGACTTCCTGTGGTGTTGTGCCGATCAGACCCCTGATCTACTTATATGCCCTGCAATTACATGGGGCTGGCTGCTCTTCAATTGTGAAATTTGACAGCACTATCTGCAGGAACTTAATCAACATACATTCATTTTCTTTGCAGACACAATGATGAAGTTTGCATCTTTTGAGACCATAGTTGAGATGATCTACAAATATGCCATTCCCCAACCAAAAGATCAGTGCAGTAAAACTTTGCAGCTTGGTGTCAGTTTTGCTGGTGGTTATGTGGCAGGTGTTTTCTGTGCTGTTGTGTCTCATCCTGCCGACAATCTTGTCTCTTTCCTTAACAATGCTAAGGGAGCAACCGTCGGTGATGTGAGTGCTCCACCTGCTGTATTTCCCTGTTGTTCGTCTCTTGGCTTGGATCTGATATCTGCTGTTCTCACTACTCTTTGTTCTCTCGTTGCACAGGCTGTGAAGAAAATGGGTCTGTTGGGTCTCTTCACCCGTGGTCTTCCTCTCCGTATTGTCATGATCGGTACTCTTACTGGAGCCCAATGGGGTATCTACGACGCGTTCAAAGTGTTTGTGGGACTGTAAGTTTTCCCCATAAATTTTAGATCTCTTTCGCTTATTTACTCTTTAATTCGTTTGAATACTAATGGAAACTTATTACTTAATCTAGGCCAACGACGGGTGGTGTCACTCCAGCTGCTGCCGCTGCTACAGAGCTTGCCAAGGTTTAGAATGTCTTAGTGACCAAGTGGATCAGGATTTGTCTCAGACATGAAGACTCATCCGCAATGGGAAGTAATAATAGTAGATTTGCTGGAGCTGGTTCAATGGCTCCTGAAGTGATTTGACTATTCTTTCATATTCGGAACTCTCAAAGTGTTCGATTTTTGCTCGACTGATTTTTGTTTTGGGGAGGATGGCTAGGTCCTGTCCTTCGGATCTATTAAATCTTTTTGTAGTTAGGTCCTATGTTCTAAATTCGGTTGAAACTGAAGGTTTTGGATTCCCCCCGTTTAGGGTGACAGAGGCATCAAATTAAATAAACAGACAGTTTGGGGGCCGTAGCAGGAGGTATACTTTTTTGGAGACTCGACATCTTTCCATTATGATTTTAACCATCCTCTGCCATCTGTCTTTCTTGCTATCTCTTCGACTTACTCGTCTTAAAACTTGATGTTGTATTTGTTTCAATGCTACTATCGTTCACTACCTATACACTGCTGAGACGAAAGATATGGAAGTCTCAATAGTTTTTGTTGTTATCGCGTGAAGATATCAGCCCTGTCCAGGTGCAGCGTGGCGAGGACTGTATTTTTCCCGATGTCTTCTCTCTTTTTGGTTATGCTGCATATCCGCTCTTTAATGATACCTCCTGGTTCTGCCCCAGAATCTGTACGTGATTGGACCTCTGTCAGTGGCGAATTTGTTGTTAAACCTTGAATTCTGGTTCAAAGCTTGAGCATTTCAGCTTTTCACGGTGCGTCGCCAGTGATGATGTCGTGAGTGGGTCTAGCAGAATATAAAATAAGCTTCCTCGAGCGAGGACCGGCAATGTTTTAAGTGTTAAAAGAAGTGGGTCAGCAGCAACACCTAATGCTGCTTACGTTAGAAGTTTCACTACAAGCGGGAGGAGCTAGTTCCCAATCCCAGCTCCTGCACATTCCACTTTGTCCCTCGAAACGGTGCATTCCACCACCAATGATAATAAGGATTGAACGAGAATGGTGAGGCCCAAGCGCAAATGCTGTTGGCCTGACAGGATTACTTAGTGGTGAAGAGAGATAAAGACTTTTTAACATCTTCCAAGGACGCTCAAAAGGATTATTCCCTTGGCAACTTGTCGTGCTTGGTATCAACGCTGAAGGAACCGAACCTTTCACTTTTGTTTTGCAGAATAAAATCTTTCTCTTCCATCCTTCTCTTCTCATCTGGTTGCATGGTTCTAACCTTAAGAGTTAGATTCGTCGTTGGGCGATTTCTTTTCTAATGCTGGCGTGACATATAAAGTGCAAGATACCCTCGGCCGGCAAATTGCGCGTGAACCAATCTCAAGTTCACCGTCCCCAAAACTCAGCTGGCTCACTCACCAGCACAAGTAAAAATATTATCTTTAATTATTTAATGGAAAATGCCCGTCAAATAGATCTTAGTACTACGGTATAAGTAGCCACAGGATACCCACAAAACCATCACTCATCTTCAGTAATTTAAATATTAAAAAAAAACCCACTCGAACTCCAGAACGCTAAAATCACAGAGCAATAACAAAAGAATAAGTTTATTGATGCTATAATACAATAACTCAGCTGAGACCTGTCCTCTGTTATTACTTAAACAGATCAACGCCCGGGAATTGGGTCATCTTCAACAGTCATCAAGCAAGGTTGATTGTGAAGGAAACGTACGGATGAGAATCGGCATCACCTCCCAGCCCGGCCATCCCTCCTGCATCTTCTTCAGGTTTCCAGTATGCACTGTAATAAGACAGATAAGATCACTGAGCCGACAATTATTTATTCAGGAAAAGCTGCACGATTAGCAGTTAATAATCTAATACGCAACCATGTTATGTGGAAAAAAATGGATAATATATGACCAATTAGATCTTGAAATCAAACATCAGCCGAGGACCAAGTGTACGCAACCGCGCGTGTACGAGAGAGAGTGACAGAGAAATAGACAGATCAGGCTCACAGCATTACATCATCTTTTTTATAGTTCCGAATCTTCAGATCAAACACAGCTATACGCATCATCAAATGAAAGGTTAAACTAAAAGATTTCTCCTATAAGTTACAGAAATAGCCTGCCTCCTTTGTGACCTTTTTGCTTGTGGTTGGTCTTGAGATGATTCAAACTCAAACCAACAGAAGTTAAAGAAATTGACAAAGCAACACCAGTTATGACGAGAGAAGACCTAGAAATTTGAGTTTAAGGGAAGAAAGTTAAAAAGTTCAACTACAATTAACCAAATTCTCACTGAAGTGGGGTGCCATGGCTGCCACCAAGGTCCACAAATTGATTAATAAGATCAAAATTCCACATAAGATTGCTCTTGGAGGTAGTTTTACAATGACTCCCACATTAAGGTGAAAAAACAGAAACTCGTATAGGTCTTGGCAGAAGTCAATTGTGAAATAGCACCACAATCACTTGGCCTAAACTTTACAGACCAGGATTGTGACATCCATCATTGACAATGCAATAGTCTACGCTTTTCTTTTTTGGCCATGGATAGACCATGGATAGACGCTTTTGACAATTGCAAAGGCTAGGCATTAGATTTAATCAGCCAAAGTGCTCAAAAAACATAATGCAATACAAATTTAATCGTGTTCTTTTATTTAAGTAAAGCAATTGATGTTTGACTTGCCTGTGTGTATTGTCGCACAAGCCTTCAAGAATTGAACGGACTTTTTTCTCACTTTTTACTGATGGAGCAAGAACACATGCCTGAAGTAGCATCAACACATTATGCTTAAAAAGTCACTATAAATAAAGAAAGCAATAGCAGCAAGGGACAGATTATGGCATCAGACTCACCAAGAAAGATGGCGGCAAACCGTATCGCAAAATACTCTCTGCAAAGACACGTACAGCACAAAAGTGCATCCACGAACTGAAAACCTACAGTTAAGCAACCCATACAATAACAAGTATGCCAAAGCAAAATAGGCAAATGAAATGGCCTGTTGCAATTTAACAGACAAATAAGACAGCAACACAACATGATGTTTTAATATGATTGACATAATTAAGGCCCAAAGCTACTTCCTTTAAAATAGAGGCCATATAACACTGGTAAACTCTCAGCACTCATTTTTTGAGCAAAAATGAAACAATAATGACTGCTCGAAATATTTGTCAGGAAACCCGATCTGGAAATTGCAAGTTATCTCATTACAGTTTGCATGCATTCCCCAGTTTTAACAGTGCACCGAAGTCCTACCACAGCCTGATGCTTTGCATGAGGACAGATATATATCTCCTCTCAAGATTAGCATCCCAGCTTCAAGATCAAGAATAACAAAAAATTACCTCTCCATAACTGGTATAGCACCACTGCAAAAGGGAGCTTCTAAAATTCTCCTGATCCCGCAATAACCTCTCCAACTCCTGCTTCCTGCTCTCTTGCACCTCCGAATTGTATTCGAAATCACGAATCTACATGGCGACATAAAACAATCAATCATATCTCTGGTCCATTCAAACAATAAGGATGTCTTTGTTAAATGCACCTAAATGCTTTGGAAGAACAAAGCATGGCCAGGAGAGAACAATCTATAGCTGAAAGAAATTACAAAAAAAAAAAATAATAATATAAACATGCAAGTTGAGGCCAGCTGTTGTTGGGTTTAGTAACTTTTTCAGTGCTTATGCATTAGGAAAAGTAAATGCAACTGATTGGGAGGCACACCTGAAAACCTTTTTCCCGAGCAAGAGTCCGAAAGTTATCAGCAACTCGGCAAAAGAGCGTTACAGTGTAAAGAGCATATTCATTATCCTCATATAACTTCTTTGAGGATCTGGGGACCTGAATGATCGGAGAATTAGTAAGACAAAGCAGGGAGAAAGTCGGCCAGAGAGTTGCAGGATATTATCCTGGCAACACATTAGATGCGACAAAGCTACCACTCATCATAATAGAAATTAAGTGTCAACGGTCATGAAAATAGCACATGGAATGAGGATGTAGAGAAAAGAAAAACTTACCACATAGCTTGTCAGAGTTTCATAGCTTGACAACCAATCCTTCTGTGAGTATTTAGGTACTATTGCAAGGAGAGTTGTCAGGTTTTCTGACATGACAATATCCTCAGGTTTGACTAGATTTGAAAGATCACGGACAGCTAAGCTGAAGTGTAGAGAGAAGTAACCAAGCAATGAGTAATGGAAATAATAATGCCGTTGCCCAATCAGAACTGGGATAATAGTTTACCTTCCACTCTGCTTTCTGTTGATAGCATTGAGCTGACTCCGCACATTGTTATACTCAGCAACACGAACCTAAAATACAAGATCAATACATGTCTCAATTTGGAAAACAAAAAAAACTAACAGCCCATGGTCATGACAGCATGTGTTAGCTTTTCAGGGAAGAGGTGCTAAATTGGATGTCTAATCACCTATAGTTGCTAAGCTGACCTTTTGCAGCAACAACAACATTATCATCATCAATCAGCAAAGCTTTACCAGTAAGCTGAGTTCATCACACGATTGCTGTCATGCCTGGTACTTACTCCCCTTGCTAGACTATTAAAAAAGACTTCTTTAAGCAAAGAGAATCAAAACTAAGCCTCTCCCTCACACGGAACAACAACCTCGTTTAGCTAAGGAAGGCATGAACGGATAACAGGTACATAGACTAAACATGAAAAGCAAAAGGAAGGTTTACCTTCAGATCATCTTCGATCTTCACAACTTGTCCCTGAATTGTGTCGACAATCTCCCTCAAGGGAGCCATCGTAGGGTACTTGGCATCATCCCAGACAAACCTTCCATGCAAGATCAAGGCTCAGTTCCTGACAAAAAGATTACTTCCGCATGCTAAAAGAATTACATAAAGCAATAATAAAAGGTCCAGGTTCCTCCATCGCCACAAAAGGCCCGAAATTGAATTCGTGACCGAAGCATGGGCACCTATCCTATGATACTACCAATTTTCCAGAAAAAGTGACACGATCAAGAACAAAAACATACCTCGTAAGGTAAGAATCAACCGGCACACCATCCACTGTAAGAGAACTGCTCTCTACACCCGACACCTTCTCCAAATCCTCGATCTGACGCCTGATCTTGTGGGACACGCCTTCCATGAAGCTATTCGACTGCGCATTCAACCAACAAAACGAATATCCAATTAGCCACTCTATGGACAAAAGAAAAATCAGCAGTTAAACAGTTCGCGATCCTTAAATCCCATTGGATTTGCAAAGACCAACGGCACGAAACGAATACACAGTCACGCTTTCCGTCGGAAAGAGGAAGAATCACCTTTAGGAGATCGTCGCTGAGAGCAAGGAGAGAGTCTAGGGTTCCCACGCGAAGATTGGGTATATTGAACTGCAGAATCGGGCGGGCATCAGCTTCCAAGGAATCGACAGAGATCGGAGGGGAATTGAGAGCATCATGGTCCCGGAGTCGGATCTCCGAGGAGGGAGGAAGAAGAAGAAGAATACCCGGTAGAGAGGGGTGTCGAAGGAGTGCCTGGAGATCTGCTCCTGCACCCGGTTCCACAGCGAAGTGGCGGACATGGAGCCCTGCACTGGAAGCGACACCATCCAGTATCGGCTCGCCATTGTCTCTCGAGCTCGCTGACGGCGGAGAGAGAGAGAGAGGGAGGGAGGGAGGCGATCGGCGACGGCGGAGATCGGAGGCGGAGTACCGTCTTGAGTGGAGGGATGCGGTGAAGCTCCTTCCTTCTTGGCCCGACGTCGCTCCAAAATCTCTCACGGGCTTCTTCGGCCGCTCCTCTTTTCTTTTGTTTTTTACCCCTTAATTAGAGATTGTTTCCGAGACACGTGCTGCTTGCAAGTGCGATCATATTTCATAATAATAAATAAATAAATTACATTTTTTCGCCACAAATAATCGTAAATTATGAAATGGAATTAAAATAGAGAATATACATACCATAATATTCATAAATTCGATCTTTTTTGAGACGCAGAAAATATTAAATAATTTTAAAGATACAAAAGAAAATTGAGTATTCATTATTTCACAACATATAATTTGGGTTTCTTCGAGAAATTTGTGCTAATATTAAAAGTCCATTTTTCCAAAAATAGGAAACGGAATAATCACGTGCGCCCACCGTGGGGCTCGAACCCACGACCACAAGGTTAAGAGCCTTGCGCTCTACCGACTGAGCTAGACGGGCTGTTGTCGAGATGTGGCGTCACTCTTTTTAAATGACCGATTTCAAGGTCTTTCCTTCGTCTATCGAACTTATGACTTTTACAGAGCTACTTTTTTTTTCGGATGATCTAGATTTATCATCTCGCTCTTTTTTTTTTTTTCTAAATTAATGGAGCTTGTAATCGGGGCGAAAGCATGCCACATATGCGCTCGTCATTTTAAACGGAAAATTTTATATGAATGGACACACACATTCACAAAGGAGTCGATTAAAAAGTTTGGTGGCTCTAGTCCAACTTATTTCTCGGAAAACGAAATCAAAGTAGGGTAAGCGCTTCACTCTCCAATTCATTTCTCGCTTTTTCTATAGAGATGGACTTAAATTAGATGAGGATTAGCAAGAAAATTACTGGTAGGATAAGTGAGAATCGAGAGTTCCCTTGTAAACAAAAAAATCAGGCACCGGAACTCTTGCCTACAAGTGTGTCATGACAAAGAGTTGAATCCCATCTTACAGTAATTTTGAAAGAGCGGAATGGAAATACAAATTATCTTCTTGTATAAAATTCTATCAATCTGGGACCACCCAGAAAAATTCTAAAAAGAGTTTGTCGGGCGCGTGTTCTCGGACAACATTTGCTAATTAGCTGATGGGTAGTGTTACAATCTTCGATATCTATCTTAGCTATCCTTAGGTGTACAATATTTACTTTGAAAAGATTGAAATGTTCCTCATAAAACATGCTTAACAAGTATATTGCTGCTAACGAATTCCATTTTACATTTGCCAGTACATTTCTATAAAAGAAACCATCGAATCGAAATAAAAAAGAAAATGAAATACTTTTTTTTTTGTCGGAAGGAAAATTTAAAAAAATGAAAATGAAATGCTTAGGGAGTACATTAAGAAACCCGTTCCAAGATGAAGTTGCACAAATTGGAAGCTAGGAGGGACGAAATTACACATACGGGATATTTTATGGGCACAAAATGATAATTGTTCTGTTTTGGATAAAAATGGTGATGTAAAAGGAAGTTTAAACCTCTTTAGGATATTCCAGACACTTGCTAATGACGGGTCATTTGTCCGGGATTTTCTTTGTTGCTTCCGCTTGGAATATTATCCAGTCCAAAAGGTCGGCTGGTACGCTGGCACCGTTTCTTTTGGGATGAAGTGATTATCTCTCGATACCAATTTCTCCTTTGGTCGATGACTCAGAAGAGATTACCAATGCATGTATTCTTATTATCATGACGCAGGATAGTGGATACCAACTGTATATTTTGCAATTTGCATCCAGACTCTATTGATCATTTGTTTTTTAAGTGCCAACCATTGTCACATTTGGCTATGTATTGGGCTGTCAAATGCAATTTGGCTTGGTGTAATAGCACTTGAATTGCAAATCTTAACTGGGTGATTGAAACTATTTCTAATGACTTTCATAGTAGCTTAACCTAGTCAAGTTTTGCAGCTTTATGCCACATAATATGGATGGAGCAAAACAATACCATTTTTTTAAACCATTAATTCTCACTACCAACCATGAAGAAATGTCTCGAGAAGTTTGTCAAGGATAAGGCCATGGAATTCACGCATGTCCCAAACACTCCGAGAAATAAGTGTATGCAACGCTGTTGGAACATCAACCCTTCTATTTTAACGAGGAGGCCTAGTATAGGTCAACCTTGTTTTTTTTCTTAATGTGTATTATTTTTCTCAGTAACCACGATACTCTTACACCCATCTTGACATCATGTCTCCATGAGTGCGAGTTATATACTTGTGGTGTCGAGTCTCTCTTTTGTAAGTTTGGTAAAGTTTTAATACAATCTTTACCTTTATTTTTAAAAAAAAAGAAGAAGAAGAAGAAGAGGAACTTTAAAAGAAAAACTATCGATCTTGCATCAAATTCTTGTCGAGTGCTAGAATGTGACCCGCATGTAAAATTCTCCTCACAATATTTATCACAAGTATCGTCACATTACTTGATACAAACCAGACTTCTAACATTACAGCAACAATGAAAGCATGCCACAGAGTTTGACATACACTCGTTATTCCTTATATAAAGCTACATAGATAAGCATATATATATATGGATTCAAAAGATTAAATATCCATCTTGGCCCAAACAAAAGTCAACCCCCACTCTCTTTTTGTTTCCAAGTTCTAGCAAAAGGCGGCTTTAATTGGGCATAATCAAGATCATGACCTTAACAGATATCATCGAAGCACCAGTTGTCGACCGAACCAAAGCTTTCGGGCGGAGAAATCCGAGCATAGTTGGTCATGGATCCGCCCAAAAAATCGAGCGGGGAGTCGTTCGAGAAGCTGGTGTCATAGACGAACGACATCTCCGCGTCGTGGTCGAGGGCAGGGTAACTCCCATCGAAGGAGCTGATGTTGTTGTTCATCTCGTCGCGGTCTTGAAGAGGGAGGTCGCTGATGGTGCTCTTGGCGATGTCCGTGTAAACATCTTCTTCAGAAGCTTTCTTGGCCTGAATCACCTGCCAAAATGTAGATGGTTATATAGCAATTAACTCTTGTCGATAATCAAGGTAGCTGTGTCCTAGGAAATTGTCCCAATCTCATTGATGCATCAGAATAGCATTTAATTTACATAGTCATTATTTTGACAGTCTTGGTACACCATGATGAAGTCTCCAAGTTGTAACCCATGTGTGGTGACAAAATCCCCTAGGACATAAAAACAGACCATATCAGTTCCTATCGAAAGTAAACAAAGCCAAAAAGTGAATCTTACTCAACTAAACAATGACGTGCATACCGGTGTTCTCAAGGACATACATCCGACTGTTGTTATTAGGCCAAAATCTGTAGGAAGAGAAATGTCGATTCAGCAATGTCACTCCTTCAGTGAGAAAAGTGCAGGAAATTAAAAAAAAAAAAAACATCGTCCCATCTTAATTACACTAAGCCAAGGCTTTCTTAGACGAACTAAATTGTTCAATGCGAGTGTGGACTGATGCGCTACCGCTGTGATTTTGGCTAACATAGAAGTATACTCAAACCTGTACTTGAAGTTCCATGAGTGCCGACCATCCAAATCGTACATGCTTATGAAAATGCCCTCCTTGGATTCGAGTGCAGGAAGATGAGCCTCCGCTGCTTTCTGAAATAATTTGCCCAGTTACCAATTTCAAATTATTGGTAACAATTACTACCAACTAACACTAGCAAATAGCCTACAGCTGAGATTTTCATATGGTAATGACATAAAGAGCTGAGTATACGTGGAAAAATAAGTATGTACCTTTGGGAGTATCATTCTTCTCAGTGAGCTAACATCACTGTTCTTGAGTTCCTTTTGGAAGAGGAACCTCAGTCTCCGTGGATCAATTTCCTAAAATCAAATCCAAGTCATCAAGTTTTACATAGATTATTACAAAGAGGATACTTAGAAAACTTGCCAAGGCTCGCAGCAAAGTGAAGTGAAGAGCATGATTCGTAGTTCAAGTAAGCTAGGATAGCCCTTTGTGAAAAAGAAAAAAGTAGAAATCTACGAGCTAAACTAATTGATAAAGCACGTTCGAGCATAAGACTAATACCAACAAGATAACTTACCATATGAAAGATTATCGTTTCATTACATTTGTTGTCACCCAAATGACGTACATTGTGCTTTTGCACATTTAGATAACTTACTCGATATGGTGAACTCGAAACGCCTAAACCGACCATTGTACACAAGATCCGGTGCCGCTAGCCACTATCCAGTAGGAAAGCAAACGCCGGCCGTGAAACGGAACAAGTTAATAAACATTTAAAAAAGAAAAAAGGTCTAGATCTGACCAATCGACCCCAAGTATCCACAGGAGGCCATTCAAAAAAGTTCCTATATATGCATATGATCAAAATCTAGAAAATCTCTATGGGAAGATTAGACTAAATGAGACCAATGGCCAAATCATAAGATATATGTGAACTTTCTTTTTTCCCTCTAGTAAATCAAATATCTAGAAACGTTACAGACACAAATATCAATTACATACATCGATTTCACGATATTTACAGCTCTTCCCCACTTTTCGATTCTGTGAAAGCCCTCGGACATTCTTGAAGTCTCATGTCCCCTGTTTGACTTATACCAGCCGGATACCTTAATCAGATCGAAACGTTGTTGGGTTCTCGTTATTTTTCCACCTTCTTCTCGCCATCTTTCTTTGCTAATTTATATACACGTATAGCTTCACCTCATCGTCGAATTCATCAACATGAACGAAATTATTTAACTACTAACAGCGCGGTATTCTTTCTTTTTCTTTTTTGTTTTTTTGTCCAAGTCATTGATACATGGGGTCGATCCACTTTAGTTAGTTCAAAGAAAATTATGCTTCAAATTCACTTCTGTTTGAACAGAAGCCCTGTTAAAGGTACACTAAACCCTAGGCGGTAACTGAAAAATTGAAAAAGAAAGAAGAAAGATGGGTATTAATTAGCGGACAAGAAATTTACGACAACCGATATTAACAGAGAAAGACTGATCTCGAAGATGAGAGGATCATCAGTGACCGGTGACCCATTGACCAACCCAAGTTATGCAGAACATGACATCGATCTTTATTAACGAGGGATTCAATGAGAAAGGGAACCATGAGTCAATAGAGAAAAAGAAAAAGGGAAATGGCAGTTTGCTGAGTGGGGGGCTCACATGTGCGTGGGGCTGGAGGAGGAGGGGGCAGTGCGGCACGTGCGAGGCGGAGGCGCGGGGGAAGGTGAGGAAGCTGACATGAGGGCGCCTGAGCCTGGGCATCCTCTTCCGCCTCTGGACCGCCCCGAGGGTGGCCACGGCCGTGGCCAGGTCGGACCCGTCGCGAACCGGCCCGGCATTTTGGTTATTGCCTGCCTTCTTCTTGAGCCCACGATCCTCATCGTGATCCACCACCATCATCATTTTCACCTCGGCGAGTGAGTGGGTGGTCGTGGCTTCTGGGTTTCAGTGTAAAGAGAGAGAGAGAAAGGACTGAGAGTTTGTTGCAGATGGAGGAGCTACAGGTGGTAGTGGTGGTGGTGAGGTGGGTGCTAAAAAGAGGCTGAAGGAAATTTTTTTTAGAAAATCTCTCCCTCTGTGTGTGTGTGTGTTGAGTGGTGGGTGCTCTTTTACATTTCCGTTTTCGGGCTTTCTTCTTTTCTCTCTTCTTTTTGGAACCTTTATGTGCATTGTTGACTGCACAGCGAGGCCGTGGTGACAAGTGTGCATGCTGCATTCAGGCCATTGTGATTATTGTGACATCGGGGTTTCATTTCCGTTTTCTTTTTTCCTTGGCTTGTTTTTTGCGGAAGCTAGGGTTTAGTTTTGGGAGGGGGATGAGGGAGTTGGAGACAGGTGGGCACCGTGCATTCATTCATGGAGGGTTGCATCGTTAGATCTTTTTCCTGTTTCGGTCACAACAACACACATGAATGTTCATGGGCATAAAGACATGTGATGCATAGAGTTAAAGAAACGCCAACTCGAGAGATGGTGATGACTGATGAGGGTTGAACTGGGGTTGGCTTTGGGTTGGAGTTCAGCGGTTAGCATTGAGAAACGGGAAGGAAAAACAATGGGGTTTAGAGAGAGAGAGAGAGAGAGAGAGAGAGAGAGAGAGAGAGAGAGAGAGGTGGTGAGGTGATGGAGGGAGGAGAGGGTGGTGGTTGGGGTTTGGCCAAGAGGAGGAGGACGGATGGAGGACGTCGGGGTTCCAGGTGTTGCAAAAGTTCTGTGCGTTTCTTCCTCATTTTCCTCTTTCTTGCTTTTGGCACCTCTCTCTCTCTCTCTCTCTCTCTCTCTCTCTCTCTCTCTCTCTCTCTCTCTCTCTGCATTGCTTCACCACCAACCCAGAAACCAATGGCGTTTTCTTGGGCGTTTTCTCGGAGGTTTCGTCCTCTTTTCTTGCATGATATACGGTCTCTCTTTCATTTCAAGAATCAATGCGAATTTTTATATTTCTGCAGCTCAAAACTCGGAGAACGCCTGGTGTTTTCTTTCTTTCTTTCCTTCCTTTCGCACGAGGGCCGTAATTTGCTGCGAAAGGTTTTCAGTTTTACGTGGAGATGAGAAACCACGTAGGCTCATTCACGACATGGACGAAATTGTTACATCACTTAAATATTGGACCATGCGCGGCTATATAAAGTTTTCAATAGCCTCAGTTCTACTAGGTTCCTTCTTCTCCAACGTTTCTCCAAAAAAAAAAAAAAAAAAAGAGGGAGTTCCAAACTATCGCAAAATGGATGATCTTACTCGGGTCAATAGGAATTAAAACCCAATTTTAGAAGCCGTTAAATTTTAAAACAGTACACAGTAAAGTTCTACACAAATAGAGTTTTAATTAGATTAATAAGTTTTTGGTTTTTTGATGTACTTATCGATAAGTACATCAAAAAACCAAAAACTTATTAAGGAAGTACAATTGAATCAACAATTGAGTCATAATACTTTTGGATAGTGTAATTGAGTCTTAAAACTCATAAAATGAGAAAAGTATTAGAAAAAAGTCTCAAATGTATTATTTTGATATTAAACCTTTTAATCTAATTAATTTAGTCATAAACATTTTATATTTATGCCAATTAAGTCTATCAAACTAATATTGCCCACAAGTAGCTATGTGGCATGGCCGACGCTGACTTAGATTTTTTTTTTAATTTTCTTTTTCTTCCTTTCCTTCCTTTCCTTTTTTAATGTGGGCTGGCGAGGTCACCGACCACCAATGAGGACTAGTGACCATCGCTTAGTTTAGGTAAGGGCATCGGGCCCTTGATTAGATCTCGGTAGTGCCATGACTCTCTCGCTGGCCACTGACGAGGGGCTCGCACCTATAGCTAGTAAGGGTTGTGATTAGATCCAAGCAAACACTCATCTAGACTAGGCGAGCATTATTAGCCCTTGCCTGTGGTCGGTGATGGTTGCCACGTGACCTCATCTATCCAGAGTTTAGGAAAGAAATAGAAAATAAGAAAAAGAACTGAAAAGGGGGAAATAACAATAAATACAGAAAAATTAGTTGATTAAAAAAAATATTCATGTCAACGTCAGTTATTTGATGTAAGATGTCCAACTCAAGGTTTGTAATTTCTTGTCAAAATTAACCAATTGAACTTAATTGGCACGAATACAAAAAGTTATGGACTAATATGGTTCAAATTAAAGATTTGGAACTAAATTGATACCAATGTAATAAGTTTAAGGGTTTCCAATGCTTTGCCCCTTATTAGATTGATATTATAAAGTTCATCCATTAACTTTTTCTCACTTAGATAACCAAAAAATTTGATGTGTCTTTTTTATTATTATTTTCTCTAGTCTATATGGTGTTAACTTTATTAAACCTTAATTAAGTGAGTTTCAAAAGTAAAAGATATTGAACAGACAAATAATTTAGACCCATCAAATGAGTGAATCGGGTAAAAAATGGTCCAACCCAAATCAATTCATTTAACATGTTTTAACTCATTTGCATATAATATAAATTTAGTGACCATATCCTACCCATATCCAAATCATACCCATCCCGACCAATATTGCCAAAATGTTTATATATTTAGCTCAATGTAGAATGACTCATAATCAAATTGAGATGAGAGCATGAAGGGAGCGAGCACAAGATCAAGCAAGCTGTGAGAGAAAACGAAGAGACAGACATAGAGATGGGTTGAGCTTGAATAAATTATAGACCTATCTAACACCAGATTATTTTGAATTTTACCATTATAAACTCATTACTGAATATGACTAATCCATGTAACAATTAAACCCACCAAATATGAGTTAAGCAATGAATACATAACCTAATCTAACGAGTCTACTGACAAGATAGAAGAGAAACCATCTTCGAGAAAGTAAGGGAAAATTCATCCTATATGTATGGCCTAAAGTTTTAGCTCCCAGCTCCGCTTGCCCCACAACTTCGCCGCTAAGAGCAATCTTGCTCGGCGATTGGTGGGGCAAGGGCTTGCAGGCACTCTCATGTCACGAGATGGTGTCTATCAGAAAAACAAAGATGACTTGTCGTAGGTTGATTTAGTAATTGCAGTGTCATAGAATATCTAGAGACAGAGAAGCAATTTAAGTCTTTTGGCGAGACAAATTGGGCACATGAATTAAAGTTGTTAGAGCTCTCTCGATCTAGCGCCCCCTCGACTCTTTCAAGCAGCTACAACAAAGAAATCTCCCTCTAGTAGTAGGGAGATAATCAAATGCCAGATATCGATAACTCTTCCAATTAACAATTTGAAGGTGAATAATGGGGCTTGAGCTATTTGTAGTGATAATCACGATATTGTCGCAGACTAGTTTACGAAGATAAATGGGTTCTTAAGATTAGGAGTAAGCATAATTCGAGTTGAGCCGGTCCATTACTCAATCATAGGACCAACCCGTACAGTGTTGGTCCTCAATTTTTGGAATCAAGGACCGGACTGACTCTATGGGTTGAGTCCAGTTCTAGGGTCAACCCATGACCAATCGATTATTTTTTTGTCTTGCTTTTATATTCCTTTAAAAAATAAACACGCTATTTCAAATTTCATATTAATCAACAATGTGATATCTAACAACTAAATTATGAATACCAACACATGTTAAACATGAATCTACGAAAAGTTAATATCAAAAATCCATATTTGTTAAAATAAATCATAAGAAGTTCAAAACATGTAATATAAACCACGCTTTAACTTTTGAACACCAAAAAAAAATAATACACATAATTAATATTCGCAAAAATTTTAAATTGACATTATTTTTAGCATAATTAATAGGACATCATCTGACCACTTATATTCATTCATCTTTAATATGTAAACTCTATGTATTTATGGTAATAATCTCCTCAATAAAATAAACCATATTAAAAAAGAGAATATGTTCATTATATATTCAAAGGAATTAGCAAAATAAATGAAAAACATAGCAAAATTAGGGATGATCGGTTTTCTGAGCGATCCAATTTCTCCCGGAACCAAGAACCTAACTGAACTGCACCCATCAGTCAAGACTAATTCTCAGGTGGTCCAATGGGATAGAGAAAATTCTAAAAAAAAGGTTGAGTTTCTTTATTTTTAAAAAAATTCATAAAGTTCGGTAAAGATTAAAATTTTAGAAATTTAAATTGATTTTTTTTACTTTTTTAAAATATCTATTTTTAATAAAATATGAAAATTTTAATTCTGGATGATTCAAAGTTATCAATCCATAAAATGGTTCAGCCAGTTCTTATTTAAAACTCAAACATGACCCACCTGTAAAATTCTATTTATAATGTTGGCCATAAGTATAGCCACATAACTTGATAATCTACTTCCGACGCTTCTTTACATCCGGCTTTAAACTTACAACAAACGCATGCCAGAGAGTTTGACGTGTACTTATTATTTCTTATTGAAAGCTGCGTAGATAAGCATGTAGATATTCAAAAGATCAATATGAAAAAGAAGTTCCGATCCTGGCCAAAACATAAGTCACCCGGACTCAATGTTTCCCAAGATCTAGCAGCTAAAACAAGATGATCATGAACTCAACAAAAGTCATCAAGGCACAAGTTCTCAACTGAACCAAAGCTTTCCGATGGGGAAATCCTAGCATAGGTGGTCATGGATCCGCCCAAAAAATCAAGTGCATAATCATTCGAGAAGCTGGCGTCATAGACAAATGACATGTCTGCATCTTGATCGATTGTAGGGTAGCTTTCGTCAAAAGAGTTGCTGTTATTTTTCATCTCGTAATGGTCTTGAAGAGGGTCATTGATGGTGCTCTTGGGGATGTCCGTATAAACATCTTCTGAAGCTTTTTTAGCTTGAATCACCTATGAAAATGTAGATAATTATAGCATATAGTCTATTGGTAAATTTTCCCAATCCCATTCATCCATTAGAACTGGGGTATAGCATAACATATAGCTTACATAGTTGTGATTTCGACAATCTTGGTACACCATGATGAAGTCCCCAAGTTGTAACCCATGTGTGGTGACAAAATTCCCTATTACATAATAAAGACCACACAAGTTCCTCTTGAGTACTACAAAAGTGAAGGATCAAAAAGCTGAAAAGTGAATCTTGATCGACTAAACAATGACGTGCATACCTGTGTTCTCAAGGACATACATCCGACTGTTGTTATTAGGCCAATATCTACAGGAAAAGAGATGTCGATTCAGCAATGTCACTACGTTTAAAGAGAAACGTGGTGAAAATAACACATCGTTCCATTTTAATTATACTTAGCCAAAACTTTCCTAGATGAGTTGAATCAGTCACTATAGGCATGGAGCAATGCGCGACCGTTGTGATTTTATGTTAATGTAAAAGTACACATGAACCTGTATTTGAAGCTCCATGTGTGCTGACCATCCAAATCGTACATGTTTATAGATATGCCCTCCTTGGATTCGAGCATGGGAAGATGTGTTTCCGCCGCTTTCTAAATTAATTTGTGCAATTACCAAGTTAAAAAAGTTAGCCATAATTACGACATGTTGACACTAGCCAACAGACTCAAGTTAAAATTTTCATATGGTAATGACAGACAAATTTAATTAGATGTGGAGACATAAGCATATACCTTTGGGAGTATCATTCTTCTCAAGGAGCTCACATCACTGTTCTTGAGTTCCTTTTGGAAGAGGAAACTCAGTCTCCGTGGATCAATTTCCTACAATCAAATTCAAGTCATCAGAATTTTTATGACATCATTACAAAGAGGATACTCAGAACATGTATCCATTCTCGCAGCAAATTGAAATGATAAACATGATTCATAATTCAAGGAAGCAAAGGATATCCATTGTGAAAGAGAAGGGAAATCTACTACCAAAGCTAATTGACATATCAGCTTCCGAGCATAGGCTAATACCAACAAGATAACTTACTATGTAAAGGACTATCATTACGTAACAGGTGTTGTCACTAAAACAACATACATAATGCTTTTTCGGATCTAGACAATTACAAAATATGGTGAACTCAAAATGCTTAAACCGGCTTTTATGCAAGATATTGCCATCAAAAGTTAACGCCAGCGGTCAAATTGGACAAGCTAATAAACAGAAAAACAATGACAAAGGCAAAAAAGAATTTCTGAATCTGATTAATCAACTCCGAGTCTCCACCATGAAGCAATTCGAGAAGATTCCCTAGCTATGCATATAATCTCTACTATTTATAGAAATTGCAATATAGTCTCTTACAGTTCCATGGAGTCATCATGTTGGATTAAAAATCTAGTAAATCCTATCTCCGAAGATCGGAGTAAATGATACCTAGAGCTAATATTGCTAAGCCCTTGGCTAAATCAGAAGATATCTGTGAACTCATGCGCGAAAATCCTCGGGCATTGTTGAAACCCCGTGCCTCCTTTTCTGCTTACGGTACCTGGATACCTTAGATTTGGTTCTAAATTAGATCAAAACGTTCTTCGGTTCTCTTAGCTTTTTCCTGACTTTACCCCCCTTTATTTGCTATCTTCAGAAACTATAAGCTTCATATTTTCCTTTGCTAATTTATCTAAACATATAGCTTCACTTGATCGTCAAACTTATCTACACAAACCAAGTTAATCAACTATTCACCAACACGATCATATTTTTGCCAATTTAATATTATTATATGGGGTTGATCCACTATAATTAGGTCATAGAAAACTATGCTTCGAATTTACTTTTCGTTGCAGATGTGAACCCAATGTTTAGTTTTATTAATACCGGACAAGAAATTTATGACGATCTAAAGTAAAAGCGAAAGGTAGGCGATGCAAATGAGAGGATCATCAGCGTGACCAATTGACCAACCCTGATTATGTAGAAGACGACACTGATCTTATTAACGAGCGATTAAACGAGAAAGAGGACCGGCGATTACTAAAGAAGAGAAAACGAGGGCTCACACGTGCGCGGGGCTTGAGGAGGTGGGGGCAATGCGGCACGTGCGAGGCGGAGACGCGAGGGAAAGTGAGGAAGCTGACGTGAGGGCGCCTGAGCCTGGCCAACCTCTTCCTCCTCTGGACCGCCCCGAGGGTGGCCACAGCCGAGACCAGGTCCGACCCCTCGCGACCCGACCGGGCAATGTGGTTGTTGCCCGCCTTCTTCTTGAGCCCACGATCCTCGTCGTGATCCACAACCATCATCTTTTTTTTCCTCGGTGAGTGAGTGGGTGGTCGGGGGCTTCCGGGTTTCAGTGTAAAATGAGAGAGCTAGGACTGAGCGTTTGTTGCAGATGGAGGAGCTACAGATGGTGGTGGGTGAGGTGGGTGTTTAGAAGAGGCCGAAGTTTAAAAATCTGCTCCTCCCTCCCTCCCTCCCTCCCTCTCTCTCTCTCTCTCTCTCTCTCTCTCTCTCTCTCTCTCTCTCTCTCTCTCTCTCTCTCTCTCTCTCTCTCTCTCTATGTGATGAGTGGTGAGTCCTCTTTTTTCTTTTTTTGAACTTTCATGTGCATTGTTGATTAAACAGCCGAGGCCATGGTGACATGAGTGCCAGTTGCATTCAGTCTTATATATGTTCATCGTGATTATTGCGATATTGCATTTTCGTTTTATTTTTTCTTTGCTTTTTTTTTGGGAAGCTAGGGTTTGGTTTGGCGAGTGTAAGAGGGGGTTGAGGGAGTGGAGACAGGTGGGTTATGTGCATTCGTTCATGGAGGGTTGCATTTTAATATCTTTTTTCGTTTGGGTTCACAACAACACATAAACTCGAGAGAATGGTGATACTGACGAGGGTTGAACTCGGGTTTGATTTGGGTTGGAGTTCCTCGGTTAGCATTGAGAAACGAGAACAGAGACAATGGGGTTAGAGAGAGGGAATGGAAGAGGGAAAGTGGGTAGGGGGAGAGATGATGAGGGTAAGTGGTTGGGGTCTGGCCAAGAGGAGGAGGACGAATGGAGTACCTTAGGGTTCCAGGTGTTGCAAAAGTTCTGCGTTTTTCTTCGGTTTTTCCTCTTCCTTTTTTTCCCTCTCTCTTCCTCTGCCTTCATTTGTCGCTTCCCCACCAACCCAGAAATCAATGGCCTCTCTCTCTCTCTCTCTCTCTCTCTCTCCAAGACTCAATAAGGGGTTTTCATGTTTCTGCAGCTGGAAACTCAGAGAACGCAGGGTGACATCTGTTTTCACTGGCATGAGTTGCCATCATTTGCTATGAAAGGTTTTGAGTTCTACGTGGGGATGAGACAGCATATATGCCCTGATTCTTTTTAACTAACGACACGGACGGTGCTGTTGCATCAACTGTACAAAGTTTGCGATTGCCTCTGGTCTACTTGCTTAATTATATGTCGAAGAAAAAGTTGTTTCTTTTTCAACATTTCACCACAAAAGTACTCTACACCTTTCGCAGAGATTACAGAAAAAATGGTTAATCTGCCTGGATCAATTGGTAATAAAAGTATAATTATAAAAGCCAATAAATTTTGAAAGATAAAACAACACAGCTCACTCCAAATAGATTTTTCATAAATCATTATCATGTGTAGGTGTGAGCAATATAAACGGGGTTCCAAAAGAGATTGGATATATGTTTAATTAGTTTATATTATACTGCGTGACACTTCAAAAGGTTGGACCGATATCCACTCATATATGACTAAATCTACTCCTTTTTTACTAGATAGAAAAAAAAATTCAGCTTTTATGGTTCATGTTTGCATAGTTTCTTTTAACCTAGTTATTATCCTTCTATGATTTTCCGTCAAATTAAAACTTATTGTTACTTAGAAACAGAAAATATTTTTTTCTTCATCATTCCTCTTATAACAATTCATCTATTATTTATCCTTCCTTCTCAAAACTCGCTTTCCTAGTAAATACTTTTATTAATTTCATTAACCTAAAAAACTAAGTTTGTTTAATTATTTATTTTTTCATTACTATTGGCAAGACATTTTGCACAGAGTATGTAAGATGGTACATGACTATTTAAAAATTCACTAAAATATCGATGTGAAAAGTTATGAACATAGAGATATCTTGATATTTGTTCGTAAACTCTCCACAAATGATACTAATATTTGTTAATCTACAATACATGGAATGTCATTAGCATTTTAATGAAGTCTTATTTTATGCAAAGCTTTGATTCATTTCATCTTTTAAAGATTCATACCGACATTATAACTGTGAAATTAGATCACGCATATAAGTAGAAAAATTAAAGAAAAAAAAAGAAAGTAATAATTTATGGGGCCACCACTTTAAATCACGATTGAATGATTGACGTCAATTTTATCTTATCAATGAAAATTGGGAGGCTAGTCAAAAACTTATATTCTTTTTGTGGAAACTAAATCAAGGAAAGTAATAATTTTGGGATTATAAATTTAAATCGCAATTGAATGATTGACAGCAATTTTATCATTTCCAATGAAAATTGGGTGGATAGTTCAAGACTTTTGGTTCTTATTGAACTCAAATACTCTGTATGGGATATTCTCAATGACTAGAATGCGCTTTTGAACGAGGACAGCCTGAGGCTTTCAGAGCCTTCCCTCGCTCCCTCGAGATTCTGAAAAGCCGATACTTTACAGGACCAATTGCGTCGTTCTTGCAGAAATGCTTAATCGCCGTATCAGAATCCAAATCCTGAAGCTCGAGATTCATTTTTCCTCACCAACTTCCCCACACAACCGCAGCACGAAGCACCAAGATGAAAGAGTTCATCTTGTTTGGAAAGAAGACAGAAGGTACTTCTTTATGCTTAGATTCGCAGAAAGAGCCGCTGTGCAAACTCCTGGAGGCGCAGAAGAGGGTACAGAGAATCGAAGCAGAATCATGTTCCAGATGGAAACCAAACTGCAAAACCCGTATTTGTTTATTCTGTTTGGAACTCGGCAAACCGATCCTCTTCTTGGTAAGGGTCGTCACAGTGAAACGGAAGGCAGTTCCGCATGAATTGCAGCAGTAGCTGTCGTGTCATCTCTGTCTACCCTGCAAAGCCGACACCGACGACGACGTCCCCTGTGGTTCTGGCACTAAGATTCACGCTTGCAGATGGGGTGGAAGAGCCCGTTCGGGAACCTTTCCCTTGGAAGGCATCCGACGTGCGGAGGCAGCATATCCTTCTCCAAGCGATCTTCCGGCGCACGGGCGGTTGTGAAGGCCGAAGAGCCACCGTGCATCGCCGGACTACAGCTCAGAGCGAGAGAAGGAAGTGAAAATGGCGGTTTCTCGGGCGGGGGAATGGATTTTTCGAAGGCTCTTCTTGTTTCCTTTGATAAATACGAGTCGAGACGCTCCAAGCCACGTAAACGCCATGCACAGGTTCTTGAGTTTGGCTAATAAATGGGGAAGATATCTAAAATAAATAAATAACTTGGACTTTCACAAAATACAAAATAAAATTATGTTCAAAAGTTATTGTGGATAAATAACCTTGAAGACCGTTTGGGACACTTAAACATGCTTTAACGGAAAAAAAATCCAATTCTCGAAACATTAATTACTCATATTGTAGAACAATCAACATATTGAAAATTGTGATGTTTCTTTATTGAGATATTTAGATTGCGTATGGTTCAACTTTGAAAATGGATTTTGGGAAAAAAAAACTAAAAATTAATATAACATACTTTCAGCTTTCAGTTTTCCACCTCAAAACTTTTTCAGAATAACTATTAAATACCTCATATTTTCTTCAAGGCTCAAAACTCTTAGAAAAACTGAATCAAACGCACCCTTAGGAACAAGTGTTATGAATGCACATGTTAACATAGTTATGTACTTTGTATGTGCATTCGATTTCGCTCACATAAACCGAAAAAGCCTTAAGCTAGAGATTTCATATAAGTAACTCTCAAGGTTGGCTCAGCAGAGATGATTAGAGCATCGGAGATTTACTATTCAAGAGTTGAAGGTCTCCATTTAACTCTTATCAGCTACACTCAAATTTCTGTGGGTCAAAGTCATTTCCACATGCCCAAGGTCTTCGCTTACCAGTGCATGAAAATTAAGGATAGTCTATGGGGCTCTACATAGTCGAATTTAGCCCTCGTATCCAATACAACACATTCGTAACATCATCCAGAAAAAGAGAGAGAGAGAGAGAGAGAGAGAGACAGTATCTAAGATAAAGAGTGTCATCATCACTCTCCCTATCAGTGTCAACCCTAGCTTCATCTCCTAACTTAACCTTTAAGTTCAAGTTCATATTCTCATTCAGTCCTTGACCTCAACTTCAACTTCACCCGGGACATCACCCCCCAGCTACATTACAGCTCAGCCCCAACCCGAGCCCCAATTCTTACCAAACTCCAATCCCAAGTGAATAGTCATCCCTTATTTCAACCTTATTATCACTTTTTAACCCCAACTTCATCTGCTAATTCCACATCAACTCTCCTTCGACCTAAGCATCACTGGTAACCCAATCTTAATGGTGGACCCACCAATTGCAATGCCTGATCGAGTGTTGTGAATCAGCAAAGCCCCACTCTTGGAGATGTAATCAGGAATCCCATGCCATGTCTTTTGGACTTCATAGCGTGGTATTAATGCATAGGTCATTAGAGTAGTATCATTTACAAAATTGTGCTTTAACCCCCAAGTAGCAATAGTACTCAACAAGACCCCGAATGTAGCACATCTTCTCCAAACTCCATAAAGCCAGCCACGTGGAGTGTAATTAAGAAATGGGTTCTCGACTAGAACATAATGGCAAAAGCATACCCACTTATATTTGCACTTTGTTCGTACCGATATAGAGTCATCAACCAAATCGCTTCAGACCAGGGAAATCTATCGGGTGCACCAAAATAACAAGAAGTGATTATTAGGCTTTCCAGCAAATTAGATATTAAGTAGGTCATCAATGCCATCGCTTCTCACAACAAACCCTCCCAAAAAAAAAAAAACACTTTGCAACTACCAAGGAAAAAAATAAAACCCAAAATTTCGACCCGATCGACAAACATTGTGAACATTAAATCAAGAAATCAGTTAAATGAAAGTTGTTGCTTCATTAGATCTTGGTTCCTCAAGCCCGGGTTTACTAAGGAGATAAATTTTCCCTTTCACTAGAGCAATACCTCCCAAAGAAAAATAAGTAACCCTTTTTTTTCAAGTTTGCCCTAATTTCATTCTTTGGAGAGAGATCGTTTTGCGATGCCATTAAAGCAAACGCAAGAAATGTGTTTAGTTAGGTCATATCCATTCAGACATGTTACAAGAGTTATAAAAAAAAAATCAGGCATGTTACTATGTTGAAGCTTTAATAGCTATTATGGAGGGAATTACGACAGATTTTTTTTTTTTTGGTTGCTAATATAAGTTTAGGGTACTTATGAGACAAAAAGTATAATAATAAGTGTTTCACAGGAAAATGCTCAGTTAGATTTTCTGAAAAAAAAAAATTAAAAGCCATAGAGAAAGAGATGGTGTGTAATTCTATTTAATCGCACGGCGTCGTTTGTCGAACCGCTTTAGCCCTAAAACGAAAACGGGCGTCAAGCGGCGGCCGGTGTCTCTCCAGTCTCCACAAAGCCAACTCCACTGAATCCTCCTCCGCCGCCGATTGCAAAACCGCCACGAAATCTCTCCCCTCTCGGCCTTGGCAACCCGAGCTTCGACCCGCCCAGCTCATGGTGAACACCGAGAACCGCGAGGAATTCGCGCTCCCCGCGAAGCGCAAGCCCGATCTCGCCCGGCGCGAACCCGAAGGAGAAGGAGGGGATCGCTCCAGCAAGGGTCTCAAGCTCGAAGCTTTGGAGAACCTCAACCACGCTGGCAACAACGACAATCGCTCCGAGTCCAGTGACGGGAATGCGCACGGAGAAGGGAATCACTCGGAGAAGGCCCCTGTTCTAGAGGAAAAGCGAGCGGATGCGGGGGTTGAGGAGGAGGAGGAGGAGGAAGAGGAGGAAGACGACGATTACGAGGACGACGACGGCGAGGACGAGGATGATGATGAAGAGGAAGAGGATGAAGGCGACGAGGTGGATGTGAAGGGTAAGGGGATTCTGAAGGACGACAAGGGGAAGGGCAAACTGATTGTCGAAGAAGAAGAGGAGGATAGTGGTGATAGCAGCGGCGATGATTACGGCGATGTCGGCATTCCTTCGGAGAGTGACAGCGATCTGTCCGACGATCCTCTTGCGGAGGTGGACTTGGACAACATTCTCCCGTCCAGGACTCGACGGCGGACAGCTCGGCCCGGAGTTGTCATTGCCGGGGATGGTAAGGACGGAGGAGGAGATGGTCGGTCGTAGAGATTCGAAGGTTCGTTTGATTGCTGGTATTGAAGTAGGAACTTCTATTGAATTGTTGTTGTTGATGCGGTTGAGCTTTGAGGATTAGGAATTTATATCCGATAGTTGTAGTTGATGGGCAAATGGTGATATCGAGGAACTGGAATTTGGCAATGCTGGCGATGCATTTTGGTCTGTGACATGGTCGTTTACTCAGTCCAAATTTTGTCTGTCACATGCCATCGTTGGAAATGACTTGGCTTTTTCTAGTTTCTGATCACCTGATAACTAGCTGGTTAAGGAAAGCTCGGTTTATGAAGCTGCTTAGCCCGTTAATTAATTGAATCGATTAGGTAGTAGTGAGGCACTGCTACATGGTGGACAACTACTTGCTTGTTTAGGTACCGAAATTTTCGCTAGTTGATCATTTTTGGATAGTTGGCAGTCGTTATCATTTTGGGAAGTCGAAAATGAGGGAAAAATATACCGAATCTGGCTGTAGAATCTAAATGTGGTCAATGATTGCAATGCGCTAGAATTAACTAGCGAAACACTTGGAGTTATGCTCAAACAAGTTTATGCTTTGAGTTGAAATCTTGAAAGGCTCGCATTTCATGATAGCATTGTAGATGCGTTTGGTCTATGCTTGTGAACCTTTTGCAGTGTCTGACCTTCAATTCAGTTCCAGTTACTTGGAGTTAGATATCTGTCATTTGGTTGAATTTTCTGCATTAGATCTCCATAGGATTGCGCAAATTACAAGTATACACTTTGATGTTGTCCAGACTGTGGAAAGAGGTTTACTTTCGCAATAAAGCTCCTCGATGATTGAAGTGGGGGGTTCTTTGTGCTAGTGTAGCCCATAATATGAGTTGCCATCAGTGTCATTCTTGCATCATGAAAGTTGGTTGTTAGCGAGCTGAGAAGATTTTATAAGATCCCGTTTTCTCCTTCTCCTTTGGGTGAAATACAGAGCTATAGCGGTTTTAGGACTATGCAGTTGATTTTTGGCGAAGTAAAATGTTGTGTTTTCTTGATTTACTTTAAAATCAGGAGACAGTGCACTACATTTATGGCAATGTGATCTACACTGCTAATAACTTAAAAACTTGAGAAAGAATGGCATTTGTTGGATTAAGTCTTGAGCTTGAAAATAGCACAGACTCATGCGGTCATGACTCACACATGAAGGGAAGTCACTCACCCTTGCGGGCATATGTGCTTACTTACTAGTTTGTGGCTGATATCATGTTATCATGTGAGAGGAAGTACATATCGACTACATCGATGTTAAGCCTGTTTTCTAATATTGTGTCATCTATAGTTGGTATATCTAGCCAGCACTTCTGGTGACCCTAGTTATATGGCAAAGTTCCCTAATTACCCTTGCTTTGGAGCTCCTTACTTGACTATCTTCACCAGAATGGATCTGATGATGCGCCCAGTGCCATTGCATGCAAATGTCGCAGATTGCCTTTTAGACTAGTTTTTGGAAGCTGGAGCTCGTGATGTAGTTGCTGTTGAAGCTTCAACTTTTATGCTTGTGGTCTAGTGGGCAGCCATTGTGGCAGTGGTAGATGATGGCATCGAGGAAATAAATTGTACTGGATTGGAGAATCTAATGTGGTAAAAGCAGCTCTTCCCATTGCTATACCGGGAAGATTATGTTCTTCATGCTTCTGTTTTCTGCACTCTGCCATTTTTAAACCACTAGCTTCAGATTTAGCACCCTGATTGTTTTATCCGATCTCCAGTGCTGCTGATGATCATAGCCCTGGTGGCTGAGATATGGATTCCAGTTGAATTCTTGATCATTTCTTGGGCTATTCATGCACGAGATGAAATCGACTGTGAGGCCAAGTTTGCAGAGGTAAACAGCTTGAACATTGAGAATCCCGGCCTTGTCTCTGAGCTTATAGACCCTCCGCATCATTCTGTGTTGCAGTGTTGTTGAAACTCACTTGTCATAAGCGCCTTCTTCCTTGTAACTACTTCACTTCCCTTACCACGTTTAGTAATTTCTATGATCCCTAGAGCTCTGCTATATTGCGTCCTAACGAAGAAAATCCTTCCAACTTTGGAGATGGAACTTCTGTTCTTGTTTGTTTTATTTTGGCTAAATGACTGGCTCTTCGGACAGGTATTCCTATCTATTTTCTGACATAAAATGGTGTTTCTCAACCCTTATTACACATGGTGCGAACATTTATTCTCCTAAGAAAGATTAATGACGCTCAAGTTCATTGCCGAGGCACTCTACATAGCCTGCAATCTCCAATCGATCTCCAACATTTCCAATTTTCCATACCCGCGTCATCCCAATAGTCATTCTCACTCGGCGCCTCGATGGCCGGAGGCGAGGGGCTCGCGACAACTTACAACGGAAGGTAATGTGAAAACACAGACAGGTCGATACGGTGCCCCTTCATATAGTTTCCTGGGCTTGGGAAGGCATCGGATTTGGGCCTCTCTCCTTTACGTGTCTGGGCCTGAAGCTCGATTTGTTCTATGTTTGAAGGTCTTAACTTGTGCGTGAGAGAGAGAGAGAGAGAGATAGCAAATTATCATGGAACGGGGAATAATGAACACCCCAAGCTGTCGATACATGGATTCATTCTCACAAAACACATATGTGAACATTAACATGGCGGGCCTGCAACATTTATTCCTCCTCTTTGGTAAAAAGCAAAGAGAAGAGGAGGATGACATCAAGAAACCCAATCATGTGTGTGTGTCTCTCTTTCTCTCTCTCTCCCTCTCCCTCTCTAACTTTTTCGTCGTTTTATTTTCAGAGTCGTCTGTGGGTGATTGGAGACCACCACCAGCACCAGCAACAAGGTGCCAAACTTCTGCTTCTGTCGTGCTGCGCTCCTCTGCTTGCGCCCCCCCTGTTTTGCTTTTGTTTGCACCCCCAATTGGAGCGAGTCCCTTTCCCCTTCTTCTTTTGGACGCTGCGAGGACCACTCCATATAGAGAGTGTCATTGATTGAGGAGATTCGAGGTTTCCCCTCATCAATGTTCCCAAGCCCCCCTCCCAATTCATGTGTCCAAAACGTCCGCGGAGGAGGGATGGACCGCAGCAGCGCGGCACCATGCGTTATGATGTCGCGTGCCTCTCGTATTACGTCAGTAGTATGGATTCATTCCACATTTATCGTCAAGATCCACTGGCTTTAAATCTGCCGGAAAAGGGCATCGGCGTGCCCGCGAAACAAGAGAACGTGCCAGTTCTCTAAAATCCCCGAATTTCGTCGCGAAGACCCTAAATTTCGGCTCGCCCGCCGCCCCGCGACTTGTTAATACTGCATCGGCCGGTGCTAGGATTCGGGATTAGGGATAGGATGCGCTTCGGAAGATGCTGATGAAAACCCCCCCTCGCAACTATGCTAGTCACATGACTGCAAATGATGGGAGATTGCATTCTCAAGTCGGAAATGATCATGAGCCCATGAAAAGGAATTTTTTTTTCCCTTTTTCCTCTTTGTTTTTTTTGGTTCCCTAAGCTTTGCCTCTACTTTCAATCATCCCTTTTTCCTCTCTTCTGCTTGCAATTATAGGCAAGTGGGGCTATAATTGATTTGATTAATCTCCCTTTTGGCTTAACCACTCTCCTTTCAAGTGCATCTTCCTCCCTCTCCATTGGCTGAAGGCTTGTACGCATTGCTTCGTCTCACGTCATCCCTTACCACGTATTTCATTTTTGCTTAATTTTAAAGTTCATCCTTTATTATTTTGTTTGCGATTAGGCCTCATGTGAGACAAAACTTGCCAGGCTAGAAACCCCCCCATACACTGATCTTTAATTTAATCCACAATCAAGAGGGCATTATTCTTAGAGCACATGGACCTTGAAACTTAATCAAAGGCGAAGAGAGACTTTTCCACGTGCTTTCCGATTAACTTAGACCTCTAGGACAAGTAAGGTTAGGCGTATCAGCAGCTTCCAAAGAGTCATATCTAGTTGGCTTCTACAAGTGCAGAAATTTTAACACTTCAGAAAGAGATTATCATCATTGACACTTATTGGCTATGTAAAGACAAAAGATCCATCTAGGTCATTTTCGCAAATGGTGTTAGTTGGACATCGGTGTCGAACAGGAAATTCTGGATTTTACTAGGTCTAGTCGAGGGAAAACCAAGAAATTCATAATTTATTACGAAAGATGGAGTTGCTTAAAAGAGGGCCGGCAGCAATATATGTTTATGTTATTAATAGCCATCCCCATTCAAATGCTTACAGGATGAAGAAACCTTAAGTCATTCGAGCTCAGCACATGTGGCTGGCTGAAAGAATGGTTCGAACCCTCGTGCTTCTAAGGAAAATGCACAAACTGGGGAAAGAGAAAGTACGGCAAATTCCCGTCTAATCTAAAGCTCGGTTGTTGGTTATGTTTCGAATCGATTTCTTGTCAAATGGTTCATAGTCATTAATGGGTTGATCTTGAATATCATGCTCTAGTACTTCAAATCAAGTCTTGCACTTTGCCTACCACGCGTAGACCGAATCCGCATTTCACGTCTATCACCGTGTCAAACATTACTAGGATGAGAACATTATCTTTGGAGATCTCATAAATCAAATGGCATGTCATGTCAACCACGTGGACAATGAGAACCACTCAAATCCACTTGAAAAGTCAGAAATTTCTTTGCTAAGAGTGAATCTCCCATGAGATGAACTTGCGGATATGGCAGGAAAACAATAGTTAGATCATAGATATGCGCTACTTAGCAGTAACAACAAAGAAAAATTACGGGAAACAAAAGTAATTGGGATTTAGACTTTAATGGGCATCTTTATCATGATGTAATACTGATCACTGTCTAATGGATTGGATGGAAGGGACGTGAATTGCTTTGGGAGTGTGGAAATTGGGCAGATAGTCCAAACGCAAGGGCCTTGGACCTGGGAATTTAGTCAATTAAGATAACTCCTTTTTGGAAAAAGAGAGACGAGAAAGTTTAGACGGACGGGAAAAGAATGGCATGATTGGCGATGAAATGCCAAAGATCGAAAGGCAAATGCATCATGCGACAAAATGTTGAGGGGCTGGCTTGTGATGGACTGTATTTTTCACTTCCAAATAGGGTTGTTCTATGGTGGTGGTCAGTATAAAAGCTGCTCACAGAGAGAGAGAGAGAGAGAGAGAGAGAGAGAGAGTGCAGAGAGCACTTTCAAATCAAATACCAAATAATTGTTGCATAATTGGCAATTCAAGCACAAGAAGACAAGAATCCCCTTCAGTCGAACACGTTTTGGTCATGTAAATCGTCTTCCCTCCTCCTAGCTTAAGCTTTAATCCAACATTGGCTCTTTTTTTTTAGTGTGTGTTTTATTTTCGTACAACTAAGATGGTGGAAAGGGCTTTTTGACCAGTGCGATTACCTGCTCCGAGTATTAAAGGCTCGGACTTGTGACTCTGCGAAAGATAGTTGAATTCAATTATCTTCGGACGACCGTGCTCAGTGGTAGTTCCACATTATTTATCTTGTTTATGTATTTGCAATCTTAGACTTCGATTCTCTCGTGGCAAACAGATGATTTGCAATTTATCTTCCTAAAGATAATCATTCGTGTTGCTTGAAATAGTTAGTCGATGGAAAATGTTTTCATTTTCGACAACAACTTATGTCTAAATATTTTCGTGGAGAATGTTCTTTTGCGAGCAAAATTTGCCATTAAATATAAATAGTACTTTTTAATTTTATTCGGTTAAAAAAGTATAAATAAATAAAAACATAAAAAAATACTTTGTTTAATCTGAAATTTAAGAAAAGAACTAATTTGAAGGAAAGTTACTAAGAACGAAAAAGCTAAGAGACCCAAAATCGATGCATGGGGTAATTTTAGTTTCAAAAAAATGAGAATTGGATAACCTATCGTCTTCTTTTGAAAGTTTTCTAGTGGTAACAGCTTTTTTTAATGACCATTTCAAATGGCTGAGAAATCTTGTAGATTTTTTTCCTTTTTTTTGTATCAATATATATTTTTCTAGTAATCCTTTTAGATATTTCATATGTTTCTCATCAAATGTACAAATCTAGTGATCGGTTTCCCGAGTAGTCCGGTCCTCAACCCCCCCCCCCCCCCCCCCCCCCCCGGGAATTGATTCATTGGTCTTTAAGACCCAATGATCAAACCAACTAGTACTATGACTGGACCGGACCAAACCTGTCAGTCTAGGCAAGTTCCCTGATGGTCCAATGAGACCATGAAAATTTCAAAAAAAAATTGAGTTTCTTTACTTTTTTTTTTGATAAAGTTGGGTAATGATTAAATGTTCACAAATTTAAATTTGGTACTTTTCACTTTTTTATATCTTTATCTTTAATAAAACGTTAAAATTTTATAAAATATTTAATCGATATGGTTTAGTTCGATCCGATCCAACTCTCCTAGGAATTGGGAAATGGACCGCATGGACACTAGTTCCACTTTTGAGAATCGAGAACTGAGCCAACACCTCTGGGAACCGAGTCATACCCGCCGATCTAGATTGGTTGGGATGGTTTCAGGTTCAGTCAGTCCAACTTGCTTATCCTGGTGTCAATCTTTTCTTTTTATGTACTATAGAGTATTATTGGCTTGCATTGAGGGCAAAAATTCCATTTGATATTAATTTTGAAGAGATTGTTGCACTTTAGCCCTCCTTAAAAGTGCGCCCCCCACAAAAAAAAGTTGATGATCATGTGTAACCAAATGCAAGTTTAGGGATGCTAATCGCACGTTTAGCATTGAAAAGGGGTTTGGGGGAAATGTAAATTATGTTTGGTAAAAAAAAATCCTTTGTAAAATAGCTTTGAGTTAAGTAGTGTCTAACAAAAATATTTTTGCAAACGGTTTTTTCTACAATTTTTCTATTTTATTTAAAAAATAAAACTTTTCGTTGACTACAATAAAGGGCTCAAGTTGCTAGCAAGCTAGATCTGGCATCGACCATCATCAACCGAGGTTATGTGATCCTCGACCAGGGCCGCCTGAGGTCAAGCGAACATCACGTAGGCGATCATGTGATCCTAAAGACCTCTGATTTGGCCAACCAGATCTAGAGATCTAGCGTCGACGGCCATCAATCGAGGTTGTATGATCCCCAACAAGGGCCACTTGAGGTCAAGTGACCATCACTTAGGCGATCACGCAACCTTGAAGACCTCTCATCTACCTCTTACCAGCAATTTGCCAACCAGATATCGTCAACCCTCCTTAATTGCCCTTCATGAAACAAGATGAAAAGTAATAATGAGGGCCATAGTCAGAAAACTAAAAATAGTTAATGAGGATACTTTTCAAAGAAAATATATTTTCGCAGATACTGAAAGCCTAAGGTAGGAAGCCAAAGCATGAGGGGACCTGCCTTGTGCTGCCTTGGTCAAATACTGAATCAAAAGCTAAACTAAACACCTCATTTTTTTTCCTCAATGAGATTTGGAGCTCTTGAGAAAGTTGAACCGAACGCGCTCGTAAAAACTAAAGGTGCAATTAAAACATAGAAATACTCTATATGGGGAAGGAAATAAAGTGGAGCAATAGGTCAATAATAATTCTCCTCAATTTCGTCCCGTTTCATATAGGGGAGATCTTGTTACATCATTCATAGAAAAAGGGGTTACTCTCGATGGCTATCATCTCTTATAATTACTCATAGTACTCATCTATTGAGACTCAACTCACACGAAAAATATTGAGCCGTTACATTTTAATCTTTAGATATTTCCTAATGGGAACGTTCAGAAAGTTCTATCTAACTTGCATACTTATAGGATCGGACTTTTCTCCGGGCCTCTATCTCCATTGCCGACGATGGCATGTATACATAATATTCTTTTATCAATCTAAGTCGGAAACTCAGCCGCAGCGGCGAATGGTGATCGGCGGTCACATGCCATCAACGTCGAACACACACTCAGAACCGGAGAGCAAAACAAAACGTCCACTGATCAGTAGTCGCGTCAGAGTACTTCCGGGTATACACAATCAAGCTAGGGAAACACGACACCGTCATCCCGCATCCCGAAGACGTAACCGGGCAATATACAGAATGAGAGGACTACTTCTCTGTGGAGATGGACTTGTAACGCGACTTCCTACTCAACCCTAGTTCTAGACCGCGGCCTCGACTGTTCTCGAGCCTTCTCCAATCTGAATGAGCCGTCCACTCTCCCCTCCACAGACGAAGCTTCCCCTGCACCTTCGATTTCGGGTCGTGACATGATGGGTAATCAAACCTCGCCTCGACGCCATCTGCATTACCAAGACACTGTCGCCATTCATCCATGGAGAGAGAGAGAGAGAGAGAGAGAGAGAGAGAGAGGCGGTCCAATCTCGAGAGCAACATGACCGGAGACGGGAGGAGGAGGAGGAGGAGGAGGAGGAGGATGACTCGCGCGCATCGCCCGTGAACCAGAAGGAGGGGTGGAGGGGCGAGGCGACGATAAACAATCATGGGGTTTCTGCTCCGAAAGTGCTTTGCGGAATCTCGAGTACATCATCATCATCATCTTCGCTCCTTCTTTTCCTACCTCGGTCACCTCTATCCATTCAAATTCCCAACGAATAAAAGAAATGCATGGATGCGCATGAAGATGCGTGGGCGATGATTTAACTCGAAAATTTCAAGCTTTTGATTTTCTTGGACTTTGATCATTTTCAGTGGGTTTTGGATTTGAGTGGTCCCGTGTTTATGGTTTTGTAGCAAAACTTTAAAAATGTAGGTTTTGAATAAAGGCAGATATCATAAAAGAATTTTAAACTGCTCGATGTGACATAGATATTCTCAATTTTTATTTGTGCCAAGAAAAAACTCTAATCTATACATACATATTTGTCACGCTAGTAAAATTGAGATTTTTTTGTGATACGAAAAAAAATCGAGATATTTATGTCACAATAAGTAAGTTTAGATGATGATCTCTTCTCTTGATTGTAATATCTTATGAAGTTATTTTTACTATCGCCCACTTCAGGCCCATGGTACCCATACACTACTTAGGCTAAGCTTCAATTAGTGTGTGTTTTTTGTGGTACCAGGTCCCTCTAATTTTGTATAGCTGGCTTTAAAGATCAATACATATGCTTACTTTACCAAAAAAAAAAAAAACATGCAAGTTTAAGATTTTTAGCGATATAAAAAAAATTTGGAGTATGCGTAACGGTAACTAGGCTCGTTAATATTTTTGATTTTTCTTTATATCAAGAAAAAACTCTAAATTTATACATACTTATTTTGTCACGTTAGTAAATATTGAGATTTTCTTGTGATACAGAGAAAACCGAGATATTTATGTCGTAATAAGTAAGTTTAGGATTTTCAGCGACGAAATTTTTTTTTATTAATTATGTACAGAACATGCAACTTTAATGTATTTTTTGTGGTTCTAACTTCTAACCCTCAAATAAATCCATCGTTTGTCTTGCATATTTATAACTCGGCATCCTAGCTAGAAAACCCATAAAACAAAAAAGCTATCATAATCTTTGTAAATTTGTATGCAATCAGTGTTTGTCTTTTCATATAATATATATGAGCTTTCGTAATATTTCTCAAAGAGCTTGGGAATAAAAATAATAATGAGTTTACTTTATGCATAACCGGCGGACATGCACAAGCTTGCGGGTGCGCCAATGTTTTGTGATTATTGGAAATGTCTTGATATATTATGTTTTTTCTTTTTTTTGTCTTTTAATTTGTTAATTCTGAATGCGGGTCCTGTATACTTAAAATTATTATTCAAAGTTAAACAACACAAGCCCCCTAAAACCTAAGAATTTTTCAGGTGATAGTCGACCAAATCGAGTCGATGAACCTATTAAGATGTAAAATCAAAATTCAAATGAAATCACGTGGTCTATAGATGGCGTGAACCGAACAATAAATTAAAAGAGAGAAATCGTAACAAGTTAAAAAGATGGTCCAAAATATCCATTCACCGTCGTGTGAAAATTGCGCTCGATAGCTCTATCTGATGTTAACGTGATACGCGCCGAGGTCGAAAGGAAGGTCAACATATTGGATTTCCTAGCGATTCGTGGAGATTTAACCATAGACTTTGTGATCCTAAATATACAAATTCCCCGACGATGACTTTGTAATGTGTTGATGTGAGCTCCCAAGTCGCTGTTTTCCAAAGAAAAATGGCTTGAAGACGACCTTGTAGCCAATAATACAGTGGCTGACAAGGACCGGGGGATGAATCCTTGATGCCGATAAGCAAATTGCAATTTTAAAGGAGGGAAAATCGGAAGACCGTCATCCCGCCGGAATGAAATGGTAATGTCAATTTCTAAAGAGAAATAGATACGTTCTTATCAAAAATTGCGACGCGATTATTAAAGAAATAAGTACTTGGGTTCTATTCGTTTTATGAAAAATAATTTTCAAGAAAATCTTTTTCGAATTTTCCGACGTTTTTTTCATAGAAAATAAAATAGTTAAGAAAATATTTAAAAATACCTTTAAATCTAATTTCAAAAAACATAGAAAATATGTTCCGTTCACACCATACCTCAACCTCATTTGAAACTAGTCGGTGGTATTTTGACAAATGAATATTAAAAAATATTATCATTTTTTTTAAGAAGATGATTATTGAGGCTTTGGATGATGTAAATTTATTAATAAAAAAGGAAAAAGAAACGAAGAAGACAAAGGAGGAGAGAGAGAGAGAGAGAGAAAAAAAAAAACAAGAAGAGGAGAAAAGAAAAAAGAGAGCGATAATTTGTTTTCTGACACAAAAAAGCGGAGCCCCACAAGCAACCGGGAGAGCCTCCTCCGAGCGAGTACGCAACGGGAGTCCACTCGCCCTCCCCAGCTGTCAACGTCGGCGCTGTCCGGGCACGGTACCGGCGGGTGGGGGACCACGCGCGCGTGCCGGGCACTCGCGCGCGTGCGTGGGGGCGGCTTCGGGGGGCCTTATCTGCAGGGTGGCACGGGCCGTAATTTCGGGGGAGACCGAGGGTCGTTTTCGAAGGAGGATGGCCATATGACTGAAGACTTTCTCGGCCCCTCTCACCAGAGGAGGAGGGGGGGAAGATAAGGACACATGCATGTTACATCACTGGTCACCCACGGACGGCCCAGATCCCGTCCCGTCTCTTCCCACCCTCGCGACCACCGCCGTCCGATCCAACCATGGTTAAGCTGTCGCTGCGGGGCACGTAACCATGAGTTGGTCAGCACCCCCCGGCCCCCAAATGCCTTTCCTCTCGCTCGTCGTCTCTCTCTCTCTGCCCTGAGCTGAAGCTCAACTCAAACAGAGCATCGTTGTTCACAGAGAGAGCGAGAGAGCTCTGTGTATTCAGGTCATTGAGAAGATTTATGGAGATTGTAGATTCTGCGATCTGAGAAATTGGGTGGGGGGCTTTCTCTCTCTTTTTTTTTTCCCTTTCTTTTTGCTCTTCAGCTGCTGCCACAATCATGACTTCTTGATTTGGTAGATGATAGCTGAAGAAGGGAGGTTTTCTCTTTCTCTTTTCAGGCTTTCCGCTCTTTACCCAGAAAGCCGTTGTTCTTTCTCGGTATAACTTGTTTGGCGTTTTGCTGTTCTAGAATCTTGCTCCCGTCCAGATCTGATCGGAATCGGGTAGATATGTGAGGACTTTCTTCTGGGTTTGTCCGTCGTCATTTCTTCTCAAGCCTCGCGCGGTTTTAGGCGTTTAGATCTGGTTTTAGTCAGTAGGTTTTGATTTAGTTCGCAGGTTGTAGCTGAATCTCTGTACATTTTTGTCTCTGGGCTATTTGCTTTCTTCGGTTTGGAGGTTCGTGTTAGAAGTAGGTTGTTTTCCCAGCTGTTTTTTCATTAGGGTTTCTGTATTTTTTTTTCATCCGAGGGGGGGGATGGATTAAGGGCTCATTTTGTTTGAAAGTTGGGATTTTTTTTTCGTGGAACGTCGTAGAAATTGGATTTGACTCTTGGGAAGGGAAGATGAATTATTTTCCAGATGAGGTTATTGAGCACGTGTTCGACTTTGTAAGGTCGAACAGAGACCGCAACGCAATCTCTTTAGTGTGTAAATCGTGGTATAGGATCGAGAGGTTTAGCAGGCAGAGAGTGTTTGTCGGGAATTGTTACGCGATAAGTCCCGAGAGATTGATTGCTAGATTTCCGGGGGTAAAGTCACTTACTTTGAAGGGAAAGCCCCATTTCGCTGACTTCAATCTAGTGCCACTTGACTGGGGAGGGTATCTGTCCCCATGGATTGAGGCATTGGCTAGGAGTAGGGTTAATTTGGAGGAGCTCAGGTTGAAGAGGATGTTGGTTACAGATGATGGTCTTGAGCTGATTTCAAGATCGTTTGTAAATTTCAAGTCTTTGGTTCTTGTTAGCTGTGAAGGCTTCACCACTGATGGCCTCGCAGCTATAGCAGCCAACTGTAGGTGAGAACTTAGAAGAGTAGTTTCATATTGATGATTAACTCTGATGTTTCAATGTCATGCCAGGACAACCCGTGATTTGTTTGTCAGTCTTTGTTGTATTTACATTTTAGCATGTGGTCTCTTTATATACACTTCTGTTTATATATATGTTGGTCGTACCCTCATTTATCTACCATACTTCGTGGTTTGTTTAGTTGGTTGGCAGTTTTTTCTGCATGTAACCTAATTTTGCATAGAAAACCTGGTGGATTCAAGTACAGGAATGTGATGAATGCTCACAGGTCATGTGGACTGATTTGTAAACAGTAGCTAGAATGTGGTGCACATGCACCTTGTAGTGGTGCAGTTATGCCAGTGCTACACATATAGTTGCTGTGGACTATAAGCTTAGCTGCATGGAGAACCAAAATGGGATGAATACATTGATGGTGGTGCATCACATAAATTAGAAGGCCCTATGCTGTTAAAAAACTGTTATTTGCAATTTGTCATTGGTTGGTTATATCCCTCTGCATGTGTTAGTATAGTCTTTCTCTCATGCTTGTTGGGTCATTGTAGTTTTCTCTTTGGGGCCGATGGTTGTGTTATGCCACTACAATTCTGGGAGAGGGTGCCAGCTAGCATCACACTGCATAGACATGAGAATGAATATATTTGCATGTCTAATTTTCCAGCAGCATTGCAAGTTGACCCTTCTGGATGCTTACGTTGCATGGCAGCATATTTTGGCTTTTTCTGTTTTAACAATCTCCCAAATTCTGGATTATTTTTCTGTTCTAAGAATTAATTAGAGGTAGATTTGGGCAGTCTTGTTCTTTCTTGAACTAGTAAAATGCTTTCATTGTTGAGTTTATCATGCCTTGTGGATGGTGGAACCTATCCGATGGTTCATGCCGTGCTGTTGAGGGAATGGTTCTCATAAGATGAGGTCTTGTGCAGTTAAAAAAAGGATTTGATGATGATGGGGATCACATGTGTGACTGGACTTGATTTGAATTTGGCTTCTACTCTCCTCTAATCTGCTTCTTTGAACTGGGAACATTTTAGGTTTCTTAGGGAGCTGGACTTGCAAGAAAATGAAGTTGAGGATCATAGAGGCCAGTGGCTAAATTGCTTTCCTGAAAGCTGCACCTCTCTTGTCTCCCTAAATTTTGCATGCTTAAAAGGAGATATAAATTTAGCAGCACTTGAGAGGCTTGTGGCAAGATCTCCAAATCTCAAGAGCTTGAAGCTAAGCCGTGCTGTCCCTCTTGACACGCTGCACAGGATCCTTGTCCGTGCACCTCAGTTGGCAGACTTAGGTGTGGGTTCCTTTGTCCTTGACCCAGATTCTGAAACCTACACCAGGTTATTGACAACAATTGAAAAATGCAAATCTGTGAGGAGCTTATCCGGATTCTTGGAGGTTGCCGCTTACTGCCTACCAGCTATTTATCCCATATGTTCAAGCCTGACCTCATTGAATCTGAGTTATGCTCCAGGGATCGCTGGAAGTGAGCTAACTAAATTAATCAGTCATTGCAGAAAACTTCAGCGCTTATGGGTGTGATATCTTCACCTTTATCTAAATATCGAATTAATTTTCATATTAATGTTGCTGGGAGTAAAATTGGTCTTCATATCAATTTGTGGCAAACTTTTGCAGATACTTGACTGCATAGGAGATAAAGGACTAGAAGTCGTGGCTTCAAGCTGCAAAGAACTACAGGAATTGAGGGTTTTTCCATCTGATCCTTATGGAGTTGGAAATGCTGCAGTGACCGAAGAAGGCTTGGTTGCGATTTCCAGAGGTTGTCCAAAGCTTAACTCATTGCTATACTTCTGCCAACAGATGACAAATGCTGCCCTGAAAATTGTAGCCCAGAACTGCCCTAATTTCATTAGGTTCCGGTTGTGCATCCTCGACCCCATAAAACCGGATTCTTCAACTGGGCAGCCTCTTGATGAAGGATTTGGGGCTATTGTTCAGTCATGCAAGGGTATTAGGCGCTTGTCAATGTCTGGCCTTCTCACTGACCAGGTCTTCTATTATATTGGCATGTATGCTGAACAGCTTGAGATGCTTTCTGTTGCATTTGCTGGGGACAGCGACAAGGGAATGCTTTATGTGTTAAATGGGTGCAAGAAGATTCGGAAATTGGAAATCAGGGATTGCCCCTTTGGTAACATTGCACTTCTGTCGGACGTGGGAAAGTATGAAACAATGCGATCCCTTTGGATGTCGTCCTGCGAAGTTACCCTTGGAGGCTGCAAAACCCTAGCAGAGAAGATGCCGAGGCTGAACGTGGAGATTATCAATGAAAATGATGAGATGGAGGATTGCATTGATGATGGGCAGAAAGTTGAAAAGATGTACCTCTATCGAACCTTGGCGGGGCCGAGGAAGGATGCACCAGACTATGTTTGGACACTGTAGGGTTCACTCGATGTGCATTGTTGTGGCTCTGCCTCTAAATCTCCTGTTGTACCATCATTGTACCTCGTTTAGGCTCGTAATTTGTGGATTTTTAGTTGTATGGTGATTTTTTATTTTATTCAGAAGGGATGCTATGTGCTTCTTAGTTTTTCCTTTAGCACGATGAATTCAAAGACGCTACTCTTCATGCCGGTTGGTTAGGCAGGGCGCTGTTTCCTGTTATATTCACAGGTTTGGAATAAGGTTTTAGGCTGTTGTTAGCTGTAATGAAGTTCACTGGAAGCCTCTTTTAGTATTAAGGTAGATGCAGTGCAGAGTGCAGATTGGCGTCTTTACGCTAATTCAATCACATCCCCCTTCGTCTAATAGTTGTTTTTGCTACGATGACGCGGGGTTCTGCCCCTACTAATGATCTCTTTTATCGCCAGAAGATGGAGCTGTGAATTCTGAGTTGGGGGCCTATTGTTACGGTTATGCGGTGATTTTAGCGGCTTCTGGTGGGTCTGCGGAACTCAACTCGTTGTTTACGGGGGAGTTCTAGTTTTTGTGTCACTGGAGTGTTCATGTCAGACGTTTCCTTAGTTTTGCTAGTAGAGGTACGAATTGGTTCTGGTCCAGAAGAGGGGGATCGCGGTTCATTGTACGTTCCATAATTCAAGGAAACTTGGAAGAACAGAGTAGATTCTGAAAAGGGCATTCGGGATTGAATCCCACCAAAAAGGATGATAGAAAGCTCGAAGAAAGATGCCTGCGTTGATATCGTCAGGAAAGGAGGCAAGAATCCCATAAACAGAAAGACTGAACGAGCAAAGGAAGAAGACGGATCACGAGTTATTGTTAAGTAGGTGTCCAAACATTGGAGCTCCGAAAACTAGCCACCACCGCAGCTAGTTTATATGAATCATTGCTTGAGGCCGCAATTTTTCCTTGTTTTCTTTCCTTCGATCAGATATGGGTTATGCCAATAATTGTCTGGCAATTTCATACAACACCGAAAATGTTAAAATCAAGGATGCGAGGTAAGGAAACCCAAAATGACCCTCAACAGGCTTCAAGGCCAAGCCACACCGCTCATTTGAGCAGAAATGAGTCAAGAAACTAAAGCAACCGTGTTGAGAATGTCCCAGAAGTAGATGGTTTACAGACAATCTTTCTCATGTACATTGACAGAAACACTCCAGTTAATCTGGCTGACGAATAAGCACGAAACACCGTTTGTTTCTCGGCAAGCAGATATAACAAAGACATACCAGATTCAACAACATTCTACAAAAATAGCAATCCATGGTCAGTGTATCGAATGTCATATAATTCATCTGTCTTCAGCGAAGAAAGAAGCAGCATTCCTCCATCATACAGCAGCAGCATTCCTCCATCATACAGCAGCAGCAGAGCGCAGCCCAGCTGCACAACACAGAAACCGCACAGTTACCAACTCATTTCTTATTCTCCAGAGTAAAAGGTCAAAGCTTGAGTATCGATTTCTGCAACATAATGGATAGCTTTTTAGAGAGCTTCCCAAAGGAAAGTAAGAGTGGTAAGAGTTTTCTGGAGCTATGATTATAAGTATTATCATTTCCTTTCATTACTGGAATACTGACAGCTAAACAGCAACTAAGGAGCGAGAGAAAGCTGTGGATGACAACTGACCATCCCCTGCAAACTAAAGTGATCCTCGTCCATGATATTGCTACCACTGAAAACATTGTTCACATAAGGTAATGGGGGTAAATCTCCGCATGCCTCACTCGAGCATCTTGATATTGCGAAATTCATTCCAAGGAGACAAAATATAGAGGGTGGAAACAGCTTAGCTTTAACACTATCCTGTGGGTTCTCAACCGGCACATGGTCAGCAATACCTAGTGGAGCTCCATAACATGCTGTGTTATACAAAGACGAGGGTTCTAGCAGGACAAATGAAAGGCAGAATAGATGCAACTCAAATTGGACAGATTGAAAAACCTCGCTCTAATAGCACTCACACCAGCAGCTGGTAAATGTTAATCGTATTAATCTCAGACCAATCCATCCTAATATCCCTTTCTCATCTCGGAAAGAATCTTCCGCGTGCCTAGATTCGAATCATTGCGAAAGCCAAATGTCCTATTAACATTATAAGAAGAACGAACGTTGACCAAACAGACCCGGATGAACGGAAAAATGAATGAACTCCACATTTTTTTCCTTCTCTTCAATAAATATTAGACGAGAGGCCCTGGACTAGTACGGAGCAGCAACCGTATCCACAACCGGGAAAACACATTTCTCTCCTCTCCTCATACAATCAATTCTCGAGAACCAAGCCAATAGAATCCCAATAATTTTCCGTGAAATCACAACAAGAAACATACGGGGGAAGGTACAAAAAGAAGGGGGGAACAATAACCGAAACTACCCAAAGAGAGTAATCATACCAGCATTGCAAAAAGGGATTACAACCCGGATCATTATAGTTGTGATCATCACAGTGGTGGTGGTCGCCATGAGAAGCCGACGGCGTCGGCGTCGTTGGGGGAGGATACCCTCCGGCGAAATACCGCTGATAACCCTCGAAGGGAGGGTTGGGTGGCGGGGGCCCCGGCGTCGGAGAGTACGGATAGGCCTCGAGCGGCGGCGATGAGGGGTAATTCGGCGGCGGGTGGGGAGCAGGAGGGTACCCTGTGAAAGGTGAAATTCAAGAAAAGATCAACAACAGGTCTTCAGCGAAAGAAACTACATTTCCCCATCAAGAAAAGCGATCCCGCCCAGAGAGAGAGAGAGAGAGAGAGAAGGGACGGTGGAAACGGGGTTCCGATCTCACCTGTTGGCGGGTAAGGTTCCTGAGAAGGAGCTATCTGGTAGCTCATTTCCTCTCCCCCTTGCTTTCCGCTGCAATGAATCCAAACTGCCGCAGCTTCTTTTGTTTTATGTCAGTTAATGCGGGGAGAGAGAGAGAGAGAGAGAGAGATGAAGTCATGTCCTGTCCCATCTCGTGGCCTTTCTTGAACTGCGACGGCGAAATCCACCTGTCCGCCATTCCCACCGGTGGTTTAGCTAGTGGGCATCTTTTAATCCGCTATTAATAACACTTGTCGATAACAATAAAAAGAAAATATCTGATATTTCAGAGCGTTGATCTTGCGCGTATTACAGGGACAACCCATGTTAGGTGTTGGCAACACTCCCTTCTTTGTCGTTCAACGAAATATGCCGAAGCACAATTCCTGCAGAACTCCATAGTCGACGCCTCCTTGAGCACTGCTTCGCGGATACAGTGCCGCGTGCTGCCGTTGCTCTGGACATTACGAGAATCGCCGACCTCCTGGCGCAGAGAAGCGCGTGCCCGCGGCTCCCCATCATAGAAAGAGACAAGAACATCGGACGACGGACTTCGATAGGGACAGCGGATTCGCTGTGTAACGGCGACCGGCGACGGAACGCCCCCGACCAAGAGAAAAAGCAACGATCGAGCTGATCCCCACGGACTGGTATGGGTCTTGCTGGTCACCTAATTGGGCGGGCCCGGCCCGGCACCCAAAGCGGGTCCTGAACCCCGGGCCCGGACGGGGGCCCATGCTTGTTGGCCCCGAAGCTGGGTCCATCGCGAGACCGGCCAGACCCGCCTCGTGGTCGGGTCTATTTCTAGGTGAGCCCGCACTGAGTCCGATGGATTGCGAGGTCACCTGTGTGACCTAAAATGTACATTGAAATTGAAATGTTCCATCAGTCGAGTCTCTTAGGCCTCTTGGGGGTGGTGGGTAAATGGGTCGGGCAAGCCTGGCTTTTATAAAAAAATAGTCTCGGCCCATACACTGGGGCCTAGAATATGCGGGCCTAGTTGGCTGGCCCATACCAAATGAGCACGTTGAGCCCAGCGTGATTGTTCTGGGCCTATTCGGTTACGTCCGTCGGTTTTCTTATCCTTCCTTTTTCATTATCATGTAACTAGCGTGAGTGTCACGGACTCCCCAAGTAGGCATGTTAGCATCAAGCGACATTTGTGAATGACTTAATTTGTTCATATGTCAATTGAAAATATCTTTTCTCGTCTCAGTGACAACTTTCTACTTCTAACCATTATTGAAGAAATTTTTTTTAATAATCTTCAAATCAATATGGAAGAAAATTATTTGTATATCCCCTTTCAAATAATCATTGAATCAATGTAGAAGAAAACTTTTCTATAATGTTCTCTGCACCCATATATATAAAATAAGTATAACATTATTGTTGGAACCTTAGGGCATGCCCGGTTATAATAAAAGTTACATCTATGACATTAGCAACACTATTCTCTTCTCTACTTTAACATGTATGCCATTAGCAGTATAAGAAAAAAGAAGATTTTTAAATTACTTTCCTTTATTAAACTCAACATCTCCATCAATCTCCCACTTGAAGGTTGATCTTCAAAACCACAACAGTGCTTTATAGCCTCCGTTTGCCTTTGTAATCCAATTTACCCAAAGTGCAGCGACCCCCTCATGACTAGCTAGCCATTGATACCAAAGCAATGCATTGCCTCGATTTCTTAGTGGTGACACCCTTAGTTTTACATATCTTTTGGATTCTTTGCATCAAGAATCTTCTTCAATGATAATGTCGCATCCTCCATTAGCCAACGAATATGATGACACTCCAATTCAGAGTGCTTTGTCCTGGAATGAAATATCAAATTTTTTGCGAGATAAATAACACTCCATATGTTACTAAAAAGAACATTAATATCCTACTACTTGCCTATCTCCTCCATATAATTCTTCAACCAAATCATCTCTTTGCCAACTTCAAATATGGCAACACACTCTAATTTAGTGACTGAGAGAGGCACCCGCTTATGAAGTCTAAGCATCCAATTAATTGTAGTGCCACCTAAGGAAAAAACATAACCCAAAGTGCTCTTCTTATTGTTCAAGCAACCACCACGATCAGTATTGACAAAGTCTTATAAAGTTACGCTATTTTTCCATAAAACATAGTGATACATTTGAAATGCCATTTGGACACTTAATAGCCACTTTATAGCTTTTCAATGCTTTATTTCTAGATTAACCATGTATCTGCTCACAACACTCAAAAATGTCTTGAGCAATTTTAGGGAAAACTGCCAAAAAAGTTCTAAACCTTTACTCACTTTGCCATTTAAGTCCTCAACATTTTTTTTAATCGATTCAATCCTAAACATTTTGTCACTTTGCCATTTAAGTCCTTCCGACGGATTTTAACCGAAGAATGCATACATGGCGATGCCAGAGCTTGCCGATGATGACGGTTTGGTGGGGTTGGCCCCCGCCCATCGCCGACGAGGGCTTCGCAGCCCTTTGGAGTGGGCGGTGCAAAGAAAAGAGAAGAAAAAAAAAACCTTTTTTTGGACACATCGTTACATCGTCATTGTTGGCGAGCTCCAGCGTTGCCACATATGTATTATCCAGCCAAAATCTGTCGAAAGGACTTAAATGACAAAGTGACAAAAGGTTTAGAATTGAATCGACTTAAAAAAAATGTCGATGACTTTAATGTCAAAGTGGGTAAAGGTTTAGGACTTTTTTGGCAATTTTCCCAGCAATTTTGCATGCATCCTCATGCTTTGTGCACGTTCATTTATAGTTTTGTTCATCCTCTAAGGAGCTCGATTTTGTTGTGGTGTATTGGGAACTGCTCTTGTCATCCTAATTCTCTTGTCTGCACAACTCTTTGTTATCATGCTCACCACAAGTGTTAGATCTTAGACATTTGATCTTTAGGCTAGTCTCCTTCTCAACTTCAGCTGTCTATGTTTCAAAGGTAATAAGCACAACAATATTTTTTAGAAACTAAACCTTTATCTTTTTGGTGTAGTCATCAATGAATACGGCATAGGATCAAAACCTCCAAGGAAAATGCACAGGGGCTATCTTCCATGCATCTCTAAACACCAACTCTAATCTTCCTTCTTCTTCTTTTTTGTTCTCTCTCAATCTTTGAAAAACTGACATGTTGCTATACATAACCCTCATACAGACCAATCTCTATGGACTTTAGTTCAGATAGTTTTCCCTTTGATGTTAACACATTTGTCCCCTTATTTTGCTCGTGCGTCTTTGGAGTTAACTTCCCACTCAACTACTGTTGTTTTTTTTTCCCTGTATTACTCTCAATTATGTACAATGTTCTTGATTTTGTTCCCCGTGCTATAACTAACATTTAACAATGAATAATCCCCAATAATATTTCTCTCTGTGGTGCCGTCTAATTGACAAAGAAATACGAGATTTCTCTTCAGATCAGGAACAAATCTGACATCTTGCAATCTCCAGATACTTGTTAGCTGTCCTTTTGTGAACATCAACCTTTCCAATAATATCCAAAGGTTCGTCACTAGCAAAATAAACCTTTCCGAATTTTCGAGCAACAAAATTATCCATTAATTATTTGCACGAATCGAAGTGAAACGGCGCATCTGAGTCTATAATTTAAGACTCAATCGGACTATCAATGCTTAAAACTAAAGCACCCTTAACAAGCGTCAGAGTGGCACAAATTTCTACTCCTATTGATTTTGATTTTGATACTGAATTTTCTTCTTTAGGACTCCACAATCTCATTTCAGATAGCCTTTTTGCAATTCCATCAACTTATCCCAGCATGAGGTCTCAATTCCAACATCTTGGATAGCCTTTTACCTCGTCATCAAATTTCATTTCCATTAAACTCAACTTATTTGATGCAAATGGTTCATAGTACGTGCTTAACAATGCCCTCATTAATTCCGTCGTTGTCTTCTCATTGGCGAGATCTTGAAGGTGACGTTCTACGCCATCGTGAGACTAATCACGCTTATCTTTTGTTGATATAAGACCACTCAATTTTCTTGCTTGATCGAATTTGGTCTCACTCTCAACAGAGGTTAATGCAAGTTATTCTAATACAACAGATCCTCTGGCTCTGCATCTTTTGGAATCCAAAGTCCTTGCCATGGAATCGTTCGATCTTCACCTTCCCTTCGCCCATATTCATCACTCCCACTATTTCGACAAACCAGGCTCTCATAGTAATAATTATGAACAAGAAACATTAAAGACAAAGAAAAAAGACACGTGAATTTTACAAGGAAAACTCTTTCGAAAAAAAAAACAGAGAGAGGGGAAAACCACAATGTTACACTAGAGTTACAAATTTCAAGGTTACAATTACAAGAGATATTACCCCATATATGGCAGGTGTTTACAACATATATACTTAAGATGGAAATTGCATATACAATCATTAGTAACAGCAATCTTTCCCTGCTTAAATGTGAAAATTACATCAATACCATTAGCAGTAAAAAGTCTATGCTTTAAAATTACTTTTTTCTATCAGACTCCACAACTCTCACCTTTAATAAACATGGAACATCTTTCTTTATCAGCAAGTAGATAAAACAAAGATACGCCAGATTCAACAATATTCTTTGATAATCGCAATTCATGGGCAATGTCGCAAACACTAACCACCCGGTGCATTGGTTATTATAATTCATCCGTCTTCAGCGAAGAAAGAAGCAGCATTCCTCCATCATACAGCAGCAACAGAGCGCAGCCAAACTGCACAACACGAAAATCACATAGTTACCTACTCATCTCCTATCCGCCAGAGTAAAAGGTCAGAGCTTGTGTATCAATATCTGCCACACAATAAAAAGCTTTATAAACAGCTTCACAGGGGAAACAAAGAGCGCGAGATTGTCTCAAGCTATGACTATATGAATTATCATTTCTCTTCATAGATGGAATAGTAGCAACTAAGGAGCAAGAGAAAGCTTGCTGATGACAATTGACCATCCCTCATGATCCCTATCCATGATATTGCTACCGCCCAAAACATTGTTTACATAAAGGTGTAAAGGGGGTAAATCGCAGCATGCCTCACTGCAGCATCATGATATTGCAAAAATTCATTAAGAGGAGACAAAAGAGAGGGTGGAAACGGCTTTAACTTTTACACTATTACTTGGGTTGTCAACTGGAAGCACTTCCTAGTTGAGCTCCAACCATCCTGTTATCATCCAGAAACAAGGTTCTAGCAGGACAAATGAAAGGCATATTGATCTAACTAGAGTTGGACACTCAAAACCTCATTCCAATATCACTCCCGTCAGCATCTTGTAAATGCTAGTCATATTGGTTTCAGATCAAACTCTCTCAATTCTTAACTCCTCTCCATCCCAATAAATCTTTCCCATCTCGGGAAGAATACTTCCAGGTGCCTAGATTCGAATTCATAGCGAATACCAAGTGTCCCAGTTAACGGTACAAGAGGAATGAACATGGACCAAACAGACCCGACTGAAAGGAAATATCAATGAACTTCGCATCTCATTTCCTTCTCTCCAACAAAGATTAAACCAAGAGCCCATACCTAGTAAAAAGCAGCAACCATATCCATAACCAAAAACACATCTCTCCACTCCTCATGCAACTCTCAAGAACTAAGTCAATATAACATCACCATAATTTACCTAAAATTACCAAAAGAAAAATTCAGCTGACGGTACAAAAAGAACAGGGAAAAATAACCAAAACTACCAAAAGAGAGTTATCATACCAGCCCTGCAAAAAGGAAGCACAGCCCGGCTGATCATTATAGTGGTGATGGTCATAGTGGTGATGATCAGAGTGGTGATGGTGGTAATGAGGCAGCTGCGGCGGCGGCGGCGGCGGAGGATACCCTCCGGCGAAATACCCCTGATAACCCTCGAAGGGCGGTCGAGGTGGCGGCGGCACCGGCGGCTGAGGGTACGGGTAGGCCTCGAACGGCGGAGCCGAAGGGTAACCCGGCGGCGGGTAGGGAGCAGTTGGGTACCCTGTGAAAAGCGAGATTCCAGCAAATTTCAAGCAGATCGTCAGGGAAAGCAGTCCCTTTCGCCCAACGATCAAAAAGGATTTGATCAAGAAAAGCAATCACGGAGAGAGAGAGAGAGAGAGAGAGATGGTGGAAAGGGGTTTCGATCTCACCCGGCTGAGGATAAGGGTCCTGAGGAGCTCTCTGGTAGCTCATCTCCTCTCCTGTTTGCTTTCTGCGTCGATGAATTCAAACTGTCATTTGATTCTTTTGTTTTATGTTAGTAAATGTCGATCGAGAGAGAGAGAGAGAGAGATGAAGATGAAGACGTGCTCTGGAACACGCCTTGTCTGTAATTATTAGCTTACGGTTTCGTAGAGGATTCCCTAATAAACCACTTACTATATTGCTTAGATCATAAGATATCAATTACACGGGATCGGTATTCACAATCCAAAAAAAAAATGTCTCATTCGGTTGCTTTTAGTAAATATCCCACTTGAATTATTCTTTACACGTAAAGGAAGAAGAATAAAATAAAAGTCTTGACTAATGAAATTATCCATAGGGCGCGTGACGACGGATTTTCATGGATATAAGTAAGGCCGTAATTCAATGGATATAAGCAAGGCCGCAATTCAAGGGGGAATCAACATGATCGCAACGCGATCCGGAGAGACTCTTGCTCGAACCGAGCCTATGAACTCTGACATAATCGCTCCCATTGAATGTGCGGAACTCGTGTCGATGGACCCTATCTATGAAACAATAATTCATCGGGAACAGACGGTCTTTTCTCCATCAAGGGGAAACTTCGACCGGCTAGAAGTGTCCACCGCGTTTCTTTGGCGGCTTCTTCCTCCTATAATTGTCTGCACATTGCACTGTGCAAAGTCGTGGAGACGGGAAATGAAGCTGAGGAGGCAAAGGGTGGTCAGATGACTGCGGTTCAGTGTTCCTAAAATCCTCGGACCAATGCTAACTTAGGTCCCCGGATCCTGAAATGATGGTTCCTAATCTTGCCACAAGCCGCTCGTCTCATCGGAGTCGATCTTTCATGAGGAGGTCGTGGTTCACGATCGCAAGCGGTCGCCGACAATCGAGCTACATCAGAGATCGGAATGCAGAGTGGACAATTGCAGCTCATACTTCGGTTGCCGTTGCATCAGGAACTCTTGATGGCTCAAAAAGATGATCGCTCAGAAGTGACCTTGAACGAGGCTGACTGAGGCATATATCTATCAGGAGGAGACATGCGAACGGCACGAGCTTTACAGAGCACCAACACGCTAATCCCAAAAGGAGTCAGACCTTTAGAACCGCAGTACCAAAGCTATAAGCTGCATAACCTCACATACGTTCCACTGGAAGATGACATTATCAACACGCAATAGCCAGGGCATGGAAATGAATTAGACAGGGTGTAATATAGCCATACCACACGGTTCTTCACTTGCAAGATAAAAACAGATCGAGGGTTATTTGAATTTCCAGAGCAGATAAGAAGACAAAGATGCGACCTTCATCTTGTGCACGGCAGTTTCATCAGCGCATGCGTAAACACGCAATCATAGTGGGGGGAAGCAGTACCTGATATGATCAGGTGGAATATAACTTGAAGCCGAGCATGCTAATCAGTGGAAAAGTGATGGCATATCACAAATTGTGCATAGGCAACTAAATTTAAGCCCTCTGCCAGCTTCATGTTACTCTATCCAGAAAGTTAGTTGGCCCTTTGAAACACTAAATTTCAACTGTTCAGTAGATTTGTGATCGCAAAGGTCACTTTATGATTCCCTAGCAGATAGAATGGTCTAATCAATTGCTTGCTTGTGCGACAGCACAAAAATCTAATGAGAAACTAGTGTAATTGGATCAGTGCCTTCTCTTGCTACCTTTTGTAGCACTTGATCTCGATGGTGTGAAGATCAATCAAGTACACAAAGAGAACCACAATGCAATATCACAGAAATTAGAGATCCATACACTGCCAGCAACCTCTGCAGTAAAGAACAACTAAACTTAAGAGGCAAGGGAAATAGCCCTGTGTCTGATATAATCATGTTATAGAGTATGTTGAAAGCTGACGAGGAAGTGAACCAAGGATTCGAGAGAACAGAAGGCAGAATTTTTATGAAGGTATAATCAGGATGGCCTGTAGAAGAATCAACCCCTGCAAACTGAAGCTCGCCGAGAGTGTCACATCGCACCATGATATTAATGCTTGACTAGATGAACATAAGCTTAAAAAGAAGAGGTGATAAGGAAAATCAAAGATAAAAAGCCAAATATCGCCAGGCATCCTAACTCCTTCTATTGCAGTAAGTATGGATGTGCATCCTTTTTCCATTTACATGCACCGCTTGATAAGATCATATATATCCAGAAATAGACAAGAAAGAGATGCTCGAATAAAATACCATGACATCCATCGACAACCATTTAAGCTGAAACTGAAGCAAGATCAGGACTGCCCGTACCTGCAACAATTTGGTCCAGGAGGCAGACAATTCCATTAAGAACAAGAAAATGGATCAGTCTTCAAAGAAAAATGAATTTGCCAAGAAAGGGCATTTCGAACATACAAAGACATGAGGTTGTAACTTACCCAGTAAATCTTCTGCTGCGGTGATCTATCTGCGAGGATATTGAGAGCCAGTAAAGGAGTAGAACAGGCCTCCTGACAACCAACAATCCCATAAGTAACACAACACATCAATGTGAGAGAGAGAGAGGGATCATGTCACATTAGAGGGGATGTTGCACCTGAAGAGCAGCTTTATTGGGAATTCGGAATGTTATTACTGCAGGTGCCCCAGTGAACATCCCTTTTTCTATGGCCTCCAATTCAAAAGAGTGTGCTGCAACACCACCACCACAATCCACAGATATGTACCACCACACTTTCAGAATATAGAACAGGCAAATGACGGAGCAAATGAACAATAAAAAGAAGAGAAGACCCACCTGTCGATCCTTTCCCATGTCCTAGATGCGTTGCCACTGACAACAGCAAAATCATCTGTCGGCCAATTATTATCCACAAGACTCACATCAGTAGACCTGCAGATACGATGGAGGAAAAGGAAACACTCAAATTTTTCCGCCGCATTGAGTACTCAAAGCCTAATACGAAGGAGAACAATATGGCATGTCAAGAGCTATACAGCCCAAGATTTTGTCCAACAAGCCAAGGACCAGTGGAATTCCAAACATGGTCAGAGGGTAGAAAAGGTGACATTTCACATTCTATGAGGACTGAGCAATGATGAGAAATGCTGTAAGAAACATCTCACGCAAGATCTGTCCATGGCAATGCTTACATCTAAGCGCAGGTATACATGACTACAATCTGAATATACGAAACAGTCCAGTTAAACACCACTTGTGCGACATACTCAGCTATTGCGCAGCACTGCTCTACATTTAGAGAATGCCAGTGGAATTCTACATCCCATGTCCAATCTGTGTCTACGCTTTTCTACTCATCCGCAAGATTCAAATAACGCCAGGCCGAAGATAACAGTGGAATCCATGGGACGGCATCATACTACATCTACACTCTTTTGCAACGAGAGTTCGGGTTAACCATGTGAATAGATCCGAATGATATATTAGATGGATCGAGCGTGGACCTGCACTCTTTCGCAATAAGAGTGTAGGTGTTGGTTCTAACTAAATGAACATGGTTAGCCCAGCATGATTGTTCCGGGCCTATACGGTTCGATCAAGCCAAATCAACATATCATTTATTTATTAAAAAAAAGATTTAGGATTTGCGACGGTGAAATTCCTAAAATTTTGTAGTTATTCACTTTAGTTCCAAAATTCTTTTTTCATTCAAACGAATCTTAGAATTTGTCTACAAGGTGCACTTCAAGACTTCCATCTCATCCGTCGGCTTTTTATGGATAGAAAATTTTACATGGCAATTGTTTTTTCGTCATTTTTCAGTGACATGTAGCTGTCAATGTGATGACTAAACTCCTACAAGCACAAAAACGACGTCGCTTCAACAGCGACTGGAAAGATTGACCAAATTTGTGGAAAAAACAAACAAACTAAAATTACAAGAAAAAACAAATCTAAAATATAAAATAATAACAAATTTCAGAAACTAATGGAGCTCGTGTGTAACGTCAAGCTCGAACGGATGTCGGCATCAAGTGACACTCATAGATGTCTCGATATCTGTTCAAATGTCAATTGAAATGTTTTTTTTATCATCATCACATGCCCACATATAAAGAAAACTTTCTATTTTCTGACCAATGTGGAAGAAAGCTTTTAAATTAAGATCAAATCAGCACCGTAGAAAATATTATTCTAATGTTCTCTGCTAAAATACAATTTGAAGATAAAAATATTACGTCGTGGTCCAGGATGTACCTTCACAAGGAAGGAAGAGCAGAATAGAACTTATGGTTGGCCACGTCACCCAAAAAAGATGGACCAACTAATCATGCATTGTCGACTTTTGCTTAGAAAAAATGCGGAATCAAGAACGAAAACAAAACGAAATGATTGTACGTATTTGTTTTGAGGAATCTCGATGACCTGAAAAACAGTTTCGCAAAAATGATTGGCATGTATCATTTGAAAAAAAAAACAAATAAACGAAGAATATCTTCATCGTACGCAATATTATTTAGGCATAAATTCTTATTATAAAGAAAATAATGTTTTTAGTAAGTTGATTGCTTTGCGTGGTGTAACCGATCGTTTTTAGTAGTAAAAAAAATACTTTATAATTCGTTCAATTTTTGCGAAACAAATGGAATCCTAGATGGCGAAGTCCGGAGTTAGCCACGTCACTGAGGAACTACGGTGCTCACCCTGATCTGTCATTTTGGCCTCTTTTTATTAGACCCGGATTCCCTGCTCTGCTTTGTCAGGGTGCTTTACTCAAGGCAACCGTCCAATCCTTGGTTGCCGTTTTTCTAAAAAAAAAAAAGGGTAAAAAGGGGTGGGTCCCGCTTTAATAGTGGGGCCCACCCCTCCTCTCTCTAAAATTCCTTGCTCTACTGACACGGTAGAGCAGGGAATCCAAGTCCGTTTTCATCTTCTTCCTTTGGTTTTTCTGTTTTTGATTACGAAATGAACGGTGAAGAGCGTGGAGTTGGGCCTTGCCGCGAGTGGAGAGGGAGAGGTCGAGATGGGCCTGGGTCGCGCGTGCAGCAGGGGTGGGCCTTCGCTTATGAAGTCAGATTTCTTCCTCATGAATCCAAGGGATGAACCTCGTGATTTGGCAAGGCTCAAAAACCTTGGGTTAGGTTCGTGAGATAATAGATCTCCGGCAGCTGTTTAGTTATAAACCTTTTGATCTAGTGTCAAGTCGACGCTAATTATCCATGTCAGTACCGGCGGTGTCACTTGGGTTGGCCAACATTGACTTTAGCAATATCCGATCAAAATTAACCAAAATAATCGAATTGACATTAGGTCGAAAGATTCGGAACTTCTAAATTTGTACCGATTCGATATGTGTATAACTTTTCTAACATCTTTCTTTCGAAAACCAGTGTCTTTGCTTGAACTCTGGCTTGTACCGACGCGATATTTTTTTAAAACTTTTTTTTGATATTTTTTTTTCCTTTTGAGACCGTTGTCTTTGCTTGAACTCTTGCCCTTGTTGTCCGATACCATTTTGTAAGGATTACTCGGAGAATCTTGAATAGACGAGAATTGAAGGGGGATAAGAGAAGGTGTCAAATTCGAAATGAGGATGAGAAAGTTTTTCACGTGATCGATTTGTCATATCTGAACCAAAGGAGCTTGCAGCTCTTACAATTTCACAACCCCGAGACGAAAACATCAAAGAGAGTATTCTGATGGAGCACAAGTCACGACGAAATGGGTATGGACGAGCAATTGTGATGGAAGCCCTTGGTTAAGTTCATCCATTATCGAGGTACCGGGCCACGATGAACAATCTTGACCTAAGGTCATCCATGGCTTGAACGAGGCAGGCAAGCCTTACATTGAGGTCGCTGCCACCGTAGCACGATCTAAGGGGCGAGGTGGTCGGTGGCATACGACGAGCTAAGGGGCGATCGGCCGGAGGCGCTAGCGGCCTACGGCATTCAGCGGCGTCGTTTTTCAAAAGAAGATGCCCTAGTTTGAAGATAAAGCCACAGTTGTGAGGGATGCTCGGTGCAAAATGGCGTCTAATCACAAAACTCAAGACAGATGACTATATAATGATCATCTTAAACAAGGATAGGCTGTCATCAGATTTAGACCAGTAAAAAGAACGAGGAAGGGAGTCTTGTTCAGCCACCCCTCTGAATATTACCACAGTAGCTCTTCGTCTAAATCGTTTCGTTTCGAGTCATAATCATTCGGCCTATCCTTGAATACATTAGCCCGTCAATGTAACCACCAAACGTCCTAGAAATCGAGAAGTCTCCGCGCGAGACAACGATTGCGCAAGACGTGGCGGCGCTCATGGCGGTCTTTCGTGACAAAACCAGGGAAACTGAGACGGCCGCCTCATGCGCAGCACATAAAACCTTGCGTGAAACGGCTCTCTGAATCGGGCGGATGGTATGTGAAGCGTGTCCGAGAGGGGCCGTGGGAATATAAAACGTGCTTGTTGGGTCTAACGAAAGAAATGACTCCCAAGAGAAAGCGAGAGATACGTTCCTTTTTCAAATCGGTTAGGTCATCCGAGTTGATATCACCGTTTTACCAGAAGTAAGAAGATTTTTCCCGTGAACGAACCGAGCAGACAGCTCTCGATGGGGCAAGCGTTAGGCGTCTGGTTCCATCATCATTGACTCAGCGACTCTGCTCACGAGCCGTTCCGAGTCAATTCACACGGAACACGTTTCTCCAGAACCGGCAGGACCTGCTCCTCCTGTCCCATCGATCTTGCCCGTATCTTTTCACCGTAAAGCCTGCAAGATAAACGTGTCGAGCTGGTCATGGCTTGACAGTACAGGAGACGCGTCCTGTCATCTGCTCCTTCGAGGAAAAGATGCAGGAGGGCCCTACGCGCCGGGATCAGGGGAGGTGACTGAGCATCGCCTAACTCGTCGATGACGACGGTGGTGGTGTGTGCTGAGGAAAGTCGTCGCGGTGGAGCTCGACCACGTTGTTCAGCTGCGTCGCGCCGTGGGTTGTGGTGGTGGAGTCCGTCCCGAGTCGCTCTTCTGGTTTCTTCATTTGGTCGAACGTTGAAATTTGCCTTGGTTGGCTGGCGCTGCACCATGAGCATCGTCGATCTTTCCTTCCTGAAAAAGGAGATGGTTTTACGAATACTCTATGCTCCACGCTTCTTTTTAAATCTGATGGGTTTTTTTTTGCCTTATTTTACACAAAGGAATGTATAATTCCGAAAAGGATGCCAAATGATAAATAATGATGCACTGTTTATTATGTCCTAGGCGCTTATTTATAAGGCGATCGTCCTTTAAGGAACAGTCACGTAATTAAAATCAAATAATAGAATTAAGGAAAAAATAGTCATAAAGGGAAAAAAAAAGTTCAAAACATGTCCCAAATGTGAATTTGGGATCAAATATTACTCAAACCGGTGTACCCTATTTGTAGCGCCGAAAATTTCTCAATTCTCTCCGATGTGATATGTTGCCTACGTCGTAAATAGTTACGATCATTTAAAATTAACCCGTTATTTATGATGTGAATGGAACCATCCGTTCTTATGACGCTAAAAAATATTCATATAAGTGATTTGTCAACTGTACTACATCTCGGTTTTCTCTTGAAGTTCCATTCTTGCATTCTGTCGGAGACTCGAGCCTCTCCTCCTCCGCTTTTGTCGCTCTCCTTTTACAAATCATTTGGTCGACAACTTCCCTGCTTGAATAAGGAATCGCCGTCCTTTTGAAAAACTCGAGTAGCATCTCTATCCGATTATAAGGACATTTGAAACTTAAAAAACTCCTAGTGCTGTTCCTCCTGCTTCTGCTAATGTATTTGTATAATTAACATAAAAGTGCTGTTTGTTTGTCTCCTACTTCTTTTTGTCCAAAATTACCCACTTAATTGTAGAATACCCACTCAACGAATAATAAACTACATTTCTTTGCACACAGACACATCCTTTTTATATGAAGACAACTTTTTGGACATTGGACAATGACGATGATACTAAAGTTCATCTGCGTTCGTGTTGCGCATGTTACACCTTCCTGTATGGTTGCGAGCATTTGCTCATGGTCGGTTGGAAGGCCGAGCATAATAACGACTCGATTAAAAGCTCTTGGCTTGAAGAGAAAATTAGATCAAGGTAACAAAGTGGGCGCTTTCGGGCGTTCCGATCATGGCCAACCGTTCAAGTTACCTGCTTGAAGGTGCATTAATTAAAGCATGGTCCAACGCACCCCACGAAAATTTTATAGGGACACATTGGGTTGTAGGAGAATTATGGGGACTATTGCAATCGCGATGGCTTCGGGGCTTGTGAAAACTATGGAAGTTGCTACTATCATGAAAGATACGACAATCGGTCTAGAGATCGAAATTACACGTGACGTGAAGGATTGGCTGAATTCGACTTTGGGTCAATTGATATAAGATTAGGGAGAAACTTTTAGACAGCTTTGAGGATATAGATCGTGCTGTCTATCGTGCGGACATCCCAGAACTTAAAAAAAAAAAAATTGAAGTTAGTAAAAGCAAGAATCAAAGGGCGAAGCGTTGTTATGGTGGCATGAATTGAAGAAACGATCACTAAGAAAAGGCAAAGGACGATGTCCTTGGTGATGGCCGAAAAGAAGATTTTCGCTTTTGAATTTTCTTCAGAAGATCGGAGGAATTTGAATTAAACATTCTTTATATTTCGAGATGATGGAAATATTATTTCGGGGAAACAATCGTGGATCGAGCACTTCGAAATCCAAGGTCTGAATATTTGCTGGCCGGGGCACGTCCACCAAAAATGATAAGTACTTTATTCTCATTATAAATGATTTGGCATCATCTTCCAGAGGTTTTGTTAGGATCTGACGTGAATTCGTCGATTCATTTTTCACCGTCAATCTGCCTTTCGGCATTAAATTTTATAGAGTGATATTGAAAGTTTATCTGACACTTCGAACGTGTTGCATCGCAATTCACGTTGCCCTCGTTTTTACTACTTCGCACTGGCGTATGCTGCATCCGATGGTGGGGTCATCTTACGATGGTGACACATCCGGCGGTGGTCATGCGTCTCATAATTTCAATTTCCTAACTAGAGTTGAGTCATTGCCATGAACTAGCCATTGTGAAATAAGAGCAGACATCTACAAATCTAATGGAACAACAGAAAATTATCAGAAAAATTAACGACAAATGGCAAGTCGCGATGAAGATTCATGTAAATATATTCGTGCATTGGGTACCCACTCGATGGCAAAAGCTCGTCGCGAAGGTACTCAGTACGAATCCAGAGAATTACAAAGCACGTATGCTCAATCGCTCATGATTGCATTTAAATAATAAATCGCATCTTGATCCAACAATTTAAGCATTTAAAATAGTTGATAGTGATCTCGTGAATTATCACATAATACTTAATAACTGGTCGGAAAAAAAAAAACCCCGAGCCATTGATCTCCTATCGCCTCGCACCCCAAGCACCTCCCAAACCCGCCTCCAACCCGACTTGACATCCACACTCGACCCGAACATTAAAATATTCGCAAGAACTCATAGGCCACATAGGGTGCGTTTGGTAACGTTGTTGCTTCACAAAATATTTTTTGAACAAAAATAATTTTTGTGTCTCTATTCCATAGAAGTGTTTTGTAAAAGTGTTCTTGAAATAGAAAAACATATAAATGCGTTTGGTACGATTAGTAATTTTTTTTTTCTCGTTCACGAACGACCGATCGCCGTCAGCAGAGGACCGACCGGCAAGCGAGAGGAGGCGACCGGCGACCAGTGGCCGGCGGATGGTCGGAGGCCGTGAAGGCAAAAGAGAAAGTAAAAAGAGGACCCGGTCGGACTCTCTGGAATTGAGCACGTGGGCACAGTGGGCCAGGTCGAGTACGCGTGCTCGAGATCGACCACGTGCCTTTTGTTTTCCCCGCCCTATACGGTCCGAACGTGCGCCTCACGCTACCGACCCGGGCACGACACGACACGCCTGCGCGCCACGTGGCTGCTGACTTTGGGGGCGGGTCAGTCATCATGGCTCAGTCGGAGTACCAACACGGAACTCGACACGATTCCCATGTGGTCCTGCTCTCCTCGCGAGTCACGGGCAGCCGCGGTTTCCCACCAGATTCCCAACGACCCCCACTGTGGAACGGAACTGATTTATTTAATTTCTCTCGTCTTATTTTACATACGTGAATTGTTCGGATTTATTTTTTTCTCCAGTTCTATGTTCTTAGTCCTTATGTTTCGTTGACGGGGTTCCCTTTGTTTATCGGTAGATTCTCTCTCCGTAACTGGGGGCGCGAGAAATTGGACAACCTAGATCGCCCATGAGAACATCGTGCGAGTCCGAATAAATTAGTCTAGTCTAGACCTTTTTGGCCTGTATAGGTGACTTTGAGGTAGAGTAGTTCGCCCGCATTTGGTCCGTGAAAATCCCGCTTTGTTGTTCGTAGTCACCGTTGTCTCCGGGTCGGACGCTCTATTGTCGTGGATGATAGGAGCCAAGAGCGAGAATGATGATTGCTGGGGGTACACTGCCGCGAGAATGACGAGGAAGGGGGGATTTTGATCACCTGTATTTAGGGTAGGTGAACGGGTCATTGTATGACCACTGCCAACTATCCTAAAAGCTTAAGCCATCAGGTGAACGTGTGGATTAATAAAGTACTTTCACATTCCCTCACGCTTAGTTTGGTCTTTTTACCAAAAATAGGAGCATGATAAAATTTGAACTCTGTACTTCATGCTCTGATACCATATGAAGTTTTGTAAAGTCATTGGGTGAATGCATCAATTAATATTTAATTATTTTCACATTTTATGTATTGGGAACTGTCTGATTTTTGATCAAACGGTTCCCATTGAAGAGAGGGCAGGCCATTTTTTTTTATTTCTTTTTATTTCAAATAAGATTAGGCTGTTCGATGGTGATCGGACGACTCATAAATAAAGCAGATCATCTATACTTAGGACAGGTGATCTGTTTCCAGGGAGGGGAAGTCAATGTTCTTGAATTTCGTCCCGAACTTTCCCACCCCCCAAACGAAGGGCTAGAAAAAACTTTTTAATCCCTAACGCGTCCGACTTTTCTTGAAATATATATACTAAAAGTACACCTAATGATTTCCTTAAGGAGAATTTTCCCTTCTCAACATCAGCTGTCGACATTCAAATCTGGTTTAACTGGCTCTCCAATGGCCCGCCAACAGATCCGCGACTCCTCCTCCTCCAAGCTTCCTGTGGACCGAAAGGTGGTGGAAATTTCTTCGCACGGCGCGCTCGCCGCTCGCTTCTAGAGCGCGTTGTCCCCATCTCTGGCACGTCACGTCACTTCACTTCTTCAGGACAACGTTTTAAACATCGTTTCCTCGTCCAGGACAAACAGGCGACTGACTTCCTCAAAAGTGAAAAAGAGAGAGGAGGAAGACACACAGATCCAGCGAACCCACCCACCCCCTCCGCGCCCCCACTTGAGAACTCTGGACAAGGACGGACTCCATTGTCAGTCCAAATCCGCGACTGTGGAGCGTGCGACTCTTCCGTACTTGGAGTTGGATTTGAATTATCTGGGCCACTTATTCTCCTGTGCCGTGCGGTTCTTTTCTTCGTGGATTCACGCGTCGTTTGCGTCTAGTTTCGAATCGCGAAATCGGATTTTTATGCCTGGATACGTGCAGATGAGTCCATGAAGAGTCGATTCCAACAGCAGATCACAGCTTGATTGGCCAGATTGATCTTCTGCAATCCGAGGATCGCCCATTCCGTGAACAGATTCTCGGGAAATTATGGAAACGCTGCAGCATCGGCCTCTTCCACCCTGTATCACTGCGGTTCGTATTGAAAGAATCCACTCAGCACCCTTCCAAAGTTTAGGAAGTGAGGGCAGAGATAGATTAAGAATAGTCGGGGATATAACCTAACCAGTTTGAAGATACACGGAGTTTTGTGATATGGATGAGATATGGTTAACTGATAAGCCATGATCTTAGTTTCCTTTTTCCAACATTGAATTCAGCAAGGACTTGCCCGATATTGCATGGAAAATGCTTTAACCATGGAGTTGAGATCGATGTGGCCATCTTTTAGCCAACTTCTAGGTAAAAAATTTGAAAGGCACGCTCTACAGATTGCTAAAGAAAATTAAGGGGCATTGCTAAATTCAAGCAAGATAAGATGGAAGCGTGAATACTGTGAATCAGATAGGAGGTAAGTTGAAGATTTACCTTCTCCTAAAAGTTGAGAAATCGCATGTAATTTTGCGCGACGATATTTGTAATACCGAAAGGTTTTCGAGTATTTCTTCTCAAATAAAAGTCGAATTATGAGCTCGCGAGAATTAGAATAAAAAAATTCATTCGCAGCTCGTCCTATTCTGTGCTTGGAGGCATGTCTAGTGGGATATATCCCGACATAGATTGGATATGAAATCATACTTAGGGTTGACATAAAGATTAAATAAATATTTCCCCCTATCCAAAAAAACTAAGACTAAAAAAAGAAGGCACCACTAAGCATCAACGGAAGAGAGAGAGAGAGGGGAAGAAGTTAGGCCTCTGCCAAGGTTGTCATATGGGACGACGCCACCGGCGGCGGTTGTCGATGCTGGACATCCCTCTCTCTCTCTCTTTCTCGTCTTCACTAGAGAGCTTAACTACCATTTGATGAAAAATATATTTAGTAGTATCATAATGCCATGTCATCGCCTGATGTGGCGCGTATGTTGCCATTTGGACCAATTACAATTATGGCAGAAAAATTTATTTTGTAATACCATGTACAAATTTGTGAATGGTTCAAATAAGAAAATATGCGACTGACGTGACACTACGATATTATTGAATATTTTCTCCATTTGATGAGTGCTTTCTCCCCCACCTTCCTTTTTCCTCACGAGGACAACCTCGTGGCGGTTGGAATCGCTTGTAAATGGTGGAGGTAGGCTCCTTGTGAGTCGTGACCATCTCCACCTTTGTACAAATTTTCTTTGGCAGCAGGCGATGCGTCACACACATCGTCATATTCCACCAACAGTCGGCCCAGTTAACAGATAAGACGGGGTTTGGGCACGTTTAGGCACGTTTTTATTCCTGAAAATAATCTCTTTTTATTTCCATTTCTTCAATAAGTTTCTTTTAAAAGAAGTGTGTTTAGCGTAAAAATAAATCTCTGATAAATTTCTAATTCTTTTAAAATTTTATTTTATTTTTCTCTTTGTCGGTGATGTTGACATTGCCGGCCCTTGGTGACGACAATGAGACCAGGCAAGGCTCAGCCTCGCAGCGGCCGGAAGAGGTCGAGTCTTGTTGATTGGCCTCACCCAACTCCTACAAGGCAGGGCTCATTCGGGCCATGATGAGGCTAGAGCTCGTGGTTGTTAAGCAATGTCCAGCATCTGTAGTGATAAGGTGAGGCTTGACATTGTCCACATCTAGCGAGGCTAAGCCTTGACCTTGCCACCGGGGAGGCTCGACCTGGCCTCATCGCCGCAAGGTCAAACCTCACCTAGCGGCTGTGAGTTTGACCCCCCGGGCTTCGGTGAGGCTAGCCAAAGGTCAACCCAACCCTCGCCGGCCCTAGTCTTGGCTGGTCTTTAGCAGGCCACCAATTTTGTTGAGGCTTAGCAATTGGATAGAGAAAGAAGAAGAAAAAGGAAGAAGGAGAAAAAAGAAAAAGAAATTTCGAGAAAAAGTTGTTGTCGAGAGTAAGAAGTAAATTTTTTTTAGTTAATATTTATTTCAAATCTATTTTCTGATCACATATATATATTTATTTCGGAGAATTGAAGAATCGATTGACCGTACATAGAGTTACCTTCCCACATACGCCCTGGTACAGCGGCAAGTCGGTGGGAGGAAATTTCCATCCCCACATTAATTTTTAAGGAGCAATGCTAGAGTTACCAAGGGGGGTTGGGGGGGGGGGGGGGGTGAAGCGTCGGGGTCACGAGTCGCCCGTTTTTATGTAAGCGGGTCAGGCTGAAGGACCGACGACCACGTGGCACGCCGTCGATGAGAAATTGAATTTAGTAAATCGACCGAAGCGAAGTCAAAGCGGAATCGATTTATCATGGAGCGGGGCGGGGAATTGAATAGGGTCACGGGGTTGGACAAGGACCGACTAACCATCCGCCGATTGACCCACTCCTGGTTTTGCGTAATTACGTTGGACCTGCCCCTTCTCCTGAAGACACCTCGTGGAAGGCGTGCGCTCCCTTATTTACTCTTTTGCCACTCTCTCTCTTCTCTCTCTCTCTGTGCGCTATTCCTCACATATGCAAATCGTGCCCTGCGCATTCCTTCGTCATCGCCTCTCTCTCTCTCTCTCATCGTCCTCCTATAATTCTCGCTCTCGCCTGTGCCCTTTGGCCGGCATTCCAGCTCTCGCGTCCTCTCGTCCCCGCGAGTCAAACCTCCCCACTCTCTCTCGCGACGGTCTCGCGTGACCCCTTCTGAAGGAGGAGGAGAAGAAGATGTCCAGAGGCGCCGTCGAGCTCGACTTCCTCGGCCTGGCGGGGAAGGAGGCCGGCTCCGGCCCCGGGCCCCGGCCTCAGCGGCGGCCTCTCGACCGCCTGTCTAGCTTCCGAGGTCGGTCCGACTTCGACGGTCTCTGCTTTCCGTGTTTTTTTTTCCTCCTTTTTTACCGACTTTTTTTTACCGATTTCCGTTTTTCCCCGGGTGGTCTCGCGGGCTCCTCATCGCTGTTCGCGCTTTTTGTCCTCCGAGCAGGCATCCAGAGCGCCATCTCGAGGATCAACCCAGAGCTCCTCAGGTCGGTCATCGCCGCCTCCGGCGCGGCGGGCCGGGTCGGCTCGGCGGAGAATGCGGTTCGCTGGAAGTCCTCCTCGGTGCCGGCGACCCCAAAGCCGGACCAGAATGCGGCTCCTGTGTTGCCCGCTTATGCCCCTCTTGTCAGGTCAGTGTTGGTGGGAGATTCGAACTTTTGCAGGTTGAAGATTGATGTAATTCTAACACGTTCACGGCCTGATTTGCGAAAGAACTGATCCTTTCAAAATTCAAAATCACGAAACAATTGTACCCGAAAATGTCAGATGTGCGTTCATGGAAGAAGTTGAATTAAATTGAGAACGAAGCATTAGATCTAATCCAAACACGATCGTGAATTACGTAGCAAAATTTTTTTTTCCGGGATTCAGCGGCGATCCGGAATTTGAAATCTCGCGAAAAATTCGACGCAGGCCGAGCTCGGAGACCCAAGGGGGAGTGGCTCCCCTGACGATCTTTTACGGCGGGACCGTGGCCGTCTTCGACCTCCCTCCCAACAAGGTTTGTTCGCGGCAATTGAGCTTAAATTGAATAAAATGCCGCTCCGCTTCGCCGTCGGCTTTCCTTCGTCGTTCTGAATCGATCTCGCGGTTCGTATTTTCATTCAGGCGGAGAACATCCTGAAACTTGCGGTCCAAGGAATCTCCGAATCCATGGGGCCGGAGAGCCCGAGGGCCGCGGCAGCCTCTCAGAGCGGCCAAGAGCTGCTGCTCGGCATCGGAGGTCAGTGCGAGAAAACAAAAAAAAAAAAATCGGTCGATTGATGAATCTAGTGATTTTTATCGGTCCGAGATGTACTAATTCGACCTTGTAAATGTATTGTTCATAAAAATTTATACGAAATGTCACGGCTCTTTGACAATTAATTTCTCCTATTTATTTATTTATGTTGCTTCATTTATTTATTATTTAATTTTGATTTTGCAGATCTGCCGCTCACGAGGACGAAATCGCTGCAGAGATTCCTGGAGAAGCGCAAAGAAAGGTAATGCCCCCTCAACTTTCTTCCTGCTTTTAAAAAATATTTATCATGCTTTTTTTTCTCCATAAGTAATCATCACGTGGTATAAAATAGGGATGAATACGTTAACTTGTTGGAAAATTTAGAACTCCGGCAAATTTTGGAATTATGCTTCTGTTCTTTTTTATCCCCTTTCGTTTTGCCTTGTCTGGTAGCTGAAGAATAATTTACTAAATGAGTTTTTTAATTTCAATTTAGTCACGTGATGATGGATTGCGTGAGAAACAACCTCCGGACATATAGTTGAAGAATCTCAGTTCGATTCCCGAATAAAAAGAGATTTGGTTAAGTGTATTCTCTATAGTTAATCTCGTCAATTATTTTTAGTCAGTAGCCCATCGATCCATCGGTAGAGGGACTAGGTGGTGTCGTAGCAACAAGAGAGTAATTATCACGTACTTTTTATATGTAGGATTGAAGATTTTTGAAGTCTCGTGTACTTGATAGCTCGAATTGATTGAGATCTGTACTCTCAAAATATCTAAAAGAAAAAAAAAAACCAAAGACTTATTGACTGCTTATAGAGTTCTAGAGCGGCGGGATACTAGAGTTTTGCTTGCTAGCAAAAATAAAAAAATGAGGATCTTGAATCAGGTTGGCTTAATTCAGCGTCGATAGCGACGTGATTTAAAGGTAATCGAGTGTATTTTACATTATGAGAAGACAGTTCTTTCTAATTTTCGTGGAGATTTTGCTGAATCCGATAAATTACGAGGGAAGATAGAACATTACAAGTTTAGAATCGGTTGAAATCGGGAAAATCACGTAGGATGGACGCGTCGCAAGCTAAGGAACCTCCAAAAGGAAGAAAGAAGAAGATAAAAAGTTAAGATGAAGATAAAAAAAAAAAAAGTTGTGAAGAGATTCCTTAAGCAAAAAGACGAGGACGATTGGTAGGTCCTCCAAGTTCGACCGCCATGGAAAACACGAGCTGCGAGCTTCGGGACCGTCCCTAGTTCTTTTGGGAAGAGTAGACCCTGCGACGCCGTTTCTTGAAAAAGCGCACGCGGGTCGGTCGTTCGATCCGGAACCGTCAAAATTGACCCTAAAAAACGCGTCGCATTGAATGCCCTGGCAGGTTGACTTCGGCGTCGCCGTATTCCCGCGACAATTGAAAGCGCGTCGCTTCGAGGAAGGAGCAGCAGTGGCCGGTGGGCCGGTCTCCGGCACGTGCAAAATGTGAAGGCAGCAGGAGGGAGGGAGGAAGCAAGTCCAAAGGCGTGTACAGTCCTCGTACGGCGTCGTAGCCCGTAGGAGTTGTCTTATTAGTAGGTCTCCTATTTTTTCTTTTTTTTTTTGCTCTTCCCTTCAGGAGGAGTTGATGAAGTTAATAGCGTGTGTGATGTTGACGTGGCGCGCCGCTGACATGATCGCACGCTGTCCTAATTTTCGCATCTCTTTTTTGCTTTTTTTTTTTTTTAATTCGCGGGGATCGCGTACCGTTATAGTTCTACCTTTGCCGACAGTGAATCGGGAGGATCTTGATGTAGTTGCGGTATGCGCCTCGTGCTCAGCTTCGATTGGGTCTATACCTTTTGGATGTATCTCGTGGAAGATATGTGTTTTGGTTATGTCGTGTGTACACCGTGTTTCTCTCTATACGTATGTATTCGTTTGATTCGAGAGTCATAGGTATGGTATACACTATATGACTAACTACAGACCATCTTTACAAATTGATCTATTTGATTCGTACGTCACCCGAACTCTCACTCTCTTGCTCTCCCTCCTTTCCCTCCCCCCCCCCCCCCTTCTCTCTCTTCGTCTCTTGAACTTATCTTTGCAGATGACTTTCTTCGTTGGAAATCTTGTTACACTTATTGTCAAAGTTGAGATGAACGCACATTTCAACCATACCCGAGACATTCTGATGATAGCATTTGAAAATTTTATCTTGATAGGAAGTATTTGTTTTTCCTTACCGGATTGGGTGATGGAGAAGTACGACGATTCGCGCGTGCATCGGTTCTTATCCTGATGGAAGGTTATCGACAAAATCACGTTAACGTGACAAATGCTCTACCCAAATGGATAATCTCCATGAAGGAAAGGGTTGAAAAGAAAAAATCAAACCTAGCTAATCCCAATAGAAAATGAGAATAATTTGATCCTAGCGAAATAGGGCGGTCATAAGTACGAGATAAAAGCTCAAATCAAGCACGGAAATCTATCCAAGATGGGTCCAGGGCCTAGTCCGGGTCATGACTTTTCTGGACCAGGATGGTCCAAATCCCTAGTCCCTAGTGAACTGAACTTATTTAAGTTCCCCCCCTTTTTATCCCGTGTGTCCGTATGGCCCGCTTTCCAGGAAGGTTCTTCCTGGTGCCGACGTTGACAACGACGGAGATAGAAACATGATTTCCCGAGACGAGGTGGGGCCAGAGCCTACAGATTAGGCCCAAGGCTTTCTGGTTGGGCCTCCGTAACGTTTGATTCCTGGCCCACCTTCCTCTTTGGCAAACCACGTGTTTCTTGGTGCAATCGAGTGACGCGCGGAGAGGACTTGCGCTTCGCGGAGAATCTCGGAAATGGCTAAAATAGAAACCTTACTCGCCTAACAGGAGATGAGCGATTCCCCCCTCCCGCGGGATTCCCATTTCCCTATTGGAAAACACTCCACCAATGTCATGATTCCACGTCACATGTCGAGTGCGATGTTCGAACTCCGTCTCGAATCGAGTGTTTTCGATTCCGACCGAGCTCAATCAAACTCGAGTGGCTCACTCGATGGGGGTGATTGCCATCCTTGACTTACTCGACTCGATTGTATACACCGGCATAGTAATTGTAGATTTAGGTGGATTTGAGCTTTAATTTAACAGGAGACAAGACTAGACACTTGAACTTTGGCTGGTTAGCACAAGGGAACGTCTCAAGGGGGCACTTCTCAAACATTAGGGGTGCGTTTGGTTCAACATTTGAAATGTGTTTTGAGGCTCTAAAGTCCATTGACCAAATGCAATTGGTGTTTGGTTTATTTTTTGGAGGGTTTTGGGAAGATGTAATTACATCTCCAAAACTCTCTAAAGGTCTTTAGGAAAATGCAGTTTTGGAGGTGTTTTGAGAAATAACATTTTTGGAATGCAACTTTCTCACCTCTAGCAACTCCCCCTCTCTGCTGCTGCCTCTTGAGATTCTAACTCTCCCTGTAACCGCAGCCTCTCCCCTAACTCTGGCAACTCCCCCCCTTTGTCGCCTCCCTTGCTCCAACTTGAAAAAACTTAAAATTAGTTACATTAATTTTTTTTTTCCAAATATATGTTTACCAAACAGTATTTTTTCAAAATAGTATGTCAAAACACTTTTCAATTGTATTTCACCAAACGATATTTGTATTTCACCAAACCCATTTAAGCTAAAGATGTATGTATGTATCCTAAGTCTGCTTGAGATTCCATTCCCTAGCTATTTCGGTAAGAATGGCATTTGAGTACTAATGAGACATATTAGCGCTCAATGAAGAGCTCTTATCGATGAACGAAGTGATCTACGCTCGTACTTTTCAGAATTCCATTGCTTCAGAGAATCCAATAATTTTGTGGAACTTAAAAACCTACTCTACATTATGAACCTAGAATCTTTCCTATCACAAGTTCTAGGGTTGATTTCAAGGTTCAACCACAACTCAAATTTAGACATACGAAAAATACAAAATACTAATAATTTTTTTTTAATTATGGATATTGTTAACAATGAAAATTAGACCAATGATTATATATTGTCACTTATCATCAAGTATCATGAAATATTATAAGATCGCGTAAAAATATAAATTAAGAAAAATGCAAAAACTTATTTTAGGTTCTAGAGTCCAAATTAACCTATTCATTGAAACAAGTTTTCGATCCTACCATGAAATCATGCTTTCATTCTCTACTCTTTGTTAATCGAGTCTAAAATTCTGGAAATCACAAATGTCAAAATCGGAAAAACACTTGATATTATTAGAAATATGCCCAAAAAAATAACACACTAGTAAAGCAGGAACATCTCTATTATGGTTCATGCCATTCCAAAGGAGACGACTCCCATTTAGTATTTTTGACATCGAGAAATTTCCGCCAACATCTCCAAACTTTCTGCCCAATGTGCAACTAAGTCTTGACATTCGGACACATGCAATGCAACCTCCCGAAAGACCTAAAATCTTTTGGAATTCGAGGTGACATCGTTAAAACTAGTTAGTTCCCTTTAGAACTGATCACGCCATGACAAACTGCGGAATGTAAGGTCACAGAGGAAAAGCTTTTCTTGAGAAGGAAGAGCAAGAAATCATCATCATCATCATTTTCTTGAGGAAGTCGGCGGGGCTTGAGCATCAGTTTTAAAAAGCTCGATTTTTGTGAAACTTCATGGAGCGATCCAATCAGTGTTCAATCACATCGTTTCTCATCATCTGCTCAGCCCACCGCGACCCCCGTCGTCCTTCGTCCACGACGGCCGCCGCCCCGACTGGCGATTCGAAAAGAGAAGAAACGCCTACAGAAAGGAAAAAGACCCGAATCGAAAGGACGATGATGCAGGACGCACGAGCGAACGAGGAACAACAGATCTGCCGAGAAGAAGAAGAAGAGAGACAGGAACAGAATCGTCGGATCCAGTGGCGGCGGAGATCTACCAAAGACTCGTGCGACGGAAGTAGAGATGGGACTGTTTATATAGAGTTGTGAAGAAGATGGGTCCGCCTCAGGAAACCCTAATTGCTCCCACCTGAAACGCCGTCGTATATTTGGGACTCGAGTGCCAAAACTGCGTCGTCCTAACTATGGCCTAAAAACAGGCCCAAGGCCCAAGGCCCAAGGCCCAAGGGGATCTCATGTAGGCAAGTCTGGGCCCCCCGCAAAAGGAAATTCCTTTTCAATCACCATCAACTTCGGCCGTTTCTCCTGAGTGTCATCAACATCCTCAGTCCGCCAAGGAGGTTTCGTTATCTCGCTGAAGTGCCCGTGGCAACCTGCCATTCTTGAATTCTCTCTTGCAGGTTCTTTCTTTTTGCATGGTCAGTTGGTGCGAATAATCCAAAAGCCAAGTCAAATCCGTGCACTGCAAGAAGAAGTCGACTTTTGTTTGGGTGGGACATTCGGCTACGCACTGCAAGCCGCACCCCTGCACTGCCGAAGAGTTTTTGTGCCGAGCCAATCTAAGATTCAAATTCGAAGGTTAATCCACGACTCGGGTAATGACCCCGGTCCAAATTAATAAATTTCATTATTTGAATTGGGTATTGATGCATTATGTAACACCCCTAGTCCCATGTTACCTAGGGAGTAAGTCTTAGGATAACTTATATGTGGGAGCTTCACCCTTGTCCATTAATAATGTGTTTTTCTGGGTTGCACACTTGTGAGTTGCCTTTGAGGGTTGTGAGGATGGTGGACCTGAGGAAAAAGCAAAGCTATGAGGTCGAGGCTGTAACTAAAATGGCGGTGCATCTGCGCTAGTGCGGTATGGCCAAAGCGGACAATATTGTTGGTGGTGGGGCTGAAGAGGACGTTACATAATGGTATCAGAGCTGACTCCCGACCGTATATAAGGCCATAGTGGGGACGCTGTGCTGTTAATGAGGAGAGTATGCAACAGCTCTAGTCCCACATTATCTAAGGAGTAAGCCTTAGGATAGCTTATATGTAGGAGGTCTGCCCTTGTCTATCAACAACATATTTTCTTGGGTTGCACACTCATGAGTTGCCGTTGAGGGCTGTAAGGATGGTGGACCCGAGTAATTGGGCTAGCAGTGCGTTCCCACTAGTGCGTTATGGCCAAAGTGAGTAATATTGTTGGTGGTAGGGCGGATGAGGACGTTACACATTATCTCTGAGATTTTTTTAGGTTATCTAAATTAGGAAAAATCTTTCTTAATCCATTTACGTGTATTGGTCGACAGTTCGATCTCATGCTTAACATACGACTCGTGGCAGCACGAAAACAAATTGGCCGATCCAATCTTAAGCCCGAGATACGATCTATTGATTTTTTTTGTGTGCTTCCTTTTCTTATTCATAAAATATATAAAATGCATGTTTAGATAAATTTCGAAATTCATAAACGAATCATGTAATTCAGGATGCATCATATCATTAGGTTACGTGCACGTCGTATAATTTGCATGATAGGAATGTCATATATAAAAATTAGGTGCATGAATCTCATGTTATGTCATTACCATGTAATCTAGAAATTTCATGTTTAAGTGCGTAAACCTCATTTCATATTAGAATACTAGATTTGCATTAGAATTAGAACCACCTAATGCATGTCATACTAGATTTAGGTTCATGTTGGTACTAATTCATTTAATTTTAGGTGTGTTCACATGGTAGGTTAGAACATGTTCAATTTAAGCATTTATTTAATTTCGAATTTTCATTGATAAAATAGAAAATAAAAATACCATTCACATGTCATTTAGGTAGTTATAAGTCTTTGGTTAATTTAGTTAAATAATATACCATGTAGACTAGTTTAATTTAGGATTGCATGTTATATAACATATTAGGTTAATCACATTTAAGGTCAGATTTTCATTAAATGCATGGCATATTAGAATAGTCTATATATAAAATAAAAACCCAAAAAATGTTTAAAGCATCATTAAAGCATACATAGGTAATTTGCATTTTAGGATAATAAAACCCAAAAAGATCATTTGACTTGTTTTATTAGATATCATTTGTTTGATATTTTGTTTCATTAAGCATTTACATTAATGTCTTTGCACTTGTGTGATCACCATGCATATTAGGGAATTAATTTAAAATCAATTCAAGCTGTCTGTTGATTTTTTTTTGAAATAAATGAAAATGTATTGAAAGAGCGTTAGATTAGTCTAGCGTAATCAAGTTTATGTACTTATAATCTTTGGTTCGTAAGGTTAAAGTACAACTCTCGGTACTTTACATGGATTTCTAATCAACCCACCGTGAGTAGATTAGTGGCGATTTCAATTCAAAATGATTTGTATGTTAAGAACTAAACCCAAGTTGCCAATTGGTATGAGCTTGAGAGAACTTGAACTAAATTAAATTTAGCAATCCATTAGCCGAATTCTTGGTGGTGCACTTTCGGGAAGGTTGGGACAAATAAGTAAGTAAACTTTTTGACTAAAAAAAAACTAAAAATTCACAAAGCAAATTATCATAAATAAAATCATAAGACAAAACAAAAGTCCTAACATTACATATACATTAGTAACAAACATGAATCTCATATTAATCTCATTTCCACAATACTACATGAAACTTTTCATTTGTCTAAAATTTAATAAATCTTTAGTGCAAGCATAACTCCTCTAAAAGTGAAATCAGGCGAGTCAATCCACGTGGTACAAAATTTCTAACAAAAACCTAAAATTCATATATAAAAAAAAATCAACAAGAAACCATGTTCTAGAGATATCTGCAAAAGTTATGATTAAATAAAGTCTATTTACTTATAAAATCGAAATTTTCACTAAATGAAATTTATTTTCCAATGATCAGGTTTAGGAATTACGATAGCTTCCAGACCTGGACCATGTACCAGACTTTGTTGTAACCGATTTTCCCTTTTTGGCCATTGTTCCCGATCTTGTTTTCATGGTGGACTGATCTGGGAACCGGGTTTATCCAGTTCAATTGCACACCTTTTAGCCATACTTATGATCAAGTTTTTATAGATCCTTGTTTGCATTAATAAAAATGATGATAAGTTAGACTCACGAAATTTCCATCCTCTAAGTCAATAGAAACGATCCTAAGAGAATTGATTGACCGAAACAATTAATGGAAATGATGAAGGTTGCTATGTATTGAACATGTGATAGCCACACATCATCACGAAAAAACAAGATTGTTAAACAATAGTGACTTTAGATAGAGTCAACGAGAGGCCTGAATAGGGATAAGGGTGAAAGTTTGTGAATTTTTATAAGAGAAAAAAGTCGGGGTCAAAATTATCACTCAATCTAAAGTTTGTGTTCTTTTTTTTTGGATTAGCCAGAAAAATATAATATTTTGTACATCACAAATGAAAAGTGCATCAACCCATCTATAAGCTTTATGACTGTATAATATAAAAAATATCAATCACAATTAATCATAATCAATTAAGAGAAATATACAAAATCTCCAAAATATTTACATGCCCTCAAACTCAAAGTAGTTTAAAAGTTGTCAACTTGAGTTTGAGAAAATATCGCAAAAAATGTCTAGGTGAATATGTTTTTGTAAATATATCAAAAATTTACTCTACAGATGAAGTAGGAACAAGTCGAACAATGTAAAAAAGAAAACATGATATCAAATGAAATAGCAATATATTCAGATGTGTGTGGTCTGCTCATGGAAAACATATCATGTGCTATTTGAATAGCACTTCGGTTAATGAATGATCATTCTACTATGTTGATGTGCTTCCATGTCTTCAAGTAGTCATTGTAACTGTAGTAACTCTGATAATAATATGATTGCTAGCAGCATACCCATTCGTTGCATGGACTTGAACTTTTGCATTTGTACAAAATCAGGACATTTATATTAGTGCAATCCGTATAATTGCATCCCATTTGGTATGGATTTTCCTCCTCTTATGTACGGACGAGAGACTTTTATTTCATAGCACGTGTCCATGTAAAAAAATAGGGATTTGATATTCCTAACTATCGCGGTTATGTGGTGTGAAGAAATTTCATATGTAATTAACAACATTATTGTAATATTGTGAGAAAAAACAATATAAATCATCAAAGAAAGAGCTTAATAGGAAGAATTACATTTCCAAGCGGTAACATTAAAGCTCATTAGAACCAATGGTGTCAAATTAGACATGCACTCAGGAGAAAGGGGTCGTTGTTGAAAACAACGTGGGGAGAGAGTGCGAGTAAAGTTGTTCATGCGAGAAGTACAGGTGGCACTCATTCAGGACACGAACAGGGAATATTATGTAATAATGTATTTAAATAGATGAATAGATCCTGTCACATGATATAAACTCCATGGTCGACGCGCGCCGAAAAAGAGAGACGCCGTGAGCCAAAACATCAAACATCTGGCATGTTCTTCCCTGAGCCGAGAGGAACACGGTCGCATGATCAGATTCTTCAGCACGAGAGCGTTGCGATGTGCGAGCGCTGCGACAACGTACGATGGTCGTGGACTCAGTGGTTCCTTTCGCCAGTCAGCATGTGGGTTCTCGGCCCAGGCCGCCCATCTGCTCGAGCGATGTCCCAACGACTCGGAGCTTCTACCTTCAGACTTCGACTCGCATTCCTACGCCGGTGTGCTCCAAGACTGCATCCAAAACGGCGACCCCCTTTTGGCCAGGCCTCTCCACTGCGACGTCATCAAGAGGGGTGCTTGCTTGGACTTGTTTGCTTCCAACATCCTTCTCAATGCGTACGTGAAGTCCGAGCTCTTGAGGGATGCACGGACACTGTTCGACGAATTGCTCGATAGAAATACCATATCGTTTGTGACGTTGATCCAGGGCTTATTGTGGGCCCTCCGATTTGACGAGGCTGTCGAGCTTTTCGTTAGGCTGCATAGGGAGGGGCACGAGCTGAACCCATTTGTTTTTACTACTTTCTTGAAATTGCTTGTGAGTGTAGAGAGGGCAGACATGACTGGGGCTATTCATGCCTGCATATGTAAGTTGGGCCATTGTACGAGTGCTTTTGTTGGGACAGCTTTGGTAGATGCTTATTCTGTGGGTGGATCTGTTTCCTGCGCCAAGGATGTTTTTGGTGGGATTGTTTTCAAGGATATGGTTTCCTGGACGGGGATAATAGCCTGCTGCGCTGAGAATGGATGCTTCGAAGAGGCAATGGGGCTTTTCTCTCAAATGAGAATTCTTGAGTTTAAGCCAAATAGTTATACCTTTGTCAGTGTTTTGAAGGCTTGTCGTGGTATGGAGAGTATACACTGGGGGAGAAGTGTCCATGGATGCACACTGAAGATGCGTTATGAGCTGGAGGCACATGTTGGCGTGGCATTGCTAGAATTGTATAGCGGGTTGGGTAACATGGAGTGTGCGCAGAGGGTCTTTGAAGAGATACCTAAGAAAGATGTGGTTCCTTGGAGCTTTATGATAGGGCGGTATGCTCAAATTAGTGAGAGTAGGAAAGCAGTGGAGCTTTTCTGTCAGATGCGGCAAGCTTTCATCCTGCCCAATCAGTTTACATTTGCGAGTTTGTTGCAGGCATGTGCCACTATGGAGTCTTTACAATTGGGCGAGCAAGTGCACTGTAACGTCCTCAAGGTTGGTCTTGACTCAGATGTCTTTGTCTCAAATGCTCTAATGGATGTGTATGCTAAGAGTAGAAGGATTGACATTTCTGTTAAAATATTTGAGAAATCACAAGCTATAAATGACGTGACTTATAACACTCTAATTGTTGGCTTCACACAAGTAGGTGAGGGCCAGAAGGCATTGAGTTTGTTATCAAATATGCTTGATCATCGACTGACAGCAACTGAAGTGACATATTCTAGTGCTCTTCGTGCTTGTGCTGGTTTAGCATCTCTGGAACCAGGAAACCAGATCCATTCTCTGACCATCAAAACTACTTATGACAAGAACACAGTGGTTGGTAATTCTTTGATAGACATGTATGCCAAGTGTGGGGCCATCAAAGAAGCTCGACTAGTGTTTGATCGGATGAATGCACGAGATGAAGTTTCGTGGAACAGTATGATCTCAGCGTATTCTATGCATGGTCTTGGTGGAGAGGCTTTAAACATATTTGAGATGATGAATGCAAGCAAATCTCGACCAAATAAGTTAACTTTTGTTTCCGTTTTGTCAGCATGTAGCAATTCTGGACTTATGGATCAAGGTGAACGGTATTTTCATTCTATGGTGCATAACTATGGCATTGAACCTTGTGTAGAGCATTACACCTGTATGGTTTGGCTATGGGGACGACTAGGTTATCTTGATAAGGCTATGAAATTGATTCAGGAGATGCCATTTGAACCTAGTGTCATGGTGTGGCGGGCTTTGCTTGGTGCATGTGCTATCCATCATAATGTCGAAATGGGAAGACTTTCAGCAGAGCGTGTGCTTGAAATGGAACCTCATGATGAAGCAGCCTATGTCCTGTTATCCAACATCTATGCAAATGAAAGGAGGTGGGAGAATGTCGCTGCCGTGAGGAAAAAAATGAAACGACGAGGCGTAAAAAAGGAACCAGGGTTAAGTTGGTTCGAATATCAGGGAACAGTCCATCACTTCACTGTTGGGGATACTTCACATCCTGATATGAAGCTGATCAGTGGGATGTTGGAATGGTTGAACATGAAAGCCAGGAAGGAAGGGTTTGTTCCTAATTATAGTGCTATATTACTTGCCATTGAAGATGAAGAAAAGGAGCGCTTGCTGTGGTTACACAGCGAAAGATTAGCTTTAGCATTTGCGCTTGTCAAAATGCCCTATGGAAACCCTATACGTATTATGAAAAATCTTCGAATATGCGTGGACTGCCATGCTGCAATAAAGTTGATATCAAAGGTTGTGCCCCGAGAAATTATCATAAGAGATATCAACCGCTTCCATCATTTTCACCATGGGGCATGTTCTTGTGCTGATTATTGGTGATTGGGATTTGAAATTTGGCATAAGATCTATCGTGAAATCAATGCAGAAGCTAATGGATCTTGCAATTCATGTCTATCACGAGAAGAAGAGATTATCAGAGAATTGGCGAGAATTGATAAGGACACTGGAGATTTACATGATTCGTTCTAAGTGTCGGATGTCAAACCATGAGTCTTATTCGGATTTGGAATTCTTACCTGGATTGGGTTTCTTTTACAGGCTTAAACTTGAGACACAGTTTTAACAGTCTGGTACCTCGAATTCTTAAGTTTCTTTTCAAGAGCACAATATTTTCCAGAGACTGAGAGTTGATTTCTACAGCTGTCTCACTTATTGCAGAGATATAGTTTATAAATGCCATCTCAAATCATGGTGCATGACATCAACTGCTGGTATATTCATTATTGAAGGAAATTATTTGCCAATTTGGAGACTCATTCAGTCATTCCTACCGTTCAGTGTGGAGTGCAGAATGCAGGGGCGGGTCTGAATGCTGGACTTGGCATTTGAATGGGTACAATGTTGCAGGTACTTTCTATCATATTTGTCTGCCTACTTAGATATAGTCAGTTATCTTGGATTTAATTATTTGTAAAGTAGCACGACAGTAGATAATGATGGAAGTGCTTTAAGTAGAGCAGTTCATGAGTCTTTACTTTGCTGGGCTATTGTGGCTTATTCATGGTTTCTCCTTGCCCAACCTTGCTCAAGGGAAATGCATTTCCGTCCATGCCTTGCAAGACTTGCAGTCATTAATTTGTCTTTGCACTGCCTTGCCTTTCTTTTTGTTTTTCTTGTGTAAGCTCATCATATTAAATGAATCCAAGTGCAGCTGAGGAAAATCTCAATATAGGCTCTTTTAACTCAGGTGATACAAAGGCCAGAGTAATTTCTGCAATATTCAAATACGTGGGGTTAGCAAGAGTAAAGTGTATGGTTGGTCTTATCACGGTTCAAGCAATACTGAACCTTCCTTTATCATTCACAAGGAAAGGCACCTTCGAATGGAGAAAACATCATCGTATAAGCTAATGCATATTAATCAGACAGGAGGTCATTCTTGTCTCGCAAATGTTGCATTAGTCCAAGAATGAGAAGTATTTAAATCATGAGTTCGATTTACAGTGACAACAGTATTTGTAGTTTGAAAACATACACATACGTAGAAGTACTCTCATATATATCTCTGATATATACAAAATACATTATAGCTATGTAGAATTTTTATCTACTCTACGCAAGCTCTAGTACATCAATCTTCTATTTACTGGTATTAATCACATAAGGGTGAACCGTGAAATAGATAATGATGGGTGTTGCTACAAAGGGTTATGTATGTGCATCATCTGATAATACTAGCCTTGAGATTGTGATTTTAGAATTTTGACATCCTTTCAAATTTCACCCCACTACAATTTTAGCTTAAACCTGGTTGGTCGTGCTTGGTTTTGTCACACCCCCCTACTGCCTCTCTCTCTCTCTCTCTCTCTCTCTCTCTCTCTCTCTCTCTCTCTCTCATGTGTGGATATGAGGTCACTGGATGTCGATGGTGAGCTGTTGGCTGTGAGTGAGGAGATGTGCGATGAGGCAGAGGCAGAGAGGGAAGCGACACCACTGAGTGCCAACAATCTTATGTTTTGGTCACCCACCTGTGTTTTAGCTCATTGTTATTTGGTCAATGAGGTTAGTAGCGTGTTTCATGATCGGTGGTTTATCCATCTTAAGCAAGCCTCCTCATCATATGAAGAAGCAGAAAGGCTTTCCACCTTGACCAACTTTTGCTCTATAGTATGAGCAAATGGAAAGTTAATGATGCTTAGCTTCATGAATGGACTTTTACGGGATAGGAATCCATTTACTCTTCCATTGGATTTGTATATTTGACATGCAATTAAGATATCCATTGCAGCATTGTACTTGTTTGTTTGAGAAAGGTTGTTCCTATGAATAGACATTCTCCAAGGCCAAAACAACACTATTGACTTTTTCCAAATGAGAATTCCTTTTCCTTGAGTTATGTTATATCATTTAATTTTTTTTCCAGTATTTGAAGCATTTTTTTGGCCTTTCTCCTCCAAATGTTCAAACAAGTTTTCCCAGGTATGCCAATATCTCCAATGACTACATTAAAGCTTCATGAAAGCAACAATTCAGCTAAAGAGCATGGCATTTGACTTGTTAAGGGTTGGTAGGATTACACTTCGTTGACAACTGACTGACTAACAACTTGTTCAATTGTTTCAACATCACCTTCTCCTTGGCCACTCTTCCCAATTGACTCAATCATGGATTTCTCCTACCAATGAGATACATTTAACCTTATTATCCCGAGACATCGCACCTATTCACTTTTTCTACGTGTCGCTCATTACTGGTAACGAATGTATTGGCTAGAATTAAACGATCTGATGAGTGCTGTTGCTTTTGTGGAAATTCATGTATTACAGGTATTAGAGTTGATTCTTCAGGTCCAATTCTTTGAAAGCTTGGTTTATATATCTAGTCCATTTTCCTAGAAATTATTGGTTTGTCATGATTCGTAATGTTGTTGGTATTTATTATTTCAGGTTAACATTCTCATTTTGATGGAGTTTTGTATGTGCATAATCCGGCTCCCGTGCATCTAGAAGGTTGCTTAATTCTTGATTTTCATCTAATTTCCAAAGTTCCTGCACGTAGCAGCTCCTGCAAACTATTATGGGAATGGTAAGATGCATCTTCAGGCGTTGTAAGAGATTATGCTGTCATATGAAGCTTGGATAATTGATCTTCTTGTATGTCCTCTGACGAATTAAATGGAAATCATTCCGACAACCACTCAGCTGAAATGACTTTGATACTCAGCTACGAAGTGGCAACTTTCGTTTATCGTGACATGTTCAGAGTGATCTTTGGCTCATCGTATGACTAACTTTATGACACACTTTGTCCTAACCACGCATAAGGCGTTGTAAATACACGATGCAGCTTTGTATCATAGAAAGTCTCGATGCTGTCCAGAGTTAGCCGAGAAGTGGGAGAGAAAGCTTCCAACTGGAGTTGTCATGGCAGGCTTTGCAAACTCTTGTTTTCTTTCCAATGTCAACATTTGTTGTTCAATTTCATCTTCGGTTCGAAGTCCAATATTCGTTATCCTTCCTAGGAACGAGCCTGAAGCGTGAGCCTGCACGTGAGGCCGGCCGAGAATTCTTGTCCAAATTCTGGTGAACAAGGCTATTAGATTAAACGAGCGATGCAGCTATCCATAGTCCCTCGTAATTCGACGCTGTATGAACCACGGGCATAGTTTACGCACGACATCAATGCCTAAGCCGGAGAGGCGGGAAGTCATCGGCCCCGACGGGGCGGGCAAGGACATTCGCCAGATTGCTCTATGTTGCTGCAACCTCAACAGCCTATCGATTGGCCACCGAACCGTCCGGCCATCCCCCGATGTTCCATCCACCTTCCTCGTTATCTAAGAAACCGATGGCGGCCGGGGGTTATCGCGGGTCGCCCGTCACTGCCAATGACGGCGCCGCCCCAAACCCGCCCATCTTTTGGAAGTGCCTTGTTATCCGACCATGCATCCTCGGCGACGGAACAAGGAAACGCTCGGAGAATCAACCATACCATGGCCCGACCTTGCTCAAAAGGTTCACTCGCGACACATCATATCAATCTCGTGGACCAATCCTCACATAAATTCCACCGAGAAACGAGGAGGACAGACGTGCTCCAGGACGCTCCACCCATGGCGAACCTCCAACCTCAAAATCGACCGACCGCACGCACCCCGAGGTGCATGCCGCGAACAAAACCAGAGGAGATCAAGAGGGGAAAGGTGCGGTGGTTCTAACTTCTTGGCCCCCTTCTTCCCTTCACGTCGCGTCACGAATCAAACGTCGACGTGACACGACCATGACAAACTCCACCCGCCCCTCCTCTTTCCATGTTCCGTCCTTTCTCAATGTCTACGCATGATTAGAAAAACGGAAAAAGGGCAGAGCTCTCATTCCCATCCCACGACGTCCATGAGCAATCATTCCTCGGTTTGACAAAACAAGAAGAGGGAGGAGGAGGAGGAGGAGGAGGAGGGGGAGAAAGGAAAACGGCGGGGCCCGCTCTCCATTTGATTACTCACGCTGTGAGGAAAAAACAAAAGCTTAACTGAGACGTCGTGACGTGTAGCGTGCGGGTGCATCGAGAAGGGGGGGGATTAGTAAGTTAAGCATGACGATCATCGTGGGAATTAAAAAATGAAAAAGAAGGAAAGTTTATAAAGCGGGAGAGCATATTAACGTGGGTATATGCGTTTCAATAAAAATGATTTGTCGTACATCTAAGCTTATTATTTCTTTTTATTCGTATGAAAATGATTTCCGTCGTCCAGATACTGAAAAGCGAGCAAATAATTTTCAGGAAGTAGTGTTTCCTTAGCTTTTTACTCATCGATTTTATCGTCTCCAATCGAGCGAGGGTTTCGCCGTATCTACGTGAAGAGCACGAATTTTCCGATAGGGCAATGTCCGGTGGCCTGGACTCGCGCATTACGTAATCCGCGTGCTTCATCGTATTACACGAGTGCGTACGATGTACGCTCTACGAATGAACCCGGAGGAGAGAGAGAGAGAAGTGTTTTGCTTTTTGCGTGCAGGTGGAGCCCACGGGGGAGAGCCAGAGCTCCCCCCCATGAACTCCGGCTTTGCACGCGCAGTCAGGGAGGTGGGCTCCACAGACCAAAGAGCACCACGCACGTCCCATGCAAACCTGATAATATAAACCCCCCTCAAAAAACTAAATTGAAAATACGAACGAAAAAGCAAGAATCTTCTTTAAATTCTTTTCTCCTTTTTTTTTTTTTGGGTGAAAAAGGGGGAAGCGATTCATTATATAAAAAAATAAAAAAGAGGAAAAAAGGGGGAAGGAAGGCGTGGAATTTCATGGCCTCTCGGGAACGACGGGCGCCTGGAAATACAACGGTCATCCCCTGCATGCGGGACCTCTCTCTCTCTCTCTCTAACCCAGACACATGTGGAAATGCGATGTGAAATCACCGCCCGCTTTGAAGACGTGACTCATGAACGGATCATACTCAGAGTGTTGATTCCGTCGGATACGGAATCGATCGGTGACGGCTACGTTTGAATTAACAAGTTAGCGTCGAGTCGGCATGGGTGATGGGATACGTACGTGATGTCCGAGGAAATCAACAAATCAATTCAAAATTGGCATTAGAATAAAGCCCGTCAGTCTTCAAACTTTGTCATTTGAGTCTGATGGTCTTCAGACTTTGTGGCTAAGAGTCTGGCTGTTTTCAGGCTCAGACCATAAAAGTCTGAATATCTTCAGATGGAGACTCATGGGTTTGGCCGTCTCCAGACTTTGACGTATGAGCATCGCGTCAACTTCTAAACACCCTCGCTAACATAATAAGACAATTAACTCGTCATTACAGAATTTGTAACAGTTTTGAGTTGAAAAATGTTAATCCAGAAGATAAAAAGTAGTTTGTTTCTAAGCCCACTTTTTGAGGCTCCATTCGTGTATGGCGGGTCGTACGATCGCGCGCAAGTTCAAGCTTGTCAGGATCGAATTTGGGCACGGGCCTGTGAGGCATAGTGCTTGTGCCATAATAGTCAACACTTTAAAGGAGTGTAACCGACACTTTAAAACTTTCTTGTTTTTCAATGTGGGACTAGTGCTTTCACTTCCCACTTCCAACTTAATGGTATTTTTTGAGAAACAATTTATCATTCACCCCGACAATTTATCCCATATTTTCAACATGTGATTCGTCTGGACATGATTATCTTAAAGATTTTCCTTCTTCCATGTTCCGGCGTTAGGATTTTTAAAATCGATGATGTTTCGGTGATTACGAACAAGCTGCTTAATTGGGTTTGCTAATATTTCTCTCATGGATTGCTGTAATTTTCGGAAAAGTTGATATTGAATTGAGGATATTTGGTATCGAGTCCGTTTTTGCGAGGTTATTTTTTGTGTCGGCGAGTCGATTTTGGTGTCGCGTCGTGTCACGTGATTGTGTGGACCCGTCGATCCATAATTTAATTGTACCGCTCGGGTTGGGTCATGTGAGTCGATCCGATTAGCTAATCTTATCGTGATCGGGTTAACCTGCTTTGTAATTTCCATTACTTATTTTGACACGACCACGGACGCTACTACCCTCCACTTCCACTATGGGACCCCTTCCCCCCCAAAAGAGAGAGAGAGAGAGAGAGAGAGAGAGAGAGAGAGAGAGAGAGAGAGAGAGAGAGAGAGCGAGAAAAAGATACGCACCATAGCCATAGAAATAATTCTTAGTATAAAATAGCGAATGATGACTTTAGGGATACTTGTTAAGTATAAAACTTTCAACGCATTTGACTGTTATTAAGAAATATATCAGGAGGGTTAACCAAAAGATTGCTCATTAATCAAGGAAATGTTGAAGTTTCATGCCTTTTTTTTTGGTGATACGAATAGTTTAACTTCTTTACGTTGAATGATTGCTTTATAAGAAAAAAATTGTCAGTTCATAACATTGTGCATCGTGTTAAATGATCGTTAGAGATAATGTTTAGTGGGTATGTCTAGGTAAAATTAAGGCAAAAGATGGACTAGGCATGGGCTTATCCATCTTTACATAGGTTATTCATTAGGTGATTGACTTGTGTCACAAACTTTGTCTAGCTGGAGTCGCATCGGAAAATTATTTACATTTCTTCACCAAAATCTAATAAATCCACCTCTCTCACTCCCCCTCTTCCCTTGGTCGCCATCATCACACCTAGGATCAATCGCACTGTGAAATTTCTTTCAACACTAGGAAAAATATGTTTTTTTTTTGTCAATTTAGACTAGACACATATTTCCAAATTCCCCATTAAAGTTTATCAAGTCTTGCCTTTTTTTTTTTTCACATTCCCCAAATAGCAAAAATTTAAATGTGTTGATTTATTATGCTTTAAAAAGGAAGAATCAACGACATACGCAGAAGATGAGGTCTTATTGTTATTGTTGTTCAATTAATATATGCTGTCACCGGCATAATCCTTTTTCCACAAACAACCTATTCTTCAACTAAATAACATTGTTGGATTCAAACGAAATCTGAAAACCCCCTCTTACTAAGCAAATAAATAGAAACTAAGCTCTTTCTAATTTCCGGTACAAATAACACATTAATAAGGGTAATTTTTTTTTAGAAGTAAAATCTATCTCTATTGTGCTTTGTACTTGTTAATCTTTTCAACCGCCTCTGCACTTGGCCGTCCTATTTTAGCGGTAGGTCTCGTATCTTCTAGAGGCATCAAATTGGGATCTAGAATGTAGAAAATTTTCAAGATAGAGAGAAGAAACATCATATTGTCTTTCCAACGAGCAATTTAGTTTTGTCATGTCTTGGTTCATGAATTTGATTAACTCTGACTCCGCTATTACGTGAATAATTCTTTAGAATTGTTGGGAAATGATGTCGGGAATATGAAGTATAACATAATTAGATTTTTGAGACATGATAACATTTTATTTAAGGAATTATTGACCCCATAGCACTGCTAATGTTATTGGTAAATATCCTTAATGATACAACAAAATCTTCAATGAAAATGTTAGATAGAAATTCTAATGTATCTCTAGGAACTCTTTAAGGGAAAGGTTTGAAACTATGTCTGCTTTTTTTTTCCCCTTTCTAGAAAGAAAATGAAAATTAAAAGAAGAAGACAACTCTTGGATAGACACTTTTAATAATTAATAGCAAAACAAGAAGTTATATTCAAACAAATATAACCTTCTAGAAGTTAAGAAGTTTATGTTTGAATAGATACCATTTCTGTAATAATTACTATCAAAGAAATTAAATTTGAAATTACATAAATAAAATAAATAACCATAAATAATTTATAAATAGTTGCACTATTTACTTCATTTTTTTTCATTATATATCTAAAATTTTAATATAAAAAAATTAAAAAAGGACTAATGTCAGTTATGAACTGTTGTAGGATCTACCTCGCTTGATCCAATCTCTTTGTTTGTAAGATCTAGTATACATTCACACTTATGTATTGGTCCACACATCTCTAGCTTTCCTACGTGGGATGACGTACTTTTGTTTGTTTTACAAATTAATCTTCCAACATGTACAACCACCATAGCCCACCCCGTCCCTCTCCGTGGAAATCATGGGGTCCAAGTCTGGCCCTTGGCCACAAATCTCATGTTGGGGAGAGTGGAGCTAGACCTACTTGCATTCGAATCAATGGCGACAAGCTAGACCTAGTCGCCCTCGAGTTGGTGGTGGTGATCCACATGATGAAAGGAGGCGAGGCATAGCAACTTAACAAAACGAGCAAAGGAGAGGGAGATCTCAAGGGTCAATATCTAGACAAGACAGTCGTCATTTACGTTTATGCTTCAGTGGTTTTAAAGCGCCACATCAGTTGCTGGCGTGGCATACGTTTATTTATTTATGTATAATTAAAACTTGACACATGTGTGTTGATTTGAAATTATAATGTAACTAACGATATATATTTTCTCTCTTCCTCCTCCCTCACTTTGTTGCCCCGAACATCTGATAACTTGTAAGCCAAGCTTGGCTCTCTCCACCGCCCAAGCGGCCGTGCCGGATCTGACTGGTGACCTTGCAGCATTTGATCCATTCATCGCCCAAGGAGCCGAGGACGTCCTGAAGCAGAGGAGGAAGCATGGCAAGATATCGAGGAAGGATAGGCTTAGCTTGCTGCCTCTCGTGACTCCAGACTTGGACATCGTCTTCCCAATGAAGAGCTACACTGCCATGAAGAGCTCCATTTCTAGATATGGAGGACCTCAATGCTGGTCCATCTTTAGATCTGCAGCCATGGCGGTGACAGCTTGTCCGAGGTCACAGAGGATGGAGCTGGCCAGATCTGTTGGGTTGCCTCACCGATCATGGACTAGGAGCTTCATCAATGATATTAGGTTGGCTGCGTCTTCCCGTCATCACCACGACTCTAGGCCAGATCTAATTTGCGGCAACGAAGGGAGGGAGAATGAAGAAAGAGAAAAATAAATTATATCATCTAATTTCAGGTCAATGTCCATGTGTCGAGTTTAATGGGATTATGGACAAATATATGCACGCCACATCAGTAATTAATGTAACGTTTCGAAACCATTGGATATTTTCAAGTTCGAGACATAGAGATTATCGATGCTACAATAGGTGTAGCGTTTGGGCGGCGGCAGCAAATGCATGGTTGACAGAGGAGATGGTGTTCACTGTACAAGGATGAGGTAGAGAGAAAGAGTGCTGAGGTTTTCAGCCAAGGTGTTCAATTTTGACATATGGCAAAATTTCAATGGAGGATTTACTTAAGATAGTTTGGCCTCTAAAATTAAGTGGATAAAGGACATCAATGGTGGTGTAATTTTTGTAACATGCTTATTTTGACATCATTACTTTTTACCTGGTCGCTTAAGTGTCGTTAACTTTTTAGTTAAAAAAGATGTTAATTTCAATGGCATCGGCAATTTCCAATATTGGAAAATCTTATGCGGCATTAATTAAATATAAAATTGTCCGATGTGAATTGTTGGGGATATGATGTCGATAAGAGCGTGTAAGATCACGTCACTTTAGACTTTTCCTTGCCCATATCGATGATCTAGTGCTAAATTAGGTTTCATTTTGAAAATAAAAAATAGGTAGGTCAATGAGAGAGAGAGAGAGAGAGAGAGAGAGAGAGAGAGAGAGAGACTAATAAAACTACAGAAGCCCCCATTAATTCATCTTCATCACGTCCTTCAGGGTTGATCTGCCCGTCGTTTTCCCACTTTAGATTTCAACCACTTTGAAGCAGCAATGGAAATGTTATTATTGAAACAAATACAACACGATGTGTTATTGGAGCAACTCAAGTGAACATCTTTTTTGGAATTATGTTACTTCAATGACCAAATGAAAAATTATAGTATTAAAGTGAGTATTGTACGAAAATTATGAAAAATATTAGGGGTGAGCAGTTCCTCGAACGGTCCGATTTCCTCTCGAAATAGGGAACTGGATCAGTGGGACTGGTTCCAATCTCTAGAACCAGGAATTGGACCAACCGATCCGGTCTGGTTCTCGGGAAAAATTCAAATGAAAATATATTCCATACACAATCACGAGTAAACGACGGAAGTCAAAAGTGGGCTAGCCACCGAAGCCATGAACAACCACCAAATGCATGCTCGAGTTTTTCATGATTTTCATCATGAAATATAGAACATCGCAAATATTCACAATGCCAATGTGAACCAGCCGAATAATGGATAAAAAATCAATACTTTTTGTTGCAATTGGAAGATTCAAGCTTTTTCCTTTGATGATGAAGAGAGAGATTGGCAAGACCGTGATTTACTCGACTCTGACAGTTCGATCCTTCCTATATTAAACATAATTTCTCATAAAATTTGATTAGTCCGGTTTGGTCCCGCCCTCCTAGGAACCGGGGCCTAGATCGCCAGAACACCGATTCCATTTTTAGGAACCGAGAATCGGACCAATCGGGCCGATCCGCGTGGTTCATGGATTGGGCGGTTCTTGGTGCTCAGCCCTAAAAAGTAAAATGCCTTTTTTTATTTTAAATGAAGCTAACTAGCTATTCTATTGAGTACAAGACAAAAGGCAAGCTAAGTAAGCACTTTTCAGGATGAGAACAGCGCATCGGGGGCGCAACTTCAAAATTTAATCATACATTTCGGAACTTGAAGTTGGGCAAACAAAAGTTACCCAAGACGACTGTTCTCATCTGGAGAAAGTAATAGTAAGACAACTCAACAAACAGGACGTACCAACGAATGATGATGTTGATCACTAACGTTGTTCAGCTGTTGTGCGCCCGATTTCTGAGATGACACACTGAAACCAAGATTAGACACATGATTAAGATTATGAAAAATTCTTTATTTTTGTTAACGATTATCTTGAAACACTTGTTCAGTTAAAGCATTTCATATTAAAGATACTAATTGTACATGACATAAACAGTAAGATATCCTTAATCTATTACTTACCAAGTGCTCCTGAGTGCTTACTAATTGAATTATTCAAAAAGAATGTTAATTGTTTCGACTCGGGGGCTACGAAAGGAGGGTCGAGTAGGTTATGATTGATTGAAGTCATGATTGCATTGTAGATGACGCATATGTAATGTAGATTAGGTGGTATCATTTACGGAAACCCAGCAATTCAAGGTCCGTGATCATGATTTTAGACTACACCATACATCAGACCACTCTATGAATATTCATTATCAACTATTCTCTACTTGCAGCACTAGGTTGATGATCGCGAAACCGCACCCAAATCCATATTAGAGATTTATGCGTGGCTTTCTTTACTTTAGCTATCTATACATTTAAGTGGCAAAGATGTGACATATAAATTTTAAACTATTGAAATGTAAATCTTATCTTATTATTATTTTTGAAGTTTGACATTACCAAATATTAGTGTATAATGCAAAGTGCCGTTTGGCAGTAGAAACTTATTGTAATCACGCATGCACACGTTCAGGGGAAAACAGGGAGCCTATGGGAAAAAAAGGTAGGTTTTGAAATAATCGGTTTAAAAAGGAGTTATATTTTGATCCACAAGTCTTGTGCTTCTCGAATTATTTGTTGTGCAATCGAATGTCTTAAGCTTTTGCAATTGTATCCATACATTATTGGCATAGAGTTGACATGATGAAAATTTATCATTCAATGCTAATGAGATGTTAAAATGGGGTATGCGACTTTAGCTCTGGCAACTAATGGTTTTGACCCTTTGCTAGCTCAGTGAGAGAGCTGATGAGTCCTTGCCAAGGATTACGTTGGCGAAGGTATTGCCCCTTCTACTACGGTGTAGGTGCATAATCTCGCTTCTTTTGCATTCAATAAAATGTTTATGAATGTATTGTCCTTTTGTTGAATACATATATTAGGGAAAAAATCTCAAATTATTTTGTAAACATTGAGTAAATGCAAGGGGTGTTCATTCATAAGCTGCAATGATAAGTGTTGTTACACATAAAGTAAAATTAACTATAAGGACGAGACATATGTAAGTTCATTGGAACCATAAGAATATTCACTAGTGACACATCATGTTTTGCGATACTTAAGGAGAGATGATATGAACTGACAAAAGGGATGGCACATGAGGTATTACTGCATATTATATGTTATCTATTTGCCACACTATCATATTGAATCAATATCAGCAGAATTAAAAATACTATTGACCATAGAAGGCTCTATGTGTACTCATGCATTTACTGTCATAATTCGCTATATTAGACTTGACAAGATTTAAATGACTATCAAAAATAATCTCTCAACCAATGTAAAGGTGGATACATACAAAACAATTTCAATTAATATAGCTAAGTAGGAGAACATAAGTTTTTTAATTTGGGTTAAATTAATGAGATTAAAATTCACTATTCTACAGAAATAGTATAATAAAGTTAGATATAAAGATTCTTAATTAGGCTAACATAGCACTAACTTGTGTGGGCACAGTAAAGTCAGACATGTGACGGCTGTGATTGAGAATTATATAAATAGTGCAAAAATAACTTCACATAATATACATGAAGGCAGTCTTATCACATCGGTGATATAGAAGGTCATAGAGAAAAAGCACTTAAATCCTAGATTATCGTTATTAAATTCCGCATGAAGAACGATAAATTTCAAATAGATGATCTTTGAAGGCTAATTGTATGGCGGGAGTTTACCAGTTAGGGTTTTGATTTTGGCAAAGTTTTGTTTGATTATGGCTGATTTTTTGGCCATTTTTGCTTATCCTTGGATCTATATGGTCGTGCCAGCATGGTATACAGAATCCACGTTCTAATTTGGTGGCCGTCCAAAGAGAATCGAACGGCGGAGGAGGAATTGGGCGAAGGGACGCCAAGGATGAATGCACGCGCTTATGTCCATAAGTAATTTTCCCATTTTGCCCTTAGCAATTGATTTTCATGTTCTGCCTTTACCTATTCTTTTGATTTTTGAGTCTGCCTCTCTCATTAAATTTACAGTTTATCCCTTCGGGATTGCATTTACTGATTTTCCTAATGGCTATTTAATTTTACTTTTTTGCCCCTAGCAAAATTTATTCGCAGTTTCACTCTTGTGCGATTATTTTACAGTTTTGCCCTTAGGCCTTTTACTGCTTTACCTTTGCGTGCAATTTGGTAAAGTTTTATGCATGAAATTAAATGTTCAGGGTCCATTTAATTTAAATTAATTAGAGAATGGCCACATCATTTTTCATTAATTAAATTATATAGTAAGAGCCTATATCGCATTTAAAAAAGGATAGTAATTGTATTTGATTTCGTCCATATGATGAATTTAATCCCACATGAGTTTTTTTATTTGTGCAATTAATTAGGATGAAATAACATATATATTTTTATTTTTCCCACATGGACTAAGAAAATGAATATAATTTGATAGTTTTATCAGAAAGATTATGAATCAATTTAAATTAAAAACGTAATCCATATGCATTTTTAATGTTATGTGATTTATATGTCGCGATATGTTTTACGTTGGTAAAATATAACGAATGTATGTTAAATTTGGTCCTAAATTTAGTGACTTAAGCGCGCGCACGTATATAATATATATTTACATAGAGTTTTGCAACATGTGGCTTTTTCTGAATTTAAGAATGATGTTCTCAAGTTGGATAGTGAAAACTATAAAATTTGAAAAGAATTAATCCTTCTTCAATTAGGATGCATGGACATCAACTATACTATTAGGAAAAATGAACTACCTACTACTGATATGAGCACTACAACTAAGATAGTCTTTTATAATAAAAAAAAAGGGTGCGGTTTGACTGCCTTAATGTAATGTACATAAGGACTAAAATTTCTCCTAATATCCACGGTTAAGTAGCTCATCATAGTAATGCTAAGGTTTTGTTGGAGGTCATTGATGTGTAGTTTGAGATTTTAGAAAAGGCGTATTGCCATGACTCTTATCATGAAATTTTCATTTTTGAAGTTCACTAGTGTTATAGAGGTGTGTGTAAGCATATCATGAATATAAGGGATATTATAGCTCAGCTTAAGAATATTGAGATTGATATATCTACATCTTTTATTATGTATTGCATTCTAAATACTTTTCCATGATAATATAAACCTTTCAAGATTTCTTATAATACGTATACAGATAAATGGTCAATTAATAAACTCATGACCATGTGTGTTCAAGAAGTATGGAATTCGAACAAAGTGCTTAGGAAAAATTCCAAAAAAGGACCCAAAGCATAATACTTTTTTCAAAAGAGGACTCGAAGTAAGTTTTGTGTCAAATGAGGACCCAAAATGACTAAACCAGTCTTAAATAAGGACTTGATCTTGCTAGCCGGCTAAATGTCCACTGGCCGGTGAGAGTGTGATATTTCTGAAGGCTGGAACATGGGTAATTTTGTCCAAAAAAGTTATGTATAATCTAACAAACCCTAAATCACAAAAACCCCAAACCTTTCGACCTTCTTCTTCTATGTTTCTTCTCCCCTTTCCTTTCATAAACCAAAAATCTCTAGGTTCCTCCATTAGAATCCTCAAATCCAGATTCGACAGCACCTATCCATCTTTCTCTAAGTTCAACCCTCGTCGGAATCCAAATTTAGCCCTCCATTTTTCTAGGTTCACTATATAATCCAAGAGTTGTTAGTAAACGTTTTCCGATCCCCTTTCCTCAAACTATAAGTGTGAACCTGCTGTGAAGAATGCTCAACACAGGTTGAAGAATGAAGAACAAGACTCAAGAAAGAGATGAAAAACAAGAACGAGAAAATACTATGAAGAATATAATGATGAATAACACGCTTTTCCGTTGATTCAGCTCTGTGTACATTTCATCTGAAAACCATACATTCTCTTCATCTAGGTAGGCTTTTATATTCACCTCTACTGCTAACCACTAAAACAGAAAGAACAACCAACTTAATAGAAGCAAAAATGAAGATGTGAAATACTAGAAATGTGTGTTTATCAGCTTCTCTTCAGATCGCCTTCTTCCTTTTAGTTAACATACTGCCTTCGGTCAACTTCAGACTTCACTCTTTAATAATGCGCATACATCCAATCACGGGCACCTTCTTCATCTCCTCTGTTTTGATAAACTCTGCTTCCTCTGCTTTAGCTTTTCCTTCAATCGTCTTCATTATAGTCTCAACACCTACTTCCCAAGCTTTAAGCCATCGCCTTGGGGCAAGTTTGAGCCCACTAGTGCTAGACTCACCAAAGTGAAGGAGCTGGCCTCCAAATTTTTCGATGCCATGGAACGAAAGCAATCTAATGCAAGTGCCCACTTCTTGTCTTGACAGATTGCCACAGGCATAAAGCTCCAAGAAACTTGGTTCCTCTCAGGTATTCTATTGAACAGCTTAAAGACGATTCTGATTGAATTGCACTTGTCATACATAGTTAGCGGGGTATTGATAATGGTAAAGAAAGCAGCAGACAAGATGATGAGGGTGTTGGTGGGCACCGACGGAGGAGAGACGCAGTAACGATGGTGGGGTGCAAAGATGCAGGAGGAGGCAGAGAGGGGGCGAGTAGGAATGTGAGTGGCAATGGAGGACATTGGGGATGTTATTTACCGTTTGAGACGACTACTCTGATATGCTTTCAAACAGGATGACATCCACCAATTTGCCGACACTCGTCGAGTGGGGGGGGGGGGGCGGGCGGGTGTTAGGCAGAATCAGGAAACTAGACATCAAGCATGTCTGTACTTGAACCACAAATCCATGATTCCAATGAGTTTTTTTATTTGTGAAAGGAAAGCTGAGAAGAAATGTAGAAGAAGAATGTAGAAAGGTTTGGTTCATACCTAGATTTAAAGGAGTTTTTTTGGGTTCATGAAATGAAATGGGAGAAGCAACAAAGAATAATGTAGAAAGGTTTGGTTCGAACCTGGATTCCAAAGAGTTTTTTTGGTTGGTGAAAGGAAAGGGGAGAAGAGACGTAGAAGAAGAAGGTAAAAAGATTTGGGATTTTTCTAATTGGTTAGATTATATAGAATTTTTTTGGACAAAATTGCCCATGTTCCGGCCACCGGAAATATCATACTCTCACCAGCCGGCTAGATTGGATCCTTATTTGAGACTAGTTTAGTCACTTTGGGTCTTTATTTAACACAAGACTCATTTCGGGTCCTCTTTTGAAAAAAACATGTTCTACTTTGGGTCCTTTTTTGGAATTTTTCCAAGTGTTTATTTGGCATTGAAAGGAATGAGTAAGAGGCAGGGCAAGCATAAAGAAAATGGTAAAATACCTTCCCAAGTTGACAATAAGATAGAATCCAAGAGCTTCTCATGTAATAGGAAATATCACGAGAAGAAGAATTGCATTAGATTTAAGGTCTGGCTCGAGGAAAAAGGTAATCCAACCTCTTATATATGTTTTAAATCTAATATGACTCATGTAAGTTACAACATTGGGTGGATTGATTTTGGGTTTACAATCCACTTTTTGAATTCTTTGCAAGGTCTTCAAAATCACGGGAAGCCAGTGAAAAGTGAACAGAGTATCTAATATGTGACATGCATATTAGTTCTTAATAGCATGTCTGTTTTTCATCTAGAAATGACATTTTATATTCCAAGTTTCTCAATTATCTTGATTTCTATTTTTAGACTTATACTATTGAGATACTTCATTAAAATTTTAAATTCTACATTCAATTTGTTATTTAAATATGAAATTATTGAAAATGGTATCTAGTTTGATGGTCATTTTTGGATTAATCTTCAAGACATGTCTTCTATTATGTGATGCATGTTCGTGATAAAGTTGGCTTAAAACAATGTGTTGTAAATAATGATTCCTCTATTGTGGCATCACAGATTGAGACATATCTCTAAGTGATTGATAAATGGTGGAATACTTAAAACTTTGAATTTTACTAATTATGACACTTGTCGGTCTGCTTTGTGAGAAATGCATTAAGGGAAGGAAAACTAAACAAATGTGTCAAAAGGAGTATGGGAATATTAGAAATCATGCATACAGACATTTGTAGTACAGATTTGGACTTGTACGGTTAGAAGTACTTTATCTCTTTTATAGACAATTACTCACGATATAGACGCCTAATAGTGTTTAAAGTTGAAGTGAAGAAATAATGCGGTTAACAAATCAATATGTTGAAATCATATAGAGATAAAGAATACTTTGGCAGTGATGGAAATTATGGGCCGCCCAAGATGGTTTACGTGCATAAGGCTACCTAAAATGGGCTAAGCCCAAGATAGGCCATGAGATGGGCTAAGACCATAACTCATCCCATTTTCATTAACTGCAAAAGAGCGGTTATTAGAATGGAATAAATCACTTTCGAAAGAATGCACAACAAATATATAGTGGTCTCCTCTCTATCTTTCTCTCTCACGTTATGATTTTCGAAATGAATTCTCGGAGGATCACAAATTGGCATTTAATCTATGGCAAATAAGGTATGCCCATCTTTATGATGTACTTTTTTTTTTTTTATCATTGTAACTATTGATCATTGGGCACGTCTTTCGCATATTCATCATCAAAATTTATTTTCACTTTTGAGAAACACTAAGTTTTTTTAAAAATGAGTTGATTAGTAGGAGGAATCATTTTAAGAACTTTGTTCATGAAAACAATTATGCTTGGAAGGAATCCTAAAAGATAGTGTTTATTATGAACAATGAAGTACTGATTACAATATCTTGTGGAACCGTCCGCTCTTTTGACGCTCCGATGTTTTTATAAAAGCATGTGCATGTTGTTTTATATTATGCACATACAATGTGAATACACATTAAAAATATAAGAGATTTTAAGAGATCCAAAGAGAATTTAAATTCTAAGCGATAAAGAGATGCTGAATAAATAAAAGATATAAATGATATATGATGAGATATGTGAAAAATCATAAAAGTGACGAAAAAATTAAAAGAAAGTGTTAATGTAATGTACATTATGTAATGGCCAGGGGATCTACTAAAAGGGAATAGGAAAATAAGAAAATGTTAATATAAGGTAAAAGATGAGAGTCTGCTTGCATTAATTCCTTACTCTCACTCTTCCTCAGATTAGGAGTGAGCAACGGTCCAGGGTCGACCCTGGACCGGCCCAACCTTACCAGTCCTAATTGGATTTTGAGTCGAACGGGTCAGTTCTCAGTCCTAAAATCCCTAATCCGGTACTGTACTGGTCGGTCCTCGGTCATAAGAGGGCAGGTTGGTCTAACCCAGACCAACTCGATAATATTAATATTTAATATGAATTTTTTTTATAAGCCTATTCTATTTACCTCCCTTAAGCCCAAAGTTGCCCAACACTTAGCCCAATGCAGAAGCAAAATAGACGCGGCCCTTCAGTCCAAACTCCAGCCCACGTCCACCGAAAGTCAAATGAGTCGAAATCAAATTATTGACTGTCTTCTCTTCATTTTCTTGCTTGTCTTCTTCTGTTCTGCTTTGGATTAGGGCTCGCGCGCATGACAACTCAGTCTCACTCTCACATCGCCCTAATTTCTTTTGGCCGAAGGAAGACCACATCTGGAACTGACTCTGTGGAAGTGGAACTGCTGCTGCTTGCTGCTGCCCATCGCTCACTCGCCTGAGTCACCTGTTGCTCGCCCAGCTGGACTCCCTCGTTGATGCTGCGTCGCTGCCGTCAACCCCCTCGTCGTTGCTGCCCCCTCGCCGTTGCTATATCGCTACCGTCGACCCCCTCCTCGTGGCTGCGTCGCTGCCCCCTCATCGTCGCTGCGTTGCTGCCCTCGACCCCCTCGCCGTAGCTGCCGTCAATCCCCTCCCCGTTGCTGCTTCGCTGCCCCCTTGCCGTCGCTGCGTTGCTCTCGTCGTCACCCACACTTCGGACTTCTCTCTCGGAGCTTGTTTGGACTTCCAGTGGGTCTATTTCAGCTCCTCGTCCCAGAAACCCTCCTTCGGTAGATACCCTTTTCCCTTTTTCGCTCGAAATGTTAGGATCCTGGTATTTAATTTCGTTTCCCTTTTTTGCTTCTCTTTGTACAACTTCTTCAACTCTACGGCTTCAGCCTTTATGTTGGCTTACTGTAGTTTTGCTTCCTGCACAATTGATTGAGGTCGCTTAATCCTCTAGATAGTACAAATCAATTAAAATAACGTTCATATAATAACAATAATTGTATTTTGCATGATAGGAGAAACAAATGATGACCCAGTAGCTATTAATCAAAATCAGGATGCATTGCATTTATGTCTGATGCCGTGCTCACTATTTTGCTTAACTCAACCATGCCTTGACTTGAAAGATGAGTTCTAAAATGCATTGGGTTTTCGATATGAAATCACGTAAATAAATGATTGTATCCCAGAGTTCTACTCAAAATAAGCCACTACAACTTTATTTCTTTTATGTTTACCGCACTATAATACATATTGTAGTAGTAATTGCAAACAATTTGCTAGCAACTGCTCTCTCTCTCTCTCTCTCTCTCTCTCTCTCTCTCTCTCTCTCTATCTCCCCTTCCAATTTCAGAGGATCCTGGTTTAGGCTCGAATGGACAAATTAAATAATTATTATCCTAAACCCAAAGACCTCATCCAACAACCATCAATCTCTTGAAGACCTAATGCTGAAACTATTTTATGACAGTAACTAATGATGGTTTTTTACTTCACACAGCAGTGAAACGCACTAGCTCATCCCATGCCAAACAATCTTTCTGCAGTAACTTAAGTGGTTGCCTGTGAGCGGTTTATGTTGCGTTGGCTCCTGGCTTCTTCTTTCGTTTCTTTAAATTCAACTGATTTGTCTCCCTCGTTATGATCGATTTCATTTCTGTCTTGTGCTCGCTGCTCAATGTGGCTAGTGATATGTTGTTTGCTAAAATTATCACTACTATTGCTCTTGTGTGTTCACTATAAGAGGTAACAAGATTGCTTCTAATTTCCGATGTTTCTTGAATTGCTGCTTAAACAGTTTCGGTAGATTTGCAAGGCTCCAAAACATCAAGTGTGCGATAGTGGGATGTCAATTGAAGTAGATGAGTGCGATGAGATATGTCTAAAAATTGAGTCATCAAGTCATGAACATGAAGAAGAATCACAAGAGTTGACCAAGGTATCTACTAATCAACATCCTTTTTTTAAGAAGCGAACAATGGACAAGTCTGTTGTGTGGAATAATTTTTCGAGAATCGTGAATGAGAAGACGAAAAAAACATGTATGGTGAAATGCATTCATTGTGGGAAGGAGTACATGTATTCAGTTGATAATGGTACTTCAACAATGTTAAAGCACTTGAAAAAGTGTAACAAGTATCCTGCCAACATAGAGAAAAAACAAAGATTGCTTTCACCACATCTGAGTGCGGTTGGTAAGACTGGAAAAGATACTAATGTTGGTGCTAGTAGTGATAATATCTTGTCAACGTGGAGGTTTGATCAAGACAAATGTAGATACATGCTTGCTTGGATGATCATAGTCGATGAACAACTGTTTTCTATGGTTGAACATGTTGGGTTTCGTGATTTTGCTACTGAGTTGCAACCTCTTTTCACACGTGTCACAATTTACCACGGCTAGAGATTGTCTAAAATTATATATCGGTGAAAGAAACTACTTGAAGACTTACTTTGGTAAACTTAGATCAAGAATTGCACTTACGACCGATGCACAGACTTTCGCTCAAAACTTGAACTATTTATGTCTTACTGCACATTTTATTGATGAAGATTGGAGATTACATAAAAGGATCATCAATTTTGTGGTAATACATAGTCACAAGGGTAGGGAGATTGGGAAGCTAGTTGAAAAATGCATTTACGAGTGGGGAATAGAAAAACATGTGTTTACAATCACGGTGGATAATACAAGTTCAAATGATGTTGCCATTGACTATTTGAAAGATAAATTTTCAAGAGATGGCTTATTGATCTTAGCTGGTAAAGTTCTACACATGAGGTGTACTGCTCCTATATTGAGCTTGATTGTCAAAGATGGCTTAACTAAGGTACGTGATTCTATTGTACGTATTCGAAATGTTGTTAGATATGTGAGGAGTTCTCTCATGAGACTTAAGACATTTCAATCATGTGTTGAGGCTGACAGAATCACCTACAAGGGTTTGGTTTGTTTAGATGTTGCCACTAGATGGAACTCTACTTACCTCATGTTAGATACATCCATAAAGTTTAGAAAAGCTTTGGAAAGAATGTCGGAAGATGATTTATCTTTCGAAACTGAGGTTAACAATGATTCTCCTAAAAATGAAGATTGGGAAAATGCCATTATTCTTTCCAAATTTCTCAAGCAGTTCTATGATGATACCAATCAGATGTCAAGGACTTCATATACTACTTCGAATGATTATTTTGAGGGGATAGCTTTTTTGTATAAATATTTGAAAGATGCAAGTTATGCCTTGGATCCTAAACTAAGTGCTATGGATACGAAGATGAGACAGAAGTTTGATAAGTATTATGGATGTTTGGATAAAGTAAACATGATGGTATTGATTGCTGTGGTATTAAATCCTACCAAAAAGTTGCATTATATGAAGTTTTGCTATGAGAAAAGTTATGATGATAAAGCAAAAGTTAATGAAATGCATGGCAAGTTGAAGTATGTATTGGAGCATTTATATGCATTTTATAAGCAATCTTTTCATGATCATAATACTAGTCGGTCTTTGGGCAATCAAACTATGACTACTGGTGATAGTAGTAGTGCTTCTAATGCTGATGAAAATGATGATAACTACGAAGTTAACATCAAAGCTTGGCAAAAAAAACTTTTTCCATCAAAAGAAGAGAGGAAGAGATAACAACAAATCAAAGCTTGATCGATATCTTGAAGAGGAATGTGAAGATGTTCTTGATCTTGATGTTTTGATGTGGTGGAAGAGTATTGGGTCAAAGTATAAAATACTATCTTTGATAGCTCGAGATATTTTATCTATTCTTGTGACTACTGTTGCTTCAGAGTATGCTTTCAGTACATTAGGCCGTATGCTTGATAGCTTTTGAAGTTCTTTGACTCCTAAAGTGGTAGATGCTTTGATTTGTACCCAAGACTGGTTGAGAGCTACTCCTATCAATGTTGAAGAGTGCATTGAAAATGCTGAAAATTTTGAATTGGGTAAGTTTAAATCATACGTGTTTCTTTTTCCTTGTTAATGTATTTGTTTATCTAATGAATACATTTTCTTTTCATAGATATGGATGGTCTTACTGAAGATATTATCACCACCAAATAGAGTTTATGTATTGGAATTAAGTGAAAAGAATGTGGTGAGATGTTTAATTAATTGTGTTAGTAATAATTTCATATTTAGTTTTAATTACGAATGTTGTTTCTTTTGTTTTTAGGTGTCCAAAAGTTCGTCAAGTATTCGGTTGAGAGAGTACATTTATTATGTTGATGAGTATTCTTGGAGCAAGTACTTTACCACATAACTTTTACCTCAATGTGTATGGTGTGTTTTCCTTCTATAGATCAATATTTGCAGCTATTCAAGTCTAAAGTTTTCGTATTTAGTTGATATTGGGCATTTTGCAATGCTTGTGCGAAAATTTTGCGGTCCCGGGTTAATCCGGGGACCGAACCGGACTGATAGGGTCGGTTCGGTCCTCGGTCCCAAGCTTGATGGGTCGGTTCACGGTCCTAAAAATTGAGGACCAATACTGTGCGGGTCGATCCTCAGGTTGAGCACGGGACCAGCCCAACCCGGACCATGCACATCCCTACCTCCAATAGCTAGAAAAACCTTTTCTTTTATCCTTTTTTTATTGTAGAATTAATCTATAAATTAATGGTATTGTTTTATGTATTTCTGTTTGCCCTTACATCATTGTTTTCCCTCTCATCACTGTAAATAGGGGAAGAAACTAGGGATAAGCATGAAGAACTGCTCAACTCGAGATCGGACTAAACCGGACCGGACCGGGTTGGTTCGGTTCTTCATACTTCCGATCCGGTCCACGGTTCTAAAAAATGGAATTAGTTCCCTGTTTTAGGGTGGAATCGGATTGAACTGGACCAAAGAACTAGCCTATCTCTACTGTTTTTAGTTTTACTTGACTTTTGACTTTAAACTTTTCACTTCAGAGATAGATTTGGAGTCCTAAATTTATCGTTTCCTCCATCTCCTTCGAGTCTTTCCTCTTCTCCGTTAGTCCATCCCACCCAGAGAGCACGAGCAGCGACTCCTCTCCGTCTCTTTCCTCCAAACCAACGAGCTCTATTCAACTCCTCCTCTCCAATTTCTCCAAACTAGCAACTCCGCCCATCGCTCGTTAGCCGTTAGTCATTTCCCTTCCTCCATTGAAGATCGTTTCCTCCGTCCAATGAAGGATTAACCTGTGCTTCTTCGAACTAGTTCCGTAGCGGCAGCTCCATCGGTGTCCTTGCCAATTCACCAACTTCATATTCACAGATCTGCCGACTCGCTAAACCAATTTGCAAATCCCTCAGTGAGAACCTTAATTTGTCATTTACTAGTATTTCTATTTCAGGGCTTGCCTCGCCGGTGTTGCATTTGGCTTTTTTTTTTGTTGGTGTTTTTTGTCCTATACTGTTGGTTTTTCTATGAGTTACGCTTTCTGTTTGTGACTTTTTCGACTTCCTTTAATGGCTCATCCGCCTAGCGAGAGAAAACTTGTTTAGCGATACCTCATTTGTTTCTCGCTTCTCTTTTGGGATTTCTTGACACAGCTGAATGGTTTGGCAGGGATGCAAAACAATGAGAGGCCACTAAAGAGACCGTTTCTCGATTTTGAGAGCTTGTCTATCTCGAACACTTCTGTAAAGGGTACTTGATTTTGTGCTCAAGTTTTGGTCTTATTGGTTCCCATGCTTTATCTCCTGAGGGGATTAAGAAGTAAGTGCTGGTAGATGGTTGCTTTGTTCTTGGGTGGAATCCATTCTATAGGTAAATTGTCCAGACTACTTGAGAGTTTATAGTGGTGGAGTCTCATTTGATTGGATCAAATTTTATGTGAACATTTAGTACGGTAAATCCATTTATCGTCTTTTATATGTCAAGACATTATGCGTTTTTTTATTCTTTACAAAAAAAACACATTTTGCATTTTTTGTTCTGATCATCTTCATTGGAGTTGTCTTATGGTCCACGGGTTCTATGATTCTTGATCACCAGGTTCTTTCTTTTGTTACTGTCAGCTAAGTGATATTATGAATGAATGAATGAAAATAAAAGTGCAATCATCATCATCTTCTTCTTCTACTATTCTCCAAGTTTCTGCAGAACTTGGAAGTTCTTCTTCTTCTACTGGTTTTGCCACGGCCTTTTTTTCCTTAATCGTGTTAGCACCTTTTATTCTTCCCATGGATCTTAGTCCCATTGGACTGCTTGAGAACTGGACCAGATCGGTCCTAAATTTTGTTGGTTCGGACCCCGGTCCTAAAAATTGGGAACCGGACCGTCCGGAAAACTGATCACCCCCAGAAGAAATCCACCAATACTATATGTGAATATTTGTTGACCCATCAAAAGATGGGGTTTTCAAGATACATCTTTTCCAAGTATTACGCGAAAAATGAATAATTTAAAATTTATATTTTAAAAGCAATGATTTGTATCACTCAAAATAATTAATTAATAAAAAAATGTTTCGTTATCGACAAAAATCTATATATAAACATTTTTGTGAACAATAAAAGAAATTTTATTTGTTCATTCGATAAGCGATACAATCGCTTAATTTTTATTATATATTTTTCGTGAAATAAATGCACTTTAAGTCTCAACTGTTAGAGGAAGTGGGATTTTGTTCAAGGATTGAGATCTCCTAATTAATTTTCTCTATTGAGAACTTGACATGTCGGCAAGATGAAATTTGGACGGCCCATGTCCATTCTTCCCCCTCCTTTTTCTCCGTATCCTTTTTTCCTTTACATTTTTGCCCTTCCCTACCTCACAATTACAAGCACTGGCACAATCACAGCTTAACAACCCTGCACAAAAGAACCACCGTCATTGGTGCCCCGTCGTTGTCGTGAAGCCGCGCGACCCCACCGCATGTTGTGTCGCCGGTAGGATCACCACAACCACCCTATGATCGACCCTTCTCGCTCTCCATATCTCACCCTTACCACATGCCCTTTTTCTCTACTTTGATCCTGCCACGGTGAGGCCAGTCTCCGATTCGCAATGGATTTGCACAGTGATCACTACTGTGCGAATCTTAGCCCCTGTTCATCTTGGGGGGGGGGGGGGAGAGGGAGAGGTGGCGTCGTTGACAATGGCAAGGACTCAAAGGGGTGATGAGTGATGACCAAGCAAGCAGCTCACAGAGAGAGAGAGAGAGAGAGAGAGAGAGAGAGAGGTGCTTTTGGAAACTCTGCTTGAATTTTTTGGTTGGATTTTCTCTAAAGCTAGGGGCCTTTTGGTCTTTTCGGAGTCGCTAAACATTACATGGTTATTCCTTAAGTTCGAACAACTACTAATAAAGAGGAAGAACCCCGATTTGCATGCTAAGAATTGTTTAGCATGTTAATAGTGATCAGTTGAAATCGTAGATCCTTTGGTACCGCCAATAGTGAAAAGGTGGAGAATATTTCCTTTGGACGCGACGTTACTTGCATTGCATTCAAAGGGGGACATGCAACTCAATAAAAGCCAATTCAAAACACAAGGTGGGACTCTCAGAAAGGTGTCCAAACGTGTCCCCCTTTGTACTCTTGTTTGTATTCATCAACACTTGGGAAGAATTTAGTTTCCACAAATTCTATTATGCAAGTCCAATCTGAATAATCGACTTTGCTTTTCGAGTATTTTGTACTAAATGTATAAATACACACATATTTAGGTCAGATCATGTACAAAATAAATATGAATTTTTTAATATTATTATTACTATTTATCACAGCCCACTTACAAGGAAGACATGACAAAACTGTCAAAACGAGCCAACAGAGGGCATGTCCCTCCCGGAAATCCTTCTTTTATTCCCACTATCGAATTCAAAAATCACACAGAACGTACCCCAACATTTCTATCATAGTCAAGTCTCCATCACAAGATTGCAAAAGCAAGAATATTTGTGCGAGCGAGAGAGAGAGAGAGAGAGATGCTTTCGGTACCTTATCGTCCAAGGTATACAAAAGCAAAGAGTGGTGTAAAAGCAAATGGTTTTGGGTCTCTTTCTCTTGTTTACACTAGGGCTGGTCTAGTTTCAATCTGTCAGTTTTAGGCCAATACAATCAAAGGTATCTATCACAACTTTGAATGCTGCCAAAGAAGCTTCCATTGCTTCAAATGTCAAGGAAATTAGCGTTGGTCTTACTATGCATATAGTTAAACGCATGTTCATCAACTAGACATACGTTCTGCTGAATATCAAATACAAAGGGGTGCAATAGATTGACATCTTCTGAATTTTACGCGGTTGATTAAGCTTTTACAACGCTTCCTGGAATGATTGAACCATTAAGAAGGAAGTAATTACAACTTTAGATTAGTAAGATCACCTACATAGGAAGCACGCTCAATGGGGCTGCTGGCAATAGCTAAAAAGCACATCCATAACAGTTGGATAGACAAGGTGAGCAGCGATTCCATTGTCCAGTCGGAACATTCCTTGTACTTGGCGATTTCGAAATTTCGCGACTTAGTATTTGGCCCACCCTCTCCAGTATCCACTTGGAACTTATCTCATCATGTCTAGTTGTGCCGGTTTTATGTGTTTTCTAGCACAACTCTAATTTACATGCAATGGGTGAAATTTAGACATGCCATCTTCTGTTTTTGAGTTAGAAATCTCCTAAAATTCTATCCAATTATGCAAAATCTTGAATTACAATGATGATTGCTTTATCAATGAATCCTACTTAATCTAAAATACTTGAATACTTAAAGGCGCTCAGGGCAGCTAACGACAGCCCATTTGCTCACAACGGGGTTTGTGATCATCACTGTTAGTCGTCCGAGGTTCACATTCTCGAGAACCTAGCAAGGGTTTTGGTCCTGCCCTTGCTGTTAAAGAAGGGCTGCAACGCGATGCCATCTCTCCTTGTGTGTTAGTCGACTTTTAAAAATTTTAAATCTATTTTAGTGATGTGATCTCTATTAAAGTACTTAAATATTAATTCACTCATTTGTCTAACAGCTTAAATTTTTTGAACAGTTGGCAGTGGTACTGCAAAATCTCTACATGGTAACAGAGTAAGAGGTATTGAGTTCGAATTTTTCTAAACACCTATTTATCTCTCCAAATATATTTCAACGCTTAGTATTAGTCAAAAAGACCTGACTAAGCGTTTTAGAGCAAATGATAATGGTGCTACAAAATCTCAAAACATCAAGTTTTTTATTGTACTTAATGAACAAATTTAGAACGTGATTACACTATCTAAAGAATTCGGTAATACTTTGCTATAAATTTAGGAATTTCCCTAATAAGCAATGCAACATATACACTAAGAAATGTTATTAATATTTAAATTTTGAACAATGTGATAATCTACTGTTAGAATTATAAGGAAATCGATTATTCAACTCACGGATCTCACTTATCTTGCTCTCAATCAAAAACTTGTCGCAACATTTAATGCATTCCAATAAGATTTGCACTACATCCAACGCTTTTCCCTCGTAAATTTGAGAAAAGAAAAGAAATCACATAAAACATAAAGGGCTCAGGTCATGATAGCCTCTTTGACTAAGGTGGTTTATTTTGTTATTTTTTGGCCAGAAACTAAGGTGGGTTGACGGGCTTTTTACAGTAGGCAAAAAGAAGCAAAATGAAAACAGGAAGCAAAGTACACACATGCACTCCAGCCCCAAGAATCAAAGATGAAAACCTGACAAATTTACAGCAGCAGCAGCAAAAGAGTCGCCATGCACTCTTACCTCGATTTCAACACTACACAACAAAAGCAAAAGTGAAACTAGACGGAGACCCCACCTGTTCACAATCCCCACAATCACATGCATGGACTGACATTGGCACTCATTATACCCACATGCACATGCAAAAATGATACCCCTCTAACTCTCTCTCTCTCTCTCTCTCTCTCTCTCTCTCTCTCTCTCTCTCTCTCAAACAATGTCGTTCTGATGGAGCGTTGATGATGATCATGATGATGGTCTTGATGATGAATTGATGACGATACTAAGACAATTCCTCCACAACCTTCTTTTCCATCCTCGTCACTATTGCTTCGAGCTCCAAACTATTTAGTGGACGAAAGGCAGTAGGCGAAAAGAGGTCACTCTTTTTGGTCTCACGGGAATATGCAACAACATCAAAAAAGTTAAATTGCTGTGCTACATATTGGTCCCCCATGCCATCTCTCTCTCTCTCTCTCTCTCTCTCTCTCTCTCTCTCTCTCTCTCTCTCTCGTGAGAGGATCCCATGCATGATATTTACGTATACAGCAAAACATGTAGCCATCCTCCTTTTGTGGGGGAAGCTCTTGAGTGATGGTTGAACTTATGGCATTTACTACTTGATCACTGACCCTAGAAAAAAATATATCTTTCGGGTCCACATTCCCGCAAATACACGCACAGATCGACGTTTCCCACTGATGCATATTCACGGTTTGAAGCGTCCTTGACATGCTATTCGGCATATGGTGTCCAATTGATATACAATTCTCAGAGTTAACGCAGTTGATTGCAAATAAGGAATTTCCAATTTAAGGACTGAAATTCACATGTGCAAGACTTACAATCTCTCCAACTGCATGCTAACTACTCCCAGGTAGGCAACTTGCACAAGCCAAAAGTTTCAATTTAACTGGTTTGTAGGACTTGCAGGGTGTCTTATGAGTCTTTAAGTAATCTGAAGTCAGTATTTGGTTGCTCGCATTTGTCTTCTCCCTCCCTCTATTTGAAAGCGTCATTATACTGCAATGTAAGGTTGCGAACCATAGGAGACCCTCAATAGCTCAAGGTTGGGCCGTCGCTAGCTTGTGGTCGTGACTTCATTGTCTTTCTGGCAGGGGAGGGGGATAAACTTGTCTAAACCTAAGGGTATTTGGTCATCTTGACTTCGTAAGATCCACATCCTATGTAGTGTCTGTATGTCTGCATGTATAAATTAGTGAAAGACCAAAATCATCTTTGAAAGGTGTAGAAAGGTACGTGCTGAATCGTAGAAAGGAAGTAAAATCAATTAGAAGGGGGGGGGGGGGAGAGAGAGAGAGAGAGAGATGCCAATTTAGTGGGGAAGAAGAAGAATCAAACTTGATAATCTCAATAGCCAATACAATTCATCATTTAATTTAATAGAACTATTGTCTCATCCTATATTTGTAGGCAATATTAACAAAGTTAAACGAGGAAAGTAAATCTAACTTGATAGAAATAAATCGACATAAATATCCTAAATCCTATATAACGCCAAATAATCAAATTAAATAACTAACCAAGTCAATAAGATGGTTGGAAGAATCTGACCTATTGCATCTGCAGAAGAAGCTTGACCTTCACAAAGGGAGATCCCAATGAGTACGATCGAATCTATCAACATATTCAGTTGGAACTACTTTCATTCAAAAGCTTAAAGTAATGAGTAGGGCTTGCATTGAATATATGAATCGATCAATCTTACATTGCATCCTTGATGCAAGACTTCTTTCATCAAACACTTTTTCACTTGCATCTCAACACTGTCCATAAATTTAGGATAAGCTCGATCGGTAAGTAACACTTTTCTCTCAAAAAAGTTAGAAAATGGGAGAAAATTAAATATTATCTATCCCCATACCTTCCTAATCCAGTTAAAGTCTGTGCTAATTACTTAGGATTGCGTAATTAAGGAGGAAAAAGAGAGGAAAGCCAATGTCACATGTACCCTTGGGATAATCTTGAGCCAATATCTCATGTATATTTTGTGAGAATCTAGAGGGTGAATTTTGAGTAGAAAAGGATCAACATCGAAGTCCCCTTCTTTGCCATGCTTTATTTGCAAGCTTAAGTGATTCCATGCCCATGCACTGTCTTCATGGGCCACTCCCTCTCATTTTCAAACTCCTGCTTCTTTATCAGAAGAGCCATCACCCATTTGTCACTTTCTTTTCTCTTTTTTCCCCCTCTTTTTTTCCCCCATACACTATCAAGATCAGATAAAGAAAAGTGAATATAATGCACTAGGGAGTGAGAAATAAATGGAACGATTGTCAGGAAAAAAAAGGTGGGAAGAAGAAATCTTAAACTACTTAACAGATGGCGCGACGTCACTAGAACTACTAGAAATACACAAGACAACCCAACTCCCATCTCATCCAGGAACAGATCTTGTACTAAAAAAGAAATACAGGCTCGTTGGATTCGATTACATAAAGCAAACAAAATATCACGAAGCATGATGAGTGAAGTCCCTTCAGCAATTGCTCAAGTGTTAAGCATATTCATCCTCCTCGTTCAAGGTTTGAGTTCGAATCACCACGCTTATAGATCCTCTTAGATCACTCCCAATAGCATTAATAGACATAAGTGCATCCATTATGTCACTTGGAGTGTGTTCGATGGGAGGATTATTATACTCAAACAGCCACCGATACGGACAAAAAAAAAGATTTATTTGTTTCATGTGATTAAACTGTTGATGAATGTTTTGATGGTGACAACATCAGATGATATCTTATATGCAGAACGTGAGATGTTCAGAAGGAAAGAAAATTGATAGAACTCATATCCAGAAAGTAATGGAGTTCGGATTCTCAGATATATACGCAGAAAGCCAAAGAGATCTTTTGATTGAGAATGGATATAGGATGAGCAGGATTTACGTATCAACGCTCAAACAAAGATATCAATCAAAGGATCAAATCATATCTGATTTTATCCTTTCCTTTCTTGGTTATACGATTTATCTTTGGAAAGAAATCATTGAGCTTCCAACGGACATATTATGGATGATATTTATGGAAGGCTAGAACGGTAACCAAAGGAGAAGACTATTTATAGTACATCCATTTGTGAGAAAAGGAAGAGAGAAATTATCAAAGTATTTTTGTGAACAAAAGATTGTATTGAAAGAGTGATAGTGAGAAAGTGACCTGATTGTACTATCTCTTTTGATACTAGTGATAAACAGCCGATTGGCTGTCTCTGGACAAAGTGGACGTAGGCTTGGATTAAGCCGAACCACTATAACCTTCTGTGTTTGATCCTCTAAACTTTTCTCTTATTACTTTGTTAATTCTGCGCTTTATTTCATATTCAGATCGTTACACTAAGCACTTAGCATTTTCATAAACCACATTTAAACTAAGGTTATTTCCTGTAACAAGTATATAAAAATGATGGGTTAAGCTAAAAGCAAAGCTCTAGATAAATGGATCGTACTCAAAACGAAATCAAGCTCTAATCCCTTTCATTTAGTTTGTTGGGTAATTTCATTCTTATGTCGAACCTAATCAAGGTGATGCATCTTAGTCTATACTCAGTGGAACATCATGGTCTGAACCTGTCTTAGAGACACCTTTCGCATTTCAGTTGGAGAGTTCAGTGATTGACCTCTCCTTGAAAAGTGGCCTTGACGAGAGAGAGAGAGAGAGCGCATGACTGGGATGGGCTGGAAAGAGGGTCAGCTTTTCAGGGAGTCATCAGTTTGTGGGATATCATTAATTCCCTCGACATTGTAAAAATTTTCTAACTGAAAAAACGAATATGGTATATGACAGCAGAGACCCGGCCAACAGAGACAAGCAAAATATATAATATCCATAAAATGTTTCGAACATGAACGTCGTTGCCTTTTGAAATTGGTGGAACACCAGCCGCAGAATAAATATATTCGACACTCGACATGATGTCTTCGTATCGCTGTAGATGTCGTGAAGAGAGTTAGTCCCACCTATCATGTCTTATTGTCATTTAGATTGATTTAATGTATTTTGGAGTTTTCGAATCATTTGATTTACTAATTCTTTGAAAAGACTAGAGTTGAAGCCCATAACTTGGTTCTGAAGAAAGAACTTTCCATCCCAAAAATACTTATTCCATTGGGATCACATGTTGGAGGGATGGTTTGATTTCTAGGGCTTTCAAATTGTACCTTACTTAATATTGTATTCATTTTGAGGTCCATAACTCTGTTCCCTTTTCTCTATCAAGATAATTTTTTTATATGTACTTTCTTTTTTCTACTAAAGGCATAGGCGACGGGTGCAATGAGGCCGTGCCACGGGATATTTTAGGGAACAATTCATAGGTTCTTTGAATCAGTTGATTTTGACCATTCGACATCTACAGATAATTCTAGTGCGGATGCTGACATTTGAACATGTCACCTCCGGTTTTTGAATCAAGAATTCTCTTATGCCCGACCTATTGCCTCAGCACTAGAAGCTTAGTTTTTCTAAAATTTTCACGGAGAAAGGATGTCATGAGAGAGATTGAAGGGGCATAACATACATTCAATACCCATATGACCTACACATACATCTGCACTCAGATTTCCATGTGTTCATATATATATTAGACAATTCAGAGTCCGTATAGTTGTTGCAGGAGGGGTGGGAGGCACATGCTGCGGAAGCGAATGTCCAAAGAAGTCCCACGTCGCAGTGTTTCGGTTCTCGTAATTATGGGGAAACACCATCATGCATGCCAAAGTTCCCCCCCCACTAATTTGTTTATAATCTCCCAATTAAAATAACCCACATTTTTGTAAGTGCTTCATTCATTCCACTAATTAATTAGCTATTTAATTATGTTGATGCCAGGCGAGTGTGTCATATTGCAGAGGTCAGACATAAGGACCCCCTCTCTTTTCCCAATGAATAGTGTTAGACGCATAACATGGCGATCTACAAAACAGTCTTGCTAACGAGTGTCCCTGGCACCAGTTGAGATTGCTAAAATTAACAATAACCTATATAAACATCATTTTGAAATCCAAAGAAAAATAAGTTCCAAAAAAAGTGACGGGCTTTGAATAGATATATTGACATTTTAATGAGAAAAATAATCATCAAGAACAATCTTTAACATTTTCTTTATGAAAAAGCATCATCAGGTGCCGTTTGAGCGATTATTAAGCATAATTGATTTGTATGTTCTTAGTTGGCTGTTTATCTGTGCAGCTAAACATTTGTTAACAAAATCCTTACAAAATAAGGGTATGTTTGGATTGATTTTTCTTTTTTCACTTTTTTCAATCAATATCTTGCAATTCGCGTTCTCTTTTTCACTTTTCTTAAATCCGAAACACTTGAAAATTTCACACAATACAAATTCTAGTATTTTTTTTTTCTTTTAGTCATATTGAAGCATAAGTTTAAGTTAAATAACAAATTCTTTTTAGACTTAAGTATGCTTTTTTGTTGTTGTAAAGCTCGTATATAACTTTGTCATAGAATTACTCTCTTTTAATAGAGAGCAGCTGGAAAACTTATGTTTAAGATATTGACAGACAAGGCATGCCCATTTCAAATGCTAAAAATAAATCACTTTGTCAGTTGACCGTAACTCCTCCCATTTTCATGTCATAATAAAAGTAACTTTTCTTCTTTATCCAGACATTGGAACAAGCGTACCAAAGCATAAACACCCATGATCCACCATGACATGAGTGAAAATAAGATTAGAAAACATCACGTCAAACTTTATCACTTTCAAATTTACGTGGATGAAGTTGTTCTCCTTCTAAAATAATCGAGTTCCCTCGATGGTGTGATCTTGACTCAAATAGGAGGATCCTCGAATCAAGTCTTGACTCAAAGCTTTGTGTTCTTGATGCTCAAAGTTTAAGATCCCGACCATTGGAAGCTCCGAGATCAGCAGATAAAGATTGATCGGGATTGGAGCTTCATCGTATAGAGATTCAACTTTGGAGATCCGATAGAGCAATTCGATTTGAGTTGTGCAGCTTGGCACTTAATCTTAGAAGACATTAGTGGTTACTTATTTCCTCCCTGTATGAGACTTCAACTGAAGGTCTCTCGATGGCTTTTTAATTGAATGATCACCCTCGTTCAGGACCCGATAGGAGGTTCCGATGTAAGGAAATTGCGCTGCGTGAGTATACGGAATTCTCACTAGTTAAGAAACGTGCTTTTTTCTGCTGAACGAGAAAGGTGGGAATGGACGATTAGCGGCACAACAATTTTATAGGAGTTCCAGATCTAAGGTTGAAAATTTTTCGTAGAGCCATAGCCATTACTCCATTCTTAGCAAGCCCGTTGACATCGCACCACCGATGGCAAGTTGAAAAACTAAAGAAAGAGTTATCCCTACTTTTGGCACATCTCAAATTAACGCCACGGAAGAATCATGATTTATTAAGACATAAGAACGTCGGGCAATTCGAACTTACGAGTAAGTGAAATTTTGTATTATATACCTATGCATAGGAGAAAGACCTTGGGATAGGACATGTGCATTACATAAGAGAAAAGGAATATGTCCGCCTAGTCTCTTGAATTTGAAAGGAACGTAGAGATATTATGAGGCGTGTTTTTTTAGGTAAAAAAGCATGAGCTCTACTTCTCAAAAAAGGATTGTCATCTAGGGGCGAAAAGGACCTTTTCGTGATATTCCAAAAAGCAAGAACCTCAAAAGGTAATTTTCATCTCTTGGGATTTAGCCCTACTTTAAGCCTTTAGCTGGAGCCTTCCCGGACTGTTTCCCTCCAATTTAATACAGGTGGGACATTTTATTTCCGTCTGAATAAAGTCAAGAACATTATATTACTAACCTTCGACCATCCTTAGGAACATATAAATGACAACGTACTTGCTAATTAATATTCAATTTAACTCACTGACCTCTCTCTCTCTCTCTCTCTCTCTCTCTCTCTCTCTCTCTCTCCACAAACTTCCAAACCAAGAGAGAATTCATGGAAAGGGAGATTCATTGCAAGTTTTATTCTCTTTGTTGTCCTCTGATAAGTCCACGATGAAACAGCAGACGATCACCCTTATCTGCTCCATCAGCCCTATTCTTGATCCCTCCTTTGATTTTGACAGTCCCAGGAAGACATGCTTTTGGTGAACCACAAACACATCCCTCTTTACCATTTCACAAGGTGCAGATTGAAGAATCCTCAACTCCATGGCTCACCTTGAGATCAAGAACCGCGAGACGAAGTTTGTCTGTTACAGAAGAAGCTTGCGCTCCGCCGGGTCACTCTTGGCTTCTCCAATATGACCATGGTTCCTCCTCAAAGCCTCTCTGATAAACACCACCGCCGTCATCGTCAAATTTGCAGCAGCTTCTTTGGTTATGCTGATCCTTGCTTCCCAATCGGTAGCAATTACACAGCTGGTTGTGGGGTTATGAGCCGAGCCGAAGCTGGGTCACATGATTATTCCGGCGAAATTACTTGCATAGGAGGATCTGATCTGGTTATTGGTCCAATAACAATGGCCGAGGACGAATCAAGGATCACTAGCAGTCTCAATGAAGGAGCAGCCTCTAGCTCAAAGGACGTGGCTCATCATGACGACCACAAGGACGATGAGGGTTGGCTGCAGTTGAGTATAGGCGGCGGCCAAGTCTCGACCACGATTGCTACACGCGGCGAGAACCACGACCGGACAGATTTGAGCATCAAAAGAGGCGCCGGTCTCGTCGAGCTCGATCTGCTACCCAGCGGAAGTTTGCAACGAACGGGTCCATCGCCATTAGCCCCAGCCCTCGCTGTCCCTAAGGCTGAACTCAATCCGTCTCCTAGAACGCCGCCGACGAATTTCACAAGTGCGACAACTAGTTTTAGTGCGTCACCGCTCGGCTATTTTCACTACCCGGTTGGCGGAAGTAGTTCTACTAATTTCCCTCATCACCAAGAGATTAACTGGGCATTTAGGCCTCCTTATTCGTACCCACAAAGCCACGCAGCTTCCCCATCGTCCTTGCCATTGCCGCCATCCTCCTCTTTATCTTTGATGCCGCTCAGACCGTACTTCCCACCACCATTTCAGCTACAAATGGGAGTGGACGTGGCGGGCCCGAGCTCAGACATTAGGATCATCGATCCCCCAAAAAGACCCCATTCTGGGATTTGGTTTATGCTTCAAGCATCCCAAAACCAGTAAGTATTTTACATTCATAGAAATTCTGTAGTCCCATTCGAGTCTTGATCTACCGGCAGTTTTCACCCGGCGATGATTTTATTTGTAATAGAGTTTTCGTTTTTATCTCAAATGCAGGGCAAAAGAACCTTTCTTGCCTCAAATACCTAAGAGCTACCTGAGAATCAAGTAAATGCTAAAACCCTCTTGGCTCTTCAATTGTTCTTGAAATTCATCTAGCTGTTCTTGTTAGGCTTGTTAGTTTCTACTAAAGTTCCTGCATTATTGGGAGTTTAAATCAATGGTTGATTTGTTTTACTTTTCTCAAACATCAAGAGACGGAAGGATGACCGTAAGATTAATAATGAAGTATTTGGTCAACAAGCTGAGACTCGACAGCGAATCAGAGGTATGTCAAATTAAAGCCATCGCATTCTTGCACTTATAACTTTGTTCTTCTTAGAAATGCTGCCATTTAATGAAGAAACTCTAAAAAAAGTGTGCTGTTTATTACATTAGTTAAATTCTTGCATCGAAACGCTCCTTTCTTCTTCTTCTTCTTTTGTTTAGTAGAACATGTATGCCAAGGGTGTGTCTTGATCTTTCCATTAAGTGAATACTTGGTAATATTTGTAAAAAATGACCTTAATTAGCAAAAGTGGTTGGTGTTTGAAGCTTGACAAACATAGAATAACTAAGTTAATCTTCTCTGGTCCAAATAATTTTTTCTTGATCTGTTACCACCATATTTAGGTGGGAAGTGCATGTCCGAGAGTATGGTCGTCTTCTCGTTTTGTTCTTATTAGCTTTCGAAGTCATTCATCGATGGGTCATGTCGAGAAGAAGAGATGAAACTCAACTATTTTTCGACTAATTAAGAGATTAGATGAGTCTGTGAAATGGTCGTGAGAGTGTTGATTAGTGAAAGGATTAACGTGCGTAGGGTTTCGAAGAGGAATGTCTGATAGCTCAGAAAGGCACCTACCACCAAAAAATGTGACATGGGAAGAAACGTAGCTCTCATTCTTTGAGCCGATGCCTCACTATATTAACCCACATACCCTTGTGAAAGTAATGTTTCAATCATTCGACATACCTTGCATTAGAAACAGGAGAAAGCACAACCCAACTCCCGTCAATGGGCAAAAAAGAAAATAATTTAAGAAAATATATACAAAACAAGAAAATAATCCCCTAATTTATCTAATCGTACATATGGCATATAATATCCTGGGTTGCTGTATGTGGCTCCTTGATAATATAATAGGGTCTCTCTCTTTTTTTCACCCCATCTTTTCCCTTTTTAAAAAATTTCCTTCTCCACTTTTGGGTCAAGACAAAGCACAACCGAGTTCTAGGGTTCTTTTCTTCATCATTATCGATCAATCATCGCCACCATTTAATGAATGTGTATCAGATCTTGGTAGTATCTGTTGTTGCTTGATCCTAGCGAAGAAGGTCTCTTCGCGTCTTACATTTATATCGAACTTACACCGACCCCTTATATCTATTTCCCATTGCTTTTAATGAGAATATGTACGAAGTCATTGTTGGTTTTTGTGGGACAATGAGAACGTGTCGCTAGTGTAATGAAGGGATCCAATGATGGTTTTTCCAAAGTAATTTTAAGGGACAATCATCAAAAAACGTAGTTCTACAAAGCCAATAATGTTTGCATGACATGGAAAAACCAATCATTCGAGGATTGAGTAGACATGTGGGTGTCTATATGTGCATTACAATGCGTCTCATGCACTCTAAATCATGTAATACATTCAAAATTATTGTGCATACTTCTTTTAAAGGTGCTTATCGATGATGAGGATCTATGATCAACATGTTTGCAATAAGCTATAATTATTATGCAATACATTCCGAATAAAGCCTACTTCTTGTAAAGGTGCTTATAGATACATAATGCCCTGATCATCAAAATTAGCATGCTTCATGTGAAATTGTTTATTTATTCAAGGATTTAGAGTTTGAGCCTTGGGTTTTGATTCCATACATGACTATTTTTCTGACTCGCCAAACGTAGTTCAATTTAAAGGGGTGTATTCTGATAAATCTAGGTTTCAATTCTATTTACTAGAGGTATCATGAGGAAGATAACCTTAAATTTGAAGATTGATAAACTTAAATTTGAAGGTTTCATTCTATTAGGCTGAAAAATAGAGTCTCAACTTAGCCAGTGCACAGTTTTTCGAGATTCATCGCTAGAGGACAGTGTTGGAAGTCTCATATATTTAGAAAATCAGAGAAACCTATTTAAGCTAATATTGATTATAGTTACTCTTACAGATTCTAAGTATATGATACACACCTGAAAATTTTTCATTACAGGACAAGAAAAATAAGAAAATTAAAACATATAAGTTCTGATTACGTTACATCCTAATGTTTCTCTGTAAGCAAGCCCGATGTGCTTGGACTATTGTTGAGGAGAAAAGAAGAGACCCGTCGACAAGTTAGGGATCATAAAATCCGCAAAAGCCAATTCAGATTGCTTCGCTTCCGGGCTAAATCTGAATTTTGCGTGTCTTTGTTTGTACATGAATCTATGTACTTAAAATCACTTGCTTTCGAAATTATCAAACTATTGTTCACGCACATAAGCCAAAAACCCTACACTTCATCCTCTTCAGGGGAAAAAAAAGAGAAGTATAAATGTTTTAAATAGTATCGGAAGACCATATTTTGTCTCTCCTTTTCCATTTTTCAGCCGTCCAAGTGACGTATATAAAAAATATCGATTGCTTTGTTGTTGGGTCTTGTTTCACCTACTAACATTCTCTCGGGCATTATAAAGAAACACATCATTCGTATACGTTGTGATTGAAGTCAACCCTAGTACCGTGATTCGGATGCATATGGTCTTGTTTTTCTTTCTCTCTCTGTCTTTCGTGGGTTTTTTGTCTTTTCTTGCATTACATGCCCACGAACTATGGACACGACACTTTCTTAGCTAATTTTCTAGTCTCATTTATTAATCACGTCCGGGTGAAAAATAACTATATACGCAACCGCCAAGAATAAGAACCTCTTAAACCCTAGCTGTCTCTCTCTCTCTCTCTCTCTCTCTCTCTCTCTCCCCACCTAACACCCATACACGTAATCTTCAAATAACTGCCATCTATCGCATAGAATACAGACAAACATTTGTTTTATTGCTCTCGACATTCTCTTTGGTTGTTCTGTCCGAAGCTGTCGTGTAATATAAGTTGTCCGGGTCAAACATATGTGCCAATTATTTCGCGTGTTCTTAGTAAAAACTTAGCACCATTGCCAGCGTGATTACACACAAGACGTATCCAATCATCTATAATGCGCGCCATGTTGTTACGTGCATTGAGCTATATACTAATGTGGAACATTGCCGACTTACTATATATGTAAAGAAACCAACTAGCTGCCGGCCAAAATATTGAACCTCAATTTTTGCTGATGTCATGCAACTAAATCATAATATTAGTCGCTCATTGGTGAATGAACGCAACTCATATAACAGAGGCTGAGTTTAAGAAAACTTCCATCAAATCAATTATGTTCACTAGAATAGTTAGAGTGATGAATCTCATCTAATCATAAATAAAAATTATGAGAAGATTTATGATTTTTTTGGCAATCCAGTAGAATTGGCAAAATCAATTCAATCCAGCAAAAGAAGTGGTTGATTGTATTTAGGTTAAGAATGACAAGTAGGTTCTTATCTTAGAGTTCCACAGTAGATTTCAACTTGGTGTTCATACCATGGTCGGCATTATTCCGAGGAATATCTTAGTGATGATTGGGCAGAGTTGGGCAGAGTATGGTCGCAGCACTTAGAGTACGTTTACGTGCGCATGAATGAAAGTCGGGGGGAATCATCAATACAAGGAAAAGAAAAGGGTAGATGTGATTGATTGGTGGGAAGGCAAGGATCGTTTTCCTATTAACTTTTCTTTTTCTCCTTCTCTTTATTTAACCTTTTCTGCCCTCTCCCTCTGCAAGAGCATTGACTTTAGCATGTAGAAAAAAAACATCATCGACTTGGGCGATCGATTCTGGCCCTAGTTGACACTCATGGACATCAAAAAGAAAATCGAAAGTAGGAGAATAGGCACGTCCAAATCCCATCGTAGGGCCTCAAAGATCACACGTGGACCCCGTTATCCTCAACTCTTCTTCTTTCTTTATTCTTTACTCTCTTTCCATTAGGTCTCATATGAGAATTTCCAAAATCCCCTTTTAATTTCGTCATGCTTTCGCTTCTTTGACCTCAGCTTACACATGCCCCATGTGGGTCCCGTTGTAAACCCCATTTTTTTTCTTCTTTGCCCTTTTTCTCGGTGCTTAGAACAAATCCCCATCAAGAACCCCGCAAGTGGTGCGCTTCGATGGGATTACAAGAGGCCCCATCGAGGGGCAATATGGGGATGAATAAAGGCAAAGGATGAGAATTCCTTTTCTCCTTTTAAAGAATTGACGTCGGAGGAAAGCAATGCATGAGGGATGATTCAACAGCAGAATCATTCCAACATGCTGAGAAAGATACAAAAACTAAAGCTAGGCAAGACAAATGGACCTCTCCACCACAATATAATAAGACCCTTTGAATGGAATGCATGCACAAACATAAAATCTGTAAAGGGGGTAGGTTTTGATATTCATAATTAAACAGTCATTATTACTCGCCGGGTAACGACTGTAATGAAGCATAATGTCCATTATTTAATGCGAACAATCATAAGATTGCGTGATTCATATAAATCACTACTGATAATGGTATTAAGATTAGGTATGGTTAGGGTTATTGAAGAAGAAATGGAATAAACGAGCGAGCAACGTGAAGAAGACGTGCATGAGATAAGGCGGATATAATATGTTTGTGTGCGTATGTGTGGATATGTCTACATGCAAGTAGGTAAAGAGATTTTGATTATTAGGGCCTATTCGTCGCCGTGCTTTCTGGGTCATCTTTTGTTCTAAAAGATACTATCGATAATAATGCGAAAAGATTAAGGAAATCTTGGTACTTTGTTTATGTCGTAGTGGAAGTCTAGGGTATCATGATTTATTTTTATTTTTATTTTTTTGGCTTAGGAGCAAAGTCTTAGGTGGGTCCGATGCAAATGATTAAACTCGGGCAGATTTTGATCGTGGTGTGGCCGGGCATGCCCAATCCGGTCGGTTTCATCGGCTGACCGCTGCCCTCTCACTTTTCTTTTGGTCTAATTTTCATGGCCACAGAGAGAGAGAGAGAGAGAGAGAGGTGCAGTAGGGTTAAAGTAGACGTTACAGGGATGTGTTTAGAGTCGAGATATAACCCATGAAAGGCGTATGATGACGAAAACACATTGCTTGCCGTTGAAATATGTCGATCGATTTGTATGCATGCGTGCGCTCGTGCTTTTTCTTGGGTCGATGATCGATTCGCCTATTGATATTTGCTTAAGTCTTTCGATGCATGTTTAGGCTAATTTCAGTCATATAGGACTCCGCCTGCTTTCCTCTGTCGAACCCCGGTCCGTATAAATCTCTCCGAAACCCTAACGCGGCGGCGCCTGACTGACCTGATTTGTTCCATCTGCTTGTCTTGCCACGAATGAAGCAGGTCGAGATAACATGTAGAGGGCAACCCCTGCTGCCAAGCTTGACGTTGCAGCACGTGAGGGACCAGATATGGAGCCACAGCCGAAGGGATCAGGCAGTGTCCTTGCCTCCCGAGTCCTCTAGCACAGATCATCTCATGGTGCTTCACTACGGCAGAAGCAGCGGCGGTTGATTAGTCACCACCACCAATTGATTAACTGGAGAAAAGGAGACGTGATTAGTGTCATTCCCCCTGTCATAATCCATGTTGATTAACCGATTAATCGGCTCTCTCACGTGTCACACGCTCGAGTCATTTTGTTTAAATTATTGTGGTCAGCACCCAGCTCCTCATTCTTTCTTTCTTTTCCCACTTTTTTTCTTTTTTCGTTTTGGTTTTTTGGCCACTCTCTCTCTCTCTCTCTCTCTCTCTCTCTCTCTCTCTCTCTCTCTCTCTCTCTCTCTTAATTAATTCTCTAATTGGTGGAGAAAGAAAGGCTAAAGTTATTGTACTTGGAAATAATTCTTTGACTTTAGTAGAATTAATCTGCATGGGACCCAGCTTGTGGTAGGAATTATATTTATTATCTGATGCTATTATTGCTTGTGTCCACAGTTTTATTTTCATTCGTTTTTGTCCCGCCTTTCTTTGCTTTTTCTCGAAGTCAGATTTGGGGTAGGGCATTTCCGTGGTACCAGTGTGGGAAACCTACCAGTGTGGGAAACCTTTCTTTTTCCCTCAATCGTTGAATGAGGAGGAGCATTTTGCTGATTGTTTATTGATCAAAGCATCATCTTCAAGCCAAAAGTGTTGAATTTGAGCTGTAGTGACTCCTTCCATAGTCTCCACACGCATCAACGAATCCCCAGTACATTGAGATTGCTACTATTCCAAAGTATGAGTCTTCTGGCGCGATATTGTAAACAAAGTCGGTGTCGATGCTTTCAATAACACTCACTATGTTATTGTTGAAAGAGAGATAGTTTTGTAAAGTGGTTAAAAAGTTTAATTTGAAAGATCTTTTACACGAATGGATAAAACAATTTCTTTAGGAATGTCCCCCCATTAAGATGTATATCAAGTTTGAGCCTATTATACAAAGCCCAACCCACATCAGAGTATGCGGGTGCTCCATACATAGTGTATGAAGTATGAATTGGACAATTTGCTCTATCCCTTAGAACCCATGAGGGATCATCTTTTTTAATCTAGCTCACTTCCTTTTTTTTCTCTGTGAGTTTCGAGAATATCCCCATTCATAGGTTCGATATGACTATAGAGAAACTTTTTTTACTTATTTCTTTTAATCTTGTAGTTTTTTTGAAAAAAAATTTGGTCTTGAGAGAATAAGTTAGGAGACAGACCCCATAGCTCTCAATATATATGCAGACAAGACAATACAACTCCTTGGAGGAATAAAAGTCTGGTTGAAGTTGGTTTTTATAGTAATTTCATGGTTCAAGTTTTTAGTGAATGTATGTTTAAGTGAGTTTGTTAGGTGATTTTAAGGATATCAAGCTCTTGTTGCACGTTCGAACAAAGGATGAGATGAATCAAGTAGTCGGCAATTGAAGAAAAAAACGTGAAAATCAACAAATTTTAAATTTCAATTTTTGGAAAATACAGACTGAAGATTATTTGATTGAAATAATCCACACTTGCCCCTATATGGGAAGAAGCCACAGTTGATTAAGCAAGCTAACTGGGATTGCTGGATTAACAAGCGTTGGGTGTAATCCGGCTAATGTTGGCTCAAGATGTTGCATTTAACATTGTGAAAGAGAAAATCACTACGAAATTGATGCATGACTTATAGAACATGTATGGAAAGCTCTCTACCATCAACAAGATTTACTTGATGCAACCTCTGCTTCACTTAAAGGCAAAGCTGCAACAGTGTGTATCAATATATTCAATGTGATCATCAATTAATTGACATGAATTTTATTGATCTAATATGTGTTTTGATTCTATTATTTTAATTACTTAATAATTGGAGTGCTTCTCTTACCGCTTTTAGTAGTTTTCAAATCAAGGAAATTGACACTCATGAGATTTACGATCTGATTTTGAGTTGGAACATCTATTATGAAAGTATGCCTATTGTTTTAATAGATGAATGTGGAGGAAGAAATAGTACTTGTGTCAGAGGCGGTACTACAACTTTGAATAAAATTGGTCAATCTATGACTAGTAGTGTTATCTATTGCAATTTCAGCAAGAGGGGACACCATAGAAGAGGATACCTAAAGCCAACAAACAAGAAGGGTAAGAAAATTATGATTGAGTCCATTGTTGATAGTGTTGAAATATCTAATAATAACTCATATATTGTTGATTATTTTTTATCTATCACTATTCTAATATGTCACTTGACAGGTGGTTGTTGAATTTTGGTTATTTTCTTCACGCTACACTAAATAAGAACTACTTACTACTTACAAGTGCATGAATAGTGGTAAATTTTACTTGGGGAACGACATTGGATGAAATATTTAGTAGAGACGATTGGTTGTTGGATTGGTTGATTCTAGGTTTGCAACCTACTCTATCAATGTCAATTTTCAACTTTTCCTACCAGGAACTTACCATGTAGATCCCAAAGTTGGCCCAGAACCAATGTGGGTGGTTCTAGGCTCTTTTTTCTTGGTCATAGAGAAGAGCAATAGTCTCGAGTCAAACCCAAAGGTGGGTAAATATGTTAGTTGAGAGCTTCTCACTTATCACCGAGGTTGAGGGTTCGAAACCCGCAGTTGCTAGTGTCTTAAATGGGGACCATGCTATTGGGATCATGTGCTAGTCTTACTTAAGGTATAGGGGCCGGACCCTTTAGTACCGTCCGAGCATGGGGAGCCTGTAGTGGATTCATCGGTTATCAAAAATAAAAATAAAAGTAGTCTCGAGTCAATTCGGTGACCGGACTGAACTGTTTAGCTCCAAGCGATTCCCACAACAATGCTTCAGTTCTACAAAAATAGAGCTTGCAATGTCTAGTCTGGTTCTTGATTCTTTATGCAGAATTGAGCTGGATCTATGGAACCAATACTATTTTTTTTCTCTTTTTTATGAAGCTTGGATCACATTTCGATCCCAATTCTCTCCACCAGTTCTTCGCTTCCATTCCCACAAATAAAGAAAACTTGCCCTTTAACTCATTGGATTTCCAGGGTCTGTTTTGTGCCTTCTTTTTTAACCTGCAAGCTAGCGCAAGCACAATTCCAACATAATAACCAGAGGAAAATATTGCCCAAACCAGACAAAAGCCACCATACATCCCTTTTCTTCTGAAACTTCCCCATTTAAAAAATTCCTTTAATTGTAGCTTCCTTAATTGGCATGATGGTGAAACTGTCATACTAATTATTTTTTAAATAGATAGAAACCAAAAATTGTAGTTCCCAACCTTGGAACTAGACCAGACCAATCAATTTAGTTTGGTTTGGTTCCAAGGTAAATAGGATCGGTTCCTTGTTCCATAAACTAGATACTTACCCTATTTGGTCTAATTATGGGTTCAGTTTCAAAGTGGGAACCAATCCACCCTAGGCCAATCACCTCTAGTTGGTTCTATCCTAGAATTGGCTGAAAAACTCTCTTTTTTTTCCTGTTTGATTTCTAAAGGAACAATAGTCTTAACAAAAATGGAACAAACTATTTATAAAATGTTTTACACAAAATAGAAAAAAAAAGCTTGAATTAAATATGTATACAAATGAGTCATTTCATCAAGTACAAAACCTCTGTTTGTTCCCCGCAAAAATACTTTTCTCATTTTATGGCTTTTGGATTGCCGAGGAAAGCGAGTCAACGAAAAAGTTATGCTTAAATTCAAGAAAATGAATTTCTCTTTAAAAAGTAAAACATCATTTTTCAAAATATAACTAAATATCGGCACTTCAACTTGAAACTTTACACATTGGCATAGAAACCCTGCAAGCTAGTTCCCAAGTAATGCATCCAAGAGTAGGTCTCTGCTGCTCAGGTTCATCAAGGCTAGGCTCGAGATCTCAGTACTCATGCCCTAGTCCATCAAGGCCAAGCATGGGATCTCGCTGCCTCTCCCCAATTCCATCGAGGCATGTCCCAAAAGCCTAGTGCCCATGCTTGTGCTCAATTTTTAAGCCCAAGTCCATAAGGCGAAGGGCAATCTCGATACTTTAAGATCATCGGACTCAATTCTGCAAAGGTTGTGCCTAGATCCATTGAGGCTAGGCCCAAGACCTCAGTGTCCGCACTCGTGTCCATTGAGGCAGGGCCTACGACTCGGTTTCCATACCCTAATCTCCATCAAGGTTGAACATGAGACTCTAGTACCCATACCTAGTTTTTAAGCCGTTCATGCGCAAGTTATTAGTGCTTAATAGTGTATATCTAGGGCCTCAAAGTTGAACAATATACTTGAACTGAACACAACAACACCTAACACTTTGGGTTTTTTTTCAGGTTTAAACTCTTGGGCACTATAATTTTTTTGGGTTGTGTTGGGTTTTGTTTCGAATCGACTTGGAAAAAAAAGTACTTATCTTAATCTCCACTAAAGAACATACACATAAACACAACTTGGCCCTAGCTAACCCCACCCAATACAAATGTTTGGGTCTGGTCGGGTCAAGTACACGTTTATATTATTTTGGGTCAGGCATCAGGTCAAGTACTATGGAAACTTAACTCATCTTGATTGATTGACACCCCTATTTATATCTATTTAGAAAAATTAAATTGGATATTTCATATCAAATGACAAAAAATATTTTCTAAATCATTATTTTTAGAATTTAGCCAAATACCGGAAAATATTAATATTTTTCTACAAAAATAACTTTCTAGAAAATATTTTCAAGAAAATGTCAATTTTTCTATGAAACAAACAAAACTATAAAGTGTGTGGGATTTTCCAAAATGAAAACTTCAGCGGTATAAACAGAATATCTACTTGGTATAAGAGCTCAGTCTGCTTCTAGCGCTTTGAAATACGTAACAAGAAGCGAAATCCATCTGGACTAGTTTAGGGAAATTTCACATCAAAATTGAGAAATCGAGTGGTGGTTATGACTCACAGATATCAATCGGCGATAGAAAACCGTCGAAGAAATCAAATATCGCGTCAAAATCAAACATTTGATGAAGAAATCAAAAACGAAACCGACGTAGATAGAGTAATTAAGGGTGGCCTCATTAACAGTGGACCGACAAAGATGAGGATGTGACCTACCAGACGGAGAGAGAGACAAGATGAGACGACGATCGGGGTAAGGTGAGACTCTGAAGCAAGAAAGAGAGAGAGCGGGAGAGGAGACTACTGTGAGAAGAAACGAACTTGGAAGGCTGTAAAAGAAAGGAAAATCCTCTGTAAATTCCTCGTATCAACCAGGAACAGAGAGAGAGAGAGACGCTGCTCAAAGGCCTTCACATTGATGAACCCTGTCCACTGGCATTGTTCAGCTGAGGTAAAAAGGGAAAATAGGACTTTGATTGGGGAACCAGCAGTGGCTAACATTTTGACCTATAATAAGTCAAAAGAAAGGAAAGGAACTTGCAAGATTCAGGCGCTAGATACTAGAACTACTTATCATTCAAGGGTCCAGCATCACTAGTCTTTAACTGTTTCCAAGACTCGGTGTTAAATTCTTGAGGTTTGGAATGGACTGGAGAACTGTAAGAGCTTTAGTGGTAAGGAAGTCCCAGGTCTTTCTGTAAAGTAACAGAGTCAAGGTTTGGCTTTAACTGAAGTGTTCTTTAAAAGATATAAGTGCTGAACTATGCAAGGCTTTTGAATGATTCTCATAAATAGGTTGACATCCATTAGATCCAGGACAGATGCTAGCTAGGAATCATTTCTTCTTAACTAACCCAGGAGCCACTCCGATATATACCAGTGGGGGGGAATGATATATTAAGGACATGAGCTCTCTCACTGGCGACCAATTGATCGCTGTTACTTCAGCTTCACTATCACACATGCAATGGCACAATCACACTCATTGAAAATCTCAATTTCAAACACAAGGCGAGATATCCCTATCTGAGTTCAAATTGGCCAAATCTAGAACATGATAAGCAACCTAAGCAAGCAGATCCCATTTGACTGAACGACAATCAACTATTTCTTCCCTTTGCCATTTGCAGTAAACCGATGCAGCATGTCAGATATTGAAGCAAACTTTTTTGCTAAAAGGTTAAGTTCTGAGCCAATGCCTTACATGAGACAAATGAACATGATGCTCCTCTCTGATGGAAACTTACCAAGAAAAAATCGTCCTATCAGGCATACAGACGCACAAAAGAGCAACAGTTCTGTTCACAAACAGGATAAGTTCATTACCTGATTCCAAACATTAAGTAGTGAGTAAGAAAGCTTCCACACCATCATCCCTTTCTAAGCCCCCAAAGAGGTGTACAAGAGAACCTCTTTGTTGCCAAAAGTATAAGTTCGTTGTGCAGCTCTGGAAACAAAGTAGTGAGCCAAAGTTTATACATTCATTTCTAATCTGTCTTCAGTCTCGTGGGAATCTAAGCCAACTGAATATATTTACAAAGATTAATATGTCTATTTGAGAATGGACCATAGAATACAAAATTCTTCAAGAATTAGAGAATCAAATCATGGATCTCGTCATCCACACATTTTGGAGAATACAAATTTGTATTGAGCTAGCACTACCCAGATGTTTCAAAAACAACTATGAATGTTGACTACTTTTCCCATTTTATGGAGTGTAACATGTACAAGTCATACCTTTGTTATTTTTTCACCCTATTGTTCACACCAAAAGTGCAGAACTTTTATCTAGAATTCTCTCTTGTACCATAATCATTCACAAGAAACCTACAGGTCACCTCCATTACAAGGCTAAGTTTCAGCACAAACAAAAACGAAGTGATATCATACATAAAGTTTAAATGACCAACCTCACAAGAATACTCTGCAGGATAAACACGTAGTCTAATTCTTGTAGAGTCATTTTCTAGTGAAATTGAAGTCAATATGTTAAAGTATATTCAACAGCTAGACTATGCTCTCTATAGGTTATAAGCATCAAGAAGAGGCTAGACGTATGTTTCGGTAACATTACTGGCACAGAAACTTTCCCTGAGCTGAGTCAGCATTAGCTTCACCATATATATGCCATACTTAACCAAACCCAACTAAGAATTTGTGATTTTATAAAGAAAGCACACAGTACTTGCTCCTAATTGAAAGGATATTAAGGCATTTATATGATTGACAATGTGGTTCAAGTTTTGTGTTAGATGAGAAGTGTTCTTTGTATTTGAGAAGAACACTTTAATGCTGGCAACAACAATAAAGTACAATAAACATTGCGCAACCAATGTTTTTACTCTTTGAGATTGACAAAAATGCTGGCGTTGTGAAAAGATGAAAGCTTAGCAAATAAAATTTCTTAGCACTCAATATAATTGATAGAAATGCCCGCAATGTGAAAAATCATATACATTGTGCTCATGGAAGTGCTTTACAAGAGTGCAAATGCTTAAACCACATTGTGGGGGCATTCCATTCTTCAAAAACGGTTACAAAGGACTCACACCAGATAGAAATAAGTAAGAACTTCTCAGGTCAAAGAGGACTATCATGGGCTAAGGGACGTGCATTTAGCTGCAGACCCCTTTCTCTTCTTTCCTTGAGATGACTTTGCTCATCAAACATTGCGTCCAGTTGGTATATATAACTATTGTATTACCCATTCATTAATCCAATAGCAAGCTTGAGATACACACTTATCTTTTAACTTTTCACCAGTAGTAACGCATTTGCTTCAGCAGGGTCAATCTACCCAACTGAAGCAAATTTTTCCCAATATTTAATTAGCTGTGTTGGTGAAATGCTAATTGATCGATTGTTAGCTTAGAGCCCGGTGACAATGTGACGACAATGCACTGTATTATGCCTTTTACAGTAAGCACATGGGTTAGCTGCATCTTGCATACAGAAACATGGTTCCTTAATCAAGTTGTAGCACAATTTATGGTCAGAACTCCATATTCTCATGAAAATCAAGCTCGAATGTCAATTGGAAGCACTAAGTCAGTAAACTCTCATATCTGGTTATGCCCTACTTTTTTGCTGCTCTGCTCTCAAGATCATTGAAAGTGAGAAAGAAAAGAATTCCTGCCATTTCCTATAGCATAAATTCAGTTCCATGACCCAAAATGGCCATAGTCTGGTCATAAAATTTACTGCAATATTTGCTTAAAGCAACGGATATCTCATTCATTTCTCTTGAGCACAGCACAGATCATCCACTCATTCAAAAAATGTACATCTTCAAATGGCCCTATATTAATGACATATGCACAAACCACAGACTCCAAACCCAAATCTATCGGATATCCCTTCCAATTACTGAAAGCGAAGCATGCAAACAACGGCAATGCTTTAAAAAGATGGTATAGTGAGACAGAGAAACTGAAGCATATACGATGTCTTCAGCCAGGTGTGAGGGGCTTGATTAGAGTATCAGCCAACAAAAACCCGCATCAAGGCATCATAGGCAGGATCACAACATATTGAGAACATGGAAGAACTTGCCAATATGAGAAGCAACACGCACAAAATCTCAAAATATGGTATCGATAAACCGGCGAAAAATTCAATAGTCTATTTTGACAAAGCTAATGGTGTCGATTAGCTATTTCCAGCTTAGGAGTTGGGATGGCACTAGATTTTGGTCAAATGTCTTGCTCAACTTTTCTGCGCTTTCTTCTTTCAATTGGATGAAGATCAGTGAGATGAATCACGAATTCTTGAACATTTTGTGGTTTGTGCTCTTACTTATCAACAAATACAATGAATGCAGCTCAAGTAGGCACCACAGCATAATCAAATTTAGAGCATTATTTGCATCTTTATTCATTATCAGGAGGAGAAATCCAAAACCATCTGTAACAAATGCTATCAGTTACAGAAGCTATCACTCACTAGCTACTGTGTTGCATCAAAAGAGCAACTCACATCACGAGAAACCCTTGCGAAGCTTCAGGATAGCAGAGTACATCTTCCTCCTCGATCCCACAGCATTTACCCCCATATCCTTCAAATCCTCCAGCGTCAGCATCGGCAAAACCTCGTCATCAACCTCGTGAATCTCAAATACTGGGGCGTACCGGCTAAGCCCCAATTCCACGAGCCAACTCCTGACACCATCACTGCTTCCTCCTTTCCCGTCTCTATAGTCAGATTCTCGTGCAGTGTCGAACTCATTCCCGCCGTTGTCGCGGCTCATAGAGGCTCTGCCGCGGCTCGGCCTTCTCCGCCAATTGTCGAGCACCGCAGCATCGTCGTTCGAAGCTGGACTCAGCTCCTTCGTCGGAGAGCCGGAATCGGCACCGAAATCTCGGAAACCCTCGTTGATCTCCTCCTCTTCGTCCTCTTTGATGTTGTCGGCGACGTCGTCAAGCTTCGACGATGTCCAGCTCGATCTCGGGCGCTTCGCAGCGACGCCGCGCCTCGCCTTCACCTTCCTGTGAGAGAAATCAAAGCCCGAGCTATTCTCGAGGTCGTGAAACTGACCATCGCCGTTGACGAGGTGCGTCAGCGAGCGAGCCTTGACTGATTTGGAGGACGTCGGATTCGGAGAGTCCTTGGGGAGTCTCCACGATGACGTGGGCTTGGGACGCCGCACGTGCGAGTCGTGGGCGAGCGCGCCGGGCTGCTCACCACCGATTTCGCCGAGGCGGACGCTGGGCCGGCGCTGGCGCTTCGGGGCTAGCGGCGGGCCGGGGTGGTCTGTTACCGACGGGGCGAGGGCGGGGGCGGCCGAGGCGGCCGCCGCAGCGGCGCTGGCGGTTGCTGCTGGTGGTGGAGGCGGAGCTGCAGCGGCCGCTGGTTGCGCCGCGGCTATGGCGGCGGAGGCGTCGTCATCGCCGAGCGGGGACTCCAGCAAGTGGAGTTCAGCTGCCATCAGAGAGAGAGAGAGAGAGAGAGAGAGAGAGGGAGTGTGTGTGTGTGTGTGTGTGTGTGTGTTAGTGAGAGGGGGGAAGAGAGAGAGAGAGAGAGTCTGAGCGAGTCCTGAAGGTGGGACTCAGGTGGCCCTGGTCAACGAAGAATTGCCTGTGGGCTTTTCCATTTATAGCAAAAGAAATGGCAAGAAATTGATTATGTGATATGGATATTTTCTTCTTCTTTTTCTTTCTTTTGGATTGAGATGCTAATTATAGAGATTGTGAGAGACCCCAGCCATGGAGATATGGTCATTTCTTAAATTTGATGCCTACTAGGGATGTGTCAAGAAAATCCGATAAGGGCGAAAATGCAGATTGATTGGACTCTTTTCGAGCATGAGTAGGTAATATAGGGGCAGACATTCTGGACCCGAGCAATTTTCCGAATTTAGATGGATGGTGAACCACACTGCAAGTCCACCGTCCATTGCCGAGCCATCATCTCATCACGAGCGTTCCCTCACTTTCCTTTTCCTAGGTTGACTATGTCTATCTCGATTTTTCATTTGGCCCATACTTTTGCAAGTTATTTTGTGGAAGGGCAATGATGAGTGATCAGATTCTTTCGAATCGAGATAGGTAAGGTCAAAACAGGCTTTCTGGGGCTGAGTAATTTTCTAAATTTAGGTAGATGGTGAGTCACGTCACGAGTCCACCGTCCATCATCGAGTCATCATCTCAAATTACCTACGTTGTCTCGCTTTCCTTTTGGGCTTGTCTCTCTCTATCTCATCAATTTTTTTTACGACATGCTTTCGCAAGTTGTAGAGGAAGGACGGTGATGAGTCCGATTGGGAATTTTACTTGCTCACACATTATCGATGGGATTCTCAATTAGGATCCGTTTTATCTTCAAAATAGTGTAGATTATTTTTTTGTTGACACTGAAAATTACCAATTTTTATTTATTGTTATTCATAAGTAGCAAGCATGATTGGTTAGATCAAAGAGTGGCCAAAGCATAAGTTGTCAATAGATAGAGCAATCGATAAATTGAAGAGGTTGTCAATCAACTACTGAAAAAGTCTTCTATAGCAGTCATTGCAATATTTTCTAATGTTGATATGTCATTTATGAACAAAACAAAAGATTGTCAACATGTTAGTCAAAAATGGATGCAATGGATCAATATGAACACATAATTGCTAAGTGATTATGTCGATTTTCTCAAAATTTAGGACTCTTCTAGATAATGATGGTACAATCTCAAGAAGTGTAAGCACATATCAATAATGTTACGAAATTACTTAAAGATTCAAAATCCACGAATGTGTTGTAAGAAATGTCTTCATGTTAAAATCCTTGTAACTCTCTTGCAGAAGCCATGGTAGAACATTTGATTTTAAGCAGTTATTTTCATCTGTGAATTACCGGCATATTCATTATTTTAGCGTTTCAATTTCCCTTACCTTTTACATTTCCCACGACCTTTAGTTCCTATACTCACATTCTGAATTTCTTTAGAATAAAATCATATTTGAATTTTGCGACTCTTGTGGAAAATCATGGCTAGAATCTCCAGAAGCATAAGTACATGTCAATAACATTATGAAATAACTTAAGGAATCCAAATCCACAAAATGTTTGTGAGATTTGTGAGAAATGTAGTCAATGAGATATAAAAGTTCGTGTTGTAATCCTTGTAACTGTCTTGCATAAGCCATGGCATAACATCTGATTTTATGTAGTTATTTTCACCTTTGAACTACTAGCATATTCATGGTTTTACGGTTTCGGTTTCCCTTACTTTTTATATATGTGTATCTTTAGTTCCTAACACTTGCATTGCTAATTTCTTTACAATATAGTCATTCACTTCCATGTCTAGAATTAAAAAAAAAGGCACTTTCCTTAAAATTGATAGAATTCCAAAGAAAGCAATGAATTTTGCTCCCTATCGATTAGGGAAAACATTGGCGGATGTACCGTTGGCGTGAAGAGAAATTTCACGCAAATGATTTTATCCATTATTGATGTCAATATTTAGACTACCATATTTCTTATTAACCATTAAATCAATGGTGGGTTAAGACTGCTTGGAATTTTGTGTTATTATCGGTGTATTCTATAATTAGTTACTTTTAATTAGGCTCGAAGCTTTCTCTTTGAACCCTAAAAGGCCCGACATTAGAGCCACGGAATGGGCTTAGGCCCATTCAGCCCATTGGCATCGTCCACTGCAGGATCATCTTCATCCTCTGCACAATTCAATGGTTTCCAGTCCCACCAAAAAGCCGCCACCGCCGCTGTGCAGTTCCGCCCTCCCGCGCCGTGTTCTACGGTGTCGAGCCGCCGATTTCCAATTGGTGAAACCTCCCCCCCCCCCCCCCCCCCCCCCGGTAACGTACATGACATGGTGAATCGCTTACTTGGCACTCATCGATGGCGCTCGCTGCCCTCGGCTTTTCTTGCTTTATCTCGCGCGTTTCGCTCTACCATCATCGCCCTCTCGTTTTCTGCATCTCGAAGGTCGATACCTCTCTCTTTGAGATGCTCCTTTTCCTTTTTCATGGCGATGGTTACGAAAAGAGTGGCGGTTGTGGAAGTCTGCAGGTGGGAAGCAGCAGCAGCAGCTCCGTTGCAGTTGAATCCTCGGGCTTTGTAGAGGAAAAGGGGACGGGAAACGCTGGTCATTCGATCGGAGAGGGTCATTGTGAGCTCGTTGTACTCTTTTTTCTTTTGTTGAAGTTGAAGTTTGCTTCTGGGGTAATTGTATGCTGTCGTTTTGTTTGAATAATGTCGTAGTGGACGGTGACAGCCACGCACCTCGATGGAAGAAGCTGAGTTCTCTGGAGCTTGGCATTAGAAGTTCGATGATTTCGAAGCCCACGAGAGTGGTTCTGAATGCATTAAAGAAAAAAGGTAAAGGCTTTGTGGGGACTTCTTCGATTATGTGCACAATTGAATATGTTGATCGGTCAAAGTGGCTTTAGTTGCTAAAGGTGATGTGATGTAAGTAACTGGCATCAATGTATCTGTTCTTATGCTGCAAATGATGTGTTTTTAGACAAAAGATGGCAAGGCTGTATAATTTTGGTTGGGGCTGCATAAATTTCGCATATTTCCTGATGTGAAAGTCATACACTGGGCATTGATTTGTGCATGGGCATGATCTCATTTCATTGTAGGTTATGAGGTATATCTGGTTGGGGGCTGCGTACGGGATCTTATATTGAAGAGAATTCCAAAAGACTTCGACATTATAACATCAGCAGAGCTCAAACAGGTTAATTTTTTGGATAACTGGTTGATTAAGCACTGCACAGCATCTGAGATACTGTGTATGCCTGGAAAAAACACGATAGCACTAAAGTCTGTACTTGGCGAACTATTGCTCAAACACGGTCTTGCTAAATTAAAATGCATAAAGTGTTGGATACTTGCCTAATCACTATTTTTGGCTTCTTTGCTGTGATATTAATATGCAATTAGAGTCATACCTCCCATTCTAATGTAATATAGGCGGCGCCCCAACTTTACCTTTTTTTCTTTTAGTCATGTACCTAATTGTCTCAAGCCTCGTTGACTGGGTCTTCTGCCATGCCACTTAATCCGCAAAGGTTCATTTGATGATAATACAATATTTTGTTGATAAAATTTCAAATGTGCTCATGATAAGCATGTAGTGTGAAACCTTTGATACAAACTCCAAAATTGACAAAAATTAAGATATCTAGACCAAGTTTCTTTTTCCAAGGAAAAAAAAGTGTCCAAACTGTATTCAGCATGCAACAAGTGCAAACTTCTTTATTACATATTCAACCAAGGTTGATTTTTCATGACCCAGTCATTTCTCAATCTTAACCTTTTAAGTCTGGACTAGTAGTGATCTTTTTTCCAGCTTAAACTAATTTAGTTCTTTTTTTTTTCATGGCTAAAACTGATTACTCATTTATGTTGTAAAAGTGACCAAAAATCAATGCCTATCTTAATGGGATTCATAAATATATATCTATTGTAGGATATCCAAATGGATGACTTAGAGATAATGTAGATCTGTATGCGTACAACTTTGGTATCTTGGCAATCCATAGGCTTTGAGGTTTGTTACAACAACTTACTGAGGGTTTGGATCCAAATAGTAGATGATATTTTCATTTATGCACCTTAGATTTGTGATGTGGAGTTATTTTCTTATAAGCATGATTGAGGAAAATGACAGTAGTCTTACGGTTTTTATGTACTATGAAACTACTGATTTTGCTCTCATGCTTTGGGTTAAAAGTCCATCCATCTGAAAAGTTCAGGACTGCTTAGCCAGCCTAACAATTAGATGCGTTTGAGGCCATGATGGGCAAATTTAGAGGGAAAATTACACCTGAAGTCCTAAACCTTTTGCTAGAGATGTAGTTGAGTCTTGAATCTTTTTAATTTTCAAAATGACTTTATAAATCTTGTTTAGAATTTGCAATTTAGAGCTCCCGTCAATCAATTTCCTCAATTTGTTTGCATGGGATCTTGTAATAGGTGCCATGTTGGAAAACCTGAGGAAGTTCCATGGGGGAAAAATTCTGGATGAAAATGATGGAAGGGTTACATCTGGACTTTTTGAAACAGTTGCAAATTACTTTGTGCAAATTAAATGGCTCGGGACCTGACTTCTAGTGCGATTGTTGCTAGTTCGGTTATTTCATGCTAATTTTTCATTGCTCAAAATGTTAACATGGTTATTTAAACTTCATTTCTCAACTGTCTAGGTACGAAATACCTTTCCAAGATGTGAAGTTATTGGTCGACGATTTCCAATATGCCATGTACATGTAGACGAAACTATCATTGAGGTACTGAGTTAACTTTGATACATCCTTTGTCAGCATAGTGGAGTACTAATGCATCTTTTTTCTGTTGATTCTTTTTTCCCGATAGGTTTCCAGCTTTAGCACCTCTGGAAAGAGCTCTTTGGGGGGGCTCAGAAACAATGTCAAGAGACCTCCCGGCTGCTGTGAATGGGATTATGTGCGATGGAAGAATTGCCTAAAGCGGGATTTCACAGTCAATGGGTTAGTCGCTTAAATCTGACTTGAAGTCAATTATGTTAATGCTTTGACAGTATATGCAGATGCTCTAAAATGTCGCTTCTATAGTGAGATTAATTCCTAAGAATTTTATCTAAGATCTCTTTTCCTTTATGCAGATTATTCTTTGATCCCTATGCAAAGATAGTATATGATTATGTTGGGGGAAGGGATGATATTAAGAAAGCCAAAGTATGCAAGTAACCTGAAGTTATTTTAATCTGCATTACCTATGTTAAAAATCACTTCTGGTGGATCTCATAAAAAGGAGTGTTTGCTTGTAGGTGCGGACAGTAATACCTGCAAATCTTTCATTTGTGGAAGACTGTGGTAAGTCTTCATCCTTTTGTGATGTTCAGTTTGCTGGTGTGGAAGTTATAAGTTTTATGACTTTAACCTCCAGAGAGATATCTGACTTGTTTAACATTATCTACAGCTCGCATTTTACGTGCATTTAGAGTTGCATCCCGTTTGGGATTTCGTTTTACTAGAGAAATAGCTCTTTCTCTGAGGGTCTTATCTCGTTCTGTATTGAGACTTGACAAGGTATATCAGTTTCTTGTTTTCCATTGTTTAACTAGTGTTACATGAAACTCATGCTCTCTGGCATCCATTTGTCCAGGGTAGAATCCTCATGGAGGTGAATTATATGTTGGCATATGGATCCGGCGAAGCTTCTTTGAGATTGCTGTGGAGATTTGGACTGCTGGAATTGCTTTTGCCCTTCCAAGTATGCAGTCTCTCTCCAGGTTTTGATGATCTTCAAGAACGAATCCTTTTTTGCATCTCTCTTTGTAAAGATGTTCTCATCAGCTCAATCATGCAGGCATCATACTTTGTTTCCCAACGCTTCAAGAGACGTGATAAAGGATCTAACTTGCTCCTGGTTAGTCTGGATCTGCACTTTTCCCTTTTATTTTTCACATGGCCAACATGCTTAAGATGTTTCATCATATGATATCATTATAATCTAACAGTTGACTACAAGATAAGATATTGTATTTGGAAATTACATATTCTCCTAAACAGAGTTACATATACTCATTTTCATCTCACAGTTGTCGTCATGTTGTCTCTGTTGCAGTTACTATTTGCCAACCTTGATAAAGTGGTGGCGCCTGATCGGCCATGTCATAGTAGCTTATGGTAAGACCTTTCAGCAATCAGGCCAACATCTGTGGAATTTGTAGCACGGAATGCAGGACTCACAGAAGCTGCTCCTTTGATATCTTATTGTTTGCATGTTCAATTAGGCGATTTTCACTGCTGATCATCATTGTATGTCATTACATCAGTGAACATGACTGAAACCTGATTGCACTGGACGAATGCTTGAATTTCTTTGCAAATCTTTTGGCTCTGAGAGGAAACCTTCCTTTTTTTAAGATAAAGGAGATCTCCCCCCCCCCCCCCCTTCTCTTCTCTCTCTCTCTCTCTCTATCTCTCTCTCACACACACATGTTTTCATGGACAGTATGACTCGGTGATTTTAATATGATTACACTTTAGAAGATATTATGCTAGTTGACAGGCAAGCTTCCTGATCAGTGTTTGTGTTTCTACTTTATTATATTCTCTTTCTTGTTATGTGTAACTTTTTTGTTTCAAGTTAGCTTGATTTGCTTGGACACCAAAATGAATTGTTTTGAGCTGCCTACAATTTACTACTTGTGTTGCTGTGGCAGGTTAGCTATATTGGCATTTCATAAGGCTCTTGTTGATAAACCACGGGACCCTTTGGTTGTTGCTGGATTCAGCCTTGCTCTCCATAGTGGTGGTTCTTTGTTGGAAGCTATAGAAATAGCACGAGGAATCAATCAACCACACGACTCCAGTCATATGGAGCTTCGAGAATCTCCAGTGGTTCACTCAAAACTTGAAATAAGGGATGAAGTTATTGATCTTGCTACATCGGTCAAGGAAGTCTTATTCAAGATGGCTAGTGCACATTATGTTTCCCAAGCAATGAGCATGTACCCCCAAGCACCTCGCACTGATTTGGTAAGAACCCAATTTGTCATGCGACGTGGGTGTTGATATTAGTTGTTGCAATAGTCTCCCAGTTAAGGTAAAATGAATAAATGCAAGAGGTGAGATGTTAATCTATTGCTGTCACTTCAGTCTGTCCAAGCCATCTGGAGAGAAAGTAATCTTTTATGAGATCTCATGTAATTCCTTCTTAATCATTTTGTTGTTTATAGTCTTCGTGTTATTTCTACTTTTTTTTTTTTGGGGGGGGGGGGGGGGTCAAACTTAGTGTTATTTCAGTTATTGCGATATAAGGTGTCCTAATTTAACAGCACTACTTTAGTCTCTCTGCCTTTGATATTTTTCAACTGACTCGAGATTCTTAGTGTCTTTTTGTTTATTTGAATTTCACTCACTTTAACATCACGTTGTGGTGGTTTTGCGTGCATTTCTGAGCATCTGTTTTTCGATTTCTGAGCACCTGTTTTTCGATTAAGGTTTTTGTTACGGAGGCCTTGCTACAAAGAGGGTGCAGGATATTTGATTGCGTCAGAAGGGGCATGGAGCGGGGAACTGTGCCTAGACAGTTAAAGATTGACTATGATTCCTTGTCATCGGGGAACTTGCAAGAGGTTCGTCGTACCATGGCAAGGATTATTTTTGACACAGTGTATCCAAAAAAGAGAGAGGAACATTTTTGAGGTACAGAGCACTGTTTCTTCTGTTCTTCTCTCCTCTGGAAAGGTATCTGTGGACTTTGATTCTTAGTGGCCCTTCAAAGGAAACTCAAAAGTAGTGGGTGACAGATTGCAAGTTGCTGGAAAGGTCATCATGGTGCCCGAGGCAAGTTGCTGTTTTGTCATGTTAAAGAATAGATTTGTCTTTTGCATCTAAAGTCCAAATTCATGGAAAGTTTTGAGGATGTTGGTAACCCCCAAAGGATAAGAACAAGATGCGGTGGTTCAGCATTATGTGGTTTGCAGAAGAATAGTGATCATTGAATATCACATGCTCCCATGTAGAATGCTGAGAATGGATAGAAAAACGAAGCATTATCGTCTCAGGAGACATCTTTTCCAGTGAACCGGTCATGTATTCTTCATATGGTTCTGTTACTCTCATCACATCAAATGCCATGTAGAATGCTGAGAATGGATAGAAAAACGAAGCATTATCGTCTCAGGAGACATCTTTTCCAGTGAACCGGTCATGTATTCTTCATATGGTTCTGTTACTCTCATCACATCAAATGTGAGAGTCCACTATAATAGTTAGAAGAACATTGATATTTACCTTCTTTCATATAAGTTCACTATTCCCTGACATGAATCAGTGCAGGTCTAGAAGAATTTTTGTCCTCAGTGTACACACGGTATTTGTAATGCAAAAGTAGCAAAGATGTGGAGAGAATGTTCCGCTACCAGATATTAAATCAGTAAAGCTGTCTCCAGAAAGGAAGATTCCATCTCGACATTTGTGCTAGCAAAAGTAGTTTATTGTGTACTCTATGATTCAATCAGCTTTCGCTTGATTTGAGTACATCATCCTTTATTCTGAGTACAGAGAAAATAGATTCGAACTATATTCAAGATCAATAGTTAATTATGTATGTGTGAGCTGGTGTTGCCTTCGACTCTATGCGGCACAAGAGAGTTCCGGGAAGATTTTGTTGATGTTATACTCTGTAATACGGCGATGTGCCTCCTGCGTTAGATGTACGCCATCCCAGCTTATGAACTTATTTGGGTTGGGGCAAACCGTGACACCAGTTGATCCACACATTTGGGCTAAGTTGTAGTTGTATGACCCACCAGTTCCGCAGCAAGCTTTCAGAGCCGATTTTGGGTCAAAGCCTATGACCCAAAGCAGGGAATTGTCCCATCCTTATTAGCACGGGCGGTTGACAGCACATTGACAGCGTAGCCAAAGCTATGAAGTCTATGAGAGTAAGCGATGGTGAAAGCAGATGTTTTTACCTAGAGAGGATGCTCGGTCAAGCACATACTTGTAGCCATTGAAGTAGTCTCCATAGAGTATGGTAGCTTGAGGGAATCCCCGTCTAAGCTTAGCAAGTGCGACTTGAACACGAGTGTTGCGGAATTGTGAGAAGGCGTTGTAGGCTTTTAGGCAACCTCTGTCGTCGTATGCATTTGACTTGTTGCTCTTGAAATAGGTCAGGTATATTGGGGAGCATCCGATGGCAAAGTCTCCGAACACCACTACTTTGGTGGCACCAAGTTTGATCAGCTCCTGCACTTGGAAAAGAAGTCTAGTCTTAACTGAATTCATACCAAATTACTAGCTCTGTTCTATGTATATAGTTCATCAGACATCAGGGGGAAGTAAGTTTAGGAGACTTTCGCTAGAAATGCAAAGTTTGCGAGTTTAATTGGGTATTTCGTGAATTTGGGGTTTATCTACTCTAGCCGGGTGTTCATCGTTACGGGAAAAATAGAATACTGCGTTCTAAATAAGTCTTACCCTTGTGACATTTATCGTTTCTTCAACCACGGGAGGCACATAAGTCCTGACTTCTTGAATAGATTTCCCGTTTAGAAAAGAATACAGGAAGTCATTGCTTCCCATCTCCCCTACTATCACAAGAGACCTCTTCAACTTCTCTCCACACTCTGATACAAAATCGCATGTCAAAGTCGCAACGACCATCACAGCAATGCCAGTGAGATGGTAATCGAATGATAGAGCATACATTATGCAAGATCGCCAGACATCAAAAGGAGAGTTGCGGCATACCAGTTTGGGAACCGCAGGTTGAGTTGAGATGGCTTTTGAACCAGTTGAGCTGGAGGCGCAAGGGGACATCAGCAGCCGACACGGTGACGTTTCTTGCTGCATAGAATGAAGAGTTGAGGACGGTGCTTCCAGCGACGGCGAAGTTGACTCCATGCTCAAAGGAAAGATTTTTGCCCAAATAGGGATTCACAAGAGGGAGGCCAAGAGCCATAGCTGCCAAAGAAAAGGATCGTTTCAAACCCCAGGTGATCTTCAGTGTTATAGCTTTACATACTATTCATTTTCCAGGGAGGGTATTGGGTCATTTTAGTCCCCGTACTGAAGTAGTCAACTATGAGGCGGCCGTCGGAGAAGCGACCGGTGGGCTTGCCGAAGGTCTCGCCATAAGGCAGACGAGCAGCATAGGAGCCGGAGCCATTGGGACCCACGATGCGGATGAGGTTGCCAGTGTCGGAGGTCGAGTCTCCAAACTGGTATACGGCGTCGATCGAGCAAGGACGGGCGGCTTCGCCGTGGATACCGCCGGTGGAGAATGACAAGTACGCGAAGGTGAGAAGAAGAAAGTGGAGAGTAATCTTTGAGGACATGATGATGGAGCGGATGGCTTGTTCTCGCATGGAGAGAACTGGGATGGACGATGGTTTACCTTGTTGGGAAATCGTCAAAGCTCCGGCGACTATAGACATTCGCCGGAGCTTATCACAACTGAAACATGGTTGTCTGTAGTTGGATGTGCAGCCATTAAATTGGACCGTCCGGAAGAAAAGTCGTTGTCTCATAAGGAGAAAAAATTATTAGGTGATCCGGAACCACCAGTTAGCGTGGTTCGGGATCACGTTGACTGGTGATCTCAGACCACCTAATACTTTTTTCATAAGGAGAGACGAAAGGGATTAAGTTAAGGAGGAGCCAATCAAGTCGTTGCCAAAGAAAAATATCGAAATCGAGCGTTCTCGATTGATTTTAAGAGGAGTGAAGTTGCTCAAATGAACATTTTCCACATAATTAGTCAATTAAAGTTCGTATAAGAAAAGAAGAGTTCATATATTCAACGATTTATTTTTTGGCCGCTTGTTGATTTGGTAGTGGACTTAATGACGAGTTCGATTCAATCCCTCCACCTTTTTCTTTTTCTTTATAGGCAACGTAACGTGCTACATATAATGTTCACGAGGCTATTACTTCGAGTTTCGACGGCCCTATAGCTCCAATTGAGGTGAGAGAAATTGACTTCAGAACATGACCGAGCTTAAACAATTGAGATGTCACGTTTACACTATCACAACTGAAGCTTGCGACCTTACATTGTCCAAGTGAGCTAACTTGTGGCTCGGGACGATTTTATTTAACCAATGACAGACTTTTCTTGATATTAAAGAAACGGGGTAATTGTCAAAAAAATCCTAAACATTCTGCAATTTTACGGATTCAGTTCTAACCCCTTCTTTTTTTTACCAATTCAGTCCTAAACCTTTTGAAATATTGCCAATTCGACCATGGAAATTTCAAGGTTTAGGACTTATTGGCAAAATTTCAAAAGATTTATAACTGAATTGATGAAATTTAAAGATTTAGGACTGAATTAGCGATATTTCAAAAGGTTTAGAACTGAGGCAAAGTTGCAAAAGGTTTAAGACTTTTTCGACAATTATCCCTCAAAGAAACATATGTTTGATAGAAAATTGAATCTAGGATAGCTCACTGGGGGGGGGGGGGGGGGTCTCTTAGGGTTACTATTCAATTACTTGCACCGAGTGGCATTTTTTTTCTTTAGCGTGTGAAAGTTGCCTCGGAACATTGCACGGGTCATTTTCTTGATGGTGTCTTGGTCCTGTGGAAGATCAATCAAAACAACGAACATTTCAACATCTTCTCATTCTCAATCAACCGATTCATCAAAATTCTCTTCTCCCTCTCTTGCTCGAGGGCGCAAATAATACTCATGGGTTTTATCAACGAGTGCCTTAAAAGGTGTGTTAAGAAACTAATGAAGGAAATTATAGTGCGTGTCATGCATAATCGAAACTTTCAAAATTGAATTACTCTGCATAAGAAAGATGATTAAGCAAGTGCAACGGGGCACTTGGTGGACAAGAGTCTAATGTGATTCCATGGTTGGCCTTCCTTGCTTGGTCAGAGTTAGAAACTCGAGCTGAAATTGAGCTTGGAAAAGTTCTGTGGATTCACAAGAGGATGATGAACACGAGGCTCTTGTGGTAATTCCTTGGAAATTGGCTTCTATCTATGCAAGGTCTCAATTATAACCAACTCGATGACGCGAAGCAGCAAAAATCTGAAATAAAATAATGCTAAGTAAGATTACTATTTAAGCTACTCCCCAAAAAAAAAAAGATTGTTTCTTTGTTCTTTTCCTCAACGATAAGAGTAGTTTCTATAGGTTCTTCAAAGGCCATACTTCCGCAACTGCCCTAGTTTTGTGGAAATAGATCATCTGCCTCTGCTAGGGCTGTCCAATCACCTTCGGATGGCCTTGCTTTTTTATTTTTTTAAAGTCATCCCCAAGCTTTTGCCCTATATAAAAAGGGGACCGTCCGATCAAAAGATTAAAACAGATCTGGTCACTTGACTCCGCGTCAGGTGATTCGGATCCTAATTCTGTTAGAAACTGGAGCAATAGGTTGAATGGTACCACCTCATTTGGTTCTTACCCGACGTGGCTAAACTTGGTTTTATCTTCCGGCTAGGCAATTCTTAGATAGACTTCCTACATCTGATCAATTTGATACATCCATGGTTGATATCCTCAAGTTGGTAAAGTTGGCAATCATGCATAGATTTGACGGCCGTATTGCGAGGATAATTGTCCGAAACTTCCTAAATACATCATACGTCAACCAACAAAATCATACCTTTAAAAACATGGCTTTTTACTCTCTTCCCTTTTCCAAAATTGTCTTCATAAGCTTAGATCTTTCTAGATCATTGTCCTTTCTTGAACTACATCGGAGATATAACAGGTGGCTGAAAAGAGGGTGGTGTGTGGCTTAACACATTGGGAGTTAGAATTAGTGGCTGTAGATTCTCCAACACTAAGCAAAATTCTCTTGCTGCGTCAGAGATATTTTGTTTAGAGGGTCTGTAGATGAAGGCTATAAATAGTCCATCCTTCTTCGTATTTGTACAAATAGAAAACGTATAAAGATCGTCTGGAGTTTTTAAAAGACCCAAAAAAAAAAAATTGAAGCATGAGAGAGAGAGAGAGAGAGAGAGAGAGAGAGAGAGAGAGATTGTCGCCGTAGTTGGTGAAGCATCGCCTTTATGCTGGTCTTCTTTCCGAGCCAATTTGTTCGTGCTAACTGCATCTCGATAGTGCTTCGAGCCACGAATGTTCTGTGCAAAGATTTTTTGTGCATTTGTCCGCGAAATTGAGTGATTATTTGGCGAGGAATTATCTAAATATGTGAGAGATTGTTGAACGTAATTACAAAGCAAAAGTTAAGAGTAAGTGAATAAATCAAATGTGGTGGGATTCTCATTTATATTTATAGTGAAATTCGTGTTGCTCTTTCCCGTAGAGTTATAATTCCAATCAAGTCATGTATATCTAATGTTTGATTCATTTATTAAATTGTTTCATTTATTAATTATTCATTATAAAGAAGGATTCACGCACGATAAGCAGCGTACAAGAAACATTTTGAATTTGGGAAAGAAGAAAAGATGAGACTCCGTTTATAAAACGATGACGAATATAGCGTTGAATATGCTGTAAAATTATCTAGTGAGTTCAAATCAAAATGCAAACCACTCAACTAATGTTAAAAGTTAGGGGAAATTACATGCAACCTCCTTGAACTTTGGGTAGGGTCCATTTGCGCCCGAAACTTCAGTAGTAGGACAATTTCACCCTTTAAATTATTTATTTTGCTGCAGCCATTTAACGAATCGCTATTTATTCCCTTATCACCCCATGACTTTTGAGGGGGTGAAAGTATGTTTTTCTCTTTTCTGAAAGGAGATTTCCCTTTTATAGTAAAAAAAAAAATGCAAACTAAGAAAACGGGAGAAAACAAAATCGGTCGAATTTCTAATAGTAGAAAAATAAAATCAACCATAATATCAGTGTGCATTTTTGGCTAAAAATAAGTTATCTAATAATATTTTCTTAAATTGATTGCTTATCTCATTTATGAAAATAAGTGAATGAAAAATATTTTTCCTCGTCCACGAAAATAATTAGAAATAAAACGTTACCAATAATAATAAAACTAACTGACTAATCATTTCAAGCAATACAATTGATTATTTGTAAGAAAAATTATTCATCTTTTGTGAAACAAATGAAGCCTTAAATAATAAAATTTTATTAAAATTTCATAAATATAGCCACTCCAAAATAATTAAATAAGATATTTCAAGAAATAGAATGGTTACTCCTTACATATATATATGGTTAATTAATGTGATTTATTAGAAAAAAATATTTTATAATTTGTTAAAAGAAATTATGTCTTCAACCCATAAAAAGAAATGATTAACCGAAATATAAAGTGTTTTCTTTAAATAGTTGATCTATCATTTCGTGTGTTCAATTAACCGTATGAAAATATATACTAAGTATCCAATTTTTACTTGTTGACCTTTTTGTTATCCATGCCATTTCCTTTTTCATCTTCGTTTTCACTTAAGTATACTTCTTTTCCTTAGAATATCTCATTAATCTAATTAATGTTTTCATCGAATTTTAGCAATTTTCATTTCTATTCTGTTACTTATGTTTTTCTGTTAATGGAATTTAAGTTTTTTTGTTTATCTCAATTATCTTTATTTTCTCTTCTTCTTCTTCTTCTTCTTTATAACAAAAATCAATGGTAAATGTGGGATTAGTAATTTGTATCGCATTGTATTAATAATTTCATGTTGAAATAGGGATTTGACATAAATATTGATAAACCCGAACACAACAAGGCCAATAAACTTGTCAAATCAATTGACAAGAACAAAACACACAGATAAAGTGGGTTTCGCAACACTATACGACTTTACATGATCATGAAACAGGCAGCGTATCCAGTACTAACATTACACAATTCATTAACATGTTTAAGAACATATGTGAACATGTGTGGATGATAAAAAGAAAAACAAAACAAAATACTTCTATATGTGATAAGTTTCAACACGCTTCTACAGAACGTGGATAATTTCACTTCACATTATATATGAAGTATGTCGTTGAATTAATTATTAATATCCTAAGCCTTTGTATCCTTAAATATATTTTTGTCTTATGGGATATATTTTTATCTTCTGTTTTATGCTTTTTAACACGCATGTTATTTTCATAAAACACAAAAAAAAGTCATTAAAGGTGCATGCTAAATAGGTTAAAACGTGTTCTATATTATCATGTCAAAACAAGTGACACGTTAACTTAACATATTGATTTGCGTAATTAAATGGATATATTATGCAAGACACAATCCCCTTTATTTCATAAATTTGTTTCAGCCAAACCCGAACACTCAGTAGTTTGCGGTGCCGTATAAACAGATCACATCAAGAATTTCCGATTATACATAATACAGAGATATATATATATATACATAAAAAAATAAGATGAAATACACAGAAATCCCGTAAAAGGTCACATATGTTACTCATGCTAATATAAATCAACGAAATTTTAACGTTGATGTAAAATGGAAATTCAAATAATAACACGTGACAATTAAGAAAATATAAAGACGAACAATGTGTTGCCCTCAAAATTCGCAAGAGTTGTGTGTAATTTTCCCAAGCCTCCAGGGTGGCAGACAAGGAAGAAACAAAGCAGTGGGAACAGGACGCACGCCAGCCACTCGTATCAGATCCTTCCCCCAATTCCTACCGGGAGGGACCCACAATTCCTGCCCGCGTCGTCCATCCAACCGTCAACATCGGGTGACAAACCCAATCTGACGGCTGAAAGGAGTGCGCGCTCCACCGTACTAATACTCGAACATCTCGCGGTTTATCTCCTTCGTCTTCGCCGGGCGCAACCTTCCTTTCCTTCTTCTCCTTCTTCTTCAGCTCCGAAGCGAATGGCTTGTGTTTCTGCTGCTTCCGTCACCTTCAGACCTCTCTCGAGGCCGTCGTTTAAGAGCAACGAGGTTAGTTTCTCTACTTCCCTTCCTCTTGTTCCTTCGGAATTCTGCTTGGAGGCGTGAAGCAGGGGCGCTGTGTATATGCTCGGCCGCATCCAGTAAAGTTGAGAACGAGACCGTGGAGACATTGTGTTTGTCTCGTCCTCATGTCACTCCGACCATGTCAGGGGCTATAATTCGTTGTTATGGAGACGGAGCGTGAACCTGGTTGTGTTGATCGGAGTTTCTGTTGGGAACTCACATGTGTGCTCTGTATTGTGTATTATTTTCTTTTTAATGAGTGACCTCCGCAGAATTAGTAAACCACTGAGGGAAAATGAGAGATTACAGCTCTGACTGGTGAAATGCACCACAAGTTGTCAAGTCCTTTCTGTTTCTATGAGCATTAGTCTTCTTCGCTTTGAAATTGGGACTATACTTCCTGTTGCCATCGTATGGCAGACCCAGACAATATGATAATCAGTGCCAAGATTTCAAAAAAACAAATGCAAGGTCGGGGGAGCGAAAGATGGAAATTTTACATAAAAGTCCACAAGATTATAGTATGTACTAACTAAATTTACATTAAGCGACCCCCAGTGCTGTGGTTGTGGACATTGCCGTGATGCTTGATTAGATTTTCCATAATGACAGTGACTTGTTGCTTAATCATCTCCTTCTCTCTTTGGCTTGGAGTGTTTTATAGCAGGGTCGCATTTGTTGTGTAATAATGATCCAAAGTTGGGTCATGCATGTGCAATGTGGTTTACGCATAAGGGCGTCAGGTTTACCAAACTGGCTTGGGAAAATTTGATTTGGATTGAAATTCGCCTTCTATACACTGAATGCTGTAAGAATATCTCGAGATTCCAGTTGCAGTTATTATTCAATCTGATCATGGATGTCGACTAATTGTTTGCAGACCTCGAGCTTGAAGATCGTCTCTCTGGGGTGGAGAAAGAATGGTTTCCCTTCCTTGAGGAGTTCCCGGTTCCGTGTCTCTTGTGCGGTATAGTACATAGAATCGCCTGTTCTTGCGTGTTTCTCTAATTTGATGAGTTATAATAGAGACGAGAACTATTTTAGTTGAAATTACTAGGAGAGAGGCTGGAGCATGGTAGTTGGTGACTGTATTTTGACCACTACCAACCTTGTATACTTGTTCGGCAGGCAAATCCTGAGACTGTGGACAAAGTGTGTGAAATAGTGAGGAAACAGCTGGCGCTACCTGCAGAGGCCGAGCTCACACCAGAGTCCAAGTTTTCTGCTATAGGAGCTGACTCCCTTGACACGGTATGCCTCGAATTTGAACTGATTGTTTATAGATGTCAATATTTCTCTGAGAAAGCGCAAAACTTTGAACCTTGAATAGACTTTTAAATTTTAATTCAGAGATATGTCAGTTGATCTAAAATTCAGCGCATTAGAGTTTAGTTTTGATTAGTCTAAACTGATCACGGGACTGATGAACCGGTGTTCTTAATCTGCAGGTGGAGATAGTGATGGCTTTGGAGGAAGAATTCGGGATCAGCGTTGAGGAGGAAAGCTCTCAGAACATAACCACAGTCCAAGAAGCCGCCGACTTAATAGAGAAACTCGTTCAGAAGAAACCTGAGGCATGACAGGGAGGATCAAGCCAGCGATGCTAGAGATTTTGACCTGATGAGGGGGCGAAGGAGATTCTTTCAGACATTTTTGCAGATGTTAGCTATCGGGTTTTGCTCTGATTGTTGTGAACCGAGATATGCTCTTCTAGTTTGTCAGACTCATGTGTCTTAATTGTCAATGCAAACCTTTGAAGCCGTTTCGGCATTCTGCTGTCATCTCCAATATCGCGTGTCTACTGCTGCAAACAGATTTTGCTTGGGTAATTCCTAAAAAACATATCCTGGTGGTTCAAGTGAATGTAGAAAAGTATGTCCTGATAGAGCTGAGAGTCACCTGAAGATTCCCCTTCTTTGTTCTCTTCTGATTTCATTTTTCATAGAAGGAGCACATGAAGGATTGAGATCTTACTGGCTTCCTTCTACTTCCACAAAGAAAAACGTGCAGTTTAAATATAGATCTTAGTTTTGTTTGATTCGTAGGTGTGCGTCGATGTCTTGCCGTTCCGCCTGATGTTCGGAATTTGAGGAATGGCTTCCTTGGTTCTCCCCTTTGACAATTGGAAGCAGTGGATGTTGTCTTCCCCAGATGACAGCAACAAAAGGGGCCTTCTCCATTCATATTGCAGAAGGAGCAATAGACTGTTTATGGGTTGCAAACATACAGAGAGATGGAGAGAGAGAGAGAGAAAGGGGTATAATTTGTCCGTGTTTGGACAGCGCATGAGCTCTTGACGATGACAGCTTTTCATGTGCATCCGGCCCTCTTCATAACGGAGGCGTACTTTAGTTTGTGAAGACGAGCTAACATTCTTCTGTCCGACAATGGTACAGATCAGAAGTATGCCATGGACAAGACCCTACTCATCTTAATCACAGCTATAATTGCTAGAAACAGATGGAATATCTCCAAAAGTTGAAAGAAAGGAACATCAGAAAAAGAGGAGATAATTATCCATAAAAAAGGTCTTAAATTTATTACACAAATATCACTCAAGTCATAATTTGATTAATTTAATGTCAAATCTTTTGATAATTTATCAATATAATTCTTTTAATCAAATTAGTCGAAAATGATGGATATAACAGTTCAAAAGTGACATGATAGGAGAGACGATCGGTATTGATATTAAATTATTTATTCCTTGATTTTCTTTTCTTTATTTTTTATCTTCTTCTTTTTGCTAGTCGCTAGATTTGATAAGGTCGACCTCATAAGCCTTAGGGGAGGCTCAACCTCATTGGTGGTTACTGAGGTTTGGTGGCCATGGAGGAAGGAGGAAAGAAAAGGTAAAAAGAAATAAAGAATATAAGAAAAAAATAGAAAAAGATAAAAAGTTCTGAGATTTTTCAAAAAAAGTTTAAAAAAATCATCCACATCAATATTATCCATAGCTGTTCAACAAGAAAAAAATAAATTAAAAAGTTTATAATTGAATTAACAATCATATAATAAATTTCGGATTTTTTTTCCCTCAGAAAACAAGGAAGGAGGCAAGATGAGAGAAAATGTTAACCTAGGGTAGAAGCAGTTCATTTCATCATACAATAGACAAAAAAAGAACCACCAATGAGATTTAACACCAATGATTCTCGGCAAAACTGGTTCATACAAGCACAATCAACTCGTACGACAAGAAATGCAATTAAACTAATTTAAGTTTGGTGTGAATGGGTTCGCGTCATATGGCAAAATTCGTGTCTTTAGGCAGGTTGACCGCTCGACATAATCAGACAAGAGTTAGCACGATCCAGTCGACATGTTAATGGGCCATTCCTTTCTGTTAAAACACGGTTAGACATGTTGGTAAATTCAAAAAAACTCTGTCGGCCCATAATAGTTTACAAAAGCAATGGCCAACATAACAAAAATTAGATCCACGAGACTCTTAAGACGTAAACTACGGTTAAATTGCTCGTATCGTCCCCAAAGGTGGCTGAACATGCCAAAACAAGTCATCGAATGCAAACAAATTTCGCGTGATTGTCGTCCCAATGGATTCTTTCGACGTGCATCGGGGGTTAAGGAGCTAACTTGAGAAACACGTTCTGCTTGACTTTCGGATTCAACACCAATCTGAACTAGGCTGATGATTACATCTGCGTCCACGTGTCAATGGTTTTTTTTTCCTTTCCCCGTACAGCCATTGTTGAGACAGAAAAAGGAAAGTAACTATTGGACATTGTTCAATCAAATAGGCATGTATGAAGTGATAGAAGCATGTACGGGAAAACCCTAATTTATTATTCTTATTATTTTATTTTATTTTAACACTGGGAGCGCGGTTGATTAGGGCGCGTTTGATAACATTTATGCTTTAGGGAATAAAAATTGCATCGTGTGAAAAAAATGGAGAGAAAGAAACCTTATATATTGGATGTTGAATAAGACATGCATAACAGAAGAACGCGTTCGGTAATAATTAACCTGTTCTTTTATTTGTTTTTTAGAAAATGTTGAGTCTTGAGTTTTTCTTAAAAAGTGTTCTTTGGTAATAACTAACTAAGTGTTCAAAATAAATAAGTTTTGAGTTTTTATTCTTTTGTTTTTTAAAAAGTGTTCATGAGAATAAGAAATATTTTTTTACTTTTTATTTACATTTCAAATCTATTTTCGAAAACAAAAAGGTATAAACAAACGCATTTTTATTCTTTTTTTATTCCCTGAAACAAAAGAATATAAAATTTTATTTTTAGAAAATATTTTTTATTAAACAGGCCCTTAATCGAGGTCGAGTAATGTCAACCGGGAAAATCCAAATCTAATTAGCCAGTAAAAAAAAAAAAAGGAGTCCAGATTTTAGGAAAGAAAAGAAAAACACAGGAAAAATTGAAGTGCCGTCTGACCGCACATCTCCAGCACGGGGAGAAAATATTAGGTGCGCTTAGCGCGCCAGGTCATACGTGCAAGAAACCACTCACGAAACGACGCGTGGCGCCACGCTGGCGCCAGGTCAGATCGTTGCCCAGCAGGAGAGAGGGGGGGAGAGAGGGGAGAGAGGGGGAGCCGAGGGAGAGCAGAGGCTATAATTCAAATTAAAGCTGCGAAGGACTGACATTCTCTCTCCTGCTTTTCTACTTTCCCCTTCTGCTTTGCACGGCCATTCTATCTCCTGCTTTCTCCTTCCCCCTTCCCTTGCGTCTCCACTTCTTCCCCGAGAAGCCATGGAGAAATTTTGATTTCTCTCTCGGCCTTGTCTTTCCTCTCTTCATGCCAACGCCGCTGCCGCCGCCGTGCCTACCTTCGTCCGTTGATGCAACGAACCGCAAAGCCCCCATCGCCTCCGCGGAGCTCGTTGCCTCTGGTCCGCCCGAACCCGTGAGCCGGTAGAACCCCAACGTCTCTCTCCCTCTCGCGCAGAGCACTGGTAGGACTACATCTTGTGTCTCCTCCGGCTCAGCGCTCATTGTCCTTTTTTCATCTCCTCTGGCTTGGCGCTTCGCTCCATCGCTCTTCAACATTTTCGCGACCCTCTCTCTCCCTCCCTCCCGACTGACGAGCGCCCTCACCTCTGCCTTCGCTTTGTTCGCCGCTGCCGAGTGCCGCTCACCTCCGACTTTGTGGATGATCTTATGGCTTGACATTGCTTAAGTCATAGATGTTGTAGATTATCTAGAACTATCATTTGAATTGTGATGTAATAAGATTTAGCGAGAATTTTTCGCTCATGTTTTGTCCTTGTTTGGCAATCGTCATTCTATAAACTAAAAAGACATGTGAAGTGTACATGTCTTACCACCTTGTAAATATCTATTTCTAGTCAATCACAATTCTCATCTTTCGCAACATTTCTGCTCCTCTCTGTCTTCCCTTTCCTTCCTGTCTGCTTAAGTACAGTAATTAGGCTGCCCTTTCAACTTCGGATTGTTGCTTTTTCTCGCCCCAGTTGTTTTTTAGGGGGGGTTCCTTCGTACTTCCGTTCAGGCTGATTATTGTTTTTGTTCGTTCGTTCGCCGATGCACTGTCGTTTCACTCTCTGTTGACATCCGAAGATGGAGAGCTGTGTTTCACTCTCTGTTGACATCAGAAGATGGAGAGCTGTCTCCTTTTGTTTGTTGGCTTGTTTGTTTGTTCTTTTTGTGCGTGGTTTTCTTTCGACTTTTAGCATTGGAAGCTCGATTTTGCAGAATGTCGTTCGCTGCATGCTACCTGTACTGGGCTGTAGTACCGGGGGTCTCGTGTTTCTAGAGTAAGATTGCTTATATTCTCTTGTTTTGTCGTTCTTGATCGTAGAATTCTGCGGAGTTTCGACTTTCAGCCGGAGATTCCCGTTTGGTGAGGAAATGTTTTCTTCAACGCGGTTTATACCCACTTGCGTGTGGCTTCAGTGGACTGATATAGCGGCCGATAAGGCATCTTTTCATTTAGCTCCTCCCCATGTAGATGTTGGAGTAGATCTTTAGTAAGTTGGTTTTGTCATTTTTCTTATTTCGGTGCCGGAGTTCTTGCTATGTACTGGCAAGATGCTAATGCGGTACATATAGATAGGCTTAACGTGGTAAGCGTAAGCTTTCGCATGACTCTGATTCACATTATATACCGTCGCTGTCTTTGAGCTTGGTTTTAGTTGAACCGCTGATGCAACCCATCTTAAGTTTGTTCGTGATGAATGGTTTTAGTTCACTGATCAGCCGCAATGCTGAGAGTGCCTAATTTAATAGCTTACGTGATCATTGTTGCATGGGAAGCCCAAACTACAGCTCAAATGGCAAACGACATGCAACACCAAGATCATTCAAATTAAAACAATCACGCAACACAGAAAGGTTGATAGCAATTTCCTACTACTTTTTTCTACAAATTCTGAAGGAGAGTAATTGATAGGTTTCATGATATTACCAGCTCAATCCCACAAATGCTTGATGTGATAATCTCCTATACAGGAGTATCAAATAACAAAGAAGAAATTCAACAAGAGAATAAACCACCAGCTAATCTGCCCATCACCCTGGAGGCCATGCCTACACATCAAAGCATCCCATTTCTCCGCCGGATTACTAGCAGGACGTTTCACAAGGGGAACGACATTCCCATTCAACACAGTTAGTGATTGCAGAAGCCCAGTTTCACTCTCTTCTGATTACAGGTGCGTTGGCTCTTTCAACCACCCGACTGATGGAATCAGCGGCTTGAGGATTCGGGTAAAAGCAACTTGGCTTCTTAGCATCGCTATCAGAATAGGCAGAGAGAATTAGTGCTTCACTGACAAGAATTAGTAGTAAAATAGTAGAAACTACTTGCCCAAAAAATAACTGGCAGACACCAATGAAATGAACTGGAACTAAAGTTTTGACACAATCATACAGAACAAAAATCCACGATTGAAATGACCAATAAAGATGGTACTTTGTGTGAAGTTCACATATTCAAGGTACACCTTATTCCATCAGGCTTTACCAAGCAAAAAAATGCCTAAAAAAAGGCGCAGGAAACTTCTAAGAAATTGGGCAGAAAATCGAAAAAAGGACAACGAGCGCTGAGCCGGAGAAGACGCAAGATGTAGTCCTACCAGTGCTCTGCGTGCGAGAGGGAGAGAGACGATGGGGGCTTTGCGGTTCGTTGCATCAACAGACGAAGACAGGCACGGCGGCGGCGGCGGCGGCGTTGGCACGAAGAGAGGAGAGACAAGGCCGAGACAGAAGTCAAAATTTCTCCATGGCTTCTCGGGGAAGAAGAGGAGACGCAAGGGAAGGGGGAAGAGAAAGCAGGAGATAGAATGGCCGTGCAAAGCAGAAGGAGAAAGTGGTAGAAAAGCAGGAGAGAGAATGTCAGTCCTTCGCAGCTTTAATTTGAATTATAGCTTCTGCTCTCCCTCGGCTCCCCCTCTCTCTCCCCTCTCTCCTGCTGGGCAACGGTCTGACCTGGCGCCAGCGTGGCGCCACGCGTCGTTTCGTGAGTGGTTTCTTACACGTATGACCTGGCGCGCTAAGCGCACCTAATATTTTCTCCAGCACGGGGGCATCACACCTCCCGTTAGCCAGAGACGCCGAAAAAGCGCCTCCGTCACGGGGATCGCTGACGTGGACGGTCCAGATTCGAACCGTGACGCGTACTAGATTCCCCCCCCCGCCCCCGCGTCGTCACTATAAAAATTTTCCTCGTCCTCTCTTTCCTTGTGTTTCATCTCTCCTCAGTCTCTCTCGTTTCCGCGTTTGTGCCTCTCTCTCTCTCTCTCTCTTTCTCGTTTCTTCATGTTAAAAAGCTTCGATTTGAATAAGGTTGACGAGTAATAAAAGATTAAATTTGTTGAAGACCGGATCTGTCATCGAGAAATCCTAAAACTTGGAGTAGGAATCGGCTACCGATCGTAGGTCCTGTGAGAACAACCGCCGAAACCAGATCAGATCTGATCTGCTTGTTTGAATTGACCACGGGACTCCGGGCGGTGATCCTACGTGGGAGCCGTGAAGTGATCGTGGCCGATTCAGTTGGATTTTGGTGAGGCGAAGTGGAGTGTGGGCTTGATTGGTACTTGGAGTCGGTCGCCGGCGCTTGTGTTGCTGTGGATTGGGGTTTTGTGATGGTGAAAGAGGAGGACTCGGTGGATGTGGAGGAAGGGGAGATTTCCGACGCGATGTCGATCGAGGAGATCAGCGAGGAGGACTTCAAGCAGGACGTGAAGGAGATTAAGGAGGTCTCGAAGCCGAAGGCTAGGGTTTGGACGATGCAGGATTTATACAGGTACCAGGTCGAGAAAGGGTACACCTCGGGCCTCCACAACCTCGCCTGGGCGCAGGCGGTGCAGAAGAAGCCGTTGAGCGAGGTCGTTATGATGGAAGTGGATGCTGCCGTGGCGGCGAATGGCAAGAAGGGTGATTCAAGGAAGTTAGTAGAGAAAGTCGTGATTGACGACAGTGGGGACGAAGGGGATGCAGTGGTCGGTGACGGGGAGAAGGAGGAAGGAGAGCTTGAGGAAGGGGAAATCGATCTGGACTCGGAGGTGGTAGATAAAGTTGATGGAGAAGGTGGGGAGGTGAGTTTGAGAGCCGAGCCAGTGAGTATTGGTGGCGAGGGCGAGATGGAGTTGGGAGAGGAGGAAGTGGAGAGACGACTGATCTTGATTCAGGAAGCTCTTGATAGCGTGATTTCGCCCAACGAAGAGATGTAAGTGAAGTCAGTACGAGTCAATGGTTTTTTGCTTGGCTGTGTTTCGGAATTGAGAATGGGGCGTGCCTAGTTTGAGCTATAATTATAGTTTTGATCAATGGGTTGTTTTGCTGTGGTAGATCATTCGAAGAAGTCTGTTGCCGCCTGCAATGTTGTCTGGAGAATCTCAAGGAGGTGGTTTTGGTGAATAATCTTCCCTTGAAGGATGGCCTCATACAGCTGTTCTGCGGGGCAATTCAAGCGGTGCATTCCGTAAGATGTGTGCTAGTGCTTTGGCTCCATATTGCGTAATTTCAGTATGGCGTCACTTAGGTTTTGCTTCCAATGCTCGGGGGCAATTATTAATTTCCATGCTTTGTTGACAGGATTTCTGCTCCATGGATTCCAGCCAGAAGGAACAGAACAAGGACAAATTTTCAAGGTTTCAAGTTTCTCCTTTTGTTTTCCTTTTCAAGGAAACTTCTCTGGTCAATACTTAACTCCTTTTGTTACCAATTTGCGACAGGCTGCTTTCCCTTGTAAAGAGCAACAATCCCTCTTTTTTAACTACTGACCAGGCGAAGGAGGTTGAATTTGTGCTTTTAATTTTTCTTTTTTATGGTTGTTGAAGTTAGTTCCTCAGAGTGGCACTAAATGTTGCCGTGACTCTTGCCTTTTTCAGATAGAGGACATGATATGCTACTTAAATTCAATTCCTATGGTGTCGAATGCAAAAGGCAGCGATAGAGAGAAAGATAAACAATTCAATGAACCTTTGGACCAGAAAAATTTGGAATACTCAGCCGGTATTGCAATGTCTAATTTAGCACGCTCGAATGAAGCACCAAGAGAGTCATTACTTGCTGAGTCGACTGATCAGACTGGTCGAAACATTACTCTAAAAGGTCTGAAGCTAGGGCATTCAGGTGCCAAGGCTCGAGGAATGTTGCTTCCATTGCTTGATCTTCACAAGGATCACGATGAAGACAGTCTTCCGTCACCCACTCGACAAGCACCACCCTCTTCGACTACATCAAGAGCATTTTTATCTAGAGCAGACGGAATGGTTAAACCAGAGATGAACATGAGCATGGGTAAATTGGCTCAGGAAGCGGAAGCTTTCAAGGTGCATCCTTACGAAACTGATGTATTTAGAGCAGTCTCCAGCTATCAACAGAAGTTCCAACAGAAGTTCGGGAGTAGTTCCTTTTCCAATGACAAACTTCCAAGCCCAACCCCTTCAGAGGAGCATGAAAATGGAGTCGATGATACAAGTGGGGAAGTCTCCAGTTCTAGTTCTAGAATTGGTAATACTAAAATCATGAATGCAGCTATCTTGGGGCGACCGGTTTTCTCCTCTTTGCCCCATGTTAACAATGTCGATATGCAAGGAAGGACAGTTCCACAAAATCATGCAATTACCAGCCCCGGGGCTAATGTTCCTATTAAATCCTCTGGAAAGAGTAGAGATCCGAGGCTTAGATTTACCACTTCTGACTCAGGTAATCTGGACCTTAACCAACGGCCCTTGCCTGTGATACATAGTGCACCAAGACCTGAACTTCTTGGTGGGAGCATGCTCGCAAGAAAGCAAAGGGATTCTGAGGATCCTACTATTGATGGTCCTGCAACAAAAAGGCCAAGAAATGGATTCGAAAATTCTGGTCTTATAAAGGATTTGAAAACTGGTGGCTGGCTAGAGGATCCTCATACAGGAGGGTATCAAGCAATCAATAGAAACAATCCACTGGAAAATGCAAGTGATTTGAAGAGAACAGATAATGGGGTGATTTTTCCCTCTCTAGACAGTGGTAAGCCCAGTGTGGCAATCAGCGGGAACAATTTACCTAGAGTCTCAACTCTTGATCCTGCGGCTGCGCTGCCTGCGTTATTGAAAGATATCGCTGTTAATCCAACAATGTTAATGAATCTACTAAAAATGGGTCAACAGCAGAAATTAGCATCAGAGGCCCAGCAAAACCCCATTGATCCTTCAAAAAACAGGAGTTCTCCATCCAACACTGCTTCCATACTGGGAGCAGTGCCCAAGGTCACTCTTGCACCGACAGCAGCAGGGTCAGGGATTCTGCAGAAACCCAATGTGATGCTTCCAGCTCCTACTCTTGTAGCTCCTGTGGTAAGCATTGTGCACTTAGCAAACCTGGGAATTTTCTTATTTCTGCACCAAGAAGGCAGTTTCATGTGTCTTTTCTGTATTGCTTTCTTTGAAAGACTCTTTCAAACTTTAGCTTGTAATTAAGGTTCAAGAGAATGTTCATGCTTGCATTCTCATGTTTATTATAATAAATGACAGCGGTCTATCCGCCTCCTCTAATGACCTTACCTCTTTTGGGAAATTGAGGAGACAGATATTAGTAAATTCTGGATGCCTGGGAATTTTCTTAGCTGTTGTTTCCGCACCAAGAAGGCAGTTTCATGTATCTTTTCTGTATTGCTTTCTTTGAAAGCCTCTTTCAAACTTTAGCTTGTAATTAAGGTTCAAGAGAATGTTCATGCTTGCATTCTCATGTTTATTATAATAAATGACAGCGGTCTATCCACCTCCTCTAATGACCTTACCTCTTTGGGAAAATTGAGGAGACAGATACTAGTAAATTCTGGATGCCTGGGAATTTTCTTAGCTGTTGTTTCTGCACCAAGAAGGGAGTTTCATCTATCTTTTCTGTATCGCTTTCTTTGAAAGCCTCTTTCAAACTTTAGCTTGTAATTAAGGTTCAAGAGAACGTTCATGCTTGCATTCTCATGTTTATTATAATAAATGACAGTGGTCTATCCTCCTCCTTTAATGACCTTACCTCTTTGGGAAATTGAGGAGACATATTAGTAAATTCTAAATGATATATTGCTTTCTAGCCATGCCTCTGTACAATGCATTAAAGAGATTTCTGTGTCATATTGTTTGCTACACTGATCATCTTAGCTGTTCGTCCTTCCCTCTTCTATTAAGTAGCATTTTGTAAGTCTTTTGGAATTGGTGTGGTGAAAGTTCTGGACTGTTCATCTCATGTAGGGTCAACAGGATGAGTTGGGGAAAATTCGCATGAAACCCCGTGACCCTCGCCGTGTCCTCCATGGCAACATGCTTCAGAGGACTGCCAGCATGGGTATTGAGCAGTTAAAACCTGCTCCTGCAGTGTCAAAGACACAGACAGAGGATCTAGCAGATAGAAAAACACTGCCTTCTGAATCTTCTGTAGCATCAGAAGTATCTCAGAAGATTTTAAAGCACTCAAAGAATGTTCCTGTTATTATGTCTTCTTCACAATCATCAACAAGCCCAGCGCCAGGTTCTCAGAATCTTCCTTCCCAACCTGTACAATCTACATCAGGAGTGGATGCAAAAACTGAACTTCCAGACCAGAAGGACCAGCAATCTGGGAATGATCCCTTGGTGGAAGCGAGTCCACCGGGACCATCTCCTTCACAAAGTTCATGGGGAGATCTGGAGCATATGTTTGAAGGATATGATGATCAGCAAAGAGCAGCCATTCAGAGAGAGAGGGCAAGGAGGATGGAAGAACAGAGGAAGATGTTTGCTGCTCGCAAGCTCTGCCTTGTTTTAGATCTTGATCACACACTTCTAAATTCAGCCAAGGTGAATTTTAATTGACTTGTGGATGTTCCCCGGTTCTTATATGTTGCTATGCTTGAATGATTTAATTTGTCTGTTGGATAGTTTGGTGAAGTGGAGCCAGTACATGAAGAGATCTTGAGGAAAAAAGAGGAACAGGACAGAGCACAACCTCAGAGACATCTTTTTAGGTTTGTTCACATGGGAATGTGGACGAAGTTGAGGCCAGGAATCTGGAACTTTTTGGAAAAGGTAACCTTCCACATCTGGTTCTTTTGGCTGCTGCTTATTATGCTAAATGTTAAGCTCATTGTAGTCCTTGTCTTGTAGGCTAGTGAGCTTTATGAGCTGCATCTCTACACCATGGGCAACAAGCTTTATGCTACAGAGATGGCAAAAGTGCTTGATCCAAAAGGGGTGCTGTTTGCGGGTAGAGTCATATCAAGGGGTGATGATAGTGATCCATTTGATAGTGATGACAGGTGTCCCAAGAGTAAGGATTTGGAAGGAGTTTTGGGAATGGAATCATCTGTCGTCATCATAGATGACTCTGTGAGAGTATGGCCACATAACAAACTTAATCTGATAGTTGTAGAAAGGCAAGTATTCTGGATTCACAGGGGTGCATAAATTTCATGACAATTTACGTCCAATCACTGTTTTGTATAGGTTAAGTTTTACAATTCTTACAGTTGACACCTGATAATTGTGTTTCACTTGTTCACAATTCTCATCTAATGCAATGCTATGCAGATATACCTATTTTCCCTGTAGCAGGCGCCAGTTTGGGCTTTTGGGTCCCTCTCTTCTTGAGATTGACCATGATGAGAGACCTGAAGATGGGACACTGGCCTCATCTTTGGCGGTGAGGTTACAATTAGAATTTTTGATCTTTTGATGGAATAACTCCCCCTCTTATATGTTTGTCTTTCCTTTAACAGGTTATTGAGCGAATACACCAGGACTTTTTCACCCATCAATCATTCGACGATGTGGATGTTAGAAATATCTTAGCCACTGAGCAACAGAAGATTTTGGCTGGCTGTCGTATAGTTTTTAGCAGGATATTTCCTGTCGGTGAGGCCAACCCTCAACTTCATCCACTGTGGCAGACAGCTGAGCAGTTTGGTGCCACCTGTACTAACCAGATAGATGAACAGGTTACTCATGTAGTTGCCAATTCTCTCGGAACAGATAAGGTAATATGTCTGATTCCACGACTGTATGGGATAATAGGGTATGTGCCTACCTGGTTTCTGGCATGATGGTTTATAGTGTACGAATGGTTGAATTTCTTAGTTTCCACTGCATGAGGAATTCATTGTCTGTTGTCTGTGAGTTTGGGAAGGTAAACCTCAGTAGCTGTAGCAAAAAACATGCCTGGTAAAACATCCTTGGGCATTTATAGTTGCTCTATAAAGCAAGGGGGTTGTCTACTGGTTGCATTTTTCTTTGTGGTCGCTTGAATGTTTTGGCCAGTCGATTGAGCATCACTGGCCAAGTACTTTTGAGCTAGAATAAGGATACTATAATGGGGTGTGCTGATCACAAGATGTCAATATTTTCCTTTTCTAATGGCTAACTTGATTTTGTTTTTAATCTTGCATCAGGTGAATTGGGCTCTTTCAACTGGAAGATTTGTTGTCCACCCTGGCTGGTAGGATCCGGGTTCCAGGTTTTGATTTGGTAATTAGTTCGTGCATTCCATAAGTTTATAGGTTTGACAGTATTTGCGTGTCTCAATGACCACAGGGTGGAAGCGTCGGCTTTGCTTTACCGGAGAGCAAACGAACAAGACTTTGCCATCAAACAGTAATCAATGAAATGACACATTGAAAACTAAAATCCGACCCAACATAACCCCGAACCAGAGTATAGTATCTGCATAATGCCGAGTGGATGAAGCAAGAAACAGACTCCGCTCGGCATAATTCGACTCGGATAGACCCTTTCATACCTTGTGCCTGCTTGCCTAAGGATTATTCAACATGAATTAGGCATGGGCAAGGCGCTTCTTTTTTCGGCGAGGGTATTAGCTTCCTTAGTGAGAATGAGTGAATGGCAATATCCTCCTTGATTAAAGTTCGGGGTGGTTAACACTCTAGGGGACAGTTTCATTTTGGAAGTGAGGAAAAGCGGACAAATTCCAAAACGAAACAATGACAGATCTCTCATGGATACTCGACAAACTGGGGAAAGAAAGGATCTTAAAGCTGTGAAATGGGTTTAGGTGCTTGAGGTCATGGGTTTTTTTTTTTTTTAGGGGTACTACACTGAAAGAATCTCTGTTTTGATGGGTGGGATTCGACATTAGCAACAAGTTCCGGATCTAATTGTGGTGTCTTAATGTATAAGGTGTCGTAGAATTTGCGGAAAAGTTTAATCATTCGAATCTCTGGTGTTGGTCCTGTTGGTCAGTCGCTGGTTCTGCGGAAGCTGTCCATCAAAAGCGTGTCCTGTCCCAATCTTCCAAATCCCCTCTAAAAAAGCACCGCAATCGATCTTTTTTTTTTTTTTAATACCTTGATTTGAAAACTGTAAAAGAGGAAATTGAGCTATGTGGTTTTCGGGGTCTTATCTTTGTTGTCAAGAGCATATTCTCCTGCCGCAAGTGAACAGAAATCGGAGCTGGGCTCATGCTGATTGATTCCCCCTTCGCTGTTGGTTGGGCTTGGAGCACGCAATTCTCTAGAATTGAAGGTGCTCCGGTGGATTCTGGGTGTCGCCGTCTGATTTTGCATACTTAGACATTTATTGAAGGACACACGCGAATTCGAAGCTTCGGAAAATCCTGATGTTGACCGTCGCTGTCTGCGCGGGTACTGCTAAGGTGGTTGCTTGTTTGGGAAGAGAATGCTGGTGGGGAAGGAATAATGGTCCGCAGCTCCCCCCTCTAAATTGGTTCTCTTCACCACCAAAAAATAAATAATAAATAATAAAAACTAAAAACAGAGCAAAAGCTTCGAAGTTTTCTGCTTGCTGGATGTTTCATTGTTCGATATGGTCACGACCGAAATGGTCCAGACCAAGCTGTTTTCGTGGGAACACCAGCAGTATGCAGATTGAAAGCTGGAATCTTCTCCGATGCTTGTCGAATGTGGGAAATAAGCTTTGGATCGAAATAAAAGTTCAACCGTGAGTTTCGTAGATTTTATAGAAAAAATAATTAAAATTTTTTTTGAACGTGAAGTTACCCTATTCGAGAAAGGAAGGTGACGCTGGCACCAAAATGAAAGCGAAGCTAGAGAAAAGTGAGACGACTCTTCCATAGTGGAGTAATGGCTTTACCAAATTAATACCAACTTGAGTGTGTGGCACGAACCTTTTCATGTCATGTTACTCGGTTGGGCAAGTGGTATCACATCTCAAGCGGACAAATTTTAATCCAGGTGATCGTAAAGCGACGGGTAATGCTCGCGATATGTTTGCTTCGTGAACAGGAGCAAGGCAGAAATGGGAATGTTCATTCCATGGGAGTAGAAGTAGAATGGAGTAAGAATAAGAATGGAATAGTTAGTTTTTAGATTGATTTGTAGGATTGATCAAACTTAGCCTTTACAGGCACTATGAAAAGGGCGGCTAATCATTCGAAGATCATACTCTTGTTTGATATACCACCATGAGAGATAGGGGTGAGCAAGCGGAACCGCCCGACCGGGAACCGCCCGGAACCGGCGGTTCCGGGCGGTTCCCGGACGGGCGGTCCGGTTCCCGGTTCCAAAAAAATTGGAATCGGGAATTTCGGTCTGGTTCCCGGTTCCGGGGGTGGAACCGCCCGCCCGGAATCGAAACCGGTAACGTTCATCAAAAAAAAATTCCTCACACTCTCTCACTCTCAGTCTCTCACTCAGCCCACACTCGCGCAGTCCACAGTGTTACGTGGTCACTGGACGTGTGAGCCCAGCGCTGGAACATCCAGCAAGCAGGGAACGTCCAGCAGACGTCCAGCCCTGCTGGACGTCCCAGCGTTGGACGTCCAGCAGTGCTGGACGTCTAGAAATTGTACTGGACGTCCAGTTTTTGGACGTCCAAAAAATGCGATGTTTAAATGTATAGTTTTTTTTTTCTATTTTAGAATATATATTTTTCGCGTTAATTGGAACCAGAACCGCCCGGGAACCGGACCGGACCGAGTGAGAACCGGACCGGAACCGCCCAATCTTGTCCGGTCCGGTTCCGGTTCTCCATAATAGGGAACCGGTTCCACCGGTCCGGTTCCCGGTTCCAAGGGGAACCGGGAACCGCCCGGGAACCGATCACCCCTAATGAGAGAATACCAAAGAAATTTTGTACTATCCTTGATGTCGGAGAATTGAAGTTATTAATTGTAAGTATCTAATAACATAATTGGATGACTATGCAATTATTTTAACTGTCGATGGGATCTAATTACATTATTCATATTGCTCAACTATTTAATAAAATCACTTATGATTGCAAATATAACGGTTATACTAAGGTTAACTATTTATATTTTTAATTTGTGATAGTAATTCTAGTATAGTCTAATAAGAATGACCTAACAATTGAGTATGGCTTAATTGTAAAATTAAGATTGTGATCATTGTGTATTAATGACAACTTGAACGTTCAAATTGCGATGCTATATAATGATAAAAGTTGACATTTATGGTTATAAGACCATATTATAAATCACTAAACATTCATTCAGTTGTATAAAAATGAGATTTAGTTGTAATATTAAAGTTATTGTCTAGACCATTGATAACGTTACTCGTATATTACTTAAAAATTAGAATATTTAGCTAATAACATGATTATAATTATGAAGAGATTATACAAATAATAGACACGATTCAATTTTCGTAACTTTGATCACTCTAAATGTATTTAATTACTAGAAACGCAGGGACCCTCAATGCTATTCCTAGTTGTATGAACAGCTACTCCTTGACCCGCCCTAGGAATGGGTGTTCCTGATACTGAAGATATAGCTCTTTCACTGATCAATATTTTAAGAAAATACAGAGTCTCTACAAAGTAAGCAGGCAAGGATATTGCTTCAATAGCTACAACCGCCGGCGTACGAAACTGATCGTATCTAATTTGATGATCTATTTCATTTTATAATGAGCCTTAGTCTTGCTTTAATAGATTATCAACACATAAAGTTTAGCATTTCACGAATTTAACAAATACTAAACAAATATAATTGCACGGGGAAATTATAGTCTATCATTGTTTTGGCTTGTACTTTTTGTTGATTTGCGGGATTGGTTAGGTTTTTCATGGACTTAGGGTTTCATTTCAATCCTAATTCAACTTAATAAACCGATGGCTTTAGTAGGTACACGAGCATGACGGTGTTAATGGGCCAATTTGATTCAATCTCCATCGACAAACCTACACGACCACAAATTATGTAGGTGTTTTATGACCTGAATCATATGGAATCCGAATCGATATGACAGTTCATCTTTCTTTCTGTTTTTTGGCTTCTTCTATTGTTCTTTTCTCCGCGTCCCTCTGGTAATAGCATAAGCTCTAGAAGCAGAATGCCATGGACGAATCTTGATAACGCTTGTGACTGTGACGGATCTTGAGAACACCATGATCGCGAGCTCCATAATGTCATCGATGTTACCTGTGATAATGCATCGCCTGACCTAGAGACGATGAGGCTCGATGACTACCAACTCCGTCGAGATCTAGATAACCATGGAGGAGACGCGCAGAACCACCAAGGTTGGCCTAGGGAAAAGAGCGGCGCAGACTCATACATTCTTCGGGGAGCAGCAGCAAATGAGAAGGACGACAGAGCCTGACTGTGGACAATATCTACTGCTCGCAGTCGCTAGAGCTCGACAGATTCCGCAAGATCTGCCGGTGAAGATGAAGGGGGTGCGGTGACGGAGAGGGCGAAAGAGCAGGCGGAGGTGCTAGGATCGTAAATCTATAAATTGAAAAAAGAAAGTATTCTTTTGAACGAAAAAAAAAGAGAGATTAAAAATGATTATCTCCGTTCGTTTTGGGTAAATATGATCCGAACCATCAAAATACATAGATTCCTTCATTTGTTACCCCAATTGATTAGGGTATTTTTGACACCCTTTCACATCATGAAGAGGTATAGAAACACCAGTGATAATTAATTGAAATTTATCTGTGAATGTAATGAATAGTTAATGGCTTTGTTAATTGAGCCATATTTGAAATCATCAACCTAAAGAGGAATCAATTTGGTAGGTGTTATGTAGGTATGATTGACTTTAGACATAGCAATTGCTCATCATGATGTCAAACATGTAGAACATGAGAAAAAAATCCCAAAAATTCTAAATCTATTCTACAACAATTAATTTAGTTATAAACTTTTCAGTTGTGTCAATTTACTTATATTTTTTTCAATTATGCCAATTAGTAATGTACTTTTTGAGGATTTCCTAATTTAGTCATAAACTTTTTAACGGATTACCATTATAGTCATTTTGATTAATTTTGACCAAAAATCGTTAACATGACAATCCAATTTGTGCTAGCCATCCTACATGAAGCGGCATGCATTTGATGTGGACAATGTTTTAAAATTTGTAAACTTTCATGAATTTCTTTCTTTTCTTTTCTTTTTCTTCATGGGGCGAATGGGCCCACTAGCCTGGGTGCAGGCTATATCCTTTCCCTGCAACAATGAGAGCTCATGACTCCCTTGCCAACAATAATGAGGGCATGCGAAGGGATCTGGATCACTTGACGCGGCATCAAGTGACTGAATCCACTTTGATCAAGAACTTTCCGATCTTTTGATGGGACAGTCCCCTTTTAATACAGGGCAAATCTTTGAGTGCCATTTTTTTTTAACCGAGGCTATCCGATTTAGATCGAACGACCCTATTTGGGAACATATCACTTGATGCCGCGTTAGGTGATCTGTTTCCCATGCGAGGTAGATTCGTGTCCTTGTGCAAGGGAATCATGAGCCCTTGCATGCCCTTGTGCATAATCTTCTTCAATGCGCATTCTAAGTAATTAACCACTGAAAAACCAAAAAGGGTCAAAAAATTGTTGAGAATCAAAGTAATAATCCACAGCAACCGAACCTCAATGATATAATTTCATTCAGATACTTCCATTCGAGTCTTTAGAGATAGATTGTTTGAATTATCATAGCAGATAAATTCTGCGATTGGAGTAGCTACTATATTGTAATGTAATAAAAATATAATTATAAAGCTGACCGGTTAAAGTAACGTAATATCTATTGCGCTATTTGGTTTCATGAACAACATTTGTAATAAGTGAGGATCCTCAAATCCTCTAGAAGTTAGAATTTCAGGAAATATACTAGTTATCGCTTTAATAGTTAATGCCTGATATACGTACGCACATATATTGTATATACATATTACTGTCTAAGTAATTTATTATATCACACCCTTATCTATTCTTTAATCTTTATTTACAATTATGAAAAAAAAATTAGGGTTTTTACCATAAAAACTTCAAATTGGTGCACATGTGCCACATTTATCCCAAAAAGTGCGGCAAGGGTGTACTAGTGTGAGAAATTTTGTAACACAAAATTTATTTGGAGCAAATATGACGCACTGTATCAATTTGGGGTTTCTAGTGATACAAGCCCAAATTTTTAAGCATGGTATTGAATGGATATCATATTCTTGTACTTACCCCTTTGATAGCTAACCCGAGTGTAGCTACTTCGTATTTATTATGAAATTACAATCTTATATATGATTGCAGTTAAAGTTACAAGTAAAATAAATCATATATCATGTGCTCATATTAAAATAAATATTCTTTATTACATAGTTAATCGTATGATTATATGCGAACTTGAGCATTAATCAATACTACAAATAATTAAGATAATCATTGCATTACGATCCGTGAACATTTAGATAATCCTTCCTCATCATAACCAACTAATATTATGCAAATTACTATAATAGGCATGATTTTGGGTATAATAAATAATCACGTACCGTCTATTATTTAACGTTTTATAGATTAATTATGTGTGTGATCATGTCAAAATAATTATAATTGGTATTATTATAATACATGACATAAAAATCAGTTATAATTATCATGAAATTTAATTTTAACGAATAATCTGCACTCCTATAGATAGTGGTGTCTATCACGAAACTTCGTCAAGATTGGTATTCGACTTCAAAGCTAGTACACAATAAGAAGCTCTAGTAGAATTAAACATTTTAATCCTCTCCTCAATATGATAGATAGGGCGATTCAGGAGGAACCGAGAAGAAGGTATCATCAACAACTCATAGGATTCCTTGATCGAGAGGTTGCTGTTTTTATCACGAAATAGAAGACTCGTGTCGAGATTGGCGTTCGAATCCGAAACTTATACCCAATAAGAGGCTCAAATAGAGTCAAAAAGTTTTGATCCTCATAGGGTTCCTTGATCGAGAGGGTACTCTTGACCCAAAATCTGTTCGCTCTCGGCATGCAGTTATATAGAGTGAGTATGCGCTTCCCTTGCTTTGGCTCGTGTACAGAGTGCAATCGTCCATGGAGATGGAGAACGAAAGGTGCCGCAGCTTCTGGCTCTTCTCCGGTGGAGGATCGCAGCCGCTGTCATTCTTAGTCGTCGCAGTGGCTATAAATTGCCCTTTCAGGTCTCTGTCATCTCTCCATCACTGTTTCTTCCTCTCAGTCATTATCAACTTCGTTCTAATCAATCCATGCCTGGTTCCCGCTCTTTTTTCACACCTTTTACGTGCATCAAGTAAGCCTTCGTCAACGAAGAAGCAGTCGCTTCATTTTTCTTTTTAATTGTTTTAGTGAACGCGCTTTTCTTACTCGCTCTGCAAGGAAATCAAGATATTCCATGCTTTGGTGGAGCATGATGTTATATATTCTGCTAGGACAAGGGTTTTGCCCTAATTTCACTTTCACTATGTGACGCCAAATCTCAAAGCTTTTGTTGAAACTAGTTCATTCCATGTGACATGTGTTTATGTTCTTTTTGGTCATACAACGTTGCACATACAGCTTAAGAATCCTCCTTTTGTTCATCGATTGACAGTTCTAATCTGGTCCCTTAATTTCAAGAGATGTTGGTCAATATCGGTCTGTGACATCATGTGCAGACGTCGACGTAAGGATGCAACGCACGCTGAATCTCATGAAAGGTGAAAGGGAGAGGCTCGCGGAGAGAGCAGAGATGCGTGGCCAGAGGAGGCCGGAGCTCATGGAGATGCTGATGGACTGGCCCGAATCTTACTGCTCTTTGGCACAAACGCATGACAAACTCAGGTCCCATCACGTTCAGGTCACGACCGCATCAGGATCAGCGAGCGCCTCCCCGAGTTCCTCCAGCCGAGCGGAACATGCCAAAAGTCAACTCTGCCAATGCACGGGGAGCGCCGGGAGCGGCCTCGATGTGGCATCCTGCGCAGGAAACCCGGATCTTACGGCTGAAGCAGGCGAACTGGATCTCCGAGACCGCGTGACGAGCGGGTTACCGGGCAACTCTCGCCTCGAGGTCGCCAGAGAGACGAAAGAGAGGGAAGAGGTCGAGGAGAAAAGCGAGAAAGGGGCTCGTGTAGTTCTGTATGGTGATGCAGGCCGTGGTTAGAAGGAGGCATGGCGAGAAGATTGAAGAGCTCACGGAGGCAATTGAGGAGCTCGTGAAGATGCATGAGTAGGAGATGGCCGAGCTCATAACGATGAACGAGGGGAAGGGAGAAAAATTCAAGAAGCTTCGCTTGTTCCCCGGATCGACCGATTCATGGAAGAGACCGCCGAGCTGAAGAACTGCATATCGGCCCGCGAGGACGGCGCACAGCGGCGAAAGCGATGGCCGAAGGAGTCTTGGCTTCCGGAATCGGAAGGACTCCCCGTCAGGAAATTCCGAGGACGTGCTGGTTCTCTTAGCAACTCAGTCTTAGAAATATCAGTTGAGGTTGCGAATAGTCTAAAGTCGTGCAAACTTTGTCATGAGTGCAAATGGTTTTTCCTAGGATTGTCCTGAGTTTTCATGTTGTCTTGCATGTTCTTTTTGCTTCTGTAATTATCCGACTTTACTCCGTCTATTAAATTCAAAAATAATGACTGAAAAATAATACTGAATAACTCCACGAATTCAATAAAAAATCATGAAAGATGCGTTCATATGTATCTTATACATAACTCGATATGACTAACTGCAACACTTGGCATGTTCGTGATTTTTCGGTTCCTTTTGTGTATATTTACTCTTCTTCTTCTTCTTTTTGGTAATTAGTGGTTCGTGTTAATTGTCCTCCTCTTAAAATGGGGAGAAAGAAAAAGGAGCCATTGCCGGAGAAAAGAAAAAAGAAACTGAATAAGGATAAATAAAAATGAAAGGAGGAAAAGAAAAAGGAAACTGAGTGGACTCGGAAATGAGGAGCAGACGACTCGGTGAGTGGACGAGCACACCGCTCACCTGCAGCTGACAGAAGCATCAACGTCGCCAGAAGAACACAACCCCGTGAATCGCTCACAGCATAGCATCTCTGTCTGTCTCTGCACGCACATCTATACGTGCATTGCCTCCCTCGCCACCATGGACCGCAAGAGGACCGAGAGCCCCGTCTACGGCCGCCACTGGAGCAGCGAGCCCACTGCCGGAGGGGGCTCCTCGCCGGCGCGTTACCACCACGCGCGCTCTTCCTCCGGGTCCGGGGCCGGGCTCTCGAGCGTCAAGAGGACCCAGAACTTCGCGGCCAAGGCCGCCGCCCAGCGGCTCGCCCAGGTCATGGCCTCCCAGACGGCGGACGACGACGAGGACGACGAGGACGGCGACGATCTCGGCTTCCGGTACAGCGCGCCCCCGCCGCTGTCGCTGTCGAGGGCCAACGCGAATGCCGGTACTCGCGGTGTAGGCAGGCCCGGCGGCGCGGCTGCGAAAGTGGCTAGATCTCCTTCGCCTTCGGTGAGTTCCAATGTAGCTCGCGAAGTTCATTTGGAGCTGATCACGTTTCGAGCTCAATGAGCGCATTGGATTAGGATTTGGTGCCGACTGTTGGATGCTCGCTAGTCGCTATGCTCTGTTGTTGCTTAAATTAACATAAGGATCAAAAAATGAAGAAAAATGCCGTGACTGATCCTGTATCTCGGTCTCCCTTTCATGCATTGATGAGATGGTTAGGCTCTCTTTTGCTTCCAAACACAATCTGTACAACCTGACACGCGCATATTTGTATAGATCTTCATGCGGTTGGGCGCGCAGGCTTGATAGCAAGTTGAGAGTTTTGAAATGTGAAGACTGAGTGAATCTTTCGTGCCTTTGATTAGCTAGGGAGGAACTTTGCGGAGGAGATCCCGTCAATTCGCTCAGCATCAGCTGGGAGGCCCGCGATGTCTCCTCAGCCATCACCATTAGTGCCACCCAGCAAAGCACCGCCACTTAGAACTGCCGTTTCTTTGCCACCAATTGAGCCTCCATCCCATCGTCTGAGGGACAAAAGGTAAAGTCATATAGTAAAATTAATGTGGTATTCTCACATACCACTCTTGCTGAATGGTAAAGGCCCAAATTGCACCAGTTTCGCAGTTTGAGAAAGTCTTCCCTTTGATATTCAATCAAACAGATCATGCTCTATTTAGTTTGTGAAACTTGTTTGTAGACAATAGAAAGTCTTATTCAACCAATCTCGTCTTTCATATACTCATTTCTGCTTAACAGTCGGACTTGTGAATTATTACTTTTGCTTGAAGTGGTGAGAATTCTTTCTAGCTCTTCCTCCCCAGTTGATGAGACAAGTCGTGTCTCTACTTGTACTTGTGTCAATGATTAGTTTCAGTGCTCCTGCAATCACGAATTGGGAGACTTCAGACCTGCTGGAGGATTAGAGTGCATGGGATATGTTATACATGCCTTTCTCTTGTGTTGTTGATGCTTGTTTCCTATAAGTACTTTCTTAGTGTTTGTTTTTTCCTTTAATGCTAGAAAATTGCCATATCCTTTTTTTTTTCTTCCCACTGAGATAATTCGGTTCTGTTGGGATCCAATTGCAGATTTTCCTCGGATGTAAATCTGAACTCCAAATCTAAAGGAGACCAGCATGATGCTTCTGCGCTTCAGGATGAAGTACGCATTATAGATTTTGTCTTCATGATTGATTTCCAGTTTTGATAATTTTGAATTACTGATAAGATTACATTGTGCAGCTTGATATGCTACAAGAAGAAAATGAGAACATTCTCGACAAGGTGCAATTTCATGATCATAAATGAAATTGAAAAAGTTCATACAATATCATGTTATTTATGGATGTGACACTTGTGTGCATCATTGAACAGCTCAGACTCGAGGAAGAGAGGTGTAAGGAAGCCGAGGCCAGAGCTAAGGAGCTAGAGAAGCAGGTACTTGCTTTTCCCTTTCTCTCTTAATATGATTTTGCAATTTGTATCTAGAAATCCTCTGTTGTGAACATAGTGGTGTACCTAAATGCACTTCATGCTCTCAGCTTTACGCTACATCACTAGACAATGATAAAATCGTCTTCGAACCCTTAGGTGATGTTCATTTTTGCCCTTGAACTTTTCTATTGGTCAAATTGGCCTTTGTATTCTTTAATTTGAAACAATTCATCTTTTAGTTGACATGGTCATCCAACTCATATCGTGGAACTGGTTAGACGTGGCTATACGTGTATAAAGTCACATCAGTAAATCAGCAAAAAATTTGAAAAAAGAAAAGGAGAAAAGGAACAGAGTAGCACTTGGAAGGGGAGAAGAAGGAGGGAGAGAGAGAGAGTCAGGGGCAGTGCTGCTGCCCCACTAGGATCGATGAGGTCAACCAGCCCTCAAGTAGCCACTGATGAGGTTTACCATCCCTCAACAGTGCAAGTGCAGCAGCACCCCAGCTCTCTTCGTCCCTGTGCTTCAACCGCTGTCATTTTGCTGAGGTAGTTGTGCAGCCTCATCAACAGATGTGGGTTTCATAAAGTGAGTTGGATTGCCATGTCAGCTAAAAGGACTAAATTGGTTCATCTCAAAGAATATGGGGATCAACTTGGTCAATATCAAAGTTTAAGCACCCTATTGACCATCAAGTAAGAGGTTCAGGACCAATTTTGGCCATGTCCCTTGTGCGGTTGATTGCTTTATCCACTACATTATTCTGGCTGCTTTACCATATCGTTGCCCTTTCTCTTTTGACTAAAGACTTATTCCTTTAAGCTTCTTGGGGGCTTTGTCTGATATGCAGCATTGGCATGGTATTTAACTTAACAAATTGATAGTAAAGTTGTATGAGTGCAAGCGCGAAGTCCTTTGTCCTTTTTTATCCGTACAATCCTTGATCATGCTATTTCTCCCTCTCGCTTCTAATTGCTGAGGATGAACAAACATACTAGGTAGTTCTTTGATAATGTTATGCCATGGATTTCATTGTAAATGCAGTAAATGACACTCTCTGGTTGGCTGAGTTTAGGTCGCTGCACTTGGAGAAGGAGTGTCCTTGGAAGCGAAATTGTTGAGCAGGTACATGAAATCTGCTATCTATGTGCTCCCACAATTTTTCATCTTGTTTTCTCTTTTCCTGCTTAATTTTGGGACTGCATCTTGTGTTTTCATTGCAGAAAGGAAGCTGCATTACGTCAAAGAGAGGTAATTAAGGAAATTGGATATTTCTCCTCTAACGGATGCTATGCAGATGGGTTCTGGTCTATTTGTTTAACTTGAAAACGAAGCTCTTCGAGTTGTATGTGGTCCGTATTATGCTGATAACTTCATCTTGGTAGTATTCTTTCTCAGTAACTTAACGTCAATTGCCCAGATAGTTAATTCATCAGGATGCAGAATGAGAACAGGAATTTTTAAGCCACCTTATGTTATTTACAATAAACATGGTACTATCATATTGATCAAAACAAGACTCTTTCATTCTGTTTTCTTGTTTGATCTCTGACTACATTTTTTATATGACATGTTTCTGCAGGCTGCATTGAAAGATGCAAAGCAATCAAGTAGTGGGGTAGACATAGAAGCGGCGGCTCTTAGGTCTGAATTGGAGGTTGGCTCTTGCATGAAGCCTTGTTAAACTGGCTTGAATTTTCGCTTGTATATATGCTGGTGGCTTTCACGTCTCTAATTTTGGCTCTTAATATCCATTTTGTTGGCTTAAGTAGAATGCGAAGGATGAGGCTGCAGTTGCTGCCAAACAGCTTTATGGAGCTGAATCTGAAGTAAAAGCTCTTAAATCAATGACCCAGAGAATGATATTGACTCAGAAGGAGTTGGTAGGTACTTGCTTACTTAATAGTTACAGAAGCTTATATTAAGTAGTTGTTATTGTTGATATATGAGACGCATTTTCCAGGAAGAGGTCGTTCTTAAAAGATGTTGGCTTGCTCGCTACTGGGGTTTGGCTGCAAAATACGGTAATTTATTGAAGTTGCATCACTTTAGTTTCTTTCCATGCCATTGATGAGTGATGTGCCTACAGACCCTTCCATTAAATTGGTGGTCTTTCAACGAAGGGACGCAAAAGCTGTCTTTCTGTTGTTTGAAGGTTGAAGCTAATGTAGATTGTAAATAAGAGGAATTTATGCTCTATATCATATATCTGTTGTATGAGGATCTCTGCTCACAATGTTGCCTTTTGTCTCGGTACTTAGGTATTTGTGCAGATGTGGCAGTGTCAAAGCATGAACACTGGTCATCCTTAGCACCTTTACCATTTGAGGTGGTTCTTTCTGCTGGACAGAAGGCTAAAGAGGAGTATTCAGAAAAAGGCTAGTAATATTTTTTCAGTCAGATACATGCATTCAAATGAAATATGATTTTCAGGAACTCGGAAAATATATATGCTTGGAAGAAGGAATTGTGGGCTGCCACTGAAATACATATGTCTCCTAGCAATCAACAATCTTGGACTTGCTTGCATTTTATGATACAGTTGCAATTTGGAATGCTATAATTAACAGTGCCTCCAGTATGGATACATGGTTGTACTTCCCATCATATATAACTACATTAAAAATTTAGACCTGCTGATGTCACATCTCAGGTTGCACTTGGTCCTCATGCGTTTCCCACTCCACTCAGTTGGAAAAAATAACGAGTGGCCTAGCTAATCACGTGACATTTCTTTTCTCAAGGGCCTTTTTAAATGGTTTGAACCAACCTACTGCCTGTTAGAATTTTATAATTGTTTTTAAAACTTTGTGGCCGATTCTATTTTTAGAGGCATTCTTAGTAAAATTATTTTGATTCGTCATTTCTTTACATTCTATCTTTCTACCATTATTTATTTTGGTCCTTTTGCTAGACAAATTCACACATTTTGTGTATTTCTAACCTAAGTTCTGTCTTTAAAGGAGAATTGAACAGTTTCTTTGTTTTTCCCTTTCTTTTTTGCTTGTGAAATTCACTATCTCCATCAATAACTTAATGTTAATTACTATGGGCTTATTGGTTTCCTCTTCTCTGAAATTATTTTTGTTGGTTAATCACTTTAAAGAAATTTAATTAAATCTTAATGTAATTGAACTATGGAAATTTTCTCATGTCTAATTATTATACGATTTAGGCTAAAAGTTGGTGTGCCTTGGCTTTATTATCGGTGGTTACATTTATGTCACAAATTGACAAGAACTTTTATTGTAGGAGGATATATAATCTTTCTAACTTTCAAATTGCAGTAAAACTCTGTATAACTGTATCGTGAACATTTTATATTTCTTGTGAAAATCTTGATGAGATGGGTGGACGTTATGAATCTGTCAATCACCTTAATTATAAGAATTAAATATAAAGATAATTATGACAAGCTCTTCATGATAATACAGTTAAATTATTGATGTGGAGTTATCTAATAATTGGAATATATGGACGGTTTATATTTCCACTAGCATTATTGATACTACAATATTACCTCTGTATATTAGTCACCAGATATATTTTTAATTTAATCATAGATGATGACCTTTTAATCTGAGCATCTAGCACATATTTTTCATAGCAATTCTGTATAAATTGTTCCAATCAAATAATGGATAAGCCTGCCCCAAACATACAAAACTTTAGATTAGTAACTTTCTCTTTATTTTTCTGGTTTATGTAATGCAGTTATCAACTCTCCATTTAACATTAATTGGCATTTAATTCGTGCTCAAGCTGTTAATTTTAATGTTGAGCAGGTGATGACAATCCTGAGAGAAGCAAAATCGTTCATGACTTGAGCGATCTAACGGGTGAGGGGAATATTGAAAGTATGCTCTCGGTTGAAATGGGATTGAAGGAGCTAACATCCTTGAAGGTTTTCTTGTCTAATGCCCTAATATTTTCTTATTCATCAAGTTCAACTTGGCATCAATATCATTAATTGCTATATATATGTTGTTTTTCTGTTAGCTGTTCTCTGTATTAGTTGCTAATATTTTGCTCTAACTTTTGCTTGCTTCTTCAAGGTGGAGGAGGCTATTGTGCTTGCATTGGCGCAACAACGGCGACCAAATTCCACACGCATATCGGCATCAGGTACTTTATGTACTAGAGATTTTCTTGCACTTTTCTCCAGTTTTTGGCTTTCTACTAGTTTCTTCTGGGCATGAGTTTAATTTTACTTTCACTTTTCTTTAAGAGAAAGCTAATCTTTAGATGAATGTAGCTTTTAGTAAATTACAACAGAGCCTGTTTTCACTTGGTGGTCAAATGATTTCTCCATTTTTGTATTGTTAATTCAGTTGCTCAAAGCTTGTCGTAATGTCAAAAACATTTTTAGTTAATGAGTGGAGAAAGAAAACTCATAGAATTATCAGAACATGTTTTGTGCTTTTCATGGGGTTATTTCTCTAGCAAATGATAGGCCAATCACTGTCCTCTACAATCTCACTGAATGATTCAAAACTCACTACATTTGTGTGAACTATATGATCTTTTGAGTAGTACCCACTGAATGCTTGCCATTGGCTTTTTCCTTTTTCTTTCAGATCTCAAATCTCCTGGTGATCCGAAATTCATGGAGGCATTTGGTAAGAGAAATTTCTTATTGGCAGTGTTGGTGGGCGCTTGTGTTTACGAAAAATATCACCACCACATCTCATGATTCTCATTCTAGATGGCATAACTGTTATAGGACAAACTCGTACCTTTTCCTGAACTTCTATCTGTGGATGACATTGTCACTTATTGAGGTTGTTATATTGTGATTTGTTTCGGTATGGCTCAGACCAGTCCTTCTAGCCACAAGTACTCCAGTGTATTACTATACCTGTGATACTGATGGACAAAATGTGGCAAGTTTTCCCTCTCAGTTGGCAAAGTTTTTGGCCTGATCCTGGAAGACTTTAAATTGAGTCATGTTCCTATCTTGACAGTCTCCAAAATGCTTGTAGTTGGCGAAGTGGACTTATGTATTTTGAAACATTTTGTTGAACCGTATAGCTGCAGAAAGAATCTGCTGACATTGCCAGCTAGAAGGAACAAACATCCGTAAGTGGTTTAGGCACACTGTACCAGTTCGATCTCAGGGAGTGACCAGTGTAAAAAATCTCGGTTTAGACCTCCGCCCAGCCTGCATCTCTAGTCAATTTACAAAGTTACTGGGGTCTTCCATCACCTCGAATAGTATCATCTAAAGTAGAGTTCCTCATCATAAAAGATTGGAAAGGGAACATTATTTCTCTCTCCAGCAACTTGATTTTGGAGTTGACCTTTTTAGCTACTGATGATTTATAAGCCTGTCCACCATGCCTGCATATTTAATTTTTCTCAAAAAAGCATTGTTATTTCACTATGTTTAGCCTTTCATTATGGGACAAGCCTACATTGCTAGTCCAGTGGGCTTCTGATTGCTTACATTGCATTAATGGTGCATCCATTGCCCATAACCTTCGTTTCTGAGATCCATAGACCTAGGACTTCGTCATAGCTTCACGCTTCAGTGCTATAATGAATGCTCCTTGGGTTATGATTATGTCGTTAAAATAGCTGGTCACACTTGCACAAGTGAATCATATTTTCTAATAATCTGGTCGATGATTACAATGCAACCTTGGTCCTCTCCTTGGCAGAATTGAGTCCAGAGGAATCTGAGGATGTGCTCTTTAAGGAGGTATCGCGCTTACTTTTAAGAGATTGTACTTTTAATTCTCATTCCCTTCTCACTCGAGCTTTTGGCCTTTACTCAGGCATGGCTTACATATTTCTGGCGAAGAGCCAAAGCTCATGGTATAGAGGTGGAAACTGCAAAAGAGCGACTTCAGTTCTGGATAAACCGGAGCGGTCATTCCCCTACATCACATGATGCTGTCGATGGTATATGCAAATGCCTTTTTGTTCGTACACTTCAGGCTAAATTCCAGTTTAAATTCTAGATTCATTATCGTAAATTTTCAAACCTTGCCTATATGACGGTAATTATTTGGGACGTCTTGCTTTCAGTTGACCAAGGTCTGATGGAGCTAAGAAAGCTTGCAATTGAGCATCGACTCTGGGAAGCATCGCGCAAAGAGACCAGCCCTTAACTTCGTTCATATGTCTCTCAGAATTATACCACGCCATTTCGGACAGCTACAATGTCCGAGACATTTATACTATCCGAGCTTCTCCAGTCATAGCGCTACGTAATTTTATCTTCATTTGTTGTGGCATCACATTTAAATACTCCTTCAAATGTACAAGTCGAAATGTCTGCCTTAATCCTCCATGAAACAGTAACTTTGGATAAAATGCAGGCTCCCTACTTATGAAAAGGAAGTTAAAAGATGCCAACCGTTGCCAATTGGTTCAAGACTTGAAAAGTTAGATCGCAGCAATAATGAACTAACCCTGAGTCTCACACAGATCGCTGAGAACATTTTTGCTTTCCAAGGAGATGAAATGCATGTCGCAGGGTGGAAACTCCATGGTGCCCCTAATCATTATGCAGCCATGTTCTCAATTACTACTTGATTTTGCAAGTTATATCATATTGGGATAAGAATACTATAGATGCCATAATTTGTGTATGGTGTTTATTTTAGTGCCAAAACTTTCATTCGAATCATTTTAGTCACTTATAAAAAATGATTACTTCAGTGCCAATTTCGATTAAATCGGAAATTTGACGTGGCAATTCATGTGGCTTGCCAAAACTACCAAGTCATCATTTAATATAATAAAATGTTGAAATTCCAAAAAATTTAAATAAAAGAGGGGGGTTTGAAGGGGGAATGCGGCAAGCCTTCCTCGTTGTCACCGCCCCTAGGGTGGGGATAGTTAGCAGGGGTTGCTGGCCATCGGTAGGCAACTCTCCCAATGGTCGGTATGAGCCCTCACCCAAATCTGGGTTGGGGTCGTTGGCCCCTACCCCATGCCGCATCTACGAGTCATCCCTGTACACCTCTCCATCAGCATCATTCTTGTTGTCAATGAAATTGATCTCCGCCTCCTCTCTGATTCCACTCTCTCTCTCTCTCGAATTTTCCCATGAGTTAGAAGCAACTAGAGGGAAAAAACGCCGCAAGGGTGGGCGACACCACCCGACTCAGGGAGTGTCGTGACCCTCACCTAGATCTAGGTGTGGGTCACCGGCCCTACGCTGCGTCAAATGCCCAAGCCCAAATGTGGGCGTTGGGCCTGTCGAGGCCCTCACCAACTATGCTCGAGGACAAACGTGGCTAGGGTCTAACCATCCCCACCCTTGCTAGCGAAGGAGAAAGAGAGAGGAGAGGAGGAGAAGCTAGGGTTTGCGGAGGAGGTTGGAGTGAAGGTGAATTTAAATGCAATTTGAGAAGATCTAAACGAGAAAGGAGATGTGCTCGAGGCTAATGGTGTCAGCAACGCCCCGAGGGTGCGCGGGTGGCAGCTCCTAGCCATAGGTCGGCGAGCCTCACCCGACTCGGCAAGGACCACGACCCTCGCCCAGATATGGGCAAGGGCCCTCGCAGACCCTCGACGAGGCTCGCAGACCCATGGCCAGTGTGGTCGAGGACCATTGACCATCGCCAACCATCCCCACCCTTGCCGGCAAGGGTGACGTGATGCTCTCTCCTTTGAGATTTTTTTTTAATAACTATAAAATCACGTAGAATATTTTTTTAGGTAAAAATGCCACATTAATTAGGTTTTTTAATTAAAAATGCCAAATGGAATAGATTTTGATTTTTTTTTTATTTTAAAATATTGACTTATCACTTCCAGCAAGCCACGTCATTTTTTGACAGGAGTTGGCATTGAAGTGATCCTTTTTTTCTCCGATTTGACAGTTAAGCGATCCGGCGAAAACTTTTGGCACTAAAGTGAGCGTCATACACAAGTTATGACATTTGTAGTGTCCTCCCCACACTTGATTATGCTTCCGTTGTCATTAATGAGAAATTTGATCATCCAAGTTCCTCCAATTAGATATTTCATCATCCCATTCCTCCGATGGCTTCGCTCTGGTGAAGTGATCTTGTCCATGTCGAGTACCTGTGTAGCCTTTCCTTCTATATGTTGTAATTTCGCGCCTTGATAGTGCAAAAAATATCACGATTTAAGGGATGAGGAACATGATTCGGGATGATGCAGCAGATACAGATGAACTAATTATTTCCCATAGAATCTACACAGGCATGACATTATGAATGAGGTTATGTACGGACAGCAAAACCGGTCATCCTGTAACCTACCAATCACGCAGCTTGGGCCATCAAGGTAAGTAAAGAGGACGGTACATGCGACACTCACCAATAATCGCTGCAAGAACACTGACCAAGCTTAAAATGATGGAACCTACTCGAGTCTCTAATTACAATCTCGCGTTCGGACACCCTGGACACATGCTTGGCAAAATCGTGGCAGTCTCTGCAAGCTCGAAGATTCTTGAAAATGAGAATAGGCAAATTCCTTGGCGTAGAGAGCAGCCCGAATGCTATTGCCAGTCTCTCACTATGTTTAAGAAGCTGTTGTCTTCGCTCCGGCAAAATGCAAGATGTATCCTCCTCAGTTAATAGGGACCGATCTTCATGGTTACTATCCGGGAAATCAATTTCCTTCAGCTTTGCGTAGATCTCCTTTGTTTGAGGATGGTGTCTGTCACCAACTATAAACCTGTGCCATTTACCCTTCACCATAGTCCAGCTGCAACTGACCTCTTTCCTCAAGTTCTTTTCCATCATTTTCTTCCTAATTCTCGCCGCTTCTTCCCACTTCTCATGTGAAACACACAAGTTAAAGAGGAGAATGTAACCTGCAGTATCATCCGGGTTCAGCCGAAGAAGATTCTCTGATGCTATCCTTCCAAGCTCAAGATTTCTATGGTTCCAACACCCAGCCAGTAAACATTTCCAGCTCATTGCATCAGGATCAAAGTTCATATTATTAATGAGTTCAAACGCCTCTTGAAGTAGACCAGCACGGGAGTATACATCAATCATACAATTAAAATGATCAATCGTAGGAGTGACACCATAGTCACTGTTCATCGATTTCAAGTAACCCTCTGCCTCTGTTATCAAACTTGAATGGCTACAAGCAGTCAGGACTGCAACAAAAGTGACTCCATTTGGCCTGGAACCAGAATCCTGCATCTTCCTAAAATACCGGAGTGCTTCTGAAGCAATGCCATGATAAGCACATGCAGCGATTATAGCAGTCCACGCTACAGTGTCCGGTTCATTAATTGACCTGAAAACTCGACTGGCATAGTCCATCTCGCCACATTTAGAGTACATGGTGATCAGTGCACTCTCTCCATATAGAGGTGAGATCAGACCTCTTTTTATTGCATCAGCATGAGCTTGTCCACCTGAATTAACATCTGCAAGCATGGAGCATGCTTGGAAAATGCTGGTGTAGATGAATGGATTTAGTGACCCATCTCTAACTCTCAAAGATTTGTAAGTTTTAAGGCACTCCTCAACCCTACCAGCTTGAGAATAACCAGATATTAGTGCGCTCCAGGAAACATCATTTGGGTTGTTTATCTTCTGAAATGCCAAGAGAGCAGACTTGAAACATGCGCATTTCACATAAAGGTCCACGAGAGGAGTTCCAACAGAAACTTCAGATTCCAACCCCAGCTTAACAATGTAGCCATGAATTTGCCTTCCAACTCTCAAGTTCACCAACCAAGCGCAGGCTTTGAGAACAATAGAGAAGACAAACTCATCCAATTCCACACCTTCCTCAACCATTTTCTCAAACAACTGAAGAACATCATTCCACATGTCAGCCTCAGTATATCCCACCATCAATCCAGTCCAAGCTACTGCTTTCTTTTCAGCAATCTGATCAAAAACTATCCTGGCACCCTCTAACCACCCACATTTAACGTACATGTTGCAAATTGCCGTGCCGATCAAAGCATTTGAACCCAACCCAGCTTTTATCAAATAAGAATGCATCTGTCTGCCAATCTCCAAACAAGAAGAGTCCAGCAACGACCTCAATAAACTTATGTAGACGGAAAACTTTGGTCCAACTCCAGAATCTATCAAGAGCGAAAACAACTGAAAAGCTTTGTCCAAAGCACCCCTTTGCGCGTAAGCTGATATCATTATATCCCAAGTGAACGAACTTCTCTCCGGCATTTTATCAAACAGTCTCCGCGCATCAGATAAGCTCCCACAGTCACAATACATCCGGAGAGCGCAATCTTCAAGAAACCCAGGTGGGTTCTTCAACCGATCGCGAATCAATCTCCCGTCCGATAAAAGTCCCATCTCCCCACACGTTTCGAAGAGGGATTTATACGTCGAGGGACTGACAGCAATGCCGGCTTCGTCCAAGCTCTTGATGAACTCATGAACTTGTTCGAATTTCCCCTGCCTGGAGAGAGCAACCAGATGCAAGTTCTCTACCTGGCCGTGTTGGATAGGGGGAGATTTCACCAAAGAAGCGCGGTTGAGGGAGACCCACGAAGGGATTTGACCGAAATCCGCTGGTCTCGCGGGTAAAATCTTGTCCCGAGCGGTTATGCAGGGCGAAGGATTGGAAGGTGAAAAGGGCGCAGAAGCCATTAACGGAAGGCATCCAACCACTCGACGTAGTTTTGTTCACAGTAATTTGTGATGATATTCCGGCACACTGCAACGATGTCTGAACAGGAATGAGGAAGAATGAAAGCTTACGAAGACAAATGCTCTTCGCTCCTCGTTCGCAGGTACGACTTCCGCCACATCTGTTTAGACTTAATGATCATTGGTTATATAAATTGATTTATTTTTCGAAATAATTGAGTTATGATTTTTTTTAGTATAAATAATAATTCACGTCTAGATATTCTTGTGTTCATCTATTTTTGTAAGAGATATAAGAAATCCTTTTTTTAAAAACTGCTTTTTAAATCATGACATCTTTCGCCAAAAAAATACATCTTACATTTATATTATGTGATTTCATATGATAGTACTCAATTAAGATCATGATGTTATAAGTATACCATCATTATTTATTTGATATTTACATTGAGGATAAAATTAATCGTGGAATCGGATGTTGAACTATTATTAACTGATCTCATGTCATTACACTAACATTATTATTAGTGTTTTACTCTCTATCGTTGATATATATAGCAATACTGTAACAATTAAATTAGCGTTACTTAAGCAACCTTTATTAATACTTTAATTATCTAATACTGGTAGAGTGATAGGAAAAAAAGAGACAAAAAAGTGTATTTTGGAACAATTCATTACAGCTTAGCAGTTTTAGTTATTATATGAGGAGGTCATGTCACGGCAAATATAAATAATTTTGGTGATAATAAGATTGACATGTAATAACTATTACCGTAAATAAACAATGCTATAAATGATAAGTATATTGTAAAAAGTGTAACTAATAACTATTAGTATCCAAATCTTCATAAGGGTGAATGGATGTCATATCTGCAATAAGAAGTAATTCTTTGTGTTACTTTCATTAACTTGGAGAGAGAGAGAGAGAGAGAATGAAATTGGAATATATGAGTAAATCTAATAGCAATAGTTAAAGAGTAGTTTTATGGCAACTCTCAAGAACAAGGAATTTTAACGCGGTAGGTGCGTTTCATAAGTTGGTTATTTTGCTTCATTTCTTCATGGTTTATTTACAATTTGTCCAGAAATCGATTACCATTCTGGCATTAGATGATATATTCGGATTTCCTTTGTTTTATTCTTATGTCTATAAATCAATTAGGCCCATTTGTTAAACACGTCAAGCATGAAATATCACGTGACCCATCTGATAAAGGAAAAAGCACAAAAAAAAAAAGTCAGAGACCTGTTCACATTGCTAACTCTTGATGTTATCGACTGAAGACGTGGCAAGGGGGTATATCCGTGGAAGAGGAGCAAGCCAATACGATGAGAATGGAGGCAAGATGGCGACGATGGTGATAACAAATCACAACTGAGAGAATGAGCACCACCTCAACATTGGCAACAATTTATTTTCGTAAATGATGCAAAGCAACTATGGTTCATATTGAATGCTCTGAAGCAAAGAAATGATCTACCATACGATTTTTGACTTGAAAATTGCGATTTCACTTCCATGGTTTGTTAGGTCGCATGACGAAATTGTAAGTTTCATAACTGAATTTGAGACACACAAAACAAAGAAGTATGTGTAAAATTCTTTGGCAAACATAAGATGCTTTGTTATCTACAGGTCGTATCGATTTAAATGGGTCTAATAACGTCTTAAACTTGTTAACCATGTAATCATAAATTTGACGAGATCATTGTTTAAAACCGTGACACGATCAATAGATTGTCGTGGTTGAGTTGAATTTAAATCAGAGTACTATTGTGACATGAATGCACGAATTGCCAACTTCAAACATCGTCAATCGTAGACCTGGTGACAAAGGCAAAAGACAACAACACATCAAAGTTGAGAAAAGGGGTGCTAAATTTTATTTGCTCTTTTAACACTAGCACGAGTATCAGATCATGGATCTCTCCCAAAGAAGGGCGAACACGTTATGAAGGATGTCAGCATAGGTAGCAGGCACATGCGCGAGCCCCTCTCTTGTGAGGATTGTCGATACATCTCGCCTTGACAATCCCAAACTCCTCGGAGCAGTGCCTCGTACAGTCGTAGAAATGGCAGTGCTGTTGGTCAATTATCCTACGGCATTGTGCTTCGGCGCCTATAGGATTGCTGCAAGGACCTGCGTGAGCAAACCAGGCATCAGAAACACTGGGGACAAACATGCGGTTATATAACACGAACAAAACTCAGGTTAAGCTAGGGAAAGACCTGAGAGAACGAGGGACAGGATGAAGAAGAGAGAGAGCTTCATCATCTTCGCAAAAGATAATGTTGTTGACTCTAACTCGAGATGGTGTGCAGATGCTACGATGCAAGGCCGAGGGTGGTACTTGGTCAATTTATAAGGATAGGGATTGAGGCAGGAAGGAGTAGTATGGATTACTAGGGTTCCTTTCTTGTATGGTTTGCTCTTTTTTTTTTATAGTCGAAATGGTTCGCTCATTCAAGTGCAGCAATTTATTAGGTTTTCCGTTTCTTGCATGGATTGATTCTTGGTCTTTGGGCAATAAGAGTTTTCAAACTGAAACGATGCATCATGAGTAAATGGATCTTTATGAAATGAGTTTGGAAAACTCTTTTTCAGTAGGTTAGTGCTCGTGATGGAAATAACTTTGTTACTATGAATTGGCCCCATTACAGCTTTTAGAAAAAAAAAAACCAAAATAATTCAATAGAATATTTTCTTATATTAAACATAATCAGAATATTTATGTTGATTTTTTTATCTCTTGAGATTACATGTATTTCTCTATTTGCTTGTGCATAACTTGACTGATATATAACCTTTATTAAATATCCCATTAAGCATGTAAATAGACTAATGTATTCGTCATTGTAATATATTGAAATATATACAAAATTCAGCAAATCTATTTTTGGCATTATTCTTATGTGCAGCGACAGCTTTTCACTCATTCAGACATTTTTATTTTCAAGGCGTGACAATTGTACCAAAGTTTTTAAGTGTCTGCCAAATGTGTAATCCAGTCATCAACTTTATAAAAAAAAACGTGATCAAGTATAAAAGGCTTTGGATCCAAGTCTAATCCAAGTCTTTCCATCGACTGTCAAACTAGGTTGAAAACAAAATTATTAACCCATACATAAAGGATCGGATATATATTAGACAAATTTGATACATGGGATGCTATGAGTTTGAGTAATAAAGTAGAATAAATTATGAACTTTTAATGGGTCTAAAGCTCAATCTACTTGTGCTTTTTAACTTTTTCTTCAGGTTTAGGTTATGAGTTTTCACGTGGGGCAACTTATTTTCTACTTTTATCTTCTACTTATGATCTTCTTCTTTTCTCAAAAGTGATAAATTGTAAAAGACTTTCAAGCTTTAGAAAATTGTACAAATTAATGTATGATTTGCCGGGTCAATATTCCTTGACTTATTGAGTTCAAGAGACGTCACATTGCAAAGCTAAAAAAATTTGCAATAAAGAAAGTCACGTGCAAGTGGAAAATTTTATTGAGAAACCTAATAAAACTATTAAAAAAAACTACGGTGTAACCACTACAATTATAGCATAAAATTTATAGTTTTTAAGTATCTAATATGGACTGGGTCGAGTATGAACTACGCCCGTATAGTTTAATGGATTTATATTGCATATAACTGGATTGATTTGAGTAGAATCGTTTTTCACCCAATTCACACGGCCTTAATTGACTATACCCAATTTTTTTACTGCATTGCATGTCATGTCAGAAAATATGTAAAGATAATAAAATATATATGTATAACGTGGAAGATGAGCAAGCCAATACGATGAGAATGAAGGCAAGATGGCAACGATGGTAATAGCAAATCACAACTAAGAGAACGTAGCACCACCGCGACATTGGCAACAATTTATTTTCATAAACGATGCCAAGCACATATGGTTCATATCAAATGTTTTGTAGGAGATAAACGGTTTACTATGCACTTTTTGACATGAAAATTGCGATTTCGGTTCCATGGTTCGCTAGGCCATGTGACGAATATGTAAGTTTCATAACTAAATTTGAGACCCACAAAACAAAGAAGTAATGTGTAAAAAAGTTTCGCAAACATAAGATGCTTTGTTATCCGCAGGTTGTAGCAATGTAAATGGGACTAATAATGTCTTAAACTTGTTAAACATGTAATATCACATCATCTGTTTAACGTAAGTGATAAATTTGACGTAATCATAGCTTAAAACCGTAATATGATCAAAAGATCGTCATGGTTGAGTTGAACTTAAGTTATCGTGACATGAAAGCACGAATTGCCAGCTTCAAACATCGTCGATCGGAGACCTGGCAAAGGAGCCAACAACGAATGCAAAAGACAACAACAGATGAAAGTTGAGAAAAAGGGATACTAAATTTTATTTGCTCTTTAACAATAGCACGAGTATCAGATCATGGATCTCTCCCAAAGAACGGCGAAAACATTATGAAGGATGTCAGCAGAGGTAGCAGGCACACGCGCGAGCCCCTCTCTTGTGAGGATTGTCGATACATTTCGCCTTGACAATCCCAAACTCCTCGGAGCAGTGCCTCGTACAGTCGTAGAAATCGCAGTGCTGTTGGTCAATTATCCTACGGCATTGTGCTTCGGCGCCTATAGGATTGCTGCAAGGACCTGCGTGAGCAAACCAGGCATCAGAAACACTGACACTATCAACTCGTGCCGAGGACAAACGTGCAGTTATATAACACCAACACAACTCAAATTATGTTTGGGAAAGACCCGAGAGAACGAGGGCGAGGATGAAGAAGAGAGAGAGCTTCATCATCTTTGCGAAAGATAATGTTTTTGACTCCAACTTGAGATGGTGCACAGACGCTATGATGCAAGGCCGAGGGTGGTGCTTGGTCAATTTATAAGGTTGGGGACTGTTGGAAAATATGCATGTCAAAGCCGGATCATCACATTCCTTTTACATGTACAAGATTGACTAAGAATTAGGAATGTCATAATCTTTTTTATTACACACTTTGCTTGTAATACATATACATGTAAATTACACAATTGCAATATACTCAGAATTCTCAATATATTTGCTTTCCTCGTGCATCTTCTTTTCTGGCAGGGATTGAGGCAGGAGTGAGTAGCCTGGATGGATTACTAGGGTTCTTTTCTTATATGGTTCGCTCATTCAAGTGCAGCAATTTATTAGGTTTTCCGTTTCTTGCATGGAGTGATTCTTGGTCTTTTGGCAATAGAATATTTTCTTATATTAAACATAATTAGAATATTTGTGTTGATTTTTTGTATCTCTTAAGATCACATGTATTTCTCTATTTGGTTGTGCATAACTTCATTGATATATAACCTTTCATAAACATCCCATAAAGCCTATAAATAGACTAATCTAATTTTCATTGTGATATATTGAAATATGAACAAAATTCAGCAAATCTATTATCAGCATTATTCTTACTTGCAGACGGCTTTCCAGTCATTCAAATGCTTTTATTTTCAAGACATGATAATTGTACTAAACTTTCAAATGTTTGCGATATGTGTAATCTAGTCATCAACTTAAAAAAAAAAACGCAATCAAGTATGAAAGGCTTTGGATCCAAGTCTGATCCAAGTGTTTCAATCGACTGTCAAATTAGGTTGAACACCCAATTATTAACCCATACATAAAAGATTGTATCACATATGCATTAGCTAAAATTTAATATACGGGATGCTATGAGTTTAAGCATTAAAGTAGAATAAAATATAAATTTTTTTATGGGTCTAGAGCTCAATCTACTTGTGCTTTTTAACTTTTTCTTCAGGTTTTACTTGTGCTTTTTAACTTTTTCTTCAGGTTTAGGTTATGAGTTTTCACGTGGGGCAACATATTTTCTACTTATGATCTTCTTCTTTTCTCAAAAGTGATAAATAGTAAAAGACTTATGATCTTTCAAGCTTTAGAAAATAGAAAAAATTTTATGATTTGCCGTATCATTATTCATTGACTTATTGAGTTCAAGAGACATCACATTGTGAAGCTAAAACATTTGCAACAAAGAAAGTCGCGAGCAAGTGGAAAATTTTATTGGGAAACCTGATAAAACTATTTAAAAAAATTACCATGTAACAACTACAATTATAACATAAAAGTTAGTGTTTTTAAGTATATAATATGGACTAGGCCGAGTATGAATTGCGTCCATATAGTTTAATAGATTTATATTGCACATAACTGGATTGATTTGAGTGGAATCGTTTTTCACCCGATTCACTTATCGACGGCCTTAATTGACTACTCATCTAATTTTGTTACAGCATTGCATGTCACAGTCAGAAAGTATGTAAAGATAATAAAGTACATATATGTACATAGTAAAAATAAGATGCTAAAAAATAGAAAAGACGGAAAAAAAAAATGAAGCATGAGAGAGAAATAGATTGTTGCCGCAGTTGGTGAAGTATCGCCCTTGTGCTGGTCTTCTTTCCGAGCGGATTTGTTCGTGCTTCGAGCCACGGAAGTTTTGTGCAAGATTTTTGTGTATTTGTCCGCGAAATTGAGTGATTATTTGATGAGGATTTAGCTAAATATGTAAGAGATTATTGGACGTAATTACAAAGGGAAAGTTTTAGTAAATCAAATGTTGGTGGGATTCTCCTTTATATTTGCAGTGAAATTCATGCTGCTCTTTCCTGTAAAGTTATAAATTTTTTTATCTTCACTTTAACCTCAAAGGGGATTTCAATGTAGTTTTATCAAAGGCCAAAATTTTCTGCCGGAAAGACACGGAACTTCCTCGAAACAATTCCCGAATCCAGCTTCGTGATCTTCTCGGGAAAGCAACGCTCCGTCTTGAAAAGGAGCGACCTTTCGGATTTGCAGACGGCTACCACCCAACACCTGAAAAGCAAGATCAATCACAAATGAAGATGGATTCGAAGGTGAGGAGGTTCTTCTGCATGAACCAAGCTGATGCCGCTTCTTCTGCTGCTGCCTCCTCCGCTGAATCCCATGCTGTCACGCTTCTTTCGGGTCCTCCTTCCTGGTATACACACACTCTCTCTCTCTCTCTGTGACACATAACGCCAAACGGATGGTGGGCATTCTTGTGTTCCTTTTGGTTCAATGGAGAATGACACGGTGCATTGCGGTTCGCTTCGCTTCGCTGTGCAGTGACAGTGCTTCTGTTCTTTTTCCGTCTTTTTTTCTTTTCCTTTCCGGTGAATTTGGGGTTGCTGCAAATGATGTCGCAGTGGGAAAACTTCTTTGCTGTTCCAATTCGCGTATAATCGCGCGTTGCGGAGCAATTCCGACGATGTTGCTGCCGTTGTTTTCATTTGCAACCGTCGAAGATTGGAGGCTAAACCCCCTTATCTGTCTCAGGCACTACTTCTACTCCCTCTCCCCCTCATGTGTGTTGCCACTTAATTAGCTGTTGATTCGTGCTTCTACCGTCTATATCTGTAGGGCATTGACCCGTCGTCTGCCGTGTTTGGCCGTGTACAAATGAAGTAAGCAACTTGCTGAACCAATCACTTTTACTAACTATTAGACTACAAGAACAGTGGAGAGAGAGAGAGAGAGTGAGAGAGATCATCCAGTGATACCTTTGGTTGTGCACTGATTCAAGATACGTCGAGGATGATGAAGCGGTTAAAAAGTATTTTGCGGCATTTCATCTGCATGAGTCGTTTCCAGCTGCTGTTATCGTTGATGATTTTGGCGAAATGTTTGATGAGAGGTACCCTCTTTACCTGTTCACCATTTTGTCTGTTGTGTGTTGGAAGTTTTCAATGCTCTGCTTCTGGTTGATTATTATCGAAGCGACTCGGACAGCTACCCCTTCCAGTAACAGATTATCGGTTCTGAGTTTTATGTACTTTGGTTTGTCTTACTGAAGGAGATGCCAAGAGAAATATGTTAATCCTCGAGGGCGAGACCTTGCAATGGTCCGAACTTTGGCTATGTGTCACGATGCCGTAATGCATGCTAGGTAATTAGACAATATGTGTGATCCTCATCTGTATTTGAGCTCCTCCTCACCACAAATTGATGATGACTATTGTCGTACATGACATGCATAGCAAAAAAGGTTGCTGTGAGATTCTGCTGGCTGATACGCATCATGGAGAATCCCCAAGGTTCTTATATATCTACAAGAGATGGGTTTCATCCATCTTCACAATAAAAGGTTGGTTTAAGAATTCAAAAAACAATCAGCTCTTAACTTAAAATTTTTGTTCTGCCGCATCAGCCAATGTGAGAATATTTCTCTTTCACAGGTGATGGCTGCGGATCGTTTCTTCTCAGCAGCAGTAGCAAAACAGGAAATGGTGACTCCCTTGAAAGAGAAACTGCAAAGTACTCTATCGCTCTTCAGTATTTATTCCTGGAGGCAATAGATGATGACTCTGAGCAGTGACATGTCCTTCATTACTCTCCCCCAGATACCATTTTGTTGGCTTGTAGCTTTTGATGAAAGTTATGATCAATTCAAAGCATTAGCGGGGTTTTTTCTTATTTTTGAAGTTGGCTGTCCTGGTGACGGTGTCATTTTGAATATTCCCCTTTTGGAGAAGTATTACGCTGGGTTTATCAAGCAGAGATCTTCGGATCCTCTTGAATCACTTTCCTTAAAGATACATTTATTTTGGTGGATGGAATTTCTATGGAAGGTATTCTTAAATTCTAGATGTATGAAATGGCTGCATCTCAGCTCTGAAAAATATTATTGTGATAGGTCCCGTTTCTCTTCAAAAATATTGTGAAATCATGAGATTCCATAGTCCAGAAGCATTCATGTGGATCATAGTCCAGCAGCATTCAACTTGACTGCAACAATTCACGTGATGACTACTCCAGGAACTAAACTCTGATCTTTATTACAAGGTCAAGTCCATATTATGGATGGATTGATTAGGTATATTTGCAGCTACAGGATGTCCAATTTCATGACACAAAACGATTGGCATCAGAAGAGAGAGTGTATAGTGACTTTAAGATACCACAGCCGGTGGATTGATCTACAGAAGCTCTTCTCTCAGTACACTTCTCTTTGAAATTCAGCCTCACAGAATTCTCCTCCAAGATCATCACAGGCCTCTCCTAGAAACACCCTGAAGCAAAAGTCGTCAGTCTCGATGTGCATTCAGTGATAGATATTGCCAAATTGGGGATCACAAGAGCTTACGTCTTGGGGCTATCGTACTCATAGTAGTCTCTATCGACCAGCTCGGAAGAAGTCCTGGGATTGCTGCTCTGAGGTTCCGGTTTCAGCTTCACTTCCGGGTACATTTCCACATTGCAGGCCTCCCCTCCAACTGTTTCACAAGCCTCTGCTGGAAAGACACTGGAACAGAGAGAGACAATCCGAGGAGAATGCTCTGAGGTTCTGGTCCTGTATTCAACTAAAAGGAGAAAGAAACATGAGATAACAGCAACTCACGAGGTCATGGAATTGTAGTCAACCGCGGACGTATCGTGTGGCACGGCATACACTTTAACGAGAGGAAAACGACTACTTTGAGGCCTCGGCATGAGCTTCCATGGTGATCCTGGTGACTTGATGGTGGACACTAGGGGGAGAGAGGATGCTGCTGCTAAAACTACAGATGTCTGCATGGTTCTGATGTGAGTCTTGACGTGGGGTGCCTAGTATCTTCAGGATCCGACGCCTTTGGTTGTATATTTATTAGAAGTGGGGTTGGGGAGTTCGAAGAGATAAGATAGAGGAGATATTTCCAGTAATTGGATAAGCTTTGTGTTGTTTTCTGTTTGACTAGACATGTGGTCGTGAGGCTCTGAGAGAAGCCCCTCAGTTTTGGGTATACTATTTTTGGACACTTGATTGCCGACGGCTGAAACATCGATGCTTAATGCAATGTTCTCACACAAGGCTTGGAATCCTTGTTGGGCCTTCCTAGAAGTGGAACCATTGGTTGAGCGATCTTCCTACACATGAATCGTGGCTGTGGACTAAGCCTAATGGACCGAATCAGCATGGTGTCATGGGCAAGAATTCTATCTTGATTTACAAGTTGAAGCGAAATTGTAGGTCCTCTTTGGGTTTACCTTTGGAATCGGGAAACCAATGCAAAATGAAAGAAAATTCAGCTTCTCATGTCCAGCGATTACATGAAAAATGAGATGGCTTCTCGATCTTTGGGTGCTTCGGCCAAAACGATGGCTTCTAGCTAGTAATAATGGATAAAGATTACTTTGATCCAGCTCACAAGTATGGATAGTCGGGGCTCACCGGCAACTTTGCTCTGACTTTGAATTCCTCTAGATTACAATCCTGAAGCGACATGTTTATCGTCAATCGTCACCCACTTGGGTGCTGTTTTGCCATCTTATCGTGCGAATCACTTGCTGTAACGAAGGAGCTGGTTGGAGCGTGGGATGACTGGAATTTTCGGCCTTTCACGTTACCTAAAAAGATCCGATGCCAGCTAGTGTATTAGAACGTCTCAGAAACGTCGTCGTTTCTCAAAAGAAGGGTATCCTAATGTCCACCACAGAATGAACTTCAGCCAGCAAGTTGAGATGGAGGCTGCAAATCTCAAAGACATCTGACCTTTGCTGTATCAAAGAACATACATGATCTCAGTCCGATAACATCTTCATTTACCATTGTCTGTTGACACTGTAATTTCTTTAGTAGTCTTCTCAAAATCAGCATTTCATAAGGCCAAATCAATCGATGACAAAACCCAAACCATTTCCTTTGCTTGTGCTTTTTTCTGAGTACTTACCGTCTTGAATAAGGAAAATCAGCATCCTCAGTTTGGCTAGTACTTGCTTATGCACCCAATGTATGACAAACTTCGTTCAACATCACTAGGAAGCAAACGAAACTGAATTGGATAGGATCATGCTCATAGAGTTATACGGGTACTCACAAAAAAAAAAAAAAAAAAGAGCCAATCAATATAGCATTTAAAGGTCTTATGAGACCAGAATTTACTCATTCGAACTAAAATATTTGATTTCATCAAGAAACGCTCAACAAAATCTAGAAAAGAAGTCATGGAGTACAAAACCTTCAAACCTGGCAAATTATAAAATCTACTGAAAAAGAGAATTACCAAGAACTCACTGAAAATAAAATCATGCAGTGAACTGGAAGCAATTCCTGACAACTAACTGATAATGCGCCAAACATTCTTCATAAGTTAAAATTGGCAAGAGTTAGATCCTCCAATTTCAGTTCGCACTAGCCTAACCGTCCATCGTAAAAATGAAAATGAGGGTTTCTCTGAAAAGTATCGACTCTTCAGAAGATATGAAAACATCAATAGTTTGTACATCCTACTTCCCCACTCAAAAATCAAAGTGAGCTTCCTCCTCACTCCCCGGTGACCCACTTCTAATTACCATCATAGAGTTTACATCAGAACAAAGCTTCCATTTCAATGGAAAATTGCCTAAAAATAACTAATATACAGACAAAACAGACAATAGCCTAAGTACAATTTCACAGCTAGACCAGGAAAGGAAGCAAACAGCATAGATATCACACTACAATTCTCTTCATCAGAGGCTTCACTTACCTCTCAACTTACAAATTGATGCTTTAAATTACAATGGTGACAATGGCGGGGACTGACTTCCACAAAATCCTGTGGGGCAGGCACAACAACCTACCACTCTCCTCCAGAACCACCAATTGCCTTTGCATTTCTTTCAACAAAACCAGCTCTTGAATTATATGTATAGATGACAACCCATAAGCAACAAAAATACCACCTCTCCATGATATCCAGAATGACACTTCAAGAATTATCTCCTAATAACTTCATCCATTTGTATCCGACAATAGAGTGAGAACCTCATTGTCTCCAAAACTCGACTCCACTGCAAGCTCCAGGGGAGTTTTACCTTCATCATTTAGTGCCTGTGGATCTGCCCCCCTGCAATTAAATTACGATCCTCAAGCAGGATGTCTATAGGAGATAAACTTTTTTAAAGTAAAGACATTAATGCTGCCATCAAGCACAAGCTTCATGACCACTGTGCTAAGGCTCAAGGAGGAGGTTAACCAACTCAAGGAGTTACTAGAATACAAAATTGAACTTATTAGAACTATGGTACTCAAACTAAACTGCATCCTTCCCCCCAGTTTATGCGATCTCAAAATTTTTCACGAAAAGAGAGGCAACGTACTCATCCTCCACAAGAAAAATCAACAACATATTCATCCTATTCATATTCAAATTACCAAATGTCAAATATAGCAATTTAAACTATCCAACAACCAAGGCATAACAATTGGTTGTAAGTCATAGGGTTAATGACACAAGTGGTCCCTGATTTTGATCCAATATGAAATGTGGTCCATCAACTTTCAATTTGTTCAATGTGATCCTTGAACTATCATTTTAATCAAAGTGATTCCTAAACATTTGGTACATATTCAAACTAGTCATGGACTATATAAAAATGTTCATTGTCAACCTTCCATTAATTTTAGTTCGAGGACCTCATTGAACATTTTTATATAGTTCAATGACTAGTTTGAACAGGAACAGAAAGTTTGGGATCATATTGAATAAATTGAAAGTTCATATATGAATGGAACAACTGCAAGTTTATGAACCACATTGCACATTAAACAGAAGTTCGAGGACTATTTGTGTCATTTTCCCTAAGCAATGATCAATCATGATTACAAGCCAACAAGATCTCTTTGGTCACCTTGCAAGAAGCATCTTGGCATTGGCAGCTCTGCCTCTTAAAATGCAACGGTGGAGCGGCATATTTCCTCCTGAATCAATGGCATTAACATTTGCACCATATTGCAGAAGGAGCTCCAGCATGCCGATATCAGCAGTTTCACATGCAAGGTGAAGTAGAGTGCATCCTTCAAGATAGTCCAACCTCTGGCTGTCACCAGCACTTCCAAGATTCAATGAGCTTGTCGAGGATCTCTCTGAGCTACAGCTTTGGTTGTGACTTGTCTGCTCTTGCAATAGCATCACTTTTGCAAGAGTGAAAGACGAGCTACTTGATGCTTGCTGAAACACAGTATTGATATCTGTTTCAGAAGTAACAATGTACCGATATACAGCTTTCTTGTCATTGGCACACACAGCATCCCAGATTTCTGGCACCACTGATTGAAAAGTTTGACTATCCTTGGGCTTGCGGACAAAAAGCTTATCTGCATACTGCCAGCAAAAGGAAAAAGGAACTCATCAACTGAAAAGGCTCCAAAATGCATAATTTCTTACAGCCCTTCCCTACAATACTTTTGGGCTTTTTCTTTCTTTCTTTCTTTCTTTTTTTTTTTTGGGGGGGGGGGGGGGGGCGGGGGAGGGGGAAGTGAACTTGAAGAGCTCAACAACTTGAATGATCAAAGTCTGATATAACCAAATCCAAAGTTCAATCAATTCATCAGCAATGAGCAACAAGAAGGCCAATTTTCTAACTGGCCATCTGGAGCTATTCTCTAACCACTGGCTGAGATACAACTTGATCAATAAAAGGATGTCAATCCGTTAGTAGAGTCCACAGGTGATCATATCATTCTAATCACATTCTTTCAAATTGCAATAATCTATCATCGAACTCTGTTACTCAAAAGAATTATTCCCCAAGAAGAACACAACCCAAGAGGATTGCTGTCAAAAGTTGTTCCAGAGTAAGCATATTCTCTCAGCTAGTTTGCAAAGCAACAGTAAGAGAGACAAGATACAAGCAATTAAGTAAAAAGTATACAGGCTATACCTTTGCATGAATAAATTTCTCCTTCAATGATATAGAATCAGAGTGACTAGGTTTGGCCATAAGATACGTCTGCAGCTTGTTGGAATCAAATAAGCTACACACAAGACACTGAACATTAGTAATATGAGCTTTCCCTAACAACATTCAGAAGGAAACAAAGGCTTCGAGTGGACACAAAAATGGTTACCTTGTTGGTTGATGAAAAGTACTTCTTGATTGCAACAGTTCCTCCCAAACTGAGTTAGCAAAGGCATTGCCCAGAGACTGAAACATACTTATAACTGAAGGCTCCCATACTTTGACATCAAGTGTAAGTGACCTCACCTGTGATTTGAATTGAAGATTCATAAGTATCATCGGCCCAAAAAGATAAAAACACTTACGATAGACCATCAAGAAGATTCTGTCAAACATTCACAAGGAAAGGCAAATGTCATGCATTTACAGAGTAAGCTGTTTTTGGCACGACAGCATCACTAACTAGATGAATGTTATGTGTGAAAAGCAACTAGGAAACTCCTTCACTTGCCTTTGATATGTGGACCCCAAGGTTCCGATGAACACCAGAGCACTCGATGCAAACAAGAACACCAAGATTCAAGGATGCCCAGTCTGGTTCAGGAGCTCCACAATCAGCACATCTATCATTGCCACATACTTTTTGCAATATATCAATGGGCTTCTCAATTTTGACACAGGATCGTTGCTGTTGTAAGTTCCTTGATAAGCGGTCATGATGAGAAGAAGCAAGATGTTTGTCTGCTGTGTATTCTTCAGCCGCATTGTGATCAAAGTCAGAACTTTCAAAAGAGCTACTTTCACTGGCAGAATGATGATGACTACCTCCCAAGGGTCCAGCAGAGAGACACTGAAAGATAAAAGGATGTCATATATTCAGACAAAGAAACAAAGAAGCCAGCAGATGTAATTCTTTGGCAATTACCCTTTCAGGTGCCTGAGAACTTAGCAGTGAAGCAATCACTCCTGTTATCTTTTCAATCCAGTCCATCTGATCCAAAGCGCTTTCTGCCTGCACTGACCAGATAAATAACCATTGTAAGGTTCTCTTCATTAAAAGTAACTCTAATGAGTTACCAAGCCACAAATTGTTCGAAACAACCATTAATAAGAAAAGGTAACCGTAAGATGCAGGAAACGCGCACCTGCAAAGTGTAACTTTTTGATGGTGAAATAATCCTGAAACAAAATCTTAGATCAGACTGGTCGGCATCCACTTTTATCGTTGACGTAAGCAGATTCACCGTGTGATGAGCCACAGACTTCTCATCATGTACTCCACCATGATAATGAGAAGAAAGCCAACGACTTAGCAATCCAGACCCGAGCTCTGAACTATTCCTCTGACCAGCATTGTGACTGACAGAACCCTAAGAGACAAAGTCAAATTCAAACCAGTATTAATAATAATAATAATAATAATAATAAGTATGGCCATGAATTATTGATTATATTCAATACTGGGTGCAACTAGAAACTAAACCAACTGATCAGGAGTCCACCTTGGCAAATACTAAAGAAGAACTCGTGAACATCTTAGTTTGGTCTCTTACTGAGCCATTTGGGCCTTAGCAATAATGTACTTCTGTTTTTGGCTCAATCGGACCAGTAGCAGTTAGCCAGTATACAGTTATAGTCTAATCAAAGACCAAAACACTTTCTTCATATATGTATCAATCTCTTTAAGTATAAACCATTCCTTCAATTTAAATTGAATGAACATCTGAGATAATTGCACGCTTGCAATGTGGTCTACAAAAAAAGATGAAAAGTAATAACCTAAAACCAAACTAAAGACATTGGCTTGGCCAAAAAAAGGAAAAGGAAGTTTCAGCTTGCCCAGTTTCATGTGGTTTATAGCTGCATGTTTCTTGGTAAATTCCTACAAATATGCACCATCTGAACAATTAATTTCAACAACAAAACAGAAAATATTACTTACTGATGGCTTACTACATTGCTTGCGATAATAATAAAGCATTCCTCGGCTATCAAGTACAAAAAACCTCCTCTTCCAGTCACCTCTCAAATTTGATGATCGCTTTGAGAGATAACCCTGCCGAATGGTTTGAACCTATGAAATTCACAATAGATAAGCTAGTGAAAAGCAGCATAAAGATGCCGCAGACAAAGATAATGGCCAACAGGGAATTGAAATAGTTTCTTCTGACCTTTCCTTTTGCAGCGGATTGCATGACAGCCTCTATCATCTTGTGGGAACTTCTGCCAATTGCTTGCATACCCTCCCCATTAGGAGATCCATTAGGACCATTGGAAGACCACCTACTCTCCCTATCAATCTGTCGCTTATATTCCTGCATCCTTTCATGAAGAGCTGCCTGCTCATAGTTGGACCGTTCTCTTGACTGTTGTGCATAGGTCAAGACCTGCAAAGAGTTAGCTCCAAGATTTCAATATTTGGAAACTAACAATAGCAAAAAGAAAAAAAATGCAAATTTCTCCCACGATATTTTGAGAAACCACTAGTAAATAGGCTTCGAAGTATTAGGAAGTAAGTGCAAGAGATATTCCATCTTTCCTAGAGCACTAATTACCTTTCTTCAACTGTCCAACTTATTTCCTTTCCAACAACAAATTACAATAGACGAACATTTGTCCATTTCCACAGTGCAAAACTTGCTCATACTTGATAATTCCAAATTACTGGACCACAAACATGTAGGTTCAAGATATAGAAAGTCAAATATCCCAGGTGATCTACTTAGGCAACTCTTATGAAAGAACCCCGACACTCTAATTGCTTAGCCATCTGGGTATGTAGCAAAACAGAGGACGTATGAAAGAACTACTGCTTGCTTCCTCCTTTGATGGTCATCAAGAGAGAATTCTCACCCACAAGATCACAACTAAAGAAACTATAGATGAGCAAGAATCTCTAGCATTAAGCTTCCAAAGCAAAGCATCTATTCCCAAAGAGCACTCCTGAATTGCTTTCCCGATAAACTGGCAATGCAGATGTTGTGTTGCTCAATCAATTCATCCCCATTGGTCATGGTGGCAATGTGGCTGCTCTTTTTAGTCAACCATTTGGACTTAATCATCATTTTGCTTAACTATTCACATTAAATAAGGAGTGGGATCCATTTAACCAATGTACAGAAAGAATAGGTTGCAATGAGTCGTTATAACAGTTGTGGAGGAATTAAAGTACCGAAAGTCTTCAAACTCCCAATGTTAAATAAAATGCAAATTGCAGAAAAAATTCTCACTCAATAGTCCAAACCATTCCAAATCAACAGTCTTTTACTCCACTGGTTACACCATACTAAGGTCAAGTCTTAATTCTAAAAATAAAAATAAAAAATGTCAAGAGATAGGGTAGAAAACCCCAATTCAACCTAGCCAATTGTTTACCATATCAAATCATAAGATAAAAAAACAAGATAGACAAGTACCACGCATCAAATAATGTGTACAAAATATCACCAAAATAATTGTTGCAAAATATGTATATGCATTAAAGGCCCGTTTCTCTTGGTCCGTCTAATGGGGTATTAAGCACCAGATAAAAGTCTGAATCTTAACACTGGGTTTTATTGTAATTCTGCCAATTTCTGTTACTCTGTTGTCATCGATGTTTTTTTAACCCGGAACAGCTGGTTCAACCTGTTGAACCAGGAACTGGAACCTCAGCCAGTCCAAATTTCATTTGATAAACGGATAGGTCAAAAACCAATCATACCCAATGTTGGCACAATTCAACTGGCAAACCCAGTGAAGAGCGCAGTAGTATGATCAGATCTTTGACTAGAACTTTAGCTCAGAGGAAGTAAAAAAGAATTGCAAAGGCGCCAACAAGGGGAATGGAACCCTTAACCTCAAACATAAACCCAGGCTCTCAAGTCAACTTTGTTGGGCACATATTTGTGTGCAAAAGGACAATCTAATGATTGAAGTAGATATTGATTGTTAATTGGGAGAAAATCATCAACTCTGCGGTTCAATCTGTTGAACCAGATAACCAACCGAAACAGAAGCCACCCCAGGTCGTTGACCATTGGAAGGTAGCAAACCATTGGTTTCGATTGTGAGTTATCTTATCGACGAGTTACATCCACATCATGTAATACACATGCAAGAAACGGCTTACATAGGAGTGAGAGTGTTAGGAAACATGTGTTTCACATGTAGGATGCAGCTTCCATACGAGAATGGACTTATTTCTCATGTAAGTGCTTTTGGGTGCAAAATGGTTACTCATAACTGAAACTTTTCCACTAATGTCAAATAACATAATCCAGGCAAGACTGAGAATAGCATAAACTCCCTGAGGGGAAAATTAAAGCAGACCTGATTTATGTATGGTTCCATTTGATGCAGCAATTCATAGCCCTACAAAGTAAGTTCGATGTGAGTACACCAAGTAATCGGAAAAATTAGACCCAGTGAAGGCAAGTCTTGCAATATTATTAACCTGCTTAAAGTACCGAAGATGAGCATCCATTGTCCCACTGACTGCTTCCAAGAATTCAAACCTCTTTTTTGCTTCAACAGTAGATAAAGCAGTTACCTATAGAAGAGATCAAGCAGAATGCTTATGGCACATTGCATACTCCTGTAGACATAAAGTGAACTAGAAGGTTGTAACCACTCACCAGGTTGAAACGAGCTTGTTCAAATGCAGCCCGCGCACTATGAAGCTCCTATATATCATCAAGTTACATGAACATTATGGCAATTTAAGATTATCAGTACAACGTAAATCAGACAACAGATCATGCTGCCCCCAAAAAAACAAAAAAAAATCCCTCATAACAGAGATATTGACGTGGTCATACAAGAGATGAAAATAACTGCAAGTACGCAGATATTACCTCTTCCAAGACAACTGCTACATCACTTTTTGTTCCTTTCCTTAATGAAAGGTACTTCTCACGAGCCTGCACAAAAAATATTGGTCTAGGTCTGTCCATTTGTTTACCAGTAACAGGGCATAAAGATTCGTGTGTAAAAAAAAGGCAAAAGCAAAATATAAATGCATGTGATAGAACAACTTCAGTCTCCAATGTCAACAGTATATTCTTAGCAAAAATGAAAGACAATAGCAAAAACTATCATTAGTACATTGACCAGTAAATGGATATGGAATGCCTGATGTGAAGTGATTATTTTCGAAAATGCTATCCTCAAACCAATGCTTGTTGCATATGTTGGGTCATTAAATAACATGAATCTAGTCAGCATACTGAAAGCCAATATAATACTCTTTCTTCCCTTACCAGCAAGACCACTCTTGCCGGTAAGCACAACTCTATTATTAGAGTTAGCAAACAAGATTTACGATCCTTAACAGCACACCTGTTTATAAGAACCATACTAACAGAGGATTTACTTAAAACAAGCCACACACAATGAAAATTATTTCCCTTAATATAAAAGCACCACAAACATATTGGAGGGCAAGATCCATTCAACAATTACGTCTAATAAACTAATAGGAGATGGCACTGTGCTATACTCCCCATCTAGATAATTTAAGGCTGTCCACCAAGAATTTGCAACAAACTATGATTGGTGAGTCTATCAGTCTGAATCAGTGGCTAGTCCACATTCTTCCCAATATTCATACCTTTTTTTCAATTTCAACTACCCAGACAAGAAAAAGTTCCATGGCATTTAGAACACCCCTGCTAGGATGTTATATTAGCAGAGGATAAGGAATGACACCTGATCATAAAGAAGGCTGGCCTTGTCAAACCGCTTACGTGCTTCCTGCACTTGCACGAAATTTGTCATACCAAACTGTCAGAAGAACCAATAGATTGCAAAACTAAACCAACAGATTGCAAAACTAACTTCGTCATGCTCTTCATAAACACTGTTGATTTATGCCAATTACATCTCAGCTTCTGTAATGAGAAATGTGCCTTTACCAGTTGTCCAAAATCAGCTTAAAATAAAGGAGTAGTTGCCTTTTGCACCTTAAGGTAAAATCTGCTATACATGCTGACTCAAACTCTGCGCAATTTTGGCTGTACTAAGACCTTTCAAAGCAAGTCACTTTTTAAAGTGGGAGGCTAAGTCAAGCCGAGACATCAAAAGAAGCTTTTTGGGGAAAACAGTCGAAAGCCAAAGCCACTTCATATGCAGGAAATTTATTTGCATTTTTTAGCAATTCCAGCCCAACAATATTGAACTGACTGCAAAGCCATCCAGAAAACAGCCAAATAATAATGTCCTAACATCTGGACATACGTGAATCTCAAGCCTGGTATCTTGTGTTGTAAGAGTATGAGATAACGAGTTGTGCATATAAAATCCAAAGTTTCTGAAGTAGTCCTATCAAATATAAGGTTGCCGCTTTGTGTAATTGTCATCTTTGAGATGCATCAAGTTAGACTTATACTGTTAAAAATGTCGACCCAAACACAACCTGCTCATTAATTGTATTAGAAAAATTAAACCCAAATGCAAACCATTAATTACTAGCATATTGAATTTAATGAAATAGATCAAATTTGGCCAGTCAAACCCCACTATAAATATCTGAATAGCTTCTTCGAGATAAAGTAAGTTTATATGCCTTTGATTTATGAAATGGATCTGCTTACCATAGTTCCTTACAGAACAAACTAATTTAAACTAGGATATCAATTTACACAAAGTAATAAATCAGATTGCCCATTTGATTGAGCAGGTGAATTTCAAGTTACATGGATTGAACCCAAACATGACTTGACTGTTTAGCATGTGACAACGGCTCACCTGATAATAACACAGACAAAATTAACAACCTAAGCGTGCCAACTTCTTCTGAGGTTTAAGTCGTTTCTTGTGAAGAAAGTGCCACCCCTACCTAAATCGATTCCCATATACATTCAGAATATTCTCTTTCATCTTTTGTGAAGGAGATAATTCAGGAAAGTATAGCCACAGAGCACAACCCTTAAATCTTGCAAGAGGGAGTGGACATCAATTTCAAGCACAAAGTAGTTTTCTGAATACATTTTCTCATCTATTCTGGCATACTATATGATAATGTTCCTCCCCTGCCTTTATGACTGAAAATCTGGTCTGAGCTTCTCAATTAGCAATTTCCACAGAAGGCAAGCTTCAAATGCCAAAATACAAATGGTAAGCTGATTGCTTCCTCTATATACTTGGCTTTTGCAGTTGCTCTTTGCAAAAAACTACTAAAACTGCAAATTATGAGTTCTCATAGTGACCACAATTCCTCTGTATGAAGTATAATTGTACTAAGATTAGTCGCATCATGGAAGCTTCATGAAGAAAACTGTACATTATTTGATCTAAGTCAACTTAACTTATATCAGAAATCATGATACGAGAACAAGGACAAGCATATTTGTAAGCCTTATTGCATATAACAAAATGAATAGCTTAATTCCCATCAGGTAGAAGCCCCGTTCCCAAAGTGCTTCTCATACATATTTGCTATGGAACATCCTGTGTCATAATTCCAACGACTAGTGAAATTCGGTAAGAATTTGCATCACAATACCTTGACATCGTGCAAGTCACAGTTGACGAACTGCAACAATCTGTCATTTAGCATATGCTCAACCTGGAATAACCAAGCAAACAAACATACAAAAGGCGATGTCATTGCATAGGCATACATGTTGATAAAAGCAAGAGGTGAAGCTGTCAGATGGGGAAGAGAGGCATGGAAGAAGGAAGGCAATTCAATCATACGGAAACCTTACTTAAAAATCAAGTTCTTAGATCATGTGATGAAAAATGTCAATGGCAACCATACGATGTGTCATGTAGTTTCTTCAAAAGATTTTGGGCCTCATAATATGGTTCCCCCACTTAAAGGCCATCAAAACTTGTTTGTGAAACTACTAGTTTAATCTGGGAAGCATCTTCAAGAGAGAGCCCTACCTCCACTAGCAAGAAGGGAAAGGGAACTAGTGATGAAGCAAAAGCATGAGAAGCAAATTGTGTTCTTGATCAACATAAGAAGACCAACTTTTTTTCTTTGAAGTGATGCAGGATGTTTGGAGCAAAGTGAATTAGACTAATAAAACTAATCCAAACTACACACACAAGCTTGATCTCAGCAGCTTCTGAAAAACTTAAAAGAGAACAATTTTATTTGACAACCAGCATGTCTGGTAAAAATGGTATGCACATGACTTAATTATCAACACAGATAAAAAAAACCAGCACAGGATATAGTAGTCATGAGGAACAAGCGAAGGGATAAGCTAAGTAAACATAAGAGCTCATCTCGGCGAGTTGACTATTACATTTTTAAAGGGTAAAAGAAAAGACTACTATAGGGCACCAATGAGGTGCAACATCATATACAAAAGGAGCTCATGTCAGCAAGTTGATCATTACATAAGATCTAGAAGCAGGAAATCATGTGACCACATTCAACGGATCGGAGTGTGTATGACAATCCAGATCTTTACCAGAAGACAATGTTTCATTCGGTTACTTTAAAGTCATATACTATGAAACACAGTGCTTTGTCTTTTCATTTGAGCCACAACTTAGAATGCAGATTGGTCTATGACCACTTCTACAGAGCAGTCCATAAGAAATATCGAATGTATGGACCGCGTAGTGACAAATCAAAGTCATTACCCTACCACACAATGTAGTCATTTTCCCATTTTCAGCATAGAGAATGCTTTCTAGGAGACACCACTTGCGAAAGAACAAAAGGACGCCAGCATATGTTATTTCAAGAAAGGAAAAGGTCAATTGGCGTGAAAATTTATTAAAGAGAAAATATAGGAGGATTAAAGTCTCTCCAACTACTCAGATAAATGCAACAAGCCAGCATATCTACCAGCAAGGACTATCAAAAGATTTTCATACAAAAGAAATGTTCTGAAGATTCATTAGCCTTAACAAAGGGAACCAACGAAATGAAAAACAAAAACAACATGCACAAGTAGGAAGCAAATCCGCTACAGCAAAAGAAAACTTGTCAGAATCGAGTCGACTGCAGTTTCAAAAAATTGAGTACCTGTGACCGAAGTACTTCTTTGTATGTTCCAATCTCTCTCAACGCAATAGTAAACTTAGTCATGACAGGGCCTGCAAAAAAAATGACAAGTAATTGACAATAAATCAGTAATCAAAAGAATCAGCTCTCAAAATAGCAAATTAAACCATGAAGATAAAATCAAAGAATAAACACAGACACCGTGCTCACCATCACTTCACATGCTCTCGTGACATGTTATTTAGGAATGAAAGGCTAAATAAAATTTCAGAAGCTTTATGGAAATGCCCATACTGTCTTTTTTATGAAAATTCATTTTCAATCAGAAAGCATCTTGCTGAAACAGCTATAAAAAAGGTAGAGCTGTTAACTCAAGCACACAAGTGCAGGTACTCGCAGTCAGTCTTTTCACAATGGTTGCATTGAACTGCTGTTGAAACTTGAAACAACAGAGTGAACATGCCCTACAGTCTCAGTCCCATAAAAAAAAAAACCATAGATCTGGACATTCAGGAATGCAGTCAAATTTCAACTTTCTGAGGATTACAAGCACTGGTACAAGGCCAAACTTCACTTATTATTGTGCTTTTAGAGAGAGAGAGAGAGAGAGAGAGAGAGAGAGTACAAGTGGCAGCAGTATCTATATCATTTTCCAGTCATCTTCCTCATATAACAAATTATTTGCACAGACACATACCTCCAAAGGCCACACTAATAGGATCATTGTGCCCGCCACCAAAAGTTTCCAGGGCACTTGCAAAAGCAATGTCTCCATCATAACCCTCACCAAGGCCTTCCCTAAAAAAGAGAAAAGGAACAAGGGCACAGAGCGATAGTATAAGAAGCAAAAGCCGATTGTCTGGCACACTGGTAACTATCATGATAATAAAAAACTACTCAAAATAAATAACTTTAGCTGTTCTCTTAGTCTACAACTACTAAGTTGATTAAGGCACTGATAAAAGTAGCATCAATCCGTCCAATGGCTCACTACAATCTTTTTAATTACCCTACAGCTATTTGGTCATATTTATCCATTTAAAGGGAAGGCAATATGTAGGAAACATAGACTCTGGAAAGAAGCACCACATTGCGTTTTATCAGAAAATTTCTGGAAAGACATTGATAATTACAACAGTACAGCAGTAGACATTGCCTAATGAGCTAAAGCCAGTGATGAACCAAAAGGCAAACAGGGAGAGAGTATTTCTAAGGTTATAGGACAGGAGACTGAGAGGACATTAGCAAATATATGGTATCTAAGCAGATAGCTCATGCTGCGAACAATGCAAAGGACTATGCTAAAAGTGACCATCTCGTAGAAACGTTCTCCCAATTCTTTGGAACAAAAAGAAAACATTTGGTAGATTAAAAGAAAAGTCAAGTAAGATTAAGCATGCATACGTGTATTTTCTGCATCCTTTGTAGAACTTCATGCATCGCTCCCTCAATGAATCAGAACCTTCTTCCAAGCTCTGTATCTGTTTTACCAAAGTTGTTGTCAACCTCCTATAGAACCTCAACATGAATAGAAGCTGACATTGTGCATATGCCAGGCACAAATTCAAGAATGCTAAAATCAGGAATCTAGCAGGACTTCAAAAGTCTTTCTTTTGACAGAATCAGAGACTTAGACCACGAGTAAAAGATGGACTCTGAAATTTAGCTTCAATAAACAGATAAACCATTTTTCCATGTATAACTTATTTTTCAAAGGAAAAAGTTGGAAGGATTTACCAATAGGTACCAAGTGGATGCAGATCCCCCTTGGCAAAGAACTTGTGCAAGATATGCACTCAATGAAATTGTCAATCATCTCGTTATTTGACTCCATTCATCAATCGTAGTAAGTACATCCCAATTGGTTTCTATGTCTTCAAATGATTAGTATAAAATGAGAGCTGTCTATAAAATTTTCCCCTGCATTTATATTTGATAAAAGGACAATACCATATCCAGACTAATAATTTGAAACCACAAAGAAAAATTAACAAACTGCAATGAACTTTGATCTTCTGATGCACAAGTACTTTTCCATATTATGGTAGATCACTCCAACAAGAACACAGTTCAGGAACTGAGAAGAAACTGAAGTATAATTTGGCCTCAAACTGACTCTTGACAATTGTTATGCCCATGATGTGATACATGAACAACCATCCTAATCCAATCAATGTGCTAGCTAGACAAAATAATAAATATGGGAGTTCAATATTAGTAAGGAATGAAGAGACCACCCTCGGTATCAAGTGATATTCCTGCTTGAACACAGAGAGAAAATGGAGCGCCACTGATTGCTAGATAACAACGCATTCATACACCAACACGTATAAGTAGCTATTGAATATATACCAAGTAAAATAATACATTTTATCCCCTACAATAATGCAAATTTTTCAATCTATACTTGAATATTTAATTTGTCCAATCATGTTGTTGAACTTGCATAAATTTTGTAATCAAGTCCCTCAGGGACAAATTTCGGTCAATTCAGGCCAGCTTGGCTGTTGGGCCATGCTGGAGCATGACATGGAAAAGATTTTGCCTCTCCAAACAAGCCACGCCAGAAAAATTTTGCCTCGCAAATGAACTTGGGTTACAAGTGTGATTCTGTTTGTATTGATCGCATACTTTGATTGAACTGGTTATTCCTTACCTAAGGAAAACGGGGTCAAAAAGTCAAAACAAATTGGTTTAGCCCTTATAAAAAAACATTGATTCTTGAATCCCTTTAAAGCTCACATCACATCGAGGCAGCAGAAGAAAAAATTTGAAAATCTAATCCAATCTATCATAATCAAACTTAGTTACCATGTTGGTTCATCGTATTCTGAAACAAGGAAAAAATCATTGGCTTGTCAATATATCTACACAGCCATGAAAAAAGCTGATAGGGGGAAGAGGGGTCCCAAGCAAACTTGAATAGATTTCATTTCCCTCCATGTCATATTCCATGCAGGATTATCTACTGTGGCAAAATTTCATACTCTGGCCCATTCCAACAGCTAAGAATCTCGAATTGAACAAAATTGGTACAGCAAGGACTTGATTAGATAATTTAAGCAAGTTTAAGGATTTGATTGAAAAAGTTTGCAGGGGACTAACAGGAGAATTTCAGTAAAAAAATAACCAAATTTCCGGTGCTTTCCACAAAAATGGAAACATTGCATTGAAGATGACCTAGCCTGCCTCAGCTTGAATTGAACAACATATATATCCAGGTTTTATAAAAGATGAAGAACACATATAACAACCTATGTCACTTAAGCTAAAATTTTATCTTCTATGAAGAGATGTTTAACACGATATCTACAGAAATGCAGGGATTTAAGATCGATCTAAAGAAGTTTACATGATGTCCTCAAGAGGCTCTTCCACAGAGATATGTATTAAAATGTAAATATGATCTCATATCTTCTTTAATGATAAAGTCCAGAGGATTCAACCAAAACATGAGCAACAAAAACTCTAAAGTCAAAGACCGGCAGCATCATTGGAGAATGTAGATAGAGGAAAAACAACTTAAAAGAAGTCACCATTAACAAGAAAACAGACAGACACCGTGGCACAATATGCATGGCCACATAACAACTGTAAACACTCTGAGAGAGCAGCAACATTTCACGAAGCAGTGGAACAAATTTCATGGGAACTCTAAATTCCATCCAAAAGTAGGACAGAAAGATTCTCATTTCATGCTAACAAGTTTTCCAAGAGTAACTTCATCGTGGAAAATAACTTGCCTCCAACATAATATTGCAAAGTGCAAATGCACAATGGGCTATCCAAAGAAGAAACATATACAATCTAGCAAGAAGGAAGATGACCAAGGGTATGGCTATGCCTCCTAAGCTGCTGGGACAATTGACCGCCAAAAGAAGTATGCGAAATGGCCTTTGAACTTTCGACTTAAAGCTAACCCAAATCCCACTAGTTATCATAAGGAAAAGCCATAGGTCGGATGATTTGCAAAATCCCCTGAATAGCATCAGTACAGATCACGATCAATCAGGACATGTACGAAAAAAAAAAAAATCTGTGAAGATGCTTTCTTCCCCACAGATTTCAGAAGCCATTCTGATGAGCAATCTATCCTCATAAAATGTTGATTTCGTTTTTGGTCTCTCCAAAATAAATGCAAAAGCAAGATCTGTTAATAAAGCAATCTAACAAATTATTTCATTTGCTTCACATCTAGAGTTTTACAGAAGAAACTTCTATATTTGAGAACAGAGGGTTTCTGCACTATACTCAGAAGTACTTCTCACTAATTATTTCACAGGATCCCCTCCAAATGAACGCTTAAATCATTTCATATCTTTGACAATTTCACTAAAATCGACTTTCAGTGAGTTCAATCTCTTTCCACAACGTGAACTGATATCCGTCCAACCAAGAAAAGAACAAAGAAAAGGACAAAAAGATTAAAAAAAAAAACAAACAGGAAATATAAGAGCGGCAGGTCAAATTAGCAGGTGACGAGCGTAGTTAGTTTCATAGCACATAGATAACAGTTCAATCGCAGAGACATGAAAAAGTTAGCGTCTTACTGTCCCAACTTATAGAAATTTATAGGGATCACGAGAATAATAATAGAGAAAATTCACACAAAAGGCACGCGCACGCTCCTAGAGAGAGAGAGAGAGAGAGAGAGAGAGAGACCTGCTTCCGGAACATAGGCGAGTCATCAAGCTTGGCGAAATGCATTTTCGTGAGTCAAGGTTTCTTCCTCTAATCCAGAACCAGACCTCAATTCAGCATTGCATCAACAAAGCACCGTCCTCGGCGACTCAAGCTGACGCGATCTCGGAATCAGCGATCGCGACCAAGATCTCGCATTTGGATTCCATCTCAATCACCTCTCAGCTCAAAAGCAGCTCAAAGGCACAAACCATCCCCCTCTCGAAACGACCACAATGTGGAACCCAACCCGTTGATTTCCCGGCCAATGCAAATCCCACAAACCCAATCCGAGCGCCCCCAGCTCCACCTCCTCCACCTCTCTCTCTCTCTATCTCTCTCTCTCTCTCTCTCCCTCTGTCTCGCCAGTTGCTCCGCTACAAAACCCTCGGAATCAAGAGGAGCGGGCGGAGAAACAGGTACGACGCCGAGCAGGAAAACCCTAAGCAAAGCAGAGCATGCGGAGATTGATCCGGCGAGCGGGCGAGCGGAGGTCGCGTAAATGGCGTCCTCGGGAATTGCGCCGATCGATCACGCCGTCCCGTCTCGCTCCATCATCGACCTGAGGAAGACGTCCAAGCAACAACGTTCAACACGAGACGCAGAGAGAGAGGGAGAGAGGAGAGAGAGAGAGAGAGAGAGAGGGAGGCGGACATGGACAAAAGCGAATTGCGCTTCACCTGCTTTTCCATTTCCTTTTTTTTTTTCTTTTTGCCTTCCCCCCCTTCTCTTCTTTTGGCTTTTATGTGGGAAAAGCCAAATTAACAGAGGAGGAGGGAGCAGAGACCATTCCCCCCCTCGCCCCGTGCTGAAACGGAGACGATTGGGCCCGGGATCCTTCCCCCGCCCCCCCGCACTGTGTCGTTTTGCTCGCGGAGCGTATCCGAGACGCCGTCGTTTTGGCCGAGAGTATTTGAGAAAAACGACTGGAGAGTCCCTGACAGGAGCTCGCTTTCCAGGGAGGGGGTCGGCTCGCGCGCGAGGGAGAGCACCGCCCGAGGAAGCGCGTGGGATCTCTCCATGCCGACCCGACGCGACCAAATATTCGGAGCTCGACTTGATTCGATACGCATAAATAAATACACGATACCGACTTAACTTTTTGAGTCTGATCTTAGTTCGATTGACTTTTCTATAAACTATATCTCGGACTAGTGAGTATAATTTTTAATTTAAGTTTGAATTGAACGCGTGAATAAATTAAAACGATAGAAATTACTAATATACAAAATTGAAAACGCATAGTGGGATTACTGATATATCCGCATCAAGTGTCTCAAAATTCAAGCTCATTTTTATTTAAATGCTCGAAGAACTTCGGTCAAGTTCTGATAGATTGCCGACGGATATCCCTAGAGCACCTGTGGTTCAAAATTTTCAAAGTACTAATTATATAATGTACAAGTACGGTGATATGCATTGAGAATCAATCGTCGTGTGTTCCAATGAATCATGATAAAAAGAAAACTTAATTTTAGCATTGACCGGATTATTATGCTGGAGGAAACTTCTGCAAGCCAATGATAGACAAACGTATAGCTTCTTTTTTTTCTCCTTGAGCAATCGCTTAAGAAGAAGCGCCCCCTTGAGGCACTTAAAAGAAATTCCATTTGTTCATTAAACTTTAATAGTTCATAAATAATTCGACTCGCTTTATACTCTTAAGATTTGATCAGTTTTGGATCAACAATTTTCGTGATCAAACCACACAATGTGCGGTTCAACATACACGTTCGAGATAATCGTAGACATACTTAATTAGACATTCCTTAACGAGGTTCTCCATGGACGGGACATTTGTGTATTGACATTCTTATAATTATTTTCAATATGCTTAGACATGTTTTCTTTAATAGATTTACCCGACATTCTAGTTGACGAGCAAAGTTGTTTATGTCTAGACACTTCCATTGATACATAAGATTGCGTAGCATCTCAATCGTGTTTAAATGCACAACGTCACGAGTGTTCTTGGAGAGCTTCAAAGACGGGATGTAAGGAAAAGATTGAAAGTTAGAACATGTTTGGTAACATTTTTGTTCCGGGAAATAATTTTTGAACAGAAACGTTTATTTGTGTTTCTACTCTCTGAAACAATTTTAAGTAAAATAGAGATTTTGGTAAAAATATTCTTGAAATAAAAAAAATAGAAATGCGGTTGGTACGATTAATAAAATTTTTTTTATCTTTTTTTCATTTTTTCTTATCGTTCACGGACGATCAATTGTCGTCAACTGACCCCCCGCCACTGCCGACTATTGGCCCTCGCCGAACTGCCTATGGCGGCCGGCAGGCAGTTGGAGGCCGCAAGGGCAAGATAGTAAAAAAAGAAAAATAAAACGTGTTTGTTAATAAAGTGTTCAAGAATAATAAGCAAAAAAAATTATTTCTTATTTTTATTCCAAATGTGTTCCCGAGAATAAAAGTGTAAAATACATGAGTTTCGGTTCTTTTTGTGTTCACAGTAATAAAAGAACAGAAATAAAAATGTTTTTGAATGTTATCAAATAGGGCATTAGTGCTCGGACCATGCTTACATGAGACGCGTGGGGGACGGTGGAGAGGCCGAGCGCGTGGAGTTGGGGGGGCCCGGGCGGGGGCAGAGATGCTTCTGTCTAGCACGCGCAAGGCACTTCACGTTTCAGTGCGTTGGGGCCCCCGGGACAGGCAAAAACGACGTCACTTCCACGGCTCGGCCTTAACAGCTAATTACTCGATTACGTTAATTAATCAGCGAATGAGATGGAAAGAGTGCGAGATGTCTGACCGCAAAAGCACACTCGCCTCACTTCCGGTCTTTTTCTTAATTCTGTTTTTTTTTTATTTTCCAAATCCCCTGGAATTTATTTTATTTCTTTATATTTTTTAAATTCCAGGTGGGGCCCCCAAAATAATGGCTCCCCGCAACTAATGTCTCCGCTCCGGAGGACGGCAGGGCCCACGGCCCAACGTCGGGCCCACCAACCCCGACTTCTAGAGTTATTTTAAAAATCGGGGGAGAATAACGGAACGACGCCGCTTCATATTTTATTTTAGTGAGCAAGTGCCGTCCCACTCGAAAAGCGAAATTCCAAACGAACGTCGATCGGGTTGAACTCCTGAAAAAGAGGGTTGGGAAAAGGATCTTTCGTTGATCTTGAACGGGAAAAGTAAATGGTGGGAGATTATCATAAGGAGGAAAGCAAATTTATTTAGAATCATATATAAAGATTAAGGTATAAAGAATATTGAGTTTTGCGATTGATTGAATAAACCGGCGTGGACGATATAGTGGACCCGGTTTTTGGCAGCAGAGATGGTTCTTGACTGATGGAGATGACAAGTTCACTGAGAGTGAGAATCACTTGATCCTGGGGATTTGCAATCACCACCCTGATTAATTAATCAAATGACATTGATCACATTGCAATTATGCCAGCCACCACTCTGATGAAAATCCTGTCTCTTGAACTCACTTTCTTCTGTATTTGGCTGGGGTCCTCAGCAGATCTGTCATTGGATTATCATAATGGAGAGAAGCCATGGCCTCTCCGTGGGCCGTGGATCCATGACCAAGCTAGCTCTAGAGAAGAACTGGGGCCGAAGGGAATCGTTCAGGGAAGAAAATAAAGAAGAAGATCAAATTCAATGAGATGAAAAGTTTAAAAAACTAAAAGAAACAGAGAGAGGAGGTGGTACTTAATGATGAGGACTATGGCCCATGTGTTTGCTCTTTTTTGACTACTTGCATTACTTTTTTTTTTCTCCTTCTGCTCATTTTAACAAATTGCTCAGTGAAACCTTCACTTTTGGAGCAAATCCAAAGTGAAAGCGTCAATCAATGAGCCTGCCCAAATTTCCCCACCATGATTTGGCAAAGTGATTGGACTCCCTTTAGGACTTGCTACACTACAGCCTTGTAGGCTGTCAATGAGAGGGGAGGCGCCCAAATTCCGTGAGGGCGAGCTTTTTCTTTTTCGATAAGTGAAAAGGATGAGCGGGTGCCGGCGACTTTTTTTCGGGCGCTATCGAAATCCCACACACTGTTATAAAATGTTCGATTTGGATCATAACTATTGCGCTACGGTATCAATTCATAAAAAAGGACAAAAAGGGGTAGGAAAAGAAAAGGTAAGAAAGTTATATTCTCTACAGATATACGTTTTCTCATTCGGTATCTCGTCCATTCAAACGAACAATTCACCCGAACAAAATTAATCGTGACGCGTTAGGTCGAGCAATCGAATGAGACAATACGAGACACTTGTCGGGATCCGTTCCTCCTTCTCCGGGCTTTTCGATTCGAGATTCGACCTTCTTTTCCGCGAGTCTACACAAGAAGGCTCAATACTATGGTCGCCAACAATCGTTTCCGACGTGACGGATGTGAACGAGAGCCTTAGTCGGGGAGACCGAACCGGCAAAACTGACCAAAAAGTGAAGCAGAGTAAGAAATGGAAAGAGAGAGAGAGAGAGAGAGAGGAGGGAGATGGGAAGGAAAGTGGGAGAAAGGAAGAGAGGGAACCAAAGAGCCCGACAAGACAGGGACGCCTCATAGGTTAGGATGAAACTAAAGCAAGAACGATCTCTTTGCTTTTCCCCTTCCCTCTCTCTATTGCTTTATCGCCTGTCCCTCCCCCAACTAATCTGTCCCGCTTAATCAGCCAAACCCGGATTCCATTCATAACCCCCCCACCACTACAGCAAATCTTCGCTTTAGGTTGGCTCCATCACATCTCCAGTCAGTCGTTCGGCCAGGCAATTTTTTGTCTTCCCTCGAAACTTTAGGGGTACAATTATTACATCGATCTTTCATTAGATTTACGTGGATGATAAGTCGCACGCGCATTGACATCGAGGCGGATTTCTCGGCGACGGAGATCCCGTCCCTTTGCTTCCCCGGGCCGACGGACGGCTCCAGTTAGCTACCGTCTCGAAGACAAACTTACAGAGGATCCCTGCACTCCCGTCGAAGGTCTTGACCGAGGAATTCGTCGGTTCATATTGGACTCGAGATGAGTGAACAATCAACTTCACTCGGGAGTTGCAAAAGATAACCTTTCCCCTCTTTGACTACTCTGCTCTCTCGTTGGAGATTCGGGCGATGGCTTGAAGGCCGGCAGTAGAAGTACGAACGGGGGCGGAAAAAAAGTCACACGAGCTTTAAGTACGCAATTCATAAAGAATTGCTACTCAGTGGGCGAATGGAAGGACCATTGCCCTTTGCAACAAACCAAGGTGCGTTTGTAAGGATCCTCGAGGATCATATATTCTCAGCTCTTGTGATGACCATCTGATACAAAAAGAATAAATACATCCGTCGTTGATCGCAAATATTTTTGGAATCATGAGCGTTATCACATTCTATATAGAAATTACGAAAAATAAAAATAAAAGGAGTAACAAATTACATTCGAGCAGTGCCAGTCGAGCGATCATGAACCCTCCCTCATACTAACAGCCACATGTCGTGATTTGTAAATCAAGCGAGATATTTGACTCGAACCGCTCGAGTTCAGGTGCCCTTTGCAACTTTGGTATTGGAAACCCCCGGCTAAACTTCTGTCGGATTTAACTTGAAAAGGTGACAGCAACTGGAATGTTAGTCAAAGTATAGATATGTGATACATCTTAACTATTAAAGTCTAGAGGCGCAGATGGGAGCAATGGCCACGATCGAAATCTTAAAATTTCTGGCCACACGAACCGAAGCAAGTTCTCTAGTTGAGTCATGTAAGTTTAGTCTTGATAAGGCCCCTTCAAGGAGCAGATCACTTCACTTGGGAAGCGGACTCAGTTATCATCGAGGCTTAAGAATTGATTATGGGCTTCACGAATCTGAAATTGGCCCACTGCAACAACGAATCATACAAGGTCGAAACTGGATCACCAAAGCCCGAAGTAATAGGTCCCCCGCCTTACGGTTGATTTGTCCAAATCCCCCCGAAGCCCTTTGAACCTTGCTCTTTTCCGAATCTCGCCTTTTGTTTTCGGACTCTTTGAGTTAGTAAATCAGGAACATCTTTTCACTAATTGGATAGGTGGTGGTGACCTAGAAGAAAGAGATAGGTGTTTGTTGAAGGGTTGTTCTTTAATCGAATCGAACGGTTAACAAAACATACTTGCCATAGTTTGGGACAGGAGTATTGAGTCCACGGAGATTTCGGATCGCAGCGCAACGTAAGTCGCTATCGATGGCGGTGGTGACCTAGAAGAAATAGACGGGGGTTGGTCCAAGCGCTTTTCTCATCACATCGAGCATTTAGCAAAACACACAAGTCATTAATTTGGCGACAAGGACATGGACGGAGATGGCGGATCCTCATTTTCTATCTAACCAGTAAACGCTACCTTTCATTATTTTCTTTCCTAAGCTTCGGCCCGGCCCACAATGGTATATATATTTTTCATAGGCCCTGTTCATCACAGCCAGTTAAGTCTATTCCAAGGTTACTGGCCCATTAGAGCCAAGCTAATCCAGCAGTTTTTTATAAGGACATGAGCCATATAATTCATGAGTTGGTTTCAAGAAAATTTTCACAAGTGTCCCAACTTCCAAAAAAAGAAAAGAGGTTTTCAAAATGCCATGTACTTCCTTTTTTTTTTTTTTTACTTTGGACCTTATACCATTTGGAAATCCAAAATGGTACCTCAATGGCACATACGGCCCCAATTAATTTTCGTCTACGAAATATCACGTTAACGCGTTGATACGTATGCATCTTAACAGATAATAGATTTGGGACAGATATACCGATTAGGGATTTTTTTTTGTTAAACCAAACTTCAAATTCAAGATAAACTCGTGCCGTGAATGTACTGATTTGATAATTTCTAATGATATATAGCCTCTCTCTTGCCTTTTTTTTTTTCCTTTCATTTTATTCATCCGGTTGTCATGAAATTCATGCAAAAGTCACATTTTGCGTGGGGCCACCATGGAGGGGACATGGGGCATCGGGAAGAATCGGGGGAATACGGGCTCGGCATCAAAGTCGGGCATCGTACGAGGATATTCGCATTTTGCCAAGGCACGAGATTCCGTAAAGAACACAGAAAAGAGAAAAATAAAGAAATAATTATCTTAGAATGGGACGAAGGAGAAAGCAATAGAAACGTTCCGTCGATGGAAAAAAAAAAAGAATACAAACACGTTTATTTATATTTTTATTCTCGAGAATAAAAAAAATATTTTCAAAAACATATTTGTAACATAAACAGGAAGTAAAAAAAACTTATTTTTTATTACGAAAGAATAATTTTTTTTGTTTCAAGGAACAAAAAAAACAAAAATGTGTTTATTTAGACCCTATTTGATAAAAAGTTTCTGTTTCTCGGAACAAAAATTTATGCTCTTTTGTTACGGGGAACAAAAAAAAAAAGAATACAGACGCATTTGTTTACACTTTTGTTGGGAACAGATTTATTATTGGGAACAGATTTGGAACATAAATAAGAAGTAGAAAAAACTTATTTCATATTCTCAAAAACACTTTTTAAGAAAAAAAAGAACAAAAATTCAAAATTTATTTCTTTGGAACACTTTGTTAGCTAATAGTAAAGAATACTTTTTTAAGAAAACCTTAAAACTCAAAAAAAAAATTAAGAAACGAACAACATAACAAATTAACTATTACCAAACGCGTTCTCCTGTTACTTTTTTTTTATGGGAATAGAAATAAAAAAAAACTATTTTTTTGTTCAAAAATTGTTCTCCTAAACAAAATGTGATCAAACGAGTCCGAACTCGCCAACAACACAACGTGAGTCATCGAGACGCGTCATCTCCGCCGCCGAAGAGAAGGCAATGGAGGAAGCGATCGACGGTCGGATATCTCTAATCATGGCCAACCGTCGAAACCGTACGATTAATGACCAATGGCCCGCCAACATACGAAGGATTGCGAGTCGATGCAAGCCCATGACCGCTAGTTAGCTATGCTAACATTCCTCGAATGGCCACCTCTTGTGGATAATCAATACTGAGTAATAGGAGATGGTGGCTAGTATTTGTAATTTACTGTAATCACGATTAACAAATAGGATTAGACAATCATTTGCGGGTTCAAAAGCAATTGCTGCTTGTATGTAACCATCGAAAAAGAAATTAACCGTCGATGGTGAATTGTAATTATACACGTCGTATTTGGCGTAAAGGTTTGCCCTATCAATTAGAGAGCGATGTGTTTTTCTACAGATTCATCTCTCATCTTTACATTCTAATAGATTTATCTTTCTAGCATTTTCATTTCTAACCATCTTACCTTTCCATTTAAAATCAACAGAGAACCACTCAACACTTTCATCGATTTAATTTGATATACATCTAAAAGGCTTCGTTTATTTCATGGAAAATGTAATATTTCTCGAAAATCTTTTTTCTTATAAAATGATAAGGTTTTATAGTATTCATTTGTCAAAAATCGCTGGCATTAAGTGAGGTTGAGGTATGATATTGAAGGTCACGATATTTAAAGGTAAACAAAGAAGACGCAAAAAAAAAACCGGAAAACATTTTCCTTACTTTTAAATGTGTTTTTTTCCACTAGTGAAAAACATTTTCCTCGATTATTTTATCTTTAGTTAAATGAACGCCGAAAAGTTTGAAAAATATTTTCATGAAAGTTATTTTTTGTGAAATGAATGGATTGATGATTTGCTTTCCCGATGAAGCAAATCTTCAAAAGTTTTCCTACTCGGCTCAAGTGGGTGGGTTACTAAAGCGGTCCCTAGTTTGTTCCTTGTCGCTGTTACTTCGAAAGCGCTTTGACTTGTCATGCACCTGATTTAGATAACCGATTATGCAAAGGGTCTAAAAGACGTATCGACGGTTTTTTCCCGAAGTGAAATTCCGTGACCAACCATGGGTGTAGACTTGAGCCCTCAATCGACGTCATTTTCAATAATGCAAATCCTGCACCATTTCATTTTTTGATCAAATCGGCGAAAAATTGTCAATTTTGGTTAAAAACAATGCATTTTTTTAGTAAAAAGTAGGCTTCTTTTGAAATGAATTCACGAAGAATATAACATTTATGGAAATTATCCTATAAAATGATAATATTTTCTGGTGTTCTTTTGAAATTTAAGAAAAATTATAAAAAATAGATTTTAAAATTTTTTTTGTTATATAATGATATGTTGCCTACCACAAGCCTCACCAAGCTTCGACAAGCTCCCGGCTTGCCACTAAAGGCCATGAACTTGCCAAGGCAAGTCTCGAGCACGCCTCTAGAGGCTTTTGAGCTATCTATTAAAGACCACTGGCTTGCCAGCCTTGATTAAGGTCGATATACGTTATTAGAGATCGCAATACTTAAAGGTAAACAAATAAAACAGAAAATATTTTCCCCTTTAAAAAAAGCGAAAAACATCTTCCCTACTTTTAAAGATGTTCTTTACATCGGTGAAAAATGCAAAAAAAAAATATTTTCCTAAAAGTTTCTTTCCGTGAAACGAATGGAGCATAATAGATCAGAACCGATCTCTTTTTCTTGGGGGCCACATTTGCAGAAAAAAAAAATTAAGAGAAAATAATTTTTCTTTGGGGCCACATTTGCTCGAGCCAGATATTCAAAGAAAATAATTAAGTGTTCATTCTTGTTTCCTCTCTGGCCAGATTCAAGGGAAGAGATCTACTTACGTTGACCTGACCCATGAAGTGCAGCACACTCGATCAAAAATCGACCAGTCCATGCTGGAAGCAATTATTTCTCAATTACAAAATCTTTTCCCTCTTTTTTTTTTAACATTTTCTTTTTCTGAATAGAGAGTTGATGAGAATTAAAATATTTAGGGCTATGAATAGAATCTTTTATAGGGTGGCTAATGGATTTAATGAGGAGGCATCAGCCCTATGATTACATCCACGTGTTCCCTCTCTCCAATCATTCAATCTGCTCCTTCCTTTTCTTTTCTTTTCTAATTTCTAATTTTTTTTTGCACTTGGGTACCTTTATTATTATTATTATTATAGATTTCCTAATGCTTAATTAATACCATAATAATTATCCGGGCTGACATTACTTGATCCTTGTACTCTGGACAAGTCCCCCCCTGTTTCCTAACGTACGAGAAGGGCTACTGCTATCATCTGTCATTGTCTCACTTAAGTATTGTGCTGAGGAAAAGAATTAGGAAAAAAAAGAGAATTCTCTTAGGGTCGATCTTTGATAATTAAGTACGAGATTCGAGTGTGTGAATTGGGTGACCAATACGACCACCTACCGAATTTCTCCACTCGCATCGTTCGTTTTCGTCTATGAATTTGTAAAGTAATCACATACAACCGGCGAATCCCTCTTACTTATTAAGTTTTCACTCATTAAGGAAAGAGAAAGAAGACGATGGCCGCCCCTTTACATGTTAGGAATGCACTCGTCACGATTTCAAAAGGTAGAACTTTTAGACCCTGCTCAATTTTTTTTACCGAACATTAGAATTGTGATGTTTGGCAACATTATCGCGTACATCCTTCTTTTTCGAGGTCAAATCCCGCGTCCTCGAAACTCTTGGATCGCGGCCAAATCAAACTGTCGGAGGGCTTTCCTCGACGCATTCGAATCGCACGGATCCGGCACATCGTAGGCATCGACGATCAACCGTCTGTGAATTCGACTTGGCCAAGCTTTGAGGAATCTTCTTTGTTGGTCGGCGGCCCCGTTTGCGAGAGGATTAATGTGAATCGGCAAAGGGCAATCATGATTTAATCATGCGGCCCTAAGAAGTCGCGTTTGGATGGCCAAGCGTCGTTTCAAGGCAATAATAATTAAATGCACAATCTGCGTTTCAAGAACATTGAGGGAAATAAAAGGAAAGTTGGGGGGCGGGGGGGAGGGGGTCCTTTTTGCTTTCGGCCCTCTCTTTGGCAATTTCCCGTAAATGCCCCCGTCTTTCGCTCGGCTTGCCACTTATGCCCCCCGACCGCTCCCGTCCCATTCTCACCTCCCTTTCGAAGACAAAATTTGATCTTTTTTCTTTCTTTTTTGACGTCCTCATCGGGTCATTTGCCTCCTCCTGAAGAAAGTATGATGATTTCATGTGCTGTATAATTCGAGTTATCGCACGTCACGTGGACAAATGGTATGTTAGGACAGCGCGGTTCTCGTTGGATACCGAAAAGTCTATTTCGCTCTCCTTCTTTTGGCATGTCTCAATCGAGATGTTTTCTCTTTCACGAGTTCTCGTAACTTGTTAGTTTTACATACTCGCTAAGCAATCAGATAACTATCGTACGAAATGCGTCGTCTTTTTAACTTTCTCTCGTGACACTATATTTTTTTAGAGAAATCCGGACACCGACAATCTAGTGAGTGCCGAGGCCTCGGGAGGCATTAATTAAAACCCGTGTCAAAAGATTGGCTGGCTTTGCTGGGGATTGCTAGTCACCAAACTTTAGGAAAAAAAAAACATTGGATGCAATGCATAGGATGGAAGGATAAGGATGTGCTGTTGTGGTACGCACGAGCATTTATGGCATGAAAAGGCCGGTGTTGAAATGGCTAAGTAGGAAGCCTGTTCGGACTCATTAGATTAGATGGGGTTTACCATAAAAGCTCAATTCCCATACCCATCGCTTTTCCAATTTCTCTCTGCTGCGATCCCGATTGCGCTGGGAATCTCTTGCCGTCTGCTTTAATTTGATAATTTCAGGCACATGGAACCGGAAACGGATCGTCTGCTCTTAAAGCATACCTAATTCGCAAAATTTTATCATTAAAAAACGTCTTGCCCCCTCAAGCAGAGGGAAAAACCCTCTCCTCCTCAAGTAATCCTCACCGTTCATCCTCTGCTCCGGATCCCATGGAACCGGTGTTTGCTCGAGTTAGGTCAAAACCCTCTCTCGCTCTCGTATTCTATGGTGTTTGGTCGAGCGTTGGTAAGTTTGGAGGTTGATCTTTTGGGGTTTGGTGTGGATTATGTTGGATTGTTTTTCGGGCGGCATGTTATTCAATTCGGGTTCGTAGAAGGTAAAGAAATGATTGTGCCGTTCTCTTATGATATCACGATGGTTTAAAAATATCTAGAGGTATAAATATTAGTTGCAACTAATTCACTTTGCTTTAGTTTCGAAATTAAAACCGTGCCAAATGCTTAAAAACCACTACTTTTTTTTGGGTCTGACTCGGCTCTTATACCCAACCTACTATGCAAGAGTTAAAGAACAACCATCGGTCATGGCGGAAACATGTCCTAAATTTGGAACGTATTTGGATCACAATCGGTTGGATCCTCGTGTGTTATTTTTTCCCGATGTAGAAGCGCGATTGAATATGGCACAGCTCGTAATATGCGGAGCAAATTGTGCTCGAATCCAAGTTCACATGCTGGTCGTAAAATCATTATAATCAACTCTTATAAGATTTACGGGGCTTCTGAATTTGATTAACTTATGCTTCATCGTCGATTCGAGCCTCGGCGAGCATCTACCCTAGCCGTGGGTCATGGACCCCGTTTACCGTTGGTCACGAATTACTAACTGTTAAAAATGTCGAAGGGTCTCATAGCTTGGAAGCCTTCGGAATCAACGATTCTGATTCACTCCATGAACGTAAAATTCCGCCTCCGACGTCGACGGCGGAGCGGGGGAGGGCGTCCTTGGAGGCCTCCCTTTGGGCAGCATCCCGCGAGACCCGGTGGACTCGACCGCACCGTGTCATTTCTCGCGTCACCTGGGTCGGAGTGTGAAACCAATCCCGTCGCCGCACGCGCGTGCGCACGCTCCCGCAAAGCGACAAATTAGCGCGCCTCGTTCCTGTCTCTTCCTTTTCCTCCTCCGCTAAAACACACGGAGTGGGTCCCTCAGTGGCCGACCAACCAGAGAGGCCCACGTGGCAACAAGAAGGCCCTCGACCCATTTGTTGTCCAGAAAACAAGAGAGGGGAGTCTCCTCCGTCGTACAATCATTGGAAAAATGAAAAAGAAAAAGAAGAAGCCAATTTTCCGCACTTAGGAATAAAGTATTTAAGAAATATTTTTAGTTTACTGTTTTTTTCTTAAACTTTCCGAAGGTCAAGAAAATGAGTAAAATAATATTTAACAGTAAATTTATTTTTTAAATTCTCTCGCGAAAGGGACGAGCAACAACCAACGAGAAGTCACGTAACAGTTCAAAAGTTCGAATCTTTTTCAGAAAGGGCAATTTAGTAATCTCACTCACATCCTTGAAACCCCCCCCCCCCCCCCCCCCCCCAAAAAAAAAGAGAAAAAATGCAAGGAAAAGAAAAAAGAGGAGGAAAAAAAAGAAGAACTCATTATTAACCAACTTGGCTTTAGGACAGATAAGATTTAAAGCTACGCTAATCATCGAGCAACAACATCCGACGTCGCATTGACGCCGTCAGCGAGCCCGCTTAACGGCGACCGCCTCGCTCCGTGTTCCTCCTCCGGACCGTGCTTTCTCTCTTCTCCGGTCTTTCAACAACCGTCAAATCGTTTCTTCCGTCTTCTCTCTCCGCACACGCACGGCACCCCTTCCTTCTTAAACCAAAAAAAAAAAAAAAAGGCAGCGACGATTCTCTCTCTGTGTGTCCTTCTCTCTCTTGACAAGCAACCGGAACTTCGCCGGAGACTCCGCGGGCTCCGACCGCCGCCCTTGCTCGCGGCGAGACAAGGAGAGAGAAGAAGATGGAGGAGGAGATGACGACGATGACGCCGCTTTGATAATTTTGAAATCGGGAAGGTTGTTTCGGGAGTTGACGTGCAATGCAGGGAAGAAGAGGAATCGAAGTTTATTAAGGCTCTTTTGGAGGAGGAGGAGGAGGATCTTGCAAGGCACAGGCTCCGAGGCGATCCCTTGCTGTTTCGGACTCGGCTCCCTTGCCTTATGCCGTAATTCATTCCCCTTTCTCTCTCTACTCGCTTCGCTGTTTAAATTCCGCCCTCTCTGCCCCCTCCTTTCCTCTCTCTCCGTGCGCTCTCGGAAATTGCCTTCGCCGCGAGAGAAGGTGAGTCTTTTTTTTTTTTTGGGGGGGGGGGGGGGGGTTACCTGGCTGGAGCTGTTCTGGTCGTGGTTGCTTGACGAGCGTAGCATTTCGCTTTTGTTGGCCTGTCGTGTGCTGCCTTCGTGTGATTGGTCCTCCGTCGAGCTCGAAAGTTCGGTTTTTTTATGCTCGAATGGGGTTCGGTTGGAGGTTCGCCGAGCCTCCAGTAGCTGAATTTGGTGAAATTGAGTGCTGATTTTAGTGCCTGGCTTTCAAATTCGAGCTGATTATGCAGTTTTGAAATGTTACTGTGCGCACGCGCGCGCACGCGCTGTTGCCGTTTCTGCTGGTTGTTTTTTATGTTTGCTCTGCTGTCTTGTATTGTAGACGTCAATTTTGATGGAGGATTCTGCAATTAATTGGGCATAATTGTCACTGGAATTAGCTCGGTGAATTATTATGAGAATTTTCCATGTCTTTATTCTATCTGTCCGCAAAATGATTCTCCTTGTCTTCTTCGTCTTAAGTGCATAGTTAAGTGCAAGATCTTTTGCTGATTCAAGCTGGAGATCTTTTCCAACCCTAAGCTCTTCTATTGGATTTCACTGCTCTTCTCAGCCTAGATATTCTGTTTGATGGTCTCGCGTGTGCTTGTAATATTTTACAGAATCTTCTGGGTTTTCTTTCCAGGTTTCTGTGCAGCTAGGAGTCCTTTTATGCTGTTTCGTTGAAGAAGAATAGTCGGGGAGTTTCTAGGTTTAGGGTTCGATCATGCCGTCTCCAATGATGGACCTGAAGGGTTTATCCTCAGCATACCACATTTCTGAAGATGTCCATTTCCCCAATGAGGTATTGGCAAATTATGCCTTTGCTCATTCTCCTATCTAATTTAGCTGCACAGGTGCTGTCATATGGGAGGATTTGGCTAGAATTATGCATTTAAAGTTCATCGTTTTTTTTTCATTATTCATTCAAGTTGCCTGACTTCATCTCAAACTTTACAGAGGCGGGTTGGTTTTTGGAAGTCAGAGGCTATGTCTGATCAAAATGGTCAGTGCGAAATTTTAGCAAGTCATTGTTACTTTGGTGAATCACTGCGTGGCGATTTACCTTTTCTTGTCGGTTAGCCGAAAGTGCTGTACTTTTAGCGGTACTGATGGAACTTTCGCTTTGTATTTGCTTCCTACACTTTTCATATCGAAACAACACCGCTGCTGCCAATATGAACATGTGATGGAAGTTCCTATGTCTTCTCTTTGCTTCATTATGGCATATCTTTGAAGGAGAATAAATTTATTACTTTCGAATCATGTCAAGTTAAAGTATACTTGCAATATAAATGTATTCTTGTGGTTGGTTATACCCCTTCTTTTAGCCCCAAGGAAAGACAGAATTGCCCCAATTGCTTCGATGGATTGTCCTGCATTATATTCATGCAGGCTGTGCTGTGACTGTATGGAGATAATTATTAAGATGGCAATCTGGTGCATTCTCCTCAGATGCTGGTTTAACTTTGCTCAATAGTATCTTGTCCTCACTGGTTGAACCACTAGTTATATTACTATGATGCCTACGAATTACAAATAAAAATTAAAAGTTCCCTAAGGGCAAGTCTCAGAATAGTAGGGGAAAAAGAAATTCGAAATTAATGGCAATTCGTAAGGAATATTTGTTGCTTGACTTTATTAGTCAGGTTTCTTGTTAACTTAGCTGAAAAGTTATGATGAAATGTAATTGATGGCCCAGCTGCATTTAGATTCTAAATATCACCTTAATGGACTCTGATTGTTTTTGCGTGAGTTCTATGTGTTAGGGTCCTATAGAATATAGGTCGATTGCTCTTGAATGGTATATCTAGATTCCTATCTTAATCACGACACATTATGTACATGGAAGAATTTCCCAAGTCTCTATGTCAACTAGGATGATTTTTTCTCGTCCCTTGTCTGCGTGAATTCAAAAGAAGAAAAAGTGAATCCAAATGTGAAAGCAACAATGTATGATTGAGTGGACTATTTGCCCTCTGACTGTTCCACTGATAGTGTCATTCCAGTCTTACTCCACTCCAGTATTTATCTTGTAGTATCTTAGCATCAAGAAATGTGCACAAAGTAGTTGTCCGAATTATATTTATATGAGCTGTGTTCCGAACTGGGTATCTATACGAGGTAGCATTTGGCCAATGAACACACTGTAGGCCAAAAGGGTGATACCACATGTCTAATCCTTGTGGAACTTGCATGGTAGTTCAAGTCCAATGGTTCTCCTTGTGACAGGTTGACTATAGGGTTGGCTTAAATGTTTGATGTCTTTCTAGTCATTTTGTCTCCAATGTGGTCTGGACAGATAGCAAAGTTAGGAAGTTATTGCCAATTCAAGATGGGTCGCCTTTCTGCCTTAGTGGCCTTGTGCTTTATAACCATGAACTGTATTAATATATTCCTCAACCTATGTAAAATTAGCAAAATTCTGCTGCGGATCATGCCTAGCTGAGTTCATGTTTCAACAAGAAAGGGAGGGAAAAACAGTTCAGTTGAGGGGAAAAGGGCATAACTTTTTGTGTTCAAATCTTTAGTTTCAATCTATATATGCGTTTGTTGTTATGATTATTATAATTTTCCCCCGGGGGGGAGGGGGTGGTGTCAGTAGTATTTTTCGCCTTACTTTAAGTCAACTTTTGAGTGCTTGCAGACGTTGTCAATGGAGCTTATATTTAGATGCTCAGGATGAAGCATTTTATTCCCTGAGCATCTACTAAGGTGTGGTGTCTGTTATGATACAGACATTTACTGCTGCCAATAAGGACCATAGATTTCGGACCACTCCAACATGTTATAAAAGAAGGGATAGGGATGTAAACGTTGTACGAAAGTCGTCAAGTTGCTTTGGTTTGCTAGTTGCAGGTAGATAAGGGACTTAAAGTGGTACATGGGGCAGTATTAATTTTGGCATGCCGGATTAAATTGAGAATCCTGTCACATGCCATCTTTTGAAATATATTGTGAGACGTAAGTGATTTGCACTGATGATGTTGTATGAAAGTCTGAAGATTGTTTCCTTATGGACAATTCTTAGATATTGCTTTTATCATTCAAATCCCAAATTAAGCATACACTGAAAAAGTGACCTAAATGTTATGTAGGATATGGGGATAAAGTTTTTGGTATTAACGACTTCCTTCAATTCATAAAAGTTGATCAATTCCAGCTTAGTTTTATGATGGAAGACATTGTTTTGCAAACAGCACGAAGTCATCATTAGTAGTTGTAAGCTTTTTAAGAAAACTCAATTGGCATTTATTGTGCGTCGGGTGGACATTGCGCACTTTATTGTTGGATTCTTTCCATTTTGGTTTGGCTCCTTCTTCTTTTTAAAACAAATAATTTTCCATTTCTTCCTTTTGTGTTGCTTATGCCATTATAACACAAGTGATGAATGGAGTTATGGACTATTTAAATAGGAAAGATTTCCGTATTAGTATAGCTTAGATTCGATTTATTTTCCGTGTCACTGCTGATTTTCATGGACATATTCTCAGAGGAATCAAATCTAGACCAATTAATTTTTGACATTTCTGAAGGTAGCTTTTTGTCTTAACGTCAGGAGCAGTAGGTGGGAAGTTTTTCACCTCTTCAACCGTGTCCAAGCTCTCACGAATGGAATTGCCAGCAACAATGTCCGCTAATCTTCTTGAGCCTTTCCCAGTGCGAGAAGACACTGCTAATGTTTGCTTGGATGCAAACGCTATTGCAAGAGACAGACACTTTACTCAATCCTTGGCTTCATTGGGAACTGCTGACTATGCTCCAGGATCGAAAACTAGTTTGAATGGAAAGCCAGCTCCTCGCCTTACAGAAAGTGACAGAATTAATGTGATCGGTACTCGGTCTGAGAACAGTCTGTTCTCAAGCTCATTGTCGGAGTTATATAGCAGGAAAAGTAGGCCTCTCTCCTCATTTTGTCAATTAAGTTCAAGTGCCTTCTATGAAACTACCCTAATCACTATTCTGTCTCTCACTTCTTTGATGTTTAACTTTGTGTTGTTGCATTGCAGTTCTTTATGATACTGCTTGCTGGTTCTTTCAAGTTGGCTCATAGCGCTTCTGTTTATCTCATTGGTTTTTCCTCTTCTTGGTGCAGTGAAATTAGCATCAAGTAGCACAGTGTATGGCCATTCAATTGACACTGTCCACTATGAAGAAGAGGAAGTACTTGAATCCTTGGAAGAAATTGAAGCACAGACGATAGGAAACCTGCTCCCTGATGATGACGACCTGCTTTCTGGAGTGACAGATGGATTTAACTTTCTTGCGCAGCCTAAAACAGGGGATGATGTGGAGGACTTGGACTTATTTAGTAGTGTTGGGGGAATGGATTTGGAAGATGATGGTTCATCTACAGGACAAAAGACGTTTGAATTTACTGGCGGAGCCTCTCCATCAGGAAATAATGCTTCAATTGCAGGGGAGCACCCTTATGGGGAACACCCCTCTAGGACACTGTTTGTCAGAAACATAAACAGCAATGTTGAAGATACTGAGCTACGGGCTCTTTTTGAGGTTCTCCTTTTTGTTTTCTTGAGTTTATTTGCAGGTTCTTGGACGTGATCCATTCACATCTACAACATGCCGCACTATGTAATTAGTTTTGACATATTTTTCTTATGTCGCTGGTTTATGACCCACTGTGTTCATGATGCAGCAATATGGAGGTATTCGCACTCTTTATACAGCATGCAAACACCGGGGCTTTGTGATGATATCTTACTATGACATCCGAGCAGCCCGAACCGCCATGAAAGCACTCCAGAACAAACCTTTAAGGCGTAGAAAACTAGACATTCATTACTCGATTCCGAAGGTATTCTATCTTGTTTTGTCCTTGTTGATGTACAGTTCTTGTTTTTCTAGATGGATATCCCACTTTATGGTAGTATAAATTTCTTCATCATGTTGTCATGTGCTTGAATTATCTAGCATGACCCTAATGTTTTGTTCTTTTCCCATTTATCAGGACAACCCATCAGAAAAAGATATTAACCAAGGGACTCTTGTAGTATTTAACCTCGACTCTTCTGTTTCAAATGATGAACTCCGCCATATATTTGGTGTTTACGGAGAAATCAAAGAGGTCAGAAATCCTAAGGGCTGTTACATGTCTTTCTTCATGGAATTGTGACAAAGTGAATTTACTTGCATTCTTGTAATTCTATTGCAGATTCGTGAGACTCCACACCGAAGTAATCATAAGTTTGTTGAGTTTTATGATGTTAGAGCTGCAGAGGCTGCACTTTGTGCATTGAACAGGAGCGATATTGCTGGAAAACAGATCAAAGTCGAGCCAAGTCGTCCTGGTGGTGCAAGACGGTACGATTTTTAAGCTTGACAATATTAACAGTAATCTTGCATCCTTGTACCTTTTGTTCTGTAACCTGGGGCTTGGATTAACTAAAAAGTTTTTCTGCTAAGGGTGATACCCAAACTTATATTGGTTACTAAATTAACGAAGTATTTTCTCTGAGGCAAGTTGGAAATTTTGGACACCACCTCTGATTATGCAAAGGCTTATGTGCACTTTGATTTGACTAACCTTTGCTGAGTATAGTTCTAGCCTTAGCTTGAGATGTCAGAGGAACTTTATCTGTTGATCTGTTACTGACTTTTCATCTCTCTGTTTATGCTGCAGTGTGCAACAGCTGCCACAGGACTTGGAGCAAGATGAGATTGATCTTTTTATCCAGCAGAACAGCCCTACAAGTAACTCCACTGTCAGAATATCTGGTGTGTAGATGCTGGAATTTCATTCACTATATTAAATTAATAAGCAGGCAGTTCTCTCACAGAGCATTATTAGCAGGACCACTACTGGGGACAATCACATCTAACAGCATGGATAGTGGGACTAGTTTGGGCATGCACTCTGTAGGATCTCCATTTCTAGAAGCTGCATTTCATCAGGGAATCTCTTCTAGTGTTCCTAGCAGCTTGCCTTCTTTGATGAGGGCCGGTTCAGTTGGAAATTATGCTGGTATTACTGAATCTGGTTATGCCAAAGGACAAGTGGCATTTGATATTCGACCAGCAGCTGGCATTCATCCTCATTCTCTTCCAGAATATCATGATGGCCTCACAAATGGCATTGCCTGTAATTCTTCTAATATCATGGGGGCCAACTTCAACCAGATACCACCAGAAAGAGTGGATCACGGGCAATTATGCAGAGTGGGCTCTGAAGGACACTCACTGGCACTCAATGAAGGCGGTAAGTATGGTTCTCAACAATGCTGTGTGTGTTTTCATCATCAGAGCTGCATGCGATTAGTAAGCTTTGAATGTATTTTCTGCAAATAGATGTCAAACAGGCTTTCAGCAGGAAAAAACAAAAGGTACATTTAGTAATTTAGATAATGTTTCTCAAGTAGGCTCTACTATCTAAGTTGTTTCTGGCTAAACGGGAAATATGAAATTCCCAAATGTTTGAGTCTTGATTACCATTGTTCTTTTAGAAGTTCTAAATTTTAGAGATCCTCCTGGACTTGCTTCATATGTTACGTGGACAAATGGATATGTATTTTGGCTGTTTTTCCTTTTAGATGGAGGGCAATGCAAGGTACTTATGTAACTCACTGCCTCTTAAAGTTCTAACTTAAGAGTCAGCTAGTTTCCTTTATTCCTCTGATAGATATGTAGGAGGATCTTTTGTAATGCTAACTCACTATCCTTCTGGGTCTTCTTCTGGATTTAATTGCGTGAGTTCTCTTTCTCAGTTTTTGGAGCTGCTCTTAATGGGAGCCAACCCCTTGCTGGGCATCATCGCACATGGAGTAATTCGTGTTCTCCTCAACCTCCAAGCCTCTTGTGGCCTAACTCTCCATCTTTTATTGGTGGAATCAGTAATGCTCGTCCTCTGCCAAGACCACATGGACTCCCTGGTGCACCATCTCAGATGCTCAACACAGTTTTGCCCATGAACAATCATAGAGTTGGATCAGCTCCAGCCATTAATCCTTCTATTTGGGATCGGCAACAACCATATATAGGAGAATCACCCGAGGCTTCTAGTTTTCGTCATGTTTCTCTTGGAAATATGCGAATTTCTGCTGGCTCGCTGCATTCTGTGGATTTTTTTCCTCATAACGTCATTCATCAAGGTGGCAGGAGCTGTCTGGACTTGCCAATTGCCCCTAGAAATGTGGGACTCCAATCACATCATCAGCAGGGGATTATGTTTCCTGGGAGAGGCCACATTATGCCTGTTGTAACTTCATTTGATCCTTCCAATGAGCGCACTAGAAATCGAAGAAATGATGGTGCTGCTAATCAGGTGGACAACAAGAAGCAGTACGAACTTGACATTGACCGGATAATGCGAGGAGAAGATAACCGGACAACTTTGATGATAAAGAACATTCCGAACAAGTACGTAGTTCCCCATCCAAAAGAATAATCCACTTTTTAGCATAGATTCAATATTGATCAATGTATCCTTCGCAAGCATAGGGTTTTAAAAATAACATTCCTTGGCTTTTCTTCCTACAAATTCTTTGGCCTGATACCTAAAGGGTAAAAAAAGTACTTGTTCTTTCTCTCTTTGTATTTATCATAACTTAGAAGCTATTATGGTGACAAGGATGGAAATGGTTAGATCTGTTGGCCTAGTGGTAGATATGATTTACTATTCATATTGAATTCTTCCTATTTGCATTTGATTTAGCAGTGGCACAGTAAACGTGCCCTACTAGTTTAGAGAAGGAGAATGTTCAAATTTATGACTATGTATTTGTGCCTGGTAATTTGTAGTTTCACTGGATGGAGTGGTTACAATTCATTATTTATATGTTTCCTTGGTAAAGGCTATTGTTAGTTTTTACCTCATTGGCGTCTTTCATGCATCAGTAAGAGAATCATATGTATTTGATAGTAGCACTTATTTCTCTTTACGTACCCAAGTAAGTTTGAAGTTACTGCTACTGTTAAACATACAGGTATACTTCAAAAATGCTTTTGGCTGCAATTGACGAACGACATCGAGGAACATATGACTTCATTTATCTGCCAATAGATTTTAAGGCAAGTGCATTTCTTTCCTGAAGTTAATAATGTGGGCTTGAGGGATCAAGTCCGAGAAAGAGAGGAGTCGATATGGTTTTTCACTTTGAACTGCTATTTACGGTAATTATTTGACTTCCATGTTTGCTGGCAGAACAAATGCAATGTTGGGTATGCTTTCATCAACATGACTGAGCCTAGCCAAATCATTTCATTCTATAAGGTATATTTTAATTAGTTCAAAATGCAGCTGATTGGGGCATTTAAAGACTATAGCTTGATGCTCAGACCTTAAAAATGATTTAACTCTTTATAGGCATTCAATGGGAAGAAATGGGAAAAATTCAACAGTGAAAAAGTAGCGTCTCTTGCATATGCTCGTATACAAGGAAAAGCCGCACTCATTGCACATTTCCAAAATTCGAGCTTGATGAATGAGGATAAAAGATGTCGTCCTATTCTGTTCAATACTGAGGGACCGAATGCTGGTGATCAGGTATGTGCTTGTTCACTTCACAAGAGTCTATTTTCTCCGGCTTTGTATGCAAGAATCTTTCTAGCAATATCTACAGATTTATCAACCCACAAATGAAATAAGTTGGATATATGAGATGATATCTATGGCAAAGCCCGAAGTAGCCTCTTGGTGCTGAAGTTTTGGATTTACAGGTTCCTTTTCCAATGGGGGTTAATGTCCGAACCAGACCCGGGAAAATGCGCGCCAACTTCCTTGAAGAGAACAACCTGGGAGGCTTTCCAAGCATGGCGGACAGTGAGGATTCACCCAATGGCTTAGATGCAACTGCAAGTACCACCAAGGATTCTGACTGAGGACGCTGCATTTTTCTGCGTACTAACTCATAGCCGAGTAATTCAACGTCTTTACCCTGAAATTCTCGACTTTTCGGGAATAGAGATAAAAACTGAAAAAAGAGAAACTAAAAACCCTTCTTCTTTTTCCTCCTCCGGAAGCCTGTGTGAAAGTTAGAGAAGTGATGCTTAGCTAGAGCTGAGCAATTTTCCGATTTTCTCTGGGACTCTTTGCAAAGTCCCTGGTGGCGAGGGAGCATTTTTTGGAGCTCTGAAATTTTGGACAATCTTGACAGTGTTGCATGACCCCTTACATATTAGTATGGGGGGGTCCATGAAAGTCGAAGAGACTTCTGCTGCAGCTCAAGGAGGCTTCTCAGCTCTACATTCTTTCCTTCACATTTTCGTGTTCTCCTGGCTGTACTCCTAGTCCTAGAGCCCCCTGTACCTGTTGTGACGTGGAAACGGTCACAGGGAGAGCTTTTTCTTTTTCCTTCTTTGATTTGCCCTTCTCTTTTAGAAATTTTGAAGCCATGATATGATGATTATACACTCGCATATTTATGAGAATCACTTCGTTTAACTGTCTTCTATCGGTTTGTTCATCTCTTCCTTATCTCTTCAATGTGGAGTTCCCATCGCATGGCGTGCTGCGGTTATCTTGGATCCGAGATTCGGGATCTAGCATTGCCATCGCCGCTGGCTGGGGTCGCTGTCCCCGTGGCGGGCGGGCCATGATCGCGGCCGATGGTCGTGGCCATATGCCCCCATGCTCGACCAGCCTGTGGACACGCTGGTTTCGGAGTTCAGATCTGAGATTCGAGCACCGCTGACCGTTAGTGGGTGGGAAACTGATCTGAAATATCTTGAGAGCCTTAGTGGGTGGGAAACTGATCTGAAATATCTTGAGAGCCGAGCTAATCTAAAGTGATTATTTTTTCATTAGATAGCAATTTCTTTTTTTCCAAAAAATAAGTTTTTTTCTACTCAATCTAAACTTATTATTTTCAATCCACGGAAACTGTCTTTTATTAATTGTTAGTCTCATGTCATTCAAATATAACAAAATTAAAAAAAAGTAACTTTCAAAAATACATTGGACAATCGTCGCGAGATTTCAGAATTCTATTGTATTTATCAATTTTCTTTTCCTTCTACTTGTTATTTAATTTCGGGCTAGTTCGGAGTACCGTTCGGGGGGAAAAGCCCGGCCCGCTTGGCCCGTGAACCCGCATCAACATCCAACGGACAAACAAGAGCGGACCGTCCTGGTCGTTCGATGATCCGCCAGCTGCTCCGTGATCATGTCGACAGTCCGTTGCGCTCGGCGCCCTTCGGATAGATGGGTCCCCCTTCACCTCGATCGAGCGATCGTCGTTCGGCCATTTTCGTGTCACGAGAAGCTCGTCATTGCGGTTGCAGGCGCGTTTCTCTCGATGTCTCTGCCTCTGATCGCGCCTCTCTCTCGGCTTTGCTCCGGCGGCAAGCTTTTGCATGCGGTTGATCAGCGTTTCGGTTTCTTGCTGAACCTTCTGCTGTAGGCAACGGGTCGATCCTTTTCTTCCTTTCTTCCGCTTCGGCTTTAGGTTGCCGGTCACGGAGCGAAGCGCCTCGTGGCTTGTGATTGGGAAGGTCGCTTTGCATGTTCAAGGTCGTGACTTGGCGTTCGCCTTTGGTGCCGCAGCAAATGGATGTGCATGCTTTGTACGCCGAATTCCCGTGTTGTTGGCCATTTGCTTGAGGTTTTCGTGGTCTGCAAGGTTTCTCGGTGCAAATTTGGACAATCTGCTGCTTGATGAGTCCGGCCGACATACTCGTCGTTGTCCTGAATGATGTATTTCATGTGTCCTTCTTGGATCATTTCTTTCTGTGAATTGATTCCATGCGTATCCGAGCGAAGTTTTCGAAAGCATTTGGTTTGATTTTCGTTTTTGGTCTAAGCCATGTTAGGTTGGCTCTGAGAATGGCTGAACAGAGTCCTATTCTGGTGCTATGTTATGTTCATCTTGCCTGCAATATGTGGTTTGATGATTGGTGGCAATGCGAAAAATCGCCTGAAGATCCTTGAACCAGAAGGCAAAAATTGAGATTAGCAGCAAAAATTGAGATTAGCTCTTCTATAGTATCAAGAAGTTCAACGGCGAAGAGCTGATGTATATCCCCCTTGTTTGCTACCTGCTCCTTGCTTGCTCACTCTGGTCTCCTTGATGCTTTGGCATCGTGAGATTTTATTTGAAGGGGTCAAAGTAATGTTTCAAAGTTTTTCTTCTCCTTGACATTGGTTATTCAGCTTTGCAGCATACCTTTTTAAGTACTTATTGCATAAGACTTTAGGCCATTCTCAACTTTACCTCAAATTATCAATACGTGTTTGGACATACCTGCATACCGTTCAGTCTTGACTATTGTTAGCATGTACCCTCAGTAGATTATATTTGGGCTTTATATGGCCCAGGGGCTTGATGGCCAGTTTTTTAATTATGGTGCTCTAATCGAGAGTTGAAAAATAAGTTTCCTTATTTGTTCACAACTCATGATATTGAGTTTCTTGGACTTAGAGGCCAGTTGTAAGCTCACAAAATGTAGCAGCAATCAAATTAAAGAGTAAATGGCCTTAGATTATAGATATGATTAGCTTCTATTTTTCTTTTCTTCTTTGCCAGTATAAGCTTCTTAGATAAGCGTCACATCGATAGATTTTATGGACATGATCTGGAGGCAATTAACCGAAATAAAGAAATTAAGGTCTCTGAAGATACCGTAATGCTGTAATTATACAATGACACCACAGGAAGTGTTGCAATGGAGGCAGGTTGTCACCAACAAGGACTGTGATAAGATTTCAGATGAGTACCACGTGCTGGAGTATAGAAGAATAGGTCTACTTATGCTGTATTTGGTTAGCGATAGCCACCAGGTCCACTCAAATTCCAATAGTCCAGTGGTGATTAGGACTTATTTGTATTGTAGTTGTATCCTTGGTTGACTATGGTTGACCTCTTGATATGGCCCTATCTGAATATATGGCCATCTATTGAAAACATGTTAAAATTGGATGTAGACATGATCTTTCGGTGGCTGTTTGGTAATTAAATAAAAGTAAGCAAATCATTAGAGGAAATCTAATTTTAAAACTCCACTTACCTTTACCATGTGGTCAAAGCTTATCCTTTAATCCTCTATCAAAGTAATCTTGCTCTCCTATTGCCCTTTATTTTGAAGCTACTAAACACTTTATTTCAAAGTTATTAAATCCTTTGACTCCTATTGCCCTTTATTTTGAAGCTACTAAACACTTTATTTCAAAGTTATTAAATCCTTCGACTCCTAGGGGAATGTGTCAATTTGATTATGCTTGTGAAATGTCTATTGAACGCTTTTATGGGAGTTGCGGCTCAACATGTTCAATTTCTGTCATTGTAATTTACAAGATTCCTTTATGAGCACCTTGGTTATTTGAATTTTAATGAATGTGCCAAAATCTTAAGAAAGTGTGATATTGAAGAAGAGAATATGTTTACAATGTTCACTATTTATTAGGTTACCTCTAGTTACGGCATTAAAGAGCGCTACAAAATTAAACGTCTTCTGAGTTTATAGATTGGTTTGGGTGTGAAATTTGCATAAATTATCCACTTTATGGTTGCTGCAGTTTCTCCATGGCAAAGATGAAAGGCAAGAAGAAGAAGTGCTCAAGGCCATCTTTAAGGAAGGCTACTAAAAAGACAGGGAAGAGCACTTTTATAATACATCCCAAGATGGTAGTGACTTCTGCACCTGGCGGTGGGCCTCCTCCTAATCCCATTGGCGTTTTGGAGGCTCGTCCAGCAATGGCAAGAGTCAAAGCGAGGGTGGTCCTACGGTTGAACCAACCCCCTCTACGTCTCATGAGGAGAAGAAATTGGAAAACAATAGTGAGTGGGATGTGGGGTTTATATTTATTCGTAGTAGGAAAAAGAAGAGGGAATCTTATCGATATCGTGTTTTCGGGCTGCCTGTGGAAAAATTGGAAGTCGTGAAGAAAGTCAAGCGAGGTGCCAAACTATTCTTGTTTGATTTTGACTTAAAACTTCTCTACGGAGTATAGGAGGCAACATCTGGGGGAGACTTGGACATAGAGCCCATGGCATTTGACTGGAAATTTCGTTCCCAGGTATCAAGGATCTTTCAAGATAAACTATCCACTGAATTTTGAGAGTGGAGTTAGCATTGTGTTGAATGTACTGCGCTTCAGTATTGATTGGTGATTTCAGCATGCAACTGGTTCTTCTTTGATATAAAGTGATTTTGTCTCTGGTGTTTATTAAAGAAATGCACTCTTTTGGCTTGCTGGACTCCGGTACCACCTCTGGCTCTTAACCTCCTTTTGGGAGTTGGGTGGTGCAGTATTGGTTGGAGTGAGGTGACTCTGGAATTGCCCTGCCCATTCCAAATCCAGTTACTCCTGCCTATGACCTGAAGTGTCCCAAAACTATCTCTGTGTTGAGCACTTGAGAACTTGATACTGCCCAGACTAGTTGCTCCTTCTGAGTATTTTGAAGAAATTATTATAGCAATATAAGGATAGATAAAATTATTATCTGAATAATCTAGTGTATTACAATGAAGATACTATATTAGCATGATAGGAAGGTTTGGAGTAATCTCCAACTATATAGCCAAGGCTTATAAGGTTTTCTAAACGGTACCCATACTAGTCCTACAACCTTGATGCCTCATTGTTTTAAGTGAATCTGTTTCCATTCCTAGAGGTGGGTATCAGCTAAAGGGATCTCATGTTTAGCGTGCACTTGGATTGATTCTGCTGTTCACTTTTATTTGCTTTTAATTATCATTTGAGGTTATTTTTTTCATTTAATATTGAAGAATATAATTTTCAAAAGTAGATAGTCGTCTCTTTGGTGTCAAGTTGCTGAGGTGAATGATCTTCGACAGTGGTCTTGCCGTAACAATGTATAATGACTTAGACTATGAAGAGAATGATGTCTTGATTTACTACCTCTTAATTGAATGAGTGGGGACTTCATCAAGAGAACTACTTAGTACAAAGTATAAAAGCAAAGTGAAGAAGCCTGAAATATAAATGCTGGTAGTGGCTTTGGTCAATGATTTTTTTTCAATTAATTGAGTTCTGCGACCTTGTTGGCTGTGGCTAATCTGAACCATGGACATATAACTCCAGTTTGTAATGGCAAGTGGTATGGATCTGTAGGGAAGCATAATAGTGTGATAGCTGCCTCTAATTGAGGTGGCTTAATAGCAATAGCATTATTTCTTTGAGCGTCCATGTCACTAGCACCAGAGGTGGATCTGAATTTGACTCAAATTTTCATTGCCATGAGTGTCAGTGGTCAAAATAAATGTTGCCAGTCACTGGTAGTCATGTTAGATCTTGTTGTGATACTAGCATGTGATTGCTAAACTTCAGTGATTCGGCTGAAAAATTCATGTTAGATCAATTCCTAAATAGATATGATATTTCCTTTTTTGTAAATGAACTCATATAATGATGTAAACCACACCTACCGCCAACCTTGAAGACAAGCTTAAAGTTTATTACTGAATACATTTCACGTGAATGCTATCCCAAAGAGCAGTGACTCATTTCTGCAATCTGATTATTGTTCAGTTTGTGTGAAAGTAAGGTTGCCATGCTTAATAGTGACTAGTTGGGTACTCCTAGTTTTAACACTTGATTGCTAAGGTAGAGTTGTTGGCTAGGGTGCATATAATCACTGGAGGAAAAAAAAGTCTTACGAATTTTTAAAACTAATTTAGTCAAAAGCCACCTTTTGGGCAATGGATTATGTATTGTGATAATTAACAAGTGAACTTTCATTTTCAACAATCATGTGCATGTATGTATCATGTGATGCACATACATGCACATGCTCATGTGCATGCAAATCAAATTGAAATTCACGACAAAAAAAATTCTTGACACATGTAATATAAAGATAATATACACGCGTGAACATACTCATAAAAACAAAATAATTCATTTATCAATATATCCATAGAATATAATTTATGAAAATCGCTTATTAGATTTACAGAGCTAATAAGTGCATATTTAGCATAAAGCTTATCAATAGAAGCATAGTATTCTTCATGATCCATGTAACAAGAAGAAAATGTAATGCTCATAAAGAAAGCAAAATTAGTAGATTATGGAGAAAAAGAACTGGAATATAAAATGTTGATTATTTGCTGCAAAATTCAAGGAAGGGAAATACTAAGATAAGTCAAACAAGAATTTGACTTAAATTTTTTATAATTATGCTTGTCAAAGTTCAAGTTACATTCCTAGCCAAAGGAAGTTCAAATAAATCACTATACTCTTTAGCTTGATTTAATGGGTTCTCTCTTTTAAGTGAATTCGTATAAGGGTGGTACCCCTTGGTACCTGTTCAAAGGAATCTTTTTCATTCAGAAGGAGAAAAGGTCCGTCATTGCTTGAGTCTTTATGCTTTGACAGAAAAGTTTTCTAATTTATGGTTATTGTGGGAAAGCGAAGAGCATGGGTTGTTGCATGATGGTTATGGCAGATATAGCGTTGAGTCTGATGGCTGTGGCAGGGAGGAGCCTGTCTGCATTTGTTTGTTCCGTGTTCTGGAGAAAGAAATGCCATAGTCTCTGACGCAAGTATATTTTGCATATGCAATGAATACTTTGTTTCGTGTGGATTGTATTTCAATGTCCAATTTCTTTCTTGGTCATTATACTAATATTTTGTTTAAGCTTCATGAATATGAGTGAGATGAAAGAGCTGTTGTCACTTTATGGGTTTTTCATTGATTTTGGTTTCCAGCTAATTTATCTTTTGGAATCACTTTTCAGCGATATTTTTCTTCTTCGATGGATGTCGTATGTCATCCTAGTATCTTCGGAAAGTTTTTAATATTGATGTCGTCTCACTTCTTTCCACAATGTAGGTGAGGTTTAGGATCTTGAAAGAGTGTTTACCTATTCCTGAGAATGTTGTCAAGAAAGCAATCAAGGATAATTATTTTAGCCATTCTAAGTTTCAATAGGAGCTCAACAGAAAGCAGGTAGATGTCACACTTTATTGGCGACAAAAGGAATACGGGATGAAAAATTTCCTGATGGGCTTTATCTTTGTTGTAGGTGAGTTACTCTAGTATCCTTGTTTAGACCAATACATGTGATCAACCTTCTTCTGTTGCCTTCCCCTATGAAACGATTTGGTGTGCTATGGAGAAACATTTGGAGCCGACGGCAGCATTTTCTCCTTGAGGGGACTTGTATCTACCTCAGATGCAGCACACCAGCACCCCAGTTCCCTGGCCATTCCTAGGAAGCAATATGAAGACTCCATTCAACAAGCGTGGTACGAGCAATATGGATCAAAATTCCTATGGGATGGAGAGAACCGGTTATGGAGTTTCATTATTATGTTCGGCAAGTTGCTTTATCTCCTGAAGGAGGTTCACAAATTTCTGCAGAAGTTCATCAGCCATTCTTCCCTGAAGATCACAATATTCTGCGCACGATCCCTATAGAAGGTACTACGCATTTATATGCTCTAAAACTAGTGTTTGTAAAGAGCTTTGCTTGGCCAATAGCAGATGTAATGTATTGGTGTCAAGAATTACTTCCTTGTAGTACTAATTGATTCACTGTTGAAGACCCACGATTATTAAGAGTTCAGTTGTTGAGGTCCTCTCATCAGATGAGATAGGTCTTGTCCGAAAGTAGTTGGAAATAGCAAGCACATGGCAATGTAAACTGAGAGCCAAAGGCAGGGTAGTTTGAATTGCTGGATAGTGAAGAAAAATGCATTGCTATGTGTCTGCAGCCGTGCTAGTAAGGGATCTTATGAGGTTATCTCTTGCCAATGGGAGTTTTCACCGTCACATAATCTTTGAAGGTTCTTGTTTTTCTGGGGATTATAAATAATATCATATTTGGTATTTCGCTTACGCTAGTGATGGGTCTTCTGATATTTTGTCATGTCGCGTAGGCTAACCAGTGCTTTCTTGTGAGCAAATTCACGTTGATCAACTTTTTTTCAAGAAATTCTTTATGTAACCTTTGTCACAATTTATGAAGGGTTATTTCTGTTTAGAATGGTTACTGCCGTCATTTCTTTTGTGGATACTACCTTATGGCCCAAGACAGCCTAGATACTAATATAAGAGGTGTCCTGGGAATGACGGGAGAGGTAATCCCATTTCTTAATGCAGTTTCTGTGTTGCCAAGAAAGCTATTTATTGAAAAAAAAAAGATTAATCATTGATAACCTAGTTACACGCAGCTATTTGGTGATTTCTAAAACATTTTTTAAATATTTAAATTCCTTCTTTTCCCTTTATATTCCAGTATTACTAGGTTTTTACACAATGGATGATCAGGTTTTGCTCGTAGAACGACATGTTCATGATAGAGACAAATTATGAAAGATGGAAGTAGCTAGGATAAGTGTTTACCGATGGACTTTCATTACATTTTATTTTTATTTTGAAGCTTCTGGATCCTGATGGTATTGTCATTTTGCCTTAGCTCTGTCGCACCGCTGCAGCCATCTTCTTACGCATATAAGGAATTCCTACCAACCGCATTATAATATGGCTTCTCATGATGACCCTACCCTAGCAGATGCTGATTCTTTTTAATGAATAATACACGAAACCATTGCTTTGCGCGAGGCAAATCTTTCGTTTGGGCATCGAAGAGATCCTTCTTCTTTAGGACGGTGTTTCCCCTTAGCCTTTGTTGTGGCAATAGTCGGCTTTTAATTTTTTTGGGACAAATTCATTAGAATTCCTACAACTTGGCATGAAAGTGTAAGTGAGTCTTAAATTTACAAAAAGTTCGACTCTTAAAACTTGTTAAATTGATTCAATCAAATCCTTTCGTTAGTTCTGTCTAATTTGACGAATGAAAAATGCTGACATGGACTGTACTTTCGTATCAAGTTGTAAGACTTTTGGTGCACTTATTCCTAATTTTGTTTTGTCATGTGGCTCTCGTACTCCTATTGAGAGAATGTTACTTTCGATGATCAATGAGTCCATTCTGATATTTTTAATGTCTCTGCACTGTCGATACTTGAATTCGTTTTACCTATAATAGTTGGTAAAACAACTTAACTCATATGGAGAAGACCTTTCGAATTTACATGTATTTGGAGGTAGGTCGTCCATAACTGGACCAGAATTGCAGAAACCGGTTTATTCTCTGTGTACAATGCAGAGCGCAGAGAAGCGGATTCTGAACGCGAGAGCTGGAACTTCATCGGGATTGCAAACTGGTTTCCTAATTTGCGGGTGATTCTCTCTCGGGACAGACTTAATCATCGACGAGGTTTCCGTCACAAATAAAGTATTCTCGTATTTAGTCATATTTGCACTCCGTGGCTTACTTCTTTTCGAGAGATCAATGCTCGTATCGTATCTAGCGAATTTGCTTTTATCCGTTGCTACTCATGGACGCATAGAGTGCAACCACAGGCTTGGTGTTCGTAATTACCGGACTTTACAATGACCTTTTTGCAGGCAGAAAGTGAATACATACTGCTATAAACTATAGATTGACATAGCAAAACGGTGCGAAGTCACATGAGGTTTGAAGATTATCACTGATTATTTGCTAGCTTTAGCATGCAAAAGCTAAGCGTTCTTTATTTACATCGATGCGGACCTGTTTTAGGTCGCGCTGACAGGCTGTTCAAACGTGACGTGTCGTGTCTTATCATGTCCCGACTTTCATTACTATAGAACTGGCTTTTTAAGCACCGCTCGTGGTGCTGATGTGAGCAGGCTGCTGTCTGGCTTGATTTTGTTTCGGACGGAATTGAGTCAATGAAAGGATTCAGAAGTCGCCGACACCTCGCAGGAACCCCGCGCAATGAAATCCTAGGAGAACGTGGTTTCGTAGTCTTCTAATAATTGCGCCTTCTCTTCCTCGAAAAAGGAATACGACAATTTCTGGTTCTTTTTTTTTTCCCCGCATACATTTAGGAAACAGACAAATTCATTAGCAATTGCAGCCTAAATCCTCTGTTTGTTGTCCTTATTTTGAATGATCATTTTAACGGGTTTTTATGCTTGGTATTGCACAAGGAATGAGTTGCACATGAATTCACCCCTTCGCTTTGGACCAGCTACACTCCGTCTTTGGTGGGGATAATGATCAAATCGATCTATGAAATCGATATATCAAGCGTCAAATAGACCACACATTAGGGTTACCGTACTTGGCATTTTGCTCTCCCTTTACCTCTTTACTTTTTTCTTTCTGAGTTAATTCCTCCTTGGAAGAGATATTTGTCTATATAGTCGGTTATTGTCGCTCTTGTTAGTTAAGACGAATCGGGAATGTCGTGTCGAAACACATAATGTCCAGACATCTTGTTTATGTAATGTAACAAAACCTATGTCACCTTCAAATCCAAATCACATTGCATAAGGCGCATAACAACAGAGCTCATCAAGTACTTTATTGCAGTTGTCAGATCTTCTAAAAACTCAATAATGCAAGTTACCTCATCGTGGTATCGCCATTGTCCACGTTTTCATGATGATACTCATCGATTCCTTCTAAACTGAGAGCATGTGTGCCCTGCTAGTGGTACGGTACTTCTCAGACTGAAATTCGTTTGTCAATCGCCAATTGCGGCCACAAAACATAGCATTGGCATAGAATGGGAGACCATAGAAACAACAACGCAGAACAATAATAAATGAAGAACAATACGAAATTAATAATATATTGAACTTTAAATTAATAACGCGTAAACTAACAAATTAATACAAAATTATCAGAGAAATAAATGAGGAATAATAAAGACCGCAGGAAAACACATGATTCGACCTGAGTGTCATTATCCACTTGAGGAAAAGAGCTTGCAGCAAATTCTCTATTAATGATCGGAGAATCGAAGTTACAATCGCTTGTAATGAATTTTTTTCACATCTAAATTAAGCTTAAATTCACAGTATTCATAAACAAACAAGTCAATTGAATATAAAAATCACAATACAAATTACCGGATGCGTGAGCCCAAAGCAAGATCCACATGTATGGCTGAACCAAGAACGTCATTATGTAGTTTTTCTTTTCTTCTGTCGCTAAATGAACCCCCGCCCTTATTCTTTCCAAAAACTTATGGATGTACGTTCTTTTCTTTTGTGGCCTTCAGGATAGACGTCCACTTTACGTCTTCTTAAGATTAATAGATACGGCCACAATAATAAACTCTTCAACAGCAGAAGGGGGATTAGGTTGATAATCTTAATTCACATCATTTAATTCAGATTGAACTTTTTAAATAGGCTCAAACTCGAGATGTAATTTAATAATCTTTTACTTTGACTCGATGTCTAAAGTTAAGTCATAATGCTCATCATTTATACTAATCTCTCTATGCCCCTAGAGGCGCCCACTCTCTACAGACACCAATTTGATCGAGCAAAGTTAAAGCTTCACCAAATGAACAAGCTTAATTATCATGTTTGTCAAGATTCTCCACTGTTGCGATCTTTTTTGCAACAACTTTACCTTCATGAAGACATCTTGGATGAAATGGTACTTACTGCAATATGCTTTGTTTATTTGTGATTGATTGGATTATATGCTAGAAATGTCACCCTTTAATTATGACAATATATTTAACACTTTTCTGCTCTAACCCAAAGTTCAAGAGTAAGCCCCTTAGTCATATTGTCTCTTTCGTTATAAAGGTTGGTGCCATTTACTTTGTCTTAGTTGAAAACGAGGCAATAGAGTCTTATAAAGATGCCTTCCAACATACTGCACCACTTGTCAATGTAAATACTTACCTTGCTAAAGATTTGCACTTATTCGAGACATTGGGGTGATCTGAATCAACATAACTAGTGGTCTCACTACTATTGCCATTTCTTCGGTACACTATATTAACACATGTTATCTACTTCAAATATTTAAGGATCTATTTCACAACTTCCTAATGAGTTAAGTCTTAGTGTTCATCATTTATACTGTTCTCTCTATGCCCCTACAGGCGTCCACTCTCTACAGACACTAATTTGATCGAGCAAAGTTAAAGTTTCACCAAATGAACAAGCTTAATTATCATGTTTGTCAGGATTCTCCACTGTTGCGATCTTTTTTGCAACAACTTTACCTTCATGAAGACATCTTGGATGAAATGGTACTTAATGCAATATGCTTTCTTTATTTGTGATTGATTGGATTATATGCTAGATATGTCACCCTTTAATTATGACAATATACTTTAACACTTTTTTGCTCTCACCCAAAGTTTGAGAGTAAATCCCTTAGCCATATTGTTTCTTTCGCTATAAAGGTTGGTGCCATTTACTTTGTCTTAGTTGAAAATGAGGTAATAGCGTCTTATAAAGATGCCTTCCGACTTACTGCACCACTTGTCAATGTAAATACTTACCCTGCTAAAGATTTGCACTTATTCAAGACATTGGGGTGATCCGAATCAACATAACTAGTGGTCTCACTACCATTGCCGTTTCTTCGGTACTATATTAACACATGTTATCTACTTCAAATATTTAAGGATCTATTTCACAACTTCCTAATGAGTTTTGTCAGGATGCTTCATATATATAATTGCTAATACAAATTACCCTATAACCTGTGAATTATCAAACCTAGTTTATACCATAGAGCATATAATACTACATACTTCACTAGAATAAAGAATAGGAAAAATAACTTTCTTCATTTTCCTTAGTTTAAGGTGATAACTTATTAAAAAGTTTAAAGTGCTTCGCTAAAACTGTATGTTAAAACGTATCACAATTTTACCAATATATTTCTTGAGATAGACGTAAACTCCTGAGGTTCTATCACACAAATCTTCCTAGCCAAAATCTTCTTTGTAGCACTTGATTTTTTTTTTATTTAAATTCAATATTCAAGTGTCTCTTTAGCATATCAATGTTGAACATAACCTTAACTACTGTTAGCATGTCATCGAGATACTATGAAAGATAAATAAAAGACATATCCTCAATTTCTTAAAGTAAATATTACTAGCTATCTAGCTTTTTGAATGATCTTGACTAGCCATGAAAGCATCAAAATGCTTATACCACTATTTAAGAGATCGTTTTTGCCCTTATGAAGATTTCTTCAATAGTCAAACATGGCTTTCCTTACATGGAATAGCAAATCCTCCAATTGCTTGATGTAAATCCGCTTCTTCAACTTATCGTAAAGAAATGATGTTTTCATATCTAGCTCTAGCTTTAGATTTGTGTAGTAACTAAGGCAAGTAATGTACAAATAGAAGTATGTTGTACCATAGGTAAGAACACATTAACTAATTGAACACATCAAATTTGTGTTTTGGAAAGTATATCCATACATTTTTCAAATAGTTGTTGATAAACGTGATCATACATTTGGCACCTCCTTTCGAAGAAACCATATACGGGCCCTAGACATTTGTTTGTATATATCCAATAAATAGCTATAGTAAACTTAATCGGCACTGCTTCCTAAAGATGCAATATTCATACAAGTCTAACTTTTTCATCTTTTGACCTTTCAACAATCCCCTATCACTTACCATCGTCATATTTGCCTCATCATATGCCCCAAACACAGATGTCATAATTGAGTCGAGTCAAAGTTTGACTCACTTGATGAAATTATAGTAGCTTCATCATGGTCTCGCCCAATAGATGATAGATAATATTCACTTTCTTCCTCTTTATCATTGTCATAGTACCTTAAGAGATTTTTAGCACTTCATCTCTAGTGATATACCTACACCTAATATCATTAAGTGTTCCATAATAATAATATTCTTTTTAAGCTTTGCTACATGTCACACATTTGGTTGTGTGCGTACTGTTGACAAAACCTTCTATAATATTTTGAATTTGAAAGAATAATCCATCAACACCTTATGAGCTTGATATTGTCCATACTTTAGGTTAATACTCAAATCCGTAGTTAAGGAACTCTGATGTATAAAGATTCATTACAATTGGAAAGACTTGTAAGGGAGAACAAAATCCCAAGGATTATGAAGAGACTTATTTCTTTATCTATCTAATAAAAAATGCATTGCATCGCACTTGATATAGCTACTTGGTCCAGCTTATATCAACTCATCTGTATTATTCTGCTCATATTTAACTTGATGTTTTAAATTTTGCATAAGCTAGTTAAGTTTTCTTAAAATCACCTAGCCATCTTAGTGAGATTTTTAGCCACTACACCAACCATTATGCTTCCGAATATGAATTTCCCTACAACTTCATAGGCTGTGTTATTCTTTATCATAACTCTATTGCCATATGCACTTTGGTAAAGAGTTAACTAATTTCTATGAGGCGTCATATAATAAGGACATCCTAAATCTAGCACCCAACCATCTCCCGGCAACCAATAGTCACATACAAGATAGCCTTTGATAATTGGTGCTTTGCTTGATAACGTTTGCCACACTACTTCTGGCATTTTGCCCATCACCTATGTGTCTCACCTTCGGATGGTCTCTCTTGATGTTCCTTTTTGTGGCACTCCAAACACTTGACACGTCGCTTGGACTTTCTATAGTGTGCTTCAACTTGCTTTCTCTTATGCTATTACTGGTTCCTTTATATTAATCTTTACTTCGAATTACTAGTCCACTCTATTTTGTACTAGACCATTATCTTGCAACTTCTTCTACCATTCTTTAGATAATAAGGCAGACTTTACAACTTTTTAGGTAATCATAGTATATCTCTATAAGAGTGAATCAGTGAAGTGCTTTAATGACTCTAATAAAGAAGTTAGCAACATCATGCCGTATTCTTCATTGTTTAGGATTGTGCCGACATTCTTTAAATCCATCATGAGTTTCTTAAACTCATCTAGGTGGAATCAAATAGATACACCAAAAGTATATCTAAATTGAAACATCATCTTCAACATATAAAACAATTTGTTCTGACCCTTCGTTTCATAGAGGGCTTAAAATTTTGTCCACAATATTGCTGCATTCTTCTCCTTCACCACCTCTGTTGACACCTTATCTGACAGATTCAACAAGATATATTCTTTGTTTTCTCTTCTTACTCTATCTTGTCAGCCTCTTCCATCGAAATAGACAACTCGTTTTTCTTATTCAATGCCTTGGTTAAGTTTTAGGTTATCAATAGCGCATGCATTTTAATGCTCCATAGCCCAAAATTGTTCATCCCGTTAAACGTCTCGGTTTCTATTCTCGCTTTAGACATAATCACAATAACAAAATTTTCGAGTCAATACTCGAAATCAAAATCTAGAAAATCTAATCCTAAGCTTCGGCACCAATTATCATGATATAAATGCAAAACCGACGGGATCTTACAATCTGATTCAACCGTTCCTCAAGACAAATCGGGAGTGAGTGCGCGAGCTTGTGTCGCGTGGGACATGTACGTGTGGTCCGCCGTAGACACGAGTCCTGTCCGAGATACGTGCTCATGCGTTTGGGCTCTAATTTGCTCTGTTTACGACGAAACTAAGTCTTCTTGGCGGACAAATCAAATGGCTCAACCATGTGAACTCAAATCCACTTTTTACCATGTGTTTTGGCTTGATTAACTGGTCAGTAAACTCAATTTTCTTTCTGGTGGGGACGAATACAAGATTGGTCAAATACGATCACGTGCAAGGAAACAGAGACTGAAGAGCATGTCCAGCCATTTGCAGACCAATTCACGAAATGAAGGCGTGGCTCGGTCAAAGTCGTACTGATTTGGATCCGCATAATTTCAGGGATTTGGACAAAACCCCACGCCACAGAGAGAGAGAGAGAGAGAGAGAGAGAGAGAGAGAGAGAGAGAGAGATGGATAGTTCGGTGCATGAATGTCAACTCTTGCCGACATTTTTAGAATTATGGAGTCTGACCGCATTGACAAATCCTCACTCGCTATGAAGTATCGGAAGATGTTCACTCGAGTCCTTCGATTCTGGCAGTGTTTCAGCCAAATGTAGCCCGCCAGACAAAATTCACTTCTCCCGATGCCGACATGACACACACTTTCTTTCACTGCTCAGTATTGGCGTATTACGATAAGATGATTTTGCTGATTTCGATTTCCAGTCGCCGCTGATGTAGGGTAGCTATAACCAAACCGTATCTTTCGTAAAAGATGAGCGATCCTTGTTATAATGCTTAGGACTGTTAGCAAGTTCATTGTGGAAAGAGTGATCGTTTTATTGTAAGATAGTAGATGATTTTCTGAATTACGACAGTCTAAACACGTTTACGAGAAATATAATCAATGACCATGATTGCTTTTGGTATTGATTATGCAGTGGTTTCATGATACCTAACGGCTGAAAGTCGAATCAAGATGGGATAAACATGTTTGCAATGAAATGACCATGAATTACTATTGATTTACGATCCTGGATAAGGGCAAAGATGAATTAAGGAATGGATTTTGTGTTTGGATTAGGCATACGGCATATCCTGGGCCGTTCACATTGGTTTTTGTTCTCATTTTATGTGGTTAATGAGGCTACTGACCCGCTTCAAGAATTGAAATTTATTGGCTACTTAAATTGAGCTTTCTTGTTGAAAAATTTATTTTTTTAATCTACATTTGGATGGATATAATTTACTAATATAGGAGAGAGTCCGGTTCCCACATTCATTCCCTATTTTCCATGTCCTTTTATTTTATTTTATTTTATTTGCATATGAATGGAATTATCATTCTTTAAATACCCAATAGAAACATTATATTATCTAAATATTAAATCATGCTTTTTTTATAAATAATATTAGAATAGGATCTCTTAAGAATTTTTTTTATACTCTATTTACCTCACTAATTACATATTTCCATTTTTAGGCTCAAGCCAATTACACATTTTCATGCTTAGGCCAAAGTTCATCTTATATGTGAAGGAGAGTGTTGGAATATATAATTATCAAACCACGTGATTACAATTTAAAAACTTAAAACAATTGTCACTACTAGACAAAATCTTTGAGGAAAAACGGACACCCTTCTGACAAGTGAAGAATGCCCCTTTCAATTCTCCAATGATGATTTTCACTCTCCTCCGTACTTTCTTGAAAGCAATATTTTTACATAACCTACTTATGTTTCCATTTTTCTTCATGTCACAATCAATATAGGATTCACAACCCTGACGTTTGCGCAATTCCTTTGGAGTGCATAAAATTCATCACGCTTAGCACAAGTACAAGGTTATGAGGTGCTTTGAGGCTAAGTTTAGCAGACCATATATAAGTTTAGACATAGCAGTCGTATCCTATTCAGTGTTCTTCTTGTGCCATCAAACGAGATATAACTTGATGCAAGTCGACAGTATCACGAACTAGAACATCAAATAACTTTGGATAGGACAAATCCCATATGGTTAAACATTATTAGACAAGATAAAAGTGATTGGTGGGAGATCCCTTATACTAATTTGGTTTGAGAAGTAATAGGAGTCACGGAAATAACTTCGCATGGCAATTTGATTTTCACACGTAACGATGTTCTTGTATTGCCGTATTCTTTTTCTTCCACGCTTGATTGAGGGAGTACACATCCCAACCTTTCATGATACATGTTGTATCTCGCCATTCCCACTTGTTTGAACTCCCCATTTTTTTCCCCCGAAACCAACTTGCAGACCGTAACTTGCTTTCCTCTTTCCCACCCCACCACCGCATGCATATGGCTGTTGCTTCCCCATCGAGCGGTCCGTCGTCCCAACCCTCGATGCCTCAGAACTGGTCCAGTCGAGGCCAAGAGAGACCCACGAGATTCGTGACAGGTATCACATGGCCGCTGAGAGCTCTCATCCACGAAGTTGAGCTTGCAACTTGCGGCTTGCGTGACCTCGAGCTCCTGTGGCCACAGGCGGCGAGAGAGAGAGAGATCAGTAGCAACTAGGAGCACCTTAGATTGTGTTTGGTCGTCCGAATTTCTAAATGGGATAGGACTGGATATGATAAGATAAGAAATCCATAAATTTCTTCATGTTCCATCGCCCGTTTGGTGAACTATGGATTGCAAGTTGGATATCCTTATATTCTATCGAATCTATTGTTTGGTGAACTATATATTTGAATTCGGATATTTTAAAAATAATAACATTAGACAAGTACAAATTTGCAGGTTTAATATTGACAAAATCATCTAAAACAATATATCTTTTTCAAATTAATATATTTTCGTTGAATTTCATGATTACACATTATAATGATTTTTTCCGTTCCTTTAAAATAATCTCTTAGTTACCCATTTAACATCAAATATTTTTAGGATAACCTCAATTTTAATATATTCATTTTGAAATATAAATTCTTTTTCTCTCTTACAAGCTTTTCATCTGCTTTGATTTTGTTACATGTTTAATACCAAATCAAACAAATGACTAATTAGAACAAAGCATAAACTTCAAAATTTATTCGCTTAATTTTTTTCTTGTAGTCACGAGGATGCAATGATTAACAAACCATTTTTGAACAATTTGCATTAATAAAGTATATTACAATTCATCGTTTTAGTAAAATTTCAATGTGAATTGGAGAGCTATTGAGAAGAAAGTTTTGACGTTGATACTTTGGATAAAAGCTTATGTAATTGAGTTTAAAACTTTTGAAGGGTTTTCTTATATTTTATGTTAAACTAAAAATGTTTATTAAAAATAAAAAATCTAAAATTGGTTCAAGACTTATAAAATTAATACTAAAAATCCATGAAATAAATTGTGGCCACCCACCTAGACATTCTTTAATTTTTAAAAATCTTTTTCGATTTTTTTTAAATTTAAATTTAAATTAATTATTTTTTGAAGTTTTTATTTTTGCGATTTTTTATTTAATATTTTTTAATTCGAAAAAATGAACTTTGGACCAGATCGGGGAAACCCATTCTGACTCTCTGATGCGGACCTAATAGAGTTGTTGGAGTGTCTGTGGCCCTGTGGGTAAACAATGGAGAAAGAAAAAGTCTAGGGTTTTATATTTTCGATAAAATAAATCATATTCAACCTTATCCCAAAATTCCCCTAAAATTTTCCGGCCTTATCATATCCTAGACAGCTATTAAACACAAGACATGATAAAATATATAATATCCTAATTTTTATCTGGTCGACCAAACATAACCTTGGAGAATTGATCCTGATCCGTGGCAACATTGGATTGTCCCGAGGGTGGGGCGTGGGGAAGGTGGGGGAGAGAGAGACAAAGGTGTAGGGTTTGGTGTTGCATGGAGGTAATCGTCCAATTGGTCATTATGTACGTATATTAATTCGGTCTTAAACTTTCTAATTTTGTCAATTTAGTGTTAAATTTTTGTATAGCTTCCTATATAGTCATTCCGATTAATTTTGCTTGGGAATTATTGACGTGGAGGCATCTCGTATAAGATGGATGATGATGACTAAACCATTACGGTGATTTTCGGTGGAAATTAGTTGGAATGATTATTGACATTTCACATAAAGATTTAGGGCTAAATTGATAAAATTAAAAATTTAATACTGAATTGACATTCGATAATAGGTATGACATTGATTGGATAACATTGTCAAATGTGTTAGGTTAATGAGGTGCAAATTATAGATTTTTTAAGCCCGACAATGATCTTTGATGTGTCGGTGCCAAATTCAGAATTTTTTCAACTAATCAAAGACTAGAGCGGCGGTCATATCCGCCCGGTGGTCAGAAATAGAATACCACGAAAATATTACTTACCATAGATTAAGCACGGCACGTAGGGAACGGGTTATCTCGTCCAGATACATATCGTGATTGGGGGGAGGGAGAGTCTAGAATTCATGTGAGGTGTCCTCGATTTCAGACAAAATATAGATGGCGAATCTTTGGTCGTGAGATGCTCTTGCATGTGGACTTGATGCCTGATCGTGATCTCTGCATGGAATAGATTCATATATTAAATCATTTTGTCATATTCGTGCCATTTCCCATAATTGAACATGTTATAGAACACATATACACACCTACGGCGTTGCCAAAGTAGGCGTAGACTAGTCTTTACATGGCAATCTCCATATTCGTTTTAAAGCTACTTTGGAATTATTTGCTTTATAAATGTCTACACGTATATATCTTTTGTGGACGATCTCTCACCGACTCATTTCTTGTGCTGATTATACGCGAAAAATTACAATACCTAGGATTTTTTTACTCAATTAATATTGTCTTAATGGAATTAATAAAACGATGTCTCTCTTAATTATGTAGCTTGTCCGGATAGGTTACTCACGATCTTTTAGTTATTAAATGGGTATTCTCCCGTTTATTACACCTTTTTCGTATGGAAATGGAAAGGATATTCATCTTGCAAACCCTACTTGGTGTTATAATACTGTTATATGAAGTCTTAAGCTCATGAAAAAGGAGATCGTTTCATGGATCTCTTGTGAGATCGTCTACATCACGAGCAATTTAATCCAGTAATCAAATCTATGCTAATTCATAGCTGCCTGACTTGTACCCTTGATGACCGACGGTGTTTTGGACGGATTTTAATATTTCCGGGTTGAATAAGGACGCCTTTCATCGGTCGTATTGACCGAATGGCTTTGACTTCCGACGGCTCGTTTCATGGAGTCTGCTATATATTATGCTGTCAAGCTCATTAAAACTTCTAATGAATATAAACAATCTGGTTAGTCAGCTTTGTGAGTTTTGATTACTGCTGATAAATACTCGTCATGCATTTGGCTAATTTGTCTTGTAGCGCCTCGAAACGTAAGCTAATAGGTAAGTTAGACTACGCATATATAAAGTCATGGCATCATCACTGAAATTTGTGAGATAGGTGAAATTGTGATCCTCTCTCATGTCCGAACTCAAAAAGGATTTATGCGAAGAATTCACTTGGAGTTGAATGGTGGGAAATGTAATGAAACTCACAAATTGAGTCATGGAAATTTGGTCTTTCACCTGACACTCGAAATTTTAATATTTTGATGCATATTAAAAGCCATAAATTTACAAAAGTTTTGTCCTTTCGAGAAACAACTCTCTATTTTATCATCGTCTCATTTTATACCTCTCCATTTGGCTCATTATTTGACTCCTTTTTTTATTTTTCTGGAAGAGTGTCCACGACCCGATTTTCTATGGAAAGTTTTCAAGATTCAATCATAATCCTTGCCCCCTTGATCTTGTAATACAACGGAGATCCCACTAATCCACAAGGCCTTCATTATTCCTTCCTTCTTTTTGTTTTTTTTGGGGGGGGGGGGGGGGGGGAGAGGTTTGCATTCAAGATTATTGCTCAAAGACACTCCACCAGCGAAATCAGTACCTTATGCAAGATTTTGGTGGTAACCAACTAAGAAAAGATGAGTATGCCCTCTCTTTACATCCACTTAAAAATAACTTACGAGGCAAATATCACAAAAACCCTCAAATTATATGTATCACATAAACATCCTAAATTTTTTTTTTTGTCTTTTTATGTGTCAAAAACCATAAACTTGCAAATTATGGTATAAATATCCCAAACATATTTTTAGCCATAAAATACATAAACTTGTTACGCTAAGTTTGGTTTTTTTTATGACATGATATATATAAGGTTTTTAGGTACATAAAAAAAAGTTCGTGGTGGTATAATTTGAATTTCTTGTGTGGTACTAACCCTAACTTAGAGCAATATACATTTTTGACTGATTATATGTGTTTATTTTCTTACAGTATTAAAGTCTTACGACATTAATTACTAGCAACAAAAGAATAAAAATTAAAACATGTTCGGCATTAAATGAATAAAATCACTTAATAAGATTATTTATTCTTTTCAAATTCGATTAGATTCACCACTACTTAAATCGAGAGAATCCCATTATCCAACATTATTGTATAATTGCCACGTCATACACAGAACATCCTTATTGGGGAACAAAGAAAGAATTGTGGGAGGGGATATGGAACTTAATAATTCCTAATTCAAATCATGATATCCCGAAATTGTAGCAAAATTACACTCTCAAATGCTCTTTTAGCATTGGAACAAAAAAAAAGAGTTTTCAATTCAAACCCTCTTTCTCACTTTCTGGGACCTAACTTTCCCACCGCTAGCTCTTCGAATGATTCTCTTAAGCACTGAACGAACAAACAAAAAAGAAGGGAAATTTAAAAGAAGTGAAGTTTCAGATCGATCTGTCATCTCCTTTACCCCACCCCTCTTACCCAATTTTTGTTCATCCTTAGCAAAACCCTAGCCAGGAGTGAGAAACCATATATTAGTCATTTAGCTGTCTCTCTTCACAAGCTCTCTCTCTCTCTCTCTCTCTCTCTCACACACGCACACGCACACACGCACACACAAAGAACGAGCATCTCAAGAAGCCATTTGTTGATCTGGAGAACACAAGCGTTTGAAAGGTGGATCATAATCGGAGGCATGGAAAGAGGTCACTTCCTCCTGAAGCATCGGGGCAAGAGAAGGCCAAAGAAGAAGAAGAAGAAGAAGAAGAAGACGAAGAGCTGTGCAGTTACTCGTCATCCTGGTCCGAGACCGACGTCTCGGCCATGGTCACAGCTCTCACTCAAGTCATGGACACCACCACTGCCACAAATCGTCCCGGATCAGCTACTTCATCTGTTGGATCGACCGCCACAACTCTCGTCTTTAACTCACCTCAACCAGCTCAAAATCAGGGTAAGTATGCTACTGTGTTCTTGCTTTTGCAGCATCCGAGAAAACCCTCATGTTTCCTAAGCATATAGACTTCTACTTCCCTGATTTTTTATGATTTTTCTTTTGGGGGGATCCTTTGTTGTGGATCTTGGGTGTTTGATATTAGGCAAAGCTGAGTTTTAGTTTCCCCAAAATGGGAAAGGAGACTTCTAGACATGCTTCTTTTAGATTTGCAAGTGCATCAGCAAGTGTCAAAGCGCTCTATCTCGTCTTTGCATTTTTGATGTTAGCTATATAATGCATCCAGATCTTTTATCTGTGTGTGTGTACGTGCTTGTGCGTCTTTCTTTTCTTTTTTGTTCCTATCCTTGTTGAGATCTCTTAATCATTGTTTGAGGGAAGATATTAGTCAAACATAGCCCTTTATTATATCATGGCTCTTTGATGTATAATTACTCGCAAGAGGGATTTAAAAGAAAATAGAAACGAAGGGAAATGAGTGTGGGATTTAAGTGAAGGGATTAAAATATCTGGGTGAAATATCCGGGTGCACATATGATTGAGGCTACACGGAAGATAAGATCCGTGTTGTCCAAGTGCAAGGCATCTCGTCACTTTCCGTAAAGAACTTGCTCTCTTTTCGCTCTTTTCTTGCGTTCTCATCTTCTCATTCTTGGTCTGCACAAAAAAAAATTCTGGTGGGACAATTTTGGCCACTTTTCCATGTTTACTACGTCGTTCAGTATTTGTCAAAGAAATATCCTTTACCTGACAGATGAGACTTCAGTTGCCTCTGCAAGTCGTCTTCTTCGTGGAGGAGCTTCTTTAATGTGGCGTCTTTGACCCGAATTCGTTCGCCGTTATTGTGGTTGCACTTAGTAGGGTGACGCGTATGCTGGTTTCACCCTATGTTGTTGTTGAAGTTTGAATGCGCTATCGACTGCGCAATTTATCTTCCTTCCAATGCATGACCATAGTTTTGCATTTTTCTAGGGAAAAAAAAATGGTCCAACCCCTTTCATCCGATGCTTTTACTAGTTCAAATCAATCACTTATTAAGGTTATATAAACAAATAAGAAAATCGAACATAGTCTAATTTTTTTTTTGGTAAGTATAGTCTAATTTGTTTGATGGTATCATGTATGATATTTTGTATTATCTTTTTCTTTAAGCATAAAAAGCACTTGTCGAGGTCCTGCCAGTTCAGAAAAGGAAAATTTTCTAGCTTTCAAAATGACAAAAATATTTGACAAGGTTATATAATGTCCATAAGTAATGGCTTTCAAAGGGCTCGAGCTATTTGAAAATTCATTAGTTTAATCTCAAATGGTAAAGGATAAAAAGTTCAAGTTAAATTTCCATCTCTCTCTCGCTCTAGTATTTAAAAGATGAAGTGTCTACAATAATTAATAACTAGTGTTGTTTAGTATTTCAAAAGAAATTGTGGGTCTGTGCCCTTTTAGTTTAGATGGCCTCATGTAAATTTGATATAATTTTCACTCTCCTTTATATTCATGCTAAGTTGTCCAATACTGTTCCCATACTTTTATGTCTCTGTTATTTCTCAAACCTTTGGTATGAGCTAGCAAATATAAAAATAATGTCAATATCGGTCGGATTATGAGCTGTAGGGTGTTCGAAGAAGGACCATGCTTCTTCGATGTTCTATGATCTATGCTCCACAGATCCTTAAAAGTATTTTTTGAAAGGATTTTCAAAATAGCAATTATTAGTCCTTTCAATGTACATTTGTCATCATTCTCCGCCCCACAGATCTTAAAAGTTAATTGTTTACTCGATTTGTTTCCATTCTCTATGAGGATTTCTTAAATTAACTAATTTTCAGTTCTTTCGATGTACACTTGTCATCATTCTCTGCCCCATGTTCCTTTAAAGAAAATAAGGATATTAAATATTAACTGGATCCATCTGCTTTCGATGCGAATGCCGGGGACACCTGTTTTGTTTGTGTTGGATCGGGTTTGATGTCTGAGGTCATGCGCCTCCAAAACCCTTAGATCGAGGTCACCGAGAGAGAGCTTTTTAAGTAAAGTTTTTATCTATAACAGAGCAACTTATGTCCATCTAAAAATGTTATGAAGACAAGTCAAAGATTGATAGAGAAGTATGGCTCTTGATAAATGGTGATTGCTCCAGAGATTACGAATGCATTATAAGTAGGGGCAAGAAAGTGAGACTCCGGATGCTCCTTTGGATGTTCTTCTCTCACGTCCCCGCTCTTAAACCTTATTAACAGGCCTCCATTGTTTTGATTTCCCTTGTGTTTGTGAAGAGAATAGCAGGATGATGAGAAGACACTATCGAGGAGTGAGGCAAAGGCCGTGGGGCAAATGGGCCGCCGAGATACGAGACCCGGTCAAAGCAGCTCGGGTGTGGCTCGGCACGTTTGACACGGCCGAAGCAGCGGCCCTCGCCTACGACAACGCGGCCCTCAGATTTAAAGGTACCAAGGCCAAGCTCAATTTCCCCGAACGAGTTCAAGGGAACACTAGTACTAGCCTCCTCAGGAACGTGTATCCTCCTGCCGATCTATCGTCGTTGTCTGAACAAAACATCAGCACCGTGCCGTTTAGTCCTCCAGCGACTACGATGGCATCGTCGCATGAAGCATTCCCCGACCTGGTCCAGTACGCGCAGCTTCTTTCAAGTAGCGACGCAGACTTCCCCATCATTACTTCGAGCCTTTTAGGTCGAGAACACTTTGGTTCCCGGTCTTGGACGCCACCGTCTCGACAAGATGAGATGGCGAGATCATCTAGTTCTGATTTTCAGGGTGTTGAAGAATTCAGGTCTGATGACCGAAGCAAATGAAGAGGAAATTTCTTTTGCTTGTGCGTCTTGCGAACATTCTCTTTGGGAAATATTTTTGGTCTAATTGTATTGGAATGACCCACGGTTTCAAGCATGTTGTGCTAAGCTTGATTTGGGCGGTTAATTGTTTGTATCTCTTGCGGAAAAAGAGCGGGAAAATTACCATTTGGAACACGGTTTCACAAGGATCACAATTAGCACGCAGGATTGTGTTTTCCTCCGTCCCTGATCTGCTGTGGCCTCCTATAGCTGGCTTTCTTGAAATCTTGTGTCAACGTTTACACTCACAAATAAAACTCCTTGATAAACCTCTCCCCCCTCCTCCATCTGTCCTTTTAGCCTCAACTCAGCCGCAGGGCTCTCTCTACCCATCGCTGCTTTTGGAGTCCCTCCTCCGTTGAGAGAACTTAGATGTACTTGTGGTGAAAATACTATCGAAGCCCTAAAACTTTTAGTTAATGCAATCGAGTAGTTCCAAAACATTGGATACTTAGAGCCATTAAAATTTTTTTGTCAGTTCTGTCCAATTTGAATGGAGAGAGAGAGAGAGAGAGCTGGTCGAATGCACGGGGGATTGGGGTTTGAAGGGGTGATGCCACCACCTCGCATTCGATATAGAGGGTGGACCACCCTTGTTGTTGCTTGAACTAAGCCTAGACTAACTTGTACAGTTAATTAATTAATAGGGTGGAAAGGGATGATCAGCACGACTATCCCATTTGGTTATTACCATAAGGATCCCATGCCATCCCATAAGTGATCATATTTTGACTGGGAATTCATCTTTCTCATGTTGGACACAGACCAAATCATTTGCGCCCAAGCTTAGACTTCACAACCTTCACTAATGCATAAAATAAGAAATGGAAGAATATCTCTATCTTATTAAGGTGCTTCCGACAATCAGTTCATTAATTATAATTTTGACAATTAGCATTTAAAAAAACACTTTAGATTGATATGGCACTAAATGACCGACGCAGAGAGAGGATCGAGTTATACATCGCATAAAACAAAATTTTCATGGTTAAGTTTTGTTTGGCTTGCGAAGTACAACACTGCACTCGATGCGAAAAGTGATTCATCAGAACACTCTTTGTTATAACACGTTTGAATAAAGTCCATGAGGCTAAAGTAGATAAAGTTGATAATCTCTAACGTTGAGGATATATCACGTTACTTGCTTCGAGAATGCTCTCTTGTCTGCAGCTGCATCATCACTCTTGACTTTTGCATGCACGCATGCACACAAAGTGTCGTGGGCCTCACCCCCACTTGCCCTAGAAAGCAACTCCAAGTGGGCCACTTGAGGTCGTTCCAAGCCCACTGAAACTCAAAATCTTTTTGCATGCAGCTATCATGAGTAAGCTAACTTTCCCACACAGAGAGAGAGAGAGAGAGAGAGAGAGAGAGAGAGAGAGAGAGAGAGAGATGCAGGTTCATTCGTTAGCAGATTAGGACATCATCTTTTTGCCTATAGCGAGAAGTCCTATTTTAAATAGGGATATTTCGGACATATTCTCCATTAACCTCATATGAATAAGACGTGAGTTAAAATTGGGGTTGCGTAAATCAAATATTGAACTATTTGAACTTCGTGATGTTGGAGACCAATCTCTGTTGAACGCATAATCCACACATGGATCCGCTTCATGCATACTGACTGAACCAACTCCACAATGTCTGTATTGATTTCCACCCACACAGATAATCTATTTACTCATTCATTATATTGATCTTAAATATACGTGCACTCCAATGAGAACGCGTGCCATTGGTGTATTCAAAACCGAAACATTTCCCTTTGAAATGTGGTGCATAAGTACTTCAACAGTTCCCATCAAAGAGACCCATGAGAAAAAAGACAGTAAACCAGTGATCTTTACAGTTGATGGTCACGAATAAGAGTAGAGAGAGTTGTAATCGTGAGCATAATCTGTGGGTGACATGACCATCCCAAGAGAAACTGCAGCGACAGGGTGCAACGTGAGAAAGCTCTGCGATCGTTATCGCGAGTTGCAATGACAACGGAGAAGCGATCTCATGTGATGCCAAAATACGTCCATTCATCATTCTTGTCGGCATTAATTTGGGGTTTCCAAGAGCTGAAATATTTGGTTGGATCGACGATATCAATGGGTTGGATACTTGATATCAATGCTGTGGATTAAAGTGCCGATAGATATAAGGTTGCAAGCCAGCAAAATGAGTATTTTCACCTCTTCATGGACTTGTAACTCTATCATTATAGGTCAAGTCTTGAAAACAAGTATTCCAGATAGTGATAAGGAAAAGTACCCTTTTTTTTAAACTTCTTACATTAGTATTTATTTTGATCATAAACATTTTAAATAAATCAATTTAGTCATAGAACTTTCCATATTGATACCAATTCAGTCCATTTTACATGGCACGATCGGTGTTGACATGGATGTTTTTAATAAATTTTTGATTTCTTTTATTTTTCTTTTTGTTAGTGGCTAGTCATTGACCATGGACGAAGTTCCTCTTGCTAGATCAAGTGATGTTGACTATTGCCTAGGCCAAGGCAGCCTTGCTACACCTCACATGGGCAAGGGTCTGGCGAGCCCTACTTGGACACCCAATGGTGGGTAGTTATGTTAGTTGCGAGCTTTTCCCTTATTGTCGAGGCTCAAGGTTTGAAACTTACGGTTGCTAACGTCTTAATTGAGGGGTGATGATATTGGAGTATTGTACTAGTATTCCATGAGGAATAGGGGTTCGACCCTTTAGTGCTGTCCGGACACGAGGGGCCATGATGGAATCCTGGGTTACAAAAAAAAAGTAATTATAAGAATGATAGACAAAGACGAAATTGCTATTTGGCTTTGAGGTGTCTTTACCACTTTTCCGCATTTAGTAATTGATTTCAAGGGACAAGCTACTCTTATTATACAATTTAGTCTAAATAATAACCAAACTATGAAATAATTAATCTCTCACGCCATTACCGAAAATTTAAATAGATAGTACCATGAGATGACGAATCAATTCTATAGCATGTCCTGTCTAAACAAACTTTCATGTCTAGATAACTTTCTAAGTTAAGATAGATTTTAGGTTAGTCGATTTTCTAACTTAAATTAAACAATATCCTATCTTATGTGCATCTTCATTTTAATTAATTTAGAAGTAAAAATGATAGAAAATTAAAAAATGGCATGCATATTATATAGCTTAGTTGCATTTATATATGCCATGGCATTTAGAGTAATTGAATTCACAATGTCATGGCGTATAGCTTAGGTCATTCATTAATTCATGTCATATATATGCACATTATTCATTTAGTTTAATGTATGTTAAATATGCATGTCATTTAGTGAAGCCAAAGAGGAATAAATATTCACGTCTCTCAGATTCCTTGATTTACGTAAAACATCCATATATTCATTTATTCCTCTTTGGTTGCAAACTCAAAAAATATTGATTTTTTTTTTATGACCGAGAAATCCACCACGGGCTCCTGTGCCTGGATGGCACCAAAGGTCCGGACTCTTATATCTCAGGGGAGACTAGCACATGACCCTAACACCATGGCCTATTTAAGACGCTAGAAACTACGAATTTCGAACTCTCGATCTCGGTGATGAAGAAAAAACTCTCAACTAACACAGCTACCCACCGTTTGGTGACCTTGTAAGGATGTTCTCCGCTCTTATCCTTAAGAATAGTTGGTGAATTAGATTTCTTGTATCTTTATAAATAGGCTGGAAGGTGAGCTTTTATAAGACTTCAATATATTCTGCAATTTGCTAATATAAGCTTGCACGATAATAAATTTAGTGCGAAGATATCCGACACCAAAGGCGGTGCTTTGATTTGTCTATGAAATAATGTGGAGACTATCCATGTAGGAGGAAGTGGCAAGCATATTTAATGGTATTACGAGGAGACAACAAGTCAAATGGTCATATTTCATACTATATGCCATTTGGAGTTGGCTTTAAGCCCAGGAAAAAATGGCTTGGACGAAATGCTTCCGAAATGTTTGCTGAAGCTAGATTTGGCGTCCTCTATCTCAGCGACAACCAATTAATAGATAGAGTACCTCCATTTGGAGGAAATGGATAAGGTGACTTGAAGTCACCTGATTTGCTTTTTGCCCCAATCGTCTAATCTGCATTAGACGGTTGGGACAAAATGCAATTTAAAAACCTTTGTCCTCTCAAAAAATGGGTGGTCATCTGATCTAAAATCGGATGGTCACAAATCCCAAATTAGGTGATGTCAAGTCACCTAATCTGAATTCCCACTTGGACGACACTCTCGATTATCTAGGATGACCAATCTTGAGAGAAATTAGGTCACCGGGGACATTGCTATGTAGGATGCCATCTTGCTAATGTCCAGTGTGTAAGCCTCCCGCATAACAACTTTTCCGGAGGCATTCTTGGTTGCTTCAACGAGTTTCTCATGGATGTGGGCCAATTCCACCTTTACTCTGCATGGGAGATTCACGCCGGGGCTTTCTATTGCGGTCAATATAAAGGGAAGAAGCCTAGAATCCACCTCCATGCTCCCATAACTATTTTTATAGGCCTTTCAAGCAATGCATTAGATGAACATATGCCCGGAAGGGCTGACTAAACTTTCTTGACTTCAGAATTTGAATCTTACTCAAAATAAGCTCATTGAAGCTTTTGAAGGAAAAAAAGAAGAAGAACCTTCAGATATTAGCAGACATGTAGAATCATTGGATCTAGCCAATTATAAGTTATCGGCTGAAATCTCTCCTAGCAAAATCTAATTTACATTTTTCAAATCGCTTGGATCTTTTCTTCAACAATTTATCTACTCATGTTCCATTAGGCAATCATCTAAGCACCCTTGGTGATCAATCTATCTAACCTGGGCAATGATGGACTTTGCAAAGCTCCTCATTAGAAAGTTTGCCCTGGAGATGTGCATAGTGATATGGACAGACGAGATGGTCATGGAGGAGACTTCATGTTGTATGGTTTTGCTTAGGATTGGGACCGGGTTTTTGTGGCGGCATTCTTGGGATTACATTGTATATTATATTCCAAGCAATCTTAGAGGATCTCCTATTTTCGGACAGTGGAGAGGATTATTGAATAATTGTCGATCGCGAAAAGGAGTATCATGTTTTGGTTCAATAGAGCTTTTCATTTCCAAATAAACAAATAAGATGTCATTTTCTTCTCTCTCTCGTAATTCATATTTTTTTTCCTTGCTTATTTTGTTGATAGATGTTGCTAATTGTTTCTAGCGTTTGTCCTCACCTTCGTGAATCGTAAGTGATTCCATGTACGAAGGTCCGTATCGCCTTGTCAAATTCTGGAGGCAAACGCCACTGCGAGTGCTCTGAAATCCACAATGCTTTCTTCATGTCCGAAGATTGCTATCGGAGCTTCAAATAATAAGCAAGTTGGATTCATTATTCTTCAATACTACTCTCTTTCTTTCCATTTGGTCATTAGAATCGACCCCCTCCGAAAAGAAGAAGAAGAAGAAGAAGAAATAGCTCTTGCTTTTGTCCTTTAAAATAAGACCTGAATGTCTAATGTAAATTGAGCTGACTATTTGTGCTGCAATTGGACAAGTCTACTCGTTCTATGGTAAAAGTTGGAACAGTACTTCGTGCTAGTAACATGTTATAAAAAATGTTCGCAACAGAATTTTGATTAGTAAGACTGAGAAGTGGGTGCATTGCTCTATTTGAAGTTGATAATGAATAAAAAGAGTTTGTAAATTTACAAGGTTGCTAAGAGAGATAATTAAAGTTTCTAAACAATATGAAAAGTTGGTAAGCTTAAAAAAGATTATTTCAATGAGTACTTCAAATGAGGATTGATAACCCAAAACTAGATGGCAATAGAATGATGTAGTAATATCTCAACTAGAAAATGAGGTTGGATAACAGAAAATTAGGATTGTTGACAAGTCATGCTAACTTAGGCCAGTGATCTTCGAAATTAGTAAATTTAAGGGATAGCTAACCAAGGTAATTAAAAGTTAATAAGTAAATGGAAAAATTTTAGTAAATTAAAAAAGAACGATTAAATGTTGGTAATCCAAATGAAAGTTGGTGATCTAATTGAAAATTTTTGGTAAGTTACTCTTATGTAGGTTGAAAATTTCATGTAATAGTTGGTAAATTCAAAATGCTTACAAGATATGCAAATAAAAGTCAAGTAAGTTAAGTATAAGATCGGTGATTCGAAAATTGCGAAAGAATTGATAATTTCATTAAAATCTGACAAATTACCAATGCGTTAGGTGGACAAAAAATCACAGGCCATTATTTTTTAGCAATAGTTTTTTTTTTGGTAAATTTTAGCAATAGTTTTTTGACATTTACTGAAGTAAAAAAAAACCTCTAATTGGTATTTACCAAAAAAAAAAAACCTCTAATTGGCATTTTAGTGGCGGAAAGTTGGAGGTAGATGAGATTACTTATCTTGTCCTATGGACATATATGCAATCCAGTACTTCAAAGATCTAAGAGGTTCTTCTAACGTAAGTTGGCCTAAAATTTCAGATATATTATATAATGATTATGTTTGGCATCCGGAATAGTTTTAACAAAAAAACAATGATGAACAAAAACGTGACATCTTAAATTGTCAGGTAATGCTATAACCATTTGAACCCATTTCCTATAATGAATGACTTTTGTGAAGATTTTCCTTCCTCTTAATATAAAAAAGAGCCTTTTATTTTTAACATGAGCATGCTGTTTCACTGGTCATCTTGTTGAATTGGGTGGATTTACACTGACGATTGATCATGACCCGCGTCACTCTCTCATCAAACGATTGATGATACTGCGCCTCTTGGGTTGATTTTGATGGGTTGTCCCCTTGGCGGGGCTTGGAAGGCATTGACTTCCAAAGTAGGAGTCTTCCTCGGAAGTAACGACGGACCGTGACCAGAAAATGACCTCAACAGTATTATATAGCCACTCTCTTCTGGGTGGATCGAACGCCAATTTTAAACCAATACTTGGTCGCGGGTCTTAAGGAATCCATGTCGTCTTACGATGGCTTTGTGTCTACCCTTTTATGGGCAATCTTTGTCGTTGGAATTATTGATCATTCCAAAGCTTCGACCAATCTAAGCTGCATTGCTGCGGAAAGGGAGGTTCTTCTGAAGTTCAAGCACGGCCTCATCGATCCTTGGAGACGCTTGTCGTCGTGGACTGGTGAGGAATGTTGCAAGTGGGAAGGCATCGAATGTGACGAGAAGACTGGCCATGTCCTGAAGCTCGATCTTCATAATCCATGCATTAAGGAGATCGATGTGCTTGCACCTTCTAATAAGTGCAGGTTGGGAGGTAACATTGTTCCTTCTTTGACCGAACTGAAGTATCTTAAGTATCTAGATCTCAGAGTCAACGACTTTTCAACCCAGAGAATCCCAAGCTTCTTTGCTTCTCTTCAGAAACTGGAATATCTTAACCTCTCATATGCTGGCTTCAACGGAGATATTCCTGGGCAGCTCGGTAATCTTTCCAAGTTACAGTACTTGGATCTTAGTAATGACTTTCTTTTGGGGTCATTTAACCTCCAATAACCTTGCTTGGGTGTCGAAATTATCTTCCTTGAAATACTTGGACCTGTCCAATGCTGGCCTTTCAAAGGTCGAAGATTGGTTCGGTTCCATTAACATGCTTTCATCTTTGCAATCCTTGGGATTGAGCAGCTGTGAATTGCAAGATGCTTCTAGATCTTTGTAGGCTAATTTCACCTCTCTCGGATTCCTCACTATCGCATCCAATAATTTAAGTTATATTCCGCCATGGATATATAACTTGAGCAAGTTAGAACCTATTGATTTGTCCCACAACTTTCATATTAAGGACACTTTGCCCATGTCAATCGTTGAGAATAATCAAAGGCTTGCCTTTTTCGACGTGTCTCTAGACTTCCTACAAGGTGAATTTCCAAAGAACTTGAGCAGTCTTTGCAAATTGAAAGTGGTACAATTACGTGGTAACTTTATCAATGGAAATATCTCCGTCATCTCAAATGGTCCTCTCAGTTGCGTACAAAGTCAGTGGAAGATCTTTGATGTTTCCAACAATAACTTCAGTGGTGATCTACCAAGTCAATTTGGAGATTTTAAAGAACTAGAGTACTTTGATCTTTCAGTGAACTCGATTTCTGGTTCTATTCCTGCCAATTTGGGGGAGCTATCATCTCAAAGAGTGTTAAATCTCAACAACAACAAATTGAGCGGGACCATTCCACAAAGTGTTGGAGGACTATCAAGTCTAAAGGAGCTCCAAGTCCAGAACAATCTTTTGTATGGAGTTGTAAGTGAACTTCACTTTGAAAATCTCAAAAGCTTGACCACCTTAGACATTTCCTCCAACGAGCTCATATTAAGCGTGAGCTCTACTTGGGTTCCACCATTCCAAGTTCGTGAGATAGATTTGTCAAATTGCAAAGTGGGACCTGAATTTCCCAACTGGCTTCAAACACAGAGGAGCATTAACTGCTTGATAATGTCAAATGCGAGCATCTCAGGTGACATTCCTGATTGGCTCTACGACATTTCCTCTAGCGTTCAATATTTGGATATCTCAAGCAACACGCTTAGAGGCCAAGTTTTCCAAGATATCGAAGACAAGATGCCACGGTTAGAGTATTTGATACTTTCTAGTAATAATCTCAGCGGTGGCATTCCAAGTTCTCTGTATAAGTTGAATATGCTGTCTGAAGTTTTTCTCTCAAATAATCAACTGTCTGGGAGACTCCCTCGATGTTGGGGAGCATCGCAAATGTTGACAAGTTTATTATTTGGGGATAACAAGTTAAATGGTCAGATTCCGAAATCATTATGCCATCTTCAGCAATTAAGCTATCTTAGCCTTCCTAGGAATGGCTTTAGTGGAGTAATCCCAAACTGTTTGTCAAATCTACAGATGATCATCCTTGATCTCAGCGACAATGAATTCACGGGTGGGTTACCTCCATTAGGGAAACATTCTCGATCGTTGGAACTGATCAATTTATAGAAAATTAATCACTTCATTGGGGCCATTCCTCCACAAGTTTGCCAACTTCAATCTCTCAGTTTCTTGAGCCTAGCCCAAAATAACATTTCTGGACACATTCCCAATTGTTTCAATAGCATGCGTCCTCTTGATTCAAAGCCAGTGGGCCTCAATGTTATGGTTGACACAAAGGGCACCAGCCGAATATATGGTACTGCGCTTTTCTACTTCTTGTCCATTGATCTCTCTGCGAACATGTTGGATGGGCAAATTCCAGAAGCGTTAACTAGGCTCATCGCACTTCAAAATCTGAACCTCTCTCAGAATAATTTGAGTGGACACATCCCCTCAAATATTGGTGATCTAACAAACTTGGAATCTCTTGATCTTTCCAGAAATAAATTATCAGGTACCATCCCTTCCAGCATATCCAACATGAACTTCCTTAGTCATTTTTAATCTATAATTCAACAAACTGTCTGGCCCTATTCCATCCGACAATCCTCTGCATACTGGGGATGACGAGTCTGTCTATCGCGGCAACAATGGACTTTGTGGAGGTCCTCTTTCGAAGAGATGTCCCGGAGATGAGCCACTTAGTAGTGACAGGGGCAACAGTGATAATTCGGGTGGAGATAAGCCTGGGGAAGGCGATTTGGATATCCATAATTGGTTTTATGCAGGATTGGGACCTGGTTTTACGGTGGGATTTCTGGGATTCTGCAGCGTCTTGTTCTTCAAGCGACCTTGGAGGGTCTCTTACTTTCGAGCGATGGACAGGGCCATCGAGGAAGTCTCAATGGCAATGATAACCCCCACGCTTTGGATCCGGAGAACATTTCGACAAAGTGAAGAGTAGCTTGTTTAGCAGGTCAGCCTGCCCCTCTCTTGCTAACCAATATCTTGCATCTTATCTTGCTTGAAGTCGTTGTTGATTATTTCGTGCATGTGTACCAGAAGAGTCAAGGGAGCTGGAGAAACTTGTCCGACTCTGAAGTAGTGCTTTGCGTTATCAGATGGACAGAAAAACGTCAGTTTATGTTAATAACCAGAAGGTGTTTTCAGTATTCAGCTTTGTAATCTTGTTTCGAATCTTTCTAGCTGAGATAATACTTCTTCACCTTCTGGTTGAGGTCTCAAGCAATATATGATAGTTTTAAAATTCTCATACTCAGGACCTAAACCTTCAAGAACTCCAAACAACTTTGTTATCTCATCAATCGGCTTCTCTATTGCATTCAGTTGATCGCATATCAACTCGTACTCCTTAAGATATGTTGACAGTGTTCTATCTCTCTTTTGACAAGCTTTTAACTTTCCTCTCAACTCAAACTCTCTTACTATATACTTTTGAGTAAATCGATTAAGCAGAACTTGCCATACCTCAAATGAAATCTCCAGGCCAATGATCAACCCCTGGATATTCTCGGATACAGCTCCACTAATCCACGATGAAATAAGCTGATTTGTCCTTACCCAATCGGTATAATCAGGATTCACAATCTCTATTACACTTCCTTCGACTTCACTTTGTTTTGATTGAACAGGCGATGGAATTTCACCATTAACAAACCTGAGCAATTCTTGACTTCTTAAGAATTTCTGGAATTGCGCTTGCCAAAGAAGAAAGTTGTCTTCGGCTAATCTAATCGTAACAAAATTTGAGATGTTAACATGAATTGGAAACGGATACCTTTGCACTCTTGTTGCCATTATGGTTCTCTCGGTTATGGCTTTGATACCATGTGAAGTTTTTGTGGGACTATTATCAACTATCCTAAAATCTCAAACCGTTAGATGAAGGCGTGGATTATTATTTAAGTACTTTCATAGAATCAACCATTGCGGTAAATCACCATCTGGTTCCCATCCTCCGAGTTTCTAGGCTTCCGCAGTCCTATGTTTGAAGTAGGTAGGATTCTGAATCTGGTTTGAATAGTCAATTCAGTATTAGAAGCATTTCTATTTTTAATTTACGAAAACAAGTGTTAGAATGATTTAATGTATATTAGTATTGTTTGCAGATATTATTACCATAGCACTGGATTTTTCGCCGTGTAAAGAAAAAGAAACCACGAACCTGGCACGGCAATTGTCCAAGAAAGGATAGTGGTCAATCAAGAATACGTCCATCACAACGAACTTTCTGTTGATTTAAAAATTATCACGGAAACTTGCCGTCATTTCTTATTTCCTTTTGTGTAGTCACGGGTAAAAAATTAATTAGTACGTTCTTTTCGTACTTTAACAATAGAGCAACAATAAGTTATAATGCAACTTTATCATAAGAAGCGATTTTTAGATACTTCAACTTTGGGTTGAAATTTCTTCAAGAAATTTCTCTTGCGGCAAAAGGGATCAAACGCCTTTGTGATAGATTCAGAAGAATCACGAGAAGGTGCATTACGCACATGGTAACATAAATTTGTTGTATTACATTTTGGTCTAGAAATTTAGAAAATGAAATACCCAAAAACAAAGGCTTGTAATCTGAGCTTTAGTGCTAGTGTTATGTGGTCATGTAGATCAATTGGCGAGACATTCTCTCACATCTATAAATTGACTATCAACCTCTTCCACTATTGATGCGAGATGGCCCCAACAATTTGAGAGAACTTCAAGACAACCCAATATTTAGTATAAGATTATAGGTTACCAATAAGTATACGGTACATAAGATACAAGATGTTATTGCTCTAAGCCAAGGCCCAATATGTGAGGGAGGGATTGTTTAGGATATATGAGAGGGAGAGTGTTGGAGTTATCCCACATTGGTTGTGGAAGGAAATGGCTGTCAATTTATATGTATGTGGAAAAAAGTTATTTCCCGAGCTAACTTTTTTAGTGAGAGAGGCCAAAACCACCCAACAAAAATGAATCACCATTTTCTCCACCCCCTAGAGATTTCAACAATAGTTGCTTTCCAGCAATTTCTTCAATGTACATCTAGAACGCTAATGGAACAGGCCAAGGAGGCAATCTTTAGAATATTTCAGTTACATCACATATACAACTTGATTGTCGATCATTCACGTTGATGAATAGCTAATTGTCATCTAATGCTTATGAAGCGCGAGGACAAATCTACACGAAGTTTGACGTGGTTTGTCGACCATTTCAGAGAGTTTAGTTAATGACCCGTGAGTCTTGAGAGTCCCTCGGACTAAACTGTAGAGTTTCGTTTCGGATTGTTGGAAATTGCAAATTGGTCGCCCGACTTTTGGTTATTTGCATTTTGGCCCTTGAGAATTTAAATTTCTGACCCATGGGCATTTTTATAAAATTTTCATCTAGGGTTGACTAGTTGTTGGACTCAGGAGCTGGACCAGTTCAACCACGAGCCCTCTGACCCAGACATGCGTGAACCGGTCCTTTCCCTTAGCTCTCTCTCTCTCTCTCTCTCTCTCTCTCTCTCTCTCTCTCTCTCTCTCTCTCTCTCTCTGTGGCATTTTGTTGAACAGGTGTCGGATGAGCACAATGAGGGACCACGTCGAAGCCAATCAGTGGCATCTGCTCCGTAAAGCTATCCCTGCTAGACGGACATCTCATCCCTGGTTTCCTGGCTGTCGGTCGTCTCCAGCTGCCCGACTTTTCTCTAGATTTCTTCTTCGCTAAGCCGAGCCCCTGTTTTTGGTCGCCCGTTATTCAACCCGCAGCCCTCGTCTCTCCGGCCACCACCTGAAGCTGTCGAATCTTCTTACACCCTCTCTATAACCCCATTTACCCATCCCAAACCATCAATACCGCCATTGTCTTCGTTGGAGCCATTGAGAGCCACCCGACGCTGCAGTCCCGGTAAGGCATCCCTTATTTCAGGTAGAGCTACTGTGTGCATGGGCTGTGCTTTGTCGGGGGCTATGCAGTCACTACCATTGCTTTGAGAGCCTTCTTGGGGTCTCCCTAGTCACTATTGAGCCGTTCGCCACCATTGATTTTGTGCTAATGGCTCTATCCTAGCCGTTCATCGTGAATCGTTGCTGCTTGGGTTGCATGAACTACCAAGTGAATGGACATTCTATCTAGATTAGGATTGTTTACCGTTTTAGTAGGACTGGTAGAGTAATTAGGTAATTTATTTAGTATTTGGTAGATATAGCCAGGTAGGTCTGAGTACATTATATTATTATGTATTGTGCAACTAGGATCAATTGGGTGGCCAATAGGCCCGATTGGCCAAGCAGGTCGATAGTGCCCTATGGGGTATCGATTGCTGGAATGTGGATATTGATGATTGTTGGGTTGATTGGCGTGGTCAACGTCATTGATTCGCCACTAAGAATTGTGGAGTATTAAAGGTGTAGCTAAGGTATTAGACTGGTTGTAAACAGTCTTATTTGTGTGGCTTTGGGTCAAGTCACGATCGTAGACTGATTGACTGTTGGATGGTAGCTTGTCACGATGACCGACCTGAATGGGTGTAGGGCCAAGTTTTGGATGTGGACTGATCGACTGTTAGGCAGTAGCTCATAGAAGTAAACAAGCTGGGCGTATGTACCTGTACCGAGTGATCAATGTTGACACCTAATTTTTACCGACCTTGTAATTTACTTTTGGCTTAATTTTTGAGAAAGTTGTTGAAAATTTCTTTTATTGTTTTTTTTAAAAGATGAAAAATTAAAAAATAAAAAAAATGAAGAAAGTGAGTCGGGCTTTTCAGCCCAACCCATGCCCACTCACGCAGGCCCTTCGGCACAAGCGGGCCCAGCACCCATCATGGCCTAGCGAAGATCGGCCAACCCCTCCCGCGTGGGCTCCTTCCCCCCTCTTCCTTTCGCGGCCCAGCACCACAACAAGGCCAGTTCTTTCCCTGGCCCATTTTCCTTCTGTCCTCCCTAGCCCAGTCTCCCCCCTTGGCCCAGTTTCTCTTCCCTCCAGCGACTGCAGGGAGAGAGATCTCCCACGCCTGCTCCACGCGATTTGGGGGAAGCAGGGGAAGCACTGGAAGGAGCCCTGGACACACCGAGCCAGCGAAAGAGGGGAGGGAACAAAGAGGGGAGGGAACAGGGGTCAAAAAGGGGAAAGGGCAGAAAGAACAGAAAAAAGAGAGAGAGAGAGAGGGAAAGAAGAGGCGAAGAGGAGCAGAGGCAAAAGAAGCGAAGAGGAGGAGAGGGAAAAGGAGAAGGCCCAGAAACTCCGGCTCGCTCCGATGCCCTGGCGACTGACTGAAAGACTGAGATCCCAGCCACGGCACCCCGCGAAAAGCACCTCTGCGGAGCCTCTGCCATTTTCCCGGTGAGCCACAGGTTGAGCTTGTTTTTCTTTCCTCCCCAAGGATCATAACTAGGGCGAGTCGCGCGGACAGACACAGACTTGGCTCAAGTTTTCTTGAGCGCATCCGACAGCCGTCAACTCCCCGCATCAAAATAGGCATTACCTGCCACAGGGTTGCTGGAAGGATTGAAATGGTAACGTTCCAAAATGTTTAGACTAAATTGATAAAAAAAAATTATGACTGAATCAGTAAAATTACAAAAGATTTCTGATTTTTTGAATAATTGCCTCACAACACTTGCTCTTAGTTGGAAAAAATAAAGTCGCCGGAAGAATTGAAATGTCAACGTTCTAAGAAATTTAGGATTGAATTGGCAAAAAACAAAAGTTTAGGATTGAATCGGCAAAATTTCAAAAAATTTATAACTTTTTTGATAATTACCCACAACACTTAGCTCCTAGTTGGCAAAAATAGATTTGCCCAGAGCGTCCAAAAAATGATGTTGATGAAACCTGACGAGGTCCGAGATGATCCGAACTTCAGATGACAGGAGAGATCGTTTCCACTCTTGACCAAAGTGTGCGCAAAAAGGCTTGGATGGGTCAATCAACGAACATGGCTCCAATTCTTGAACTAACGGTTATTTTTTCAGAGAGTATGGAATTGGAATAGCTTTGGCGCCAGCCATTGTCCATTTTCACGGCTTGTTCCCCCGTATAGCATTTTCCGCCGGCCACCCAAGTTCCATATCAAAGAGAAAGAGCTCATAATTCATTCATCCATGAGGAAAATCAAGGATCGAGAGAGAGAGAGAGAGAGCGCGAAGAAGATCTCTTCTATTCATCTGAAAACCTCAAGTCTCAGCTCAATTGTCTTGAGCTGTACTTATACTCAGCTCAATTCAGTTACAATATACGCCAAAAACAGAAAAGTCAACGACTAGTCAATTAAGTTGAATACACGCTTAACTAATATCTACTGTATTCGTATTATTGTACTTCGACAGTATAGAAAATCTGTTATGCACTGAGACATCTAGCTTTACTATCTCAACTCCTCCTCTCGATGCAGTCTTCTCCAGACAATGACTTTGCCTCTCACTCTGCTCTTGAGGACTCTTCTTCTCACTCTGCTCTTGAGGCTGAATATTAGAATTAGTAGGCTTGACATCCCCCCCCAACTTTCACAAAGCACATCTGATAATCACAAAGCACATCTGAGGACTTATTCCAGTTTATCAACTGTTGAGATTGTAAAACATGTAAAGTTTGGGAACAAGTATGAGCAAGCCTCCTATGCCAAATATCCTGAGGAACTTGCTTATTCCTTTGTGTGAGGAGAGCCTCAGCTGATGGCTGGCTGACTTTGTATAGCCCCTGTACCTTCCTTCCAAGAAAGAGGTGGGAATTGGTCTGATGATCCTTGACATAGACACCATTCTTATCAAATATAAAAGAACACGGATAATCATCTGTAAGCTTGGAAACAGATAATAGATTTTTCTTAATACTGGGCACAACAAAAACATCATTCAGAGGCAAAGAATTGAGTTCTGTATGAAGAAGAGCATTGCCAGTATGAGTAATATTCAAACAAGTACCATCACCGATCATGACACTGTCTGTACCAGCATATAAGGAAGGATTTGTAACAATACCCGAGTCAGCAGTTATATGAGCAGTAGCCCCAGTGTCTGGATACCAAGCTCTGCCCAGTGGATCTTCAAGTTGCATGCCAAGCATTGCAGTAAGAGCTGTAGGTATAGCTTCACTCTGGAAAGAGTTATCAAATCTATACCAACATTTTAACGCATCATGACCAGGACGCATGCAGATTTGGCACACAATCCTGTCACTAGTTTCTCCTCTTCCTTGTGACAACAATTTATCATTCGGAATAGAGTATGTTTTTACATCTTTAGAACTCTGAGAAGTATTACTAAAAGGTCTAAACCCCTGTCCTGAATGTAAACCCTGTGGCTGAAATCCTTGGCCTCGACCTTGTCCCCTTCCTGGATAACTGCCTTTGCTAAAGTTCCTGCCTCTGCTCATTACACGACTACCTCGACCTTCAGGTATATGAGCAGTGCCTTGTTGACTAACAAAGGCATATTCTGGAGTATGAAAATCATGGACATAGGAAGCTTTATGTCCTTCATCTACTGTTCTTTTACCAAAGTAAGCAAGATGTGGACTAAATCGATTAGATGAGTAGTTCTGCAGCCTCGCTTCAAAACGCTCAAGCTGTGAAATCACTTCATCATAATCAGGTTGCGGTTTCAAGCAGTAGATCGTGGTCCTGAAATTCTCATACTCAGAACCTAAGCCCTCGAAGACACCAAATACTTTAGTAATCTCATCAACAGGCTTTCCGATAGCTTTAAGTTGATCACAAATCAACTTGAACTCTCTTAGGTACTCAGTTAAGGATCGATCATGTTTATGACAGGCCCGAAGCTTCCCTCGGAGCTCAAACTCCCATGCAACTGACTTTTGACTAAAGCGATTGCACAAAGCTTGCCATACTTCAAATGAGGTTTCAAGACCAATAATCATACCTAAGGTCCCTTCGGACACAGCTCCACTAATCCATGAAGAAATAAGCTGATCGGTTTTCAACCAATCTGAGTAATCGATGTTTGGAACTTCTACTGTAGTACCTTCGTTACTAACCTCGATTATCTTTGGCGGTGCAACAACTTCACCATTGATGAAACCAGCGAGCTCCTGGCTTCGTAAGAATCGAAGGAACTGTGCTTGCCAAAGAAGATAGTTGTCCTCTGTGAGTTTAATTGTGACGAAATTGCCGATGCTGACATGGATCGGAAATGAAAACTTCGAAACCCTAGTTGCCATAGTGTTTAATGGAGGTTCTTAGAGAGTGGCTCTGATACCATGAGGAAAATCAAGGATCGAGAGAGAGAGAGCGAAGAAGATCTCTTCTATTCATCTGAAAACCTCAAGCCTCAGCTCAATTGTCTTGAGCTGTACTTATACTCAGCTCAATTCAGTTACAATATACGCCAAAAATAGAAAAGTCAACGACTAGTCAATTAAGCTGAATACACGCTTAACTAATATCTACTGTATTCGTATCATTGTACTTCGATAGTATAGAAAATCTGTTATGCACTGAGACATCTGGCTTTACTATCTCAACTCCTCCTCTCGATGCAGTCTTCTCCAGACAATGACTCTGCCTCTCACTCTGCTCTTGAGGACTCTTCTTCTCACTCTGCTCTTGAGGCTGAATATTAGAATTAGTAGGCTTGACAATCCACTCGTTTCCAATGGCCGCTACTTGAAGATCCTTTTGCTTCGATGCGTCTACCAGTTTTATTCATAGCAAAACCTTCAAACTCTTCCATTGACTACAACAGCTTTCAGCCAAAGTTTTCTCTTCCTTCATTCAGAGGAGCCCAAACGCAATGTTAGCCCTTCGCTAACACTATTTCAGCAGATTCATCCCATTTTTCTTTTTTAATATATGCTTTGTTTCTCTTTCGTTCTTGCTGTTTTCTTTTCACAGTTTTGTTTTTCATGCTTGTTTACTTCCGCACATGATTATCAGTTGCATCTTTTAATCAATGATTCTAATCAACGATACGTGTTCTGGGGTGATTTCAACGGGTCGACCGTATGGCGGGTCTTGGAAAGTTGGAGTCATCCTTTACGAAGTCATAATGGACGGTGATCGGAAAACGACCTGAAGAATATTGTGTAGTGACTTTTCGTCAAGACCATTATAAATCAATGCTCGTTCCCAGGTCCCAAGGAACCCATGGCGTGGTACTGTGGTTTTCTGTCTACCCTCTTATGGGCAATCTGTGTCATTCGAGTAATCGAGTTCAGTCGGTCGAAGCTTCAACTAATAGAAGCTGTGTTGGCACCGAGAGGAATGCTCTTCTGAAGTTCTGCATGGTCTCATTGATCCTTGGAGTCGGTTTTCATCGTGGACTGGTGAGGAATGTTGCAAGTGGAAAGGAATCGAATGCAATGAGAGGACTGGTCATGTCCTCAAGCTCGATCTTCATAATCCATGTACTGAAAAGATCGATAATGACATCTCTATACCTTCAAGTAAGTGCAGGCTTGGGGGTAACATATATGAACTATATAGTTCATTCATCATCTGAGTAGAAGTATCTGAAGTATCTAGATCTCAGTCTCAACAATTTTTGAACCGAGAAGATCCCAGTGTTCTTTACTTCTCTTCAGAAACTGAGAGTATCTTAACCTCTCATTTGCAGGCTTTGAGGGAGACATCCCTAGGCAGCTCAATAATCTTTCCAAATTACAGTATTTGGATCTTAGCAGTTTCGGTTATTTAACCTCGAACAACCTTTGATTTGGTGTCGAGATTATCTTCCTTGAAATATTTGCACGTCTGGTGCTGACCTTTCCAAGGCCGTAGATTGGTTCGTCTCCATTAACATGCTTTCGTCTTTGCAATCTATAAGATTGCGCGACTGTCAATTGCATGACCTTTCTAGCTCTTTGCAGGCCAATTTCACCTCTCTCGAATTCCTCGATATCGGATCTAATCATATAAGTTCTTCTATTCCGCCATGGATATATAACTTGAGCAAGCTAGAACATATTGATTCGTCTTCCAACTCCGATATTAGAGGCCCTTTTCCCACGCCTATCATTGAGAATAATGAAAGGCTTGCTTTTCTTGACTTGTGTCATAATTCGCTATAAGGTAATTTTCCAAAAAACTTGAGCAGTCTTTGCAAATTGCAAGTGGTACGACTATGTGATAACCACTTCAATGGAAACATCTCCAGCATTCTAAATGGTCCTCTCCATTGCACACAAATTAAGTGAAGGACCTTTGACATTTCCATCGATAATTTTAGTGGTGACCTACCAAATCAATTCGAAGATTTTGATGAATTAGAGCACCTTGATCTTTCATCGAACTCGATTTTTGGTTCCATTTCTACTAGTTTGGTGAAGCTATCATCTCTAAGAAAGTTGGATCTAAGCTATAACAAAGTAAGCGGAACCCATCCGGAGAGTATTGGACGACTATCCAACCTAAAGCTTCTCCGAGTCGGGCATAATTTATTGTATGGAGTTGCTGGCGAACTTCACTTTGAAAATCTCAAAAGCTTGACCCAGTTGGACATTTCCTCTAATCAGCTCATATTAAATGTGAGCTCTGCCTGGGTTCCACCATTTTTTTTTTTTTTTGGTAAATACCTGGGTTCCACCATTCCAAGCTCGTGAAATAGATTTGTCAGATTGCAAAGTAGGACCTGATTTTCCAAGATGGCTTCGGACACAGAGGAACATTACCTATTTGATGATGTCAAATGCAAAAATATCAGGTGACATTTCTGACTGGCTGTATGACATTTCCTCTAACATTGAGAACTTGTATCTCTCAAACAACATGGTTAGAGGCCAACTTCCCCAAGAAATCAGGGACAAGATGCCGTGGTTAAGAGACTTGGTGCTTTCGGGTAATAATCTCACCGGTGGCATACCAAGTTCTCTGTGTAAGTTGAGTGAGCTAACTTATATTAATCTGTCAAAGAACCAACTGTCTGGGAGACTTCCTCGATGTTGGGTAGCATCCCAAGTTTTGGCAGGTTTTGCATTTGGGGATAACAATTTAAGTGGTCAGATGCCAAAATCACTGTGCAATCTTCAGCGTTTACTCCATCTTAGCCTCCAGAGGAATGCTCTTAGTGGAGTAATCCCGAACTGTTTGTCAAATCTACAGAATATGCTGATGTTTGAACTCAGTGACAATAAATTCACGGGTAGGTTGCCGCCGTCTGGGAAACATTCTCAATCATTGACAGTGATCAATTTAGAGAAAAATTAGCCTTGTTGGAGGTATTCCTCCACAATTTTGCCAACTTCGGGATCTCCGTTTCTTGAGCCTAGCGCAGAATAACATTTCTGGATCCATTCCCAATTGTTTCGACGGCTTATTATCTATGGTTGATTATGCGCTTCCTCACGCATTTGTTGTTGGTGGTGTCGATGTTATGGTTACCACAAAGGGAAACAGCCCAATATATGGTTCTATGCTTTTGTACTTCATCTCAATTGATCTCTCTGCGAACAAGTTGGATGGGCAAATACCAGAAGCGTTAACTAGGCTCGCCGCACTCTAAAATCTGAACCTCTCTCAGAATAATTTGAGTGGACACATCCCCTCAAACATTGCTGTCCTGAAAAATTCGGAGTCTCTTGATCTTTCCAGAAACAAATTGTCGGGTACCATGCCTCCAGGCATATCCAATATTGACTTCCTTAGTCATCTGAACTTGTCCTTCAATAGGCTCTCTGGCCCTATTCCGTCCGGAAACCATCTGCGGACCGTGGACGATGAAACCATTTATCGCCGCAACAACGGGCTCTGTGGAGCTCCTCTTTCAAAGATTTGTTCCGAAGACAAGCCACCTGGTCCTGACGGTGATAATCCGAGTGGAGATAAACTTAGCCAAGGTGATTTGAGTATCGATAACTGGTTCTACGCAGGACTGGGACCGGGTTTTGCAGTGTGATTTCTGAGATTCTGTAGCATCTTGCACCTCAAGCGATCTTGGAGGGTCTCTTACTTTCGAGCCCTGGACGGGGCTATAGAGAAATTCTCAATGACAACGATGATCGCGATGCTTTGGTTCAAGAGAACATTTGTACGACGCGAATAGGAGCTCGTTCCGCAGGTAAAACTGGCCCCTCTCCTGCTAACCATTTTCTTGCATCTTTTCTGGGTTGAAGCCTTATATTTTGACATCTGTGTCAGAAAAATCGAGAGCTGGAGAAGCTTGCCCAACTTTGAAGAAGTGCTTTGTGTTATCAGATGTGATTTTAGTATTCAACTTGTCCTTTTTTTTTAAATCTCGTCTTTGTTTAGTATGTGGAAGGATGATTATGTTGAGAACTACTATGGAAGATACGTTCTCCTTTTGCTTGAGGGCGATTGCTAGGATACTAAAACTTTCTTCATTTCACATTACAACTAGAATTGCGTGGGCATGAGACTCTTTTGCTATAAACATGATGCTAAATATGTCATCCGAATTTTTCTCGTGCTAATATCATTAAAAAGGCCGAGCTGGTACCCATGCCACATTTATCCGAAACTGACTTTTGTCTCACAAAAAATTCCCCTAACCTGCATTGCATGATATATTTACCTCAAGATAATTTTCGTCTCACAAAAAATTATAAATCGGTAAACTTAATAGCTATTATCTTAATATAAAGTGAATAGAGGTAAAATTATTATTTCGAGATTTATGTTATATTGGACTTGACATAGTTAAACTCATTATTTCGGTATCAACTTACTTGTAGATCAATGGCTGAATCATTTGCCCATACAGTTTTCTTAACACAGTTTAAGACTTAGACTCCGTTCGTTTCAATGAAAATATAGCATTTATGAAAAATATTTTCTAGGAAATCATTTTTCTAGAAAATGATAATATTTTCCGGTGTTTATTTGTTAAAGGTCGTCGACTCACCGACCTTGAGCGAGATCGCTGTTAGAAGCCACGTATTTAAAGGTAAACAAAGAACACGGAAAATATTTTCCCCTTTCAAAAAACGGAAAATATTTTCCTTACTTTTGAAAGTATTTTTTCCATTGGTAGAAAATATTTTCCTCGACTATTTTGTTTTCTATGAAACGAACACCGCAAAATTTGAAAAATATTTTCCTGAAAGTAATTTTCCATAAAATGAACGGAGCTTTAATGGAACTTTGGTGTACATTTGACATTTCTCTTTGTCATCAAAATTTCCCAATATCTACTTGATTATTTTTTTTTCATGGTATCATTTATTTCAGGCTTGTTTACTTCCACGCATGATTATCTGTGGAAAAAAAAAAAAACCTTCGTTTCCTTTTCTCTTCCACTACCTTTTGCATTCCCCATCTTTAGCTGTTCTCTTGCTTTTATGTGATTCTTATCCTTTTCTCTTTCACTCCATTATTTCATGGGTCAACTCCACAAAAAATCTATGAACTACGCTTATTGTGATATTAATAATTCGATTTTTTTGAGTCATTAAAAATATTAAATTATACTCATCATGATAGAAATGACCTAATTTTTTTATGGCACCAAAAAATCTAAGTTATATCCATCATGACACAATACTCTAATCTTTTTATTTTATTTCACTCCATTATTTCATGGGTCAACTCCACAAAAAATCTATGAACTACGCTTATTGTGATATTAATAATTCGATTTTTTTGAGTCATTAAAAATCTTAAATTATACTCATCATGATAGAAATGACCTAATTTTTTTATGGCACCAAAAAATCTAAGTTATATCCATCATGACACAATACTCTAATCTTTTTATTTTATTTCACTCCATTATTTCATGGGTCAACTCCACAAAAAATCTATGAACTACGCTTATTGTGATATTAATAATTCGATTTTTTTGAGTCATTAAAAATCTTAAATTATACTCATCATGATAGAAATGACCTAATTTTTTTATGGCACCAAAAAATCTAAGTTATATCCATCATGACACAATACTCTAATCTTTTTATTTTATCAAAAACCCCGAACTATATTTACTATGACACCAATACTTTGAACTTTTACTTATCTGGTATAACTTTGGGATATTGATGACATGAAAAAAAAATGGGCATTGGCGCCACAATGGGCAAAGTTTAAGGTTCTAAGCGTTAGATAGAGGGTGTTCTTAATACAAGTTTGTGGATTTTGATGACACAAAGAAGACTTTGAGGTGTCGATATTACAATGGACATAATTTAGTGTGTTCATAGTATTTGCTTTTATTTCAATCACGTGTTCCTAGTTTTTTAGCGTGCTCTTTCGTTTGGAATGACAAAGCTCAATTCTCTTCATATTAACAAAGCCTCATTCAATATTCACTTCAAGAAACAAAGCTTCCCTAAATGACCTTCTACCTAAAAAAAAATTCAACAGATCGCATTACCATTCAACTAGAGATTAAAAACGAATCACATAAAATAGAACATTAAAAACATATGCCCCCTTCCTATTTCAACAAACATAAGAATGATTTTGACTGAAGATAAGAATGACTAAAATATAACTGCTCGGTCACTCAACTCGGCAAAGATGAAAGGCAATTTACACGGAAACTTTTTCATCAGACGAAGAGCATGCCATATAATTTGACGGGAAAATTTCAAATAAGGATCTGAAATGTCATCGTTTTCTCAAATAAAGATTTAAAGTGGACATCGTTTCAAATAAAAATCCGAAGTGGTTGTAACTGTTTCAAATAAGAGTCTCACCTTGCTGGCATTTCACCGGTTCCCTGGCGGCCCTCGTTTTCTGACCGATCAAGGGCGTTTTTGTCAAGAGACAATTTTAACTTAAATTTTAGTTAACTTAAATTTAAAAAGAATAATTATAAAAAAAAAAAGAGAAAATACAGGGGGAGGGCAGCCCTCCCACCTGTGGCCGCCACCCCATTGCCAATGGGGCGGCAGCCATGGCTACCCGGTAGCCAGCCCCTTGACAAGGGCTGGCCATCCCTCGCCAGCTTCAGGAGAGGGCATGGCCCTCTCCCAGTCGTGGCCCTCTCCCTCATCTGTGTGGATGAGTGATCGCCAAGGGTCGGCGACCCTCCACCAGCTCCGCGGGGCCTTCACTTTCCCCTCGATGCTGATCTCTCCATTCACAGTGACTACACTGGCGAATTTAGATTCCACATTGGATGTCTTCACTTGAATTGAGTCAACGGGAGACTCCGGTGAGGCATGCACGCTCCCCCGCTCCTTAACTATTCGGAGGCCCTTTTGCTTGGCCATATAGTCTCTGCATTGATCAGATTGATGAACAAGGATGATATTGGCTCAATGATGCCCTTTATGATCATTGCTCGAAGGAGTCTTGTGTCGAGATCATCCATGTCATGAGCCGACGTATAGATGACCCTAACGAATTGAATTCCTCTCCCTCCTGCCACAAACTGCACGGCTAACCGACCCAACTTCTCAGCTAGTACCACATAAGGAACCAGTTCTGATAGAACGTGTGAACAAGACCAGGAGGTTAGCTGATGAACAATATGTTACTCGAATTGGGGGCCAGTAGTAGAATATCTTACATCTGGGGGAACCATAGGAGCATTGACTGCAGTTGCAGCAAGTTCTCCATTCAATGCTCCAACAACGGCCTCCGCAATCTCGATAGCAACACCTTCCTGGGCAATAGGGTAATGGCTTAGCTGAAGAAGCTATCTAGCCAGCGATTTTTTTTTTTTTTTTTTTGCATTGTTTAAGTTTTCAGTGTAAATTTACCCGTGCTTCCTTTGTGCTGGCTCCCAGATGAGGTGTGACAGTAACATTAGGATGTTGCACCGACTTGCAGTCTGTTGGTGGGGGTTCCTTTGTGAAGATATCAAGTGCTGCCTGTTACAAGAACAACAAGAAGAAACAATCTTCACTGCGTCTGTAGAAACAAATTCGAAAACAGAGAGATAGCCTTTCAACTGAGGAAACAAATCAACCATTGGAATATGTCGCGTGTCCTCTTCCTCACTTGTGCTGGTGAGGGTTCGCCAGCCCTCACCAAGGGGCTGGCGACCCAGCCGGCCATCGCTGGGGGGCTGGCGACCCCATGGCCACCGCCCCACAATGGAGCAGCCACAAGTGGAGGGCTCTAGCTTCCCCTGATTTTTTTTTAATTTTATCCTTTTTTTGTTCTTTTGGAAAGAAAAAATTTAAAAATTTAAAAGACAAAAATACCATCATCAGTAGTTGTAGTCAGGTTCTTTTTTGAGATTGATTAATTACTTCAGGCTCTTATTTGAAATATTATCCACTTCAAGTTCTTACTTGAACAATAATGGTACTTCAAGCCCTTACTTGAAACCGCGTTCATTTCAGGTCCTTATTTGAGAAAAAGAAGGTACTTTGGGGTCCTTATTTGGTATTTTCCCTAATTGACCGACTATTTGATAGAAATACCTTTTTTTCTCCAAGTGAAAAAGTACTCAATAGAGAGTCTTTGAGGAAATTGTCCAAATAGTCACAAATCGATTACACTTTTGTCAATTCAATCCTAAACCTTTTAAAGCCTTACTAATTTAGTTGACAAATTTGTCTTAAAAAATACCGACGTGGATGTCATGTCAATGCCAAATATCTTATGTGGCTAGACCTGTAGGACATTGGCATTGATGTGGTTGTCGGAGATCGAAATAAAAGAAAAAGTAAAAGACCCTTCAAGATTTGAAGACCCACGCTCAAATAGCAAGCTCGCTGAAGACCATTGGAGACTTGAAGACTCTTCTTTCTTGGAGCAAGCTCAAACGCATCAAGCTCACGCCAACACCATTGAAGACACTTCTTGCATCAAAGCTTGTTGAAGACCCTTCGCCTCAATCCTTGAAGACCCTTCTTGTTGCTCCCCCCAAATTGGTGAACCCTAGCTCAAATCGCTCAAGTTGCTTCGTTCTTTTGTCAAATCAGCCCCGCAATCCAAAATTGATCATGCAAATTGTAGATTTGACCCACCCATTGAAGACTTTAAGACCCTTATTGAAGAAAGCTCAAATTGAGCTGGTGCAACTGCCCCTTGATCTAGAGACTGGACACTGCAAAGGCTTTGGTTTGTTCAAGTTCATATATGTTTTTGGTTGAATTAGCGGTTGTTTCCCCGTTTTTAGATCCTTGATGTGTTAATTGATTATACTTTGCAGTTTGCTCAGCTTGAACATGCTAAGGCCACTCAAAGCGTAAATAGGAAGTTTAAAATTGATGGTCGTTTTCTCAAGGTAAGCTTGTAGTCTCATGGAATGAGATCTTTTCTCTTTGTCCTTATTGTGCTTAAATAGTTCACTTCTTATTGACGATTAAAATGATCATTCAAGAATTGCCATAAAACTGCAGGGTCCTTCTTAGTCAGATACTCAGCCTTTAAATCTTCATGTAAATGATAAGGCTCTTAGCCTTCTAGGCTGAAGTACAATTAGATTCCGAAAAAATAGATTAATCGAGATTAAATGTATCTTGACATCAAAAAATCACATTAGATATATACTTCCGGTGCAAGAGGGAATGTACATAACTATTCCTGGACTGGTAAAGGTGATATATCCACATGATACAATATATTTACATCAATTTATAATAATCTCCACAAATTGCCAACATGTTAGGTGGAAAAAAGTCAATAATCATGTTTCTTTAGCAATAAACCTCTAGTTGCCATTTTAATTGCGGAAAATTGAATGCATACGAGATTAGTTATCCAGTCCAAAAGGCATATACGTAATCCAATATATGAAAAATCCAAGAGATTCTTCAAACATAATTTGGCCAAAAAAATTAACGTACATTCTAGAAAGTTAAAATCGTTTATATTTGGTGTTCGGGACAGTTTTTATAGAAACAATGATGAACAATACGTAACATCTCAAATTGTCTTATAATGCTATAAGCATTTGAACTGATTTCCTAAACCGGTTGAATTTTGTGAAAACTTTCATTCTTTCTTATATATATTTTTTCTTTTTCTTTTTTATTTTTAAGATGAGTGTGCAGGGTCATTTCAAGTGAGATAATTTCATGTTGAATCGGGAAACAAATTACCTGATCTCGGATTAGGTAATCTGCTTTCCACATGAGCCGTCCAATTTCGATCGGACGGTTCATGTTTTTATATAAAAAAAGTCCTCATGCCTTGTATTAAAATGGGGACTTTTGACCTGGTCATCTAATCTGAGATTAGGTGATTTAGATATGTTGAATCGGGGTCGGGTGGATGTACTTACGTTGATGATAGTCAGTCTTGGAGATACGCGCTTTGGGTTGATTTTGACGGGTTGATCCACTTGGCGGGTCTTGGAAGGCATTGATTGGAAAAGTCGCAGTCGTCCGAGGGAGTCACGATGGACAGTGATCAGAAAATGACATCGACCATATTATATAATGTACAGTCGTTCTCTTCTGTGTGGATCGAACACCATTTTTAAAGCAATACATTTTCACAGGTCTTAAGGAATCTATGGCATCTTACGATGGCTTTGTGTCTTCCCTTTTATGCGCAATCTTTGTCCTAGGAATGATCAATCATTCCAAAGCTTCCACCAATCTTAGTTGTACTGGTGCAGAGAGGGAAGCTCTTCTGAAGTTCAGGCATGGCCTCATTGATCCTTGGAGACGCCTGTCATCTTGGACTGGTGAGGAATGTTGCGAGTGGGAAGGAGTCGAATGCGATGAGAAGACTGGCCACGTCGTAAAGGTTGATCTCCATAATCCATGTATTGAAGAGATCGATGTGCTCACGCCTTCATACAACTGCAGGTTGGGAGGTAATATTGTTCCTTCTTTAACTGAACTGAAGTATCTTAAGTATCTAGACCTCAGTGTCAACAACTTTTCTACCCAGAGAATCCCTAGGTTCTTTGCTTCTCTTCAGAAACTGGAGTATCTCAACCTCTCATATGCTGGCTTCGATGGAGATATTCCTAGGCAGCTTAGTAACCTTTCCAAATTACAGTACTTGGATCTCAGTAGTGACATTGGTCTGGGTTATTTAACTTCGGACGACCTTGATTGGGTGTCGAAGTTATCTTCGTTGAAATACTTGCACCTGTCCAATGCTGACCTTTTGAAGGCCGGAGATTGGTTCGGTTCCATTAACATGCTCTCATCTTTGCAATCTTTAGGATTGAGCAACTGTCAATTGCAAGATGTTTCTAGCTCTTTACAGGCCAATTTCACCTCTCTTAGATTCCTCATAATCGAGTCCAATAATTTAAGTTATATTCCGCCATGGATATATAACTTGAGCAAGTTAGAACATATTGATTTGTCTGACAACTTTCGTATCAAAGGCTCTTTTCCCGCTGCGATCATTGAAAATAATCAAAGGCTTGCCTTCTTTGATGTGTCTCTTGATTCACTACAAGGTGAACTTCCACAGAACTTAAGCAGTCTTTGTAAATTGCAAGTGGTACAATTACGCAGTAACTACTTCAATGGGAATATCTCTGTCATCTCAGATGGTCCTCTCGGTTGCGTACAAAGTAAGTGGAAGATCTTTGATTTTTCCGACAATAAATTTAGTGGTGACCTACCAAATCGATTCGGAGATTTCAAAGAACTAGAGTACCTTGATCTTTCTTTCAATTCGATTTCTGGTTCTATTCCTAGCAATTTGGGGGAGCTATCATCTCTAAGAGAGTTAAATCTAAGCTCTAACAAATTGAGCGGGACCATTCCACAAAGTATTGGAGGACTATCAAATCTAAAGGAGCTCCAAGTCCAGAATAATCTTTTGTACGGAGTTGTAAGTGAACTTCACTTTAAAAATCTCAAAAGCTTGACCACCTTAGACATTTCCTCCAATGAGCTCATATTAGATGTGAGCTCTACTTGGGTTCCACCATTCCAAGTTCGCGAGATAGATTTGTCAAATTGCAAAGTGGGGCCTGAATTTCCAAAATGGCTTCAAACACAGAGCAACATCACCGAGTTGAGGATGTCAAATGCGAGCATCTCAGATGACATCCCTGATTGGCTTTATGACATTTCCTCTAACATCAGACATTTGGATATCTCAAGTAACAAGCTTAGTGGCCAAGTTCCCCGAGACATCGGAGACAAGATGCCACGGTTAACGGTATTGAGACTTTGGGTTAATAATCTCACCGGTGGCATTCCAAGTTCTTTGTGTAAGTTGAATCAGCTGGTTGAAATTAATCTCTCAAAGAACCAACTGTCTGGTAGACTTCCTCAATGTTGGAGAGCATCGCAAAGCTTGGAGGCTTTTATATTTGGGGATAACAAGTTAAATGGTCAGATTCCGAAATCCTTGTGCTATGTTCAGCAATTAGTCATTCTCAGCCTATATAGGAATGGCTTTAGTGGAGTAATCCCGAACTGTTTGTCAAATCTGCAACAAATGATTTTCTTTGATCTCAGCGACAATGAACTCACGGGTGGATTACCTCCATTTGGGAAACATTCTCAATCATTGGCAGTGATCAATTTAGAGAACAATCACTTTGTTGGAGGCATTCCTCCCCAATTTTGCCAACTTCGCTATCTCCGGTTCTTGAGCCTAGCACAGAATAACATCTCTGGACCCATTCCCAAGTGTGTTGACGGGTTCCTGTCTATGGTTGATAGTGCCCTTTATTATGTGAGCTGGCCATATACTTTCGGTCTAAATGTTATGGTAAACACAAAGGGGACCAGCCAAACATATGGTGATGTGATTTCATACTTCATCTCAGTCGACCTTTCTGCAAACAATTTAGATGGGCATATACCAGAAGAGTTCACTAGGCTCGTCGACCTTCACAATCTGAATCTCTCTCAGAATAATTTGAGTGGGCACATACCGTCAAACATTGGTGACCTAAAAAATTTGGAATCTCTTGATCTTTCCAAGAACAAATTATCAGGTACCATCCCTCCAGGCATATCGAACATAGACTTCCTTAGTCATCTGAATCTGTCATTCAACGAACTCTCTGGCCCAATTCCCTCTGGCAACCATCTGCGTACTGTGGATGATGAATCTGTTTATCGCGGCAACAATGGACTTTGTGGACCTCCTCTTTCGAAGACATGTTCCGGAGATGAGCCTCCTAGTAGTGATGGGCACAAAGGTGATAATTCGAGTGGAGATAAGCCTAGTGAAGGAGATTTGGATATCCACTGGTTTTATGCAGGATTGGCACCTGGTTTTACAGTGGGATTTCTGGGATTCTGTAGCATCTTGCATTTCAAGCGATCTTGGAGGATCTTTTACTTTCGAGCAATGGACAGGGCCGTCGAGAAAGTCTCAATGACAATGTTGATTGCCATGCTTTGGTTGAAGAGAACATTCCAATACAGCGAGGAGGAGCTTGTTTAGCAGGTAAGCCCGACCCTCTCCTGCTAGCCAATTTCTTTCAGCTTATCTTGGATCAACTTATTACCGATTATCTTGTGCATGTGTACCAGAAGAGTAAGAGAGCTGGAGAAACTTGCCCGACTTTGAAGAAGTGCACTGCGTCATCAGATGGATAGGAAAACGTCCGTTTACATTAATAAACAGAAAGTGTTTTTAGTATCCAACTTATCGTTTTCCTCTCTTGTCCGTGTCTAGTATGTGGAAAGGTCGATCTGTAGAATTGCTTGGACCAGTCAACTTGGGAGAAACTACTGGGGAAGATACATACTCCATTTACGTGATGAACTCCATCTGAGGTGTGGGAGTGTATTGACTGCACTGCACGTTGTGCACCGTCACAATAAATCACACTTGGCTTAGTAGCTAAATCGATAGAGAGCGATGAGTATCGTTGATAGTTTGTTCGATCAACTCACCCATCTTTTCACATATCTATCGATCATGATCCTTGACCTCAGCGACAGTGAACTCACAGGTACGTCACATCCATTTGGCAAACACTATCCATCACTGGAAGTTATCGATTTAGAGAAAAATCTCCTCCTGGGAGGTGTTCCTTCACAATTTTTTGTAAACTTAGCTATATCCATATCGTGAGCCTAGCACGGAATGACATTTCTGGACCCATTCCCAATCGTTTTGATGGGTTCTTGCCTATGGTTGATAGTGCTCTTGATCATGCGGTTTGGCAATATGATGACGGTCTCAATATTATGGTTAACACAAAGGGAACCGGTCGATCATGTGGTTATATCCAATGTCACTTCTTGGCAATCGACCTTTCTACAAACATGTTTTGCGGAAGTCAAGTGATCGAACAATAAAATCGACAAAATAAGAAAATGAATTGGACACTAGATTTATGTGGTTCAGTTGTAGTGACCTACGTCTATGGGAAGAGCATCAACGAATTTACTATAGATTCAGCGATAAAACGAAGATTACAACTAAACTCGAATCATTCAAATACTCTTAGTATTTCACAAGGCAAATTTATATCAAATAACCCACAACTGTTTAGCCCCACAATTCCTCACAAAATAATCTCTCAATCTCACAAGTTAATTAAATAAATCTTATACAAGATTTAATTGGCTCTAACACTTGAATAATTAATGTAATTCCACGAACAAACTGGCAAAGAAAAGCTCTTGTTAAGCACTCGAAAGACGACGCTTCAACTTTTCTTTTTTGCTTCAAGGTATAATGCATAAGCAAAAACTCATATTTGATACTTCTCGAATAAAACATTCTCTTCTTATATGTAAACAAGAATTGGATCCATAATAGGAAATATCTTTTTAGGTTAACTTATTCAACTAGGAAAACATTCAATTAGGAAAGTTTTTGCAAAATATGAAACATATTTTGAATTAGATAACTTTTTCATTCTTGGCTTAAACTCGAGACATAATTTTAACAATTTCCACATTGACTCAATGTTTGTGCTAAACCACAATCACTTTGCTTCCATTACTACTTTGCCACATCCCCCATGGGCTCAATAGCTACAGACATTTTTCAAGTCCAAGCCGCACTTAAACTTTACTGTCGTCGTGGACCTCATTAGAACACCAACTCCACTTGTGTCATTAATTGCTCCATAAGAACTTGTAACCACAACATCTCTTATAATAGATAAACTTTAGGTTTTAGTTTATCTATATTTGTAACGACATCGAACATGTACTTTGTCAATATCAGTAGTTACAACAACTTTGGGATTAATACATCTTTGTTCTTAAAAATTTCAACTATTATACAATACTCACGTTTCTTACAACCATTAACTCTCTGATATATTTCTCATCCATCGTGTGCAATGCGCATGATTATTAAGCGGTTTCCATTTCATTTTTTAGATATGAGTCTCTCTTTTAATCTAGATTTTTGTTAGCAAATGACAAAGTAGAGAAAATTGACAAAAATAAACTAAATAAAATACCAGTATACTAAAGATAATAATTATTATTTTGAAATTGAGATTGGTAAAAGTTGATGAAAATACCAAATAGAAAAAAGAAACACAACTAAGTATCAAGTAAAAGGGAAAATGTCCCCAATACCAAAAAGGACAGATAACAAAAATTGAATAATCAAAATATATTCTTTAATAATCAATCAATGCAAAAAGTGATTAACCCACAACAAACATTAAAGAAAATCATCTTAGATATCATTTAACTATTTTATTTTTCTTTTATAATTATTTAGGATATTTTACTTAATCATTCACTTTTTTTCACCTAACTAAACCCCTTAAATACACACAATGCGTAATGAATTTTTTCTTTTTTGTGTTTTTTGTTATTTAACGCTTTTTATTAAGGTTGTGTTTATTCTTTTTTTCGTAAAATATCATTTCACTCTATTAAAATGGCTATACTCATATAATTTACAATACCGCCCAAAAAAAATATAATTTTACAGCATTTGATTAATTTTTTATATTCATTTCTCCTGTTATTAGCAATTTTATTTTATTTCTGTTTTCTCCCATTTTCTATATTTTCATTTTCTGAACAACAATTAGAGTAAACATGTTTTTCGTTCAAACCCCTTGAAGCCATGTGCCTACTTGTAGCCAAAAAAAAAAAGAAGAAGAAAAACTGAGGATTAGTGGTCGTAACAAAATGAATATTTAAAAAATATTTTTTGCCACCGAAGTTCATGAGGGTTTTGTGTAATTTAACAAAAAAGAACTCTCTCTCTCTCTCTCTCTCTCGACAACCACACACAAAGAATAGGATCAGTGAGTCTGTCCCCACCATTGTCTCCGTCTCCACCAAGGAAGATAGATGACTTGGTTGCCAAAAAAGTAAGGAAAAAAAAATATAAGTAGACTGAAAATCTTGTCACGAAAAAGTATAATTAAGTTTTAAAATTTATCAATATTTTCTTATTGTCAAACTGAACGGAATTAATGAAAAAATGTAATTGTACCAATTTGACAAGTTTTTAAAAAAGTGTTGGAGTTTGATTACACTTTCATAATAAGTTTTAGTATTTAATTATAGTCTTTAAAAATTCTACAATTCAACCGCACTTTCAATTTTCCTAACAAGCTTTAGTATTTCCATATTCACCTAGTATAATTTTTAACAAAAATTCGTACAATACCAAGTATAGCCACGTCATCTTCCCGTAAGTAGTGAAAATGCAAAAAAAAAAAACAAATTACGTCAGCATTTCATTAAAAGTCGCGGGAATCCCGAAAATGTCCCCAGCTCACTCACTCCTCTCTCCAAAACCCTAAACAGCAGATTTTTTCTTCGAAGGGGGACTTGCATGCCACCGCTGTCTGCATCGTCATCTTCTTCTGCGTCGCTCCTCACCAGGCTCGCCTCATCCACCTCCCTCGCCTCTCTCTTCTCCATCTCCCGCCTCTTCTCTTTCTCCCCTCCCTCCCTACCCCCTCCTCCCCCACCCTCCCCCTTGATGGACCGCTCCGAGGACTCGCTCCGCAAGGCCCTCGCCGACAAGCAGGCCGCCGTCGACGCCCAGGGCAACGCCGTCCGCGCCCTCAAGGCCGGCAAGGCGTCGAAGCCGGAGATCGACGCCGCCATCGCCGCGCTCAACGACCTCAAGATCGATAAGGCCGGCATCGAGAAGCAGCTCCAGGACGCCGTCTCCGGCGCCGGCGACGGCGCCCTCACCCGGGAGGCGTTCCGCCAGGGCGTTGGCAACACGCTCGAGCGCCGCCTGTTCTACATTCCGTCGTTCAAGATCTACCGGGGTGTCGCCGGGCTTTACGACTACGGCCCGCCCGGCTGCGCCGTCAAGTCTAACGTCTTGGCGTTCTGGCGCCAGGTTAGTCGTGGATTTGAGTTGAATTGTCGCGATTGTAGTAGATGCTTAAGCCGGTAATAGTCTGTCTCAAAGATTTTGTTTTATCTTCTCGGCCGAATTTGAACTAATTAGTGTAATTGGTTCGATCGTTTCTTTAATGTAGTTAGTTAGACGAAGAGAATCGTTTGATGACATTTGTGAAGTGATTTTTCAAAATTCACATGGTCTAAAGATATTTCTGAGGAGAATCCGAGTGAAGTAACAGGACCTTGATGGGCATTTAGGCTCGCTAGAGATCATTTCCCAGAGACTTCAAGGTGGAAAATATGTGATTTGATTCCATTTATATGTCCACCACATTCTTCATTCGTACAAGGGCTGTTTACACCATCATAGTACAATCCTATGGAGTGGGTTTTTTTTTTTCTTTTATTTTCGTTGATATTGGTGAGCAAGAGCTGAGGATAGGAATTGTCTACTCATCTTTTGTTGTTCTGGCTTTTCGCATTTCCTAATTGTTCCCTCATAGAAAATGCCTGGATGCAGAACCGCAGATTAGATGATAGTCTTTAAATATTTGTTTGACTATTATCTGAAAAAAAAAATTATTTGCTTGACCATCTGTTTTATCTGGGTCTAAGTGTGTTAATTGTTTATTTCTATTATTAGCATTTTGTTCTTGAGGAGAACATGTTGGAGGTTGACTGCCCCTGTGTCACTCCGGAGATTGTCCTTAAGGCATCGGGTCACGTCGACAAGTTTACCGACCTTATGGTGAAGGATGAGAAAACTGGGACTTGCTATCGAGCTGACCATCTGCTCAAAGATTTTTGTAATGAGAAGCTTCAAAAGGATCTGAGCATTAGTGCAGAGAAGGCGGCAGAACTAAAGCTCGTGCTTGCAACTTTGGATGATCTCTCTGCTGATGAATTGGGTGCCAAGCTAAAAGAATATGGTATCACAGCTCCTGACACTAAAAATCCTCTCTCTGATCCCTATCCATTCAACTTGATGTTTCAAACGTCCATAGGCCCATCTGGTTTGCTTCCTGGGTAAGTACTACCAATAGATGTCATGTTATCTGCCTGTGGTGCAGACTTCAAGTGAATTAACTTCCTGCTTCAAAAATGTTATTTCAGCTTTTGGTTGTGCATTTTTTTGGTTTTATGCCTTTGAGATTTATGGTAGTTTCTTTTTTTTTTTCAATCTCCTGCAGGTACATGCGACCTGAAACTGCACAAGGCATTTTTGTAAATTTCAAAGACCTGTATTATTATAATGGCAATAAACTCCCCTTTGCGGCTGCTCAGATTGGTCAGGCTTTCAGAAATGAGGTTGTGCATCATTCTTTCTGATCATATTAAATCATGCATGTTCACATGCTTGGGTTGTATGCATGGCCTCTCCTTTGGTACTACTGCATAGCATAACTTGTCTTAAGGCTGCTTTACATGTGAGATTTGATTGTCTTGTTAGTCGCTGGGCTTAAGATATGGCCTCCAATGCTGAGTAGAGATATTGTCATTATCTTCATTATGTTCTCGTATTTTAATGCATGATTGATTTTAATGCTTTTCACATGTGTAGATTTCTCCGCGCCAAGGTCTTCTGAGAGTCCGTGAGTTCACTCTCGCTGAGATTGAGCATTTTGTTGATCCAGAAGACAAGTCCCATCCAAAGTTTTCTGAAGTTGCAGATCTGGAATTTTTTATGTTCCCTAGGGAACAACAAATGTCTGGCCAATCTGCTATCAAAACTCGGCTTGGTGAAGCAGTTTCAAAGGTTAGCTTGAATCATCTTTTGAACTTGATTTTTCTTCCTCTAACTTGTTCACTTTGAGAGTCTCACAAATTTCGATGGTTATTTTCAGGGAACTGTTAACAATGCGACTCTTGGCTACTTCATCGGTAGAGTATATCTATTTTTAACTCGCCTTGGCATAGACAAGGATCGCTTGCGGTTTAGGCAGCATCTTGCAAACGAAATGGCTCACTATGCAGCAGATTGTTGGGATGCTGAAATTGAGTGTTCCTATGGTTGGATTGAGTGTGTTGGTATTGCAGATAGGTCAGCATATGATTTACGAGCACATACGGTAAGAGTTATGTTGCCTTCTTTCAAAGTATTTATTTTTATGTTCTTTGGGAGAAGGAGCATTTCAGAAGTACTGAAAGAAATAGCTGCATCTTTTGTTATCTTGATAAGTGAAATGATTTTGTCATAAGGTCCTCTTGAGTCTTTTTGAAATCCTTCTTTAACTCATCATCTTGTTTCTAATTTTTAGGTAGCAGAAGAAAGCTAGGGAATGTGAAACAAGCTGAACGCATGCCTTACAAATAATGATAGTCATTTTTCATTTTATCCATATTACTTCTTTTTTCAATTATCTCTGCTTAGGAAGGTGTGGTTTTGTTACATTGTATAGGTTTACTTTCTAGCTGTCTAGTGTGGCAACCATTTGATGGATGAGACTTATTATTCATTGTTTCACAATTATATTCTTTTGTCTAATATACTGTTTGAAGCAAATCATTATCGGGCATGTTTTGAGGTGGTTGAAAACTGAAGCGAAAGTTTAGAGATGTATATGTTCCGCTAATTATAGAGGCATCTGGTTGGAGTGATGATTGTTATCTTTGACAGGAGAAAAGTGGTGTTGCTCTTGTTGCCCATGAAAAATTTTCTGAACCCAGAGAAGTGGAGGTAATCCTTCAGACTATTTAATTTTGCTAGCTATTCTTGGAATATATGGAGCAGGCTGCTGCCCTTTATTTGTGAATGCTTGAGTTTGCATACTTAACTAATTGGAATATCAATGCAGAAACTGGTAATTGCTCCAAACAAGAAGGAACTAGGTCTTGCTTTTAAGGGAAATCAAAAGATGGTGGTTGAATCTCTGGAGGTATATGCTGGAGGTTCTTGGTTTTTGCTCTTTTGCTAAGTTTATTAGGAATCTCTTCCTTTACTTAATGCGTGCATTTGTCTTGTTAATACCAGGCAATGGGTGAAGGGGAAGCTTTGCAGTTGAAGGCTGCTTTAGAATCCAAAGGAGAGGCTGAATTTCTCGTATGCACAATGGGGAAGAGTGTAATAATCAAGGATAACATGGTCAAGATTTCGAAGCAGAAAATAAAGGAACATCAGAGGGTTTTTACACCATCTGTTATTGAACCGTCTTTTGGCATTGGACGTATAATATACTGCCTTTTTGAGCATTCTTTTTATACAAGGCCCAGCAAATCGGGGGACGAACAACTAAATGTGTTCCGCTTCCCTCCGCTTGTAGCACCTATCAAATGTACAGTTTTCCCATTGATACAGAAGCCAGAGTATGAATCAGTTGCTCAACTCATTAGTAGATCACTGACTGCTGCTGGTATTTCACACAGGATCGACATTACAGGTACTTATCCAGTATAGAATTTAGCTTCTTAATTTCTCGCTGAAAATGAATTTCTTTTGTACATATTTACAGATGAAACTTATATCTTGGTTGCTCTCATTTCTTTGCTCCCCATAGAAGGGGAGTTTATCAAGGGGTGTCAATGCCTGTTTCCTTGAAACTGTTCTCATTTATTCTCGTTGTAGGATCAGCTCCAAAGTTTGACTGACATTTTTTTTCTCTTTGCTTTTTCCTTCTGAAAATGGAGCTATGATTTCTGAAGCATTTTTCTTTGTATATGTGTCGACATGAAATTCTGCATGTTGATCACTCTTTTTTGTCCTGTTGACAATGTAAGGGGATTTTCTAGAGGGGTTTGAGTGCCTGTTTTTCTAAGATCGTGTTCTTTTATCCTGCTGCTAGGATCAGCTTCAGAATTAATTGTCATCTTCTGTTTTCTCTTACATTTTTTTCTTGTTAAAATCTGAGCTGTGATTTGTGGAAATTGCGAAGGTGCGTGTCAGGTTTGCTGATCGGATCGATACACAAATATCTTATATGAGAACTTGTTTTGTTATGGAGCTGTATATTTGGATTGACATTGGCTTTCTTATCCTCGGTGAAAGCACCAAAGTTCACATTGGATGATAATCTGCTGCTGTGCCCTGTGGCTATGTTTTACAGGCAACACCATAGGGAAGAGATATGCGAGAACTGATGAGCTTGGTGTGCCCTTTGCGATCACTGTCGATTCAGAAGTTGATGTAACCATTCGAGAGAGGGACAGCAAAGATCAAGTTCGGGTAAGTGTGGGGGAGGCCGCCTCGGTTGTGAAGGAGGTGATTGAGGGGCACAGGACGTGGTCCGACGTGTGGTCAACTTTCCCGCATCATGCGGCTGCATCTGCTGAAGAAGATGAATAGTTAAAGTCACTGATATCACTGTTTACTTAACTTTACATCAGTTAGAATCAAACGTACATTGTAATTTGTCACGTTTTTGGGAGTATCCGAGGTAGCAAAAGAATGGTATACTTTTCATATGTATTGTGCTTGCTAAATATGTTAATTGTCGATGTTTGTGTCGTGCCATAACACGGAGATAAAACAATCAGGAAGTTGAAGATCTGCGTCCGTCTCTTCTCTTGATTTTCCATCGTTTCAGTTATCCTGGAAATCCTGCTTCTCGAGAAGGTGAAAGTGTTTTTCTATGAGCTTCTTTGCTTCAAGTTACGTGTCATCAAGGTCCGCCACAACATAAATCCTAGTTTCTCCTTCCCCGATTTGCATGCCGCCGCCGCCGCCGTCGTGGCTGTTGCTGCGCTAACTGCTAGTCATCAGTGATGGAACGAGGTCATGTATCTCATATGGACCTTGGATTCAAGGTTGACTGGGATCACGGACCAGGGATACGCAAACATCTCACTCATATGCCCATGCCAGAGAGGTAGATTGAGGTGGCCGGACTGTTTGTGCCCCGGGTGCCATTGATAGAGGTAAAAAGGTGGCATCTCCGAATGTGGCGGCGACATCGGAAGACTCTTATTGTTCCATTCTCTTGATTTTACAGGAATTTATGTGTGATAAAAAAAAATGTTGCATGATAATTTATGCAACTTTTGACGTCAAAACCACAGTATGAGCAAGAAGCAGCAGTAAGAACATAAGATGCTTGCCTCGCCTACACAGGCCAGATCATGGTAATTGCTTAGTCAGGTTTTGTGCTGGGGAGGGCGGCCCTTGCCGGAGATAGGGTCTGACTACTCTCCGGCGAGGGTGGTTGGTGCTTATCAATGCTACGGCCGGTCTGCTTCCTTTTCTTTTTATTGGTATATAAGAATTTCTTTACACATGTTGCTGACGCGAATGCCACCTAGGACAAGCTCCGGTTGTCAACATACAATTCATAAATAATGGATCCTCAGCAAATTAGAAGGATCCGGTAGCCACGGTACAATTGATGACAAAAGGATCCGATTGCAAAAATTAAATAAGTTAGCGGACTCGATGTAGAAATAAAAGTGGGCTTAGATGACAAGACCTGAGCATGTTTCGTTGACACGGTAATGCAATGCGAGGACACCATCCATGAACAATGTCTACAAGCTCCACTCCCTCGTCATCAAGACCGGCCTCCAGGACGACGCCGCCTCCCTCCGCCGCCTTCTGCTATCATGCGCCGCCTCGGCCCCCGAGAGCTTGCCCCACGCCCGCTCTCTCTTCGCCGGTATCTCCTCTCCCGACACCGTCGCTTACAACACCATCATCCGATGCCACGCCCACTCTTCCCCTCCCCACTCCCTCTCCTTCTTCGCCCAGATGCGGCGCCGCGGCGTGTCGCCTGATAACTTCACCTTCCCTTTCGTCCTCAAGGCCTGCTCTCGCCTCCGGGAGATGGGCCACGGTCTTCACGCTCTGATCGCGAAGCTCGGGCTCGACTCCGACGTTTATGTCCAGAACGCGCTGATCAGTGGGTATGGGGGCGCGGGTGCGGTCGAGCCGGCGAGGAAGGTGTTCGACGAAATGCCTGAGCGAGACTTGGTGTCTTGGTCGTCTTTGATTGGGTGTTACGCGAATAACGGATCTGGGTACGATGCCTTGGCTTGTTTTCGGGAAATGCAGCTGGTGGAGACTTTCGAACCGGATAAGGTCACTTTGCTCAGCGTGATCTCGGCGGTTTCCAGCTTAGGGGCTTTGGAATTGGGTAGGTGGGTCGATTGTTACGTTCGGAGAAGTGGCTTGAGTCGGCAGATTTCTATCGGGACTGCTTTGATAGACATGTACTCCAGGTGCGGGTCGGTCAATGAATCGATGAGGGTGTTCCATGAGATGCCCGAGAGAAATGTGTTGACTTGGACCGTGGCGATCAACGGGCTTGCAGTGCATGGCTACGGCAACGGGGCCTTGAAATTGTACGATGACATGAAGAAATCGGGAATGCAGCCTGATTCTATAACATTCTCTGCAGTTTTAGTGGCTTGCAGCCACACGGGACTTGTGGAAGAAGGCCAAGGAATATTCGAAAGCATCAAGAAAGAGTATGGCATGGAACCAACGCTTGAGCATTATGGATGTATGGTCGACATTTTTGGTCGAGCTGGGCTGATCGAGCAAGCATATGAATTTGTTGAAAAGATGCCGATCGGGCCAAATTCAGTTGTCTGGAGAACTCTGCTTGGAGCCTGTGTCAATCATAACCATCTTGGCTTCGCTGAAAAGGCAAGAGGAAGACTCCATGAGCTGGATCCTCATCACGATGGCGATTATGTCCTTTTATCCAATGCCTATGGGGGAGTCGGTAAATGGAACCGCAAAGCTCAGATGAGAATGTTAATGAAAGATAGGAGAATCAACAAAAGACCAGGGTATAGCTTGATCAATGCAGACCAGGAGATCCACGAGTTTGTCTCGGGGGAAAATTCTCATCCAGAGTGGGTATATATCAGGGACTTGTTAACTTCAATAATCGACAGATTGAAGCTTCGAGGTTATAAGCCACAGACGTCGAACGTGCTACATGATATCGAAGAGGAGGAGAAGGAGAGCAGTCTGAGTTATCACAGCGAGAAGTTGGCAATTGCTTTTGCCCTTCTGCATTTCGAAGATGGGAAGACGATACGGGTCATGAAAAACATCCGAATTTGTCATGATTGCCATACTTTCATGAAGCATGTATCGGATTTATTCCAAAGAGAGATTGTTGTCCGAGATCAGAACCGTTTCCACCATTTTAGTAAAGGGTTGTGCTCGTGCAGGGACTACTGGTGATTCATATGATTCACTGGCAGCAAGATTGAGCTTAGACAGAGCAGATGACACCATGAAAGCAAGAAAATTACTAGAGGCCAGTAGTCTATGATGTTCCCAGTGATGGGCAACCAGCACCATGCTGAGTAATCTATGAAGAGCCTATCAGTCAATCGAAAACGCAGAAGAGCTCGAACGAGATGCTCCGCTCTACATGATATCAAGGCGAAAAAGAAGAAGATCAAGTAGCAGTCATGACGAGGACAAGATTCATAGTCGGGATGAGTAGTTTCAGTTGGAATGAGTAAATTCAATCTAATTCCCAAGTTTTGGTTATAAGTAAACATCTGTCTTTCTTGACCAGCAAGACCAGTCACAACTCGCAAGACATGCACTAATGAGCTACAAAGGTGATGCAGTACACGGGTGACGAAGAAGAACACGAGTTCCTCTGTGTTTAAGTTCGTGGAACTTTTTTTTTTTAGTTCAAGGAATTCGTGTTACAAGAAAGTCATTTCCCTTAAAAAGTTAATGACTCTCTCTCGTTTGGTAGTGTCCATGAAATTGAAAGGAAAATAATCTTCATGACTTTGGATATTTTATTCCGAGATGTTTTCCTTTATTTAAAAGAAAATCAGAAAAGTCCTATTAAACAAAACAAATGTAACTCTTAAAAATGGAAATTTGCATAGAGTTCTCCGGAGCTTTGGATATATACATTCAACATGCTTGAAAAAAGGTTGGTGGGAAAAAAAGGTTGGGATAAAGCAGAACATTAGGCTACTCTTGAATGGATAATTAAAAATGTTAAACCAATTTCAGAAGTTCCTCCTATCATTATTCATTTTCTCCATGACAAAGGACTCCTATTAAAACTTGCTGCTTCAAAGACGTTACAAGATTTGACTAATATACTCAAGCAAGCTCTTGAAGAAGTTAAATCATGCTTCTCAAAAAGTGATTCACATCATAGTGAAGACACTAATTAAAGACACATATAAGGATGATTTTTACGGCATCCCGTGGTGTCAAATTGTGGAGGAAGCATTAGATTCGGAGGAAGAAAAGCCAAAGAGTCTGATCCGGAAGAATCCAAGAAGAGACTGAAAATAGGATGCTGAAGAGAACATTGTTTTTCAATAATGGTAATTATTGTTGGAGACAACATCATGCCAATGCTGAAAAGAAAAAGATTATGTATCTCCATTATTATAGAAAATATTGTATTGTTGTATAATTTATGTGCCTAAAATTTCAATTGTTAAGGATCCGTTTGTTTCAGAAAAAATAATTTTCAAGAAAATATACTCTCGGATTTTTCATCGTTCGTTTTACGAAAAAAAAATATATAGTCAAATGTTTTCCGGTTTTAGAAAACGAAAAAAAATTTCCATCTTCTTTCAAAAGTGGCTTATGCCAAGCGATCAATCAATGTAGAACAAAAAAATAAAAAAAACTTATATATATATAATTTTTCCTCAGTTTCAACCAAATACCAGAAAATAATCAATTTTCAAAAAAATGACTTACTGAAAAATATTTTCTAGAGATATTACATTTTCCATTAAACAAACGGAGCCTAAATATAATCATCGTTTCTTATAGCCATTAGCATTTATTGTATTTTTCTATCAGCTCATGCAAGGCACACGAGTGTTAAGTAGCAAACATGTCTTTTCATCTCATTTTCCAGATCCTATGTCTCTCTTTTAATCTTAATTTTTGTTAACAAATGAAAAAATTAGAAAAAATATGGCGAAAACAAACTAACTAGAATACTAGTTTAAAATTTCAAAAAAAGAAACACTAATAGAAAATATAAGACACCGATAATTATTGTGAAATTGATATTGTTAAATGTTGATGAAAAAATTGATGGAAAACTGAGGGCATCTTTCTTTGAGAGAAATTGTTTTCCCATAATTAGTTTTATAAATTATTATCCGTTTGATTTGCTAAAAATGACAAGTCAACCAAAAAGATTATTTGATCAAAGGAAATATGTACGTATAAAATTAAAAAGGTGAATTTCTAAATATAAGAAGACAAAAACATTCTAGAAATGTTCTTCTTGAAGTTTTAAAAAAAAATTATTGTTTCCCTCTCTTCTTTTTTTGCTCCATCTTTGTTTCTTTTTTTTTTTTACATTTTTTTCTTCTTCTTTATCCTTCCTCTTTTTCCTTCTTCCTCTGCTGGTGATTGGACCTCTGCACAGCCAACCACAAGAGCAAGCCGACGAGGGTGAGGTTGAGCTTGCTAGCCTAAGGCAAGGTTAAGCTTGCTAGATCTTGACAAACTCGAGACATGCAAAAAGCTAGCAAGACTTGACCTCATGCTACATACCAGCATTGCCGGTGAATCCAACGAGAAGTCGACAATCAAGCTAAGACAATTGGAACAGACCTTGATTTCTCAGACTCAAAACACTGAGGGTTGAAGACGTATTCGAATATCAAAATTGCAAAATTTATTCCTTAAATAAAGGGAAAATCAGCTTATACGGAAGCGTCGGTTCCTATGTGGACTCGACAACTAGGGGTGAGCGGTTCCTCGGGCGATCCGGTTCCCCCCCGGAACCGGGAACCGGACTGGTGAGACCGGTTCCCATTCTCTAGGACCGTGGACTGGACCGCCAAAATCTTGGACCGGACCGGACCGGACCCGTCGGTCCGGTCCGGTTCTTGGGCGGTCCAATGGGACCGAGAAAGAAACCTAAAATTGAGAGAGAGAGAGAGAGAGAGAGAGAGAGAGAGAGAGAGAGAGAGAGAGAGAGAGAGAGAGGCTTCGTCTGGATCGGTTGGGCTCCTCAACTCGACATCCTAGTCCGCTCGTTGGTCGGCAGGTTCTTGACATATTGCGAGTGGGGCTCGGTCATAGAGGTGCTCGGGCAGGGCCTCCCATTGGTCTTGTTTTCCAAATGTAGTTCAGACCAAGGGCTAGTGCCGAGGGCCGACTGAGATAGGTCTAACTTGACGCCATAACAACGGGCTCACACCTAAACGTCTTTTAATAGTCTTCATTTGAATATTGTGGAAAAGTGAGCATCTGCAGATGGTCCTTCAAGGGGAGTTTGTCTTCTCTCAAAGTTACTAAAAAGATCTAATTGTCTGTGGGGCAATAATTTTACTAAATGATTGTTCTTGCATGAATTCTTTTTATTTGTATTTTTATTTTATCTCTAACTGGTCCAGGCCGGTCCAGTCCTCCTAGGACCCGGGAACCGAACCGCCTGGACACCGGTTCCACTTTTGGGAACCGAGGACCGGACCGACATGTCCGGGAACCGGACCAACCCAGCCGGTTCGGGCCGGTCCGGGCGGTTCCCGGTTCGGGCAGTACAACTTGCTCACCCCTATCGACAACCTTGAAATCAAGAAGTCAACTGGCCCTAAATTGATTCTGGGTCATTAAAGATCCTGAATCAAATTGATTTTCCTGAGAACCGGCTTGGTATCAACCATGAACAAGCCGGTTCTAGCCAGTTTCCAGGTCAAACTGCCGCCAATCGGATGCTCCTAGTGGGCATAACCCATCATTTTTCAAGAAGAGTATAGTACATTGGATTGGACCACGCTATCTGGTATATTAGCCCCACCAGCTTTTGAAGCGACCACGCTATAAACGCCTCAAACAAAGAATACAAATACCGAGGGGTATGCCTATCGTCAGGACGGTTTAGCCACGAATTTTGGCTATTGTTTCACTTTTTGCCATATAATAGCTTCTATATATTCTATATTCTAGACCCGTGGCTGGAAAAGAAATGAGGAGAAATTTCTTGTGATCTGACTAGAATTTAGCTGTCTTGAATGGGGACGAGTGGCAACCTGCCTCCGTAGGCATCCGGGAGCTGGCTTTCGTCAATGTCCCCAAGCAGTGTAGTCCTCAGTTTTTTGTTCTCCACGAAAACAATCTGAGAGACAAGATCAGAATCGGTTAGCATCACATATGCACTTCCACGTTTTCAAGGGCGGTAATGATGCTCCAACAGTAAGATATATAACTTCAGAGTGCTATTCCTACGACGGACTCAACAGTTGAAACATGACAACCATCTAGCTTGAATACGGCAGGAAGAAAGCAACGATGTCTGATGTAGATTCCATATAATTGAGGTCAGTCGCACTGTATTAATGTTCCTTATGTCCAAACAAACCAATGAAGTACAAATTGGTAATCTTTAATGCTTGCAGCAGCAATAGGAGTTAACTGAGCTCTGACGTTCTGTTTATGGGTTCTTCCAAGTAAATACGAAACACAATTGCATAAGTTCCAATCTTCATTTACTAATCAAACTTAAGAACTCTGAAAGTAAGTCAGCACACAAGATTCAAATGGGTAAACCAACAATAAGAACTCTGAAAGCAAGAAGTAACAAATCCAACAATACCTTCTTTTTTGTCTTAGGGTCGATGAATGGGTAAACCATCTTCCATGCAGTCATAAATATGTAAGGCACATGAATAAGAAAGAGCTTGCCCAGCCGCTCAGGATAGCAGTCCTGGCATCAACCAACCAAAATAGTTATAATTTGCAGTTTGCACATTCTGTATTTCATTAAAACCTAGTTTCAGGTATGCTGCAAGCAATCCTTAAAGACAAAAATTTCACATTATTACAGTTCAAGGATTCTAGTTTCACTTAGCATCAACTGGATACAAAAGAAAAGCAGGAGACAGAAGATTGAACCTGCAAGATTGACAACGCTGCTAAGTATCCACGAATGTCGCTGCTTTTGTATCCCCATCCTTCAAGATCTGCTATGCCCACGAACTTCTCCTGTCCTCCAGGCATTCTGAAAGATCAACACCCAAGGAAGGGGTTAAGTTATTGGCTAAAATTTGACCGACACTGGTAAGCGAATGCAAAAGAATGACTTGGGTTGATTCACAGTTCTTAGGAATCTGGGGATTGAGAAACCAATAAGAGGCCGATCTACGAAAGCAGAAACTTTCCGATACTATTCCCACTGAGGAAGGTGGCTAAAATATAGTCTTTAAGGGCTTCATTTGCAAGTAATATGCCCATTCTTTTTCAATCATGTGATAAGGTGACACATGCAATTTCTGTGCCTCACAGGAAAGACATCTTAACCAGAATGCTTCTGAAGGGATTCATTCTTTGGAATTATGCTCAGTTTCCAATGTTTTTAGATTCTGTTATGTAGAGTCTCAATAAGGAGGAAATACCTGGAGCATATTTTGTCAAGACTGTAAACCACAAAACCTGCGTCCGGCAAAACAACTCAACTTTAGCCGAATTCGGTACTTTTCTACCATTTTTTGCACTGGCATGGTGATGGTAAGTCTTGCATGAAGCGATAAATTCGTAACGGTTAGAAGAAAATCTAGAAGAATCTGAGAAGTATCATACGCTTGAACTCCTCAAGACTTCCTTTGGAAGGATTATGTCTACCCCCGTACACGACTATTATTGGCCGTCCCTTTTTATCAAGACCTTGCATAAACAACTTCTGTTGAGCAAGGTCATTTGGAATTTCTGATGCCGATATGGCCCCATTGGGGACAAAAGACCGTCTCCAGCTCAGGTACTTCAGAAATAGCTTAGAAGCCTTCTCTACATCCAGTTCACGAGCTCGCAGAAACCTCCTTATCATAAAATCATCGACATCCTGCAATTAAAAATCATAATATAATGACGACATAAGTTAAATTCATGGACCTGACTTTGCAATCTAAAAACAGGCAGGATCCAAATAACCACGTCCTAAACTAGTATCTCAATTGAAATTCACCGAGTTCTTTATTTCAAGACTACTTGAAAAGGAAACTACCAGGTACATTGTTAATTCTTCAGTCATATACACATGCATCCGAATTTAGATGATCCAGGGGCATGTCTTACGTAGGAAGACGAGGGTTTGCAGATCTCACGTCAGAGCAGATATTTTCCTTGCTTTCTTTTTTGGTGGGCACGCATGAGAGTGATATTAATCACTTACCAAGTAATGCAAAATCGGGTATGGACTGAAGTACGAGCCTTGTAGACCCGGAGGTCGAAATAACACCACGTCCGCGCACAAGCGGTCGACGAGAATCGCCCAAACTCTAATTTTTTGCTACTTCAGAGAGATCGCAACCATGTAAAGGCAGAAGCTAAGTTACAGAGCACTAGATAATGTGGCTCCGATTCAAACAAATTGACGACAAATGCAGCTCAACTTGAACCACCGTCAATCTCGCTTTCCAGTTTCGTTCCGGCGCAAGCGATATGTTCGCACAATTAATAAGAGACTGAGAGCAAAATCAGTTCACTCTCCTCGCTCGCAACGATCGCGGCTCACATTTCGCTCGTCAAGCCCACAACATCCAAAAGCCCCAGTCCAAAGCGACTAAAGCCAACCCGAAGCTTTCCAAAGAGAAAATTCAAGCCAGAAAAAAAAACACAAAAGAAAAAACCAAATGTAGCTGACCGCAAGCGCGGCACGGGAATCAGCAGAGCCCGCGCCATCACGAGAGGAAGGCAAGCGACGAGGACAGACGAAAGGATTCGGGAATAAAGAAAAAAAGTAGAACCTTAGCGGAAGGATCTTCTCGCTCCACGACGGCTCGCATGATGCCGATTTTGCTCCTCTCGACCTCGCTGATCTCCGGAGACGCCTCCTCCTCCGCTCCGCCGCCGCCCACGCTCTCGTCGGAGGACTCCATTTCCCCCCGCGCTCGAATCGGAGGAACCGCTCGAGCGTCAGCGCCCGCCACAGAGAGAAAGAGAGAGAGAGAGAGAGAGAGAGAGAGAGAAGCAGAAGCAGAAGCAGACGCAGGAGGAGGAAGGAGGAGGAGATAATGATGACTGAAGGAGGACCTTTAAATGCTAAGTGGCAGTTGAGCCGGTGGACCGACCCGCGGCTGCCAAATCTGACGGAACCCGGAGACTCCGTCGTCGGACCGTCACGCAATTTGTATTTCAAAGAAAAGTACAATAAAATTATCTTTAATTAGTGTTGCCGAGACACCTTGTTAATGCGTATTTTTATAATAATAATTATAAAAGAATTTCTTGTCTTTTAAGTTTTAGTAATTCATTATAGGCTCGGGAAGCAAAAGGAAGATCCATACAGAATACGAAATACTGTACGTAGTGACATTTTTATACCCTAATTTTTCGCCGTCGTAGAAAGTGTTAAGAAACATTGCCAAATGAGGTTTCTTTTCTCTTCTTTTTCTGACTTGATGATATAAGTACAAAAGAATTTCTCTCTCGACGTCTAGAAAAGTATTTGATTTTAAAAAATATTAACAGCGGGCTTTATGGTTTTATTACGATAAAAGTCGAGGTCGTTGAAATCGAGACTTTTCCCGCTCCCCCCGTTAATGAGTCTAGGGGCCTTTCCGGGTCTGCGAAATTCTAGACTCCGTCGTCGTTTTTGACAATGCGGGAGGCGGATACGGGAGTCTTCCCGTTGACTTCTTCTGGCTGCTTATTGGGGGAGGGAAAGAACAGTCGACGGATTTTTTTGGCAATTTTTCCCGAGGTTCCCCCAACCCCTGGAAATTATGCCGAGTTCTGTGGTCTACGGTTCCGGTCCAGTTGGATCTCATCTTATGATATTATTAGTCGAGCAGGACTCCCGACGTCAACCGTTACGATAGATCCAATTCATACAAACCCAAGTTCAGAAGGAGGTGTTGAATGTCTTTCCTCGAGATGTTCGGGATCCTAAATTTGTATATTATCATAAATTGCTATAAAAATATACATACGTACGATTCTCGCCAATGATTTTCCAATATATCGAGTAGTATCTTATAAAACATATTTAAGATAATATACAAAGCTTGTTTTGCATGAGATCAACCCTTCCCGTTCTAAGAAGAACTTTCATCGATCTCTTCGCTTGTTTTGTTTAATTGAATAGAATTGCCGTCGATAACAAATTTTTTATTAATTATTTATTTCAATCAATATGAACGATTAATTTTTTAAGATATTATATTTGCATCCGTACAATAAACGGAGTCCAAACGAAGATGGATAGGTTCGGTGTGGTCCTTGACAAGATGGTTGCTGCCATTCATTACGATATTGAATGAGAATGAACGTGGACCGTCTGTATTGGACGGCAGAAGCCCCACTTCTCCTAAATGCGTGGAGGAGACGAGCAGATGAAATGCTCCTGCTGCTCGAGCCTGGAGGTGGGATCTGATCTACAGGCAGATTTCATGCTCTGTGACTTGACCTAATTATCAATGGTGTCAATGGTTCGGATCCAGTGTGACCCTATCCGAATATGACCTAACCGGTTGTCGGCAATTGCCCCTAATCTTAGGATGGGATTGGTCTGGCTCGAGTCGGATTCGACCCTTTTTTGGACGGTCATACTCGTCACCATTGAAAGGTGCTCTTTTGCATGATTTGTGAAGCCGGAACCATCCGGCATTATGTTGCCATGAATTATCTGCTTGAAACATATCCTTGGGATGACCTCAATTTTCCTTTAACATTCTCTATCCATTGCATTTGCTCGAGTTAAGTAGGGCTTTTTTTTTCCCATCTAGGCGGCATAGCTCTTGTGTCGTGCCGGTTAACCATAAGTTAATTATTTGGAAATAATACATTGAGTTGGAATGAACGAGGATGGACGTGGACTTGCCAACAACCCTCTAATGTCTAGCACAACCTAATACAGTATAATCTAATTAAATATAATGAAAAGCCAAACTACTAGAGATGGTCGCCTAAGTTTTCCCCAAGTGGGTACTTCACATTATAGTAATTCTTGACCGGCTTTCATTAATCAGATTTAACAAACATTGGTCAGCCAATACCATTGGTAATCTCTAGAAAATGACCCACGTAACGAAGTTGGTTTACCATCTTATACTATATTAATCCGTAAGAGTTTCAACTCGCAGGGCAATTCGCTTGGCACCTAACCATGATGGGGCATTGTTTTCTTTTGCCTAATCATGTAATAACGCTTCTTGTTCATTTAGTTGTTAGATTAATGTCTTATCATTTCTATCCTAGTCTTTCACGGCATCATTCGAAGTGAAAAAAGTTCCACAGGCACGACTTCGACTAAACCACCGTAGCCGTACATGTTTGTCAAAACATATTTTAGTTGATTCAGTTCGAAAGCACCGATCTTTTGGAAGTTGCTTGGAGTTTTTGCTTATCATTCATGACATACCTACCATCTGACGCTGTCGTTTTCTAGTGTTCTCTGTCATTCACTTGCATAGTTGAAACTTAAATCTCTTTCTAGGTGAAGATCGATTATCACACACACACGCATATAAGTTCAAGGTTTTCAAAATAATCACGGGACTCGATCTGATCAAGACCTAGAATCAAAACAAATAAAAAAACTTGTCCTATCACATAGATGTGAAACTTCGGGCGTCATATGTAGGCCACGTCTCCTAAGACTGGGATTCTTGAATTAACTAGATGGATGTGAACTCAACTTTCAAAGACCAATCGAGGAAAAAAAATCTCCTTTTTTTATTTTGTGTGAAGTTTGTCTGCAGTAACACCAAATCCTATCTCTTGCCTACCATTTCCTTGAGGCCCAACAACGGAATGGGCTGGGCCTAGCGAGGACTTGACGCACGACCTGGGCTCTTTACATAATTATCGAATGATTAGATTTAAAGACGTTTTATTTATTTATTAAGTATTCTATCTTGACATATAAAAATATGTAAAACGCGAAAAAGAAATGAGGCCAAATTGTCGGCACTCTAGAGAAAAGAAGTACATTACACACGGATAAAATAAAGTGGTTTTTAAAGCACCAAATCTGAAGAATATTAAACAATAATTGTACTATTAAGCACCATATGATGGGCCGTCCGACCCCATGTTTTGTCCTCGTAAAACACTTGTTTGATACATAACACCGTGTTAATGTTGTCATTAGGTTGGATACCTACTTCCAACGCTCCCTCTTTTGACTCTCTCTCTCTCTCCCTCTCTCAACCACTCTTTCCCTTCTCCTAATCTCTCCATTCCTTCCATTCTTCCACCAATCCCCCTTCCGAATTATGAAAAAAGATGGCGCCTTTCGCTAGATGACTCGATGATTGAGCTAAAAATCGCTTTAAACAAGTCGTTCAAAAGATTCGTGTGCAATTATGAGGATTCACGTGCATTATCACATACACAAGCTAAATGAGTCATGTGACGTTCATAAATAGGAACATACTCTTGATTCTGATTAATAAGTAGGCGTCAAAAAGTGTCGCGAATTCAGTTATAGATAGAAGTTTGGTTCGATTTAAGATGGTATATCAATAAATTTTGGAAAGGAAGGAAAGGCAAAAGCAAAGCCCTCCCGTTTGTATTTTGGTGAGGGTTAGCGGCAAGAACGTGCTTAATTAATTTGTCAATTGAATGCGTATTTTGCTTAATTCTCTTTGTCGGAGCTGATGAGATGGACCTGCCATCGAACTGGCAAAAGAAACACAGCTTTCATGGAAACCCGAAGGGCAAAAGCTGTTTTTTTTCCTTTCTTTTTAGTGCGCGTTGGTTCATTTGAAAGAAACAAAGCTTCGTCCAGAGCGCATCCTTCTCTGTTTCTTCAAGCAAAATGCCCTTGAACTCTCCCCATCAGTCCCTGATCTGGAAAACTCCATTTCATATTCCGCGAAAATCCCGCTTGGGACTGAAGACTAAACTCTAAGGTAACCCCTCAACTACTGCCCCCCTTGACGTCCCACCGATACGTGGTGATGACCTTCATATAAGACCCTTGATCCATGGTCGTCCTTCTCAACTAACCCTCGCGACCCATTTCGATTTTGGCCCTCGGGGTTGGGTCGGAGGTCGAAAGATGAGGGCTTGGTTGTGGGTTCTCGCGGTCGCTCTCGTTGAGGCGTTTGCCCGGAGTCTTGGTGCAGAGCACGGGCTGCACACGGAGCGGATTTCAGGTAATGATCCGAGTCGAGAGATGGGATTTTCCGTGAATGGTTTTCAATGTGTGTGAGTTTGGTCATGTCCTGTGTGATGTATGTCGGTGTACTGAGTTTGGTAGAAGATGAACTTCGGCTGATAAGTATCGACTTCTCTGGAACATTTATCGGTACATTATGTTGGAAGACGGCTAGAAATTGTCGAGCTAAGGATGGTCCCAAATGCTGCAGCTCATGAGGGTGTCAAGGCCGGTCACATGAGACTTAACTGATGATAGATTGACTGTGTTCCTTTGTGGATGAAATGCATTGTATGAAATGTGCCTAAGACTAGATTCATCCCTCGAGCATTTCACCTACATATCTTGGACAAAATGTTGCTTGTAAGACATACTGAGTTTTCCTGAGGTGGGAGCATTAACAATATGTTGATGACTCTTCAGCTTGTGAATGAAGCAATTTATCTAATTGTGCAGTCTGATGCAGTAGTCATGTTGGATAAAGGTTATTATGCTTGATACTTTTTGTACCCTGAGCCAGAGTCTCATTACATATTTGTTAGGATTTTCTTTTATGGAGGTTAACTGTGTATTAGACCCCCTGACACATCCGAATTGTCAAAGAATGTTTCTTTGACTATATAAACTAATCAATATGAATTGGGGACCTTATTCTGTATTCTGGGTGCTGTCAATTGTGAATATGCTTTTACCTGAAACTCTGGCTTAGTCGCTAAAATCTTGTAAAGATCAGTAGCCCTTGGACTCTCATTTGGATATGAGATGATTGATTTCTGAGTGTTAGGAATTTATTTATGCTTTTGATGACGATTGACAGGAAGTGCGGGTGATGTCCTTGAGGATAATCCAGTGGGAAGGTTGAAAGTGTATGTTTACGAGCTTCCAAGCAAATACAACAAAAAACTTCTCCAAAAGGACCTTCGATGCCTCAACCATATGTTTGCTGCCGAAATCTTTATGCATAGATTCCTATTATCAAGCCCTGTTCGCACGCTTAATCCTGAGGAAGCGGACTGGTTTTATACCCCTATATACACCACATGTGATCTTACGCCCACTGGCTTGCCATTACCCTTCAAATCTCCTAGGATGATGAGAAGCGCGATCCAACTCATTTCTTCAAATTGGCCTTATTGGAATCGGACAGAGGGGGCAGATCATTTCTTTGTTGTACCACATGATTTTGGAGCCTGCTTTCATTATCAGGTGAAAATTTGGTCTATATATTCCGGTTTTAGAAATACCGCATTTACATGTCGGATGACAAATAAATCCTTATAAATTTTGCTTGAAGACAGAAAGAGAGATTTCGCTGTTAGTGAAGTTGGAATTCTGATATTAGTAGTTTATCCTCAGCTTTAGCCTTGTTTTTGACACAAAGAAGAAAGAGACAGAGATGAGGCTGATGGAGGTCTATCGTTTATGTTGGTTTTTGGTAGCTGTCTCTATATGATCCAATAGAAAATCTTCTTCATGTCGGTTTATTCCGAGTACCTTGTCGTTCATCAACATTTAAGATCAGTGGGTGACTTCGTCTTGCTGAGACACATCTGTGGTTGTTGCTGGGCATCTTTTATGCAGGAAGAGAAAGCTATTGAGCGTGGAATTCTGTCATTACTCCGGCGTGCTACTTTAGTCCAGACTTTTGGACAGAGAAATCATGTCTGCTTGAAGGAAGGCTCGATAACGATTCCTCCTTATGCACCTCCTCAGAAAATGCAAGCTCACCTGATTCCTCAAGACACTCCTCGTTCCATCTTTGTGTACTTCCGTGGCTTATTTTATGACGTGAACAATGACCCTGAAGGTGGCTATTATGCAAGGTACGAGTCTAGTTCTCTTTTTGCAAATTGACAAAGTGATTTGAGGTAGATTAGATTATTTAGTATTGTTACTCTCTTATGAGCTGTCTCTTGTGTTGGTTGGGTGAGAGCATTGCCTTGACCTGTTCTTTGGTTTGACCAATAGAGGAGCAAGGGCAGCTGTTTGGGAGAACTTCAAGGACAATCCACTCTTCGACATCTCAACCGACCATCCAACCACATACTACGAAGACATGCAACGGGCTGTATTCTGCTTGTGCCCCCTGGGGTGGGCTCCCTGGAGCCCTCGGCTCGTGGAAGCGGTCGTGTTCGGATGCATCCCCGTGATCATAGCGGACGACATCGTCTTGCCTTTCGCAGACGCTATTCCTTGGGAGGAAATCGGAGTTTTCGTGGCCGAGGAAGATGTCCCCAGTTTGGACACTATCCTGACGTCTATATCTCCGGAGGTAATTCTAAGAAAGCAGAGGCTGCTGGCAAATCCTTCGATGAAACGGGCGATGCTGTTCCCGCAACCTGCTCAATCAGGAGACGCTTTCCACCAGATACTCAATGGACTGGCTCGCAAGTTGCCGCATCACAGGAGCGTTTACCTGAAGCCGGGCGAAAAGGCCTTGAACTGGACGGCCGGCCCAGTTGGGGATCTAAAACCATGGTAAAAAGGTCGTCCCGTCAGCACTTTTGTTTTGGCACATTATTTCGCATGGTACATAAAGATGTATAGAATTGAGAGCGTTTCGTTTATACTTACTACAAGAAGGCAGCAACCATACCAAAAACCAACTCTGCTTTTAGTTAGCGCTCGGAGTATGCTGCGATGGCGCTCGGAACAAATCAACGAACCAAACTGAATTGGCCCGCAAGTCTTGATCTATTGATTTGTTCGTTTGGTTTTGGTTTGAAAAATGGCGAATTCACAATGTCTTTTAAGTTTTGATTTTGGCATTCCATGCTGAATTCCTAACTGAGCCAAACCGGCGGATGGACACAGCAACCTTCGTACTTTTCTATGCCAGCGACTTACTTGGAACGAAGTTATTTGCTTTCAAGCCGCGAATGACGGTCTACATGTAACAATTCATGTTCTTCTGCTTAGAATTTTTGTAAGTCAAATTTTGCCGCGTCCTTACATGTGGAATCTACATCGATGATTCGAAGCCGATAACAATTGGGAGTTATTGGTTTAGGTTTGCCGAAAAACCGATTAAGTTGCAAAGATACAAAACATACACGAGAACTAGACGTGCTAGAAAAATTTGTTCCATTAAGATCTGTTTACCAAGTGATGTGATGACTCTTTAGCTGGTGGCAGAACACGAGGGACTCATGCTACGATTGATTGGCCCGTTTTAACGCAAAATGGAACCTTCTCCTATCGCTTGGGGAGCACACTCAAAAGTGTCAAAGGGTGGCTGGGTTTTGTTGTGATGGGGAGACCAACGATACTTCCCCTCGAGGACCATGTCTAGAAATGTACCACGAAACATGTGGTTTATATTAGTACAAATCCCAATCACTTCAAACTTAAATTGAAGGAAGAGGAGGATCCTAGTCTACATAATTGTGTTTGGGTTCGTTTACAAAAGGTGACTGTCAAACTTACCTAATATTAAGTATGAACAAAGTTTGCGTCCGTGACTTACTGAAACAAAGGGTATGTTTCTTCTATTATGAGAAACGGGGACACGTGCTTATTAAAAAAAAAATTCCGGCCTTTCTCCTTAGAGAATATTTTCCTTTGAGGATAATATCTTCCTTCAATCGGAAATCGAGAAAAACACGACCCTCTCTTTCAATAACTTAATTATACGACAGCCTGCAAAAAATGTTTTATAAAATTTTACACCAACTACTCTATATCGATCAACAAACACAACAAAAAATGTTGAATGCTATGTTCTTATTTCATCTTTAATTATATCCAACTTATTTGGATGTTCTTCTTATATATCCTGCAAGTGTGAACTGTATCAGTAGGTAATATCATGGGGAGTTTCCCCCTTTCTACCGTATAATGCAAAGAGGTGTTTCTCTCTTTAAGAGCTCTCTCCGAACCATGCTCCTTCACATTCCGCCAACACCTAATTGAGAGTACATTAATAGGAGAACAACTGCGTAATTGAACAATTTTTTTTTTTTAAAAAGTATAGTTATATAATTTTTTTGAGTGTTTGTAAGTGTGTCCAATTGAGCAAATGTAGATGAATCCCATGAATATCATAGTGGCGCAATGGAAGCGTGATGAATCTTATTTGTTTGGAGAAATTTTTTTATTTTTATTTGTATATCATTTGGTTTAATTTTTACAGATGTCAAGTTGTTGTAAGCGATGCTGCTTTCATTCCACCTTCTGTTGCCGAGTTCAATTCCTCTCTCAAGTACTTAGTTTAGATCATGCCCGTTAAACAGATAGGTTGGGTTGAAAATAATCCTGCCGCAATTGACCCAATTTTCATTCAATACAAATCTAGTAATCCATATCCAACTTGACCCGACCTTACTTATCTTGTTAAAATATTGTTATATTTAACCCCATATAGGAAAACTCATACCCAATGAGGTGAGAGGCCAGAGTGTATGAATGTGAGATCAAGTGATGATGGCAAAAGAAAGTCATGGAGATGTGTTGGGTCCGAGTAAGTTATGAACTTATTTAGCATTCATATTATTTGGGGATTTACCATTCTAAACATCTATTTATTAAATATAGTTAATCAACGTAACAACTTAGTCCATTGAGTATGTGATAATAATGAATTTATGACTCATTTCGATATGTCTAGTTTGGACTTATTCGGGGTGCAACGGTGGGGCTTTGTAGTATCAGTGGGGAATTTACCCACTAGGACCCATGCGAATATGGCTAAGTTGGATGAGCCTTACTCACTTGTGGTATGGAGCGCACTTGATCACAAGTTCGAATTCTCTAAGCACTTCTTGATCTCAAAAATCTTACTTAGTAAGTGGTGTACGTTCAGTTTGTGTACCGAGTGTAGGACCATTTGGGCTGTATTTTACCTTGCATCCATGGTGCAACAATGACATGCTGGCTTAAAATAAGCAGTAATTATATCTCAAACCAAACATTGCAATCGAGGGTGTGAAACTCCTATCGTAACACTCAGGATAGGTGCCCACGCTCATGCCCAACAATTTTTCACTACATCTCACCATGTTACATATATGAAGAAAGTGAAGATGGCACAGTTTTATTCCACGATAAAATAACACAAATAATCTCTGAACTTTGATTGTCAAAGGTCCACAAGCCATATTGAACAAATTCAAAATTAAGGCTAAAATTCATGTACCACATCGAATAAATTAAAAGTTCATGGATCACATTACACGTTAAGTCAAACTTTAAAGATTACTTGTGTCATTTTCTCTTATTCCACCATAAAAAAATTAAGAAGAAATGAAGGAATACAACACCACACCAACAAAATGAGCAGCAAAAAAGAAAAAAAAACTGAATTGTTGCAGCAGCAGTGATGACTGGAGAGCATCTCTTGAGGTGCCAAAAGGGTCAAGATTAGCGGATGATTAAGCAAACTTTCTTTAACAGAAAGGGACAGGCCAAATTTGCTACCTACCCCACTGACCCCTCAACACTTTGGCCTTCCTCCCTTCAACTTCTCCAAGATCCATGTACAAATCATGCTTTCATCATCCACCCACTCTCTTCTCTCTCTCTCTCTCTCTCTCTCTCTCTCTCTCCTGGATGCTTTTATGGTAGATAGCACACAGAAAAGGGCAGAGGCGTTTTGCTGCCTAGATCCAATCACCAAAAGTATTTGATTCCTGGTCATTAAACAAGTCAACAGGGACCGAGATCCAAGGTAGTAGAAATCATTCCATACGAAACAGAGCAGCCTTCTCTGTTTGCACATATGCGTGATGGGACTGGTCTGAACTGAGGATTGAAGGACTGGTGGCTGTTAACTAAGCTTCATCTTTGGCTGGTCAACCCCACGCCCCTTAATAAATATACCCCAAAGTCACTTTCAGTCCACAAAATTTGGGTGCAACTGAAGTTCCCAACCCCTGATGAACCGCATTTCAAAGATCTCTCCTTCATCTGTAGGCTCTACGGCCTGATTTTGGCTGCCATTGGGGTCCTCTTGCTTTTGCAATCTTCTCTTTGGAAACCTTGGTAGCAGTTTCTTGGAGGATGAGTGCCTATGGATTCAGTCAACAGAGGGTGTTGGGTTTCTCCCTTGTTGGATGATTCCATTTAAGAGTCTAAACTCTTTTCTTTTCCCTTCCGTGAAACGTGGACACCCTAGTCGAGAACTCAAAAATGCCTCCGTCCATGTGGCCGTTGAGAATACGGCGTGGCGATGTGCATGACCATTAAAAATATGATGTGGTTGCGCTCTTGGTTGATGCGGCGATCGCACATCCATCGTCATATTAGGTCCGTTTCCCTGTCGTTGTTCATGAATGCTGTGGCATCGGATTGTTCTTTAGCTATTATGAATGGAGGTTTCGGGCTGTCGGTACAAATTTTAGGATCCTTGATGAGATAAAAAAAAAGAAAATTTGGAATGTTGGTATCTCACAAGAAAATCTTAGAATTCCTATTGGGATCATTCCCTTTCTTCTTCTTTTCCTTTTTCAATTACCTTGATTTTTGTGATAATTTTATTCCATTTTCGTGACAAAAATCGGTGACTGTGAACGAGGATAATTAAAAACTCAATTGTCAACTATATAAACAAAGGAGTACTGTTTCAATATATTACATTTATTAAAGATAAGGTACGATGTATGTTAAGTTTGAATGGCGTGGATTATGGCTCGATATCATTGGGAATTCTATGTCAGCATGCGACTTCAGATATGGGTCAAGACTTCCATAGCTTCTTTTTATCTTAAGCTAAGATTATTTCAATTCGCTTGATTAGGAAATGTCTAGATTTCCTAGACATTTCACCAGGATCTCCTCTTACATTGTCTATGATTCTAATTTTGCACCAATATCGCGACATTCTCGCCTTGCTTGTGCTCTGTACATTGATTAGAATTGATTTAATTCAGCCTATATGAGTTCGCTATAGTAAAAACCATATGTTCTCCTTCGTGCCAAAAATAAATAATATGTGTAATCCTCGTATGAATTATGATTGGTCCACCGTGCCATCATTATGTGTAACGACGTCATCATCCTAAGTTGGTGAAAGATTGTACCGCACATTGAGCGGCAGCAATAATTTCGGGTTAACAAGGTCATTTCATTTGTTCCTTCTATAATATGATATCGCAAAAGCCATTTCTTTTTTTTTTTTCTGTAGAATTTTACATACATATTGCACATCCATGACTTTAAAATGACACGAGAAAAAAAAAGTTTAAAAAAAAAGGAGTAGAGGTGGGTTTGCTTATGCCAAAGCTCAGAATTTTAATTTCGATTAAGATTGATACTATCGAAAACTCTAAATGTCGCCGAGTATGACATCAATGCCCTTCTTTTCCCCGTCGACAATACCTAAGCAATCCGAGTGCTTCGATATTTTTTTTTTTTGGTATTTTGATGTCACAATGGGCAAATAATTGAGTATTTTCGTGATAAAAAGAAGGTGCTATTATTACATTCATGTATTTTCGAGATCTTGACGATGCCATGATGGTTATAGTTTGATTTTTTTTATGGCATTTTCTCCTCCTCCTTCTTCTTCTTTTTTCAAGTTGTTAGCTACACTTGGATGCTTTTGGTCCGTCTCAACCAGCTCGCCTTCCCGAGCGATCTTAAATACGAACCCTTTCGCCAGTAAGATATTCGAAAACGGAATTTCAATTCGATATGAATTCGACAGCTTCGAGACAAAGATTTTTCTCGAAAACCGTATGACGAAACGGCATGAGGAATTACATTCCGATTTCTCCTCGTCGGCTTGTACATGTTTTTCCCAAGTATCATCATCCGGCATTAAATTCCCTCTCACGTAAGTCTTCCAAATTGTCGGGCCGACCCCTCCTCTCCGGCTACCGCGACACCCGAAAGTCTTTTTCCTGTCCATCTTGGGGGAGAGAGAGAGATTCATTACAAAAAAATCTTCTTCTTATACTCACTGATAGCCCAATAAATAAAAAATAAAAAACGGCAAATCCGCTTGGCGGGTTATTTTTCCATTTTCGACTTTCACTCGTGCCTCGACGTCAATTCGACCTGGTCCTCGAAATTTTTTTTTTTTTTGTGAACTAAGCATCTCTCTTGTAAATCTTACGGTCCAACTAAGGGCGCGTTTGGTAATATTTTTATTTTGGGGAATAATTTTTGAACATAAATAGTTCCCGGGAACAATTTTTGAACAGGAGAATGCGTTTGGTAATAACTAACATATTTTTTTATTTGTTTTTTAAAAAAATTTTAAGTTTTGAGTTTTTCTTAAAAAACGATTTTTTGATAATAGCTAACCAAGTGTTCAAAAGAAATAAATTTGGAGTTTTTGTTTTTTTGTTTCTTAAAAAGCGCTCCCGAAAACAATAAACAAGTTTTCTTTCTATTTCTTATTTCTATTCAAAATCTGTTCTTGGAAACAAAAACTATATTAGAAATAAAAGTGTTAATAAATGCGTTTCTGTTCTTTTTTTTTATTTCCCAATTTTGTTCCGATGAACGGAAACGCAAATAAATGATAAAGCCTTTAGATGGATGTGCTATTTTTATCCAATTGATTAGTAGCAAAAAGAAAAAGAAAAAAGAAAAAAAGGGGGGCGGGAAAGAAGGGCCATCGGGCTTATCCATCGCCCGTCGCATCAGCAATGATCCGGCATGACCTCCGAAAAAGGCCAAAAAAAAAAAAAAGAGAAGAAGATAAAATAGAGGAAAACGTCAACAAGAAAGACTCCACCAAATGTTCACACGAAAACTAAAAATAAAGACGGAAAAATGGAAAAAAAAAAAAAGAAAATGTTAGAAATCCCTCTCGCCACCTGCCCGTTGGGTCGACCGAAGGGTGGCGCGTCTCTCCGCCGTCGCGTATAAAAGGAAGGAACCCCCCACCCCGGCGGGTCACGTTATCAAAGCCCCGTCCCTCTCCCCCACCCAACCACCCTCTTGTCTTCCTCCTCTTCCGTCCGCTTTCTTCCCCGCTCCCCCCTGCGTCATCGTCTTGCATCGTGATCACGAACAAGGGCGGAAAAACCCTCTCCCCAGAACCCCTCACCTAACTCCCTCTCCCTCTTCCTCTGCGATGGCCACGATCTCCAAGCTCTCCGGCCCCACCCCCGCTTCGTCGCCGCGGATCGGCCGCCCCCGCTCGCCGCGGCCTCTCTGCTTCCTTGAGCTCCGGCCCCGGGCAGCGGCCGCCGCCGCCGCCTCCTCGTCCGCCGCCGGGCTGTCCGTGAAATGCAACCGCCGCTCCGGAAGCTCGTTGGTGTAAGCTCCCCTCTCGTGGGCCCGCGTGAAATATGTGTCTGGCTGTTGTCTGCGCCTGTGATCCGGCTTTCTGTGCGCGCGCTCGCGGTTGTTCCGCCGATTCGCGGTCGTTGTGCGTTGCATCTGTGTTTTTTTCTGATGAAGTGATTGATCTCGGATCTCTGTAGTGGCTAATGGAGGGATATTTCGCTTCCTATCATCTCGAGCAAACTGTTGACTTTGTTTTTGATAACCGCGAATGATGAAACCTTCCGGAGAGTTATATATTAGTTCATGTTAGATGTTCTGAAGTTTCGATATTGTGCGATTCGGAACCTCGGATGCTTTACGGTTTTTGGTCGTGCCTGTAAAGCTATGATTTCTGCATTTCATATTGAAGGGTGAACTTACGTTGGATTTGCGTTAGCTGGTCAGTCGCTCTTCGTATCTTATTCCTCCTTTGCTTTAGCCGAGAGTATATTCTCCTATTTCTCGTCGTAGGGTCATGTGCTCTCAGAACGGTGCAAACGGCAGTGTAGTCAAGAGAACCGTGCTGCATGATCTGTATGAGCGGGAAGGCCAGAGCCCCTGGTATGACAACCTCTGCAGACCTGTGACGGACCTGCTTCCTCTCATTGAAAGTGGCGTTAGAGGGGTGACGAGCAACCCTGCGGTAATTGGAGCGATTCTCATCCCTTAACCATGTCCTTCTTGCTTGTATAGGGAGAATAAGGGGGAAAAACTACTGTGTTCATGCTTGTTTATGGCATTTGTCGTGCAGAAATTTTCCCTCCTGACAAGTGTTCATAATTTGCATGACAAATCAAAAGAATGGAACTGTGAAAAGTTGATGAAGATGGCAGCATTTTGGTTGTTCTCTTATTAGTTTTTATCCTTGCTGATAAACATATGAAATTCAATTTGCAGATTTTCCAGAAAGCAATATCATCTTCGAATGCTTATAATGATCAGTTCAGGTAACTAGCTCTTCCCTGTTTTGCCTGTTACTGAAGGGTAAAGAAACATAAGGAGTCTGTGTGGAGTTGCTCAAAACCTATCATTTTAACAAAAAGCTTCAAAAGCTGTGGATATTGTTTTTATTTATTTATTTATGATTCTTCCAAATGGAGATTGTGGTTTACTTTAAAGCTTGAGTACAGCGGATTCTGGAAATTTAGATGTCATTTTAGTTATCTTGAATTTGGATCTTCTTCACTGTCTTAAGACAATCCTGCTCAAATCTGTCTTATCCAGTGGTTCTTTAAATTGGTCCTCGTTATTGGGATGTTTTTAGAACCATTGACTGTGGCTAGTGGCCTGTTCTTGGATTGTCTTGATCCTTGTATTTCATTTTGCCAAATCACTTTCGATGATCTTGCAGAGAGCTTGTGCAATCAGGAAAAGATATTGAAAGTGCATATTGGGAGCTTGTGGTGAAGGACATTCAAGATGCGTGCAAGCTTTTTGAGCCAATATACGATCAAACTGATGGTGGTGATGGCTATGTCTCTGTTGAAGTTTCTCCCAGACTGGCAGATGATACTGAAGGAACTGTCGAGGCAGCAAAATGGCTTCATAAAGTGGTTAATCGCCCTAATGTTTACATCAAGATCCCTGCCACAGCACCTTGCATTCCGTCAATAAAGCAAGTCATCTCGCACGGGATTAGTGTCAATGTGACTGTAAGTCATTCTGTTCGTGGCATCTGTATTAGCTATGCTACTTAGATCTGCATGACAGTACATCTTTTTTGGGGCCAAATGGTTGATCTTGGAAAATGTCCTGCATTCCATGGATGCTGTGCAAGTGTTATAAGTAGGATTATACTAACAGGGGTTGTTTTGGTAATATAGGAACAATAAGACTAACAGTATAGTGAAGAACGGTTGGTCAAAAAAGCTCTCAAAAAACTGAGAGCCTACAGTACTAGTTTGGCAAGCAGAAACATGTGGGTACTACCTGTCATGGTCCTGAGTATATTAAGGAAGTGCACGGGACCAGAGTTCTCACAAATAAATTAAAGTGTTTAATTTTAGTGGATGGTGGATGCCTAACATTGACCAACCCTTTCCCCTTTTCTGATGATATATGTGCTTCGGTGGACACTTCATTAAATGCATCAGTGTGCACTCACATTCTTTTGCTCCCTGGATATCTATCTAAACGGGTTATCTTTCTGCTTGGTAGTTTGCATAAATTGACACTTCGATCAGGGGTATTGTAGCACGTAGAATAAGTTATGGGAAATATCTAGGGAAATATTCCTTTTTTAGTAAGAACCTCGCAGACTGCATCGTGCTTCTGCTATATTACCTGGCAAGTGCCTTCCATGCTGTAAGAACTGAGTCCATCCATGCACTAATGAAATAAGCTTTTTCCAATGTGCAGTTAATATTTTCATTGGCTAGATATGAAGCTGTCATGGATGCATACCTGGATGGCCTTGAAGCCTCTGGTTTAGATGATCTCTCCAGGGTTACAAGCGTTGCTTCCTTCTTTGTCAGTCGTGTGGACACCATCATTGACAAGATGCTTGAGAAGATTGGAACACCTGAGGCTCTTGATCTTCGAGGGAAGGTACACAACGGCAACAATTTGTGAATTCTCAGGACATGAACCTAAGTTCTGTTGGCAATGATATACTCATGTTATGATGTGCTTATTGATCACTGTAGGCTGCAGTGGCTCAGGCAGCTCTGGCTTACCAGCTCTACCAGACGAAATTCTCTGGTCCAAGATGGGAGGCTCTTGTAAAGAAAGGTGCAAAGAAACAGAGGCTTCTTTGGGCGTCCACCAGTGTAAAGAATCCAGCATATTCCGACACCCTCTATGTTGCTCCTCTCATTGGACCAGACACTGTTAGTTTCTTCTCCCCCTTTTATTGTTGCACTCTTTTGAACACATAAACTGATGTTGCACTCTTTTGAATGCTGAGACTACTAAATCAAACTATTTCCTCTCTTCACCTCAAAATTGTTTTATGTTTTTCTCGAGAAGTGTACTAGTTTTGACTCAAATCGCTATATAATGTTCATATTATTAACCATCTCGACAGGTGTCAACCATGCCCGACCAAGCTCTCCAAGCTTTTATTGATCATGGCACCGTATCCCGGACAATTGATTCGAATGTCTCCGAAGGCGAAGGTATCTACAGTGCACTCGAGAAATTGGGAATCGACTGGAATCATGTTGGTACCCAGCTTGAAGTGGAAGGAGTCGACGCCTTCAAAAAGAGTTTCGAGAGCCTCCTCGATACCCTGCAAGAAAAGGCAAATTCTCTCAGCCTGGTTAACCTGTAATCTGTATGGTTGCTGTACTTGCTGTCAGTGTGGCTTAATAAAAGCTTGGTGAATGAAGTATTCCAGCTGTAAAGTTGGTAGATGAGTTTCCTTCAAAGACAATATTGTATTTCAAGTGGTTTATATTCAGCGGTGGTTAAAGAAAGTCTTTCTAGATCTGTCGAAAGGCTCTCTGGCTTTTGTCTTTTGTGTTGCGAGAAGATTGCCCCGCACAATGATAGAGCTTTGCTCTTCCATGGAGATTTTGCGGTCTGTTGATTGGCTTGTTCCATGGACTATACATCGTCTTCCTTGTGGGAGAGGTTTCAAGAATTGTCATAGTCAAAAGTCGGATTCTCCGTTTACACTACCTAGAACAGTAAAAACATTGACAGCAAATGAAGGGCTGAGTGTGACAAAACTTTCTACCATGCGGTTGTCAGGCACTTCATGACCTTATTGAGAAGCATAGGCAGCTCAAGGATGAAAGGAGATCCAAAATTCTGGGCGCTATTATGGCCAAGGGAGGGATTTCAAACAGTGATGGCGACGCTGTCGCTTGACGACGCTGTCGATTTGACATGCCTCTTCCTTACGATAGGATACCAAGTTCTCGTTCCTTGTTCTTTAAGTGCTAGGAAAAAGGATTGTCTTGTCTTTAGTTTCTTGCTGCATGGGTGAGCTTGGGACAGAGCATTAACGTGTTGCATGGCTTAACAGCAGATGTCTCTTAGGTGGCCATTGCCCATCACCTCGCGCCACATCGATGCCCATACAAGTACACAACATTTAGTTTGGGCAAAATGTGCCGTGTGTAGGGATAAGAGTTAGAGCAAAATACTAGGTAAAGTGACGAGCAAAATACTAGGTAAAGCGACGTGATTTCCGGGGAAGGGTAATTCGTAGACCCCTGCGATCATCTGGATGTTGGCTATTGCTGGGGAGCCTAAGGTCATTCGAGTACTGCTACTTCCTACATATACCGTATCGGCTATTATGACGCTCTATTTACCCGGCCTAGTTACTGGAGTGCGGCGTCCAACTAAGTTGGAGGGCATGTACAACATGTTAATCGTCATAACTAGAGATTTACGCCCGGGATCATCTGTCTTGGGTTTTGAGTTTCGAATGGAATAATGGATAAAGCCTGTGACGAATTGAATACCATAAGAGTGAACTGAGGCGATTCTCGTTCGAGTCTGGTTGCCAATATGGGTTGGGTCGGGATTGGGTTGACCCAGCTTTGTCTATTTCAGTCATTTAAACCCGTTGATAACAGTGTTCAATCCTATTTTTCCATTAAAAAGACTCACATAGAATAGTCCGAAAAATAATATGGAAAGGGGCCGTCGAAATTGGTAAACTAAACCAACAATTTAAAAAAAAATTGGAAAAAGAAGGATTTCAAACGTGAGAGCAGGGGAACCTCTACCTAGCTAGTGTCGTTAGGCCCTCGCCAGGAACCTCACACGAGCAGCTGCACACTTTGTTGGCCACGGAAGCCTCGTCGTCAAGACTTGGATCCCTTGGCGTATGTCATGTCCCAGCCGCCCAATTTTTTTTAAAAAAATAAAAAATAAAAACCCCTATAAAGGGGGCCGTTCGATCTAACATCCCTCAAGGCTGGATCTCCTGACGTACTACCTCTCTCTATCTACCACTGGCTATTGGGGCCAATTGAGCCTCTTGAAGACGCCTTAGACCATATGAGGCTCTGTCACCTTAGCCTTGGCGAACCCATATATGGGAGTTGCTGTGGTTGTGGTCCCTTTGGTCATTGTGTATGGTCGAGCAATGGCAGGGACGGCGATGGCCATGAGGAGGCAATAGGGCCATGGTTCGTGCGGCGGCGACAAGAGGAGTAATGTGGGTAATTGCAGACATTTATTTAGTGCTAAACAAAATTTACCAAAGTGAAGGAATATTGGGCGTACTCAACATCATCTAGCCTAGTTCACTAAATCAAGCGGGTTTCATACAGAGCTCACCTGATCCAAAGGTCTACTTATGTAGAAAGCTCGTACCCGCCCCTCGCGAGACTAGTAACTTTCCACAAACACAACCGCTGGACGAGGAATCCGGGTCAAAATCGTCAAATGAAATGTCCAGAAAGCTCCCTTTCTTTCTTTTCGATTTTCTTTTTTTTTTTTCTCTTTGGAGGAGGTCCAGGAAGCTGAGGCCATTATCTTCCCGCGAAACGCAGTCTCTCCCTCTCTCTCTCTGAACGCTACCTAGCGATAGGGAGAAAGCGTCTCTCTGTGGATTCATGGCGTGCATTTCAGCCATTGGACCGCTGCCGAAGTCCGCGCCGCCGTCTCCGAGACCTTCCGCGGCGGTGGTACTTTGCTCTTTCTGCGGAAACGATTACAATTTCCCCTTTTTCCGCTTCCAGAAAAGGCTGACGATTGACGCATTTCCTGCGAATGTCCTTGAATCTACGCAGAGAAAGAACGGGCCTGCGAGGCCTCATTCTCCGCAGCCACCGCGAACGATTAGCCATCCTCGGCTGTCTCTATCCTCCGGTTCTGGTCAGTATCGGGATTGGCCGTTCTGCTTCGGTCATTACGAGCTAGCAATGACTTGATCATGTTTTAGCTCCATCGTGTCTTGCAGCGGAGCCCAGCTGTAGCGGAGGAGCGCGCGAGTTTCGGCGACGGGAGGTTCTGGTCCCATCGACTGTGGGGACGCTGATTGGACTCCTGTGGAGCGTTTCTCGAGATCGGGTCGCTCTCGCTTCCGAATTCGCCGACAGTAAATTTATTTCCTTTCCTTTCTCGCTTTCTCTCGATGTCGTTACGCTGCTTCTGTGTTTCCATTCGAATTGGAGGGACTTTGTGCGTGCGTTGCTGATGTTTGTCACGACATTGCTCCACCACATGAGTTGAATTCGATGTAAATAAGGTCGAAATTATAACTCGGTTGGATGCTGTTGGCTTTGGTCGAATGTTTGTTTTTTGTTTGAGGAGTAACGGACCTCGGGTTCTCTAATCCTGGTGTGAATCTGTGCGTTGATATGATATGTTTGCAGATGTATATGGCTTATTCACTTGCTGGCGCATCATTTTTTTGCAGTCCATCTTAGTTAAAAAATTGACTCACCTGTCGGCTGGTTTTGCTTCACGTATCCTGACATTAGTTAACGATTTCCTTAATCAAAAACTAATGAATGGATGTCTCATGAGACTTCTTATGCCTGCTTCAATTGTCCAAAGACTTGACATTAAAGTGTTTCAAGGTGGTTGCTAGTCTTTTTGTAGCTTATTGGTGCTGTATTGTCACAGTGCCGGCACTTAGAGGGAAGGATTATGGCAAGTCAAAAATGCGATATCCAGACTACACAGAAACAGATTCAGGTCTTCAATACAAGGTCATTTGTACGCCGATATTGTATCTGAAACCTGTTTTTTTTTTCCATCTAGAAGCACTTACTCTTTATTCGTTTGGTTTAATTCGTTGCTTAACTGGTTCATTTATTTAAATTTATTGCTTGAAGGACTGCAGGACTTGAGAGTTGGAGATGGTCCCACCCCAAAAGCGGGAGAGACTGTAGTGGTGAGTGATGATCCTTTACTTATGGTGTTTTAATTTCATCATCGCTTGTGGTGCACTCATTTATTATTTTTTTCTTTTATTGTTGATAGACGGGGTTGTCTGCAAATGGAATAAGCTTTTATTTCTTTATCCCTTGTGTATGCTGGAGACTGTATTACTTTTGACACAATGAATGGTAAAGTTTTGCACATTCGATAATTTACAATCTGGTTATGTGAAACCGATCTAGAAGAAACAATGAGTGAACATAACTGGCCTTCTTGTCCATTCGATTGTTTGATATCATTTCAGGATTGTTTGATTTTTAATGTCAATCATGTCAGTGACAGATTGAATAAATCACAGGTTGATTGGGATGGCTATACTATTGGATACTATGGTCGCATATTTGAAGCTCGCAACAAGACAAAAGGCGGTTCCTTTGAGGTAGATAGGCTTCTTTTTTATGCTCTTTTAATCTCTCAGTTATTGACTGAAAACACTATCCCTTGTTCCTCTAATGCAGGGAAATGATAAGGACTTCTTCAAATTCAAGATTGGATCTCAACAGGTTAGTCATGGTTCCCTTTTAACAGCAATGGTAGATAATATGGAATAAAAAATTATATTTTACTCTCTTATCAAATAGCATTTTGTGTGATCTAGGATAGTGTTTAGCTTTCCGCTGGGTATTCATCCATATCCCTTGTTTTACAAATATTACTATGTACTTGTATATGTTAATCTATCCCAACTGAGCATTTCGTTTTATAGTGATTCTGTTTGATACTTGAAGTGAGATAGGGAAGCATACTTACTGTTCACATTTTCAGGTGATACCAGCATTTGAAGAAGCTGTTGCTGGCATGGCCCTTGGGGGTGTTAGAAGGTGCTGCAACTGTATCTTGGCTATATAGTCTTTCCCTTTGTTCCTGTTCAAGTGTACAGACTAGTGTATCTATATCTTGGCTATATGCTTATTGGATTGATAATCCAAATGATCGTGAGTCATGCATGCCGACGAGAGAAGGGAAAAAAAAATGATTGATGCCAATGAGAGAGGAAAAAAATATCTGAAAAAGGTTGTTGCTAAAGGTAATGGCAGCTTCTGTTCTTATGTTGTGGTTTCCTCTGAAGTTTCAGTCAGCATATATGATTCCATTCTGTATTTACTTAATAAAATTCATAGCAAAGATCCTCTCATTTATATCGTGTTTAAATTACCTTTAGGGAGAAACAATGGCCAGAGTCAGACTTCTACTGCTTCTACCGGTTACATTCAAATTCACATCTTTATTCACAGCAATGCAGGATCATAGTGCCACCAGAACTGGGATATCCAGAGAATGACTTCAACAAAAGTGGCCCAAAGCCCACTACCTTTTCGGTAATATTAATGTCTTTTTTCTGATAACATCTGAATGGTTAATCTATTAGCTTGACGAAATTTTAGAAGCAACTATTTTAACAGGGTCAGCGAGCTCTCGACTTTGTCCTGAGGAACCAAGGGCTGATAGACAAGACGCTTCTTTTTGATATTGAGCTCCTTAAAATCATCCGGAGCTGATCAACCAAAACATGCTTCAGTTGACACGTGAGGTTAGACTTTGGTTTGCAGTTTATCTTCCCAGTTGAGGTGAAAATTTCTTCGCTCACAGAGTAATTGAACCAGTTGCTTAATCCAGGCAACGACAAGCAACAAGTGATGGAGAGGGAATTTTCCTAAAACCTAGAGTGCATTATCTAGTTCAGCGCTGCCCTATATTATAAGAGTCAACTATCAGAGGAAGGGAAAACTGAGGAAGTCACCTAATCCATTTTTTGATCAATCAGGTAGAGAACCTTTTGTTCTGTAAGCTGCATCATAGGAAGTATGAATTTCTTATCTATGCTGGCCCAAAGACTGCTACGTATTCTCTCACTGTTTTCCTGAGGTGTATCCATTCTTTAGCTCAGTGTGAGCGCTTGGCTAAGTTCTATGATGTCACAGAGAAGCGCGACCAGAGTGTGCAAGTGCTTCTAAGTTCCATGATTTTATTCTATAAAACAAAGGATAGGCTTCACACTTGGCTAATGCTGCCATTTTTATGTCTAGGCAGCCCGAATGTTGAACATGGTCCACCTTAGCGTCATCCAAGACAACATTATAATCCTTCATGAAGAACTCTATTTCAGCCACAAACCCGTAAGATATTGTTAGCGCTGGGGAAGATTATATTTGAGAAGTACATTGCCCTAAACTTCAAAACATGGCTTCCTTTGTTCTCTTTGGGATAAATGTGGCAGAAGTATGACAATTCTCAAATTTGCCTTTGAAGCAGTGTATGGATGTTTAGGGCGCCTTTGGTAACATTTCTGTTTCGGAGAATAATTTTTGAACAGAAAACGCACGATCCATGACACGATCCATGACATGATCCATGATCGAGCCGATCGATCCCGACCACGATCCATGACACGATTCATGACTGAGCCGATCGATCCCGATCCCGGTCACGATCCATGATCCATTCCCACGATCCTGGTCACGATCCATGATCCATTCCCACGATCCATGATCCATTCCCACGATCCCGGTCACGATTCATGATCGAACCGATCGATTTCGACCATGATCTGTGATCAGTCCCCACAATCCATGATCGGTCTCCATGATTCATGACACGATTTATGATCGAGCTTGATCGATCTCGGCCACGATCCGTGATCCGTCCCCTCAGTCTTCACGATCCGTGATCAGTCTCCACAATCCATGATCGAGCCAATTGATACCGGCCACGATCCACGATTGCATAGACCTGTGTTTTAGGTAAACAGTTGCCCGAGCCTAGTCACTGCGACCCCTTTTGTGAAGAGACACCCCTTCTCCCGAAGTTATGGGGCTATTTTGCCGAGTTCCTTAGAGAGAGTTGTCACGAGTGAATAAAAAGTTGGATCTACAAAAAACAAGTCTCAAAGAAATAAGTCTTTTCTACTTCTTATTTCTATTTCAAATTTGTTTCCAGAAATAAAAAAATAATAAATTTTTTGTTTTCAGGAACAAAAGTATAAATAAACGAGTTTATATTCTTATTTTGTTTTTCAAAATAAAATAACATAAATTTTTATTCCGGGGAATATAAACACTCTTTACAAAACAAGCCATTAATGGATGGATTACGAGTCAATAAACATGGACAAGTTAGGCCTACGGGCCAACAATATTTTTCGCTTTTGCCGTTAATGTCCCTTGACAGCTCTGTTTGTCATTATACTCGCAAACTTCTGGGTGTCGGGTGGGACGATACGACTCCGTCGCTACGAGGGGCTTGTACGGTCAAGGACTTGACCATAAGGTTAGATCTCTCACCGTTGAAAAGTATTATGATCAATTTGGACTGTTCATTGTTTAACTTGCTCATCAAGTTGTCCATCTTTGTTTTAGTAAAAGCAACTTATTCCTCGCACACATGTACTATAGAGTAAATGACTTTCGTTAGTGTTAAAATATTTCATGCGTAGTAGTAACATTCATTCCGAGTAAAAACGTATTGTTTTCAATAGTATCTCCTTTTCTATGGGTGTAATAGTGACAAAAATTAATCGTCTAAACTAGATATAGTTAATTTACACACTAAGAAAAGTAAAAAAATACGGGACAAAAAATCAAAAAAGAAGAAACTGTTGCAAGAAATAAATAGAAGAAACAATCTCGGAATCGAAAATTAAAGAAAAGGGGAAAAACCAAGTGGCCTTGCTTGGCAGAGACGGCCACCGCCAACTGGTGGAGAGGGTGGTACGACCCTATCTTGCGACTGTTAAGGGTTGTGCTGTGCTCCCCAACAGAAGGTGAGGGTCTGGCCATTGCGTCGGCGAGGGTTCCCTGACCCCCACGGCGGAGCCATTGACAACGGTGGACAGTGACATAGCCATTGCCCAACCACACTGCCTCTTTTTTTTTTTTTTTGGTAAATCCCACCTTGCCTCTTTTCTTTTCTTTTTTTTCTTTTTGAAAAAGTTATTAAGAATAACCTAAATACTGATGTTAAGTATGATTGTTCAATAAAATGTTTATTTAAGTAAAATGAAATAGAACAAAAAAAAAGTTTTTTTTTCCAACAAATGAGTAAAGTTTATTACTGACTGTTCTTCGTTACTTTAAATCATTTACCCAGGCTTGATATGTGTAAAAACCAAAAAAGAAAAAAGAAAACCATTAGTTGAAAAAAAAAAAAAGATATACTGGCCAACCTTCCAGTAATTTGTCGGTAGTTTGACAGTACTTCTATGAAATTACCAACTTTTCTTATCTCTGTATACCTTTTTCTTACAAACTCCTAAAATTTACATAATCTTACATGAATTTACCAATCTTCATTTGAGTGACTTATCGGCTTTTTTCAGATAAAATTACTGTATGTGAATGCAATGCATTCGGACTTTTCGCTCAGAGGGAAGCATTGGCAAGGTGAGATAGAAAATTAGAAAGACCAGAAGTATTATTATCTATAACGTAACTTTAACATCGGTTTTTTTCTTCCTTTCTTCTTTCTCCTTTGGATAAACAATGCGAGTCCAAAAGTACAAATATCCACAACTATGGTGCTCCTGCTTGGTTTTCTGATAATGCAGCTATTGCCCTTCTTGAAGCTTTTACTGAATCATTACTTGGAGAAGAGGAGCAACTGCTGGCAGCCTGGCTCCATCGTTCTATATTTAATGGACCTCCTTGAATTGCCAACTCCGTCTTGTTCTTTGCCTCCTCCTCCCCTTTGACCGCAGAAAGGGACAGGAAGAAGACGTAGGGGACTGGACAACCTATGGCAGCAGGAGATTTCCCTCCCATGTCAGGAACTCAGAAACCTTGCTCGTGGCTCCTGGGCAACATGATGTGCCGCTGTTAGGGACGTAGCCATCGGGTTGGTTAGGATCTTCTGTTCTGCTTTCTTTCAATTCGCACGCTACTAAATGGAAATAGATCGCCTAATTAGGCGATTTCCACCGTCCAAAAGCCCCCCTAATAAAAGGGTGGGCCCGCTTCCCCTTCTCAAAGGGCTGGATCGCCTGATGTGGGCCCGATCTAGGTCCCTACTAAAGACGCACCTGCGTTGCGTGCACATAGAAAAGCAACTTTCGAAAAATTAAAGGCATCTAGTTGAGAGATATTTTGTATTTAAGAAGTTAAATAGAAATACACAATGAAAAAGTAGAGATTGCACACTATACGTGGGAATAGATAATTCGATTTTGAGATTTAAGGTAGCTTTGGAAGGTCGTTGTTACAGTGAAAGCACAAGATTTTATGCACTTATCAAGAATAAATTTCGATACTTGGGATCATAGCAAATACACAAAATGTGGGGGCGGCTACTATGGTCATGCGACCTCGCCGTAACATCATATTCATCGAAAAGTAAAAGTGGGCCTCATTTTTTAGCAATTATTTTTCTTTTCAATAGAAAAATAAAATTTGACATGTTTTGTTATCATCAGTAACTTCATCTATTTTCTGGCGTACCCCATTCATCAAAGAGTCAAGTTTGTCTGTTGTTGGTACAAGTTAATTCATTCATAATAAACTTTTACTTATTCATAGTAATTCTTTTAGGAGTTTGTAAGAAAAAGGCATACAGAGATAAGAAAAGTTGGTAATTTCATAGAAGTCCAACCAAATTACCTTCCAGTATATCTTTTTTTTTTTTTTTCAACTAATGGTTTTCTTTTGTCTTTTTTGGTTTTTACACAAATCAAGCTTGGGTAGCTGTGTTAGTTGAGAACTTCTTTTTCATTACCGAGGTCGAGAATTCGAAACCCGTAGTTAATAGCGTCTTAAATGATGGGACATAGTGTTGGGGTCCTTGCTAGTCTCCTCCGAAATATAGGAGCTCGGCCCTTTAGTGATGTTCAGACACGTGAGGTATGTGGTGAATTCCTCGATTATCCTATAAAAAAAAGCCTTTTGAATGTCCAGGAAAAAAGGAAATTCCTCTTTTTTGGAGAAAGGCATTCGTCACTTCTTAGGTCATCAAATTATAGGAAACCCCATCACCATCATTTCTGAAGGTTTAAATGCATTTGGCTCATTGAGGAAACTGGAAAGCGATGGCTGGCGATGACGGCATTCATTGATCTGCTTCTGCATTGGCCAAAAGCCACCCACAAAATCGTCGCTTTGAGTTAAATTCTCTCCCGCCTCAGTGGCCGCGCTGTTCGCCTGAACGGGACAGATTATCGTTCGGATGGGAGTCCACTGCATGGATCAGTTCTTGAATCAACAACTATTGCTTGCAAATCGATAAAACTTGTGCAAAGATCGAAAATAAGATGCATGCTCGTCTTGTTTTCGATGATAATATCGACTCATTCACTGACGTGGGTAATGGTCGCTTTTTCTTAAATAAAAGTCTGTGAATATAATAATATGATTTTTTTTTACCGACAAACAAAAGAGGGAAAGAAAGAAAAAGAGAAAAAACGAGTAAAAAAACTTTAGAATTTAAAAAAGAAATGGAAAAAATTGTTCACATATCACGTCAAAACAGTGCAAGTCTATGTTAGCGATTTAAAAAAAAAACAGAATAATGATATTTTTAAATTATTAAAAGATTTAATACTAAATTTAGGATTATTGACATGATAAATTTGCTTTTGTGATTATACCATTGAAAGTTGGATGGGGGTTAGGCTGATCGCCGGTAAAACTCTGATAAATGCCCTCGTTTCGTATCAGCTGCTTTGTCCCATCAGACCATTTTCTAAGTTGGGGTCCAATCCGCGATAAGCATCTATCACCTTTCGCTTTCTAAAGTGATATGATGAGGAGACGCCGCCCTTCTAAGATCTACCCAAGAATGATCATCTTCAATTGCATATTCCGAAATCACGACGAGGGATGCAAACTCCAAGACCGGTGGTAGCCATTAATGCCCAGTCTCTCGTCTGAAACCGATTCCATATTCTCTCCCTGCGCAGCAATCAATGCAGGCTCCTTCAACCTTGGTGGGTCACCATGTGTTGTTAGTTGGATCACCTTGAATTGTCTGTTTCTCTGCTGTTGCTTCTGGAAGAGAAAAAAAAGTCACTGCCACTGGCCATCCGTCCCGCATAGCCAGCCTTTAAAGGCTTGAGCTAGGACTGTGCAATTGTCATCTGTAGATATTCAGAGCAATGTCTTGGCATTGCACTTGCTTTTGTGCACTAGGTAAAATGAAATGGGTTGAGTTCATCTTCTTACTATAAGGGTGTGCGTGAATATGTTGTAGCAACCATAGCTTGTGCTCCTTTCTTCTTTCAGTTACGGTGTGTTGATTAGACTAGTCCTGATACCGGGAATCTCTTTTTGTGTTCAGAAAGCCACCGGGTTTGAGGAGGTTGGTTGTTCTGCTTCTTGTTCTGCTTTGTTCAGGGAGTTTCGGGCAATGGGTACCGGGGAGATAAAGTCGCCGGAGTGTCTCCCCGAAAGTCAAGCGAGCACGAGTGTGAACGAGAAATCCGAGTCGTTTAGGAAGAAGAAGCTGGGTGTCTTCTTTGTTGAGTCCGATGACAGGAGGACGGCTTTTGGGCGGGGTTACACCGGCGGCAATACCCCTGTAAATATCCGCGGGAAGCCGATTGCCGACCTGTCAAAGACGGGCGGCTGGATTGCAGCCTTCTTCATTTTCGGTGAGCAAAATGAATGTTTCTTGGAAAGAGAAAAGGATGATCAGTGAAGTGAACCGGACATAATTGAGATTTGCTTCTGGCGACTGATTCTCTACGCTGATGAGAAGTCACACAATCTGTCGACAGGATTGCTTCGATTATTGTTCTTGTTGCAAACCTTGTGGGAGATTTAACTGTTCTTGTTGCAAACCTTGTGGGAGATTTAACTGTTTTCTCTCTGCAGGAAATGAGATGGCAGAGAGAATGGCATATTTTGGCCTCTCTGTGAACATGGTGGCCTTCATGTTCTCCGTTATGCACCAACCTTTTTCCAGTTCATCAAATGCAGTTAACAATTTCCTTGGGGTATCGCAAGCCTCCTCCGTCCTAGGAGGTTTCCTAGCCGACGCATACCTAGGCCGATATTGGACAATAGCGATTTTCACCACGATTTATCTTGTGGTGAGAAACATGAAAGGAGTGTGCAATCTCGGTTCTGATCTAGTTGTCCTAGCTCGGTTTATATTGCTATCTTGTTGCGAGATCAAATTTTTGGTGCATTCTTTAGTTAAGCACGTCAGTGTGAATTTCTTTTTTCCTTGCTACGACCTGCATCGGGATTCTGTTGATATTTTTGTTTGGTGCAAAATATGTGTGTAGGGGTTGACGGGAATCACCTTATGTGCATCCATGGGCATATTCATGCCGGACCAAGAGCAGTGTGATCAGCTCGCGCTTCTGTTAGGTAACTGCGAGCCGGCCAAACCCTGGCAGATGCTTTACCTATACATTGTCCTCTACATAACCGGGCTCGGTGCCGCTGGAATCAGGCCGTGTGTCTCTTCCTTTGGGGCTGATCAGTTTGACGAGAGAAGTAAAGATTACAAGTCCCACTTGGATAGGTTCTTCAATTTCTTTTATCTCTCTGTCACGGTTGGTGCAATCGTGGCGTTCACTTTGGTCGTTTATATTCAGATGAAACGAGGATGGGGCTTGGCCTTTGGTTCTCTGGCCATTGCCATGGGAATATCAAACACGGTGTTCTTCATGGGCACGCCTTTGTACCGGCACAGGTTGCCGGGAGGCAGTCCCTTGACACGGGTTGCCCAAGTTCTTGTTGCCGCTTTCCGGAAGAGAAAAGCCGAATTCTCAAGCAGCGAATTTGTAGGCCTCTATGAAGTTCTGGGGAAACAATCCGCCATAAAGGGTAGTGGAAAGATAGCCCACACAGATGAATTCAGGTAGAAATGTTCTGCCGCTTTCTTTCATAGACAAGCCGACATCCTACTCATTCAAGTCTTCAAGGATCGACATGTACTTGATAAATAACGTGTCCCTGGCCTTACAGGTGCTTGGACAAGGCAGCTCTGCGGCTGAAAGATGATGGTCCAGATCCTAGTCCATGGAGGCTCTGCACTGTGACCCAAGTCGAGGAAGTGAAGATCCTCATCAAGCTCATCCCAATCACAGCCTGCACAATCATGCTCAGCCTGGTCTTGACCGAATACCTGACCCTCTCGGTCCAACAGGCCTACACGATGAACACCCACATGGGTCATCTCAAGCTCCCTGTGACTTGCATGCCCGTCTTCCCGGGCCTCAGTATATTCCTCATACTCTCTCTGTACTACTCGCTGTTCGTCCCTTTGTCCAGACACGTCACGGGCCATCCGCACGGCGCTTCTCAGCTCCAGAGGGTAGGGATTGGGCTGGTGGTCTCGATCCTGTCTGTGGCATGGGCAGGGGTTTTCGAGAGGTTCAGGAGGAATTACGCCATCAAGCACGGGTATCAGGCTGGCTTCCTGAGCCCGATGCCGAACCTGAGTGTCTACTGGTTGTTAATTCAGTACTGCCTGATTGGGATAGCCGAAGTGTTCTGCATTGTGGGGTTGTTGGAGTTCCTCTACGAGGAAGCACCGGATGCAATGAAAAGCATAGGTTCTGCTTATGCCGCCCTGGCCGGTGGATTAGGTTGCTTCGCGGCCTCCATACTGAACAGCATCGTGAAATCGGTCACAGGTAACGAGAAGGAAAGGCAACCATCGTGGCTTTCCCAAAATATCAACACTGGGAGATTCGATTACTTTTACTGGCTGCTCGCCCTTTTGAGCTTGATCAATTTCGGCATTTTCTGGTACTCGGCACGGCGGTATAAGTACAGGGCGGGGCACAAAGCTGAGACAGGGGAACCGGTTAAAATATGAATCAAGAAACACTAGACACAGACAGGACAGGAAGCTGATGCTATGGACCGGAAGGATGTAAGCTTCGCGACTGCGCAGAGGATGCATTGATCAATGGCTGGATCGTATCTTTAATTTACGTCTTAGGGTCTGAGTCTCTTTGTTCTGTTCATTCTAGTGTTGATCATTGGATTTTTAGTTGTCGAGATGTTCTATCGCCCGCCGATCAATTACAAATACCACATGGCAGATTTTTTTCTCACAAGGTTGAGCTTGTGTTGGAAATCCTATGTGAGTTGTAACATCCCAAGTGTAAAAGGAAGACATTTCCCATTCAACAAGAAGAATGTATTGCATCTCCACTTTGGAGCACCTTGTTTCTTGATTTCTTTAGGTGTAAGTGCTCACCGCTTCATTTTTGTGCGTTTCCGGCATTGTCATTTCGATTGCCTTCAGATTTCTTGTGCTTCGGCTTATCAAACACTTACTGTTTCCTCCTCGTTTAGACTGGAGAAGCAATTTCCGCGCTACTTTTGCTCTCAGGAGCGAACACTCCTTTCTCACGGGCATTTGCACCCATCCCATCCCTGAAAAGAAAAGGACTTGTTTCTCCTGAGAGTTTTGATCACTTTACGGTCTGAGTTCGAAACGGAGAACAAGCTTTAAACTCGCTTTCCCCAGTCGCTTCTTTTGTCAGATTAGCCTCAGATCGATTTAGATCCATACCATCGATATGGCTTCGTATCATCAGCATATCAATGCAAGAGCATCTCCAGCGTTATTTTTCGAGAACTCTTTAAAGAGTGTCCTCTCTCACATTACTCCCCTGCAACCTATTTATTGTGGATCCGTTCCACCGAGAGCGGCGGCTCATTGCTCGCCGCTTTTGTCGCTGCGGAGAGGCGATGAATTGTCACAGCCCGTGTGAACGGAGAGGACGGCAGCATCATTCACAAGCCCTCGAAGCAGCTCAATGGGGGAACGACCCATCTCCGTTCCTGAAGTCCCCACTTCCTTGAATGACTTCGGTCCAACTCCATCGACCCTACTCAAACTCCTCATATAGGACCACGCCCTTAGATGTGGGGATACTTCAGGTTGTTCGTTGCTCAGGCGCGACATTCAAAGTCAACTTTCGCATCAGGCTAACAAAGAAGTACAGCAGATGACAGCAAAGAGTCACAGTAACAGGAACTGCTGATGGCCGTGAATTGATCATCAGCCTTCTTGAAACAACTCGGGAGAAGTGAGAAAGAGATCAAGAAACGAAAGCCTTTTGCACGTCTCGGAGACCGGCAGAACCTCCTCCTCTCGGCCCGACTCCATCTCCTCCCGCGTCTTCCTGGTCGAAGCAGTAAGCAGGGGCCTGCCACTTGGCATCATCAAGCGCCGCTCCGACTTCGAATGTCATCACATGAGCCTCTCTCCCTTCAATCAACAACACACAAATCTTAAGTGGGTAAAGCACGACCCAGTTGCAGATGCACGTACTGTTTACTCAAGACCAAGGATCAGAAACCTAGAGCAAAATCCGAACTCCACGGGACAACTCACCGACCATAATTTCACTAAGAAATGAAACGCCCCCCGCCCAAAACTCAAGCACACCTGGCCTTTCCTCATTTTCTCCAACAATCAATCAACTTTGCACATGCACATAGACTAGAAGATGTAGAAATTGTAAACCTTGAAAAAAAAAAGGATTTGACCCAGTTGGAACTCGAAATCTAGTGATTGATTTGTTCAAAGATCTTTTTTGAACTTGCTTAAGATTTATTGAATTTCTTTTTCTTTTAAAGATCAAAGTGAAGTTAGCATATTAGAAAGTGTCACACCCCCAATATTCTCAGTCAAAAGCCCTCGAAATCGCGCAGGCAGAGCTCACCAGTGTAGAAACGCCAGTGGACAGGCCTCTGGGTCTCGACGTCCTCGTAATACCGGATGAAGTCCGCCTTCTCCCACCCGTCGCAGAGGAACCCGTCCACGCGGCGCCGGCCCAGATAGCTCGCGCCCTCGAGCCAGCCGGGGCGGAGGATCCCGACCTCGAGCTGGGCGGTGCGGCAGCTCGGGGACTCGCCGTCGAGGGTGTAGAAGAAGGAGGTGCCGTTGTTCCACTCGAGGTCGTAGAGGAGGGAGGCCGAGAGCTGGTCGCGGGCGATGTTGAAGTTGCGGCCATTGGGCCAGTCGTACCAGAGGTCAATCAACTGGAGCGAGCCCGTGTAATTCATGACCAGCAGCGAGTGGAACTGGTGCGGCCATGGGGTCGGGGTCGGGTCGGGGTCCCCCGTCCGAGATGGGGCTGGGTTCGTCGGCGGCACGGTGGCGACGGCGGCAGCGAGGAGGAGGAAGAGGAGGGAGAGAGTCAGGACGGAGGATGGCATTTTTTTCTCTGGTTAGACGGGCGTGGAATGCGACTATTGGTGGATTCTTGGCCACGGCTCTTTTGCCTCCCAGATAGGTTCGAGGCCGTCCGCCAAGCTTATCCCGACTCCAACCCTTACTAAGCGTCGTATTATCGGTTAACGTGACACGTATTTTTCTTTTTAAACTAATTATAACTTGACACATGATACTGCAAAACTATCATGTATTTATGGAAAATTTTATTTTATTTTATTTTGGATTCAATTGAGAAAATACGCATCACGTCAGCCGATGACGTAACGCTTAGCAACCCCTCTTTTTGACCTTGTGATTTAAACTTGGAGTCGTGCTTTCCATTTATCTATCATGATTTATGTATAATTATTTTTATAAATAATGATAATATTTTTCATTAGATCGTTTTCGTAAATAAGCCATTATTTCTTAAAATATATATGTATTAAATATTTTTTATTGAAATAAATTACGTTTCAATTGAAATAGAAATTTTAATCCTCATCTCGTAAATTGATAAAGGAACAAACAAATCGTTTAGGATAAAATTTTTATAAGCCAATCGATATATTCTTTATAAACTTTCATTTATTTCACTTTACTGGATCGGAATTTCCCGCAATCAATAAAGTAAATGTCGTAGAATCTATAGGCAACATATTAAAGGTTCCTACCTTCTTATTTGCTCTTTTCAGTCCTAGCTCATTTGTTTTCCTCTAAATTGACATAGACCATCCCCCTCTCACTCTAGATATCTTAGACTGGAGAGCCATGGTCACGGCCATTGCAGCATAGCTACCATCTCTCTCTCTCTCTCTCTCTCTCTCTCTCTCTCTCTCTCTCTGAGACACAAAAACGAAAGTGGTGCACACAGCCACCGGAGATTCTCAGTTCTGAGATTCCGACCACCACTCTGAGGTGGTCGGAAGGCTTCTGAAAATGTGACTACCTCTTTTTATCAAGAATTAGGGACGTCGGGATCAGTTGGAGCACTACCATAGCAGCAATCTTTCAATATCAGCGCCCGGAGCATGGTCCAGTGTTGCTCCCTGCGGCAGAGTCTGGTGGGCTAACATCTATCGATACACAACCACTCTCTCTCGGCATGACAGGATGCGACTTCTCGTTGCACGGCCGAGAGCTCGCTCTCTTACGTTCACAGGCTCATGGAACGCCGCAGGGCTCCGAGTCCATCCACCGGATGTCCACCAGGAACGCCAGAAGCGGCGGCGAGCTCAGCAGCATCTTCTCCATCCTCCTCCACGAAGCAGTAAGCAGGGGCCTGCCACTTTGCATCTTCCAGCATAGCTCCGACTTCATATGTCATCACATGAGCTTTCATCCCTTCAAACATGTAACATAACACAACTCCCGTTTAATCATTTGTTCAAATGCACCTGAACTAGTCGGCAGTCCTCACCATTACCTTCATCCATGATATTAAGGGCAAGAAGGATATTGAATGAGAAAATGTAAAGCTCGAGAACCCGATTACATCAAAATAAGTGCCAACATGATATCGCAAAAAATAAAGAAAAGTTCAGCGACATTCCATGCCATTATTCCTGTTTATAACAATACAAGGGAGATATTTTCATAAGGCTCTCGTTTGGTTCGCGAAAGATAAGTATTCAAAAAATGCTCGTTTAAAATAACTAATCAATGAAAAATAGCTCACCATTAATAAGAATTTATGTTCAAGCATTTTGTGAATTTCGAAAATATTCCCTCCATCCATTTTTACGAAAGATAAAGATCGGCTGTTTTAATAAAGTTACTTTCCAAATCGTTCATTTTCCATTAAGTAAACTGAACCTTTTTATATCATTTCATGCGCCGGATGATCTCATTAGAGAAAACCCAGGATTTTAATCGAACAATTAGAACGAAGGCAACAAGGAGGAACATGCCTTATCACTTGGATGATTAAAGAAAAGAACAGAAAAAAAGACATGCGAGTGAATCTTGGTCAACGCACAGCACGTGTTAACAGAGATCAAGCAAAGACAAATCGCCATCATGAACACGGAAAGTCATCTTGATTCAGCGCGTTCAGAAAGCATCGAGCCACTCACCGTTGAAGAACGCCCAGAAGACGGGCCTCCTGGTGGCCACGTCCTCGTAGTACCATATGAAGTCCACCTTCTCCCACGCGTCGCACAGGAACCCGTCCACGTGGCGCTGGCCCAGATAGTTTGCCCCGTCGAGCCAGTCGGGTCGCAGGATCCCCACCTCGAAGTGGATGGTCCGGCAGCTGCCGCCGGCGCCGGTGCCGCCGGGGAGGGTGTAGTAGTAGGAGGTGCCGTTGTCCCACTCGAGGTCGTAGAGGACGGAGGGGGAGAGCTGGTTGCGGATGACGTTGAGGTTGCGGCCATTGGGCCAGTCGTACCAGAGGTCGAGGAGCTGGAGCGAGCCCGAGTTGTTCATGAACAGGGCCGCATGGAATTGGTGCGGCCATGGAGTCGGGGTCGGGTTTGAGTTGGGTCGGCCATGGCTACGGGTCGGGGCAAAGAGGAGAAGAGAAGATATGGCTGTGAAGATGAGGAAGAGTGTGAAGATGGGTTGGAGCTGAGAAGACGACATTGCGTGGCGCAGAGAGTTGGATTTGATGGTGTTTCGACCCAATTTAATTTTGGCTGAATGCAATCCATCTCATGTGGCACCCTTTTCATTCACTAATTTTCTTTTTTCCCGATATTTAGTGCGATTTTATTGGAAATTCATTTTTCAAAATAAGAATGAGAAATTATTATTTTGAAGCCTCATCACCGCCGTAAATTAGGGGTGTCATTGTTGTGCCCAATTAACATTGATAGGTGCCCGTCGCGATTAGTCCATTCCTGATGGTCATGTTTGATAATTAGGATAAGAAATGGAATATGCTAAACGGGTGGGATAAAGGCATATAGGATTTCTTATAGGCATGGTACAAAAATGATTTTGTAAATATATAAATAAAAAGAAACCCTACGATATCCTTCTCCTTCTTCTCCATAACTCTAATTCATGTTAAAACTCCACAACTCTTTCATAACTTTTAGGTTCACGTGTAAGCTTTTCAAAAGTGCTGCTAGAGTCAAAACTCCTTCTCTATCATGATATTCCAATTCATTTCTAAACTTCACGAAAGTGGCAAAAAAGTTGAAGCTCCTTCTCCTCCATACCTCTTTAACTCATGCCAAAATTTCATAAAAGTGACAAGAGAGTCGAAACACCTGCACTTTTTGGATTTTATGGTGTTGGTTTTGGCTCCTTGGAAGAAGAGCTAATGGACATATGGAAGTTATTGTTGGTCGTAGTGCACATGCTAAAGATTCGGATAGTGGTAAGAGAAAAATCAACGGAGAGCTTCTTAGATTGTCTCAAATATTATGGATAGAATAAAATCACACAGAAAAATTACGAAGGATCTTAGAAACATTCATCTTTTGTTCGCATTTGATGGAGGTAGCAATGAAGCATATGTGAAAATGCTTCTCTTGACGAGATCGACTCATCATTCTTGGCTAGGTTGCTTAGAATGACTTTTGCCTATTTTTTCTAAGATTGCAACTCAGGATAATGACATAAATGATCTATGAATTTTGGTCTAATATGCAATATAGTCTTTGAATTTTAGCCCAATATTCAATGTAGCCTTTGAGTTTTTAATTTATTCAATATATTCCATAAACTTTTGATACATATTTTAAACTAGTCCATGAATTATATGAAAATATTAAATATCATCATTTCATTAATCTAAGTTCAAGAATTACATTGAACATTTTTATACAGTTCATGGATCAATTTGAACATGTATAAAAAGTTCAGGAAAAATGACTAATTATATCATCTTTCCTTGCAACTTCTATAATGATATTTGAAATCGGTAAATCCTACCACCAACTATTAGGTTGTTTTGTGTAGTCCCCGTGCTGTTTCGCGGCCATGAATGATATCGAACGATGTTCTTTTAGCAAGGGGACTTTTCTTATTAATCCAATGCCTGTATTACTGCATGAAATGTGGTTTTCGTGAGACTTTCTGTCCAAAAAAAGATGGATTATGTCAGGAGCATATGCGAGCTCTGTGTTATGTCATGTCCTACTTCTGATTTTTGGTTGCTTCAATGGTGGTCTTGATGTTTAGGAGAAAGAAAGGTAAATTTGTTCCAAAAGTCTTAAATTTATTGTACACTAGTCAATTTGGTTATAAAATTTTAAATTTATCTAATTTAGTCATAACTTTTTTCACGATTTAACCAATATAATCTTTTTGTCAAGTTTTCCCGGAAATTATTGATGTGGCGATCTAGTCAAGGCTACTCGTCCGACTTACGTGGCACGGTCGACATTGACAGGGACAATTTTTGCAATTAAATTTTCTAACTCTTCTCTTTTGCCCTTTTTGCTTCTTCTTCTTCTTCTTCTTTTTTCTTTTTTGCTTTGATTTTCCATTTCTTTTTTTCAATATTTCCCTCCTCTAGTCATCGGTGCCTCAAGGATGGTCCGTAGAGGTTGCGGACCATGGGAAAGGCCCCAACGCACTCACTAGCCCAAATATACCAAGGGCTTGGGAGACCTCCCAATGGTAGATGTGGGCCATAACACCCTTGCTGCGGTGGTGAGGGCCATGATGCCCTGTCCCATGGGCTGGCGACCTCCGCCGACGATTATTGAGGCCTCAACAACCGGTGAAGGAAAATAAGAAAGAAAGAAAAAGTAAAGAAAAAGGACAAAATTCAAAAAATTGTAAAATATTGCAAAAAAGCTAGTCATGTCAGTAGCGATCGTGCTGCGCATGACGACCAACATCCACGTCAGCGATTGGTGGTCGAAGTTGGCCAGAATGGCTTATAATGATAAAATCATTAAAAGGTTCAAGATTAAATCGATCAAATTAAGAAGTTTAGAACTAAATTATTCGTTGTACAAATAAGTTGAGGATTTTTTTTGAATATTTATTCTGAAAAATGAAAGGATGATGGAGCTCAAGAAATGTTGTTACTCTATGCTTCCAGCCTTTGTTAAAAGAACCAGATTGCACTTGTTCGAGTGTAGAGCCATCTCATGTGACTTGTGATATGGCCCTAAAAAATCGGCGTGATCGATCATCTTTGTGTTTGTTCCCATGTTTTGGTGATTATTCGTATCCTTCCTAGTAGATGGACATAAACCCCTACTCTTAAACTTAGGAATAATTGTCCAAAAAGTTCTAAACTTATTGTATTTTTACCAATTCAATCATAAACCTTTTCATTTGGCCAATTCAACCATAAACCTTTTGGAATTTTGTTATTTCAGTTTTTCTGGTGATTTTGTCTCGAAAAATGCTTACATGGAAGTCTAGCCATGTTAGACAAACGGTACTAACCGGACATCCATATAAACATTTTCCAAGACAAAGTCACTAGAAGGACTAAAATAATAGATTTTCAAAAGATTTAGGACTGAATTGATAAAAATGCAATAGGTTTATGACTATTTAGATAATTGCCCCTTAAACTTGCTGTTCCTATGTCTCGGGAGGTACTATTGACGAGATTTATATTCTATTCCCGAGCATTATTGCAAGGGCATATTTGTCATTTACGTTAATTTGCAGTTCTTACCATACATGGGTCATGATAGGTTATGGAAATGTCCAATCTTATGACCCATTGAACGTAAATACAAGAGACTAGGTATCCGGTCTTGAGTGCTAAGGCTATCAAAACGGATTACAAATTCCATATTTTAATCCATATCAATTACAAAAGGTTGTAAATGGGTCAAATGGGTCATATCAATGGTAAACTATGAGTCAAAAATGGGATATGATTATAAAAGGCTAAAACATACGGGTTTAAGTGGGTCTGAGATGAATTCACTTTCAACCCACTCAAGGAGTAGGTCTTAGCCTGGGCTTCTCTCCAAACTGATTGGCATCGCCACCACCTACCCTTTGTACTATGAGGGGCATTTAATGATGGGGATCACCTAACGTGGACTATTTTGCGTTAGGTAATTCCCACACCATCTTGACGTTCTCGCAAAAGCAACCGTTAGGGTTCATAGAGAAGTGGTGGGGCTGGAGGCGTAGGGCGCATCCAGATTAACAATGCTTGGCAAAGTGGGCGTTGGAGGAGTGCTTGGGGGCTGGCTATGAGGCGATGCTTGCTGCTGGATGGTAAGAAAGGAGTTCATGAGCACGCTTGGTGTGAGCTCATCTAAAGCGACAAAGCCGATAGGGCTCGGGAAGCGATCAGTGTGGCTTGCGCTGCTCATAGAGGGCAGTGTCACCGTCGCGGAGGTGCTCAACCGGGAAGCCTCCACCTTCAATAGTGTCGACAACATTCTCAACGACACTTGTATTTTTGAAAGTTCCTTTTTTATTATTATAAAAAAATATTATCAAAAATTTTAAATTATACCATTCGTGACACATTTATCATTTTTTTTTGTCAACAAAAATTCCAAACTTGTCCCTTTTATGTCTTCAAACTTGTCTTTTATGTCATAAAAAAATCCAAAACTTATCTTTTTATTATATATTTAACTATTGCATCCACTTTGGCTGGCAAAGGCCGCCGAATCTGCACAAGTCCATCATCACGAGGATGTACACTTACGAGCGAAAATTTCTGCTGCTTTACAACACATCGTCCGCGAGAAATAATATGACAGCTTTGCCAGGACTCAAAACTCACAAACGAATTAATACCTCAACTCCCAGCAGATGTCGCTAGTGGCCTTATCCCAACACGACACTGCAACCCTCATCAAGAGCAATGGGTTACTTCGCCTGCCAGTGGTAGTAGTCCGCCTGCTTGATCGGAAAATTGTTTGTGGTGCAATCCCAAATCAGGAGATATGCTTGGAAGGATAGTAATTTCAAGAGTAACAAGGTAAGCTATCATAACTCAGGGTTCCACACAGTTCTGGCAATTCTGGGGCATGAAAAATCCCCAATGAAGAAAAGTGGGAAGAAATCGACCTTGCACATCTCCTTTGAAAATTGCCAAATCATATGGTACAAAAAACATGTATGAGCCTAAATATACTTAAGACCAGATATGTGTTGCTGTCTAGAAATCAGATACTGGGCTAAGGAGTACACTATACCTAACAAACCCAATATCTTAATCTTAAGCACGTCGGTTATCAAAATAGATGGCAGATTAAGAGGAGCTGCAAGCAATGGCATCGCATCGTTCTGCTTTCTGTAACTCCAAATAAACCGGTTGAAAAGAATGTGGCTGGGAAATGTAAGAACTAGGAGTGCCACATTCTTCACGGCAAAGAACCAATCTGGCCCACCGATTTGTAGACCCCAACCTGTGTTCCCTTGCCAAACATCCTCCCATATGCTGTACAAGGCAGTTAAGACCAAGTATCCCGATATAACTACTGTGACAGGGAAATACCTTTGCTTGTCCCCAAATCCAGCGATGAAATCGGAATCTTGGTTGAGGAGAAGCAAAATAGGCGCCAGAAAGAAAATGGCACGGTTTGAGCCACCGGTGAGATTGACATTCAAGATTAAGCATATGGCAAAGCACATCACAGTGGCAACATTCCCAACCGATGGCATCCATGCTCCCTCAGCAGCCATTCTCTTGATAGTGAAGGTTGGGGCATTAGATGCAAGTCGATGCTGCATGGACCTCATTCTAGGAGCAAAAGTACCAGAGCTACTTTGGCCAGATCGAGAATGTCTGATCCCACCCCTTTCAACTGCTTTCTCCCGCATCAATGACGCCAATTCAAACTTTATCTCCAATGCTATGAGCATGAAGATTGCTGCATACAGACCAAGAAGAGATGTCCTTGCACCTTCGACAGCCAATAAAGTAGTCAATTTCTTCTCTTCCTCTTCCATTTCACCAACACCATCTCCAAGGATGGTTTTAATTCTCATCTGGCCCTCCAACAGATAAGTCACTGGGAAGAGAGCAACAAGTAGAGCAAATACCCATGGTAACAGCTTTGTGCTTGAGGCAGATGGAAAATGGGTGAACACCACAAATACAGAAGTGCAAACCATAGTCACAACAATTAGGGCATGCAAGACAGCGGCTTGCAGGAAGTACTCTGCAGATATGTAGACACCCAAAGCAATTCCCATTGCTATTGAGTAAAAGGTTCTCAACTCAACAATGTATTTGATGGGAATGATGGATGTTACAGCAGCAAGAGTGAGCAATATAGCTGCAATAAGCAACCATGATGGCCATGTGGGCTTTGATGCCACAAATCCGTAGATTGAAATGTCATCAACAGATTCACGGGCAGCTCTGATTAATTCAGAACGGTAAGTCAATGACAGAGGGATTGGCGGCTGCATCAAGATAAATAGCAGACCAGTAGCCACAATGAGGACTAGGCATCTCTTAGCAGGCTGCAAGGCAAAAGGAAAAAAAAGATTAGTTTCAGTGCGGGAAGGAAAAAAAAATGCAGGCAGAGGTCAACATAGATCAATTAAAAGGTATGGAAGTTTGAACAACACTCGTGAATGGTACCAAACCAAAAGCAATCCACTTAAAGAAACATGCCAAAGAAACAGCTAGCCAGGAAGAACAGCCACACAGAATGAGTGAATTCCCCACTCCATAAGCACAACACTTACCAGGACATGCGAGAAGTGGAGAGCAACAATAGGCACACAGGCCAATCCAGTCAAGACAATACAGAAACCCAGAAGTAAACCATCAGATGGAGCTCTTCCATTCCACCATTGCAGGGCTTCAAAAATTGTTTCACGGCAAAACCAAACTGATAGAGCAACTACTGCAGCGTGTGCATAACCTTGCCAAGGTTTCATTTTTGAAGCAGTTCTGAACCTATCCCTGTAATGCATAAGAAAGTACTCAACAGGATTAAAATAATCATTTTAGTGAAGATTATAAACATTAGAGATGAAAAACTAAGCTCAGTACTTGTAAAGAAGCAATGGAGGAGATATTGCCAGCAGCAGCACAGCTGAAGACCAGACAACGGATTTCGATGTAATGACCAACATGGCTAGCTTTGAAGAGTACAAGCAAGTTAATACCCATACTGCCTTTGGTCCAATACGATGATCAGCAGACAATTTTCTCACCAAAGCCAAACCCAGAAAAGTCGTGAATATTACCATATAGCTCGGATACATCACATCTTCCTCAAACCCATAATAGTATATGCTGGAATAACTGAAAAACCGATTCTCAATGTAGGATAGAAGCAGCGCATGACCAATTAAGCCAACACCAATCAGAAAATGTAGCTTTTGTGGCAGAAGAGCTAAACCAGGAACCATCAAGGCGAGAATAACACTTCCCATAATAAGTTTACAGAAGGATTTCAATGACATTCCTGCCATCCAGATATTCAGGTCCCAGAAATTGTGCATAACAAACCATGCAACCATTAAGCTTCCAAGGACCACAAATGCAAAGTACGACGGGAGGCTCTTCTTAGTAAAAAACCGAGCAAAATAGAAGCCTGCGATTGATGGTAACGGAAGAAACTGCAAGATCAAAAGTTAAAAATTATAAATTATTGTATCCATGGTAGATTGTAAATGCCATGTGAAACTCCCTATAGATCAATTTAACCATGCAATGATAAATCGAGCTGCAACCAGCTATTCAATGTTCAAATATCAAATCAAGACTTGCAAATTGCAAGAGCTCACTATTTATTTTCTCAAGGAATAACTGATAACAAATTCAGGCTTGCCAAGTGTTCTCAAGTCACTAAGATATCTAATGCTAGGCACTTGCCAAAGCAACAAGAGGCTATAAGTTAGAAGCTTACGATTCATGTGTTAGCAAACTTGTTCATGTCATTACATGATAGAAATAAAATTCAATCGCATTTTAATTTGGGACTATGCTACAGAATATCTTCAGGGTTTTTGATTTGGAAAGTTCCCCTACATATTCCAGCCTTTTTAGGCCAGTAGTCAAGAAAAGAACAGATTTTAGGCCATACTGCCAAGACAAGCCAACACTAAGATAAAACAAAGAAGCTGCATGATCTTTTAACTCTAGCCAATGATACCAACCTGCTCAGTTTGCCTCCAGGGCATGTTTCCACACAATTCTAATCTGTGACGTGACCCCCCCCCCCCCCCCCCCCCTCTCTCTCTCTCTCTCTCTCTCTCTCTCTCTCTCTCTCCTCACTCAGGATGATAGGTCCTGGCCACCTTTAAATTAGGTCCAAGGTCTGAGTTCTCTCCAGTGACCTTAGGCATTGTGAAACACTCGCTTAGGTAGTGCTTACATGAAGTCACCTCCCTTGAGACTAAGCAAGGCATCAACACTCAGACTTGCCTTGCTTCAGCGAATAGGGGTGAGGAACACTGCTTGTGAGCATGGACCTTTCATGTGTCAAAATGCTATGAAATAATCATATATGCAACCTACAAGCAACAGAATGCACCATCACTTATTCATGAGGACTGAGCCACCTTGTCTATGGCATTTGACCCATATTGGAAAATCCAATTGCAGACATTTAAAAAACCAAGGAACTTTATCCTATTCATCGCTACAGATAGATTAACTGAGACTTTGAACCTTGAATCTTATGGAACTACACTATCGACTCCTAAAACCACCAGTCAAAAGGGGAGACACCTTCAGTTAGGCAAAAGAAAAGGTTTATATGACTGTCCACGTAACTTTTAGTGATTTCTAGTCATACGAAAAATCTGACAGTGACAGAACAATTTCACAAAGGGACATAATTGTCCTTCAAAGCTTCTGCCTCGACATTTTCAAACAGAATAGCAAGAAGCTAAAGTAGAACGTCATATATCAAACAAAGCAACAATCAGCTAGGGTTTTTTGTGCCTTTCCTTCATCTTGCCACGAAAAAAGAAATGACAAGAGAAAAGAAGAAGAAACTAAAGAAATGCACAAGCAAACCCCACTATTATCAAAATCAGAGCATCACTAACTCTGTCAGCCAACCTTATCAGCATATTGCTTCGTAGAATGTAAATTTCATGGTTGCCACCACAATTTCATCAATGGAAGTAGCATGGATGATGCAACAGCCAGTACGTTGCACCACATCAGCAATGCCATAGGTTCTATAGTGGCAATGGCAAAGAGGGACAAGGCACAGGGGAAAGGGTCATCAGTCCTGGATATGGAATAGTGCGAGAGGGTTTTTCGAGCAAAAACTGAGTTTCATGCTTCCCACATAGAAATTAGAGAAGCTGTCTCACTGATTTAGTGGAGACAAAATTATAACTACCAAAGGTTCATGCAATGACAAGCCGACTAAGATGTCAGTAGATAGTTGACTTGTACTCATAGCATAGCCAATTGTCCAATAAGGGATAAACTATTCGGCATAAGACCTAAGTGACAGAACAATAAAGTATAAACCATTCAGCATAAGACATAACTGACAGAAAAATCTCTCCTTTTATTTATTTTATTTATTTAATCATGCACCAATATCCTACCCAAATGCCATACACAAGTCCAAATCTACATGCTAACAAATTGTACAGAACGTAATAACACACTACAAAAGAAAAATGAAATCTTGAAAGCAAAGACCATACTTGTCATTCATTGTCATTGGCGCTCAAGTCATCCACCTTTTCGCTTTACCCATGACAGTGCTTCCAGTTACTTGTTTAACACTTAACAGGACTCTTGAAGCAATACTATGATGATACTAATTCAATCTCCACAAATGATAGATGTTTGACACATCTTTAAACTTTAAATCTAAAAAAGCAAGGTAGTTAAAATGCGTACCATCATGGGAAATCCCACAACTATTGCACCAGCAGCACTGACAATTACAGCCAAAGCAGTGAAAGCTGCTGAGCTGAAAGCATCTGAAACCATACCAAGAGCACTAGCACCAGCACCAGCAGCCCCTCCAAGCATCGTAGTAGTCACAAGAAGATAATTAAATGGTGGTGGAACCTGAATGTACTTCCCAAAAGAGTGAAACACAACTCTTACTTCCAAACAAATCACAACCACCACCAACGATATTGCACCATTGACCACGCGAATACTCTGCAGCTGATGGGCACTCTTTGTCACCCACCAAAGTGCACCCCTTGTCGAGGCATACAGTTGAAACAAAAAAGGGATGAAGAAAAGCAGAAACAAATCGGAAATCGCAGCAGCTGACGAGAGAATCACAGAGTAGTGCGAGGCAACGTGAAAGAGAAAAGGGAAAAAGAGCAAATTCAGAGTGTGAATGCAACTCTCCAGCGGCCCGAGGATCAAATTATCATCTGGAACCTCTCCACCGTGATACTTCATTTCCTGTTTAGCTTTAAAAGACGATACTCGAGGGATCGAGTAAAGCCAATAGAAAACGCAATTGAAAGCCATTAGATAATAGGCCGCATTGGTCATACCGACTGCAGAAACCGTTGCCCAAGTAAAGAGCACCGAGGCTGCAATGGGGACGCAAGTGAAGAGAAGCCGCTCGAGCGCAAGCACGATCGAAGGATTCTCGATTTGAATCCACTTGAACTGAAGCGACACCCACACACCAATCAAAAAGTTCGTCTCTGCACAGAGAAACGCCGCGAGGAGGGCTAGAGGCAACGAATTGAACGTCGAGATCAGCGAGCAGCTAAAGAAGAAGGCGATCTGAGCCGCGAGGAGAGAGAACCAGACGCCGAAGAAGGAGCCAGCCTTGAAGCTGAGGGAATCCAAGATGTAGGCAACCATCAGGCCGAGGATGAGGGTAGCGACCACTGGCGCGCCGCCAAGGTCGAGGAGGAAGGCGGCGCAGGGAACGAGGGCGACGGCGATGCGGGCATTGTGGGAGAAAGCGGAAGGAGCAAAGCGAGAGGACGATTTCGCCGATCGGGATCCCCCGCCAGAGAAATCGCCGGAGCTAGGGCTAGCGCTGTGAGTAGCAGGGGAGTAGGGCGGCGATCCATCGCCGTAGGAGGAAAAGGTTGGCGCGCTGACGGATGAAGCAATATACGGGCGGAATGACCGTGACTGGAGCTCCGGCGGCATCATCTTCGCCGGCGGCGGCGGCGAGTGTGGTGGTCAAAAGAGGTGGTCGGGTGGCGTGACGGGGGTGGAGAGGGAGAGAGAGGGTTTTCTGTGAGTCGCGGGGGCTGGTCTGGTCCTCCGAGTGAGTGACCGAATTGGAGGAGACGATGTGCGCGACTGCGGAGACGGACGGTGACGTGTCTGGGTCGATACTGGCCGTCGGATCGTTGGCGGATCAATCAACGTTTGGAGTTTCTTTTGGGTTTGTAATGCAGCGTGTGGACTCGGCGAGGCGCAGAGCTGCGAGTTCGCGCGTGACGCAGGGTCGGGTCCGCAATGGGTGGATTGGGCCCACATCGAGATGGCCCGGCCCATGAGATTATGACAACGGGTCCCTTTTTTTTTTTTTTTTTTTCCCCCGGGGCCAACCCATAAACTTTGACATAGAAGCTTTAGATCATCCTCAATAAATATCCAACAAACTTTAAATGAAAATTGAAAATTTCGAGTTTGCTCTGACCTGACTGACTCGATTCAGAATATTACAGACAATATCATCCGACGTGAATCGACACACAATCTGAACCGTTACAAAGGAAAATCGATAGAACAATCGTCGTTTCGTATCAGTAATTTAGTTCAGCTACTCAATTGGCGCAAACCCATTATAAAAAAAAAAAGAAGTAATACAGCAATAGTTCTTTAAGTAAAAAATAGGCACACAAAATGAGCACGCTTACATAAGATGAAAAATCTCTAACACAAGATCTTGCAAAAGCTACGCTGTTAAAGGGCTGGTAATGGTGATCCTTCAGCGCCAGTGATCAAAGAAACCATTGTCCTGCACCAAAGGCAGCGGTCGTATCAGTTCAATTAGGAAGTTAAACTTGCAGTACCAATTGATCGAAACCATACGACTTACCTGGTCATTTCCATACGCGTAGGGCTGCGGCTCGTAAGGGTAATGCGAGCAGTAGTTCGGCGGATTGTCATCGAGCATCTCTAATTGGGAGAGCGATTCCAGAGTCGCCTGATACGATGCCTGATACAGGACGAAGAATTTCGCGTCAAAAGACCCTCGAATTGCTTCGTAGTTTTTCGGCTAATGCTCATCAGTGCGTGGGAGACATTGATCTTGATCGAAAGAAGGTTTTTGGTCCTTGGGAGTACTCACCTCCTGATCTGTCTCTTCCGTCGACTCATGTGGAGGATCAACCGGAGGGTCGTCAGTCACGCTTGAGCCTCCTCCTTCAAAGCTTGGGGAAATATCCAAACTTTCACTTGGTTTCCTCTTCAGGCGACAGAGGACGTATGGAATCTGTACAAAATGGTTTTTTTTTTGTCCTTTAGCGTTGCATTCTTCAGCCTAGCCTAATGCGCGACTGATTCGCTTCTCACTAATTGTATTTTGCACGTGAAGAAAGAAAGAAAGAAAAGAGAATTCTTAGATAGAACGATCGGAGAACCTGGAGGATTGAGGAGTATCCATCGAGAAGTTCGGGGTTCAGGTTATATTCATGCATGACCCATCCGGTCCTGGCGCGACTTTTGTAAAAGGTCAGGATCCTTTTGGTGCCAACTAATTCCCCGGTGCTTCGGGTCTTTATATTATCCTTTTGACTTGTGATCTTCCAATTACCACTTCTCGTCTTCCTTTTCACACGCTCACTATTCTGGGCTAGATAAGGGGAAGGGCACAAAAAGAACCAGTCCCACCCATCCGATGGAACGTTCGATATTTCTGCTCACATACGCGACAAAAGAAGATTTAGGGCAACTTTTCTATGCGTAATTACTATTAAAATGTCGCGAATTAAGTACTTCAACACATGCCTAAGCAAAAGGGAAAAACGAATGGGGAACGAAACTCACGTTGATGCACTCTCGGTAATACCCAAGGATCCCATGCATAGAAATCCTCGAGCTCGGGGATGTAGTAATCATCGTTGTACCCAAGCACCTTCCTCATCAAGTGATTGTTGACGAGTTCTTCGTCCGTCGGAAGAAATCTGAGTCCCGCTTGAAATTGGTCCATTTGGCTAGTGAAGTGTGACGGTGGTGTGTTTGAACTTGAGTTGAACTTGAGCGTCTGAGTAAATTTTCCGAGTTCATAATCAATTGGAGATGACGATTTTATAATTGGACTCGACTTCGACTCAAGCTTCTGCTTTTTGCTAATGGTGGGTCTTCCCTTATGCCAGAAGCCTTCCTTTTTCCCTGAAGCCCTTGTTTCCCAAGGTGAAGCTTATTGCAATTTTCCATCTTCTGCGAGGAGGGTTACACCTAGAAGAAGCTACTGCCGGAATTTCCATTCTGTCCTCCCCAGGAAGGTGCGGTCAAGTTCCTGGGAGCACTTTTGCTTGCTGATGCCCATGGAGCTCTGTGCTTGCACAGATTTGAGCCAAAGCATGACAGCCGATATGACCAGAGGTCTGAGAATTTCGAAGCTTGACGTGATCTATGGGTCGGGGTCTGAATAGGCCGTGTCGAGTACCGAATCTATCTAGTATGAAAGTATTCGTTTAAGTATCGTCTGAACCTAAAAAATATTTGAAATTTCTTCACAAAAGATGGGCCACAGGTGGGCCAGCAGGAAACTAATTGTTTCGGCCGTCCAAAGCGATGCTTCCGGGCCTGGATGGGCCAGGTTGCCACTAGGCCCATGAACCAGGCACATGATTGGGTCGATAAAAATTCGTATTTTTACAAGGTTATCAATTTTCGAGAGCAATCATATATGCTATGCATAATTTTTGTCTTGGATCTCATTTTCTTGGTCCGTCATTGCATGTACGAATAATCCTAAAGAAGGTGGTCAGGTCAGCATGATGACTTAAGCTCAAGAATTTGTAACTTAAATCACAAGTCACGTGTAAGGAAAGTAAAATAAACATTACTCTTTTGGTCGAGTTTTCAGTTTGTTCTATTATTTTTCATACCGTCCATGGAAATAATTGGTTTGATGAGCAAACTTTAGAGAATAGGCAAGAACAATTGACCATCTTTCTACCCAATAAGGCCCATTTGATCGCTTGCATCAGTCTCATCTGATGAATGGAAGTAGTTCTGATCAAACCCATTCCAGGAAAAGAGCTCCGTTCCTACTGGTTCTTCCTCTGACGATTGTATATATCCAATTGGGCCATTGGGGCATCCCGTTTGGATGGAGCAAATGCGACTGAATCTTTATTTTGTCTTCACTTCGTGTCGCAATTTCAGCTCCTCTTTTGCTTGGGAACTTTGGCCGATACAAACGGATAAACAACTTGCGAGTTTTCTTCACTAATCGAGAGCGTTTTGGTATGGTGCTCAGCCGCGGGTCTGAGGCGCCAAGACTGTGGACAAGGAGGCCAAGCAATCGAGGAACTGTCACATTGTTTTGGATCTGACGGAATACGTAATTCCATTAAGTCTTCGAACAAATCTAAAGAACGCAGCGGAAATAAACACCCTAACTTGTATCACTGATCTAAGGTACAATCACGACTCTGAATCGTATCTTTAGTCCACAGAAGATCTGTCGCTCTCGACAAGGAAATCGAAGTTGCCCGAAGAAGCGTCTCTCAGAGAAAACTCAGGAACTTACGTTCGTTCTTCTTGGAGAGAGAGAGAGAAATCTTGGGAAGAATCGATTGGCGGTTTCCAAATTTTCTTCTAAAGAAGATTTAAAATTGTCTTGGGTTATGGGCCGGTTTCGGCCCATCTTGGGCGGCCCACTTCATAATAAAACCCAACAGAATCGTATCAACACGATGCTATTCAGGCATTGATTCATGCAAGTCTGATATGACGTCGGGACATTCCTACAGTTCTCACGCACGCAGAAAATGTGAATTGGGCACTGCTCGGTAAAAGACACGCTCCGGGACTCTCCGTCTTGTTCACGGTGGAGGCAAGGGATGGATTGTCGCCCGAGTCGAAGCTACGACATCTGATCCCCCCGGGACTCTCCCTCTCGCTCGCATTGCGATATAAGCATGGCCGATGTCAAAGATGCTGAGCCACCACTCGTGCAGATGGGGATCAGACATCGAACTAGGAAATCGGAAACCATGGTCCTGAGAAGAACCTCCAGTGGATCGTCGGACAGTCAAGGTACCAAAGCCTGCCTGAGCGGCGACTGTAGTGAAATGGGTCGCCGCCCACGTCATATAGAAGGAGCTTGTTAGATCTGCCTTGGAATTTACACTCTCTGCTAACATAACTGATATCACTTTCCCCATTTCTGGAATGAGCAACTTCCACAGGACGCTTGATCCATCTGGTTTCCAACAACATCAAATTAACACTTATTCCTTGAGTACATCCTTGATCACAGGGCAAGCAGAAAAATCGCACCGCGATAGATTCACAAAACTTTGAAGGCGTCTTGTTCATCGAGAAAATAATTGGGTCACTGCAAATATGGAAAAATCGTGCTTCACGTCCTAAACCTCTTGTGTGGAATGCCATCGAGTTCTAGACATTTTAGTTGGTTCAATCAAATGCTGAGTCTTTAGCAAAGAGCGTAATTAAGTCCTGAAATTTTCAATTTGTTTAATTATGTCTTCGACCTTCATTGAAAAGATGCAATAAAGTCCTAATATAATGTTGAAAAGTGCAATTTAAGGATGTCATATAAGCATCTCACATTCTGAGTGACATATAGGCAATTAGGTACTAGCATTCATTGAAATGACTTATTGCACTTCTTGAATTGGGTTCACGATTGGATTAGACCAATTGAATTGTTTAGGAGTCAATCACATTTTGGTTTATAAGATATAGGATTCAACTGTATTCTGCACATGAAGTTTAGGAGTTCTCGTGCCGTGTTCCTATAATAAAACGCATGAATGACAGCATATGTAATACGTGAATGATCATAAGACATGCATATTTATGCAAGAATGAGATAACATAACATACAATGAAAATGATACGACAAGTATCCATGGATGGCATGGCAGGTAATATGATGAATGACATGAAAATGAACTCTTTGCTCTTTTCCTCATGGCATTGGGTTCAACTTTTGTTGAAAACATTTGTAAGTAAAATATTGAATGTAGCAAGGCGATCTGAAAAAGTGCCCCCATATGATCACCTAGATAGGTGGATGAGTTTATGGGCATGAAAACTAACTCAGACATCGGCTAACCTATGTAAATTAAAAAATGACAGAACATCCCATACAACGAATAGTGCATCATTGGATGATGTGCCATGATATGAAATTCAACAAAAAGAACTAATGACAAATCGAATGACGAGCACACGAGGAAGTGGCAGGAGAGCGTTTTGTCAATGCTACAAACTTAGATTAATAGAATTTGTCATGAAATCATTGAACTTTCATTTTTGGGCACTAAACTTTCATCATTCTATGATTGATACACTTCAACCGAAATCCACCAATTTTTTGGCAGCATGCTGATGTGGTGGTCACCTTTTTGCGAATTGGTATTCCGACAAAAAATTAGTTAGATTTCGGTCAAACATCAGAATCTAACATATAATACAACGAATAGTGCATCATTGGATGCTATGCCATGATATGAAATGCAACAACAAGAACTAATGACAAATCGAATGACAAGCGCACGAGGACGTGGCAAGAGAACATTTTGTCAATGCTACAAACTTGGATTAGAAACATGTCATGAAATCATTGAACTTCTATTATTGGGCACTAAACTTTCAGCATTCTATGATTGATACACTTCAACCGAAATCCACCAATTTTTTGGCAATATACTGATGTGGTGGCCACCTTTCTGCAAATCGGCATTTCGACAGAAAATTAGTTAGATTCCGGTTACACACCGGAATCTAACATGTAATACAATGAGTAGTGCATCATTGGATGCTATGCCATGATATGAAATGCAACAACAAGAACTAATGACAAATCAAATGACGAGCGCACGAGTACGTGGCAAGATAACATTTTGTCAATTCTACAAACTTGGATCAATAGAAACTTGTCATGAAATCATTGAACTTATATTATTGGGCACTAAACTTTCATCACTCTATGATTGATACACTTCAACCAAAATCCACCAATTTTTTGGCAACAAGCTGATGTGGTGGCCACCTTTCTGCGAATTGGCATTTCGACGGAAAATTAGTCAGATTCTGGTAATTGCATTCACCATGAAAAAGTAAAATCGAAAGTCCAGGTCGAGTAATTGTGGCCAAAGTCTAATGATCCGACTCCAGAGGCCCATGTTTTCATCATCGGCCTGCCAATTCATTTGCAAAAGGGCCTTCTCAAATGACATGCGAACCTTCACATAGGGATTAGGGATTCTTTCCCCATCCTTTTGCACTGAATGGAAATCTGCTATGGATAAACAACATCACCCAACCAACTTAACTTGCCCTATTTTTAAAAAAATTGTTCTATTTAATGTTTTGTTCTTGGATCTTGTGAGTTTCCCACTTAAGAAAACGATGTCAACACCTCTCATCGAAACCTTAACTAAAGAAAGATTTCTCCCAGTCTTAGCGTCAACTTGGAGCCAGCTCTCTTCCCTACCGGCATATGATTAGGTAATTAAATATGCATCGTGATGATTAATTAAGTAACTTTCCATTGATAAGTGTGAACATTTCCCGTTCGAATCACCCGGATCCATAAACTCAATTCGAAGCCTCGGTAACCAATCGGGAGGGTCCATAGTGTTGGATTAACGTGCGATTACTATCGGATTACCCGACAAACATGATTTAATTAGTAACCAAGCAACCCATGAAGATATGTTTTTTCCCCCACCATTGCCTAGAAAAGAGACAAAAAGAGTGGAGGATGTGCCCGCGATTAATTATAGGGCAAGCGCAACTAAGCCTCTTGGGATCGGGGAAGAGCCAAAGTGAAAGTTCTGAAGATGAGATCCCGTGACATTTCAAGAAGAGAATTGCTGGGAAGCAATGTGAACAAGGCATGTTTACAGTCCAACTTCCAGGATTTTAATTACTTGTCTTTGTCTATTTCAACCAATGTCCATGCATACTCGTGAATCCCGCATGGATCTTCTCTGCCTTGATGATGCCGACGATAGACTACCCAAATCAAATAAGCATATACATTTCATAAACAAGTGATGCGAAAAACGAACGACATGTGGAATTTGACGGACACACCAAGAGAAAGGAGCTGGGGAAGGGGGTAGGGTGTATATGCGAAATGAATTGGGATATAACTGGTCTGGGTACCATGATAGAAAGTGTTCAATCCAAAGTTTATAGTTTTATAGCGGTTCGACGCTCCTTTGGCCGACGTTTGGCTCTCTCGTGCTAATAGTATCACAATGAAATTGTAACCCGCCGTATATGATTTAGCACTTATTTACAGCTATCTATGAGAGATCTAGCTTCGAGCTAGAAGTTGCGTAACCTTGATTTGAATTCCAGCACTCATCTCAAATTTAAGTACACTTGTCACGCATTATAAATCACACCGTCCACTTTTGGAGTACTACAAGAGCCCACACTCAGTTTTGTTCGAGTATAAGCGACAGAGCAAAGTCTTAAGTTCTCAGAAAAAGCCGTGATGATCTTTAGCAACGTGCAATTGAAGGGGAAATTACCTGGTTAATTCCAGACTTATTGTATGGATGTCAACTCAATCCTAAACTTTCTGATTTTGTATATTTGGTCATAAATCCATAGGTGAATTTCCAATCCAGTCATTCCTATCAATCTTCACGTATTTGGCGTAAGCAATCAATACTGAAATTCGAGACTGACTCACTCGAGACAAAGAGCTCTAGTCCCTCACGAGGTTTGTCTTGGAGGCCAAGACATATAGGCTTTAGAATCCCACGGTAGGCAGGCAGGATGTCAACACAACCCAAACAATGTGTAGGCATTGCCCACGTACGTTGGGTCAAACTTAGTCATGCTATCCCCTACTACAGCTCCTCTGCCCATCCTTGTCTATCTTCTATCCTCGACAAAACTTAATCACCAACCAACGAGGATTAATTAATACATGACTTAGAGATTTTCCTTTTCCGGTTTTTTACCCCTTCCCTTTGGGTCATGTAGAGCTCTTTGTCCCGTTCATCGTGTCAATTTGGACCAAACTTCAGCTTCCACTGGTGGGTTGTGTCGCGGAATTGATCCATCTGCATCTGCATTAAATCTATTTATGAAATGACAAGCGTTCCCGTGGAGTTATGCTGGGCATATATATTACAGTTTTCTCCTTAAGTGTGAAGGCAAGCCATATTCTAATAGATTGAGCTTTTTGGAGCAAATGTCTTGGCATTCAACGCCACCAAGCCTCAGCCGCTACCATTGCTAAGCCCACTAGTCACCATCTTCGAGCCTATATACCACCATCGCTGAGCCAACGAGCCTTCACCATGCCTCCCAGGAGCCCCTACCTTCGCCTCTCCTCCTCTGTAGACCTCCACGGGACCTTGCGCCACCCAAGATCGGTGGAAACCAAGGTTGTGGCGGCTTTTAAGCCTCCTCGATCCAACCCAAGCAAGAGAGAGAGAGAGAGACTCAGGGGTGTCACAGCTATTGACGGCGGCGGCGATGCAAATGTGAGAGAGGGAGAGAGTGAGGATGCCGGTTTGTGTTTAGTGTCCCCATTAGGTTTTAGGATTGGTATGTTCTGTTCATTTTATGTTCACGTGGAGGTTATACATGTCACGCACCATGCGAATCAAAATTGTAGTTGGATGAAATTTCCTCAAGCCAGGCCGGCGAAAAACCTCGCCATTCACTTATTCATAGATTTCCCGATCCTTTGCCAGCGGTGCCGCATATCAGGATCCATGCCGTAAGGTCTCGATCACCAAATCGGCGTTGGCGCGAGACGAAGTATTAAGAAATCGAAATTGCACTCTCAGCTTATCCTCTGATAATTTTGAACGCATGGAACGAAAGCGATCGAGAAATTAAACAAGTCGAGGGCCGACATTTCTCTATCGTTCTTTCCCAACTGGCAATCGATAGAATACAAAACGCACGGTGCGAGGGCAAGAACTGCGAGCATTTAAGGAGGGAGACCCAGTTTCGGGGAACTTTTAGAATGAGGGAAGTCAAGAGCCAAGCCCTTCCTCGACCCTTCCTCCCTGGTTTCCCTCCCATTCCCCTCCCCTTCTCAAGGCTTCCTGTTCCCTCGCGTGACGCCTTTCCTCCCCTTTTGTTTTTCCTCCATCTCCCTCCCCCACTTGAATAAGGTCAACCAAATCTAGCAAATCCCAACATATGTGTCTTGCCATCGACAATCGATGAGACCCGCCATTAGTCAATTCTTCGATGCGCGCCTACCGAAAACCCTTCTCTCTCTTTATTCTATCTCTGCATCAATCCAGCGCACGCCCGATGGTCTCGCGGCCATGCAGATCGATCACGTATGCAGACCTCATCTTTCTTCGCTGCTTCTTTCCATCCCCTCATCAATTTATGTCGCGCTTCTTGATGTGGGGGGGCGATATGAGTCGCGTCGAATCGTCTCGCGCTTTGTAGATCCATCTAACTTGCAACCCCAGCGTGTTTGCTAGTTGGCTGGCGAGAGAGTGCATATAAAATTCTTCAAGCTAACTTTAGTGAATGTTATCCATTTTAGTTCGGCTAATCTAGATTGGTCGGAGTCGTTAATGCATGGAATGCTTCCTTTTTCCAGGTCTAGACAAGCTTACCCAATTTAATTTGTTGTGCTCACAGTCGATTTCGAACTAAACGGGTTTAATTTTTCATGAGTCATTCTATGGATGGAGATCCTATACGAAGTTTATCAAGGTTGACTAGGTTTTTCAAGTGATCTGAACAAGGAATCAACTACTTGGCATCGGGCATCATATATTCATTACCAACTAAATCTATATTGTCGCTCGCATCATTTCAAAGTTAAAAAACTAGCTAATAATCCAATATATTATGAGAAAAATGACTGTCATGAGATTTAAATATCTCATAATTCATGCATATTCAAAAACCCTATCTTTATTCTGCAAGCGTTCAAGAGACGTTTGTTGTGGTGTGAGATAATATAACTTCAGGCTGTTTTTGACATGAGAAGACAGCTTTCAAGATTTAGGTTCAACTTGAAGATGAAGACATGGCCACTTACGCATGAAAGGAAGCTTTTGAAGCTATAGTTTGCAATTACCAAGGACTGGCTTGTTTATTCTGTGGGTTAACTTTTCTGATTCTTCAAGTTTACTCTTGTTGACATATTTACGTAGACAGTCCTTGGATAGGACATGTACCTTGCTTCATATCCAAGAAGAGAGATCTCCCTTTTCCCCTTTCCTCGACAGGATGTTCAAGGAGGGAGTGGATGGAGCTGGAACGTACGCCACTCGGAACTCCAGAAGAAGTAACCACGACAAGCACATTAGGTCAATTGTGGTTTGAGAATAGCAATGTACGCTATATCAGCTAGTGGGCACACTAGGCCAGCTCAACCTCTGTAGGCCTTGAAAATAGAGGAAGGGCAGCTGGATTACAGCGGAGAGCAGCTCCAACACAACTTGAGAAACAGTGCGAAACGTGGTAGAAAGGACGATGGCTCTTGAGTCAAGAGGGATAGATAGGCAAAGATCAATTATATTTGGAGTTTAGGGTCTTAAGACTTCTTGCTTTTCTATCATAGTCCGGATTTCGGACTTGTGAATCTTTGCACCAGCTTTGCCTGTGGACGTAGGCTAATGGCGGAGCCATTTAATCTTCTTGCGTGATTTATCGGCTATCAATTTTTTCATTAACCAAGACTGCGAGCACAGGAGTCCAGCTATTCGGAGAACCATGGCATATCCTGCAAACCCAATGAATCGATTGAGTCCACATCATCGACTTGTATAAATGAATTGAATCCATAGCAATTTGCACGTGCATAGTTGGTGGGATTTGAAGAGGTAATCTCTAGTTCCTAAGTTGAAAATCTCCTAACGCTAACGTGATTATGTCAAATTACATTGACATAATTTGTCCAATTAGAGTTAAATATGAATTTTTCGTAGCTACGTCTTGTGTGCTTAGTGTGGACGTAATATACATGAATCTCATTCAATTTCTAAATAATTGACCCTAGCTACTTATCGAAAGCAGTGCGTTTGCTTGTTTCTAAACGAGGAACTCTATCTTAAATAGATAAAAATTGAACTCTTAATATACTTCACGAATCTCATGGATCAAGTATCATATGAGCTTGCTCATTAATGAAGTTGTTTGAATTTCACGCGTGGGAAACTTAAATCCACGTCATGCACCTAATTCACAAATAAACTCATGGGCCTTGAGTTCAATTAAAAGGCCAAATCTAGAGTTGCGTTACGTCAATATTGTTTGAATGTGTAACCAAACTTGGTCCACTTTGACGGAAGAATAGTTTGAAGTACCGAATCAGTAGCCGACAACATCACAAAATGGAACCTTGTTTTGCTAGAACTGATACACATGCTCCTGGACAAATATCCACCTCATCTATGAGTTTTCCATGCCTGTGAAGCTGCCATCAATCTGTCTTCATGCACTAGCATACCTGACCTACATTAGATTTTGAAGGTCTCTTCATCAATTACCTCTAACCCATACAGGAACCTCGATCACGAGGGTCTAGCCTCAATTATGAGGATCTATCCCATCTTGTCTTCACCTATATTAGACAAACTGAACCGAGATATAGTGATTGACATGGAGGAGATTGTGACAAGCCACAAATTTCTTTCTGGAGATATTTCATTGAATAATTAACAGTCAATCCATCTATCATCGACCATGATATTACTTGATGGAACCACACACATCCAACTAGTATTCTCACGAGGAGATTATTTGGCACTATCCTCTATCACTCTAGAAGTTTTGGATGTAACAGCTGTTCAATACTTTCAGGTCACCCACTCGTAAACATCACTATTACAAAAGGTAGCGTCATAGGAAAGAAAAACCTCCTCACCCCATTCATGGATCAGATGCGATATTCCATGAAAAATTTTCATCATTCTTAAAGACCGCTATAATCTCTCCAAAGAGATAAAATAAAATAAAAAAATTTGGAAAGGTCTAATGATTTCAGTATAAAAAAGCTTAAAGAATACAAACTAAAGCTAAGCTCAAAATTGCGCTCATCTTTTGTCCTCATACTCCTCAAGTTACCTGGTGGGTCATACCCAAAAAGCCTGAAGGCCCTAAACTTTCTTCTTCTTCTTTCTTATTATTGATGTTATTATTGAGGTGCACATGTTAATTGTGTTTATGATATGGAATAGTTAATATATCTTAATTAACTCATACCTCATTAGTTTACGGCTTTTAGTAAATGTGGGTCCAATTGGACATATTGAAGGGCTTGAATTTTAGCTCTCTCTTAGTGATCTCCTCAAGTGAAGATAATTGATTTTTATTGTGCACTCTCAATATGTGATATCAAAACTGATGGTAGATTGGTGGGTCCCTTATCTTTCCTAGTGTTTGATGAATATCTCAAAGAATAAATCTTGTAATCAATTGGTTTACAAGTGATGGACATTGTGATGTAGAAACACAATCCTAAGCTAGGCATTGGAAACTCAAGCTGAGATATGGTGTTGCTTGAGCAATGGACGTTGTGGCATAGTAATGCGGTCCCAAGCTAGTTAAAGATTCAAGTTGATATATATGAGTTGATGTAGAAAGACACATGAATTAAAGGAGAGCAAAGCTAACACTAAGTTCACACCTAAGGGGGATATCCATACTGTCCACAACTAATACCACAATGAATATTCAAGTTAAGATATGTTGCTGTAGAAAGATACTTGAATTAAGTGGAGCAAGCCTTATAATGTGATGAGGAGACTCTTGAGGTACATGAGTGAATTGTGTTAAAGAGTATAGCATCAAAGAATTAGTATGGGAGTAGAGCAATTAATATATATTATATCCTAACTGGCTCGTAAACTATTAACTTAAACTTTTCAATGAAGGTAAATTCAAATGTATATATTGACGAGCTCAAATTTTGCTTCCTTTTGCATCTTTCTAAGCGAAATTTCAAGTTTTTGTTTCAAGCTATCAGTAATTATTGTTGTTTTTGTGGGTTTCATCTTTCATAGTCTCGAATTCACAAAACAACATGTGTTTTAGTTGGGTTTTCCTGGTTTAACCACTTTAAATTAGGGTTCAGCAGGTCTGTTTCCAATCAAAATGGTGGCCTGTGATGGATTCCTCGGTCATCAAAAAACACAAAAACATGTTGGTTTTTCATGGAAGAAGGAGTCTAACCCTTTTTGAGATCTTAGGTTTAAATCTTATCGAAAGCACTCTAGAAATAAGGTATTGAATTCATTAGGCCAATTTAGGGAGTGCGCTCTTAAAATCACTAGAAAAAGCAGATCGGTCAAAGCGTGCGAAGCCCACTTGCCATCGCTGACTGCTAACTCAAGAGGAAAAATGAAAAGAGAAAAAAAAAAAAAAGCCATTTGGACGTGAGGAAAAGCACGGCAGTTTTGTGAGCTTTATAAAAACGATCATTTTGCCTATTAGTTAACATACAAGATAATAGTTATTGTCCACCTTACGACAGACATGAGTATACTCGGAATTGCTTGGCAAAATTTTGAGGTCGAAAGTTGTTCTAAGTTTGCAATATTCATTCGCGAGAGAGAGTTTCTGTAAACCATCCTCGCATCCTTTTCTTGCCAAGTATTAAAATCACAAGTTTGTATCCTCACTTTTTCTGATTAGACATTAGACCACATCTATGAAATATAATAATCACCATTTGTGCCAGTTTCTTTCTGCAAAGATCTCTTCTGTTTTCATATGTCTTATCATTTAGATTACCCAACCAATAATGTGAAACCCTCTCTCTCTCTCTCTCTCTCTCTCTCTCTCTCTCTCTCTCTACGGCAACCTCAAACCTCAGGTCGCCGCAATGTTTGACCTCAATCCAAGGTAGTCGGGAGTTCACGACTTCAGATGGTGGGCGGACCTAAATCTGGGATTATCAACACCACGACACAGTCACCGTGGGAGCCCAAGCCCCGCGACACCGCACGCGCAGGAGTGGGTGGTGGGTTGGTGCTGGGGCTAAATTGAGAGAGGAAGTGGGCAAAGGACGGCGGTGGTGCTGAGAGCGATGCTCGGAGTCAGTCGGGTGACCATCGACGATGCTCGTTGAAGATGGGTGTTATTGTATATGGGATAAGATCTGAGAACTTTTATTCAAAAAGGGTGATCGGTCTTTAGTTTTCAGTTTGAATCGAGCTCCGAATTTGTAGATTTGAAAATATAGGATGTAAAGTAGTATAATCATAAAATAGACCAAAAAAAAAAAGTTATTGCGTGAACATATGATAATTTCAGAAACTTTTAATTAGTTGGTCTTGAGGAGAAACAGTTTTTCTTAATCATTGTGACCAAACATGTTTATCAATGTAAGAAGAAGCACTTCTGGATTGGTAATGACTATCATAAATGCATCGATCTTCTTGTGATCCAGTATCAACACATCATATAATGACACATGGCTTCCACAGTTAATTAACTTGTTGGAGTATTAGTGTGATTTACAATTCTTTAGCAAACAACCGAGCACGGATGGTCACCTGTATAAGAATGAATTAACAAGCTCTTTCTTAAGAACTCCCCATAAGAATGACACATAGAACTCTAAACTTTGAGGGATTGATCTTTCTTCTTGCAATAGAACTTTTCATTCACTCTCCACTCAATTTATTTTCAATTAGATTTGTGCTTACCTCATTGGAGACACAGAGTTTGTTGAAAAAGTAATTTCAATGAGTTTTAATGTTGTAAATTAGCAATAGTTGAACATTAACATTTTTTTATAACTCTTCCTATCAAGTGTTGTCCGAGAATATTTTCACCATTTTTCCCCAAATATTGCAATAGCATAAGTGATTACATGTAAAATTCCTCTCTGCCAAATAACTACGACTATTAAGAATTTTCTAATTGTTATCCAATCCCTATATTTTACATTAAAATATAACTTGAACTGAGAGTTCCATGTTTATTTCATTGAAAGGAGAAAGATTCATATAAAATAAGAAACAATATAATGAACCATTCGGCAAAATGCATATTTCACTTTCACACAACATTAAAATTCACACCTGTGTAATGCAGGAGTATACATGCAACCAGCAAAGGGGGTAACAAAAATTTTAAAGTGAGACAAAGAATTGAAAGGAAGTAACAAACTTCGAGGATTCTAAGGTTGGGTTGCTTTTAGGTCGGAAAAACACATCATTGTTTTCGCAAAGTTGAAGAATTTAACTACACCTGACAAATGAAATTCTTACTGCTGTCATAACGCATCATGTTTGCTGATACATCATGTTTGCTGATACATTGCATACGATAGCGCCACTGATCTTGGAAAGCATGCCCTTTAAGGTAGGTAATTCTACAGCGAGTCCGTGAACATGTGATGGTGACTTCACAAAATTTAGGAACCCCAGAAAATGATTAAAAAAGCAAGAAATCCTTCTTCTTTTTTTAAGTGCAGCAGAACTGACAAGATTAGTATAAGAAGGAATAATCTTCTTCTTCTTTATTTTTTGAATTGGACTTTTTAATCAAAGGACAGCTGGGTACTTTGGAAGTCGCTTTCTGCTATACTGCTTGGGGCCAAAGAAAGCTATCCTGGGAGATTTTAATCAGTAGTCAAGTGGTGATTCGAGAGTTTATTAATACTTCTAATCGAGAAAATGTGAAGTCATGAGCTTGACCGCTTTCGTTTTCTTAGGGACACAAAGTCTTTCGTAGTGCGTATCAGTTCGTGCCCGAAGCTGGAAGCTTCCATACTGTTGTGGACAGTCGTTTGGCTCCTGGAGAACCAGCCAAACAAGACGTGTCCGGTTTCAAGACACATTTTGTCCATAGCTGAGATCTCAATTGGGTCATGAAAGAGGAGAAAGTACTGTGACATCATGAGCTTCATGCATGTGAATTGAATTAGAAAAAACAAAGAGTATTTTGGATAGTAATTATGTCGTATTGTGATAACACGTGGGAAAACGAATTGAGCAAAGATTGAGACTTTTTGAAATTCCAAAATAAAATTCATTGGAGTCAATTGTTTTGTAGGAGCATTATGATTGACTCGCCTTGCAAAATGAGAAGGAGATCTATCGATCTATTTGGAAAAAAAAAAGTGTATTTAGATTAGGCCTTCTTTTAAAATGATTGCTAAATGCGGATAAGTTCGTCCATGATTGCCAATATGATTAGAATGTGTTCTCTTCTTCTTGAGGTCACTTAGATTTTGGATTTCCTGTACAGCAAAAAGCACAGCTCTTATCTTCGACTAATTAATCATTTTTCTAATTCTTTGTTACCTTTTCTTAACTTTTGTGTCAGAGGGAAGACCAAGCAAAGTAGTCATGCATGAGCGCATACTTTATTTGCTCTTCAAGTTTATCTCAACAGAAATCATAAGTACATGACTATCGGGATCAGAACTGTTCAGTGCAAACTTTGTTTTTTCCCATTTGGCTAAACAATAGCACTTAGAGAAGGCACTCGTAGGGAGTTTTGACCAATGATGGTTGCATCTAAATCACAGCTTAGCAGACAAGGCCACGTGTGTAGGACCTTCATGGCCTCTCTACTTCTTCACCCCCCCAGCATTAGCATATTGTCGCATCTGCTTGCCTTCAAATGAATTTTTCTTGAATTTCTCTCCTCCATTTCTGAAATAATGTAAAACCTTCGAAAAAATCCCATCAAGAAAGCTGTTATACTTAATCATTTCCTCTCTCAAAACCCTCAAGCAGCCACTACTTAAAAACACGGTCCAATCCACTGAGAGTGAGACTCAGAGAGATGGAAAGAGGAAGGCAAGTGACAGTTGAATATGAGAGAATTAGCTTCCAAAAGTTGTGCTTCAGCTGGTGAGGTCGCCTTTTGAGGCTCAGTTTTGCGAGGAAGAAAGTTCGGCTCTCCCGGGTTCTCCCTGTAAACACCCCACGAATGACAGTATCCTAGGAGTTTGCCGAACTGACATTCCAGAAGTGCTCACCGTTAGAGTTTCTGCCCAAACAGCAATTTCTTCGAGAGGATGTTGCTTAGCTATGACCCGAACGACAGAGAAGCCGGCCTGAAGCTTCTGGAGGATCTCACCACGGATGCAAATCAGATTCAGGGACAGGTGTTGAAGGAGATCCTGATGCAGAATGCTCGGACGGAGTACCTTAGTGGCTTCCTCAATGGCCACGTTGATAAGGAACTGTTCAAGAAGAAAGTGCCCGTGGTGAATTATGAGGACATCAAGCCATACATCGAGAGGATCGCCAATGGGGAACGATCCGATATTATTTCATCCCAACCGATCACTGAGCTATTGACAAGGTATACCAGGTTTTCCCCCGTTATTTGTTCTTGGCCTTTACTGGAGCATATTTTCTTAAACTAAGTCTTGTGCATGTTCGTCGTTCTCACAGCTCGGGAACCTCAGGCGGGCAGCCTAAATTGATGCCTTCGACAGCAGAAGACCTGGATCGAAAGACATTCTTTTACAACCTCCTCGTGCCTGTGATGAACAAGTACGGTACTCCTATCCTTATATATTATTTTCTGACTCAAATTCTTGGCAGGAGTTGAATGTAACAGTGAAATCCTAACTCGAAACCGTATGCTATATTCCCACTAATTTTTCAGGTATGTCGATGGGTTGGACCAAGGGAAGGGGATGTACCTTCTATTTATCAAGCCAGAGATCAGTACTCCCTCTGGTTTAAGGGCAAGACCCGTCTTGACGAGTTACTACAAGAGCGACAACTTCAGGAATAGGCCTTATAACAGGTACAATGTATACACTAGCCCTGATGAGACTATTTTGTGTTCTGACAGCAAACAAAGCATGTACTGCCAATTGCTTTGTGGATTGGTACAACGGGACGAGGTTCTCAGAGTGGGAGCGGTATTTGCATCCGCTTTCTTAAGGGCCATCAAGTTCTTGGAAGACTATTGGAGAGAATTATGTGCAAACATCAGAACAGGTCAAATCAGCGAGTGGATCACAGAACCGAGTTGCAGAAGCTCTGTCTCCTCGATCCTCAGAAACCCTGATCCGGATTTAGCCAATTCAATCGAGCAAGAGTGCGGAGGAGAATCTTGGGAAGGCATAATTAGGAAGATCTGGCCTAGAACAAAGTACATTGAGGTCATAGTTACGGGATCAATGGCCCAATACATCCCAACTCTGGAGTTTTACAGTGGCGGGCTCCCTCTAATCTCCACAATGTATGCCTCTTCAGAGTGCTTCTTCGGGATCAACTTCAAGCCACTGAGCAAGCCTTCGGATGTTTCGTACACGCTCCTACCAAACATGGCCTACTTCGAGTTCTTGCCCGTGGACAAAAGCCACGGCGAAACAACTCAAGAGGTTCAATGCAACGGTAATTCTGGTTCACATTCCGTAAAAAAGATCGTGGATCTCCTGGATGTGAAGCTCGGTCAATATTACGAGCTCATAGTCACAACCTTCACGGGTGTGTTCTTTTCCCTCTTCAGATCTGTTTCTTTGTCTGAAAGTCAAATGACTTAAAGTCCCCATTCAGTTAGCCAACTTCTATTTCTGTTTTTTCATGAATTTGGTAGGTCTATATTTGCAGTGCAAATTTAATCAACCACCACGACTGTCACCATGAAAAGCCTCACTGATCTAATGCAGGGCACAGCCGAAAGCATGAATTATTGTGCTGCAACGCTCTCTGGCTTCTAAGCCCAACCCTTCCATGTGCCAAATGCAACGACCAAATTTCTTTAATAGTAAAGATCCCAGTTGGTTGATAAATAAATATATATTGGCTACTCTAAAAAGTGCAAATTTTGACCCAGCATGCACATGCACATGTTTTGGGAACTTCAGACTTTGAGCAGGATATACAGCATTAAAAACACCAGTTTGATTGGTTGTTACATTGGAAATCCCAATAATCATTTCCTGAGGTCACATGCAATACATAAAATCTTCCGATAAAATTGAACTAAAATATCCCCGCTCTTTGAGAATTAGTCACTGATTGCCGTAACTAAAGAATCGGGTAACTTTTAACATTTCTCTCAAAATACCTGTAAAATCTCTTCCACAGGCCTGTACAGATATAGGGTCGGCGACGTCCTGATGGTGACCGGCTTCTACAACAATGCCCCCCAGTTCCGGTTTGTGCAGCGGCAGAATGTCGTCCTGAGCATCGACACTGACAAGACCAGCGAGGAGGACCTACTCAAGGCAGTTACGGAGGCGAAGAAACTGCTGGAGCCCCTCGAGTTCCTACTGACTGAGTACACTAGCTACCCCGACACGTCGTCGCTGCCGGGCCACTATGTGCTCTATTGGGAGCTCAAGGCAAGGGGCAACAACATTATCACCAACGAGCTTAGGGGGCTCAACGGTGAGATCATGGAGGAGTGTTGCTCGAAGGTCGAGGATTCACTGGACTATGTGTACCGGCGGTGCCGGGCCAAGGACAAGTCAATTGGGGCATTAGAGATTAGGGTGGTGAAGCACGGGACATTTGATGCCCTGATGGACTATTGTGTGTCACAGGGGTCCTCAGTGAACCAGTACAAGACTCCCAGGTGCATCAAGTCTGAGGATACCCTAAAGATCTTGGACTCGAGGGTGGCGGGGAGGTTCTTCAGCAAGAAGGTCCCTTTCTGGGAGCCTTACAACATGGAGGGAAATGTCACCAAGTGACGAGCTCCTTTCTGGTTCTTCGTGCTGGTTTGGTAGGTTTCACAGCTTTCCTGCTCGTCACTGACGAGGACGCTTGAGAAACAATTACACGGTAGCGACACTTTTATCATTTTCCCCCCTCGTCTACTCTCCTTTTCTAATTCGATATTGGTCTGCTGTTGGAAATGGCTTGTTGCTTGAATACCCTTTATCATGTTGATGTGATGACTTTGAACAAGCACTCTCTCCGTGCACTGATGCTGGATCTGTGACGAACTTAATTTGACTAAATATTAACATGTGCTTTTCTTTGCTTAGCCCGTCCAATTGAATCTATAGTGTTCCATGCTTTTTCGCATCACTTATTACTAACAAGTGATTTGAACTTTTTTGGCCTACAACATTAGAGTTCTCATACCTTTCATAAGAAAAACTGATTAGAGACTTTACAAAGATAATTTACATGAAACAATCCCTTATGACACACACACACACACTGTTCAAATGCTTGTCACGTCTAAATAGGTTAGTACGGACCACCATTGACCAAATGCGACTTACACAAGTCGTAAATAATTCTCGAATAGAACACCACCTTCTGGCCACGTTAGTGTCGTCTATAAGGATAGAAATTTCTGTCATGATAGTCAATGTCCAAGAAACACACACAAAAAAAAAAGGAAAGAAAAAGGAAATAAAAGGGGGTGATGCCAAAGGCCACGGTGTGGCCACGAGGACAAGGGACATAAAGAAAATGAGCGGGGTGATTCTTGAAGCAAGGGACATGAAAGTAAGGAGGAGACAGGGAGAGCAACCCACGGGGACAACATGCACTGTTCATGCAATCACATATGATAAATCATCAATGCACACTGACTCGCATAATCAATCAATCTTGCATCTTTGGCTTCATCCTCTCTCTCTCTCTCTCTCTCTCTCTCTAACACTTGCATTTATTGCAGAGCATGTGGCCATAACCACCTCCTCCAGCTTTTCGGCTGGACACTGTAAATTTGGACCCTCGCTCTTTCTGTCTCTGCCCTAATCTCTCTCTCTCTCTCTCTCTCTCTCTCTCTCTCTCTCTCTCTCTCTCTCTCTCTTGCTCTCTCGCTCTCTCTTCTGTTTTTAGCCATTGTTTGCCAAAACCCTAAAACTGACGAAGCAGGACACGCAGTTGGATGACTATAACTATCGTTTCCTCCGTGCATGCATGCAATGAATTCATATGGCTGATTATCTGCAGGTTTTTCTTTTGGAACTATGAAACCAGTGAGAATATATCGTATGCATCCATGTACGGAGAAACAAACAAAATATGCTTGGTTGGAATCAGCAACGTCAGGCATCACGAAGAACTCTCGCTTGACATGGTTTTCTTTTGAAAATCCTGAAAATATCTGGACCGTCTTATACTAGTTTCATAGTATTGGATTGGAAATTTTTTTTTTTATAATACAAGTGCTTGGACCAAGTGCAGGTTTATATTTATGCATAGCTCACGGGGGTCTTGTCCCAAACTTTATGACAAGGCTTTGTATGAATTTTTCCCCATATGGTTCAGGTCATTTTCTTTCTTATCTTTTATTTATTTACTTAATTATCGATCGTTTAATTTAATTGTTAAGTACTTATACATGATAATATATATTTACATGTTCTATGAATAAAAATCGAAATAGATTGCAACAAATGCCGTTTTCATTGAAAGAGAAACGATACTGATCATGGGCGTTAGGAAAAATTAACATAGCCAAGTTCCTAAACATTTTGGTTCCTAGAAGCAAGGTGAGCACCTCTTCCAACTAGGCTATAATCAGTCCATAATAGATTAGTGAAGACTCTAATATAAGTTCAATTAAATAATAATTAAGAAACCAAGTTGAAATTGATAAGGTTTGGTAATGCCCGTCCAAAGCATAAGCACCACCTCGCAAGAGCATTCTTCCCAACCCCCTAACAATCTAGTTAAATTCAAGAGAAACAAATCGCCTAACGGTGTACTCCACGTTAGGTGATCTCCACCGTCCAAATGCCCCCCCTAGTACAAGAGGGGGCCCGCTTCCCCTTTTCAAAGGACTGGGTCGCCAGACGAGGAGTACATCCACGTCAAGCGATCTAGGTCCAAATTCAAGAGTCTTGTTTTAGGTTACATTTCTCTCTGCAAGTTGTGAATTAGTAGCCATAGCATTAATGGTAGATAAACAGGGACAAATCTTATCCAAAAGAATGCAACTCATGCAGGTATCTACTTTTAAGTAAAAACTCTAAGAAAGCTCTCTTTTCCATATTCCCTCAATCATAATTAAAAAAGTTATCTGAAATGTCTAAAATGAAAATTAAATACTCTGGAAATCTTAGGGAAAATGAGGAAACCCGAAAATAACCCCAAGCAGAAAAGAAAGTTCGGAAAAATAACCGGGAAAATAGACATGTAAATAGAAAAGTGGCTTGAAAAATATGCCTAAGAATAAAGTTATCATCGTTTTCTCGCCTGCGTGTTGGATTTCAACTTGCTTGAACGCTCCACAAAGTCTTCAGCACACACATTCGCTTGCTAGATCTCTTTCCTATTCACTTGATTTTTCTTAAATCATCTCTCTTTTTTAAATATGGTTTATTATCAATTTCAGTCCTTTTTATTATTATTATTATTATTATTATTATATCTAACTGTTAATATATTATTTTTTCTGGTTATTAAGTTGAATTTCAATTTTCGCTTGTTCTATCATTTTAAAGCAATTTTCACACTTCTAAAAGTAATTTTAAAAAAGTAAACATAAAACTAACTATAAGAATATATCTTTTGCAACGAAATACAAAGTTCGTCACTAATAAGGGGAAGGCAAAAATCCAGCCGGTTTATTACAGCAGTCGCGAGTCCGTCGCCTACAAGCAGCAAGTTCATTGCCATTACGAACGGCCACGAAATTAGCTGCTTACTTTACAGATGGATAAGTTTGCCATTGCTAGAGGGAAGTCAGAGTTAGGACTCGTCGCAGCTTGATATAGAGGACGGCCGCAGGTCTCAAAGCTTAGAAGACACAAAATGAAAGTTTTAAAACTCAACTGTTAGAGCGACATGAACTTTTAAGGATCCCGTTGTAATTATCCATTCCTTTTTTGGCAGACATGGAGCCGTAGACAAGCCCCACCATCGACATGGAGCCGTAGACAAGCCTCAACATCAAACATATCACATCAAGAGTAAAAGCTGGCCTCATAAAGGGCGGGGTGCCCAGTGAATCTTCAAAGTAAGAAGAAGGAAGCGGATGTGTCTGGCCAGAAAAGGCCACAGTGTGGTTGGCATTTGGCTGCATCTTGGTCTGCTTCAGCTGGATCAGAAAGAGAGCACCATGGACCAGCCACACGTGTGTTGGAAGTCATGTTGGGTACGTTTCAGCAGAAAAGAAAAGGACAATGCACTCCCTTGGAGCTGTCTCCAACTGCCGTTTCCATGAGAGAGAAGATTACCGTGCATAATCTAATAGTATTGTAATGGTGACCTGATTATAGATACATGTAGGATGAATTTTTGTTAGAAGCAAAACATCTTGGATGAATGTTTGATGTTTGGTTGATCAGATGCATGCGCAAAATTATCAAGAGGCAAACTGAAAATAAGAGTCACTTCAAGCAGAATTTCAAGCTATCTGCATAATTGAGTCCGTCAAATCAAATTTACCCACCGTAGATATAGCGAGAGCAAAAGAGTCGTAATGTTTTGCTAGGGATTATGTGTGTCCCCCACGCAACTTCCACGAGAATGAAGAATGGAAGTGGAGAGAGAGAGAGAGAGAGAGAGAGAGAGACTTTGTCGATGAACCATGTACTGATGAAAGTGAAAGGACTGCGAAGCGTGGGTCACTGCTTGCTTTTACAGATTGAGTCCCGTCCCGTCCATCCCCAAGAACTGCACACGTGTGTTACCTTCATCCCCTGTGCACCTCATAATTTCATGACGATCCCAAAACCCTTGAAGTATCGGTGACTGGAGTGACTTTGGTTTAAGTAGAAGATCGCATCAAGAACGAAATAATCTTCCCGGGAATAATTCATAAATTAATACATCGATCGAACCGGCAATTATACTCGTCTCTTGTTTCCAATGAAGCAAGCGTAAAAAGTCTACTCTGTTGGTAGTCGGCACAAAGTCCAAAAAGAAAAAAAAAACCCAGCTCGGACTGAAACTGTTCATGTATGCGTGAACCTCTCGATCCAGCACTAATAAGTCTTCGGATTCGAATGCCCTTTGTACGATAACTGGAATCTTAGTACCTCATTCAATAGTTTACTGACTTGTCAATCTTGCTCATCTTATTCAAACTTGTCCTTGTTAATTACTTCACACGTCGTTCTCCAGCCTCTGCGCATGCAGGCGTGGGGTGCTTCTTGAAACCGATCAAGACCTCAAATCCGCAAGTAACCTCTCCAGTTCTTAAACGTCTGACAGTGTCGACACAAGAATGCAAGGTCTTCATGGAGCCAACAAGGTGGGAGAACTGTTTTATGCCTAAAACCCCTCGAGAGAGAATGAGAAATCTCTGTAAATTGGAAAAACAGAACCACACGCAAAAGACAGAAGCGAGAGGGAGGGAGAGTCAAAGCGAATGGGCCACAATGACAACCACCGCGATCGTGTGCAATGAATAATGACTGCCAACATGTTCCCCATTGGGTTCTAGGACTTGTTGCTTTCATCATTATTTCATTTCACGATGTTGATGCTTCTCTCTCTCTCTCTCTTGCCATTAAACGGGATCAGCGGGTCGTGTTCCCCAACCCTCGAGCTCGATCAACCGGCACCAAACAAAACCATGGGTCTGTACATGCACACACCCTCCCTCAAATTAAGGGTCGTGGCTCTCCCCCGTCTCTTTATCTTGTTGGTTTGATTGTGGGGGAAGCGCTGAAAGCGCTCGTGCACGTCGACGATGACAACACTTTGGAGGCATGAGCGGGGCCGGAGATCGGCTATGAACAAGTATCACTTTCGCACAGACCAGCAGATTGGCGAATTTATGTCTACTTTGAGTTTTGGTTTCCAGGGTAAAAGAGTTCTACACTTAGAATTAGGTTTTATATGATGCACCCAAATATGGATGCTTGCAAGGATCGTAATACACACTACTGTAGAATTATGAGTCACCACTAAGTAAAGATAGTTCTCACAAGAATTTATTTATGAAAAGCTTCGTGACAGAGCTGGAATTTTACTAGAGGGGAGAGAAGGAAGGCAGTACTGTTCAATTTGCTTAACGTAAAAACACACGATATTAATGTTTTATATTACATGCAAGAAAAAATAAGATATAATAAGAAATTGGAATAATTATCATTTAAGTAATAAATCTTTTGTAATTTTGCCGATTCAGTCCTAAACCTTTTAAAACTTTGCCACTTTAGTCCTTCTGAGGAACTAGCCATGGACCTCCTGTTTGCGTGATTTTCCTTCGCCTCCAGCCACCATCTCACGCCGTTATTGGTTCCCTTGCCCTCTCTACAATTCCATCTACCTGTCTTGAGCCATCGTTGCTACTGTCGTCGCCTAAGGAGTTGCTGAGAGCTGCCCGAAGTTGCTCTTCCAATAAACCCCTCCATTGTTTGCAAGAGCTGCTGTGGCTGTGCGTTTTTCGTGGCTCGGATCTACCCAGTCCAAACCACCGCCTCTAAAAACCTCCACTCCCCAGTCGCTCACCACCATCAATTTTGCATCGGTAACTCGATTTTGGGTTGGGTAGCCCCGAGCCGTGCGCAACGCACAGCCACAGCAGCTCTGGCAAATAAGGGAGGGGCTTATCGGGAGAGCAACTTCGGGCAACTCTTGACAACTCCTCAGGCGACGATGGCAGCAACAATGGCTCATAATAGGTAGATGGAGTTGTAGAGAGGGCGAGGGAACTAACGGTGGCGTGAGATGGTGGCCAGAGGCGAAGGAAAATCACACAAACATGAGGTTTGCGGCCAATCTCTCGAAAGGACTTAAATGACAAAATTTTAAAATGTTTATGATTGAATTGGCCAAAAAAGAGTTTATGATTGAATTGATAAAATTGTAAAAGGTTTAAAACTTAAATACCAATTGGCCCATACGAAATTTAATTACATTTTATGTTTCGATTGCTCGTAAAGCCCCCTTTGAACATTCTCCAACTCAATGGGCTTGATGACTTGGACACTATGTTGACTGCAAGACTCAAAAACTTGCACGGAGAGGGCCCATGGTCTGGGCATTAACGTGAGCCCAGTAGCAAGAAGTCACATGTTTTGGACGACAATTCTCGCATCAATTGCTTACGATGACTTATTTTTATCATCCCCCCGAGGTTTGATCATCTTGTTCATGATCAAAGTGTCGACTGTTTCTTGCGACCCCCCGATCGAGAGCCGATTGCGGAATCACAACTCCGGCTTTCTCAGCGTCTCTCTATTCGTCAAGATGGCGTGTTATGGAAGAGCTCTCTTCACAGCATAGATTTTTCAATGGCACTCCCGTTCGTTTGATACGGTGACGAGAGTGGGGTTCAGAAGGTCATCTCGCCTCTTCCTAGAGCTAAATGTTATCAGACGGTAGCTAATTGCAATACAATAGGTTCAGATTGAAGACAATAGCGTCAAGCGAAAAAAAGCCCAAGACCAGGTCCAAGTCACTTCGAATCAGTTGTGATGGCGTTCCTCAACGTCAAATTTAAGGAAACAGAGCAAGCCGGGTTAATCCGAAACAAGCACGGAAGTGCGCCTCTCCAGCGATTCGGACGATTGACATGCGTACATGGAAGTTCATCATACGACCAAATCGTCACGTGCACGCATACGCAAGTCATCCACACGTTTCACGTTGAGTCTACATTTTCAGCAAATCTACGAAAATTTCTGTTTGAGGGTAATGAATCAACAGCAGCCGCGTCGATACGGGGCGGAAGTCAAAGCCATGTTTTGCCCTCGGAAGGGCGGAAGAAGTGATACGGAAATTGCCCTAGCATTGACTTCCAACGGGATGGTGATCTTACTGGTGCGTGGGGACAAATTTGACGATTTCAAAAGGGATTTTTCTTGCTCCAAACATAAAAGTCGCGTTGCAAATTCCCCAAAGCGAAGCTGCTTCTAGATTTGCTCGATAAATACAGTATTCTTGCATGCATGGAGTGGTCCATGGGAACAAAGAAACAAAGGACGAGAAAGGGTCGTCGTAAGAAAAAAGAAGAAGAAGATGTGAACGCGAATGCGAACGCGGGACTGTATGCATGGTGGGAGTTGATTCTCAAGTCAAGCCCCAAACTTCACGACGGATCAATGAGAGTGCTGCCTCTCGATTTCAACTTTCCTGACTTGCGACGTGCGACCTCACCATTCTTAACTAAGTCTTTGTTTAAGTATTTCCAGGGGGGCGGAAGGAAAAAGATGAAGGGAAAAGACCGTCGCTTTGCCCGACAACTCAGGACCCTAGCATTTAGTTCATGGTCCATCTCCTTCCTCGGCTCTCACCTCCCCCTATACTCCTAAAAATTGACTGAACCATGATCGTGTCGTCCACTACAGTTCTTGCAGGCTATATTCGAGCTTAGGTTTCCAGGAAATCCATTGTCATCTCAGTTGACTCGGATAAGCTCCCTGTTGTCTGCGTATTTTGCCACGACATTGAGGCCCCCGATGGACTTCAACATCAGATGCGAGGACGTCGGAGCAGCAGTTCTGCAAGAACTATGGAACAGGGTAACGCTACAAGCCATGGAGCTCGTGGGTGAAACACGGGACATGGTGCTTGCGAAGGACAGCTTTCAGGAGTTCTCCAGAAGCATATCGCGACTGATTGGCATCCTCCAGGCCATGGATGCCAGGAAGGTTGAAGCCGAGCTCGGGTCGGAGTTCACAAAAACCGCACTGCAAAAATTGAATTCCCAGCTACATCTTGCATGTGGTGTCATCGAAGATTGCAGATCCGGCAGCCGCATCCACCTCATACTCCGTTCGAGCAGAGTCCTTGCTCAGATGCAGGAATTGGCCAAAGAGATCGCTAAAACCATCTCTTCATTTCGGTTGGTCAATCTCAGCATAGGCTTGAATGTAAAGACGATGATCACCAACATCATCGACGACCTGGGGTCCATGGAGTTCCGATCTTCGACTGTAATTGAGAGAATTTCTTTGGAGATAGAAAACTCGATAAACCAGGACAGAGAGAACCACGAGACTGCCATGAAACTCTTGGAGAAAATTGCACAAGCTGTTGGAGCTAGTGAGAACACATCCTTAGTGCAACAGGAGTTGGCAATTCTGAAGCAAGAGAAGGAAGAAATGGAGGCTCAAAAGAAACAGGCAGAGGCGCTTCAGCTGTCACAGCTAATACAGCTTCTCTACAGCACAGAGCTTGTGACAAGGCCAGTAGATGATCGTACCAACACATGTCACCTGTATTACCCGATTGACTCATTTCTATGCCCACTCTCCCATGAACTAATGACAGAGCCCGTTGCGATCTTATGTGGCCATAGCTTTGAGAAGAAGGCTATTCAAGAGCACTTTGAAAGAGGAGAGACAACTTGCCCCACCTGCAAAAAGGAGCTTCCCTCTCTGGACATAACACCAAACCTCTCTCTTCGAGGATCTATACGAGAATGGAAGCAGAGGGATTTGGACTTAAAATTCCAAGCGGCAATTCAGGGGATCAATTCTGACGAGGAGTCTGCCCAAAATAGCGCTTTACAGGATATGGATTCTCTCCTGGGAACGCCTCTGTATGCTGCCAAATTTTCAGAAGAAAACGCCATCCCAAAGTTGGTCAGCTTTCTGAAAAGCAGAAGGTTAAATACTGCAGCTACGCTTAAATGTCTCGGCTGCCTAGCCAGACATTCGGAAGACTGCAAGGTGAGATCACTAATCAATGATTATTTCATTTTTATTGTTGTTTTAAGTGTGTGAGAGATAGTATTGCCGAAGAATTGCAGGAATCCATTGTTAAAGCGGGGGCAATTCATCACGTTGTGAAACATCTCTATAAAGGTGAAGTGGGAGATGATGCTATTGCAGTCTTGTTGGAATTGTCCTCAAAAGAGGCAATTGCAGAGGAAATCGGAAATGCCAAAAACAGCATTGCTCTATTAGTTTCCATGCTTCACTACCGGGAGACAGACGTGTCCAATAAAGCTCACAAGGTGCTGCAAAATCTGTCCTTTAACGCCCACTTCGTCGTCAAAATGGCAGAATGTGGATACTTCAGACCATTTATCTGTCGCTTCAATCAAGGTACATAATACCAGCAATCAGAATCTTCCGTTATTTCAAGAACCATGTAGTCACTTTGTTGAACTCTACATTCAGGATCACAGGAGACCAGAGCACTGATGGCTGCAGCTTTAGTACAGATGCAACTCAAGGAGACTAGTGTCATTGATTTGAAAAATGATTCATTCATACATAGTCTGGTTGAAATGCTCTCTTCAAGCTCCCCAGCATACAAATCAGCTTGTCTCCAGGCCATCAAAAAACTTGTGGGACACTCTGCTATTTCTAAGCAGCTCCTGGCAGACCCCATGACGATTCCACTCTTGCTCGGCCTCATATCACATGTCATGTCTGATCCATACTTGAAGGAAGAAGCTGTAGAGGCTCTCGCCTTGCTGGTCAGGGCCACTGAGCCTTGTGACTTCCAGATATTTCCAGGCTTGAAGGAGCTCCAGTCTGAGCATAGCGTCGGTTTATTCTTACACCTCATATCTACTTCTGAGACTCAAGCTACAATAAAGTTTTTACGCTTGCTGGTGGAGCTCAGCCATAAATCTGAGCAAGCTAGAGAACTAATCCGATTAGATGATGACGCAATTGCCAATCTCTACTCTCAACTTGAAAACGGCCAGCCTGCAGTAAGAAGATGGGCAATGGAACTTGTATACAGTGTCTCTAATGGTCACCTTGGTGGAGTTCCACTTCCTCCAATGCCCATAAAAGAAGCTGTCATTCAAACAATAGCCTCCATTCTTACCCATTCACCAGATACAGAAGAAAGGTCCATTGCTGCTGGAATCATTGGCCAACTCCCAAAAGATGATACCACTGTCGATGATCTATTACTTAAATCAGATGTGTTGAAAGCCATACATGAGATCATTTGTGGGGTAGACATGGAAAGCAATCAAGCTCACACTCTGCCAAATTCGGGAGACCTACTGTTGGAGAATGCGCTAGCAGCACTACTACACTACACACAACCGTGCAAAATTAATCTACAGAAGCAAGTGGGAAAACTCGAACTGTATCCATCACTAATCCGTGTGTTGTCCAGTCAGAGCTCTTTAGCCAAGCAACGCGCAGCAATTGCAATAGCCCATTTATCCCAGTCTACCAGCTTGTCATTTTCTCATGCAACAATTATCCCTACAACAAACAGAAAGGCAGCACCACACGGCCGATTACTGAATCTCTTCCCCAATTTCTCCTGGTGTTGTTCAACCTCATCAGAAAATGAAAGCTTATGTTCTGTTCATGGTAATGCTTGCTCGTCAAAGGACACTTTCTGCCTTGTCAAGACAGATGCAATGATGCCACTCATGAAATCATTGAAGGGGACAGATCCTGGCGTGCAAGAGGCTGCTTTGATGGCACTTGAAACATTGCTGACGGATGACAGAACACTATCTCAAGCATCTGCCGCCATTGTCGACAATCATGGCATAGATGCCATTTTACATGTCTTGGAGAAAGGGTCCCAATCAGCAAAACCAAAAGCTCTGGACCTTTTTGAGAAGATCTTGAGTCACACAAATCTTACCGATCCATCATTCCTAAGGATCGAGGGAATTCTTATCCAACTTCTCCATGAGGATCAACATAAGAAGAAAGCAGCTTTGGTGCTTAGACAGATGAAGGTCATTCCGGATCAATCTTCTTACTTCTGATTTGGTTTCTTCAGGCATAGATCAGACTTATGGACCCAACATGGTAATATGAGTGTAGAACACCACCAGGAAGGGATGCTAATGGCAAGTCCAACTTCTGAATGAAATGAACTATGGATTACAGAACAAGCTAGGTAAGCTTCGAAAGCATTGCCTTCCACCTAATTGCCACAAAGCCCCAGTGCAAAATACAACAGCACGGAGTATCTTGAAAACCTTCAAGAATGCCACAAGGATGTAGAAGTCATTTTTTCATGTACTTACATTACCATTCATCTGTGCATATTTCATTTAGTTCTGACAAGTTGAAATAATCTTGTATGAAAATACCACTTGCTTCCCTACTTGCCTTGTTCAAACTGAAATGCCAAAGAAAAGCTTCCATAGTGTGCAATGACACCAGTGAAAGAATCACTAAAACAACCCATTACCTATATGAAACCATAGATATGCTATGCCTGCTATAAGTTTGCCTCTATCTGTGATCCATTTTTTGTACAGTCATAATACATCTGGTAAAGAGCTTGGGAGTCAAAGAAGAATGGCTTTACGATCCAGATAACTGCTATCCATCCAAATCACTCTCAGCGTAGCAATGCGATTTAACAAATTACATCGTCAATAAAACCAAACAAACTAATCAGTTTAAAGATCATCATTAGTCCGTGGCAAACGATCTGCCTCACTTATCAGTAATTATAAGAAAGTGTCCTATGATCATGCATCATTATGTCCTCATACCAACCATACTAGAAAAGCTATGAAGGGATAAGGTCAACCTATATGCGTTACCCTTCTGTCCCTAAGCATGCGTTAGTCTGACTTGATTCTCTAGGATTTATTATTAATTCATCACTTGTCCAAAATAGAAAAAAATAAAAGAGACCTCTGGGCAGGGCCGATACTGACATCGCTTAGGGATACACAAGTGATGCTACATATATGCTTAGTTCTGCTGAAGGTGAGGCTGTCTATACCTCTCCTTTTGGCGTGCCTTGAGCCTCTATATTGGCTTCACCTTTGTCCCCCATTTCTCTAGCTAGTCTCACTGATTCCCTAAAATATATTCCTAGTTTATGACTTATCAGAGAAAACAAATTTAACCATGAAAAGATTGAACTAGTTATGGCAAATAATAAAGAGAAGTGATGCCACCAAGTCTCATTCAACAAAGTGAATTAATCCAAAGCCATGAGATCACATTACAGTGCCACCCATGATGCTGCAATCTAAATATAATATATGACCCACAATATTTGCCATCTTTGGCAGCTCCCTGCCCTTTGGAGAAAATTTCAGTAGACTTTCCAAAACAAAATAAACATTATTCCATTGAGGCCACATTAATAATTCTCTGTAGAGAGCACAACAGGCAAGGGAACAGTAACAGTTTAAGGTTAATTATCAAAAGTGGATCTTAAGCAGAAGCATCCTACCTGTATCCCAAAATTCCATTAGAAGACTACCCAAAAGTATGATTGATGTCATGTCAAGATCACCCTAATGATTATTCATTCATAGAGAGGATAAAGTAACACTAACACTAACAGCTTAGTCTAAAGAAAACTGCAACAGCAGAGCAGATGATTACGGAATGCAAACAGTTTATTTTCCCAAACCCAAATAAACCACAACAGCACAAGAGATACATGACATCGATATTTCTACATGACATCTATATATCAGAAATATCGATGTCCTTTTTTTTTTGGAAAAGGGGCTTTTTTTTGTTTTTTGTGGGGGGGGGGGGGCTGGTGAAGGAAATTAAGAGACCCCAATGCCCATGGATGCATGTGTGCACTGCCAGGCAACAGAACTATATCCCTTGAAATATGTACCTAGCTACCAGCAAGAAGAAGACAACTCCAAAGTTCATTCCTCCAATGCCCTTATCATATCAGTCATTTGATATGCCAATTTAGTGCTGCAGCAGATTTATACGCCTCAGATTCATATCTAAATGCAAATAACTACCTTCTTCATGGGGACTCATCAGGTGGCGGGGAAAAATTGCAACTAAATCCTGCATCTAAATGTTTCTGTCCACTGAGATCAGGACTTAATAACAGCACGAGGTTCATTGTCGTTCCTAGTAACTTCCCTTCTCTTGTTCAGTCTTTCCTCACATATTTCCCATCACAACTAATAGACCAGGGTTTGGCTGGTCAGAATTACTTTGCTCCATTGAAGAGACCCTCAATGTCCAGATTTTGCCAATGTTCAGCCAACTAAAAGACCATAACATAAAAAACATAAGCAAAACTTTCTTCCGTTTGTCATTCCTGATTATGGATCTTCCTAGTCCAGATGTTGAGGTGATTGGTATCATATTTTAACTCTTCTTTTGTAGAAATGTTTGATACTATACTTTTTTCAACATAAAACACTTGTGAACATTTCAAAATACATAAATAGGATATGTAGAATCGTTTGAGTGTTCACCAAACTATTTATGCTTAATTTTTTTCGTTTTCAAAATTTTGAAGAGCAATAAGTAGTTTTCTAAGCTGTAAACAAAAGAAGTATATAATGAGAAAAGATAATGTGCCACGGTTCTCACTAATACTACCTCAACTTTAGCAGGTATTATTTTGGAAGCAACTTTCATCTATAATCTACATATAGGAATATGCAGAGGTCACTTGTTTTCTGAAGACAACAGGTTTGAAATTCCAAGGACACGATTCACCCATTTCAGCACTTTCAGCACAGCTCCAACATGTCTTCTACTTGCACTTTAATTATGTTAGCAGAAAATTAAATTTCTAAACTCAACATCTGTTGACCATCATACAAGTACCATGTTCAAAGGCTCTCAACTTAAAATAACATATGCCCTAAACATTCGATTAGCTCCATGTTGTTAGTCCGAATAGATCATGGCAAATAAGTTCCTTCCATATATTTAAAATGCAAACAGAACACATCCACACAATGAAAGAAAACAGATCAAGTCTGTGCAGAAGTAGAATATAAAGCTGCAGCATCTAGAAAGTCAAGGGCAAAGAACAATCCACCAAGTGACTGAATCATTAGATAATTCATCAAATCAGAGATAAGGGTTTAGATACAACAAGCCACCATAAGTAAAACCTCCATATGCCATAACTTGTGAAATGATGAGGTAGCTAACTGTTGCTGCAAAAACAATGCTCCAAATACAATGTTTTTAACAGAAATAACATCGATTACCACTCTCAGTGCACTGATACCTGGACAATTTGGACTGACCCCGCTCATCAAATAGTATACTGAATTCTTCATTTGGAGAATGAGCAACTAGACCCTATACTAGAAACTATCTTCCAATTACCCAGCTTGATTAGTGAGCAAAAACAGTGTCATTTCGTCTAGGAGGCCTGTCAGGAATTGATCCAGGCTTGAATTTTGAAGCCTCATGCCTAGCCAGCTCTGGAGGCACTGGACTGTTACTTTGAATAAGCATCTGCTTCAGATCATAAAAGACATCTGTGTCACCTAGAGTCAGGAATGTTGTAGCCACACCTGTCTTACCAGCACGACCTGTTCGCCCAATACGATGTGTATACATTTCTATATTACCAGGCATATCATAATTTATTACATGGGCCACATCAGGTATATCAATACCACGCCCTGCAACATCAGTTGCCACTAGCACGGTGTACCTTTTGGATCTAAAACCTTCCAGGCTTATCTCTCTTTGTTCCTGAGACTTTCCACCATGCAAAGTAGTCACTTTGTAGCCTGCCCTATCCAGATTCTTGGCAACTGTATCTGCATTCTTCTTAGTGTTAACAAAGACAATTGCTGTCTTATCGCCAAGTTCATCAAGCAACTTCTGTAACCTGTGAAACTTCTCAGATTCCTTCATCATCATCACATGTTGAGATATCAAGTCAGTAGCTTTGCCAGCAGTACCTATTGTAACCACTACAGGATTTCTCAAATACTTCCTTGCGAGCCGCTCCACAGCAGGCGGCATCGTAGCACTAAACATATAAGTAGTGCGATAAATCTTCTTCTCATCGAGCTCCTCATCCTCATTCTCAGGCTTAAAATTACTGGATGGCATCGCGTCCAACACGCCCACGACTTGTGGCTCAAAACCCATATCAATCATCCTATCAGCCTCATCAAGAACAACATAGTTACACTGGTTCAGAACAACATAACGCCTCTCCAGACAATCAATCAAACGCCCTGGTGTTGCTATCACAACCTCACATCCATTCCTAATCCTGAACCCCTGTTCCTCAATTGACTGCCCACCAACAATTGAAACCACCTTAATCCCCATATAATGGGCAAACTTCATAGTCTCCTCCTCGATTTGTTGAGCAAGTTCACGGGTTGGTGCCATGACAACAGCATAAGGCCCTTCGGCCTCATTCTCCTCAGTCAGCGGAGGTAACCTTGAAATGTAAGTTAACATAGGGAGTACAAAAGCGCAAGTCTTACCAGACCCAGTCTCCGCAATGCCAATGACATCGCGTTGCTGCAACCCAAGAGGAATTGCAGCCATCTGAATAGGAGAAGGCGTCTTGTACCCTGCTCTCTCCACAGCCTTCAGAAGCTCGGCGCTCAATCTACTCTCTGCCCAGCTGCGCATAGGCCTAGGTATCTTAGACCCTTTGTAGGAGATATTGAAATCTTCCCTGAAGATCCTCCAATCTCTCTCCGTCATCTCCTCAAGCTTCTTCTCGGTCCAATGCCTATCAACCCTCATATCAAACGTATCATACACGTCCGCAGCCTCCTCTCTCTGCTTCTGCGCGAGGGCCTCCTCGGGCCTCTCTTCAACCCCTTCCTTCCGGCGAATCTCCTCACGGAGCTCCTTCTCGTTCTTCGCCGCGAGCTTCTTCTGCTCCCTGCGATCCATGCCGGCGCGGAACCCTCGCCCAAACAGCAGCTGCGCCTCGTGAGGGTTCTGGTAGAGTGCGTTCATGTCCCGGGAGGTGTCCTCAGTGTTCTCCCAATCGAACGAGAACCTGAACTTCTCACTAGGCTTGATGACCCGCTTCTTAGGCTTCTTCGACCCCAGGTACTGCTCCTTTATGGCGTCCAGCTCCTTCTCCCGCTCCCTCTCCGCCAGCTTCTCCAGCCGCGCGCGCTCGCGGGCCTTCGCCTCCTCCTCACGCTCCCTCTCACGGTTCTTCCTCTCGGACTCACGATCTCGCTCCCGTCGATCCCGTTCTCGCTCCCGCTCGCGGTCACGCTCCCGCTCTCTCTCGCGGTCCCGCTCCCTGTCGCGGTCTCGCTCCCGCTCGCGGGGCCGGTCCCGTTCCCTGTCGCGGTCGCGGCGGTCGGGATCGGAGGGCTTCTGGTCGGAGGGGGGGCCGACGCCGTCCTGGGAGAGGAGGAGCTGCTCCTGGCGGCGCCTCTGCGCGGCCACCTCGTCCTGGCGGCGTTGGAGGGCGAGCTTCTCGCGCTCGGCCTTGGTGAGGAAGACCGGCTTGATGGCGGCGTTGGGGGCGGCGACCGTGCCGGAGGCTACGTCGTCGACCGAGCGCTTCATGGTTGTACAAGGTGTGGCCAGGTGAAGAGAGAGAGAGATAGAGAGATCGCTTGGGTAACTGCAGGAAGGGAAGAAGAAGCTAGAAGAAGAGGAGGAGGAGGAGGAGGATTCAACGAAGACCTCGCCACAATCAGTGTGTTTTGGAGCTCTCGCTCCGCTTCGTCTTGTGCTGCACGAAAAAAGATCGACGGTCGGATTGCGTCGGTCTGCGAAATTGCAGCGGCCGGTCGTGCCCCGATCGTGTGGCCCTGGCCCTCTCTCTCTAGACCCGGTTTAGGTCCGATGGGCCCGAGATTAGCTTTTAAATTAGAGGTGTTTCGTTCCTCCGACGACGCCATTCCTCTTGGAACGGAGAACTGGAGATCGGTTTTCCATACTCTATAATCGGAATCAGACCAATGAATCCTAAAACCGAACTAGACTCGACCAAATCGACACATCCAATCCGATTCTTAAACGGTCCAAACAACCGGGCGAATCAAAATAAAAATAGTGTAAATTTACGTGAGGGGAATCCTCATGGAGGGGAAAGTGGGACACGTGCGAAGGGAAGGAGACGAGAAATTCGTGTGAGATTTAAAATAAAAAATTGTCCGTCCGGTCCGATTCAACGGGAACATGACCGAAAATTACGGGCTCCATTTTATGTAATCAAGAACCGAATTGACATATGTGGGAACAGTCCAAAATCGATCGGTTCGAACGGTTTGTAGTTCCGTCGATCTATAAAACGATCTTTGGAGTATCGATAAGCTAAGTTACTAGGGAGGCTTTTAATCATGGTAAAAGCCCAAACCAACCTTGCCCCCCAGGCACACCGACATTCAAGAACTCATCTTCACCTGTATCCACAAAATGCACCGAACCTGGATGCATCTGATCCAATGCAATGATGCACGCCCGATTCTTTTCTGTTCATAAAACGATGGGCCTGTCCAGCCCAAGAAACAAGGCCCAATCAATGCCTTCGACAAATCTCCTTCGAGTTAAGATGTAGTTCAAGCCGTCTTCCTAGAGGGATTTCTCTTGAGTGCACCGCGAGCATTGTTCCTGTGATGGCCCATCCCGCTTCACGGAAGGCCAAGCCCCGACTATTAGGAGTGCAAGGCGATGACCAGTTGAGATAGGTAATGACTATCTAATGCAAAGGTTGGAGTGTCACGTGATGCTCCGACTCGAGAACCAACCTGTCTCGTATACATAATCCCATCCGCCTCTCCTATGTGTTGATGTACTTGTTCGGCCCATATCGATCAATGGTAGTTCCCTTACGTGACGTGAGATCAAGCCCATTCTTGTCCTTTCGTCGTCCGAGAGGCTTGTTAGAAGTCGCGCTTACTTTGAGCCCTCTCTCGGTAGCATTCGTTTCTCACGCCTTATCATATGGGCTCAAGCTTAAGCCAATTAAGAACCACACGTACATTGAGGAGATCATGCTTAATATTATCTGCAATGACCTGAACCTATGGATCATGGGTCACACCTAAAAACAATACTCATAGTAATAACGATAGAAAATGGTGGATCACTTTGAAATTTTTACTTATCAATTAATAAAGAAGGTCTCTCTTGTTCGATCTAAAATTTAGAATGTGAAAGAGAAAGATCTCGTTTTTTTTTTCTCTCACGTCTGTGAGTTCTCTCTCTCGCTGAGGACGAGTTTGTTGCCATCCATAGCGATTTAGGTCTTCTTTCTCAAATGGAATCTTCTGAGTATTCAGAAATGTTCATCTACCCACCCGATTGATCACGAAATCAAGCTTTCTTCTTCTTCCCCCAACAATCATCAACGCCCCCCTTCCGAAACCCTAAAAGAAACAGCTACCAAACCCTACATTCCAATGATTCACATCGCAAATCCTTTACAGATCTCCCTTCAATCCATACAACCAGATTCCATTAATATTCTCTTAACCCCAAACCACAAAACCCACATCTATTCCAACTAAACCAGAACCATAAACCCTCCTTCCATTAACCATTTTAGAGAGTGAGTGCTTCGAGCTTTTTGAAGACGGACATGGAAGGGAACCATGAAAATCACCTCCGATTGTTGACGCTGTGTAAACGCATGGGAGAGCTATGGAGCGGCGATGAAGTCACGGAGCTGAGCATCAACATTCCTGCGACACAGAAGCAAGGTGATGAGTTTCTTCTGTATGGGAAACTGCTTTCAAAACCCAATGTTAACTATCAAGCTTTCTGGTCTACTATGAAAAAGGCGTGGAAAACTGACGAAGCTAAATGTGAGATGATAGAGCAGGGTTTTTATGTATTTATTTTCAACTCCGAGCAAGAACAAAAAAGAGTGCTCTCTTCTGGCCCCTGGTCTTTCGCAAGCAATCTTTTAGTTCTACAAGAGGGAGATCCAACTATACCTGAACACTGCTATGAATTCACCCATTGTTCATTCTGGGTTCATATGGTGGGACTTCCTCGAGCTGCAATGACGGAAGATTGTATAAGATTGATAGCTTCTAAGTTGGGGGAGGTGGAGGAGATTAAAACAGAAGCAAGAAACAATAGTCTTCGAAGGACAGGTAAGGCGAGAGTGAGTCTGAACTTGTCAAATCCTTTAAAAACTGGTACAGTGATAAATGTTGGTGGGAGAAGCTGGTGGATTGATTTTAAATATGAGAGGCTGCCTTTCTTCTGTTATTCATGTGGCATGATTGGCCATTATGCGAATCACTGTCTGAGTGTTCCTTATGAAGAAACTGGGCTCGAACAAGACAAACCAGGTCGTTATGGGTCTTGGCTTAAGGCAGAAGTGAGAAACCAAAGTCCTTGCTGGGAAACATTTTATGGGGCTATTGATTATTCGGCGGAAGTGAAAGATATGGTACCAGAAACTCCTCTGGATTCTACTGGTGATGATATAAGGAGGAACAATATTCCAGAAGACAGCCAGGCACTGGTCATCTATAACACCACGACACAGATAGTGCCAAACAGCTCACTCTCGGTTGGAAAAACATCAAAAAAACAGGGGAAGAGGGCTCTACTTCCTCAAGAGAATCAAGGTGCTTTGATTTTGTATGATTCAGGGACAGGAATCAAGGGAGAAGGAAAAGCAGGCTCGAAGCAACAGACCCCCAAAAAACCTAAACGATTCAGTCCTTATGAGAAGAGGAACAATCTGGCGTCCATGGTTGATTCGGAAAAATTGCAGGACACTCCTATCTATGTGTGGGAGGGCAAAATGAAAGGGGCTTTGGTGGCTAGCCCTAATAAGCCACCAAGCGAACCATGAAGTTAATGAGCTGGAACTGTCAAGGTCTCGGCTCTCCCTTGACAGTTCAACAGCTGCGAGCCTTAAGGGCTCAAGAGAGACCTAACTTGATGTTTCTAATGGAGACTAAGAATCAAAACAGGGTGGTGGAAAATATTAGAAGAAGTCTGAAATTTTCCTCAATGTTTGTGGTGGATCCAACTGGAATTGCGGGTGGTTTAGCTTTACTTTGGGACGACCATGTGCAGGTAAACATTGTCTTTAGTAGCCATGAACTGATTGAAACATTATGCATAGACATGGAGAATGGAAAGGAGATGAAAGTTTCTTTCTTACATGCTTCCACTAACTTTCAAGCGAGACTGGCGTTATGGGATATACTCAGAAGCAGGAATGCTATATCTACGGAACCGTGGCTTTGTATTGGTGATTTCAACGAAGTACTATTTCATTGGGAGAAGGTGGGAAGGCGAGAGGTGGAAAGATTTAGAACAAGAGCCTTTCAGGAATTTGTTGATTCTTGTTCTCTTATGGATATGGAGAGTAAGGGGTGTGCCTTTACATGGACGAACAATCGAGGCGGAGCTGATCTAGTTAAAAAAAGACTGGATCGGGCGTTTTGTAACCTAGAATGGAGGGTCTTATTTCCTAATGCTGAAGCCTTTGTTCACCCACCCATAGGTTCTGACCATGGACCTCTTATTATTGATCTAGACCATGCTGGTCAAAGAAAGCAGAAGATTTTCAGATTTGAGGCCTTTTGGTTAGAACATCCAGATTGTGAAAGGGTTATAGAAAAGGCATGGAGGGAGGGAAGGGACAAGCAACGGAGCATAGCTGAGATGACTACTCATTTGGTTGACGTCTTGAAGCGATGGAGCAGAAATTCTTTTAAAAATGCAGCTAGACAGATAAACTATCTGAGCAGAAAGCTGACCATACTTATGAACAGTGGGAGGATAGATGAGACGGATGGTGAATATAAAGCTATAATCGAAAAAATTAGCTCTCTTTGGAGGCAGGAGGAACTATATTGGAGTATGAGGTCCAGAATCATGTGGCTGCAAGGGGGCGATCGCAACACAAAGTTTTTTCATGCCACGACGATTCAAAGGAGACAGCGCAATAGGATCTCTATGCTAAATTTAGGGGACAATATCTGGAGTCGGGATCCATTGGCCATCAAACGACATATAATAGGTTATTACAATGACCTATATACCTCAGTAGGATCCCGCCCCTATCAGTCTGTCTTAAATTACTGCTCAGTGGGGGTAACGGAGGAGATGAATGAGATCCTAATGGCGGCAGTGACTAAAGAGGAAGTCCGACATGCAGTTTTCAATATGGGAGCCACTAAGGCTGCTGGACCAGACGGTTTAAGCGACCTCTTCTATCAACGCCAATGGCAGACTATTGAAGACGATGTCTTTCAATTAGTGGATTCTTTCTTTAAGGAAGGCATATTTGATCCAGCACTAAACAGGACTAATATTGTTCTCATTCCTAAAGTTACAAATCCGGAGAATATTTCCCAATTCCGACCCATCAGCCTTTGCAATTTCAATTATAAGGTGATTACAAAGGTGATGTCAAATAGGTTCAAAAAGCTCCTGCCACAGCTAATTTCTCCTGAACAGAGTGCTTTCGTTGAAGGTAGACAAATACAAGACAATATTTTAATAGTCCAAGAAGTCCTTCACCAAATCCGAGTCAGGAACAGAAAGAAGAAAGTCCAAGCTGTTCTGAAAATTGGACATGCAAAAGGCCTACGATAGGGTGGAGTGGGATTTCTTATGCGATTGTATGAAAAGCATGGGCTTTTGCGATAAATGGATAAGCATGATCAGGTTCTGCATCTCATCAGTAGAATTTCAAGTGTTATCCAACGGTGAAACTAGTGAAGCTTTCTGCCCTTCTCGAGGTATTAGGCAAGGCGACCCCCTCTCTCCTTTCCTATTCATAATTCTAGCAAATGTTTTATCCTCTCTTGTCAACAAAGCTATGAACAATGGCAGATTAAAAGGAGTAAAGTTGAACTCTCAATGTCCTACTCTTTCACATCTATTATTTGCCGATGATGCCATTTTCTTCCTGGATGGCACAGTCAGAGAAGCACGGAATATTGCAGAACTGTTGGATAGCTACTGCACAGCCTCGGGTCAGTCTATTAATTTGAACAAGTCAGGAGTGTTTTTTGGAAAATGTTGTCCACAGGCACTGAAAACTGACATAGCAAATGTACTGAGAGTTCCAATTCTGGAAAAAACTGGGAAATACTTGGGGATTCCATCAGATTGGGGCCAGACGAAAAAGCAGATGATGGCATGGATCCTAGCAAAGGTGGATAAGAAGCTGGAAGGCTGGAAAGAAAAATTGATATCAAAGGCCGGGAAGGAAGTTCTAATCAAGACAGTTATTCAAGCGTTGCCCCAGTACGCTATGCATATATTCAAAATCCCACTATCTATTTGCCGTGCGATAGAAAGCAAAATCTCTAACTTCTGGTGGAAACAGAATGCAAATAAGAAAGGCATTCACTGGAAGAACTGGGATCATTTGAAGAAGAGGAAGGACAACGGGGGTATGGGATTTAAGGACCTAATAGATTTTAACAAAGCTATGCTTGGTAAACAAGCTTGGAGATTGAATCAGAATCCAGATGCATTATGGAGCAGAATTTTCAAAGGTCTTTACTTCCCTCGGAGTAACCTATGGAATGCTACCAAAGGAAATAGACCTTCTTGGGGCTGGACTAGTATTCTTATAGGCAGAGATGTTCTGAACATGGACATGAAATGGGAGGTGGGGGATGGTAATTCCATAAATATCCGAGAAGATCGTTGGTTGATGTCGGGAAAGATTGGCGGTCCGGGAAATAGGGATGATCCCACTATGGTGAAGGAAATTATTGATCCTATATCTCGAACATGGAAAGCGCAAATTCTGGCTAATCTCTTTGATAATGAAATAGTTAAGGAGATCCTAGCCATACCCCTTGGAATAATGCCCAGACCCGACAGACTTATTTGGGTAGGTCACTCTTCTGGTAACTACAATGTCAAAAGAGGCTACTACCAAATCAGAGAGACAACCACCCCAACACATACACAGATACCATCTCCTTCCTATATAGCTCCCAAATGTTTATGGCGAGAAATATGGAGTCTTCAGACAGAACCAAGAATCAGACAGTTTATGTGGAATCTTTGCAACGATAGTCTTCCTACCCGAGCCAATTTATTCAAGAGGGAAATCATCACAGAACCTTCTTGTCTATTGTGCCTCCAAGCTACCGAATCTACAGAGCATGTATTTGCACTATGCAGCTGGGTTAAGCAGCTTTGGTCGAGTCCTCAACTAGATTTTTAGCCTCCCCCAAACAATATTACACGAACTGATAAATGGATCAGTGATTACCTCAACTCGGAGAGGTCGGCAAGAAAAAAAGCCATCTTTGCACGAACTCTCTGGCTTCTCTGGAAGGCTCGCAATACCAAGCTTTTCCGAGGAATCCAACCCCAACAAGAGAAAATCATAAGAGAGGCGTGTCTACAGCAAGAGCTTTTCGATAAATCTAAATCAAGAAGGGGGAAACGGTTACCTCTAATCTGGAGACTTGGAGGCCGCCCGAAAGGGGTTCCTTGAAATTGAATGTTGACTGTGCCTGGCAGCTAGACAAGGAGGAGAACTCGGTTGCTGGAATCTGCAGAGGACCGGACGGGGTGTGTGTTTCAGGCTTTGCGCAATCAATTGTAGCTTCCTCACCTCTCATGGCCGAAACCCTAGCTATCCGAAGGGGTCTCCTGTGGATGAAGGAAAATGAAGCTGATAAGGGAAGTCTTCACGCACGAATGGGTTCTGATCTGAGGAAGTGCGTATCTTCTGACTGCAGATCGGCTGTGGAGATTATATTGGGCCGAAGTGAGACGCCATGGGCTCTAGCCCCTCTCGTCCAAGACTGCAGAATCCTGATGGGCCAATTTGACAATATTTCCCTAGTATTTGAAGCACGAGAGACGAACAAAGCTGCTAATTGGGTAGCAAGGGCCCACAATGCAGGTTATCTCCCAATTAATTGGGTCACGACTATCCCGCATGATCTTTTCACAATCTTATGTAGTGACTTCAGCAATAGTTGTATTCCACCATCTTAGTTATCAATGAAGCAATCTTTCGACCAAAAAAAAAAAAGAGAAAGATCTCTGTGACCGGATCCATGTGGGCCTCACTACCCAAAACAAATACTCAAAGTGACAATAGGAGATAATAATTATACAAAGAGTACGCCTCATTCAAGGTTCACTCAAGAAGACCCCTTCAATACGATATGGAAGTTGTAGTGTTACGAACTCTCCCATTTAAGGTACTAATACCCACATCAGTGTCGGTCCATATTGCTCGATGATACTCTCTTGATTTGATGCATGATCCAAATCATTCATGCCTTCTCCACCGTCCTAGTAGATTGTAAGAAGCCACGCCCTTGTTTGAGTTCTTCGTACTATAGCTTGTCATTCCTTGCTCTTGTTCGATCAAGCACATGCCTAGTCCATCCACGAATCACATATCTATTGGAAGGAATCCCCCTTGAAACCATTTGTGACATGGTCTATCTACACGAGTCAAGCCCTCATAAGAAGTGCTCAAATAATGACATAATGTAATATTATTTTGGTATCGGTCGTATATATGAATCACTCCAGAAGACATTTCTCAATTGACGTGGAATCTAGGGTGTCGTAGTATTCGGTGCATACGATAAAGCGTGCGAAAAGAACAAACAAGACAATCGTTATAAAATACAGATTAATGACCTATCAGTTGTCAGTATTCTCAAAGCATTTCTACGGCTGTGGATAATCTTCACATACAAGAGACAAAGATCTTTGGGCTGGTTCCTGGAAGCAGACATGCTGTCAACAACTTCGATGACGAGGATTATCACCGTGTCTTACTTCTATAATTGGGTGGACAGAAACATGCATGGTGTATAAACAAGAGTTCCCCATGCTTTCATCTTCTAAATCGTACCCCAAAAGAACAAACCTCAACAATCGCTAGAGACCAAATCCAACCCAAATTTGTTTGTCGACAATCGTAAGCGACCATTTTCGTTTAATCTTTTATCGTTGAGAGAGAGAGAGAGAGAGAGTCCACATCATGCAATCGTGTACGCCATGGAAGATGGAAGACAAAACTGACATTTTGCAAAAGGACATTACACTAGACTTTCATCTATATAAATTACCAATTCCATCGATCCATCCACCTAATTAAGCATGCTTATGGATTATGATGCTTTTATGAGTCGGCATACGACCAAGAAGATACATTATATTGGCAGAGTGTGGATCTACGAGTGGATCTTGGTCGGCTGTCACGAGCTTAAGTTTAAACACTACCCAGCAAAGAGGTGATGTCGGACAATCTAATCCTGAACTTGTTTTTTTTTTTTTTTTCCTCTATTAAATGAAATCAATTTAGTATATCCAAAACCCTTGTTTGAAGGTTTAATGAATAACATGTTTGTGCTCCTCTAAATAGTCTAGCATTTTCGAGACAGGGGAAGAGAGAAGACAGTCAAAAGTTAAAACTTTATAACGTGCCTGCGGGTACAGTTTCGAATAATATACACAGAAGAAGGAAGTAATCCAATTTAACGAGAGACTTAGCTATCTTGATCTGACTAAGGAAATGAATTTTCCCAGAGAATAACGAAATATCAAATGATATACATAGTATTTAATTATGTCTTTAACAATATTCTGCAACAAAGAATGCTCTGACATCCATACATATATTTGAACACTCCTCCCAAGTTGAAACATGTAGCTTGCATGCAACTGGTGCAACATTTTTCAAAAGCCTGTGACCAAAGTGCTATGTGTGTCTGTATTTACACTAGATAAGAAATGTAGATATATTTGTACGCATAAACTTACATGACAAAACAATCGCCATCCACATCATCACTAGCTTTGACAAGTGCTCAAGACACATATGATTTGAAAGATGACAGGAAAATTGTCCAAAATGTCTCTTATAATTATTGCACTTTTGTCAATTCAATCATAGACTTTACGATTTTATCGATTAAGTCCCTGAACATTTTCAGCTTTTGTCAATCGAGTCTATCTGGCCAATTTTGATTAAAAATTACTAACGTGGAAGCTAATTATCCTACGTGGCATAGCCAACATTAATATGGATATTTATTAATAATAACTTAATAATTGTTTTACTTTTTTTTTCTAATTTTCTGCCCTTTTATTTTATTTACTATCCTTTTGTTTTATAGTTTGAGAAGGGCTCACAACCCTTACGAATTGTTGTCAAGGGCTTGGTGGCCCTCGCCCATATGTTAGTGCGGGTGGTGACGCCCTTGACGACCCTCGCCAGATTTGGGCCAACTGAGAGCATCACGACCCTCACCTAGAGTTAGTGAAGGCTACAATGCCCTCACTCGATGCTAGCGAGGGTCGCTAGCCTTCAAACTAGAAAGCCAAACTATAAGAGAAGAAAAGAAACACAAAAGAAAAGAACAAAATTTCAAAAAAACTATCAAAATATTATTAAATAGTCAACTTTAGCACAAGCCATGCCACGTAGGAAGGTTGTCATTAGCATTAGCAATTTCTAGCCAAAAGTCGCTAAATGGCTTTAGTTGACAAAATGAGAAAATGTTTTAAGGCTTAATTGATAAAATCAAAATGTTCATGACTAAATTGATAGAAAATGCAATTAGTTTTGTGACTTTTTGGATAACTTTCACTAAAGTTGACGCATCTTTCTTAGACAACCTTTTATGTGCAACTTGAATTGTGGCAAAACCAACTAATTAGGACGAACTTGGGCTTTGTCGAGACCTTGGGTTTGATTTTCCAACAAAGCGCCTGTGATTTAAGTGGAATCATGACGGTGGATTGTTGTGCTAGTCTCCCTCGAGGAATAGTCCAGGTGCGTGCAAGCTGACCGAACACCTCGGTTATTAAAAAAAAAAATCATCGCCCACCTCGGTTATTCAATTTGGGCTGCTTGACAAAGGTGCGCTTGACTTCGGAGCTCATACTTGATTCCCCTCATTGATGGCGCTCACAATTGGCATAGAGCCCCACGACGAATAATGGCCATGATTGGCACTGTGGACTGTTGATAAAATTGGAACTATATGGAACATGTGGAATAGCAGCCTATGCTATTTGTGTCATGGGGTACATGTTTGAGATTTTTTTGCGAGACGAAAGGATAAATATGTCCAGAATTATTAGTTTGATATTTTCAATGGTATTAAACTCTGTTTTACTTCACAAGAATGTCAATTGAGATGCCATGTACGCGTTCAAGAAGCCAGGTTAATGCAACAAGAGTGAAAAAAGAATGAAATTCACTTTAGTAATAGCATATATACTTCGACTTTCTTAATTAAAGTGATATTTTGTGAAAAGGGTATTATTTGGAGTGATGCGAAAAAATGTCCATGGTGTTTTTTTGTGGTGTTAATTGAATTAATATATTATATAGTTTAATATGGATACTTTAGTTTAAACTTCTATGGTGGATGAGGCACCACTACATGTGACCTTTCATTGCCCTCAAAGTCAACGAGGCATAACATATGACGATCCATTCATATTCCCCAAAGCTAATTTCAACTCTCCTGTCCAATTGCTAAAGGATCTAGATCCTTTGACTTTGTCAAAAGATCCGGATATTGAGCCGTCCGATTTCTAAATCGGATGGCCCCCATTTATTAAGGGGAGTTTGTTTGTTTGTTTTTGAAAATTGCTGGCCATTCGATATGAATCGGACGGCCAGTGTCTGACGTACGTCAGCTTAACGTACATCAAACAATCCCAATCCCAACTTCACAAGCATGATTGATGAATCTCATTATGCAATTGTAAAAGGGTATTATTTGGAGTGACATTTTTTTGTGGCGTTAATTGAACTAACATATTATATAGTTTAATTTGAATACTCTCAGTTGAAATTTCTATGGTGGACGAGGCACCGCCTCATGTGACGTTTCATTGCCCTGAAAGTCAACGAGGCGTAACATATGACGGTCCATCCATGTTTCCTGAAGTTAAGATTTCAATCTCCTGTCCAATTGCTAAAGTCGTTGACCTTGGGGGCATTACTGATGATTCTCATTCTGCACTTGTATTTTTATAATAAGAAACCCACGATATCCGATATGATTATTCTAGCACTTATTCAATTTAATAATCAAGTTCGCTATCAAATGATTTCATCCATAAGCACTGCATAAAACCTTTAATGGGGAAAGTCGCACAATCTGTACTAAATCTATTATAGAGATGGCAATTTAATTTTTTTTATCGGTTTAGTTCCTAAATCTTTGCCTAAATTTCACTGTTGTCCTTCTAATCAAATTTTAGTGGTACTAAATCATCATATTAGTGATTTGTAGCGAAAATTGACTGGAAGAACTGAATTATAATTTCTCGAAAAGATTAAAGACTAAAATTAGCAAAAACTGAAAAGTTTATGATCGAATTTGTATCGGTATATGAGATTTAGGAATGATTTGGTATTCTTCTCATCTTTTGCCCTCTTTTCTTTTTTTTTTTTGGACAAAGTTCTCAATTGGACAATCCATTCAAATTATTTTAGTGTTTATGTAGAGATTTGAGAACCTCATACATTTATTTATACAGTCTATTTAATGAATCCTAAATGAGAGTTATTTGACAGATTCTTCGACTCTAATAAACAACCTTTTTTTTAATTAGGTGATCTCCAGTTATGTATAAAAAAGTGGGATACATTTAGTTATATAGTCTATTTAATAATTCCTAAATGAGAGTTGAATTGATGTTCAACCAATTTCTTTAATACTTTGACAGATTCTTCGAATCTATAAACAACCCTTTTTTCATCAGGTTAATCTCCAGTTAATTATAAAAAAAGTATGATTTATGTGATTTAGTCAATGAGTTATATAGAATGTATTTAGGAGGAATATGCTCACAAAGGCCCCTAGACGAATAAAATTGAAGGAATTGAAATTTTGTTCTTCTCTTTTCATCATACAAAAAGTAAAATTTTCTCAAAAGTTTTCTCTCAAATTTCGTCGACCCCATCCCCAATCTCCCAACCATGGCATTAATATTAAAACTTACTCCTTAATTTGATCGAATCTTCTCATAAAGGTTTCATGCCTAAGTTTATTAGGATGGGCTCGTTTGATAAAATTGAAAAATAAGTGTGGAAGGTATTCTTATATCTTGATGAACTTCAGTGCTGAAACGAGAAATAAAAATTTGTTAGGCACTAAATGTAGATTGGCAACCAAATTTTATTAATTTCATACCAAACATAGAAGAGGTATAATTGCCACTAAGTTCTAGTACTGTCATCAATTATCAATAGTATTCAATTTTAGATGTTGATAAACTTAAGGGCTGAAAAGAGGAAACACATTTGTTAGACGATAAATGAAAATTGATAAGTGAATATTATTAATTTCATTCCAAACATGAATAAGGATAATGGTCAATAAGGTCTAGCATTGTCATCAATTATTTTTCTATTGAAAGAATTCAGTAACCTTTCCCTTACTTACTAAATTACATAAACTTTTGACTTACCATAGTTTTTTTTAATCAATGCTAATAAAAGTTTTCGAATAATTTTTATATCATCAGTTACAGAATTTTGTAATCTTTGGCACTTGATTAATTGGGTTATACAAAAGAGGCCCAAAGTTGGATTTTTTTTTTCAAGTGTTATGTCAGTACCATTTAATGCTCGTCTTGTCATTGCATGTCTTTCCAAAACTAAGTTCGGACTTGACTGCATATTTCATTTACACTTATACGTGAAGATCCAATCCTCAGTTCCACCTATCGCATCGTCTGCAATAATACGCTATTTCTTATAAAAAAATTGTAATAATAATAATAATAATAAAAGAAAACTAGGCTAGCCCTTAGTTGCCCCAGACTGAAGCGAATTACTGTTGGTCCGTGGCAATAAATGTTTCCCAATCCTAAATTTCACAAATCAAATGGCTATGCGATACGCGAATTTCCCAAGATTGGAAATGCATTTTCATCATAACTGTTGGATCATGACATTAGTCACAAATATACCTTTGATATTAGTTTCATCTTGTATAATGAAATCAATGATCGGCTAAATTTTTTATAACATCAATCAATAGAACATTATATTCATGTAAAGGTGTAATTAGCATCGAAAGTAAAATGTCGCAAAACAAATTGGTAAGTATGTCACATACATGATGAGGAGTAAGCATGCAATCACTTGCATAATTATTCACCGATACTCACAGTTACACAAAACATGCATAGTTAAAGTTTTCATTGTTTAAAATGGTCAGAAGCAGATAATTAAACAATTTCATTGTAAGGGCCATTCGGCTTTCCTGATAGAAGTTGTCTTCCTCGATTAATTACTATGATTATTTTGAGCTCTCTCATGATCTTTTTCCTAATAGTTTTGAAGCTTTTCAGTTTTTATAACACAAAATATTATTATTGAAACGGATAATTAGTTTGTTTTGCTTATATCCTTCATTAGGTAGCCATTTTAGAGCATCAGGGCTGCTGGCATAGCACCATTAGACCCATTTGTAGTTTTCCATATAATACGGCATAATTCATTATTGGAAAAAAAAAAAACTATGAAACCAGACTGACTAGAGAGATATGCTTAAAGAACTAAAAAAATTAAAGAAATTAAATCGAAGCATCTTTCAATTACAGAAAAACAATTAAATTTGGTAGATGAATGCAACCACTTTGTTTGCTGGGGCCGGTTGTCGTTCGTAATAAGAACATACGAAACAAAATTAATAATTTGGGATAAGATCACTTGAATCAAATTAAAATATAAACGGAAAGCAAAATGATTAAATTCGAGAAGTACCATAGTTTTATCATTGAAAAATCACATCAAACAAAAAAATTACGGAGTTTGATGGTTATAATAAAGTCAAAGTTTAGTCTTACAATATGGTTAAAAATTCGGGAGTAAACGTGCACCATCCTGAAAGTTCATGATATCTTTGTGCAATTTCCTGAAAAACAAAATTGTTTGAAAATGCTATTTTTGCTCTTTGGATAATCTTGAGCCTTGTCAAAGATAAAGTGATTAGTTTAAGAAATTAGATTACAAAAACCTTATTTATATGCGGTAATATTAATCCTCATTCACCGATAGTATACAAACATACTTAAATCAATTTACATTAGGCAAGACTTTATAATAAAATGACAAGAGCGATCTCAAAGATCGATCTGAACAAAGATGGGGTCATTTCAAATGCAAAATATGTCACATTCAAACCAAAATGCTTGAACAGTGAATCTAGCTCCAAGGGGTCATAGTCTGATCGAGTGTGCAATGAAAGTTAGCCATCCCCATTTGACAAAAGTAATATGAAGGTCACCCACAATTTATTTAATTTTTAGATTTTGGGGGTTGTTAGAACCCTCATGTCACAACGTATCTTACAAAGGGCAGACAATTGGAGTACATAGGAAGTACAGGTAAGGCATTAGGAATTATTTCTTGAGATACTATTCGTAGATGTCCCTTTTATGAGGTCAAACAAGATTGGCCATCGGATTCAGATCCGGATCACCTAACAGCGAGTCAGGTAACCAGATCCTGCGGCTAATTAGGACCGTATGATCAAAAGCTTTCGGAGAAGATTGTTTTTTTCTTTAAAAAAAATCAGATTCGATTCAAGTTAGGAAACTCTAAGCCATCGGATTCTCCTAAGGAGAATTAGATGATCATTGGCCAATTGAAACCTGAGGGGCCTTGTGATGTTGACAAAAACCATGTTGCCTAGTCGGGCCCCTGAGAGCAGTTCAAGGCCATTCTATTTTCTTTTCATTTAGAAAAGCCACTTAACATCATTGTCATGATTTCATGAATGATCCTCAATGTGGGACATTTCGATTACCCTAACGATTCAGTTTCAAGACCACATGTTTAATTCTCGTTGGTAACACTTCGTGAATAAAGTTTTAGAATGCACGACATTGATTTGGAAGAGCACTTCGTGAGTAAGATCCTAAGTACACCAAACTAACATGGAGATCAAGATCTTAACATTGCCTGTGAAGCCGGAACGGTACCCCCCCCCAAAAAAAAGGGCTTTCACTATAAAAAAAATTAACATATTATATTTTGCAATACCAAGATTACCTTTACTCGAAAATGTTATTGAGCATGGTGACGAAAGATCGAACACTTTGCGTACCAGAAACTTAGAGGCGAAAGAGTTGTACTATCTAGATAAGAGAAATTTTTTTTTGCTTTGTTATACTTTGATAATTTAATGTTTTTGGAGTAAGCGGCTCCGCATACAATTGACTTCAAATTAAGAAAGTTCAAAAACTTAAAATATATCCAACTCTGATATTATGATAAATCATGTTATAATAGTTTATGCTACTAAAAGTATAGACATGAATTGAACCTCATATTATAACGACGTGATGTTGACATAACATTATCTCACGATTAATGGAATGTTTTCCCTTATCAACCACTAGCGAATAAGGTGACAATATTATATGTGCGCATGGGCGGACGCATCGATACTAACTCAATTCTAATTTTATTAATTTAATCTTGAATTTTTATATAAAACTTCTCAATCTAATTATTCCGATCTTTTGGTCAATTGCAGTTTTTTCTCAACTGGGCAATCTTTTCTTCTTGAATGGAAGAACCTAGAAACAGAGGCCAATACATTGCATCATTGGAAAAAAGCACCATCCGAATGACGCCGCTGATAATCAATCAGCCGAGAGAGCTGACTTCGTGAAAATCTACTGCAGAAGCGTACCTCAACTAGCTTCTGAGGAAAGCGACCGAAGCGTGCTGGCTTTGCCTGATCGACCAATGAAACCCAGTCGCCTTGAAAAGATGCCTTATAATACTAAACCCTAAACGCGAAGCGGACACGTCTTGCGGACGCAGTTGTCAAACTATGGGAATAAACAAACCTCAATTATCACCCTCGTTTTTCTGATCCAGCTCAGCAGAGTTGTTTAGTTCAAACGTCTCGACTCCCGGGGCCCTATAAAGAGCGGAGTCCTCACTTCAAACTGAAGAAAAAGAAACAGAGGGGAAGTCCGGCGAGGGAATCCATGGCGGAGAAGAAGGTAGCCGCCGCGATGGAGGAAGGAGAAGAACCGGAGATCACGACGACGGAAGCGAGGGAGGCGGCGAAGCTGAACATGAAGGGGCGAAAGGTCTCGTGGGCAAGACTCCACCGCGTCGACTCTCTCAACCTGGAGGCCGGTCGATTCTCCAGTTCCCATGCCCACTCCTCCCAGGTGCTTCTTGCCAATTTTGCAAGTCGAAATGTTTTCCACCGGTTGATCTAATTGCATTTTCTGAAATTGATGCAAGTGGTTTTCAAAAAGTTCTCACATGAAGTGCTTTCCGTCTGTTTTACTAAAGTCAACTTTAAAACAATAATCGAATTATTTAGATTATGAATATCGAAAAATAGCGAAAACCATCAGAAATAGTACGTTTTCCATAAAATTTTTGAGATTATAGCGAGATAAATCATTCATTTATTTTTGTGGTAGAATTTTTTTCCTTATTTGTCTCTCCATTGTTGTTATTTTTACCTATTCAAGGAATACAAACGATAGGAAAGAAAGTAACTTTTACAGACACAATTGGCTACATGACATGTTAATGATAAGCTAAGCACGATAGATCGAATTTAGTTTTTCTTGTTGATGGACTTGGTGAAAATGCTTTATCCTCTCGAGTAACCAATTGATTGTTTGTTTTTTTGCGATTAAATTGCTGATACAAGTTATTTATAGGTGAATTGGCAAAGGACGATGAGTTTGGCATTTCAGAGCATTGGGGTGGTGTATGGTGACATAGGGACATCTCCACTCTATGTGTATGAGAGTACGTTTACAAATGGAATTAACAACACTCAGGACATTCTTGGGGTTTTGTCATTAATTATCTACACGATAGCCCTCATCCCCATGCTCAAGTACATCTTCATCGTCCTCTTGGCCAATGACAATGGCGATGGTATGCACACATACATCTATTATCGTATCGTACATGAAACATATATATATATTTTTTGTAGGTTCACACGCCGGTGATTTTTTTAGCTGTTTCTTTTATTTTCCCCCTTGATTATGAACCACTTAATTTTGCAATTCTAACTAGTGCACCTAATTCTCTCTATTAGGAGGGACGTTCGCACTGTACTCGCTATTATGCCGGTATGCAAAAGTAAGCATGATCCCGAACCAGCAGCCGGAGGATAGAGAAGTTTCTAATTACAAGCTCGACATTCCGTCGAAAAAGCTGCGACGGGCTCAGATGATCAAGAATATACTCGAGACCAGCAAGGGCGTCCAGATCATGCTCTTTCTCATCACCATCGTGGGCACTTCGATGGTCATCGGAGACGGCGTTCTCACTCCATCTATTTCAGGTTTAGACCATCTTTTCTTGCTATTTATCTATTAAAACCCTTTCGATGAATTCTTTCTCCTTATCCATGCACGACTTATGCACAGCACGACAAATGTTTGGCCATTTTTTTTTTTTATGTCCTTGCGGTTAAATGTTATTATAGGGACTTCAACATAGTGAAAACCAATGATTTGATGAACGATCATCTACAGAGTTTTCTTCCTCTTTGTTAAGGAGAAAGTGTTTTAGGATGTCTTTATTTCCTGGAAAATGTTTTCCTCATTTTTCAGCATTTGATTTGCTTAGAAAAATGAGTTGACGGATAGTTAACGGAAAAATGTTTTTCTACCAAAGCTTATATTCAAGAAAATGATTTCCATCTTAAAATAATTGGTAAACATTTTCAGAAATATGATTAGGTGTTGACACTTGCTTTCTTGGTACTTGACACTTAAATATGAAAATCCCAATGTTGGTTCCTAGATCACAGCATTCAAGACCGCTTTAAAACTTTAAAAAATAAGTTTGAAGTTTTCAATTATTTTTTTCCTTTCGTTTTTTCCTTCATCCTTGCCCTATGGCCGGTTGCTGATCAATAACGAAAACAACAGGAAGAAAAGACAAAACGACAAAAAAATATTTTAAAAATAATTAAGAATAAAAATTTAAAAAATACAGATTTTTGATAAAATTTTCCGAGGATACAAAAGGAGCAAAGTACTTTCCGATTCTTCTTCGGGATTCAGCTAAACACAAAAAATAGTCATTCTCCTAAAGTTTTGACGAAATGGTTCATTTTTCGTGAAATAAGCACGCTCTTAATTGTTTTTTCTTTTGGTACTGTACATACTGTATGTACTATGCTTCCGATTAGTCATTCTGAAGGTTTTGGAGAGAAAAATGAACCTTCATCACAAAATAAATTAGATAGCTTATGCATCTTGAAAGCTAAAATAACCTCTCTTGCCCTTTCTTTCTTTCTTTTGGATTCCTACAGTGCTTTCGGCAGTGAGCGGGATCAAGTCACTCGGCAAAGGTAAATACAGCGCTTGGTTATTAGTAAATATAAAATACAAATGTGTTTCTAAAATCCATACACATCTCTCTTCTTTCTTTGTCACGCAAATACTAATTCATCGATGAACATATGTTTATACATGGACATGCAGATGCTGTGGTGGGGATATCGGTGGCGATCCTGATAATCCTTTTCAGCGTCCAGAGGTTTGGGACGGACCGCGTCGGGTTTACCTTCGCGCCCATCATCTTAGTCTGGTTCATGTTCATTAGCGGGATCGGGCTCTTCAACCTGTTCAAGTACGACATCGGTGTGTTGCGTGCCTTCAACCCTAAGTACATCGTCGACTACTTCAACCGCAACGGCAAGCAAGCCTGGGTCTCGCTCGGCGGCATCTTCCTCTGCATTACAGGTCTCTGTGTGCGCATGCTTCTGAGTGTTTATTTGGGTCAACAAGTAGGTTAAAGTTTAAAGCTCATTGATATGGAGATTCAATTGAATCAGGCACTGAGGCCATGTTCGCTGATCTGGGTCATTTCAATGTTCGGGCAATCCAAGTAAGTAGATACAAATTTCCTTTGCCTAAACTTTCATCAGAAGGAGGCTCCTTTTGACTTGTTTAGGAATATCTAATCAATTTTGTTTTGATTGTTACTTGTTTCTTCATGACTTCGTCCATTGAGGAAATGATGCCAATATCAAAACATTAGTAAACAGAGAGAGTAGAAATCGTCATGCATCACTTTGTAATTGACCCAACGTATACGGTAACAAATTCCGCTGATGATTACTGGGGTGATGTAAATTGATGCAGATCAGCTTCTCTTGCCTCGTATTCCCTGCACTTTTGACCGCATATAGTGGGCAAGCAGCTTATCTCATGAAGCACCCTGACCATGTTGCCGAGACATTCTATGACTCAATCCCAGGTATGTAAAATTACAATACCACAGTTTATGCGAATTTCATAGATAAGAGTGTAGCCAAGAATAATACTTAGTATGATTACCATGATCAAGAATTAGAAAATTCACACGAATTAAGCGCCCCAAGGTAAAATCTTGTGCGATGTCTTAAAATGAGCCCGCAAAACGTTATGCGGCCTCCCGCCAGCAGTGTAAAGGAGCCTTAAGTTCGATAATGTTTCGCGACTCACTGCTGAACGATAAACAGGTCCCTTGTATTGGCCGACGTTCGTGGTGGCGGTCGCCGCAGCGATCATCGCGAGCCAGGCAATGATCTCGGGGGCGTTTGCCATCATCTCTCAGTCGCTGGCTTTGGGCTGCTTCCCTAGGGTGAAGGTGGTTCACACATCGGCCAAGTACGAGGGCCAGGTTTACATACCGGAGGTGAACTACATGCTCATGATTGGCTGCGTCTTGGTCACCGCCATCTTCCAGACCACGACCAACATCGGCAACGCCTATGGTAAAATCCAAAGTGCATGGCTCCCGTTGAAGAATTAATGTGATTTCAGCTCCGATTATTACGAAAAATGAAAATTTTTAAAAATGTATATGCTTTTAAAAAAAAAGTTGCTTCTATCGATTAAAATTATTTATTGATGAAGAATTTTTTTATCAACAACAATTTGTGTCTGAACATTTAGTTGACAATAAAAATACATTTTCGTTCATTCACTTTAATGAGTAAGTTACCATTTTTAGAAAAACATTCTACAAGTTACTCATCTCCATTTGTGATTCCTAATAATGTTATGTTAATTTGAGATTCCGATTTGGTGGCTTTTATAATTTAGTTCGTCTCAATGTTTGGTTGCAGGAATTGCTGTTTGCAGTGTCATGGTGATCACGACTTGCATGGTCAGTCTCATCATGCTTGTTATATGGAAGACGAGCATATGGTGGATCGTGCTCTTCTTCACCATCTTCGGCTCGATCGAGTTGCTCTATCTCTCGTCGGTCTACTACAAGTTCAGAGAAGGTGGTTTCCTGCCGCTCGTGTTTGCCGCAGTTCTCATGACCATCATGATCATCTGGCACTACGTCCACAAGCAACGGTACATGTACGAGCTCGAGAACAAGGTCTCAGCAGAGTTCGTCAGAGATCTTGCTGCGAACCGAAGCATCAACCGGGTCCCCGGGGTCGCCCTCCTGTACTCCGAGCTTGTGCAGGGTATTCCTCCAATAGTATCGCATTTTGTGGAAAATATTCCGTCTCTCCATTCGGTTCTAGTCCTTGTCTCGATCAAGAACCTCCCGATCAGCAAGGTCCCACTCGAGGAGCGGTTCTTGTTCAGGCAGGTCGAACCAAGGGGCTTGAGAATGTTCCGCTGCGTCGTGCGGTATGGATACAAGGACAAGATGGAGGAGCTGCGCGAGTTTGAGAGCCAGTTGGTGGACAACTTGAAGGAGTTCATCAGGCATGAGTACTTCTTGCTTGAGGCCGAGAACAATGATCCCAGCGGAAAGGATGAGATGGCCAAAAACAGTGAACCCCATTCGACATTGCTGGCAGAAGTTGGACAGGCCAAGGGATCAACCGTCCAAATGGAAGATTCGCTGCCGCAGCCAAACCCGTCCAATCTCTCCTCCAATTCCATCCGATCATTTAACGTGGTCACATCAACGAATTCTTCCAATCGAACTGTTTTTACTCCGATTCAAGTGGCCGAAGAGGAGATGCAATTCGTGCAGAAAGCAATGGAGAGGGGTGCGGTGTACCTCCTCGGGGAAGCCGAGGTGGTCGCCAAGCCGAAATCGTCCCTGTTCAAGAAGATCATTGTCAACCACGTCTACAGTTTTCTCAGGAAAAATTTCAGGCAAGGCGAGAATATTATGGAGATCCCAAGGAATAGGCTTCTAAGGGTTGGGATGACATATGAGATATGAATGAAAAGAGAACACTGCTCGTGGCCAAATATGATGCAGCAACCTTTAATGGGAAAGTTGCTAAATGCATTTTTAGGTGCGAAAGCACAAGTTGAACAAAACGTCATGTTCATGTTCGTCACTAATGGCTTCCTTTAATACAATACACATGTTGTTATGTACCTCTTCTGCGCGTATTAATGAATGTAGCAGCCACGTGGTTGTACATTACCTTTTTCTTCGCACGCAAATATTACTAATATTACATGGGAATTCGACCCCTGCTAAAAACCAATGAGTTCATGCAACCCTATGCATGTAAAAGCTAGAGGCATGATACATCGCATTAATGGCTAGGTTTCTATTTCGAAGGATGATTTGCGCGTTCCATAACAATCGAGGATTGAATTCGCCAATAATGATGCAATTCACCCCTGAACGAAAAATGTCGTCATTTCATCATCTAGCATTTATTTTCCTCGTTGGAATGGTTTTTTCATGCTTTTGTACTAGGGACATTATAGTTTCCTTACCTCGAGCTTGGTGGTTGAAACTTTCATCAACGGAGGCATGGGAGTCGGCCAATATTGCTGGTGCAATTGAATTTATATAAGAAACCCCAATTGGGCTTGTAGCTCTATCCGATCCTATTAAGCCTCATTTCTTGCCCCCAATAAGTTGGACAAGGATCCCCTGTCCTAGCGGAAGGAGATCATTGTAATCCCCACCACCCATTTTCCTTCCCCCATGCATGGGGAAACCGCCCCCTTTCCCCACCGTCCGATTTGCAAGGGTCTCGTCACGCCAAGGAACCCCAATCCCAATAAGTTCCCTAACTCAATTTAGACCCAAATATAATAAACTAGAAAGATTAAGGAGAGCTCGGGCCCACCAACCTAGGCCTGGTCAAGCCAACCTGGCCCGGCCCATCAAGCCCAAGTCAAAACCTCACCAGCCCTCCAACATCCCTCACCAACCCTAGTACTTCATATGTTTTTGGGGACAAAGGGGACGTTCATGGCCGGCGCTCTCTTTCTCTCCCTCAATTTTGGCTCCCTCTCTCTTTTTCGTTCGAGGCTTCCCCTCATTTCCTAAGGGGACTCTCCATTATTCACTCTACTTACTCTTGAATGCGCATAGCTCACTTTCATCTCTCTCTATCTCTCCACCTTGGCCGAAACTCTCCCCTGTATCTCTCTCTCTCTCTCTCTCTCTCAGAGAACGTACACTCTCTCACTATCCTCTCTCCCTCTCAGCCTTTCCTGGCACCACCCTCTCTCGGCTTCACGATCCTAGAACAAAGCTAAAGCAATCACAGTTGATTAATTCCAGTCTTTGGTAAGATCAAATTGGAGTTTTCCTCCGTTCGGCAGAGTTTTCTTCTGAATAAAACCTTGGGACGAAGACAAATATGCATGCCCTTATTGGAAAATGCCGATTAAATAAAGGATGAAAAGAAGATTAATAACAATCACATTAGTAATAAAAAGTTAAGACAGCTGAGCCATTGGAAATTACGCAGACAAAATTTATCTCAACTTGCCTCTCAAGAAAAAACGACAACAGCGTGCGACTCACCAAAGAGGCCAATGAGATCTAGTCATCTTGAAAGGAAATTTGACCATGCGAACCCTAGAAACGAAACACAGACGTCTTTCCGGACGTAATGTCGAAAGTTTTCGAAATAGACAAACCTGGCGCATCACCTTCATTTTCATCAAATATTGTGGAGGACCTGTCCAGCAGAATGTTCAGTTCGAACGTCTTTGACTCTCGAGGCCCTACAAAGAGCGGAGTCATCACTTCACATTGGAGAAAGAGATAGGGAAAAAGTCGCCAGCGAGAAAATCAATGGCTGAGACGGAAGTGGTGGCGACGGGGGAAGAAGAGGAAGAGGCGGAGATCACAATGGAAGCGAAAGAGGCGGAGATGCTGAGCATGAAGGGGCGGAAAGTCTCGTGGGCGAGACTACCTCACGTCGACTCTCTCAACCTGGAGGCGAGTCGAATCTCCATCTCCCAAGCCCACCGCTCCAAGGTGGTAATCACAAATTTTGCATTGTAGCCATGTTTTTCATCAGCTGATTAGTTCTGTTTGATATAACTGGATTTCAAGAAGCATGGCGTTCTTCCGTCCGTCTTTCTTGAAATATGAGTGCCAGTGTTTTACTAAGAAGAACCTTTGAATGATCACTGAATTATATGATCATAAGTGCTTAAAGATAGGGGAAGGACTCTCAGAAAAAAGATGCATGTCCTACATGCTTTCTGAAACTGCAGTGAAATCAATCGCTTCTATATGCTCGTCATAGTATAATTTTCACGATTAATTTCTCAATCGTCTGTCACCAATTCAAGAAGTACATAGCGAAGTAAATATATCTTTGTGGACACGGTTGTCTGCATCATGCGATCATGATGAGCTAACTATGATACATCTAAATTGCCTTTCACTATTGATGGACTTGGTAAAAATCTTGATTCGTTGTTTTGATTTTTCAGTTAACTCAATGAGATAAATGATTTTACAGGTGAATTGGCAAAAAACAATGAGTTTGGCTTTCCAGAGCATAGGAGTCGTGTACGGTGACATAGGGACATCTCCACTCTATGTGTATGCAAGTACCTTCAAGGAGGGAATTAAGGACACTCGAGACATTATTGGAGTTCTGTCGCTAATAATCTACACGATTGCCCTCATCCCCATGCTCAAGTACGTGTTCATCGTCCTCTTAGCCAACGACAATGGTGACGGTATGCACGTTTATCTCCATTGTACTTCACATACAAGGGTCACTAATGACCTTTCTTTGTAGGTTCCCATGCCAATTTTTTGGGTTCTTTTCTCTTTGCGATTCTGACTTGTGTTGTGTATCCAGGAGGAACGTTCGCGTTGTATTCATTGATCTGCAGGTACGCAAAGGTGAGCCTGATCCCGAATCACCAACCGGAAGACCGCAAAGTTTCAAACTACTTGCTTGACACTCCGTCGAACCAGCTACAACGGGCTCAGAAGATCAAGCAGAAGCTTGAGAACAGCAAGGCCGCCCAGGTCGTGCTCTTTCTCGTTACCATCATGGGAACTTCCATGGTAATCGGCGACGGTGTTCTCACTCCATCCATTTCAGGTTTCATTCACCATCCTTTCTCATTAATTAACTTTTACAGCGCTTTTGAAGAAATCTTTTAGTCCAACTAGTCAGGGAACACTTCTGTCCTCCTTGAATCCTCCTTTCTAGAAGATTGCACGTATAGTGCACATCAAGGGAATTTTCGCCGATTGTTTTTTGGTTTGACTGTAATTTCGCATTTGAAGAAAAGATATCTCAATTCCTATTCCAGCTGGCAGTAAATATTTGAGTAAGAAAAAGAAATATCATTTTTTAATATTAGATTTTATTTTACTGATAATTTAGTTGAAAGAAATATTTGTTTGAATAAAACTTAGGTAGTCACAATTAAATGTAGTTTAACTTCCAAACGAATAGGACAACGGATGTTCGCCGAGACTACAAAGAAAACCCATAATTCCATAATCATCATGTTAGAGGCAACATTAGAATAGAAGTCCACGGAATTCGCTTCCTCCTTTTAAAAGAGAAAGTCTTGTTACTTTCATATAGTGATTATATGTTTCCTTACTAATGGAAACACATAATCACTTCCATGTCCTAAAGCTATTGTTTTTGTACTAATTTAATTATAAATCATCTAATTGGCCCAATTTAATCTTAAACCTTTTATATTTGCGCTAATTAAGCCCATATGATCAATTTGATTATAAGTCACTAACATGAATGTCAATTGTCTTATGTGACACACCTGTGCTTATATAGTTAAATTATATATTTTTATTAGTTTCTTCTCTCTTTTTCTAATCGTTGCCTGCAAGGGTCACCAATGGCCTGCAAGGGTCAATAATGGCCAAACTAATAGTTTATGAGGGTCATGGCCCTCACACAAGCCATCATTGGCCGCAGGCAAGGGCCGCCAAGGCCATGCCAAATTTTATGAGTGCTATAACAATAAATTTAAGACTTTTTTTTTATGCTTTTACTAAAAATGACAAGCTTGAGCTTGTTGAGCCACGTGTGTCATTAGTAAAATGTTACATACATAAAAAATTTCCTCCCCAGTAAAAACTTAAGTTGTTCCATGTGAAATCAATTGCTATTTCTTAAGTATTGGGTAGCTTACACCTACAACTAATCATGCCGAAAATTCAGGTTATCTTGGAAGCTAAGATAACCTCTGAATTTCTTTTGGGTTACTGCAGTTCTTTCAGCAGTAAGCGGGATCAAGTCACTGGGCAAAGGTAAGTACAATCTTTCACTATTAGCCAATTGATAGTACATATATGTTTCTAAAATCCTTGTACAACTCTCTTCTTGTCATACGCAAATACTATACCATTGATACATGCAGATGCGGTGGTGGGGGTATCGGTGGCAATCTTGATAATCCTCTTCAGCGTCCAAAGGTTTGGGACGGACCGAGTCGGCTTCTCATTCGCACCCATCATCTTCGTTTGGTTCACTTTCATTAGTGGGATTGGGCTCTTCAACCTGTTTAAATACGACATTGGTGTGTTGCGTGCCTTCAATCCTATGTACATCGTTGACTACTTCAACCGAAATGGCAAGCAAGCTTGGGCCTCACTCGGTGGCATCTTTCTTTGCATCACAGGTCCTTATCTGTATGCTTGTGTGTGTGTGTGTGTGTGTGTGTGTGTGTGTTTTTTTTTTTTTGGGTAAACAAGTGGAGCACAGTTTATTGATATCAAAAATGCAATTGAATTAGGCACTGAGGCTATGTTTGCTGATCTGGGTCATTTCAATGTTCGAGCAATCCAAGTAAGCAGATATAATTTCCTCTGCCTTAACTTCCGAAAGAAAGAGGCTGTTTTTGACCTCTTCAAGAATATTTATCTATTGTATTTTTTTTCCCTTCTTGTCACCAAGACTCCTACTAAGCAAATGATGCCAAGAACAAAACCCTAAGTAGTCTCTCTCTTTTATTTACCAAAAAAAAAAACAAAACAAAACCCTAAGTAGACAGGAAATTATATAGAAAATGTCATTTGTCACTTGCGATTTACCCACACTAAACGTTTACAATTTTAATTGAGTTTGATTATTGGGGTGTGTAATTGATGCAGATCAGCTTCTCTTGCCTCACATTTCCTGCACTTTTGACCGCATATAGTGGACAAGCAGCTTATCTCATGAAGCACCCTGACCATGTTGCCAACACTTTCTATGACTCAATCCCAGGTATGTAAAATTTGAAAACAACGCCTAATTTGAATTTTATAATCGATACAATCTAGCAAAAAAAAAAAAGTTGGTATGATTGCCATGATCAAAACCCGGAAATTTAACCCAAATTATGCTCTCAAAAGTAAAATGCATGCGATGTCTTAGGATAAGCCCCCAGAAGTTTATAATCCTTCGTGCCCACAGTAGCACAAGTTTGATAATGTTTCGCGACACCTGTTGATCTATGCGCAGATCCATTGTACTGGCCGATGTTCGTGGTGGCGGTCGCTGCAGCGATCATCGCGAGCCAGGCAATGATCTCGGGGGCGTTCGCCATCATCTCGCAGTCGCTGAGCTTGGGCTGCTTCCCGAGGGTCAAGGTGGTTCATACGTCGGCTAAGTACGAGGGCCAGGTATACATACCAGAGGTGAACTACATGCTCATGGCCGCCTGCATCTTGGTCACTGCCTGCTTCCAGACCACAACCAACATCGGAAACGCCTACGGTAAGTCCAAATCGCTAGGCTTCTCTGATGAACTAATTAAATTTTTTTCCAATTGAAAATTTCAATGACGTTGTATCTGGACCGGCCTCAATATGTGAACCCTCCAAATATTCCAATTGGACCTACTCTGGTGGCTTTTTATAATTTTAACTTGTCTGCTGAACATTTCGTTGCAGGAATTGCTGTGGTGAGCGTCATGGTGATCACGACTTGCTTGCTCACTCTCATCATGCTCGTGATATGGAAGACAAGCATATGGTGGATCGTGCTCTTCTTCACCATCTTCGGCTCAATTGAATTGCTCTATCTCTCATCGGTCCTCTACAAGTTTCTAGAGGGCGGTTTCCTGCCGCTTGTGTTTGCGGCCGTCCTCATGACCGTCATGATAATCTGGCATTACGTCCACAAGCAGCGGTACATGTACGAGCTCAAGAACAAGGTCTCAGCCGAATTCATCAGAGATCTCGCTGCGAACCCAAGCATCAACCGAATCCCTGGGGTTGCCCTCCTCTACTCCGAGCTCGTGCAGGGCATTCCTCCGATATTATCGCATTTTGTGTCAAATATTCCATCTATCCATTCAGTTCTGGTCATTGTCTCAATCAAGAACCTCCCAATCAGCAAGGTCGCGCTGGAGGAGCGGTTCTTATTCAGGCAGGTCAAGCCAAGGGGCTTCAGGATATTCCGCTGCGTTGTGCGGTACGGATACAAGGACAAGATTGAGGAGGCACACGAGTTTGAGCGCCAATTGGTGGACAACTTGAAGGAATTCATCCGGCAGGAGTATTTCTTCCTTGAGGCTGAGAACGATGGCCACATCCGAAAGGATGTGACAACCAACAACGATGTACCACATTCGACACTGCTGGCAGAAGATGGGTGGGCCAAGGAATCAACCATTATGCAGGAGTCGCTGCTGCAGCAAAACCCATCCAATCTCTCCTCTAATTCTATCCAATCTTTTTACGCGGCCGAATCAACAAATTCTTCCAATCGAGCAGTGTTCGTTCCAACCCAACTGGCTGAAGAGGAGATGCAATTCGTCCAGAAAGCAATGGAGAAGGGCGCTGTCTACCTCCTTGGGGAAGCCGAGGTGGTCACGGAGCCAAACTCGTCCCTGTTCAAGAAGATCGTTGTCAACTACGCCTACAGTTTCCTCAGGAAGAATTTCAGGCAAGGCGAGAAAATCATGGTGATCCCAAGAAATAAGCTACTGAGGGTTGGCATGACATATGAGGTATGAATCGAAAGAGAACACTAATTGTGAAATCAAATAGAACTTAGCAACTTTTAAGGAGGAAGTTGCTAAATGCATGTTTACAGTGAGAGGACAAGTTCAATAAACATCATGTCCATGTTTCGTCACCAATGGCTTTCTCTAACACGACAAATGTTTTGATGCGTACCACCCGTGCGTTTATTGATGAATGACCTTTGCCATGTAGTTGTACATTACCTTTTTCTTTGACATGCCGAAAATTCAATTAGTGAACTAATGATATCCAGTACACACTAAGTTCCGGGCCCATCGAACCAACAGGCCTAATATGCAGGCCGACCTTGAGTATAACTTTTATTAGACTGTTGGACCTTGTGGTCTGCTTTAAGACTCAATCTGACCCGTCAGAGGCCGACCTAAGCCCAATATTTCTCTTCGTGATAAATTACAAGTAAAAATCTCTGAGATTTGCTTAGTTAGTCATGAGAAAGTTTGAAGAATGCCTTTTAAGTTGGCCGGATTAGACGAGAAGCCTGTGATTGTTTTCTTCCCCAAAGGCTTAGCCCAAGCCAAGCCCACTCAGATCACCAGTAATCATAAGTACACAGACACCTAATGTTATATGTCAAAAAGATTTTATATATATGATGTGCCTCTCTTCCTTCTTTACTGGTTACAGATATACAGATATATTGCAAAATACCTAAAAGGAATCTCCTTTTATCTATTTTCTTCTTTTCTTTCTTCTTATATTGTTCAAAGAAAATTACTCAGATTGTTGCATTAGTGTAAACCATCAATGTCCCCACAAGAAGGCTTTTGTATATTTCAAGTGAATATACTGCATTAATATTCGCAATCAGAGTCTGAAACGTGGGGCACCAACTTTATGGCTGATTCTATTGACTTGCATCTCAATTTTGAGTCGGTTGGACGCGACCCATCTTGAATTGGATTGCATGGATATGCCGCAACAGATGCCAATATTTGGAAAGAAAAACAAGGAAATTGTGGAAAATTGGGACTTTCTTCAACAAGCACTCGATGTCCGAAATTGAGCAAGGCCTAACATGGTGATTTCCTTTTATGATATCTCCATGTCGGAGTCAAAACTTTTATGACTACGTTTGATTGTTGGAATTCAGATCAGGATAAGATAGGATAAAGAGGGATTTGAAATCTTCCAAATATCTTCTGAATTGTAGAAATATTCTATCATCTATTTCGTGCGACCTAAGACAGGATTTGAAATCTTCGAAAATCTTCAACTTAAGAAATACTCCATCTTCAACAAGCCTTCTCAAGCTTCCCACAGTAGTGGGCTCTATTCCTAATATCAGTTTCCCCTCACAAAAGTTCAAATGCTTACTTCTCTATCCTTTGGGAAAATTGTCGAACGCTTGGTGAGTGTGGACTTAAAGGTGAAGCTACTGCAGTGGGGTGGTAGCATGATGGAGGAGGGCGAGCTACAGAGGAAATGGAGGGCGACCACTTCCATTAAGCAAAATTCTGAACTGAAGGCGAGGAGGATCTCTCTTCGGAATTTCATCAAACATTTGGCGAGCGCCTAGTTCAGAGTCAAACAAGAGAGAGATCGTGGAACGGTGGAGGCTTAGAATGAGTACTAAAGTTGAAATAGACAGAGGAACCGCCAGATGACTCGGTCATGGTGGAAAAGCTGGAAAACCAATCCAGAAAGAGAGGGAGCCACAAATGAGGTGGTAAGCCCTACCCTTCCAAGTAAGCCATGAGCAAGGGGACACTCGAGGATGCTGGAGTGAGGGACAATACGGTGTATGGCCGCTGGAGTTGTGGTGGGGTGCCGCCGGCAAGAGACGCCAAGAACAATAGATCCTCCCCTTAGGTAGGGTTTTCGGGGTTCGAGAGAATTCTTAAATTAATTTTGAAACTTTATATCCAATGTGGACTTATCCCACCCCATACACTGGATTTGTTATTTGGCAATTTATCTGGATGTATTTAGGTTTATCCAATCCAAAGAATGCTACTAGATGCCATATAAAATAATATATTATTTTATTAGAACTCAAATCCGAACTACCAAGCGCAGCCTATAGGTCTCAATGTCTCAATAGAAATATTAGAGATGTCTAAGGAATGCTTTCCATGGCTTTTAGATTTATTAGGAGTGCGTGGTAAAAGTCTGATATAAAATAATTATTCAACGAAAATTATTTTCGCTATCAACAAAAGTTTATGTTTATGTATATTTGTCAGCGATGAAGAAATCAACAAGCAATTTCGTCTTTAGGAATTTATTTTCCAAATTATTCATTTTTAATGAGACATATGGAGAACTATTGTTTTTATATGAGAAGGCTCAATTATAGTTTATCAACACAATAAATGGTTTTTATTTAGAAAAAAGTGCATTTTTAAATGTGCAATATGAAGAAATTGCCTTAAAAAATGCTAATACTAACCTTAGTCAGATGATGAGGCCAAACAGCAATTTTAAGGACTTTTGCAAAACAGTGGGCGCCGGCATTACATCTAATGCGGAACTTTTCTCCTCTCTTTGCAGCACCGGCAAAAATGGCTTTGTAGAATCTATCCATTTGGGCAATTTAAAGCCTTAAAGGGACGGGTCAACAAATAGAATCAAAGGAAATAAAGTGCCAAAAACGAGCATCATGAACAAACGGATTAGTGGCAACGTAAGAAATCATAGATATGCACGTAAACTCCGTAAGGTTTCGAAGCATAAGGCGGATGTTATCTAGGGTTTGAAGCTCCCATGCCACAAGTCATGACCAAGCAAGAAGAAATGAGTGGAGTCTGAGTTGTCTTTAACACTATCCTCAACTTCCTAGATGCAACCAGGGTCTTGGGTGTGTGCAAATGTCCCGTGGTCATGCGAGCAAAGATGCACAAGAAGTTATGTTCAGTATAGGCCGCTGCTAATTGCAAGTATAAAAGTCCATCCTTGATACTACTTGTTGGGTAAAAGATAGCAAACATGCCTCACCTTATGACTCCTGTCTGCAAGATCATTTAACGCGATCGTTTGTGACATACCTCAAGTTCCACTCGAGAATTCAAGATTTCACACAAACATATTTGTTTAAAAAGAAAGGCCTGGGGTCCTCTAATTGGTTTAAGATCAGTCCTTGGTGGAGTAGCAAGCCATCGTGACACCACCTCCTCTAGATAAATTTCAAGGGGAGTTTAACATGTTGCGTGGTAGGCAACATGTTCAATCGATGATTTTGCAAAAATCTATTTTCCGCTCAAATCATTAAATGATTTTGCCTTCTTACTTGAATCGATGAATAAATGATTTACAAATGAATTGGTAAAGGACGATAAGTTTGGTATTTTAAGGCATAAGAGCGGTGTACGGTAATGTAGAAACGTCTCCACTCCTCTATATGTACGCAAGTATCTTCACAAAGGAAATCAAGGATTACTAAAGACATTCTCGGGTTTAGTCGCTAATCATCTGTACGGTTGCCCTCGTGCTCTTGCTCAAGTACGTCTTCATAGTCCTCTTGGCCAATGACAATGGCAACGATGCACGAGCCTATCTTTATGGTGTTTCGCATACTAGGATTATAAAAATATATATGTACATAAAAACTTTTGTTGGTCCACACGCGAATTATTTTCTTTGAGCTTTTCTCAACTTTATGTAGCAACTTGTGACATGATTTTCGAAATTTCGACTCATGTGCCTTGTTTGCGCCCGTGATATGCGCAATCCATGAAAGAGGGACATTCGCATTGTACTCTCTGATATTCAAAGTACACAAAGGCTGATCCCGAATGACCAACTGAAGGACCGAGAAATGTTGAACTACAAGCTCGACACACTCCATTGAAGCAGTTGTGACGGGCTCACGGTCAATGGTGGGATCGGCCTCTTCGACTACAATGGGCTCACATTCTTCAACCCGTTCAAGTACGACACCAATGTGTTGCATGTCTTCAACCCTGACATCATCGACCGCTTCAACCGCAATAAGCAAGCCCAAGTCTCTCTCGGTAGCGTCTTTCCTCGGCATTACAACCTATTAAGGTTGGATAGAAATCAAGTGAAATCATGGAAGAATACTTCACTTTCTACGCAATAAGAGATTTGAGGACAAGGACTTGGTTTTTTAATAAGTAAACTAGTGCCCTTTCGGTACCTAAGCTTAATTATTTGGTTAATCAAAGTGTTTTCATGCAGTCTTTTTATCAACTACAAGACTAGTCCACTAATTGATCATATATTATTTTTCTTTAAGTCCTAACCATAATAAAAGTAAAGTAAAATCAATGTATTAAAAGTGCGCAAACAAGTATAATAAAAAATATATATGCAATCAACAATCCTAATATTATCTCCAAAAAGAAAAATCATACAAAGCACCCACTAATGCAAAGCTCTAAGTGCTTATTCAATTGAATTTCGAATTCTAATCTTTACCCAGCCCGACTCAGACTTCAAATTTTGATTTATATTATGATTTTATGATTTTTTTTTTGTATTTTTTTTCTTTTTTTGCATTGTCTTCTTCGAATACTCTTTTCCAATTCTAGCCAAAACATGTTTAATTTTTTTTTCTACTCTAACATGTAACATCACAATTTTGGCAACGGTTTAAATCGGCCGCCAACAAAATTTTCCAACAAATTTTTTGACCAACAATTCAACCATCGCCGAATCATTAAAATTGCAAACAAATAACATTTTAATCAAATTAAATACATGCAAGTAGAGTAGTGGTGACAAAAAAAAATAACTAAAGTTGCCTCTAACCGTGGGCATCGTAGGTGCAGGAATATTTTTGGAGAGGTAAAGTTCGCCAATGGCCAACTCAGAAAAAGAGGATATATAACATAAAATCACCAAAAAATAAAGATTTGATGTGATTCAATGGTTAAATCAATTACCACTAATTATAAAAAAAGTAAATCTTGATTTGGCAAAATTTTTTTAAGGAAGTGATCGAATCCAAAGACGAATTTATTTGATGCTGGAATTGATGTCAATTTCTGGAGTTATAGCGTTGATGATGATCGATATCAAATATTTCAAAAGAAAGTGGCTTTTTTTTTTATATATTTTTCTTTCCTCTCTTCCCTCTTTCTTCTCTCTTCTTTTGTCATGTGCCCTCTTTTTCAACGTCCTCTCTCTTTTCTCTTTATTTTTTTTCCTCTCTTCTTCAATGTCCCCTCCTTTTATTCTGTTCCGCTTTTTTGTCCTTTTTTTTACCGTCCCCCGGGCCTCTAGGGTGCGAATGGTAACGCTTCTGTTTTTTTAGAAGAGTTTTTTTTAGAAATTTTTTTTCCCATTTCTACTTCCCAAAACAGTTTCTGAATAAAATAATGCATTTGGTAATTACACTATAAAAAGAGTAGGAATGCGTTTCGTACAACTCATATATACATTTTTTTAATGCTCAAGAATGACAGACTGCCACCCGCTGCCCATCCCTTGTCGCCGCCACCGGCCACCCATAGTCCACCGTCGGCGACAGCCGGTGATCGGCGGCGGGCGGCTGTGGGCGGTGGCACCTGCAAGAGATAAAAAGAAAAAAAAAGAAAAACTTATTTCTCAAATTGTTCCCGAGAACAGGAGCCAACTTTTTTTTTGGTTTCTTGTTTCTAACCCAAACCTATTCTCAAGAACAACTTTCCATTCCCGGGAACCAAAAAAAAAACAAATTGACATTACTAAACGAGTATCTATTCTTTTTTTATTCTAGAGAATAAAAAAATAAAAATTAGGAGAAATTAGAACGTTACCATGCGCACCATTAATCACCCACAGCTATCAATGGAAACCAACAAGGAAAGGATTTTTTTTTTTCGGATCTTTTTCCTGTTAAAAAAATCTCCGTGGATGATCTGTTTCCTCTACTTCTTTTTCTTTTCTCTTGTTTCCCTTTTTGCTCACTTTCCCTTTTCTATCAATGTTTCCTTCCAAAGCTTATTTCCTTTCTTTGTTGCCTTGATTTTGTTTTCCTTTTTGTTTTTTCTGTTTCATTATTTTCGATTTTCTATTTTCTATTTCATTTATTTTTCAGACTCTTTTCTTTACTAAAGAAAATTTGATGTGTCGAGAGTCATTATTGAAAAACGCCCCTTAAATAGAGGAAGAAGAAAGGAGTTATATAACAATCACATTATCAATAAAAAGTTGAGACGGCCGAGTCATTGGAAACTACAGAGACAACATTTATCTCGACTAGCTTCTATAGAAAAAGAACATAAAAGCGACAACAGCGTGCGACTCACCAAAGAGGCCAATGAGTTCTAGTCACCTTGAAAAGAAATTCGACCATGCTAACCCTAGACACGAAACGCACACGCCTTCCAGTTTTCGAAATAGACTAGCCTCGCCGATCACCTTCCATTTCATCAAACGTTGTGGAAAGGACCTGTGCAGCGCGCAGAATATTCAGTCCGAACGTCTTTGACTTTCGAGGCCCTACAAAGAGCGGAGTCATCACTTCACACTGGAGAAAGAGAGGGAATAAGTCACCGGCAAGAAAATCAATGGCGGAGACCAAGGTGGTGGCTATGAGGGGAGAAGAAGAAGAAGAAGAAGAGGCGGAGATCACGATGGAAGCGAAAGAGGCGGAGATGCAGAGCGTGAAGGGGCGGAAGGTCTCGTGGCCGAGGCTACGTCGTCTCGACTCTCTCAACCTGGAGGCGGCTCGAGTCTCCATGTCCCACGCCCACTCCTCCAAGGTGGTAATCGCAAATTTCGCATTGTAGCCATGTTTTTCAACGTCTGATTAGTTCCATCTGATGTCGTTGGTTTTCAAGAAGCGTCGCATGGCGTTCTTCCGTCCAGTTTTTCTTGAAATATGAAGCCCGTGTTTCACTAGGATGAACCCGTGTATGATCATCGAATCGTATGATCGCAAATGCTTAAAGATAGTGGGAAGGACTTGCAGAAAAGATGCATGTCTAACATGTTTTTTGAAACTCCAGTGAAATCAATTGCTTCTATCTGCTTGTCACTGTATAATTTTCATTATTAATTTCTCGATCATCCGTCACCAATTCAAGAAGTACAAATGACAGCGAAGTAAATATACCTTTACAGACAAAGTTGGCCGCACCATGGGATCTTGATAAGCTACCTACGATACATCGAATTTGCCTTCTACTGTTGATGGACTTGGTAAAAATCTTGTTTCATTGTTTTCGTTTTTCAATTGACTCGATGAGATAAATGATTTACAGGTGAATTGGCAGAAGACAATGAGTTTGGCATTCCAAAGCATGGGAATCGTGTACGGTGATATAGGGACGTCTCCACTCTATGTGTATTCAAGTACCTTCACGGAAGGAATTAAGGACACTCAAGATATTATCGGGGTTCTGTCGCTAATTATCTACACAATTGTCCTTATCCCCATGCTCAAGTATGTCTTCATCGTCCTCCTGGCTAACGACAATGGGGATGGTATGTGTGTTCATCTCTATTGTACTTCACGTACGAGGATTATTAGCACGATGTTAATGACCTGTTCTTTAGTTGGTCTCCATGTCCAATTTTTTTTTTTTTTTTGCTATTATCTCTTTACGATTCTGACTTGTGTTCCCGATGTGTGTGTCCAGGAGGAACGTTCGCGTTGTACTCATTGATCTGCAGGAACGCGAAGGTGAGCCTGATCCCGAATCACCAACCGGAAGACCGAGAAGTTTCAAACTACTTGCTTGATACTCCGTCGAACCAGCTACGACGGCCTCAGAAGATCAAGCAGAAGCTTGAGAACAGCAAGACCGCCCAGGTCGTGCTCTTTCTCGTTACCATCATGGGAACTTCCATGGTAATCGGCGACGGTATCCTCACTCCATCCATTTCAGGTCTCAATCGCCATCCTTTTCTCGTTATTTAACTTTTACAGAGCTTTGGAAGAATTCTTCTAGCCCAACTAGTCAGGGAACACTTCTGTCCTTCTTGAATCCTCCTTTCTGGAAGATTGCACGTATAGTGCACATCAAGGGAATTTTAGCTGATTGTTTTTTGGTTTGACTGTAATTTCGCATTTGAAGACAAGATATCTCAATTCCTATTCCAACTAGCAGTAATTGTGCAAAATACAATATAGAGGTCTTTTGCCAATACTGTGAGAGAAAACCCATGATTTCATAATCATCATGTTAGAGGCAACATTAGAATAGAAGTCCACGAAATACGCTTCCTCCTTTTAAAAGAGAGAGTCTCATGAATTTCATGTAGTGATTATATATTTCCTTATTAATAAAAGCACATAATCACTTCCATGGTCCTCAATCTATTGCTTTTGCACTAATTCAGTTATAAATCATTTAATCAGGCCGATTTAATCCTAAACCTTTTATATTTGTGCCAATTAAGCCCATATGGTCAATTTTGACTGGAAGTCACTAATTTCGATGCCGATCGTCTTATGTGACACATCGATGCTTAGATAGTTAAATTATATATATTTTTATTAGTTTATTCTCTCTCTTTTTAATTGCGGCATGCAAGGGTTGCCAAGGGCTTACAAGTCCTTACTAACCGTTGGCGAGGGTCATGGCCCTCACACAAGCCATTGTTGGTCGTAGGCAAGGGCCACCAAGGTCTTGCCAGATTCGATGAGTGCTACCTTGTCCTCACCCAGCCACTAGGATTGAGTCATCATCCAATGTAGCAAGGGGACACCCCCGCAACTTGAGTGAGGGCTCAACAATCATGGCCAGGTGAGGGGCTACCTTGGCAACCCTCCTCCTCACCCAATGATGGCCTAGGTGTGGGCCGTGCCCCTCGCCAATAGCCGGTAAGGCCTTGTAGGCGCACGCCTAGTGGCTAGCAAAATTAGTCAATTTAAAAGGCTTAACAGTAATAAATTTAAGACTTTTTTGATACTTTTCCTAAAATTGATGAGCTTGAGCTTGTTGAGCCATGTGTCTCATTAGTAAAATGTTGCATAAATAATTTATTTTCTCCTGAGGAAAACTTAAATTGTTCCACGTGTAATCAATTGATATTTCTTAAGTACTAGGTAGTTTACACCTACAACTAATCATGCTGAAAGTTCGGGTTAACCCTTATTGCAAAATTAGATATATAGGACTTCTAAGGGGAAACAAAAGAAGATATTTCTTGCATCTTGGAAGCTAAGATAACCTCTCAGTTTTTCTTTTTTCTTTTTTTTTTTGGGGTTACTGCAGTTCTTTCAGCAGTGAGCGGGATCAAGTCATTGGGCAAAGGTAAGTACAATCTTTCACTATTAGCCAATTGATAGTAAGTACATATATGTTTCTAAAATCCTTATACGACTCGCCTCTTGTCATACACGAATACTAATCCATCGATACATGCAGATGCGGTGGTGGGGGTATCGGTGGCAATCTTGATAATCCTCTTCAGCGTCCAAAGGTTTGGGACGGACCGAGTCGGCTTCTCATTCGCGCCCATCATCTTCGTTTGGTTCACTTTCATTAGTGGGATTGGGCTCTTCAACCTGTTTAAGTATGACATTGGTGTGTTACGTGCCTTCAATCCTATGTACATTGTTGACTACTTCAACCGAAACGGCAAGCAAGCTTGGGTCTCACTCGGCGGCATCGTTCTTTGCATCACAGGTCCTTATTTGTATGCTTGTGTTTGTGTGTTTTTTTTCTTCTTCTTTTTTGGGTAAACAAGGAGGCCACAATTCATTGACATGAATGATTCAATTGAATTAGGCACTGAGGCTATGTTTGCTGATCTGGGTCATTTCAATGTTCGAGCAATCCAAGTAAGTGGATATAATTTCCTTTGCCTTAACTTTCGTAAGGAGGAGGCTGTTTTGGATCTCTTCAAGAATATTTATTTATTGTGTTTTCTTTTTCCTTCTTGTCACCAAGACTCCTACTAAGCGAATGATGCCAAGAACAAAACCCTAAGTAAACAGGAAATTGAATAGAAAATGTCATATATCACTTGCGATTTACCCACACTGTACGTTTACAATTTTAATTGAGTTTGACTATTGGGGTGTGCAATTGATGCAGATCAGCTTCTCTTGCCTCACATTTCCGGCAATTTTGACCGCATATAGTGGACAAGCAGCTTATCTCATGAAGCACCCTGACCATGTTGCCAACACTTTCTATGACTCAATCCCAGGTATGTAAAATTAAAAAACAACGCCTAATTTGAATTTTATAGTCGATACAATCTAGAAAAGAAAAACAACTGGAATTATTGCCATGATCAAAACCTAGAAAATCGACCCAAATTATGCTCTCAAAAGTAAAAAGTACGTCATGTTTTAGGATGAGCCCCGGAAGTTAATAATGCTTCATGCACGCGGTACAAACGAGCCTAAATTTGACAATGTTTTGTGACATCTGCTGATCTATGAGCAGATCCATTGTACTGGCCAATGTTCGTGGTGGCAGTTGCCGCAGCGATCATTGCAAGCCAGGCAATGATCTCGGGGGCGTTCGCCATCGTCTCGCAGTCACTGAGCTTGGGCTGCTTCCCGAGGGTCAAGGTGGTTCATACGTCGGCCAAGTACGAGGGCCAGGTATACATACCAGAGGTGAACTACATGCTCATGGCCGCCTGCATCTTGGTCACTGCCTGCTTCCAGACCACAACCAACATCGGAAACGCCTACGGTAAGTCCAAATCGCTAGGCTTCCTTGATAAACTAATTAGATTTCCTTTACAATTGAAACTTTTAATGACTATATCTGGACCGGCCTCAATATGTGCACCCTCGCAATATTCCAATTGGACCTAATTTGGTGGCTTTTAATAATTTTAATTTGTCTGCTGAACATTTCGTTGCAGGAATTGCTGTGGTGAGCGTCATGGTGATCACGACTTGCTTGCTTACTCTCATCATGCTCGTTATATGGAAGACAAGCATATGGTGGATCGTGCTTTTCTTCACCATCTTCGGCTCCATCGAATTGCTCTATCTTTCGTCTGTCCTCTACAAATTTGTAGAGGGCGGTTTCCTGCCTCTCGTGTTTGCGGCCGTCCTCATTACCGTCATGATAATCTGGCATTACGTCCACAAGCAGCGGTACATGTACGAGCTCAAGAACAAGGTCTCAGCCGAATTCATCAGAGATCTTGCTGCGAACCCAAGCATCAACCGAATCCCTGGGGTTGCCCTCCTCTACTCCGAGCTCGTGCAGGGCATTCCTCCGATATTATCGCATTTTGTGTCAAATATTCCATCTATCCATTCAGTTCTGGTCATTGTCTCAATCAAGAACCTCCCAATCAGCAAGGTTGCGCTGGAGGAGCGGTTCTTATTTAGGCAGGTCGAGCCAAGGGACTTCAGGATATTCCGCTGCGTTGTGCGGTACGGATACAAGGACAAGATTGAGGAGGCACACGAGTTTGAGCGCCAATTGGTGGACAACTTGAAGGAATTCATCCGGCAGGAGTACTTCTTCCTTGAGGCCGAGAACAATGGTCGCATCCAAAAGGATGTGACAACCAACAACGATGTACCACATTCGACACTGCTAGCAGAAGATGGATGTTCTAAGGAATCAACCAATATGCAGCAGTCGCTCCTGCAGCAAAACCCATTCAATCTCTCCTCCAATTCTATCCAATCTTTTAACGCGGCCAAATCAACAAATTCCTTCAATCCAACCCAACTGGCTGAAGAGGAGATGCAATTCGTCCAGAAAGCAATGGAGAAGGGCGCTGTCTACCTCCTTGGGGAAGCCGAGGTGGTCACCGAGCCAAACTCGTCCCTGTTCAAGAAGATCATTGTCAACTACGCCTACAGTTTCCTCAGGAAGAATTTCAGGCAAGGCGAGAAAATCATGGCGATCCCAAGGAATAAGCTACTGAAGGTTGGCATGACATATGAGATATGAATCAAAAGAGAACAGTAATTATGAAATCAAATAAAACTTAGCAACTTCTATGGAGAAAGTTACTAAATGCATGTTTACAGTGAGGACAATCTGAAGAAACACCATGTCCATGTTCGTCACTAATGGCTTTCTCTAATACGACAAATGTTTTGTTATGTACCACCGTGGGTGTATTGATAAATTATCTTTTTGCCAGGCAACTGTACGTTACTTTTTTCTTCGACATTCTAAAAACTCAATTAGTGAACTAATGATATTCAGTATACACTGATTTCCGGCCCGTCAATCCAACAGGTCTGCTATGCAGGCGGAGCTTGAGTGTAACATTTATTAGACGGGTCGGCCTTGTGGTTTGCTTTATGACTCGACCTAACCCGTTAGGCCGACCCGAGCTCGACATTTCTCTTTGCGATAAAATCCAAGTAAAAGTCTCTAGGATTTGTTTATTAGTCATGAGAAAGTTTGAAGAATGCCTTTTGAAGTAGGCCGGATTAGATGGGAAGCCTGTGATTGTTTTTTCCCCTGCAGGCTTAGCCCAAGCCAAGCCGGCTCAAATCATTGGACAATCACATGTACATAGACGCCTAATGTTGTATGTCAAAAAGATTTTATATAAGATGTTCCTTAGAATATAAACGTTACCAAACACATCCTTAAAGCCCAGATGAGACGGGTTTATAAATAGAATCAAAGGAAATACCGAGTACTCAAGCGAGAGCCTGATCCCAAATCACCAACTGTGAAGTACCGAGAAAGGTTGAACTACAAGCGCGACACTCCGTTGAAGCAGTTGGGATGGGCTCACGTTCATTAGTGGGATTGGCCTCTTCGACTATGATCGGCTCATGTTCTCCAACCTGCTCAAGTACGACACCAGTGTGTTACATGCCTTCAACCCTAACTACTTCGTCGACTACTTCAATCGCAAAGGCAAGCAAGCCCAGGTCTCGCTTGGCAGCGGTCTTCCTCTACATTACAGGTCGGCGTGTGTATTCTTGTGTGTGGTTTTTTGGTAATCAAGTAGAGCACGAATTTGAGCTCATTGATGTGGATGGTTTACTTGAATTAGGCATCGAGGCCATGCTTGTCGATACAGATCATTTCAATGTTCAAGCAATCTAAATAGATATAATTTTCTTTGCGTTAACTTTGAACAAAAGGAGGCTTTGAATTTAAGGGCCACATTATATACCAATAAATGATATATAAGCGACGGAAGAAGACCCAGAAATTGCAGAAAGCTTGAATCCTTTGGTCAGATTTGAGGGAAGAGGAGGTCTGGGGCTTGAATCTCGCCGGTCATCAAGCTTGAATCTGGTCTTCAAACGGTGGCAGCGAATGAACGGTGGCGATGGGTGGCGAATGGTGGCGGTGCGGTGATACAGTGAATGGCAGTGGTGGGTGGCTCTGATACCATAAGGGTCAAGGATGAACTTTTATGCCAAAATGACGTCATCTTTACCACGTCGTCGCCACGTTGTCATCGGTGATGTTTGATGGTGCCATGCCGTCGTCACATAGATATTTTCCTACTAAAATTCGCCGAAATGACTTAATTGGTAAAGTTGCAAAAGATTTACAACTTATTTGATAAAAAAAATTAAGACTGAATTGGCAAAGTTGTAAAAAATTTAGAACTTAAATGACAATTGTCCCTTAGCAAATTGATAATGCAAATATGCTTATAAAATCCATACCTGACTCTTCCTTGGGTGACACTCAACTACTAGTTCATCAATAAAAGTATATACATGTGTGAACATATAGGTGCTGTAATGGGTATTAGGGTGAGCAAGTTGGAGCAATCGAATTGGAAACCACCCGAATTGAATCGCTCGAACCGGCCTAGAACGGCATATTTGATCCGGTTCCCAAAGGTATCGGTAAAGTGAAACTAGTGTTCGGGTAATCCAATTACCGATTCCTAGGAGGGCTAGACTAAACCGGAAAGATATAAAAATAAGTGAAAAGAATCTAACTTAAGTTTTTGAAGTTTTAATGCTTACCAAACTTTACCTAAAAGTATAAAATAAAAAAGTAAAGCAACTTAACTTCCCATTGGACCGTCCGAGAATTGGCCCAAACAAATGGGTTTGGTCTAGTACAGTCCCATGACTAGTTAGTCCAGTTCTCAATCTTGGTCCCATCGGTCAAGTTTCTGATTTCGGAAGGAATTAGACCAATTGGAGAACCGATCAGTCCTAGTGGGTATATCTATGGTGATACTAATAGTCCTTTTCAATGTCTAGAAGTACAGGACAGATTGGGTTGGGCTCACGTTCGCCCTCATTATCTTTGTCTAGTTCACACTCATTGGTGGGATCGACCTCTTCAACCTTTGCAAGTACGATATTGGTGTGTTGCGTGCCTTCAACCCTAAGTACATGGTCGACTACTTCAACTATGATGGCGAGCAAGCCTGGGTCTCGCTTGGCAGCGATTTCCTGTACATCACAGGCTGGTGCGGAGACAATTGTCATTTAATTTTCAAATATTTTACAACTTTATCGATTCGGTCCTAATTTTTTTTTTTTACCAAATAAGTCATAAACCTTTTGCAACTTTGTCATTTAAGTCATTCTAATTGATTTTGGCTGGAAAATACCTACGTGGCAATAACGTGGTACGACTAGCCGTTACTCGCGACGACGTGGCGAAATGATGTTATTTTGGGCATAAACATTCGTTTTTAAATCTTGCCATCTGACCACTGAAAGAAAAAACCTCAAATTCGATTCTTCAAGAACCCTAAATTTATTGTTCCAAATTTGTTTTTCTTGGCCCCAAATCACCGAAATTTAGCCCATAAATTCGTTCTTGAAGGAGCCGAGCGGTTGAAGCTAAAACCCTACAGAAAACCCTAAGTTAACCCCGGGTGAATTGGAACGTTCTAGTCCTCCCGTCTGCAGTGGCCCCATAGAGACAGAGCAAGAGGGAGAGAGACGACAAATGGGCTTTTATACGAGGGAGAGAGATTAGTTCTAATTCGTGGTGAGGGAATTCTGCAGGGGTTAAACTTAGGGGTTTTTTGCGGCGGGAGGCCAATTTTGGGGGGCTAAGGTTCGGTGATTTGGGGCCAAGAAGAACAACTTTGTGACAGCAAATTTAGGGTTCTTGAAAAAGCGAATTTGTGGCTTTTTCCCTTGATGGTCAGACAGCAAGAGGAGAAAGCAAATTTTTATACCCAAAACGACATCGTTTCGCCAAGTCGTCGCCACATTGTCGCAGGTGACGGCCAGTCGCGCCACGTCTTTGCCACGTAAGCATTTTCTAACCAAAATCCGTCGGAAGAACTTAGTTGGTAAAGTTGCAAAATGTTTAGAACTTATTTGGTAAAAAAAAATGTTTATGACTGAACCAATAAAGTTACAAAATGTTTAAGACTTAAATGACAATTGTCCTGGCTAGTGTGTATATTCTTGTTTTTTTTTTTTTTGGGGGTCAAACAAGTAGGTCATGTATTTAAACTTATTGAGAATGATGGCTCAATTGAATCAGGCAAAGAGGTCATGTTTACCGATCAGGACATTTCAATGTTCGAGTGATCCAAATCAGTAGACCCAATTTCCTGTGCGTTAACTTTCCACAGAAGGAGGCTCTTTTTTACTTCTTTAGGAACATTTACTTTATTAATTGTGTTTTATCTATCCTTTATCTCTCTTCTTGTCTCCAAGACTCCGTCCATTGATGAAACGATGCCAAGAACAAAACCATAAATAAACAGAAAGAATTAAAACCGTCCTACATCGCTTGACCCTGTTGATGATTATTGGGGTATACAATGGATGTAGATCAGCTTCTCTTGCCTCGTGTTTCCTGCACTTTCGACCGCATATATTGCACAAGCAGCTCACCTCATGAAGCGCCATCTAACCATGTTGCTGAACACTTCGTATGACTCAATCCCAGGTATGTAAAATTCAAATACATCTTATTTGCATTTCAAGATACATATAGTCTGCCAAGAAAAATAATCAGTATGATTGCCATAAACAAACTCAAAAATTGGCTCCAGGTAGATCGTTTGCAATGCCTTGGATGAGACTCAGGAAAGATTATGTGGCCTCATGTCTGCAGTACAAATGAGCCTATGTTTGATATTTTTGCGACTCCTATTGATCGATGAGCAGGACCATTGTACTGGCCTATGTTTCTGGTAGCCGTAGCCCCGGTGATCATCACGAGCCAGGCAATGATCTCAGGGATGTTTGCCATCATCTCGCAGTCGCTGACCTGGGGCTGTTTCTTGAGGGTAAAGGTGGTTCACACGTCAGCCAAGTACGAGGGCCAAATTGACATGCCGGAGGTGAACTATCTGCTCATGGTCGCCTGTGTATTGGTCACCGTTTACTTCCAGACACCCAACGACACTGGCAATGCGTACTGTAAGTCCAAATCGCTGGGTTTCATTCATGAATTAATTTGATTGCCTTCCCTTTCCAAACTTCTAATGACTTCATATCTATCTGGACAAGCCTAAAAAATTGCAGCCTACTAAATTTCCGATTGGACCTTATTTGGTGGGCTTTGTAATTTGATTGTGTTGAGATTTTGTAGGATCACTACCAACGGCTTTTGCTTAGTCTGATTTTAATTGTGGAAATATATTTGGGGAGGCAAATATGTGTCTAGAAAAATTCGAACTCAGAACCTCCTACTCTGATATCAGAGTCAACTGCTCTAAAAGCTTAAACTGTTAAACAAAAACGTGAATTAATATTTAAGTATTTTAACAGATTTGTTCCTGACAGTTTGGTTATAGGAATTGCTGTGGTAAGTGTCATGATGAGCACAACTTGCATGGTCACACTCATCATGCTTGTGATATGGAAGGCGAGCATATGGTGGATCGTGCTCCTCTTCTTCATCTTCGGCTCAATTGAATTGCTCTTTCTCTCGTCGGTCTTCTTCAAGTTCATAGAGGGCGGTTTCCTGTTGCTCGTGTTTGCGGCTGTCCTTGTAACAGTCACAATCATCTGGTAATACGTTCACAAGCAACGGTACATGTACGAGCTCAAGAACAAGGTCTCCACAGAGCTCATCAGAGATCTTGCCGCAATCAACCAATCAGTCGGGTCCCAGAATTGCCCTCGTCTACTCTGAACTCGTGCAGGATATTCCTCCTATATTTTATCATTTTGTGGCTAATATTCCGTCAATCCATTCTGTTCTAGTGATCGTCTCAATCAAGAACCTCCCCATCAGCAAGGTCGAGCTGGAGATGTTCCGCCGCGTCATGCGGTACAGATACAAGGACAAGAGAGAGGAGCCACATGAGTTCGAGCGCCAATTGGTGGAAAACTTGAAGGAGTTCATCCGGAATGAGTATTTCTTCCTCGAGGCAAAGAGCAATGATGACGACTGCAAGGATGAGACAGCAACCCTAGATGCAGAAGCGGATATGAAAATCGTGCAGAAAGCAACGGAGAGAGGCACGGTATGCCTCCTCGGGGACGCCGAGGTGGTCACCAAGCCGAGCTCATTTTTTTGCAAGAAGATCATTGTCAACTACGCCTACAGTTTTCTCAGGAAAAATTTCAGGCAAGGCGAGAAAATCATGGTGATCCCAAGGAATATGCTTCTGAGGGTCGGCATGACATATAGAATATGAATGAAAGGAGAACACTAATTCCGGTCAAGAGTATGTGTGTGTGTGTGTGTGTGTGTGTGTGTGTGTGTGTGTGTGTGAGAGAGAGAGAGAGAGAGAGAGAGAGAGAGAGAGAGAGTCAAAGAGGCTTGACATCAGTTAAGTACCAACGTTGTATGTCCAAAATAAATCTTATACGATGGCGATACCGACTCATACATGATGTGCCTCTCTTTCTTTGCTGGTTCGAAGGCTGCCGAGTATAGATGGTATGCTACAGATTTACAGATGCATCATAAGACACCTAAAAGGAATCTCCCTGTCTCTTTTCTTCTTCTTCGGGTTTTTTTTTTTTTTTTGTCTCCTCCCAATAAACTAATAATTTCTCAGAATTGCCTACCATTGAGGGTCCCCATAGGAACGTATATTTCAATTAAATGAACTGTGTTTATATACTCATTTGTAGCCTGAAACGTGGGAGACCAACTTTATGGCCGGTTCGTTTGACATCCTCCTGGATTTGCTTCCGGTATTCGCCAAAAGTGAACTTTCTGTAGACGGAGGAGGGCTCTCTGCAGCTCCCGATCAGAGAGTCGTAGGAAGGGCAAAGGAAGTAGGCAACGGAGTATCTCTCCACCTTCTCGTTCGTTATCACCTTGTGCTCCACGCTCTTGTACACGTCATTGCTCCAGGCCTGCCCAGAAAAAGATGAACGATGAATGCTCGCTTTAGTCTATTGTCCTCGTCCAATACACGAGAAAATGAAAAGTCAGAGCATTGAAGCGTTGGGATGAGCATTGACTGGATGAACCCGTGTCGCAATTGACGCGGGCGCCTTTCCTGACTTTGTGCTCTCTCTTTTATTACCTGAAGAAGGTCTCCGATATTGACTATGAGAGCGTCTCGGTTGGGCTTGACGGCGACCCATCGGGAGTCCTTGAGGAGCTGGAGGCCTCCCACCTGGTCCTGGTACAGAATGGTCAGAAAGTCACTATCCGTGTGGGGCACCAGCCCGGACATCTCCGCCGAGAGCGGGCACGCCGGGTAGCGGTTCAACCGGAGGAAGCACGTGCTCTCGTGGCATATCTCGTCGAACGCGCTGCGGCCCCGATGCGCCAGGTTCTCCGCTAGGACCCCCGCCAGCATCCTGGCTAGCCGGGACATGACGGCGGCGAACTCCATCATCACCCCCCTGAGAGAGACGGATTGGCCGTAGCAGGAGGGGTCAGAGATCTTGGTGAGGGGGATATGGAAGGCCTCAGACCAGGAGAATTGGGCCGGGGAGGTGGCAGTGGGAGTGCCCCAGCGGTAGGAGTTGTTGAGGAGGGCGGAGTGGGCCTTGGTCTCAAAGGGTGTCTCAAACAGCTTCACCTGCTCCCTCCTCATCTCCCCAAGCAGCTCACTGCTGATCCCATGGTTCACCACCTGGAAGAATCCCCACTCTGAGGAGGCCCTGCATATGGCCTCTGCACACGACTGCCTCTCTGCCTCGCACTCACTGCTTAGACCACTCAGGTCTATGACAGGGAGCTCACACTCCTGGGGTGCCACCATGTTGGCATTCTGGAGTGGAGAGGAGGAGGAGGAGTTGGTGGGGCAACTGCGGAGGAGTTGGTTGAAGGTGGCCAGGAGAGGCGGGTCTGAGATTGAGCCCAACATTGCAGCAGTGAGTGTGAAGAGAGGGTGGGTTCGTCGGTGGCCAAGCTTATTTATCAGCGGAGAGGGGAGGAGAGAGTGTGAAGAGCACAAGGAGAAGGGGACAAAAGCGGGGAGAGGGAGGGAACAAGGGAGGAGCTCCAAATAGCGACAGTTGGCAGCATGAGAGCATTTCCCTATCACCTTTGTCTCCAGTCAGAGAGGAAGAGAGAAGACTCAGTCTTCCCAAAAACAGAACGAGTTGGGAGTCAAGCCTAGTATGAGAAGCAATGGGAAATCTTATTGTTTTTAGCGCAACTAAATTCTCGCTCGGACTCGAGTACTAAACCTGGTGCAACGAATTGAATTGATCACGTTGCACCCTTGAAAGTGCGGGCAAAGTTTGTATTCTTCCGTCATGTGGGATCAACTCGATATGTCAATTAGCTTTCGCTTCTCGCAAACGGCGATCGACTTTGGTGCGTTCTTCTTTTCCTTCCCTGAAAAAGTTGGATTGAATCTAACTAGTACTATCTCTAAAGAGTGGCAAAGTCAGGAGGTGAAAGTAATGAATCCAAAAAAACGCCCACATCACATTTCTTTCGTCGTTTCTTGCCAAAGGACAATGCGGAAAAGCTTCTCGAATTCAATGGCGGGGGAACCTTTCGTGCACGGACGATGGCAATTAAGCGTCAAAAGAGCTTTTGCCAATATACTTTTGCTTTGTACTTGGAAAAGTGCTCGCCGATTTCTTCTGTCCTTGTCCATTCTCTTTTGGCTTTTGGTACTTTCTAAGAAGCTGCAACAGCACATGCACAGTATATTTTTTGGGGGGGCTCCTGGAAATTGACAGTGGTTTTCCCATTCGGAATGATCACGAATTCTATTGAATTTATGAACTTAAACAAGTAAACAGTCAGTGTGATTAGGCACGAAAGCCGAGAAGGACCAACCCAATCCAGCCCGACTAAGATAGGAAGAAACAATGTGTGCTCATAATCTAGTTTCCATGATCACAAACTCCGCGACGCCATAGGGCGCAATCGAAATGGGCTTTCGTGTCGTGTGCACGGTCGCTCTTTGGGATCACGATGCGCGGATCGCCCAACTGTCAGCGACTGATTCGTTGCCTTTTTGGGGAGAAAGGAGAACATGAATGAAGAAATGGTGGGGCGCTAGTGACTTCCTTTGATCCTGTTAAAAAAGGTAGACAGGAAGCAGAAAAGGTTTGGCTACACATGTTTGCTTTAACGCAAGGGATTGTCTTCGTTCGCGATAACAAAGAAGCAAGGGCCTAGCGGGAGACATGGAACCTATGGCATCTCCTTTTCAAGGTTCCCATGTCTCCTCGCCACACGTTTTTTGTTAAATTAAAAGAGGCGCACGGCAAAGCGTCCCCTATCAAGCTTCCTAGAAAAGGCAATATGGCTAAAGACTGTTTTTTTTTTTTTTGTAAATTACTAAAGAATGTTATAAACATATGCTAAACACAAAAAACGAAAAAAAAAAACGAATTGGTTTTGGGATAGAGCCCAAAAAATTATAGACAAGCTAAATACCATAAAAAATATCATGTTATACACATTGTGACCATAAATATTCATAGTTTTTATCTTACTAAATATTCTAAACTTACTCACATTGTGACCTAAGTAAGACTCCTATTTATACTGTATATGGTGGCTCAATCAATCCATCTCATTTTAAAATATTTATAGATGTTATCAATAATATTTGTCGAGTTGATTCGAGCTCCAAAATTTCAAGATCAATGATCAATCTAGCACAGTACTGGGTTAGAAACTTCATGATCAAGAATCAATCCAATTGTCTTAAAAACTCAACCAAGACCAACCCAGTTGGGCCTATCGAGCCGGTCTTGGGTTAACCCAGACCATTGCTCACCCCTATTATCTCCTGATAATACATTTATTCTAAACTTTTTTTTCTTTGTAACATTAAAAATCTTAAACTTGTATCGTTGTGACACATTTATCCTTAAAAAAACTTCTTCTTTTTTTCTTTATTTTTGGCATCTAATTTGGCCGATGATGGCCACTGGCAAGGGTTTTGCGATCCTATCCCAGTGACTAGGGAGCTTCAATGGTCCTCGCCAACCTCAAATGGCCAAGCAATGTGAATTTTCAAAAAAAAAAAAGAAAGAAAAAAATTTGGAATAGATGTGTCACAAATATATTAGTTCAAGGTTTTTAATGTCATAAAAAAATTAAGGATAAATGTGTCACAATAAGATTAATTCGGTGTTTTTGATTTTACAAAAAAAAATTAAGGATAAATGTGTCACATATGGTATAGTTTGGGATTTTTGGTGATATTAGTAAAAAAAAATCAAACTTAAACATTTATAACATATACATCCTCTATTGCAATTCTATTTGCGACATATAATCACACTCGTATAAAGGAATACGAAAGAGTCTAGGGCAATTGCATCATGACATGCCAGTTTATCCTTTTAAGTTACACGAAAAAGTAAAGCTCGAATTACCGATATCACAGTAGACATAATTTGATGTTTTTTTTATTGACTTAGAAAATTATATATATACACACACAAATAGGGCTGCATACCATAGCGTGGACACATCACGTGGACATTTTTACACCAAGTGCAGGTGGGGAGAAAAACGACATGTTGGAGTGATGAGACATGGTGCTCCCTTGAGGAACATGACATGACCCAAAGTCATATTGGGGGCTCGATTCGACGGACATGGTGCCGCCCAGCAGACTCTGGTCTGTTCCTCTTGTTCTTCCACTTCCACCTTTTCCCTTTCTTTTTCTCTCCAAAGCATCCCTTGTTCTGTACCTTCCCACATTCACACTCAGCGTTTCTGGAGAAATCTGTCGCCGCCCAAGGCACTAGAATAAAAGAATGCAAAAGCTCGGATCTGCAAGGCTCTTGTCTTGGGGAGTCATCCGTCCTCGTTGGAAATCTTACTTTTTTGTACTATCTCTTTAGGGTGTTTGATCGGCCTAACTTTGCTGTTCCCTTTCTTTTCTGGGATGGAAACTTGACGTCTTTTCCTTCGTCCAAAAGACAAATTCAGGTCGGGCTTAATTTCTGCTTCATAACACCATGAACTTCATCTTCTCATTTCGACCTTAATCACAAGTTCAAAGGTTTCGAGCTACATTTAAGAAATAACCATAATAACAAGAACAAGAACAAGAGAAGTTTCGAGATTAAAAAGACCATTTTTTGAGTTTGAATCTGTTCATTTATAATCTAGATTCGTTTGCTTCCTTTATTTAAATTACTTTGCCCTCTCTTTTATTATTGATATTGTCATTTTATTTTTATTTTCTTTCATTCCCTCGCATCATTGCTTAAGCCCCGTAAGTTTCAACACGTCTGATGCGATCCATTTTCTTATGGAGCGAAGGGTACCAAAGATTAATTTTTCAATGTGTGTGTCTATATATATAGCAAAAGTCTTGGCTTAATAGTTGTTCCATTTTTTTTAGTCGGCTTTCTTCTATGATGCATTTAAATCACGAATATTCGCTTCATTAAGCACAAAAAAACAAATAATTTGTTAAATAAACACACACACACACACATATAATATAGAACTCAAAATACTTCATCTATGAAACTGTACAAGGAACATAGGAAGAATCCTAGATAGATGACACAATGCACTCGCAACACAAGGCGACAAACTCAATAAAAGTCAAGAGATCCACATTCACAAAAACGCAAGACCTATTTGAAAAGGTGATGCCGTCCGAAGAAGAGTTTTTTGCATCATCCATGACGACCAAACAAAATCTTCGTAATAACCAAATGACAACCTCGTCTTCTTCTTCCTTTTTCAACGCAAAGCTTTAAATTAATCGAAATCGATTAGGCGGCGAATTCGACAGAGATAAGGTGCTTTTGATTAAATTAACCGACATAATCAAACCGGAAGTTTGACCAGAACTCCGGAAACGGGTGAATGGTTGAAGATATTCGGCATAATCTTCCAAATTCAATTGATCAGAACATACAAGTATGTACAAAATTCTTTCTATTAGAAGTGGGCAGCTATGGGCATTTTCCGTTTGGAAGAAAAGCGCCATCTCGTGGGCCTTTTCTGAAGAGGAATTTGGGTGCCAACCGAAAGGTGCAATTTATCAGTAGCAGCCAAGGAGGCTAATCAATTAATCAATTCATTCATTAATCAATTTAATGAATCAGCACACTTGGAATTAATGAAAAGACAAAGCGTGCTTTCTGAGTAAAGTTAGGGATTATTTTATTTTATTTTTTGTCCTTTCTTGAATCGAAAAAGGCAAAGGAAGTTTGGATTTTAGGCAGCCTGTCTTGATTTAAAGTGGAATGTGTCGTTGCTCCAATTGGAAGCTTATGTCGAGGAACAACTACCATAGAAAGCTTCCCTGATTCATTACTCTCCTGGCCACATGTTTTCTTCTTCTTCTTTTTCATATCATTTGGGCAAAAATTCATTTTATCTACTGTTTTAGGAACAGGGATTGCTCATATAGATCGATTAGATGGAAATCATTTAGAGGATAAGAGAATTAATTTCTTCATTTAAGAACTAATTTTTTGAGGCATGTAAAACCAAGACCTTTGTGAAAATTATGGAGCAAATGATGTTAGGCTCTCCAGTTGGGAATCTCATCCTACGGTGTCCTCAAATTTCGCCCCTATGTCGACGTCGCAGACAATGCTGAAGAAGCCATGCACAATGGAGACGGCAAGATCCCGTTCAACGTGATGTACCTAGAATTCAAGAGCAATTTCAAACGCCCGCGACTTGATTAATTGAGCAAATCAGCCTCGGCTAAACCAGTAATATGGCTGGCAAAAAAATCCATAAACTAACCAATATATGATTTAGAACGTCTGGCATTTAGCCTTCTCTGGTATCCGTGGCCTTGCCTAGATACTGAATATCAGAAAGTAACCAATAAAGAAGGTAGGCCAGAGCTCAGATGCCGGTATCTTGCTTGACCCAGCTGAAAATTTATCATCAGCTGGTGCTTTTGACAGGAAATGGATCAAAATTACCATTTCTGAGGAAACCAAATCCAATTTTAATGTCAATGCAGAATGTTGCGAGAAAAAATTGAGGAATCATACAGAAGAATTTAGTAACAGATGACAGAAAAAAAAAAGAAAAGAAAAGGGATCCGCATCACTGTCCCTCCGAAAGAATTTATTTTCACGGAGCTCCGAGATTGTCAAAATGACTTTCGGTACATTATTACAAGGTGGAACGAGCTCCGACCGACCCAAACGAGAATGATAAAACACAAATGCTCCAAAAGTACATGGAAGAATCAAAATGAGGATGCTGACAATGTATAAGATTGGAGGCATAACCCAAGTATTGGCTTAGATATAAGTTACACATCAGGCGCTGAGAAAGTAATACAAAGTAGCTGTCTATGATCTATACACGACGCACTTAAAGAGAGCTTCATTGAGGAAAGTAAGTTTCGTCAAAAAACCTCCTTTCTCAAGATAAGTAGATATCGCATGTTCTGCGCTTCTATCGTCACGTTTTGGCTTTCACTATTTTGAGAGGGCGGGATGTTCTGATTCCGAAAATGCAAAATCTCTGAACTTTTTGGCAATCGCTGGACGCTCATCTCCATGGAACTAAGATGTTCAGCAACAGCATCTTGTGTTATACGGTGGAATTTTTCTGTACTCCACAAATCTTATATATGCAATTAAATTTCAATCAGTTCTCCCCTCAGCACCTCGGCTCCTGCTTCAATTGGATCGTTCCATGCGAACGAAACATCATTGGCTGAAGAAGAGCAAACAGGCAGGACAATATTAGGTAGCAATAACACAATTTTAGTCAGCATGGAGCCAATGCCACGAACTGCAAAGAAAATGCCTATTGCCTAATAAAGTGGAGTGCCCGCCCGACATGAAACCAGTTCATACTAACCTGACAGCACAATCAGGTCATTGGCTGCCTAGACTCATTACTAATATATAGAGAAGCAACTGAGAACTGCTACCCTTTTATTTCAAGAGTTCATGAAAGTCTAAGACTTGGACATGTCAAAAAACTAACTAAATTTGTCCCAAGAATCCACTGTACGATAGATTTTTACCAAAGATCTCTCATTTGTCGGTTCTGAAACCAAACCAAATTTTTTACACTTCTGAGGAAAATATCCATAATATTTGCAAAGTTGAATGGTTACCTAGTTGACCTGATATAAGTTAATTAGGATCATATCTGCAAAATGAAGAAGATGCAAGAAAAACTGGGATGAAGGAACTGGAATAAATTGAATAGAGAAGAACAAGAGACTTCAATTCAAACTGTGTTCCCGTAGGTAAGTAACCATTTTCCGAAGTTAAAAATAAAGAGGAATCTATTCATAGGTTCAACATTTTAAATTCGTACAGACTGCATGGAGAAATTGATTTTGTATCACCTGACTAATTTTGGGCAATATAGTACTTGCTAGATCCTCATCAATGGAGACAGGTAGTGGTGGCATCTGGCTCATTATACCAGGCGTATTTCTCATGCTGCACAATGCAATAGAAGTCAACCACTTACCCAATGTGGCCACTACCATAGAGAAACTATTAAAAATGAGAAATGATGAAGATCAACATACTTTTTGAGAATAGAAGTTATATTGTCCCTCGCATGATAGAAGAGGTCGAGGTTCTCCTGTAACTGTTACTCATAACATTAGATAGAAAGTACGCCAGTAGAATTCTTCCATGTACAATTCACCAAATTGTTATAAGTAAAAATGAAATAAATTGCAGAGCATATCTTGTGCCTGGAAAAGGAACCTGAACTATACATTGTTGATAAATATGTCTATGACTCAGATATCAGAGAAATTTATAGTAGAAACCACACAAAAGGTCATCAAGTAGGCCCGACCATAGCACTTCTCTCAGTTTTTATTCAAGATAAGTTGGATAATCCTCTCTTCAAAAGAAAATATTAGCTCCATAAAAATGAAATCATTGGGTATAACTAGTACCTGAAAAGAGTGACAGCTTAACAGCCCTTCCTTATGAGCATATGTTCACAATAAAGGGTATGAGTTATTAACCAGACAAGAAACACTAAACAACTTGTGGAACAATATGCACTGCACTGTCGCCATTTAGAGAACTTATAATTTCCAATATTATGAAGACCAACACAAAGACATAATGTCAACAGACAAACCCCCGTGTTTTCATACTACAAATAAAGATGTTAAATGTCAGGTTTCCATCAACCAGATTTACCTTGCAATTTTCTCTTAAAGATCGTTGTTCGCCCAAACTCGCGCATAGGTAAGCATGAATCTGTGGTTACATCTGATTTCATGCCACAATTATTGTGTGTGTGTGTGTGTGTGTGTGTGTGTGTGTGTGTGAGAGAGAGAGAGAGAGAGAGAGAGAGAGAGAGAGAGAGAGCTACCAGAAAACTAATGCTTGAAGATAAATCAAACATTTTAAAGAAAAGTAACAGCATGAATGAAGATGTACTCTCCAACCTTACCAGCGAAATTCTGACAAGTATGACTAGAAAGCTGACTAAACCATGTGTACAAACTTTCATAAAAGAAAAAAAACAGAGAGTTCTGCAGCCACCTTCCTTTCAGTAGAATATTTAACAGCATTGCACATAAGAAAGGCCTCTCACGCTGTACCTTAAGCATATGAAGATTCGTAGAGATCTGGTCGAACGCTTGCACATTTTGCTTTAAGAGCTTCCTAAAAGTGCCATCAATGCCTGAGAAAGCAACTAAAAATAATTGGTATGCCATAAACTACAAGAGAAATGTATCCAAAGCAAAATTGACTCAGGGCTTCTTGTGAATTCCAATACAACCAGCCCATCTTGTCAAAGGATAAGAAAACAGTCTACTAAAAGGTCAGGCAACGAGAAGTGCCTTTTGTATCACCATGACCACGAGCCACAAGACGCTGAGGGATAATGTCATGGATGTTAAATTAAGTGCTCGATTTAATATTGTATAGAATATGAGGGCACAAATAAGATACATTTGGTGTCACTCCTTTAGGGTAGAATGGGCTCAAAGGAAGTTGAGAGGAAAATGTACTGATGAAAAAATGATGTAACAGAAACACTTATCTCCTTCTACACTAATAGCAAGAAACTTCCTGCAGTACACAAAAGATACAATCTACATGTTCAATTATATTAGACATAGAAGAAGTCAATAATTAGTCCAATATCAGTCTTCTTTATGACCTGTGCAGCAGGTATGGCATAAAGATAGACTGGTGAAGCTATCACTGTTCAAAGTGTCATTGGAATGAGCAGTGGTTTTCCCCAACAAATGAGATATTCATGCAGTTTCAGAAAATATGTGCAACAAACTTAAACTTTCACCTACAACTAATGACATGCACTTTGAGACATTCATCTGCAAAATAAGTAGGAGACAAACTCATGTCAATTCATTCTTCCTACAACTGAAAAAAGGAAAAGGAAAAGGAAAAGAATGAACAGATGAAGCAATTTTATTTAATAGTATGATATGTTAGACAATAAATAGTGCATCAGCAATCTATGAAAATTTAGTATGACCTTTAATTTTTCATCATAGAATGAAACAGGCAAACTAAAAAACAAAGTTGTGACAGAAACAGAACTATCCAATTTGTTCACTGAAATCAAACAAGAACTACTGACCCTCACAAGATAGAAGCTCATTCTGGTCCCTGTGCCGAACCATAGGAGCATAGGCAGCCATATTTTGTGGTTGACATGAAGAATTAGTCGCAGACGATTCCACCAGCTTATCCTGAAGAGGCATGATCATTAAATTATCACATCCAAAATAACTTGGTTTGCAAAACTAGTTAGCAAGGTAATCAACCTATACACAAATTTTTTTTGAACAATTAAAATTACACCAGTAGAACATGATATACACTATATAAGAAGAAAACATGATACAAACTTCACAAAGCATGACTTTTACTTCTAGAATCCCAGGAATGGTTTCAACTACAAAATTATTTGCCGCAGTTTTTACACTGGTAGAAAGAAGAGGTTTATAACAAAAGGTTCCAAAGGTACAAATATACAGGAACACAAGGAAACCTCGAGTTATCATGTAGTATCATATAAGGACACAGGGATCCTAAACAAGAAAAGAACAGCTGGCTATTGGTCGCCATCACCAGTCAGATCATCTGTTTAAGATAATGTTTATTCTAAAGGGACTTAGAAGGATTACAAGAACAGATACCCTTTTCGGTCAACAAAAATGTGAAGGGGGACGCACCTTTCGGCTGTTCACCTTTTTTCCTAGGTTGTGTTCCTCAGGTTTCCTTCGTTTCCTCTGCAGCAATTTCACAGTGTAAGTCAGATCACTGAATCATCTGATTAATCCTAATGAAAAGATATAAATATAGTATCATAATTAGTATGACATAATCAAGGATGCTTCTGCTTATCAAAGGTCGTATTAACCGCACATTCCATCAAATTAGTTGTTCAAGCTGCAAAGCAAGTCATAAAGCCCAAAAGAGCCAAGAAGGTCTTGTAGCCTGAGCTTAACAGGAGGAAGTAATTTTAACGAAACATTACGTGTTGCAATTTTCCTTAGATCTAACAAACATGACCTCCTCCAGCAATCCCACACATTGAGGTCACCACTTCAAATAGTATCAGCCAACTTTGTTAAAAAAAAGTTCAATAGCAAAATAGCATAGATAAAGTCTTCCAATCCCAAACTTCCATTGATTTATCTCCCTAATATTGATCAACTATGGAGGAAAATAGATAGGTACTAAAGAGACCTAGTTCTCAGCCCATATGCCAACCTTCACACCAATTCAAACACAATCAACTTACTTTCTAAGACGTGCACTTTCGAGCAACATGCCTCAAAACAAAAAAGGACATAGGAGGGAGTATTAGTCAATTCTAACAATCAGAATATTATAATATCATCTGCAAGCTCGAAATGCAACATAGTAGTCTGTCCAATGCCCCGGTACTAATTAAAATCTCTTGAACTGTGTTATCAATTCACTTTTTGACCTGTTGGGGGCTAAAGGGACATCCCAGCTTGTACCCATTGGAATTTTGTGATACAGGTTCCCCCACCCCTACCCCTCTTTTTTTCCGTGTGGGTCAATAAAGACAAAATTAAATTGAAGTGGTACCTAGGGAGTGCACATCTTTATCCTCATTTGATCAGTAACGTCAGCTCCAAAAAAGGTATATATGAAAGTTTGGGATGATATAGACTTAAATACTAGACAGTAGATTCCTCTAGCAATTGATTCTTCTGTGCATGATTGACAACCACTTAGGGCCCTCTCACTTATTATGTTGCCCCACAAATACCTCTTTTTTAGGTGTATTAGCACCAGTTTCCTATTTTTTTTAATAGCTCACAACTGATTACTCTTTCAATTATAAAACTTCTGGTGATCATTAAAAGAAGTATCAATGGTTTTCAAATGAGTTGATGCAACATATGACCAGTATAATTGTGGTACCAAACATTCAGAACAAAAAGGTAAATTTAAGCAACTAAAGATGTTACTGTCACAATCTTGAGAGGAGAAAATTTATATATTGACCAAACAGAAATTCCATAGGCTAATAATTCCCATGTAAATATAAAAGAAATACACTGAGTAAATATATATACATGACTGGTACTATTAAGAAACGTCTATAGAAGCTTCAAATAGGAATATGCTTTCTTAGATATGACAAAGTGAATAATCAAATTGGAAAAAAAAACTATTAGGTTAATCAGTCAATAGAAGCAATGCAAAAAACAAGTCTTAACACTTCATTCTTTGCTTTGGCTTAACAACGGAGAATCACAAAGCCTTCAAACATAGTACCTTGGCCAAAAGAAGCTTGGCATCTACCAACTGATACTCCAATAATGTGATAGAGCACTAGTAATTTGCAAAATATATTCTTCTAACAGGGCCTAGTCGGCTGTAACTAGACAACGACTAAAGTTCTATTATTTGTTATTAAATTGCATGCAAGCAGAGGCGGCAACAAGTTCATTAATATGTGGAACACAAACGTGGTTCTGAATATGATGAAGTACGGAAAACTTCACATTCTCTTAACTGATAAAAGTAACTTTTTGTTCCTCGTTTCTTTTTCTGGGAACAACTTAAGCAGGAGAGAAGAAATAGAAGCTCCTGCAATAACCTTAAAAGAGTGACCATCCAGCCTTGTGCTTCAGTTGAGCATAAGCCATGTCACAGATTGCAGTTTCAATCGCTCTTCTTGTAGCTAGTTAATTGATTACATACATGTTGGCATCCCTTGGTACCCTTTCTTAGTGTAATTTTCCTTCTGATAGGATGTTAAAATGGCATGGACACATTTCAGAAAGCAAGACTGGTTTAGTAGCAAAAAACGATACAACTGATGCTTTTATCATAAAAAGGCAAAAATAAAATGCTGAAGTGACTATTTGAGTTTACATAAGTTGCTCCAGATACTGCAAATTTTCCTACAAGATGCAGCGTTTTCAAGATATCAAGAATGCCCAGTAAAAAAAGAAAAAAACATATGCTTAAAAAAGGAAAGGAGACAAAGTGAAGTTCATGTACTGAAAGCACCAGCACAAAAAGGGAAAGCAAATTCCACCAATTATGTTAGCAATATGGAAGTTTCATTCATGTAACACCAGATCATTGTCAGCTTTCAGATGGCCTCAATTTTCAGAAACATTTTCTCTAGTACTGCAGTGAGCTATTCTGTTAATTTGCATACAACCAGAAGGCTGAGGAAAGAAATCGTGTGATAAATGTAAGGAGCAAAAAACCCAACCAAACAGGAGGCTGCTCAAGTACCTTTTTTATGAGAAGTGGCCACGTTTACAACACGTGGTGAGCTATCAAGTCATCTCAACCCTCAACAATATATTTTTAATTATTTCCTTTTTAGTGGATAAATCGATGGATTTCAACAACATTATACTATAATTCATTCAGTATGAGAATAGAACATATAAAACTTGTCATCACAATCAATTTACACAAGGAATGATCATCAAGGTAACAAATAGGATGACCCCAACTAGTTTCCACACTTACCCCAACACGCATGCACAAAGTTTATTATTATTGTAATGGACTCTCACTCAGGATGAGATTAAATCAGAAGCTAACCCATGTTTGAATTTGCAGAAATACTTTATTAACTTCCTAAGGGAAAGTTATTGAAGTTAGATACAGAAGCACAAGTGGATTGACTGTTCACCCTAAGCAGCTGACCACGACATTAGCCCAAGTTTTATTTGCCTTCCTCAATCAACTAACAATATACTTACTAGATTGGACATACAGAAGGCAAGATCATCACATGACAGAAGTCACATATATCTCGCAGTTATGATGAAAGGAATAGGAATTTATAAAGGATTGTGGACTCCAAGGAGGCATTTCAAGAAACACTAATCTGCTGAGACAATCCAAGCCTCCAAGTGCATGCACAGGAACATCAAAATCAGCTGAATTCAGATGACTTGATTATGAAAGTTTGACTTGTTCTAAGGAAAATCACGGTAATCGGTGTGGTTTAGTTTCCAAATTTATCCCAATAAACATGCTCAAAGTTCATTGTTACGGTCAATCTATCCTTGCATATCTGGCAGGAGGAGAGTACTGAAGAGCAAAGCCGCATATGAATTTCCAGAAATATTTCATAGACTTCCTAGTATTGAAAGTCATCAAAGTAAGAGAAAGGAGCATGATTGGATTTAATCCTCAACCCTAGCAACTTACCTCAAAATCGGGCCTATTTTTATATATATCACTCCTTAATTGACCAAAATGACACTTAATTGAATTCACCATAAAGAAGGAGAGATCATCCTGTTACAGAAGTTGCATGCATGTCCCAATAACAGTGAAAACAGTAGGAAAAAGGATTGTGGACTCTAAGGAGGCATTTGATGAAACACCATGCACCGAGACAATCCAAGTGCATACACAAGAACATAAAATCAGCTGAATTCTGATTACTTGATTATGAAAGTATGCCTTGCTCTTGGGGAAAATTATGGTAATGACTGGGGTTTAGGTGCACGACATAGGTCTGATGCCCCCCACATGAAATGCAAATAAGCTAACATATCAATTTGATAAGTACTGCATCAACAAGATTATGCAAGCAAAGACACTAAGTCCAAACAACTGACAATGTCCAAACGCATCACAAGCAACTAGTGACATTGAAAAGGCTATCTAGACTCAGAGGACATTCCAAATGAACTTTACCGTCATCCATCTACATCTCAGAGCAACATCCCTCACAGTTTTGTCCTGCAGTGTGGCTGCAATTCTGATATACTTCATTATATTTGGCTCATCAGCGTATCTACAATTGAAGGGAGAAAGACACTTATGATTTCCAAGGCAGAAAAGAAGATAACCTCATGATTGATGTAGTTTATGCTTCCGATGTCACATCCCCTAAGACTTCAGTTAAAGTACATATACCATAGAGTGGGAACATGAGAGCCAACAAAGAAAAAGAAGGATATACTTTGAGGTGGTACAAACAGGCAAAACTATGGAAATTACACTCTAGAATGAAAGTCTAGACAGCAGATCATTCACAAGATCCTATAAAAGCTTATCAAACTCATTATCAGCAACCAAACGAGTCATTGAGGACAAACAGCCGAAACTATGGAAGCAGAAGAGCGGCAGCAGCAAAATTAGAAATTCGCTACATGTAGCTTAAGCAAGAGTCTCCACCGAGTAGCACAAGATGGATTTTACCTAACAAGGGAATTCAAATATCAGGTTTAAAAAGATTAGTGTCCACGGAATAGAAAAGAGTTCATGTTTACTTCCTCATAATTCTGCTTTACAATAACAAGCTCAAGCATGACGTTCTTAGCTACAAGCCTACAAGGCAGCCTATAATGACCAGCTAATATGTCTCTCCTCTTTCCTCGCTTTAAATTGCGGGTAAAAAAGGAACAGAACTAAATGGCTAATAGACCAAGTCCAAAAAATTTCCTGACTAATAAAACTCTAGCCGAATACAAGTATAGGAATGGAGGAAAACCACAGAGGCGCGCCGACAGACATCCGTTTAAACGTTTCAAGAAGAGACAAAGCACAAAAACTTTACCTCCTAAGGCCTTCGTTTAGTTTCTCCTGCTCTTCAGCAGACCACTCCACTGCCAAATCTGCGTCATGCTTAAGCCCCGGCACATAATCCAGAAGGAGGGAGCTCGAAGAATTCCCCGCTTGAGCTAACCCCAAATTGTTGCTCAGGGAAGCAGAATTCCCAGCGGAAAAGACCATCCCGCCCGTACTGTTGACCCCGAAGTAGTTGGTCCCCATCATCGGCACCATCTCGGAGGTCGTGTTCAACGCGCCGGTCTGGAAAGAAATAGCGTGCATGCTCAGCGCCGACGAGCCCGGCATGTTCGACTCCATGGCCATTTCCTCACCTTTCCTTTCCGGCCTCTAATAATCCCTCAACGCCATCTACTTTATCATCCCGACCACCGAACCACCCCAGCCACACACAAAAGAAAATTTCCAGCAGATTTAACCCACACACCTCGCGAACCCACTGCCGCTCCCACAAGCTCAGGCAATGACTGACCAAGAATCAGCACCCAACTTCCTCAACTTCAGATTCCATCCGCACTCACCTCCTGCAGCTCCGAAAGAGAATCCCTAAACTCTCAACGCCAAGAATAACCCCAGAAACCACCATTCGCAATCGCCGTTTCAGAGCGAAAGGACCCCGATTCCCCCACAGATTCCTTCAAATGGCCCCCCCGGGGCTCAGGGGAAACTCGAAACACCCAGAACGAATCCCGCAACGAAATCAAGACTGATCGGAGCAGCAGCAGCAGCAGCCCGGCGACAAAAAAAAAAAGAAAAAGGCTAAGCTTTCCCAATTGGGTTCGCTTGCCTTCACGCCATCTTCGATCGAGAACACGAATTGCAGCAACACGAGAGAGAAAAATCAGAGAGCACAGAATCAAGAACGTAGAGAGAGAGAGAGAGAGAGGGGGGGCAATAAGAGAACGTTAACTTTTTGGGCTCAACTTTCCGACAGAGCCCTAATTGGCTGCTCATCCTTTCTCTCGCACTTAAAAAAATCCAATAAATGTATTTTATTAAAAACTCCCCTGCTCCTTTATCTCCCCTTTATACTCAATATTTATCGTGTAACGGATGAAATAAAAATAAATTTAGCTTACATGAATGTTTCACAAAAATAACTTTTTAAAAAAATTTCGAATTTTTTGACATGCATTTCACGAAAAATAAAATGGTTAATAAAAATATTTTCTACCAACGGAAAAAAACGCATTCAAAAGCGGAAATTTCTGCTTAAACATTTTCCGTTTTCTTTATATAATTTTAAATACGTAGCATTTAATACCGTGCCTCGACCTCTCTTGAGGCTGGTAAGCCAGCGATTTTTGACAAACGAACATTATAAAAGTATTGTCATTTTTGAGAAAAACGATTTTTCAAAAAACATTTTTTCAGTAAAACGAACGTAATCTTATTTCCTATAACTTTTCCATTTGATTTCACAATTCGACGCTCACACGGCGGTGTCCTGATATTGATATAAACGCATATAAACATAAATACGCAAGTTAAAAAAAAAAACAAGGAATGTTCCCATTTTAGTATAAACGTATATAAATATCTATGTATACATGTATATATATGTAAAGGAAAAGGGGGAAAGGAAAAATCAATAACTTAAAAAAAAACTCACGTTCTGTGCTTGCTATCACTTTTGGCAGTGCTGCCCATGGGGATGGACTTTTCCAATTCTTTATTTCATTTTTTTTACCAATCCATTTGCCCCTTTCATATTTTATATTCTCCTTTTTCTTGCGCACCCCCATCTCCAAAAAGCTATCGCATATCACTGGTCTTTTCTTTTTTTTATATATACGAGATAAACATCGAATTTTGAATCCATAGGTGGGCAGAGAGAACTTCTTCTTTATCATCGAGGTCGTGGGTTCGAAAATAATGAGCCACGATATTATAGTCATGTGATAATCTCTCTTGAAGTATAGAGACCCGACTTTTATGAATTATTCGATCATAAAAGAAATATCGAATTTCAACAAATTAGATAAATAGGAGGTCGGAAGGAGAGGGGAGAATTTCTTTTTTTTTCCTCTCTCTTTTTTTTGGGCAATTTTTCGGATAAATTATTCGATTTCGAAGCAAAAAGAAATAGTATAATTGGAAGAAGTGGTTCTCTCTCAGCCTTGGAATTCAGCAGCAGTGCGAATCCCCAGAAGGGGCATTTGATGCCGATTATCGTGGACTCTCCACCTTTGGTTTCCCCTTTCTCTCTCTCTCTCTCTCTCTCCCCCTTTTCATTATATTTTCTTTTCTTTTTCTCTCTTTTTTTTGGTAAATAAAAAATTCTTTTTCTCTCTTTTATGCACGCTTTTTCCTATTATTGGACTCATTCATACACCTAAGTTCAAGGCGTTGCGCTAGGACTAATGAAGTCAACATGTATATTTTCACAATTTCACTTGGGGACATGGAGGCGGTACTGGGTTTTTTCAGTGAGGATTTAATTTGAAAGTGCGAGAACTATGTGAATTTGAGAAACCCGATTTTTGAGAGCGAGAGCGACCCCGACAAATGCTTCGGTGGCATGTCGCGTAACGTGACTATAATAAGCATGCGATCTCGGCGGCTGAAATTCGATCGCGTCGAAGTCGCAATCTCGTACGCAACGAGGTCTTGAGTGAGCCGCGGTTGACGAAGCTGTCAGGAAATGCTAGTCTCTAGGGAAGAATCGGGGCGTGTTTGAACCGACGGCTCTACGGATGGTCGCTGCGGCTGGAGGATGCTTGGGATCCGGTCCTGGAGTCTCGGATCATCTTCAGGACTTCCCTCGTCGAAGGCCGGGTGCTTGGGGTGGGCGAGAGGCAAGCCGTCGCCATGCTCAAGAGTGTCTCGAGGTTTTCCTCGTACAACTCCCTGCCTAGATCGGAATCGCCCGTGTTCTCCATCTCTTCTTCGCGGATCGACCGAACCCACCTCGGCAAATCGGACCCGTGTTCCTGGACGAGGTCTTGGAACGGCGTTTTGCCGGTCAGGAGCTCCAGCAGCAGGACGCCGAAGCTGTAGACGTCAGCTTCCTGTGTGACTGGCTCGCGTATGTCTCGGCACTCGGGAGCTCTATAGAATGGCCAAGCAGGGCTCAGCTCTTCAGGAGAATTCAGATCCCGCAGTGAGGAGAGACCGTAATCCGCCAGGCACGCCTCGAAGTCGGGACCGAGCAGCACATTGGAAGATTTCAAGTTTCCGTGGGTTAAACCGTGGTCCTGGTGGATGTAGAGAAGCGCGGTGGCCACGTCTTCGGCTATTTTGAGGCATGCCGTCCAGTGAAGAGGCTTTTCACCTCCTGAAGTCCCTGATGACCCTGCAAGAATAGGATGCAGAAGGCATGAAAGATGTTGGACTCGACCAAAATTTTGATGTTTACTCGACTTTTTTAAAGAGTGAATCACTTATATGGTAACTTGGGATGCTCAAGTAGATGCGCTGCACGAGTCTTGTCACCGTTTCATTACCCAGAACAAGGACGATAAAAAGAGAGAAACCGAGTTTACCGTGAATCAGCGCGAAGAGACTGCCATAAGGGTAATAATCGTAGACAAGAAGGCGTTCCTCTTTGGCCTGGAAATAGGCCCGGAGAGGCACCAACATCGGGTGCCTGAGTCGCCCGAGCACTTCCATTCTTCTCCTGAAGTCGTCCATGCTCGGATAGTTAGTGTCCTTTAGCCTCTTGACGGCAGCTGTATACTCTGAGGTGATCTCCACCTTGAAAGTAGTTCCCATGGTGCCTCTTCCGAGCATGTCCGCGGATGCATCCAACAAGTCCTTTATGCCGTAGCTCCTGCTCTGATCGCCTGCTCCTAGGAACACCAGACCTATGGCCTCCTGCTCTTTGCCTCCTGACGCAGGACCACCTTGTTTCCCACCATTAGTGCTTCTGTTTCTACTTGTGCTTTCTGCTGCTTCACTCTCGCCCTCTTCGCTTCTTGCCTCCCCTGAAGCTTTGCTCTTGTCACGACTTTTGAAGACTATCCATGAGCCGAAAACGATTATGAGCAGCACCAGTCCACCTGCTGTCCCTAAAACGATCTTCATTAGCTTTGCTCTTGTCCCTGACTGGTTAGAGCTTGGCGTAATAGGGTACACAGGACTAATAGAAGGCCCCAGGAGCACGCTGCTGTTGCACACAACGTGGACTTGTTCACCGCAGAGATTTATGTTGCCCAAGAACGATGAAGCATTGAACCTCATCAGGGTAGGAGTTGCAGGAATTGGACCAAATAGTCGATTGTTAGACACGTTGAAGAACGCGAGACCGGCTTGGTTGAATGGAGGGATGGTCCCAGTGAATAAGTTGTCCTGCAAATAGAGAGTGGAGAGCCGACCCAATTGGAGAAAAGACTTGGGAATAGTCCCAGAAAGTCGATTGCTGGCCAAGACTATCACTTTCAAGTGGTTCAGCTCCGAAAGGGAGCTTGGTATCTCGCCGGCGAAACTATTATCGTTGAGATAGAGAGATTTGAGACTGATGAGGCCAGAGAGACTGGGGATTCGACCCGAAATGGAGTTGCCTTTGAGGCTAAGCAACCGCAATTGGTCTAACTGATTCAGAATGTCGCCATTTAAAGTGCCCGCTCAAATTCAAATGCTCAAGCACAAGCTTGGTGACTCTCCCATTGATGCACTCTTTGACTCCTTGCCATTGGCACACCCCACTTCCTTGCCAATTCAAGGAATTCAGGGGATCAATTTCTGATTTTAGAGCAAGAAGAGGTTCTGCATCACCTGATTTAACCAGATTGACCTTTGAAATGAAGAGAACTGATAGCACCAGAAGTAAGCGGCTTGACACCACATACCCTCCCAAGTTCGACGACATGTCAAAGGCAACCGAGCATAGACAACATGGCATTTGCACTTTTTTCTGCATTAGCCAACTGCATTCATGTGGGACTAAATACAAGTCCTAAGATCGCAGTGCCACCTTCTGATTTGCGGCTGTCCAGGCTGCAAAATTATGGCCAGTTTCATGAAGAACGGCATAAATAAAGCTCCATGCGTCACCTTCGTTACCCTTTTTGCAGAGTTGGGCCACAACCGCCTAAAAGCAGATTCAAGACGATTGAGCACCCAGTCGAATTCACCAGCAGACTACACTTTACTAATGAGATCTCAGGAAAAACTCTTGAAGCATAACGTTGAAGTCAAAAACAGGCAAAAGTAGCAAAGCAATAACATCTGATTAGAATGCAGCTACATGGAACGAATACTTTTGCACCACCATCTTTCTCTTTCGGAGTGGTGGATGGGGAAAATACTTTTCTTCTCCTCCTCCACCTCCTGTAAATCCCTGACACTGTACACTACCTTCTCACCGAGAATAGATCGGGTGAAAGAAAGCGGTGAAATCAGGCACAAGAGGAAGGCAGATGAGCACAAGTTGCAGTCCTATAGGACCTAAGAATGCCATGCTTGTCATTAATTCCAGATCTAGCTGAGTTACTAGCAAAACATAAACATGGATTATAGTAGTTGAACTCGATACACTTTCCTTAAATGTCGAATCTTCTGACTTCCGTTGTTACAAAGTTGCTTAATTTGGGAGTTTCTTTTCAAGTGGTTGTCATCATGAGCCCCTCAAATTAATGTCCCTCCGTCCCCCATTCATGCCACCACTTGGGGAATCAACTGAAGTGTGCTGAAGTATATAGTATACATGTATTGAACTCGGTCATGTCAACAGAAGTTCTATTGAAAAAGCGAACTTCTCAAGCGAGCGAGAGAGAGAGAGAGGTTCTAAGCGTACTGAGTCGTGCCACCAACTCAGATTTGTCGTGACACCAACTCGGATTTAATATGACAACGACAGACAAAATCAGCTGTAGAATGATCGCGGGATGATCCTGTCACGTCCTCGAGAAGCAAACCGATCATTTTGTTATCTGCGTTTGGCGCAGCATTCGGGTCTTTAAGGAGAACCTCCAGAAACAGGGAGGGGAGAGGAGATTAATGGGTGCCCACGAACGAACTGAAGTTGAAGGGTGGTGTCTTAACTCTTCTTCTTCCTCCCCCCGCACCTTCATGGCCGGCCTGATAATAATGGAGGTTGACCAACACGCGTTCGGTTGAGTCAACACGTTACACAGAAACAGGGCAAGGGGCAAATAACACCGGTAGGCGTCGCGTCGTCGACCAGCGACGGCTATATGGAAGGTCAAAACAGGGCGCATCCCCGACTTCTTTCCCCAACACGCTTCGGCTGGCCGGAGAGAATTTGGGGCCGTGTCATGTCTTCTCCGCCAGCTCCTAGCAAGGATACCGGCGGCGACCGCCATGGCGGGCAGCCGACGCGGTCACCTCCCCTGCTTTTCCGCACCAGAGTGCTTTTCACCTTCCCTCTTGAATGATATGGAACTACGGCTTTAAATCAAAATTGGTTACGTGTTTAATTGTAGTTCTCAGTTAAACTTCCGCAACTCATTGAAGATAGTAACTAAAATACCTATGTGAAAACAAATTAATGTAAAATTCTCGAGCATGCAAAATTAGCATTGCAAATTTGAAAAGTATATTTTTCTTTTTCAAAGTATTTATATAAACTTTGATCTCAAAAGATGAAGGACGGAGACTGACGATATAAATACTAATAGTGAAACAATCATATGATTTATCACCAAGATTGAAACGTAAGTGCAAAATCATAAAATACTCGACTTAACAAAAGCTATCCAACATCAGTTTGGGGTGAAATGTTATGTCATCATCTTTGAATAGTATCATCATACTCATCTTCCAAATCTGCTTTGCTCATTGCTTTATTACTTTAGTGCTCAATCAATCTCGAATCAATCTCGGTCGCGGAGGAACATCTTCCATTATATTTGAAGCGGCCTGGGGAAATATACTTTTTATTTAGTTTGATCCTCACTAGGGCTTCAATTTTGATAATAATGTAATGAATATAGAGATATGAGTTGATGAAACATCCTGCAAGCCCACAAACCATAAAATTAGTTTCCTTATATTCTTTTATTCAAAAGTTTGTGTATGTTCTCCAATGTAAAGGTAGTGTTTTTCTTCAAGAAATTGCCATTTTTCCCCAAAGTTTGATGTCAAAGCTTAAAGTTCCTAGAACCAACAAGATTCTTCCATGAAAAAGAACCCGAATTTAAAAGTGAGCTCATCTATAAAAATGGTCTTTATTGAGGGTTGTTGCTTGACTACAAATGAATATATAACTAAATAGGTCATATTCGATATCTACTAATAGTCCATCATGTTAATTGACAAATTATATTAGGGGAAAAACCGTAAAAAAAAACTCTAAATTATATCTACTATGGTACATTTATCCTTTTTTTTTTTGAGACATAGTAAAATCCTAAGTTATATCCTAACAACCCATTTATCTTAAACATTTTATTGTGATATCAAAAGTTTAAAACTTGAACCTAGGTGATACATCTACTTTACATCAAGACCTATTCAAATGATTTTTCCAGCAAAAAAAAAAAATGATGTCGTTTTTGTTTCAATTAAATCCTATAGGTGCTAAGAGTGCGTTTGATTCAGTTTTCCCAATATGAGTTGAGTCTCTAATACCCCTGGGGAAAATATAAGGTGTTTATCAATCATTCTCAAATGATTTTGAGGTGGAAAATTGGCCTTAAGAAGACTAAAAACTGAAAACAAGTTTTATTAACTTTCAGCATAAAACTCATTTTCAAAACAGAACCAAACGCAACTCAAGTCAACATAATTTACCTTTTGTTGTCCATGGAGTTAGATTTTAAGGTATTTAGTGATGAAATACTGACGTAAGTTAAATGTGTCGTAATGGGATTTCTTTTTGAGTTATTTCGAAGATTAAAAGTAATGAATGAGAAAAGAAGAAAGCAGAAGGAAAGAAGAGATAAAGAGGAGCTGGAAAGCCTGAAACGCACGAGTGACGCAGGAACTCGCGAATTGCCAAGAAAGCCATATATGACGTTAAAAAAGTTAGTGGAGAGCTCTCTCTCTCTCTCTCTCTCTCTCTCTGTGGACTCTGGCGTGTCCACTTGGAGAGAAGAAACTGCTCCACACATCGCTCCTTCTCTCCCTTCCACGTCTCTCTCTCTCTCTATCTCTCTCTCTCTCTCTCTCAGCTTCTTTCCAAGCAGAAGCTTCGTAAAGCTGTCAGTGGCCAGCCACTGCCCCGCTGAATCTTGACGGACGACGCCCATTTAGTAAGCTATCTCTCCTTCTCTCTAGCTCGCTCTCGAGCATTTTTTGGAACTGGGTTCGTTTGGATTCCATCGTGCAAGTTCGAGAAAGTGAAAATGTTTCTGACAAACCGAGTGGGAATATATTTGGGGCACGAAGGCATCTTCCTCTGTTTTTTGTTTTTTGTTCTTTTGCCTATTCGTCTGTGGAGACACTGAAGTAAATAGAAAGTGCTTGGTGGCCTCCGTTTCAACCCAAATAGCGATTTTAGATTATGGAATGAGAACGTGAAAGATGAAGGGAAGAGAAAGTGGAAGCTTGAGTTTACTTTTAAGTTAATGAGAGTTTGATACCTGGCATAACTCCTTGGCTAAGAAAGCAAGTTTCAGCACTTAAATCCGTATAAATCGGAAGCTTTTCGTTTGACTTCTCCGAGACTGCTACGTTTCTAGCAGTATCTACAAGTGCCGAGCTTGTTTGCTTCGGCATAGTTTATGTGCTTGCCCTACTGCTTTGCTAGAGCAAAATACGTCCATGTCGCTTGGATCAGTAGCCAAGTGTATACCCACTGTTGTGAAGTGTATATCCATGCCCTCCTTGATTAAGTTTGCCGTTATTGCAAAGGGCTGTCTTTGGCTGGCCTTTTTGCCATTTTGAGTACCCTTTTGCAGTTTACAAGTACACAAGTAATCTTGGCTGGATTCATCTTTGATCACTTAGTTCTGCTGTAATAATCTATTTGGGCAATTACTACAGTTGGTCATCATCATTTCATGATGCTTGAACCTTGTTTGACATGACTGGTGAAAGGCACGGAATTTCACCATAGGACAGGACACGTTATTATCATCTTTAAATGCAATTCTAAAGTATAAAGCTCACACACGCATGGCCAGTAACAAGATCGTAGGTTAATTCTTAGCTTAGAAGCAGGAGAGAGGAGTTTCTACAAAGTTAACATGGATTTTCTGAAAGAAAGAACATTCTAGTATAAAAGGAACAAACTGTACTTACGTTAGAAAGCTTCAGTGATGCGGTTCCAGAGTTCCTAGCAATCAAAGGAAATCTACAACTGTTTAAAACTCAAGGTTGTGATTTTTTAACCCAAGGAATATGCCATTGAATTATTTGACAATAATACTGAGCTTTGATGCAGATTTACATCCCAATTGGATAAATATTTTGCAGTTTGTATCTAAATGGGACAGTTTTGCATCTTATCTTTGTTGGGTGATATCGAGATTCTAGGATTGTTAGTCTGTTTATTTGTTATTCTCAATTTATTTGGACATTTGCCTCTTTCTAGAAGAGTATAGACTTTGAGAGTTTTTCTCTGCTGCACTCCATGTTTGTTGCTCCCTTCTGCTTGTGTTCCAGTTCTACTTCTGTTAGTCCACTGCAGCTGCATCCACTTCAGGAGAGATGGCTAATGAAGAAATCATGTCAACTTTGGTAGACTATGCAAATGCATCTACCTAGCAGGATTTTGTTTTCCTCTTCATATTGTATATTGAAAAGTTGGTTTATCGATTCTAAACTCTTAGTGTGGGTTCTTCAGAATATCTCCGAAGAAATTGACAAATCTTTTCCACTTGAAAAACATTAATTATGGTTTGTTGATTTGTGAAATTTTTATTATTCAAAATAAATAAAAAAGGAAGAAGTCATTCCATGAGCCACGTGGTGATTCGTAATCCATGTTTTTTGTGATATAGAGGATATGACAAGTCTCTTGCCAAGCCATCATTGTAATTGGTCTCAGAGGATACCAGAGTTCTCTTTCAGAGGAAAATGCAAGAAGTTTCCACGTTTAGGGTATTCTGGCACATATATTTCCCCAGATGGAAGCATGTTTTTCCTTGCTCAACAGCCTTCAGTAGAACCCAGTCCATGCTCGAGAAGAAATGGGCCGGTCTATTCCAGTTCAGTGGGTGATGGAATGGACTCAGAGAACTCTGATGACGAGCCCAAAGATGAAAGTTCTACCAATGATGGCCACGGAGAGGTAATAGTTATCTTATTTTCCTGCACTAAACTATGCATAATCAATTGCTACACCATCTTTTAGACGGTGATGCTAGTTTTCCAATTCAACATTTTGGTTGTTATGGGTTTAAGTAAAAAATGTACAGCATTAATTTTCAAGGCTTTAGTACTCTGGGGATTCAATAATTTGTAATACTTTTGAGTGATATTGCAAAAGAAGCATTGAGTGCAACAATTTTCACCCATTTAAGGAAGATGAAATTGTCTTTATCTATTGTTTTGGACTTCGGTTTATTCAGCTGTTTTCTTTTTTGTGTTGTGTATCTTCAAGGACTGGAAGTCTGCATTTTGAAAATTGCTAAAATCATCATTAATTTAATTCTATTTTCATTATCTACAGAATGAACTGGCAAGCAAAAGAAATTGACTGCACTTACTCACAAGCAAAGGAAGTTGATTCCTGCATCTTCAATTATGAGCCTCTCATGCTTCTTGTCTGTTTCTTCAATCGCATGGATGACATAAAGTTACCTCCTAATTATGTTTAACGTTTTACTTCTCTCTACATCACGTTCTTGCCACTCTAAGAGACTGCCATCAGATGTTGGCTCTCAATGTAGGAAAGAATGTCTCATCTTCTCTTTTTCTTTTGTCCACATTTCCTGGATTTTTCTATTGCCTTTTCAAATAAAGAAGAAAGGTTCTATTGCCAAGTCATGGTGCAATTTATGTGTCTGAAGCTGGATCCTCTTGCCGCAGAACAAGTATGCCTTAACCCTACATGCAAGAAACTAAACTTAGCATTTACGAGAAGATACTTGTAAAATGTCCTGGTCCTTTTTTTGTATTTGTTGACCATTGTTTAGGCCTTTGCTATATTTGATACCATGGCACTCTTCCACTCACTAAAGCCTTTAGGGCTTCATGAGTGCAAGTTTTGTGGTGTCAGGCCATCTTGTCTTGTACAAATCCTTTGGTAAAAGTCAATACATACTTACATTACCAAAAAAAAAAAACCTAAACTTAGCATTTCTGCTTCTGTTTTTATTTTTCAGGTAAGTGATGAATCGCTCAGAGAGAAGCTTGAAAGGATTGTGGGCATGGATGATTCCACCTTTAGCGGCATAGATCTCGCCACACTTATTAGAAGCAAATATGGGAGGTCATATGACATTCAGCTTATAAAGAAGGTATGTTCTTGTGCGAGTTGCTCTATCATTACGTTCAGTGTCCTTTGACTCGAGTTAATTTTGTAGGCCTTTTGTGTTCATGCCTTTCTGAGCTGTTCAGTATGGAAGGACCTTTTTGTTTAATTGTAGAACTTCAAACATAAGGTAGAATCTAAATATGAGACTATGTCATGCTTTAGGTTTCCAGTCTGTAGTTCTGACTTGAAATAGTCAATTACATGGTTGATTCTGCTTTTGATTTCTTAGAGATCATATCTTATGTCTCTTCTTGATTCTGAAAACCCCACCTCTTTCAAGAGCTTTAGTAGTTCTGAAGATTGGTATTTCTGAGCTTTTGCTTAGAAAGGAATTATTTGCCGCAAAATCGATGTCGTTATGTCTGAGAACATGACAACTGAAAGTCTAATATGCTGGCACAATTTCTTAAGGTACTTTTGTCTAGCAATTTCTCTTCACACTGGATTAACTGAGTTGTCTTTGCTGATCTTCCTGCCCATCAGTTATGATTATAAGTGCTATACATTACAGGAATTTATGGGAAGAAATCTTCTGGCACTTAACGTCATGTGGAAGTACCTTGAACAGGTCAGTGGATGGTTGACTCGAATTTTTCAGTTTCCTGGTAGTATCCAGTGATGCTTTTAAATAGAAATGATGAAATTTAAGCATATTGTTAGATCAGTTTTGGGATGAAAATCTTTTCTGAACCTTCTATTCAATGTGCCTTTCTTTGTTTTTCCCCCAAGAGATCCTTTCCGCTAACTGAAGAGGAGTATATACTGAGGCTTGATGACGTGGTGAACACATTAAAATGCTGGGGAGCTGTCTCACACGTTAGAAGCAGCCTAGCAAAGTCAAAAGAGCGTCCAAGAATAGGGAAGGTAAAGATATGATCCAATAATTGGCAAATGTTCACAAAAGTTTGCATCTGCTAACTTTGATGGACTTGATGGAAAGTTCATTCATTTAGTTTTTACTTTTCAGGCATAGAGAGGGTATGGTATAATTAGGACTGTTGAATGTATATTAATCAATTGCAACAACTGATGCTTTTGTTGCAGGCAGTTAGCATTTTCATAGATATGGACGAGTCTGGTGGCCGTGCCAATGAATGGATATACAGGTAGACTGTGATGTAGTAGTGCAATCAGTCAAGAGGAAATAGATTGTGATGGGGAAGTGAGGAATTTGCGCACGTTCAATGTGCACCAAAATCTGGGAAGATGAAAGGCCTCTCAATGTGGAGCGGGGCATGCTCTTTAGTTGTTTCAACATGCATAATGCTCTGTTCTGGCCGTATTTCTGTAGGTAGTGTCTCCTATACAAAAAAGGCTTCCAATCGTTCTCTTTCTCTATCTTATGCACTTGCACACGTATTCTTTTGTTCACTTGTTGTAAATGCACATATATACCTGAGGCTATATGTTGAATGACATCATTATAATCCCAAAACTACTTTTGGATTCTAGCTACTTGTTTACTTTGAGGTTGATTTTGACAGAAGGTGACTATAAGAAGTTGAGTCCATATATGTGAGACTAGTCTGCTTGCACTCGAGTTGTTTTACTGCTACAATATCGGAAGGGGTAAGTACCATTGATTATAGAGAACGCTGTTCATGATTCTTCTGAATTGTGGAAGGTGCATTTCGATTTCCGTTTAAAGAGCCAAATTTCTCTGGGGGGGTACCATGGACGATGCATAGGCATGACATCAATACAAAACATGAATTTGTACGCGGACGGTTAGCCAACATGACAGTACTTTACTTTTCAAATCTAACAACAAAGAGCCATGATCGTGCCAATCATCTAGCTTTGCAAAGTCAGTACCGCTGTGGGATGCCTAATTAGGCCCGTTTTGTAGCTTGTCTATTTTGGTGACAGAAGTCCTTGGCTGGCAGCCTCCGTTTTCCTGTTTGGCCTAGAATCCCGAAGAGTATACGATGCCTTTTTTAGATGATTTTGTGCGATGGCATGTACTATGGAAATGTAGAGCGATATAATTTGTGGGGTTGCACTTGATTGATCCCAATTTCAGTAGATTTACTGGGTATTTTCAGATTGCTTCCCGAAGGCATCAAGGTATACGCTCTTGGATTAGGCGCTGCCAAGCCCCTTCACTAGGCTGCATGAAGGCTTAACTTTGATGCGGCATAACAAAACACGATACTTTGCATTCAGGAAGTTACTTGGGAAAGAAGCAACTCGAACCTCGCCTGCTTGGGCTAGGCACAGAGTGCAGCCCAGATGGTAAATTCTGAGGTAGCATTGAAGATGCCTGCTGCTCCCTGACCATGCCTCAGTAGGCCTTCAGAGGGAGATGCAAAGCGAGATTATGGAAAGAAATATCGAATGACATTTATTCAATTCCTATAGTCATCTCTGACGAAAAGAGCTGGACTTCCCCAACTACCCAAAGCGACTGTTCCAGAGAGTACCATATTATTTCAAAGACATTCCAGAAATCCAAATCAAAAGAAGTAACTAATTAACTTCTTATTGTTCCAGACATTCCCTAAACCCTAAACCACCTCTATTTGACATGTACAGCACCACCTATCCAATAAAAGGGGAAAAAAAAAAGAACGACTCAACAAAAGGTGAAGCAATGAAGTTACTGATGACACCTAACAATTTGGGAAAGACGGCTCCACTTAGTTGACATTTGCCTCCTCCCAGATGGTCGGCATTGATTAACGAATCACCCTTGAAGTTGGAATCTCGCAGCACCATACCAAAGCTATAAGAGGCAAACAAAGGATCAGGACTGCGGTGGAAGTGCTGTTCGGGGTAGAATCGTATTAGCTAGCTCTTCATTCACCTTAAAAGGGAGTGGTGGCATCTGCTTCATTATGTCCAGCTGGTTACTCAAACTGCTTTTCACAAAATACAAAATTCGTCATAAGGGGTATAAATATGCAAATGATATGTAATCTTTCTTTTACTTTGATCGGCTCTAAGATTGAAACATCAAATGAAGGTGGTCTCATATGAACGAGACATGTAAGCACAATCACAGCAACTGTACCCAGAAATGGACATAATATGCTGTAGTACATGATTCTCTAGCTCTACATTACTTCCTTCAGGAATTTAAAATGACAATTGAATGAAATATCATCTCAATGCGGAAAAGAGAAGAAAAAGCACCAATTGTCATCCACAAATTAATGCTGTCAAATAAAGTGGCATCTCTCAACATCATACTGATTAATCAACAATAATGTCACAGCATTACATAAGGCAACATCACCAACATATGCTAGTGACAGCCATAGCTATTATATTACCACCTGTTATCTGTCGATGGATGAAGCATCAAGTGCCATAAAAGAACAGAAAAAAAAATGAAAACCTATAATATACAAAACTCACTCGTTCATGACTTTGTCTATGTTTTCACGAGCTTGGCAGAAAAGACTGATGTTGTCATGAATCTGAAAGATAGAATTCCATAAGTTAATTCCACATTCCACCGATGCATTGATTAAAAAGAACAGCATAAAAGAAGCCATATTTTCAGACCAGAGTGACATTCACTGCCTCTAACATAGTCTAAGTTTGCATTACGTCTAACAACTATTATGAAATATAGTCAATGGGAAACAGTGCTGGAAGATAATGCGGAAGTGAGATCCATGCATCAATGATCCTCCACAATGTACTATTTATGACTATGAAGTGACACAAATGATATGTGAAAAGTTAATTTATTCTTCTGCTAGAACACAAAATAAGTGAGATAATGTATCTAATTATCATTAATCAGCTCACAAAAGTATTTCAAATACAAAAAACAAAATAAAAAAGAGCATTAGAAAACAATTTGCTTCAATTCAACCAGAATCTGAACCTGGATATGAACCAGCTGATTACTCAACTTTGTTTACACATGCATACAGAAGATAGGAAAAGGAGAGGAACAACAAATGCCATGATGCACATTATGCATGGCCTTAATACTAAAATGCATGCTAAACACTGCCAAAACTGACAGCTTACTACAGGCGCCAGGTCAAACTATCAAAGTCTAGATTCAGAGTGATGACCAAAATAAAACTGAAAAGAGAAAGAAAATTGCAAATGAGGCTGTGCCTGTGAAGTTTGGTCCAAACTGTTAATGCACTTTCATTACCAAGAATTGTCTAAACCAATAATGACCAAAATGCTTCACCTTTAACGTTGCGAAATTAGCAGATATCTGAATGAAGGCTTGTGCATTCTGCTCGAGAAGGTCTGCAGTAGGACCAGCAATTGCTGCACAGGTGGTACAATATTTCAGCATAATAATATTGTCATTAACACAAAACAAGCAGATAAAAGTTTCTTCAATTCAATGACTGCAGGGAGAATGATACAATTTTGTAATTAACACATCATAAAGACAACTGAGAAAATTCATTAGCACGTACCAACACCTAAATGCACACAGCATGATAAATAATGCTTTTTGAAGCTGGATAATTTCCACACGAGTAAGGTCCATTGTCACGCTTGCAGAAAGCAGCAGTCAACACAATTAATTTAGGAAAACAAGTTTATGTGGAAATGTCAGTTGGCAACAGATATATTTCATGCTTCCAATCCAACCTACAATGGAAACAGATGGGAGGTGAAACTTCAATAGCTAAGGATGCTTCCTCAGACAGTTATTCACAAGAAGTGAACTTCAGATGCTTCTTTGTTCTGCGTACGAGTCAAAAAGCATACATAATCTCTGTGATGTCATAGTACTCAAAGTCAAAACTACCTAAGTTCAAGTACTTTACAAACTTCGGACTAAGCTGAAAGCTATAAAAAACCCCACCTTTCAGATTAAGAAACCAAAACAGATTGCACAAACATCAAGTTATTTCAACAATTCAAAGCCTCTCTATCACAGATAAAAACCTATAAGATTTGCAAGGACTGTCGATGTACATTCAAGCTTAGTGAACACAGTAAACATCAAAGCGAAAAACCTAAGCTCCAAAATATATTTTCAGACTTCTTCAAGTCAAAAGTCACTAGCCTTTATATGGAATGCCATCATCATTGTCCATAGGAATCACAGGTGGCATATATGGAGCAACATTAGGCCGGGCAGCAAACTGAGAAGACTTTGATGAAGGATCGGCTACCCTTTCCTGGAGAGAAAAACCACATGATTTTCCAGAGACCCTTGTCAATAAGCTGTTGTAAAACTACAGCAGAGACGGCAAAATCAATTTGAAAGTAAACATACACAAGAAACATGTTAGCGTACAGCTCAAGAGACAGATAAGAACGTAAAACTCCAGGAAACAACTTGCATCTTCAGATTTGCCCTAAACAAACTAAAATGTCACATAAAGCTTACTTCCAAGTGTAGATGTAAGTACAATATTCTGTTAAAATTTTTACACCAAAATTGAATTCGCCAAAAAAAAAATTAATAAAGGAAAACTCGAGCTTTAGCCTAAATCCTTTCCAAAACTTCAGTTGCTGCAGGCAAAGGTTGAAATAAAGTTTGTGCGATGCAGTATCAATTACTTCTGTCTAAGCCCACCCCCAAAAAAAAAAGAAAAGAAAAAAACCCACGCCGCAAACACATGAAAGTTCAATTGACCAGTAGTTCCGCTAGTTCTTCAATCAAATAATATGTTTAATCACTGTAAAGGCATATCGTCAAATCTTCCTCCACAGGATTGTCTCTTTCATCATGATACCAAGCCACCAGACTAACAGACAAGCCATCGGGGGCAGATACAATCAACCTCCTCAAAGCCTCTCAGTTCACCACCATATGCAAGATCCCACTTACTTGTGATATGCATAATCAGAGCTTAGAAGTTTCCCTCCTTAATTACGTATAACGACTGACTATGGAAAACTTGACTATTTAACATGCATGTACTTGGGAGAGTGAGTATCTAACTGTGGTAACTATGGGCTACTAGCACAAACGACTTCCTCAGCATAAAAAAATAGCTCACAAATAGTTCTGTTTCAAGACCATGAATCCCTGTACAGTAAATGAAATTGTCTGATTTGAATGCAACAACTGAAAACAACTATTTCACAATGCAGATTACAGCTATCACAAAATCTTACAACAAGTAATCATCATGACAGATTCTAAGCTTCCTTTTATAGTTCAAAGGAAAGCATTACACTTTCCCAACATTTTCAAAGTCAAAAGCACAAGCAAGTCAATGGAGGTCCAACTCAAGCTTCTGCTTTGGGCCCTTGTCATTCATGGCAACACTCCAGCTAACCACAGAGTCAATTGGTATAATTCTAGTGGAAAATACAGCGAGCAAGGGGTATAAAAAATACAAAAAGACGCCATCTTGCAAAACCATCCCTTAGGAAAAGGTATTACATACTATTAAAAACACATCAAATTGGAAATGAAATAACGCAATGAAACGAACCTTTTTATCTTTGTTTTTCTTGTTCAGATTATGCTCCTCTTTCCTTCTCTTGCTGTTCTCCTTTTTCTAGACAGAAAGAAAAAGGTAACAAAGAGCGTTTAGGACACATGACAAAACGTAAAATGTAGTAGTGCAAGAATGCTGTCTAAGCAGCTATCAGCAAATCTCAAAGCATGGAATGCCGTTCACTGCATGCTCTCTCGACTTGGAATTATAGAGGCAAATTAAATGTGCTCAACCATGGAATTCCTATCAGACATAGCATATTATAACTTACAATTCCTCTCAAGAGTCGCAACACCTTCACTGGCAAGACTAAAACTAAACTGTCACCTCACAACCCAAAACATCATATCATAATAAAAGCAGGCCTCAATACAATAAAGCATGTACTTAAGTCTACTTCCGACTCTTCATACTTCAATTTGCAACAGAAAGAGTAACAACTTAAATAAGCACATCAAATTTAACCTACTTTACCTTTCCACTGAGAAGATCATTGAAAGATCCACCCAGTAATGAAATTCTTTGAATAATTTTTATGTTACTTATTAACTTGCAAATTTTATCTGCAAATATAAATTTGTACTTTAACTTAAGGAGATGAATTATTGGGAGAGAAAACCTTTCACTGAAGCATGGTTCATATCCATTCTAATTTCCTGGTAAAATCAGAAGTGTTCTCTACTGCAAGTAGATGTACTGACAGAGATGACGAGATAGCAAAGAAACAATCATCCACCCAAGTCACAGTTATCGCTTTTCTTAAATAAGGGTAAGAATTTATGTACTTTCTATTTTACATTTAAGCAATGAAAAGCATGGATTAATTGACCTAGGTACAGGGTTTTTATTTTAATTTGAATCACAAAAGCACATAATGGCCTTCACTGGGTCAATTATATCCGATAATGTAGTTATGCATGAAAGAAAGGATTGAAAAAATAACCAAATAACTCAGTTTGTAGTTGACCTCAAGATACCTGCTAATAGGAGGAACATTTACCCTATGGAAAAGAAGGCCTGAAGAAGCAAAACATATGAGAGCTTACCGACATCCATCGGCAACGCAGCGCCACATCCCTAACTGTTTTATTTTGCAGCTGTAAAGCTATCTTTGCATAGCAAATCACCTTATTTTCCGAGCCAAATCTGCAGACATGACACCATATTGCTTATATTATTTATGCATGAAAAGGAACAGCCATAGGACATGAGACACAAGCTCAAGCAACTTATCCAGTTTAATTCTGCCAAACCTACTGTGAAGAAATATGATAGTTGAGCAAATGAAATTGTCAGCTTTCCTCATATGCTTGTAGCAACAGCAAGATTCCCCACAGAAAGATTAGAATTAAAGGCTTCGTGACTATATTTGATTTTGCCAAGAAGTAACTTGGTATCAAGAGCTTATAAATCCCTTGAAGCTTCATTTATTTTTCTTGTCAAGACAGGAGACTACAATTAAGATCACATGACCACTTGATCCCTATCGAGAACACAGCTTACAGCAAAAACTAATTCTAAAGACTCATTCCCTAATAAATATATGCTTTTTCTGTCTATTTGCCTAGTCTTAGGAGTGAGCTAAACTGGTGGCTTATTAAGCCTGCACCTACTGTTTGCTCAATAACTGGGCCAGGAGAAGTGAACAATGTGACAACTTCCATTAATTGTTACATGAAGGTCTCACAACTACTACATAATGCTGGTATTATAAGAATTTGCTACATTATATAACTACCCCTTAGGTACAAGTCAATTTCCATGTATGAATGCATCCGTCTATAACCTGAGATAAAGTCACACAAACATCAGCTGGCCTAAAAAAAAGAGAAATAAAAAAATCAGGCTCTTACTGAGCAAGGCCTTCTTCAAGGGCAGTCTGCTCTTCTGTGGTCCAGTCCATGGAGATTCCAGGATTGTGCTTCATCGCAGACGTGCCTGAACTCTCCGGTGCCGCAGTCACTGCAGCTGCTGCAGCGATATTTCCATTGCCATTGAAAGTTGATGAAGCATGAGCAGGTTCTTGATGGTTCCCTTGTGGGTTTGCCATCAATTTCACAATCTAATTCGACACGAAACACATATCAATAAAAAATAGGCTTAATTAATATCCCCTGCAGAGATATGGAAAGGGGATAACTCTAGCAGGGCATAATCGGAGTGATTGATGCTTAATCCGCCTCAAGTTTATTCCACGCGTCAAAGACCATGTTTTTTGGTCAGGATATATTGGCAATTTTTTTGAGTCAACACAAAATACACCTCAATCAAAGCTAACATTTAACTTATATCTATTGCACAGCTATGGAAAGGAGATAACTCTAGCAAGGCATAATCCAAGTGATTGACGCTTAAACCGCCTCAAGTTTACTTTTTTCTGGCCTCCAGGACCATCTCTTTTGGTATAGAAATATTGGCATCTTTTTTGGTAAACAGAAATTAATTCATATCATGGCAGAGCTATGGAAAGGAGATAATTCTAGCAAGGCACAATCCGAGAGATCGACATGTAATCCCCCTCAAGTTTACCTTTATCCGGCCTCCAAGACCATCTCTTTTGGTATGGAAATATTGACATCTTTTTCGGTAAAGGCAAAATACATTAAAATCAAAGATAAGGCATAATTCATATTCATGGAAGAGCTATGGAAAGTAGAAAACTCTAGCAAGGCACAATCCGAGAGATTGACACTTCTGCCTCAAGTTTACCTTTTTCCAGCGTCCAAGACCATCTTTTCGGTCTGGAAATATCGGCATCTTTTTTGGTAAACACAAAACATATTAAATTAATTCGTATTCATGGCAGAGCTATGGAAAGGAGATAACCCTAGTAAGGCACAATCCGAGAGATTGACACTTCCGCCTCAAGTTTACCTTTTTTCCAGCAACCAAGACCATCTCTTTCGGCCTGGAAGTATTGCCATCTTTTTTGGTAAACATAAAATACATTAAAATCGAAGGTAAGTCTTAATTCATTTACATGGCAGCGCTATGGAAAGGAAACAACTCTAGCGAGGCACAATCCATAAGGTTGGCACTTCTGCCCCAGGTTTACCTTTTCCCGGCATCCAAGACCATCTTTTGGTCTGGAAATATCGGCATCTTTTTTGGTAAACACTAGATACATTAAAATCAAAGATAAGGCTTAATTCATATTCAGGGAAGATCTATGGAAAGGGGATAACTCTGGCAAGGCACGATCCAACAGATTGAAACTTCCGCCTCAAATTTACCTTTTACCAGCGTCCAAGACCATCTCTTCTTGTCTGGAAATATTGGCATCTTTTTTAATCAACACAGAACACACCTCAATCAAAGCTAAGGCTTAATTCACATTCATCGTTGAGCTATGGAAAGGAGACAACTCTAGCATGGCATAACCCGCGTGATTGACGCATAATCCGCCTCAAAGTTCACTTCTTTCCCAGCGTCCAAGGCCAATCCTTTTCGTTCAAGAACTTGGCCGCGCCCCCGCGACCGCCCGGCGATCCAAAATAATTTCCCCCATTCCCGACCCTTCATGGCGCGGAACCCCACCCGCAACCACGCCCGCATCCTCGCCGCGTCCCCGCCGTTGCGCCGCTCGCGCGCAATTCTTTCTTCCCCGCAAAGAACATAGTAAATTGGAAAAAAAAAAAAGAACTGGTCGAGCACAGTACCTGAGGAGCGCCGGGCAAGTCGCCGGAACCGGAATCGACCAATGCACAAGAGAGAGATCGAACTGGGCGTACCGATCGGAAGAAGCCTCTCTGAATATCCGATTGATGAAATTGAATGATTTCTAGGGAACCCTAAAACAAGTAATTCAAGCGTTGGATTCCTTCTCTCGAGAAAGGGGAATAATGGAATATCGCGGGACCTATTTTCTCTTTTATAGTTTCTCGCCCAGAAATATATTTAAATTTTAAAAATAATTCCCCAAAGCAGGTAGAAAGAAGACCTTGCGAGCACATCACCTCATATTCTCTTTGTATATTAGGAATGATCGGTTCTCGTGCGATTTTCGATTCCTCTAAGAGCCAAATCCATTTACCAAACCATTGCTTCTTAAAACAATTGGTTCTGCCATAGAAAGAAGAGCTTGCAAGCACATCAACTCATGTTCTCTTTGTATATTAATAATGATCAGAAATCGATTGGGATAATCGGTTCCCAAATGGTTTCTAATTCCCTTAAGAGCTAGTTCCATTTACCGAACAATTGTTTCTTAGAACGGTCAATTCCGGACAATTCCTGGGTAAACGGTTTATAATGCTCATCATACTGTATACAAATACTTTCATTAAAGGAAATAATAAGATCCATTTATTTGACGAAAAATCAATAATCAGAAACTCCATTTTTTTAAAAGTTAATAACATAATAGAAAAAAAGCTCGAAAAAATATATTATTTTTATTGTTTTAGTTGACGGTGAGAATACTTGTTTAATTCAATTTTTGAAAAAAGATGAAGATTTTTTTTAAGAATATATATTTTAATTGGTTTTCGGCTAAATTAGTACACTGAAAGAAATAACTTTCGAAAGATACGGCCCATTGGAAAAGCAATCAAGGCATCAAATAATTCAATTGGCCAGTGGCGGGCTATAGATTCTCGCTAATTTGGCATAATGTTGTTGCGGATTTGGCGAGAAGAATCAACATGGCGAATTCTTTAGGGTGAATTATTCGTGGTCCATTTAGCACCGGAGGAGCTCCTCGACTTACTTTATTTGGTTACGAATTTGGAATTTATTCTATTCGACACCGACAATTTAAGTTCTGGTCGACAAATTCGTCGTTCGGGAGTTGCCGGAAAGTGCCGAGTCAGCACCACCTATACTGACATGTGGGCCCTACATGTACATCAAATTACGTTGGTGATTTTTCCTACTTTTAGGATCGACCGATTTTAGTCCGCGTGCTTTATTTTATGGACCAAAAAATATATATATCCGGTTCATTTTTCATCGAATGTGTAATTACTTTCATCGGGCTCCTCCCTCAAAGAGCTCATGAGACATCAAATCAATATCACACGTCCATTAGTGATTCATATGTTTATACCTGATAGATTGACAGTGCATTACAATTAACCAGACTTCGTGGTTCCGAATTCATAATCATATGGCTATATACTTAGGACTAGCTTCATTAAAAGAGTACATGATTTTTAAATCTTCTAATCTTATTTAACTCATTATTAAGGACTCTTAGTCATATTTTTTTTATGATAATTTCAATCCCTCCATCAAACTTCCCATTATAAATTGATGACTCGACACTGTTTCCATTGCCAACACGTCGCTTTTTATGCGTATGTGCATACAAAAAGAAGTTACAATTTCAATCCGTATACATTTTGTTATGCTCGAATTAACACATACTATTGAGCCCTAAACTTTGCTTTTGTAACAATTCTAGTCCCCATAGCTCTATTGATGAGATGTTAAATATGACTTTTACATAAGTAACATCCATTACGCTAACTACTATATAATATGTCAATAAATGTTTATGATTATCAAGAGTCGAGATTGATACCCGATATTAATAGCCTCACCAAGACATGAATAAGCTTATTATCATTATCAAGATGGAAAGCCCCCCCCCCCCCCCCCCCCCCAAAAAAAAAGAAAAAGAAAGTGCAATTCCCCAACTTACCCAAAATTGGGCAAGCCTTTATATTACTCAATAATTTTTCGGGGTAGACACACTTCTTGGATCCGATATATAGAGAAAGGAATTAAAAGTGTATACTAAAGTGAATTTTTACGTACCGGGTTAAGATCGTGACCCTAATATAATCGACATTTGGTCATTCCAAAGCAAAATTAAGATTCTAAGATGATTTTTTTAAACAATTCAATTGGATAAATTGGTTATACGTCAAGCATGTAATTCACACATTTCATAGCTCAAAGATCATGTCACAATTGTAGGAAATTGTTCAAAATTGACTAGATTGATGAGATTGATAGATTTTTTGAAGGGTGCAAGGTTAAATAAACCAAATTGAAAAAACTTATAATCGAATTCAACATTATAATAAATTTTATACTTTTGGGGCAAATTTCCAACCAATCCCTCGGACTTCCCGTGCTACCATCCATTGAAAAGGAGTCAAATCATTTGGACGTCGCATCTCCTTTAAATATTAATTTCTTCAAGGCTCTAATTAAATAAGTTTTGTCATTTTCAGCCGCCGGTTGAATGAGAAGTTTGGAGTACATTATTGAATGTTAACTTTCGCAGTTTTTGACCAAATCCACTGCAAATGGCCTTGTTTCCGTATTGACCTGAGCCATCCTCTATCATTTTCAAGGTGCCATCGTGCGAAGAATTAATTATTTAAAAAATATATTTTTAAAAATAATCATTTATATCGCTTATAAAAGTGAATGACTGAAATAAAATTTCATTGTTCACGAGAATATTTAAATATAAATTATTATAAATAATGAATTACTTTTCAATCATTAATTATTTTGAGCTATACAAATAATTATTTAAAAAAAATATATATTTTTTAAAATTATTCAATTTCATCATACATAACCTTAATTTAATAATATTCTTTGCAGTCCACTTAAAATAAGGTAAAAGCTTATCAATATATGACAAAACTTTTACTGAGCGAGTGACATCATACTTTCATTCAACCTGATGGTACTCAGAGTGCCGCCTTAATTCTTCCAAATAAAATTAGGAGCATTGCTATGTAATTAGAGGTAAGCTTGTCTAAATAATCTTAAATTTTTTACACTTTCATCAATTCAGCTCTAAATATTTTAATTGTACCCGTTGAGTCCTAAATCATTTAAAATTTTTCCAATTGAGTATATATAGTCAATATTTATTAGAAATCGTCGACATGTATTCTAGCTAGTTTATGTGATATGAATAGTGCTGATGTACATATTTTTAATAATATCTAATAATTTTCAATTTCTATATTTATTTTTTTTCCTTTTATACCTTGGTTGAGAGCTGCGACGCCCTCACCCAACCCAAGTGAGGGTTGCTAACCCTCCCCCGTGGCCAGTGACCTTACAGGCCATGGTTGGGGAAAAAAAATGAAAAAATGAAAATAAAAAATTAGAGAAAAAATAAAAAAAATTATAAAAAATTATTTACGTTAGTACCGGCTATGGCGTGTAAGATATGATGTCTATATCAATGATTTTCGACCAAATTTGACCAGATTGACTCAATTGATAAAACATGAAAGAGTTTAGGACTTAATTTGCACAATTATAATATTTAGGAATAAATTGATAAAAAAAATGAAACTTTAAGATATTAGATATTTTGGGCAATTTTCCCTGCATATTGATGATGCAAGAACAATTGAACTCACAAGCGGTTTTGTTTTGACTTTTAAATTATCTCTTCAATTTGAGCGTATGTAACCGAATTAGAGTATGTGGACTCGAGTACTTATGTATTGGGGCCTTCATGGTTGTTGGGAGTTCACAGGAGGCCTCATTTATTTACTTCAAATGGCTCAGATACAAATGAATTCAATTGAAATAGTAACATCCGATGGTTTCGGCATTATATTACAATAATTGGTGCCAATGCTATTTAAAGAAAGATAAGAACTGAATTGAATTCGAACAGCCGAGAGGGGTTCAACACATAAGTATTCGGTCATGAATTCTGATTAACATCTCACTAGCCTTGCTTGGTTTAGCCGCATGACATTGTATCATTGCGGCATAGATCGTGCAAAAGTGGAGCTTAGAACACACAGGTGATTTTGTGTTGTGAGCTCTATATCCGAATTGAGTTGTTTTTCTTTGCTGACACCGTAGTTTGTGTTTAATCTAGGGCCAAGAAGTACTTGTGAGCGATCATAACTATGCAATTCTCAGATTTTACGGTCGATTATAAACATCAATACTTGAATCAAACCATGTAGATCTCTTGTGTTTGTTATTGTTCGTTGTTTATTTCTTCAATGATTTTGCATTGATTCCATGGCAAGATCTTATAGCTTCCATCTTGTACTATGACATTGACATCACTCGTACAATCACGAGGCCTGAAATCGTATTACCATGGAGACGAGTCCTCAGCACGACACAAGCCTCCCCAGGAGGTGACTCATGGCCAGAGTTGCTCAAGCGTTCGAATCTTATAGTTATACCATCCTTTTTCCTCCATCAATAGTCAGATTTGGCTCACTGTTGTGCTCATCCATCCGTAAATAGTAGAGTTTTCCGGTGACAGAGTCGACCTTCATCCGGCGAGGGTACAACAGATCAATTATGTACGCTCCCATATGGACATATGCTCTTGCGGGCTGGATCTCTCGTGTGTTTTCACTCCAACCAGGCAACCTTCTCTATCGAGATGATCTGTCAGTCAATGAGATAATGCAGAGAAAGTGGCAGAGGATTAAAGATTCAGAGATATAAAGAAAAAGGAACAATAGCCTGCAGCCAAGAAAGGAAAGTTGTATATTCTCCTGACAATCCACAGCCAGAACCTCAGGAATTGTATAGGAGGATGAGCTTCCTGTCGAGAGATCTGTTTTTCTTCATTCTTAAGAACTACTTTCCTGTACAGTCCCGCTTGTAATTACAAGGAAGAGATACTTTTAGATTACAACAGCATACAAACTTCACTCAAACCGTATATGGGACAATGAAGTGAGGATTCATCTCTTCTTGCCTCTTCGTTTCTTATTTTGCTTACCTATGGACTTGCAACTGCCCTTGTTCTTGTTCCTGTTATCCACATCACCGGCCTGGGAAAAAGAAGATGATGAAGCCTGCTCATTCTTCTTCACTTCACTGGTTTTTTGAGCTTCCACATTCTCGCTCTTCTTTTCCTCATTCACTAAGATCAACTCCCATCCCGTCAACGTGTCGTTTACTGGGGTAGAATTGCGTGCTTCACAGTCATACTCCAAGGATATCGTGTTTGCACCAACCCAATGCACATTTGGTGCTGGAACTCTGTTGGAAGATGAAGAGGAATCCTTGGAAACTTTGGTCAGATTTTGCAACTTGCGAGAGCTCCCAGCGCTTCCTTCTTTGGGGAACAAAGCTTTCATAATCTCTTCCTTGCATTTGTTCGACTTCACATCCAAAATGATGGCATGTGAACATTTTGAGTGATCTGCAGCAGCATTGGTAATCACCAGGGGATCATCTACTTTGGCGAATGCTTCAGCAAGAACAGCCACTGAAGTTTTCTGGAAGTTCCGCCTCCAGTGACGTGAAAGAAGTAGACGAAATTCTGAAGGTAAGTTCTCAGAAATCCAACTCTTACCCAGCAAATCAACAAGAAAATACGGACTGATGTCAAAATTTAAGTGAAGCAAACAAACCAACAGAACCAACTTCAAGACCAACAACGGGTAGTATTGCATCACATTTTGGTTCGAATTTTCTATCCATGCTTTCGTATCATCCCTATTGTGAAGAAGCTGCGCAATAGTGTTAGTAACAAATTGAATGATGGGCTCCAAGCAATTTCCCGGGTTGAAACTGAAGCTAGGCTTTGCCAAACCTTCATAGCAGATGAGCCATTCAATTAGAGAAGACTTGGTTGCATAAAACTGCCCTTTGGAGGAAGACAACAAAATCAAAAGTCGTTCCAAGAGATACAAGAAGCAATTCGGAGTGATGTAGTCTCTTGTTTTCCTCCAATTGACATTGTAAGTATTTTCCAAAGATTGATATAAGTTCCAAGCCAAAGAAAACTTCATGAATCCCTCATCATAATTGCTGGCCCGAGGAAGGTCTGATCTTACATCCCAATAAACACTTTCCATGACTGCCTTCCATGCCGTATTTCCCTCTAAAAATTGCCTCATTTTTTTTAACAATTCATCATCGAGCATTCCAGACCCAAAAATTAAAGTCGCAAGCTCTCCCATCTTCCCATGTGACGGTTGTTTCTTCCAAATTATCATGTTCATAGTTTCTCTCAGTAAATTACGAGAAGCCTCACTTCCTCTCAGAGATATCATATTCTCTGTTGATGATATTCTCCAGTCAAGAGGAAATATGTGACCAAAGTACCTCCTACTGGATGTTTCAAAACCCTCCAGTGCCTTACCATTCCGGGAGGAGTGATTCAGACAATCAAGTTCTCGAAGGAACTTGGCAACCTCATGTAAGAGAACAAGACATCTGCTCTGCCAGAAGTTCGTCCAAGAATTCTGGGGCAAAAAATGATAAAGTGCATCCAATTTATGCAGGAGCTCCATGCCAACAGAAGTAAGCTCAGAACACCAATACTTTTGAGCTGCAGAGATCAATTGTTGAAGCTCCAAAGCAACCAATGGTCCATTTCTTCGAAGAAACCTTCTGTCTATGTTTCTGACCCAATCAGCATCTGGGTTTAGAAGGTGATAAGTTGTTTGCTCATTGTCCCGTTGCTCCAGAACACCAAAGTAATTCAAACAGAACTCCCAATAGCACCTATTTTCCTTTTCCACAAGCATCTCCACACATTCTACACACTTAATAATTCTGACAATTTTCTCTCTCCAAAGATTCCAAAAGCAGACCAATGAGTCAACAGAAATCTGATTCCCCAATAGCAGTTGTTCAGGAAACTTCATTCGGTCGACAAGCCAATCATATTCCCAACAAAAATTTGAGCTATCCTGACCAAGATGGAAGTCCAGAATATATCGAGCGCAAAGTATTTCACCTCTGACACTTCCATGTCTACTGGAAGCACTCAAATGTTCTTTCATATCGGCCAAACTGTTCTGTTTATTTAACAGAATGCACGATTCTATAGAAACACATTCATAGAAGTCCATAGGCTCAGGCTCTGCGAGAAGTTTGGCTTTTGCTAACAGCTCCTCCTTCTGAGAAAACTGCTTCAAGGGCCACCCTTTGCTTCCAGGAGCCCAAAGGGAGTAGCATAACACGTACCACAGGAGATTCATTGACGCTTCTCTGTTTTGTCTGCTCTTCCCCAGTAGATCAACCTCACGAAAAATGTCACCTTTCAACCTCACAATCTTTGCCGCCTCTGAGAAGTTACCAAAGTCTTCCTCCAAACTAATAAGTTCATCGAGGCATCCCAGCCTCATGAGCAGCTTCCGCATCGAATCGATATGATGAAAAACCTTCACATACTTCATCATGGCACTGTAGTCTCTGAGGTCATAGTAGTGAAGGGCACAACTCTCTAAAAAGTCTTGTTCAGATTTCTCCATTTCTTTACTTTTCTTTATTATTGCGCTGTTCTCATGCCCCTGCCTTTTCCAATCCTCCATGTATTGCAGACCCTTCTCAAAGAGATTTCCTTCCTGACAAATGGACAAGCACTTTGAAAAAATTCTTGCCCTTGCATATGCCTCTGCTGCAAGACTGTAGCACCCGGCGAGAGAAAAACACTCTCCAGCTTTCTTCAAAGCAGATTCTCCACATTTTTCCATGTAGATTCTACCTGTTGAAACATAAACAAATCTAATGTCAGTCTCATTTATAGAGAGTCCTGATGTTCTTGCCAATTGAATAACTCCACAATGTTCAGAAGATAAAGCATCAGGAAAGGTCCATTTAGAAGCTACCAGAAAGGCAATCAACCTCCGTAGGCGGCTATAGTCCAAACAAGTTTTTACGAACAAGTATTTGAAAAACAGTCAACATGGAGTGCAGCAACTGATAGCCCCAGATTTTTTTTAACTCGTAGGTGTCGTCAGCGATAAGAACTTTGCAGCTCAAATTTTTCTGAACTGCCAAGAGTGCCGAGGTGGGTTGTCATGTAGAAAATTAATCAAACTTCTCCACACAAAGGCATTAATCATGAAGTCGAATCTTCAGCAGCTGCTCAAAATTCACCAAAAATATTTGAAAATAAACAAGTGACATTGATATTCTTTTTTTAAATTGAAAGAGAAGAATTAATTAAATGGGTTGAAAAGATGATGCCACGCATGTAAAAAACTATTAATAAGAGAACAATTGAGATCAAAGTCAAATTTCCTGCTTTTAGCAGCTTTGACATCACTGCAACAAGAAGAACTATAAAGAAGCAGCATAATGCATATAAGTCCTCCGTCTTATTATTTTGAAAGAAACGAAAGAACTTGAGAAAAGAAAATATGATACCTGCTTTCTCATATTCCTTCATTGACGCTTCTTTGTTCTGTTTGCTCTTCCCAAGTAGATCTCCTTTCATCCTCACAATCTTCGCCGCCTCCAAAAAGTTACCGTAGTCTTCCTCCAAACTGATAAGTTCATCGAGGCATTCCAGCCTCATGAGTAAGTTTCGCATTGAATCGATGCAATGAAAAGCCTTTACATACTTCATCATGGCCCGGTGATCTCTGAGGTTATAGTAATGAAGGGCACAGCTCTCTAAAAAGTCCTGTTCCAATTTCTCTATTTCTTTACTTTTCTTTACTATTGCACTGTTCCCATTTCCCAGCCTTTTCCAATCCTCAATGTATTGCAGACCCTTTTCAAAGAGTTCTCCTTTGGCACAAATCGACAAGCACTTCGGAAAATTATTTCCCCTTGCATATGCCTCTGCTGCAAGACTATAGAGCCCAGCAAGAGAAAAACACTCTCCAGCTTTCTTCAGAGCAGATTCTCCACATTTTTCCATATATATTCTACCTATTGAAGCATGAAAAAATTTAGCGTCAGTCTCACTTAGAGTGTCCTGATGTTCACGTAAGATTATGTAACTCCATGATATCTAGCAGATGTAAATTTGCAAAGTGACATTTGGAAGTTGCCAGAAATGCTATTGCACAGTTCAACTATATCCTCGAATGTCTAGATACGAAACAAGATCAGCAGCCATAGGTGGCTACAACACCAAGAAGTTGTTCATAAGCCATAGTCAACATGGAGTACTCAACAGATAGCCACAGTTTTTTTTTTTTTTAACTTACAGGTGTGGTCAGTGTTACTAACTTTGCAGCTTCATAGTTTTCAATCTGCTAATAGAGCCGAGATGGGTTGTCATATCCAAAATAATCAACTTCTCAACACAAAGGCATCAATTATGAAGTTGACGCTAGTCGCAGCTTGCTCAAAATTCACCAAAATCATTCCCAGATTAACCAGTGAGATCAAACTTGTTATTTTTCAAATATTGAAAGAGAAAACTTGATCAAACGTCGAAACAAGCGAGTTTCACACGTGAAAAAAGGTATATAAAAGAGAATAATTGAGAACAAAGTAAGACCTCCTCTTTCTTAGGCAGCTTTAACATAGCTACAACAATAAAAAAAATAAAAAAGCAGCATAAAGCATATATATTGTCCATATTATCATTTTGAAACAAATAAAATAAATTGAAATAAAGAAAAAAATGATACCTGCTTTCTCATATTCCTTCAGCACGTAGAAACACTCTGCTGCAGAGTCCGCCATTCCAATTGCTTCATAAATCTCAGCAGCCTGCCTTCGAAGGTCAGATGCCTCTTGTGGACTTAAAAAGTGCTTGAGATCTGCATCTGCTTTGAAGGCAGAGGCCTTAGCCAATTTCTCCCCGTATTCGTACCTTGCTTGCTGGAAGCACATTGTTGCCATTGGGTAATTACCCTCATGTAAGAGCTTGCGAAGTTAAAAGAGAAAAAAAAAAAAAAAACAGAGAGAGAGAGATCAATAGCTTTTTCAGGGAAGGTGACAAAAAGAAGAATACAAAACGTAGTCTTCCATATAGGAAAGATCAGTGGTTTTGCCTTAAACCCAAAAAAGGCGCTGCCATTGACCTGATAACCACAAAAGAGGAAAGTCATTTAAGGAAAATTCATATCATGTGGCTCATCCATCGTGTCTAAATGAAGTATTCGGCCAAAGTCTTAAAAAGCTAAGAAAGTTTGGCAATTTGATCACCATATTTTGTTCCATGGAACGTCCACATTCTGCACGCTCTTTTCAGGATCAGTCATAATTTTACAGTCATTAGTGTAATTCCACAATCCCTAGCATTCACAGATCATGTTTATTCCGAATGAGGCGAAAATAACAAATTTCGAGAAGAGGAAACAATTAATCAAGAAAAAACAAAAAAAAAAAATAGCAAACCTTGAAACCTCGTGACTTCCACTCCTCCGGCGTGCTCCTGACCTGCATTGCTTCTGCAAGGGCATGATCTACCAGCCTAACTTGAATGAGGCACTTCTTCTTCCAGTAGTCGAACATTGGTTTGGAGGAGTCCAGGGCATTCTCACAGATCCACAACCTTTGCCTGGTCCGAGTAATTGCGACATACAATTGCTTCAATTCAGAGCATAATATATGGTGCTTCGCGTCATCAAAACCGGGGGAAGACCATTGAGAGCTGTTATCGAGCAAAGCTTGCTCCTTCATGTATCCATAAATGATCCTCCATCGATTTTGGAGAGGTGATGTGCCAAAAAAGTTGTACAATAAGACGTCCTACACAATTTTACAGGCAAAAAAGTTTGGTAAAAACATCTGATTTGAGATCAAAATGACAGGAAGAGAATATTAGGACTCAATTTGACACACCTGCCAATCAAGATCGGTAAAGTTGCAAAATCTTTGCTATTGGACTCATTAATTTAGAGGATGATGTTGACCTAAGCCCAAACAGATTCTGCTTTATGTTTATCTAGATGATATTATCTAAATAAAAAAAAAAGAGTATAGTAGAATGAAAATGCAAATTCAATCATTTTAAAAAGTAACAGCTAGAAGCAAATTGGTCATGACCCAGAAATGGAAAAAAATTTGCCCATGAAAGAATGGTCGCGAAATCTCTATTGCTGCTATCCTTAAAATCACACGGCAAGCAATCCAGCCTGACACACTCCTACCTGAAACTCCAACCCCTTGCACTCCACTATCGTCAGAACTAGGGCTTGCCCTCTCACAAGGTTTAAAACTTCAGTTCGAGAATGATCATCTCGAACCAAAATAACCTGCTCTGCTCCGAAGCCGACGAAGTTACCACTAACATCACTCTTGCCGAAAATTGACAGTATAGCACTTTCATCGTTCCCTGATTCCAGTAAAATTGGGGCTTCCCCAGATATAAAGCTAGTTTCAGGGCTCAAAGCATCAATGGATGAAGGGAAAAAATGGTAAAGAAGGTCAACAACGCTCTGTGCCATTTTGAGTACACCAGCATGAGTGCGGAAGTTCTGGGTCAGATGGAAAGTTTTGGAAAGACGTGCTTTTTCCATTGTGATATCAGGTCCACTCATTGAATCTGCCAAGAACTCCTTGTAGAAAAGGCACCTTATGTCTTCAAACCTGAAGTCTATTCCCCTTGCAATAGTTTGTGCAGTGTCGCCAGAAAACACAAAGCCCGCATCAACGTTTCTACAGATATACTTGAACAGTGAAATTTGCTTCATGGTGAGATCCTGCACTTCATCAATATATACAAAATCCACCAAGTTACCAGCAAACTGCTTGCAGAAAAGACGGCGATGAAGATCATTGACAAGATCGGCCAAATCAAATTCACCGTTTTTCATTTTCATCTTTTGATAACACTCAAAAGCATCATATATTTCTTCTCTTATCTGACTACTAAGAGTGGAGACACGACTCTCTGAAAGTGAAACATAAGCGCGTCTGTCAAGTTTGCCATCACAACAATCTGCTGGTTGAGGACCCCCCTTTATGTGGGACATTATTTCAGTGAAGACTCTGGAAGGATCAAGCCTCCTTATCGTGCCATTGAAGCGAGGCCAATAAACTGCACAGAACTTTTCGTAAGTAACCTCCTTTGCTCTTACAAGACTTTGTAAGGCAACTGGTCTAGAATCGTGGGATTGGGCATGACAAAACTCCCTTAGATCGGGAAACCTTTCGAAGAATGATACCCCAACTGTTCCATCTAGCATCATCAGCAGCTTACGAAAAGTTATAATAAGGGGATACGAGTTGGGAGATATATCTACAAATGAATCCGGAATATCCTTGAATAATGCTGCATCATCAACAATCTCATTAACTGAAGAGCTTTTTGCTCTATGCTTCGCGCAAATGCTGGAGCTGCAGGATTAAGTAAGCTAGCAATTAGAAATGAGATACTCAACAAACTTACGGGAATACCTAAACTACACATGCAATCTCATAATTTCTACTATTTAGTAACTAACAGCGAAAGAGAAATTAGAGCACGCTGATGCACCAAGTTTGTAGTGATATACTCCAAGAGACAGATACCATTTTCATCAGCTGGCAATGAAATTCTTCCTCCACAGCAAAAATTGTACAACAGATGGTCTTCTCTCGATTCTGCTTATAATTGCATGTTCTCGTTTAAAATACAATTGTATGTACGATGCTACTATCAGAAAACTTAATATGAAATTTCCAATAAATGGAGATGCAAATTAAAGAAGTGGCACAAAGACCAAAATAAAGACTATTGCCGCACAAAATTAATCGTCCAGTTTGAAATCAGCAAGCAGATGATTTCGATCTCTAATATACAATGATTCAATCTATTTTCTAGCAGCTACAACCCAGTAGTAGCACTGGAGAATGGCAAAGCACGGATTTGACCCATGCACTCTTGCTATATATATGTTATATTTCCTATCGAAGTCTACATATGAAGTATCTTGGTTGAGCTTCTCCACTAGGAGGAAAATAGTAGCATGCCAAAGGGGTTATCTTCTTGTCCGGAATAATTTATTAAAAGATTTGACAATTCATTAACCTTCATATGTTTGTTTATTGCAAAAACTGCAGAATATTTATTCAATTCTTCAAACATCTTCCCATGACATTTTATTTACCTTCGAAGTTGAGATACGTGTTGTTTGACCGCAAAACATAATTTCGCACTGACAGTCACAAAAAGCTGGCGCAATACACAACCCTCCGCTTCTTGACCGATTTCCTCAACATAGATTTCCAGGGAGGCATCTTTGATCTGGCTGACACCACATTGGGTTTCCTGAAATCCCTTGGTTGCTTCATCATGCAGTTTCTCATTTCTAAACAGCTTCATTGTCAGGACTGTAGTTTTTCCAGTTCCAGATCGCCCAAGTATGAAAGTGCTTCTGGGGAAAGAAATTAACTCTTGTTCTTGCTCTGTTACTTCAAATGGAAGGCTCACTTCGTTACCATCACTATCATGGAGCAAATGGCTGACAACATCTGATGATAAGGAGTAGAATTTCATCAGAAGCAAACTCTCACTCACTTTAGCATTTTCTGCATACCGCCTACGATCTGGAGGATCACCATCGGAACCACTCCCAAATTGATCTTCACTAGGACTTCGATGGCGGACAAAATCAAACGAACAGACCCAGGTCTTCGGAACTTCCCGATCCCTATAAAAAGAAGAGGCATGTGAAATGAAAGAAAATAGGTGGATAAGATCAATTCAAGATGTTTTAGGTCATCTATCTGGAAACGAGACGCTTTCTGATTTAGTATGCGATGTGCTACCTATTATAAGTAAGAACAAATGATCTGACTTACCCCTCAATGCATTTCTCATTGCAACGATTAATAAAATCATCACTATATGTCGCGAACATGCTGTCCAAACGTTTGACCAATTTTGCTACATCCTCTAAAGGCAATACATCCCATATCTTCAGGATTTGGATGTGAGTCTGTTCTTTTACAATATCAATCGTGCATATAATATAGAGATCTTCAGCCTTAAATTGTCTCACGATATGAGATGAGCGTTCACAAATTATATCCCCATTCCACTTCTTTGGTCTCCAGCCACTGGATAGTTTTGACAGAAGGTTGATGATGGACATCTTTGTCCCGAGTGATTTTAGCTTTCTGAAAGACTTCAGGAAGTTGTCACTGAAAAGAACCTGAAAAGTCCAAAGCATGGGAGTAAGATATGCTGTCACAAATTCTTTAAAACTCAATGCCTATTTTGAAAAATATATGTAGCCGTAGAATACTGTTGAGCGAAGTTTTCTACCTTCCACCTAGCATTTCTGAAAAGTACACTGCTTCTGTCAAGCAGATCGTCAAGCTGATCATTCTCTTTCTTCAAATCTAAGATGGCATTAGCCAAATCCTCATCGTCGTCCACATTGAAGAAACATCCACGACTCTTACAATCGTCAACCAAAGCTTTCCACACAGATTTGCTTTTTGTCAGCGTTTTCCCATTTCCCAGAATCCACAGACAATACCTATAGGTAGGCAATAACTCTGGGATTTACGGGCTACATCACTCCAAAAATGCAATTTGACACGGTTAAGAGATACAGTACCTGGCCCTGGTAAGAGCAACATTGGCTCTCCGAGTATTGGACAAGAACCCAATAGTCCCACGCGAATTTGATCTTACAGTAGATATTATAACAATGTCTTCTTCACCCCCTTGAAATCCATCCACTGACTTCACCTTGACCACAAAGCCCTTGATATTTTCATATGTCTTTCCAAGTTTAGCTTGAACTGCATTAACTTGAGCTGCGTAGGGGGATACGACACCTACCGTCAGATGTTCTTCTGACCCATCCCAAGCTGCAAGGAAAAGGAAATAAAACGATCACAACAATGATTTTACTTGTTTCACGAGGAGTGCAAAACTTGGAAAAAGACATCCTAGATGAAGAACTATTAATGGCCATCATAACTAAACCTATATGATTAACTAATGCATGCAAAATCTGTGTGCACGAAGCAATATGTACAAAGTTTTCTTGACATACCTCTGTACAGATTCCTCACTATCCTCGAGATAACTTCCACCTCAACAGGGTTTCTAAGGCTACAGCCGTTGTCACCAACTTCTTCTTGTCCATCAGGAATATTTATGAACGAGTAAGGGCCAAACATTGGCAATGGCAAATAACTTTTTCTGTAACTTTTGCTCTTCACATTTGGCCCATCCACAATATGGTTGTCGTAAAACTTTGAACTTGGAAACAGACTTATTGATGGATGCATCCGGTACTGTGTCTTGAGAAGTTGCCTTGAATAACCCAGCAAACTCAATCGTTCAAACAGACTCCTTCCAAAACCAGCCCACCTTGATAACTGTAGGAACAATACACGATAAAAGGTTCAGGGGCCGCTAGGCTCTCAAATGAAGAGAAGGATGTTACTCATCTTTCAAGACCAAATAGACAGTTACTTTTCAGACATTTAGACATTACCTTGCTTTCGACCACAGCAGGCAACTGGCGCTCATCTCCAACTAAAATCAGATGCTTGACACCAGGGAGTTGCAGAGGAATTACTGACTCACATTCTTTCAACTGGGCTGCCTCATCGATTACCAGTAAATTGAGAGGCTTCATTTCCACTTTGTACAGCTTATATGAACTAGAAGCAGTGCAAAAAATCAGGGAAGCATGTTGATAACAAAAGTCGGCTATCATGGCCTTACTCGTAAAGTTTGGAAGTTTTAGATCCTTTAGAGAATCACGAACAGTTAGCAACATGGAAAGGCAATCCTGTCTCTTTATATATAATTTATTTAGTGGATCCATGGACGTCTCGAATGAAAACGGGCTAAAATCATTACGTGAGAGAGTTAGCTCCATCTTCTCTGAATCCAACTTCTCCCCGCATAATAGAGTTTCAAAAGAATCAAGTAAGGTAAGGAGGGATGCGATATTCTGGATATTAGTTCCGGATATATGAGTACAGAAAATAAAGAGGCATCTCCGCAGGGGCTGGACTGTTGCCTTGAATCGATCCCTGAAAGACTCAAGAAAAGATTTCAGCTCACAGTTACCATCTTCTTCGCTGCATCCACATTCACTCCCATCATCAGCACTTCCTGGTTTCCTTCTTTTTTCTTTTTGGGTAACCAGTGGTTTCCTTCTTTTTGTGTGTTCATTTTCCAAAAATCTGTGGTATTGAGGGACACAGTCGGAAAGAGTATCTATCATTGAAGTTAGACACTGATGCCAACCAGGGACCTTAAAAAAGTTAAAGCACTCAGCAACACAATCTACACGGTGTTCCAAGTATATTTCTTCAATGTCAGAATCAACTTTCAGCTGCTCCTTGTTACCAAAAATAAGCATGTCTCCAAAGTAACGGAGCAAACTTTCCATTTCAGTGCGTATACCACTATCTGATTCCTTTAGCAGCTTTAGAACACGAGCTGCCACTTCCTTGATGGCAACATTTGTAGGAGCACAAACAACTGTTCTATATTTCCCTTTCAAGAGTGTAAATAGCAGTGTGGCGAGAGTTTTAGTCTTCCCAGTTCCAGGAGGACCCCATATCAGTTCGACAGTCGGCTTGTTCTCACATCGGAGTCTTTTGAGACAGACCCCAACTGCCTTTTTTTGGGATTCATTCAGGTCATGGCACAATCTCTCGTCAAGGCTCTCACTCCCAGAACCATCACCTTTTGCTATACAGAGATTGGAAACTTTATTAGCCTGCAACCCAAACACATTTCTTGTGATAATCCAGAGCATGTAAGTATGGTGCAAGATTAAAAACCCTAAACTTAATTGGCGTTCATATGATACAAAGAGCATTGCACAGCACAAACTTAAATCTTGTGAAAAGTATAAAACAGAAAATTTTAAGGTCTAGTACTAGCAAGTAAGTCGCCTCTAAGGCATTAATTTCCCTATTTAAGATAGAACTTCACAACCATAATGTTCATTCATCTCCATATCATGAAATGGACCAACTAAAAGAAACAATCATCCTAATCTAATGCAACAGAATAGCTTGAAGCATCATTTATCTTAGTTTCCGGTGAAACTTACAAATTGGAAGGAGTACAATGAAGTTTTGGAGCTTAGATAAATATGATAGCAATTTCAAGTCTTAAAGGACCAAAGGCACAAAAAGCAAGGCCATTACCACCAAATCTGTGCAGAGAGCTTCCTTCACAATATCCAAGTTCAATGACATATGCAACGCACCCCATATCCTTCTGCTAGTGGCTATATTTATCAGGAAAATTGCATACATTGGCTTCCAGGGATTAATTACTTCATCGCCCAATAATGCCTCCACTTTAAAGTTTGTGGATGACGTTGCCTCATCCTCTTCATCGTCTCCTCCAATCATCCTTACTGATGCGAATGCCCATCTTCTTCCGGACCTCTCCAAGTCAGCTACGGTTTCCGGCTTAGCATCAGTCAGAATCAAGATATCTCCAGGCAAAGTTTTGTAAGTTTCCTTGCCACGAGTGTTGGATTCATTGTTCCACCGACCAGCCTTAACAGCATATGAGTTCCCACTTCTCTTGTATTCCACAAAGTCAGTAAGCTCAGTGAAAGGCAGCAAAGAAATATTTTCCAAGCTTGAGCATATACTTGCCCGTGTTTCTTCCAGTAAAGGGTAAACATATGATCTGAAATAATGCTGGACCGACTCAAATGTCTCTGGTATAGTCTCCACCTACAGAAACAGCTTGGCCAAATGTCAAAGTTGACCAACCAACCTCTACATTCAAAAAATATTTTGGCCAAATTCCGCAAATCATAACATAGACTCCTAAAATACCTAATGAGTTGCCAAACAAAGTAAAACCATGAAGGGTTCTATCTCACTAAGTCGAATGCAAAGTTTGTATAAGGCCAGGCTTACTAACAGCGCACAAAAAAAGAAAAAAAAGAGCAAAGAACTAACATCAGTGGAAAAATTCTCAAGTAAACCCAACATTGTCGTTGAACTAACACGAGAATATAACCAAAAGGGCATGATAAAAGACAAACAAGCGACGATGATAATGAAAAGTAACCTTGTTATGGTAGAGGTTTTCGTTGAATATGTCGTGAAGAGACCAAGAGAAGACGATATCAGTCAGGTCATTGGGAATGTCTCTCCTCCTCCTGCTCAAAACCCCCTCTGCCATCTCCATGCCCAACACTCTGTTTGTGCTCCATCTCAAGCCCATCTGAACCCACGTACCAAAGTCTTGCTCTAGTTTCTTTCTGCCCTTCTCTTGCCGATCAAGGCACCAAGGAGAAATCACTCTAAATTTTCAAGAAACTTTCGAGGCGAAACTGGGCAGAGATTGCACGCTTATCACCAGTCCCATTTTGAACTCCGAAGTAAGCAATCTTAACGACGAAGAAGAGCGACACTGGGAAGGTAAAGGGCCATCTATGGAAGGGAAATGGATTCCTGCTCTATCTGTCAATAGAGCAGGGGATTTTAGAAGGAGGAGGGATGAACCTCCTATTAAAGTGGGGCTATTCTCTTTAAACTTTTTTTTGCAATAGCCCGATCAAGGTCAGACGGCAGCTGTTAATAGGACACTTCTGCTTTATCAGGGAATCGGGTCCGGAAGCTCAAAAGAAGCACCCGGGGTCTTCGTCAAACATTCGAGGTCTATGAAAAGTGAAAAGACAAGGTGGGTCGTCCTCTCGCGTCCGTACACAATCTGATGACTTTCTTTAGTGAGCCCATGCATGTAAAGCTTCCCGCTTTTTTGATTTCTTGCAACCTAAGCTTTCTACACGTACTAGCCCTCGACACCGTATGCAGCATGCCATAAGCGAAGTTATTTTCGAAGCTATTTTAATTATTTGTTAATATTGAAATGATAAGTAGATGAACAAAATGGACGAATCTTAACCAGAAATCAATGATGGACATGAGAATCCTATTTATGATGAAAATTGTTCAATCGCTTCGCTTTCATTTTTGAACATTTATATTGATATATTACTAAGAACTCTTTCTAAGATTTTCTGAAAACTCGATACTTAATATTGAAGATAGCTGGAGACGCCTTCTCCTTATTAGTTTTTGCTAAATTCTCCACCAAGCGGGCCGCTATCAGACTCCGTTTTTCATCAATTTTCATCAATTATGATCGATTGAAGGAGGATTGATTGGGTAATTCCCAACATTTCTTAATTATTTCTCTCCCTACCGGTTTATACCATTTATGGACCTCCGACACTCTATTGAGAGAGTTCCAAGCAAGTAAATGCAATCTCTATGTTATAAATGGGGTCCTTTCGCTGTGCTTTAAGTTCTATTTTTATTAATTGTAGAATCACAAATTATTTTCTACGTCTTGATTGATTCCGCACCACCACTGTGCATTAGAAAGTGTGCACTACCATTTTTGCGAGCTCTCCTTGCGCGATTATATTATATTGGTGCATTTAAAACAGCCGAGTCTTGATTAAGATATTCTTATATAGAACATTGAAATATAATATTTAGAAATATGATTATAATCATTATATATTTATTGTTATCTAGCGTGATGCACGATTAGTCATCGATAAATATGCATGGAAAAAGATATGTCAAAGGAACATCGTTCTAATATAAGTCAATAGAGTAAAAACCTTTACAGATCCGAGTTGACAATCTTAGAAAATTCAACTGATCTAGAACCGAAAGCTAAACACCTATTCATGTATAATACGTCATGGACGTGATTATAGATATAGTAAGGATTCAATTCATCTGTAATTTGCAAGACCCTTCATCAACGCAAACAGCGATCCACCGCATTGCTCTGGGGCTCCGGCTTGGTTCCGAAGGATGGGCACCACAGAAGGAAACGCTCCATCGCGGGGCATGTTGGGGAAATCACAAAAATAGGATAGCGTTTGGAATCAACATAGGAAAGCATGCAAACAGACGTTGGGCAGAGTTTGGGAACAAATTAATTAACAAAGAATCATTGAAAGACCACATGGAACAATGTTCATAAACAACTAAATAAACGAACGGAACCTGGACAATAGCTCCTACTAAACAGAGAGGAAAATTTTCTGGAAACGCCGATCCTCTAAAAGCCTCAGCATATACTCGAGCTCGAGCCCGACGAATGCACGTCGTGTCCTTAAGAGACATTTGCCCGCCTTAATCACGTACCAAAGCTATTGAACAATCGCCTTCCAGGATAGAATTAGTCTCTCTTTTCTCTTTTGCGGTACAACAAGGAGAAAAAAGTTGAACCCAAGCTATATGGTCGAATGATACCGCACATGACCCCTAGATCCGAATATGAATGAATTACACCGTTTCACAATGTGAAGTTTGGTTTTACCCGAAAATCGAACATGTACGAATGAACGGTGAAATATACACTCATCTTGTCCCACTATGAGACTATCCACTTTTACTTCTCATTCACACACTCTAGGGGACACTTAGTTCCCAACCGGCATTGAACGGCGGGGTCGCCCTTGCCCCAAACCTGCTGCACCAGCCATGTCTCCTTATCCGTCACCCTTCACCCGCCGTCTGATTATGCTTTTTGCTGCAGAAAAGCACGTAAAGCTTTCGTCTTTACTCGTCATTCCACACGTCGGTGATTCAGGTTAACGACGACAAAAGAAAAGGATAAGGAAGGGAAAAGCAGACATCTTGATTTCTTTCGCCCTAAGCTTTCTACACGGCTGTCCACTGCTTTTCTGTCCGGAACGCATCATGCCATGAGTAAATTTACTTTTTGAGAACTTTAAAACTATTTCTTGCTGCCGAAATGGTAAATGGATCAAAAAATTGACGAACTTCGACCCCAAATCCATGAAGAATATGAAATTCCTACTTATGACGAAGTTTATTTAATCACTTCGTTTCTTTTGTTTAATATTGAACGTTTTGTATCGATATATTATTACAAAGAACACTTGAGAAGATTACCTAAAAATTTAAGACTTGAAACTATAAATAGTTAAAAATATCTCAACAAGCCATGCCGATGTCCAGACTTTTTCTTTTTTTGTTGGAAATTCTTCATTGATTACTACTAAGATGGTGGATTACAAGTAGTACTAAAATCTAAGCATAAGATAAGATAAAAGGTCTTGCGGAAGCTTTAAGACCCAATTACTAGGACGAGACCCGGCATTATGGGCTTTCGCAATCCAGTATGCAGCCTGGTTAGTTTGACGTGGCTCAAACAGTAAGTGGTCCATACGTTATTTCAACAATTGAATATGTTTACTACCGAGTTTTTTTTAAGCTAGAAGAGAATTGATTCTCTTAACTATTTTGGTCCCTGATAAATTATAATGATTATGGATTACCTAAATGCTACGGAGCGTGATTCTATTTCCCAATTTGTTTTAAGTTCTTTGTTTATCTATTATAAAGTCACCACTCATTTCTTTCACGTTTTCGTTAATTCAATATGACAATATGCAGCAAAAGTCTACGCTAACTTTGTTTCAAGTATTCCTTTCCCGATGATCTTCGACGAGCACATTTCACAGATCCAACTTTGGCTGATAACTTTTTCTTTTCTTTTATTCAATAATATCGAAATACAATATTCTCAAATACTATTAAAGTTGTCTTAAGCATGGCGCACAGGTTGTCATCTACTAAATCGTACACAAAAAGAGATGTGATAGGACTATTGCTTTAGCAAAAGTCCAAAAATGTATAGACGGACCACGTGTCTGCGGTCTCAGATTGCATTCGCAAAGCCGAGGAAACTCAGTCTCAGATTTTATTAGGACAAATGGTAAGGCAGGTATAACTTTGTTTAATGTGAGAATCCACGAGATATTTTATCGAGTCAACGTTGCACAAATGTCTGAAAATATTGGCACATCCACGTGCGAATTGCCCGTCGTAAATGATTTCTCAATTTCATTCCGGAAGTGACCCAGTGAGGAGTGTAGGTATTTCAAGATTTTTACTATATTAGACTTTGGAATCTATCTATCCATTTTATGATTTCGACCCAATCTTTTAATGGAATAGATATTGTGTTTCCAAACTATTAAGTTCATCCATGATTTCTACCGATTCACTAGAGGATTTGTTGTCCTCGTGGAGGGTGATTCCCTTTGGAGGTAGGTATGAAGCCGCCTCATACCGGCTGAGCACGACGTGAGAGCCAAGAAAGAGGAAATTCTTTATCACATGGGAAAAGGACGTGGAATGTGATTTTGGCCCCGTTCCCGACTTGTGTCCATCTTTGACAATTGAAGGAGAAATTATAAAAAAAAAACAATTATAAAATTTTATTTTAGTCATGTAGTTCTAGGCTTTTTGACTTTCTGATTTAGTTCTAGGCATTTTGACTTTCTGTTGTTAAATTGTAAACATTTTAATCATGTCGATTTAGTCTTAAATATTTTAATGATTTATCATTTTAATCCTAGATCTTTCCAGAAAATGCGGACGTCACAATCTAGTCAATGCCAGACATGCCATGTTGATAACTTTTGCAATTTTATTTTATTTTTTAATTTTTTATGAATTTATTTATTTATTTATTTTTTTTTTTAATCCAACTCTTGTCCGGCAAGAGAGCTGTGAAAAAAAAAAGAGGAAAAGAAGATAAAGAAGAAGAAGAATAATGATAAATTCAAGAAATTTAAAGAATTGCAAAAATTGTCATAGTGGCATTGGTCGTGCATCAGATGATCGATGTTGACTGGACCGCCATATCAATACTCATTCGTCAAAAAGTTTAAAAATAAATTGGTAAATCGTCAAAAGCTTTAGATATAAATTTGGCACGTTTCGATGTGATGCAATTATCCTACTCGGTTTTAATTCATGTTAGATGAATTCCCCATGCTATATATATCTCCGTGATGGATGGGAGGATTCAAGGCCAAACAAGGTTTGTGACGAGACAATATTAGTTTTTTTACTACACTCCGGCAACAGATTTAAGTTTTTATAATCGAATTTTCATTTACAATAGATTGGGAAAAGTGCTAAGTTAGCACCGGCTATATTGATAGATGGCACATGCGTGTACAAACTTTTAAAACATAGAGGCACTGCACGTAGGAGCCATGTGTCATTAACTAGTGCTGCCTCAACAATATGCAACGAATTTTCACCGGAAATCTGATGAAATAACTTAAATTATCCTGCAAAAATTTAGTACATGAGTTAGAATAACCCGGCAAAGTACATGGACTAGGAGCAATTTCCACGATATTATAAAATGGAAATTTCCCCGATTTTTTAGTTGAGTTTCAAAACGGGGGAAGTCCTTAAGTTACGCAATAAGTCCTCATGATACACGTCTATTTATTTGATCTCCGATGGGTAAAGGAACTAAAAGTATCTAAAGTTAGTTTTTAGGTACCAAGTAAGTTCATCATCTTAGAGCTTGCTTGATTCCCCATAACTTCTGTTCCAAAATGAATTTTTCTGTTCCAAAACTCATTTTGGAACAGAAATTTATTTGGTAAAAAAATTTCTTTTTTCTATTTTTGGAATAGGTTTTTATTTTAGAAATAAATTTGGTCGAGAAATCAGAAATAGAAAATTTATGATTTCTGTTCCAGATTGAGAAATCAATAAATTATTTCTTTTATTGAACTTCGCACCATACATACAATTAATGCAACTTAGGGCGAATTATGCAAAGGGGAAACAACATGGATTACTCTGATTTTAGTTATGAATGACATGCCTTTTAAAGGAATATTGAAGAAAGATGGTATTTTTATACCAATTGTACTGAAGTGGCCCTGTAACGGCTCGATTTTGGTCAAATTCGAGGTCTAATATTTGGAATTTCGGACTTCCATTTGTGGCCTATGGGCCCTAAGAATCCCACGGACGAAACTGCAAAAAATTGTTTCGGGGTGGTCCCCCAAACTTTCCAAAATTTCAAAGAAGCAACTCAACTTTTCAAAAATTACAATATGGTCCCTAGTCAACGGTCAACGCCGACTTTTCCCTTTATCGAATGCTGATCGGTCCAACTCCGGTTGGACCAATCCAATAAAGAGAAGACAACTCCTGCTTGCCGCCCACCGTCCTCTGTCGGAATTTGCTTCAATCCATGACGTTCCACGTAGACCCAGCGACACTTACCACCCACATTCGAAAGCCAAAACGCTCCCGCACATCCTCGAGCCATCCACCGCCTTGTCTCGCCATCAATTCGTCGGAATTTCGCCAGAAAGTCCCTCGAGTCGTGGATCTGCGAGTAGAGGAGAAGAACACAAAATTGAAGAAATTTAGGGGTACTCACGCGAAACCAATGACATTATTGTGTTCCTTGGGATCTATAGAATACTTCCACTTGTCCACAATCGATTTTGTCCTAAAGGCTATTGATGTTTGCTGTGAAGCTATGCTATTCGGTTTGTGCACTTGGTTGTTGTTTGTGAGCATATCTCACAAATTTTGAGCTTCTAGCCATGGCCACCACTTGTAGGAGCTTCCTGAGTCTTCCTTGAGCACAACGCCACCAGTCGTTGCTATCGACTCCTCATCGTTTTGGGTGAATTTGGCCTTGTCGTGCTGCTGCTCTTCCCGAACCCAGAACTTTAGCTAGCCACTTTCGTCGAGCCACCCACGACAGCCACCTCAGTGGCTGCCACCGGTCCCAAAATATTCATGAGTGAATCATGATCAAAGCCCAAAAAGTTGCTTTCTTCGATGTTGCCTAGTTTGATTGAATTTGGCTTTGACCTAATTGCTGCACGCCAGACCCAGTTGGTTGCATTTCTGACCGTAGAACCCAGAACAGAATTCGGCCACCTCCGGCTACCATTCTCACCACCTATGACCATACAGGAACTCCTTTGACGTCTCTAGCTAGCTTGCCCACCTTGTGTAGCCTCCACGTCGCCAAATTAGCATTTCTAGCCACCTTTTTCGGAGAGTCCATCCCTTGGTCGCTGCCGTCAACCGCCGCAGCCAGCTCCCCCATGACGTGCCACACCTACCGGAACCCTATGCCACGAGTTGCGACTTTTCATGGGCCCGAAGTCGACTAGTGCCACTGATTGCGTTAGAGCATGAATCGAATGTGAGTTTACCTTCTAACTCTCGATTAGGGCGGTTATTCGTTTTAGTAGCTAATGATAAGTTGTTTGGGCTGATCTAGCAATTGTTTGAATTGTAAAAGCAATTTGGTAATTTTAGCTAATTGAGGGCAAATTGGTAATTTTGCCTATTAGATGCAATTTGGTAATTGGTTGTTGGGGCCAATCAGATATTTGGTTGACTAGAAGTAAATTGGTGATTTTGGCTATTATGGGCTAATTGGTAATTGGATGTTAGGGCAAATTGGTAATTGGCTTTGGGGCCAATTGGATAATTGGCTACAAAGGATAATTTGATAATTTGGCTCATTAGGGGCATTTTGGTAATTCAGTTTGAATAAATTATTGGCGGCCAAATAATAATTAATTGAGGTGATGGTGCCTGTAGAATATCAATTGGTATATTACAATTCGAAATGGGGACCCGAGCGAATCCCTGATTGGTGTGCCTTAGTGGTTAACTTATTAGATTTACTAGAAAATCGATTTAAGATTAATTGTGCTTTATTTGAATTAATTGTTTATTATTATTAAAATGAGCATTTTACTGGTAATTGATTGATACTTATGATTGAATTGTGATTGATACTTGATTGAGTTGATTATGAATAATTGAATGATTAGGGGTTGGTATTGAGTGTGACCCACTGAGCTAATAGGTTAATTAGGCCTGGGGGCCCGTGTGACCGTACATGTGATAGGAGAGTTAGCTCACCTATGTTGATAGTGATGGTTAGTACCTTGAGCGATAATTAGAGCCATACCTTGGAGGCTTGCGTGAGAATTGGTGGGACCAATAGGAACATTAGAGTGAGTGACCTCCTAATTGGGAATTAAGGTGTAGACTTACTAAGACCACTCGACTTTTTACAGGTCCTAATCTTGGAGTTCTTCCTCGAGCGCTAGGTGAAGCTAGAGGCACCCACTAACTGATACTTTAGAGAGACACGAGACTACTTTTGACCCGCAATTTTTGATTGTACATATCGATGGTTTATAAACCTTGGTCTTGTGCTAAATCAATGAATTTTTCTTATACTTCGGGTTTGTCAGGGATTGGTTTACTCCTTCCGCTATGTTTATTTAGTTATTATTGATTGGGTCGGTGATGACTCCTGAGAATGTCGCAAATTTATCAACCGATGAGGAACATGTTTAGGGACTATTGTGCGCTCGGGTCCAGGCGTGACAGGCCCAATCATTTTTTCTTCTCAAAAAACAAGAAAAAAGATGAAAAGCATGAATGATCATTGGCATTATGTTTGCCAGCTAAACCATTCTTAATAATTTTTCGAGCAAAGAAGTAATACAACCAGGGAGATGTGAACATTCAAAATTTGAATGAATGTTAACAAGCATATGCAGGTAGAAATGTTAAAGCAAATGAATTTGCGTAATGCAATTACATCACTGTCGATAATTAATGGTCCAACTATTAACACCAATTCATCTTTAGCAAAAAGGTAGCTAAAGAATAGCTAATAAAGCAAAGATGTGAGGGCCAAAACAAGAAAAGAAAGTGTGCATTACAAAATTATGACTCTTTTAGGGATTAAGATTAGAGAGAGATGATGATATCTAACCTATTGCTTGCATATTCAAAGAGCTTGCCAGTGCTGGAGAAAATAATGAGCCTTACCTTAGCATCATCAGAATTGAGAGCTCTCTACCCACTCTTCCGCTTTGAGAATGTCACTTGATAGCTCGTCGAGTTGTCGATCGTCCTTATCAAAATCTTCACTCTCTCCATCTTGACTTTTGTAATATATTTTGATTATTTTGTATTTGAGGATTTCTTCTATCAAATGGTATTTGGTTGTCTCCTAATGTTTTTTTTTTTTGCTAGATGAGATTGGATTTCTTATGTGTAAGAGGCTCGTCATTTGTCTTTGACCACCGATGATGATAGAGGATTTGAAATAATTTTTATTTTTCCTAATGCGGTAATTTTAGGTCGAAATTTATTCATTTTACACAAGTACCACTTTCAACGTGGAGATCAACGCGCCTAAAATGAATTTTGGAGTTATACAACAATAGAAAATGCGATCAAATTTGTCAAATTTTTTGCACTAAATAATAAGCATTTAAATTGTTGACACCAGCAAGTTTAGTTAACTTTATTTTAGAGAAAATTATCACTAATTAGGACTAGAGTTGTATTTTATTTTTGGCCCAATTAATTTGGCCCAACCTCACACACGCGTGGCCCATCCTTGCGTGCGAAGAGCCCATGTCCCACACCAGCTCTCCCTCTCCTTAGCCCATCTTCCTTCTTTAAGAAAACCCTAAGCCCTCCTTTAGAAAGAAAGGGAAGAAGTAGTCGCCGAGGACCCCATTGTCCAAAGGAGAATCGGCCAAAAAGAAGAAAGGAAGAGAACAAAAGGGCAAGAGAAAAAAACGAGAGAGGGAAGGAGGTAGGGGTGAGCATAACATACTGCCCAACCTAGGAACCTCCCGAACCGGACCTAACCAGCTGGGTGGGTCCGGTTCTTCAGGGTTTCGGTCTGGTCCACATTTCCTAAAAATGAAACCAGCTCCCGAGTGGTCCGGTCCCCGGTTCTTGGTAAAGCAGGACCGGACCATTAGGACCGCCCTTTACCAATTCAAAGTATATATTGGTTCAAGTGGCAATTTAGAGTTCATATTTTCTCAACTTTCATTTGAGAGCACATTCAAACCCAAGCTCCAAATGATTTCATTCTTGCTTTAGAGCCCATGTTTTCTCAACTTTCCTTCTAGAGCTCTCTCTCTCTCCTCTCTCTCTCTCTCTCTCTCTCTCTCTCTCTCTCTCTCTAATGCTGTTGTTGTTGCTCCAAGATGGCCGGCCATTTGGTGAAAACTATATGCACACATAGGCTTTTGATCATATCAAGTACTACGATGAGGGCTCTCATACATAGCCCTCTTTGGACAAATACACATATGAAATTTTATGGACAAATACATATGTAACCAAAAACTTTTTTTTCAATTTTTTCCGGTCCCATTGGACCACCCAAGAACTGGACCGGACCGAGTCCGGTCCTCGGTCCTAAAAATCGAGGATTGATCCCATCGGTCGGGTTCTCGGTTCGAGGGCGGAACCGGACCGCTCTGGACTATACACACCCCTAGAAGGAGGCGGCCAAAAGGGGAAAGAAGACCAGAAGAAAAAGAAAAAATGGTGAAAGGGGGAGTTTTTTTGGGGATCCACAAAGGAAACGGCAAAAAAGTGAAAAAAGGAGAACAACACAGAGAGAAAGAGGGAGGGGAAGTCTCGAAAAAATAGGGGAAAGGTAGAGAGCAAGCAAAAGAGCCACGTTCGTCTCCAGCTTAGAGTTCCGACGTCTTGCTCGTGACTCCTCTCCTGGCCGTGACGACCAGCTTCGCGATTTCTTCCTCCCAGTCTCCGCGTCGACGTTCTTTTTTTTTTTTTTTTGGGTGAGTCTCCCTACGTCTCGCGTTTTTCCCGAGGATCTTGAACGGATGTTTCGCGTGAGCTAGAAGGAGCTTGGCTCGAGTCTCCTCGAGCGCGCCCGTTAGCCGCGGACTCCCCGTGCCGGTGAGGGATGCTTGGTTCTTCGCCCTCCTAGTATTTTCTTTATGCCTTACAAAACGAGTTGACCATTCGCGGTTTCTTGTTCGGTTTCGCGTTTCGTCTTTGGTCTATGACGTATCATCCCGGTTCACTGTCTGTCAATGTGTTGTGGATATTTGTTGTTTCCATCCCCTGTGTGCTGTAGGCCGAAACCCATTTTTGTTTGATCTCGAACCTTGTTGTTCTCTCTTGCACAACAACTGTTTGTTAAAAGGTCTAAGATGAAGTCCGAATATTTTTCTTTGGTTTTAGTTTTGTTCTAGAGCTTTAATCGTTTGCGGAAGCTAGGGTTATCGCGTGGTAGAGCCAAAGACCATCGCATGAGATATGCCGTCGTCTCTTCCGGCGCTGTTTCGGTGAAGCCATTTCTCGGACCTCATCGTGCTCGGAAACGAAAGCTTTGTGTACTGCGCGCGTGGAGATGGCCGAATGGATGCCGGGTTGGGCTGAGGTTGCGCGAGGGGCGCACGCTAGGCTCGACCTCAGGCCTGAATTGTCCTCTGTTGTTTAGAATCAATTTCGATTTGGGCTGCTAGCATGGGAGAAGATCTGACTTGGTGGGCTGTGGGATGGATAGGTTTTGGGCTGGTTTCAAATCAAAATTCATTTTTATTTTGGGCCTATTTTAGTTTAGGCCGATTTTTGTGATTCGGCTTAAAACTATCTTTTTTTAAAAAAATTGAGTTGGGCCATAAGGTTGGCCCAACTAGAAGACCCAACCCGGACCATTAGGATCCGGGTCAGCAATCGGGGGTCTCTTTTTGGAATTAAAATAAAAAATTAAAAATTAAAAAACAAAAATATAATTTTTTAAAAGAAAAAAATCCGAAAATCCAAAATTTGAAGTTTGGTTTAGAAAAGCCAATTTTGCTTAAAACTTCACCCCCTTTTTAGAAAACTTAATTGGTGTTATTAGATCATCGTGCGCTTTCGTTCCTTGATTTAATTGCGTGTTTATTTAGCTTCGTATTTTGATACTTAGATGTATGATTAGGCTCGTCATAAATTGATTTTTATTCTCAATTGAATCCTAATGTTAAATTGCTTGGATTTATGCTAGTGAAATTTTCACTTAGTAATGATGATTACATTTATAGTATACTTAAATTGGGTGGTGGGGGCCAATGTCCTTTCCAGTCTTACTCTTTGTAAGAATTTATCCTAGGTGCACTAGGATTGTGTTAGCTTAGATGAATATTGAATTCATATAGGCTTAAACTAATTAAATCTATTTAGATTTAGCCTCACTTTTATTAATGAATGATTAATGTAGTCTAAGTATAGATTTCATTTGAAACAACTTACTAGGTTTAAGTCTACACTTAGTTTTAAGTAATCAGTTTTCGAGGGATTATGTCTTGAGGCTTATAATGAGGTAATGTATTTTTTTTAATACCCGACGAGTTGCGGGTTTTACTTTTCTTATCATTAAATAAATGCTTTAAATTATTTAAGTGTTTATTTACCATACCACATTTCAATACATTGATTGCTTATTTCTCGTACTGTCTTTTCATTAACTGCGTGTTAATTTTCGTTTTTTTTTTGTATAGATTAGGTTAGCCTTAGTTTAAGATTGTATGAAAATGATCTCGTAAAAATAATTGCATGAAAACTTAGTGGATTTGGATGACATTTTAGGGTTTAAAAGACAAGCAAGAACGTATGATCATTTTAGATTAGACAATCAACTGATTAGGTACTGGAATGGCATTAATAGAAATGGTATCGTAAACAAGTCCCCTTATTATAGAATCTCTGGTTCCGTAGGGATCGAGATGACACTCCTGCGTCTCGATCGGTTTCTAGCCGACCTTAATAGGCTAATGGCGACTCCTAAAAATATTTTAGGTTATTAAACAATTTTTAAAATCAAAACGTCTGAATGTTATGCGAGGTATGGGCATGGGAGGGTCCAAGCTCGAGGTTGAGGAATCAAGAGCGAATGCCTCTAAATCTACCTTAGTACCATTCCACCTCTTAGTGTGGGGAAAGGCCCGGGTAGGTCGCGACATAAATTTTATAAGAATGAAAATTTTGCAAACTATAAAATGAAAAATATATTTTAAAATGAAACATAAATATAAACAAATTTTTCTCTTTATCAAATGGATATTTGTTTATGGAATATAATTTTTTTTATGACTAAGGAATCTATCACGGGTATTTCGTGTCCGCACGGCACTAAAGGGCCGGGCTCCTATATCTCAAAAGAGATTAGTATATGACCCAAACACCATCCCGCAACCACGCCTGCATCCTCGCCACGTCCCACCGTTGCACTGCTCGCGCGCAACTTTCTCTTCCCACAAAGAACATAGGAAATAGGAAAATTAATAAATAAATAAAAAGAAAACTGGTCAAGCACAGTACCTGAGGAGCGCCGGGCAAGTTGCCGAAACCGGAATCCACCAATGCACGAGAGAGAGATCGAACCGGGCGCGCCGATCGGAAGAAGCCGCTCTGAATATCCGATTGATGAAACTGAATGATTTCTGGGGAACCCTAAAACAAGTAATTCAAGCGTGGGATTCCTTCTCGAGAAAGGGGAGTAATGGAATATCACGGGACATATTTTCTCTTTTATAGTTTCTCGCCTAGAAATATATTTAAATTTTAAACATAATTCCCCAAAGCAGGTAGCAAGAAGAGCTTGCGAGCACATGTAACTCCTATTCTCTCTGTATATTAAGGATGATCAGTTCTCAAGTTGTTTCTGATTTCCCTAAGAGCTGGTTCTATTTATCAAATCATTACTTCTTAGAATGGTCGGTTCCAGATGGTTCATGAATGGGCAGTTTATAATGTTTACCTACACTGTATGTAAATACTTTTCTTAAAGGCAACAATAAGATCCATTTATTTGACGAAAAATCAATAATCAGAAACCCAATTTTTCTAAAAGTTAATAATTTATAGAACATAATAGAGAAAAAGCTCGAAAAGATATATTATTTTTATTGTTTTAGTTGACACTGAGAATATTTTGTTTAATTCGATTTTTGAAAAAAGATGGAGATTTTTTTAAAGAATATATATTTTAATTGGTTTTCAGCTAAATAAATAGGCTGAAAGAAATAACTTTCGAAAGATACGACCCATTGTAAAAGCTATCAAGGCATCAAATAATTCAATTGGCCAGTGGCGGGCTATAGATTCTCGGTAATTTGGCATAATGTTGTTGTGGATTTGGCAATTTGGCATAATGTTGTTGTGGATTTGGCAAGAAGAATCAACAAGGCGAATTCTTTAGGGTGAATTATTCGTGGTTCATCTAGCACCGGAGGAGCTCGTCGACTTACTTTATTTGGTTACGAATTTGGAATTTATTCTATTTGACACCAACAATTTAAGTTCCGGTCAACAAATTCGTCGTTCGGGAGTCGCCGGAAAGTGTCGAGTCAGCACCGTCTGTATTGACATGTGGGCCCTACATGTACATCAAATTACGTAGGTGATTTTTCCCACTTTTAGGATCGGCCGATTTTAGTCTACGTGCTTTATTTTATGGACCAAAAAAAAAAAAAAGATCCGGTTCTTTTTTCGACAAATGTGTAATTACTTTCATCGAGCTCCCTCAAAGAGCTCATGAGACATCAAATCAATATCACACGTCCATTAGCGATTCATATGTTTGTACCGGATAGATTGACAGTGCATTACAATTGACCAGACTTCGTGGTTCCGAATTCATAATCATATGGCTATATACTTAGGACTAGCTTCATTAAAAGAGTACATGACTTTTAAATCTTCTAATTTTATTTCTAACTCATTATTTGATAGGTGAATTGTTTATTAAAGAATCTTAGTCATATATTTTTTTATGATAATTTGAATCCCTCCATCAAACTTTTCATTAAAAATTGATGACTCGGCATATTTTCATTTCCAACACGTCGCTTTTTACGTGTACGTGCATCCAAAAAGAAATTACAATTTCAATCCGTATACATTTTGTTATGCTCGAATTAACACATACTATTGAACCCTAAACTTTGCTTTTGTAACAATTCTAGTCCCCATAGCTCTATTGATGAGATGTTAAATATGACTTTTACATAAGTAACATCCATTACGCTAACTACTATATAATATGTGAATAAATGTTTATGATTATTAAGAGTCGAGATTCACACCCGATATTAATAGCCTCACCAAAACATGAATAAGCTTATTATTATTATCAAGATGGAAAGTGAGCGCCCCCTTTCCCCAACTTTTTACTTGGGCACAAAATTGGGCAAGCCTTTAAATTACTTAATAATTTTTCAGGGTACACACACTTCTTGGATCCGATATATAGGGAAAGGAACTAAAAATGTATACTAAAGTGAATTTAAATTAGTTATGAGTCAAGTATGTAATTCACACATTTCATAGCTCAAAGATCATGTCACAATTGTAGGAAAACTGTTCAAAATTGACTAGATTGATGAGATTGAGTTTTTTTTAAAGGGTGCAAGGCTAAATTAATTTAATTAAAAAAATTTATAATCGAATTGAGCATTATAATAAATTTAATACTTTTGGGGGCAAATTTCCCTGCCAATCCCTTGGCCTTCCTGTGCTACCACATCCATTGAAAAGGAGTCAAATCATTTGGATGTCACATCTCCTTTAGAAATTAATTTCTTCAAGGCTCTAATTAAATAAGATTTGTCATTTTCAGCCGCCGGTTCAATGAGAAGTTTGGAGTACATTATTGAATGTTAACTTTCCCAGTTTTTGACCAAATCCACTGCAAATGGCCTTGTTTCCGCATTGACCTGAGCCATCCTTTATCATTTTCAAGGTGTCATCGTGTGAAGAATTAATTATTTAGAAAATATCTTTTTAAAAATAATCATTTATATCACTTATAAAAGTGGATGACTGAAATAAAATTTCATTATTTATGAAAATATTTAGATATAAATTGTTATAAATATGAATTATTTTTCAATCATTAATTATTTCGAGCTATACAAATAATCATTTTAAAAATAAAATATTTTTCAAATCATTCAATTTCATCATACATAATCTTAATTTAGTAATATTCTTTACAATCGACTTAAAATAAGGTAAAAGCTTATCAATATATGACAAAACTTTTACTGAGTGAGTGACATCATACTTTCATTCAACCTGATGGTACTCAAAATGCCGCCTTAATTCTTCTAAATAAAATTAGGAGCATTGCTATGTAATTAGAGGTAAACTTGTCTAAATAATCTTAAATTTATTACACTTTCATCAATTCAGTTCTAAATATTTTTATTGTGCCCATTGAGCCCTAAATCATTTAATAATTTTCCAGTTGAGTATATATAGTCAACATTTATTAGAAATCATCAACATGTATGATAGCTAGCTTATGTGATATGATTAGCGCTGATGTACATATTTTTAATAATATCTAATAAATTTCAATTTATGTATTTTTTTCCTTTTATACCTTGGTTGAGAGCTACGACGCCCTCACCCAACCCAAGTGAGGGTTGCTAACCCTCTCCCGTGGCCAGTGACCTTACAGGCCATGGTTGGGAAAAAAACGAAGAAATAAAAATTAAAAAATTAGAGAAAAAAATAAGAAAAATTATCAAAAATTATTTACGTTAGTACCGGTTATGCCATGTAAGATATGATGTTTATATCAGTGATTTTCGGCTAAATTTGACAAGATTGACTCAATTGATAAAACATGAAAGAGTTTAGGACTTAATTTGCACAATTATAATATTTAGGAATAAATTGATAAAAAAATGAAACAATAGATATTAGATTTTTTGGGCAATTTTCCCTGCATATTGATGATGCAAGAACAATTGAACTCGCAAGAGGCACTACAAGAAAACAGCCGATTGCCGACGGTAAATTTGCAACGACAAAAAATCTGTCGCAATTTGCAACCAATTTTGCAACGATTTCATATATTTGTTGCCACTTTACCACCGGCAAAATTATTCCCTTGCTAATTAGCCACCAAAGTATGGCCGTCGGTTCTTTGCAACAAATTTTGAGACAGACATCTCAAAAGTGTCGCCAATTAACGATGCTACTTAGGTCGTAACTAAGTTCGTCACTAATAAGCGACTAATAATATTGTTTATCGCCAATTATCCACGATTTTAGCAATGATTTATTTGTCAATCGCTGTTTTGCAACGCATTATTAATTTGGTCACAAAGTAGCGACCACTTTTGCTACGGCCTGTACTTTTCGTGAAAAAATTGCAACACAGCACATTTGCCGTAGCAAGTTTTCGATTATTACAAATAATGTCACTACTGTCATCACTAGGTTGCAACAATTTTAGTGCTTGTCCCTAATAAGCGACAATTTTTGCGACGACATATTTTGTCTATCGCAAATTTGCGAATATAAAGCTGCCCCCGCATTTCAGTCGGTGTTATTTTGGACGAACATCCCGAGACTCCATTTGCTCCTTCTTCTGTCCCCTCTAAAACCCTAACTAAGGTATGTCCTTCTTCTCTTTCGTAAGCTTTCTATTGTATAGATTTTGTCGTGTTGGGTGTCGTGTGGGGTTGGTGTATCATGCGTATGCGTCTGTTTTCTTGTTTTGTCGGAATCGTGTGAAGGAGGGTGATGTGGAGAGGCCGCCTCGACCCTAACCTCGCCCAGATCTAGCCAGATCTGGGCGAGGTGAGGTACCCAACGCCTCACATATCTACCTTCCTACGTATATCGACCTAGAGGGGCCCAAACACTACAAAAAAAAACAGCGATTTAGGGACGGGCATTTGCTACGGTAAAATGCGGAAAAGTCGTTGCAAAACTGAGTTTGCAACGACTTTAGCGACTACCAAATGTTCGGCCGTAATCCATGTTTTTTGTCGTTGCAAATTTACCGTGGGCAATCGGCTGTTTTTTTGTAGTGAAAATTTGCTGAAGTAGACATGAAGAAGAAGTAAAGTTGCAGATTATTTTACATAATTGGCATATCTTTAATTTTTTGATGAACAAATTGGTATTTTTTTGTGTTACGGATAGATGAAAAATATGCACGTTGTTCATTTTGTGGGTAATATATATTTTAATGTCCTTATGCCTATACAAAGTAGGAATTTTTTTTAGTCATGGTCATATATATATTTTGTAAATATATTCTTGACGTGTCTATTGTATGGGTGGTTGCATTATAGTGTGTACATTGCCGGCTTGTTACAATTTATTAATATATTTATGTATTGTAGGTACGTACGTGTCTAGTTATAAGGGAAACAATTCAAGTGAATGTTACACTTCTTGTGTACACGCCGACTTTAGAGTGAAATCCCTACAACCATTTTGAGACCCAAGTAAGTATTATTGACATGTTGTTAGATGAAAGTATTAACATACTAGGTTTTGTTAGATACCAAATATATTGGTTGATGGTTGTTAGATGAAAGTGTTAACAACTGAGAATTAGCGCGTGTTGTTTGCCTTGTATACAGAGACAATGAAAGGATCCCGGTATTGGATGTATAATAAAAACTTACCTAACGGTCAAGGCTTGACCGATGAGTTTCGTGCTGGGGTTGATATGTTTTTAGAATTTGCCAGTAGTCAAGTTGAGTTCATGGATGGGAACAAGTTACGTTACCCGTGCAAAAAGTGCAATAATGGTAAATTCCATTGGGTTAATACCGTTGGCGAGCATATATGTAGATTTGGGTTTACCCCAAATTATTATAATTGGACTTTTCATGGTGAACCATTTACGTCTGATGAAGCAAATGTAAGCTGCGAAGAAGGTACATATGATAACCACCTGAATCCATATCAACGGATGGTTATTGATGCAGCTGGTCATAATTTGGCTTGGGAATCCAATCATGCAAGCACTAGTCAAATTCCTCATGTTGATCATGTGTTCCCAAGTCATCACGAAAACATTGATGGTATGATAGGAACAGAATTTAATGGGCTTGTTAATAATCAGTTTCGACATGTTTTGAGAGCAGCAGATGAACCTTTATGGCCAGGATGTGACAACCATACGAAGTTATCTGTTACTGCAAGACTGCTGAATATCAAGTCGGAGCACAATGTGTCAGAGAATTGCTTCAACTCATTCGTTGATGTAATGCGAGAATCATTACCAAGGGATAACATACTGCTAACTGACTTTTACGATATGAAGAAATTAGTTCATAACTTAGGGCTTTCATACGAAATGATTGATGTATGTATCAACGGTTGTATGTTATATTGGAAAGATGATGAGCATGCGGATGTTTGCAAATTTTGCAACAACCCTAGGTTCGAGAATATCAAGAGGCATGGTCATCAGCGGCAGACTCGTATATCATTGAAGCAAATGTTTTACTTGCCATTGATTCCCAGATTACAAAGGCTTTATGCGTCACAAGCCACTGCTGAACACATGACTTGGCATTCAAACCATCAAACCGAAGATGATCTAATGTGTCATCCTTCTGATGCACCGGCATGGCAAAATTTCGACAGAACATACCCTCATTTTGCGATGGAGCCCCGAAACATCAGGCTAGGGTTATGTGCAGATGGATTTGCCCCATTTGGTCAAACAGGAAGAAAATATTCATGTTGGCCAGTTATTCTAACCCCATACAACCTTCCACCAGGGATGTGCATGAAGACACCATACATGTTTTTGACTGTTATTGTGCCTGGGCCAAATAACCCGAAGAAGCTGATAGATGTATATTTGCAACCCTTGATTGAAGAGCTACAACGTTTGTGGAATGTAGGTGTCCCTACGTACGATGTTCATACTGACCAAACATTTCTACTAAAGGCTGCTCTGCTTTGGACGATAAATGACTTCCCAGCTTATGGAATGTTGTCTGGATGGAGCACAGCTGGTCTCTTAGGATGTCCAATTTGCATGGAAAGATCTAAGTCATTCAGATTAAAACATGGTAGGAAGTGTAGTTATTTCGATTGTCACCGGCAATTTTTGCCCGTCAATCATTCTTTCAGAAGGAATAAGAAAGAGTTCGTAAAAAATAGAGTTGATCGAACACCTCCTCCATTGAGGTTGACAGGGGATCAACTATGGGAACGCGTGCATTTCTTTCCAACTGTTGTAGAACATCCGAATGGGGCAACTTATGCGTATGGCAATTCGCATAAGTGGACTAAACGCAGTATATTCTGGGATCTCCCTTATTGGTCGACCCATAGTATTCATCATAATCTTGACGTCATGCACATAGAGAAGAATGTATTCGAAAATGTGATAAATACGGTGATGGATGTTAAAGGAAAAACAAAAGACAACTTGAACTCACGAAAAGATATGCGAGATATTTGTGATCGACCAACACTAGCTGTGGATGCAACTAGCAAGGGACCAAAACCAAAAGCCATTTATACGTTGAACAAGGAGCAGAGACGTGTGCTTTGTAATTGGTTGAAAACAGTGCGCTTTCCTGATGGATATGCTTCGAATATCGGGAGATGTGTTGATTTGCATGAATATAAGTTGACGGGAATGAAGAGCCATGATTGTCATATATTTATCGAGCGACTACTTCCGATAGCGACAAAGGAATTTCTACCACACTTTGTATGGGGTGCTCTTACAGATTTAAGTAATTTCTTGCATGACATTTGCTCGACAACGTTAAAGTCATCGCACATGGAGAAACTGGAGAGAGATATTCCAATTATTCTTTGCAACTTAGAAAGGATATTCCCTCCGTCATTTTTTGATTCAATGGAACATCTGTTAGTTCACTTGCCTTATGAGGCAAAAGTTGCAGGTCCAGTCCAATATCGATGGATGTATCCATTTGAGAGGTAAAAATTATATTTTGACGCATTTTTTTCCCTGTTATAAGTGTAAAATGTTCCTATTTGAATTTATTCATGGTATATTAGGTTCTTATATCATTTGAAGAAAAAAGTGAAGAGCAAGTCACACATCGAAGCTTCAATCTGTAAGGCATATATTGTGGAGGAAGTGTCAACATTTGCTTCATACTATTTTGAGCCACACGTGCATTGTAAGAGGCGGAGATCTGGACGGAATGATGAGGGCCCAATTAATCCCACTTGCAAGGCTTTCTCCATTTTCAACTATCTTGGTAGACCGAGCGGCGCATGTACTGTTCGTTATTTAACAGGCAAAGAATGGCATGCAGCGCATACATATATCCTGTTGAATTGTCCAGAAGTGGATCAATATTTCCAGTAAGTGTACATTTGCACGATTATTCACCGTGGTTCGTTGCATTTGTTTTGTAATAACTTGTTTCAAGCCTGAACGTTTTTTCAAGATATTCCAAAACTTACATGCCGGAATTCCGCCGAACGAGTTTGATTGTTTGTGCAACGAAAAATTTGCTGAATGGTTCAAAACATTTGTAAGTCAGCATTGCATTGTCAACATTTTTTTTTTCATTTCATACGCATTAGTTGAATGATTATATATGGGTTTGTTGGAGTAGGCTGAGTGCAATATTCATCAAGATGAACATCAGGGATTTCTACGACATCTGTCATTTGGACCACAAACCAGTGTACGGTGTTGGCCAGCATATTTCATCAACGGGTACAATTTTCACAGTCAAGTCTATGGAATGGGAAAAACCACTATGAATAGTGGTGTTTGTGTGCAATCAGGCGATGATGGATGTTTGAATGAGGATTTCTATGGATTGTTGGATGAAATCCTGGAGATAGAATACACTGGACTACTCATGCGGGTCGTGTTATTTAAGTGCACTTGGTTCGACCCTATCAAAGGAATGAAGGTGCATCCGAACCGTAATTTGGTTGAAATTAATCAGAAGAAAAAGTATTTGAAATATGAACCATTTGTCTTGGCACAACAGGCAATTCAAGTTTATTATGCATCATATCCTAGCCTAAAACGGGACAAAGATGATTGGTTGGCTATATGTAAAATGAAAGCACGAATCAAAGTACATGCACACTGGAAGGATACAACATATCAGCAAGATGAAGTTCGAAACACGGGCGATACTGAGGAATATATTATTTCAAGTTTACGAGATCCATGTGGTGCCATGGTAGATGTTGATCCATCTGAAAATCATGGTTCAAATTTACAAATTGATGAAGAAGATGATGAAGTTGAGACAGAGGATGAAGAGGCTGAAGATATTTGGTCAGATGCTGACCATGATACTCCAGTCGAAGACAATTATAATGACGACGACGATGAACAAGACGAAGAGGATGATGATGATGACGAAGACGAAGACGAAGGTGATGACCCGGTCGAAGATGACGATGATGATGATCAAGATGAAGATATATGAAGGTCCATAGGAATTGCAATATTGTGGTGCCGGTTACATTTATGGGTTGTTGCTGTTAATTGATACCATGTAGTTTGTTATTTAATTTACCATGTGTGATCAGTAATGAAACATGGTGGTGGATGTTTTTGCCATTATATTTATAGGGTAATAAGTATTTCTTGTTTATCAGGTACAACATTAGGCATTATAATTATAGATCCTAGCCAAGCCAATACAAATTAGTGACGGTATATGCAAAAGTCGTTGCAGTGTGTGAAAACATTCTCACGCACTTCGCTAATTACCGACGAACAAAAGGAAATTGTTACTAATTTGCGACGAGCAAGTAAACATATCGTCACACATTTGCATTCACAATTAAGTACGAATCGCAAAGGTGCAACGACAATAGAGAGTTGCAAGTTTTCTACGGAAACATTAAAGACATCATCGTAAATTAGCATCGGCAACTTTAAGTAACCGTCGCAAACATGCGACGGTGTATTTGGAAGACCGTTGCACCAAATATGCGACGGATTTTAGGCGTAACAGTTGCAAACTTGCGATGTTTCTGTAGTAACCATTGCACTTTTGTAACGCATATCTATTCTACCGTCGCAATTTTGCAATTATAGTGCTAAAGGTTGCGAATTTGCAACGGTAGTGTAGTGTACAGTGACAATATTGCAACTGATGTGTTCCCTTGCAAAATTGCGATGGACGTATTACCAATCTGTCGCACAGCTGCCACGGTAGTCAGAGAAATAGTCGGAATATTGCAACGGTAAGTTCAGTACGCAATATAAAATATTGCGACGGTTATTTATTATGTTGTCGCAAAATATCAACGAACTTTTGACTATAGTAAAGTTGCGACTGTTTGTAAATATTGTCGTAACTTTGCAATGGATAATTGTTTTATAATCGCTATTTTGTGATGTTTGGAAACTATGTAGTCGCAAAACATGGTCACAGTCGCGAATTGCAACTGCGGGTGAAGACAGTTGAAAAATTGCGACTATTTAGTTATTATGTAGTTGCTAAACTGCGACGCATGGTTTCGGCGATTGCAAATATTCGATGGTTGGTTTATTTAATAGTCAAAAGATGCAACGGTACCTTTGTCTACTGCGACAAAGGTGACACGGTTTGCAAATCCAATCGATCTTCCACCTTAATCACTAGGATCAGGGATATCTTATACCGATGAATCACATGGAGGAACTAACTCGTAACGAAATATCTTAATTGACAAGTGATTCTTTTGTGGTGATTATTGAAATCTTTAATGCATGACAATTTCGAACGTAACTATTTTTCAATTTGAATCAAGAGGTTACAAGTATGAAGTGCATGACAATTTGATGATACATATGAATATTTATTGTAAATTGATGATGTTACCAAATATTGCCGCTCATAAATAAAGTATAAATTGTTATTATATGTTCAAAATACAAAAGTATAATACACATTAATAAACATGGTTAAAAATGATCTTATTTGTACATTTTATGACTGACACGGTGTATCATCACTTTAAAATTTTCTCAATAAGCTTAGTCTAAATAATGGATAAAATTATACGCAAAGTTGAACCATTCGTTTCACGGAAAAAAAAACATAATATTTTTCAACCAATATTTTGTTTCATAAAAAAACAAGATAGTCGAATCATTTATGTTAGTGCAATGGGCAAATGTTTTCCACTTGAGTATCTATGGCCAAGTACATGTAAAATACAAAATGTAAACAAAAAATAACGGCGACTATTTATATTTTCCGTTAAACATGCAAAATTTAAGTAAAATATAATTACATTATTGTAGATATCATAGTTTCAGTAAAATATTATGTGCGAAATCCAATGGAAAGAAAGTAAATTAAGTGATATTTCACACATTGACCCTTCGGTTTTACATGAAAAAAATGCTTTTTATGTAATAATTTTTATATAATTTTTTCCTTCTATTTGCGGAAGTTAAACATGGACTTCTACACTTATACGGGGGGACCACTCGACTTTTACACAAAGCGGGGACCACTGGGAGTTATTTTCACGCAGGGGACCACTCGGCGATTTTGCTCTGCTAGGGTTTCGTCCGGCGAAACGTCCAGCCGCCGCTCTCGCCGGCAGACGGCCGTGCCGAACCGCCGCGACACCGCCGCTGGGCCGCTTCACATCTGGTAAGTCTCTCAACATCATTTCAAGGGCCATTGTGTCGAGGGGAGAACCCTTCTCCTGCACTGATGATCGGGGGGAGAGGGTTAGGGTTAGGGTTAGGGTTAGGGATCGGGTTCAGTCGAACCCCCTTCTTCTCGGCTAATTGAGCGCCTGCTCTCCACGGTCTCATTGAGCGGGGGCTGCGACGAGTCTCACGAAAAATGACATATCCGACGAGGAGGTAAGGGATTTTCGGTCGAACCCCCTTCTTCTTTGGGTGTTTTGTTAAGAAGATGAAGTTTTTGCTTGTAACTGTTGATTGGGGTGGGGATTAGGGAGTCTGTCTACGTATATGGGGTTTTTCAGTCGTTGTTAACTATTGAGTGTTTGGTGATTGGCATGTTGGAGAAGCAGGTTGTACGTGATAGAGGGCGACAGGGAGCACTTGAGGCTGAATTTATTCTACTTCAAGTCTCTGTTCTGTAAGGTGAGTCTCAAGAGACGCTTGTTGCTGATCGGCGATTGAAATTCATGGCGATGCGTGTTGACATTGATGCTTTCATGACATGGAATGAATTGTGATTTTCCTATGGATAATATTGTTAAGATGATTGCGATGCGTGTTGCTATTTATATCGATTGGTTTGATTTGCTCGATCTTTCGTATCTTTTCAACCATGCAAGAAGGGAACTGCATCTTCATATTTAAGGCATGTTGATGCGATTGGAGAGATAGTGGAGACCGCTTGTCAATCATGTACATTATTTACAATAATGGTAAATTTAATGGGATAGACGTCATGAGTAGGCTGTTCATTGTCCATTTCATGATGGTTCAACTATGTTGGTGTAGCTGTGGTTGAAGCTGAGACTAATACAAAGGTTGTTCGTCCGCCGACGCTGCATTTGCTGAAATTTGGTTAAAAATGGTACGTTATTTCAGGTGCTTTGTTTTATTTTTGGCTGTAGCATGGTGAATTTAAATTGATTAATTTGCTGTATGTAAAAAAATAGCATCCTCGTGGAGCAAGGCGGGGTGGTCGACGAGGCCGACGACCTCCTGGAGTACGTTTGTTCACGACGCCCCCCATTGAAGCTGAGACGGCCCCGACGAGTGGCACGTCCCCTGAACTGTCAGAACACCTTCAAGCAGCTGATGATGAGGTTGGACAACATGGAAATGAAGCTGGACAACATGGACATGAATCTGGACAACATGGACATGAAGATGGACAAGCTGGACATGAAGCTGGACAGCATGGACAAGAAGATGGACAAGCTGGACATGAAGCTGGACAGCATGGACAAGGAGGCGAATCACCCTCTGAAACTCAGCCTCCATATTCTGTCAGCCCCGAAGTCGACCATACACCTCAATCGGAAGGCCAAGTGTATCACCGGCGAACCGACGGGCCGCATGTAGGACAATCTTCATCAGTGGACCAAAGGACGAATGAGCGAGAAATTCCAGTGGTTGATTCAGAGGGGAGAAGGTTGATAAATCCAGAGGGTGATTCGTAAGTACCATATGTCTACTAGTGTACAAAATGTAATATTCGCTAATGCATTGACCATCATGTGAAATTGACAATTTATTTATAATGTTTCAGATTTGAAGAAGGGTCGGATGTTATAAGAAAACTGAACAAAATAGTGAAAAACAGTTGGAGGGGGCCATATGCTACATATAGTAGCTTTCCAGACAGCGTGAAGGATTTGTGGTGGAGCGAGTTCCAAGTAAGTGGACGTATTGTTATATTTCATCCTAACGTTATTAAATGGTTTTTTAAGTTAGTTGTATCTTTTGTTTGTACAGCGACATTTTTTTTGGGCTGAAGAGCATGGGGAAGAAGTCGTGAGAATTTTCAGCAAGAAGGTTAGTGATCACATTAGGAATACAATAAATAGAGCGAAAACAAGACAAGAGCGGCCACTTTACATTTCAGAAGAAAACTGGACAGAGATTATGCGATTTTGGGAAAGTGAAGACTATCGACGGTCGAGTGTCCGAAATAAGCAAAATCGAGTGGGGTGCTCAAGTACACGTTCAGCCACATATGCAGGGGGTTGCATTACCATTGGGGAGCATAAAAGAAGAATGGTAAGTATGTTTAAAATGTTGGTACGTTAATTGGTCCAAAAATATGAAGGCTGTTTGATTTTCGCAGGCAAAGGAATTGGGGAGGGAGCCGTCCTTTTCTCAGACATTTGAACGCACCTTCCAGAGAAAAGACAAGAGCTATGTCAGTGACAAAGCAAAAGCTGTGAAGGTTAGTACATCAACCCTCAAGTAGGATTATATGTTGTAGTATATTTTATAACCATTGTCTGTAAAAAAAATGTAGGAAAAATTCGATGAATTGGTGCTAGCCAGTGCCGACAGCCAACGTGAGGGTGAGGAGAGTGATTCTCGGTCGATTAATCAGGCGCCCTTATGGGTGGAGGCCTCGGGTGGTGTGAAGAGAGGCAAGATATATGGCCTGGGATCATTGTCTAGACAATGTGCAAGAGGGGTTGTGGGCACGCCATCATCTAGTGGATATCGTAGGAGGAATCAACATGAGTTGGCATTAACCGAAGAGGTGAGAAGGTTGAAGGAGAAAATTGCAGAAAAAGATGAAAGGTATATGTGTATGCAACGCGATATGCAACGGATCCTAGAACGTTTAAATATGGAATCGACTGGGGACTATCATGTGTCCCCCATAGATACCATAGGATCCGAGCGTAATCATCATGGTTTGGATGATGAAGAAGTTGCTGATGCAGATGGGTTGGACACACCGTAGGCAGCACATAGGTAAAGTATTTGAAATATGGTATACATTTGACATTCCCAGTTGTGATTACTAATTTTGCATTATTAATGATTTATGTTGACAAGTGCTAACATATTTAATAATAATGTAATGCGCTAATGTTTCGACTAAAATTGGGGGTTGGTTCATAATTTTGTCAGATGTACGTGGGAAAGTCACATGGACTCGCACTTTTTTGGAGGTAATGTTTTTAATGAACATTTTGATTATTTTGTTGGCCTTGAAATCTGGAGTTCTAAAGAGTGAATTGTGTGCATGTGCAGAGTTATGATGAACGTCTGAAGAAGAAGACGTTTGTTTTTTGGCTGGTCGTGGCTGCGGCTTAGTGATGATGCAGCAGGCTTTTGGGGTCTAGGAGAAACCGAACAATGTTTATAGTTGGGTATATAGAAGTATATAGTTGGGTAGCTAATAGGTTGTAATTATAATATGTAATTTTTACATTATGGTTTTATAGTTGGTGTTACGTTGTTTATTGTAAATATTAGGTGGTTAATATACAATGTAATACACTGGTTTTCGTTTATGATATGGTAAGTTTGCAGTTGACCGAGTTATGGACAAATAAATTGTGCACAGGGGTTCGAAAATTGCTCTGGAACTGAATGGGTTGGTTAAGATGTTCTTGCAATATTAGCAACAGCAAACCTATTTTTCATGTCGCTTATTTGCAACGGAAAATTTGTATGTCGATACAAATTTGCAACAAACATTATGTTTTGTTGCCGACTATCGACGGTAAATGATGAACGATAAGTAAAGAGCAACGACGGTGCGCTCATTTGCGACATCACGCAAAAGCAGTAGCAAATTTGCAACGCAAAAAGGCAATGGCATGTCGTTGCTAACGAGCAACGACAGTATGCGGGTCGTCGGTAAATGGTGAACAACACACTATTCTACAATTAGTGGCTAGAATTTAGCAACAACATTTTGCAACGAATATAGCGAGCAGTGGTGACTAATTTGCGACATTAGAAGTTCATCACAATTTAACGACTCTATTTGTAACGATCTCTTATTTGTAGCAACATTGCAACGAATACGTAGGTGTCGCTAATTAGTAACAACCTTCTTTCGTTGCAATGTTGCGATTATATCTATCGATGGTCTGTCGGTAACAATTGCGACGCGTTATTACGGACGGACATTAGGTAGTCGCTAAAGTCGTTGCAAAATGAGTTTTGCAACGACTTTTCCGCAATTTACCGTAGCAAATGCCTGTCGCTAAATCGCTGTTTTCTTGTAGTGAGGTTTTGTTTTGACTTTTAAATTATCTCTTCAATTTGAGCGTATGTAACCGAATTAGAGTAGGTGGACTCGAGTACTTATGTATTGGTGCCTTCATGGTTTTTGGGAGTTCACAGGAGGCCTCATCTATTTACTTCAAATGGCTTAGATACAAATGAATTCAATTGAAATTGTAACATCCAACAGTTTCCGCATTATATTACAACAATTGGTGCCAAGGCTATTTAAAGAAAGATAAGAATTGAATTGAATTCGAACAGTTGAAAGAGGTTCAACACATAAGTATTCGGTCAAGAATTCTGATTAACATCTCACTAGCCTTGCTTGGTTTAGCCGCATGACATTGTATCATTGCGGCATAGATCGTGCAAAAGTGGAGCTTAGAACACAAAGGTGATTTTGTGTTGTGAGCTCTATATCCGAATTGAGTTGTTTTTCTTTGCTGACACTGTAGTTTGTGTTTAATCTAGGGCCAAGAAGTACTTGTGAGCGATCATAACTATGCAATTCTCAGATTTTACGGTCGATTATAAACATCAATACTTGAATCAAACCATGTAGATCTCTTGTGTTTGTTATTGTTTTTTTTTTTGTTTTTTTTTTGTTTTTTTTTTGGTAACCGAGGTGTCCGGGCCAGCTTGCGCGCACCTCGACTATTCCTCGGGAGAGACTAGCACAGCAACCTACCGCCATGGCCCCCCACTTAAATCACAGGTGCTTCCCTGGGGAATTGAACCCGAGACCTCAAAGAAGTCCAAGTTCGCCCTAACCAGTTGGGCTACCCATGGGTAGGTTTGTGTTTGTTATTGTTCGTTGTTTATTTCTTCAATGATTTTGCATTGATTCCATGGCAAGATCTTATAGCTTCCATCTTGTACTATGACATTGACATCACTCGTACAATCACGAGGCCTGAAATCGTATTACCATGGAGACGAGTCCTCAGCACGACACAAGCCTCCCCAGGAGGTGACTCATGGCCAGAGTTGCTCAAGCGTTCGAATCTTATAGTTATACCATCCTTTTTCCTCCATCAATAGTCAGATTTGGCTCACTGTTGTGCTCATCCATCCGTAAATAGTAGAGTTTTCCGGTGACAGAGTCGACCTTCATCCGGCGAGGGTACAACAGATCAATTATGTACGCTCCCATATGGACATATGCTCTTGCGGGCTGGATCTCTCGTGTGTTTTCACTCCAACCAGGCAACCTTCTCTATCGAGATGATCTGTCAGTCAATGAGATAATGCAGAGAAAGTGGCAGAGGATTAAAGATTCAGAGATATAAAGAAAAAGGAACAATAGCCTGCAGCCAAGAAAGGAAAGTTGTATATTCTCCTGACAATCCACAGCCAGAACCTCAGGAATTGTATAGGAGGATGAGCTTCCTGTCGAGAGATCTGTTTTTCTTCATTCTTAAGAACTACTTTCCTGTACAGTCCCGCTTGTAATTACAAGGAAGAGATACTTTTAGATTACAACAGCATACAAACTTCACTCAAACCGTATATGGGACAATGAAGTGAGGATTCATCTCTTCTTGCCTCTTCGTTTCTTATTTTGCTTACCTATGGACTTGCAACTGCCCTTGTTCTTGTTCCTGTTATCCACATCACCGGCCTGGGAAAAAGAAGATGATGAAGCCTGCTCATTCTTCTTCACTTCACTGGTTTTTTGAGCTTCCACATTCTCGCTCTTCTTTTCCTCATTCACTAAGATCAACTCCCATCCCGTCAACGTGTCGTTTACTGGGGTAGAATTGCGTGCTTCACAGTCATACTCCAAGGATATCGTGTTTGCACCAACCCAATGCACATTTGGTGCTGGAACTCTGTTGGAAGATGAAGAGGAATCCTTGGAAACTTTGGTCAGATTTTGCAACTTGCGAGAGCTCCCAGCGCTTCCTTCTTTGGGGAACAAAGCTTTCATAATCTCTTCCTTGCATTTGTTCGACTTCACATCCAAAATGATGGCATGTGAACATTTTGAGTGATCTGCAGCAGCATTGGTAATCACCAGGGGATCATCTACTTTGGCGAATGCTTCAGCAAGAACAGCCACTGAAGTTTTCTGGAAGTTCCGCCTCCAGTGACGTGAAAGAAGTAGACGAAATTCTGAAGGTAAGTTCTCAGAAATCCAACTCTTACCCAGCAAATCAACAAGAAAATACGGACTGACGTCAAAATTTAAGTGAAGCAAACAAACCAACAGAACCAACTTCAAGACCAACAACGGGTAGTATTGCATCACATTTTGGTTCGAATTTTCTATCCATGCTTTCGTATCATCCCTATTGTGAAGAAGCTGCGCAATAGTGTTAGTAACAAATTGAATGATGGGCTCCAAGCAATTTCCCGGGTTGAAACTGAAGCTAGGCTTTGCCAAACCTTCATAGCAGATGAGCCATTCAATTAGAGAAGACTTGGTTGCATAAAACTGCCCTTTGGAGGAAGACAGCAAAATCAAAAGTCGTTCCAAGAGATACAAGAAGCAATTCGGAGTGATGTAGTCTCTTGTTTTCCTCCAATTGACATTGTAAGTATTTTCCAAAGATTGATATAAGTTCCAAGCCAAAGAAAACTTCATGAATCCCTCATCATAATTGCTGGCCCGAGGAAGGTCTGATCTTACATCCCAATAAACACTTTCCATGACTGCCTTCCATGCCGTATTTCCCTCTAAAAATTGCCTCATTTTTTTTAACAATTCATCATCGATCATTCCAGACCCAAAAATTAAAGTCGCAAGCTCTCCCATCTTCCCATGTGACGGTTGTTTCTTCCAAATTATCATGTTCATAGTTTCTCTCAGTAAATTACGAGAAGCCTCACTTCCTCTCAGAGATATCATATTCTCTGTTGATGATATTCTCCAGTCAAGAGGAAATATGTGACCAAAGTACCTCCTACTGGATGTTTCAAAACCCTCCAGTGCCTTACCATTCCGGGAGGAGTGATTCAGACAATCAAGTTCTCGAAGGAACTTGGCAACCTCACGTAAGAGAACAAGACATCTGCTCTGCCAGAAGTTCGTCCAAGAATTCTGGGGCAAAAAATGATAAAGTGCATCCAATTTATGCAGGAGCTCCATGCCAACAGAAGTAAGCTCAGAACACCAATACTTTTGAGCTGCAGAGATCAATTGTTGAAGCTCCAAAGCAACCAATGGTCCATTTCTTTGAAGAAACCTTCTGTCTATGTTTCTGACCCAATCAGCATCTGGGTTTAGAAGGTGATAAGTTGTTTGCTCATTGTCCCGTTGCTCCAGAACACCAAAGTAATTCAAACAGAACTCCCAATAGCACCTATTTTCCTTTTCCACAAGCATCTCCACACATTCTACACACTTAATAATTCTGACAATTTTCTCTCTCCAAAGATTCCAAAAGCAGACCAATGAGTCAACAGAAATCTGATTCCCCAATAGCAGTTGTTCAGAAAACTTCATTCGGTCGACAAGCCAATCATATTCCCAACAAAAATTTGAGCTATCCTGACCAAGATGGAAGTCCAGAATATATCGAGCGCAAAGTATTTCACCTCTGACACTTCCATGTCTACTGGAAGCACTCAAATGTTCTTTCATATCGGCCAAACTGTTCTGTTTATTTAACAGAATGCACGATTCTATAGAAACACATTCATAGAAGTCCATAGGCTCAGGCTCTGCGAGAAGTTTGGCTTTTGCTAACAGCTCCTCCTTCTGAGAAAACTGCTTCAAGGGCCACCCTTTGCTTCCAGGAGCCCAAAGGGAGTAGCATAACACGTACCACAGGAGATTCATTGACGCTTCTCTGTTTTGTCTGCTCTTCCCCAGTAGATCAACCTCACGAAAAATGTCACCTTTCAACCTCACAATCTTTGCCGCCTCTGAGAAGTTACCAAAGTCTTCCTCCAAACTAATAAGTTCATCGAGGCATCCCAGCCTCATGAGCAGCTTCCGCATCGAATCGATATGATGAAAAACCTTCACATACTTCATCATGGCACTGTAGTCTCTGAGGTCATAGTAGTGAAGGGCACAACTCTCTAAAAAGTCTTGTTCAGATTTCTCCATTTCTTTACTTTTCTTTATTATTGCGCTGTTCTCATGCCCCTGCCTTTTCCAATCCTCCATGTATTGCAGACCCTTCTCAAAGAGATTTCCTTCCTGACAAATGGACAAGCACTTTGAAAAAATTCTTGCCCTTGCATATGCCTCTGCTGCAAGACTGTAGCACCCGGCGAGAGAAAAACACTCTCCAGCTTTCTTCAAAGCAGATTCTCCACATTTTTCCATGTAGATTCTACCTGTTGAAACATAAACAAATCTAATGTCAGTCTCATTTATAGAGAGTCCTGATGTTCTTGCCAATTGAATAACTCCACAATGTTCAGAAGATAAAGCATCAGGAAAGGTCCATTTAGAAGCTACCAGAAAGGCAATCAACCTCCGTAGGCGGCTATAGTCCAAACAAGTTTTTACGAACAAGTATTTGAAAAACAGTCAACATGGAGTGCAGCAACTGATAGCCCCAGATTTTTTTTAACTCGTAGGTGTCGTCAGCGATAAGAACTTTGCAGCTCAAATTTTTCTGAACTGCCAAGAGTGCCGAGGTGGGTTGTCATGTAGAAAATTAATCAAACTTCTCCACACAAAGGCATTAATCATGAAGTCGAATCTTCAGCAGCTGCTCAAAATTCACCAAAAATATTTGAAAATAAACAAGTGACATTGATATTCTTTTTTTAAATTGAAAGAGAAGAATTAATTAAATGGGTTGAAAAGATGATGCCACGCATGTAAAAAACTATTAATAAGAGAACAATTGAGATCAAAGTCAAATTTCCTGCTTTTAGCAGCTTTGACATCACTGCAACAAGAAGAACTATAAAGAAGCAGCATAATGCATATAAGTCCTCCGTCTTATTATTTTGAAAGAAACGAAAGAACTTGAGAAAAGAAAATATGATACCTGCTTTCTCATATTCCTTCATTGACGCTTCTTTGTTCTGTTTGCTCTTCCCAAGTAGATCTCCTTTCATCCTCACAATCTTCGCCGCCTCCAAAAAGTTACCGTAGTCTTCCTCCAAACTGATAAGTTCATCGAGGCATTCCAGCCTCATGAGTAAGTTTCGCATTGAATCGATGCAATGAAAAGCCTTTACATACTTCATCATGGCCCGGTGATCTCTGAGGTTATAGTAATGAAGGGCACAGCTCTCTAAAAAGTCCTGTTCCAATTTCTCTATTTCTTTACTTTTCTTTACTATTGCACTGTTCCCATTTCCCAGCCTTTTCCAATCCTCAATGTATTGCAGACCCTTTTCAAAGAGTTCTCCTTTGGCACAAATCGACAAGCACTTCGGAAAATTATTTCCCCTTGCATATGCCTCTGCTGCAAGACTATAGAGCCCAGCAAGAGAAAAACACTCTCCAGCTTTCTTCAGAGCAGATTCTCCACATTTTTCCATATATATTCTACCTATTGAAGCATGAAAAAATTTAGCGTCAGTCTCACTTAGAGTGTCCTGATGTTCACGTAAGATTATGTAACTCCATGATATCTAGCAGATGTAAATTTGCAAAGTGACATTTGGAAGTTGCCAGAAATGCTATTGCACAGTTCAACTATATCCTCGAATGTCTAGATACGAAACAAGATCAGCAGCCATAGGTGGCTACAACACCAAGAAGTTGTTCATAAGCCATAGTCAACATGGAGTACTCAACAGATAGCCACAGTTTTTTTTTTTTTTAACTTACAGGTGTGGTCAGTGTTACTAACTTTGCAGCTTCATAGTTTTCAATCTGCTAATAGAGCCGAGATGGGTTGTCATATCCAAAATAATCAACTTCTCAACACAAAGGCATCAATTATGAAGTTGACGCTAGTCGCAGCTTGCTCAAAATTCACCAAAATCATTCCCAGATTAACCAGTGAGATCAAACTTGTTATTTTTCAAATATTGAAAGAGAAAACTTGATCAAACGTTGAAACAAGTGAGTTTCACACGTGAAAAAAGGTATATAAAAGAGAATAATTGAGAACAAAGTAAGACCTCCTCTTTCTTAGGCAGCTAATAAGAAAAATAAAAAAGCAGCATAAAGCATATATATTGTCCATCTTATCATTTTGAAACAAATAAAATAAATTGAAATAAAGAAAACATGATACCTGCTTTCTCATATTCCTTCAGCACGTAGAAACACTCTGCTGCAGAGTCCGCCATTCCAATTGCTTCATAAATCTCAGCAGCCTGCCTTCGAAGGTCAGATGCCTCTTGTGGACTTAAAAAGTGCTTGAGATCTGCATCTGCTTTGAAGGCAGAGGCCTTAGCCAATTTCTCCCCGTATTCGTACCTTGCTTGCTGGAAGCACATTGTTGCCATTGGGTAATTACCCTCATGTAAGAGCTTGCGAAGTTAAAAGAGAAAAAAAAAAAAAAAACAGAGAGAGAGAGATCAATAGCTTTTTCAGGGAAGGTGACAAAAAGAAGAATACAAAACGTAGTCTTCCATATAGGAAAGATCAGTGGTTTTGCCTTAAACCCAAAAAAGGCGCTGCCATTGACCTGATAACCACAAAAGAGGAAAGTCATTTAAGGAAAATTCATATCATGTGGCTCATCCATCGTGTCTAAATGAAGTATTCGGCCAAAGTCTTAAAAAGCTAAGAAAGTTTGGCAATTTGATCACCATATTTTGTTCCATGGAACGTCCACATTCTGCACGCTCTTTTCAGGATCAGTCATAATTTTACAGTCATTAGTGTAATTCCACAATCCCTAGCATTCACAGATCATGTTTATTCCGAATGAGGCGAAAATAACAAATTTCGAGAAGAGGAAACAATTAATCAAGAAAAAACAAAAAAAAAAAATAGCAAACCTTGAAACCTCGTGACTTCCACTCCTCCGGCGTGCTCCTGACCTGCATTGCTTCTGCAAGGGCATGATCTACCAGCCTAACTTGAATGAGGCACTTCTTCTTCCAGTAGTCGAACATTGGTTTGGAGGAGTCCAGGGCATTCTCACAGATCCACAACCTTTGCCTGGTCCGAGTAATTGCGACATACAATTGCTTCAATTCAGAGCATAATATATGGTGCTTCGCGTCATCAAAACCGGGGGAAGACCATTGAGAGCTGTTATCGAGCAAAGCTTGCTCCTTCATGTATCCATAAATGATCCTCCATCGATTTTGGAGAGGTGATGTGCCAAAAAAGTTGTACAATAAGACGTCCTACACAATTTTACAGGCAAAAAAGTTTGGTAAAAACATCTGATTTGAGATCAAAATGACAGGAAGAGAATATTAGGACTCAATTTGACACACCTGCCAATCAAGATCGGTAAAGTTGCAAAATCTTTGCTATTGGACTCATTAATTTAGAGGATGATGTTGACCTAAGCCCAAACAGATTCTGCTTTATGTTTATCTAGATGATATTATCTAAATAAAAAAAAAAGAGTATAGTAGAATGAAAATGCAAATTCAATCATTTTAAAAAGTAACAGCTAGAAGCAAATTGGTCATGACCCAGAAATGGAAAAAAATTTGCCCATGAAAGAATGGTCGCGAAATCTCTATTGCTGCTATCCTTAAAATCACACGGCAAGCAATCCAGCCTGACACACTCCTACCTGAAACTCCAACCCCTTGCACTCCACTATCGTCAGAACTAGGGCTTGCCCTCTCACAAGGTTTAAAACTTCAGTTCGAGAATGATCATCTCGAACCAAAATAACCTGCTCTGCTCCGAAGCCGACGAAGTTACCACTAACATCACTCTTGCCGAAAATTGACAGTATAGCACTTTCATCGTTCCCTGATTCCAGTAAAATTGGGGCTTCCCCAGATATAAAGCTAGTTTCAGGGCTCAAAGCATCAATGGATGAAGGGAAAAAATGGTAAAGAAGGTCAACAACGCTCTGTGCCATTTTGAGTACACCAGCATGAGTGCGGAAGTTCTGGGTCAGATGGAAAGTTTTGGAAAGACGTGCTTTTTCCATTGTGATATCAGGTCCACTCATTGAATCTGCCAAGAACTCCTTGTAGAAAAGGCACCTTATGTCTTCAAACCTGAAGTCTATTCCCCTTGCAATAGTTTGTGCAGTGTCGCCAGAAAACACAAAGCCCGCATCAACGTTTCTACAGATATACTTGAACAGTGAAATTTGCTTCATGGTGAGATCCTGCACTTCATCAATATATACAAAATCCACCAAGTTACCAGCAAACTGCTTGCAGAAAAGACGGCGATGAAGATCATTGACAAGATCGGCCAAATCAAATTCACCGTTTTTCATTTTCATCTTTTGATAACACTCAAAAGCATCATATATTTCTTCTCTTATCTGACTACTAAGAGTGGAGACACGACTCTCTGAAAGTGAAACATAAGCGCGTCTGTCAAGTTTGCCATCACAACAATCTGCTGGTTGAGGACCCCCCTTTATGTGGGACATTATTTCAGTGAAGACTCTGGAAGGATCAAGCCTCCTTATCGTGCCATTGAAGCGAGGCCAATAAACTGCACAGAACTTTTCGTAAGTAACCTCCTTTGCTCTTACAAGACTTTGTAAGGCAACTGGTCTAGAATCGTGGGATTGGGCATGACAAAATTCCCTTAGATCGGGAAACCTTTCGAAGAATGATACCCCAACTGTTCCATCTAGCATCATCAGAAGCTTACGAAAAGTTATAATAAGTGGATACGAGTTGGAAGATATATCTACAAATGAATCCGGAATATCCTTGAATAATGCTGCATCATCAACAATCTCATTAACTGAAGAGCTTTTTGCTCTATGCTTTGCGCAAATGCTGGAGCTGCAAGATTAAGTAAGCTAGAAATTAGAAATGAGATACTCAACAAACTTACGGGAATACCTAAACTACAATAACTAACAGCGAAAAGAGATATTAGAACACGCTGATGCACCGAGTTTGTAGTTATATACTCCAAGAGACAGATACCATTTTCATCAGCTGGCAATGAAATTCTTCCCCCACAGCAAAATTTGTACAACAGATGGTCTTCTCTCGATTCTGCTTATAATTGCATGTTCTCGTTTAAAATACAATTGTATGTACGATGCTACAATCAGAAAACTTAATACGAAATTTCCAATAAAATGGAGATGCAAATTAAAGAAGTGGCACAAAGACCAAAATAAAGACTATTGCAGCACAAAATTAATCGTCCAGTTTGAAATCAGCAAGCAGATGATGTCGATCTCTAATATACAATGATTCAATCTATTTTCTAGCAGCTACAACCCAGTAGTAGCACTGGAGAATGGCAAAGCACGGATTTGACCCATGCACTCTTGCTATATGTAATATTTCCTATCAAAGTCTACATATGAAGTATCTTGGTTGAGCTTCTCCACTAGGAGGAAAATAGTAGCATGCCAAAGGGGTTATCTTCTTGTCCGGACTAATTTATTAAAAGATTTGACAATTCATTAACCTTCATATGTTTGTTTACTGTAAAAACTACAGAATATTTATTCAATTCTTCAAACATCTTCCCATGACATTTTATGTACCTTTGAAGTTGAGATACGTGTTGTTTGACCGCAAAACATAATTTCGCACTGACAGTCACAAAAAGCTGGCGCAATACACAACCCTCCGCTTCTTGACCGATTTCCTCAACATAGATTTCCAGGGAGGCATCTTTGATCTGGCTGACACCACATTGGGTTTCCTGAAATCCCTTGGTTGCTTCATCATGCAGTTTCTCATTTCTAAACAGCTTCATTGTCAGGACTGTAGTTTTTCCAGTTCCAGATCGCCCAAGTATGAAAGTGCTTCTGGGGAAAGAAATTAACTCTTGTTCTTGCTCTGTTACTTCAAATGGAAGGCTCACTTCGTTACCATCACTATCATGGAGCAAATGGCTGACAACATCTGATGATAAGGAGTAGAATTTCATCAGAAGCAAACTCTCACTCACTTTAGCATTTTCTGCATACCGCCTACGATCTGGAGGATCACCATCGGAACCACTCCCAAATTGATCTTCACTAGGACTTCGATGGCAGACAAAATCAAACGAACAGACCCAGGTCTTCGGAACTTCCCGATCCCTATAAAAAGAAGAGGCATGTGAAATGAAAGAAAATAGGTGGATAAGATCAATTCAAGATATTTTAGGTCATCTATCTGGAAACGAGACGCTTTCTGATTTAGTATGCGATGCGCTACCTATTATAAGTAAGAACAAATGATCTGACTTACCCCTCAATGCATTTCTCATTGCAACGATTAATAAAATCATCACTATATGTCGCGAACATGCTGTCCAAACGTTTGACCAATTTTGCTACATCCTCTAAAGGCAATACATCCCATGTCTTCAGGATTTGGATGTGAGTCTGTTCTTTTACAATATCAATCGTGCATATAATATAGAGATCTTCAGCCTTAAATTGTCTCACGATATGAGATGAGCGTTCACAAATTATATCCCCATTCCACTTCTTTGGTCTCCAGCCACTGGATAGTTTTGACAGAAGGTTGATGATGGACATCTTTGTCCCGAGTGATTTTAGCTTTCTGAAAGACTTCAGGAAGTTGTCACTGAAAAGAACCTGAAAAGTCCAAAGCATGGCAGTAAGATATGCTGTCACAAATTCTTTAAAACTCAATGCCTATTTTGAAAAATATATGTAGCCGTAGAATACTGTTGAGCGAAGTTTTCTACCTTCCACCTAGCATTTCTGAAAAGTACACTGCTTCTGTCAAGCAGATCGTCAAGCTGATCATTCTCTTTCTTCAAATCTAAGATGGCATTAGCCAAATCCTCGTCGTCGTCCACATTGAAGAAACAACCACGACTCTTACAATCGTCAACCAAAGCTTTCCACACAGATTTTCTTTTTGTCAGTGTTTTCCCATTTCCCAGAATCCACAGACAATACCTATAGGTAGGCAATAACTCTGGGATTTACGGTCTATATCACTCCAAAAATGCAATTTGACACGGTTAAGAGATACAGTACCTGGCCCTGGTAAGAGCAACATTGGCTCTCTGAGCATTGGACAAGAACCCAACAGTCCCACGCGAATTTGATCTTACAGTAGATATTATAACAATGTCTTCCTCACCCCCTTGAAATCCATCCACTGACTTCACCTTGACCACAAAGCCCTTGATATTTTCATATGTCTTTCCAAGTTTAGCTTGAACTGCATTAACCTGAGCTGCGTAGGGGGATATGACACCTACCGTCAGATGTTCTTCTGACCCATCCCAAGCTGCAAGGAAAAGGAAATAAAACGATCACAACAATGATTTTACTTGTTTCACGAGGAGTGCAAAACTTGGAAAAAGACATCCTAGGTAAAGAACTATTAATGGCCATCATAACTAAACCTATATGATTAACTAATGCATGCAAAATCTGTGTGCACGAAGCAATATGTACAAAGTTTTCTTGACATACCTCTGTACAGATTCCTCACTATCCTCGAGATAACTTCCACCTCAACAGGGTTTCTAAGGCTACAGCCGTCGTCACCAACTTCTTCTTGTCCATCAGGAATATTTATGAACGAGTAAGGGCCAAAAATTGGCAATGGCAAATAACATTTTCTGTAACTTTTGCTCTTCACATTTGGCCCATCCACAATATGGTTGTCGTAAAACTTTGAAGTTGGAAACAGACTTATTGATGGATGCATCCGGTACTGTGTATTGAGAAGTTGCCTTGAATAACCCAGCAAACTCAATCGTTCAAACAGACTCCTTCCAAAACCAGCCCACCTTGATAACTGTAGGAACAATACACGATAAAAGGTTCAGGGGCCGCTAGGCCCTCAAATGAAGAGAAGGATGTTACTCATCTTTCAAGACCAAATAGACAGTTACTTTTCAGACATTTAAACATTACCTTGCTTTCGACCACAGCAGGCAACTGGCGCTCATCTCCAACTAAAATCAGATGCTTGACACCAGGGAGTTGCAGAGGAATTACTGACTCACATTCTTTCAACTGGGCTGCCTCATCGATTACCAGTAAATTGAGAGGCTTCATTTCCACTTTGTACAGCTTATATGAACTAGAAGCAGTGCAAAAAATCAGGGAAGCATGTTGATAACAAAAGTCGGCTATCATGGCCTTACTCGTAAAGTTTGGAAGTTTTAGATCCTTTAGAGAATCACGAACAGTTAGCAACATGGAAAGGCAATCCTGTCTCTTTATATATAATTTATTTAGTGGATCCATGTACGTCCCGAATGAAAACGGGCTAAAATCATTACGTGAAAGAGTTAGCTCCATCTTCTCTGAATCCAACTTCTCCCCGCATAATAGAGTTTCAAAAGAATCAAGTAAGGTAAGGAGGGATGCGATATTCTGGATATTAGTTCCGGATATATGAGTACAGAAAATAAAGAGGCATCTCCGCAGGGGCTGGACTGTTGCCTTGAATCGATCCCTGAAAGACTCAAGAAAAGATTTCAGCTCACAGTTACCATCTTCTTCGCTGCATCCACATTCACTCCCATCATCAGCACTTCCTGGTTTCCTTCTTTTTTCTTTTTTGGTAACCAGTGGTTTCCTTCTTTTTGTGTGTTCATTTTCCAAAAATCTGTGGTATTGAGGGACACAGTCGGAAAGAGTATCTATCATGGAAGTTAGACACTGATGCCAACCAGGGACCTTAAAAAAGTTAAAGCACTCAGCAACACAATCTACACGGTGTTCCAAGTATATTTCTTCAATGTCAGAATCAACTTTCAGCCGCTCCTTGTTACCAAAAATAAGCATGTCTCCAAAGTAACGGAGCAAACTTTCCATTTCAGTGCTTATACCACTATCTGATTCCTTTAGCAGCTTTAGAACACGAGATGCCACTTCCTTGATGGCAACATTTGTAGGAGCACAAACAACTGTTCTATATTTCCCTTTCAAGAGTGTAAATAGCAGTGTGGCGAGAGTTTTAGTCTTCCCAGTTCCAGGAGGACCCCATATCAGTTCGACAGTCGGCTTGTTCTCACATCGGAGTCTTTTGAGACAGACCCCAACTGCCTTTTTTTGGGATTCATTCAGGTCATGGCACAATCTCTCGTCAAGGCTCTCACTCCCAGAACCATCACCTTTTGCTATACAGAGATTGGAAACTTTATTAGCCTGCAACCCAAACACATTTCTTGTGATAATGCAGAGCATGTAAGTATGGTGCAAGATTAAAAACCCTAAACTTAATTGGCGTTCATATGATACAAAGAGCATTGCACAGCACAAACTTAAATCTTTTGAAAAGTATAAAACAGAAAATTTTAAGGTCTAGTACTAGCAAATAAGTCGCCTCTAAGGCATTAATTTCCCTATTTAAGATAGAACTTCACAACCATAATGTTCATTCATCTCCATATCATGAAATGGACCAACTAAAAGAAACAATCATCCTAATCTAATGCAACAGAATAGCTTGAAGCATCATTTATCTTATTTTCCGGTGAAACTTACAAATTGGAAGGAGTACAATGAAGTTTTGGAGCTTAGATAAATATGATAGCAATTTCAAGTCTTAATGGACCAAAGGTACAAAAAGGAAGGCCATTACCACCAAATCTGTGCAGTGAGCTTCCTTCACAATATCCACGTTCAATGACATATGCAACGCACCCCATATCCTTCTGTTAGTGGCTATATTTATCAGGAAAATTGCATACATTGGCTTCCAGGGATTAATTACTTCATCGCCCAATAATGCCTCCACTTTAAAGTTTGTGGATGACGTTGCCCCATCCTCTTCATCGTCTCCTCCAATCATCCTTACTGATGCGAATGCCCATCTTCTTCCGGACCTCTCCAAGTCAGCAACGGTTTCCGGCTTAGCATCAGTCAGAATCAAGATATCTCCAGGCAAAGTTTTGTAAGTTTCCTTGCCACGAGTGTTGGATTCATTGTTCCACCGACCAGCCTTAACAGCATATGAGTTCCCACTTCTCTTGTATTCCACAAAGTCAGTAACCTCAGTGAAAGGCAGCAAAGAAATATTTTCCAAGCTTGAGCATATACTTGCCCGTGTTTCTTCCAGTAAAGGGTAAACATATGATCTGAAATAATGCTGGACCGACTCAAATGTCTCTGGTATAGTCTCCACCTACAGAAACAGCTTGGCCAAATGTCAAAGTTGACCAACCAACCTCTACATTCAAAAAATATTTTGGCCAAATTCCGCAAATCATAACATAGACTCCTAAAATACCTAATGAGTTGCCAAACAAAGTAAAACCATGAAGGGCTATCTCACTAAGTCGAATGCAAAGTTCGTATAAGGCCAGGCTTACTAACAGCGCACAAAAAAAAAAAAAAAAAGAGCAAAGAACTAACATCAGTCGAAAAATTCTCTCAAGTAAACCCAACATTGTCGTTGAACTAACACGAGAATATAACCAAAAGGGCATGATAAAAGACAAACAAGCGACGATGATAATGGAAAGTAACCTTGTCATGGTAGAGGTTTTCGTTGAATATGTCGTGAAGAGACCAAGAGAAGACGATATCAGTCAGGTCATTGGGAATGTCTCTCCTCCTCCTGCTCAAAACCCCCTCTGCCATCTCCATGCCCAACACTCTGTTTGTGCTCCATCTCAAGCCCATCTGAACCCACGTACCAAAGTCTTGCTCTAGTTTCTTTCTGCCCTTCTCTTGCCGATCAAGGCACCAAGGAGAAATCACTCTAAATTTTCAAGAAACTTTCGAGGCGAAACTGGGCAGAGATTGCACGCTTATCACCAGTCCCATTTTGAACTCCGAAGTAAGCAATCTTAACGACGAAGAAGAGCAACACTAGGAATGTCAGTAGAGCAGGGGATTTTAGAAGGAGGAGGAGTGTGCCTCCTATTAAAGTGAGGCCCACCCTCTTTTGTCCTTTCTTTTTAATAAAAGGGCAGTCGTCCGATCAAAAATCGGATGGCTGCTGTTGATAGAGCATCTCTGCTCTATCACTTAGGCAAAGCAAGTAATCGGATCGGAAAGCTCAAAAGAAGCACTGGGGGTCTTTGTCAACCATTCGAGGTCTAGGAAAAGTGAAAAGACAAGGTGGGTCGTCCTCTCGCTGCCGTACACAATTTGATGACTTTCTTTGGTGTGCCCATGCATGTAAAGCTTCCCGCTTTTTTGATTTCTTGCAACCTAAGCTTTCTACACGTACTAGCCCTCGACACCGTATGCAGCATGCCATAAGCGAAGTTATTTTCGAAGGTATTTCAACTATTTGTTAATATTGAAATGATAAGTAGATGAAAAAAATGGACGAATCTTAACTAGAAATCAATTATGGACATGAGAATCCTATTTATGATGAAAATTGTTCTATCACTTCGCTTTCATTTTTGAACATATATATTGATATATTACTAAAAACTCTTTCAAAGATTTTTTGAAAACTCGATACTTAATATTGAAGATAGCTGGAGACGCCTTCTCCTTATTAGTTTTTGCTAAATTCTCCACCAAGCGGGCCGCTATCAGACTCCGTTTTTCATCAATTATGGTCGATTGAAGGAGGATTGATTGGGTAATTCCCAACATTTCTTAATTATTTCTCTCCCTACCGGTTTATACCATTTATGGACCTCCGACACTCTATTGAGAGAGTTCCAAGCAAGTAAATGCAATCTCTATGTTATAAATGGGGTTCTTTCGCTGTGCTTTAACTTCTATTTTTATTAATTGTGGAATCACAAATTATTTTCTACGTCTTGATTGATTCCGCACCACCACTGTGCATTAGAAAGTATGCTCTACCATTTTTGCGAGCTCTCCTTGCGCGATTATATTATATTGGTGCATTTAAAACAGCCGAATCTTGATTAAGATATTCTTATATAGAACATGGAAATATAATATTTAGAAATATGATTATAATCATTATATATTTATTGTTATCTAGCGCGATGCACGATTAGTCATCGATAAATATGCATGGAAAAAGAGATGTCAAAGGAACATCGTTCTAATATAAGTCAATAGAGTAAAAACCTTTCCAGATCCGAGTTGACAATCTCAGAAAATTCAACTGATCTAGAACCGAAAGCTAAACAGTTATAATATATTTGGGAACCTATTCATGTATAATACGTCATAGACGTGATTATAGATATCGTAAAGATTCAATTGATCTGTAATTTGCAAGACCCTTCATCAACGCAAACGGCGGTCCACCGCATTGCTCTGGGGCACCGGCTTGGTTCCGAAGGATGGGCACCACAGTAGGCAACGCTCCATCGCGGGGCATGTTGGGGAAATCACAAAAATAGGATAGCGTTCGGAATCAACATAGGAAAGCATGAAAACAGACGTTGGGCAGAGTTTGGGAACAAATTAATTAACAAAGAATCATTGAAAGACCACATGGAATAATGTTCATAAACAACTAAATAAACAAACCGAACCTAGACAATTGCTCCTATTGAATAGAGAGGAAAATTTTCTGGAAACGCCGATCCTCTGAAAGCCTCAGCATACTCGAGCTCGAGCCCGACAAATGCACATCGTGTCCTTAAGAGAAATTTGCCCGCCTCAATCATGTACCAAGGCTATTGAACAATCGCCTTCCAGGATAGAATGAGTTACTCTTTTCTCTCTTGTAGTACAACAAGGGGAAAAAAGTCGAACCCAAACTGTGTAGGCGAATGATACCGCACATGACTCCTAGACCCAAATATGAATGAATTACGCCGTTTCACAATGTGAAGTTTGGTTTTACCCGAAAATCGAACAAGTACGAATGAACGATGAAATATACACTCATTTTGTCTCACTATGGGACTCCCCACTTTTACTTCTCATTCACACACTCTAGGGGACACTTAGTGCGCGCATGATACTCATTTTGGTTCAGAAACTTAGTTCTGTCCAGAACTAGTTTTTTCTATCTCATTTTGGTTCAGAAACTTAGTTCTGTCCAGAACTAGTTTTTTCTATTTCTGGTTCAGAATGAGTTTCTGACGAAAAAAACGCGTTTGATATGGACATACAATTTATTTTTCAGAAAGAGAAAGTTGTTTGATATGACAAAAAAAATTTCTATTTCCGATTCTATTTCATTTTCTAAAATATATGATTTGGGATATTGGAAGATGTTCATATTAGTAAAAATAAAGAAATTTGATATTTTTTGCACAGTTTATTGTAATCAACTCTAAAATTAAAAATTCACTTTAATTGCATTAAACATTTATAATATTCTAAATTTTAAAAAAATAAAATCCACGTAGGCAACCATAAACGATCTTCTACCATTGAGATCTCGAAAATGCATAAGAATCTCATAAGATGTTCCAATAGACGGTAAAAAATTACAAAAGTTCACATTACACCATATGACATTACAGAAAATGAGATAAGAAATACAAATTGATACAAATACATCATAAAAGGTGCAAACAGACTATCATGGAATCAGTGATATATTTTCATCTATTGCCATTTGATTGTCAATACGTTTCCTAAACAATTTCATCTGATTTCCCTCCTCAATTGATGTATCACCCACAAGAACGTCTTCTGAAGGTTCACAAAGGGGCGAGCTGGGGGCGGCTGGGGGCGAGCTGGGGCGAGTTGGGGGTAGATCTGGGGGCGGCGAGCTGGGGGTGGCTGGGGGCAGATCTGGGGGCGGCTGTGGGCAAGCTAGGGGCGACCTGGGGGCAGATCTAGGGGCATCGAGCTGCGAGCTGGGGGAGGCGGTGGGCGGCAAGCTGCGAGCTGGGGGCGGCGGTGGGAGCTGAGCTGGGCAGCGGGCGGCGACGGGAGGCGAGCTCGGCGGCGGGCGGCGAGCTGAGGGCGGCAGGAGAAGGAAGAGAAAGCTGAGTGTGCAGGAGAAGGAAGAAAGTGATGCAGCGCGCAGGAGAAGGAAAGAAAAGAAGCTGGGGGGGAAGAATCGATTCTTTCAAGATGAGAAATAGGTTTTTTTCAGTTTCTCATTGTTGGACAAAAGTTGATTCTTGATGGAAAAATTGGTTCAGAACCGGTTTTCACAAAACCGCGAAGCAAACAGGTTTTTGGTCCAGAACTGGTTTTTTTGGTCCAGAACCCATTCTAGACAAGAAATAGCTACCCGTCATGCAGAGCCTTAGTTCCCAACAGGCATTGCACGGCGGGGTCGCCCTTGCTCCAAACTTGCTGCACCAGCCATGTCTCCTTATCCTTCACCCTTCACTCGCCGTCTGATTATGCTTTTTACTACAGAAAAGCACGTAAAGCTTTCGTCTTTACTTGTCATTCCACACGTCGGTGATTCAAGTTAACGACGACAAAAGAAAAGGATAAGGAAGGGAAAAGCAAACATCTTGATTTCTTTCGCCCTAAGCTTTCTACACGGTGTCCAATGTTTTCTATCCGGAACGCATCATGCCATGAGTAAATTTACTTTTTGAGAACTTTAAAACTATTTCTTGCTGCCGAAATGGTAAATGGATCAAAAAATTGACGAATTTCGACCCCAAATCGATGAAGAATATGAAATTCCTACTTATGACGAAGTTTATTTAGTCACTTCGTTTCTTTTGTTTAATATTGAACATTTTGTATCGATATATTATAACAAAGAACTCCTGAGAAGATTACCTAAAAATTTAAGACTTGAAACTATAAATAGTTAAAAATATCTCAACAAGCCATGCCGATGTCTAGACTTTTTCTTTTTTTGTTGGAAATTCTTCATTGATTACTACTAAGATGGTGGATTATAAGTAGTACTAAAATCTAAGCATCAGATAAGATAAAGGTCTTGTAGGAGCTTTAAGACCCAATTACTAGGACGAGATCCGACATTATGGGCTTTCGCAATCCAGTCTGCAGCTTGGTTAGTTTGACGTGGCTCAAATAGCAAGTGGTCTATACGTTATTTCAACAATTGAATATGTTTACTACCGAGTTTTTTTTAAGCTAGAAGAGAATTAATTACGCAGTTTGAACCATCTCTTAACTATTTTGGTCCCTGATAAATTATAATGATTATGGATTACCTAAATGCTACGGAGCGTGATTCTATTTTCCAATTTGTTTTAAGTTCTTTTTTTTTATCTATTATAAAGTCACCACTCATTTCTTTCGCGTTTTCATTAATTCAATATGACAATATGCAGCAAAAGTCTACGCTAACTTTTGTTCAAGTATTCCTTTCACGATGATCTTCGACGAGCACATTTCACAGATCCAACTTTGGCTGATAACTTTTTCTTTTCTTTTATTCAATAATATCGAAATACAATATTCTCAAATACTATTAAAGTTGTCTTATGCATGGTGCACAGGTTGTCATCTACTAAATCGTACACAAAAAGAGATGTGATAGGACTATTGCTTTAGCAAAAGTCCAAAAATGTATAGACAGACCACGTGTCTGCGGTCTCAGATTTCATTCGCAAAGCTGAGGAAACTCAGTCTCAGATTTTATTGGGACAAATGGTAAGGCAGGCATAACTTTGTTTAATGTGAGAATCCACGTGATATTTTATCGAGTCAACGTTGCACAAATGTCTGAAAATATTGGCACATCCATGTGCGAATTACCCATCGTAAATGATTTCTCAATTTCATTCTGGAAGTGACCCAGTGAGGAGTGTAGGTATTTCAAGATTTTTACTATATTAGACTTGGGAATCTATATATCCATTTTATGATTTCAACCCAATCTTTTGATGGAACAGATATTGTGTTTCCAAACTTTTAAGTTCATCCATGATTTTTACCGATTCACTAGAGGATTTGTTGTCCTCGTGGAGGGTGATTCCCATTGGAGGTTGGTATGAAGCCGCCTCATACCGGCTGGGCACGACGTGAGAACCAAGAAAGAGGAAATTCTTTATCACATGGGAAAAGGACGTGGAATGTGATTTTGGCCCCGTTCCGGACTTGTGTCCATCTTTGACAATTGAAGGAGAAATTATAAAAAAACAATTATAAAATTTTTTTTTAGTCATGTCAATTTAGTTCTAGGCTTTTTGACTTTCTCATTTAGTTCTAGGCATTTTTACTTTCTGTTGTTAAATTGTAAACATTTTAATCATGTCGATTTAGTCTTAAATATTTTAATGATTTATCATTTTAATCCTAGATCTTTCCAGAAAATGCGGACGTCACAATCTAGTCAATGCCAGACATGCCATGTTGATAACTTTTGCAATTTTTTTTTTAATTTTTTCTGAATTTATTTATTTTTTATTTTCTTTTTTTTAATCCAACTCTTGTCCGGCAAGAGAGCTGTGAAAAAAAAAAGAGGAAAAGAAGATAAAAAAAGAAGAATAATAATGATAAATTCAAGAAATTTAAAGAATTGCAAAAATTGTCACAGTGGCATTGGTCGTGCATCAGATGATCGATGTTGACTGGACCGCCATATCAATACTCATTCGTCAAAAAGTTTAAAAATAAATTGGTAAATCGTCAAAAGCTTTAGATATAAATTTGGCACGTTTCGATGTGATGCAATTATCCTACTCGGTTTTAATTCATGTTAGATGAATTCCCCATGCTATATATATCTCCGTGATGGATGGGAGGATTCAAGGCCAAACAAGGTTTGTGACGAGACAATATTAGTTTTTTTACTACACTCCGGCAACATATTTAAGTTTTTATAATCGAATTTTCATTTACAATAGGTCGGGAAAAGTTCTAAGTTAGCACGGCTATAGTGTACAAACTTCTAAAACATAGAGGCAATGCACGTAGGAGCCATGTGTCATTAACTAGTGCTGCCTCAACAATATCCAACGAATTTTCACCGGAAATTTGATGAAATAACTTAAATTATCCTGAAAAATTTTAGTACATGAGTTAGAATAACCCGGCAAAGTACATGGACTAGGAGCAACTTCCACGATATTAAAAAATGGAAATTTCCCCGATTTTTTAGTTGAGTTTCAAAACGGGGGAAGTCCTTAAGTTACGCAACAAGTCCTCATGAGACACGTCTATTTATTTGATCTCCGATGGGTAAAGGAACTAAAAGTATCTAAAGTTAGCTTTTAGGTACCAAGTAAGTTCATCATCTTAGAGCTTGCTTGATTCCCCATTACTTCTGTTCCAAAACTCATTTTGGAACAGAAATTTGTTTGGTAAAAAAATTTCTTTTTTCTATTTTTGGAATAGGTTTTTATTTTAGAAATCAATTTGGTCAAGAAATCAGAAATAGAAAATTTATGATTTATGTTCCAGATTGAGAAATCAATAAATTATTTTTTTATTGAACTTCACACCATACATACAATTAATGCAACTTACGGCGAATTATGCAAAGGGGAAACAACATGGATTACTCTGATTTTAGTTATGAATGACATGCCTTTTAAAGGAATATTGAAGAAAGATGGTATTTTTATACCAATTGTACTGAAGTGGCCCTGTAACGGCTCGATTTTGGTCAAATTCGAGGTCTAATATTTGGAATTTCGGACTTCCATTTTTGGCCTGTGGGCCCTGAGAATCCCACGGACGAAACTGCAAAAATTTGTTTCAGGGTGGTCCCCCAATCTTTCCAAAATTTCAAAGAAGCAACTCAACTTTTCAAAAATTACAATATGGTCCCTAGTCAACGGTCAACGCTGACTTTTCCCTTTATCAAATGCTGATCGGTCCAACTACGGTTGGGCCAATCCAATAAAGAGAAGACAACTCCTGCTTGCCGCCCACCGTCCTCTGTCGGAATTTGCTTCAATCCATCACGTTCCACGTAGACCCAGCGACACTTACCACCCACATTCGAAAGCCAAAACAGTCCCGCACATCCTCGAGCCATCCACCGCCTTGTCTCGCCATCAATTCGTCGGAATTTCGCCAAAAAGTCCCTCGAGTCGTGGATCTGCGAGTAGAGGAGAAGAACACAAAATTGAAGAAATTTAGGGGTACTCACGCGAAACCAATGACATCATTGTGTTCCTTGGGATCTATAGAATACTTCCACTTGTCCACAATCGATTTTGTCCTAAAGGCTATTGATGTTTGCTGTGAAGCTATGCTGTTTGGTTTGTGCACTTGGTTGTTGTTTGTGAGCATATCTCACAAATTTTGAGCTTCTAGCCATGGCCACCACTTGTAGGAGCTTCCGGAGTCTTCCTTGAGCACAACGCCACCAGTCGTTGCTATCGACTCCTCATTGTTTGGGTGAATTTGGCCTTGTCGTGCTGCTGCTCTTCCCGAACCCAGAACTTTAGCTAGCCACTTTCGTCGAGCCACCCACGACAGCCACCTTAGTGGCTGCCACCGGTTCCAAAATATTCATGAGTGAATCATGATCAAAGCCCAAAAAGTTGCTTTCTTCGATGTTGCCTAGTTTGATTGAATTTGGCTTTGACCCAATTGCTGCGCACCCAACCCAGTTGGTTGCATTTCTAACCGTAGAACCCAGAACAGAATTCGGCCACCTCCGGCTACCATTCTCACCACCTATGACCATACAGGAACTCCTTTGACGTCTCTAGCTGGCTTGCCCACCTTGTGTAGCCTCCACGCCGCCAAATTAGCATTTCTAGCCACCTTTTTCGGAGAGTCCATCCCTTGGTCGCCGCCGTCAACCGCCGCAGCCAGCTCCCCCATGACATGCCACACCTACCGGAACCCTATGCCACGAGTTGCGACTTTTCATGGGCCCGAAGTCGACTAGTGCCACTGATTGCGTTAGAGCATGAATCGAATGTGAGTTTACCTTCTAACTCTCGATTAGGGTGGTTATTCGTTTTAGTAGCTAATGATAAGTTGTTTGGGCTGATCTAGCAATTGTTTGAATTGTAAAAGCAATTTGGTAATTTTAGCTAATTGAGGGCAAATTGGTAATTTTGCCTATTAGATGCAATTTGGCAATTAGTTGTTGGGGCCAATCAGATATTTGGTTGACTAGAAGTAAATTGGTGATTTTGGCTATTATGGGCAAATTGGTAATGGGATGTTAGGGCAAATTGGTAATTGGCTTTGGGGCCAATTGGATAATTGGCTACAAAGGACAATTTGATAATTTGGCTCATTAGGGGCATTTTCGTAATTCAATTTGAATAAATTATTGGCGGCCAAATAATAATTAATTGAGGTGATGGTGCCTGTAGAATATCAATTGGTATATTACAATTCGAAATGGGGACCCGAGCGAATCCCTGATTGGTGTGCCTTAGTGGTTAACTTATTAGATTTACTAGAAAATCGATTTAAGATTAATTGTGCTTTATTTGAATTAATTGTTTATTATTATTAAAATGAGCATTTTACTGGTAATTGATTGATACTTATGATTGAATTGTGATTGATACTTGATTTAGTTGATTATGAATAATTGAATGATTAGGGGTTGGTATTGAGTGTGACCCACTGAGCTAATAGGTTAATTAGGCCTGGGGGCCCGTGTGACCGTACATGTGATAGGAGAGTTAGCTCACCTATGTTGATAGTGATGGTTAGTACCTTGAGCGATAATTAGAGCCATACCTTGGAGGCTTGCGTGAGAATTGGTGGGACCAATAGGAACATTAGAGTGAGTGACCTCCTAATTGGGAATTAAGGTGTAGACTTACTAAGACCACTCGACTTTTTACAGGTCCTAATCTTGGAGTTCTTCCTCGAGGGCTAGGTGAAGCTAGAGGTGCCCACTAACTGATACTTTAGAGAGACACGAGACTACTTTTGACCCGCAATTTTTGATTGTACATATCGATGGTTTATAAACCTTGGTCTTGTGCTAAATCAATGAATTTTTCTTATACTTCGGGTTTGTCAGGGATTGGTTTACTCCTTCCGCTATGTTTATTTAGTTATTATTGATTGGGTCGGTGATGACTCCTGAGAACGTCGCAAATTTATCAACCGGTGAGGAACATGTTTAGGGACTATTGTGCGCTCGGGTCCAGGGCGTGATAGGCCCAATCATTTTTTCTTCTCAAAAAACAAGAAAAAAGATGAAAAGCATGAATGATCATTGGCATTATGTTTGCCAGCTAAACCATTCTTAATAATTTTTCGAGCAAAGAAGTAATACAACCAGGGAGATGTGAACATTCAAAATTAGAATGAATGTTAACAAGCATATGCAGGTAGAAATGTTAAAGCAAATGAATTTGTGTAATGCAATTGCATCACTGTCGATAATTAATAGTCCAACTATTAACACCAATTCATCTTTAGCAAAAAGGTAGCTAAAGAATAGCTAATAAAGCAAAGATGTGAGGGCCAAAACAAGAAAAGAAAGTGTGCATAGCAAAATTATGACTCTTTTAGGGATTAAGATTAGAGAGAGATGATGATGATGATGATATCTAACCTATTGCTTGCATATTCATAGAGCTTGCCAATGCTGGAGAAAATAATGAGCCTAACTTTAGCATCATCAGAATTGAGAGCTCTCTACCCACTCTTCCGCTTTGAGAATGTCACTTGATAGCTCGTCGAGTTGTCGATCGTCCTTATCAAAATCTTCACTCTCTCCATCTTGACTTTTGTAATATATTTTGATTATTTTGTATTTGAGGATTTCTTCTATCAAATGGTATTTGGTTGTCTCCTAATGTTTTTTTTTTTGCTAGATGAGATTGGATTTCTTATGTGTAAGAGGCTCGTCATTTGTCTTTGACCACTGATGATGATAGAGGATTTGAAATAATTTTTATTTTTCCTAATGCGGTAATTTTAGGTCGAAATTTATTCATTTTACACAAGTACCACTTTCAACGTGGAGATCAACGCGTCTAAAGTGAATTTTGGAGTTATACAACAATAGAAAATGCGATCAAATTTGTCAAATTTTTTGCACTAAATAATAAGCATTTAAATTGTTGACACTAGCAAGTTTAGTTAACTTTATTTTAGAGAAAATTATCACTAATCAAGACTAGAGTTGTATTTTATTTTTGGCCCAATTAATTCGGCCCAGCCTCACACATGCGTGGCCCATCCTGAAGTGCAAAGAGCCCACGTCCCACACCAGCTCTCCCTCTCCTTAGCCCATCTTCCTTCTTTAAGAAAACCCTAAGCCCTCCTTTAGAAAGAAAGGGAAGAAGGAGTCGCCGAGAAGGAGAATCGGCCAAAAAGAAGAAAGGAAGAGAACAAAAGGGCAAGAGAAAAAAACAAGAGAGGGAAGGAGGTAGGGGTGAGCATAACATACTGCCCAACCCAGGAACCTCCCGAACCGGACCGAACCAGCCGAGTGGGTCCGGTTCTTCAGGGTTTCGGTCCGGTCCACATTTCCTAAAAATGAAACCAGCTCCCGGGTGGTCCAGTCCCTGGTTTTTGGTAAAGCAGGACCAGACCGGACTGGACCATTAGGACCGCCCTTTACTTTGATTCAAGTGGCAATTTAGAATCCATATTTTCTCAACTTTCATTTGAGAGCACATTCAAACCCAAGCTCCAAATGATATCATTGTTGCTTTAGAGCCCATGTTTTCTCAACTTTCCTTCTAGAGCTCTCTCTCTCTCTCTCTCTCTCTCTCTCTCTCTCTCTCTCTCTCTCTCTAATGCTGTTGTTGTTGCTCCAAGATGGCCGGCCATTTGGTGAAAACTATATGCACACATAGGCTTTTGATCACATCAAGTACTACGATGAGGGCTCTCATACATAGCCCTCTTTAGACAAATACACATATGAAATTTTATGGACAAATACATATGTAACCAAAAACTTTTTTTTCAATTTTTTCCAGTCCCATTGGACCACCCAAGAACTGGACCGGACCGAGTCCGGTCCTCGATCCTAAAAATCGAGGATTGATCCCATCGGTCCGATTCTCGGTTCGAGGGCGGAACCGGACCGCTCTGGACTATACACACCCTTAGAAGGAGGCGGCCAAAAAGGGAAAGAAGACCAGAAGAAAAAGAAAAAAATGGTGAAAGGGGGAGTTTTTTTGGGGATCCACAAAGGAAACGGCAAAAAAGTGAAAAAAGGAGAACAACACAGAGAGAAAGAGGGAGGGGAAGTCTCGAAAAAATAGGGGAAAGGTGGAGAGCAAGCAAAAGAGCCACGTTCGTCTCCAACTTAGAGTTCCGACGTCTTGCTCTTGACTCCTCTCCTGGCCGTGACGACCAGCTTCGCGATTTCTTCCTCCCAGTCTCCGCGTCGACGTTTTTTTTTTTTTTTTGGGTGAGTCTCCCTACGTCTCGCGTTTTTCCCGAGGATCTTGAACGGATGTTTCGCGTGAGCTAGAAGGAGCTTGGCTCAAGTCTCCTCGAGCGCGCCCGTTAGCCGCGGACTCCCCGTGCCGGTGAGGGATGCTCGGTTCTTCGCCCTCCTAGTATTTTCTTTAAGCCTCGCAAAACGAGTTGACCATTCGCCGTTTCCCGTTCGGTTTTGCGTCTCTTCTTTGGTCTATGACGTATCATCCCGGTTCATTGTCTATCAATGTGTTGTGGATATTTGTTGTTTCCATCCCCTGTGTGCTGTAGGCCGAAACCCATTTTTGTTTGATCTCGAACCTTGTTGTTCTCTCTTGCACAACAACTGTTTGTTAAAAGGTCTAAGATGAAGTCCGAATATTTTTCTTTGGTTTTAGTTTTGTTCTAGAGCTTTAATCGTTTGCGGAAGCTAGGGTTATCGCGTGGCAGAGCCAAAGACCATCGCATGAGATACGCCGTCGTCTCTTCTGGCGCTGTTTCGGTGAAGCCATTTCCCGGACCTCAGCGTACTCGGAAACGAAAGCTTTGTGTACTACGTGCGTGGAGATGGCCGAATGGATACCGGGTTGGGCTGAGGTTGCGGGAGGGGCGCACGCTAGGCTCGACCTCAGGTCTGAATTTTCTTCTGTTGTTTAGAATCAATTTCGGTTTGGGCTGCTGGCATGGGAGAAGACCTGATTTGGTGGGCTGTGGGATGGATAGGTTTTGGGCTGGTTTTAAATAAAAATTCGTTTTTATTTTGGGCCTATTTTAGGGATTCAGCTTAAAACCCTCTTTCTTTAAAAATTTGAGTTGGGCCATAAGGTTGGCCCAACTAGAAGACCCAACCTGGACCATTAGGATCCGGGTCAGCAATTCGGATCAAGTCAACCCAATCCGAGGTCTCTTTTTCGAATTAAAATTAAAAAGATAATTTAAAAAAAAAACCAAAAATCCAAAATTTGAAGTTTGGTTTAGAAAAGCCAATTTTGCTTAAAAATTCAATTTCGTACTTTAGAATTGGCCTTTGTTAGTCAATTAACTTCACCCTTTTTTAGAAAAATTAATTGGAGTCATTAGATCATCGTGTGCTTCCGTTTCTTGATTTAATTGCGCGTTTATTTAGCTTCGTATGTCGATACTTAGATGTATGATTAGGCTCGTCATGAATTGATTTTTATTCTCAATTGAATCCTAATGTTAAATTGCTTGGATTTATGCTAGTGAAATTTTCACTTGGTAGTGATGATTACATTTATAGTATACTTAAATTAGGTGGTGGGGGCCAATGTCCTTTCCAATCTTACTCTTTGTAAGGATTTATCCTAGATGCACTAGGATTGTGTTAGCTTAGATGAATATTGAATTCATATAGGCTTAAACTAATTAAATCTATTTAGATTTAGCCTCACTTTTATTAATGAACGATTAATGTAGTCTAAGTATAGATTTCATTTGAAACAACTAACTAGGTTTAAGTCTACACTTAGTTTTAAGTAATCAGTTTTCGAGGGATCATGTCTTGAGGCTTATAATGAGGTCATGTATTTTTTTTAATACCCGACGAGTTGTGGGTTTTACTTTTCTTATCATTAAATAAATGCTTTAAATTATTTAAGTGTTTATTTACCATACCACATTTCAATACATTGATTGCTTATTTCTCGTACTGTCTTTTCATTAACTGCGTGTTAATTTTCTTTTTCTTTTAAAGATTAGGTTAGCCTTAGTTTAAGATTGTATGAAAATGATCTAGTAAAAACAATTGCACGAAAACTTAGTGGATTTGGATGACATTTTAGGGTTTAAAAGACAAGCAAGAACGTATGATCATTTTATATTAAACAATCAACTGATTAGGTACCGGAATGGCATTAATAGAAATGTTAGCGTAAACAAGTTACCTTATCATAGAATCTCTGGTTCCGTAGGGATCGGGATGACACTCCCGCGTTTCGATCAGTTTCTAGCTTACCTTAATAGGCTAAGCTAGTGGCGATTCCTAGAAATATTTTATGTTATTAAACAATTTTTAAAATCAAAACGTCTGAATGTCACGCGAGGTATAGGCATGGGAGGGTGTTGACACCTAATTTTTTGCACTTTATTTTGCATCTTTATTTTATTATTAGCATATAGTTCATAAGGATATTTTGCGTATCAAAGAAATCTTGGGCATACATTGAGCATATCTTGGACATATATTAGGCTGAATATATTTTGTTTCAAAACAAGAAATAAGGACAAAGAGGAAATATTTGAAAAAAAGAGAAGAGGAAATAAAATTTCGGAGGAACCGAATATTTCTTTCACTTCCTATAAGTGCCGAGGACTCTTTCGGACAAAAGGGACACGGTGGAGAGATTGGGAAAGAGGTGAGAGTGAGAGAGAGAAAGAGAAAAAAAAAAAAAAAAAGGAGACTTTTGCCGAAGAAAAAAAGACACGCAGGGAGGCTTAAAAGAAAGAATAAAAACAAACAGAGTGGGGGAGAAAGAAGAACAACGGTGGAGGTGGTTCAAGGCTTGTGATTTCGGCGCATTATCACTTTAAATTCCAGCTCCGGAAGCGCATTCTTGATCTTCTTCGTCCGTCTCCACAGGTGGGTCTTGGTCACAGCCGTACCATTAATAGCCGTCCCGAGGATCACGGCCAGGGGGGTTTCGTGGACGAGCGTCGGTTTGGCTCGAGTTCGCTCGAGCGCACCGACCCGCCATTCCCCCGAGCCGTGTAGGGAGCTTGGTGGCTTTATTTTTTTTTTTGTGACCTTCATGTTTTGGTTTTGCAGTGTTCTTTGAAATTGAGATGAAGTGTGTTCGATTCGGCATTTTTTAAAAGCTTCCATGATGCATTATTACCCCTAAGTTAATGCTGGTCGTTTTTTATGCATAATAAGCCCATGATTCCATCTTATTTTTGACCTCACGAGTGAGTTCCTTCTCTATCCTTTGGGTGTTTAACAAATTGCCAGAGTGAGTTGGTCGTGGTCTTCCTTTGCTTTGCTCGTCTTTTATTGTGGCCTGTTTGGTTCGTTGACATTGGTGAGTCATTGGAGGTTTGGTTATCTTTTACTCCCCTCCTCGTCGTCTGTTGCGCCGCCGTTGAAGAGGAGCAATTCACGGTGAGTTTTCTGCAGGTTTTGGGTGTTTGGTTCGCGTGAGGAAGGAGGCCATGTGGAGATGGGCTGAGCGATTCATGCAGTGATGGGCTTTGAGTTGCTTTTGGACATGTTTTATTTGTTGTGGTTGTGGGCTGCTAAGGAGTCAGGCCGAAATAGGACGAATTTGGCCCGTTCGCGTGGAGGTGGAGCGAAGCAAGGAAAATTGGACTGGGCCCATCGCGAGCCCAGTCCAATCTCCTCTGATCTCGCCCTCTTCAAGGCGCTCGGGTCGGATCCGAACCGACCCGGTTCGGTTCCCGACCCGGTCCCCTTTATTTTAATAATTTTTTTAAAAAATAAAAAAATAAATATTTTTCTTTCAGAATTTTATTTTTGAGTGTTTGATTTATCCTTTTTATTTAATTTTCTTTTTGTGGGTGAATTTAGTTAATTTTGCATGTTTGAATTGATTTTTTTGCATGCATATTAGATTAATTGCATATTTAGGTTAGTTGCATAATTATTATATTTGCGTGTTAGATTTAAAATTGCATCTTTAGATTAATTTCACGTTTAAATTGAAAATTGCATGTTAGACTTAGAATTGCACGTTTATTTTAATAATTGCATGTTTAGGTTAATTGCACGTTTAGGTAAAATTGGCATAATTAGTTTAGATTGCATATTAGATATTTTTGTTAGGATTTTTTTTAGCTAGATTGCATTCTAGGATATTATTCTTGGTTGAGTAGATTCTAGTTTAAATTAGGAATTAATATATATTGTTTCCTAATTTAGATTATATGATATTTAACTATGGATAATTAGGTTAATTAATCCATAAAAAATTTCAAATATTGCATTTCATATATTGCATTAGATTTGATTTGGTTATATTTTATTTGGATTTGATTTGATTTTATTTTATTTAGATTTGATTTGATTATATTTGATTTGGTTAGATATTTGATTTAGATTTGATTTAGTTAGATTTTATTTAGATTTTATTTGATAGATTAGATTTCACTAGATTTGATTTGATTAGATTTTATTTTATATTTCATTAGATTTTATTAGATTAGATTTTATTTGATATTTGATTTTATTAGATTTGATTGGATTTGATTCGATGCATGATGTATCATAATTTGATTTTGTGATTTGTTTTGGATTTTCATTCCTTTCTTATTATTGATTGAGTTTACGTGTGGTCACCATTGCGTGTTAGGGATATGTTTAAAATTAATCCAAACTACCTGCCAATTTTTGAAAATAATGAAAAGGTACCGAAAGGGTGTTAGATTAGTCTAGCATAACCAAGTCCCCGAATCCTAAATCTCTGGTTCGTAGGAGTAAAGTATAGCTCCCGATGCTTTACATGGGTTTCTAATCGACCCACCAAAAATAGATTAGTGGCGACTCCAAATTGAAAAATTGTTGCATGTTAAAAAGTGAAATCTAAATCGCGAATTGGTATGGACTTGGGAGAGCTCGAGCTAGGTTAATTTTATCAATCCATTAGCCGAACTTTAGGTGGTGCACCTTCGGGGAGGTCGCGACAGAGGGTCCAAGCTCGAGGTTGAGGAATCAAGAGCTAATGCCTCTTAATCTACCTTAGCACCGTTCCACCTCTTAGCGTGGGGAAAGGCTCGAATAGGTCACGACATAAATTTTATAAGAATGAATATTTTGCAAACTGTAAAATGAAAAATATATTTTAAAATGAAACAAAAATATAAACAAAAATTTTTCTTTATCCAATGGATTTTTGTCTATGGAATATAATTTTTTTTTTATGACTAAGGAATCTATCACGGGTATTTCGTGCCCGCACGGCACTAAAGGGCAGGGCCCCTATATCTCAAAAGAGATTAGTATATGACCCAAACATCATGCCCCCCATTTAAGATCTTAACAATTGCGGATTTTGAATCTCAACCTGGGCAACGAGGAGAAGCTCTTAACCAATACAATTATCCACCATTGGATCTGGAATAGAAATTGTTTATTTTTATCAAATGCGTTTTTTGGTCAACACAGAACACACCTCAATAAAAGCTAAGGCTTAATTCCCATTCATCGTTGAGCTATGGAAAGGAGACAACTCTAGCACGGCATAACCCGGGTGATTGACGCATTATCCGCCTCAAAGTTCACTTATTTCCCAGCGTCCAAGACCAATCTTTTTTGGTCAAGAACTTGAGGACGGCCCGCCGCCGCGACCGCCCGGCGACCAAAATTATGTCCCCTCATTCTGACCCTTCATGGCGCGGAACCTCATCCGCAACCACGCCTGCATCCTCGCCACGTCCCACCGTTGCACTGCTCGCGCGCAATCTTCTCTTCCGACAAAGAACATAGGAAATAGGAAAATTAATAAATAAATAAAAAGAAAACTGGTCAAGCACAGTACCTGAGGAGCGCCGGGCAAGTTGCCGAAACCGGAATCCACCAATGCACGAGAGAGAGATCGAACCGGCCGCGCCGATCGGAAGAAGCCGCTCTGAATATCCGATTGATGAAACTGAATGATTTCTGGGGAACCCTAAAAGAAGTAATTCAAGCGTGGGATTCCTTATCGAGAAAGGGGAGTAATGGAATATCACGGGACCTATTTTCTCTTTTATAGTTTCTCGCCTAGAAATATATTTAAATTTTAAACATAATTCCCCGAAGCAGGTAGAAAGAAGAGCTTGCGGGCACATCGACTCCTATTCTCTCTGTATATTAAGGACGATCGGTTCTCAAGCTGCTTCTGATTTCCCTAAGAGCTGATTCTATTTATCAAACCATTACTTCTTAGAATGGCCGGTTCCAGGCGGTTCCTGAATGGGCAGTTTATAATGTTTACCTATACTGTATATAAATACTTTTCTTGAAGGCAACAATAAGATCCATTTATTTGACGAAAAATCAATAATTAGAAATTCCATTTTTCTAAAAGTTAATAATTTATAGAACATAATAGAAAAAAAGCTCGAAAAGATATATTATTTTTATTGTTTTAGTTGACGCTGAGAATATTTTGTTTAATTCGATTTTTGAAAAAAGATGGAGATGTTTTTTTTTTTAAGAATATATATTTTCATTGGTTTTCGGCTAAATAAATAGGCTGAAAGAAATAACTTTCGAAAGATACGGCCCATTGTAAAAGCTATCAAGGCATCAAATAATTCAATTGGCCAGTGGCGGGCTAAAGATTCTCGCTAATTTGGCATAATGTTGTTGTGGATTTGGCGAGAAGAATCAACAAGGTGAATTCTTTAGGGTGAATTATTCGTGGTCCATTTGGCACCGGAGGAGCTCGTCGACTTACTTTATTTGGTTACGAATTTGGAATTTATTCTATTTGACACCAACAATTTAAGTTCCGGTCAACAAATTCGTCGTTCGGGAGTCGCCGGAAAGTGTCGAGTCAGCACCGCCTGTATTGACATGTGGGCCCTACATGTACATCAAATTACGTAGGTGATTTTTCCTACTTTTAGGATCGACTGATTTTAGTCTACGTGCTTTTTTTTATGGACCAAAAAAAAAAGATCCGGTTCTTTTTTCAACAAATGTGTAATTACTTTCATCGGGCTCCCTCAAAGAGCTCATGAGACATCAAATCAATATCACACGTCCATTAGTGATTCATATGTTTGTGCTGGATAGATTGACAGTGCATTACAATTAACAAGACTTCGTGGTTCCGAATTCATAATCATATGGCTATATACTTAGGACTAGCTTCATTAAAAGAGTACATGACTTTTAAATCTTCTAATCTTATTTCTAACTCATTATTTGATAGGTGAATTGTTTATTAAGGAATTTTAGTCATATTTTTTTTTATAATAATTTGAATCCCTCCATCAAACTTCCCATTAAAAATTGATGACTCGACACTGTTTCCATTGCCAACACGTCGCTTTTTATGCGTACGTGCATACAAAAAGAAGTTACAATTTCAATCCGTATACATTTTGTTATGCTATTAACACATACTACTAAGCCCTTAATTTTGCTTTTGTAACAGTTCTAGTCCCCATAGCTCTATTGATGAAATGTTAAATATGACTTTTACATAAGTAACACCCTTTACGCTAACTACTATATAATATGTGAATGAATGTTTATGATTATCAAGAGTCGAGATTGATACTTGATATTAATAGCCTTACCAAAACATGAATAAGCTTATTATTATTATCAAGATGGAAAGTGAGCCCCCCCCTCCCCGCGCCCCCCCCCCCCCCCCCCCCCCCCCCACACACACACACAACCAAAAAGAAAATGTAATTCCCCAACTTTTTACTTGGGCACAAAATTGGGCAAGCCTTTATATTAATAATTTTTCGGGGTAAACACACTTCTTGGATCCGATATATAGGGAAAGGAACTAAAAATGTATACTAAAGTGAATTTTTAAGTACCGGGTTAAGTTCATGACCTTAACATAATCGACATTTGATCATTCCAAAGCAAAATTAAGACTCTAAGATGATTTTTTTTTCTAAACAATTCAATTGGATAAATTGGTTATACATCAAGTATGTAATTCACACATTTCATAGCTCAAAGATCATGTCACAATTGTAGGAAAGTTGTTCAAAATTGACTAGATTGATGAGATTGATAGATTTTTTGAAGGGTGCAAGGTAAAATTAATTAAATTGAAAAAGTTTATAATCGAATTTAATATTATAATAAATTTAATACTTTTGGGGCAAATTTCCCTGCCAATCCCTTGGACTTCCCGTTCTACCATCCATTGAAAAGGCGTCAAATCATTTGGATGTCACATCTCCTTTAAATATTAATTTCTTCAAGGCTCTAATTAAATAAGTTTTGTCATTTTCAGCCGCCGGTTGAATGAGAAGTTTGGAGTACATTATTGAATCTTAACTTTCCCAGTTTTTGACCAAATCCACTGCAGATGGCCTTGTTTCCGTATTGACCTGAGCCATCCTCTATCATTTTCAAGGTGTCATCGTGCGAAGAATTAATTATTTAGAAAATATATTTAAAAAAAAGTATTTCTATCACTTATAAAAGTGAATGACTGAAATAAAATTTCATTGTTCACGAAAATATTTAGATATAGATTGGATAGATTGTTATAAATAATGAATTATATTTTATTCATTAATTATTTCGATTTTTTGAAAAATATTTTTAAATCATTCATTTTCATCAGACATAACCGTAATTTAGTAATATTCTTTACAGTTGGCATAAAATAAGGTAAAAGCTTATCAATGTATGAGGAAACTTTTACCGAGCGAGTGACGTCATACCTTCATTCAACTTATGGTACTCAAAATGCCACCTTAATTCTTCCAAATAAAATTAGGAGCTTGGCTATGTAATTAGAGGAAAACTTGTCTAAATAATCCTAAATTTATTACACTTTTATCAATTTTGTTCTAAATATGTCCTAAATCATTTTACAATTTTCCAATTGAGTATATCCAGTCAATATTTTATTAGAAATTGTTGACATGTATGTTAGCTAGTATATGTGATATGATTAGCGCTGATGTACATATTTTTAATAATATATAATAATTTTCAAATTATTTATTTATTTCTTTTTATACCTTGGTTGAGAGCTACGATGCCCTCACCCTACTCAAGTGAGAGTTACTAATCCTCCCCCGTGCCCTGCGACATTGTTGAAAAAAAAACAAATAAAAAATTAGAGAAAAATAAACAAATTATTAAAAATTATTCACGTTGATATGATGTATATATCAGTGATTTCTGAAATTTGATTGGATCGACTCAATTGATAATACATGAAAGAGTTTAGGACTTAATTGATACAATTAAAATATTTAGGATTAAATTGATAAAAATACAATAGATATTAAATTTTTTGAATTATTTTCCCTGCATATCGATGGTGCAAGAACAATTGAACTCGCAAGCGGTTTCGTTTTGACTTTTAAATTATCTCTTCAATTTGAGCATATGTACCCGAATTAGAGTACGTGGACTCGAGTACTTATGTATTGGAGCCTTCATGTTTGTTGGAGTTCGAAGGAGGCCTCATCTATTTTCTTCAAATGGCTCATATCCCAATTAATTCAATTGCAATTGTAAAATCTGACAGTTTCCGCATTATATTACGATAAGAAAGATAGATAAGAACTCAATTGAATTCGAACAGCCAAGAGGGGTTCAACACATAAGTATTTCGTCAAGAATGCGAAAGTACTTAAATATTAATTCACGCATTCACCTAATAGTTTAAACTTTTAGGATAGTTGGCAGTGATCTTACAAAACTTTACAAGAAATTCTAATTAACATCTCGTTAGCCTTGCTTTGTTTAACCGCATAACATTGTATCATTGCGGCACAGATCATGCAAAAGGGGGGCTCTGAGGTGATTCTGTGCTATGAATTCTATGTCCGAGTTGAGTTGTTTTTCTTTGCTGACACTGTGGTTTGTGTCTAATCTAGGGCCAAGAAGCGCTTGTACTTGTGAGCGATCGTAACTTTGTAATTCTTAGATTTGTTAGGAGTAAACATTGATACTTGAATCAAACCATGTAGATCTCTTGTGCGTTCTTTATTGTTCATTGTTTATTTCTTCAGTGATTTTACATTCATTCCGTGGCAAGATCTTATAGCTTCCATCTTATATTATGACATCGACATCACTCGAACAATCACGAGGCCCGAAATCGTATTACCATGGAGACGAGTCCTCAGCACGACACAAGCCCCCCCGGAGGTGACTCATGGCAAGAGTTGCTCAAAGTGTTCGAATCTTATAGCGATATCATCCTTTTTCTTCCATGAATAGTCAGATTTGGCTCACTGTTGTGCTCATCCATCCGTAAATAGTAGAGTTTTCCAGTGACGGAGTCGCCCTTCGTCCGGCGAGGGTACAACAGATCAATTATGTACGCTCCCATATGGACATATGCTCTCACGGGCTGGATCTCTCGTGTGTTTTCACTCCGACCAGGCAACCTTCTCTATCGAGATGATCTGTCAGTCAAGGAGAAAATGCAGGGAAAGTTGCAGAGGATTAAAGATTCAGAGATGTAAAGAAAAAGGAACAATAGCCTGCAGCCAAGAAAGGAAAGTATTATATTCTCATGACAATTCACGGCCAGAACCTCAGGAAATGTATAGGATGATGAGCTTCCTGTCGAGAGATCTGTTTTTCTTCATTCTTAAGAACTAGTTTCCTAAACAGTCCCACTTGTAATTACAAGGACGAAGATTACTTGCAGATTACAACAGCATACAACCTTCACTCAAACCGTATATACAATGAAGTGAGGATTCATCTCTTCTTGCCTCTTCGTTTCTTATTTTGCTTACCTATGGACTTGCAACTGCCCTTGTTCTTGTTCCTGTTATCCACATCACCGCCCTGGGAAAAAGAAGATGATGAAGCCTGCTCATTCTTCTTCACTTCACTGGTTTTTTGAGCTTCCACATTCTCGCTCTTCTTTTCCTCGTTCACTAAGCTCAACTCCCGTCCTGTCAACGTGTCGTTTACTGGGGTAGAAATGCGTCCTTCACAGTCATCCTCCAAGGATGGCGTGCTTGCACCATCCAAATGCACATTTGGTGCTGGAACTCTGTTGGAAGATGAAGAGGAATCCTTGGAAACTTTGGTCAGATTTTGCAACTTGCAAGAGCTCCCAGCGCTTCCTTCTTTGGGGAACAAAGCTTTCATTATCTCTTCCTTGCATTTGTTCGACTTCACATCCAAAATGATGGCATGTGAACATTTTGAGTGATCTGCAGCAGAATTGGTAATCACGAGGGGATCATCTACTTTGGCGAATGCTTCAGCAAGAACAGCCACTGAAATTTTCTGGAAGTTCGGCCTCCAGTGACGTGAAAGAAGTTGACGAAACTCTGAAGGTAATTTCTCAGCAATCCAACTCTTACCCAGCAAATCAACAAGAAAATACGGACTGATGTCAAAATTTAAGTGAAGCAAACAAACCAACAGAACCAACTTCAAGACCAACAACGGGTAGTACTGCATCACATTTTGGTTCGAATTTTTTATCCATGCTTTGGTATCATCCCTATTGAGAAGAAGCTGCGCAATAGTGTTAGTAACAAATTGAATGATGGGCTCCAAGTAATTTCCCGGGTTGAAACTGAAGCTAGGCTTTACCAAACCTTCATAGCAGATGAGCCATTCAACTAGAGAAGACTTGGTTGCATAAAACTGCCCTTTGGAGGAAGACAGCAAAATCAAAAGTCGTTCCAAGAGATACAAGAAGCAATTCGGAGTGATGTAGTCTCTTGTTTTCCTCCAATTGACATTGTAAGTATTTTCCAAAGCTTGATATAAGTTCCAAGCCAAAGAAAACTTCATGGATCCCTCATCATAATTGCTGGCCCGAGGAAGGTCTGATCTTACATCCCAACAAACACATTCCATGAATGTCTTCCATGCCGTATTTCCCGCTAAAAATTGCATCATTTTGCTGTACAATTCATCATCGAGCATTCCAGACCCAAAAATTAAAGTCGCAAGCTCTCCCATCTTCCCATGTGACGGTTGCTTCTTCGAAATTATCATGTTCATAGTTTCTCTCAGTAAATTACGAGAAGCCTCACTTCCTCTCAGAGATATCATATTCTCTGTTGATGATATTCTCCAGTCAAGAGGAAATATGTGACCAAAGTACCTCCTACTGGATGTTTCAAAACCCTCCAGTGCCTTACCATTCCGGGAGGAGTGATTCAGACAATCAAGTTCTCGAAGGAACTTGGCAACCTCACGTAAGAGAACAAGACATCTGCTCTGCCAGAAGTTCGTCCAAGAATTCTGGGGCAAAAAATGATAAAGTGCATCCAATTTATGCAGGAGCTCCATGCCAACAGAAGTAAGCTCAGAACACCAATACTTTTGAGCTGCAGAGATCAATTGTTGAAGCTCCAAAGCAACCAATTGTCCATTTCTTCGAAGAAACCTTCTGTCTATGTTTCTGACCCAATCAGCATCTGGGTTTAGAAGGTGATAAGTTGTTTGCTCATTGTTCCGTTGCTCCAGAACACCAAAGTAATTCAAACAGAACTCCCAATAGCACCTATTTTCCTTTTCCACCAGCATCTCCACACATTCTACACACTTAATAATTCTGACAATTTTCTCTCTCCAAAGATTCCAAAAGCAGACCAATGAGTCAACAGAAATCTGATTCCCCAATAGCAGTTGTTCAGAAAACTTCATTCGGTCGACAAGCCAATCACATTCCCAACAAAAATTTGAGCTATCCTGACCAAGATGGAAGTCCAGAATATTTCGAGCGCAAAGTATTTCACCTCTGACAATTCCATGTCTACTGGAAGCACTCAAATGTTCTTTCATTTCGGCCAAACTGTTCTGTTTATTTAACAGAATGCACAATTCTATAGAAACACATTCATAGAAGTCCATAGGCTCAGGCTCTGCGAGATGTTTGGCTTTTGCTAACAGCTCCTCCTTCTGAGAAAACTGCTTCAAGGGCCACCCTTTGCTTCCAGGAGCCCATAGGGAATAGTATAACACGTACCACAGGAGATTCATTGACGCTTCTCTGTTTTGTCTGCTCTTCCCCAGTAGATCAACCTCACGAAAAATCTCACCTTTCAACCTCACAATCTTCGCCGCCTCTAAGAAGTTACCAAAGTCTTCCTCCAAACTAATAAGTTCATCGAGGCATCCCAGCCTCATGAGCAGCTTCCGCATCGAATCGATATCACTAAAAACCTTCACATACTTCATCATGGCCCTGTAGTCTCTGAGGTCATAGTAGTGAAGGGCACAACTCTCTAAAAAGTCTTGTTCAGATTTCTCCATTTCTTTACTTTTCTTTATTATTGCGCTGTTCTCATGTCCCTGCCTTTTCCAATCCTCCATGTATTGCAGACCCTTCTCAAAGAGATTTCCTTCCTGACAAATGGACAAGCACTTTGAGAAAATTTTTGCCCTTGCATATGCCTCTGCTGCAAGACTGTAGCACCCAGCGAGAGAAAAACACTCTCCAGCTTTCTTCAAAGCAGATTCTCCACATTTTTCCATGTAGATTCTACCTGTTGAAACATAAACAAATTTAATGTCAGTCTCATTTATAGAGAGTCCTGATGTTCTTGCCAATTTAATAACTCCACAATGTTCAGAAGATAAAGCATCAGGAAAGGTCCATTTAGAAGCTACCAGAAAGGCAATCAACCTCCGTAGGTGGCTACAGTCCAAACAAGTTTCTACGAACTAGTTTTTGAAAAACAGTCAACACGGAGTGCAGCAACTGATAGCCCCAGATTTTTTTTAACTTATAAGTGTCGTCAGTGATAAGAACTTTGCAGCTCAAATTTTTCTGAACTGCCAAGAGTGCAGAGGTGGGTTGTCATGTAGAAAATTAATCAAACTTCTCCACACAAAGGCATTAATCATGAAGTCGAATCTTTAGCAGCTGCTCAAAATTCACCAAAAAATTTGAAAATAAACAAGTGACATTGATTTTCTTTTTTAATGTTGAAAGACAAGAACGAATTAAATTGGTAAAAAAGATGATGCCACGCATGTAAAAAACCATTAATAAGAGAACAATTGAGATCAATGTCAAATTTCCTGCTTTTAGCAGCTTTGACATCACTGCAACAAGAACTATAAAGAAGCAGCATAAATCATATAAGTCCTCTGTATTATTATGCTGAAAGAAATGAAAGAACTTGAGAAAAGAAAATATGATACCTGCTTTCTCATATTCCTTCATTGACGCTTCTTTGTTCTGTTTGCTCTTCCCAAGTAGATCACCTTTCATCCTCACAATCTTTGCCACCTCCAAAAAGTTACCGTAGTCTTCCTCCAAACTGATAAGTTCATCGAGGCATTCCAGCCTCATGAGTAAGTTTCGCATTGAATCAATGCAATGAAAAGCTTTTACATACTTCATCATGGCCGGGCGATCTCTGAGGTTATAGTAATGAAGGGCACAGCTCTCTAAAAAGTCCTGTTCCAATTTCTCTATTTCTTTACTTTTCTTTACTATTGCACTGTTCCCATTTCCCAGCCTTTTCCAATCCTCAATGTATTGCAGACCCTTTTCAAAGAGTTCTCCTTTGGCACAAATCGACAAGCACTTCGGAAAATTATTTCCCCTTGCATATGCCTCTGCTGCAAGACTATAGAGCCCAGCAAGAGAAAAACACTCTCCAGCTTTCTTCAGAGCAGATTCTCCACATTTTTCCATATATATTCTACCTATTGAAGCATGAACAAATTTAGCGTCAGTCTCACTTAGAGTGTCCTGATGTTCACGTAAGATTATGTAACTCCATGATATCTAGCAGATATAAATTTGCAAAGGGACATTTGGAAGTTGCCAGAAATGCTCTTGCACAGTTCAACTATATCCTCCAATGTCTAGATACGAAACAAGATCAGCAGCCATAGGTGGCTACAATACCAAAAAGTTGTTTATAAGCCATAGTCAACGTGGAGTACTCAACTGATAGCCATAGTTTTTTATTTTTATTTTTAACTTATAGGTGTGGTCAGTGTTACTAACTTTGCAGCTTAACAGTTTTCAATCTGCTAATAGAGCCGAGACGGGTTGTCATATCCAAAATAATCAAGTTCTCAACACGAAGGCATTAATTATCAAGTTGACACAGTCACAGCTTGCTCAAAATTCACTAAAATCATTCCGAAATTAACCAGTGAGATCAATCTTGTTATTTTTCAAATATTGAAAGAGAAAACTTGATCAAACGTTGAAACAAGTGAGTTTCGCACTTGAAAAAAGGTATATAAAAGAGAATAATTGAGATCAAAGTAAGACCTCTTTCTTAGGCAGCTTTAATATAGCTACAACAATAAGAAAAATAAAGAAGCAGCATAAAGCATATATATTACCCATATTATTATTTTGAAACAAATAAAATAAATTGAAATAAAGAAAAAATGATACCTGCTTTCTCATATTCCTTCAGCACGAAGAAACACTCTGCTGCAGAGTCCGCCACTCCAATTGCTTCATAAATCTCAGCAGCCTGCCTTCGAAGGTCAGATGCCTCTTGTGGACTTAAAACGTGCTTGAGATCTGCATCTGCTTTGAAGGCAGAGGCCTTAGCCAATTTCTCCCCGTATTCGTACCTTGCTCGCTCAAAGCACATTGTTGCCATTGGGTAATTACCCTCATTTAAGAGCTTGCGAAGTTAAAGAGAAAAAAAAAAAAAAAAACAGAGAGAGAGAGACAGATCAATAGCTTCTTCAGAGAAGGTGACAAAAAGAAGAATACAAAACATAGTCTTCCATATAGGAATAATCAGTGGTTTTGCCTTAAACCCAAAAAAGGCGCTGCCATTGACCTGATAACCACAAAAGAGGAAAGTCATTTAAGGAAAATTCATATCATGTGGCTCCTCCATCGTGTCTAAATGAAGTATTCGGCCAAAGTCTTAAAAAGCTAAGAAAGTTTGGCAATTTGATCACCATATTTTGTTCCATGGAACGTCCACATTCTGCACGCTTTTTTCAGGATCAGTCATAATTTTACAGTCATTAGTGTAATTCCACAATCCCTAGCATTCACAGATCATGTTGACTCCGAATGAGGCGAAAATAACAAATTTCGAGAAGAGAAAATAATTAATCAACAAAAAACAAAAAAAATAGCAAACCTTGAAACCTCGTGACTTCCACTCCTCCGGCGTGCTCCTGACCTGCATTGCTTCTGCAAGGGCATGATCTACCAGCCTAACTTGAATGAGGCACTTCTTCTTCCAGTAGTCGAACATTGGTTTGGAGGAGTCCAAGGCATTCTCACATATCCACAACCTTTGCCTTGTCCGAGTAATTGCGACATACAATTGCTTCAGTTCAGAGCATAATATATTGTGCTTCGCATCATCAAAACCGGGGGAAGACCATTGAGAGCTGTTATCGAGCAAAGCTTGCTCCTTCATGTATCCATAAATGATCCTCCATTGATTTTGCAGAGGTGATGTGCCAAAAAAGTTGTACAATAAGACGTCCTACACAATTTTACAGGCAAAACAGTTTCTGGTAAAAACATCTGATTTGAGACCAAAATTACAAGAAGAGAATATTTGGACTCAATTTGACACACCTGCCAATCAAGATCAATAAAGTTGCAAAATCTTTGATATTGGACTCATTAATTTAGAGGATGATGCTGACCTAAGCCCAAACAAATTCTGCATCATTTTTATCTAGATGATTATGTCTATATAGGAAAAAGGGTATGGTAGAATGAAAATGCAAATCCAAGCATTTTAAAAAGTAACAGCTAGAAGCAAATTGGCCATGACCCACCAAAATAAAATTTTAAAAAAAAATTTGCCCATGAATGAATGGTCGTGAAATCTCTCTTGCTGCTGTCCTTAAAATCACATGGCAAGCAATCCAGCTTGACACACTCCTACCTGAAATTCCAACCCCTTGCACTCCACTATCGTCAGAACTAGGGCTTGCCCTCTCACGAGGTTTGAAACTTCATTTCGAGAATGATCATCTCGAACCAAAATAACCTGCTCTGCTCCGAAGCCGACGAAGTTACCACTAACATCACTGTTGCCAAAAATTGACAGTATAGCACTTTCGCCGTTCTCTGAGTCCAGCAAAATTGGGGCTTCCCCACATATAAAGCTAGTTTCAGGGCTCAAAGCATCAACTGATGAAGGGAAAAAGTGATAAAGAAGATCAACAACGCTCTGTGCCAGTTTGAGTATACCAGCATGAGTGCGGAAGTTCTGGGTCAGATGGAAAGTTTTGGAAAGACATCCTTTTTCCATTGTGATATCAGGTCCATTCATTGAATCTACCAAGAACTCCTCATAGAAAAGGGACCTTATGTCTTCAAACCTGAAGTCTATTCCCCTTGCAATAGTTTGTGCAGTGTCGCCAGAAAACACAAAGCCCGCATCAACGTTTCTACAGATATACTTAAACAGTGAAATTTGCCTCATGGTGAGATCCTGCACTTCATCAATATATACAAAATCCACCACGTTACCGGCAAACTTCTCCTGAAGAAGACGGCGATGAAGATCATTGACAAGATCGGCCAAATCAAATTCACCATTTTTCATTTTCATCTTTTCATAATCCTCAAAAGCATCATAAATTTCTTCTCTTCTCTGAATACTCAGAGTGGAGACACGACCCTCTGAAAGTGAAACATAAGCTAGTCTGTCAAGTTTGCCATCACAACAATCAGCTGGTTGAAGACCCCCCTTTATGTGAGAAATTATTTCAGTGAAGACTCTGGAAGGATCAAGCCTCCTCCTTATCTTGTCATTGAAGTGAGGCCAATAAGCTGCACAGAACTTTTCGTAAGTAACCTCCTTTGCTCTTACAAGACTTTGTAAGGGAATCGGTCTAGAATCGTAGGATTGGGCATGACAACACTCCCTTAGATCGGGAAACCTTTCAAAGAATGATACCCCAACTGTTCCATCTAGCATCATCAGCAGCTTACGAAAAGTTATAATAAGGGGATACGAGTTGGGAGATATATCTACAAATGAATCCGGAATATCCTTGAATAATGCTGCATCATCAACAATCTCATTAACCGAAGAGCTTTTTGCTCTATGCTTTGCGCCAAGGCTGGAGCTGCAGGATTAAGTAAGCTAGCAATTAGAAATGAGATACTCAACAAACTTACGGCAATACCTAAACTACAATAACTAACGGCGAAAAGAGATATTAGAACACGCTGATGCACCAAGTTAGACGAGAGACAGATAGCATTTACATCAACTGGCAATGGAATTCTTCCCCCACAGCAAAATTTGTAGAACAGATGGTCTTTTCTCGATTCTGCTTATGATTGCACATTCTCCTTTAAAATACATTTATATGTATGATGCTACAATCAGAAAACTTAATACGAAATTTCCTATAAAATGGAAATGTAAATTAAAGAAGAGGCACAAAGACCAATACAAAGATTATTGCGGCACAAAATTAATCTTCCAGTTTGAAATCAGCATGCAGATGATGTCGATCTCTAATATGCAATGATTCAATCTATTTTCTAGCAGATAAAACCAAGTACTAGCACCGGAGAATGGCAAAGCACTGATTTGACCCATGCCCTCCTATATGTTATATTTCCTATCGAAGTCTACATATGAAGTATCTTGGTTGAGCTTCTCCGCTAGGAGGAAAATAGTAGCATGCCAAAGGGGTTATCTTCTTGTCCAGACTAATTTATTAAAAGATTTGACAATTCATTAACCTTCATATGTTTGTTTATTGCAAAAACTGCAGAATATTTATTCAATTCTTCAAACATCTTCCCATGACATTTTATTTACCTTCGAAGTTGAGATACGTGTTGTTTGACCGCAAAACATAATTTCGCACTGACAGTCACAAAAAGCTGGCGCAATATACAATCCTCCGCTTCTTGACCGATTTCCTCAACATTGATTTCCAGGGAGGCATCTTTGCTCTGGCTGACACCACATTGGGTTTCCTGAAATCCCTTGGTTGCTTCATCATGCAGTTTCTCATTTCTAAACAACTTCATTGTCAGGACTGTAGTTTTTCCAGTTCCAGATCGCCCTAGTATAAAAGTGCTTCTGGGGAAAGAAATTAACTCTTGTTCTTGCTCCGTTACTTCAAATGGAAGGCTCACTTCGTTACCATCACTATCATCGAGCAAATGGCTGACGACATCTGATGATAAGGAGTAAAATTTCATCAGAAGCAAACTCTCACTCACTTTAGCATTTTCTGCATACCACCTACGATCTGGAGGATCACCATCAGAACCACTCCCAAATTGATCTTCACTAGGACTTCGATGGCGGACAAAATCAAAAGAATAGACCCAGGTCTTCGGAATTTCCCGATCCCTAAAAAAAGAAGAGGCATGTGAAATGAAAGAAAATAGGGGAATAAGATCAATTCAAGATATTTTAGGTCATCTATCTGGAAAGGAGATGCTTTCTGATTTAGTATGTGATGTGTTACCTATTTGAAGTAAGAACAACCGATCAGACTTACCCCTCAATGCATTTCTCATTGCAACGACTAATAAAATCATCCCTATATGTCGCGAATATGCTGTCCAAACGTTTGACCAATTTTGCTACATCCTCTAAAGGCAATACATCCCATATCTTCAGGATTTGTATGTAAGTCTGTTCTTTTACAATATCAATTGTGCATAAGATATAGAGATCTTCAGCCTTAAATTGTCTCACGATATGAGATGAGCGTTCACAAATTATATCCACATTCCACTTCTTTGGTCTCCAGCCACTGGATAGTTTTGACAGAAGGTTGATGATGGACATCTTTGTCCCGAGTGATTTTAGCTTTCTGAAAGACTTCAGGAAGTTGTCACTGAAAAGAACCTGAAAAGTCCAAAGCATGACAGTAAGATATACTGTCACAGATTCTTTAAAACTCAATGCTTATTTTGAAAAATATATGAAGACGTAGAATACTGTTGAGTGAAGTTTTTCACCTTCCACATAGCATTTCTGAAAAGTACACTGCTTCTGTCAAGCAGATCATCAAGCTGATTATTCTCTTTCTTCACATCCAAGATGGCTTTAGCCAAATCCTCATCGTCGTCGACATTGAAGAAACATCCACGACTCTTACAATCGTCAACCAAAGCTTCCCACACAGATTTGCTTTTTGTCAGTGTTTTCCCATTTCCCAGAATCCACAGACAATACCTATAGATAGGCAATAACTCTGGGATTTACGGGCTATATCACTCCAAAAATGTGATTTGACACGGTTAAGAGATACAGTACCTGGCCCTGGTAAGAGCAACATTGGCTCTCTTAGTATTGGACAAGAACCCAATAGTCCCCCGCCAATTTGATCTCACAGTAGATATTATAACAATGTCTTCTTCACCCCCTTGAAATCCATCCACTGACTTCACATTGACCACAAAGCTCTTGATATTTTCGTACTTCTTTCCAAGTTTAGCTTGAACTGCATTAACCTGAGCTGCATAGGGAGATATGACACCTACCGTCAGATGTTCTTCTGACCCATCCCAAGCTGCAAAGAAAAGGAAATAAAACGATCATAACATTGGTATTGTTTTACGAGGAGTGCAAAACTTGGAAGAAGACATCCTAGAAAAAGAACTATCAATGGCCATCATAACTAAACCTATATGATTAACTAATGCATGCAAAATCTGTGTGCACGAAGCAATATGTATAAAGTTTTCCTGACATACCTCTGTACAGATTCCTCACTATCCTCGAGATAACTTCCACCTCAACAGGGTTTCTAAAGCTACAGCCGTCATCACCAACTTCTTCTTGTCCATCAGGAATATTTATGAACGAGTAAGGGCCAAACATTGGCAATGGCAAATAACTTTTTCTGTAACTTTTGCTCTTCACATTCGGCCCATCCAAAATTTGGTTGTCGTAAAAGTTTGAAGTCGGAAACAGACTTATTGATGGATGCATCCGGTACTGTGTATTGAGAAGTTGCCTTGAATAACCCAGCGAAATCAATCGTTCAAACAGACTTCTTCCAAAACCAGCCCTGCTTGAAACCTGTAGGAACAATACACTATAAGAAGTTTAGGGGCCGCTAGGCTCTCAAAAGCAGAGAAGGATGTCACTCATCTTTCAAGACCAAATAGAAAGTTACTTTTCAGACATTTAAACATTACCTTGCTTTCGACCACAGCAGGTAACTGGCGCTCATCTCCAACTAAAATCAGATGCTTGACACCAGGGAGTTGCAGAGGAATTACTGACTCACATTCTTTCAACTGGGCTGCCTCATCGATTACCAGTAAATTGAGAGGCTTCATTTCCACTTTGTACAGCTTATATGAACTAGAAGCAGTGCAAAAAATCAGGGAAGCACGTTGATAACAAAAGTCGGCTATCATGGCCTTACTCGTAAAGTTTGGAAGTTTTAGATCCTTCAGAGAATCACGAACAGTTAGCAACATGGAAAGGCAATCCTGTCTCTTTATATATAATTTATTTAGTGGATCCATGGACGTCTCAAATGGAAACGGGCTAAAATCATCACGTGAAAGAGTTAGTTCCATCTTCTCTGAATCCAACTTCTCTCCACATAAGAGAGTTTCGAAAGAATCAAGTAAGGTAAGGAGGGATGCGATATTCTGAAAATTAGTTCTGGATATATGAGTACAGAAAATAAAGAGGGTTCTCCGCAGGGGCTGGACCGTTGCCTTAAATCGGGCCCTGAAAAACTCAAGAAAAGAGTTCAGCTCACAGCTACCATCTTCTTCACTGCATACACATTCGCTCCCATCATCATTACTTCCTGGCTTCCTTCTTTTTGTGCGTTCATTTTCCAAAAATATGTGGTATTGAGGGACACAATCGGCAAGAGTATCTATCATGGAAGTTAGACACTGATGCCAACCAGTGACCTTAGAAAAGCACTCAGCAACACAATCTACACGGTGTTCCAAGTATATTTCTTCGATGTTAGAATCAACTTTCAGCCGCTCCTTGTTCCCAAAAATAAGCGTGTCTCCAAAGTAACGGAGCAAACTTTCCATTTCAGTGCTTATACCACTATCTGATTCCTTTAGCAACTTTAGAACACGAGATGCCACTTCCTTGATGGAAACATTTGTAGGAGCACAAACAACTGTTCTATATTTCCTTTTCAATAGTGTAAATAGCAGTGTGGCGAGAGTTTTAGTCTTCCCAGTTCCAGGAGGACCCCATATCAGTTCGACAGTCGGCTTGTTCTCACATTGGAGTTTATTGAGACAGGCCCCAACTGCCTTTTTTTGGGATTCATTCAGGTCATGGCACAATCTCTCGTCAAGGCTCTCACTCCCAGAACCATCACCTTTTGTTATACAGAGATTGGGAACTTTATGAGCCTGCAACCCAAACACATTTCTTGTGATAATCCAGAGCATGTAAGTATGGTGCAAGATTAAAAACCGTAAACTTAATTGGTGTTCATATGATACAACGAGCATTGCACAGCACTAACTTAAATCTTGTGAAAAAGTATAGTACAGAAAATTTTAAGGTCTAGTACTAGCAAGGAAGTCGCCTCTAAGGAATTAATTTCCCTATTTAAGAGATAACTTCACAACCACATGTTCATTCATCTCCATATCATGAAATGGACCAACTAAAAGAAACAATCATCCTAATCTATTAATGCAACAGAATAGCTTGAAGCATCATTTGTCTTATTTTCCAGTGAAACTTACAAATTGGAAGGAGCAAAATGAAGTTTTGGAGCTTAGATAAATATGATTGCAATTTCAAGTCTTAATGGACCAAAGATAAAAAAGCAAGGTCATTACCACCAAATCTGTGCAGAGAGTTTCCTTTACAATATCCAAGTTCAACGACATATGCAATGCACCCCATATCCTTCTGTTAGTGGCTATATTTATCAGGAAAATTGCATACATTGGCTTCCCAGGATTAATTAATTTATGGGCCAATAATGCCTCCACTTTAAAGTTTGTGGATGATGTTGCCTCGTCCTCTTCATCGTCTCCTCCAATCATCCTTACCAATGCGAATGCCCATCTTCTTCCGGACCTCTCCAAGTCAGCAACGGTTGCCGGCTTAGCATCAGTCAGAATCAAGATATCTCCAGGCAAAGTTTTGTAAGTTTCCTTGTCACGAGTGTTGGATTCATTGCTCCACCGACCAGCCTTAACAGCATATGAGTTCTCACTTCTCTTGCATTCCACAAAGTCAGTAACCTCAGTGAAAGGCAGCAAAGAAATATTTTCCAAGCTCGAGCATACAGTTGCCCGTGTTTCTTCCAGTAAAGGGTAAATATATGATCTGAAATAATGCTGGACCGACTTAAATGTCTCCGGTATAGTCTCCACCTACAGAAACAGCTTGGCCACATGTCAAAGTTGACCAACCAACCTCGACATTCAAAAAAAAAACTTTGGCCAAATTCCGCAAATCATAACATATACTCCTAAAATACCTAATGAGTTAGCCAAACAAAGTAAAAGCATGAAGGATTCTATCTCACTAAGTCGAATGCAAAGTCCTGACAAGGCCGGGCTTAGTAACAGCACCAAAAAAAAAAAAAAGAGCAAAGAACTAACTTCAGTTAAAAAATTCTCAAGGAAACCCCACATTGTCGTTGAACTAACACGAGAATATAACCAAAAGGGCATGATAAAAGACAAACAAGCGAAGATGATAATGAAAAGTAACCTTGTTACGGTAGAGGTTTTCGTTGAATATGTCGTGAAGTGACCAAGAGAAGACGATGTCAGTCAGGTCATTGGGATTGTCTCTCCTCCTCCTGCTCAAACCCCCCTCTGCTATCTCCATGCCCAACACTCTGTTTGTGCCTCCTCTCAAGTCCATCTGAACCCACGTACCAAAGTCTTGCTCTCGTTTCTTTCTGCCCTTCTCTTGCCGATCAAGGCACCAAGGAGAAATCGCTCTAAATTTTCAAGAAACTTTCGAGGCGAAAATTAGGCAGACATTGCACGCTTATCACCAGTACCATTTTCAACTCCGAAGTGAGCATTCTTAACGACGAAGAAGAGCGACACTGGGAAGGTAAAGGGCCGTCTTGGGAGGCTCAAAAGAAGCACTCGGGGTCTTCGTCAACCTTCCGAGGTCTATGATGGGTCGTCCTCTCGCCTTCCGTACACTGTCTGATGACTTTCTTTAGTGAGCCCATGCATGTAAGACTCCCCGCTTTTTTGATTTCTTGCAAACTAAGCTTTCTACACGTACCGGCCCTCGACACCGTATGCAGCATGCCATAAGCGAAGTTATTTTCGAAAATATTATAACTATTTGTTAATATTGAAATGATAAGTAGATGAAAAAAATGGATGAATCTTAACCAGAAATCAATGATGAACATGAAGATTCTACTTATGATGAGAATTGTTCAATCGCTTCGCTTTCATTTTTTAACATCTATATTGATATATTACCAAAAACTCTTTCAAAGATTTTCTGAAAACTTTATGCTTAATATTGAAGATAGCCGGAGACGCCTTCTCCTTATTAGTTTTTGCCAGATTCTCCAGGAATTAAGCGGGCCGCTATCTGACTCTCTTTTCCATCAAGTATTGTCGAATCGAAGGAGGATTGATTGAATAATTCCCGACATTTCTCCGGTTTATACCATTTATGGACCTCCGACACTCTATTGAGAGAGTTTCAAGCAAGTAAATGCAATCTCTATGTTATAAATGGGGTTCTTTCGCTGTGCTTTAACTTCTATTTTTATTAATTGTATTATCACAAATTATTTCTACGTCTTGATTGATACCGCATCACAATGTGCATTAGAAAGTATGCACTACCATTTTTTTCGAGCTCTCCTTGCGCGATTATGTTCTATTGGTGCATTTAAAACAGCCGAGCCGTGATTAATATATTCTTATATAGAACGTTGACCTATGATATTTAGAAATATCATTATAATCATTATATATTTATTGCTATCTACCGTGATGCGTGATTAGTCAGCAATAAATCTGCATGGAAAAAGAGATGTCAAAGAAACACCGATCTACTATAAGGCCAATAGAGTAAAACCCTTTACAAATCCGAGTAGACAATTTCAGAAAATTGAACTGATCTAGCACCGAAAGCTAAAGAGTTATAATAGATTTGGGAACCTATTCATGTATAATACGTCATGGACATGATTATAGACATCCTGAAGATTTGATTCATCTGTAATTTGCAAGACCCTTCATCAACGCAAACGGCGATCCACCGCATTGCTCTGGGGCACCGGCTTGGTTCACAAGGATGGGCACCACAGCAGGAAACGCTCCATTGCGAGGCATTGCACGGCAGAGTCGGTCTTGCCCCTGTGACGTCTTCGCCCCATTACCGACAATATTGTTCGCTCCCTCATGGTTATGTTTTTCCTCAGGCCCACTATACTATCCTCGCGACCTTCGATGGCAACTCAAAAGCGCGCAACTTGAGAAAACGTATTGTCAATGGTTAATGTAGACCTTCTCACATATAAGTCACCCCAAGACTTACTCCATGTCATATATTCCCCTCGCCCCTCAATGACACGACGTCCCCGCTGTGCCCTCAACGGCATTAGCGACCACATTGTGGTCACTGCATGCGGTCGGAAGTTGGCTCTGATACCACTTTGTGACGTCCTCGCCCCACCACCAACAATGCTCATTGGCCCTCGTGATTTTATTTTTCCTCGAGTTCACCATATTCGCGACTCCCAACGGCAACTCATGAGCGCGCAATTTGAGAAAATACATTGTCAATGGTTAATATGGACCTTCCCATATATAAGTCACTCCAAAGCTTACTTCCTACTCTCTAGAAAATGTTGGACTAGGGAATGTCACAGCCCCAAACCTGCTTCACCCTTCACCCGCCATGTGATGATGCTTTTTTACTGCAGAAAAGCACGTAAAGCTTTCGGCTTTATTCGTCATTCCACATGTCGGTGATTCAGGTTAACGATGATAAAAGAAAAGGATAAGGAAGGGAAAAGCAAACATCTTGATTTCTTTCGGCCTAAGCTTTCCACACGGCTGTCCATTGCTTTTCTGTCCGGAACGCATCATGCCATGAGTAAATTTACTTTTTTGAGAACTTTAAACTATTTCTTGCCGTGGGAATGGTAAATGGATCGAAAAAGGGACCAAGTTCGACCCCAAATCGATGAAGAATATGAAATTCCTACTTGCGATGAAGTTTATTTAATCACTTCGTTTCTTTTGTTTAATATTGAACGTTTGTATCATTATATTATTACAAAGAAACTCTAAGAGGATTACCTAAAAACTCGAGACTTGCAACCATTAGAAATATCTCAACAAGCCAATGCCGATTTCAGACGTTATTTCATATATTGAATATGTTTATTACTGAGTATTATTTTTAAGCTAGAGGAGAATTAATTACGCAGTTTGTACCATCTCTTATCTATTATCACTACAAAAAAACAGTTCTTTAGCTACGGCCATCAGACAAAGTCGTCGCAATATCGCGACGACAAGTAAAACTCGTCACCAAATTGCCACAAGAAACTGAAAGTCGCGGCTAATTAGCGACCAAAACAGCCGCGTAGCTACTAACGACGAAATTAGCTACAAAATCTTTAAGTCGTTACTAATTAGCGACTAACATAGTCGCCAATCAACGACGGACATTCCGATGCGTCGCCAACTGCCGACGAAAAAATTGAGTTTCGTCGTAAATTAGCGACGACAAGCCTAATTTGTGGCCAACATCGTCTCTACTTAGCGACTAAAGATACTCTGCGTCGCTAAACAGCGACTACATATGTGTGTCGTATCTAATTAGCGACTATAGTAGTCGCCATTCAACGACGGATATTTAGTTGCGTCGCCAACTGCCGACAAATATATCGAGTCCGTCGTAAATTAGCGATGAGTATTCTTTTTGTGTGGCCAAAATCGTCTCTATGTAGCGACTAAAATTTAGTTGCGTCGCTAAGTAGCGACCACATTGGCGACTTCACTATTGTCATGGATGATTAGGCACGACTTTAGATTTTTCGTATCTAATGTTGTAGCCACTTGGCGACTACTTTAAGGTCGTGGCCAATTGGTGACGACTTTGGCGACGGCTTTATTTATCGTGGCCAATGTCCGCATATAAATAGAATCTGCAACTCGCACTTTCGCACTTTCGCAGTTTCTCCTCCCCGAACGGCGCCCTTTCTCCAGCTGCAACAAAACCCTAGATCAGGTTAGTGGCTTTTTCGGTTGGTTTACCTTGTTGTTTAATGCATATTTCTACATATAGACAAGATTAACCGTGGTAGATTGGAGGATTGGTGTTGGAGGCTTGTGCGAAAAAAGGGTTTGTTTGGTGAAGGTTGTTAGGGTTTACATCGAGGTTGTTTAGCCGCTGACTCTAATTTGATCTTATGTAATGTTTGGATATGTTCACCATCGTCCAGATCTACTGTACTTGCATCCCGACGCTTGATGGTAGTTATTTGTGTTTGTATCCAAGTGTTTTAGAATAAAATGCATAATATTGATAAAATTACCAACAGTAAAGGCATTTGACTTTGTCGAATAACGCTTACGTGTTGAATCGATACATCTATGTTTGATTTTTTAGTGCATATCATCTATTAATTTACTTATAACGAAGCTTAATGTTATTTATTTACATTTATTTAAGTGTGTAATGTTGTGAAAAATATGTAAATGCTGTTTATCATCGTCTTCCACTCCAGACATAATGGAAAGAGACAGGTCTTGGATGTATAATAAGAACTTGCCGAATCGTGGGGGATTGACGGAAGAGTTTCGTTCTGGGCTGCAAATGTTTATGGAGTTTGCTACTTCAAATGTTGAGTACATGGACGGAAGTACAATGAGATGTCCGTGTAGGAAATGCAATAATTGTAGATTATATAGTTGGAGAGCATCTATGCAGATTCGGCTTTACTCCGAACTACTACAACTGGACTTGCCATGGTGAACCATTTATGTCTGACGAGGAATATCGTGAAACCCACACATTTTCTGTAATGGGAGAATGTAGCTCTGCCTTTCCCCAGTTGAATCCATACCAGCGTATGGTCATTGATGCAGCTGGTCATAATTTTGCAAGTTGGGAACTTACCAATGCCCGCACCGACGAAGCGGGTGGTTCTAGTCATACATCACGTGGACATGATATGGGTGACACACAATTTGATGAAAATGTTTGTAATCAGTTTCGTGAAGTGTTGAGCGCAGCAGATGAACAATTATGGGTAGGATGTGATAACCACACAAAGTTGTCCGTCACGGCTAGAATGCTAAATATTAAGGCGGAGCACAATGTGTCAGAGAAGTGCTTCAACTCTTTCGTTCAGGTAATGCGGGAAGCATTGCCCCCTGATAACATAATGCCGCGTGATTTTTATGACATGAAAAAACTGGTTCATAATTTAGGTCTTCCAGTTAAGACTATACATTGTTGTACTAACGGTTGTATGTTATATTGGAGAGCTGATTATATGGCTGAATCTTGCAAGTTCTGTAGCGAACCTAGATACAAGGTTCAAACAGATTCGAGCCGTCATGGGAAACGTATACTAGTTAGCGAAATGTTTTATTTGCCATTAATCCCCAGATTGCAAAGGTTGTACGCGTCTGAAGCCACTGCAGAACACATGACTTGGCATGCGCGTCATCAAACAGAAGAGGACCAAATGTGTCATCCGTCCGATGCACATGCGTGGAAACATGTTGACCGAACATATCCTGCATTCAGCGTTGAGCCGCGAAACGTCCGGTTAGGCCTGTGTGCTGATGGATTTGCCCCATTTGGGAAATCAGGGAAGAAGTATTCATGTTGGCCGGTCATCTTATGTCACACCCCCAACTCAAGATGAAAGGATATGACACGGCCGTCCTTATAAAAGGACGCAGCCTCAAACAACCAGATTAAACCTGATATCAATACATATATATATGATAAAAGGATAGTTGGTTTACAACATCAGAGTCCACCAAAACTACCCAACTATATACAAAACACCAACCAACCAGCAGCCATTCATGTCAAAACCAAGATAAGTTTACCAAAACAAATACCCAAAAGAGTTCAATGGTCAAACATATTAAATCAATCTCAACAATCATCCAGTAATAAACTCATTGTTCAAACACAAGCTCAAATATCAACTATGGTCATGATTTAACGCCTCATAACTAGGCGACCAAGATTCCCCCCCTGGCTAGGTCTCCACCTACAATGCCGGTGGCTCGGCCCACAAGGATATCCTAGACTGTATGCGCATACCACAAAACCAACAGGTTCATAGAGATACTGAGCACAAACTCATCGATCAACATATTCCAGAATCTCACAATGTCAAAACCAAACTCATTTTCATAACACGTTTCATAAACTCATTTCACAAATCAGCCAAACAATCTTTTCATCAACTCCAAACCAGATAAACAAATAGCATTCCATTCATCAACTCATTTTGCAAAACATAAATTCTTTTTGCAAGCCAAAACACAATTCTTATAACATAACATCATCAAATATACTATCAAAATATTTATTAAACCCAAAGTGGCATGAACTTTCAAGCTTTAGGAGAAAAGTATCACTCACCTCGAATATACCAATTACCAATTTATATTTCTCGGCAAATATGTATCACCTTTGCTGATTTCCTAATCATAAAAGGAAAAACAATATCAAAACTAAGTAAAGTAGCATTCTAACAACTAACTTGACTATAGACACCATTAATCGGCACAAGCAACACCTTTGAGTCATTACAAAGGCTTGCCACTAACCAAAAATCTATAGTTCCCTTTGCTGCCCATTTCGCGCACATAACTTGTTCGTGCCATAACTTATTCTATCGGACTCCGTTTCAAACGATCTAGCAGTCAATGGAAAGCCCTCGCAACGTTCTACAACATTCATGAATTGACCCCGCCCAAAATCTGACCAGAAGAATGACGAAATTGCCCCCGAAGTCCCTGTTCACGCGTGATGACAGTGCAGCCCCAACTTCAAATTTTCAGTTTGAACAAACCAGGACTCCAAATCGCATTCCGTCAGTTCCTATAGCTTCACAACATCCTAAAGTACCAAAGCCCCATGATTTCGCAACCCATTAACACCAAAATCCCTCTTCGGCACCCATTTTTCCCTAAATTCCGAGTTTAACCTAATTTTCCAAAATCTACTTTGGTTAAATGGTTTGGGGAGCTCATGTACTTACCCGGCGTAGCCACTTGCAGTTCGGTTGGTTTGGCGACAACTCGGCGCACGAATTTTTCCTCTTTCCTTCTCTCCCCTTTCTTTCTTTCTCTTTGCTGTTCTTTGTTCTTCTCTGCTGCTTGCTTTCCTTTCTCTCTCCCCGAAGCTGTGAAGCGTGGACTCTCTCTTTTTATTTGCTTGGTGGGCTGGGCTTGAATGAAATGGGCTGGGCTCTTACATTCTACCCTCCTTAAGAAAATTTCGTCCTCGAAATTTATACGTACCTTATTCTCCAAATAAACGAGGATACTTGCGCTTCGCTTCCTCCTCGAGCTCCCATGTAGCCTCTCTTTCAGTATGATTTTGCCATTGAATTTTTACATAAGGAATCACACGTCGTCGCAACACCTGTTCCTTTCTATCAACAATTCGAATAGATTGTTCTTCATATGTTAAATTCTCCTTTAACTTCAATGGACCAAAATCTAGCACATGTTCAGGGCTCGGTACATATTTTCGTAGTAACGACACATGAAACACATTATGCACTTCAGATAATGCTGGTGGTAATGCTAGTTTATATGCAGCTTCTCCAACCTTTTCTAATATTAGAAATGGTCCCACGTACCTAGGGCTTAGCTTTCCACGTGCTCCAAATCTCATAACGCCCTTCATTGGAGAAACCTTTAAAAATACATGATCACCAACTTCAAACTCCACCTTTCGCCTTTTAAGATCTGCATAGCTCTTCTGACGGCTTTGAGCTGTTTTCAAATGCTTTTGTATTAGCCTAACCTTTTCTTCTGATTGTTGAATAAACTCGGGGCCAGCTAACGTCTTTTCACCAACATCATCCCAGCAAAGAGGAGTTCTACACCTTCGTCCATATAACGCTTCAAATGGAGCCATCTTGATACTGGAATGATAACTATTATTATAAGAGAATTCTGCCAAATGGAGGTGTTCGTCCCATGAGCCCCCAAAATCAATGATACAAGCTCGCAACATATCTTCCAATGTCTGGATGGTCCTCTCCGATTGTCCATCTGTTTGAGGGTGGAATGCTGTACTGAAATTGAGTTTAGTACCCAACGTTTTTTGCAAACTCTTCCAAAAGTTGGACACAAATCTGGAATCTCTATCTGAAACGATACTTACAGGAACTCCATGTAGTTTCACTATTTCATTAACATATCGCTTTGCCATAGCTTCTAGTGTCAAACCATATCGATATGATAAAAAGTGAGCCGACTTCGTTAATCGGTCGACTATCACCCAAATGGCATTCTTACCACTTGGTGTCCTTGGTAACCCAACAATGAAGTCCATGGTAATATGCTCCCATTTCCATTTAGGTACTTCCAATGGGTGCAAAAGACCACCTGGTTTCTGATGTTCAACCTTCACTTGCTGACAAACCAGACATTGCTCCACAAACTTCACTATATCTTTCTTCATGTTGATCCACCAGAAGTTCCCTCTCAAATCTCTATACATTTTGACACTTCCAGGATGAATAGAGAACTTAGTGCTATGAGCCTCCTGTAAGATTTCTTTCTTAAGTTCTTCATTATCAGAGACACATAATCGACCACGGAACCTCAATGACCCATCTACATGAATACTGAAATCTCCTTGTCTTCCAGCTTCTACTCCTTCTTTGATTTTCCTCAACTGGGGATCCTCATTCTGCTTGAGCTTAATTCTTTCAATCAAAGTTGGTTGCACACGAAGGTTAGCCAACTGAGTGCCAGTCTGATGCACCAACACTTCAAGATCTAACTTCCTCATATCATCAAGAATAGACATCTGAGAGGTAAGCAATGCTGCCATATTACCTGATGATTTACGACTCAAAGCGTCAGCAACCACATTAGCTTTACCAGGATGGTAATTAATGGTCAAGTCATAGTCTTTCAGCAATTCCAACCACCTTCTCTGCCTCATATTTAACTCCTTTTGAGTAAAGATATATTTCAAGCTTTTATGATCAGTAAAAACTTCACATCTCTCACCATATAAATAATGCCGCCATATCTTCAAAGCAAACACAACAGCTGCCAACTCCAAATCGTGAGTAGGATAATTTCTCTCATGCACCTTCAACTGTCTAGATGCATAGGCTATCACCTTATCACCCTGCATAAGGACACAACCTAACCCTTCCTTAGATGCATCACAATAAATAATGAATCCACCATTACCTGAAGGGAGGGTTAGTATAGGAGCTGACACCAATCGCCGCTTCAACTCTTGAAAGCTGTGCTCACATTGGTCAGTCCACACAAATTTCACTCCTTTCTGAGTCAGGCGAGTCAACGGACTAGCAATTTTGGAAAATCCTTCCACAAAACGCCTGTAATAACCTGCTAACCCAAGAAAACTTCTAATCTCTGTGACATTAGTAGGGCGATCCCACCTAACAATCGCTTCCACCTTCTTTGGGTCAACAGAAATACCACACTTCGAAATCACATGACCCAAAAATTCTATATGATCGAGCCAGAAAGCACACTTACTGAATTTAGCATACAACTTCTGATCACGCAATGTGTGCAAAACACACCTTAGATGCTGCTCATGTTCCTCTAAACTCCTTGAATATACCAAAATATCATCGATAAATACCACTATAAATTTATCAAGGTACTGTTGAAATCCCCTGTTCATCAAGTCCATGAAAGCAGCAGGTGCATTTGTCAACCCAAAAGACATAACAAGAAATTCATAGTGCCCGTACCTTGTCCTGAAAGCAGTCTTGGGTACATCATCTACCCTTATCTTCAATTGATGATACCCCGAACGAAGGTCAATCTTGGAGAATACCTGTGCTCCCTGAAGCTGATCAAATAGATCATCTATCCGAGGTAAAGGATATCTATTCTTAATAGTCACCTTGTTAAGTTCTCGATAATCTATACAAAGTCTCATACTCCCATCCTTCTTTTTCACAAACAACACTGGAGCACCCCAAGGTGAAACACTGGGCCTGATGAAACTCTTGTCCAGAAGTTCCTGTAACTGTACTTTCAACTCTTTCAACTCTGATGGTGCCATTTGGTATGGAGTCTTAGAAATAGGTTCTATACCTGGCATTAGGTCTATGCAAAACTCAATCTCTCTATCAGGAGGCAGGCCAGGCAAGTCTTCAGGAAATACATCCGGAAATTCATTAACAACCTTCACCTCTTCTAACTTTGTAACTCCTTTAGTCATATCTCTCACATAAGCCAAATAACCATAACAACCTTTCTTCAGTAGTGTTCTTGCATGCACTGCTGAGATTAATCTTGGAAGAGTAGCTCTATTGATTCCCCAAAAAGCAAACTCCGGTTGGTTTGGAGGTCGAAAAATAACTTTCTTAAAATGGCAATCAACTATGGCATGATACTTTGATAGCCAATCCATTCCTAATATCACATCAAAATCCCGCATGTTTAAGACCACCAAATCTACAGGCATTTCAATGTTATCAACACGAAGCTGGCATTCCTTGAATACATTATCAGCAATCAAATAATCACCCGTTGGAGTCTCAACACGTAATTCAAACTCAAGGGGTTCAGCCAGCACATCAAGTTTATTTGCAAATTCCAAGGAAATAAAAGAATGTGTGGCACCAGAATCAAATAATGCATAAGCACGTTGTGAGGCAATAGAAATATCACCTGCAACAACCGTGTTCGATGCCGCCGCATCCTCCTCAGTCATTGCAAAAACTTTTCCAGGCATTCTCGGCTTCTGTTGTCTCTCCTGGGGTCTACCGATAGGAGGGGCAGTCTTTCTCAGGGAACATCTATACGCCAAATGCCCAGGCTGTCCACAAACATAACATACCCTACTATCTCCAGAAGAACCTCTCTGTGTAGGGCATTCACGTGCTACATGTCCTATCTTCCCACAAAGAAAGCATGCACCCGTCCTACGATGACAAGGACCGTTGTGACGTCTTCCACAGGTAGTACAAAAATTCTGGACCACTTGACTCTTATCCTTCTTAAGTTGGCTGAAACTTCTCTCTCTAATGCCATGGCTGATGGGGCTTTCTTGAAATCCAGAATATTTAAGCTTCTTCTGCTGAGGAACACTCTGTGTCTGATGTTGTGTGATGTTCTGTTCCACCCTGATGGCTCGTTCCAGTACATCTCTATAAGTTGTTAATAGAAGAGGTATGAGTACTTAACGGATCTCAGGCCGAAGTCCCCTCTGAAAATGTTCTGCCTTATGCTCCTCATTGGCTACAAGATACTCTGCAAAGCGACTCATCTGGTTAAAACGACGTGCGTACTCCAAAACAGTAGAGTCACCCTGAGAGATATGTATAAAGTCGGCCCTCATCTTAGCCTGAAAGGATACTGGGAAAAATTGAGCATTAAAAGCCTGCACAAACTCCATCCATGGTATGATGGTATCTCTACCTCCCAAAGCCGGTCTCATACCCTCCCACCAATATTCAGCTTCACCTTCCAAACATTGTGCAGCAAAAATAACCTTTCGATCCTCAGGAACGTCCTCAACTTCGAAGATCGCTTCCATCTTTCTAATCCAACGCTCAGCCACAAGAGGATCTTCACTCCCTTCATAACTTGGTGGTTTTGCCTTTCTAAACTGAGCAAACGTATAACTCCTGACATCCTCTCGTTCCACTGGTTGTCGCCTCTCTTCTCGTGGCTCTAGGCTTGCTTCACCTCGTCTTTTCCTCGTGGAGGTGCTTCTAGAATCTCGGGACGTCATCACCGGTTCCGAAGTGGCAACTTGCTTGCCCGCAACTTGCTTGCCCTTTTTATTTCTACGCAAGGCGGCGAGCGGTTCTGAATCCGAACTCATAATACCTGGAACCACACGTAAAATTACACTTTAATATTGAAAACTAACGGCTTTCTATCACACAATCTCACAACGTCCCAAATCTATACCCCAAAACTCAAAACCTAGGCTCTGATACCAACAAATGTCACACCCCCAACTCAAGATGAAAGGATATGACACGGCCGTCCTTATAAAAGGACGCAGCCTCAAACAACCAGATTAAACCTGATATCAATACATATATATATGATAAAAGGATAGTTGGTTTACAACATCAGAGTCCACCAAAACTACCCAACTATATACAAAACACCAACCAACCAGCAGCCATTCATGTCAAAACCAAGATAAGTTTACCAAAACAAATACCCAAAAGAGTTCAATGGTCAAACATATTAAATCAATCTCAACAATCATCCAGTAATAAACTCATTGTTCAAACACAAGCTCAAATATCAACTATGGTCATGATTTAACGCCTCATAACTAGGCGACCAAGATTCCCCCCCTGGCTAGGTCTCCACCTACAATGCCGGTGGCTCGGCCCACAAGGATATCCTAGACTGTATGCGCATACCACAAAACCAACAGGTTCATAGAGATACTGAGCACAAACTCATCGATCAACATATTCCAGAATCTCACAATGTCAAAACCAAACTCATTTTCATAACACGTTTCATAAACTCATTTCACAAATCAGCCAAACAATCTTTTCATCAACTCCAAACCAGATAAACAAATAGCATTCCATTCATCAACTCATTTTGCAAAACATAAATTCTTTTTGCAAGCCAAAACACAATTCTTATAACATAACATCATCAAATATACTATCAAAATATTTATTAAACCCAAAGTGGCATGAACTTTCAAGCTTTAGGAGAAAAGTATCACTCACCTCGAATATACCAATTACCAATTTATATTTCTCGGCAAATATGTATCACCTTTGCTGATTTCCTAATCATAAAAGGAAAAACAATATCAAAACTAAGTAAAGTAGCATTCTAACAACTAACTTGACTATAGACACCATTAATCGGCACAAGCAACACCTTTGAGTCATTACAAAGGCTTGCCACTAACCAAAAATCTATAGTTCCCTTTGCTGCCCATTTCGCGCACATAACTTGTTCGTGCCATAACTTATTCTATCGGACTCCGTTTCAAACGATCTAGCAGTCAATGGAAAGCCCTCGCAACGTTCTACAACATTCATGAATTGACCCCGCCCAAAATCTGACCAGAAGAATGACGAAATTGCCCCCGAAGTCCCTGTTCACGCGTGATGACAGTGCAGCCCCAACTTCAAATTTTCAGTTTGAACAAACCAGGACTCCAAATCGCATTCCGTCAGTTCCTATAGCTTCACAACATCCTAAAGTACCAAAGCCCCATGATTTCGCAACCCATTAACACCAAAATCCCTCTTCGGCACCCATTTTTCCCTAAATTCCGAGTTTAACCTAATTTTCCAAAATCTACTTTGGTTAAATGGTTTGGGGAGCTCATGTACTTACCCGGCGTAGCCACTTGCAGTTCGGTTGGTTTGGCGACAACTCGGCGCACGAATTTTTCCTCTTTCCTTCTCTCCCCTTTCTTTCTTTCTCTTTGCTGTTCTTTGTTCTTCTCTGCTGCTTGCTTTCCTTTCTCTCTCCCCGAAGCTGTGAAGCGTGGACTCTCTCTTTTTATTTGCTTGGTGGGCTGGGCTTGAATGAAATGGGCTGGGCTCTTACATCTTAACCCCGTACAATCTCCCCCCTGGTATGTGCATGAAGACACAATCAATGTTTATGACATTAATTGTACCCGGTCTGAGTAATTCGAAAAAGTTGATTGACGTGTACATGCAACCATTGATTGAAGAGTTGCAACTACTATGGAACGAGGGTGTCCCAACGTATGATGTTTGCACCGATCAAACATTCGTTATGAAAGCCATCCTTCTTTGGATGATAAATAACTTCACAGCTTATGAAATGTTATCCGGGTGGAGCACAGCCGGACTCCTTGGCTGTCCAATATGTATGGAGAGATCGAAGTCATTTAGATTAAAACATGAAAAGAAGACGAGCTACTTCGATTGCCACAGACAATTTTTGCCAATAGGTCATCCATTCAGAAAGAATAAAAAAGAGTTCGTCAAGAATAGAATTGACAAAACACCTTCACCATTGCGATTGACCGGTGAACAACTATGGGAGCGAGTGCAAGCTTTTGACAGAGTCGTTGAAAATCCGCATGGCATCACTTATGCGTACGGGTGTACACATAAGTGGACTAAACGCAGTATATTCTGGGATTTGCCATATTGGAAGAGTCATATCCTTCAACATAATCTTGACGTCATGCATATAGAGAAGAATGTTTTTGATAATGTCATAAATACGTTGATGGACATTCCCGGCAAGTCGAAAGACAACCTAAATGCTCGAAGAGATATGAGGGACATTTGTCTTCGGCCAACACTGGACGTCGCTCCAGGAAGCTGTGGCCCTAAACCTAAAGCAGTGTACACATTGTCGAAGGAGCAACGTCGGGCTTTATGTCAATGGTGCACAACTTTGCGCTTCCCTGATGGTTATGCGTCCAACATTGGGAGATGTGCCGATTTGAATCACTGCAAGTTGACTGGTATGAAAAGTCATGATTGTCACATATTTATCGAGCGACTACTTCCAATAGCAACTAAGGAATTTCTGCCAAACTTTGTCTGGGGTCCCCTGACTGAATTGAGTTATTTCCTTCCTGATATTTGCTCGACTACGTTAAGAAAATCACATATGGAGAAACTTGAGAACAATATTCCAATTATCATTTGTAATTTGGAACAGATATTTCCACCTGCGTTCTTTGATTCAATGGAGCATCTACTTATTCATTTGCCTTATGAGGCAAAAGTTGCAGGTCCCGTTCAATTCCGATGGATGTACCCTTTTGAGAGGTATGCGCTTATTTATATACGTACACATGACTGTATTCTTCGTTGCACTTATTATTAATTCTCAATTATCACTGATTTTTCATTTGTAGGTTCCTATACCATTTGAAGAAAAAGATTAAGAATAAGTCACGTGTTGAAGCTTCGATTTGTAAGGCATACATTAGGGAAGAAGTTAGTACGTTTGTTTCGTACTACTTTGAACCGCATGTACAGTGCAAGGGCCGAAGACCGGGCCGGAATGACGAGGGCCCAATTGACATAAATTGCAAGCCCTTCTCAATTTTCAACTATCTCGGTCGACCAAGCGGCGTATGTAAGGTTCGTTATTTAACAGACGAAGAATGGCATGCCGCACATACATATATTTTATTGAATTGCCCAGATGTCGAGCCATATTTCGAGTAAGTTCCCATTTATATTTCACATTATGGATTTGTGGGAACGTCCAACAAATGACTTCGCCAATTATCTCATTTTATATACCCAACTCCAACAGGATGTTTCGTACTTCAATCTCTGGCCAATCGCTTCATGAGATTGACACGTTGTGTAATCAACATTTCGCACCGTGGTTGAAAACTTTTGTAAGTTCTTTTAAGTATTAGGTGCATTCTCAAGTTACGATGCTGATTTTTCATTGGTGACCTTATGATTCATTGATGGTATTAGGTGGAAAGTACACCTGAACTGGTTGAGGAGGAAGGCCTTATCTATCATCTGTCATTGGGTCCAAAAGCAAGAGCAAGAACCTGGCCAGCATATTTCATTAATGGGTACAATTTTCATACTCATGAGTATGGCATGGGCAAGTCCACCATGAATAGTGGTGTGTGTGTGCAATCCGGTTCCGGTTCTAGCGTTACGGACGATTTTTATGGATTGCTGGATGAAATCTTAGAGATAGAATACCACGGACCAATCTTGCGGATTGTCTTATTTAAATGCACGTGGTTTGACCCTGTGAAAGGAATGAGGGTAAATTCGAAGTTCCCTTTGGTTGAAATTAACCAAAAGAAAATATACCCCAAATATGACCCGTTTGTATTAGGACAACAAGCAATTCAAGTGTACTATATAGCATATCCTAGTTTGAAACGGGACAAAAGCAGTTGGCTTGCTGTTTGTAAGACGAAAGCACGAAGCAAAATCGAACAACACTGGAGCAATACAGCATATCAGCAGGACATGGTAGAGAACACGGTTGATCCACATGAATATGATATTTCCTCTTTACGAGATCCGCATGGGACAATGTTAGCTGTTGACGAAGGTGAAACGACCGAAACAAGGATGCATGACATTTCTGATGAAGAAGCTGAATTCGAGATAGGTGAATTCGACACTGATGATGATGGCGAGGATGTTTACCAGGAAGACAACAACGAAAGTGATATGGAAGCTGCAGCTGATGATGATGCAGATGATTGTGACTATTATTGATTATAACTATCCATGTACTATATATGAATTCGAGATTAGGGTATATTGATGTTTAGGTAGTGCAATATGTTCCACATTATGCAAATGTGAATACCACGGTCTATCAGGTCGATTTTTCAATTGGAGAAGTACACATTTTCTTGCCGATACCATTTACATAGAAAGCAATTTGGCGACGGCACTAACCTAAAGTCGTCGCCATATCGCGACAACTTAGTCGCCAAACATAGATAGTAATTTGGCGACGACACTAACCTAAAGTCGTCGCTATATTGCGACCACTTAGTCGCCAAATAGCGACTACAAAAAGTAACGTTGTAGCAAATTGGCGACCAACTACGAGTCGTCGCCCAATTGGCGATACCGTTTGACATTGTCGTCGCCAAAATCCACAGAATTAATATATGCAGTGAATTTTAGCGACTACATACAAAACGTCATGGCTAGGGGTGAGCAACGGTCCAGGGTCGACCCTGGACCGGCCCAGGACCGGCCCAACCCGACCGGTCCCGGTCGGGTTTTTGAGAGAACGGGTCGGTCCTCGGTCCTAAAATCTCGAACCCGGTACTGTACGGGTTGGTCCTCGGTCCTAGGGGGTCGGATTGGTCCAACCCGGACCAACCCGACAATATATATTTAATATAAAATTTCACGTGCAAGTCAACTTCGTAGAAGTCCACTTCTCTCTTTTCACGTGCAAGTCCACTTCGTGCGGCCCAACCAACATGCAGCCCATAAATCAGACAAGTCCAAACAAAGATCAGTCCAGACACAATATAAAGCCCAATCCATGCGCAAATAAAAGTCGCCCAGCCCCCTGCGGCCCATGCGAAATAAAGCACTCGGCCCAGCTTCTTTTTTTCCTTCATCTTCGCTTGGCTACCTGCAGAATTTCACGAGCAATTCTTGGGCTCGCGGTGAGGCGCGGCCAGCAACATCAACGAGACTCACGACACCAACGTCAACACATCACATAAACATGGAACAAATAATCACAAGAGCAAGCTTAAAACACATGATATGCAGCAAAAAAGGGGGTGTTTGCAGGTTCAAAAAAACACGAATCTTGGGTCTAAATAATGCATCAAAGGCCATCCAGAAAGAAACACTCGGCCAAATCAACCATGCTACACACGAAGAAATCGCAAGTAAATTTCTTCCCTACACGATATGAGAGCGACGGAGAACCATCCTGCTCGGACAAAGTCGAGCTTGACCGTGGCTCGTCCGCGACGCCTCTCGTTCGTGATCCTCGGGAAAGCTTTGAACAAAAGCCGAGACCCACCGGTTATGGCGAAGGAAGATGTTGATGTGCCGCCATGACCGAGAGCCCCAACCGCAGCTCACGCTGGAATCAATGAACACGAGTCTTTGCCGTCTCTCTTTTCTCTCAAACTCCCTCTCTGTTTTCGTCTTCCCCCACTTTTTCTTTTCTTCTTTTCTTTCTTTTTCTGTCTCTCCCTGTGCGTGCGGCTCCCTCTTCGGAAAAGTGCTCCCCCCTGCCTTCTTGCGTCCCTTTCTCTTTTAAAGGATTATCAAAGTCAATATTCGGTCCAAGACCGAATATTGACTTTGATATCTTATTTCCTATTCTTCTTTTTCCAAATATTTCCCCTAGAAATTATGTTTCCACTTTTGTTCTTTCCTCTTTTAACCAAATGCAATATATGACCAAAATTATGCAAAATACCCTAATTAATTAAATGCATAAATAAAAGAAAACAAAATTCCTATTTTAAATGAAATCAAAAATTTAAGTGTCAACAATATATATGCTTTTTTAAAGATATTTCACCTAAAGGAGAGTTAATTTAGTCGCCCTTTTGAGAGGTAAGAGTATATTTGACATTGTGTCATGTGTACGTGTCTGCTAAATGCATCAGAAAGAAAAAGTCCCTACAATGATGAGTCCATGAGATGCGTCTTTATGTGCGTATGTTTCTTTCTCACATGTATCTTTTATTGTAACACAATTTTGGGAATTTTTTCATGCTTCTCTTTTTCACTACCGTGTTCTTGAGATTCTTTCTTTCATGATCATTGTATGCTAAGACATTGGAATGGACTTGTGATACGCGTTGGAATTAAATGAAAAGAATGTGGTAAGATGTTTAATTAATTGTGTTAGTAGTAATTTTATATTTAGTATTAATTACGTATGGTGTTTCTTTTGTTTTCAGGTGTCCAAAAGTTCGTCAAGTATTCAGTTGAGAGAGTACATTTATTATGTTGATGCGTATTCTTTGAGCAAGTACTTTGCGACATAACTTCTACCTCAATGTGTATGGTGTGTTTTTCTTGTATAGAACAATATTTGCAACTATTCAGGTGTAAAGTTTTTGCATTTAGTTGATAGTCGGCATTTTGTAATGCTTGTGCGAAAATTTTGCGGTCTCGGGTTGACCCTGGGACCGGACCGGACCGATAGGGTCGGTCCGGTCCTCGGTCCCAAACTTGACGGGTCGGTCCACGGTCCCAAAAATTGAGGACCGACACTGTACGGGTCGGTCCTCGGGTTGAGCACGGGACCGGCCCAACCCGGACCATGCACATCCCTAGTCATGGCCAATTAGCGACCAAGATTATAATGTAGTGTCCAATTTGCGACAACACAATAGTTTAGTCGCCAATTGGCGACAACAACCACAATTGTTGTCGCCGTAATTAGCCACACAAACCTAAATGCGTCGCGAGATAGCGACCAATTCTACAGTGTAGTCGCCAATTGGCGATTACCACACGTTGTCGCTAGGTAGTCTCTAATTGGCGACTACGTCTGGTTAGAGTAGTCGCCAAATTAGCGACCCCTTCTCCTGATGTCGTCGCTAATTAGCGACAAGATTTTCATAAGTAGTCGCTAAAATCCACAGAACGCTCGATCCATTGAAGTGGAACCTAGCGTTCCGCTTTAGCGACTACATGTTCTATGTAGTCTCTAATTGGCGACTACTTCTGGTTATTGTAGTCGCTAATTAGCGACTCCGCTTCCGCATGTCGTCGTTAATTAGCGACTACATTTTAACATGTAGTCGCTAAGTTGTCGCTAAAATCCACAGAATGCTCGATCCATTGGAGTGAAACCTAGGGTTCCACTTTAGCGACTACTTGTTTAATGTTGTCTCTAATTAGCGACGACTTTGTCGATGCGTCGTGGCAGTTTAGCGACTGCAAAGTTGGTTTTGGTGGCCAATTGGCGACTATATAATTGTTGTAGTCGCAAAATGGCGACGATTAAGTACTTAGTCGTCGCCAAATCGCGAGGTCAAATAAGCGAGGGGCCCTCATTTTACGCCGTAAACGGAAAAGAAAACGCCGTTCTTCGCCGTTCTTCTCTGCTAGGGTTTGGGAGAGTTGGAGACGACGTCAACGCAGCGCCGTTCGAGGCCGTCGCCGAGCCATGCCGCCGCCAGCCCAGCACCGCGCGACCCCATCCCCAGGCGTAGACAGCCATTGGCGGCGCCGAAGGCCACGCCGTTCGGAGGTAAGGGATTCCCCCTGTTCGTAGGCGAAATTAGGGTTTTTGGATCGATTAGCGTTTGACGAATAATGGGATGCGGATGGAGGCTGTTGAATAGCGAAATTAGGGGTTTGGGGAGCTAATTAGGGGGTTGATTGAAAGATTAGGATTTCCAATTGGGGGTTTTCGAAAATTAGGGTTTCCGATATTGGGGGTTTTGGAAAATTAGGGTTTCCAGTTGTAATTAGGGCTGTCAATGGAGGGTTTTGTTGCATATTCAGGTTTTGATGGCAAAATAGGGTTTCCAATCTAGGGATTTCTCGAAATTAGGGTTTGTATCTTTAATTTGGGGTTTAGGACGGTCGATTAGGGTGTTGGAATTAGGGGATTAGGGTTTGGCTGGGCTGAGTAGGGCACTGAGCGACATGATTATTTGTCCGAATGCGTGGAATGTTTATGATTAAGTATGGTTTTTTGTTGCAATTATCGCTTGAGGAGGCTGAGTAAGGCGAGATCCGCATGGTACATTGCCGTTTTCAATCACTCATTAGGGTTAGCATTGGGCGTCAAGTAGGTTGATTGGTTGATAAAAAGGGACGAGCCATTGATTGAAGAGTTCCAACTGGCTATTATTTGAACGTTGTTGCAAATTGGTTTTGTGATATTTGTGAACTCATCTAGTTTGGATGTTTTGAATAGCTTGTTTGAGTAACGAAGACGATTTGTCGTCCGGTTCAAAGATACTAATCAGCAAGGAATTTTGCCAAGGCGCGCCATGGTAAGTACAACGTATATTGCAGATTTGTGTAGATATGATATGTTAGTTGATTAGGGTTTTGAGGGCGATGTTTCGTATCTGACATATATATAAAATTGATGTGTGCAGTATCCGCGTGGAGGTAGGCGGGGTGGGCGGGGAGGCCAAAGGCCAGTCTAAGGGCAAAGGTTGTTCGATTCCCCCCTACCACAGCAGAGGAGGCCACACCCGCTCGGGCCGATGGAGCGGCGCAGCCGACTGAGGAGCCAAGTCCGACGACTCCAGTGCCGACCCCCCCAGCTACGAGAGCTACTGAGGAAGGTGATGGAGATGAGTCGGAAACCCAGCCTCCATCGCCGGAAGAGGGTCCAGTCGACCCACATGGCGGGCAAGTGTACCATCGACGGACAGAAGGGCCAAGTGGAGGCCAACCGTCGTCATCGGGAGCTCAAGCAGGTGTACCCGAATCTAACTGGGTACTAGATGATCAAGGGAGGAAGCTCATCGCACCCGATGGAGACTCGTAAGTGAAACGAAAGAACATTCATTTTGAGTTGGGTAGTTTAGACATTCAAATATACGTTTTTATTTCAATGTGTTAACAACTTGGGTTTACAAAATTGCAGATTCGTAAATGCCACTGCCGTGGTGCGAGAGTTGAACGAAATCGTCAACATGTATTGGCGAGGACCATATGCGACATATAGCGCCGCCCCACAAGGTGCAAAAAATGTGTGGTGGCGTGAATTCTCGGTAAGTGTAAGTTTGAAATTGTAAATATGGATAGTGTACTTAAGATTCAATAGGATTTATTGCTTGTAGTAATTCTTTTGGCTGGGCTGAGTTGGCGATGTCACCGGTTTCCCATTTATTTTTTGCAGCGGAAGTTTTGGTGGCCTGAGAATCAGGAGGGAGTTATCAAGAAGATTTTTGACAAGAAAGTCGGGGATCACATGCGAAATATCATGAATAAAGCTCACACGAGACAGAAGAGGCCACGATGGATATCGCACAACAATTGGGAGGATATTTTGAGGATATGGGGATCGGAGGAGCACAAGAAGGCGAGCGAAAGGAATAAGCTCAATCGAGCTTCCAGTTCCGGAGGAGGTGGGACAGCGACATACGCGGGGGGCTCCATCAACATAGGAGAGCACAGACGACGCATGGTCAGTACATTATGCTGTTTTATCTAAGTGCAATCAATGTAGTATCTAATGCAATGTTTGTTATTGTTCATAGGCGAGGGAATTGGGGAAGGAGCCATCCTTCTCTCAGACGTTCGAGCGCACATTCATGAAGAAGGATAAGACTTTTGTCAGCGATAAAGCTCGAGCCGTGAAGGTAGGTTGAATATGGATAAATGGAAAGTTTATTCAAATGTTTGTGGTTACTGTTGACTGAAGTGATGATTTATTTTGTTAATGCTCTTGGTAGGAAAAATTTGACGAGCTGATGTTAGCTAGTACTTCTGGGGGCGAACAAGGGGGTGAACAAGGGGAGTTGGCGACGCCCGAACCGTCGCCAACTGAGCAGGCGAAGTTATGGGTGGAAGCATCAGGTGGGGTGAAGCATGGCAAGGTCTTTGGGCTGGGAAATCTGGGGAGAGAATGTACAAAGTCGGTGGGTGCATCATCATCAAGAGGTTCGAGGTGGGGTCGAGAGGATGCGGCATCGGCCTCAGAAGTTGCTGAGTTGAAACAGCAGCTAGCACAGAAGGACGAAGAAATAAGAAACCTCCAGATGAACATGGCGGAGGTCATGCGACGATTGGACGCCATGGCAGCAGCGCAGAATCCTCGTGGACTTGGAGGTCCACCAGCCCCAGCACCAGCCCCGGCCCGACCCCCGGCCCCAGGACGTGTACCTGCACCTACACCCATAGGTGACCCCAGCCAGCTTGGAGATGACACGTTTCAAGATGATGATGATGATGGCATGGACGAGACCCTGTAGGTGATGGCTGCTGTTCTATGTTGATATGGGTAGTTTAGAACTTACTGTAGTTGCCATTGTATAGCTTTTATGGATTGCTCTCATGTTGGGCGGCTGTATATGTTAGTTGATATTTCTCGTGATTTGTCGGATGTCACTGTTGTTTGCGGAGACGAAACGGATGTTTATATTGGGCTGTACATATATAAACTGGATTTCAATTACATATATAGTTTTGATGTGGCCATTCTTGCTGTTGAAGTGTGATTGTTGTTTAAACTGTTTGAAATTAGGCTGCTGATCTGGGACTGACAAGTTCAGTCGCTTTTTTTTACATTCTGTGGGTTTTAGCGACTACACGAGCATACTGTAGTCGCCAAATAGTGACTACAACCTAAGTGCAGTGGCTATTTAGCGACAAAAAAAACATAATAGTCGCCATTTAGCGACTAAAAAATAACTGTAGTCGCAAATTAGCGACCAAAACAGCCCTAGTCGCTAAAATCCACAGAATGCTTTTCTAAGCATTCTGTGAATTTTAGCGACGACTAAAACAGCAGTAGTCGCTAAATTGCGACTACAACAAAATGTAGTCGCTTAATAGTGACTACACACGTAACGTCGTCGCTAAATAGCTACCAAACTTTTAGGTTGAGTCGCCAAATAGCGACCCCTAAGTAATTTGTAGTCGCTAAAACCCACAGAATGCAATTCGAAGTATTCTGCGGACTTTAGCGACTAACGAGTACTACTGTGTGGCCAATTGGCGACTACATTTATATGTTGTCGCCAATTGGCGACTATTTAGGAGCTTATTGTCGCTAATCGGCGACTAGTACGACAACCGTAGTCGCCAAATAGATTTTAGCGACTAAGGTCTACAAGTTATCGCTCAATAGCGACTGTTGATGAATGTTTTGATGGTGACAAAACCAGATGATATCTTATGCGAAAGAAAGAAACGTTCAGAAGGTTAATCCTATTATATGCAGAACGTGGAAATGTTCAGAAGGAAAAGACGAGATCTTATATGCAGAACGTGAGATGTTCAGAAGGACAAGATAAGTTCTTATATGCAGAACGAGGAGATGTTCAGAAGGAAAGAAAATTGATAGAACTCACATCCAGAAAGTAATGGAGTTCGGTAGATCAAGATTCTCAGTTATATACGCAGAAAGCCAAAGAGATCTTTTGATTGAGATACGATATAGGATGAGCAGGATTTACGTATCAATGCTCAAACAAAGATATCAATCAAAGGATTAAATCATATCTGATTTTATCCTTTCCTTTCTTGGTTATATGATTTATCTTTGGAAAGAAATCATTGAGCTTCCAACGGACATATTATGGATGATATTTATGGAAGGCTAAAACGGTAACCAAAGGAGAAGACTATTTATAGTACATCCATTTGTGAGAAAAGCAAGAGAAAAATCATCAAAGTATTTGATTGTGAACGAAAGATTGTATTGAAAGAGTTATAGTGAGAAAGTGATCTGATTGTACTATCTCTTTTGATACTAGTGATAAACAGCCGATTGGCTGTCTCTGGACAAAGTGGACGTAGGCTTGGATTAAGCCGAACCACTATAACCTTCTGTGTTTTGATCTTCTAAACTTTTCTCTTATTACTTTGTTAATTCTGCGCTTTATTTCATATTCAGATTGTTACACTAAGCACTTAGTTATTTCAGTTGGTATCAGAGCAAGGTTGCTCGATTTTGAAGTGTTTGTACTTCTGAGCAGAACGATCAATGGCTAGTGCTACAGGTCTGATGGAAGGACAGAGTCACTTTCGTCCTCCTCTTTTTGATGGAAAGGATTATAGCATATGGAAGAACAAGATGAAAGCATTCCTTAGAGCAAAAGATCCACTAGAGTGGGAATTGGTGCAAAATGGCGTTTCTCCGAACTCTTCATCTGGCAAAGAAATATCTTCAGATGTTGATCTTCAGACTCAATCTGAATTAAAGAAAAGACAGGATACTGATGCTAAAGCTATTCATTCTTTATATTGTGCTTTATCTATTTCTGAATATAATCGCATTTCTTCTTGTGATTCAGCAAAGGAAATATGGGATATTCTAAGTGTAACTTATGAAGGCACAGATCGAGTTAAGGAGACCAGAACGAATATTCTTCTCAATCAGTATGAGTCTTTTAAAATGAAGGAAGGGGAGAGCATTACTGACATGTTCAGTAGGTTTACTGAAATCACAAACGGCCTAGCTTATCAAGGTCATCCAGTTGAAGGACAGATGAAAGTCAACAAACTTCTTCGTGGTCTTACTTCCGAATGGACTTATATTAAAACTTCCATTAGAGAAACTCAACGGATTCAACCTTTATCCCTTGATGAGCTTGTTGGAACTCTCCAAGCTTATGAAGAAGAAAAGCTTGTTGAGACTGAGAACACTAGAGGTAAGAAAACCTTAGCATTAAAATCTAATGAGGATTTTAATGATGCAGAGTCAGAAGACTATCTCAATGATGAAGAAATAGCACTCCTGGTGAAAAGATTCAAGAATTTCAACAGGAACAACAGAGGCAATTCAAATCAAATGAACTCACAAAGGAGAGGAACGGAAGATGGTCAACAGAGTTTCCAGAAGCACAGATTAAGCAACAGTCAACAAAACTTTCAAAGACGGAGACCGAGATACTATCAACAGAATACGTTGAGACAAAGTACAGATGCTGAAGGACAATATGCAGATGTTACTTGCTTTAACTGCAAGAAGAAAGGTCATATAAAACCCGACTGTCCTTTACTCAAAAAGGGAAGAGATGAGAAATACAAAAGAGCTCTCAAAGCTGAAACCTGGAGCGACACTGAATGTGAATCAAGTGATGATCAATTCAATGTCTGTCTTATGGCAAATTCTGATGGTTCTGATTCTGACTATGAATCTGATTACAATGAAAATCAGGTAAGTAATCTCAGAGTTCCTATTAAAATTGCTAGATACATTGATGAACTTTGTTCTGATCTAGAAGATTCTCTTAAGGAGATTTCTGATTTAAAAAAGGAAAATCAGAGACTCAAACGACAGGAAGTTTTTTTGAAGGAAAAAATTGAGATTTTACAAAAAGATTCTTCTTGCCTTGAGCAAAAAGTTGATTCTCTTGAAAAAGAAAACGTGTGTTTAAAATCGGATTTTTCTTGCCTTTCTAAAAGATTCTCTGATGGATCTGAGAAGCTGGAAAAAATTCTTTCCATTCAAAGGCCGTATTTTAAAAAGGAAGGTTTAGGAATGTCTTCTACAATGATTCCTTTGATTGACTTTCCTAAAGTCAAAGAGAGACTAATGCAAAGACCTTCAAAAAGGGTTTATGAAGATCATTTTAAAAAAGTTTTTGTCAAACCTGTTGAAGATGATTCTCTTTTTCTTTCCTCGAATAATTCAGAATATCTTGATAGAGAACTTTCTAAATCAAAATCTTCTGTGTTTGGTTTATTTGGTATTTCTACTAACTCTACTGGACCCAAAAGAATGTGGGTACCAAAAAGGACTGTTACTGGACCCAAGAAAGTCTGGGTACCAAGGAAAGTTTGAGTATTCTGTTATTTGCAGGTATCTTTGAAAAATAAAATGAAGTGGTATCTAGACAGTGGATGCTCGAGACATATGACTGGAAATTCAGATTTTTTCATCAACCTAGTAAATATTGATGGTGGAAAAGTGTTTTTCGGAGGCAATAGTAATGGAAAGATCATCGGCACTGGGACAGTCAAAATCGGAAATCTTGTTATCAATAAGGTTTCACTTGTTAAAGGGCTGAACTACAACTTACTCAGCATCAGCCAATTATGTGATTCTGGATATAAGATTACCTTTCAAGAAGGAGTTTGTTCTGGATTCAGCAAGGATAACTCACTAGTCTTTACTGGACGAAGACATGGTAATATTTACCTTCTGGATATTAATCTAGAAAATTTGCAATGTCTAGTTACTTTGCAGGAAGAGGCAATTCTGTGGCACAGGAAACTTGGTCATGCTAATTTGAAACAACTTGCTAAACTATCTTCCAAGAAGCTTGTGAGGGGTCTTCCTTCTATTCCTTTCAAAAGTTCAGATCTTTGTACCTCTTGTATTCTGGGAAAACAGGTAAAAAGTTCTTTTAAGTCTATCAATCAAGTATCTACAGTTCGAAGTCTTCAACTTCTTCATCTGGATTTATTCGGACCAACTCGCTCTCAAAGTATTGGAGGAAAGAAATTTTGCCTAGTCATAGTTGATGACTATTCTCGTTTCACCTGGGTTTACTTTCTTGCAACCAAGTCTGAAACATTCTCTATTTTCTCTCGGTTTGCAAGACAAATTCAGAATGAGAAAGGGTACTTTATCTCTTCCATTAGATCTGATCACGGAGGAGAATTTGAAAATCAAGATTTCTCTACGTTTTGTGATGAATATGGTATTGCTCATTCTTTTTCTTCACCCTACACACCTCAGCAAAATGGGGTGGTTGAAAGGAAGAACAGGTCCTTACAAGAAATGGCCAGAACATTGCTTATCGAAAGCAATCTACCTTCTCGTTTTTGGGCAGAAGCGGTGTCCACCGCCTGTTATATCATTAATCGAGTTTTCCTAAGGCCAATTATACAGAAGACATCCTATGAGGTATTTAAAGGCAAGAAACCTGATGTTTCCTATTTCCATGTTTTCGGATGTAAATGTTTTCTTCTCAAGAACTCAAGTGATCGCATAGGAAAATTTGACGCCAGATCAGATGAAGAGATCTCTCCAAGTGTTTCTCATGTTATAAAGGATTGGAAGCATAAGTCCAGTCATCCTATTGATCTTATTATTGGAGACCTTGATCAAGGTATACAAACCCGATCTCGTAAGTTAATATTGCCTGAAGAAAGGTTGGAATCAAGTGCTGTTGCTCTTGTATCTACTCATGAACCCAAAAATGTAGACGATGCTCTCACAGATGATAGCTGGATAGAAGCTATGCAGGATGAGTTGAGACAATTTGTCATCAATGATGTCTGGGAACTGGTTCCTAAGCCTCCAGGAAAAACCATCATTGGAACCAAGTGGGTTTTCAGAAACAAGGTTGATGAAGATGGTCTGGTAACTCGTAACAAGGCTCGACTTGTAGCTAAAGGCTACACTCAAGAAGAAGGAATTGACTATGACGAGACTTACGCCCCTGTTGCAAGGTTAGAAGCAATACGTTTGTTACTTGCCTTTGCTTGCTTTAACAATTTCAGGGTGTTTCAAATGGATGTCAAAAGTGCATTCCTTCACGGCGTTATTCAAGAAGAAGTCTTTGTTGCTCAACCTCCTGGGTTTGAAGATCCTATTAAGCCCAATCATGTTCTCCGATTGAAGAAAGCTCTCTATGGATTAAAACAAGCTCCTCGAGCTTGGTATGAGAGATTAAGTAACTTTCTTCTTTCTAATGGCTTTGTCAAAGGTAAAGTTGATACTACTTTGTTCATAAAAAGGGTTCATCTGGATTTTCTGCTAGTCCAGATATATGTAGACGATATTTTATTCGGATCCTCTAATGAAACTCTTTGTCAGAACTTTGCAAGAGACATGCAAAGTGAATTCGAAATGAGTATGATGGGTGAGCTAACCTTCTTTCTGGGTCTTCAAGTAAAGCAGTCCAATCATGGGACTTTCATATTTCAGGAGAAGTATGCCAAAGATATTATCAAGAAGTTCGGTATGGAAAATTGTAAAAGAGTGGATACTCCTATGTCTACCACTTCTAAACTTGATAAAGATATAGAAGGACGTCCTGTTGATCAGAAGCTTTACAGGAGTATGATAGGATCACTTTTATATCTCACTGCTTCTCGTCCTGACATTCTATTCAGTGTTTGTCTTTGTGCTAGATTTCAATCTGATCCTAAGGAATCACATCTCACGGCTGTGAAACGAATAATCAAGTATGTTGCAACTACATCAAACTTTGGTCTTTGGTATCCCAAGGACGGGAATTTCACACTTCTTGGTTACTCTGATGCTGACATGGCTGGCTGCAGACTTAATCGCAAAAGTACAACAGGTAATTGTCAATTGCTTGGGAACATGTTAGTTTCCTGGCTATCTCGCAAACAGCATACTGTTGCTATGTCTACTGCAGAGTCTGAATATGTGGCTCTAAGTAGTTGTTGCTCTCAAATTCTGTGGATGAAACAACAATTGCAAGACTTTGGAATTTCGAAATACTGTGTTGAAATTCGGTGTGATAGCACAAGTGCTATAGATTTAACCAAGAATCCTATCCTTCATTCTCGTGCTAAGCATATTGAGATTCGTCACCATTTCATCCGTGATCATATTCAGAAGAAGGATGTTGTGATTACTTTTATTGATTCCAAGAATCAGCTTTCCGATATATTCACAAAAGCCTTGGACAAACGATCTTTCGAATTCATCAGAGATCGTCTGAATATACTCTCCTTCTAGATTTCGTGATTGAAGATTTTCGACCGTTATTCTTGAACAGGTATGTTCTCGGTACTTGATTATTATTTATTGCCTATTTATTCGGATTTTTTTTAAACAAAAATTTTAAACAAAAAAGGGGTGGTTTCTTCCAAAATTAAACCGTCTTTCCTCCTTTTCTTTTATATTTCTGGAATACTCGGATTTCTTCCTCTGATCTTTTCCGCAAAAGTCTCTCTCTTTCTCAAAACACCCGTTCGACTTTTGCCCTTTCTACAAACCCTAGCCCTATTTTAGCGATTGTCTGCATCCTTGTGTTCTTCCATTCGATTTTCTTCATGTCTGGGACCCGTAAATCATCTCGGTTAGCCGACAAACACTTTGGGTCTGCTTCTGGTCCCACTCATTTTGACCTCACCGAAGACTCTCCGATGGAGGATATTGACGAAGGGGTCCCTCTCCAGAGCAAAGCGGTAAAAGGCATCTATGCCACATATACTCAGATGGTACGTGCCGATGAACCTCATTCTTCGATTAATCGATATTTGACGGGAGAGGGATATTCCTCCCTTGATGTATTTTTGAAAATTGTCGAAGATTGTGGCATTACTCGACCACGCTCCCCTGCTCCGTCACGTGTTCTAAATATTTCTCCTGAGCCTCCTTCCAAATTGGCTCATATACCTGATGATGATGAGAAATTGTACTCGATCTTCGTTCCACGACAAGGTATTGCACACAAGGATTCTGGAACTGCTGATAACCTCTTTAGGTCTGAGAATCATCATCAGGTTTATCAGACACTGCTTGACAGAGGTGTGATGCCCCCTCGCACGATTGACTTTGCCTTTCTGGACCGTATCAAGATTAAGTTACGGGGTCTATTGAAAAGTCACAAATTTGAGTTCTTTTGCACTGAGACTGTGCCTGCCTACAAGGAGTTAACTGCCTATTTTTACTCTAATTTGTCCTTTCCAACCAGAGACTCTATTTCCTTCTCGGTCAACAATGTTATCCATGGGCTTTCTGTATATGATTTGGCTGACCTTCTGGAAGTTCCTCGTGCTGAGTTTGTGGCCAAGGAGGTTACTGATGAGGACATTTTGAGATATTTCACTCGGAACAATTCTACTGAAGGAAAGCTAGTGTATTCTCGTATGACTGCATATCATATTCTGCTTCACAAAGTTGTCATCAATGTGCTTCGCCCCAAGTCTGCCTCCAAGACAGATATTTCCAAGTCTGAAGCTAAATTGATGTATGCTCTTGATATGCGCTGGCCCATTAGTCTTCCCCACATCATTCTGTTGCAGATGTACAGGACATTGGTGAAGCCTTATGGACTTCTTCCATATGGGAGTCTCATTACACAGATTTTCCACCGTCTGAAGATTTCCATACCCACTTCGTTGATTGCCACTATACTCCCTCATTCTGTGGTGGATAAATATTCCATCGGAAAGATGAAAATTCCTGACCTGATGAGGCTTCCTGCCTTTTCTAGTCCTTCTGGCACAACTGGCTCGAGAAAGCGGAAAGAGATTGTCAAATCTGCTGGATCTTCCAAATCGAAGAAGTCTCGATCTATTGCTCTCAGAGATGAATCCAGTGCTTCACATTCAGATGGTGGCAGAATGCCCCAAGAGACTGGTTCTGCCTTACCTGTCACGGATCCTCTGCTCAGCACACCAATACCTGCTCCTTCTGCACTTCTTCCTGCCTCTCTGGTAGAACCTGCTTTGTCTGTTAGTCAGCCGGATATTCAAGCACCTGCTTCCTCTCCTTCTGCACGAGGTCAGGTTTCTATTAGTTCTTCTGGTGATCCTGCTTCTTCCACACCTTCCAAATCTAAGCATGCCACTGGTTCACCACCCCTGCCATCTGACTTGCCACGGCCCTCCCTGGATGTTCCATCGCCTTCTCACCTTCAAACAGGGGGAGTTTTTCCTTCTCCGCAACCTCAGGTGAGCTCGTCACGAGAGAATCCTTCTCCTTCTGCTTCTGCTTCTTCTGGAGCTATTGCCGAACTTCAGGCGGCTATTATTCATCTTGAGGAGCAGCAGGCTGCGGCGCTTGATCATCTGTATAACTTGGATAAGAAGATTGATGCTCTTTCTGTTGGGGTGCATAAGAAGATTGATGATCTTATCCAGACTGTTACTAATATGGACATTACTCTTGTCCGTATTCCTCCCAAGCCTTAATCCTTTTTGCTGTTGACAAAAAGGGGGAGAAAATCCTGCAGATCGTTGCGTCGTCTGAATTTTGAACTGTTTGGATGCTTGGATACTTTAGTTGCAAACTGTTTGTTTTTAGATGTTTTGACCTTCTGGTTCCATTGACATTCTCCATTGACATTCTGATCTTGTGTAATAGCTACTTAATTGATTCCTCATACTGTTGCTATAGAACGAATCTGCAGGGTAGTTTTGTCACCATCAAAAAGGGGGAGATTGTTGATGAATGTTTTGATGGTGACAAAACCAGATGATATCTTATGCGAAAGAAAGAAACGTTCAGAAGGTTAATCCTATTATATGCAGAACGTGGAAATGTTCAGAAGGAAAAGACGAGATCTTATATGCAGAACGTGAGATGTTCAGAAGGACAAGATAAGTTCTTATATGCAGAACGAGGAGATGTTCAGAAGGAAAGAAAATTGATAGAACTCATATCCAGAAAGTAATGGAGTTCGGTAGATCAAGATTCTCAGTTATATACGCAGAAAGCCAAAGAGATCTTTTGATTGAGATACGATATAGGATGAGCAGGATTTACGTATCAATGCTCAAACAAAGATATCAATCAAAGGATTAAATCATATCTGATTTTATCCTTTCCTTTCTTGGTTATATGATTTATCTTTGGAAAGAAATCATTGAGCTTCCAACGGACATATTATGGATGATATTTATGGAAGGCTAAAACGGTAACCAAAGGAGAAGACTATTTATAGTACATCCATTTGTGAGAAAAGCAAGAGAAAAATCATCAAAGTATTTGATTGTGAACGAAAGATTGTATTGAAAGAGTTATAGTGAGAAAGTGATCTGATTGTACTATCTCTTTTGATACTAGTGATAAACAGCCGATTGGCTGTCTCTGGACAAAGTGGACGTAGGCTTGGATTAAGCCGAACCACTATAACCTTCTGTGTTTTGATCTTCTAAACTTTTCTCTTATTACTTTGTTAATTCTGCGCTTTATTTCATATTCAGATTGTTACACTAAGCACTTAGTTATTTCAGCGACTACTTGTTCGAGTAATAGTCGCTATTCAGCGATGACTGCAACGTATAGTCGCTATATAGCGACTACATTGGGTTGTGGCAAAGTAGCGACTACATGACTAATGTAGTCGCTTATTAGCGACTATATGTTTATAGTAGTCGCTGATTAGCGACTACTTTCGCTACAATATTGCAGATTTGTGTAGCTAATTAGGGACGTAGTGAGTGACGAGTAATAGTTGTCGCCACTTGGCGACAATTTTTTAGTCGCTAAGTTGTAGCTAATTAGCGACTACTTAGTTTTCGGTTATCGCCAAATATAGCGACGCCTTATTAACAACGACCCTTATGTAGTTGCTAAAGTCGTCGCTAATCAAAAGTAGCGATGACTTTTCTCGGTTTTGTCGTCGCAAAACGCGTAGCGAAAGGGGTCTTTTTTTGTAGTGTATAAAGTCGCCACTCTTTTTTTTTCATGTTTTTAGTGATTAAATATGACAATATGCAGTAAAAGTCTTCGCTAACTTTGTTTCAAGTATTCCTTTCACAATGATCTTCGACGAGCACATTTCACAGATCCAACTTTTGCTGATATTTTTTTCTTTTGTTTTAATAATGTCGAAAGACAGTATTCTCAAATATTATTAAAGTTGTCTTACACTTGGTCGTACACAAAAAGAGATGTGATAGGACTATTGCTTTAGTAAAAGTCCAAAAATCTATAGACGGACCACGTGTCCGCAATCTCATTCGCAAAGCGGAGGAAACTCCGTCTACATTATCTCTACAGACTTCTATAACTATGTTTAATGTGAGATTCCACGAGATATTATATCGAGTCGACGTTGCATAAATGTTTGAAAAAATATTGACACATACATGTACGAATTGCCCATCATCAATGATTTCTCAATTCCATTCCTAAAGCGATCTCTTGAGAAGTGTAAATATTTCAAGATTTTTACTATATTAGACTGGGGAATCTATCTATGCATCTTATGTTTTTGACGTGATCTTTCGATGGATTAGGTATTGTGTTATCAAACTTTTAAGTTCATCCATGATATTCACCCATGAGTAGCTCAGCTGGTTATGGTGAATTTGGACTTCATTGAGATTTTGGGTTCGATTTTCTAAGGAAACCCATGTAATATAAGTGAGGGGCCATGGTGGTGGGTTGTTATACTAGTTTCCCCCGAAAAATAGTCGAGGTGCATGCCTGGACACCTCGGTTACCCAAAAAAAAAAGTTCATCCATGATTTCTACCGATTCACAAGAGGATTTGTTCTCCTTGTGGAGGGTGATTCATAGGGAGCATCCCCCTAGTTGGGCACGACATGACAGCCAAGAAAAAGGGAATTGTTGTGCTGGTCTCCTTCAATAAATAGTCGAGGTGCGCACAAACTGGTTCAGACACATCGGTTACAAAAAAAAAAAATCGTCCATGATTTCTACCGGTTCACAAGAGGATATTTGTTGTCCTTGTGGAGGGTGATTCATAGGGAGCAGCACGAAGTGACAGCCAAGAAAGAGGGAATTGTTTATCACGTGGGAAAAGGACGTGGAATGTGATTTTGGCCCCGTTCTCGACTTGTGTCCATCATTAAGAATTGAAGGAGAAATTATAAAAACAATTATAAAATTTTATTTTTAGTTGTGCCAATTTAGTTGTACACTTTTTGACTTTATGTTAATTAAAATGTAAGCATCTTAATCATGTTAATTTAGTCCCAAATATTTTGACGATTTATCATTTTAATCCTAAATTTTTTAACGATTTGTCGATTTAATAATTTAAATCAATTTTGACCACAAAATGCAGACGTCGCAATATAGTCAGCGCCAAACATGCCACGTGGACAACTTTTGTAATTTTATTTTTTGAAATTTTAATGACCACACTCTCTCTCTCTCTCTCTCTCTCTCTCTCTCTCTCTCACGGGCCAAGTTCTATAAACAACAGCAAATGCCCTTAAAGTCGAGGATCCCGCTTGAAATAAAAATCCCTTCTAATTTCCAGCTATTTTCACTCAGCAACACAAGCAAAGTAAAGAAAGATGAACCCTGGCTGTTAAAAGACATCTCACCTCACAGCATTGAATAGAAAGGAACAGAAATGTGGAGTTCAACTAATTTAAGGTGGGCAGGAGTTTCTCTGAGTAAGTTACGCTGAGACAAAATTCTTTCAATTGTTCAAACTTAGATCGCTTGATGGCATAGATTCTCGTTAATACCTAAGGAACAGCTTCCTCGTTCATAGCTAAATAACAGCTTATTAGGGTAATATATGAAGCGGCATCTTGGTTTCACATAACTTTGAAGAGTCTAATGTAAATCCGGAAATCTTTAGAAGAATTAACATTAGCACTAACTCGGAGTTGGGCCATAATTCCTTCAAGAAACTGGTGTGGATGAATCCTGGATCACGCCATCCTACTGTCCTCACAGGTGCTCCTGAAAATTTAGATTACCGAGAGAATTATAATCAATGAAACATCAAGAATTGTGCTTCTAAGACCAAACCACAGCTGGAATCTGAAATGATCGTGTCTGTGAAGCCATGTCGCTAGCTCTAACTACTAAGGATCGTGATTAATGGATAGAGACAAAATTATTCTACCTATTTGGATTGTATGTTGATTTGAAAGCAAAAGTTTAGGATCATCAAAGATGAGACGTTTGGAGAACTTTCAGTTCAACTCATAGCAGGATACAACTTAAACTAGTGCTTAAAGTGTTAAAGGCTTGCTATGCATTGCATTTCATTCATTCCAACAATCCACAAGAGAGCTCACTCACCACACATGCTACTTTGATCACATGCTACTTTGATCGACAGTCAAAGTTCCAGCCGGAGAAGCATCTTTTACACCTTCACGACTCTATTCGACAAATGGATTTGATTCAGCTATCCAGTATCCACTTGTCCAAGTTACAGTCATCTGTATTACGTTCTAATACATATTTGATATTAGGATTTTGTTTTGTTGTTTACAGAACTGGAAAACAAGGGCGGGCAGAGGCTGCATATTGTAAAAGCAGAAGCTTATACATTTTAGCAAGCCAACAACTGAAAAAGCTATATGAATATGCTAAACTTTTCAACTTAAAAGGTTTAACAGACATACTTCGTTCCATTCTCTTCCTTGAGCTAGGTGAGCATAAACTGGAGCCTTTGGATTAGCAAACGCAACTGTATTTGATACTGCGACTAGTTTGGGCTGGTGCATCCAACATCACAAGATACAAACGAGACACGAAAGTGAAAAGGATGGATAATTCAAGGAAAAGGCAGCCAAATTTGATCTGTGTGATGGCGCCAACTTCAGCAACCAAATAATTAATTAAAATGCCAACTAGAGCAAGAGGAAATGCGAACGGTATTAGTCTTTGTAATGCAGTTTTGGCATGTGGAAAATTAGAGCACTTACTCTGTCCAAACCACCAGAAAAAAGTGCAAATGAAAAATCCGATCTCTGGTTGATCAACTGAAACTTCAGGGACCCTTTTCCCTTACTAACATATGCAGGGCTTGAGTTTACATACTGGTACTGCAAAAGAGTATGAACAATAGTTGAAGCTACAAATTACAGAAGACAATCCGGAGTTGATTGCAAGGAGTGTGACACGAACCTTGATAGGCACTGAACACAAAAGAGGCGGAATAACGTCCTTATTTTCAGCCGGACAGGTGGAAGCACTGCAAAGCCGCTGATGGTGATAGCTATGAGAGGTGGGAGATTGGTCTAGTTTGCTGATTTCATATTGCTTGCGAGCTTTGTCCAATGAGTGAGATTGCAAGGAGAACAGCCTTTGGCTGGCATTGCTGTTCATGAGACAGTCTTCGCTCTTGATGGAAGAGTAACCATCAACGCCTCTCCTTCGGTTCTCGGAGCAAGGGTAAGGCTGTGGTTCTTCCCTGAGCAATTTAATTTGTCTTCCAGCAAATTTACCGAATGGCCACATTTACTGTTTTAGGGCCAACGTTAAGAGCGGGTGCTATTGGAGTATAGCTCCCTAAATCCGTTGAATGATGATTGGATCAGAGTATTTTTTCCAGCAAACTTCAAGTGATTCGTTTGCTCTGCTTTGCAGCATTCTCAAGGGAATAAGAACACGCTGATGCACCAAGCTTATAACGATATCCTATGAGACAAAAAAAAAGCTTTTAATTCAGCTGGCAATGAAAATCTGCCACCCCAGCATGATTTCAGAAAACAGTGTCCTTTGTCGATTCTGCTCATAATTGCATATTTTCATCTAAGACACAATTTTCTTTTATACCCACAATGCTAAAATCACACAAAATTTAATACGAGAGTTTCCAGTAAAATGAAATGCAAGATAAAAAGTGGTACAAGGACCAAAATAAGGACTCTTACCACACAAATTAATCTTCAGTGTAGCAGCTAATGTCGACCTTTAATATGCAATGATAAGTTCTATACCCTACTAACTAAAACATGTAGTAGCACCCAACTATGGCAAAGTACAGATTTTACCTATGCACTTAGTTCATGCTACATTTCATTTTCTCTACTGAAGTTTATATATGAAGTAGCATGCCAAAGGGGGTATCTTCTTGTGGGCACCACATTCGTAAAAAGATTTCACAATCCACTATCCTTTGATATAATCTTTTTCATTGTAAAAGTAGCACAATATTTAATTCAATTGCTCAAAACATCTTTCCATGACATTTATGCACCTTCTAAGTTGAGATACATGTTTTCTTTTACTGCAAAACACAATTTTTCACTGACGGTCACAAAAAGCTAGCACAATACACATTCCTCTGCTCCTTCAATGATTTCTTTATCATTGATTTCCGGAAGGCATCTTTGCCGTTGCTGATACCGCTTTGGTTTTCCTGAAATCCCTTGGTTGCTTCATCAAAATTCTTGTTCCTAAACAACTTCATTGTCAGGACTCTAGTTTTCTCCAGTTCCTGCTCTGTCATTTCAAATGGAAGATTCGCTTCGCTGCCATCAGTGTCATCAAGCAAATGGCTGACGAGATCAAATGGCTCTCATTCACTTTCCCATTCTCTGCATACAACCTACTATTTGAATCATCAGCATCAGAACTACTCCCAAATTGATCTTCACTAGAATTTCGATAGCAGATGATATAAAAGGAATAGTCCCACTTCAGTGGGGCAGATATGGACTCGGTTGGGCTCATGAAGTCGGCTTTTACCACTTTCTCTGAGAGGTCGGGATTGGAGCCGAATCTTGAGAAGAGTGAGGTTTACATTTCAGGAGGGTCGGATGATCTTCAGTCTGGCCTTGTTGACTTGCTTGGATTTAGGGTTGGCTCACTTCCATTTCGTTATTTGGGGGTCCCTATGATATCTGATAGACTGGGGAAGGCAGATTGTGTCTCCTTGGTCAACCGGATTACGAGGCGGGCTCGGTCGTGGACTCAGAGATTTCTATCCTTCGCCGGTCGACTTTAGTTTGTCAGGTCAGTTCTCCATGCTATTCACGTGTACTGGTCTGGTATTTTTTATATTGTCATGTTCAGTTATTGAGAGGATTGAGCGCATACTGAGGCAATTCTTATGGAAGGGCCCTGATCTTGGCCCTGGGGATGTCAAAGTCTCTTGGAGAGATGTATGTTTACCAAAGGAGGAGAGAGGTTTAGGCATTCGGCGACTTGGGGAGAGTAATAAGACCGTCATGCTTAAACATATTTGGATCCTTTTCTCAGATAGAGAGTCTCTTTGGTGTAGATGGATTCATTCTGTTTTCCTTGGTAGACAAAGCTTTTGGGTGGTTAAGCCACCCACCTTTTGCTCATGGGCATGGAAGAAAATTGTTGCACTTGGACTTGAGTTCAAGCATATGTTCCGATGGGGTGTTGGAAACGGACAGCCTATTTCTTTATGGTTTGACCACTGGCATGATATGGGGCCGCTTCATACTATTTATCCTAACCGGGTCATATATTGATCCGGTTTATCTAGAGATGCCAGATTATCTAATCTTTTTGAGGCTCGATGACGTAACCCTACTCTCCTTCACGAGTTAGGGTTACTTCCTGTTTTGACTAACCGACATGATTATTTTCGATGGTTGGGTGATCCTTCGGGCACGTTCTCCGCGGCATCGGCATGGAGATTAGTTCGGCCTTCGGGTCCAAGAATTCCATGGTCTTCATTTATATGTAACAAGGTTATTACTCCCAGGCACCAATTTTCACCTATGAATTATGACGCGGAACATGCTACCCATCCAGGTATCTCTATTATTTTATGGTAGGATAGTAGATACTACATGTGCTTTCTGCCATTCTAGACCAGATTCTATGGATCTTCTATTTTTTGGATGTCGAGTTATTTCTAGGCTTGCTTCTTTTTGGGCCCGGAACTGTTATCTTTCTTGGAGGCACGATTCTTGGCCAGAGATGCTTGAGTGGGCTACCAGACATATTTCTGGTGATCACTTCCACCAATGTATTGCTAGATTTTCCTTGGGTGCCCTTTGCCATATTATTTGGAGAACACTGAATGATGCTTTGTTTCGTAGCTGCGATATCTTTGTTCTCGCCATGAAGACGAAACTCATTATAATGGTCAGAGATAGAGCTAGATTATTTCAATCGGTTATAAACACTCCCCGCAATAGGCGGATTCGGCAGAGGTGGCAAATCGACCCCTCTATTTTTCTTGATACTTGATCTTTCTTAGTACTTTACTTAATAGATCTTTGGTTATAGATTAGCCTTCTTCAGGCTTTGTTGGCCATTGTTTAGGCATTCCCATCTTTTAGATGATGTATTAGGCGTCCTCCATTGAATGTACTTTTGCTCACTTTGTATCCTTACACTCACACATTTTTGTAGTGTTGAGTGTAAGTTTTGTGGTACCAAGTCATATGCCTTGTACAAGTTTATATGGTAAAATCTATAATACTACTTACATTTACTAAAAAAAAAAGGAACAGTCCCAAGTCTTTCGAACTTCCCAATCCCTATAACTGGAAAAGGCATGTGAAATGAAAGAAAAAAGTGGGATAGGATCGATTCAAGATATTTTAGTCATACATCTGGATTAAAGATGCTTTCAAATTAATTAAGCAATGTGCTACCTATCTTAAGTAGAAAGAAAAGATTTCTAATAAAAAAATATAGGTAGAAAGAAAAGATCAGACTTACCCTGCAACACATTTCTTGTTGCAATGACTAATAAAATCATCACCATATATCTCGAATATGCTGTCCAGACGTTTGACCAAATTTGCCACATCCTTTGAAGGCAATACATCCGAAATCTTCAGGATTTGGACGTACCTCAGTTCCTTTACAATATCGATTGATCGTGCATAGGACATAGAGACCGTCAGCCTTAAACAGTCTCACTTTAAGATGAGTGCTGACAAAATATATCCACATTTCTCTTCTTAGTATGTATATATCCACATATATCCAAACTATGTCCTGAGTGATGTCAGCTGTCTGAAAGACTTTAGGAAGTTGTCACTGAAAAGAACCTGAAAAGAACAAAGCATGACTATAAAGAAATGCTTGTGTCCAACTCTTTAAAACTAATGTTTATTTTGAAAAACAAATGAAGCCGCAGAATACTGTTGAGCAAAGTTTTTAACCTTCCACATAGCATTTTTGAAAAGTACATTGCTTCTGTCAAGCAGATCATTAAGCTAATTATTCGCTTTCTTCACGTATGAAACGGCATCAGCCAAGTCCTTGTTATCATCAACACTGAAGAAACATCTCCACAACTTAGCATCATCAACCAAAGTTTTCCAGGCAGATTTGCTTTTTGTCAGTGTTTTCCCATTTCCCACAATTTACAGATAACACCTGTATGTAAGAAAATAACACTAGGATGTACAGGCATATTGCTCTAAAATTTAATTTGACATGGTTATGAGGATAGAGTACCTTGCCCTGGTAAGAGCAACATTGGTTCGCTTAGTATCAGACAAAAACCCAATAGTTTTCCGCAGGAGTTTGATCTTAGAGCGGATATAAGAAAAATGTCTTCTTGACCCCCTTAGAATCATCCACTGACTTCGCCTTGACCATAAGGCCCTTGATATTTTCAAACCTTTTTCCAAGTTTAGTTTGAACTGCAGCAAACTGCATAGGGAGATATCCTGCCTACTGTCAGATTTTCTTCTGACCCATTCCAAGCAGTAAAGAAAACAGAAATAAAACGATTACAACAATGATATTGTTTTTTATGGGGTGCAAAACTTCGACAGAAATATCAATGTAAAATCCGGTACGTGATTCTTAAATTTTTGTAAAATTTTTATGTATGTTCAAATCAATCCCTAAATTATATATTTAAACTTAAAATAATAAAATGATAGTATTGAAAATTGTCATATAATTTAGAAATAAGTTCGGATATATATTATAAATTTAGGGGTTCTATTGAACAATTCATAGACGAAATTACATATGAATTTAAGATCAATTCAAATTGAATAAATTAAAAGTTATTTTGCATATTGAATTGAAGTAATTATTCCTTAAACGAAGGGAATTTCTCGATCAGTCTATAGCAAATCTAGAATCTGAACCCGCAACATGAAAAGGAAACCCGAATTGCTGTGCGTGTTCGCCTGAATCCTCCCGAGCATTCCTTCCGTCGCGCCTCGCCGACTTCCGCCGTCGAACCTCGTCGGCCACCTCGCCGCGCCCTGTGGGTACCTCCGACCCTCCATAATCTGGCCTACTGATTCCGCAGAGCCGTCACCGCCAGCCGTCGCGGCCCCCGTCGGACTGAAAGGTGACTCTCTCTCTATCTCCCAGCCCCTCCTGCAAGATCTCTTCCTCTGCGATTTCTTCGTCGACGTCTCTCCTTCGTCACCTCCCCGCCGTTCGCATACCTAATTTTCCTCTGCTTGTGCCCTCTTCGCGACACGCGACTGTCTCTAGAACTCCTCGTTAGTGGAATTTCGTCAAATACTTATGCGTTAGGAACTCTGCAATAGGAAAACGGAAATGGACGTGATCTCCCAGCTACAAGAGCAAGTCAACACCATCGCATCGATCGCCTTCAATACTTTCGGCACTCTGCAGAGGGACGCGCCCTCCGTGCGGCTCTCCGCGAGTTATCCCGAACCGCCGCCGAACGCCGCGGAGGACGCGTCCAGTTTCGCCGAGCAACCCAAGCTGATGAGTTCTGCTCTTGTTAAAGCCGCCAAGCAGGTTCGTGCCTCGTTGGTTGCTGTAGCAAGTTATTGGCGAGCTTATTCGTGATCTACTTGATGTAAATTGGAATAATTATTTGGATAGGGATTTATGGTTTATCTCTGAAGATTGATTACTTGATCTATTGTCGCAAGAAAAAAAATTTACTCGTATATAAGAATTATGTGGTTAGAAATCTAGATTATGTCTGAAGTCTCAATGGAAAGCTGTTCTTACTTCAATTGGCTTTTGTGTGCATTTAGTCTCGGTTTGAAAATATTTTGCTTGTTCTTGTAGAGAAGATGAGCAGATTTCATTTGTAAATGTACCGTGGAAGTTCTCAATGATAGATCAAGGATGTGACGGGTAGGTCTGGAGATGTAATATGAGTTTGGCATTTGTTTAGTTTTGTTTATATGTCTATGTGCATTAGGCGCCATTGTGCCTAATGCCACAGTTATTGCTATGGAAGAAAAAGCAGCCTCCGCTGATTTTTCTTGTGGATTCTGTTGGTGGATATGTCTGCCATGATTATCTCAGTGTGCATGCACGCAGACTGTGTTGCAATTTGGTTTTCCCGAGTTGGGTAATCTTTTGACTTGTGTGCATGAATTACTAATGCATATTTCAAAAGAGCCACCACTCATGTGTAATCACGACTATCATTTCTTTTAATGTGTTTCTGCAACTTATAGTCAGAAGAACGGTTTGAAATTAGGTATGATTGTTATAGATTGTAACTCTGTTAGCATTCTTGATCTTGCATATGTTGGATTGTTGGTTTCTGATTGCTATGCTTGAAGTAAATGGCATAGAAACTCCATGATACCAGTAAATTATCGTGGTTGAATGCAATGAGCCTCCACTTTAGAGATGAATTGTTATGCTTTGGGTTAAAAAGTTTGATTTCCTTTTCCGCCTGTTGCTCTTGCAATCTCCATAAAGTTCTATCAGACTACTTTTTCTTCTGCAGTTTGATGCCTTGGTAACGGGACTTCCCCTGCCCGAGGGAGGTGAAGAAGCTCAACTCAAAAGGATTGCAGAGCTCCAGGTCAAGAGGATCTGTGGTTTTTGGCTTCTTCTGTTCATTATTTACATTGTTTAAGACTGTTTCTTATTCTTCCCAAATCACCCTGCACAGGCTGAGAATGATGCTATCGGACAAGAGCTTCAGAAGCAACTTGAAGCTGCTGGTAATTGCCCTATTAATGAGGGTGTAAGGGTGTTTGTCTTGTTCGCTTATGAATGTCTTTTTGTGGTCAAAAGTGACATCTTCTATGATTTTTGGCATTGGCAGAGAAGGAATTGAAGCTGGTCCAGGAGCTATTCAGCCAGGCAACAGATAACTGCTTCAATTTGAAGAAACCAGATTAAAATATGAGGATGCTTCTCTTCTTTACCTTTTCATTAAATATATGCAGCAGAGATGATGACTGAGAGAAATAGCTACTGTTTGAATAGCATGAAGAGATTTGAGATATCGCACTCTGTACTGTTGAGTTTGAAGTGTTGGCCTAGTAAAAGTTTCTCAGTGCATGAAAAGCATCAATACGGGCATCAAGTCACCCGAACAAGCACTCAAATGAAGTTGGCCTGGTGAATAAGCAGTCTAGCCTTAAATCTTTAATTGCAAAAAAAAATTCGTCACGATGCATTAGCAATGGAGAGTTCTGTCTTGTTGTTTACCTTCCTTCCCTCTGAAGTTTTCAAAGATTGCTTTGCTGCAGTCCTTTGAGGATGGTCTTTGCATGACATGGAGCACGAGGCTTTTTCCCATGCCGTGTAGGTACAGAATCAGGAAGGCAACTCTGATAGATGTGAATTTCAAAAGATCAGAGAGTAGGGGCAGGGGGTTTTCTCTGCCGGCATCGGCTTCGAACACTAGACCCCTGATAAGGCAAAGTGTTGGGTTATGACTAGCTTAACCTATTTATGGTGCTCTTATGCCAGTCTTCATGGCCCCAAGTAAAGGGCCCAACCATTAGTTTTGACCTCTCTTGAAGTGTACATGAACTGCCATGGTATATTCTATTGTTCCGAGGGGTCATGAGAATGACATCACCCACATTTAATCTTAATCGATTTTGCTGGTGAGTGATGTTCATGACTTGTAATTAATCATCTAAACATAAGGTGGGAGGAAACTTCCTCCATCCCGGAGGAAAGTATAGTCTTTTTGAAGATCGACCTATCGCCTTATCTTACTAGATATGGTCTTTCAACGCGTGCAAAGGAGATGAAATAGACTCTTTTACAAAAATTTAGGGCTCGAGAAGGCTGTGCACTGGCTCGATTACGAGCAGTGGGATTTTCCTTTGTCACTCTTCATCTTACTTGGTAATGCATCTTCTTCGTCGCGACTATGTCTGTGGAAGGAAAAACACTCTTAATTAATATCTCAGCAAATTCTAGCATTACTCATGAGGAATCAAATCAACTTTAAAGCGCTCATCAATGTATGTTATACAGGGGATTTGATGGATTTCTAAAGCTTGCATGACTTGAGGAAGGACATCAATGAACTGCCTCTTGGAGTTGTTGTGCCTATGTCGTTCTTGTCACAGAAACGAGAATTGAGTTCTTTGTAGAGGTACTTTTCCGCACCTTGCCCCCTGACTATGATAATCGATGTCAACGTTTTGCCCCAAATGAGCTTTGCTCAACATCCCTCTCATCCTGTTGTGGCATGATGGCTTGCCAAGTACTGGATCCTAATTTTGGTATTGCAGGACCTTTCTATGGGCAGCTTCCTTTCGATGTTGCCTTCTCCTTCGAATTTTGAATAAACAATTTTATCAATGTAGTCGCAATTTTTTCTTTTGATGATTTGCTAATATAATCAATCCGATCAATTTGACTAAAAATCGCTGACATAAACCCTTTCTGTCAACGATTTCCGACTAAATTTGATCGAATAGTTATATTAATAAATTGTCAACGATTTCTGACTAAATTTGATCGAATAGTTATATTAATAAATTGTCGAAAGGTTTAAAATCAAAATATGATAAAATTAAAAAAATTTAAGACTGCCAAAAATAAAAAGAGTTAAGACAGAATAAACCGCCCTATAATTCATATTAGACTTTTTAGAGAATTATCCCTAACCCCATGCTATACGTGCCATTATCGCCCACGATTCCATTTCTTTTAGTCTATGTCATGAGTCCTGGCTGGTGACGAGGCGAATCTTGCATCTTGAGACATGACTTGTGACTCCTGACAATGAAAACTCAAACTGTCTCCTACGTTTGAATGTCAGAGTTCGAAGCAGAGGAAGAACAACTGGTTGGAAGTAAAACGTCAAGAAAAACCACGTCTTAACAACTGGCCTTTACGCTGGCCCGTTCATATCTCTCAAACCAGCACAACAGGTTTTCACTAAGTCTCCATGCACATGTTCGTCCACAAGCTCTCCCCACACAAAAGGCTGCAGACACTGGAGTAAACTAAGACACATTTTATATACGGGTTGGTAATCACAAGCAACGGAGGCCGGCCGAACACCGGGGCCGACAGGAGCTACTCGACGTCAGTGAAGCGGAGGTAATCCTTCTTGGACGGGAGATCGGCGGTCTCGAAGCCCCGCGGGAACATCTCTTCGGCCTGCTCGTTGGAGACGGACGGCGAGATGACGACCGGCTCCCCCGGCTTCCAGTTGCACGGGGTGGCGATCTTGTGCTTCGACGCCCTCTGCAGGGAGTCCAGCACCCTCACCACCTCGTCCATGTTCCTCCCGGTGCTCGCCGGGTAAAGGAAACTCAGCTTGATCTACACAATTCATGTCACATTGTGATAAATGAGTGATCCAGAGTCCTACTGCATGTCTTGTTTAAATGGTAGAAAAGCAAAAGGGTTTACTCTGCTACAAGTAAAACACGTTGGTTTATGCAATTTGTTTCATTCGACAAAAGTTCAATCAACGCGAGAAAGAAAAAGGTAAGAGGGGCATGTACACCTTCTTATCGGGACCGACGATGTGCAGAGCTCTTGAAGGGACTTGCTCCCCTGAAGCGTCTTTCTCCTCCGGCTCCACCATGTTGAGCTCTTTCATGATCTCTCTATTCGGGTCGGCGATTATCGGGTAGGTCACCTTCGCCCCGGGCTGCGCCCCACCAAGTAACACGACGTTGAATTGAATTGATCAGCCATCACACCGGAGAATGTCCGCTCGAAATTCGAATAACGAAAGCTCGCACAAAAGCCAAAGCCCCAGGATCGCAAATGTGAAAGAAAACAGATCAGCCTCGTGGCCAAGTGGCGCCTTAGATAAAATTGACTTCTCTTAGTTACTCTACTAAACTATAATACCAGAAACTAGAACAATATGATTCCAAACTCTCTCCTTTTGATTCCATGAATAAAATCATTGCTTTTTTTTTTGGGGGCCAGTGAAGAAAATTTTATTGAAGGTTTTGTCTCAACTTGGATCCTGGGATCACAGTAAGCGAGATTTGATAAAAACCGGAGACCCAAATCCAGACAAACAAGTAAAAACAGGGCATGGAAACACATGTACGCCGAGTATTGGAACGGTGTGAGTAGCTGCAGAGAGAGCAGAGTAGCCGACCGTGAAGGCCTCTATGTCCTTGATCCACGCCTTGTGCGACTCGACGTCGTCACAGGACAAGCCCAGGAGCTTCACCCCCCTCCGCTCGAACTCCTGCGCGTATGCCGCCATCTTCCCGAGCTCCGTCGTGCACACCGGCGTGAAATCCCCTGTTTGCATGCGCATGCACTAGCAACGTCAGCGAATGAAGAAGACTTCCTCTTTTTTCGGGGCAGTCGAACATGCGGGAGTCAGACATAGGAGAGACACACCGTACCGGGATGGGAGAAGAGGATGGTCCAGGAGCCGCCGATGAAGTCGTGGAGCCTCATCTTGCCGTGGGTGGTCTCGACGGCGAGGTCCGGGACGGTGTCGCCGAGGGTCAGGCCTGGCATGTTGGCTGTGCTCTCTTCTTCCTTCTCGTTCGCAGTATCTCTCAGTGAATCTTTCAGGGTGTCTATGGAGAGAGCAGTCACTGGAGGGTGAGGGGTGAGACAGAGAGGGAGGAGATTTATGGTGCACCGATGCAGAGAACATGGCACGAGTGGTGGCTTTTCTTTCAGCGATCGCGCGGTTAATCTATGGGCATGAGGAAACCTTGTGCTGCCCCCAGGTTACAATGAATCGTAAACGCACTTGTTAACCTTATATATGGTGTTCGACCCCAAAAAAAAAAAAAAACCTTATATATGGTGAATTAGTTGATATATGAATTAATCATATTCGATAGATGAAGTTTAACCATGATGTTGTGTTAAATAGATCATAACTAGATTTATTACTTATTTGGATTAATTAACCTCTATAACTTTCTCTTCATCTCTCTCTTTCCTTCATTTGGTCTCACACTTACTCATTTTCACCTCAATTTTAGTATGAGTTTTCCTAAATTGGGTTTACATGCGAAAGTATCTTAATAATATAAATCGGGTTTGATATATGCTGGGTATGTGCTAGGTCAGATATAAGTTACTAGATTTGCATTGCATAAAAATAGGTAAAAACATATTATGAGGGCATGTTAAGGTCCTTTCTTTTTATATCATATTTGACTCACCCATTTGACGTATCTACTTATAATGGAGGAACTCTATTAAATAGATGGGGAAAACAGCTTAACTATGCTTATATAGTGCAAACGAGGCGAATTCCTTTTTCTCTGCCTTTACGAGTTGAGCATCAAGGGCCGCCTTTTGGTCAATAAGGAAAAAACATATGCAACCTAAACAACGTAAGCATTCTTTCGACAAAACTTATGAGTGACCTAGGTGGCTAGAATTCTAATTATATTTTGATCAAGTTGGATTCTTAGTATGAAATGATCTGGAGAGGTTTGACCAATTATCTTGATTGTATGATATCATTGAGATATAGGAAGCCACGTCAACAAAAGATTTTCTACGATAATCTTTAGTATGGGATTAGTCAATCATCAACTTTGATATCTTATTGAACAAAAATGATGGTTTCATTCCACCATTGATAAATAATTTCAATTTTTGGGAAGTATATAATCATCTAATAATAATGGTTTCCATCATTTCAAATGAAACCTATTGATTCTTACAACTGATTACAAAGTATTGATCATTTGCACCTTTCAATTCATAAATGTGAATATCAAACTTATGAAACTTGGACAAAACAAAACGAAGTAGCCTAGATAATTTTTTGTTTTTGTCAATGACCTCATACCAATCGATCAAATATTGAATAATACATACTTGATTGAAGACCATCTAAAGATGGTTCTTTTGTAAATGAAATGCTCCTAGAAATTCTTTTTCCCATTGGACCATTTGTGTCTATATATATTTCAATTAGTAGGTATCTCAGTTCGAGAAATATAAATAAGAGGACCAAACTACCTCTTTTGACTCTTTTTCAAATTCAATAAAATGTTATCTGATCGTAAATTTTATTCTAGTCCCATGATTTAAAGTATCATTTCCTATTTGATCTCTTTAAATTTCATATTCAAAATTGAGATCACATCTATTCATTGTTTCCATACAAGTTTTTATGTACCCATAGGTACTATATTATATTTGCATCAGATTATCGATCTATCTATATTGATCGGTTGTCTCAATTATGTTATTACTAGCAGATGCCATTGCTTTTCTTTTTGGATCTTCCAAATGATCCCTATCAGTTCAAACTTCTTTCCCATCTTAGCCAATTCAGGTCGAATGCATTCTTCCCGGAGACGCGGTAGGTATGATGTATAATTAAAAAAATACGAGAACTGCGGCTTACAGAAGAGAGTGCAACCCAAGGAAATTGCAATATTCCGTGGCAACAGCTACGGTACGGACTTTTGGTGGCCTAATGAAACGATTCCCACGGATCATTCCACTGTTGGAGCGACTGAGGTTAGCGAGGGAGGATTTTGTAATGATGCGACATAGACGTGTTTGGCAATGGCTTGGGAGGCCACCACTACGAAGATGTCGCTTTTCCGTCCAACTTGTTTCTCCAAAGCTTCCCCAGTCTAGAATTTGCTTCAGTGGACTGCAGTTCCTTCCACAAGATGCGTTTGGACATGGAAGGACTTAAAATTTGAAGCAACTTCCGCTGACTAAACGGCGCCATCTGAGGCAGGTTTGGAAAGACTGCAACGTGAGGCAGGTCTGGAAAGAAAGATGGCACCTTGACGGCTGGAGTTCTTTAAGAACAATGAATCTTTGGTCATTTGGTGTTGGCCCAGTTTAGTAATCTGTAGCTCCATCTCCGACTTCAATCCAGAACTCGAAGGAATTACAAGTACAGGATTGCCGCAGATGACTACGCTAACCCTTAAGAAATTGTGGTGCAATGAAAAAGGTGACAACAGATATAGAACTCGAGCGGAGACCCCTTTCTATCAAGACCTTATCTATTTACAGATGATAATTGTAGAAATTGCTGCGGTGAAAGTCACAGTGTCTAGCTTAAAACAATTTCACCATCTGTCTTTTTCGTTCTTAGAGTTGGTAGAGTAGCTCGTTGGAAGTAACGTCGCAAAGAAATCCATGCCTTAATAATAGGCCTTCGCTGCATGACCGCACAGGCCTAGTCACATCTCTCAAACCAACATTACAGATTTTCACAAAGACTCCATGTCCACGTTCATTTACAAAACCTCCCCATACCAAAGGCCGCACAAACACTATAGTAACTAAGACACATTCTATTAACATAGCTAATCACACCCGACAGTCACTTCTTTATGCTCCAGGCTTTGCAACGAAAGCGTGCCGGACACCAGGTGCTAATCGACATGAGTGAAGCGGAGGTAATCCTTCTTGGACGGGAGATCTACGGTCTTGAAGCCCTGAGGGAACATCTCCTTGGCCTGCTCAGTGGAGACAGATGGCGAGATGACGACCGGCTGCCCCGGCTTCCAGTTGCAAGGAGTGGCGATCTTGTGCTCCGACGCCCTCTGCAGGGAGTCCAGCACCCTCACCACCTCGTCCATGTTCCTCCCGGTGCTCGCCGGGTAAAGGAAACTCAGCTTGATCTGTACAACTAGAAGTTATACTATGGAAAAATGAATAATCCAGAGTCCTATTGCATATTTCTTGTTTAAATGGGGAAAATTAGGAGTGCACATATTACTGAAAAGTTAGAGGGGCATGTGGACCTTTTTATCAGGACCGACTATGTGCAGAGCTCTGGAAGGGACTTGCTTCCTTGAGGCGTCTTTCTCCTCCGGCTCCACCATGTTGAGCTCTTTGATGATCTCTCTGTTCGGGTCGGCGATTATCGGGTACGTCACCTTGGCCCCGGGCTACACCCCACCAAATAACACGACATTAAATTGAGTTGATCAGCCATCATGCCGAAGTATGTCGGCTCGAAATCAGAATAAATAAAAGAAAAACACAAAAGCGAAAGGCCCCGATTGCACAAGTGAAAGGAAACAGATCAGCCCTGTGATCTGCAATTAAACCACCTCAATCTACCCAAAATTGTGCCATAGATAGAAAAGACATTTCTCTGTCACTCTTTTTCCTCTCTAGAACAATGCGATAGGCCAAATCAGATGAAATTAGAGCTTCAATGACAGCAAACAGGCAAATGCAAGACATGCAAATACACGTTTCTAGAATAATACAATAACGCAAATCAGATGAAACCTGAGATTCAAACTCAACAAACAACTAAATACAAGACATGCATATAAATGCATGCCAATTAATATAAAGGTCTTATACAGAGAGAGAGAGAGAGAGAGAGAGAGAGAGAGAGAGAGAGAGAGAGAGAGAGAAGAGTAGCCGACAGTGAAAGCCTCTATGTCCTTGATCCACGCCTTGTGGGACCCAATGTCGTCGCAGGACAAACCCAGGAGCTTCACCCCCCTCCGCTCGAACTCCGGCGCGTACGCCGCCATCTTCCCGAGCTCCGTCGTGCACACTGGCGTGAAATCCCCTGCGCATGCACATGGACAAAGCGATATCGCGGATGAAGAAGACCTCCATATTCGGCGTCGCCGAAAATGGCGGAGTCAGACATAGGGGAGACACGGTACCGGGATGAGAGAAGAGGATGGTCCAGTTGCCGCCAAGGAAGTCGTGGAGCCTCACCTTGCCCTGGGTGGTCTCAAGGGCGAGGTCGGGGACGGTGTCGCCGAGCGTCAGGCCTGGCATCTCTGTTCTGCTCTCTTCTTCTTCTCTCTTTTGCAGTTCCTTTGAATCTTGCCGAGCTTTTTGTTGCAGTTTTAAAGGGAGTGAGAGGGAACGGAGGCTTATATTGCACAGGAGGGGGGATTGCATGGAGAAAACGTGGCACGAGGGGTCGCGTGCATGGACGTGCAAACTCGCCTCCTACTTCCGCGTGGACTTGGGGAGACCAGTCACACAAAAAGCGCTGACCAGAAATTCTCGTGCGAGAGCATGCAGCCCACCACCAACAAGGCCATGTTCGTTCGAGTGAAAACTCCTCGTAACTTAAGAGATTATCTTGCAAAATTCATCAATTACGAAAAGAAGAAGAAGAAGAAGAAGAAGAAGAAGAAGCTATTTTGTGGCATATGTTTGTGCTGATATAACTTGAGCAAATCAATTCATGATGCTTAAAAGCCGTCACCTTCGACGAGCACGATGCCGCATCCATTCATATGTAAAGTTCTATCGGCAATTTTAGCCAGCCCACCAATTGTAGCCTACGGGCGTCCTGTATGTTTGATAATAACATGTAATGGCTAACGAATTGGAATTGACAACTTCGCCGATTTTATAATTGTCTCACACTAATGCTCCCTTAATTAAAACTTTCAGTCTTTCATCCCAATAGGAGATTTCTAATGAATGTTTAGCCCAATGGAAGGGAATAAAATGAGGAAATCAAATGAAATATCTCTTTCGGGATATCGTGCGAATGGAATGAGATGGAATGTGACTTCTACGTTAATTCATGAGAGAAATTCTGCTGCAATGGAATGAATGAAACAGGTCCGCGTAATCCCTTCATATGCATAAATCTCAAACACGAGCGCAGTCTATCAAAATCTTCACGGACCAAGAGTATGCCGATGTTTGAACCAAAGAAGCAGCCTCTGCTAAATTCGCTAATCTTTCAACTAAAACTGTGACGATGCATTTGCAACAACATTTAACCTCCTCTCTTCTTCTTCCCGCCTTTGCCGGATTTCGAAGCTCCAGTACTCGTGGTGGACGCGGACTCTTGCTTCTTGGTACGCCCAGGATGTCTTGGGACCAACTCTGCGACATGAAGCATGAGCTGTTTTCCTGCAGCACATTGTTCAAAATTACGACCTCTGTACTATAACCATGAATAAGAATCTCCTAGACTAGAACCAGCAACAACCAGGACCTTCTCTTTTAGGAAATTAAAACTTGCTCAGAGAATGAATCACTAGGCATGATAGTTGATAAACTCCTCAACAAGACATGCACTTGGCTGTGGCTAAGATGAAATACTCCTACTCTGTCAGATCCATGTCAACAGCAAGAGCAACTCGCAGGCACTAGTGATGCAGAGCTCTGTGACAGTGTGCAGATTCAGCTTGTTGGGATCTCTACCATGCAGAAGACAATGATTTCTCTAAATAAGATACATCGCCTCATCAATTGTCTCAAGAACAGTATGAAAAACCCATGGCCTAAATATCAGATTACAAGGATAAGTCCCTGAGAGATCTATCAACAGGCCTCATTTACACTACAACTAAAGCAATGCAAATTCCATCTCAGAGAGAATGCCCAAAGATACACAACATGAACAACCCAGTTTATTAACAATTATGTCCTTTTTGTCCCCGAAGCCAACCATCAGATCAAGTGAAGTCTTTTAGAGTATCCTCCTAACATGACCGGATGTTAATGGTAGTGTACAAGCCAGAAGGGTTTATACAATTACAAGGCTAAGGTTGATAAATAATTTAATCCAGATAGACAGTTTTTCATTCAGGAGATCCTTTCCAAGAGTAATGAGATCTATCAGATAAAAAGGGATACAGGAAGTATACAGAAGATAAGGTAGAAAAAAAGGCAGAAATCCAAAAGAGAAGCTAAGTAGTCTAAAATAAAAGCTAGTCCAAGAATTTATCTCTATTTTGTATCTGCTGTGCCACTTCCCATTAATAAGTAGCTCATTGAAAGATTTTAGGTCACCTAAGACAGATTTCCGCTCTCATCAGGAAAAGCAGTAGACTACTTAGGCTTCTTCACAGTGGACATTCAGAAAATTCACATAGTCAGAACTCTCTTCGCATATGCACTGACAATTCAAAATAATAAGATTAGGACTCTTTTCAATCAGAAAAATTTAGGAATTCTGACCATGTCAAAAAAGTAACTCTAAATGGAGCTTTAACATTCCAAATTTGCTTCTATGGAAAGTGAGTATTCTGTCAAGGACAAATGGCCATAGAATGAGATTTAACCTCAAATTTCTTGTAGTAACTTTTAATTGATGCACCTTTTGCATTGAGAAGTAGAATAAAGATTCTGAAAACCCAAGTGAAGGGCCTCCTATCCACAAGAATTGTCTAATAAGAATGAGATTTAACCTCAAATTTCTTGTAGTAACTTTTAATTGATGCACCTTTTGCATTGAGAAGTAGAATAAAGATTCTGAAAACCCAAGTGAAGGGCCTCCTATCCACAAGAATTGTCTAATACCCAGCCAGAATTTGATCTGGGTTCCAGTGCATTACCAACCGCAGAACAGAACTCATCCCAAGTTGCTTATAAGCCTCCACAAACTATAACAATCTGTAACTCAAACATCTAATGTACACCACTGAATAGCGATGGACATCTTGTGACAATTGTTGTCTTGAACGACAAATATCCAAAGCCATTTTCCCAAAAAGGCTTGATTAAGATCTCTTACACCTAGTTCACCCTAATCAATCATTTCTAGATGGAGTTCTAGTTCTGCAAGAAGAACTCATGGTTACAGTTCTTGAAGCCTAGTACTTCCGAGAGTACAGCACCAAAGTCGGAACAAAAATCAGACCCTAGTAAAAACAAACAACAGCCATCACGTGTTGATGCTTGACCATCATTCTGCGATTCCCAACATACAGGGGAAGTGAGCCATGGGAACAAGACAGGAAGTTGCATCACTTGATCATAGCGTAACAAATTAAACTTCAGCTGTCAAAGTCAAAGTAGATGACAAGTTGAGTGATCAGGAATGCTGTTTTCTTTTTTCTTTTTTGTGCATCAGGCTCCAATTGTAAAAAGGCAGCACCATTGTCGGCTATATCTCACACCAAATTGGAAATAAAGATCCAAATGATCGTGCCCTAGGGCTATCATAAGATGTCCTTTGGGAAAAGTGTTGATTCCGATTCTAGGTGCTATACAACTCTGCTTCAATGTCTTAAGCAACCAAAATTCTACTCCTCATAACTTGACAAGGGACCAGTGATGGACTCCACCACTTCTTAAAATGAACAAATTCCCACAGAGTCGAAAGATGAAAAGAGTCTGCTCCAGCACAATTATAACTCCAAAATTCTAATCTTTGAAAAGTAATCAACAGTTTGGACCCCAATTTCCAACAAGTTATGTCCAGGTCCAATGCTGAAGCTAATCAAACTTACTGGAAGATATGGCTGGATTGTGCGGAGTCCCATCCTCCCTCTTGAGCGAAACCCTCACTCTCCCTCTCTGCATGAAATCTCGCGGATACGCCTTATCAAGCTGCACCAATCCATTCCGACGTCCCCATGTCACACTAACAACCTAGCCGAGCATGCAGAACAACAAACGAAGCGAAGAATCGACGATAGCCGCGATTGAAAGCGAACCTCGACGGTGGAACGGAGCTTGAGGTAGTTGCAACAATCCGCGATCTCGATGCAGGTGGGGTTCTCGCACGCTTTCGTCGCGCAGATCCGCCTGCCCTCGGCGATCGTCTTCTTCGAGTTGATGTAAACCGGGTAGAGGATTATCCACTTCTTCATGTCCGCGATTTGCCCTTCCATTCTGGCGATCGCAACTACAGGCGGAGGAGGAGTCGGAGCTACGAATCGCCTGAAAAGTATTGAAAAAGAGGTTTCGATCGATCGATCGACCGCCGGGCGATCGGGCAACGCTCTGACGCAACCGATTGGAGAAATTAGGGTTCAAAAGATTAGCATGCGGAAGAAGAAGAAGAAGAAAGGGGAATTGGGGGCGAGATGAGAGAAATGGGCTTCTTCTATTTTTAAAGATGAAAGGACGGATATGCCCCCCGCCTTTGATACGACGGAGCGCATCTTCATTGGCACCTCACTAGTTATTCCTAAGTAAGTTTCAAGAAATGCTCGTAAAACTGGAGCCATTATCTTTGGAAGCAAAAGAGAGAAGTCCCCAAAAAATTTTGTACAGGTGGCCCGTTCAATTTCAGATGAGGGCCTGAGCGTGCCGGCCGGCCTAATTTCTTGACAGCCGGCGAGCACGTGATTGTTCCGACCGTCGAAAAAGTGACACTTCCGTGTAAAAAATTATTGCATCTAACTTATGATTTTGCTGGTCACTCCGCTTCGTGCTCACCACTTGGTCTGAGATTGAACTCAGAGTGGCTCTTGCCCGTTGATGATCGTCGTTGTCGAACTCTTATTTCCTCTACGGTCCTTCGCTGCACTACTCGCGTCGTTCAATGAATTCAATTCAGGGGTATACGTGTATTTTCAATCATTTTTTCTATTTAAAGAATTCTCCTTTTGACTCCCCATTTCTATTAAAAACGGTGGGGAAAAAAATGGGAGATCTAGAAATTTAAATAAATCGGTGCATTATCACAACGAAATTGTCAATAACAACATTGACAAAATAAAATCTGATTAAATTTCTTGAATATGTCAACATGACCAATAAAATATGACGTAGTGATGGGGGAAAATGCTATAGTAAATAAAAAAATAGAAGTAAAGTCAAATTGATTATTTATTATATATTCCTCTGGAAGATTAGTCAATATAGAAAATTTATAGACCACTAAAAAATATTCAAGTGAAGGCTAAAATAGGAACCCCATCCCCTCAACAAAAGACGACAACCATCGTGTCGTCAGCCTTGTTGGGCGTGCGAAGCGATGTGGTCGCTTCCGTCTCCCCGTCTGCTGAGTCACACTCACAGCACAAGTCCAGCTCAACCAACTCGCGGGGCAGTCCACCAACAACAATCCCTTCACCTACTCTATAGCCTCTCCGATCCACGCAATCCTCGCCCCCACCAAATTCCATCGATCCGATCCTCAGCTTCCTCTTCTTCTTCTTCTTCTTCTTCTTCTTCGCTGCGGCAAGCGGGGTACCGGGGCAGTTCACAACACCCACAAAGCGGTTCTGCGCAGAATCTCTCGGGGTGGAGATGGCGAGGAAGAAGATAAGGGAGTACGACTCCAAGAGGCTTCTCAAGCAGCACCTGAAGCGCCTCGCCAACATCGACCTCCCGATCCGATCCGCTCAGGTTGTCCCTCGACCTTTGACTCCTCCCTTTCTTGATCCCCGTCTCTTGAACTCGTTGAGTCGCCGATGCATGGTGGGGCGTCTGACGTTTCGATTCTTTATGAGGTCTCGGTCGAGATTGGGGTTGAGATATCACTTGGTTGCGGAAACCCATTTTGAAAGGAGCCGTCTTTTGTGTTAGTCATGTGTTTTTGGTGGTGGGAAGTTGAATCGCAGAAATGGGTGTTGACAGCTGGCCGTAGTGACAGTGTCGTGCTTTATGTTCACGTGTCTTTTCAAGGTGACGGAATCGACGGATTTTGCCGAGCTAGTGAACAGAGAGACGTGGCTATCCTCTACGAAGTTAGTCGTGAAGCCCGATATGTTGTTCGGGAAGCGTGGCAAGAGTGGACTTGTGGCCCTGAATTTGGATATGGCTCAAGTTGCTCAGTTTGTGAAAGAACGTCTCGGTGTGGAGGTGATTAAACAAACCCCAAATTACTGTTACATGCACTGCACTTTGGCAATTTTCTTGTTGTTTGAAGTGCTTTCCCGTTTTGGTTCTAGGTTGAAATGGGCGGTTGCAGAGCACCCGTGACCACGTTTATAGTCGAGCCCTTTGTTCCCCATGACCAGGAGTACTATCTTTCTATATTATCAGATAGGCTGGGAAGCACTATCAGTTTTTCAGAGTGTGGAGGGATTGAAATAGAAGAGAATTGGGACAAGGTATTCCAAGACGCCATTATGTAACACGTTGACATGATGGATGGTTTCTGATATCCTTGTGTTTGATTCCATGTGGAGTTAAGGAGCCTGCCTTCTTCCTATGCAGGTCAAGACTATTTTTTTACCTACTGAGAAGCCTTTGACAAGTGAAACTTGTGCTCCACTTATTGCTACACTGCCTCTGGAGGTTGTCATGTTCCACAATTTTTATTTGTCAAATCAAGATTTACAAAGTATCTTATTTTGCAGATGGGTAACATTCAAAGACCAGAAGGATTAGACTGAACACTCATTAACTTTAATCAAGATTTCTAAGGAATTTATTGTTATAATTGATAGGAGAGAAACCATGTTTCATACCATTGAGGAGGGCAAAAAAACCTCTCTGTGGAATTTACCTCCTACATATAATTCCCATTTGCTGTGAAAACCTTGCTTAGAAATTTCTTCTTGCAGGTTCGTGGGAAAATTGGGGATTTCATAAAGGGAGTCTTCTCAGTATTTCAGGGTATGAAAATGTTATAAGATGGAATAACAGTATTGGCTCTTTATGACTTCATGTTTTGAAAAGGCTTATCTCTCGATTAATAAAAGTTATTTCATCCTAGTACTGAACCACGAGACTTGCCAAGCTTGTTCTTCTTTGGGTCTTAAATTTGCTTTTATCTATATAAATGCGGACTCTTTTTTCTCAGATTTGGACTTCAGTTTCCTGGAGATGAACCCATTCACTTTGGTTGACAGTGAGCCATATCCTTTGGATATGAGGGGGGAGCTGGATGACACTGCTGCTTTCAAGAACTTCAATAAGTACCATCCTTTATAAGACTCTTGTAAAGCTTCCCTCGACCGCCTCTTTGTTGCATATTAAGCATTGCACTCTAAATGTTGCAGATGGGGTGAAATAGAGTTTCCATTGCCATTTGGCAGAGTGTTAAGTCCTACAGAAAGCTTCGTTCACTCATTGGACGAAAAGGTAGCTATGGAGACTCATCCATGTCTTTTAGTTCAAGTTGCTGCCTGAGTACTATAGCAAGGTGAATTCAGTACTTGAAGTCTGATATTTTCCTTGGCAACCGGGTTTAGTGCTTGGTACCGGATTTCTTGGTGAAGCTGGGACATGGGAGCTCTAATTGCCGCTTGCCTATAGTAATTATATATTTGATTATATGGCGGTATATTAACGCTTGACCTTCACTTTTGGTCCCCTATGTGATAGAGATCTATATCTTGAACCATCCCAATTGATCTAAACCTTATCCGATACTGATGGATACTCTGCTTAAATCGTCACAGCTTTAGTCTGCTATCAGCACTTCTTGCTTCCAAAGAAAACTCGATAACTTATGTGTCTTTTTGTTATTGTAGACAAGCGCATCCCTGAAGTTTACTGTTTTGAATCCAAAAGGACGTATTTGGACCATGGTGGCTGGAGGTGGAGCCAGTGTAATTTATGCAGACACTGTGAGTTTTCTCTGTTGACTAGGTCACTCTTACACTACTCATCTTGTTTGGCTAGTTGCTTTCACTGTTTTAGATGAAGATCTGCTTGTTTTGTGATCCGATGATTGTCATGGCTGCTTCCTGTTTAGCTTAATAAATTGGCCTCTTTTTGCATTCTGGAAAAAAAAATCTTCTACTTTTCGTGCTACCCTTTGAGATATGTTCTTTTCAGGTTGGTGACTTGGGCTATGCATCAGAACTCGGCAACTATGCAGAGTACAGTGGAGCTCCAAATGAGGAAGAGGTTTTGCAGTATGCCAGGGTAGTTATTGACGTAAGATCCTCTGATCATTTGCGCTTTTATGTTACTCTGTCTCTGCAATCTCATAAAATTCTTTTTGCCACTTTTGGAAATTTTATGCTGCTGCAATCACACTGCTATTGTCAATGCATCTGATTTCATTGGCAGTGCGCTACTGCAAACCCCGATGGCCGTAAGAGAGCCCTTTTGATTGGAGGTGGCATCGCTAATTTCACCGATGTTGCTGCCACATTCAATGGCATAATTAGAGCCCTGAGGGAGAAGGTATAGCCTAACTAAGTCGACACTATGATGTGCATCCTTATGGATAACATTCATATATGTATGATTGATCTCTTTCTTCCATCCCCTGAAAGGAATCTAAGCTGAAAGCAGCAAGAATGCATATTTATGTGAGAAGAGGTGGTCCAAACTACCAGACTGGTCTAGCAAAGATGCGTGTACTTGGTGAAGAACTTGGACTTCCGCTTGAGGTATGCCATGGATCGTCTTTGTCCCCTTTCTTCTGTTATGCTTTCCTGCTGGTTTATGTTTTTATCATGCTGACCAAATTCATTTCTCTGGAAATTTGGCATTATCTCAAGCTTGCATATTTGCTGGAAAAAAAATAAAATCAAAAGCTATAAGCGACATCCCAAGGGGCGAGATTTTCTGATACTGATGGTTTAACATGGTTATGAAACTAGATATCAGGCAAACCTGAACTGACATGAGTTGGTACAAATTTGAATTACACGAGTTTTATAACATGTTGAACAAAAATATATTTTTTCACAATGACCCAATGATTCAATGACACGATTTGGTGCAAGTATAAAACACTGAATTTGATATGCAAACACGTTGCGACAAATCAGTGGCTCTCTATTCTTGCTGATCTATCTTCTTGCTCTTGATGTAGGTTTATGGACCTGAAGCGACAATGACTGGAATTTGCAAGGAAGCAATTGAGTGCATCATGGCAGCGTCATAGAATGCATTCTACAACGCCAGCAACTCTTATAAGGAATTGCTTTGGGTGGTTTGTCTCATGCATTTAGATTTGGCCAAGAGAGAACCATTTGCATTTTGACCATGTTAAGATTATGTACTCGGAATTTCTCCAAGAAAATAAAAGAATTTAACCTTCTTGGAATTTCTGGAACATTCTTCACTTCCCCCAATTTGCAATAATGTGTCAAATGTGTTTTGCATCTTCAATAGTATCCTCGTAAGCTGAGAGCCAGTACACCCGTATTCTCTACATGCTTAAAATGAAAAGTCTGCAAGCTGGAGTTGCTTTTGCAAAGTGCCTAGCTCTAAATTTTCTTACTGGTTTTGTTTTCTGTTTCTTTTTTGTGTGGGTGCCCTCCCAATTCTGCCTTTTTTATGCTCCCAGAGACTAATAAATAATTAAGTTGGTTTAGGGGATTGGTAGATTGAACAACTGTTCACTCAACTTAAAAACATCTCTTAAAAAAAATATGAAATTTCCATCTGCAAAATGGAAAACTAAGAATTGGAATGTGATAAGTTTCACTGAGACTTACATAGATCAATTGGGACGCAAATCATAGCCTGGGCAGGTGGCCTAGAGCATAACTTTGCTTGCACTTATGACGTATGATCCAAGCAACCACTGATAAATCTTGATTCACCAATTCAATCCGCATTCGAGTGAATCGCCTCTTGCCCCAACGCGCACTAAGTCAAGACTCCCGAGTCAAGATTGGTCAGCATTTATCGACTGATAATCGAGTCGAGATTGGTCGAGTTGAGAAGTATTGACATCGGCCTTACTCAAAACCAGGCTGTTCCTGGAGGATGAAATATAGCAAGATGGAGTTGAAACCAACCTCTTTAGGCGGGCCAAGGCCGACTGGAACAGACAATTCATAGCATTGAAGGTCCCCGTCAATCGGACCGGGACGATTATCAGCATGAATTCGATTCTAATTGCCGAGGATGATCATTGACAGAGGCTTGGCAATCCATGGAATGCAAGAGGCGTAGATTTGAAGAGGAAGAGAGACGCACGAATTCTGAAAGCAGAAAAAGAAAAAGAAAGAGAGGAAGAGATATTTCATTTTCAAGGCAATTACTCTTCTGCAATTTGTCTAGGCGCTTTCCTCGCCCCGCGTACGCCTGCTCCTGTTGGCCGTGGAGCCATCTAGGCAGTCCTGTTTGATGGCTTCGGAGTGAACCCAAGCATATAATGAAAGCATTTGTGTTGGCAAGAGTGCGCACAAATGTCTACGCCCGTACACATGATGTGGTCTCTTTTCTCCGGGAAGAGTATATTTGAAAACAAAACCAAAAACATATTTTATCGATATCAATTTAATTTTAAATTTTTTAAATCTTCTAATTTCGCCTTAAACCTTTTTGACTTGCTGCCAATTCAGTCCTTTTCACCTTCCTGTGGTCGGGTATTGCTGGTGTGGATAACCTTTGATAATTTCTTTCTTATATTTTTTCTTTCTTCTATATTTGCCAGTGATCAACCTCCGCCCACAAGGCATATAGCTAGCCCCACCTAGGCAACGGTCGCAATCACACACCCCAATCAAGGCCCCTCGGTTGAGCAAGGGGCAAGCCCCATTGAAGGCTCTCCTCACCCATTTGAGGGTTGGCCTCATCATGACTTGGGTGAGGCTCGATTGGCGATGGGAGCCCTTGTTAGGGCTCACCTTTGCCCAGGAAAGGTTAGCCTCGCCCTGGCTAGATTTGGCGAGACCATTCATCGGTAAAAGGGAAAAGAAAAAAAAAGAAAGAAAGACAAAAAGGAGAAATAATCAGAAAATAATAATAATAATATGGATACAAATATTAAAATGTTATTAAAAATTATCCATATCAGCATTGGTGATACCGTATGAATTGGTTGATGTCCAAGTCAGCAATATACAGCTACAAATTGTTGAAATGATTGAATTAGCATTAAGTTAATAAATGAACACTTTTAAAAATTTTAGAATTAAATTGATGCTAATACAATAGGTTTAAGACTTTTCTAATACTTTTTCCTCATTCCTCCTTATTCACTTAGATTGCCGTGGGGCATTGTAGAAAATTATAGTTTAAAATTGAGATTATATCAAACTATTAGGGACACAGTGGAAGAAATGATTCATCGAAATAACAAGTCGATATTAGCAGCAACAACAACAGATGTTATAATATTCCGATGTTGGAGAAATTGAACATTTAGGCATTACACAGATCTGAGGTAAATCATCGGGATCATTTAGTACGATTGCGTGAACACGATATGTAGACAAATACAGTAACTCAAAAAGTTTGAGAAGCTGCTAAAATAATAAATTCCCCTTAATCGTTACTCCAAATTTTAGTCTCCTCGTAAGCTAACACGAATTGAAATAGCCTTTTTACGAAGCTTCAAGATCACAACAATTAATCCAAATGTCATATGAACGAGAATCGTGACTTGACACCATCCAGCGAGTCGAATAAGAAACAGAAGGACAATATCAATGGAGCATTAACCTTGCATCCTCCAGCATATGCGAACTTTTGTAACGTCAAACAGCAAGCTCATGGTCAAAAAATATAGATACGTTCGTTCAGTTTCGGTTCAAGTTCAACAAGGAAATGAAGAGAATGCGTGGATGTGCATTGCGCGACGGCGGTGGCGGCAGCGGCCATGGTCACGGCGGTGGCAAAATGCAAGAGATCGTGAGGGCGAGGGCGAGGGCGAGGGTAAGGAGGACCAACATTGAAAGAGGGACAATGGGAATGGGAACTGATTTTCTTTTAGCGATGGAAATTTCGTCGCCATTGCTGTGAAAAGATGGGCGGGACATTTGCTGTCCGCTTGTTGGAGGTGAAATTTTCGTCGCCATTAAGCTTCAATTTGCTGCGGACACTTTTGGTTTCGTCGCCTCTCTCTCTCTCTTGTATACATAAAAAAAAAAAAATTGAAGTTGTAAAAATGCGAAACTTGTTTAAGAAAGAGAGAAGATAAAAGAAGAGAAAATTACATTAACTATGAGATTAATCACTAAGCCAAAAGTAATATTAGCAATTAGATTAGATAATGAAAATTGACTCATACTATATTGACAAATATAACTTTTGATTCGAGAAGAGTTAACGTAGACCGTCTTGAAGAAGCTTGTTTTGAGCGCTATGCTATTGCCAAATTGGGCAACCGATTTGCATATGTTTTTGGCCTCAAAATCCATCATTTAGGCATGCTCCAGGCGCACTTTTATGTCAAATTTTCCTGTTAGATTAGGCTTTGATAAATTTTCCGAACTTCTTTGCATACGATTATTTTCACGTTTTCTAATGTCGCTACCGTTTTGTAGAATATCTATTTGTTCTTCTTTATGTAATCGTCTTTCAGACAGTTTGGGATCATTATTTTAAAACTACATAAAAAATGAACTTTTTTTGAGGTTCATCTGTAAGCGATTGTGCCCATAAGGGCATGTTTGTGGATTGGAGTTGTGAGTGTTTGTCTGCCATTTTTTTTGGTAGGATGGTAACTCGCGCCATCTCGCGTCGTGTTGAGACAATGGTAAATAACACAATTATGGAATATACCTAGACATTAAACATTTTCAATAAACATGTCCAACTCGCCTCCACATGACTCTACAGCATGTCAGATCATGACATAATTAACACAATTATCAAAGTAACTACCATGCTTGGTGTCCACAAGTTATGATATTTATCATGTTTATAATGACAAACATGTTGATGTACGACAACATGTGCCAACATGCTTCAAGTGAGTAGTTTCAATTATTGAGTCTTTTTGGATCTTCTACGATTTTCTATCCTTAAATATGATTCTATTTATTAATTTAACATGTATAAACTATATTATGAAGACAGAAATAAAATATTGTTAAAGTTAAGCAATATATTGATGTATATATGAGTGATTTCACTTTGCATCATAACTATAGTGTATTATTGAGTTAGTCATTTTGTAATCTATGAACTTTTTATATTTTATGAATTTAGTCATTTTGTGTTCTATGATTTTATTACTATTATTTTTGATTTTTTTTGGTTTAATATTTGCAATCTATATAGTAGTGGTACAATGTAAAAATTCTTCAAAAGGTGATAAAACGACGGTTTCCATTGCCCTTGGCCTGTTGATTTGAGCAATAGCAACCCACAAAAAAAAAAAAAAAGCTTGCTATTCCCCAAACTAACAGCTATAACTTTTTCTTTCGTCAAATTTCATTGCGACCACAATCGCGATGAAATTCTAATTTCATTGCTGAAGATAAACAGAAAATTACCCAAAAAAAGTCTGAAATCTATTATACTTATACAAGTTTAGTCATTAACTTTTTAATTATGTTAATTGAGTTCATTTAGCTAATTTTGATTGAAAAACATTGAATTGGAAGTCCAATTAGCAAAAGTCATCCTACATGACGTATTAGTGCTCACATTGACAATTTTTCTAAAACTTTTTTGAATTTGTTATGAATTGTTTCCTTTTTCTTTCTTTTCCTTTTGCTAGTGGCTAGTCTTGGGTGATGTTCGGCCACCAGGAATGGGCAGAGAGGTCTAGACGAGGGTTTCTCTTGATGGCTATAATTAGGCAATGGTTGTTCTTGCCCATAGCTAGCAAAAGTGACCCTTGCCAAATCTAGCAAAGGAAACCCTCACCCTAAGTTGGCAAGGGTTACGACACCCTCACCTAGTGCCAGTGAGAGTCACTAGCACTTGAAAAAATAATTGAAGAAAAAAAGCTAAAAAAGTTATAAGAAGTGCAAAAAGTATTACTAAAAGCTGTTTATTTGAGTGCTGCTCATGCCATATAGGACGATTGCCATCCATATGAGTATTTTTCAATCAAAATTAATTAGATGGACTCAATTGATAAAATGTAAAAATGTTTATAATCGAATTAGCACAATAGGAATAGTTATAACTGAATTGACATAAATACAATAGATTTATATTTTTTTTGGTAATTTCCTCTAATCATTACCTTTTGTGACAAACCACCACTCTCATCTTAAAGGAATTGTTCTACACTACTCTAAGGTAACAAAGCTTAAAGTATGCAGCACTCAGCTAGACCAATGGTGACAAAATATTAGTTTTAGGACATATACCACCAAAGATTCAAACTATGCCCATTGTGGTACAAATTAGGGGTGGGTAATGGTCCAGGGTCAACCTTCGACCAACCTTGGACTTGCCTAACTTGGCCAATCCTGGTCGGGATCTTAAGACGATTGGGTTGGTTATTAATCATGAAATCTCTAACATGGTACTGTGTAGGTTGATTTTTGGTACTAGGATTTTTGGTTGGTTTAACCCGGACCAACCTAACATATACATAGTATATATAAATAATAAATATGCCAGCTTCAGCCTTCTTATTTTCACCGAGCCCAGGACCAAGAGTAAAAGTCTCTCTCCTAGCCAAGCCCACGACCTAGGAGCAACTAGGCGTATCTTTTCTCGCCAAGCCTTACTGATGTTCATAATTTGGTTACTTAATATCATATATTATGGATGTATATAAAATTTGAAATAGTATGTTCGTCCTTTTGAAGAATGTAATAAATGATTATAGGAAAATAATTTAGCGATCCTATATTAGCCCTAAAATTGGATCAAACCCATAGGGTCGATCCGGTTCTTAGTCCCAAGCTCAACGGGTTAATTCCCAGTTCCAAAAATTGAGGACTGACACTGTGCGGGTTGATCCTAGGGTTGAGTACTGGACCAGACTAATTCGGACCATGTTCACCCCTAATACAAAATAGCTCAAAATGTTTTTTTATATCATCAAAGCACTAAAATTGCCCATTGTGACATAAATGCTCCCAAATTTTTGTGCCACTAAAAAATTCAAATTTATACATGTATGATATACGTAACATTTAATTTAGTTCTATTCGGAGTATATTTGTTACACTAATAGAAGTTCGGGGTTCTTATTACTCAAGAAATTTTTTTAGGGTATTTGAATCAATAATGGGCAACCTTTTTGATTTTTTGCAACATTGAAAAAGTTCTAGGTGGTTGTGTCGTGGTGAACATAATTTGGAGCTTTTTATGGTACTAACTCTCAGTTTTATCACGTTGAATAAGTTTCTGGTCTTATTGGAGGAGAAAAAAAATAAATTGTCACCGTTGCCCAATCCAACAAACGCAACATCGAAGATCTATAAAGTATACACCGCAACATCAAGTAAGTACGCACAAAATATTAGTCACGCGAATTACCAAACTCGTGAAATAAGTGAAAAAAGAGTAATAGACGCGGACCCGCGCGCTCCACTCCTTGACATCTTTCGTGAGCTTGCAGCGAATCCTCCTTTACTGAACTTTCCGAATCTACCGCAAAGGTCAGCAAAAGATCATGGAAGCTCTTCAAAAGTGTGAATGGAATCAAGATCGCCTCCCCCATTTTCACCATCGCCGAGAGCCACGAGACATCAGATTTTGGCAGCATCTTCATGGCTGGAGCAAGATCCTCTCCCTCGCTTCAGCTTTGGCTCCAAGGCAGGTGCCACAGTGCCCTTCGTCCTTCCCTCTCACGAGCCCTTCATCATCATCAGCCTTTTCCCTCGTTCTTTCGTCTCTTCTGTCCTTCTTGCCGACCCGCTCCTCCTTGTCCCCCGTCATTGTCCTTGAAGACAAAGCCTCGGGCATTCGTCCTTAGCCGCCCCGAAAAGACTTGTTACGCTCGTGACGTTCGTCGCTGTTCCTCCAATCTGTATTACCTCCGGTGCGCCTTTCGTTCAGTGATTCCTATGCTGACGACTCTTATCAGGTTCGCGTGTTTTCCGCCTCTGATATTCCATTTTAGCGTGCTGTTGCAAGTGAAGAATTTTCAATCTCATTTCTGCCCGCGCAACGGAGACAGAGGGTTTTGACAAAGAAGAAGAAGAAGAAAACTGAAAACTAAGGATAAACGTGGAGCCCAATTGTAGATTAAAGCTTATTTCATACTAATCTTTTATTGTTTTTTCCCCATTTGGGACGGAATTAGTGACCATCTTTTCCACAAAGTAGTTTATTTGGCAGGTAACCGACTGGTTATTGCGTTGATGAGGACATGTATGTGCACACTAAAAATAGCCTAAGCACAAGAGAAGAGAATCATCTATTAATTTTAATCAAGAAGTTTGGTTTAATTAAAACGTTAATACACATTATTACGTTATGGTCTGTATATTCTAGCCGCCTTAACTCTCGTTTTATTCAGTACATCCAATAGTCCAATTTTCATTTATTTTTCATGGTATAACTACATGATCATTAATAGATGTATCCAAAAGAAAAATTAACACTATGGGAGAGTTAAGTACATTTATAAATTATAAATTATAAACATTCATCATCTTCATGAATTTCAAAAGGAAAGCTCCGAAAACATTATAAAGCAATATATTTATCTTAATTGCATGGAATTGTCAGCCATTTATAGCGCAAAATATTAAATTGTTTGATCTTAACAAGCCGTTTTAGTCTTTTCCTACTTACACATGTAGTTGCAAGGATCCGATATCTAGGCTAGTAACAATGTAATAGGAATTGTGTGTAATATGTTCATCAAACCCAATATTCAATCCTACAATAAATTCTCGCGAATTTGGTGTTAGAAATGGAAGTCGAAAAACTCATGATCATGAGAAAAGTCCAGGTGAAGGAAATTGAATAATGTGCAAATAAAACTAACCTTTCTTTTTTCTCCTTTGATGTTTGATGCTTGCTCAGATTGCACCTTGGGCAATCGAGAATCAAGTTCAGACATAGACAAACATGGAGAAAAACAAAAGATGTTTAAGAGGGTCAGAAGAAGCGACGCTAGGTTAAAAACACTCTTTTGAGATCAGCGGCAAGTATATTTTTGTCTTTTAACAAAATTGAAGATAATCCATCATTTTGTTGATACGAGTTATTTCTTACTTAATTATTTTTCAGGGTAATATCATTCATTCAAAGTGGCTGGGTTTTTACCCAACTGTATTTCGAGTGGAAAAAGCACGAGCCTTTGAGTTGTTTATATAATACTAGTTTAAGTAATATCCAGTCACGTACCAAACAAAACATGGGGTTCAACAAATCCGTCCCCCCATTTCTTATCCTCTCCCGACCTCTAACGCTTGTCTTCCCTACCAAAAACACAACCTCAAAGCATCTATACAAGCGATTATTTAGCATGAAAAATAAACGCGTTTTTATCATCCTTTCTTTTCATTCATTTGATAATCCATTGTCGGAAGTGTAGGGATCTGAGTACTTGGTAACCCACATAATTTACACGAAATTTGTGCGATTTGAACGATAAATAGTGACATTGTTTGGGCTTAGATGTGGAGTTATCATAGCATATAACAGATTACTACAACACTTCACAAAAAAAGAAAAAAAAAGAGTCCTGTTAAGTTTTCTTAGTATGATAAAGATGTATAAAAATCAAGTCAGTTGTTCTGAAAATATGTGCGCTCTCTCCAAAACGTTCCTGAAGGATTTTCTTTTCTTTAATTTTCTTCTCGAAGTCCAAAATTTATGGGGAGAAGAAAAAAACAACTTCTTACCGGGATTAACAAATTCCACAAAACAACCGACAAGTTTGGGAAGAAAAGGGGGACAGAAAAGAGATAAAAATTTCAAAGTCTTTGATTTCGATATGTCCAATTACGGCGTCGTTCCTCTTCAGCAATTGTCCTAATTGAGTCTTCGCGTTCCTGCACAGTTTCACACGTAAACCTCATCACGAGCAAATACTTCCACACGGTCTAGAATTGTAAAAAGATAGGCAAGCAAAATCTGAACGAATGTCTAGAAATGTCGTGCCCAATACGTGAATCGACATCTCTAGAATCTAGACCATTTAGCATGCGTGCATCGATTAGATCGGGGTTCCTTTAAAAATGCTAGTGGGATGACACGAGCCTGGCTTCTAACATAAATCATGTCATCGTAGGCAAGTATATAGAATGAACAGTGAAATCTCACATGAACAATAGTTGTGTGTTAATGATGCTCGAGAATAAAATGCCAATGGCAAGCCGATAGACAAGATGAATAGCTTTAGGAACCAAGAAAAACGAATAATACAACCAGGGCAAGCGCGAGAGTGGTACCCTGGGAATTTGTCAGAATTGTCATGTCAGATAATTAAAGAAGGGAAAAAAAGAATCAGAATACAACCGCGAAATAAGACAACCTAAGGGACAGAAAAAAGCGAGTGCAACCTCGGTCTCGTGACTCCCTCGTCCCATGCATGAAATGATAACGCCAGGGAAACGAGTAACATCAGTCCAATCGCACATTCGACAAAATACGTGGGTCACACACTAAATAAAACATGGAATTTACTATAATTCCTGCGATTTTAATTGAATCTAACTGTGCATGCCAGATGAAGTCCACTCAAGAGACATTGTCCATTTTGTTTTCCCTTCTCAAATTAAACAAGTTCACTGAAATTCACGTACCTGTACTCGGTCTTGTCTTCACAAAGAAAGCGCATCATATTTTTCAACGGAAATCTCCGAAGGTTTGGCTTGTCGGCGCTGAATCCAAGGAGGAGGTAATCACTTTGTCGTCGCTGATCATCAGGCCATACTTTTCTTGGTTCTGCCGTCGTTGCTCGTCGTCTCTCTGCGCATCCATCAGCCCTCCATTGTTGCTGCTGTTGTTGCCATTGCTCACGCGTCTCACTATCTCTCCTACTCCAAGAAAGTCCCTCGTCAACCCGTGTTGGCCCATGTGGGTGGTCGTCGACTGCTCCGACCCGGTCTTGTTCGCGTTGTCGTAGATCCCGTCGTAAGCGTCCCCAGCTGATTCCTGATGATGATCTTGCCCGCCTCCGAAGGCGCAGTTCACTAGCTCCTGGAGGTTGTTCTCGACACCAAAAATGCCCGCAAAGCTAAGCGGGGCAAGTGGTGACCGGTCGGATTTGGTGCCGCTTGAGGAGGAGTAGTTGGCGAAGCTTTTTAGGAAAGAGGCATTGTTGTTGTTGTTGTTTGCTCTTGAGGTTGATGAGCCCATTTGAGCCGCCTTTTGGAGGAGAGCAGTTGCAGACATGTGGGGCGGTGAGAAATCATGGTGGTTGCTGGTTTGCAGAAGTGAAGTGCTATAGAGAGAAGGCACTCCTGATGAGCTGATCTGATGATGACCACCGGCTATGCTTCTTGGCAAGAGGTTCGATCCTTCAATCCCCATCTCCCTCTTGAACCGGTGATGATCTGGGACCAAAAGCCCGGAATTTAGTAAGCTATTGGTGCTGCTGTTGTTGTTGCTGTTCGAGCTGCTACTTGAAAGCATCCCAAGATTGAAGATATTTGCCACTGATGATGATGGTGATGGGTCATTGTTGTTGCTTTTGACATGATCAGGGATCAATTGCTGCATCATCAGCCCATGGAAGGGCTTGTTCTGGAGCAACCCTTGGTGAGGTGATGCTTGCTCCTGAGAATTGTAGCTTTGATTTGACTGATCTTGGAACAGGAAATTACTTGGGGATGGTGAGCCTATTGAGGGAAGCGGTTGATTAAACGTAGAAGAAGCAGTGCCGATGGATGGCGAGAGAAGGTGATCGAATAATTGTCCTGTCCGAGCACAGCCAATTGGCGACATGTCGTTATTGTTAGATTGGTTTATTCCCTGGCCTTGCATCATTGAGGGTAATTGGCGATTCGCTTGTGACAAGCCCAAATCCATGTTGGTGGTTCCATAGATTGGGTGGTGGCTGATGCTGTTCAAGGGGGGAGGGTGTCTAGCATTCTCTTGAGCAAGCGCATCACAAAAGGCTCGGTGAGTGATGAAGCTGTCGCGCCTGCAAAAGTTTCATTTGTTATACCGCTTAGAAATTTTAAAGAAAGTAATGAAAGTTGAACTAATTTAATTACCTGGGATATGAAGCAACAATTAGTTAGGTTTCATGCAAGTTTCATCAGAATATTTTGACTTCTTTAATTTTTTACGGGCAGTAATCCTATGAATATTTGGAATTATCCCTTATCAATCAAGCGTGTTTCAAACATTTGCTCTCAGTTAAGTCATACTTGAAGCTTCACTTTTATGATGGGTGACTTGGGTACAGAACTATAAGTAGGATCAAGGAAAAGATTTTAGGGATGCCTAACTCTACAAATAATAATAATGGACCTCCAGACACGCCTATGCAAACATGAACAAACCCTCGAAGGAATGAACCGTGGAGAATATAATCGTGGACATGGTCTTGGCCAGAAGAGTAAATATCCTTTGGTGCATTAAATAGATGAAAAAGAAGAAGATGTTATCTTCGTCAAACTACCATTCTAAGAACCGGCAGTTCAATAAATGAGAGGAGGGAATATTTTCAAATCCATGAAAAAAAAGCTGATGCAGTCTATATCTATCCATGACAGAAGCCTATCTATTTGTCTCAGACTTAGGTTTTCATAAATGAAGAATCCCGTGAAATTGATACGATATTTCATCATAAATAGTTGGGAAGCGGTCTTTAAATTGATGTTGTGTGCTCCTGGGGATAGATTTTGCTGCAATATTGTTAGGTGATGTTCAAAACCCAGCTTTTGCCACTGCAATCATGAAGGCATCTAGAGAGAGAGAGAGTGATTGTCAGAAATGGTACCTGGAGGAGAACAGTTCTCCTAACATGTAGCCAAACGATAACATAACGAAAATGGCAACACCCCCCCAAGCTTCTTCATGTGTGTGCATAGCAACACGTGAATGAGGGCAAATGAGAAAAAGAAAAAAGAAGACACTTGCGGGCAGATGGCGTTCTTTTCGAGGTAAAAAGACCTCTCGCTCTGGAAATGATTGTTTTTTTTTTTTTCACTCTGACTTGTCTTCTTGATGAAATTTCAGAAAGGCATTATAAAATGTACACGAGGGAGAGAGAGAGAGACGGAGAGATTCACTGAAAAGGTGAAACCCAGAGATGGTGAAGCAGAAGGGGGAAAAAAAACCCAGATGATTCAAAAGCTTCTTCTGTCAATTTCAAGAATCTAATCCTAGTCTGAAGATGCCAAGGACCAGGTCTCTCTCTCTCTCGCACACAAAACTAAATCATGACCTACCCCATTATTTGATTCCTCACGAGCCAGATTGAAGAAATCATCCAGCGACTAATAATTTGCTCACATTCAAATGCAAGATACGTTCATTCAAAACGAAAAAAGTCGATGAGAAGATGATGGCTATACCTTGAAAAAAGAGTGCCACAATCACACCTGTACTCCCTTGTGCCACAGGTCTTGGAGTGCGCCTTCCAGTCGGACTGCACTGCGTACCGCTTCGAGCACTTCTCGCACTTCCACTTCTTCTCCCCGTGCTTGCGGGAGTAGTGCTTTTTTATCCCTGTGAGGTCGCCCAGGGCGCGGGACGGGTCATGGTGCACGCAGGTGAGCTCGGGGCACAGGTAGACCTTGCGCCGCACCGCCTCCTTGTTGGCACCCTTCTGCTTGAGCTTCCACGGCAGGTTGTGGCCTCTCCGGTGCAGCTGCAGGTTCTGCTCCCTCTGGAACCCTTTCTTGCACACCTCGCACACGAACCGGTTCGTTGCCATCAGGCTCTTGGGCGACAGCGCTATCACCTCCGCGTCCGGATCTGTCACGTAACGCCGTTGTGGAAGCACAATTTTTATATTTTAAATGGATGAAAAATGACAAAAATCCATGAAATCACTGACCATATTCTATGGCCAAAGGAGGGAGTCGAACAAGAAGAAGAACTGGGATATAAACATCGCGCAATTAATGGAATTTTAAGGGGACGTTTGGAAAAACTAGGGTTTCTTTCTTGTACCGTCCTACTTGCAGGAGATGCATCAAGAGTATCAAATGACTCTGAAAATTGACTGAAAAAAAAAATCTTATCCTCCAAAGAATAATTGCCCATTTCTCTGTTTCTAGGATATGTATGAATGAAACTGAAGTTAAGGTGATGATACTTGCATGGATTTCCGGGTTGGTTTCGCTTCTTTTTCTGGGGAGCTGGAGCTGGAGCTGGAGCTGGAGGTGTAGATGCCGCTGCTGATGAAGCCAATGGAGCTGAGAGGGCATGGCGGTGTTGCTCCATCTGAATCAATTGATCTCCTCCTCCTTGAATTCGATAAAACGGCGCCACCGACGATGAAGAGGCCGCCATCGCTTCTTCTTCTTGTGCTCCTCCTCCTCCTCCTCCTTCAACTTGGACTCTCTATCCTTATCTTCAAGAACAATTAAACCAGCAGGAAAATCGAACTTGTCTGAAATCTTATCTAGGGAAAACCTGAAACGGTGGTGGTTGTGTTTGCTGCTTCAGCATATTGGAGTGTGGGTTTCTGAAACCTGATTAAAGAGGAAAAATCTTGTTCTAGAGAGAGAGAGAGAGAGAGAGAGAGAGAGAGGAAAATGGAAGAGAAAGGAATGAAGGAATCAAAACAGGCCATACGAGAGACATCAGCAGCTAGCTAAGTTACCTTCACTTGCACACAGTTTCTTCCCTTTTTATTTCACTTTGCTTTCATTGAGTACGTTAAAGCAAATTCTCACTGGCTTTCAAAGCCACTATTTTCCCTATCATTACTCACCGTGATTTGCATATTTAAGCAAGCACATGTTCCTGCACTCGCCTCTCCTTTCCTTTCAATCTTTTTTTTTTGAATTTTCCGTTTTAATTTCTTTGCCATTTTTGGTTTCGAGAATTCACTCATAGTTTTTGAAAAAAAGAAAATTCAAAGGAAAATTTGTGAGGCTGAACATTAATTATGAGAGAGACAGCGATGAGAGGGAGGCTGATGGTTTTAGCACCACCATGCTATGTCCTCTTCCGGCCGTAGATTGGGTCCACCGACCAATTAGTCCTCCCCACCCTCTTTCCCTCTCTTGAAAAGGGAAATTAAATAATTTCGTAAATTGATTTTTCTAAACGACACGATGAAAAGAAAATTGATATAAATTAGAAAGCGCGTCGAAGTATATCCATATATTCAGGAAGAAAATTAGGATTCAAATCCCGCGTCTCGTATTACGATCAATTCGGTCCGTCAAATCGACCTTTTAATATGATTATATTTTTTTTCTAGTGTACGTGACGATATAGGTATCTTCCTCTCCTTCTCTCTCTATCGCTCGAGGACAAACTTCCCCATCACCCCTTCCTCCGGTGGACCCTCACCACAGAAATTTCATACTGAAAATCGAAAAACAAGAGGGGACTAGAGAATTTCGACTTAATTTAAAAGGAGGAGAGAATATTGAGGACGTAGAAACCCTAGTTGCTTTTGGACTATTGCGATTGGAGGAATGCTCAGCATTAGTGGAGTTGTTAGCTCACCCGCATATTGTGTATTGATTAAATATTTAGCATCCCCTGATTTTGATTTTGTTCTTGTTTTCTTTTGATTGCCATCGCCAAACAGTTCTCCTCATTCCATGTGCAAGAGGGGTGCAGGAGCTTACCTTTGATTATGATTATGATTATGACGAGAGATGCGGACTAAGGTTTCAGAGAAACCCTAGCTTGGTCCACATAGGCTTTGACCCTGCACCTAGTCCACCAAATACGAGGCTCGCTTAGTCAAAACGAGTAGGACTGATTAGAATTTCAACATCTGCAGTATATACGGAGACCATGATCGTCACGTAATTTAACTGTATGCAGGAATTATAGCTCATGATTAATTTCGTTCATCACATCAATAACGACGAGATACAGGAGAGGAAGTACTGAGTTTCCATGCGACAATGTCGAGATGCTTGCCTACTGACATGGGAAAGGCACTAGGGCCAAAGAGGTGAGAGCCCTTCGGTCTCAGCTATCTAGTTTTGTCATTCGCACGCAATAATGGAGCTCGTGGCGCCCCCTCGTGTTTACTGTCTAGTCAGGATGGATAGAGGATGGTGATATAGAAGGCTATCGGCAGAAAACAAGGGAAAGGACAAAGTTATGGGATGCAGATGGACTTCAAATTTGCCACTGGTTCAGTAAATCATCCATTTCAGTTACATAAGGGCATGAGACAGATCACAGTCCAACCCTAATGTGTCGATTGATGTCCATGAGAAATTGTTTAAGGATAACTTGATCTCATAGACTGGCAGAGGCATGTATACTATTCACTAGAAAAGAAATTTGTATCGACATAATCCTTCACTTAGCGTAAGCATGCGATTTTACTCACAAGGTCATCACATGATCTAATTTTTTAAGACGAATAAACACATCCTAAGTAGTTAAAAGTCTGACATATGAAATAGCTCATTGCTGCGAGACAAGGTGATCATGAGATGAGAATTAATGTCTGGCAGATGACATGGATGTGAAATTCTTTTATCTATTGGTATGTGAAATCAAACTTGCTACATGCGCCTAGTCCACACTCAAATGTTCCTTCTCTTACATGGTCGTGTGATTATTTGAGCAATCTCGTTCCATGAAACGAGATTATCCCAACAACACTTCTTTAAAAGCTTTGAACTTTTCAACACGCCGATCATTAGGCGACACTTTCGTTTTTTTTTTTTTTGGAGATCGACTATGGTCCTTCAAGGCACCCATCCCATCGCACCTCATTGCAATCAAGCTTCGCTTTTACCCTAATTTTCACTCAAAGCGTCGCCGGTCGGCGAAGTACGACGGGAGGATGGTCCCGAGTGTCGACAGAAAGGCCGGCCCTTCCATTCAAAATCAAGAAGGGTGGTCACCCACTTTATCGAATAGCGACAGGTTAACGGTAAACGTACAGCATTTCTTCACGGGTCAAACGCTTTTGATGAATTTAAGAAGGCCCAGGATCTCGTGTGTGCATGGATGACATGCGGAACTGAGGATGCCACTGCACATTTATCCGTCTTATTACTTTCCTAGGATTCTCTCTTTTTTACTTTTAACTCTTGACCTAATCGTCAAGAGCACGCAACGCCCTAAACAATTATTGCATTTCAGGACAAGACTTCTAAGCAAAACTGGAGCTTTCCATTCAGTTAATGGATGTTCTGTCAGGATTTCCTCTAGGAGCTTCAGAGATTATTGATGCAGATAAATAATGTGTAGCTGCAGAGACCAAGTGGATGATTGTAACACAAGAAGGAACTTTACCTAACAACTAGATCACTACAAAAAAAAAAAAATTGTGGGCAAATTGGATAGAGATGGGATTTGGCATGGGAAGAAAAGGTATTTTTGACTAAAATGCTGTGATTGCAGAGTGTGTGGTCATAAATTGTCCTGAGAGTGCTTTAACAGATCTATAAGTTCATATAGACAAATGTACTACATTGGTTAAGACCAGATCAATTTCATCTGGAGTTAAATTAAATGCCATTCACTGATTTGGGGCTTTATAATTATTAAAGCTGATAAGAACATTCAGGTATAAATCTTAAAGCAGCAAATGCTTGGGGAAATTGTCTAATCAGTCCTAAACATATTCTATATATGTCAATTTAGTTATAAATTTTTCATTTCATCAATTTAGTCCTAAACCTTTTATGTGAAATTCTAAAGTAGTCCCTTTGACCAATTTTCACAGAAAATTGGTGACATGGTAGTAATTTCCGCCTAAAATTGATTAGAAAGCCTGTATTGGAATTTCGTGAAAGGTAGATGAGTAAATTCACAAAGTTAAAAAGTTTATCGTTGAATCGACATTTGTAAATATATTAATGATTGATAGGATGATTTTCCCTCAAATGCTTGATAGAACTTTGAGTTTGGTATCATCATATATAAATAATAAATCACGTGTTCATCTAATAACTTAACTTTAGAAAATTAGTAGTGACATTACAAAATCTTATATAGTATCAAAGTAGAAGATCCTGATTTCAAATCTCAAACTCACAACTCACAAAAAATTCAAAGAACAGAACATCGGTTGCGCACTAATATGAAGGACAAGCTCATTTAGTGATGCTAATATATTGTGTATGTATCTAGAAACCCTAACCAACGTCCCAAGAGATTGCATCATATAAAAAAGAGCACAGAACGTGAATTCAACCAATACACCGATCATAGTTCCTCTTATATCGTAGACGACGATGCTTCACGGGAAGGAAAATAACCTTTGCATCGGTTACATCAGTTTTCGCCTATGCAATGGAACTTTTCATGTATATCGTCGTGTAGCAGTTTAAGTTCATAAGATCGTTCGCATATATAAAGTGAAATCCCGGAAAGGCACGGAAGATTAGTAGAGAAAGAAAAGGAAAAATGAATGATAGCTAGATTATCATCTATAAAGCAGCAAAGATTGAGTAAATTAAGAATCTTAACCTTGGAGCTAGATTTTCAGACCTGTAAATCGATCCTCGACTTCCATCTTGAATCAGTTGCTCCTTCGACGGAGACTTTAAGGATCGCTCGTCTCTCTCTGCCTTGCCCAACTGAACAATTGTATTTTTGCACCTGAATCGACAAAGATTGAGTAAATTAACAATCTTAACCTTGGAGCTAGATTTACAAACTTGTAGATTGATCCGCCTTGTTCATCTTGAATCCGCCTCTCCTTCAATGGAGACTTTTAGGATCCGCTCGTCTCTCTCTTTCTCATCTGACTGAACAATTGTAATTTTGCGCCTAAATTGACAAAGGACGGCAATAATTTGTCAGAAATGCGGACATCGTTTACTCAAAATTAATCTCGTAATTTTGTTTAGGAAGGTATTGAGTTCTTGGTAGGTTGAATTAGGGGCAAATCCACACACAATGTTATGGCAGATTTGCCATAATTTAATGGCCATTAAGGGAGAGATCAGGTTACTTATTTTTGTCAAAGAGAAATTATTTGGGTTTGCACAAAAGAGTCAATGAACTTCGATGTTATCCAACTTCAGCATGCCAAATTGGATTAAATCTAAGGGCAATTAATGCAATGGATATAATTATTTACGAAGCATATTCGAAGGATTTAGGATCCTAAAGCTAAAGTAAATTGATTAGTTGGAGATTGCCATATATCCTTGGTATATTTATTCCACCCTAATCTGGTGCACTCTCATGAAATTATAGTACCGGTACTTTATGCCCTTTTTTTTTTCTTGGTTGTCATATTGGAAATGATTAAGGTAACCCTATGAATTTAACTCTCTATTGGTGCGTTTGGTAGTTTGGATTTCTAAATAGGATAGGACCGAATAGAATATGATAAGAAATCCATTGATTTCTTCATATTTCATTCACTATTTGATGAACTTCAGATTTAAAGTCTGATATCTTCATATCCTATACAATATACTGTTTGGTGAACTTCGTATTTAAAGTCGGATATCGTCATATCTTATTAATTTTGTTGTTTAGTGAATTACGAATTTAAATTCATATATTTTAAAACAATAAGGCTCATACAAATTTATAGGTTTAATATAAAAAATCATCCAAAATAATATTATTATTTTTTAAATTAACAAATTCTCATCGAATTTTATGATTAGGCATTATTCTTTTCCGTTCCTTTGAAATAATTTTTTGGTTACCCCGTTCAACATCAAACGTGTTTAAAATAACCTCAATTATAATATATTTACTTTGCAACATGAATTATTTTTCTCTCTTAAAAGTTTATCATTTATTTCTATTTTGTCACAGGTCCAATACCAAATCAAATAAATGACTGATTAGAATAAAGCATAAAGTTCAAAATTCATTTCTTTCAGCTGTCACGACGATGCCATGACAATTAATAACGTTAATGAACGATCTTTGAACAATTTGCAATTATAAAGTACATTACAGCTCGTTATTTTCATAAAATTTCAATGTGAATTGAAGAGCTATTGAGGAGAAGGCTTCAACGTCAATACTTTAGATAAGAATTTATTCAATTGAGTTTAAAACTTTATAAGGGTTTTCTCATTTTTTGTGTTAAACTAAAAATATTTATTCAAAATGAAAAATCTAAAATTGGTTCAAGACTTATAGAATTAATACTATATGAAATAAATTGTGGTCAAACACCTAGACATTGTTTTTTAACAAAAATTTTTATTTTTATATTTTTATTTTCTGGTATTATTATTAATTTTATTATTAATTTTTTTTAATTTGAAAAAAAAAACTTCAAATCGGGTCAAGGAAATCCAGTTCGACTTTTTGACCCAGAACCAACAGAAGAGTTGGAGTAGTCTGTGGGTAAACGACAAAGAAAGAAAAAAACATGAGGTTTTATGTTTCGGATAAAAGAAATCTTATCTAACCTTATCGCACTCTCCCCATCGGATTTTTTTATCCAGTCTATATCACTTTTATATCTGACTTATCCTATCATAGATAACTACCATACATGAAATATGATAACCTATAAGTATTCTTGGCATCTGTCAAATTTACCATATCCTAAAGTGGCAACACTAATGTTGTTGAGAGGCTACTAGATGTACATAAGGCCATGGCAATGGGCGTGGCAACTAAGGTGGAAAGGGCTAGGGACACATTGCTATCAGACTCGATCCCGAGTCAACAATGTAGTGCTACTACTTTGCCGAGCTAGAAAAAGAAAAAGGATAATGACATAAATGATCATTGAATTTTGATCAAATGTGCATTACAGTTCATAAATTTTCAATTTATTGAATGTGATTCTTGAACTTTAACTCAATGTACAATGTAGCCGTCGAACTTTTGGTTTATTCAATGTAATTTATGAACTTTTGTTACTGGTTCAAACTAGTCTTTAAACCATATGAAAATAATCAATATAATCCATTAACTTAAATTAATAGAATGACATTAAATATTTTCATATAACCCAAAAATTAGTTTGAATACGTATCAAAAGTTCATGAACTATTAAATAAATTAAAAATTCATATATCACCTTAGGGATCATCTGTGTCATTTTCAAGAAGAAAATGAGTTACTTAATGTAATAGGAGCAAGGAGTGTGACTTGAGCGTCCTTTGATCCCAACTAAAAGATTGAGAAAGCTATACTAATTTAGACTCCATTCATTTCGGATAATAATGAATAAATGAATAATTTTAAAAATACTTACTTAACAATCGCTTGCGATAATAAATGAATGGAAAATATTTCCATTGTCAACAAAATGTATAGATATTAATTGTTGTTGATAATAAAATAATTTTCTTTAACTAATTATTTCAAGCGGTACAACCAATTATTTTTAGAGAAAATATCTTTCAGATCATTCTTTTTTCACAAAACAAACATGCCAATTTTGCTTGAAGCCAGAGAAGGGTGTAACCAGTTGATTAGTAAGCAACAAACTCTGTGTGTTGTGTAAACAGTCCAATTGGTAACTGATAGATCTTCCCATGTAGTGCTTGAAAGTGTATGACATACACGGACAGTAAATAACTATGTGCATGATTCGAGAAAAACAACTATGTTCGATTGGTAACTAATAAGTTCTTTCGACTGATCAAAACATCTTAAACTGATAAGAATCATAATGTGTTATTTATGTTAGTTAATCTAATGTGCATCACCTATAATGATCTATGTTAATCATACTTTGAAGCAAATACCAAAAAGAAGGGACATCGATAAGATTACGACCCAAAAATAACAATCCTCACGTCTAATTATCCTCTAATTATCATTTTGCATGTTGTGGTGTCCTACCCTTGTGGCACCTTCCTCCCATGCAATGTAGAGTTCAGGGGTTCCAACTTCAAACTTCAAACTTCAAGAGTTATAGATTTTACATGCATTGTCTTGACATCGAGGAAAGCATCTCTAGTTTTTTTTTTTTTAATGTATAACGTGAGTAGAGATGACATTTAAACTCATCCTAGACTCCTAACAAGTACTAATTTAGCCAATGCCAAATCTAATGTCTCAGAACTTCACATGTAGCACATGTCTTTTCTAATTATATAATTTATCAGTAATAAGGTGGAGAAGTTCAATAAAATTTTCACATTAGTCTTGTACAAGAAATCGCACGAATTTAATGTGTATATCATCTTTGTTGATATTAAACATCGATTTTACAACTTTAACACATCGTTCAAGCAAAAAACTAAATACGGTAGTCCTATGAAAGGTTGGTGTCAGGACTCGTACTAACCAAACCACCATCCAACTTAAAAGGGCTAATCGCTTCCTTCCTCATCTTGTCCTCTTCATCGCCATGTCTAGGAAGTTCATCCTATAAACTGAAGATTAAGGCGTGAGTTGAAACCCAATAAATAAAATTTCTAAGTTTGAGTTAGAAAATCATTGTACAACTCTACCTAGTATCACAAAACAGGAGTAAATAACAAGCATATATTTAAGTCAAATGCATGAATATATGTTTTATCTTTTCCATTGTGATATGTGAATGAAATCTAGTAACATCATTGTTCCACCTATACGTACGTATGCGAATGGCATAACTTATTTTGAAGCAAGGTAACTACTAAATTGCTCATGCGATGAGTTCATTATTTCTCCTCCCGAATTCTCCCGAGGCATCCTCAAACGTGGGGCATCTTGACTCTCGAGACATTTGGACACACAAAGCATCATCACCGTCTAACTTAGGAGTGACAAATTATATTATTCTCATTCAATCAATAATAGATAGACAATTACATGTATTATAAAACATATTCACATCTTGACTCATCACATGTTTTTTAGTACAATGATGTGCATTAGTCAAAATAATCGTGTAAGGAGCAACATATGAACATAGTCACAAGATGGTTATACTCAAAGAGTGCATCTGATCATATAAGTGAATATACTCAGATTTAGGAAGTGAATATGATCTAACAAGTGAGCATCCTTAAACTCAAGAAGTGAATTTGAATAGACAAATGAGCATATCGAAGCAAGTGAATATACTTGTTGAGTATACAAGAGAAATGAATCCAATCAAATAAATGTATATGATGCAATGAATAATTATACTTAAACAAAGGAATCTAAGCAAACAAACGAGTATACTTCGACGAGTGAGTCTGAGTAAAAAAAAATGAATATATCTTGACGAGTGAGCCTGAACAAATAAGTGAGTATACTCAGTAAGAGAATGTACTTAGACGAATGAACATTCTCGAACGGATATAAGATGCATATTCCTACAATGGTTGAATCTGAAATTACATAAGCAACGTTTTGAACTTCAAGTTCATCATTTTCACAAACATGTAATCATACCTTAAAAAAGTCAATCAATATCTTTTGACCATGTATAAAATCAACAAGATATTTTAAATAATCACAATGCAATCATACTATTATCACAAGTACTCACGCCTAACATTAAATTTAGTAAAAATGAAAGTTACACATATCAACCTAACGGTGGATAATTGTGTTGGTTGAGAGCCTCTCTCTCATTACTAAAGTCGAATGTTTGAAACCCGCAGTTGCTAGCGTCTTAAGTGAGGGATTATAGTGTTGGGGTCTCGTGCTAATCATCCCTGAGGTATAAGAGCCCAGCTCTTTAGTGCCGTTTGGGCATGAGGGGCCCGTGGTAGAATCCTCGATTATAAAAAAAATGTGTCACATATCAATTAACCAGGCTAAAAATGTTAAGTAGACTAAAGTAACTTAATGCTTAGAGTTTTCACTTACCTCTAAACAAAACTTAGGTAATTGAATACCTAATCCCCCTTCTGATTCATGACAAACAAAAATCCAAAATCAAAAGTAGAAGAAATTTGCTTTTGAAGGCAAATTTTGAGTCTAATGCTACCGAGTTTACGAGAAGATTCACTTGCAGTTGTATGTCTATATTAGAGGTGATTGGTTCTTCCGTGTAATCAATAAATTGATCAGTGGGATAGCCCCCCCCCCCCCACCCTGGTTACCAAACTGGACTAGTCGACTTGATCCAATTCTTGGGCAATTCAATAAAAACCAATGAATAAAAATAAAAATAAAATAAATTTGCATGAGGTGAAAGAGGAAAGGGAAAGAGGATAGCACGACGTATGAGAAGGGAAGTGAAAGAAATTTGCGTGAGAAGATAGAAAAAAAAATCATTGGTCCAATTCGGGCAGTTTGGGTACCCGGAGAAATTTATAATTTGACTGAAAATCACCGATTCAAATTGTATGGAATCAGAGATTGGACCGACGCCTCCAAGAACTACCCACAATCGACCAATCTTGTCGGATTTGAGTAGTTCCCAGTTTAGTTAGTTTGTATTGTTCACCCTTAGGCAAGATGCAAGTCGATCTTCCTTACAAATATACATGTGGTAAAGTTAAACCTATTATATAGACAAATGAAAGGAAATTAGGATATAATAGTGATGACTAATCCAAAAGGGTGACGATGGTCTAGTGTCGGGTGTCAAAATTACCGCTAGCTTTTGAATCCAATAAGGGCACTTGGCCATGGATGTATTTTCACAAGGGAGAACGATATGAATGAGGAGCATCAAAAGTTTCATATGCTATTTATATTAGTATCAAAAGTTCTCCCTAACTCACTTAAGTATCATATTGGAATCAAAACAATCACTTAAGTGCCAATCGTAAGAGACTCGGACCACTTTGATTACATGTCATTTATAATTAAATTTTTATTATAATGTGGTATATATGTTGACACCTAAATTTTGACTAATTAATTGCAGGGATCGGTCTGATTCCTGAACAAAATAAATTGCATTGCTCTTATCATGTGCCGTCATACGTGTAATCAAAAGAGTTTCTAAAAGGCGCAAAAATCCGAATTTTTGATATACACGTGTGGTTAGTAAATAGTATTTGTTTGAAATCCTCTGGTGGTTAAGAGATAATGATTTTATTTGTTGCGATTTGTTTTGGATTGTTAAATCTTATCCGGAGGGGGGGTCCAATATGTTTGAAAAATCTGGACGAGCTCTTCCCCCCTTTCTAAATAGAGGTTGATGAGCAGTGAGAGGGGGCCGGTTCCAAAAGTTTAAGAGAGAGAGTGTAAGGAATTCTTCTGGGAAAGTTTAGTCAAAAGTTCTTTTTTTGGGTAGTCTTCTTCTGAGGGAGTTCCGGTCTTCAACGAGTGACAAGGGAGAAACAAAGGGGGGGGGGGGGGGGTTCGGTTCTCACAAAAGGAGTCTTCTTCGTAGAGTCAAATCATTTCTTTCGTGAGTCTCTTATTGGTTAAACTTGTGGGGGTTCTTTGCTGCTTAAATTCGTGAGAGTTTCTTTTGTTGGATGGTTTCTTACTAAGTCTTCTCTTGGGAAACACAGAGAAAGACTTGATTAGCACAAAAGAGAAAAGGAAGTCTCAGTTGTTGAAAAGTCAAAAAAGGGAGGAAAAAAATGTCTTTTCTCTTAATGTGTTATTTTCCCTAAAGGTGGTTTACTCTCTGAAGATTGCGTGAAGAATTAAGAGGCCAAATCAACTTCCTTTGGTGACTCTTGTTTACTGCACGTGAATTCCCTGCATCGCCAAGGAGAATTTTGCACCGACGTCCAGCAAGCGGCGCCCTGCTCATTAGTCCATCAAGGAATGTTGGGGCCTCGTTGACGTGTCCACGATTCGTGAAGCAACGTCTTTTAAGCCGCGATCAACATAGTTCAAGTATTGAAGGAGAAGCAACCCGCCGTGCTGGAATATTTTCTTCGCTGACTTGTGTTCGTCTAAATTCAGCAGGTTGTGAGGAAATTTTAGTAGCCAACTCCAGGCTAAAGTCAACCTTCTGCCTTTGTTTTTGTGGAGAATCAGCCACGAAGAAGTCCTTGCACCACCGAAGAAGTCCTTGCATGCATCAAGTCCTTGCAAATAAATCGTTGCACTGTCGAGGAAGTCGGAGCTGAGCCGATTTTTCTGTAGACGATTGTCAATCTACGAATTAGGTAATTATCTATTTTCAACTTTGAATTAGATATTATTTTTTTCCTAACTTGGACTAACGTGCATTATCCGTAAGATTTATAAGTACCAAATAAAGTTAGGAAACTTTGCTAATCTAAGTGTGCATATCGATAGTCCGATCTCATGCCCAAGATACGACTCGCGACTACATGAAAAGATCAACCGATCCGATCTCATGCCCGAGATACGATCCGTTGATTCTTTTTTGTTTCTTCCGAATATAGTTGTCTACAAATTTTAAATTTTTATATTTGAATTGATTCAATTAGTTAGAATTGCTTGTTAAGATTTCCTTTTTATATTAAGAGAAAAAAATCAAATAAAAATTGCATAGCGTTGCATATCCAGGTTTGAAGGCATTTAGTTAACTTTTAAAAAAATTCAAAAAAAAAGCGTTAAGAAGATTTTAGTGTGTTAGATTAGGTTAGAATTAGATTTTTTTAGTTAGAAATTTGAACTTTAGGATCTCATTCAACAATTAGGATAAGTTAGTTCTAATTAATTAGTTTCATTAACAAAAGGTAAATTTTGAATTTCTTGCATATAATTTAGGACACGTCACATGTATGTCTATAGTTTAGGTCATGTCATATCAATAGTTAACATGCATATCATATAGTTTGCATTATATAGTTCACATGCCATACAATTTGCATATTAGTTTCATTAGTTACATGTCATTCATGCATGTTGGTTAAATTCTTATAATAGTAGGTTAAATTGGCATCAAGCTTAGGTCCATTCAATGCATGTCATGTAATTTAAAATACATCATATCACCATGTCATTTAGAAGTTGCATGTTTAGGACATAGAAATTTGATGTCATATTAGAATAAATGCATTTAGAAATTTAAGATTATGCATTACATGTCATATTAGATTAAAATTCATGCTCATCTAGATTATTTAAAATGTCCCTTATATTAATTTAGTTGCATGTTTAATTTAAGAATTTAGTCATTTTCGAATTTCCATTGGTAGATAGAAAACATTATTCACATGTCATTTAGATAGTTGCTTATCTTTGGTTTAGTTAATTAGACAACATAACATATAGACTAATTTAATCTAGAATTTGCATGTTATAGAACATATTAGATTAGTCACATTTAGAGTTAGATTTCCTTCATGTGCATCGCATATTAGGATAATCTGCATATAAAAAGTGAAAATCCAAAAAAAAATGTTAAAAGACTTCATTCTTACATATTTAGTTAATTTGCATTTTTAGGATAATAAAGCCCAAAAAAATATTTTTGACTTGCTTTTTGTTAGTTTATCTTGATTTATTATTTCTTTGGGTGTTTATATTAATGTTTGCGCACCCGCATGGTCACTACACATGTTAGGGAGTTAATTAAAATCAATTCAAGCCGCCTGCCAAATTTTTTTGAAATAAATGAAAATATACCGAAAGGGCGTTAGAGTAGTCTAACGTAATCAAGTCCCCGTATTTAGAATCTCTAGTTCGTATGAGTAAAGTATAACTACTAATACTTTACATGGGTTTCTAATCGACCAGCCATAAATAGATTAGTGGCGACTCCAAGTTGAAAATATTTTGTATATCAAAAAAGTAAAACCAAAGTCGTGAATGGTATGAGTTTGTGAGAGCTCGAGCTAAGTTAGGCTCAACAAATCATTAGCCGAACCTAAGGTGGTGCACATTCAAGGAGGTCGCGACAATACATATATATATTTAAAATTCAGTTCACATGTCTTTTAACTAATTGATTTAAATTAAATTTAAAAACATAGAGAGAGAATGAAGAAACTAGGTAGTGAGGGCTAAAAGCCTTTGTCGTCGTTGCCCTTACCATCATTAGAAGGCCACGACCATTGCCCAAATCTAGGGAAGGGCTTACAAGCTCTAGCCTGTTGTCGACAAGGGTTGCTGGCTCATGGCCACTGCCTAGTGACCCTCATCAGCCATCTCCCCACTGTCGTCGGCCCTTCTCTAGCTATGGTGGTGAGAGCTTACAGCCTCACCACCTCTCCCTTTTTTTAAAATAGTTTATTTTTTCCCGAAATTCTTGGTTTTAAAAAAACTTTAATCCAATTAATATTCTATATTTTTAAAATTTCAGAATGCCAAATAGATCTCCAATAAGGCTCTTCGGTTCAAGATATTAATAAAAAAAAATATCATGTCGTATTTCTGACAAAAAAAATTTGAAATTGGCACTTGAGATCATTTAAAAAAAAACTTAACACTTAAGTAATCACAAAGAAACTTTTAGTCCTACTACTGATGTTGTACATAAATTTTGGCATTCTTAATATCTTTTTACCATTTCCAAAATGACACGTGAAGCGTTCTGTTTCTTAATAAAAGAAGTTTGTGAGTAATCGTCTTGTTTTATGTTGCAGCTTCTTTATAAGAGAGATCTTCGTTGTCTTTTTTTTAGGGGTGCAGAGTTCATTGCTTGCATTTAGCCAAAACATTTTCTGTTTATCCCTGAAAAATTTAAAATATTGTTCCAATTTCAGAAAATTCATGCAAAAACTATTGGTGACCCTACATGCCAATACTTGAGCGTCGTGAAATTTCAGGAATACAAGAAGTAAAAGTAAGTGAGGCACAAGATTTATGTTAAATAGAATGTAAGAAAATTAATAGTTGATTTATTTTATGCCCTATTGTTTAGCACTCTTTTGTCATTAGGCTAACCATAAAAAGGAAGAATTTTTGTCCTTAAAATAATTGGAGTAGATACTTTCACAGTTGTCCATCGGTCCTAATTATATTGTATAAATGCTGGTTTAGTTTTAAACTTTTTAATTTTTCCGATTTAGTTTTAAACCTTTATACGAAATTCCAATATAGTCATTTCGATTAATCATCATTAGCAATCGCTGATACGACAATGTGTCACGTAACACTATAGGCGATGACTAAATAATCACATTATTGATTTTCGAAGAAAATGGATCAAAATGACTAGACTGAAATTTTGCATAAAATTTTAGGACTAAATTGACTAAATTGAAAAAAGCTCATAAGTGAATTGTTATCCAAATCATATATTTATGACCGGCTGGATGATGTTTTGGAAAAGTAATAAACTCATGCCCCACAAGATTATTTTGTCACATAAACGTTTCAAATGTCTCACGGAAAGGCATATTCATATGCCAATTGAATAATTTTGTCCTATCTTCATTTTTTTTTATCGTGCTTAAAATAGCATTAGGAGTGAACAAAACCATATTATCTTCTTTAAACTCTTGCAACTACGTACGAGTGGGCTAAATCATCTTACCAATGCGATGTCGTATCCCTCTAGTATCTACTAGATCATTCGGTCCATGAAAACCGACCTTCATTAACTCTTTCTAAGTCCATTCAAGGGCGAATCGACAAGTCGATGGTCATAGATGCTCATCGGCCACTAAAGTAACATAAGCCAAACTTGTCACGATCCTTTCTTTTTAACATTTGGCAGTCCGGCCCAAAACTTATCCCAAAAACTTTGGTCCCATCCGACAAAAGTTGCGCCTTTATATTTCTATAGTTCGCCTTTTGTTGTTATTCTGGAAGGATCAGAAGTCCGACATGGTATACAGTCCAATGAAGTTTCCTGAGCCAGGTTGAATCAAGACGAATATAGAAAGGGAATGAGCGTGGCAAAGAAGCCTCCATGGCTTGAAAGGGGTGTGAATCGGATCCAGATTCCCTGACTTAATCTGTCAGCCGTTTGATAGAGATCGGACGTTTAGGATTTTATTGAAAATATTCAAAAAAAATTACTCAATTTCTGTCCAAGAGCGGGAGGAAATGAGAAGGCGACGGCAATCGCAAGTAGCTCTTTGGCCCGTGCGTTTCCCCCCTTTCCTCCTGGCCCCAAAGTACTCTAATTCCTTAGGGTTGCGTACACAAGTTTGGTCTTCGAAATTCCGCAGCTCGCGTGGATTTGATCTTTCCAATCTTTCTTCTTTTTCATATTTTCTTCCTACGATCCGAGTCTCTTTAATTTGTTCAAATTGCACAACTTGGGCCCTTCGACCATCCGTCGTAGGTTCTTGTTAATTTGATAAGGTAGCATATAGTCGAGGTGGCTAAAGTCGAGATATATTTTACGATTGATGGCCCATGTCGAACTAGGCGAGGGTCCCCGGCTTCTTTCGGTTGTTTTGCAAATCTTAGAATTCCACTTTTGTTTCATACAAACACTTGGGAACCTTCAAAACATGTGCATAGCACTCGGCAGCTTTGCAAAAATTGAATCCTGGATCCATTGAGAAGGTAACTTTGTCTCGACCATGACAATACTTTTATTTCGGGGAACAATTTGTTTTTGAAAAATATTTCTTCTCTATTTCTACTTCCCGAACAATTTCTAAGTAAAATAAGACGTTTGGTAACTATATAAAATTTCTACTCTTAAAATAGAAAAAGAATATGAATGCATTTGGTACGATTTACAAATTTTCTGTTCTTTTTATTTTATCTTCTTGCTCATGGACATCCGAATGCCGCCGGCTGCCGCCTGCTGCTTGCCCAATGCCCAACCCCTATCGCCGCCAGCCGCCAAAGGGGTTGGGCAGTGAGCGTTGGTGATTGGCTGGTCGGGCGACGGGGGTCGTTGACGGTGGGTTTCCGGCTGGCGGCAGGGGTTGGCGGCTGGAGGTGGTAGCAACAAGAGATAAGAACAAAAGAACAGAAAAATTAGCTAATTTCTAGAAATTGTTTCTGGAGGAAAGAAATTACATTTTTTTTTTTGTTTCTGGCTTAAATCTAATTCCGGGAGCAACTTTATTTATTTATTTTTTTGCGCCAGGGGTGGATTGGTTGAAAAGGCATCAATGAAGCTTTTGTGTTGGCCTGAACGCCACCCGCGCTTCACAGAGTTCGTTTCAGAGCAAAAAGATGAGTCGCAGCTTGGGCTTCGGCTTCGGTGTCCGCTGCGCAACCAAGATCAGATTTTTCGCCTGAGAAGCCCCGACGGAAACCCCGCATTGTCCGGCCATGTCCCGCTCGTTGCGTCTCCCCCTCGACCCCGTATCGACCCGTCGAGCCCCCTCGCTTCACCCCTCGCTTCGCCGTTTCCGACCCCATTCTCTCTCCTTCCCCCCGTTTCCTCGCCGTAGACGCACAGGCTCAGGGGGGAGGTGCGTGGTTTCCGGTGCCGGCGTCGCGCCGTTCTCGGTTCGACTTAGATTGAACGAGGATCGAATTGGGGACGACGAGAAGGTGGGCGGCGGCGGCGATGCCCAGTTCGTGGAGGTGATTGGCGTTGGCAGTCGAAAGGACGCTGTTCTTGGTTTCTGCTTGGACTCGGCTCTTGGATTCGAATCCGTGCGCTTCTGGTAATACTCGTTTTTGCTTTTTTATTCCTCTTCTTTGAATTCTGGTGACAATTCGATGCTCTGTCTGGAGTGGTATTGGTTTGTCTTAGTGTGAAGGTAGTAGTTGAAAGAATGGATGGTGCATGTGTAAAAGCTTCATCTATATGGGTTCGTGCTTTGTAACGTAGCGAAGGATGAATAAGCGGTAGCTCGTAGGCTTCCTGATATGAAAGTATTTCGATGAGGATAAGAGTCTCACATTGAAGTGACACTTGTGAAATGAAAAACCTCAGGAAATATGAACTTTTGGTTAAAGTTGATTGTGAAAGACTCTTTTTAAAAAACATGGTGGCCTATTCGGAGCTTTCTATGGACTATATCACTGTTTGACATTGTTGGACTTGGTTCCATTGAGGTGGTAGTCCATTGGAGTTGCTCATCCAGAAGTTTAGGTTCCCGAGATGATGGAAATCACATGATTCGGTTGCAGAAGATCATATGTTTAGCTTAGTCAATAATCGTGGCGCGTGTCCTAGTGTATGTTATGAAACCCAGTAATGATTGACTTATAGAAGGTTGCATGTTCAGCTTAGTTGATAATCAGGATGGTTTTCCAATTAATTCCTACTGCATTTAGCAATCATACATTACCATGCTTATTTTGTTGGACTTGATAAGTTTTTGGTAAATGCCAGCATCTTTGATAGGGGAACCACCATTGTAGTAAGGGGAATTTTGATTCTATCTAACAAAGAAGGTGGCCACTTCCAGATCAGAGAATTTTTCTAGTGATTGAATGCATTTATTTGTGATGCTCTTTATTGAAAAGTGCTGATTAGCTATTCTAGAACATGCACATTTTTTCGTGGATATTCCTATACAACATCTAGAAAGCTACTATTTTGCAGGAATATTTTAACGAATGATCCAACAAAGGTGCAACTACAGCAGCGGACGCTTGAAAAAGGTTTGATTTCTGAAAAAGTTTTCATCATTTGGCATTCAGAAGTTGAGGCAAAATGGGATGCAACTTATGTAGCATTGTATATATCTGTCCTCTTTATACTTATATTAGGAATGATGAAGGCTGATTGTCATCCCATCTTTTTCATGTATGAATATATAGTACTGGTCATCTTGAAATGTTTGAGAGATGGGGACTTGAACATTTATGGATTCAGTGTGAAAACTATGGAGTACATATTTTGCTAATACCATCTTAAACATCCTTAGATGCTTGAATACAACCTTTTTAGATGCCTGGAATGCAAAAGACACTTCAATGTGCTGATTTACTAGTAAATTAGGTCATTGTGTCCTTTATGTCTGAAATTGGTTCTTTTTTTCTTAGCCCGAGGAGATGAAGTCCTCAAAATTTCAAAGATTAAGTAGCTAAATTAGAATTGTATGTTAAAAAAAAAGTAGTAGCTTAATTAGAACTTCTGGTGCTACAATTTTGATAATATTTATTTTGCCATTGATTCATCCACATAAGTGTAAGAGGGTTCCTTATTGGTCTTCCACATTTGTTTTTCATCTTTACACCTGTTTATGGATCCATGAGTGTTTGGAAAATTTCATGTCAAAGGAAGAGAGTGACTTGAGTTTTCAAAGTTTTCAATTTTTGGAATTCTTCTATGTTTTTCTGGGAGGATCTCTCTGCTTCTGTTCATGCAACTCTTTTAAGTAAAGCAAAGACGGTGTTATGATAAAAAGCCTTTCTCTGTATCTCTATATCTGTGAAAAATAAGGGATTCTTCTCAATGAGGTAATCATAGACAGAATTATAAAGACATTAAAAGATAACTTCTCAATTTAGTTTCTAGCCCCATGAAAAATAATGGAATCAGCTTCCAAAGGAAGTGCTCATGCTTCTATAGTTGTAAGGGATCCCTGATCAGTAACTTTGCAATTGATCTGGAGATGAAATTTTATCTGGCTCCCTCAAAAATTAGGTTTGCTGAGTTATGGCTTTAGATGTAGATTGTATTGCAATAGTAGCTTTAACTGTAGAGTGCCAAGAACAAGTAAACTAGCTTTAGCTTCAAAGCAATGCTATGGATAAAATTTAAGTCTGATAATGATACTTTGGGATGGTTACTCTGTCATTTTCAGCTTGGCAGTTTGCATTGAGCCATCTTTGTGGCATATAGGGGGAGGTATTTGCATAATCATTTCCTTTCTGCTGATTATATCATGAAATCCCTGTTTTCTTTTTGTTGGTTACAGATGCTTCTCCCAGTGTTGTGGAAGCTCCATATATCATGCAGTCTTCTCCGAAGGCTATAATTCTTGTTTGTACATTCCTCAACTCTAAGTTAGAACTCTTTCTTTGTGAGGATTCTGTTGTCATTCTGCTATGCTTTCTATATAATCGATATGATGGCATACCCTCTATGCACTTTGAGGGTTATAATGGTCTATTTGTCTATGAAGACAAATAGAGTCTTTCTATTAAGCTTACACAAATTATGGTAACATGAAGCAGATGGCATGACGTGGGTTAACTCTTTCCCATAATTACAGCTGAACATTTTATTTTGTTGTGTGTCTCAATTTTTTCTTACAAAAGAGTTCACTTGGAGACATTTTTGGGTAGATTAGACCCTTTATCTCTAAGACTTAGTCCATGACTAATTCTTATTTTACAAACCCTGCATCCTACTATCGAGACTTTGTTTTGCTATACATGTGCTCTGAAATCTAAATCTTTGATGAATTACAAATTGCATCTAGAGTAACTATTGAAGCCGAATGGAAACCATTTCAAAGTGGACAGTGGGTATGTGATCATAGTAGGACTTAAGTTGCTTATAATATTTTAACTGGACATGCCTTTTGAAATGTGCTTACAATATTTTAACGTTACCTTACATCCTTCTTTTCGGTGAGATATCATATACGGATTGTGTTAACGCTTTTCCTTGAATTCTTGTACTATGGCTGATGTTTCCTCTTTTCTCCCTTCTCTTGATAGATTGCTAGTGCAGGATATGGCTCAGATCATACTATAGCCTTAGATATTCTGAGACAAGTCAAATCTGCAAATGGATTTGCTGTGGCTGTTTTTCTGAAACCTTTCAGCTTTGAAGGAAGAAGGCGGCAAGATGAGGTAACATCTCTTTTTGTACAGATCATGCTCAGTTTACCAAAAATTTGAATTGGAAAAGATTAAAGAATGATACGGTGAGGAACAAGGATGGGTATAGATTTGTTGGATCTTCCAAACAGGGCATTATTGCTAATCTTGCAAATGACGGATTTTCTTTTTTCTTTTTTTGAGGTTGGTGTCTTAATAATTGTCTGCAAAATTATTCTGCAGGTCAAAGATTTGGTTGACAAACTTAAAGATCATACAACTTTTTGCATAAGTGAGTAATCTTTTCCGTCCTTTTAGGGATAACATTCATAGATATTGTGATAAATTAAGTTTTAGTTGTCTGGAGTTACTTTGATTGCCAGTTGTCTAATTGATAGTTGCTTGTGAATTTCAGTTGGAATTGTCCTAAGATAAAATGGTTTAGGACTATTGAGGAGGCTACTAGAACAAATCATACTATTATTCTTTGGTCTTAAAATGGGTTTTAGTAATATAAGGTAGCCAGGACTTAAGAGAGCATTTGGTCAAAGGAGCAATCTTATTATTTTGAATATCCATTTTTCATTAACTTCTGTTTATAGATGTACTTAGCTACTTTGACTCATTTTTCTCAATCTATATATAAGAGGTATATGATGGGAGAAACTAACCATTTATCTTTTGGAGCTTCAGTAAGATATTTAAATTGATGTCATGGTTATCCATTTAAAGCCATTTAAGTTCAACTTCATAACCTGCAGATCTTGTCAATTGAAACTTTCTTATTCTACATTTCCTCTTGTCATTATTAATAGTCACTGCTTTTTCCTCGAAAGGATTCCCACTAATGTAGTGTGGTCTTGCAGATATTGACACCGACCTGCTGCTTCAAAAAGATTTGGTTACGCTCGATGAGGCTGTGAGAATGGCAAATAATGCAGTTCTCTTGGCTATAAATGCTATCTCTATCCTTACATCTGTAAGTTTCCCTTCCTGGTCCATTGCCTCTCTCCTGGATTTGGTGATTTTGTCTTTCATTTTCAACTACCTGGTGTTTTCAGGATGTCCACAAAAAGCATTTAGACTTGATGCAGAACAGTATGAAAGAACTGAATATCACTGAGCTTATGAAAGTGAGTTCCAATACAAGCTCTTGTTTATTTCAGATTCTGGTGATTTCTTTTTTGCTTTCTCACTGTTGTCTCACTGCTATTTGTTATTTGGATACTATTTCTAAGAGATTATCATTTGATCTGCATTACAAACCCTTTTTTTTTAAAACTTAATATTTTTGTCTTTCATTAATATGGCTTTGCAACTCTGTCAGGCCCTGGAAAGACGCAAAGAGGGAAGGATTGGATTTGGTAGTGGTTACAACATGAAAACCTCAATCTTGCAAGCAATATATGACTGCCCATTTCTAAGTTGTGGTGTTGAGGTAATTTTGGTGTTCCTTCACTTAAAAGGAAAGAGATTTTAATCAAACTTAGCGTTTCAAGTGCAGTAGGAAGCTCTTAAATTGGATGCCACTTTGGGCTGAATTAGTATTTTATGACCAATTAACTGTCGCTATATTAGTGTTCCAAGCCCTTCCCATTCCCTCAATGGAAAAATAACAATAATGAAATACAATCTTGTGATGAATTTAACTGTCTTCCTTCCTTACATGCTTTAAATTATCTGTTAAATGTTTGCTACCCCCTTTTTCCCTTGTTCTTTGGTTACAGGATTTTAATGGGATAGTCATATGCATCCTAACTAGTTCATGTGGCAGCCAACTCAATCTAAAAGCCTTTCTGGAAACTTTTCGTCAAGTTACGAGATACCAAAAGGAAGTTATTGTTTCCATTGTTCAGGAGCCTACTTTGGAGGCAAATGTGCTGGTAACAACAGTTGTTACTGTAGGGTAAGAGTCCTTATGGAATATCAAATATGCTGCATTTGTATTCTACCTATTTGGACTGAGTTCTGTCTTATTGAAAAAGGACTATCAACTTGCCTCCATTTGAATAGTTCAAGGCGAATAAAGTTCTTGATTAATGGCACTACTACAGTGTTGTAGAGGCTTTAGAATTCAATTAAAATCTTTAGCTCTATTGATGTGTGTAGAATCTGTGAAATAATCACTTTGGCATCGTTAGACATTTTGAGTTAGTAGTCATCACTTTTGATCATTTCAAACTGGAATAAGATCTCTTATTGGGACCCTTTTTTTCTTTTTTTGCCTTTCATCTTTCTGCAGTTTTGCTTGCTAGTGAGTCAACTGGTCTGTCCTTGGATTATAATGAGCAAGTGGTTTTACTTTCCTTCTTTCTACTGTTAGCATTTCTACCAGCAGAAACTTTGGTATCACCACCTAAGGAGTCGTTGCCGCAATCATGTCTCTTATTTTTGAGTTTTGACTTCTTTATCATCTCATCAGTCATGGTGATCGGGACCCTCAGAAGAGCAGCATATTGTCCAGACTCGCTCAAAGTTTCCCTTTTGTCTTCAATCTTTTCGGAAAGCAACAACCACAATTGAATGGAAGTCAGTGGAAAGGTTCATTTGAAACTGCAGATCCTTCTCAAGTGACAAATGTACTAGACTTAGATGAAGAGCAAAGTGGTGGAGCTGTAGATGGTAGAGTACAAGGATCTGCACTTTATTCTGGAGAGCCTGAATCATCAATGGTAGAAAACAATGACATCCATTCGTCCAGGTTCGAGAGCTTCTTCTTCATGCCAGCTTTGGCTGTCTAGCTATAAAATTATGAATTTCATACCCCTTGTTTTGATGGACCCAATGCAGAAGATATGAGCAAGGCGAGTTTCGTTTCTCAGAGAGCAATGCAGAGTTTCAAAATTTGGATGATCGGCTTCCTGAAGGTAAAACTTACAAGTACTCTTGCATGATATCCTTACATTACTTCATGCACTTGTAATGAGGAAATAAATTTAACACATAAAATTTGAACGTGGTGCATGTTGTCTTCCTCAACTTGCTTGTTAGACTCTATTTGTGAATTTTCTTAACTGAATTGATTAAAATGCACTGTTTAGGAAGTCCATCCTTTCAAAGAGAGCCACTTAACTCTTGGAACTTCACACCTGGATATGAGGTGGCACGGGAGTGGGCAAGAGAAAGGGCACATGACTCTTCTAGTTCAATGCTTAATACCATGAGCGTCTTTCAGCTTCCAGTTGGTGTAAAGCCTTCAGAGCTGAAAGACAGTCAGAATTTTGCAAATTTTGCGCAAAATGGAATTCAGGAAATTGAGAATGCTGCAGAAGCCCAACCAGTTGATGATTCAAGTGCGTCTTCTTGGAGTGGGTTGGCCGATGTAGGTTTTGGAGCAGTGAAGGATTTCTATGATGCTGCGTCAGTGTTGATACAGGGAAAACGTCCAGATGCTCACCAGAAACAAGGAAATCTTTCTGCTCGTGCAGCGTCGATGTTGGTAATTGTTTTTCTTAAAATCATGCACTAGAAATTGTTTTGAGCAGTGTTTTGCTTTTCAGTTTTGCCTTAAAGTTGGCGCAAGAAGCATCTTTTGCATCCGGCCAGAACAATTTTTCTATTTTCTTGATCTTGAAGAGTGATCAAGAGAAGTAACTGTCTCGAAGATATTTTATATATCTTCTTTTGTTGAGGATGTCTGATTAAGCACCTCTTGCTTCCACATATTGTTGTTTGCTAAATTTTTGATTCAGTGATAATCTAATTATACAGAAATTGGCTTGCCTGGATTTGGTATTGAAGATGGAGTTGAACAGAAACTTTTTCTCAATATGATTTTTGTTCTTATCTGAATAGCAATGAATCTCAGAACCTTTTTAAGTTTTGTGAGATCAGGTTATCTTATTATTGCTATTTGTTTGCTGTTGTTGAAGTGTTGGCTATGTTTTGAAATGACATTAACCTTTATGCTTATGAATTTTTTTTTCTCCACTGTTTATTTCTATCATAGATTAATAATGCAGGCCTTTAAGATATGTGATGGATCCTAGGGAACAAGACAGACCATTTCCTCTAAATTTTTAGCCTTGTTGCACTTGCTGGAGAAACTTCCAGCAATTTTAGTTTTCCCGTATCATTGGTACATTTCAGTACAATTGATTTCCTTGCAGTTTATATTGTGGTAACTGGAATATTTCCTTCATGCATAAGTTTGATTATGTCTCCTTCCATAGTAATAAGACGTCACAATTTGACGTAGTTGCACCACCTGCTGTACTTTTAACAAGAATTGGTACAAAGTTACAAAGACCGTGGTGGTTTCCATTCAATGTTCTAGTTCTGCTGCAGGAAGCTGAACGATATTCTCCAAAAACATGGAATCCTAATGTGGAGATGAAATATAGAGGAGGTATCTACCAAGGAAGATGCCAGGGTGGTCTTCCTGAAGGAAAGGTACTCCACCTTAGAAGGCTTTGCTGTATTTATTGTCATACATGAAGAAAACATATGACTGTGGTGCATGGCGTAATATGTATAGGGCCGTCTGGTTCTCAGTGATGGAAGCATATATGATGGTATGTGGCGCTATGGTAAGAGGTCAGGTTCTGGTACGTATTACTTCAGCAATGGGGATGTGTTCCAGGGATCCTGGAGGGATGATGTGATGCATGGAAAGGTTTGCCAAATTTCTGTCCTAAATCATTTTGCTAATTTAGAATTTTTAGTGTTGTATTCGTGTTCAAGGATAAATCCGTGTTGACTTGGGTAACAGCATTTAAATAATAAGCCATTCCTCCATCTGACTACTTAAGCTATTGGATACTTGGTTGTGGTCTCGCAACTTCTACATGGTGTCAGAGCAATGGATCTTGTGTTCCAATATATTTGTCTTTATATGTCTAGCCATGTATAATTCAGTTCTATGTTTCCTTCTTATGCCAAATTTATAGCTTATGTGTAAAGGAGAGTGATAAAACATTTAAATCGCAAACTACGTTTTAATTTATGAACTTATTTTTTTACATAACAATGGTTCCATAATTTTCCACAACTTGTTATGATCTAGAGTTGTTAAAATTGAAAGTCAAGCATTTCCTTATTCATGCTAGATGCAAGCGATGTGCTTATTTTGAGCCTATTGTGAAAAATTGCAAGTGTCTTGTCTGCTGATATCTGTAAGAATTATTTCTGTCTCATCTACTCTGCGCTATTCAGTTTTTTTCTCTTTTCAGCTTCAAGGTAAATTGAGTTCCATATGTTTTGCTTCAATCTTAAGATCAGTAATTGTTAACATCTCATTAACCAGATATGAATGTGACTACGGCCATTTAAGGTACTTAATAGGCAATCTAATGGCACCATTCCAATACTCATGCAGGGGTGGTTTTATTTTCACTCTGGTGACCGATGGTTTGCAAACTTTTGGAAGGGAAAGGCCAATGGTGAAGGGCGCTTCTACACAAAATCTGGTGATGTGTGGTTTGGCCAGTTTGAAGATGGATGGCGACACGGCCGTTTCCTTTGCATTGAAGTTAATGGAGACAGGTATTTGATGTTTTGAGTAGAATTGTATTTTCTCAACAAAGCTAAAGCTGATATGTTCATCATTCTCTAGCTTTTGGAGGGGGAAAAGTGTAAAATGCATCATAATGTATTCCATAGTATCCAAATTGACATGTCCATTTAAGTCTTTCATATGTGTAACATACTTGTAAGTTTTTACTTTCTTTTGGTTGTTCCATATCCTTAGTGGACCTGGCAAAAACTAACTCTTCTGATAACCTTCCTAAAAGAATGGGTGTGCGTAGAATTATTTCCCGTTAAGTAAAAAACTGAGTTGACCCAGCCCAAACTTGAAATATTTCATGCTTGCATGAATCAAGTAATTTTTCTGCAAGTATCACAAAAATTGGAATACTGAAAACCAAAATATAAGTACCGTTCCCCTGGGATTCACGTAATCAGATAAGATGTCCCCCCGTTGAATTATTGAATCACTTGAAATACTATGTTGTGTTTGTTCTTAATATATCATTCTTCATGTAGCTTCCTAGGTTCCGCAGCATAATGCATTGCACAATCACTCTTGTCAATTAAAAGAGCCTGTCGACTGTTATATGGTGCTGAGTGCTGGGCTGTATAATCTTCCAGAATCCTTGCGTACCTTTGGACTATGCTGGGGCACTCTGCTAGAGTACATCCAATTAGAGAACCAGCTTTAGTGTCCGTTCGGAGCAAAATTGCTATCGATCAGCTTTTGATTGTATAAATCATATTTATCCCTCTGATCTCAACTTGTTCTTCTATGAATTTGGTATATATGCTGAGATGGCGAGGGCTGATAACCTACTCCTACGCAACTATTTATGGACAGGTACCTTGAGATCTGGGACCAAGGTGTTCTGCTAAGCCGCGAGCGAATAGATTCTGATAATGATGACTTATAGAGGCGCGTGAGGCGGGAAGCAAGCATGAATCGGGGAAAAGCACTCTTGAGTCAAAGCAGATTAAGGGTTTCGGTTTGCTTTTTGGAGAAGGATCAATATCAGAAGTCAGGGTTGATGACATAAGTTCAGATCGGCATTTCCGCCATATCAATCTCGTGTAAACCATGGATAATGACAGCATCTGTTTACTAATACGCGTATATAGGGCAAGTGACGACCGCCCTCTGTAAAAAATTGATGACCGGCCTCTGTACGCTCAGATGTCACAGCTGAACTCAAGTTTCACCACTCTTTCCCACCGAGCTTAGTTATTGTTCTGCTAACCACTTATGCTTGTTAGATGATCTTCAGTGGCCAATAGAAAATGGAACACCATGCCGACAGCAGAGTACCACTTAAAAGTTTACTGGATTCAGACAGAGATATGTAAGGCACGGTTAATCTCCGAGGCCCTACTGTCAATCAGCATATAAAAGCATTCTAAACAGTACTCCTAGTTACTGGCCTTTCCAACTAATGGGGAGTTTTTCAGCATAAAGAATAACATAGTTGGCGTGCGTGGGCCGGGCGCATATGCAAGAGGGAGGGGGAATAGGCAGAGAAGTTTACATGCGTTGCATGACCGTCGTACTTATGCGTGAATCAATTGGTCAAGTCGGCAAATTGCAGACATGCCGGAAGTTGGGGACAGATGACCGGAAGGACAAGAAAGTAAATTGCTGACTATATATTACGGAAAAGAGCCAACCCTAGCCCCTCTATCTGGTCACTGGCCAGATGGCCTTTCTGCTAAAAAAGGCCACCAGTGATGTACATTTTTATAGTACAGCAAACATGGTTCGAGACTGATCCCTTGGGTAGTCTGAGCAAAATCTTGCATGTGGTACGAGCAGGAATAGTACTAGAAAGTGCTCCCTTTCGAGGTTGAGGGATTCATTAACATGTTTTGAATGACACAGCCACCACCATTATCAACGATTGAAGGATCAGTCTTACATGAGTTGATCACCTTCAAATGTGAGTTCGAAACAGTCACGTGGTTTTCTTCTTTTTATTACATTTGAAAGGGGCAGACGAGGGGAAGAGCCTCCAGATATGAATCGGATGCCTCTACTAAAGTACATACAACTAAGAGTGACCTATACCAGAAACTATGTCAGTGTATAGAGGTGCTAATGTGCACAGGTAATTTGTACCTTCTCTACATGTGACTTGCACGACTTTGCTCCAAAAAGATTGAGCGTATTTACAACTCCATTCTAGAGTAGCATTCGTCATCGGACATTGTTCGCTGGCGAACCATACCATCGGACACAGTTCGCTGGTGAACCAGACTGATTGAGTGCTTCGAGACTGACAAGAAATGCCAAAAAAAAAGGTCAAAATAATAATTAGGGAAAACATGCAAAACATGATTAAGGGAATTAATCCACTAAAATAACCGATAAGACATTTAAAAGACCCAAATTACCTGCATTTGTCTGGAACTGTCCAGGACAAATCAAGTGACCTCTTTAACCTTGGAGGTAGGGACATAAAATCTTTCCAATCTTGAAGCATCATCCTAAGATCATTAAGCTTGGAGTCCAATCCAAAACAACAATTTGTGTGCATTGTGCACACTTGATTTAGATCCTGGCTGGGTTCACAAAGCCCGCCAAAGTACATAGTATCCAGGAATCTCATTCTCAATCCAATATCTTTGATGAAAGGATCGAACTTGATGAAGTTAAGGACATCTTGGTCATGACAACCTGGGTATGTTGCCTGTGATGAATACCAGAACTTGTAGAACTGAATTGTCCGGTTATTGGACTTCACAAAGTTAAACCCTCCATTGGGGCTGTTCTGAATATCATAAGGGTCGCCTAGGAAATGATCACAAGCAATCTGGAAATCTGCATCCTCAAAGAACCTCGGAAATGGGTTCCTAAACCACAATATATCAGCATCCTGGATATAAACAACCAAAACGGGGTCAATGCCATGAAAGATTCTTGAGAGGGACCCAAGTCACATAACTATTTTTTTCTCTTTTCTTTGGATGGGTGGTGGAGGAAGGGAAATTGAGAAATAAGTCGAAATTTTTAGCAACAGAGTACTGGCATCTTCCCACACCCCATAGCAATTTCTCTTGAGACTTGAATGCGTTTCCTAAGCAAGAATATAATGTATTGCATTTTGTCTTGTGGCAGAAGATAACCGAAGCTATAGGTAAATAGTGTCCTCTCTTATTGTCAGACATATTTTCCCAGAACCTAATGTAAGGGAAGGCCAGCATCTGCCCTTTAAGGGAAGATTTATCAAGCCCATCAGCATATCTACCGTGCTCACTAGGAATACAAAGTTTTGTGAAAACAAATAATGTTGAAAGTGATTAAATCACTCTAGTTGCAGGTAAAATAGATTTGAAGAAGCTGATCATTCAGCATTGGGAAGCAAGTCACTCAAGATTCAAATGTATTTCCAGTTTTACCATCCAAACTTACATACCAAATTACAGATCAAAGGGGGTGCAACCCATAGGCCAAATTAATCACATCGAAAAAGATCCAAGAACCCCTGAAAATAAGGTGTGTTAACTGATTAGCTACCACGAGACCAAGAAGAAAGAGCTGAGAGCCTTTTGCCCTCTAAACATCAGGGTGGCTTTCTTCATTCTCACAGGGCCTTCTATTTCTTGCCACCACTCTACTAATTTTCTTGCCTTTCGGCTTTCTAGAAAGGACACTGCAGCAACAGCTACCGTGATGATCAATGATGTTATTGACAATTAACAATCTTAAAGTAGTTTTGAACCAACCACAAAGTGTCCAATATCTGCAAAGGTCGAACTCGAAATCTATTAAATGAGGGAAGGAAACACACTGAATGTGTGGAGTAACTTGCACCACCAGTCCTAGAATTTGAGCTAGATCTATACCTGCTTCTATCCCCTTGCAGGCATTTCCTAGTTGCTGGATGCAGGGTGCTTCCTTCCTTTCCAGTTTTGGCACCACATACCGATGCGATATACAGTTTTAGAGTTAATTAATGAAAGATGAACTTTGAAGTTTTAACTTAGTGCCCATAGATTAAATACCATGATAGAAATTGTTCCTCCTATGCAGTGAGTTCTTTATTATTTCCAGAGCTAGTTTGCATATGGGATGGCACCCCCTTCTCTTCATGCCTTGTAAGAACGTTTTCTCTGATCACTTATCGCAAAAGAATTCAATGGATAACAAAACTAATAAGTCAGAAGGGGCCTTATCTTTCCATTTATCCATCATCTGTCATACTCTATTGTTGCTATTATAATGATTATGTTAATTTACTTTGAGATGCAAAGTAACTGTTTGCATTAACAAGAGAACTGTGATACTAACTTTGACAAGTTCTTTTGTATATGTATGGTTTCCAGAAGAAACTAGCTTTCACCCCTAGCTAATAGCATCAAATTAGCCAAAGAATCAGAATCACTATCAACTTCGGCAAAAGTGAAGACTTCATAAGTGCTCTTCACTTTTGACTAAATCAAACCCCTACGCTGCACATTCGCGACATGTTAGGAGACAGGTTAAAGGCTGTAAAAGTCTCCCAGACCAGCAATAAACCAATATCACCATACAATAAATATCTGAGATTCCGGTACATTTTCAAGTAAACATCTTTTCAAGTCTAACCCTGTACCTCGCTGGATTTTCCTATCAATAACCTTCACAATCAGTAGGATACTGTCACATGTACATGTTCATATATAGGAGCAAGAAGAAATTTGAACCTCCACATAATCAATAGCAGAGTGGTTCATTTACTACCTAGCACATCTGCAATCATCCCAGATAGGAGCTGTGTTGAGCATGGCATCTTAAATTGGAGATCCTATATCAGCAGAATGACTTGTCTACATGTCAATTAGGCATAATATCACCACCCTCCCACACCCCCCCCCCCCTGGGCCCCCCCTTCCCAAAAAAAAAAAAGTGAACTTGTTCTCTCACTTCAAATAGATGTTATAACCTACTACAACACAAGTAAAATTGCTCGGTAACAGCTCAAGCACAAATATAATCCTTCTTGATGCATTGTGATTGTGATCTGCTACCATATCATCCATTAACAAACTAGCCCACAAATAATCAGTAATGTTTATTTGCCCAATCAAGAATCAAATATCTTGAGGTAAAATGTCTATCAGAAAAGAGATACATATTCACGTACCGTGAAGATGAAATTGTACCCCATCTCAAGAATAGAATGCAAGAAATCAATCCTTCTCCACATCATTTTCAAATAATCGGGGGTCATAAAGTATGCTTCTGCCGAAAAATCAACTCCCTCAGTTGTTAAAGCAACACAGTAAGTATGCACAGCAACACACCGTAGAAAGGCCTTCTTGTCCAAGGCTATAATCACCAGATGCTTTAAGAGCCTGTGAGTTCCATCCCCTATTCTGAAGCTTTCAAGGAAGAGATCGAGGATGGAGTTGGAAGCAGCCCATGCTTCATTTAGAGTTGTCAAGATAACAGTTCTGTCTTTCATTGCAGCATCCTTCAAAACTTTTTCGAGCCTGTATTTCTTGGAATGCTAAATACAATAGTTTTACCAAGGAATAAAGCACATTCAAATCCATCAGTGCATATTTAAAAAAGACATAAGACGACATTACAATAAAAAGAAAAGTGCACTAATCGTCTGCTCATGCAGAAAAGTGCCTGTTGGACTTTTGTTACAAGAGGTACTTCCATTTTGGCATTTCTCACATCGGGCTTATCAACACCATTAGCAGAACGAGGAACATATGAGAACTTTTAGATGCCTCTCGAAAGCATAATAGTTAGATATGCTGAAAAGTATCTACTGATGTTAGGGGGAAACAGAAGGTGGAGGTGACTAATGAGGAACTCCAAAGAGTATGCACACAACACTTCAAAGAATTAGCTGCCAAACTGACACTAAACTGCATCATTTCCCTATAGATGAGAAGGTGAAGGAAAGAAAATTCGGGAAAGATTATCAACTAAAATGCATAGAGATGTTACTTCATCGACCTTTTGGTACAGAGATTGCTAAATCACATTCGCCTCAATATTACCGTATCTAAAGCCACTCACATCTATATTGACGCAATAAGAAAGAAGCGCTGCTCAGACGTCTTCCACGTTATGCACAGACGGTTCCATTTGAATTCCTAAAAGCAGAATGTAGCTATTCACCGCCGTGATCAGTTGAGTTAATTCTGTTTTATAAAATTAAACTTTCAATGATAGGGAAAGCAGCTCAAGTACATCGTGATCGCTTCACTGATATTCACACCGTTTGATCTCACAATCACAAACGAAATGTCGAGGCTGCAACCAGCTTGACTCAGAAAAGGAAACCTCAGGACAGAGCACCAGAATCCAAAGCCGACAATCACCAATCCGCCAGAAAAATCAGTAAATCAACAAGCTACTTTACTCCGCAGACCAAACCAAACACCGATGCGAAAACGCTTAGCGCGGCTTGCCGAGGAACAACAGGACGATACTCACCTGAGAGGAGACGCTAGCTTCGAGGGAGCTCTCGAAGTTCGCACCGAACAGGATCAAGCAGTAGAGCGAGGAGAAGAGGAGGAGGACGAGGAGGCAGACGAGGAGGTCGCGGCGGCGGCGGGGGACGAAGAGGGCGCCGGCCGGGGACGCCGGCGAGGAGCAGCCGGCGGGCATATCGATCGCGCGAGGTCAGTGCGGGAGCGAATAGGCGGAGCCGAGGGCCGAAGACGCCTCCGGTGAAATGCCGCCGATCACCGCGGGATGAGAGGCGTCCAAGAAGGAGACGGCCATTTGCGCGTGAGCGGCGGCGACCGGTGGAGTTAGTTTGCGGTTACAGAGAGAGAGAGAGGGAGAGAGAGAGAGAGAGAGAGAGAGATGATGCCTGAACTGAGACTATGGTTATTCCGGTGTGGTTCACAGGTTCGAGGAGAGACCAACCCGGAGAGAAGTGGCGAGCCATCAGCACTTAAATAAGGTAATAATCAACTATTATAAATAATATAGTTTTATTGGCGATATTGGCTAGATTTGCTCTCTTATTCAAGAAAAGGGTTGATTTTAGGCAAATCTCTCTATTGATAGTTTTCCTATTTTTGAAATTTATTGTATTGGGGTGAATATTATGTACAAATCTCAGAAAAATGTTATGACAAATAAGAAGAGTGTCGAGAATTTTGTCCAAGGACGTCGGCACACTGCTGGACCTAGTGATCCTAGCTTGTGTTCTTTTCTGATTGCCTTACTAGAATCCAACATGGTGTCAGAGCAAGTTTGGTTCAACCTGTGATCGTCTCGATCGGCTTATGTTCGAGGCCGTTCCTGTTTTGCAACAATCTGCATTCTTCGGTCAGTGCTTGTTCCTCTCTTTGTTGCTGTCATATCCTTGTTATTACTAGCAATGCGTCATGGATGGGTCAAAGAAGTCAGGAGATGCATTGAACACAACAAAGGTGGATGAGACAAACAACCATCGATTGACTTCGTTGTTGCTAAATGAAAGAAATTACCTTCCTTAGTTACGAGTTGTAGCTGTTGCTCTCAGGGGTAGATCAAAGCTTTGTCACATTAACAGGAAGATATTTGCATAGTCAGAGTTAGCCAAGGCGTTGTGGGATTCGATAAACTGATGTACGGTTAAGCCAGGAATGCATCTCGGATCTTTGAACTGCAACAAGGACTTGCTTCTTCTGAGCAAGGCGCAACATAATCTTTCACTGGACACTTGGGAAAATGAAGAAGCAATGGGATGCGCTTAGACCCGCGACCCGGAATGTGATAGATTATGTCAATCGAGAAGAGCAAGATAAAATCTTTCAATTGTTAGCAAGCATGAGGCATGAATTTGAGGACACCAAATGTCAAATTCTTATGAGTCATGAATGCCCACTTTTAATGAAGTTTATGCCATAATCCAAAGTGAGGAAGCAAGGAGACGCGTCATGCCTTTAGTTCCAATTACATCAAGAGAGCCTAGTGAACAATCGGCCCATAGTGCTATCAACATGAAGCAAAGAGACTCCACTGCTTGCCAAAGGAAAATTTAAGAAACTAGCATGGTTCCATTGTGACCATTGCAATTGTGATGACCATTCCAAAGACAGGTGTTGGGTTCTTCATCTGCATTTGCGTATTTCCAAAGATGGAGGTTCGGAAGCTAAGGTGGCAATCCAAGAAAATCCAAACAATTTTTCAATCTAAGTTAGAGGCTTTGTCTCAACAAGTTTAGCAATTACTTTAGACACATGGCAATGGAACGAAGGCTTCTAGCACTAAAATCAGAAATTTGGCTATGACGTCTAGTAATGTCCAAAACTCAATTTATTGTTGACTCAGGGGCTACAAACCACATGTGTAGTTCTCCAAACTTGCTATCCAATATTACTTCATGTGTGTTATATCCACCTATTACTATTGCTAACGATGGGCAGGTTCCAACTAGTGGTGTTGGACAAATTAATTTCTTTTCAAATAATTCTAAAGCATTGTCGGTACCTAAGTTATCCTCAAATTTAATGTCAATTATTAAATATATTAATCAGTGGAATTGCAATGTTATTTTTACTCCTCAAAAGGTGTTTTTTCAAGATCAAACCGCTGAGAGGATAAATGGTGAAGGGCGGTTGCAAAATGGGTTGTATATGATGGACCTTAACAACAAAGCACTAATGGCACAAAGGAAGACTGTTGACATTTCTTGGTTGTGGCATTAGCGTCTGGGTCATCCCTTTGATCGGGTGCTACATGCTCTTGATATGACTTTAAGTTATGATTCCAATTGATGTGATCATTGTCATTATGCTAAGCAGCATAGGTTATCTTTTCCACATGGTACACATAAATCGGAAGATTTTTTTGATTTAGCTCACTCGGAAATTTGGGGAGCTTCTCATATTGAGTCTAAGGAGGGGTTCAAGTATTTTGTTACATTTATTGATGATAAATCTCGAGCTACATCGCTTTGCTTAAATCCAAGAGTGAAGTTATGACTGTGTTTCAAGATTTTTGCAATATGTTGAAAAATCAATTGACACTATGGTGAAGATTTTTTGTACGGACAATGGAATTGAATATACCAATCAGGCTTTTCAAGTGTTCTTGCGGAGCTTAGGAGTCATTCATTTGACCTCTTGCATTGGAACTTCACAATAGAATGGAGTTGCTGAAAGGAAAAATATTCATATGCTTGAGGTTACCCGAGCATTATTATTCTCGGCAAATTTACCCAAGATATATTGGGATGACGCGATCCTTACTAAATGCTACTTAATCAATCGTTTTCCTAGTAAAGTGTTGGAGTATAAAGTTTCAGTTGAAAGCCTGTATGGCAGAAATTTGGTATCTCTCACCTAAGAATTTTTAGATGTGTGTGTTTGTGGGATACTTAAATGTCAAGAAGGGATACAAATACTATAAACCTAGTACAAGACGTGTCTATATTTCTCATGATGTTGTCTTCGATGAGGCTCATATGTTTTTTGCTAGGAATCAAATTCAGGGGGAGCAAGATGACGATTTTGAATTTTTGCTTCCTATCCTACCTAAAGATTCAATATTGGTTCAAGAGGAAATTCCAACAACGGCTGTTCAAAGGAGTCAGCTTGTCCCTAATGTCGATGTCGTTCCTGATATAGCTGTCATTACAACATATGGGGCTGATTTGGGAGTAAAGGTTGAAAATGCAATAGAAGAAGATCCAGCAGATACGGTACCTAATATCTCAGCTCCAACATGTAGGTCATCATGCATTCCAAGGCCTTCAACATGGCTCTGTGATTTCTTAACATATCATACTGCTCAATATCATATTCAAGATTTTATTAGGTATTATAGACTCTCCCATAATTACTTAAATTTCTTATATGCCATTGAAAATCAACAGGAACCCAATACCCTCTTGGAAGCATGTAAAAGTAGTGTGTGGGTGAATGCCATGAAAGATGAACTTCAGGCATTAGACTGTAACCATACTTGGGAATTTTAAATTGCCAAACAAGAAAAAGACAGTTGGATATCGGTGGATCTACAAGATCAAATACAATAGTAATGGCTTGGTTGAGAGGTATAAAGCTCGGCTTGCTGCAAAAGGGTATTACTCGAACGTATGTGATAGAATACAAGGACACATTTGCTCCTGTAGTGAAAATGAATATTGTTCTTGTTATTATATCTGTGGCAATTAATTGTAACTGGCCATTGTTTCAGATGAATGTAAAGAATACTTTCCTCCAAGGAGACTTAGAGGAAGAGGTTTATATGGATTTTCCTCCAAGACATCCCTTAGAGAATAATAAGGGAATGGTTTGCAAATTAAAGAAGGAAATATATGGTCTCAAACAATCTCCTAGAGCATAATATGACAAACTAAGTGTCGCACTCATTAGATTTGATTTCAAAAGGAGCACAACTGATTCTTTGATGTTTACTAAAGTAACTGGTGAAGGTGATGTTGCTATTCTCACTTATGTTGATGATCTTATTATTATTGGCAGTAACTTAGTAGGTAGTGTAGAACTTAAAGAGTTGTTGAGCAAGGAGTTTGACATTAAAGATCTTGGAAAATTGAAGTATTTTTTGGGGATAGAGGTAGCAAGTTCTAACAAATGTATGTTCTTAACTCAAAGGAAATATATCCTAGATCTATTGAAGGAGACTGGTAAGCTGGGTGTTAAACCTACTAGCACTCCTATGGATTACAACAATAAGACATGTCTAAGGAAACACTATTATAGTATATTGGGCAATTTCAGCATTTAGTATGGAGATTGATTTACCTAATCATTACTAGACTGACATTGATTATTATGTTAGTAATGTGAGCCAATTTATGCAAAAACCTACACAAGGACATATGAAGTTGCTAAACCAACTCCTTCCATATTAAAAAGGTTCTCCAGGAAGAGGAATATTGTTGAAGAATAATGGTAATGCAGAGATTGTGAAATTTATTTATACTGATTGGGCTGGGAGCCCCATGGATAGAAAATTTACCGCAGGTTTTTGTACCTTTGTTGGTGGAAACATTGTTACTTGGAAAAGTAAGAAGCAAACAATTATGGCTAGATTTAGTGCGAAAGCTGAGTATCGAGCCATGGCTACTGCCACTAGTGAGATCGTATGACTTCGTCTATTGCTTCAAGAATTAGGTTGTGATGTCATGTCTAAACCTACGAAGCTATTTTGTGATAATTAGGCGGCAACACACTTAGCTTCAAATCCGGTTTTTTATGAAAGGACCAAATACATAGAGGTCGATTGTCACTTTGTAAGGGAAAAGGTTCAAGACATGACAATAGAGACACCATATATTCATAGTAGGGATCAACTTGCTGATGTCTTCACCAAAGCTTTACCCAAGGGAGTATTTCAAGATATGGTGAACAAGTTGACCTCTAACATGTCTTCGCTCTAACTTGAGGGGGAGTATTGGCGATATTGGTGAGATTTGCTATGTTATTCAAAGAAAGGACAGATTGTGGGCAAATCTCTGTATTGATAGTTTTCCTATTTTTGAAATTTCCCTTGTTTTTGTTGCGATGAACCTTGTGTACAAATTACATAAGAATGTTATGACAAATAAGAACAGCATCAACAGTTTTGTCTAAGGACGTAGGTACATTATTGAACCTCATAATCCTTGTGTTCTTTTCTGATTGCCTTACTAAAATTCAACAGTATTGTGTACATATAAGTAAATAATATATGAATTACATTTGGGATATATTTGGAATTAGAAAAACAATAGAAATTCGTAAAAGTTTGAAACAATTTGTTTAAAGGAAGGGCGTACGGGCAAGAATGTTGGGAGTAAATCTGTTAATATCTTCAAGTAAGGGGGAGGAAAACTTGAATTTTGGAAATTGCACGAGTGGCAGCGCTGATCTTTGTACCAATCGTGAAGAGATGCCCACCTCGTGAGAGCCCCAGACAAGATGCTAATCAAGCCATGCATTGCTTTGAAGAGACCGATGAAACAGCTCTCTTCTCGTATTAATCCATTCTCACTGTTCGTGGGGCTTTGGATCGTACTCACCGATGTGTAAGATCGCAAGTTCCGGCAAGTAACTGCTCATCAAGACCTCGAATTGGGCTCCAGACCTTAAATATATGCCTGTGCAGATCAAAACTATAGGTGAGAATATCTATGTCAGGGCCATCCTTGCAGGGAACGACGAGATAGATTAAGGTGAAGGAGAGCCTGCTGAGTGCTGATTGAAATGTCAAATGGAAGCAGCCCACTGCGGAGAAGTACAATAACTTGGAAGAGAACCAGATGCTTGTTAGTGGCACCCGCGAGACACCTGCGAAGAGCATCTGATGGCAGAAGATTTGCAGCCACAATATCGCTGAGAAACTTAACAATTCTATTATGAGAAAATGGGACGACGCAACACAAAGCTAAAACACGGAAACTTCTTCCCCTTTTGTCACCACCAGGACGCAGGCACAGGATGACAATCAAATTCAGGAATTCGCTCTATGTCTAGGAGCATTGCGTCTCCTGGTTCTACTGGGAAATCAGTCGTATTCTAATTATTTGGCGCAGCACTTCCGCTGCCGACTGTGTTTTTGACAGTCCATGATTTTGATGAAAATTTCAATAACTCTTCAATCATAGTTTTTTTTTTTCAACAAAGCAGATGGATACATAAGAATTGCACGGAGAGAGAGAGAGAGAGAACAAGTTTCTTTGTTGATGTCGCACCGACATTTGAGTTTTTACTCTCTATCTCAATCAGCTGAGCTACCATTCTAGAAGAACCAATCGGGAGAATCAATATAGGACACGGAAAGTTACAAGAATTTGAGAAATTATCCAAACCACATGAGAAAATTTTCAGTTATAAACCAACTTTGCTTTCTTTTTTCTTACTTCCATTCAGTTTTTTATCCTTTTGGGAGGAGGGAGGGGCAGTGAACCGACTAGAGACACCACTGGAGAGAGAGAGAGAGAGAGACTAATGCAGGATGATGGAGCTTGAAAACGAGAGATCAAAGGATGCAACAGCCTGTCTGATAAGTTCTATTGCTCCTACAAAATTTCAAGAGTTCGTGAAATATGGATTGATCACATCAATGCCCTCTCTAACGGTTAATATTCTCAACTTTACCTTTCTATCATTGTATGGCCAGGGTCTTTCTGTATTAAAGTCTGCTACTTCTTCTCTCTAGACCTCGGCACACAGTTCCATCTGCCTTGTCAAGCAAACGTGGCAATGGAGTCGTACCTCTTGGAACAACAGATCAGAAAGAAACATCAAATAGAAGCATCATTGACCATTTATGCAACTGAGTCTCTACTGCTCCCTTGGTCCTGATAAGATCCAGTTTATTGTGTGGTAATACAGAACAGTTAATTATTACAATGGGGGCCTCAACCTGTGTTGTGATGATAGGGAGCCAAAACTGGGGGAAAAGGACATCCATATAGAATAGGCAAGTATAGTTCAGTCTAATCCAAAACAACCTCGACTTCACATCGCATCTGATTTGAGGAAAAGCTTTCAATATCAATGCCTCTCAGTTTAAAGCTAAATGAGTTGGCTTCTCTCAGGAGTTCCTTAATCAAGCACTACTATTACAAGTAGAACATGATAGAGCTCTGAACTTGTTCCCAGGGTAATCCATTCAGAAAGATTCAATACTCTACTGAAATTTAACTGAATGGTTCCGGTAATACTCCAAAAGTGTATCAACTGAACTTCCTATTAGCGGTTATTGGAACAACCCCCCCCCCCCCCCCCCCCTTCCCAAAAAAAAAAAAAAAAAAAAAAAGGAAATTGCAGCTGTTTCTAGATGACTGAGGGGTCCACTGAGGGTGTCTTCTAATGAGAACCTTCTTCAAGACTTTCATGAATGGACTTGGCAGCATGCAATGTAAAGATTTACTCGAGTACATAAAACATGTCAATTTAACAAGAATTTATTAACTAAGGAGTTTGAATTGGAGTAACTAATTTACAGGAAATTCTGACCAATGTTTAAACTTCCTATCTTTTCCAATACTACAGCCTGATTAAAAAGTCAAAAAAATAAAACTTAACCTCACTCACTCACTCCATTGCCTCTATGCAGGAACAGCCTCAACAAGTCTTGCAAAGTAAAACTGAGTGGTGATTAGGCCTCTCTTACTTATTTTCCACCCAACCTTCCGTAATGCTCTCTCGACATCTGCCTCGGCATGCAAATAAGCTCTTGTTGCCTTGGAAGGTCCTGGGAATAACTCCCCTACTCTTTTTAACAGATTGTAGTAGAATGTCTTTGGAGCAAAGCTCAGAATCAACCGATTCTCAGCCAGTGAAGCAAGGTGGGCGATCATCCCATCTGCCTGACTCTGTGGGTAATGTATGAGAACATCCAAACATATTACCGTGTCATACTTCCCTTTTAGGCTCTCTAAATCACTCACTTCGAATTTTGGCATAGTTGGAGGAGGTGATTGGTCATTGTTGGTGATTTGAAGCTGCTCTTTCGCCTGATTGCCAAATAAAATCCCCAGTTAAAAACAACTGCCTTGATTAATGGCGATGAGACAAAACAGACAAGCTTATTCAATCATGTAGAGTCAATCGAAAGCAGCCCAAGGTTTCAAGTACTGCCATAGAAACTCCTAATCATGCCCTTGTCACTGTATACACAATTGGAAATCTAGAAGTTTTCTAACAGAAGCAGTGAATGAATGGCAACGCATGCACATAGGATTATTGATCAATCATTCAGGAATCTTATGTGTCTGCAATAAACTTGGGGAAGGTAGTTGACTGGAAATTCACCTGTCTCTCGGCCTCAGAAACCATAGCAGCAGAGATATCACTGGCAAACACCACAGCGCCTTCCTTTGCCAGCGGAATAGCGAGGCACCCCGTACCACACCCGGCATCACAGACGGTGACCCCTTGAAGAGACCCCTCGTCAGTCAACATCTTCATCACATTCTCCACAGTCTTGGAGTGCCCAAGCCGGATGTCCCGCTGGACTTTATTAACATCATCTGTCTCGCCATATATCTTCTTCCATCTCTGGAAGCCCGAGTTGTTGAAGTACTCCCTAACCACCTCCTTGTCCCCACCACCCACCTCCTCTGCCTGGAGCTGCCGCCTCCTCTCTGGATCCGTCAGTGTGAGCACAGCGGCCAATGCAGCCACCGAGCTGCCACCAAGGACTGCAATGGTAGTACCGTCCACAGACACAAAGTCGGCCGCCGCAGTGGAGAGGGGTGGAATCGCGAACTGGGTAAATGTTCTCGACCTTGGTGTTGCCTTTGTGATCTTGTTCGGGCTAGGATTCAGTGCAGTCTTGGCGTTGGTTGCATTGTGGAAGCAAATGGGGGACGTTAAGGACACTGAGCAAGCCATTCTAATTACCTACACCTGCCGACGCCCCAGTGAGTAAGCTTTCGATTGCAAGGCTCTCGATTAGGACCTAAAACGGGGTGGGAATCAACAAAACAGAGAGAGCTTAATTCGCTTAAACATCATAAGAAACCCTCAGGGAAAACATAATTAAAGAGCAAGCAGAGAAGACTCTGACGGCATAGCGTTAACAATCCTTGAACTAGCTTCTGCAGAACAAAGGCTACATTTTGAGCTACTGGGGTTCTACAGTACTATGGCCATCGATGATCAAAGAAACAGCAGACCCAAGAAGGAAAAAGAACACTTTGAGAAACCCAGTTACCAGATTCTGGAGATAAGCAAGATGCTGGAAGCACCAACTTCAATGGAATTGTGCAATCGGGGTCTGCCTCTCAAACCCGCAGAGGAAAATCTCTTCTTGTGGTCTCTCTCATGGCCTCGTCGCCCCCGACGAGATATCCAACAGACGGGAGTGGAGTGCGATGTGGTGGGAGCGCAGTGAAGATCGAGATGAAGTGGATAGGGCGATGACGTGGCCGAGCCATTGGACAAGAGATGCTGACGTGGCCGAGTCACCTCCTCCATTGCTTTTACTTTTTTCTTCACCCTCCATTTTCGGGAGCAAAGTGTTTTCCCTCTTCTTCTTCTTTTTCCCGAGGTTGGAAAACAAACGTATTCTTTTGGGAAAAATCGTAGTTCATAAAGACAAAAAGACGCAATCTTTCGCTCCTTTAGGTTCTTCACCAACAAGGACCGTTGACTACGTGGCTCACTGGTCAACAAATACGCCGATGCATATCGTCCTTTGCGCCATGTTGCCAACACCCAAAACAAATTATTTCTTCACAAGCTTTTTGCTTTAGCCCAGATAAGATTAGGGTTTCCAGAAATGAATTGGCCGTGATTGTCTTTGAGTGGTGTTCATATCCAGGATCGGAGACCTCGGCCATTTGCCAGTGGGGGTAATGATAAGATAAACAGACAAAAGCATTGGCAAACATAAAGTTAATTCTTTGTGGACATTACTTTCCATTTCACAATTGTCCTTGCTTATGTCTTCATGCGTTGAAAAAAACGCGTCGTTGATTAATTCTTTATGATACTAAACGCATATTTTTTTCCATATAAATGACTGGATAAATCATTCATGGATAAATTATTTGCAACGTATATGCTACATCAAATGGCGCAAAAAATTGCCCGATACTTACCTAGAGGCAAGTATAACCTTTCACGCATAGAAAAATTACAGCCTCGCGGCATAATCTTTGGCCCGTTGTACATAATAGACATCAATTGGGGCTTCAATCCACAAAGCACTATTAAGTTGTCTACGTGACAAAAAGTGTCACACCCGATGTCGACGTATACAATGCACAAACGCTCAAAACGGTATTTGGTTTTTTCCTCTTTCTTCTTCTTTTAACCTAAGGCACTTCAAAATCAAATTAGGGTTTTAAGTTTTCACTTGTAAAAATCCGAAAGTAACCTTTTAAGCTTTTGGATTCATCTAATATCTCCGTGGGTAAGGACCGATTCTTCTCTCTCGGACAAACATCAACTACTCGTAGCTTCGCGGAGGCCAACATTTGGCTCTTATCTTTATCTTTCTTCCCCCTAATCAATCACCGACAGCACGCACTAGGAGAGTCTCGGTAATGATGGCTTAACCTAAATTGAGGTGCGATAATTCGGCACAAGTAAAATCTCTTGCTTACTGTTACAGTGACTTTCTTAGCATATAAGACAAAAGTAGACATCTCGTAGTGGTAGCATTACTCACACCTTTCCCCCTGCCTACAACTGTGGTCTTTATTTCTTCTTGTGCTTCTAAGGAGAGGCCTGGGAACAGCAACGACGTAGGCAAAGCAATGGAGAGGGAAAAGGAAAGGATGGCGAGAAAGCGAAAGATGCATGCGCCGCAAGTAGTATCGGAGGCTGGTAGATGAGCAATGAGGGGAAGGGACGAGGTGCAATAGAGAAGGAGAGCAAAGGTGGAGGAGAACATGATGATGGGGTGGGTTTCAAAATGGAGAATCGGTCCTTCCTTGGTACTTCACTGTAATTGAGTTGATAAGAGCTGGAATGATGAAGGTAATCATGGCATGCATTGATTCATCTGGTGTTACTGAGTGGGTGATTTTGAGTGCAGACTTCCTACCGAGTGCGCCAATGACGTTGGGCATCCATATTGAAAATGCGAGACCAAGACTCGCTTTCTGATTGTGCCCGTACTTTAGCTTTTGTGAATCGATACTCCACAATTCTTTTGCAGAAATTACCTTTTATATCCTTCAAATTTCTCAAAAAATGACATTCATTTGCGGTGAATTTGCTTCACTCTATGATCACATTAACTCTTTTAAGTATCTCTCTTTCGTGAATCGTGAAAATATGAATCTAGTAAATCTCAATTTTGAAATCATGGATCCCATCAAGATTTTAGGCTCATACATCGGACTCATATGCACTGGAATCATTAAAGAAATTTTCCTTTAACGGACTCGAAGCTCGATCAACCTTGTGTACTCCTAGGATTGTGAGGCGATATACCCACAAGTGCAGTAGATTCTCTATCAAATCTGTCTAACTGATAAGTAGAAAGGGCTAGAACGCGCCCATAAGACAAGCGGGCATCATGAGAACTCTCAATAATGAATTTGATTTCGTTCGTCAGCATGGCAACATAAATTTAAGCACCTACTTAAGCAATTAAAACCCAAATTCGCACAACATATTCTCCAATTATAATGGCAAACGTATGAACTAAACGTAGCTTCAGTTCATCTACTACCTCACTGCATAGCGAGCAAGCTATATGAAGAATACTCTATATGAAATATCAAGTTAGTTTATGATATGGTCTAGTAGGTTATATATTCCATTAAAACCCAATTGTAGGTTTTCAAGTCAGAGAAGGATACCTGTGCTTAGGAGGTTCATTGGAGTTATTCTGCTTATCAGCATGGTACAAATCAAGATACTTCACCTAATCAACGGGATTAGGATTAAATCAACTCAAGTTTTGGAGTTGAGATAAAGATGGAAGTGCTTATTTTTCCACAGTGGTACATTCATTCTGAATATTGTAGGGTTGAAGCAATTGATTGTGTGGTTTTCAACGTTTTTGCATGACTTAACCCATATCTTTAAGCTAGATTGGCAGTCTTATTCTCCCATTTATGTGAAGAAAAGGAGAAGATTACCTTCTTTTCATTGCTTAAAAAGTTTTCATTTGCAATTATGTCACAACTAAACATGAGAGTTAAACAAGGAGAGTCAATTGATAAACTAGGGATTTATTCGAACAATTGAAAAATTTTGGGACTTACATGAATGATGCAGCAAAGTTTTAAGACTTTGCCATCAACCAAAGAGTACAATCATTTGCCTCGTATAATTGCTTCAGCTCGCTTCAATGTTCAAGGTTGAAAAATTGCTAACATGGCTTTCAAACTACCAATATAGATAGATATTAGGGAAAAAAAATCCCCAGTTTAGAAGACCATTGATGACAACGTGAAAAGTAACTTTTGGGGCTTTTTGCACTGTTATATGACACAAATCTGATCCATTGCGGTCACACTTTTTTGTGTGATTAAACCGACAAAAGCTACCATAAATGACTTCATGAAATAGTCCTTCATAGTTATTCAAGAAGTGATGATCATACATTGTCTAATCATTTTATTTTTTGTACTCTAATGTACTTATATCTTAGTAATTATTGAAATTTACATGTAAGTTGTGTTAAAAATATATCACATCGAAAAACTAATGTAGTGTGGAGCAATTAGTATATCTATTTTGGTCCATAATTCATCGACTTAAGTTCTTGAATGAACGTGAGTCTAAGAATTTATATTGGCAAGTTAGGGCTTCAGCTTGGACTTCTTCTTGTCAATCTCCTCAAGTGAAGGCTTGGGTTTCTATGGCTCGCTCTTAACGAATGATATCAAAGCCGATTGATTTGTGACCCACTCGTTATTTGATGAATAAATATAATTTCCGAGTAGTTTTTATGGTTCAATTTGGAAGGAAAAGACCAAGTGTTATTGTTGTTGCGGTCCTCACAAGATTAAGTGAATATTCAAGTTATGGCATCTTGATGCAAAAGAATACATAAAACTAAGGAGTTTATAACTCATTAGCTTAAACATATCGATCTCCTTTGGTGAAAATATTGAATTTCTACCGCCTATTCTCAGTAAGTTCAAAAGAAAAAATTCTTTTTAAATTTGTTTGAATTTGGTTCCTTGTAATTTAAGGAAATTCTTAGGTCTTAGGAGCAACATCGCATATGAGATGGACCAATGGCATGTTCGTATGAAAGTACAAGTACAAAGCAAGCATGGACATAGGAAGATTGTAAAGGGAAGACATTAGAGCGAGCTTGAACAAAACCAATTGCAAAAAAAAAAAAAAAGGCGAGAGAGAAAAATGAAACTTCATAAACAATTTGACTTTCGACAGTTGGGATTCTAAAGTGTCTTAGGAGATCCTTTGTCGTCTTTCAATAATTTTAACTTAGTCGGAGATAGGAATCACAAGCCTCTTTGAAATATGACGGTTAAATAATAATTATTTAATTATTAGTGGGAAGGGAGTCTGCCTTCCCCTTTCTAGAACACGACCAAATATTACTTTTGTCAGAAGATTCTCATTTTTTAAAAAAATTTTGTCTGGTAATTTTTTGTTTAATCGGCAATAAAGTAATAGCTTTTTCGATGTGGGCGTTGGAAAAGGAGCTTGAGGATGCACTTTGAAGTTCATCATTAGTCTCAAAAGTCAAATTGCGTTTCAGTTCAAGTCTGACTCGGATATCGAGAGATCTGAGGTCAAAGGGTTGAAAATTAGGACTTAAGTTTTTTTTTGGGTAAATATTAGGGCTTAAGTTTTTACATCTGAAAAACTATCCACCTGATGAGCTTATTGATTATCTAATATCTCTACATAATTGTGTGAAAAGATTCATCAATCTGTTAATTTAAAATTTGTCCGGAATTTTTTCAATCAGCCAACCTTTGGCTTTTATCTTCCATTTCTTTTTTCACCAATCGACCTGCAACTTCATAAATCTCAATATATTCATCACGGTCAGTGATCACATTCTCTGTTATCAAAGAATTCTCATAGATATTGGCATAGATATTCCAACTTGAATTGGCATAGATATTTCCAACACAACTTGGTATAGATATTTCACTCATTGGTCTAGATACTTCATCCATTGTTATCAGTGACTCTCTTAGCATACAAATCTAAACAAACGTCTCATGCGTGTATCACTACTCACATGATATAGTGACTTTCTTAGCATATGATTCTAACAAACATCTCATACACATAGCATTACTTGCCCTTGCCTTTATTTCTTCTTGGGCCACCAGCAGTGACTAGTTGAACTATGGCAAATGCGTATGGGCAATTGCACGTGGTAGAACCGGGGGAGCTCTCCCTCCAAGCAGACGACGGCGGAACCAGTGGAAGAGAACCAATTCTAGAATCTTTTGTTGTACCACATGAACGAGTTTCTGAATGAGACCGCATAAGTGGGCAGCAAAGAGCAGCAGTAGCAACGGCAGATAGAGGAGGAAGGAGCGGCCAGGGAACAACACCGACGTTGGCAAAGCAATGGAGAGGAAAAAGGAAACGATCGTGAGGAGGCGAAAGATGCGGGTGCCACAAGCAGTAGCAAAAGCTGGTGGAGGAGCAATGAGATGAAGGGATAAGAAGCAATAGAGAAGGAGAGCGAAGATGGAGAAGAACATGGTGATGGGGTGGGTCTCAAATGGAGAAACGGACCTCCCCTGAAACTTCACCGTGATGAAGTTGAGTAGAGCCGGAATGATGAGGGAGAGTACGGCTTGCATGCTCCTCCTTTGATCACGATCGATAATAGGCATTTTCTTGGATGAGGAGCAGCCGCAATAGTAGCAGCAGAAGAGCCAATGTTGAGGATGGCGAAGGCAACGAGGCGCAACATAATTTATACTGGGGCTTTTGCCTCGCAAGTGACGGCAACCGGATGCACAAATTTCCAAGAAACAAGTCTCGTGGATGGTTTTCTCCTCCCCCACCAAATCGAGAATGTATTCAATAGTTGGAGATCACTAGTTCACCGTCTCAAGTGGATACGTACTTAGTCAACTCCACTTAAAAGACCGACACGCGTTCTGTGACGTTGAATAAAAATTTCGAACCATCCCATCCAGTCCCACCAATTTCATCAAAAGTCAAGGCTTCGACTCTAGCTGCATATCCATATCTGAGCCCCAAACAGCTATAGAATTCACCTTGCTCCAACTTTATTGGCACGAACCTGAGCCGCCAGTCCAAAATGTTGCAAATACTCTGCTCTAAAATGTTGCCATTTGAATTATAGTTCGAAGAAGAGGGGGAAAATACCACAAACTTAGGGCAAACATGTATACCGACTTGTTTTATGGCATTTATGCTGGGAAAATTGTCACGTCGGGTCTCCGTCAAGCAATGTCTATCAGAAAAAACCCTAATCAGAAAAAAAAAATGTGGGAACATTACCACATCATGCTTTTATGATTGTCAGTTATCAAAGTGGGATTGCAGTGACTTGTTGAATAACTTTGGTATCGGAGTCAGCACTATTTGGAAGTTATAATACTTGTAGTATTCTTACTTTACACAATCGCAATTTTTTTTTTTGTGAATCAACAATTCACGATTCTTTTTGTAGAAATGATTTTTCGGATTCTTAAGCTTTTTGTAAAAATGATATTTTGCTTGTGGGAATTTGTTTTACTCTATATTCACATTTGTGCTCTTCTCCAAGATACTATTAGTTGCGTTGAGAACATTTGATCCCATTTTATGTCGCTCCTCAAATCGGGGAGCCTATCAAAATCGAGAGCTTACACGAATTGAGCTCACGTATACTGAAATTAATTAAGAAATTATTTCCTCTAGACTGCAAGGCTGGTCAACCTTATGTACTCTTATTAGGGATGTGAGGTGATATTCCCACAGTTACTGCGGACTCTCCCCGTAAAATCTGCCTAAATAAAACGTTGAAAGAAGTAGAACACTACATAAGAGAAGTAAACATTATGAAGATGGTCGATAATGAGTTTAATTTCCCATAACATAATCTCCTACCGTATTGACAAATATGCAACATAGAAGAAATGGAGTGGGGGGGGGGGGGGAGAGACAGTTGCTCTATCTCATCTACAAATTTACTACATAGTGAGCAAACCATATAAAGGTCACTCAGTATTAATAAAAAAAAAAAGAAACAGAGAGAGAGAGGGGAAGTGATAGATAGTCATTAAAAATTGACCCAATGCAATATTGTTATTGGACTTTTTTTTGTTTAATATGATCTTTAAACTATTTCTAAATATTCTTAAAATTATAATTTGTTCAATCTAATTCCTCATATTTTCATGACAAGGTCAAATCAATCGTTCGGTGCTATTTACGAGTTTGTATAATCATACTATTGTTCAATTTCTAAATATTTTTTCATTTCAATCCATTTGACAAATCGAAAAAAAAGTATGATATTTCTTCATTATCTTGTTTACATTTTTTGGTTTTTATGAATATTATGATAGTTCCATTTAAATGTATTTTAATTTACGATTTTTTTAGTGATAAAAGCATAACCTCATTTAGAGTTATGTCAGGATAATAGTTATGTTATGACGTATATTGACACCTAAACTTTCATAGGTTAGAATTTTGAACGAGAGATAGTGTCGACAGAGGGGGCATAGTCAAATTTCTACCGAGCCATAGGCCGAAAATGTTAATCTAATGGCGAGAATCTCCCAAGAGTTTCTTAGCAAATTAGACTTGCCGATGGAGAGATGTTTCACTTGCCAACGTTGGAAAGTTTGACTTGCACGATGGAGAGATGTACGGTGTTTTTGTACGGATGGAGAGATGTTTTTGGACCATGGTGTTCTTTGCCATGTTCTAGAACAGGCAAGCGTCAGCATCTCTCCATCATGAAAGTCAAACGACGACATCTCTCCATCCGTACAAAAAGACTTTCTAAATTGTCCGGTCGTGCGTTTCCAATCCATTGCACGTCCACTAGTTCGAGCGAGAGTGCCTGCTACAGAAGTTCAACTGCCCAAACCAATTAAATCTAATTGTCCAATCAACAGCTTCACTCGGGCGAGACCTTCGACTCTTTTTCTCCTTCCCACCACGAGCCACGTGGTAAATCATAGAATTGTGTCGGAACAACATTTATGCTATGACGTAGACGTAGACGTAATTTTGAGCCACGAGTATTGAATTGAGATTTCTTGTGTGACGAGAAGTTGTCGCAGAAGTGTTTCATGATTATTGACCTAAGGTTTTTTACAATATAATGTTAGTTTGACATAAATAGCTTATGCAATGTACCGGTTTGAAATTCTTAATGTTATTATCCTTTACTAGTATGTGTATTTAGAAGTATGACTAAAATCAATATTAATTAGTTATAAATAATCGTAATTACATTAATAAGAATTTCATTCTTAAATTATTAGATTGATAAGTTTTTCAAGCTTTTGGGTTTCGTGCTCTCTCAATTAAATCTAGTTAATTCGGTAAATTAAAAAAAATAGATATGGCAAGAATATCAATTCAATACTACTTTAAATGCGTTTGTTCTTTTATTTTTATAGATATTGTCAACTAAAATAAATTTATGTGGAATTATTATGGTTTTTTTTTCGTTGTTGATACTGACAAGACCCAGCCAAATAATGTTGGCTGGGTGGTAGTGACAAGACTAATAGAACCTTCATACCTGAAAAGAAGTGCTGATTAAAAAATGATTATGTGATTATGTTTGTTACTCTCCCTTAATGGTGGGAAGGGATTCTATCTATTTGCTTTTGTCCCCCACTACCAAAAGACATGGAGACCCATTTGTCTCATCAACTCCTCACTATACTTCTTGCATAAGCTTGTAGGATCAAGTGGGAAAAGCGGATATATAGTTGGTTTAGGATATGGATTGAAGTAAATAGATATTTAATGATTTGAGCCTTAGTATAATTATGAAAACTTATCAATATTATCAAGAACTAATTTCACTTTCTTATAGAAAATTGGAGATTAGATTGAACACAATGAAAATTTAGAGACCACATCGAATTTCTAGGAATAATTGAATGACTATATTAAACAAAATGAAATTTCAAAGACGAAATTATACATTAGGTACCAAAAAAATCATAAACATATTATATGAATACCAATTCAGTCATAAACGTTTCGATTTACTTAATGTAGTCTTCAACTTTTGACAATATGTTAATATACTCAATTCGGATAATTTTGAGTAGAAATCACTAAAGTAGATACCAGGCATCTCATATGGTACAATTAGCGGTTGCATGAACAACTTTCATAATTATTCGAATAATTTTTCTACTTTTGTCTTATTTTATTTTATTTTATGTAGTGGTTGTTAGGGCTTCGACCATGGTCGATGAGCTCTAGCGGTCATTGGCAAGGACCAAACTAGGAAGTGTTGCCTTTGCTCGATCATCGAATCGGGTGAGGCTTACACGTGCCAAACACCTACTACGGCACCCTCATCACCTATAGAATGGTGACCTCCGTTGGCCATTGCTAAGATCAGCGTGACCAGCGGAGGGAAATAGCAACAACAAAAAGGAAATTATTTAGAAAAATAAAAAAATGGCTAAATTAGCGATTTCTGATCAATTAGATTTTGATTGAAAGGATTATTTGACAAATCGTTAAAAGATTATATGACTAAATTAATTATAAATTAAAAGGTTTATGGCTAGAATGACATTCATAGAATATGATTAGGACTTTTTGGTAATTTTTCCTTACATATTAAGCCAAATTTTGATAATTGTTGGTGTCATTCGCCCAAAAATAGGAAAAAAAAGAATAATAATAATTGAACATCACTGTAGTAGAAACTCAATATATCATTCTCTATATCTAGGGGAAATTTTCTAAAAAAAATTATGAACGTAATGCACAATGACTAATTCAATCTTAATTTAACAATTTAGTTCTAAATGTTTGGAGATCCAACTAGCATTAATTGTTCTATTTGGCATAATCGACGCTAGCATGGATGACTTCCTATTAATTGTTTTCTCTTTTCTTTTTTTTTCTTTTTTAATTAAGTTCCTTTTCCAAAAGTTGCTCACGTTAGCTCCGCTCCATCCATGTAGTAGAAGCTACCATTCATGTCAACGTTTCCAGATACTGCTTGATATTGACACACATCAAGAATTTTAGTGGAAAGTTCATAAATAAGAGATCAGTAAGGTTAGTCAACCTGCGGATCATGTTTCGGCTCCTTCCTAGTAATTTCCGCGGAAAAGGTCGTTATCGTGCGCTTCTATGGAATCCAATCTTCTCTTGGGAAAGAAGCTTGGAAATCATTTGGATAAACCGGTGAGGTCGTTTTGGGAAACGAACCGGGCGGTCGGGTCGAACTTCGACCGACAAGAAAAACCGCTCGGAGGTTCAGTTCACCATTTTGTTGGGGCAGAGACAGGAGTTTGAAGCCGGGTATGACACAGAGCAGAGAGAAGAGAGAAATGGAGGAAGAAGAAGAAGAGGAAGAAGACAAGGATGGAGAAGGGAAGACGACGAAGCCAACGATGACGCCATGGGAGCAGCACTCGGCCGTCATCAGCATCCCTCGCTTCGAGTACAACGCCCCCTCTTCCCTCCCTCGACGCTCGCACTCCGGCTTCCTCATCACCTGTACCATCAGTGCACCATCTCTCCTTCGCTTTCTTTAGCTGTCAGTTCGATGATTGGAACCGGGGGAGGGGGCGCGAAGATCGCATGCATAAACGTAGTAGCTTCAGTTCATGTGCTACTTCACTGCATAGCTAGCAAACTATATGAAGATTAATCTATATTATATGAAACAAAAGGCAAATGAGATAATAATCTTTAAACTTTCATCATTTTTTTGTCAATATGAACATTGAATTATTTTAAAATGTTCTTAAACTTTCGATTTGTTCAATTTAGCCTTCTCAAGTTTCCATTATCAAGTGATATAAGATCTTCGATACTATTCGCAAGTTCTTCAATTACAACTATTACTTATATTTTAGAAATCAACAAAAGATAAATCTTTTTACTACTTTTTGATCTTTATCAATATTATGACATTTTTACATAAGTATATTTTAGCTTATGATTTCTGTAATAGTAAATGTAGAATATCATTTGGAACGCTATCGGGTTGATATCTTTGCAATTTGAATTTCCTTATTGACAAATTTAACTAAGAAACCCAGAAAAACAAAAGCTTGCAAACTTTATCTATCTAAAAAATTAGATTTATATAAGCATGTGATTTATAAATAAATTACTATCATTTTTTTCACATCCTTATGAAAACATGTATTCTTAAAAGGGTAATAATATTAAAAATTCCAAACTAATATCCACATGACACATATTCTACATAATAATCTCCGCCTTACAAAATATTTCAAACTAATACTTCCATGACACATTTATTCCAAACTAATTTTCGTCTCACATCTACCGTCCACATCAAGTAGGATTATCAACTCCATATAAGTCTAAATGAGGTTCTACTTCCACTGTAAAATTTATAAAGACTAAAAAAGTAAACATGTAAAAAAATGATAGAATATTCTTTGTTGACGTAGAAAATGGGCTAAAATGAAAAGTTATAAAAAAAATATGGGCAATAGTGTAAAATATGTGAATTTTATCAACAATAGGTTAGCAAGATCAATTGTCTTTCTGGTCAGTTTTTAGCTCCTTCGTAGTATTTATATAAAAGAGTTACAAGAATTAGAAAATATTGCTCTTTTGTAGGAGGACAATCCAATCTTACCTTAGAGGAAGAATGCAATATGTTTTGATAAGACACATGCTTGGTTTTTTGGAAAATGAACCGGGTGGTCGGGTCGAACTTTAACTGAAAGTGAAAATTAAAACTGCCGGAGTTTGTTTATGAATTTATCATTTTCTATAAAATGAAAACTCCATGCAGTGGACTCACGTATATACGAATTATTTAAGAATTTTTCCCCAGCTGGATTCCAAGATTGGTGAACCTTGTGTTTGTTTATAGCAGATTCTCCTCTGTTAAATCTGCCTTAATGGAAAATTAGAAAGGACTAGAATAACACCCCACAAGACAGGCAAGGATTATGAAAATGCTCGATAATGAGTTTGATTTCCTTCTTCTGCGTGGCAACATGAAATAAAACACTTAGTCAAGCAAGTAAACTCCAAATTCCCACAACATTATGCGCAACTATAATGACAAACGTGCAACATAAATTTAGCTCTACTTCATCGGCTTCACTATATAGCAAGCCAACTATATGAAGATCACTGTGTATAGAAAAAGAAAAAATGAGAATGATGGAACAATTCTTAAACTTTGACTTAATAGACAATATCATATTCGGGGTTTTAATTTGTTCAATATGATCATTTAATTGTTTCTAGACATTTAATCTTGTTTACATACTTTCAATTTGTTCAATTTAGTCTCTCAACTTTCCATAGCAAAGGCAAATCAGTTGTTTGATAATCATTACAAGTTTCCTTAATTATACTATTGCCCAAATTGTTGAATATCTTTTCATGTTAATTAATTTCTCAGAAAAAAACATGCTGTCTTTTTATTACATTTTTGTCTTTTTGGTCTTTATTAATATTACGATAATTTTGTATGTCTTAGCTTATTAATAATAGTTAAAGTAAAACCTCTTTTAGGCTCCGTTCATTTCACGAAAAATGTAACATTTTTGTAAAATATTTTTCAAAAAGTTATTTTCTTGAAAAATGATAATATTTTCGGGTGTTCGTTTGTTACTAAGGAGAAATTATTAAAAAACCGATTTTTACTTTTTTTTAACTTTTTTGTTTTAAATTAGTTGGTCATTGGCCACAAGTTTTGACTCAGCCCTGACGAGCTCCCAACTTGCCACCATAAGTAATGAACTAGTCAATCTAAGGCAAGCCTCGAGCTCGCCTTTAGAGGTTGCAAGCTCGCTGCCATAGGCTGCCGACTTGTTACTAGAGGTCACTAGTTTGCCGGTCTCGAGTGAGATCGTAGCACGTTGTTAGAGGTCACAATATTTAAAGTTAAACAAAAAAAAAGGAAATGTTTTCTACTTTCTAAAAAGAGGAAAATATTTTCCTCATTTTTGAAAGTGCTTTTTCATTGGTGGAAAATATTTTTCTTATCTATTTTATTTTCCGTGAAACAAACCCAGAAAATTGGGAAAATCTTTTCCTTGAACATGAAATGTTTTCTACTTTCTAAAAAGCGAAAAACATTTTCCCCAATTTTGAAGGTGTTTTTTCATTGATGGAAAAATTTTTCTTATCTATTTTATTTTCGGTGAAATGAACCCGGAAAATCAGGAAAATATTTTCCTTGAAGTTATTTTCAGTGAAACTAACGGAACCTTAGAGTAGTGTTGAGTTCATATTTTTTTAATTTTAATTTAAGGATTTACAATTGAACTGGAATTAATTTAAAAAACATAAAATATAAACTTGGCCATTTTATCCATCTAAAAAATAGGAATGACATTTCTATCGACAAAGGTCCAATCATCTAGTGATAAACTAATATCAGTTTCAAATATTATTATGGAAACATTTATTCTTTAAAGGGATATTATCATTACAAATTCTAAATCACTACACTCATGACATATTCCAAACTGATTTTCGTCTAACAGGAAATCCTAAATCAGTGACTCATGACACATTTACCTTAAATTAATTTTCATCTCACGAAAAATTCCACCCGCACTCGTGAACAAAATTTGCTCTCCACGTCATAGTATGAATGTCAATCTACATTACAATTTTATTGGTATAGAGATCACGAGCTGCTGTGTACTTAAATGATCAAGGATGATCAGGGACCGAGGTTCATATCTAGGGACGGAGGCTCCACCATTTTCCAACGAGGACGTAAATTAAAATCTTTACTCTTTGAAAAAGCGACATCACTGTTCATCTTATGATTGTCCTAGCCATGTTTACATGTGAGGAAAACATCGCGTAATTGCGTCGTCGTCCATGGTACTACACAATCATGAATCAAACGTTTTCGACCTTTAAAGTGCTTTGGTTATAAAGTGAGCATAAAATCGCCTAATACCTTTCCAGAAAGCAAGTATGACTTCTCGCTCAAGGATAATTTTTGGCCTCGCAGGGCAATCTTTGACCTGTTCGATGTAATAGACATTAATTTGGTTTTCAATCTATCAAGCACTGCTAAGCTATCTACTCAACAACAAATGTCTGCATCCAAAGTTCAGGTACACAACGCACGAACACTCTATACGATGTCTTCTTTTAAGGTTTTTCTAAATCAAATTGCGGTTTCGGTTCAAGTTTACCTTGGATATTAAGGAATTTGGGGTTGAAGGATTGAAAATTAGTGCTTAAGTTTTCACATGTGAAAACCCGAAATATGCCTGATAAGCTTATCAATTTATCTGATGTCTCTCTATGGATATTCAAAACATCTACCATGAGTAGCTTTGTGTGAAAAGGACTCCTTGATCTGTCAATTTAATTTTTGCCCAGAATTTCTTCAATCAGCCAACCTATGGCTTTTGTCTTCCTTTTATTTTTTTTCCCAATCGACTTGCAATAGCACAAATCCTAATACATTCAACATGATCAATGATCGCATTCTTTGTTTGGGAGAAATAGCCTTAAACTCAAATCGACGTACGATATTTTAACACAAACAAAATTTCTTATTCATTGTCATCAGTGACTTTCTTAGCATACAAATCTAAACAAACGTCTCACACGTGTAGGGTTACTCACGTGTTACAATGACTTTCTTAGCATATGAATCTAACAAAGATCTCATACATACATCATTACTTGCCATTTCCTTCATTTCTTCTTGGGCCACCAGCAGCAACTAGTTGAACTCTAGCAAATGCGTATCGGCAATTGTACGTGGTAGAACCAGGGGCGCTCTCCCTCCAAGCAGACGACGGTGGAACCAGTGGAAGAAACCAATTCTAGAATCTTTTGATGTACCGATTGAACGAGTTTCTGAATGAGACCGCATAAGGGGGCTGCAAAGAGCAGCAGTAGCAACAGCAGATAGAGGAGAAAGAAAAAGCGGCCGGGGAACAACACTGACGTAGGCAAAGCAATGGAGAGGAAAAAGGAAAGGCTCACAAGGAGGCGAAAGATGTGGGCGCCGCAAGCGGTAGTAAAGGCTGGCGGAGGAGCAACGAGCAGAAGGGATAAGCAGCAATAGAGAAGGAGAGCGAAGATGGAGAAGAACATGGTGATGGAGTGGGTCTCAAATGGAGAAATGGTCCTCCCTTGAAACTTCACCGTAATAAAGTTGAGCAGAGCCGGAATGATGAGGCAGAGTACGGCTTGCATGCTCGTCCATTGATCATGATCGATAATAGGCATTTTTGGATCTCTATATATTTGGAGAAGCAGGCAGAGGATGAGGAGCAGCAGCTGAGCCAATGTTGAGGAAGGCGAAGGAAACGAGGCGCAATAGCAGAGGGATTGTTCAGGGAGTGGGGCATAGTCAATTTATAGACCGAGTCATGGTCCAAAGCTGCCATCCTCAAAGGGATTTTCCGAGAGTTCTTTAGCAAATTAGAAAGTGTTTTTGTACCGATGGAGAGATGTTGACTCTTGCCAACATGCGAGTTTGCCATTGCCATGCCCGTCAAGATGCATGCTGGCTTGAAGGGTTCTTCAAGTCAAGATGTTGACGGGCATGGCAAAAGAAGGGTTCTTCAAGCCAAGATGACAAGATGCCGACGGGCATGGCAAAAGAAGGGCTGTTCAAGCCAACATGCCAAGATGTTGACGGGCATGGCAGAAGAAGGATTCTTCAAGCCAAGATGTTTGGGTGTCAACAAATCTTGGCTTGTGTTGGCAAGCCAAGATGTTTATGGGCATGGCAAAAGAAGGGTTCTTCAAGCCAAGATGTTGACGTGGGCGTCAACAAATATTGGCTTGTGTCGGCAAGCCAAGATGCCGGCGGGCATGGCAAGAGATGGGTTCTTCAAGCCAAGATGTTGACGTGGGTGTCAACAAATCTTGGCTTGTGTTGGCAAGCAAAGATGTTGACAGGCATGGTAAACTTGCATGTTGGCAAGAGTCAACATCTTGTTAAAACATAAAAAACTTTAATTGAGTTGTAAATTGTTGATGATTGTTTATATAGTTTTGACGATGACAAAACTGTACCAAAGTCTAAGGTGTTCAGACTCTACCAAAGTCTGAGGTGTTCAGACTCTACCAAAGTCTGAGGTGGTCAGACTTTTCCAAAGTCTGGGGAAGACAGACTTAAGTTCTTATGGTTATAGACCTTGTTGATCTTATTCCTTTCCCACGAAGATCTGGTGCAGAAAGTATGGATTGATATATATCTTCGACAGCCTATTGATTGATTGGATTTGATTATAACATTTATGGAAGCAATCAATTATTTGGAGCAAGTATTCACTTAAGGAAACCCAAGATCCTGATTGAATTGGAGATCGGGATCAACAGATTTTCTATTGTTTCTATCTATAGCTTGAGATCTCTTGGTTGATTCTGTCCAACGGGTAGATTGGAAGAATTCCTTTGGAAAGTGCCAACGGTCATAAAGGCATGAAGGAATATTTAAGGGAGATATTTCAAGTTGTGTGGTATGAACGTAAGAGAGTATTTTCTAAAGTATGAATCTGTAAAGAGCTTTAATTGTATTCAAAAGAGTTGACACATGAACTTTGTGAGTGTCGAGCTGAAAAGCGTAGATCTTGAGATTGTAACTCTTTTGGTTCATAGTGGACTCCAGCTAATAGGCTGTCATCGTGGGAGAGTGGACGTAGGCTTGATTTAAGCCGAACCACTATACATCTTGTGTTCAATTCTCTTTACTCCCTAACTCTATTTATTATCCTGAAACTTTATCTTTCCGCATTAATTGTGAGCACTAGCATTTTCATAAATCACAACCCATCTGAATCGTATAAGAATTATAAATTGATAAGCGAAAGTATATCTAAATTCATAATCATGAATCGATTTTTGAAGTCATGGCTTGTAGGGTGTGCAATCGGACCACGTAAATCCGGTTTCTGGATCGGCCCACCCTAAAAACAAGATTGAAGACATGGTCCAATGCAAATAGGGTTGGATACAAGGTCCAAAAAAGGAGAATCAGTTATAACATGGTCGGATACGTGATCTAAATTTGGAACCCACCCTAAACCCGATTATTGGAAAATAAATTTCATTTAGTGAAGACTCCTATTTAACTTTTCAGGAGCAATTTGGAGGTTCACAAAGTGTTCTTGCTGGTAGATGAAATCTCAACCCGGACTTTATTAAATCATTATTTTTGCATATGTCTCTACAACGTAATTTCTTGTTGATTTTTCTTTATATGTGAATTTTTTATTTTTATTAAAAATTTTGTACCACGTGGATTGATTCGCTTGATTTTACTTTTGAAAGATGAGTTGTGTTGATTTCACTTTTAAAGGAGTTATGCTTGTGTTAAAGATTTGTTAAATTTTAGATAAATGAAAAGCTTCATGTAATATTGTGAGAATGAAACTAATATTAAATCAATGTTTGTTGCAATTGTATATGTAATGTTATGACTTTTGCTTATCCTTATGATTTTGTTTATGATAATTTGCCTTGTTCATTTTTAGTTTTTTGTCTAGTCAAAAAGTTTTCTTACTTATTAATTACAAGTGTTAAATGTTTTAATATAAATTAGAAAAATTATGTTGATTTTTCGCATATTAATATAAAATTCGAAATCATATATGATAAACTGTTGCAAAATAGGTTCCAATATAAACAGGGTTAACCCTGAAACTGAATCGGAAAAACAAAGTGGATTGGATACATGATCAAATGTAGATAAGATCGGGTATATGGTTCAAAAAAAGGGAACCGGTTATAACATGGTCGGTTATAACTGGTTGCACCCAAACTTCGTTTGCAGGATCCATCTACCCCGGTGTTCGATGATGAGTTTGATTTCCTTCTTCTGCATGGCAACATGAAATAACTTGCCTAGTCGAGCAAGTAAAGTCTAAATATCCACGACATAAACGAAAATATAATGACACACGTGCAAGATAAATGTGGCTCTATTTCATCTACTTCACTGTATAGTGAGCCAACTATATAAGATCATTGTGTATAGAAAAAGAAAAATTGAGAATGATGGAATGATCCTTAAACTTTGAATTAATGTACAATGTCATCTTTGGAGTTTTAATTTGTTCAATATGATCTTTGAATTGTTTCTAGACATTTAATCTTGTTTATAGACTTTTAATTTACTCAATTTAGTCCCTCAATATTACATAGCAAGGTCAAATCAGTTGTTTGGTACTCTTTACAAGTTTTCTTAATTACACTATTGCCCAAATTCTTGAATATATTTTCATGTTAATTCACTTCTTAAATCAACAAAATAAATGTTGTCTTTTTATTACATTTTTTTCTTTTTGGTCTTTGTAAATACTAGGATAATTTTGTATAAGTAGGTAGCTTATCTACAATAGTTAAAGTAAAACCTCGTTTAGAATAGTATCAAGTTGATATTCTTATAATTTTAATTCCCCAACTTAAAATTTAACTAGAGTTATTTTAAAAAACACAAAATACAAAAGCTTGGACATTTAATGCATCTAAAAAAAAATAGGAACGAGAATTATATCAATATAGGTAAGATAATCTATTAATAAACTAATATTAGTTTAAAATATTATTATGGACACATTTATTCTTAAAAGGGATAAACTCATTGAAAATTCTAAACCGGTACACTCATGACATATTCTAAACTAATTGTCATTTCATAGGAAATCCTAAACGAGTGCCTCATGACAAATTTATCTTAAATTAATTTTCGTCTCACAAAAAATTCCAAACCGTACTCCTGATTGAAACTTGCTCTCCATGTCATAGTAGGAATATCAATCTACATTACAATTTTACTGCTATACAACACATGAGCCGAAATGTACTTAAATGAGACTATCGTAACATGTAGATTAAAATTTTAGGAGTGGTCAAGGATCACATCGAAAAATTGAGGAACAAGACTGAAAAGTTAGGAACGCCTAATGATCACATTGAATAAATGAAAACTTCAAATTTGACATTGTATACTAGGACAAAATCTAAAGACTATTAATAATTGAACACCCCTCAATTAGCAATGTCGATATAATTATTCTTAAAGATAGAAACATGAAAGTTAGGGGTCTTGAGTTGCTGCGTATTGCTTGCTGCTAATAAATATCAAGAAGTTCGTTTAACAAGAATCTAAAAGTGATCGAATTAGAAATCTTGTGCACTTATGGAGAAAGTATAACGCGATATTTTATTGTCATTTGTCTAAGTTTGTCAATATCAAGCATGGAAGCCAATGCCAATAAATTAGGGTTTCCACAATCAAATTGCCGGGATAATCTGTAATCGGGATTCATATCCAGGGACGGAGCCTCGACCATTTGCCAACAAGGGCAAAAACGTAGTAAACCGACGAAGAGATTATTAGAGACGTAAAGTAAATGCCTACCCATTCAAAAAGTAACATCACTGTTCGTCTTGCAATTGTCCTCGCCGTGTTTACAATTCAACATCGCGTGATTGCTTTTATCATCCATGGTTACTACATAATCGTTCTTGAATCAATCGTTTTCGACCTGTAAAGTGCTTTTGGTTATAATGCTAAGCGAGCGTAAAATGGGCAAATACTTGTCCAAAGAGGAAGCATGACCTCTCACTCATAGATAATAAACGATCTCGCGGCACAATCTTTAGCCCGTTGGATGTAATATACATTAATTTGTTTTTCAATCCATCAAGCACTGTTAAGCCATCTGCTCGATAACGAGCGTTTCCAGGTACACATTGCATAAATACTCTATACGACATCGTCTTTTAAGGTGTTTCTGTCACGTCCCACATCCGAGCGCACAAAAGTTCTTAAAGATGGTCCTCTCCGGTTAATAAATTTGCGATGTTTCAAGGAGGTCGTCGTAGACCAATCCAATAATAAATAAATGAATACAACGGAAGTGGTATATCAATCCATGCCAAAATCGAGATAAACCAGTTTAATGTTTACATAAATCAAACATTTATTCAATAAAATATTATGAGATAAATGCATTCGCATGTCTATCAAAAGTTCATAGTAAATAACTACTCCACATTTCTGACCCTCGAGGAGGAACTCTACGATCTGTAACCTATAAAAATGGGGTTCAAGAACGAATGAGATTACACGGTGAGTCTATTTCCAATTAGGGATTTGCCCGGAACTCTATTTCAAATACAACATCTCACATTCGATAAATTACGGCCGCCATCACCTTAATTGGCCAAATACACCTTATCTCTTATTTTTACCATTTTGCCCCTTGGAAACACGAAAATTACCGATTTGCCCCAATCACTCTTAGCTAGTAAATCGCCTCTAATTTTCCCCAAAATCACTAATTCAATCGCTTAAGTGTCCAATTCTACTAATTTACCCCTAATTTGCCGAAATTACCGAATTACCTCTAATTCGCCCGAAAATCATTCAATCACACACAATCAGTTAACAATCAATTTAGTTCAAACCAATCAATGATTAACTACTAAAGCGAACAACTGCCCTAATAGAGTATTAAGATATAAACTCACACTTGGTATGAGCTTGTTCAACAGCGACAGTCCGCGGCGAGCCGTGGCGACGACGAGGCAACTTTTCTGGCGAGTCCCCGGCGGAACTTCGGCTAGATTCCGGCAAGGTTGCCGGCGAGTCCGGTGGACTGATTTTGACTCCGGCGAGGTGGCCAGTTTGCCGGGCGAAGCGGCAGAGGCGTTTGAGCGGCTGGGTGGCTCGGTTCTAGGGCCACCAGTGGTCAATCGTGGCCGGAACAGCGAGCAAAACTTCCATGACCGGGGAAAACAGGGCAAATGCGGCGATCCGAGGGCAAATCGAGGCTGTCGGAGTGAAATCGAGGACGCCGAGGGCAATAATGAGCAAGCGGCTAGGGTTTAGGAAGTGACGCGAGGAAGAAGGAGGCACTGTGCTGTCTGGCAGGGTCAGCGCGCGTGAAGCGCCGAGGTGGGCCTTGCGCTGGGCCCATCCCGTCCGCGCGCTCCACGGGCCGGGCGTGGTGTGCTACTGAAGTCAACGCGGTCGAGCTGGGCGTGTTGACCGGCGCGGCTGAAGGCCAAATGGGCTGAAGAAAAATAGAGAATAAGGGGAAAAAGGCTGGGCCGGGCAGAAGGAAAAATGGGCTGTTACAGTTTCAAAATGAAACTACGGTTTTAGTTCAGGTTTACCTCGGACATCGAGAGACTTGGGGTTAAAGGATTGAAAATTGGGGCTTAAACTTTCACCCGAGACAACCCAAAATCCGCCTAACAAGCTTATCGATTTATCTAATCTCTCTCCATGAATATGCAAAACATCAACTATGAGTAGCTTTATGTGAAAAGGACTCCTTGATCTATCCATTTAATATTTGTCCAGAATTTCTTCAATCATGGCATAAATTCTAATACATTCAACACGGTCAGTGATCGCATTCTTTTTCGGGAGAAATATCTTAAATCGACTAACAACAATTAAAACAAATAAAATTTCTTGTTTAGTGTCATCATTGACTTTCTTAGCATGCAAATTTAAACAAAAAATCTCATGGACGTAGCATTACTTATATGTGACAGGAAGTTTCTTAGCATACAAATCTAAACAAACATCTTATACATATAGCATTACTTGCCCTTTTTATTGTTTATTCTTGGGCCATTAGAAGCTAGTAAGCGGCTAGTTGAACTTTGGCAGGTATCATAATTCCAACATGAGATGTGCATCGGCAACCGTAAGTGGTAGAACTGAGGGTGCTCTCCCTCCAAGCGGTCGACGACAAAACAAGTGGCAGAGAACCAATCCTATAATCTTTTGCTGTACCATATGAACAAGTTTCTGAATGAAACCCCATAAGCAAACTGCAAAGAGCGGCATCAGCAATAGTGAAAAGATGAGAAAGAAGGAGCGGCCGGAGAGCAACACCGACATAGGCAAAGCAATGGAGAGGAAAAAGGAAAGGATCATGAGGAGGCGGAAGATGTGGGCGCCGCGAGCAGTAGTAAAGGCTGGTGGAGGAGCAACGAGTAGAAGGGATAAGATGCAATAGAGGAGGAGAGCAAAGATGGAGAAGAACATGGTGATGGAGTGACTCTCAAATGGAGAATTGGGCCTCCCTTGGAACTTCACCGTAATGAAGCTGAGCAGAGCCGGAATGATGAGGGAGAGTACGGCTTGCATTCTTCTCCACTGATCATGATCGATACTAGGCATTTTTGGATCTTTATATATTTGAAGAACGAAGCAGCGGCAGAGATCTGCCACGAGCGGCGCGACGGAGGGGAATTTCGCAGGAATGCAAAGCGACTTTGTTTTGATTACTGAAATATCTCTCCCCCTCTCTTCCCTCTCTCAACTTTTACCCCCGAGCACAACGTTTTATACGAGGAGGAGTCCACTTCCGTCCCAACCTGGAAAGTTGAGGGCTTGAGAAATGACGTAATTTCTCAAGCCCTTCACTCATTTCCCAAGCCCTCATTTCTCAATCCCTTCACTCATTTCCCGACCGGGAAAGTGGAGGGCTTGGGAAATGACGGAACTGCCCTCCACTTCCGTCCCGACCATCCCTTCACTCATTTGCCTTTTTCCTTGTAGGAACAAATCAATTTATACCGAGTTAGGCCGAAAAATGTTAAAAAAGTGTAAGGTAAAAGTATTATGCTCAAAACTCCCTTGCCAAAAAATTCTCCCGGAAATTCTCCACGGTGCGATTAACTTTTGCGGCATAACCGTCTACAGAAGTACAACTGCCCAAACCAATTAAAACTAATTTTCCGATCAACAGCTTCAATGATGGCCTTTAATATATATATATATATATATATATATATATATATATATATATTAAAGGCCGTCTAATAGCCCGTTGACCATGAATTCTTGCCGGCATGGGAGGACAGTGATGAAAGCACTTCTCTTAAAGGAGACATCTTTGTAACTTTGTTGATCTTTTTGTTTAGTATAAATCTTTGAAATATTTTTCAAATATTCAGTCTAATTTCTTAAACTTCTAATTTGTTCAATCTAATTCCTCATCTTTCCATCATAAGGTCAAATTAATCCTTCAATGATGTTTACAAGCTTGCATAATCGGTCACATTGCTGAGTTTTTTTTTTCTTTTCAATCCATTTTTCAAATCAAGAAAAAATATGATATTTCTTCATTATCCAGTTTACATTTTTGGTTTTTATGAATATTATGATAGTTTCATTTAAATGTATATTAATTTATGATTTTTGTCACGATAAAAGCATAGCCTCATTCAGCGTTGTGTCATAATTATATTCATGCTATGATGTCGAGGGTAATTTTAAGTCAAGGGTATCGAATTGAGATTTTTTGTGTGACGAGAAGTTGTCACAAAAGTGTTTTAGGATTATTGGCCTAAGGCTTTTTACAATATAAAGTTAGTTTGACATAAATATTTTATGCAGTGTACTGGTTTGAAATTCTTAATATTACTATCCTTTACAAGAATAAGTGCATTCAGAAGCATATCTAAAATCAATATTAATTATTTATAGATAATAGTGATTTCATTAATAAGAATTTCATTATTCAATTATTAGATTGATAAGTATTTCAAGCTCTTGTGTTTTCTGTTCTCTTAATTAAATCTAGTTAATTCAGTAAATTAAAAAAATATATAGCAGAATATCAACTACTTTGAATGCATTTGTTTTATTGTTATATAAATGAATTTATGTGGAATGATTGTAATAGTTTTAATGACCGAAAAAGGTATTAAAAAAGAGAGCAATCATGAATAAAAACGTAGACCACAATTTTCATAAAACATTTTCCGCAATAATATTTTCCTCGAAACGAATGGAGCCTTTCTTCCAGAAAATGTCTTTTGAAAATTGTGGTGTTCGGGAGTGGAAAATGTTTTACAAGGGAAAATATTTTCTAATGAATGAGAAGTTTCTTTCTAAAATTAAGGAAAATGTTTTCCTTTTTTGAAAATAGGAAAAAATTTTCCGAAAACCAACCGATTATCGATATCGACCAAATTACTAATAAATATGTTGCCGGTCGCCAGACCACTGCCGGACTTCCGCAGATCGTCGGACCACGCGCTGGACCGGCGCTGGCCAGAAAATGATTGAGCTGCTATAGTTCGTGCGGTGTCTTGTCTGTTTCCACGTACTGATTCAGCAAAAAACGAAACAACGCAACAGCATTGCGAGGTCAGATTGGCCCTTCGCTGTGTTTCGTGTTTCTGGACTGTAAAGTGGTCAAAGTGAACGAATTTCACAGTCAAAAGCTGGTTCTGCTCCTTATTATTTTTCAAAAAAATGACTTTCTAAAAAATAGTTTTTGAAAATACTTTATTTTTTCAAGTGCCTATGCCAATAAATTTGTCTGGGCCAAGAAGAGCCATCATCAATGAGTTGGCTTCTCTCAGGAGTTCCTTAATCAAGCACTACTGTTACAAGTAGAACATGATAGAGCTCTGAACTTGTTCCTAGGGTAATCCATTCAGAAAGATTCAATACTCTACTGAAATTTAACTGAATACTTCCAGTAATACTCCAAAAGAGTATCAACTGAACTTCCTATTAGCGGTTATTGGAACAACACCCCCCCCCCCCCGCCCCCCCCCAAAAAAAAAAAAGGAACTTGCAGCTGTTTCTAGATGACTGAGGGGTCCACTGAGGGTGTCTTCTAATGAGAATATTCTTCAAGACTTTCATGAATGGACTTGGCAGCATGCAATGAAATGATTCACTTGAGTACATATAACATGTCGATTTAACAAGAATTTATTAACTAAGGAGTTTGATTTGGAGTAACTAATTTACAGGAAATTCTGACCAATATTTAAACATCCTATCTTTTCCAAAACTACTGTCTGATTAAAAAGTCAAAAAACCAAAACTCAACCTCACTCACTCCATTGCCTCTATGCAGGAACAGCCTCGACAAGTGTCGCAAAGTAAAACTGAGTGGTAATTAGACCTCTCTTCCTTATTTTCCACCCAACCTTCAGTAATGCTCTCTCAACATCTGCCTCGGCGTGCAAATAAGCTCTTGTTGCCTTGGAAGGTCCTGGGAATAACTCCCCTACTCTTTTTGACAGATTGTAGTAGAATGTCTTTGGAGCAAAGCTCAGAATCAACCGATTCTCTGCCAGTGAAGAAAGGTGGGGGATCATCCCATCTGCCTGACTCTGTGTAATGTATGAGAACATCCAAACATATCACCGTGTCATACTTCCCTTCTAGGTTCACTAAATCACTCACTTCGAATTTGGGCATAGTCGGAGGAGGTGATTGGTCATTGTTGGTGATTTGAAGCTGCTCTTTTGCCTGATTGACAAATAAAGTCCCAAGTTAATAACAACTGCCTTGATTTATGGCAATGATACAAAACAGACAAGCTTAATCAATCATGTAGAGTCAATTGAAAGCAGCCCAAGGTTTGAAGTACTGCCACAGAAACTTCTAAGCATGCCCTTGTCACTGCATACACAATTGGAAATCTAGAAATTTTCTAACAGAAGCAGCGAATGAATGGCAAAGCATGCACATAGGATTATTAATCAATCATTCAGGAATCTTATGTGTCTGCAATAGCCTTGAGAAAGATGGTTGACTGAAAATTCACCTGTCTCTCAACCTCAGAAACCATAGCAGCAGAGATATCACTTGCACACACACCACAGCGCCTTCCTTTGCCAGTGGAATAGCGAGGCACCCCGTGCCACACCTGGCATCACAGACGGTGACTCCTTGAAGAGACCCCTCATCAGTCAACATCTTCATCACATTCTCCAGTCTTGGAGTGCCCAAGCCGGATGTCTAGCTGGACTTTATTAACATCATCTGCCTTGCCATATATCTTCTTCCATCTCTGGAACCCTGAGTTGTTGAAGTACTCCCTAACCACCTCCTTGTCCCCACCACCCACCTCCTCTGCCTGGATCCGCCGCCTCCTCTCTGGATCCGTCAGTGTGAGCACAGCGGCCAATGCAGCCACCGAGCTGCCACCAAGGACTGCAATGGTAGTACCGTCCACAGACACAAAGTCGGCCGCCGCAGTGGAGAGGGGTGGAATCGCGAACTGGGTAAATGTTCTCGACCTTGGTGTTGCCTTTGTGATCTTGTTCGGGCTAGGATTCAGTGCAGTCTTGGCGTTGTTTGCATTGTGGAAGCAAATGGGGGGCGTTAAGGACACTGAGAAAGCCATTCTAATTACCTACGCCTGCTGATGCCCCAGTGAGTAAACTTTAGATTTCAAGGCTCTCGATTAGGACCTAAAAAGGGGTGGGAACCAACAAGACGGAGCTTAATTCGCTTAAACATCATAAGAAACCCTCAAGGAAACATAATTATAGAGCAAGCAGAGAAGACTCTGACGGCATAGCGTCGACAATTCTTGAACTAGCTTCTGCAGAACAAAGGCTACTTTTTTAGTTACAGGAGTTCTACAGTACTATGACCGTCGATGATCTAAGAAATGGCAGACCCAAGAAGGAAAAGAACACTTTGAGAAACCCAGTTACCAGATTCTGGAGATGAGCAAGAATCTGGAAGCAACCAACTTCAATGGAACCGCGCAATCGGGGTCTGCCTCTCAAACCCGGAGAGGAAAATCTCTTCTTGTGGTCTCTCTCATGGCCTTGTCGCCCCCGACGAGATAACCAACAGACGGGAGTGGAGTGCGATGTGGTGGGAGCGAAGTGATGATCGAGATGAAGTGGATAGGGCGATGACGTCGCCGAGTCATTGGACAAGAGATTCTGCCGTGGCCGGGTCACCTTCTCCATTTCCCTTTTCTTCACCCCCATTTTCGGGAGTAAAAGTGTTTTCCCTCTTTTATCTTTTCCGACATGGAAAACAAACATGTTTTTTTGGGAACAATCATAGTTCTAAAGACAAGAAAGGGAAAAAAAAGTTAAAAAGAAGAACTCGATTAGGAGGATGTCTTACCTACTATGTGCGTCATTCCGTCGTCCACCTTCAATGTGCGTGCGGGTACACACAGAGAAAGAGAGAGAGAGAGAGAGAGAGAGATATAGACGGGCTAGTCTTGCCGCGGCTCCGGTTTTAAGTTTTTTCACTAATCAAAATCTGAAAGTAGTAACCTTTTAAGCTTTTTGGATTCAGCTAATATCTCTGTGGGTGAGGACCGATTCTTCTCTCTCGGACAAACATCAACTGCTGGTAGCTTCGCGGAAGCCAACGCTGACTCTTATCTTTATCTTTCTTCCCCCCAATCAATCACCGACAGCACGCATTCTACTGCATTCAACGCCATACAGCTTTCGCGCTCTCTCTTTGGGAGAGAATTCGGTATTGATTGCTTAAACTCACGTTTGACGTGCGATGCTTCGTCACGAATCAGTTTTCTTGTTTACATTATTGCCCAACTTCTGGGATATCTTTCCATGTTAATTCATTTCTCAAATCAACAAAAAAGGCTATCCTTTTATTACATTTTTTTTTTTGTCTTTTTGGTCTTCATAAATATTACGATGATTTTGTATAAGCACGTCTTAGCTTATTTATAATAGTTAAAGCAAAATCTCATTTAGAGTAGCGTTAGGTTGATAATCTCGATGTTCTAATTTCCCATTTTACAATTTAACTAGATTTAATTAAAAAAACACAAAATATAAAAATCTTGGACATTTTATCCGTATCTAAAAAATAGAAATAACATTCATATCAATAAAAGTACAATCATCTATTGATAAAATAATATCAGTTTCAAATATTACTATGGAAACACTTATTCTTACAAGGGATAATATCATTAAAAATTCTAAACCGATACGCTCATGATATATTCCAAACCAATTTTCATCTTATAGGAAATCCAAAATTAATGCCTCATGACACATTCACCTTAAATTAATTTTTGTCTCACGAAAAATTTCAAATTGTACCCGTGTACCAAATCTGCTCTCCACGTCATAGTTGGAACGTCAATCTACAATTTTACCAGTATAGAGATCATGAGCTGCAATGTACTCAAATGAGACAACCGTAATATGTAGATTGAAAATTTGGAAACGTTCAAAGGATCACATCGAAAGTTGAGGGACTAAATTGAAAAGTCGGGAATATTCAAGGATCATATTGAACAAATGAAAACTTGAAATTTGACATTGTATGCTAGGACAAAATCTAAAGACTATTGATGTCGATTTCCCTAAAAAAACAGAGATAATTGAACACTGCTCAATTGGCAATGTCGATATAATCATTCTTTATATGCAGAAGATAGAAACATGAAAGTTAGGGATCTTGAGTTGCTGCATATCGCTTGCTACTAATAAATATCAAGAAGTTCGGTTAATTAGAGTCTAAAAGTGATCGAATTAGAAATATTTATTGTGCTCTTATAGAGAAAGTATAACGCGATATTTCCTTGTCATTTGTCTAGGTTTGTCAATATCAAGCATGGAACCCAACGCCAATAAATTAGGGTTTCCACAATCAAATTGCGGGGACAATCTGTGAGCGGAGTTCATCCAGGGACGGAGCCTTGACCATTTGCCAACGGGGGCAAAAAAACGAAATAAGCCGACGAAGAGATTATTAGAGACATGAATTAAACGTCTACCCATTTAAAAAGCGACATCACTGTTCATCCTCAACGTGTTTACAGTTCAACATCGCGTAATTGCTTTATGGTCCATGGTCCTACACGATCATCCTTGAATCGATGAATTTCAACCTGTAAGGTGCTTTGGTTATAATGCTAAGCGAGCGTAAAATGGGCAAATACTTGTCCAAAAAGCAAGTATGACCCCTCGCTCATAGGTAATAAACGATCTCGTAGCGCAATCTTTAGCTTGTTGGACGTAATAGACATTAATTTGATTTTCAATCCATCAAGCACTATTAAGTTGTTTGCTCGATAACCAGCGTTTCCATCCAAAGTTGAGGTACACAATGCACAAAAACTTTGTAGGACGTCGTCTTTTAAGGTGTTTCAAAATCAAACTACGGTTTTAGTTCAAGTTTATTTCGGATATTGAGGGACTTGGGATTAAAGGATTGAAAATTTGGGCTTAAACTTTCACCCCATGGAACCCAAATCCGCCTAAGCTTATCGATTTATGTAATATCTCTCCATGGATATACAAAACATCAACTATGAGTAGCTTCATGTGAAAAGGGCTCCTTGATCTGTCAATTTAATATTTATCTGGTATTTCTTCAATGATGGCACAAATTCTAATACATTATACATGGTCAGTGATTGCATTCTTTTTCGAGGGAAATAGTCTTAAATCGACCTATGATACTTAAAACAAATAAAATTCTTATTTAGTGTCATTAGTGACTTTCTTAGCAAAAAAATCTTGACAAACATCTCATCGACGTGCCATTACTCATGTGTTACAGGAACTTTATAAACATATAAATCTAAACAAACATCTCATACATATAGCATCACGTGCCGTTTTCTTTGTTTCTTCTTGGGCCATTAGCAGCGAGTCAGCGACTAGTTGAACTCTGGCAGGTATCATTATTCCAACATGAGATGTGCATGGGCAACCGTAAGTGGTAGAACCGGGGGCGCTCTCCCTCCAAGCGGTCGACGGCGGAACAAGCGGAAGAGAACCAATTCTAGAATCTTTTGCTGTACCATATGAATGAGTTTCTGAACGAGACCGCATAAGTGATCTGCAAAAAGCAGTATCAGCAACAGCAAAATGAGAAGAAAGAAGGAGCGGCCGGAGAGCAACACCGATGTAGGCAAAGCAATGGAGAGGAAAAAGGAAAGGATCGTGAGGAGGCGAAAGATGCGGGCGCCATGAGCAGTAGTAAAGGCTTGTGGACGAGAAACGGGCAGAAGGGATAAGAAGCAATAAGAAAGGAGAGCAAAGATGGAGAAGAACATGGTGATAGGATGGGTTTCAAAGGGAGAATAGGACCTCCCCTGGTACTTCAATGTAATGAAGTTGAGCAGAGCCGGAATCATGAGGGAAAGTTTGGCTTCCATGCTTCTCCATGGATCACGATGGATAATGGGCATTTTTGGAGAAACAGGAAGAGGACGAGGAGCAGCAGCAGCAGAGCGAATGTCGAGAGAGGCGAAGGGAACGATAGGCAACGCCAGAGGTAGTGTTGAGGAAGGGAGCATAGTCATTTATACAAGAGTCATTGGCCTCTAAATCTCTACTAGAGAACAAAGAGAGAACAAATTTGGAACAAAGTTTTGGTTAGCAAAAGTGTTCTCTAGTGGACCTAGAGAACAATTTTGGTTAGCAAAAGTGCTCTCTAGCGGTGGGCTTTCTCTGGTCTTGAGTTTTGAACAAAACTGAAGACTAGAGAACAAAGCCCAAAAAGCGGACCAAACGAGCTAGCTATCGCAAGTCAACATCTCTCCATCCGTACAAAAGTATCAGCTCAAAACAATTTTTTTTTATTTGCTAAAGAATAAATTCACTCGACATAAGTTGATTATGCTTATTACTCGAAAATGTAGTATCAGCTCAAAACACTTTTTTTTTATTTGCTAAAGAATAAATTCACTCGACATAAGTTGATTATGCTTATTACTCGAAAATGTTAATCTCACGGAGAGAATTTTCGAGAGTTTTATGGCAAAAGTGTTTTGAGCTAATACTTTTACCTTTTACCTTGCACTGAGAATTAATTCTCCCTACAAGCGGCATAATCAATTTTTACCTAGTCAATCATAGGCAGATTATGTTAGTCTCACAAGGAGAACTCCCAAGAAAGGTTTTTAGCAAAAGTTTTTTGAGCTGATACTTTTGCCTTTTTCCTTGTAGGAACATAATCAATTTATACCGAGTCAGGCCGAAAAATGTTTAAAAGGTGTAAGGCAAAAGTATTATGCCCAAAACGCCCTTGCCAAAAAATTCTCCCGGAAATTCTCAGCGGTGCGATTAACTTTTGCGGCATAACCGTCTACAGAAGTACAACTGCCCAAACCAATTAAAACTAATTTTCCGATCAACAGCTTCAATGATGGCCGTTAAAATATATATATTAAAGTCCATCTAATAGCCCGTTGACCATGAATTCTTGCCGGCATGGGAGGACAATGATGAAAGCACTTCTCTTAAAAGGAGACATCTTTGTAACTTTGTTGATCTTTTTGTTTAGTATAAATCTTTGAAATATTTTTCAAATATTCAGTCTAATTTCTTAAACTTCTAATTTGTTCAATCTAATTCCTCATCTTTCTATCACAAGGTCAAATCAATCCTTCAATGCTATTTACGAGTTTGCATAATCGGTCATATTGCTGAGTTTTTTAATTTTTTTTATTTCTTTTCAATCCATTTTCCAAATCAAGAAAAAATTATGATATTTCTTCATTATCCAGTTTACATTTTTGGTTTTTGTGAATATTATGATAGTTTCATTTAAATGTATATTAATTTATGATTTTTGTCACGATAAAAGCATAGCCTCATTTAGAGTAATGCCATAATTATATTCATGCTATGATGTTGAGTGTAATTTTAAGTCACGAGTATCGAATTGAGATATTTTGTGTGACGAGAAATTGTCACAAAAGTGTTTTAGGATTATTGGCCTAAGGTATTGTAATAAATATTTTATGCAATGTACTTGTTTGAAATTCTTAATGTTTCTATCCTTTACAAGTATATGTTCAATTATTAGATTGATAAGTATTTCAAGCTCTTGTGCTTCATGTTCTCTTAATTAAATCTAGTTAATTCAGTAAATTAAAAAAATATAGTAAGAATATCAATTCGATACTACTTTGAATGCGTTCGTTCTTTTATTGTTATAGATATCATCAACTAAAATGAATTTATGTGGAATGATTGTAATAGTTTTACCGAGCGATTATGGTTCAGCTAAAACGACACCTGGTACTCGGACCGAAAGGAAATGGGTAGCGTGTGATAGTTCAAAGCATCAAAGCATCGGGGGGTTTTTATGTAATTTTACGGGTGTGGGGTAAGGAGAAAAGGGACAGAAGACGCGGGATGACGTGAGAGCCGCCAATTAGTCCTCCATCGGAATATATCGGTGCATATTATGCATCCTTGCACCGATAGATTCCGATTGAGGATTACCGATCAATAGACTGGACCATCATTTTCAACCCCTAAAGCAGAATTGATTATGCTTTGCTTTCCCTCGCAGTTCCGTCATTTCTCTTGTGAATGCTCTCCAGGCCGGGCCCCTCCATTTCCGTCCCGACCTGGGAGACGGAAAGCAGACTTTTAGCAGAAGCGCTTTGAGCTGATGCTTTACCTTTTCCGAGTCCGTCGTAGGCCGAAAACGTTAACAAGGTATAAGGTAAAAGTATTATCCGATCAACAGCTTCAATGATGGCATTTATATATATATATATATATATATATATATATATATATATATATATATATATATTAAAGGCGTCTAATAGCCCGTTAACCATGAATTCTTCCCAGCATGGGAGGACAATGATGAAAGCACTTCTCTTAAAGGAGACATCTTTGTAACTTTGTTGATCTTTTTGTTTAGTATAAATCTTTGAAATATTTTTCAAATATTCAATCTAATTTCTTAAACTTCTAATTTGTTCAATCTAATTCCTCATCTTTCTATCACAAGGTCAAATCAATCCTTCAATGCTATTTACGAGTTTGCATAATCGGTCACATTGCTGAGTTTTTTATTTGTTATTTCTTTTCAATCCATTTTCCAAATCAAGAAAAAAGTATGATATTTCTTCATTATCCAGTTTACATTTTTGGTTTTTGTGAATATTATGATAGTTTCATTTAAATGTATATTAATTTATGATTTTTGTCACGATAAAAGCGTAGCCTCATTTAGCATTATGTCATAATTATATTCATGCTATGATGTCAAGGGTAATTTTAAGTCACGAGTATCAAATTGAGATATTTTGTGTGACGAGATGTTATCATAAAAGTGTTTTAGGATTATTGGCCTAAGATTTTTTACAATATAAAGTTAGTTTGACATAAATATTTTATGCAATGTACTGGTTTGAAATTCTTAATGTTACTATCCTTTACAAGTATAAGTGCATTCAGAAGCATATCTAAAATCAATATTAATTATTTATAGATAATAGTGATTTCATTAATAAGAATTTCATTATTCAATTATTAGATTGATAAGTATTTCAAGCTCTTGTGTTTCCTATTCTCTTAATTAAATCTAGTTAATTCAGTAAATTAAAAAATAAATATAGCAAGAATATCAATTCGATACTACTTTGAATGCGTTTGTTCTTTTATCATTTATACAAGAGTCATTGACCTAATGTTCCGAGTCAACTTTATCTCTATATTGTCGTGTTCAGAGTCCTGAAAACGACTTCGTTTAAGGACTCTGAACGCGACATTTAGGCCAATGACTTTAAAGAGTCGTTTTCATGGTGGGATATCGGGCGTAGAATTCCCCGAGCGTGAGTCATTGGCCTTCAAGTACTGAGAGGAAGTTTCGCTTTCGGTCTATCTAATTGCCCAATCAACAGCTTCACTCGGGCGAGACCTTCGACTCTTTTTCTCCTTCCCAACATGAGCCACGTGGCAAACATCGAGCCAGTCGCGCCCCCTCTCCACCAACTCATCGACCCTCCAGCTGGATCGAAAGTCTGAGCCCCCAACAGCAATGATATTCAAACTAAAATGAATTAAAAATTGACCTAATATGCTATCAAATCATTGGAGTTTTTTTTTCTTTAATATAATCTTTGAAATATTTTTAAATATTCAATCTAATTTCTTAAACTTCTAATCTGTTCAATTTAATTCCTCATCTTTCGATCACAAGGTCAAATCAATCCTTCAGTGCTATTTACTAGTTTACATAATCAGTCATATTGCTGATTTTTTTTTTTTTCATTTCAACCCATTTTCCAAATCAACAAAAAAGTATAATATGTCTTCATTATCTAGTTTACATTTTTGGCTTTTATGAATATTATGATAGTTTCATTTACATGTATTTTAATTTATGATTTTCGGCATGATAAAAGCATAGCCTCATTTAGAGTTATGTCGGACTAATATTCATGCTATAACGTAGAGGATAATTTTGAATCACAAGTATTGAATTGAGATTTTTTGTGTGACGAGAAGTTGTCACAAAAGCGTTTCAAGATTATTGGCCTAAGGTTTTTTTCAATATAAAGTTAGTTTGACATAAATATTTTATGCAATATACTAGTTTGAAATTCTTAATATTATTACCCTTTACAAGTATAAGTGCATTCAGAAGCATATCTAAAATCAATATTAATTATTTATAGATAATCGTAATTTCATTAATAAGAATTTCATTATTAAATTATTAGATTGATAAGTATTTGAAGCTCTTGTGTTTCGTGTTCTCTTAATTAAATCTAGTTAATTCGGTAAATTTAAAAATATATATATAGCAAGAATATCGATTGTGTTTGTTCTTTTATAGTTATAGATATTATCAACTGAAATGAATTTATGCGGAATTATTGTAATAGTTTTAATGATAAAATAAAGGTAATAAAAAAAGAGCAATCACGAATAAAAACGTAGGCTAGGACTTCCGTCGATCCCTCTTATGCCTACGCCTATAAAGTGGTCTGGGCCAAAAGTCATCATTAATTGTTGTTTCCACAAAGCGGGGTAAGGCACACTAATCTAAAGCAAATGATCCATTTCTATTTTTATATGCCATTTGTTGATACTGGCAAGACCCAGACATATGCCATATGCTAGTTGCACGCCCTTTTGCATGTTGATTAATAAACAATTATTAGATTTTGTTTCTTGTTCTACCTTAGCGATGGGAAAGGCTTATGGCCTCAATTACCCAAAAATGTGGAGCTGGATATGCAAAAGGGCGTGCTGATTAAAAAAAGCAATTATTTGATTTTGTTTCTAGCTCTTCCTTAGTGGTAGAAAGGCTTATGTCCCCACTACCAAAAGACAGGCTCATGTTCCCAGCTACCGAAAGACGTGGAGCCTGTTTATCTCAGCAACTCCTCACTATATACTTCTTGTATAGGCTTGCAGGATCAAGTGGGAAGAGCGGATATTTTGTTGGTTTAGGAAATGGATTGAAAAAATGGTTAATATTACGAAAAATCCTAAATTTTGTCTACTGTGACACATTTATCTCCAACTTTTTTTGTAACACAAAATACCTCAAACTTTACTCATTGTGACATATTTACCTCAAATTTTTTTTTTCAAAAGAGTACTTGGTCGACGAGGGCGGGGTGTCTTGCCCAGATTTGGGTGGGGCTACCTTGCCTAGCCCCGGGTAGATCTAGGCGAGGCCGGCCTTGCTCGGCCCTCGCTAGCCGCGGGTGAGGGTTTCGCCACCCTTTAAAGCAGCCGGCAAGCTCTAGTAGCTGGCAGAGCTCACCATCCAAGTATTTTTTTTAAGGAAAAAAATGTTTAGGATAAATGTGTCACATGATGTATAGTTTGGGACTTTTTGTATCACAATTTTTTTTTTGGAATAAATATGTCATAGTAGTTAAAGTTATAGGTTTTTCGTGTTACAAAAAAAGTTTGGAGTAAATGTGTCATAATAGGCAAAATTTCAGATTTTTCGTGGAATTAACCCTTGAAAGAAATATATATTTAAAAATTTGGGCATTAATACAATTATAAAAGCTTGTCAATATTATCAAGAACTGATTTCACTTCCTTATAGAAAATTGGAGATTAGATTGAATGTATTGAAAATTTGGAGACTAAGATTCCATTCGTTTCACGAAAAATATAGTGTTTTAGAAAAAAATTTTCTAGGAAGTCATTTTCTTAGAAAATGACAATATTATTAGGGTGTTCGTTTGAAACTTAAGAAAAATTATTAAAAAAATCAATTAATATATATTTTTCTTTTCTCTTTTTTTTTGTCCTACATTAACTAGCTGCCGATCACAAGTCAATTTTGAAAGAATATGAAAAATGTTTAGAGGTGAAGAAAGAAGATGGAAAATTTTTTTCACTTTCTAGAAAGAAGAAAACATTTTGCCTACATTTGAAGGTATTTTTTTCATTGGTGGAAACTATTTTCCATGACTATCTTGTTTTTCGTTAAAGGAACGCCGGAAAATCTAGAAAATATTTTCCTGTAAGTTATTTTTCGTGAAACGAAAGGAGCCTAAATTTAAGTTTTAGGAATAATTCAAGGATTATATTAACCAAAAGAAAATTAAAAGATGAAATTATACATTGCGTACCAAAAAAATTATAAACATATTATACGAGTACCAATTCAGTAATAACCATTTCAATTTAGTCAATATCGTTTTTCAACTTTTTATATTTTTTTTTGTAATGACTTTTTGATAATTTGTTAATATACTCAATTCAGATAATTTTGGGTAGGAATTGCTAATGTAGACACCATATGACACTATTAGCAGTTGCATGAACAACTTTCATAATTATTGAAATAATTATTACATTTTTTTTATTTTGTGTAGTGGTTGCTGGGGCTTTGAGCATAGTCGATGACCTCTAGTGGTCATTGGGGAGGCCCAAACTAGAAAGTGTCGTCCTCGCTCGATCACCGAAACCAAGCGAGGCTTATACGTGCCAAACACCTACTAAGGCACCCTCAACCAAATCTATTGAGGTCGTCACCTATAGAAAGGTGCCCCCTGCATTGGCCATTGCCAAGAGCCACGTGACCAGTGGAGGCAAATAGCAAATAAAAGAAAAAAAAATTATTAAGAAAATTTTAAAAAAAATACAACAAAAGGCTACATTAGCGGTCTCTAATTTATTAGATTTTGGTCAAGAAGACTACTTGACAAATCGTCAAAAGATTATGACTAAATTAGTTAAAAATTAAAATGTTTATAACTAGAATGACATTCATAGAATAGGATTATGCCTTTTTGGTAAGTTTTTCCTTACATATTGTGCCAAAATTTAATAATTGCTAGTGTCATTTGCCCAAAAATAGGATAAAAAGAAGAATAATAATTGAACTTCTTTATATCAAGAGGTAATTGTCTAAAAAATCATGAATTGCATGATGGCTATTTCGATCTTAATTTAACAATTGAGTTTTAAATGTTTGGATATCCAACTAGCGCTAATTGTTCTATGTGGCGCAATCAATGCTAGCATAGATGACTTGCGCCTTTTTGTTTTATTGATTTTTATTGATGGTTTAATTTTTCTTTCCTTTCATTTTCCTTTTTTTATTATGTTCTTTTTTCAAAAATTACTCACGTCAGCTCCGCTTGGTCCATGTATTAGTAGCTACCATTCATGTCAACAGTTTTCGACAAAAAATAGCTTGAAGTAGTGGCAAATTATCAAAACTTGGGCCATATTGAAAAGTTTAAAATTAATCGGCCGCCATACAATAGGTTTATGGATTTTTATACAATTATCTACACTACCTAGAAAGACTGAAACACATAAGTTGGTGTTTTTCTTGAGAGCTGAGTTTTTGGATATTGCCTGATATTAATACACATCAAGAATTCATTTACCAAAAAAAAATACATATCAAGAATTTCAGTGGAAAGTTCATGAACAACAGATCAGCAAGGTTAGTCATCCTGCTGGTCATGTCTGCTCCTTCCTGGTATTGCCCACGAATGAGTTGAATCGGGTATCTTGCGCTTTTATCTGGAAAAACCGGTGGGATCGTTTTGGGAAAACGAACCGGGCTGTCGGGTCGAACTTCTACCGACAACGATGAACCGCCCGGGCTCTCAGTTCACCATTATGTTAGGGCAGAGACAGGAGTTAAAAGCCGGCTATGGAGCAGACAGAGAGCAGAGAGAAGAGAGAAACGGAAGAAGGAGAAGAGGAAGAAGACAAGGATGGAGAAGCAAAGACGACGAAGCCAACGATGACGCCATGGGAGCAGCACTCGGCCGTCATCAGCATCCCTCGCTTCGACTACAACGCCCCCTCTTCCCTCCTTCGACACTCGCACTCCGGCTTCCTCATCACCTGTACCATCAGTGTACCATCTCTCCTTCGCTTTCTTTAGCTGTCAGTTGGATGATTGGAACTTGGGTTAATGGCCTTTTTTCTTTTGTTCCTCTTTTTACTTTCATCAGAGAGGGAGAAGAGCGCCACCAGAGAAGCCATGTGTCTCCTTGAAAAGGTTTGATTGCCTTCTTAAATGTCGAACCTTTTGAGCGTGACTGAATGAGGTGCTACTGATTAGCTACTACACCTTTATGCTTGAAGCTTAGAGTGAAGAATTGGATCTCCTTTGAGTGACCGTTAATTGCATTAATTAGAGATATCCTGATCATGGACTGGTTCATGTGGAACTAATTTGAAATAGCTCAATGAAGTGGGTCTTGCTTTTCCCTTTTAGGATATGGAAATTTCTTCATCCTTAGCATTGTAATGGATGCTTTTGCAGCATTGTGGGACATTTGCTGCTCCGGAGAGTAGTAACTTGGATGTGGCTGATGCAAAGTTAACCGCTAAGAGAAGGAAAGTATAACCTGAGGAATTGGATCAGGAAGGTGCCAATGGTGCGGAGTGCGGGCATTCCACTGATCAGTATTGTAACAAGGATGGTACTTTTCTGGTCAAAAACCAATCAGTATGTATTCAGATTTGTGCAGAACGTAGTCCCCTGTCTCCAACTTTGCTTTTCAACTGGCAGGTAAGCTTTCAGAAGATGTATCTTCTCAAACCCAGGAAGACATTAATGTCAATAAATCTTCAGCTCTTTCATTAGTCAAGTTGACAGGGAGTGGTTTGCTTCTTTTTTTGTTTTCCCATGAGGAATCTGATACCATTCAAATTGTGTCTGATATTATTGATTACCTGCGATCTGAAAATTCAAGTTCCCCATGGTGAGTTTTTCCTTTCCTTCCTTGACATGAGACACTGAAATGGCTCCCTAGTTGATAACGTGCATTTCCTACCCTCACATGGTATTTTAGGATTGGGCAATGTGCTAGGAGTCGCTACTGATGCATAGACCTTCTTCCATCGCGTGTGATAGAGAAACTTGGCATTGATGAATGAGTCCGCTAAGTTGAAAGCTAAAGGAAAGAAAAAACTGTTGTGCAGCTAAGCCTCAATAAGGCATATCTGTTTTACATGATCAGCTTATACTCTTACCTACTATAATATAATAGGATTGCTGCATATTTATCCTACTTATGACCGGGGAAGTTACGTGAGCGTTTGGTTTGGTTAACTTGCTTTTGACTTTTGCTTTGGAGTATATATTTTATAAATTAAAGGCCATCTGATAGCCCCTTGGCTGTGAATTCTGGCTGGCATGGAAGAACAATGATGGAAGCATTTCTCTTGAAGGAGACATCTTTGTTGATCTTTCTTGCCCAACCCCTCCTTCCCCCCCCCCCCCCCCCCCCCCAAAAAAAAAAAGAAAAGAAAAAAAGAAAAAAGGGAAGGTTCTTCGTGGATCTTAGGCTGTGGAATATGCACCTAGAATTTTCTTTATTCCGTGAAACTTGTAGCTTGTAGACATAAATATTTATACCAACCACTGGTTTGCAAATTTTGAGAGCTTTAGCTTGAAGGGATCTCTCTAAAAATGTCTTATGTTAAACTTCACTGGATGTTTTCTCACTGAACTGTTGACTTTATTTTATTAACTTGCTGTTCAAACTACATTTTAGGATTTATTTGTTCAAATGCCAATTAAAGAAGTCGGTTTTTCCGGTGCAGTTGGTGCCATCGAATTTTTCCTATCCAAGCTGCATGCAGTTTGAATGAGCCAGACCTAAGGACTGTTGTTCAAAAGCTTGTTCTCAAGTTTATAAAGGATAAGCCAAGCAGACTCGCATTACCAATAAAGGTACATGTTCTATCCGTATCATAAGAAGTGCAAGTTATCTTTTTATCGCTTTAGTCTCTTCCCCCTTCTGTGTTCCTTTTAAGTGTGATGCTTTGGGGACTTCATTTCCTAATCTGTTCAAACTGTTGCTTCTTATACTTTAACATGAAGTCCTCCTCTCCCTTCAATCGAATCAGAGCTGTTACAATCATGTTATGCATCCTTATGAATTGGTCCATCTTGGGAAATGTGTGCTCACAAATTGAATGAATCTTCCATCGGTCTCTAGTTTGCAGTTGGATATAATAGAAGAGGACTTGAAGATATGGAGCTGAAGAATTCAAAAGATAAATCTGATGTTTCTGATCTACTACCTTTGTTGGACCGCCACAAATGCTTTGAAGTTGTAGCTGCAGCAGTTAAGGGTGCTATATCAGATTCAATCGTAGATCTTAAGAATCCCGAGGTAGAGCTTCGCCCACTTCCCAACCACCCTGCCCCCCTCCCTTCCTCTCATGTTTATCTGACATTTTTATTGCAGATATCTATTCTGGTTGAGCTGTTACCCCTTTCTGCTATTCCAAGTGGGTCATTGGTGGCTGCTGTATCAGTTATTCCACAAAAACTGGTCACTACAAAGCCACGGCTGTGTGTCAAGGCATTGGTTCCTCAGGCTAAATCAAAGAATAAATAAGTTGGTGGATTATAGCAACAAATTACAGCTGTGCCATCTTCAGATGAAAGATGCTTGCGATTCTGTCCTATGATTCCAAAGGACCTCGAAAAGATGAAACAACAGAATCCAACTGCAATGCATTCATGCAAGTCGGTTTTCAGCTGATTCAACAGGTTGATGTAGTCACGTCAATGAAAAGTTCCAGTCTCCATGTGAGTTGACATCTTAACTTGTTCTGGACTATAGCTTGGCCTCCATTACGACTGATAATACACTAAAAATTTCTTGATCCTTTAGAAAATGTTGGGATTTGGGGAGGAATATTGATTTTTTCCTGGAATATCTTTCCAGTGTCTTGGTGCTCTCCTATTTGACTGAGACCACAACACATTTTAGGTTTCCTTTCTCCTTTAGAGTTGAAGTATCTCTCCATGAACAACTTGCTAAATGCAGTGTTTTTTGTCGGTTATGTAAGTCGACTATGATTTTGTAATTATTCTATCAAAATTTTCCCTGAACAAGTGTGCATTTCCTATTGAATCATTGATTGTAGCAATCGTCAAAGTTACTTTGAAGGATGATCTGATATCCTCATCTTAAATACTCCCTGATCAAACAATATTTCTGGAATTCATTGTTGAAGATGTGTGCCCTTCTTCTGTGAGATTTTGTGAAGGATTGGTGACTTTAGGCTGATTATAACTGGCTCTTGCTCATTCACGGACAACATGAATCACCAAGTCAAGCATATTATATTCTGCAACATGATCTACCAAGGCCTCATGGATAACAGGTAACCTGGATTTGCAACACAGTGTATTGACAAACCGTGCTTACTTCCCTTTGCACGAAGACATAAACTAGCGCGATTAAATGAGCCCATTAACGGTAACAAAATTGCTCTTCCGGGGACAAGAAAATCTATTAAAAATCTAACTTTTTAGAAGAAAACAAGTTAGTAGCTACTTAACAAATGCTTCAGGGAAGGAACTCAACACAGCAAGAATTGAAGGAAGAAAATTTGATCGGATGAATTATGTGCCACAAAGAGCAATGGACAGATCTAAGTTGACACAAAGCTCTTCAAAGGATGAGAATGAGGAGAGTCTTGGGGGTGAGGTTGATGATATTGCTTCGCTGATCCCGCTCTCTGAGGACGCGTTACTTCCGTGCAACGAAGGTTGAATATTCATAGGAAGTGACAACGACAGCGACAACTCGCAGCCACAGCCATCCATGTCTTTGAGTTTTCCTATATCGCTTATCCTCATGGCCGATCGTCTCGTCTTCTTCCGCGGCATGTGCTCATGAGCTTCCTCTGGTTTTGCTCTCTGTTGGAATAAGAAATATGTTGAAAGAAGTGATACGGACAATGTAAAAAATATGAAACAAACCGATTTTAAATTTGCTTGATGGACTGAACACTGTGATGCACCCTATGTACATGCGAATCCACAGGTGCATACACTTTCATCAGCTATTGTTTAAACATTGAATTTGAAAGAAAGGACTATCGAGATGGAATTGTGCATTGGTCCTTCATCAAGCTAATTGAGGAAATTAACGGAAACTATGGAAGAAATCCTACAACATTAGTAGTTAAAAAATCTATAATATGCTAAACTTAATCTAACATGCCAGACCATTAACATTTGAGAGGCTGTCAAATGCACATTCGACCTCGCTTATACAATGTGCAATATTAATCACTTCACAATTGTGTTAAGACGAGTATATTCAATTTCTTTTCCATGAACTTATATTATATAAGGTCCACTTTACATTTTAAATTAATTGAAGTTATTCTTTCATATTTTTAATGAGACCAAACCATGTTCCCCTCTAGAATTTGATCGTTGGTCACCTGTATTTGTGGACAATCATTAATATCTTCAATGAGACCGAAAGTGATTTCACCACATCTTGATAAATTGTTAACTAATAAAACAGACTCAAAGGCCATTTCAACCCAAAAAATTTGCCGTTCCGCGAAAACCAATGCATAAATTTGAAAATACCCTATGATCACACCGCATGACTATGACTGAAAAATCTATCAGCATACTTACTGTGGTGCACTTGGATAGAGCTTACCAAAAACATGATCTATGGCCCATTTGCTTGATGTCACCTACCCCTGCCTAATTTCTCCGAATATTACCAATATTATTTTTTGAAACTGAAGGGATTTTTCTTTTTTTTTGGGGTTACCTTGATTTTTGAACAACATCATGGCAAATAATTCTCATTGGATAACATAAACATTTTGATAAACTTTCAAGTTGTAATAAAAGTTATATGCTGATAATAAAAGAGTTGTAGTTATTGTCTGGGGCAACTCACCACAGAAAAAACTTGGCCTAAGAGCGGGCGAGGGGGTAGTCCCACTCTAGCGACTCCCACCTCTGCTCATTTATCCAAATCTCTCGAAGAGAAGGCGGAGGAGAAGGGAGGGGAATCCTCTTCAGCTTCGGACAATTTGATAATTTAATAAATTTGATGGAATCGCAACTCATGGTCTCATCGCATATGCTCCTCAGTTCCGGGAGATCCAGTAGATTCAGGCTTGTTAAATTTGGAAAGGAGGAGTGCGTCATATGTCGGGAACAGTGCCTGCTATCGCCTCTATGCCCTTGCAGTGGCTCACTTGTATTTCTCGGAGATGAGGGAGGTGGAGCAACGAGTCGTGCGTCAGCAGCACCCCCTTCGCGTTGTCGGATCCATCTGTATAAAGATGATTAAGAAGGCAAGTGGCACCACTTGGCAATGGCCCCGCTATTATCTCCTTTAATTTCTCACAGTCGGAAGTGCTTATACTCTCCAGCTTAGGAAAGCGAGTGGCCAGCCACCCCCATTCCACCACTCTCTTCATTTCAGGACACTCTTTCACCACTCTCTTCATTTTAACTAGATTTAATTAGAAAACAAAAAATGCAAATGCTTGGACATTTTATGCATCTAAAAAATAGGGATGAGAATTATATCAATATAGGTAAGATAATCTATTAATAAACTAATATCAATTTCAAATATTATTATGGACACATTTATTCTTAAAAGGGACAATCTCATTAAAAATTCTAAACGGTACGCTCATGACATATTCTAAACTAATTATCATTTCATAGGAAATCCTAAATCAGTGGCTCGTGACAAATTTATCTTAAATTAATATTCGTATCACGAAAAATCCCAAACCGTACTCTTGAATGAAATTTGCACTCCCTGTCATAGTAGAAATATCAATCTACATTACAATATTACTGCTATGCAGCTCATGAGCTGAAATGTACTTAAATGAGACTATTGTAACTTATAGATTGAAAATTTAGGAATGGTCAAGGATCACATCAAAAAATTGAGGGACAAGATTAAATGTTAGGAACGTCTGAGGATCACATTGAACAAATGAAAACTTGAAATTTGACAATGTATACTGGGACAAAATCTAAAGACTATTAATGTTGATTTCCCCAAAAGAACCATCAATAATTGAACACCCCTCAATTAGCAATGTCGATATTATTATTCTTAAAGATGGAAACATGAAAGTTAGGGGTCTTGAGTTGCTGCGTATTGCTTGCTGCTAATAAATATCGAGAAGTTCGTTTAACTAGAATTTAAAAGTGATCGAATTAGAAATCGTGTGCTCTTATGGAGAAAGTGTAGCGCGATATTTTCTTGTCATTTGTCTGTGTTTGTCAATATCAAGCATGGAAGCCTACGCCAATAAATTAGGGTATCCACAATCAAATTGCCGGAAGAACCTGTTACCGGGGTTCATATCCAGGCACGGAACCTCGACGTCGAGCACCATGATTAGCAAAAAACGAGTTGCAAAATTGCAACTCAGCAAAAGGCAGCAAAATTGCAACGAGAACAAAAGGCAAAACTGCCGCCTTTTGCTGAGCTGCATTGCAACGAGACCCTTGACACTTTTTCTCCCTCCCACCAAGAGCCACGTGGCAAATCATCGAGGCATTCGTGCCCCCTTCCATCAATTCATCAACCATCCAGAGTCGAGGCATCAACTCGAGCTGCATCGAAAGTCTGAGCCCACAACAACAATGATATTATCTCTCGTTTTTGCCCTCGCTAGCTGGGCAAAAACGTAATAAACCGACGAAGAGATTATTAGAGACGTAAATTAAATGTCTACCCATTCAAAAAGCGGTATCACTGTTCATCTTAAAATCTTCCTCGCCGAGTTCACAATTCAACATCACATGATTGCTTTATCGTCCATGGTACTAGACAATCATTCTTGAATTGATCGTTTTTGACCTATAAGGTACTTTGGTTATGACGCTAAGCGAGCGCAAAGTGGGCAAATACTTGTCAAAAAAAAAAAAAAACAGGTATGACCTCTCGGTCATAGATAATAAACGACCTCACAGTGCAATCTTTAGTCCGTTGGACGTAATAGACATTAATTTGCATCCCAAATTGAGGTACACAATGCACAAACGCTCAATATGACGTCATCTTTTAAGGTGTTTCAAAATCAAGCTACGGTTTTAGTTCAAGTTTACCTCGGATATCGAGGAACTTCGGGTTAAAGGATTGAAAATTGGGGCTTAAACTTTCACCCAAGGGAACCCAAAATCCGCCTAATAAGATTATTGATTTATCTAATATCTCTCCATGGATATGCAAAACATCAACCATGAGTAGCTTTATGTGAAAAGGGCTCCTTGATCATCAATTTAATATTTTCCCGGAATTTCCTCAATCAAGGCACAAATTCTAACACATTCAACATGGTCAGTGATCGCATTCTTTTTCAAGAAAAAAATAATCTTAAATCGACTTACGATATTTAAAGCAAATAAAATTTCTTGTTTAATGTCATTAGTGACTTCCTTAGCATACAAATCTTAACAAACATCTCATATACATACCATTACTCATACGTTACAGGAACTTTCTTAGCATACAAAATCTCAAATATCCTTGATCGTGAGACATATAAATGTCACTATAAAAAAGAACCAAAATTTCAACAGTAGTAATTAATATTAACATAATAGAAGTAAGTGGATCGATTAAGTAACCAAACTCTAAAAAACAATCATTGTTAATGGTCCAGGACCATACATATTGATAGATATAACTTCTAGTTATTTACTGAATAGATAAATAGACCAAAAGTATCATAACTAAACTTGACAATAAATATTAGGAAAAGACCACATGCGTTGAATTTTTTTTGTTGCTGTTCGAAAAAGTAGAAGGCCCACTCCTATTAACATGGGAACTGGAAGTGGAACGAAAGGATAAGCCATGAATATTGATACATCTAGCGTCACGTGCCGTTTTCTTTGTTTCTTCTTGGGCCATTAGCAGCGAGTCAGCGACTAGTTGAACTCTGGCAGGTATCATAATTCCAACATGAGATGTGCATGGGCAACCGTAAGTGGTAGAACCGGGGGCGCTCTCCCTCCAGGCGGTCGACGGCGGAACAAGCGGAAGAGAACCAATTCTAGAATCTTTTGCTGTACCATATAAATGAGTTTCTGAACGAGACCGCATAAGTGATCTGCAAAAAGCAGTATCAGCAACAGCAAAATGAGAAGAAAGGAGGAGCGGCCGGAGAGCAACACCGATGTAGGCAAAGCAATGGAGAGGAAAAAGGAAAGGATTGTGAGGAAGCGAAATATGTGGGCGCCACGAGCAGTAGTAAAGGCTTGTGGAGGAGCAACGAGCAGAAGGGATAAGAAGCAATAAGAAAGGAGAACAAAGATGGAGAAGAACATGGTGATAGGATGGGTTTCAAAGGGAGAATAGGACCTCCCCTGGTACTTCACTGTAATGAAGTTGAGCAGAGCCGGAATGATGAGGGAAAGTACGGCTTCCATGCTTCTCCATGGATCACGATGGATAATGGGCATTTTTGGAGAAACAGGAAGAGGACGAGCAGCAGCAGCAGCAGAGCGAATGTTGAGAGAGGCGAAGGGAACGATGGGCAACGGCGGAGGTAGTGTTGAGGGAGGGAGCATAGTCATTTATACAAGAGTCATTGGCCTAAACTTTTTCTCTAACGGGGCCGATGCTCCCACCATGAAAACGACGGAGTCCGTCTCGACTCCGTGTCGTTAACGACGGAGTCGAGATGGACTCCGTCATTTTCATGGTGGGAGCATCGGGCGTAGAATTCCCCGAGCGTGAGTCATTGGCCTTCAAGTACTGAGGGGTAGTTTCGCCTTTTACTCTATCTAATTGCCCAATCAACAGCTTCACTCGGGCGAGACCTTCGACCCTTTTTCTCCTTCCCAACACGAGCCACGTGGCAAACATCGAGCCAGTCGCACCCCCCCTCCACCAACTCATCGACCCTCCAGCTGGATCGAAAGTCTGAGCCCCCGACAGCAATGATATTTAAACTAAAATGAATTAAATTGACCCAATATGCTATCAAATCATTGGAGTTTTCTTTTTCTTTAATATAATATTTGAAATATTTTTAAATATTCAATCTAATTTCTTAAACTTCTAATTTGTTCAATTTAATTCCTCATCTTTCCATCACAAGGTCAAATCAATCCTTCATAGCTATTTACCAGTTTGCATAATCAGTCATATTGCTGATTTTTTTTTTCATTTCAATCCATTTTCCAAGTCAACAAAAAAGTATGATATGTCTTCATTATCTAGTTTACATTTTTGGCTTTTATGAATATTATGATAGTTTCATTTAAATGTATTTTAATTTATGATTTTCGTCATGATAAAAGCATAGCCTCATTTAGAGTTATGTCGGACTAATATTCATGCTATAACGTAGAGGATAATTTTGAATCACAAGTATTGAATTGAGATTTTTTGTGTGACGAGAAGTTGTCACAAAAGCGTTTCAAGATTATTGGCCTAAGGTTTTTTCAATATAAAGTTAGTTTGACATAAATATTTTATGCAATGTACTAGTTTGAAATTCTTAATATTATTATCCTTTACAAGTATAAGTGCATTCAGAAGCATATCTAAAATCAATATTAATTATTTATAGATAATCGTAATTTCATTAATAAGAATTTCATTATTAAATTATTAGATTGATAAGTATTTGAAGCTCTTGTGTTTCGTGTTCTCTTGATTAAATCTAGTTAATTCGGTAAATTTAAAAATATATATATAGCAAGAATATCGATTGTGTTTGTTCTTTTATAGTTATAGATATTATCAAACGAAATGAATTTATGCGGAATTATTGTAATAGTTTTAATGATAAAATAAAGGTAATAAAAAAAGAGCAATCACGAATAAAAACGTAGGCTAGGACTTCCGTCGATCCCTCTTACGCCTACGCCTATAAAGTGGTCTGGGCCAAAAGCCATCATTAATTGTTGTTTCCACAAAGCGGGATAAGACACACTAATCTAAAGCAAATGATCCATTTCTGTTTCCATATGCCATTTGTTGATACTGGCAAGACCCAAACATATGCCATATGCTAGTTGCACGCCCTCTTGCATGTTGATTAATAAATAATTATTAGATTTTGTTTCTTGTTCTACCTTAGCGATGGGAAAGGCTTATGGCCTCAATTACCCAAAAATGTGGAGCTGCATATGCAAAAGGGCGTGCTGATTAAAAAAAGCAATTATTTGATTTTGTTTCTTGCTCTTCCTTAGTGGTAGAAAGGCTTATGTCCCCACTACCAAAAGACAGGCTTATGTTCCCAGCTACCGAAAGACGTGGAGCCCGTTTATCTCAGCAACTCCTCACTATATACTTCTTGTATAGGCTTGCAGGATCAAGTGGGAAGAGCGGATATTTTGTTGGTTTAGGAAATGGATTGAAAAAATGGTTAATATTACGAAAAATCCTAAATTTTGTCCACTGTGACACATTTACCCCCAACTTTTTTTGTAACACGAAATACCTCTAACTTTACCCATTGTGACATATTTACCCCAAACTTTTTTTTTTCAAAAGAATACTTGGCCGACGAGGGCCGGGTGTCTCACCCAGATCTAGGTGGGGCTACCCTGCCTAGCCTCGCGTAGATCTAGGTGAGGCTGGCCTTGCTCGGCCCTCGCTAGCCGCGAGTGAGGGTTTCACCACCCTCTGGAGTTGCCGGCAAGCTCCGGTAGCCAGGGGAGCTCACCAGTCAAGTATTTTTTTAGGAAAAAAAAAGAAAAAAAGTTTATGGTAAATGTGTTACATGATACATAGTTTGGGGCTTTTTTGTGTCACAAATTTTTTTTTTGGGATAAATATGGCATAGTAATTAAAGTTATGGGTTTTTTGTGTTACAAAAAAAGTTTGGAGTAAATATGTCACAATAGGAAAATTTTGAGATTTTTCGTGGTATTAACCCTTGAAAGAAATATATATTTAAAAATTTGGCAATATTAAAAGCTTGTCAATATTATCAAGAATTGATTTCACTTCCTTATAGAAAATTGGAGATTAGATTGAACACATTGAAAATTTGGAGACTAAGATTTCATTTGTTTCATGAAAAATATAGTGTTTAAAAAAAATATTTTTTAGGAAGTCATTTTCTTAGAAAATGACAATATTATTAGGGTGTTCTTTTGAAACTTAAGAAAAGTTATAAAAAATCGATTAATATTTTTTTTTCTTTTCTCTCTTTTTTTTGTCCTACATTAACTAGCTGCCGATCACAAGTCAATTCTGAAAGAATATGAAAAATGTTTAGAGGTGAAGAAAGAATATGGAAAATGTTTTCCACCTTCTAGAAAGAAGAAAACATTTTCCCTATTTTTGAAGGTATTTTTTCGATTGGTGGAAAATATTTTCCATGACTATCTTGTTTTTCGTTAAAGTAACGCCGGAAAATCTAGAAAATATTTTCCTGTGAGTTTTTTTCGTGAAACGAACGGAGCCTAAATTTAAGTTTTAGGAATAATTCAAGGACTATATTAACCAAAAGAAATTTAAAAGATGAAATTATACATTGCGTACCAAAAAAATTATAAACATATTATACGAGTACCAATTCAGTCATAACCATTTCAATTTAGTTAATATAGTTTTTCAACTTTTTTATAATTTTTTTGTAATGACTTTTTGATAATTTGTTAATATACTCAATTCAGATAATTTTGGGTAGGAATTGCTAATGTAAACACCATATGACACTATTAGCGGTTGCATGAACAACTTTCATAATTATTGAAATAATTATTACATTTTTGTTTTGTTTTGTTTTATTTTGTGTAGAGGTTGTTGGGGCTTTGAGCATGGTCGATGACCTCTAGTGGTCATTGGGGAGGCCTAGACTAGAAAGTGTCGTCCTCGCTTGATCACCGAAACCAAGCGAGGCTTATACGTGCCAAACACCTACTAAGGCACCCTCAACCAAATCTATTGAGGTCGTCACCTATAGAAAGGTGCCCCCTGCGTTGGCTATTGCCAAGAGTCACGTGACTAGCGGAGGGAAATAGCAGATAAAAGAAAAAAAAAGAAAAAAAGAAAATTATTTATAAAATTAAAAAAATGCACAAAAGGCTACATTAGCGGTCTCTGATTTATTATATTTTGGTCGAGAAGACTACTTGACAAATTGTCAAAATGTTTATAACTAGAATGACATTCATAGAATAGGATTATGCCTTTTTGGTAAGTTTTTCCTTACATATTGTGCCAAAATTTAATAATTGCTTGTGTCATTTGCCCAAAAATAGGAAAAAAGGAAGAATAATAATTGAACTTCTTTATATCTAGAGGTAATTGTCTAAAAAATGATGAATTGCATGCTGGCTAATTCAATCTTAATTTAACCATTGAGTTCTAAATGCTTGGATATCCAACTAGCGCTAATTGTTCTATATGGCGCAATCAATGCTAGAATGGATGACTTGCATATTTTTTTTTATTGATTTTTATTGATCTTTTAATTTTTCTTTCCTTTAATTTTCCTTTTTTATTATGTTCTTTTTTCAAAAATTACTCACGTCAGCTCTGCTCTGTCCATGTATTAGTAGCCACCATTCATGTCAACAGTTTTTGACAAAAAAAAAAAAAGCTTGAAGTAGTAACAAATTATCAAAACTTGGGCCATATTAAAAAGTTTAAAATTAATCGGTCGCCATACAATAGGTTTATGGATTTTGATATAACTATCTACACTACCTAGAAAGACTGATACACATAAGTTGGTGTTTTTCTTGAGAGCTGAGTTTTTGGATATTGCTTGATATTAATACACATCAAGAATTCATTTACCAAAAAAAAAAAAATACATATCAAGAATTTCAGTGGAAAGTTCATCAACAGATCAGCAAGGTTAGTCATCCTGCGGGTCATGTCTGCTCCTTCCTAGTATTGCCCACGAAAGAGTCGAATCGGATGTCTTGCGCTTTTATCTGGATAAACCGGTGGCGTCGTTTTGGGAAAACGAACCGGGCTATCGGGTCGAACTTCTACCGACAACGATGAACCGCCCGGGCTCTCAGTTCACCATTATGTTAGGGCAGAGACAGGAGTTTGAAGCCGGCTATGGAGCAGACACAGAGTAGAGAGAAGAGAGAAATGGAAGAAGAAGAAGAGGAAGAAGACAAGGATGGAGAAGCGAGGACGACGAAGCCACCGATGACGCCATGGGAGCAGCACTCGGCCGTCATCAGCATCCCTCGCTTCGACTACAACGCCCCCTCTTCCCTCCTTCGACGCTCGCACTCCGGCTTCCTCATCACCTGTACCATCAGTGTACCATCTCTCCTTTGCTTTCTTTAGCTGTCAGTTCGATGATTGGAACTTAGGTTAATGGCCTTTTTTTCTTTTGTTCCTCTTTTTCCTTTCATCAGAGAGGGAGAAGAGCGCCACCAAAGAAGCCATGTGTCTCCTTGAAAAGGTTTGATTGCTTTCTTAAATGTTGAACCTTTTGAACGTGACTGAATGAGGTGATACTGATTAGCTACACATTTATGCTTGAAGCTTAGAGTGAAGAATTGGATCTCCTTGGAGTAAGCGTTAATTGCATTAATTAGAGATATCCTGATCATGGACTGGTTCATGTGGAACTAATTTGAAATAGCTCGATGAAATGGGTCTTGGTTTTCCCTTTTAGGTTGGGGAAATTTGATCATCCTTAGCATTGTAATGGATGCTTTTGCAGCATTGTGGGACATTTGCTGCTCCGGAGAGTAGTAACTTGGAGGTGGCTGATGCAAAGTTAACCGCTAAGAGAAGGAAAGTATGTCCTGAGGAATTGGATCAGGAAGGTGCCAATGGTGCGGAGTGCGGGCATTCCACTGATCAGTATTGTAACAAGGATGGTACTTTTCTGGTCAAAAACCAATCACTATGTGTTCGGATTTGTGCAAAACGTAGTCCAACTGTCTCCAACTTTTCTTTTCAACTGGCAGGTAAGCTTTCAGAAGATGTATCTTCTCAAACCCAGGAAGACATCAGTGTCAATAAATCTTCGGCTCTTTCATTAGTCAAGTTGACAGGGAGTGGTTTGCTTCTTTTCTTGTTCCCTGATGAGGATGCAGCCGATACCATTCAAATTGTGTCTGATATTATTGATTACCTGGGATCTGAAGATTCAAGTTCCCCACGGTAAGTTTACTTTTCCTTCCTTGACATGAGACACTGAAATGGCTCCCTAGTTGATAACATGCATTTCCCACCCTCGCATGGTACTTTAGGATTAGGCAATGTGCTAGGAGTCGCTATGCATAGACCTTTTTGCAGCGCATGTGATAGAGAAACTTGGCATTGATGAATGAGTCCGCTAAGTTGAAAGTTAAAGGAAAGAAAAAAGTGATGTGCAGCTAAGCCTCAATAAGGCATATCTGGTTTACATGATCAGCTTTACTCTTACCTACTATAGCATAATAGGATTGCTGCATATTTATGCTACTTATGACCGGGGAAGTTACATGAGCGTTTGGTTTGGTTAACTTGCTTTTGACTTTTGCTTTGGATATTTTGGTGACTTTTTCACAATAAATGCCCATAATCTCTTGAAAACTATATATTTATAAACTAAAGGCCATCTGATAGCCCCTTGGCTGTGAATTCTGGCTGGCATGGAAGGACAATGAAAGCATTTCTCTTGAAGGAGACATCTTTGTTGATCTTTCTGCCCCAACCCCTCCACCGCCAAAAAAAATAAAAAGAAAAAAGGGAAGGCTCTTCGTGGATCTTAGGCTGTGGAATATGCACCTAGAATTTTCTTCATTCCATGAAACTTGTTGCTTGTAGACATAACTATTTATACCAACCACTGGTTTGCAAATTTTAAGAGCTTTAGCTTGAAGGGATCTCTCTAAAAATGTCTTATGTTAAACTTCACAGGATGTTTTGTCACTGAACTATTGACTTTATTTTCTGTTCAAACTACATTTTAGGATTTATTTGTTCAAATGCCAATTAAAGAAGTCGGCTTTTCCGGTGCAGTTGGTGCCATCGAATTTTTCCTATCCAAGCTACATGCAGTTTGAATGAGCCAGACCTAAGGACTGTCGTTCAAAAGCTTGTTCTCAAGTTTATAAAGGATAAGCCAAGCAGACTTGCATTACCAATAAAGGTACATGATCTATCTGTATCATAAGAAGTGCAAGTTATTTTTTTATCGCTTTAGTCTCTTCCCCCTTCTGTGTTCCTTTTAAGTGTGATGCTTTGGGGATTTAATTTCCTAATGTGTTCAAACTGTTGCTTCTTACACTGTAACACGAAGTCCTCCTCTCCCCTCAATCGAATCAGAGCTGTTACAATCATGTTATGCATCCTTATAAATTGGTCCATCTCGTGAAATGTGTGCTCACAAATTGAATGAATCTTCCATTGGTCTCTAGTTTGCAGTTGGATATAATAGAAGAGGACTTGAAGATATGGAGCTGAAGAATTCAAAAGATAAATCTGATGTTTCTGATCTACTACCTTTGTTGGACCGCCGCACATGCTTTGAAGTTGTAGCTGCAGCAGTTAAGGGTGCTATATCAGATTCTATCGTAGATCTTAAGAATCCCGAGGTAGAGCTTTCCCCCACTTCCCAACTGCCCTGCGCCCCCTCTGCCCCCCTCCCTTCCTCTCATGTTTATCTGACATTTTTATTGCAGATATCTGTTCTGGTTGAGCTGTTACCCCTTTCTGCTATTCCAAGTGGGTCATTGGTGGCTGCTGTATCAGTTATTCCACAAACACTGGTCACTACAAAGCCACGGCTGTGTGTCAAGGCATTGGTTCCTCAGGCTAAATCAAAGAATAAGTAAGTTGGTGGATTATAGCAGCGAATTACAGCTGTGCAATCTTCAGATGAAAGATGCTTGTAATTCTGTCCTATGATTCCAAAGGACCTTGAAAAGATGAAACAACAGAATTTAACTGCAATACATTCATGCAAGTCGGCTTTCAGCAGATGCAACAGGTTGATGTAGTCAAGTCAATGAAAAGTTCCAGTCTCCATGCAAGTTGACATCTTAACTTGTTCTGGACTATAGCTTGGCCTCCGTTACGACTGATAATACACTAAAAATTTCTTGATCCTGTAGAAAATGTTGGGATTTGGGGAGAAATATTGATTTTTTTCCCGTAATATCTTTCCAGTGTCTTTGTTCTCTCGTATTTGACCGAGACCTCAACACTTTTTAGGTTTCCTTTCTCCTTTAGAGTTGAAGTATCTCTCCATGAACAACTTGCTAAATGCAGTGTTTTTTGTCGGTTATGTAAGTCGACTGTGATTTTGTAATTATTCTATCAAAATTTTCCCTGAACAAGTGTGCATTTTCTATTGATCATTGATTGTAGCAATCGTCAAAGTTACTTTGAAGGATAATTTGATATCCTCATCTCAAATACTCCCTGATCAAAAAATATTTCTGGAATTCACTGTTGAAGATGTGTGCCCTTCTTCTGTGAGATTTTGTGAAGGATTGGTGACTTTAGGCTGATTATAACTGGCTCTTGCTTATTCACGGACAACATGAATCACCAAGCCAAGCATATTAGTATTCTGCAATATGAATCAACAAGTCGAGCATAGTATATTCTGCAACATGATCTACCAAGGCCTAATGGATAACAGGTAACCAGACAAGTGCACAGTATTTGGAAATCAGTGCATCAACGAACTGTGCTTACTTCCCTCGGCGCGAAGACATAAACTAGCGCGATTAAATGAGCCCATTCACGGTAACAGCATTGCTCTTCCGGTGACAAGAAAATCTATTAAAAAATCTAGCTTTTTAGAAGAAAACAAGTTAGTAGCTACATAACAAATGCTTCAGGCAAGGAACTTAACACAGCATGAATTGAAGGAAGAAAATATGTTCGGATGAATTATGTGCCACAAAGAGCAATGGACAGATCTAAGTTGACACAAGGCTCTTCAAAGGATGAAAATGAGGAGAGTCGCGGGGGCGAGGTTGATGATATTGCTTCGCTGATCCCGCTCTCTGAGGACGCATTACTTCCGTGCATGGAAGGTTGAATATTCATCGACAGCGATAACTCACAGCCACAGCCATCGATGTCTTTGAGTTTTCCCATATCGCTTATCCTCATGCCCGATCGTCTCGTCTTCTTCCGCGGCATGTGCTCATGAACTTCTTCTGGTTTTGCTATCTGTTGGAATAAGATTTATGTTGAAAGAAGCGATACCGACAATGGAAAAAAATTATGACACAAAGCGATTTGAATTTGCTTGATGGACTGAACACTGTGATGCACCCTATGTGCATGCCAATACACGGGTGCCTACACTCTCATCAGCTGTTGTTAGAACATTGACTTTGAACTAAGGACTATTGAGATTGGATTATGCATTGGCCCTTAATTAAGGTTATTGAGGGAATTAACGGATTATGGTAGAAATCCAACAACTATAGTAGTTAGAAAACATATATAACATGCTCAACTTATCAAACATGCCAGACCATTCAAATTTGAGAGGCTGTCAAATGCACATTTGACCCCGCTCATACAATGTGCAATATGATCACTTTCCAATTGTGTTAACATGAGTTTATTAAATATCTTTTCCATGAACTTATGGTATATACACTTTATATTTTTAAGTAATAGAAGTTATCTTTTCATACTTTTAATGAGATCAAACCATGATCCCCTCTAGAATTTGATTGTCGGCCACTAGTACTTGTGGACAACCAATTTTGATCTTTAATATCTTTAATGACACCGAAAGTACATTGGCAACTAATTAAACAAACTCAAAGGCCATTTCAACCCAAAAATTTTGCCGTTCTGTGAAAACCAATGCATAAATATGAAAATGCCCCCTATGATCACACTTAATTAAAAGTCGGATGAGATTCTAATGATAATCAAATTGGTTGGCTTGTCATCAAGAAGTCTCTTATCTCTAAATTTGAATTCCACATGATTGTCAAATATTTCCTAAATCACCCATATCTCCTTTTCACCAAAAATTAATTAATTATATATAAAAATAAGTTATTTACTAATTTAGATTTATCACCATATCTCTTCACGTGTAATACTTGCGCTTTTTACCTAGCATGACTTCAAAGATCGGGCAATTTAACAAAAGTGTAGGCAGGAGGATCTTTGTGGACGTACCTGGAGAAATTCAGATTCTGCGACTGCATAGTACTCAGGCTCGGTCATATTCTGCAGATCAGTCCATGAAGTTGCCATCAGACTTGTTGTCGTCGCCGTCTTCACTCTGCACTGGAGCGAATCGCAGACACAGTGCGCGAACGACTGAGAATCTGACTTCGATGAGTCTTCTTTATTGGGTTTTGAGGATGTGTGAAGAATCTTCGTGTCACTGCTTTTGCGCTGTTCGACTATTATGCACCCGTCAGGTTCATCGTCTTCAGAAGATGGTCTTTTTTGTCCAGCACTGCCGTGACTTCTCTCTGTAACCGCACAGAATATGGTGTTTACACAGGTCGAAACATAAAATAGATTCGAAAAGAGATGTCTGTAATTCTAGGTATACAAAGAACATACAAAGGTATTCATGAGTATCCGTATTCAAAATACTATGTGACCTCCAACTGAGAGGAGGGGTGGCAGAGGGCTGTCGCCCTCGCTGGCTGCTTGGTGATGAACTCTAATTTATGAGTTTTTGTATGCACTATTTGTTTTTGGCAGATCTCAATAAATGAAGTGATGATGGGAGGCCACTAAGAGATGTTGAATTGCAACATAGTCACTGAAGTAGAAAATCAGCCATTAATTAGGGCATGCGCCATACTACATTTGAAACTTTGAGATCAACACCAAGACGCCCTTGGGATTGTAGCTAAGTTACCTTGTTGTCTGCCCAAGTCATTTCTCATGCTCCTGTACATCTGCGCCAGATACAGATCAGAGAAATAGGCATACTTAGTAAGAAGTTACTAAGAGAAGTCTTTTGAAGTGCTGCGACGAACAACTTTGAAATTGTAAGAAGAGCAATTAGCATAAAAAGCTGTCAAATTTATTCGACCACTTAGCAAAGCTTTTGTCCAAATCATCACTGAGAAATCCTGAAAAGCTAACCAAACCTATTGACCTGAAGATGGCTCTTGACATGGGAAATGGTCAGTCCCCTCACGTCCATAAGCTGAAGAACCATCTTGGGTGTGGCCTCTGAGATGCATATAAAGATTGGAGTAATATTATTGCGTAGCACATCACACAAATCATACAAGCATTAAAAGTAAAAACAAATTACTCATATCACAAAGAAGAGAGGATGTTATGATTCGTAACTGTGATGACCACCGAGAAGGTGGACAGCGTGCACAAAGCAACGGTGAAGCTCCGGAGTCCATCTCAACCGTGGCACCTTTGATCTCATGTACTGCCTCACTCGCCCCATCAATCTCTCTCTCTCTCTCTCTCTCTCTCTCTCTCAAAGTGGAAGTCTAACTAATATGTTAGTGGCTATAAGCAACCTGTCTCTTTGCTGCGATATACTGTCATCATCTCCCAAAGGAGGCACCTCTCTTATAAACACCCTCAAAACTAGACAGACTCACTGCGTTACATGAACGTGGAATTATAACATATAGCACTCCGCTTAAGCTTGCTTTGCTTTGCTTCTAAAAATTGATCGACGAGAGACGCAGAGAGAGGGTTGGACTTAGGATGTGTCTACTTTTGAAACTCTGTCGTTGAGTGCGTTTTAAACGCAACAATTCACTGGCTGGGCTTTTAAAGAAAAAGGTCATATCTGAACTGGTGCATCTGCGTGTGGGGAGAGTCAGAGAGAGAGTTTTGAACAAATTATTCCTATATGGCTGGAATTTTCTGATGGAAGATATGGTATCTCTGATTCTGATCTGCTCTTGCACCTGCGAAAGGTCAAAAGTTATTGCATTGATGAGGAGAGACTATTGTAAAAGAAAGGAAGGCGGAGAGAATTGCCATCGTTGCCCAATCTAAACGCATACTCAAAACCGCACCTGCTCCGCTTTGACCTTTAGTCTCTCTCTCTCTCTCTCTCTCTCTCTTTCTGTGAGTGCCTAAGTCGTCAACATACCAAAAGCCCACTATTTATTAGGTTAGTAATTTTCTCTAATTTTATCTTTCTTTCTTTCTTGCTTTCATCTTTTTCGTTTTCCGAAGCCTCCTTGCCTCATTTTCTGTCAAAAGGTCCATTAGTCTTATTTGAGAACGTTCTCTTTTTTTTTTCTTTCCCTAAATTGCTAGTCAATGTCTGGTAGGCCAAAATTATCTAGGGCGGGTATTTTTCCCGGCTTAATGGAGATTATTTTTTTCTTGAAGTATTGCGATAAACTAATGTAGTAAAACGGGTGCAGATTAGTCTTGTTGAATGACTGATCTTACATCTTTTGCATGAGCTGAAACTGACTTGAAATTCAAAGGGGTTGACACAAACAACACCCATCCAAATGTGATTGAATCAACTATAGCGGCTTGAGTAGGCAAATTCAACACATCTAATCATTCCAAGGAAGTAGAAGCCCGCACAAGCTAGCTTGTAGCCGTACCGTGTCCAGGTGGAAGACGCAACCCCCAACAAAAGAGCCTCTAAATTACATACTGGCATGACCGAACTTAGATTTGTCCGACGTTATTCCAAATACAAACTTTTTGGTGTTTATCACATCAAACGCGCACAGAATTTAGACGCGTCAGAGCTGACGCTAAAGATCCATACATCGTTTGCGCGCATAGTTGACCCCTTCACTGTTTGCATTCCGACAGGAAGGGAGGCCATCCATCAAAGAGCTAGGGTTGTCAAGATTTCACCAATTCCACAAGGAGAAGTAGACATGCGCCCGGTCTTAACAAGCAATCATCGAGTCTGCTCGTAGCACTGCGCGATGCTGCACTCGTACGCCAGTAACTAAGCGGAGACAGGAAGGAACTGGGTAACATTGTACCCAAGAATGGCAGTTCTTTTGAATCCAGGAGTGCCGTCACGTGATTCTCTTAAATGACCTAATAAAAGATTAATATCTCTATCATGTGCCGTTGAAATCTCATCATGCTATGAAGTCCATGAAGAGGGAGTTGTTCTGTTACTTTTCAACAAACAAAAGTGAACGTACAGCTCTCAACCTGCCCCTCAGAATGTAGTGCCTAGAGGTCTGTTCAAAGAAAGAGGTTGGGAGTGGCCCATTTCATTCAAACTTTTTAGTTTTAATCATAAGGAGAAACGTCTACTTGCATCACGCCCACGACTCAAAACATTGTATGTTTATAGACTGTCCCATAACGTCAGGATCAACCTCCCTAATGGCGATCACAATCGAAGGGCTAAATGGATAAATCCTATCTGGGGAAGATAGGGAAAGCGACATATATGAACTCAGGTGGTGTGACACTGATGCTGTAAAACTCAACCCACTCTTCCTCTGAGAACATTAATGAACTTTGCACCAGCTGATCTTCCATCTTGTGCGATCTCCTGCATTAATGAGAAACTCCGAAAATTCATATAACCACTCCAGAACGAGAAATATATATTAACACAGAGGCACTGGCCCATTTAATTAGAGTAGTGGTACTGATAAATAAGTTGCCATTGTATGTCTTACGCATTACTTTACTGGAAGTACATTCCTCATGACAGGTTTATTTGGAAAGAAAGCTATCTTGCATCAACGCCTACTATTCCAAACTTTACATTTCATTTTACTTATTAATTTTTAGACTAACAGATTGAACTTGTCCTTCATTTCCATGACGTCTCTCTCTCTCTCTCTCTCTCTCTCTCTCTCGACAACACTTCACCAACTTCAAACGCATTTTCAAGCACACATTTAAGCCATGTTCTTCCCTCTCTCATCACCAAGGAGCCACATGGAGGAAGAACATCCACTCGCGTCAGCTTTTTCCATGCCACATTTAATTCTATTGAAGGAAATAAATAAATAAAGCATTGGAGGCTTGACATTTGGTACCCATTTGCTTAAGATCCCATACATATATGTTGTTCTGTGTGAAAGTACATAAATATTAAATCACGTCTTTACCTAACTGCTTAAGCTTTTAGGATAGTTGGCGGTGGTTTTACACAAAACTTCACATGGTATCAGAGCAGGAGGTCCTGAGTTCAAATCTTACCAGGCCCCTAGTCTCCCCAAAGTCCTTCCACGCTTAGTACTAGGCAAAAAAAAAAGACCAGACTAAGCGTGAGGGGAAGTGTGAAAGTACATAAATATTAAATCACGTCTTCACCTAACGGCTTAAGCTTTTAGGACAGTTGGTGGTGGTCCTACACAAAACTTCACACTCTGCAAGATGCCTTCCATCTCTTTGTTCTTTTCTGGGTTGTTCCGGAGTTCCAGCTCTCCTGCAACAACTTCGAATAATCCCTCGGAAAGAGACCGTAAATCAAGGCAGGGACATACATGCACGCATTGACCTTGCTCCTTTTATTGTAGTCCCACGTTTTCTTGTCGAACTTCTTTTAGGCCGCGACATCAATTTTTCCTTTGACGAAAGTGGCGCCGTGGCCACTTTTTGATCTGGGCGATACGTGAGAAAAGTTGATGCATGAAGTGGGTCCCAGAAAGCTTTGACTTTCATGCTCGATAATCGAAGGCAAGGAATTAGGTAGGGTTGTATATAATTGAATCATCACTATCCGTTTCTCTAAAGTTTTGTTTGATTGATGTATGCATGTGAGTTGCATATGACTATCTGTCTGTAAGTTTGGATATTTTCAACGCGAGAGGTGATCATGGATCGCCACATTTCACAAGTTAAACAAGAGAGACGGTGATGGATCTGATCGGCATTAAATTGATGGCTTGAGCTAATGAAAGAGATTATTAATATACCCGATACAGAGTTAATCATCATAAATTTTTTAGTGAAGATAAGTCTCACTAAACATGCCAATGGACTCAAGTCTTGAGCTAGCTCCTTCTCAGATCTCCTCGTTACGAAAAGGTTATCATACATCCACAAAGAAAAGAGCTTGCAGTTTTTATTTTTTATTTGGAATGATGCCTTAAATTAAGCCCAAAATAAGTTATAATATCCATAGATTCCCTATTATTCCTGATGTAGATACCTTCTTTTGATTCAACCCAGAAAGTGACATTAGTTGAGTGCGCTAAATTATAGAGCCGGAACCCTAAGCACAAGATGAACAAGTTGCGTTTTCATCTAGACAAGGGGTTTGACATTACTAAATCTGATCCTAGCTGTTTTCCGCACCCCTCCTGATTCCATTTTTCTTTGCATGACCGTGACGGCTCTTGTGGAAAATTTGACGAAAGACAAACGGAGAGAACTGCATGGAATGAGAATTTGGAATGAGGACTAAATCGTCAAGGCAAAAAACATTTAACAATGTTTTCTCTTTTTGGATGTATTATGACATGCCCAGGTTTGACTAAATCTAGGCATTATATGATGACGATGATAGATGAATTAAATACAAATGTTTTAGGTGATTTATTATTCCAAGGTCTTGACTCTTGCTATAGAACCAAAAGATAGTTGTGGGATGGCAAAAGCTAATCATGTGATAAGCCCCAAGTAATTATGCTTCATAGATCATAGGGAATTGTTTGATCGGTGCTAAACTCATTGTGCAGATGTCAATTCATTCATAAACATTTATATATTATATCAAGTGATTGTCAAAACTTTAAGTAAAGCTTCAATATAGTCCTCCAAACCTATTAAAGAATTGTTAGGTTGGTGATGGCTGGAATGCCCGGATGACTAGACTGCCATATTAACAATTTCCAACTAAAATTAACTGGAAAAAACATATTGGAGTTTCAAACTATATTATATGACTAAATTGGCAAGATTAAAAAGTTTAGGATCAAATTGACATATGTATCCGTGTTAGTCTCCCTCACGATATATAGGCCCAGTTCTTTGGTGCCGTCCAGGCACGGGAAGCCCATGATAGAATTCTCAGTTATCAAAAGAACATTGACATAGGTATCATAATTTTGCACATAATGCAAGTCATTGGTTCGCTTGGCTCATAGCTTGGAAGTAGCTAGCATTAATCTAGCAATGTAGAAAGTATGGATGATCAGCTGTGATGGGATAAGCAACAGGCATCTTTAAACAAGGGAATTGAGTTGCAACGTCGGCCTTTTTTCTTGTTGGGGGTTGATTTCGTGAAGGAAGACCTAAGTTTTCTTTCGAGACGTTTGAAATTCCGTGTCCGATTAACAGCAATGGTAAAAGGTTGTGTGCTTGTCCTGAGATATTTGGAAGTTCGTATTATTTTCGTCCCAATGCCAAAAGGGTTGTGCATTTTCTTGAGCCAATTGGCCAATCTCCGTAGGTGTTGAAGCTCGGTTCATGTCTTCAAGTTCAAGTCCCTTGGACTCATTTCCCATTTCACATTTCAACCTTGAACGGATTATGGGAATTTTCCAGACAAGCCAGTCCTCTTGATGACAGAATTTTCTGGTTTTGTTCTTGTTTGCCGATGCTGTATCTGAATGCACTAGAGGTATCGATCCTAAGCGTCAAAACCAGGTCGATTTTGGGCAAGCATCGGCAACAATGAAACCAACCTTACCTACCAAAGTAAATTGTGGGTGAATCCGAATCGGTGCCGTTGGACAGAGCAGCACAAGTTCATACCAGTGTCCGATTTGAGTATCATTACTCTTCTCCATTCAGCTGTGATATTCCCTGAAACCAGTGACTGCTCCTAACATGCAAAAGATTTTCGCTTGAGCAGCTTTTTAGACTAGACCATTACAAATTGGAAATGTTTGATATTTCGGACAAATGGACCGGCAAAACAGCCCATCTGAGATCTGCCGTTCACTAATCTTTATGCACATTTGGTACACAATAAAACATAGCACACCGAGAAAAAGAGGAATAAATCAGATGAAACTGCCGCGATCATTGTTTGTCTGACAAGAGTACCTAACAAACGACCTGCTTGATTCATATATACAATGAGGGCAACCAAAGCATCACTGACGGATTCATTGTGTAAATGTCTTGGCGCATGCCTCAAGAGGCCCTTTTGTGCTTGTACTTTTTGGCACAAACGATGTAGATCAACATGTTCGAGAAGCTGAGTCCAGCCAGAAGCCAGAAATAATAATCAAGATGCCCCTCGTTCAAGTTATCCGGAATCCACCCAGCCTTGCCACCCGAAGTTGTGAAGTATGTCACAATTGTCAAAATAAAAGAGCTCAAGTAATTACCTAGAGCAGTTGTCAGGAGCGCAAGAGCACTGCACAGGCTCCGCATGGCATCCGGAGACTGATCGTAGAAAAACTCAAGCTGTCCAATGAAGGTACAAACCTCAGCAGCGCCCACAAGAAAGAATTGGGGTATTTGCCACAAGATGCTGAGTGGGACTGCCACATCCTGGTGGGCCAAACCGAGCTCCCGAGCCAATTGCAGCCTTTTTATCTCCACCACAGCAGCCGCTGACATTGCAAGTATAGAGATGAAGAGGCCAATCCCCATCCGCTGCAATTCTGAAAATCCACGTTCCTTTCCAGTGAATTTTCGGGCAATGGGGACAATGACACTGTCATATACCGGGACCCAGAAGATCACGCTGATGACATCAAATGTGGAGAGGGATGCCGGAGGGATGGTGAAGGAACCGACAGTGGTATCCATCATCATGCCTTGCTCCACAAACATAGTGGACATCTGCGCATAGACAGCTGAGAAAACGATTCCAGTGGCCCAGATGGGGAACATGCGGATAAGAATCTTGAGCTCCTCCACTTGGGTCACAGTACACAAACTCCATGAATTGTAGTCCCCGCTTTTTGCCTCTGCATCTGAGAGTACAGCAGCTTTGTCGAGACATCTGTAAGCAACCATCAAGTTTGTGAATCATCCACATTCTTGTGTTCAAGTTGAACACAGTCAAATAGCAAGCATAGTGGTCTGAAATCAACAGAAGCATGCAAAAGTTTACCAGGGAACAAATCATGCATAGCTCATAATACTAGCGGCAGCCATCAAGAGTAAATGCTCAAGTGTCTTCATCATCCAACCGAGTTGATAGAAAAGGAGACTTATCCTAACAATCTTAAATTTGTCTCATGAGATAATGTATGTACAAAACACGAATCAACTGTTAAAACATTTGTAGCACACATTTACATCAAGAGAAACAGGAAGACAACAGCATTGTTTACACGGATTTTGTTATATTATTGGAAGTCATTTATGTTCTTTGCACGATCGACATAATCAAGGTCCCTTCAAGAGTTATCCTTGGTCTATTAGTAGTACATGTTTGGTGGCCTAACTCCCTAAAAAACCCTAAACTTTAAGCTTAGTCCCAAATCTACCCCGAACCCTTTTTTGTCTTAAAAAAAAATCAAACTTTAGGTCTAATCCCAGATCTATCTCAAACTCTTTTCTGTTATGGGAAAAAACCCAAAACTTTAGGTCTAGTCCTAAATCTATCTAGAACTTTTTTTTGTTTGAGAGAAAAGTTTTCACTTTGCACTCTAGTGTCAAATTTGCCTCGATTATCCCTTTATCCAAAAATCATTATTAGTTGTTCCTAATTTTTACATTCTAAAATGGTTTCATTTCAAAGACAATGTTCCATGTCACCTTGTTGATATGGATTTGTTATTGATATGGAAATGCCATGCCAAATTAGGCCTGGACTACATGAGTAGACTTGAGATGGATCAAAAGTTGGTAATATTTTTAGATAAAACAAAATTTGGGGCAAATTTGGTACTTGAGCTAAAATTTGGGGCTTTTTTCTGAGAAAGAATCTTATGGTGTGGAACTGGACTTAAAATTGCGGGTTTTTTATGAGACCAAAAAAAGTTTGGGATAGAATCGGAACAAGAGCTTAACTTGGGGATTTTCTATGGAATTAGGCCCATGTTTGGCAGAACAAATTTCAATTAGCTTCTCGGACAAAACAGAAAGACCATAATAGTTCAAGCTACTTATGATCAGGATGTTTTTCCATATAGGATTTACAAATTGTGAAACATTTAAATTCTAAAAGACAAACCTACGCAAAGTTTAATAGAAATATATCTGAACTCTTTAGCTTTAAGAAATGGCTAATGAAAAAAAGAGACAAACTTGATGCCGTTCTCTTTTACTTAAAAATGCAGACTCAATCATCCATAGACTAATTGAGAGGTTCCAAGATGAGGTTTGGAGGAGAAAAACATACTTCAGTTCATCGGTATGCTCCAGTTTACGACTTCCCTCGATTGCAGAGTTTTGTGTTTCATAAAGGAGACTAGCATCTTCAGGTACCTTGATGCCCCACTTACGGAATGAGGCAACCAAAACCTGGCACATCCTGGTGATGGGACTCCCCCCAGGTCTCTGGAAACGATAAAGGGGCGTGCCTGAGAAGAAACTGGCAATAGCAATCCCCATAAATAAAGCAGGAATGCCAAATCCCCAGCCCCAACCAGCATTTTCTTGAATCCAAACCAAGAAGCTACTAGAAATAAGAGCTCCGATATTAATGGAAAAGTAAAACCAGTTAAAAAAGGATCCTTTCTTCATCCTCTCTCTAGGATCAGTGTCATCAAACTGGTCTGCTCCAAAAGATGACACGCATGGTTTGATCCCACCAGTTCCCAGGGCAATCAGATAGAGTCCGAAGAAAAACACTGCATACTGTGCTGGGGTAGCTGTAGGGCATAAAGAACCAACACATTCTGCAGGCTTGAATGCTGGAATGGTTGCAGAGAGAGTCAAGGTACACATTCCCTGTACAGGAATAGAGATCAATTTCAAGCAGACAGTTTTGTATGAACAAAACTCTCGCTCCTCCTCATGCTAGCGCATAGGCCATGCACATGCACACGAAGAGTGGGTCATGGTAAAAGTAAACAAGTACAAGTACAAGATTCAAGAAGATCACTCCATCAGTTCATCATTTACTCATGTCTTGCCTCACTGTTGTTTCTTACTCATCTTGAGCCAAAATGCTATCCTGCACACTATAGCCAATTACATAAACGCACAACATTTTAGACAAGTAAGCTATAGTTTCCTCTCTCTTCAAAATACTAATGACTTCAGTTTGGCCTTTTGACAACATGTTTGCTTTAAGAAATACTTATATGACTCCATTTCCTTTAACTAGAAATGTTGTAGTTCTATCAGTTCAATCAAGCCAACGTTAAAAAGACAGATCCTATGCGTAATCATGACGTGATTTTTAATGCCTAAGAAGAAGAAAAGTACCTCAAGTAGTGTTGATATTGAGGAAAGTTTTGTCACAAGTATGATTCTTGACGACTTCTTTAGGAAATGATGATGGCTCTAGTAAACAATACTGAACTATTGAACTGCACTTAGAACACCCATTTTAAATATCCAAGTCATTACTTGACACAAACAGTGCCGACTAACTAATATTGTGCTTGAATCCCCAATAATATTTTATTCCTCTAGCTTTTGCAGCATATTTCAACACCGATGTAATGTTGAGAGAACATACTCTTGCCAAAAGCTATAGTTATGCTATAGAAAGAAAACATCAGTATAGAAATGCAAAGTCACGGTTATGTACTCCAGCTGTTATCTATGAGTATCACAACATAGATTTAATCTCTCCAAACAATGTTCTGCAATTCATTCCAATTGTTAACAGTGACAAAGCTAAACACTTTGATAATTCTAATCTAGCAGAATTAGAAGCATTATGATGCAACAGTGACTAAATTTAGACTTTGGAGTTACCCTCGAGCTTTAGCAGATATAGTCCAAACGGAGGCCTACCACTTTTTCACAAGTTGTTGTCAAAATGAAGAGTATGTAAGCATTGAGGATATTTCTATTTATCTGACATTATATCAAAAAGGATGGAACCTCTTGTGGTGAATCAACCCTATTCATTCACTCATGTATCTACCTCTAGGTGACGAATTAGTTCAACCACTTACAAAGAAGTAAATTGTGGAGAAAGCAGCAATCGTCCAATATCTTCCCCAATAAGCATCCGCAACCACAGCTCCAATAAGAGGTGCAAGATAGCAAGTGCCTGCCCAAGTGGTGACATTTCTTGCAGCAGAGACATTTCCCTCGTGCATTTTGTTGGTCAGATAACTAACAAGATTTGTAGCAATCCCATAGAAGGCCAAACGTTCACAACATTCAGTGCCTGTGTGTCACCATTCCGGCTATTAATACATAATGAATTCTCTAAATAATGTTCATGGAAGATTAACAAATATCATCTCTCCATTACCAAGGATGAAAGGACAAGCTCTCCAATTGCCGGTAGTGCTCTTCAAAACCGGATTTCCATTGATGTCAACAGAGCCATCTCCAGTGAAAAGTCCAATCTGCTTTTTCTGTGATAGAATTCCAATTTCATGAATAAAGCAGCATCTACAGTTATGATATTCGCATGACCAAAATTTCAAGAGTATTTATAAATTTGAAATCCTAATAGAGAAGGAAGTAATATGTCCAAAATCAAAAAGAATGAGATGCAGCAAGCTTGCTGTCCTCAGCTAACAGTATTGAAGCCCTTTTTTTTTGTTTTACTTTACACTATAAGGAGGCTACTCCTTACATTTTAAATGCTCTGAGTAAAATAAATCATCAACACGGAACAACTGATACTACAAAGCAAATAAAAAGTCTTGTCTCCTCTCTTCGTCTTGGACCTGCCCCTATTCAAGTTGCCTCTTCCATGGAAAGACATGTGAATCATGGTAACGAGTACATTGCAATGATTACATCAAGTTAAAAGAGAACCAAGATCCACCACTAGATCCATCTCAGAAGACGACAAGATGTACCGAAATCAGTACACAATTGGTAAGAACAGAATTTCTTTTCAAGATTACAGAATCAAGAAAGTCAGTGATAGTGAGCAAAGAGAGAAAAATTCTGCAATTCATCCCATTCAAACTGAACTTCAACCATTTTGCAACGACCATGCTCCTTCATGGTAAGATAAAATATTACTAGAAACAGAAGAAGAATATATCAAACTACTCCAAATGACATCTTCTTTTGTCACCAGGTCCTCACTGCAGGAAAATATACAAACCAAAACCTCCTAGTGTTGTTCCACACACTGGCGGTTAGCAGCAATCCGAGTGCCTTTGTAAGAGCTCTATTTCTTCCAACAAAGCTCAATCCGAAATCAAAGCAATCACATCAAACGGTATTTGTGAAATCAACCTAACCATAAACTTAATTTCCAAACCATTTCGCAATTACACTAATGAAACAAGTTCAAAACTCATCATGACAGCTACTCAAAGCACAATTCTCCGGATGAACAGAAAATGCTGACTTGGCAACATCTATCGACATCCATCCAGAAAGTCCCGGAAAACAGATGAAACCAAGAAGCCATGACTGATCAACAAAACCGACAGCTCTGTGGATACACATATGACCAATTTCAGCCATCAGGTACACCTTTCAGCTGAATTTTCACAATCAAGTTAAGCTCTTGAGGCTCACAAACACAACCAACTCCAGCTTCTATTGAAAAAAATGATAAGAGAAAGAAAGAAAGAATTGAACGAATATCCAGCTTCAATATCAGCAAAATGGGAACGCACCCACAAACTAACAAAATCCAACCTTTAAAAAAAGAAGAAGGAAACAGAGAGCACGAGCAGGTGGGCGATTAGAAGTCAAAGCAAGAAACGGAAAAAAGGAAGAAAAAAAAAATCAAGAACCTCCGGAACTCCGTCTTCCAAGAGCAATCTCTCCTCTTCCTGAGAACCCATTTCTCCTTTCTTCCTCCCCAGGCGAGGCTCCTGATCCCAACACGGTCAAGAGGACGAGATGAGGAACGGGGCACCGAGGCGATCGACAGGGAGAAAAATGGCCAGACGCTGGGACGGGACGATATAAGCGAACGAAATGGAGTATGGGCAAAGGAAAGGTATCACATTTCCTGCGCTGACAACAGCGTCAGCGACCGAATTACCAGCGAATCGCGATAGATAATTTGACCCGTAAGAAGTTTGCGTGCCCGCAGCCAAGGGTGGAACAGGGAACGGGAAGAACGGTAGTTGGGCCTGCAATGACGGAGGGAGATCGAGCACCCCGGCTTTCAAGATCGAATTTTTATTTTTTTTGTCTCTGATAACTTTCGCGTGTGTTTCCGAGGAGGTTGGTAACTCTGGTGTCTGAAGCAGTTATGACAGAGAAGTTACTGTGCGCTCTTTGCCGCTCCCAAATTGTTTTTTTTTTTTTGGGACATTGATTGAACATGTTTAATTCAAATATGATTCCTTTTCCAAACAGTAATTGTACAACAAGTGAGATTTCTTGATTTTATGTTCTCCTTTCGGGAACGAAGAAAGGAGATGGTGATAAACTCAAATTTGGAATTACGAGGATTCGAATGATTAAGGAGTTAATTTGCAGCTCGAGTTCATTTTCCTAAACTGATTGATGTGTAGGCAACCCAATAATGGAGGGCAAATATCAAGTCATATTACCGTTTTGCCCTTAGCTTATGGAGATGGCATCATATTTGACCAAAAAATTTGTTTTTTGCGTGAACCCATGGTGGGTATGTGTGTTACTTGTACGAAAAATCAATAATTTGAAAATATTTCATAGAAAATATCGTCTATATCACACATAAAGATAGAAATGTCTTCTCATGCGTAACCTTCTTGCTATCCCTAAACTGACGAATTGCCCATTTTTCTTCTAGAAATTTGAATGATTTTAATTTTGTTACAAATTTGAATTTATCTAGTTGAATAAATCTTTCACTATTTCCTAGTGTTTCGTATTTTTCTCCCAACTTATTTGATGTACTTGTCAACATATTATAGTTTTTCATTTGCATGAAGTTCATAAATAATTCGCAATCAGATTGTGTGATAGTACGAAATTAAGTACTTCATATCCTGATTCTACTTAAAATTAAAAGATAGATTTACTATGAACCGTGAAAGTTTTGCTTTTGCTTAGCGATAGAGCCTATCACGTCTTTTATACACCTCAACATATAGATTGAGAAAAATACAAACAAAAAATTTTTGAATTAGAGCAATGAATAGTAGTGAAACATCACATGACCAGATAAGTGATGACGATGGATGAATGATGGATTCTATATTCATCCAATTGATAATCCAGGTTTTGGTTTAATCTCTCAATGATTGATTAGTCAAGAGCACTATTCAGTTTGAATTAGAGCCATGGCTTCGGCAATCTAGTCAAAAGACTAAACTTGCATTTGTGGATGAGCCATTTACAATTTCAAATGAGGACACACCTTCCGATGTAGAAGACTGTTGGTGGGTACAATCTTATGTTAATTATTACTTGACAAGAAATCACTTCCTCATGAGCACTGTTTACAAAAAATCCATCAAGAGTGTTCAAATTTTTACATTATACTACCGATCGACAAATTTATTGCGACTTGGATGGAATACAAGAAAGACCAATTGCTATACATTGTGTATTCATCGAATAAAGTGTAATACCACGGAGCAACAAGAAACGATCGCGAGTGACTAATAGATTGATTCGAGGGATTGAGAATTACAAACGTTACCTTCTATAAAAATGTTTCGTGGTGGATCAGGTGATTTTACATATTGCGTCAAATTCAGCTTTCCGTGAACGCCGATCTTATCTACCTGAAAATTCGAGCAAATCAAGGTCGCAGATTGCGGCCAATACTGCCAGGATGACATTTACTGCCTTTCATTAATTGCATTCTGATACAAGGCGCCCATAACAACAGGCACAAATTATTTATATGACACATGCACATGCTCGTTATATATACCCAACGAAAGAAAGAAAAAGAAATTAGTTATCTAATTATTTTATTTGTAGCAGGAATTTCTATGTTAGTATCGGGGGTAAAGGATTTTCCTTAGATTAATACGAACGGGCTCGAGTCCATCGAACTTCGGTCCACTTGCTGGGTATAATATAGAAGTCCCTAAAGTTGTGCGAGGTCTTGGGAAGTTTTATTTTGTGAATCTTAATGTTGATTTTTCATGAATTTAGTTCATGATTGACCCTGTCAATTGTCGAATAGAACGCAATTAGAAAATATTCTAGAGATTCCTCCAGTTCAATTGGGCCCAGGCCTACATGTCGGGTCCATGCAAATCGCTAAACATGTTGGGTCGTGGAAATTAAAGATAATCTTCTCGCACCACCAAACAAGAGTGGCGACCTAAACTTCCGGATTATATTAAAGTGGGTTTTCCTTGTGATCATGGATCCTGTTGAGTTATGTGGTTAAGTTTTAAGTTTTTGATTTGGACGCGATAGATTTGATGTTCCAAATAATATCTTTAATTTGGAATGATATTATAAGCTAAACCCGTCATCAGAAAAGTACTATTAGGGTACTTGTTAAATGAATGAATTACAAGACTTAAATCTTTTATAACACGTGATCAATCTTTTAAAAGTCGGATACGTTATTTAGTAGGAGTAGTCATGCTGTGAGGGAGTCATCTTTGCACAATCAACATACTTAAGTTTTAATTTTATTCAAGTACCTCGACTTTCAAAATTAGGCTCGATGTTAGACTTTCGGTAAATTGAGTGCGCATGACTTGATTTTTACAGAGATAGACTAACTAATTTGATCAAGCTGATGACATGAACAGTCACGTCATTCATTTTATGCATCTCAGCGCATGGATCTTACTTTCCCTCTCGTTTTCCTTCCCTTGTTTCTTCTTATGCTCTCGTCCTTCTAATTCCTCTGTTCGCCTCTCACCTATGCCTCGTCCTTCAACACCTTGTTGTCGTGGCTATTGACCTTGTGCCTTGATGCCTCACCACGGTGAGGCTGGGTGGGGGCGGTGGTGGTAGGGCTGGATTTGCTCACGTTGGCAGGACTGAGTACGATCGACGGTGGTGAGGCGGAGTCGGGTAATGATAGTGGCGACCGGTGGTGTTGGTGGTTTTTGGGTCCGTCATGGGAGTGTGATGTTCGAAAGCAGTAGTGGCAGCTGGCGGAGATGGGGGTTGGGTCAGCTAGGAGAGTTTTCAACAAAAGAAACTACATTGTTAACGAGTTCTCTTGGAATACTTGCTAAAGATACTTAATGTGAAATGTTTTGATTTCCGAAAAATTCTTTAAGCGTGATGAGAAAACAACAGTGTATTGGAAACTGCAGGTTTTTGCTTACCGAGCAGCTTAGTAAGGGCATATTTCTTAACAAAATTTGAGAGAGATAGAGAAAGAGATGGATGCCATTGTGCACAATTATAGATTAGTTAACAACGATTAAAGTTCACATCAACATTTGTGGTCTGTGCATATGAGGAAGACTTCACATTGAATCATATTTAAAAAGTTCGTGTACTTAGTTGAACAGAAGAAAATTTAGGTACCTAGCTATACCGTAAGCGAAAGTTCGGATTTTACCGGGCGGGGCACTATTAAAGATGCTCAACCATTGAAGACTCGGGACAAAACTCTTGAGAGATTAGCGGGTGATTAAATAATGGACAGATGTGCTTATACTATATAGTTGGATTTCTCACTTCACCAAGCGTGCAAAACTTAACGTTAAAGCCACTTATCACTTGAAATTTGGACTTTTGCAGCATATTAAGGCTGTGGGTTTAGCGGGCGCTTCGTCATATGAGTTTCTCCAAAGCTTCGTCTTGGAGAAACAGAAGGAAACGCCCTTACGCAATATCATATTTACGCAAAAAGCTGCTTCCCCAACTTTTCTACTGAACATTCTTTCAATCTCTTTCCTTGCCTACGCCTCTTTTCTCCGAGCCCTTCTTTTAGTCCTTTTAAGCTTTCCCCTCGACATTGAACTTTACCTTTTTCATCCACGGCATTGAAACCGTTAGCCTAGTGGTCGTATACAGTTTGCTCATGTATTACATGGGGCATGCGCACAAGTGATCTAAGGAAAGCCTTAGTGGGAGGACCCAATCATGGGACTTTTACGTTCGCATGCCAAGCTAAAGTCGACTTAGAGACTTCATGAGACCAAAACCCCGCATGTTCACACCTTGGTCCTCCCAATCTCACCAACCCCACGATCTTAATCCCTCCAATTGGACAAAAGGAGGAACCGATGTGTCGTCCGATGAGAGGGAGACTGCCTGGTTTTCGCACTAGCAAGAGTGAGAGACATTCGATTCCAACGTCTCCGGTTATAATTACCCTCTTGAAGGCACAAGCAAAGCTCAGGAGCCCTCCAATTTCTTCCACGTAGGTTTACTCAACCACCCCACTACTCCAAAGCCCATCACCTTTTTCACTTCCCTCCCTCCTTCGTGGCTTGTGTTGTGGATATATAACGAGTCATAGGCCCGACTTCTCTCCGCACATCAACTTGTAAGAGCAAAGTCGCAGAATAGAGAAAATTGTCACCTGCAATCCCCAAAGACAAGAATGGCTCCCAACCCTCGTGTTGCCATGTTCGTGCCCTTGTCCACCTTGATGGTCTTGGTGATTTCCAGTGGCTTAGTTCGGGAAGCGACTGCAGCCGGAGAGTGCGGGAGGACCCCCATCAGGTCAGCTGCCGCCAGCCTGAGTCCTTGTCTGGGGGCAGCTAGAAATGCCCGGGCTAAGGTCCCGCCGGCGTGCTGCGCCAAAACGAACGCCCTCATTCGCACAGCCCCTCGCTGCCTCTGCGCCGTCCTGCTCTCTCCTCTAGCGAAGCAGGCCGGGATCATGCCGGCCACGGCTATCTCGATCCCGAAGAGGTGCAACATCAGGAACAGGCACGCTGGGAAGAAATGCGGGAGTGAGTATAACTATCCTATGCCTAATAACCCACTAATTAGCTACTCATGACAATTGAATATCATCCAAAATTAATTGTTCTTTTGCCTTTTTTTATTTTTCCTTCATTTATCAAATGCAGGATATACTGTCCCCTGAGCGACAAATGCTGAGCCCGGCCCAATGTGGGGAGAGGATGTTAATCTGAGTAATGGCTTGAGAAAGCTAGGGATTTGCTAAATAAACTTTTGCTAATGTAAAAGGGCCATTCTTTGTTTGATTGGCCCAGGCCCATTATGGCATTGTCTACGGTAATTAATAATTATGTAATTTTATTGTCCCTTAATAAAAATCGTTTCCCATGATATTTCATGCCTTGGTTCCCAATCAATAGCAAATTTGTTCTTTCCTTTTTGGGCTAAGAATGTGCTCCTTTTAATTTCCATCTAATTACAGTCCCTTGGTCGAGAAATTAACGTGATTCTGACTACCTATCAAATCACTTAGCTAACTATCTAACCGTGTGAGACTTCTGAACTCCCAATTGTTGTCATATTTCTCCCACCTCTCATTAGAAGAAAATACAGACAACCCGAATGGCAATATTTTCGACAAGAGATTTGCTCTTACAATCATATTCTAGGACAAGCCAAATAGTTCCATGAGAAGAGCCCAATGGAAATTTTTCATACAAGTTCGATAATCCAAACTTGGAAGTCCATAATCAACTTCTTCTTTGTCTTCGTTATCTCCTTCATATTACTAATTGAGAAAGTGATCCTCTTCCTCCTCTTCTTCTCTTCTTCTTCTTAATCGTCGTCGTCGTCGTCGTTTTGTATGGAGCAAACCGAAAAAGAGCTTCTTCGGAGTGGCGAAGCAGTAAGAACCAACGGGGAAGAGGGAGCGAGGGAAGAGTGGAGACTAGATCGAGCTTTGTAAGTAGCTGAAGCTAAAGGACGAGTCATCCAGGAACTGGCGGAGGATGTCTCGCGACATCGATGGCTCCGGATACGCCACCACCTTTGTAGGTGTTCGCTACGAGACCGAGGCTTTCTTCTTCGCCAATGTATGCCCGCTTCATCGCTTCGTTCTCCATTGGTTAGAATTAGGGCTTGGAGAAAAGCGAAACGGCTTAATTCGTTCGATCAAGGTTTGAATTTGGGACAAACTCGTTGAACGTCGTCATTTAGGACTGTTTTATGTCGGCTCAAAGTGCTCCAGACGTAGGTGAGCGAATTGACTAAGACGCGACGCAAAGCAAAGTCATAATACAAATCCCAAATGACATGTAAGTCACGTAACCTAATTAAACTGTAATGATTTAAGAGAAACACTTTTACTTTTTCCGAAAGGCAAGCGTCCTAATTTGTTCCGATGTCATGAATATAAACATAAATCGATGGTCCTTGCGGACGTGCCATTTATTTTAAGCAAAAGAGTTCCTAAATTCAAAGAAATGCGGCAAACAGCCGATATTTTGTGTAGGAGTCCAACTTGTGGATATCGGTAAATCCGATCTCTAGTTTTTTAATACAATGCCCAAGAATTATTTAGGTGCCAACAGACATAATTAAATAAACATCAATAGCTAACTAAAATACTGATTTTTAATTTCACATAATCAGTTGGTAAACTAAGTTCTGCAAATAAAAATTAAAAATTGATTTGAGTATCTGGCAAAGTTACAAATAGTTAATAGTTTTCTACAATAAATATCACAATTAGAAGGTTTGTGATTTTCGAAATAATCTAATGAACATGGATAAGTTGACTCAGTTAAAAGGTGGTAATATCCTAGAGTTTGATAAGCCCTCCAAATAAATATCGGTAAATGATTTAAACAGTTGGCAGTTTCATAAAAATCAAACAATTATCGATAGTCACTCAAACAAAAATCGATAATTTCCCATAAGAGCTAGCAAATTTAATATCATGGCAACTACAACAATTTAATGGGTAAAGCATCGGAACAGTAGGTAATTTCAAACCGTGAGATAATATTGGGAGAAGAAATTAAATAAGAATTGGTGGTTTCCAATAAGAATTAATAAATTTAGTATGTCGGTATGCGGCAAAGATGATTATTAGTGAGCTATTGATACTGTTGTTAATTTCAATATAATCAAACGACTGCTGGTAACTCGGTCAAATAGAAATTAGCAGATACAAAATTAGTTGGTAACTAAATCCGAAAAAAAAAAAAGGTTGGCAAAACACCCAAACCAAAACAAGTACCTTTGTATAAAAGTTAGGGAATATGATGCATTAATAAATTATTCATACTAAAATTAATTAGTGAATAACCAGAGCATTTAGTAATTCTGAAATGATGATTAATGTTGTAAGTGGACTCAAATAAGACTTAATAATTTCCTCCTAAAGTCAGTAATTTTATCACATCGGTAAATTATGTAAATAAATGTTCATGCATTAATGAGATAGTCGATAATTTAAGACAATCTAGTAATTATTGGTACTTTCACATAACTGTTGGTAACTTCCCAACATGCCATTCACAGTCGCTAATCAAAATTCTATTACCAACGTGTTTTGATAACTATCAACACGGTTTTCACATGTTACCAACATGAAACAGCGTTTTAATTTTTACCCGACGAAGGAGTGGGCTCGTCCAATTGTGGCTCACACAGATGGCCCATTTTACAGTAGACACGCCAATCTTATTTTACAAGACTAAAGCAAGAGAATATTTTTTAACCAAATGGAAAGATAAGTGAGGAACGCTTGAGAATGATGAGCACAGCCACTCTATTGCTTGAAGCTTTGGTAGCAATCCTTTATCATGAAGAAAGAAACTATCGGTTTCATCGTAGTTGTAGTGGCGCATGTCTCCAGCATTGGATGAGTGAATCTGTACTCTCGTGCAGGGTACGAACGTGAGGGCAAATGCTACAAACAATTAGCAACATCTTTAAAGGAACTAAGTATGAAGGAAAGAAAATATGAATCATGAGAGAGAGATTTTACTTACAGAATAGCCTCTTATTTGCGTAGCAGGAATCGAAAAGCTCTCTTGAATGAAAGCATGGTAATCACCTCCGCGGTTGACAATTTTTCAATAATCCCATCCACCACCTTAAAATAGGCAACCCTCCAAGACTGGTTGAAGCTTAATATGCCACAAAATCCCAAGAATGCCACAACAAAACCCGGTCCCATTCCTGAGTAAAACCAAACATCAATGGAGTCACCTTCATCGGGCTCATCTTTGTTCGAGTTACGACCATCTCGTTTGTCCATGTCATTTGGTTCATCTCCAGGACAAACTTTCAAAAGAGGAGCTCCGCAAAGTCCATCGTTGCCACGATAAACAGACGGATTGTCTAGAGTGCTTAGCTGATTGCCAGACGGAATGGGACCAGATAAATCATTGAAGGAAAGATCCAAACGACTCAGAAAGTCTAGATTGGATATACTGGGAGGGATATCACCCGATAGCTCGTTATTGGATAGATCGAGTGATTCCAAATATCTCAAGTTGCCAATATCCAAAGGGATTCTTCCGATCAACTTATTTTCGGAGAGGTTCAAATTTTGAAGCCGAGCAAGCCTAGTTAGCTCTTTCGGTATTTGTCCTTCTAATGCATTGGTCGAGAGGTCAATGGAAAACAAATATTGGAGTGTGGTGGTGAATAATAAGCTTAGTCCTTTTATATTAACCCTAACAGGAAGCCTCATCAACCCATCTGCCAAATATGGAGTAAAATTAGAACTGGCCCACATCAACGAGAAGTTGTTAAAACAATGAGGAATGCCTCCAGAGAGGTTGTTGTGTGCTAGGCTTAGATACTGCAGATTAGAAAGTTGACATAACTGCAAAGGAATGTCCCCGGTGAAGTGATTTCTTCCAAAATTGATTACCCCTAGTTCTTGAGAGCTGAACGGAGGTATTCTACCACTGAATAGATTTTCACTAAGATCGAGGATTACCAATTCTAGCTTTGGCAAACATTCTGGAAGCACTCCACTCAAGCCATTTTTACTTAGGCCTAGAACGACCAAAAGCTCCAAATGGCATAGAGAGTTTGGAATCTGACCAGTTAACTTGTTGTCTCCCAAGGAAACATATTGCAAAGAAGGTAGCGACTTCCCCCAACACCACGGAAGTCTCCCAGACAGTTGGTTCTTAGAGAGATCAAGATAATACAGTTCGTGCAGCATGCATAATGAATTTGAAATGTCACCACTGAGGTTATTTCCAGAAAGTTGCACTCGCTCTAGTAGTGGTGTCTTTTTTCCAATAATTCCAGATATGTTGCCTCTAAGCTTGTTGCCCGAGAGATCTAACAGTTCAATGTTAGATAAAACGTCAGGTAGCCAATGGGGAACTTCATCTGAGATGCCAGCATATGACATGAACAACTGCGAAATGCGACCTTGAGTTCGAAGCCAGTGCGGGAATTCTGGTCCGACTTTGCAACTTGACAAGAAAATGGAATCTATTTGGAAAGGAGGAACCCAAGATGCGCTGACATTCATAACAAGCTTGTTCGACCGCAAATTTAACCAGGTCAAGCTGGTGAGATTTGCAAAGTGAAGTTCGCTTACGACTCCATCCAATTGATTCTTACTAACAAATATTCCCTCTAGATTGGATAGTTGCCCTATACTTTCTGGAATGTTCCCAGTCAAATTGTTATAAGAGAGCCTCAAATATCTCAGAGATGATAATTGACCCACGGTAGCAGGAATAGGACCAGAAATCGAGTTATATGTAAGATCAAGGAATTCCAGATCTTTGAAATTCCCATATTGACTGGGCAAGTGACCACTGAAATTGTTGGAGCTGAGGTCTAGATACTTCAGTTTCTTCAATTTGCTAAGAGCAGGGTGTATCTTACCTCCCAAACCGCGACCCCCGAGTTCGAGCTTCAAGACGTGACCAGTCCTGTTGCTACATTCGACTCCTTCCCACTCGCAGCAATGCTCGCCGGTCCACGACGACAGATTTCTCGAAGGATCGATGAGAACCTGCTTGAACTTTAGAAGGGCTTCCCTCTCGGCGCCAATGCAGCTTACATTTGTTATTAAGGCATTGGAGTGACTGGATTCAAAGGCTAGAATGAAAAAGAGTGCATGCAAGAGCGTAGACACGAAGTTAGAGTAGAAGTAGGATGCCATTGTTGTCTCCAATGAACCTGAGAACTTTCAATTTATAGAGGCAAAACAACGCTTCCTTCAAGATATGGTGTCAGCAGTGGAAATTTAAGGATGGGTCCGCACCAAAAAAAATTTCGACCCAAAGCTCTAGTGGACAGTGGAAGACTTAGAAAAGAAACGTCTTTGGACTTTTCACCATGTTGAGAGGGAGAAACTTAAAAGAGTGCTCTGTTTTCCTTTTCCTTGTGCGGAGCAGTTTAAAATCCATTTATTTAGCGAAAAATAACCAATTTGTAAAATATTTTTCTAAAATTGATCATCCATTCTTTTGAAATAAGTAGTCAATAACTTTTTACTTTCAATCATAATTTATGATTAAATATTTTTTAAACGATAAAAAATTACTTATTGTTTATATAATAGATACAAGTGATCATTTTAAAAATATATATTTCCAAAAATTTGATTTTTTGCAAAACAATCATACCCCCAGAAAAAAAAATAGTAGGTTAAGTTTTCCACAAGTCTTCTAAGTATGTGGCAATCATCACAGTGCAATGTGAGATGCTTCTTGAAGAGAAACCCCCATTTATTTCACAAAAAAATGAATGATTTACAAAATAATTTCTTAAAAATGATTGCTTGTATTGTTTGTAATAATTAACTAATAAGAAATTATTATGTTTAAAAATAATAATTTATATCTAAATATTTTTATGCAACAATGGAATATTATTCATTCAGTCATTTTTTTAACTGATACGAGCAATCCTTTTTAAGAAAATATTTTCTAAATCATTCATGTCCTAAACAAGAACAAATTGATGTCGATTATTTGCTTCTATGTCCATGAAGGGTTTATGTGCTCTTTCTTTTTTATATGGAATTTAGGGGCCTAGAAGATGTCATATGGGGGCAATAAGCCATCAAAGTAATAATGTGATAATAATAATTCTATTTCAAAAATAGATTTTCCAATTTTTATTTCCTGCACAAGTTTCTGAACAAAAGAAAGAACGTGTTTGATAACAACATAAATTTTTTATTCTCAAAACATAAATTCATTTGATAACAACGCAAAACTTCTAATTCTATTCCCACTATTGTCGCGAGGTGGGGGGGGGGGGGGGCGCTGTCAACCACTCAACCGCTAGTAATTAGCGAGGGATGACGGCCATGACCAATAGCAGTGGCTTATGATGACAGCAAAGTGGCGAGAGTCGACATCAAATAGGTGGTGGGTTGGATGAGAGTCGAAGAGAGTGAAAAAGAGAGTCCAAGCCAGAGTGAAAAATAAGATGAAAAACTATTTCTGTTTCTACCTTAAAAATAGAAAAGTAGACAATTTTTTTCTTCTTATTTTCATTCCAAACCTATTTCTAGACTAAAATTGTATTCCATGAATAGAAAAATGAAATTGTGTTACCAAACATATTTATATTTTAAACTTGTTTCGGGAACAAAAAATATTTTGAAATAGAAATAGAATGGTAATCGTTCGTGCTTTAAACAATTGGCCTATGTTGAAACTATCCTTTTTCCTTTTCCTACATTTTAAAAGAACTTCCCTCTCTATGCTAATACAGCTTGCATTGGTTATAGATTTTGAATAACGAAATTTCAACAGTTGAATATTAAAAAGTGCACACAAGAGGTTAGACTTTAAATTAAAAGCTAAAAATTACTTATATAGATGTTTGTTCAATCATAAACTTTTTAATTTAATAAATTAAGTTGTAAACTTTTTGATAATCAACGTAGTCATTCCATTCATTTTATGTTGAAAATCACTAACGTGCACATCTACGATGAGTGAGGCACACCTAACGTTGACTTGCCTAAATTTTGCAATATTTTAAATAATTTTTCTGAAGTTTTTTCATTTTTTACTTTTCTATTCTTTCTTCTTCATTTTTTTTCCTATGGCCTCTCTAGCCACAAATGAGGACTAGTGACCTTCTTCAACCACCGATGAGACTGCAGAATGATGGAGAGAAATAAAAAATAAAGAAAAAATAGAAAGGAAAATAAAAAACAGAAATAGAAAAAATTAAAAAAAAATCACTTAAGGACGGCCAATGACCACGTAATAATAGCCAAAATTAACTAAATGACTGCATTGGCAAATTAGCGAGATATTTAGTACTGAATTAGCCAAAATCGAAATATTCGAGATTAAATTAGCATTTGTATAATAGATTTAAATTTTTTTTTAATAATTTGCCCAAAAGCTAGTGTCGGATTCCGTAGTTCTTCACAATTTACCAGCTAGGGTTTTCACGAATACATAAGTGCTCTGTGACCTCCGTGAAGCGTATGCTAAAGCGAATGCCCTTTTTTTCATTCTTTTCCATATCCTAACGCGTATGCCCTTCGTGACTCGTTTGGTCAAGCCATCAAATACAACGAGACTTCAAAGTCTTTATGCCGTTTATTATTTTGTACGTTAAACTTTTCAACAATCTAACTATAACTTATTTTATCTGTCCAATAAACAGTAGAAAGGATCCGTTTTTAAGTGATGTGAGATAATATTTCAACCCTCCTCTCACATATAAGTCAAATTAGAAGTGGCACGTAAAATTTTATCTACAAGAGGTGGACATATATACGCAAAGGGGATATCACTTGCTCGATACAATGATTCACAAGAAAAAAGGCATAAATCTTTTCCCTATCCTAAAGCATATGCCCTCCAAGACCCGTTCGATAAAGCCATCAAATACAACAAGACTTCAAAATCTTTATGTTGTTTGTTATTTTGTGCTTTAAACCTTTCAGCAATCTAAGTACAACGTATTATATCTACTAATATAGAAAGTTTTTATTTGCAATCATATTATAAGTTGTGACAGAAAGTCCAAGAAAGAGCATACAAGAGTCATTAGATGATGTGGGACAATATTTCAATACCTTCTCTCACATGCAAGTCAAATTAGGAGCGATACATGAAATTTCTATTGATGTGAGGTAGACACAAGTATGCGAAGGAGATAGTACTTGCTCCAATACTATGATTCACAATAAAAAAGGGCATTAAATCTTTTCCACATCCTAAAGCGTATGCCATCCAAGACCCGTTCGGCCAAGCCATCAAATACAACGACACTTCAATGTCTTTATGTTGTTTATTATTTTGTACTTTGAACCTTTCAACAATCTAACTACAACTTATTTTATCTGCCAATGTAAAAAGTTTTTATTTGCAACCAAATTGTAAGTTATAATTGAAAGTTCAACTAAGAATATATAGGACCTATTGTCAAGTGATATGAGACAATATTTCAACAAATTCTCTCACATGCAAGCTAAATTAGGAATGACACATGAAATTTTATTGATGAGAGGAGGACAAACAGATGCAAAGAGGATAACACATGCTCTGATACTGTGATTCACAAAAAAAAAATGCACTAAATCTTCTCCATATCCAAGAGCATATGCCCTCCAAGACCCATACCGTCGAGTCATCAAATACAACGAGACTTCAAAGTTTTTATGTCGTTTATTATTTTGTACTTTCATCCTTTCCACAATCTATGTACAACTGATTTCATCTGCCAAGGTAGAAAGCTCCTATTTGCAACTAATATGCAAATTGCGAAAGAAAGTTCAATATAGAGCATATAAGAGCCGGTTGTCAAGCGATGTGAGATTATGTTTCAACATCCTTCAGTCGGATTATGAGCCAACACATGAGATTCGACTAACGATGAGTGGACACACTTACGCAAAGGAGATAATATTGGCTCTGATACCATAATAGATATTAGGTTGAATAAGATTACATAAATATAAAATGCATATAAGACTCTCACTTTTAAGTCATTTGAGATAATATTTCATGTAGCTTGTGCAAGAAAACCTTTATCAGTCAGGGGACCTCATAAATTGCTCTCGAGCTCTTTCTTTGTACTAATAACAAAAGAGCGTTAAGAATAAAAATCAAATCATTTAAAGAAGGTAATTATATTAACGGATTTGAGTAACTTTAAGGCAAAAATTCAAATTATTGTCGAGGGCGTGATGTTAATTAAATTCAGATTTTGAATGTGAAAACTATGTGGATTGCACGTAAATTACCTTGATATTTTCAATTCAAGGTTTTGTCGATAATGTAAAATTATTTATTACAATACATACAATAAGTATCGTTGTTTATAAAATTCTCGTGCAAAGGTGGATTATTGGAATCCCCCAAAGAATTTTCATCACAAATAACGCAGACAAGCTCAGGTAAGTGCTACGCAAGTAGCGCTGGTGTCACTCCGGTAGTTGCCATGAAGGCGAAATATCTTTGATAATTAAAAACGTTCCGCCTGTTTTATTTTTTACTATCTTTTTTTTGGGTTGAAATCCATCGTTTTGGCTCTGAGGTTCTAGTTGGAAGGGCTAAAAATTCCTTTTGTTCAATATTATAAAATTTATGAGGAGGACAACGATGACACAGTATGTCATCCAAATCATAATGAGGGATGTGACTCCAAAGATTATTGAATCTTTTAGACATTCGCTTTTAGTGTAATTTGTGTTTAAATGTTATTAGGGTACACGGTTACGAGCATTTTTCCTTTTCAAATTTTGTGAAGTTGTATTTGCATTATAATTTAGCTTAATGGGGTGAGAGTTTTTCGTTTATTTTCTTCAATGGTCATTAAGATAATCTTAAGTTAATCTTTTTCAAGAAACTTGGCTTGGTCTAAGGGTACGTGGATTCCTATCTCCCCAAATTCTCTCTTGTCATTAGTGGTTCGTAAGTTGGAAGCGCAGGTTTTCAACCACAGACATAAAATCTTAAGCGAACTCTCGGCTTCGATCATGAACCGAAACCAAATCATACTCACCATGGAATTTTTTTTAGAATTTGTAAGAAGATTATTAGTTTCATTGTATACATATTTTACAACAGTTTCAATGAAAGAAGAGAGCCGTGAACTTTCCAATGGAAGTGCGATATGCGTCATCGACTTGCCTGAGTAATCAAGCACATCGTTGTTTGATTAAGTGAAGCGGAGCATCATAAGAATTGACTAAGGAGACTTACTTTTAGACTTCAAAGTAAGTCTAAAAATTCAGCTGACCCATCTCACACTCGTTCTAACGAGTGTGTTTTAAGTTGTTTCCTTGGTATAAACCCTTGAAAGAAAGCTCTTGCAAGGGGATAAACCTCCGAGATTTGCGTATATCAATGCACTAGTATAAAATCATTTGTATAGTAACAGGCATGCAAGCATTCCAATCCTCCTTCATTAATCCTAATAACCATACACCATTTGAATAATAAAGATCACACCATAATCTAAAGTTTCATCACATCGGTCAACAAGAATTCAATTTCACGATAATAGCCATGCGTAGATATTAACTTCACAGAAATTATAGATGATGCCTTTATTTCCGTAACCCTGTCCATTACAATGGCAATATCAAAACTATCTTGGTGTTATTGCTCATTTATTCAGTTTGTTGTGGAAGAAAATGAATTCAGCTTCTCTATTTTCAGTTTTTGCATATCTGCTCCAAACTTTTGTTTGTAAATAAAACTCGCATCTTTGCTTAAAATACATGTGTTTACATAATTGAAAAGGAAAATTTTCAAGTAAGGGCTTGAAGAAGTGGACGTTGTCTTAGATAATGTTTTAAAGTGGCTCACTTAGTTTCAAATAAGAGCTAACCGGCAAGCCAAATCTTCATAGACCAACGACTCAAGCAAGGGCAATTTTGGCTAAAAATTTTCTACCTTGCCCTTAATTGAAGCTAGGCAAGAAGATATTGGTGTCACACCAGTAGTGAACAACAAGGCGAAATTCCTCAAATATTATAAGGTTTCTTTGCTATTTATTTCTACACATCGTCCTTTGTTTTTGGTCTAAGGTTCAAGTTGGACAGGCTTGAAACTATTCTTGTTCCTTATAACAAAAATTTGAGACCGGGTGAGGTCATCCAAGTAGAACAATTATTGGTAGGCTATGAGTTGGCTCCGAAATATTTATGCTGAATATGTCAGTCCATTCGACATGACGAGTTCCATCCAAAGATGAAGGCTGCCCCCTTATCCAGCTGTGTCTAAAAGCATGTGTGGTATTTCTTTCAAAAGGAGAAGAACAGCCTTTTGCTAGGTCTTAATCTTCATCTCCAATGAGTTTTGCTCTAACTATATTGATAGAGTTCGTGAAGACAGTATCGACGCTTTGAAACAACGGAAGAGGAGATCTACCAGTTTCTTAGTTTCCTCCACCATGACTTGTGACTTACTTATTTCACATATGAGAGCAACAGTCTTTCTTTTCTTTTCTTTTTTTTCCCTATGACTAGATAAGAAGAAAGAGAAATAAGTGGGAGAGTAAGGAGCACAACTTCCTCGCTACTTTAAGCTTCAATAGCAAACTTCCGTCACCATGAAGAAAGGAGGCACTATAATTCCATAGCAGTTGCAGCGCACATGTCATTGGAATTAAGCAATAGAGAAAAAGAGTGTCGGTACCCATTTTACTACGTTTTGTCATGTTTAATGTTAATGTGAGTAACATTTAATAAGTTTATCATATAAACTCACTACTTTACATTAAAGGAAAATAAACCCAAGATCAAGCGAAGCAAAATTGCGTATAAGGAATGCTAAGCAAGGCCGAATACAAAGAAAAGTGAAGAAGTAGTAGTAGGACGAAGACGAGGCAACAAATTAACAAGTCTACAAGGTATCTGGGGAAGTTGTCGCAAGGAGACTATGAGAAGCACGCGGAGGCCTTCACGTTGTGGGAGAATATAAAAGAACAAAAGCCAATTTTGATAGGTGAAAAAGAAGTTACAACAATCCAAGATGACAAGTGGTTGACATGCAATGCAAGAAGTTTATTTGCAAAATGAAGTTGGTGTGCAGCAGAAGTAAACCTGATGGGCATGGTGGCAAAGTGTCGTGGATCGAACGTTTACTAACATAATAGGAGAAATTCAAGCTAAGTAAAGAGACATGGCTCAGTTTCTCTTGAAGAACATAATTATAAGAGGCCGAGACGTTGGGAGAAAACAAGAATACATGACATTCGACGCTCCATCAAGAGTTTATCCACTCAATTTTCTTGTATTTTCAATTCCGTGCACATCTTCAATTCATTGGAATTTCCTTTCAATATATTTTAAATCCAACCCCCTTTGATTTCCTCACACTTAGTTACATAGATTCATCACTCTAGCCATACCTCAATCATGCAAATATGGAATTGTAGAGCGAACTCAATTAATTTCCAATCATCTGAAGTTCAGATCAATTGGGACCTCATCAAGTTTTTGTTATCATCGTTTCGGTGCATTAGGCAGATCTATCTTGACCAACAGAGAGCAAGTGTTATGTGCCACGAAGAACAGCACATGAAAAGATGAATCGCTGGAGAGAGAGAGATTTCACTTACTACTAGTTTGGTGGGGGCCTTTTGGTTTATGCGGAAGGTGAAATAATCATGTGAGGCATTTATTGCATTGGAGTTGAAAGATGTTTTTCCATTTGTCATATAAAGGACATTGAGGAAAATTGTCTAGAAGTCCTAAACTTATTATATTTTTGTCAATTCAAATTTTTAAACCTTTCAATGTTGCAAATTAAGCCTAAGACCTTTTAATTTTATCATTCGAAACTTAAACCATCGTGCCATGTAGGGCAACAGGCATTCACATAAGTAATATCTGATCGAAATTGATTGGATAGATTCAGTTAGCAAAATGTGAAAATATTTAAAACTCAAATAACGAAGTTAAAAGATTCATGACTAAATTGGTAAAAAAATGCAGCAAATGTATCATTTGTTTGATAATTTTTCTAAAGATATTGTTCCATGTTTTTATTTGACATGGCCAAGAAACGATACAGAGAAAACATAAAACTGGGATTATCTTGAAATATTCACATCTGCATTGTTTTTCTTCAAAAACATAACATATGTGGGATATTCAGGTTTCCTCTGGATAATAAAAGAGACAACATTAAACTTCCAGTAGATTTGTCCTCACGCTTCGTGAGCACAAAGTCTCCACTTGTATAGCTACCAGCTGGTCATCAGACAGTGTGATAGCATTTATTAAGCCGACCATTCCTTCCTATTCAGGGTTGCCATTGAAATGAATAATCGCATTTAGGTCGAAGATGCAGTTGGGGCGTTCCATTGGCGTTCTGGCTGTCCGCTGAAGAACTTGTTGAGCAAAGACGCCGAATAAATTTGCAATCGAAGTCCCTGTGAAATCTTCAAGTTGTACTTCAACACAGCACCTGTTACAGAAGTTTTCAGGACGTGGTACAAAGGGTTATTCGTTTTTTATGTCCAAAATGTGATCAGATATGAAAACGAAATGATTTGGCTCGTCAGCGACTGTGCTCTTTCGCAAAATTCATACATGTGAAAACTCGTCCGAATTCAGCTCTAGCTTATTCGTTGCAATCTCTTCATGCCATGCGCCAGAAACGTTGCTGTGAGGTGATATTTGATGCTGTTGTCGAAAAGAAGTTCGGCTGCAATGATGGGATTTCTTAGAAGAATCTCAATTAGCGACCCTTGTACAATGAACTATTCACGATTGAAGTTGTACCATTGCTAGCAACTCTGATAGAATTGGAAGTATGTTCTCTGGACTGAGGATGACAGCTTATATTCCGCTAGTGAAGTACGACTTTTCATTAATGTCATCCAACAGCTCGCAATATTCTTGAAACTCCAAAGAGATTTTATATAAATAAGTTGATAAGCAAAAGAAAACCCTAAGGTTGCGTTTGGTCGACCGGATAAAAATCAGGATATGATATGTTTTATTATATCATGTGTTTGGTAACTGCATAGGATAGGATAAGGTGGAATATAGAGGGAATATAGCCCGGATAAAAAAATCCGAAGGGAATGGTGGGATAAGGTCGGATATGATTTCTCTTATCCGAAGTAGAAAACCTTACGGCTTTTTTCTTTTTTCTTTCTCCATCGTTCACCCATAGACGACTTCCACTCTTCCATTTCTAAAGCATCAACGTTGAATCCTTCTCCTTGAGAACTCTTTGATTCAGATCGCAATTTTACGAAATCGACTAATTTTCGAAGGTAAATAATCATGTTTTATCTCTCTTTCTCTCTATCTTACGAAAAGCGACAAATTTTCGACGGATGTGAGGTTAGTTATGTACTTGGCATCGTGGGTTTGGTCTGGAGTTTCATAATCTTTTTACAAACGATTCTTGTTTTTATGGAATAATTACAATTTGTTAGTTTAGCTCAAATCAAATTGAGCTTTAACTATGTTAACAATTTGTTAGTTTAGTTCTAAATATTTTGAAAATTTACCGATTTAGTCCAAACTTATCATTTAGATATTTAGTCGTAATAATTACATCATCTAATTATCAAAAAAATTTACGATTAAATTGTTACGATTGAAAAGTCCATGATTAAATTAACAAATTATAAAAATGTTTAAGATTGAATTGGTTCGATTGAAAATTTTACAATCGAATTGGCTTTCCTACAATAAAATTTAGGATTTTTAGAACAATTCTTCTATAATTTGACTTACTCTCGATTATGATCTTTCCAATCTATTTTTAAAAAAATTGCAAAATGATATCATTAACGTAGATAAACTTGTTCATCAACACGAAAAATCTGTTAGAAATAACCAATTTAGTAAGTTAAAAAGTTCGTTAACGTGATTTTATATCGTTCCTAATTTTAACTTCATTAACGTAATTTTATATCGTTCCTAATTTAACTTCGACAAAGTGAATTTGGAGCTTTTCGTAAGTTAAAAAGTTTGTTAACGTGATTTTATATCATTTCTAATTTAACTTTGCAGTAAATCAAACGACAGATTTGATAAGATACGATGATATCCCACTTTAAATCCGTAGTCCACCAAACAGTAGATTGGATAGGATATGAGGATATCCGACTTTAAATCCGAAGGTCACCAAACATCGGATGGGATATGAAGAAATCTAGGGATTTCTTATCATATCCTATCTAGTCCTATCCCGTTCAGAAATCCGGACGACCAAACATAGCCTAAAGAGAATAAATAAGAATATGCATGGTTTCAAATATATGTTAGAAACTATGTTACCACATGAATAATGCATCGCTCATGACACTTCTAGATCCGTTTGGGGCTAGAGAGATTTCAAAAAGCGAAATACAACATCGTTCAAGTTGAGATCTTTCTAACGACTAACGTTTGTGACATCTCAATCCCACGTTGAAAGATTGTGAGGGCACAAGCGCCCAAGGAAAATTACAGGCTCCCTCTTGATGAAGTTCTTTTGATAAACCTTTGAAATATCTTTTGACAAGTCTTCCTGCAGTGGTCACCATCTCATACATCATATGTACCGCCTAAGTCCGAAATATCATAACTCGTGGTGGAATATTATGAGCCGCCGAGGTTGAAGCTTTGCTGATGTTTTAGTCACTGGGAATTCATGTTTGATGTGATTATAATTGCCCCCACTGTTTTACTGAAATGAGCTTTAGGAGTGGGAAAAACAGAGAAGAAAAGGCTTCAAGCTAGAAAATCTTGTTTGCTGTTTTTTCTTATGTCCATAATAATAATAAGATAAAGGGCTTAGAGTTAAATTCGGTTCCAATATGCACTTTTATCCCCCTTAATTTTATTTATTTGAGAACATACCACAAAAAACTCTGAACTATATGTTGTTATATTAATACTGAAACTATTTTGTATATCATAAAAACTCTTGAGTTTGCACCAATGTCACAAAAATATCCTTGATTTATCATGAAAATTCATAAATTTCGCCCATCGTAACATCCATGCCCCAAATTTCTTTGCTTCATGAATATCCCAAACCTATACTAGTATGATAAAATTAAGGACCCTTTTGTCATGTCAGGATAAGCTCGAGAGTTTTGGTGGCAAAAAAAAAATCAGGTATTGATATCGCAACAAGCATAAGTTAAAATTTTTGGTGACACAATAAAAAAAATTGGGTATAAGTATAACAATGGGCGGATTCTGATATCTTTGAAAGCATTTTTTTCTTCCCAAGTATCAGAACTTCTGCGTGACTTGGCTTTTATTTGCCACGGATATTTTTATTATCAATACATAGTTTTACCTGTAATATTTTGATCGTTTTTCAAAGTTATTGTAATCTTCTTCATTTTCCAATTTTTAAAAGTTATGTAAGATTACTTTTTTTTAAGCAAATCCAAACAAACAGCTTAATCCAAAATTAAACCAGTCTCGCCCCCAATGAATCTGCACGTCTTTCAAATTCATGATAGAACTCGAAAGATCTCCTTCAAAAAAAAAATCTTACGTTCGAGAATATAATCCTAAGATATACTCATGAGGAAATTATTTTCTTCATTAGGCTCCGACATGGCACGATCATATATCATAACTTTTTAGGAGTTTGGCTCAAACAATGATCGATCCTGGCAACACATATTCAAATTAATTAATTAGATATGCAACACGGATCTGATGATAATTTTATATCGAAACCACTTGTTAGGACCTTGGCCGTCACATTTGATACGTTCCTGGTTTACATGCACATTACATGATAAATTAGGTGATTTGAATTTCCGTCGAAGAAGCGATGTAAGCAGTAACGCCAAGAGATCATGTGACAAATTGCCAAAATAAATTACTTCATAGGCATATAGGCATATCGTATCTCGGCAGAATCGTAACTCAGCAGATTTTCACAGTTGGGTCATAAAGACAAAATTATTCAACCTTCTAAATCAAAACATGTTGTACAGCTAAGACTTGTGGCCTGTCAATTCAATGGTGAAAAATTGCTAGGGCAACGAATGGCCATAAAGGACCACAATGTCACCTACCACGAAGTTGGTCTTTTGATAAACCTTTTCATGTCTTTAAATGAATCCTCTTACTGAAGTCATGTCTTTTAATGAATCCTCTTGCTGAAGTCACGATACCTTGAAAGGTTATAAGCACCATGTGCTCGCGCTAGTGGATGCTCGAATCTTGTTACGAATGTGGAAAACTTGGAGTCACCGGGGAAGCAAAGATTCAACAAATGGAAGATTCCTTTGATTTTGAATGCTCCACACTTTAACTAAAGGGAGCCTTTGGAGGGGAAAAAGAAAAGAAAAGGCTTTACTTAGAAAATCTTGTATTTTATTTGTTGTCTTGTGAAAAATAAAAATAAGGGTCAACATTTAAGTTTGCGTCCGTTTGACATGACTTCTTATCACTTTTTTTAACCCTGAATCTCGAAAATTATTTGTACGACACACATAAAGTTATTGATATATAAATTTACATATGAATCATAATATTTTGAACTTAATGTGATATTTTCCAGTCTTTTGAAAATATATATATGTAAACGACTCTCAACAAACACCTTATCTTTCAAATTTATGATACAACTAGGAAGTTCTCCTCTAGAACAAATCTCACATTTAAGTAATTTCCCAAAATATAATTATGAGGAAATTATATCCCTATGTAAGCTATCACTACAAAAAAACTGCCAATTAGCTACGACAAATTAGCTACGACAAATATGTCGTGGCCGACAGCCACCAATTTAGCAACGAATCCAAAATATCATGGCCAATTTGCTACCCCATTTCGTGTGTCGTCTCTAATTAATTACAACACAAAATGCGTTGCTATTGCCGACGAAATCAACGACAACTACACAACCTCGTCGCTAATCCGCTACACAAAGTGCATACTCGTGACAAAAGTAGTCGCCAATTGCCGACAACTCAGAAAGAGCGTCGCTACTGGTCGACGATTTTGGCAACGACTAAAAGTTTATGGGTATTAGCCACAACAAATTTAATGTCATCGTAAATTAGCGACGATCAAAACAGGTCGTGGCTAATGTCGTCTGCAATCAGCGACGACATAACAAATGTGTCGCCAAGTAGCGACGGCCTTTGCCACTAAGGTTATGTAATCGCTAAATAGGGACGACCTGTTTTATGTTGTCGCCAAAGTCGTCGCCAATTAGAGACGACTTTCGTGTCGTCGGCAATTAGTGACTATTTTAGCGACGACATTAGAATGTCGTGGCTAATTTCGGGGGTATAAATAGAAACTGGATCTCGCAGATTCTCACTTTTTGCTTCCGGAGCGGCGCCCTTTCCCCCATTTTCGCAGCCTCTCAAAACCCTAACTCAGGTTAGTCCCTTATTCTCTTATTTTACTCATTGTAATTGCATATGTATACATAACAAAATCTATATATAGAGTTGTGGGTATTGGGTATGTGTTGATTTTTGCGGTATTGGGTTTGTTCGCGCGTCGGGTACATAAATTCCATGAACCGAGGCTGTTGACGGTCTCCTCCATGTGAAGCTGTTCTAATATTGGATAGAATAGCTCACCCCAGCTCAGATCTGTGTACTTGCATACGGACTATGTCGTTTTATTTTATGTTTGCAATAGGAATTTCATTAAACGGAGAAAAAATACATGAAATGTCATCGACACTTGTACGAGTTAATTGTATTATGTTTTAGCTTTTCTTTGTGGCGTGCTGCTTACATGGGTCAGCTACGTGTTAAATCGATATAGACATGTTTGAACATATTGTACACTAAAACACCCATTATTTTTGTTAACTCGAATATTAATGTAATATTGAGGTGTGATGTAGTGATTATTGTGTATATGTGTGTTATACACGTACACCACGTGGCAGATATAATGGAGAGAGACAGATCTTGGATGTATAATAAGAACTTACCTGGACGTAGAGGATTGACTGAAGAGTTTCGTGCTGGTTTGAACACATTTATGGAATTTGCAACTGCAAACGTTGGGGTGACCCACGGAAGTTCAATGAGGTGTCCATGTAAGAAGTGCAAAAATTGCAGATTTCAAGATGTTAATACAATTGGTGAGCACCTATGCAGATTTGGCTTTACACCGAACTATTATAATTGGACTTCGCATGGTGAACCATTTATGTCTGACGAGGAATATCGCAAAACTCACATATATCCTGTTGGGTCAGAATGTGCCCATGACTTGTCCCAGTTCAATCCATACCAGCGCATGGTCATTGATGCAGCTGGTCATAATTTTGCCAATTGGGAACCGAACCAGCAAAGCACACATGAAGAAGGGGGTCCTAGTCATACATCACATGCTAATTATATGGGTGACAGAACATTTGATGAAAATGTCTGCAATCAGTTTCGTGAAGTGTTGAGTGCCGCAGATGAACCTTTATGGGGAGGTTCTGCTAACCACACAAAGTTATCCGTCACGGCAAGGTTATTAAATATTAAAGCCGAGCATAATGTGTCGGAGAAGTGCTTCAACTCTTTCGTTGAGTTAATGCGGGAAACTTTGCCTCTTGATAACATCATGCCACGTGATTTGTATGATATGAAAAAGCTTGTTCATAATTTAGGTCTTCCAGTGAAGCGGATTGATGTATGTACGCAGGGTTGTATGTTGTACTGGAAAGATGATGAAACTGCAGAATCTTGCAAATTCTGCGGCCACACTAGGTATATGGATGAACAGATGCCGAGTCGTCCTGTGAAGCGTAAACCGGTTAAGGAAATGTTTTATTTGCCATTAATCCCAAGATTGCAACGGTTGTACGCGTCTGATGCCACTGCAGAACACATGACTTGGCATGCGAACCATCAAACAGCTGAGGACACAATGTGCCATCCATCCGATTCACCTGCATGGAAACATTTTGACGAAACCTACCCTGCGTTCAGTGTAGAGCCGCGAAACATCCGTCTAGGTTTGTGTGCTGATGGATTTGCCCCATTTGGTAAATCAGGGAAGAACTACTCAACTTGGCCAGTCATCTTGACGCCGTACAATCTCCCCCCTGGTATGTGCATGAAGACAGAATATATGTTTTTGACATTGATCGTGCCCGGACCGAATAATCCGAAAAAGTTAATCGACGTTTACATGCAACCGTTGATCGAAGAGTTGCAACAGCTATGGAACGACGGTGTTCCAACGTACGATGTTCGCACTGATCGAACATTCGTTCTTAAAGCGGCCGTTCTTTGGACTATAAATGACTTCCCAGCTTATGGAATGTTATCCGGGTGGAGCACAGCCGGAATCTTCGGATGTCCAATATGTATGGAGCGTTCGAACTCTTTCAGATTGAAGCATGGTAAGAAGCCATGTTATTTCGATTGTCACAGACAATTTTTGCCGAGAAATCATCCATTCAGGAAGAATAAAAGAGATTTCGTCAAGAATAGAATTGAGAAAACCCCTCCACCATTGCGTTTGACGGGTGAACAACTTTGGGAGCGTGTGCAACCCTTTGACAGCGTTGTAGTAAACCCACACGGCAGCACTTATGCGTATGGCAGTACACATAAGTGGACTAAACGTTCTATATTTTGGGAGTTGCCATATTGGAAGAGTCATATCATTCAGCATAATCTCGACGTCATGCACATTGAGAAGAATGTTTTTGAGAATGTCATAAATACGTTGATGGACGTTACCGGCAAGACAAAGGACAACCTTAATGCTAGAAAAGATATGAGAGACATTTGTTATCGGCCAACACTAGACGTTGATCCAAGAAGCATTGGACCAAAACCAAAAGCCGTTTACACATTGACTAAAGATCAACGACGTGTTTTGTGTCAATGGTGCAAGACTTTGCGCTTTCCTGATGGGTATGCTTCCAACATCGGTAGATGTGTCGATTTGAATGCATGTAAGTTGACGGGCATGAAGAGTCATGACTGTCACGTATTCATGGAGCGACTCCTCCCAATAGCAACTAAAGAACTTCTCCCACATTTTGTCTGGGGCGCCGTTACTGAATTGAGTAATTTCCTCCATGATATTTGCTCGACTGTTTTACGTACATCACACATGGAGAAACTAGAGAGAGATATTCCAATTATCCTTTGCAACTTGGAACGGATATTTCCCCCTTCATTTTTTGACTCAATGGAGCATCTACTAGTTCATTTGCCTTACGAGGCAAGAGTTGCAGGTCCCGTACAGTTTCGATGGATGTATCCCTTTGAGAGGTATGCATTAATTGACCCACCGTTACATAATTTAGATTATGACATTTGCTGAAGTTTCTCGATTGACTATAACCGTTTCATATTTGTAGGTTCTTATTTCATTTGAAGAAGAAGGTTAAGAATAAGGCACGTGTTGAAGCATCAATTTGCAAGGCCTACATTATGGAAGAAGTGAGTACATTCGTTTCACACTACTTTGAACCGCACGTCCAAAGCAAGAGACGGAGGCCGGGACGGAACGACGAGGGCCCTATTGACAAGAATTGCCCTCCAATCTCAATTTTCAATTATCTTGGTCGAGCAAGCGGCGTATGTAAGTTACGTTACTTAACAGGCGAAGAATTGCATGCCGCCCATACCTACATTTTATTGAATTGTCCAGAGGTTGAACCATATTTCGAGTAAGTGTGTGTGCCCCCTCTTCTCTAACTTTGCGAGATCTTCGGTTTACTTAAAAGTTATTTGCCAACCACTACATGATTTTGTTGTCTTTTTGTAACAGGATGTTTCGTAATTCGATAATTGGAGTACCCCCCGATGAGTTTGACACATTGTGCAATCAACATTTCGCACAATGGTTGAAAAATTATGTGAGTCGCTGAATAATTTCTAATTGCTATTTTCTTTAACTACTCATTTGTCTTTATGAGTGACTAAGTCGCCCCTACTATGCTATTTAGGTGGAAAGTGTTCCTGATCTTGTTAGAGATCAAGGCCTCATATATCATCTGTCATTGGGTCCAAAATCAAGATCACGATCATGGCCGGCATATTTCATAAATGGGTTTAATTTTCACACACAATCATATGGGCTTGGCAAGTCCACCATGAACAGCGGGGTTTGTGTGCAGACTGGTCCTAGGTTGCACGACGATTTTTACGGATTGTTGGATGAAATCTTACAGATAGAGTACCATGGACCAGTATTGCGGTGTGTGTTATTTAAGTGCACGTGGTTCGACCCTGTGAAAGGAATGAGAGTGCATTCGAAATTCCCTTTGGTTGAAATTAACCATAAGAAAAAGTACTCCAAATATGACCCATTTGTTTTGGCACAACAAGCAATTCAAGTATATTATGCTTCATATCCTAGTTTGAAACGGGACAAAACTGATTGGTGGGCTGTTATTAAAACAAAAGCACGCAGCAAAATTGAAGAACACTGGACTGATGTGGCATATCAGCAAGAGACCATTCAGAGCTCGGTCGATCCTGAAGAATATGAGATTTCAACATTGCGAGATACAGAAGAAACAATGTTAGATGTCGATGTACGTGAATTTGGGAATATGAATTTAGATTACAGTGAGGAAGATGTTGACTTTCAGATAGATGAAGATGCGGCTGAGGAAGAGGACGAGGATCATGACAACTACAGTTCAAGTGATGGTCAGGAACCTGAAGAAGGGGAAGGCGTGCAAGACGAAGACGAAGACGACGATTATATATGACACGATTGTTTTTATGTGTAGTTAGCCTACTTACTGTACTTACCTAATTTGTTATCGCTGATCATTTTGTTAGTCGTTGTAGTACATTAATATCTACATGTCCATGTAGTTGCTTACTTAACATCTTATATCATATAATGTCCAGGTCATTTGTTTGCATATTATCGACGCAAAAAGAATACTACCGTCCCAGATTAGCGACGACGAAAAGCCGTAACCGTCGGTAATTAGCCACTACAAAACAACTGTAGTGGCTGTTTCGCAACTACAAAAGGCTCGTGGCTAGTTAGGGACGCAGAAAATCGTAACTATTCTTAAGCTATCAGGTAGCGACGTCGTCTATTCATGTAATGGCTGACTAGCCACTACATGAATACATTTATAGTCGCTAATTAGCCACTACAAATATATCGTGGCTGTTCAGACACTACAAACTGTCGTAACTATTTGGCACATAGAGTTTAGGGTTTACAGTGATTTAGGGTATAAGTTTAGGGTATACAATAGCCATGACAATGACAGACGTAGTGGCTAAATAGCCATTCCATTATTCAACTGTAGTCGCCGATTGGCAACCAAGTATATGTCGTCGCTGTTTAACCACTAAATAGCCACGACACTGACAGACGTAGTGGCTAAATAACCACTACATTATTTAACCGTAGTCGCTGGTTGGCAACCACGTATATGTCGTCGCTGTTTAACCACTACATATTGTCGTAACTATTTGGTACATAGGGTTTAGGGTTTACGGTGATTTAGGGTATAAGTTTAGGGTATACGTTAGCCACGACACTAAAAGTTGTAGTGGCAAAACAGCCACTAAACTATTCATATGTAGTCGTTAATTCGCAACAAACTACCCGTCGTGGCTATTTAGGGACTACGTCATGTTGTAGCTATTTGGCACATAGGGTTTATGGGTTACGGTGATTTAGGGTATAAGTTTAGGGTATACATTAGCCACGAGGCTAGCAAATGTAGTGGCTGAACAGCCACTAAATTATTCAAATGTAGTCGCTAATTAGCAACAACTTACATGTCGTGGCTATTTAGATACTACTTTAAGTCGTAGCTATTTGGCACATAGGGTTTAGGGGTTACGGTGATTTAGGGTATAAGTTTAGGGTATACATTAGCCACGACAATAGAAATGTAGTGGCTGAACAGCCACTAAATTATTCAAATGTAGTCGCTAATTCGCAACAACTTACATGTCGTGGCTATTTAGATACTACTTTAAGTCGTAGCTATTTGGCACATAGGGTTTAGGGGTTACGGTGATTTAGGGTATAAGTTTAGGGTATACATTAGCCACGACAATAGAAATGTAGTGGCTGAACAGCCACTAAATTATTCAAATGTAGTCGCTAATTCGCAACAACTTACATGTCGTGGCTATTTAGATACTACTTTAAGTAGTAGCTATTTGGCACATAGGGTTTAGGGGTTACGGTGATTTAGGGTATAAGTTTAGGGTATACATTAGCCACGACAATAGCAAATGTAGTGGCTGAACAGCCACTAATATATTCAATTGTAGTCGCTAATTCGCAACAATTTACGTGTCGTGGCTATTTAGATACTACTTTAAGTCGTAGCTATTTGGCACATAGGGTTTAGGGGTTGCGGTGATTTAGGGTATAAGTTTAGGGTATACATTAGCCACGAGGCTAGCAAATATAGTGGCTGAACAGCCACTAATTTATTCAATTGTAGTCGCTAATTCGCAACAAATTACGTGTCGTGGCTATTTAGATACTACATTAAGTCGTAGCTATTTCCCACATAGGGTTTAGGGGTTACGGTGATTTAGGGTATAAGTTTAGGGTATACATTAGCCACGAGGCTAGCAAATGTAGTGGCTGAACAGCCACTAAATTATTCAATTGTAGTCGCTAATTCGCAACAACTTACATGTCGTGGCTATTTAGATACTACTTTAAGTCGTGGCTATTTGGCACATAGGGTTTAGGGTTTACTCGTTATCTAGGGTTGAAGCTTAGGGTATAAATTAGCGACGACTGTGATCTTTGTCGTCGCTAATCAGCCACGACTTTTTGCAGCTGCAGTGGCTGTTTAGCCACTACAATTGGTATTGTCGTGGCTGTTTAGGGACGACTTTTTGTGTCGTCGTTAATTGGCGACGATTAAGTACTATGTCGTGGCTATTCTGAAAGATTAATATCGCTTTCGGGCTGTTTTTTCCCGAGAGCGACATTCTTCATATCCTTGGCCTGTTTTCGTGCTCCTAGGGTTTGTGTGAGATCAAACCTACGCCTTGCCTACTTCCAGCCGGTCGCCGAGCAAATCTGAGGCGGATAGCAGGATCGACGTCCTCGTTGCTGTGCCTTCACCGACGCCGGTCGACGCCGGTCAACGCCGAAGCCAGGTAACCACATGTTATTTAGATTATCGGCCTGCAACTATGTTTTACAACTTGCTTGACGATTTCGATTGCCTAAGTAGTCGGCTAGGGCTGGAAAGTAACGTTATTAGGTTTGTTTTGTTTAATTTAGTGTTTGTAAATTAAGATTAGGGTTTTGGGAGGTGCAAATCGGGTATGTCCAGTCGCCATTTGGGGGTGTTAGTACGCGTTTAGGGTTTTCCTCGTTGTAAAGAGCTCGACAGTTGTAAAGGTTACCTCTAGCAGATCTGATTAGGGATACTTGAGCTCGACAATTGTTTTTTTCTGATTAGGGATATATTAAGGTTTTGGTAGCTGGACTTGATTTCTGGGGACCTGACTTCTGCTTTGATTGATTAGGCTTTTGGGAGTTGACATATACTTTGATCGAGTAGGGTTTGGGGGATTTTCCCAGCCCTGCTTTATTTGTTTTCACGAATGTGAGTGGGATTATGGGACTGCAGCACATGTTTTCTAAAAGCATCGAGCGCTTCCTCACTCTAAATTCAACGACCTTTCTGCAGAGTTGCATGTAAGTTGGCCATGGACAATATACAGCGAGTCTAAACTAGGTAGAAACTAAAATAAAGCACAGAAATATGTTGCACCTAAAGAACAGAAACAAGAATTGCAACTAAACTAAACTAAAGAACAAATGGACAATGTACAGATCAGTCTCCTAGGCCTAGAAATAGGTTGGCCATAATAAGTATCAGGAGGGAAAAAAATGGAAACATGTTGCAACTAAATTAAAACACAAATGGACAATGTAAAAGACAGTCTTCTAGGCCTAAAAATATTAAAAGCCATAACAAGTATCTGGAGCTTCCTTGCCTGAGTATCTGTTTTATAAAGAACTTTCTGTTTTTGCATATTACCTAAGTTTGATTGTTGTTTTAGAAATGAAGCTGATATTGTAGATGAAGAGGAAATTATAGACTACCAAGATTAGGGGGAGGTAGTCACAGGTTTATGGGTTTAGGGGATCGACTGGTTCTGGTTTTAGGGGGTTAGGGGTTTAGTCCATCTCGTAAGGGTTTAGGGGTTAGGGGTTAGGGGTTAGGAGTGCAAATCTGAGGCTGAAATTTGATATGTTGATTTTCATGGAAATGACGACCAACCGGCTTTTATTTTGCAGGTCCAGCTCCTTTCAGATTGATCAATACAAGTAGTCGCTACTTTCAACGGTGTCCGTCTAAGCTACGACATGGTAAGAAGAATGTTTAGGGTACATATTTAGTGCTCGTTTCAGGAAGAATAAGCTCATTGCTTTGTTTATGTTTACAGTATCCGCGTGGAGGCAGGAAGAGCGTTCGTGGAGGACGTCGGCCGACACACGGGGTGCGACTGTTTGAGTCACCCCCCACCCCCGATGCAGCCCCTTCCCCGGCACCGACCGTGGGGAACGATGAGCCAGCAGAGGCGTCACCGAGGACGCCACTGCAGCCCCTCCCACCTAGAGAAGTGGCTGAGGCGGATCCCGTGGGCTCGGAGACGCAGCCCCCAGAGTCGCAGGATATGCCGGTCGACCCACAAGGCGTCCGAGTGTATCAAAGACGGAGTGAAGGCCAAAGTACAGGACAACCAGCTAGTTCGTCGGGTCAAAGTGCAGCAGAGGTGCCTGCTGCAAACTGGGTCCTAGATGACCAGGGGAGGAGGTTCATCGAGCCAGATGGAGACTCGTAAGAAAACACCAATGCTGATTTTTGTATGTTTACTGTTTCGGATATGCAATAACGTGAAATCTTACTGTTTTTGTACATTGCAGCTTCCTCAATGCCAATGACGTGGTGCGGCAGTTGAACGACATAGTAAATGTGGCTTGGAATGGGCCCTATACGACATTCACCAGCACCCCAGAGAGTCAGAGAGCCGTTTGGTGGGATGATTTCAGGGTAAGTGTCGCCTAAATAGCTCTTGCTTTTTATTAGGGCTGGCTGGTGATTTCTGACTTGCTAACAAATATGACATTGTTCTGAGTTTGTTGATTGGCAGCGGAAGTTTTGGTGGGCTGAAAACAATGGAGCCCGAATTAAGAAGAATTTCGACAAGAAGGTGGGAGACCACATGCGCAATATCATGAACAAAGCGCATAAAAGGCAAAAGAGGCCGTATTGGATTTCAATTGCTGATTGGGAGGAAATATTGAAGGTTTGGGCATCGGAGGATCATCAGAAAATGAGCCAAAGGAATAAGCTCAATCGAGCTTCAAGTTCAAGAGAGTCAGGGACAGCGACATATGCGGGTGGCTCCATTAACATAGGGGAGCACAGACGCCGAATAGTAGGTTACTTTTCACTTATTTGGACTGTTTATTTAAAACTGCAACATAATAATGCATGGTATGTTTAATTTTGTAGGCGAATGAATCGGGGAAGGAAGCCTCCTTCTCACAGACCTTCGAGCGCACCTTCATGAAGAAGGACAAGTCATTTGTTAGCGATAAGGCCCGAGCTATCAAGGTTGGTAACTACAGACTGCTGCATTTAGGCTTTGGTTGAATGTTTACTTAACAAACTTTCAAATTGTTTGTAGGAAAAATTTGATGAAATGATGATGGCCAGCAGCAGCGGAGGTGAAGAGGGAGAGTCATCGACGCCTGAGCGGTCGCAAATGGAGCAAGCCAAGTTATGGGCGGATGCGTCGGGGGGCGTGAAGCATGGTAAGGTGTTTGGGTTGGGGAATTTGGCTCGGGAATGGGCCCAAACAGTGACCCCATCGTCATCGAGAGGACCTGGTTCGAGGTGGGGGAGGGAGGATGCGGCCTCGGCGTCAGATGTTGCTCAGTTGAAGGACGAGCTCGCCCAGAAGGACGTGGAAATAAGAGATCTGCGGGATACGGTGGCGAATGTGGTGCGACAGTTGAAGGAGATGCAAGAGGAGCAACAGGCAGCCCGTGTGCACGCAGCAGCACCAGCACCAGCACCACCGGTGGCAGCATCTTCGGGCGTACCACCACCACCACCGGCAGCAGCCGCTTGGCGAGCACCAGCACCACGGCTGGCAGCACCACCACGCAGGGCAGCCCGACCACCAGCAGCACAGGCACCGCTTGACGGCATGTTTACTGAAGACTACGAGGATGCTGCTGGTGATGATGAGGACGAGAGCTTCGAGGACACCCCATAGCTGATGGCGGACGTTTGATATGTTTATGGGTTTATTTGTTGATGTAGGATTGTAGTTTAGTTTAGTTTTTTTTTCAGTGCGCTTTTGCTTTTAGCGCACTTTTTTCTGCAATTGGTGTAAACAGGTGTCATTTATGCAATAAATGTAGGATTTCTCCCACATTTGACTGGTTGTACATTCTTTTGGTCACATGTTAGCAGGTTTCGGCTAAGGAAATGGGTTTAACAGCCGCTGTTTTTTTTGACTTCTCTGTGGGTTTTAGCTACTACAACTTAGAAAGTAGTCGCTATTTAACGACTACATACAACAATGTAGTGGCTAAATAGCCACTACAATGTAGTCTCTAATTAGCGACGACAGTTCTTCGGTAGTGGCTATTTTCCGACCACATTGACGGAATCGCTAACTCGCGACTACAAGGTATGTAGTCGCTAAATAGCGACTACAAAAACAAATGTCGTCGCTATAAAGTAGTCGCTCTTTGTCACAGAGTATATGAAAGTCGTCGTTAATCAGACACGACAAAAGAAGTATGTTTGTAACTAGCGACTACAGTACCGCTAGTCGCTAAATAGCCATAACACAAAATCCATGGCGTCGCTAATCTCTTAGGGTGCTCCTCTAGACACCCTGTTTCGATTAGCGATGACTTAGGTTTAGTCGTGGCTAAATTGCCACTACATTGCTTGGGTAGTCGCTAAATAGCCACAACACGCTCGTTGTTGTAGATCAGCTATGTCATTTGTCGTCGCGGATTGGCCACTACATTGGTTACGACTTTTTTTGTCCCTCCATAACGACGACCTTTGTGACGGTGTATATTGTCGCTGATTAACAACGAGTATTTGTAGTCGCTAATTTGGTGGCAATTTGGCGACGACCTTTCTTATCCTAGTGGCCAAATTTAGCGACGCCTTATTAACGACGACTTTTATGTAGTCGCTAATGTCGTGGCTAAATATTGTTAGCCACGACTTTTTTGAGATTTGTCGTGGCTGTTGGCGTAGCTAAAAAGCAGTTTTTTTGTAGTGTATGACGTTACTATATCATATTGCGAGCGCCCACCATAGTAAAGAAAGTAACTATACTTCGCAAGTTTTGCAACACTTATGATCATAATTTGAGACCTCGTAGCATCTATCAAATTAAGTAGACGCATGGCACAAGTTCGATTGTAATTTTAGGATGTGTTTGTTTTACGAAAAATAAATTCAATTTTTTAAAAAATTATTTTCTTAGAAAATGATTTTATTTTTCAGTATTTGACTAAAAGAGAAGGTATTTTCTCGTGCTTTTAATTTCTTTCTTTAAAGCTTTTTTTTCTTTTTTTTAATCTTTTCTTCCTTGATCAGTGGTTGACGATAGGCAAGACTTGAGCTCGCCCTATCAGCCTATGGCGAGCTCGTCCTTGGTTTGTGTCCAATCATCGGCCAAGGAAGAAGAAGGAGAAAAAAAGGAAGAAAGAAAATGCAAAGGAAAATAAGATAATAATAAATGAAAACTCCCAAACTTTTCTTCGAAAAAATATTTTTGAAATGGTCCTCGATATTGAGACTCAGGAATTAACATGCAGAGTTTCGAGTCCAAACGTTAAAATCTAGCCATAAATCAAAAAATATTGTTCCGTTATTTTAAAATGAAAATTGTTTTATCTAATTTATTCTTTGGTGGAAAAATATCTTCCGTCAATTAGTAGGAAAATGAGGATCACGTTCTTGGGGAAAAAAAAGCTTTTCGCAAAAGGGAAATCACTTATTAGGGGTTAGGGTCGCGCACGTGATGTGTTCGGAGGTTTCCATGCGGAGTTGCATGGAAACATCGGGTGACTCGGATGACCGGGGTGTTCTCGTGGGCCGTCGCTAAAGCAAGACCGAAATCATACGACATGAACGGATGCACATTATAAATGCCGAGAGGGGCTAAAGCAAGAGGGTCGTCTCAAAAAACTCCCTCGCATTCACGGATCGAGTGACGAGAAAGCAAGAGAGGCTGTTTGCTGGGTGGGAGCGTGTGTGGGGGTGGCGATGGCCACGAGTCAACCCGTCGGGTCGCCTGAGGTGGCGGTGGCTCCCTCGGATATCGTGGTTGATCCCGCTCGCAGCAGCGGCGGCCAACACCATCACCTCGTCGACTCTCGCGGCTCGCTGAGTCGTCATCGTCTGGACAAGGTACTGTAATATCTGTGTGTAAAGATGCTTTTCTTGAATATGGGTGTCTTTGTCTTTGTCTTTGTCTCGTCTGTGTGGAAAAATAAGAAGCTTGAGTTTTTTGGATTCTAAGTGGGATTGGCGTGGAGAAAAGACGAGGTCCTTGAGAATTTTCAACGTTCATTGTCGATCGTGAATTCTTTTGTTTCTGAAAGTCTGATTAGTTGGGTCGGACTGAGCTTCGTTTTGTTTTTCATCTGTGTTGCGATTTCCAAGTGCTTTCTTGTAACAATTTCTCACTAGTTGAATGGCCAAAAAAAGGGAGAAGTTTTTGAGGGTACATTTTTGCAATGGTTGCTTCCGAAAGAAAAATATGGTATACGGCAAGCATATTCTTAAGCAATCCTCCTCTTGCGAGCGTCGGGCATTACATGTGTTGTGCACATCAGACTGACTCCGAGCAGAAGCTAATAGCGTAAGAAATATGAGCAGAGTAACCAGATCAGAGAGTGTTAAGAACTGGGAACTCGGACTTCAAGCTCAGATATCATGTGGAACAACTCTGTGCAGAAAATATCGATCTTTTGTGTATAAATCATGACACCGTTTGCTGTGTAACAGCTAATAAGCATGTAACCGTGTTTCTGGCCACGACAGGTGCTGCGATTGAACCTCGATTACTGGTTTCCTTCCCCATTTTCGTCATTTATATATTTTGAAATTTGCTATTGCACTATTTGAATTATACAGTAACTATGTAAAGATCAGTCAGATGTTCTGAGTAAGGAAAGTGTGTGAAACAGGGGAAGGGAAGAGGGGCTACTCTGATACTTGCCTACAAGACACTTGGGGTCGTGTTTGGAAGCCTAGTAACATCTCCCCTATATGTGTATCCATCAATGCCACTAAATTCTCCTACAGAAGAAGACTACTTAGGGATCTACAGTATCATGTTTTGGACGCTGACCCTCATTGGTGCTGTTAAGTACGCTGGCATAGCTCTTAAAGCTGATGATCAGGGCGAAGGTGAATACGAGACCCTAACGAAGTTTTTGATTTAGTTTATTTTGTATTATATTCATTTTATACAGTTGCTCTGCTAATTCTACTGGTTCCCACATACTCTAGTCCACTCCGTAGCTCCTTCTACACATACTGTTGCACAATATTCTACAATTCTAAAACCAGTCTAGTCAAAAAACTGTTATTCAGAGTTCTGCACGCAGTTGTTGCCTCAAGAATTTAAAATTGACAACATCAAGTGCGAAGGCTTGACAGCTTTTTTGGACTAATTTTCTCTCTCGAAGAGCTGGATTAGTACAGTAGTTGCTCTTTGTTTTTTTAGAGAGCCAGATATGTATTTTGAGTCATCTCTTTCATAGTTCTACTCTAGTTTTTGCTGCAAGTACATTACCAAAGAGAGAATTACAATTTAGCTGAATGAAAGAGAAAACGGTGGCAGGAATGACTCCTGGGTGAAGGTTTTGTGAAATTTAAAGTGGTAAAACAATGTAGAAATCCTATGACCTGCAAAATGGTTATGTCCATTAGAAGTGGACCTTGCAATTTCCTAGAGCATTGGAGTTTTAGCTTTTAATGATGCTGAGTAGTTCAGAGCCACTCCATGAGTCAGACATTTATTGTTTGGGAACATATTGGATCTCTCTCTTGGGGGCCACATTAAACAACGGAGATCCTTTTGATGAAGCATGTCTAATACTGTCATGTTGAAAGTATTTTACTGCAAATTCATGAAGTTGTCCGACACTTGGGAAACATTGCTGGAATGTCATTTCAAAACTTTTTAATGTTTTAGAAGCAAGTATACACCGGAGATTAAGTTAGCTATCAACAAGCTTGGAGGTGTCTGAGATGGTCAGTTCTCCTTCAATTTGGTCTTTCGACCTTTCTGATGGTTTTTTGGAAATCAAAATTGATTTCTCTCTCATAATATGAGCTGCTATGTTTTTGAATGATGAAGACAACTTCTATTGCAGGAGGGACATTTGCGTTGTACTCGTTGCTATGTAGGAAAGTGAAGATTGGCATCCTTCATTCCAAACATGTAGAATCAAACTGGGGTGTTTCACGGGGCTTGCCTGAGGGCACGGAAAAGCAAAGTAGGCTTGGGAAATTCTTTAAACAGAGCATAGTTGCAAGGAGGGTACTACTTTTTATTGCTATGTTGGGGATGTGTATGCTAATCGGTGATGGCATTCTTACCCCTGCAATTTCAGGTTAGTCACCATGCCATTTTTCCCCTGTGCTGAGGTTTCTGTTTGGGGTTCCGAGATTTTGACTTATTATATTTGTTAATAGTGTTATCGGCAATGGATGGAGTGAGAGCACCTTTTCCTTCTGTCAGCAAATGTAAGAATCAACAACTATTCATGTTATTTTAATCTTTCAGGGTGGGAATTTGTTAAGCCCATCAGTTGCACGTTAAGTTTGAAGTGAATAAAAAAATAATCCGGCATCAGGAGGTTTACACATGTTCACTTTTTTTTCAGCCTTGGTGAAAGCACTCTCTGCGATTGTTCTTATCATTCTGTTCCTACTGCAAAAGTTCGGTACATCTAAAGTGAGTTTCCTCTTTTCTCCCATCATGGGAGCATGGACTTTGACCACTCCACTTGTAGGACTTTACAGCATCATAATGCATTATCCGAGTGTATTCAAGGCATTGTCACCACACTACATTGTCCATTTCTTCTGGAGAAATGGCAAGGAAGGTTGGCTATTACTTGCTGGAACTGTGCTTTGTATTACAGGTGAGCTTACTGTTATTTCACATTAAACAAGCTCCAACACTGACAGGATCACATTCTTGTGACCTGAATAAAAGTGTGGATTTTTTCTCATTTGGACTGTTGTAGATGAAGTATAGGAGTTGTTATGGGAATTTAGACTATGACTTTTGTGGGTACTTCCGGATTGTGAGGTTTTATGAGGGCATTTCTGTTATTCTTTGGATTTTGTCAGGTTTTGCTTCTGTATTTTAAATGTACATTGATCAGATGTATTACAAACAAACGTGCTTCAAGCTTTACAGAATTATTCCTGAATCATTTGCACGTTCTAGGAATTTACTTTGAGCTATAAATTTTGATAGGCAAAAGGAGTTTTACTGATACATTTCCCTGATGGATTACTCTACAGCATCTGGAATATTTTTAGTCTTTATCGTTTAAAGGTTGCCACTGTTTTATAGTATGGACAAGGATGAATTATGTCACGATACAATCTGAAATACGTACTCCATTTTGTGCTCCACTAGTTAAAAGTCCAAATTTGCTCTCTCTCTCTCTCTCTCTCTCCCCAGTTAGGTGACTGATTGGAGTGAACCATAGTAGACTCAAACTTGTCTCATTACTCACTGATGCCTAATAATGAATTGAGCTTTTTTTGCATATGTGCATCAAAATAAGCTGGCTCTTCTGAGAATGGTAAACATGGTACATTTATATGACTCTCTTCTATAATGTCAGGTTCAGAAGCTCTGTTTGCTGATCTTGGTCATTTTAATCCGACTTCTATCCAGGTGAACCTTCCCCTTCCAAGCTCTTAGTGTTGATTCCTTTCCAACATAACAGTCTAACATCACTTTTCCTCAACAGATAGCATTTCTGTGTACGATATATCCATCACTGGTACTCACATATGCCGGCCAGACTGCATACTTAATTCGTCATCCTAATGATCATGATGATGGGTTTTACAAGTTCATTCCGAAATCTATATACTGGCCGATGTTTGTTGTTTCCACACTTGCAGCAATTGTCGCAAGCCAGTCGTTAATATCAGCTACCTTTTCTATAATAAAGCAATCTGTAGTACTTGATTATTTTCCTCGAGTAAAGGTAGTCCATACTTCCCCCAACAAAGAAGGCGAAGTTTACTCTCCAGAAATTAACTACATCCTCATGATCCTCTGTGTTGCCGTCATCCTTATTTTTGGAGATGGGAAAGATATTGGCAATGCTTTTGGTGGGTATATGATATCCTGAATTCTATAGCACAGAGCAACCATTTTAGTATGCCATTGCTGCATTAATGTCTTCTTCTTTTCCCTTAAAATCTCTGCATGTGACCACCGGAATAATGAAGATAAATTGTAAGGGTCTGCTTGGAGTTTTGCTTTTCAACTTTTAGCTTATTGTATTTGAGATTTATTTCGTACTAAACACCTCAACTGTTTAAACATAGATACTAATGGACATTAAAGGACACCAAAGGTAGTATGGAATTTTTTCAGAATCTGTACTAAAATTGAAAGTTTTTAACTTTTGTGGGAAATTTACATTAGTACTTTCTACTTAAGACAAGCTCAAAAAAGGTGTCCTGATAATTCTAATCTTTCTATAAAGGTGCGAAGGCAAGATACTGAATATAAAATATGCTTAAGTGAGATGCAATAGCATCCTGAATAAAAAAATCTTTACATTGTTAACCCAATCATGATCTCAATATTGAAAGTAATTGTTGGCACCCTCTGAAAAAGTTGATCATAGTATTATTTTCTTTGTATTTATCTGATAATCATATAGAAAGATTCTACTAACAACTACGCATCTCTTGCAGGTGTTGTTGTCAGTCTAGTGATGCTCATAACCACTATACTCTTAACCCTGGTTATGATCATGATTTGGAGAACTCCCACATTGCTGATTGCGCTTTATTTCTGTGTATTCTTTACAATGGAAGGTGTCTATGTCAGCGCTGTTTTCACAAAAATTCCTGAGGGTGGATGGATTCCTTTTGCCATATCTATTATTCTCGCCTTTACCATGTTTGGTTGGTTCTATGGAAGGCAGAGAAAGATGGAGTATGAGCTGACACATAAGATAGACCTTGACAGGCTTGGGACGTTATTGTCTGAGCCTGGTATACAAAGGGTCCCTGGATTATGCTTCTTTTACACCAATATTCAAGACGGACTTACTCCCATCCTTGGTCATTACATAAAGAACATGAGATCTCTTCACAAAGTAACTGTTTTCACTACTCTTAGATACTTGCTGGTTCCAAAAGTCGCTCCACATGAGAGAATCATTGTAAATAAACTGGGCCTCGATGGAGTTTATGGATGTGTGATTCAGTATGGGTATGCAGATTCGCTTAATCATGAAGGAGACGACTTGGTCACTCAAGTTACCAATGCGCTGGTTGCGAACTCAGGGACCTGCTCGAATTTCTCATTGCCTGGCTCACAAGACGAAGTGCACCAAGAAGCTGCATATATGGAAGAGGCAAAGCTTGCCGGTGTCGTACACATACGAGGGAAGACTAGGTTTTACATAAGCAAAAGTTGTAGCTGGTTTGATAAGTTTCTGCTTGGCTTCTATGAAGTCTTGCACAGTAATTGCAGGTCTGCGCTGCCTGCTTTAGGGGTGCCCTTGCCACAGCGTATTGAGGTTGGAATGCTTTACGAGGCGTGAAAGATATTGCGTCATTGCTAGTAGGTTATGCATCCAACTTGGTGATTACGTCCTTGCATGGATGGATTCTGGTTCAGGGAACTTCACATTGGACGGAGAAGAAGTGGTATTCACCATGGAGTTCTGTCAGATGAAGTAATGACTACTATCATGTAAGCTTCTGTCTATTTAATATACAATACGTCGCTATTCACAGTGTCCATGTTCTGTTTTTCCCCCAACAGTCGGGGTTGAACTGGAAGAATTGGAGGGGCTGTTTTGGGGAGTCTAGTGCTGTACAGTTTGTACGTGGAGGGCCTAATGAAGTCGGGACTTCTAATAGATGGCATTTTGGTTTTGGAATGGGAAATGGCGGAGACACTATATGCACATGGAGGAGAAGTGCTGTATTAATGTACTCGCATCTATGTATTGGTCCGCATCCATATGTTATTTTTCTCTGTTGCTGATCCCCTTTGATCAACTGATCTCATCACTTCTGATCTTGTTGAGTAGGTGCTTCATTTAGGGGTTGAATTAGCCAAATTAATTACATAGAGATGGAGAAAAGAGATGTCACGAATGGATGTTCGAAGCGACCCTTTCTGTTCTTATTTTCAAATGCAGTTAAAAGGTTAGATCTCATTTTATGATTGAGATCGAAAGGACTACAAGGGAAATAACTAGATCGACTTAGAGAGAAATATTCAGCATGACAAGCTGAAAAATACTTCTGTCATGACAATCTGGAGATCGTAAATCGCTTTTATCGGGGTGCCGTAAACGGAAAAGCTACAAGGTGGTGTAAAAGTTACTTGGACAAGACTTGATCAATAGGCAGGTCTATTAGTTGTTGTAAAAATCCTTTTCTAAGCTCCCCTATGACATAAGGAACATCGAATCTTCTTTGTTAAGAAAGACGTTTTCAGGAAAGCCTAAGCGGCCCGGAATGAAAGAATGAACATATCTGCTCAGACCTACTCAAATTGTGCCTCAGGTCCAACTGCTATTGATAATTGAGTACTTTCACTTATAATTATTTCACCAACTCCGGCTAAGTGTATATGCTAATACTATAATCTTATTATCTTCTCTCCTGACACGGTATCTTCCGCGTCGCCCGGAAGCACCTACAGTGAATTGACAATGCGATGCTATCCAGTGCGGACTAAAGTCGAGATCTTTTGTTGGTAATTAGTGAAAGGAGGAGTCGTTGGAATGCTGCTGGCATCGATGACATCTTTGTAGACGACTTCGGACGACGGCCTCCTGTAATTAGATGCGGTCTATGTGTTTGGAAAGGAATAACATGGACGGAGCCCCGCCCCGATGAAGGAGTCGGGAGGTTCAGCGTGGAGGAATCTTTCGGACGGTAAACCTACCGGTATCATCCGGATCGGAATGTTACTCGAGATCACGAGGGTGACGTCCATATGCCGAAATCTTTTAAGTCATTTGCGAGGCAACGTCGGCCTGATATCTGCTCTTGTCGATCCTCGATTTCCCATCTCCACGTCGGGTGCGACTCTACAGCCGTTGTAGCACGACCGAACGACAAGATTGTCGAGGGCATGGTCAGCCCTTAAACACGATCTAGTATTTGTCCATTGAAGCTTGGGGTTTGGCTCTTATGTTCAGAAAGGCAAATGAATTAGCAGATCAGTACGTGAAAAGGAGGCCAAGGAGCATTATGATGGTGTACGCTAAGACAAACGAGGAAACAATATTACTAATAAAGGGACAGCCAGAGAGTCAACAATGCTTTGACTTGCCACTTATATCTCCTCGAATGTCTTATTTATTCATTCCCTTAAATTCTTCCTTTTAATAATATTTATTGTCATCTTTCTTACAATGCGAGCACTCCTAGGAGGACTGTCAGCCGCCACAAAATTTTACATCCACTGGACAACGAAAGAAACAGTTTACAAACGTCGGTTACGATGCTGAAAGGAAACTTCCTTTTTCTCTTTCAAGAAGCCTGGCGAAATGAAAGCAGACTGGGCGAATCGATTCTCACGATGACTTCTTCGGCTCCATATTCATCATCGCTGGAGTCGTCTGCATGGGTTTCCAACGTGTCCGTACTCTGCAACTGAGGTGGAGGAGCTGGTGCCGGGAACTTCCTCCCCTCGAGGTTCTTCCCTGTGCTAACAGACCCTTCAGATTTGACCGAGGTAAGTGGTCGATTGCGGTTCAAAGGAACCCTTGGATATGACTGGCTGTGTGAAGTCTTTGGCTGGCTTGCTCTGAAGAAGCTTCGATTCCGGAGGCGAACATCCACCTTGCGAATCCAGACAACATATAGTTAGTGCTTACTGCTGAGCGCAGACATGAAGATGAGACTAAGTTAAACGAGTTTGCAACTAACACAGCATTAGAACTCAATTCAAATGAAAAAAAAGAAAAACGAAATCTAGTTCCGGTGACACCCTCTTCGACATACCATCTTCCTAAAAAGCTTTCACTATCAAGAACTTTCCCAGTCAAAAGTATCTAGAACTATGCAACTATAAGCTCAGTGAAAAGAAATTGACCATACCATGCTGCCGTAGATGCTCAGCTGCATTGCTCTGGTGGACATACTGTTTGCATGTTGATTATTTTCTTCACGGCTCTGTCCATGTTGCCTAGCCTTGTAGAAATGTTTTGGCCAGCTCATGAGACCACCATGCTCCCGACTTTGCGTTCTGAGGGGGTGATCTACTGAATGAGGAACCAATGTAGAAGATCTTTGAAGAGCGCTGTCGGCTTCAAATGCCGCAACATCAAAAATAATAACCCTAGCTCTAGTCTCCACGAGATACGAGGATCCTTGATGCAAGAAACTGACTGTCCTAATACCTGTTTCCCATTAGCATAAATAAAAGCTTCAGTCGCAAAACATGTCATATTAGTACTTCTCTCCGTGATACACTATCCAAGTCTTTGGTTACCAATGGCCTCAATAAATTGGCAGTCAACAACATTGCAGCACAACCATTTACGGAAGCAAAATTAATATATTATTGCCAAAAATCCACAGAAACAAATTCATGACTTGGCTTCTCCTACAAAACGTCTCAGTAAGCTTAGTAGCACACATCTTTGTTCCTGACTGATATGTGGTCTCAGGAACTAACTGAACCATTTAATCATAGATTATTATCTTTACTGGATGTCTAGCTAAAATAGAGTATTATTTTCTTGTTAAAAGAAAGATGTTGGCTAGGCTGCGCTGCCCCCATAGCTAAGGTACTCCATATCCAAGAGTTAGGTATATGAATTTGCAAATAGCAGTAGAAAGTTTGCATCCCAATGTTATTGAAGAATAATTTGCAATCAGTCAAGGGATTCAGTGTTCTTCTCAAAAGATGACAGAATCAATCAAAATTGAGTATAATGATCTGGCGATACGCTTCCCAACAGATAATAGATTAGGTTACCTGATGTATCCGGACTTCGGAAACTTGGATTCCCATGCGAAGGCCATAACGCCGCTGGTGACGTAATCAGTTCTTCCTCAACACCTTGTGCTTTTACGAAACCTTCTAACAAAAATCCAATGGAGTGTTGAGGTACTTCTATAGTTTCGCCTCTAATGTATATCGTCATTTCTGACCTTTCAGCAACAAGAGCTCTCAGTTCTGGCATTGCCATTGTCTCAAATACTTGAGGAAGCAAGAGCTTTGCAAGAACAATAGCACTTTCCTGCAAGTAGATATACTCAGCTATACACCCTTAGTCAAACAATGATAAAGAAAATACCATTCCTGGATTATCACCAAATGATAAAATAAGCAAACCATCATCCAGAGAAAAGCAATATCCTTTTGACAATAAGAAGATGTCTGTTACTCGATGACAGGAATCTTGACACAGACATTAAGTGCCCAGAACAGATGTCTGTTACTCGATGACAGACATCAGATGCATAGTAAGTCCCTACAACAGATATCAGATACATAGTAATCATACCTGCCAGAGAAAATCTTCTACTGAAGGATCTGAGCGAAGCACCGACAGTATTTTTTCAGACTCCAGAAAGAAACAAAGTACAACAGTATCTGTAATCATGTCACAGATACATGGCTTCCCACTCAAGACTTCATAAAGGCCCAGTGTACTCCCATATGTAAAAGTTGGATGCAATGAGTGCTTGTTTCTTATGCTGTTACTACTCCACTGCCAAAGATCCGCAAAAAAAGCTATCAGAACAAAAGAAATAGGTCTTCAACTGAATAAGTGGGAAAATCCATCTTTGCGATGCTCTATAAACTTACCTTGACTATCCCATTAGATATAAGCCAAATACCATTTGGCTTGGAGCCCTCTCTGTATAGCGTCACACCACGTAATTTCATTGTCTCCTTGGTTGAGCCTTTGAGTGATTCACTGACCGTAGAAGGAAGGGCACCCAGCAAGGGATGCACACTAATTAAATCGCTTATCTTTGGCATCTTAACTAAGGGAGGATTTCTCAGAAGTTTCTTCAGGTCGGTCTGTGTTAAAAGTTAAATACTCTTGTGAATTATGGAGTATCAGAAGTCACAGCTAATGGAAGGCCACTTGAACGTACCTGCACTGCATCATGGAGATGAAGCATCTCTTTCTCTTCCAATAACCCAACCTTCTCAAGATTTTGGACATAATCAATCAAATGATTCAACACAGAATAAGTAACCTGCCTCGTTTTGACCACACGGAGAACCTGGTACAGTTTCCAATATGAAAATCAATCAGATACAAAGACTGTCACGTCAGCAATCAATATATACACGTCGAAAATGTTTGACCAGTAGGGGAAAGCTGAAAGACAGAGGAGCACGAGATTCACACTTATTAACCTGAGGAAATGTCAAACGGACATCTTCTAGAAAATTTCTGGCTTCTTCTCCTTCTTCCTCACTTTCATTGATGACAGTAGTAGCCACATCACTATCACCTAATGGATAAAGACCAAAGAAATTAGAGGTCCTTCCGAAGGATTAACCCATGAAAGGATCTATCAGACATATATATCTGGGAAGGGATGCCGAACAGAAAGAGTAATATGTTCTTAGCCAAGGTTTTAGTATGGAGAGTAAAGAGCATCCGTAGTCATCAGATCAGTATGCTGCATTACAGTTGTGAATGTTTTCTGCTGTGTTTTACTTCGATAGTTACAATCCATTTTTTCTGAATAAATTTCCCTATATGATCAAATTGAAGTATAGGACAAGTTGAAGAAAGGATTGCATGACAACTTAAAGAAACAAACCCTGTTTCTACAAGTCATATTCGTCATTGAGCTTTTGCACCTTTGTTCTTTGTTTAATACCATAAGTTTTCTGCAACATCTAGCTACTAATGTTCGCTCCATGAAGTTTTCATTCAAGCCTTTTCAAGTCTCCACGTACTTCTTTAGCTTGAGCCCCCTTCATGAAGTATCATATCCTCATTCAGCATCTAAAGGGCCATTGTCATTCGACAGGCAGAAGGGTTACCAAAATACCCCATTTCTCCGTCAATCTGTAACCAAATACCATGTTTCTCTATCAATACCTAAAGATTGAACTTTCTATTTTCACTGTTACATTAGATATTTTGAACACGAAAATGAGTGTTCCCCATGTTCCGATATATAACCATGTTATTTTCACCCAATTTTTTCTTTATGATAATTCAAAGGCATGCATCTTAATGTCTTATTCATGATTTAAGTGTGTAAATTATCTACATTATCTTCGACATACCTGGACAATCTGTTCTTATTCCAACTAGACAACCAAAAGAAGATTCGCCTTATCATACCACATCCCCGACAAGAAATATTCCACCTCTCGTTTTTGTCCAGATGGCAGAGCGAACCATACAGAATGTAACCTTCCAGACTACTTCAGGCAAGACACCTTGTTTAGATTGTGTAAACCAACTTTTTGTGGCTGCTTTTCTTACATGGGCATATTCATATGGAGCTCTATTTATTCTTTGAAATGCCAATATATCTATCAATTTCTATCATTTTCTGTACACTCCTTTGTGCTCATGTTAGTGCTCACTGCTCAACAATCAGATCAGAAAAATTCATTTTCCTTCTTTGCACTACAATCGCAATTATCTTTAAGTTTAGGTAGCATCCTGCATGAGATACCATTTGAACTCCTCCATTTCATCAGTTCCGCTAGTATAATGGAAATGGCATCTCTACCTTTCTCTCCATCTTTTCTATAACCCCATTGGATTTCGTCTTGCATTCTCATTATAATCTATTTATGCATCCCACTCTGTATATTGTTGCAAACCTACTAAGAGAGCGCTCTTGAAGCCCAATTTTTTCATACAGTATGCAAGTTTACATTCGATCATGCTCATTTTCATCTACTAACATGAATAAGTAGCAAAAAGCATGCGTCAGCAAAGGAAAGGACCAACTCTGATTGTCCCTCTAGAGAAAACAGAAACAAAACTCACAGCAAAAGCCTGCATGATGCCCTTCTCAAAGTTCTCAGTTTTCAATTTACCATTGCATGAAACATATATTGCCTTTCTTCCCATAAAAGTTTGAAGATCAAGCATCTAATTGTTAATTTTTTCTATATCCATTTAGTTGACACCCCCCCCCCCCAAAAAAACATCAAATCTTTCCCTATGTCCTCAATCCTGGTATTAATCTGCATGCGAAATAGATTGGTACTAAACATTGATGCAGGCACTGCCCTATCTGTCTTACCTATGCTGGATCTTATCCCCAGTACAGAAGTCACTAATATATATAATTTCATATTCAATCTCCATTGAGTTATTTTTTCCTCGTCTATGATTAACATGATGGAATCAAACAATAACAGATATTTGCCATTTTAATGATTACAATCATTCATAGACCATCAAAGTTTATTATCATGTACAGAGTAAGACTAGTTTATTATTTTTCGTTTGGTTATTGTAGTAGTCGAGTGGTAGCTTAGGCCAACTTCCATGCACTATATATAGTAATTACATGTTTCTGATCGTGACTAACCAAAGTGAGTTTTCATTGATACCATAAGCTTGGGTGAACTTGACAAATTTTGAAGATGCACCAGGATGACAAAGTTCATCAAAGATTAAATATTTATCGTTCTCGTAACTCCAAATAAAAGAATTCTAGGGCCTCTCTAAGAAAAAAAAAGCCATCAGTTTCAATATTTTATTAAATAATCAGTTTCGCTTCAAAGCCTAAGGAATGATTAAAAATTATAAACTTTGTAATAAAGTTCTTCAGCTGTTGAACCAGTGGATAAGAAAATGGGCCGGGCAGTCATGTACGGCCTAAATAAAAGATTACTTGCTATGAGCAGAGACTTTCCACAATATGCAGGAAATGGACTAGAGAAAGAGAACCATTTCTCAGCTAAAGTTTGAGCATTTCCCATATAGATTATACCTATAAAGTCGTGTAGTTGTCGACGCGCAATTCTATGGGCACGAAGAAAGGCTGCACATATATAACATGCAGACTCTAATCTTTCCACAGTGAAGTATGTAACCAATTTCGGTGGACAGATGCTTTGAAGAAACCTGTAATAATTTGGGAAATGAACATGGGACTTTAAGCCTTTCCAATCACACAGAGGCTCATGAGAGACCATATCAATTGCTTCATCCACAGACTGCATCAAAATGTTTGCAGTGGCTTGTCTGATCCTTCCTTCATCTAACATATTCCAGTATGCAGCTTGGACACCTGAAATTAAGAATTGTTTAGAAGTTGTCGGCAAATGTCAGAAGATACTTTCACAGTAAAGGTTGAACAGAAAGTGGATCATCTGCTTTTGCTTTGCCCTCACATTAAAACTACATGGGCCAAAACTTTGTCACTGTTAGAAGTTGTGGGAAGCCAGTTCTGTGAAAAGAGCTTTGGCATGAAATCTAAGAGTTACTGAAGGAAGAAAGAGTTTCATATCCAATCCCCCCAACCATTTTTCAGCTGTTGTTGAGTTGAAAAAAGAGGAGAGCCTGCGACAGAATAGCACCCAGTTGACTCTACTTTCAAAGATTTGGTGTAGCAAACATTCTGCTTGGCTCCTCTCTCCAAAGAAAATGTTTTTCAACACCAAACAATCTGTTAAGCTTGTTGTGTTTTACATCATTCTCTCAGTTTATTTAACGCCAACCAGACAAGTCTCTTCTTTAATCCAAACTATCCTATCCATGTTTTAATGAAGGAATGGTGTAAAACACAACAAGCTTAACAAGCAACAGTGATTGCTAATACATAAGGTGATTTTGCCTCCCTTAAGTCTAAAATTAATAATGGCTTGCAATGGTGAGACTCAGGCTGCAGGAAACAACAAATGCATTAACTGAAATATATACCATTCAAGAGACGAATTCGTATGTCTTTCAAATTCATAGGGTCAAGATCCGCATCACTGTCAGAGGCAGTATGAGGGTGCACTTGTTCCCCTTCCAAATTACTTAGGCTTGCAATATATCTTTTCACAGTAGGCCAGTCAGCAGGTCCTAGTTCTTCATCATCTCCCAGATCACCAAAAGCCTCCAAGGCTTTGTTCAGCATTTCGTACTTTGTGTACTCCAATATGCGTCTCTGTCATAGATACCAGAGTAAAATATGTACACCATAATGGAACAACAGACTTTTAAGCTTTGTGGGAATAGAAAGGTGAAATTTACTCATAGATATTAAAGTTAATAGGAATTCCACAGTCAGCTAAAGCTAAAGCTAAGGTCTATCGCCATCTTTTATGTGTGCCAGGAGACCTTTTCCTCAATCTTAAAGACGGTATCTCCGTTCATTAAAGTAGAATGAAAAGCTGTCCTCTTGCTTTAGATGTCATCACAATGCATTGACTCAAGTAGATTATCACTTCAAAGAACATCTTCTTCCTATTTTCACCAAAAACTGGCAGAAAACCAAAAAATAATAGTTGAAAGTTAATTGAATGAGAAACCCATCAAGAAAAGAACAGGTAGGAGAAGGAATCTCCACCAACTTTCAATTCATTGTAGTATCATATGCTTGATAAAGTTATCTCAAATTTCAAGCAATATTTATAGTCATTATTGTTTGAAACGATAAAAAAAGAAGATAAGACACTATGTTCCTTTTGTTTTTGGCCTCAAGATAATTTAACTGTTCGGACTAAATTAAAAGTTCACCTTAGCTGATGATAGCTTGTCCATGCCAAGAAGATGCAAAACAAACTGTGTTGTTGACCCATTTATAATAAGCGTTAAGAAGACAATTCCACCAGTGAAGAAGACAAACTGCAAGAAGCAAAAAATCATAGTTCATATCCAAGTTTTCGGAATTTATTATTTAATTGCATCATTTTTCTGATGATACATACCAGAGTCCCTGTTTTAGTGCTGAGATACGTTGAGCTGCCACTGGAGCCCTATTAAATAATCAGAGAAGAAGAAAAGTTGTGAACAGCAGAACAGCATCATAATAACATAGTCAAAAATTAGAGGAAAGAACAAAATAAAAGGAAAAATTGCATGAGTGGGATAATAGAGCTTTTCCTTGAATTTTACTTGAGATTCTCTTCAATTCCAGATGTTACAGAAGAGACCTGGATGTGATCTAGGCAATGCACTCATATCCACCATAAAACAGCCTAACGTCACATATTTATCTTTTGAAAGATAAAAGACAATTAATTCAACCACTAAAGGACCCAATTCAACTTTCGCTAAGTTGACTGCATTTTGTGGACCTTAATAAATTTGTCAAGAGTGAACTGCAGGTGCAGTGTCGAGTAATCTTTAGGCCATTATCCAATTAATAATTTGGAAAACAATCTATGACTCCATATTCACCATTTTCTTGGCAAACTCGAGTAGCACTCTGAGCATTTTATTTTTTGACGGACTGGTAAGAGTTAGGAGCAGCACCTCCTAAGGGATTGATCCCTGGTGGTGTGCCTGATCCCCAATGTCACCTTGAGTACAACTTTTATATTTACCCTGGTGAAACTAGTTCATTCATCCACATAGAGCCCCACCCACACATAAACTACATTTGTTGCCCTAAATTGGATAACTACCCTGTCACTCCGCCTCCATCATGAACCAATTATTTGACATCAATAGCAACGTGCATCAGCCAGTGTACTACTGTCTCTGAATCAACTTTTTTTTTTGGGCCACTATTAACCATTCTACGTCCTTTACCATCATTGCCTCTCTCATTAGCACCAGTAATGCTGGCATCAGTGTGGCTGGAGCAGGTGCTATTAAGGTAATGCAGGAAAAAATATGCTGTCACCAGGGTAGGAATGGATAGAGGTGCTTTGGCAAAGCTGAAGATCTTGGAGTTGGGACAGCCAGTACTTGGTGCTTCTGCCCGTGCTGGTGTTCACAGCAGTTGCCACATCAGGGAGGCTGAGCTAATGCAGCAACTGTAGTGCTGATCCCGATTATGATGATGGTACTTCAGATGATTAAGCGCCTGGCCTCATTATCCTTTTCATGGTGATGGCAGAGCAATAAAGAAGGGGTAATGATGGGAAATCAATTGCAGCAATAGTGCTTGCGATGCTGATCAAAACTTCTGCAGTTGATGAGAGTGAGTGCAAGGATACTAGTTCTTTCAACAGGAGTACTTATTCATTCAACAGGATGATATGGTCCGTGTACATTACACATCTAACTGCTTATAAGTTTAGTTTAGGCCGGCCAAGTAGAAAAGGCCTTCCTACATGAGAACATTGAGTGTTGTTATTTGGCTAATGAATGATTAGCTGGACTCTCATCCCCCCAAGTCGTGACAGAGGTATCGTGTGATATTGGAAGAGATGGAAGAAGAGAAGTAAAACCAAAAATGACAACCATTTAAGATTACAGATCTGAAACCTCGGGCTACAGCTGTCTGGCAAACTAATTTTCCGCCGATGCTGAGAAGAGTTCTTTACAAAGCTCGAGCGTAGTTTACAAAGTCAATGAGTCACTCCATCCAACAGTACTTGATTAGCACATTATTATTCGCGTCTCCATACAAGGTAGTTGAGCATGATCAAATCCCCAGTACATCACTTAGTAAACAAAGTTGAGTAAAATGTTTTAGAATATATTGCATCCTGCAGCCTAATTCCACCAAGGACTGTAGTTAGTTGAGTGTTATGACACAAGACCAAGATGCCCCAGGCAGTTAGGCTTCCTTTGTAACGGGAAGGGACAAATTGAAGTCCTATGAGGTAGTATGCAACAAGGGGTACAAATATCAGTGATTATACAGGAATACAACCTTACAGGTCCAAATGGTGTTTAAGATTTTTATTTCATATTCTTCTTTGGGTAGAGTTTATCGAATCAGACACCAAGAGCATAATTAGACAAGAAAATCATAGAATATTTTAATTGTCGCAGAAGAAGAACCCATGTTGAGAAAAACATGACTACGAAAATTCATGTTCTAACTGTAACTATTTATCTACGGAAGCAGGATTATTTGTGAAAGATGGAGCAATGAATACTTGCCTTAACTGAAAGAGAGAGAGACAAGGCAACAGCCCCACGCAAGCCAGCCCAAGTGAGGATAGTGGCTTCTTTCAAGTCCATACCATAGCCAAAGTAACGCAGAAATGGAAATAAGACTGCAACAACTACAAGACGTGATGCTAGTACAAAAACATAGAGAAGAACAAGGTATGCCCATGAAGTTCCTGAAAGCAAGGAAAGGAAAAACAATCCAATCAGAGCCCACAACATGGAAAAGGTTCAACCAGAAAAAAAGAGCCATTAACTAAAACAATCAGAATATTCTAGATATAGGAAAAGATGGACATATAAGGTTTAATAAAATGCCATCTACAAAATTATTCTTTGTATCAAATCAACATCTCTTCCTGAAACCATTATATTCTGAATTTTAATTAATTCCTAGCTTCAAACTGGCTAAGTGATTTGGGCCCAAATAATTTTCTGTATTGGAATTTGATTTAGTTCTCCTCGCTTTTAGATTGTCAGATATCAGGTGATATTAATCGCTTTATCCTATTAGATTATAGTTTCCTACTATGGACCTATGACCACTCGAGGGTTCTCTGCATATAAGTTATACCATTCTCTTTTAAGACAGCTTGCCTCTGATGTTTCAGTAATTTTGAGAAATCTCTCTGTTTCTCATGCCTCCAAGCATGTCTTCAACTATTAGTGTGGTCTCCAATTGTGTTGGAGCATAAGATTGTTGGCAGTACGAGCTCTTTTACCAAGTTTTATAAATAAAGCAGCTGAGCCTTATACTCATGAATATAAGTACAGAGAGGTATTCTCTTGTATTGTGCGGACGAGTGTGTGGCTGAATGCCTGGTATTCCTGAGGGTTACCATGACATTACTGGGCAGGTAAAAAAGACTGTTAATCAAACCGTCAAGCAGAGGTCTGGAAAGTAGCATTCTTCTCAGGACTCATCACTGAATTTTTATCATCTTGAAGGGGATTTCACCAATGCTCAAAAACCTTGTGGAAAGGGTTTGAGCAACAGCTTCAAGACTGCATTCAGGAGGTCAGCATATGCAACAAGCTGAAGGATTAGTGGTTTCTAGAAGTAGTTCATCAATAGCATGAGGATAGAATCATATTGATTGATCGGTAAATGGCTCAAAAAGCTCAAGGCAAGAAAATGAAAAGGGAAGCAAAAAAAGTTCACTGAAAATGGGGTGCTTGAGGATACAGGTGAATAGGTTTCATCCAATCTAAGAGACAAATGAATGTTCAAAAAATAAGTTCCAACTATTTTATAAATCAGGTAAGATCTTAACTAGATAATCCAGCCACGCTAGTGCAAGAAACAGGAGTTGGATCTGAAACCGAAGTCGGTATGAAGTGTTTTAGTGACACAATGCAGTGACATGCTAGTGAAGAGCTTCTGTGGAGCTACAACTTTTCTTTATCAGCTTCCACATTATTGTGGGGGTTAACACAATCCATTCACCTAAATGATAATGCCGTATCCAGAGAGAGAATGAAATTGAATAGCTACAAAAGTGAAGAGTGGAAGTAACTTGAAAAAGCAAGAGACTAAAAGAAAGAAAACTCAACTTTTACCATTTTATTTACTACTGATTCAAGAAGACACAGGATAAACTTCAAGTAAGTACCAAGAAATAACAGGAAAGATGCAACAGGTACCATGTTCAAAAATATCTGCACCGCCAAGAACACCTTCAGCAATTACAACTCCACTGCAGAGCAAAATATAAATAAATAGTCACTAATACTGTCAACGTCATTGAGATGGAAAGTAGACCATTTGTGCTAAAACTTTAGTGTCTTTAGGATGGTGCTTATTGTATTTTACTTATAGCCTTACCACCTAACCCTAGTTCTTGGAGTTCAATTTTTCAAAACCATAGCCCATACCGGCTGGCTAACAGGTACACATTTAACCAGCTAAATGGACTAGTTTGATGTCAAGCAAGTTCTTCCCAGGCTATGCGGGATACAATCTTCATACATTCCATTAATAAATGCTTGGGAGGAAAGCTAGCTCATGACATTTTTGAAGAGTTACCAACTAGTTACATGTTCAGTTGCAGATCAAAGTGTCTTGTGTTACATCATACAAGGAAAACTAGCTCATGGCATTTTTTGAAGAGTTTGCAACTAGTTACAGATTCAGTTACAGATCAAAGTGGACAACATCTTGTATGTCCTTCTACCATCATCCTTGCTAAGTTTTCGGATGACCTTTTGCAGGGAATGCACAAGGGACATGCAACAGGAGTGTAATATTCATTTTGTGCTGTCAACATGCAAGAATAGACACTGGAAGTAAAACAAGGGATTACCTTAAGATAAAAATCAATGTATTGGCAATGTAAGCAACCATTTCCCTGGATGGGTAAAGGTAGCACTAATGTCAAAGAAAGCTCAATTAAAATATCATAATTGATAATCTGACCATATTTTAACAAGATCAGACCTCAGATAAATAATGCGTTTACTAATCATGTCACTCTTTTAAACGAAGCATGACTGAATCTATATAACCTAAATGCAATACCAATGCATTTTTTTTTCTTTGATAGAATATACACTACAAATGGTTGATTAGGCAGGATGCCCTGATTTTAGGAAAGATAACAAATAATCAGTGCTAGAAACTTTCCATGGTTCAGTCTACTAGCACAAACTCTAAAAGTGAGTACAGCACCGCTTTAACTATGTTTTGGAAGCAAGTAACTGTACTCTTGAGGCATTCAGCATGATCAACAAGAGATTAAACAACAAAATCAATTATGGCAATAATCAAACTTGCTATCACCAGTTAAGGGAAAATGCAGATACCTCCTAAATACTCCATTACTTGCAATCTCCCAAACTTTTAACTTTTGCAACTATCTCCTGATCTTTACGTTGGTTGAAAATAGAAAATTCCACAGAAATATATAAGCTTTGGTTAATTTTGTGCAGGATTGAATACTGTAGAATACTGTAGAGTAAAGTCACACTAGTCCCCACTACCAATTCCACCTAGTCAAGCTCTCAAATATACAGTTTCCACAAGAAAGAATCCATGCATAACTATGCAAGAGTGCACTTGGTATTACATCTGATGCACTCTAAGCCAGAGCATTATTTTTCAAAAGAGTAGACACAGTTTCAAGTACCATAAGAACATTAAACTCCATTGAGATGAAGATGCTCAAACAAGACAATTCTTAAAGGCTCACCAAAAGTGATGTAAACTTTCTTGACCATCACCCTTAAAGGCTGTTTTAGCAACTGCAGCATAGAACCTGCCAAAGTCGATCATCTGAAGAGATGTTTCACTGAAGTGAAAAGATATAAACTTTACCATGGCAATTCGACTTACATTCCTAGAGTCATCACTGCCAAAACACCAGAAACATCAACGCCCTCTTGAGCCTAACAAAAAACAACAGAATTTTGTCAGCCCTCTTTGCTTAGCATGAAGATCTTAAAAAATTGCTCGGCTACTAATTTTCATATTCATTCATATGGCTTATCAGGACAGTGGAGATAATTTGACCTATGGAAATTAAAAGCTTGATGCCCCTGAACAAACAAGTAAAACTTCCTCTTTCAAAAGATGAAAAAAAAAAAAAACCCACCACAGATTTCTAGTTTTCAGAAAGTTTCGACCCCTCAGACCTGACCGGTCCTAAGCTAAACCACAACAAGCAGCCCTCTTGCAATTGCAAAAGATATTTCCAAATTTTACTCCTACAAATAGAGTTACCAATCTGAGCACCAGATACAGGTGTTGATGTCACACCTGTTGGACCATTCAAGTAAGACCAATAATGGAAGTTGGAAGGACAGACAGAATTAGTTAACGATGGTCACAGATCCATGAATCATATGTGGGGATGAAACACTGACCATACAGTTGATGTAAATGATTCCACAATCACATGGCTCATGAAAAATGCTATCCTCATTGCATCTGGCATGCAACAGAATTCTCTCCCAAATAAATGGTTGGACTCTAATTTAAAATTACAATTATCTACCCACCATACATTGAATACATCTGACACAAACGCCTATAGTAAACCAATTATATGGAAAATAACTAAAATACATATTCATGTGGTTTTTTAAGTAGACTATAAATCCTAAAATCCAGAATTTTGACTTCAAGAATGATTATTAACAGAAGGTGGGTACCAAGAGATACTCAAACTGGCTTGACCTGAAGATCCAATTTTTGCTGGATGACAATATACTGGTATCAGAAGGCCAGGTGAAACAATTGCATGGAAAACAAACAAAGATTATAGGCCCCAACCTCATGCTAAGATAACTTATCGTCGTTGAAACAGCTTAAGATGAGAATGGATCGATTGATTGGCCAATTCTTGGCATATAAAATATTTAATTTCCTAGCAGTACGAGAACTGATCAAAGAGCATGGTATGGCTGGCTGGGCCCAAGGTCAGGCCTAAATTGGATCTTAGTCCAACCATTTCAACAGGTACATATAAACATTCTGACCAGGAATTTCTACATAAAGCACTCTCCCAAGGCCAACCATTTGCATTTCGAGCCCTGCTGAGCACAGGGAACTGCAGAACCTATGATCAGATTTACCAGTCTCAGGCCATTGCTATGCCGATTCATTGATACAAGACAAATGACAGACACTTGTCACTGAGTATGCAACAACTTGCAAATATCAATTGTTTTTTTTTTTTTTGGTAAATTTGCAAATATCAATTGTTAATGGAAGCCAAAAACAAAGCTCTCCATTCAGGAGCATTAATCCCTATTCCCTCCATTTGTGAACACTTGACAACCCAGTCGAATGTAAGGATTATCATGTTACCTTATCACACATGATCAGAGAAACACACCCCAGGAAAAAACCTTAAATTTATAGCAAGAGAACCCAGAAGACTGGGTTTAAAGGACATAAAGCAGCAAGGAAAGAGGAAACTAGTGTCTCAAGCAGTCCACTAATACATAAGCCACACATTAGTCAAAGTCCTGATACAGAGAACCATATGCAATTGATGGTTGATAAAGTTTGACAAAATTGTTAAGGAGTACATACTGTGAAGAAAGCGATGTAGCTCACAGCCAGCGTCAAGGTAATTTCTATCACTGTATCGTTGAAGATAAATCCGAGCCATAACACAGAAATTATTGCGAAGGCAAGACCTATGCATACGCTATATGGGAGAAAGAGTCAGATAACCAAGCAAATTAGAGTTTCTGTTGCCAATGCTAATGAGATACCTACGCGCCAAGTGAGGCTTCAATTAGAAACTTTATTATGGCTGCCCAGTTAAAGCTCTTGCCAAGAACCATCTTTAAAAATAGCTGATAAACCACAATCGCTGTTCTGAAAATGGACAAGGAAAAATTCAGAATGAAGTGGATTACCAAAGATGTTATACAATAACATTCAAAAGAATAAAAAGCCTAGTTCATCTAGAAACTTGCATGCCATTCACTAGCAGAAAGACAATATGCTTATATATATATATATATATATATCAAAGAATATACCCATCATTCATCAAGGACTCTCCCTCAATAATGGTACTCAGTTTTTTGCTAGCACCAAGCTCTTTCAAGAGAGCGACTACAGCAACTGGATCAGTAGCACTCAGAAGTCCCCCAAGCAGCAGACAAGTTTTCCAATTCCAGTCATATGGGAAAGTAAGCTGCATGATCGCAGAAAGAGCTTAATTAAGTTCTTGCAACAAAAAGGTAATCATATACATTACAAGTGCTATTTCAGATTTGCAAGAATAGCTTCACGCAGAATACCTTCAGGAGAGACCCAAGACAGAAAGTTGATATGATAACACCAGGACCCGCTAGCAAAATCATTTGCATTATACACCTCTGCCCATTTAAAACAAAAATAAATAAATAAAATGAGAACTGTCTTATTGGATGTTCCAAAAAGCGCAAGAAGGACATGTAAACCACATAAAACCTAGTTCCAATAGAAAGAGTAGGTATTATGCACAAACATGGAAATCTGGTTGTGAAGTGGTTCTTCCACACTGAAGGCAGTGCTATGGGTCAAGGAGATAACAGTTTTAACTCATATGACCTAAATCTTTCACCAAAAATGAAAAACAGATGAATAGACTGTAAAGCTCGGTCTCCTATGAGGCCGACGTGATTCGAGATTGCCATTCAATCCAAAACAGTAAGAGTACTGCAAACTCCATCCCCAATGGACCACTACCTTCATCAACTCAATCACCACAAATCTCCACTACCACCAATTGCAGTCTTATAACACCCCCATTTCCATCAATGCATCATCATTGCAACTACATGCACCAACTCCACCAGCTGAACTGCTATGCCACCACCTCCATCCCTCTACTGCCCCACAACTTTATATGCATCCCTCCAATCTCTCCACTACCTTCACCTCGCCATGGTGACACTAAAATACAAATTGAAAGGTGAAATTCAACCAAGATAGTATTTAATCCAAGAAGTCTTGGGCTCGCCCAGATATTAGCAACAATATAAGTTTATTTACAGCGATCCTAGGTAGAAAGGACACGGGTTGCCTCATTTTTCTTTTTAACTATAAGCCCTGAGACATCGTTGTACAGTCACCGGTGACATACTATGAGGCTCGCCTACCGTAATCAGCCTGATATTTTAATGTGCCAATGTCCACCTATAACAACTAGATGGAAATCCTCATGGTTTTCACCAAACAGGGTAAAGACCAGCGCTGTTAGTTTCAAAAAAAGTCCACGAACAGGATCTCTCCGGCACAAGAATGCCGTTATAGGAAAGGAAAAAAACCACAATACTCCTGCTCCCAATATGTGGGCAGTGGAAAAAGAAAAACGGAAAGGTGTCTTTTACGATGCCAAGGCGAACTAAAATAGAACAGAGAGATGCAAAATGAGAAGTGAACCTTTATTTGATGTATTTCCATTGAAAATGAACTTTCGAAAAGAAGGGCCGGCAGAAAAACAGCCAAGAGAAGGTCAGGATCAATACTTGCCCCTGCAAGTTAACATATTGACAAAATGTTACTGCTACATGTCAAACAATTTCATAGAAAGGAAGATTCCACCTCTCTTAGAAGCATAAACCAGGTTCTCAGAAGCCTATCCATAAATGCTTGGGGTTTCAATTTGACCCAAAAATTTAAAAGCACTTACAAAGACGAATGCCATCCCCTATCTTCCCCAAGTGATGATGCGTACCATACTCTGCATAAGAGTAGAAGATGAACATATAATAGTAGCTCTCTGGATCGATCAGCAGAACTAAAAGGATTCAATTAACCAGACAAAGTAACCAGGAAATTCCACGAAAGATTCTTACAGCAACATATTTCGCTCAAAAGTTAAAGAGTAACACTCCATCCTTGCATAACTAGGAAATTGGCTGTCCAAGAACTACAAGTACAAATCTAAGCAACATCATCAGCGTCCAGGACAAACTAATAGTAGAAGCTTTCTGAAGTATAGCAGTCAAATCACGAGGCAACCACAAGAAATTTAAGAACACTAATTCTTTCTATTAAATAAATATTATCATTGGATGCAGAGATTTTTCTGTTAATGCATATAGCCTCCCAGGCGTGCCAATTTATAGCAGAAAATGACCAGAGAGGAATACACTCGGCATCTGCGAGCTAATTACAGTTGACATAGAAGCCATATGCTGGCGCAAGACTTATCCCTTCCCATGTTCATGGGCAATAAGTATGCCATTATATCATCGTTCACTTTCTTTTCACACGTAGTAAATAGTCAAACCAGAGAGAGGAGAGGACAAGCATCTAAAAGCTTCATCTATAACATGCATGACGATGATCATATGTACTGACGTACACATAGCTGCAGCGAAAGTCAAGTTCTTCCGCTAGAACCGAACTTTTATCTTAGACATTTGCTTTTCTGGATGCATATTTCCCAAATACACGATTCAGTGAACTGAAAATTCAGCTAGCAGAAGAGAGTTTGCTGAAAAACAGTCCAGAATCTTAAGAAGTTTTTCCATTGAATAGGAATACGAATCCCAAACTACATATTGCAGCTTTTTATTCTCCAATTTGGCTGTAATCACTTAAAAAAAGAAGGCTCAACCTCAGCAACTACTGCCAAAAATAAACAATCCAGTAGTTTGAATTCGCAAAGCTCGGAAGAGTGGCAACACTAGGCTCAACGTTGACTTTTTTTTTGCCCCCCTACAAGCTGCTAACGTCGCTACGATCCACTAAGCCAGTCAAAAACAGAATCCCCGAACCAGAAAAACAAGCTCCGATCGGTCGACTCCACTCCCTCAAAACGCAAGAAGGGGGAGGAATGAAAGAAAAAGGAGGAACCGGACGGCGAAATCGAACCTATGGACCCGAGAGCAATGCCGAGGACGAGGAGAGCGACGGTGTACGGCACCCGCGTGCCGCGGAGGAGGTGGCGGCAAGCGATCCCGAGCACCAGGCAGAGCCCGACGAAGATGACGGCGTCCGTCGGGTTGTAGGAGCTGCTGCCCTCGGCCTCGGCCAGTATCCGGAACGGGAGCTGCTCATCCTCCGGGAGCGCAGCCATTCCGTGGACGAGAGAGAGAGAGAGAGATGCGATCGATGTGAGGCCCGACGGCACCTCGGAGCTTCGTCTCTCCCTCCTTCTTCTTTGCCGGCGAATGGCGACGGAGGCGGAAGGAGAGCTGCCGCGCTCGACTTGCGGGGGAAGGGCAGTGAGAAATTCGTTCGTGGAGGAGGAGGAGGAGGAGTGGAGTATATACAGGTGTGGCGACCCCGAGAGAGGAAAAGATTAAACAAAAGAAAGGCGAGGGAGGCGGAGGGAAACAGCGACGGGTGGCTGGCGGCCGCGAGCTGACGGAACGGTTAAAAAAAAAAAACCTCCCTCCGACGTCGATCTGGAATTAAAATTCGACCGTCTTGAAGACGATTCCCATCAGTGGATGCGCTGCGCTGGCCTTCCTAACGATAACCTCCCGTGATTTCTCCCCTGAATTTCGTTGCTCCACTGGAAACTATTTCCTTTTCCTTATTATCATTATTATTATTATTATATTATTATTATTATTATTAAAAACCATTTTTCGAATGTATGTGCAATTTTTAGTAAATTTATGCACTAGAATAAACCCTTGAAAGTCCAAATCTTTCCGATTAACGTCAGTCATATGCTTCGCATCGAGCACAAGGGCGCAACGTCAAGATAAAAATTGTCGGAGAGCGAATCGCGAGAAGTCGAAGGCCGGGGCTTTCCATCCCCATTCCGGTGACAGATGTCGTTTCGGAAAAAAAGAATATGGAAGACAGATTCCGTTTTGCCAAAAAAAAAAAAAAAAGGATAGGCGATTTAATTGAACCTTGCTTTCGAGCTTTGTGGGGGGAGATAAGATATTTGATTTGCTACTTACTAGTGCTCGTCATGTAAAAGAAAAAGAACGTGTAGGGGAAGATTTGGATGATAACGACCGCCCGCAAGAGAGAAGAAAAATCAAGGTCCAGACGTCAGATGTGGCCCTCTTGACATTGATCCCTCGCCGCATCAAGGCGGGTCGATGACCGGACCTCGGTCAATTCCTCACACGGATCGGCACTGTTCGCGCGCGACTAGATAACACATTGGGGTATGAGGATCAGCACGTGCTAAATACATTTGATAACTATTCTCGTAGAAAAAATCAATTTTCTTTTTCTCATATCTTGTATTTTCGTCCGAGAAACAAAAAATCAAACGCACCCCATCCCTAACCTTTTCTTTCATTTCAGGAACATAAATTTTAAAGGCATTTGCTAAATAAGTTTATCATCTTAAACTCGTTCGAGAACGAGACTATAGTAACATCTTGATCACGGCACATAAACACGAACCGTCACTCATATTTATCACCGAACACGTCCGCTATAAGATTTTCCATTTTTTTTATTGTATAAGTGATTATGATATGTATAACTTTTTCCGCAAAATTCAAAAGTCATTTTTCTTTATAAGGAAAAAGGAGCGGCCACTTTAATAAAAATCCGATTTTTTTATTCCTCCAAGACTTTGCACCTTTAAATTTACACGTGGTCCACGTTAGATGCTCCGTGAAGTGCGTACGCCTCTTTTTTGCATCAACGCCTTGCGTCGGGTACAGTCAAACTTCTGCAGTTTGACTTTAATTGATTTTTCCCCCCATGCTAGTGGGCCTTAAGTTTGGTTGTCTATATAAAGACATTATCATGAACTGTTTTATAGAGATACCCTGGGAGCCGGACACGTGGACTCTAACATCATGAGTTGTAGGTTCCTCGTTGCCTTCGAACTCCCACCTAAACGCCTGCTAAGTAATTAAAGAAGTCTCGGGCAAGGATGATTAATTCCGTAATCCCTATAATGTCCTTGATTATTTCTCTCCATAACGAGCTATTATGTCGATGGACTTTTTAAATGTTACCGAGTACAGGTGGTTTAGAAAAAGTAAATCCAATCAATATGTTTAGGTTCCGTTCGTTTCACAGAAAATAACCTACAGGCAAATATTTTTTTTTATGGCTTTCATTTCACGAAAAATAAAATAATCAATATGATCTTCTTCAAACGCTATTGAATTTGTCTTGCTCATGTTCGACGAGTTGCTATTCAATTTTTACGAGCACAAATGCGGGGAGGAGGACCCCACCATATGCCCTCGTGAAATGGAAGACAGATGAGCGCGAGAGGAGTACGGACAAGAAAAATAAGAATGAATAAAAGATAGATAGAATAAATAATGCCACCATCAGGTGCCCAAAATCAAAGTTAGGTCTCTTGTTTTTTTTTTCCAAATCCTATGTATTGCGAATATTCCCAGAAGTTAGTGTAGAACACGTGCTATGCGCGGCTGCTTCTTTTTATTTTGTTATTTTTTTTCTTTTTTCCTCCCCACCAATTGAATATTTCTTCCTTTATGTAAAGATGGGTTTGTAAATTTGGGTCTTTTCGTTGGAAAGGAAATGTATTGTAAATTAAATACCCGTGTGTCCGTTCTTTACCTTGGACGCATGCACACGTGCACGACACACAAGCACATCCGCATATGCACATTTTAAGCTTGTTCATTTTACGGAATATAACTTTATGAAAAAATGCTTTTCAAATTTTCCGTCGTTCGTTTCGCAAAAAACAAAATAGTCAAGAAAAATATTTTCCATCAATAGAAAAACAATTTCAAAAGTAAGGAAAATATTTTCCGATTTTTTAAAAAGTGAAAAATATTTTTCCTTTCTCTTTGTTTATCTTTAAATATCGTGACCTTTAATAGCATTCCTCGACCTCTCTTGAGACTGGCGAGATGGCAACCTTTAGCAGCAAGCTTGCTCACAGCCTCTGGTAGCGAGCTCGAGACTTGTCTTGGATTGGTAAGTTTGTGACTTATGGTGGTAAGTCGGGAGCTCGTTGGGGCTTGGGGAGACTTGCGGTTCACAACTAGCCAATGTAATATAAAAAAAATAAAAAAAAAATCAATCTTTTTTATAATTTTCCTTAAGTTTCAAATGAACACTGGAAAATATTAATATTTTCTAATAAAATAACTTTCTAAAAAGTATTTTATGAAAATGTTATATTTTTCATGAAACGATCAGAGCCTTAAGTAAGAATTTAAAAAAAAATTGATTTGGTTGAATTTAGTAGTTAAGTGGGCTTTTATAAGAATGTCTAGCTTGGGGTTCTACCTATTCTGAATTATCAATGCTAAAATGTTTTCAATTACAAAAATGAGTAATGAATTTGCTTTGCCTTCTTCCTTACATTACCATTTTTTTAATATCATTTTTAAATGTGTCGAAGGAAATCGGAATTTTATGTTTTATCATCTCCCGCCTTAATTAGATATTCGTTAACTCTCTTCAGGACCATACGCATATGCTTCTTTAGTTTTCGGTTTATATTGTATTTTCTTTTTAGTTTTCTAAATATTTTCAAGGAATGTTAAAAAAGAAAAAGAAAAAAGAGAGGAACAAAAGTAATATTAAAACTCTTCTAGTCGTCAAATGTGTGGGCCATGCTCACCGGAGAGAGTAAGCGCTTTTGATACGTATTCTCCCTCTCACCATAAGTCAATGTGTGGTCTCTCATCGATTTTAATGTGCCGTCGGCATTGAGAAAACGAGGTCTTTCCATAGAAAACGGATCCCCTGCCTTTCGGCAAGGGGTATCATTTCTCTAGGATAGTCGTCCGCCGGTCGTGATCAATCGGACGGCTATTCTTAAAAAAAAATCCCAAAATCCTTCCCCTCGTAAATGAGGTTGAATCGCCTGCGGTATCCCTTTTCATAGCCTTTCACTCCTAACTTTTTGCTTTTATGCCCCATTTTTTATATATAATTTTTGTAACTTTAAATTGTGTTTAATGCAAAGGGCGCATTCACACAATAAAATACTGAATTATAGAATCACGAACAGTTAGATTCTTTATGTTTTACGAAAAAAAAAGTGACATGCAAAAAAAAAATCTGAAAATGGTCGCTCATAACTTTGATAAAAATGAATGAACGGAAATTATTTTTATCGTCTACGAAGATATATAGATATAAATTATTATCGATAATGACTATATTTATTGACGACTTATTTCAAGCGACAAGAGCAATCGTTCTTATGAAAAATGATTTTCAAGTCACTCATTCTTCATTGGACATACAGAGCCTCAATTCTTCGTAATTTATAATTTTCTTTCTGTCGGGAACATTTATAAGGGTCAATACCACAAAAGACATAAACTTTTATTGTAACAAGTATCATAACAAGTATCTTGAAAATTTTTTACCCTAAAGTTGTCCCCCAAACTTTTCCTGCCTAGTAAATAATTCCTAATTTGTACCGCTGTAACAAGCATAACACTTAAATGGAACTGAAAATAGAGGGTTATCATAAGTTCGGATTTTTTTATTTACAAGAGAAATTTAAATGCATTGCGTTATGACGGTGAAGTAAAACAGAGATATTTGCGACGGCGCGAAAATAATTCGAGGCTTTACGTGGCGTTTCCCCCGCTACGCACCGCTTGGAGGGTAGATTCGGGATTTGAGGCTTACGTCAGTAAACAATTAGGATTCGGCGTGCCTCGGAATGGGACAAAAAGGGAAAATGTAAAGTAGTCCTTTCCGTAGATCACAGCGGGCGCGGGACGGCGAGATCCGACCAATCGGAGTCGCGCTAGTTGGTGGGTGGGGGGGAGGGATTCGGATCTGTGATTACCTGTGTTGTCCACGTGGCGTGTCGCGGGTGGTGCAGTCGCTGTCGCTCGGGGACAGTCTGGTCAAATTATAGGGAAAGATTTGAGGCGGTCCGGTCTCTCCGCAGCTGGTCGATTATATTATCTCTTGTGTTGAAATATTAAAGAGAGAAATGCATCATTGGATTAATCGGTGTTGGCAGTTAGGCGAGCGCGCCAAGTTGCGAAACGATTGTCTCGTAGCCGGACGTCATCAGTTTGGCCACATATTGAAGAGATAGAGAGAGAGAGAGAGAGAGAGAGAGAGAGAGAGAGAGAGAGGAGAGGAGACGTCTCTTTCAAAGGTTCTCGTGTGGATCACGGGTCTTGTATCTCTACGTACGTCAAGATCTCAATCGTTCGATTCAGATTAAACAGTTGGACAAGATAAAAAAAAATCCTATAATAAGGGCCGTTCGATTTTGAATCGGACGGTCCCCCAAGGCTTCTATGTCACAGGACAGGGGTATGAGGATGGATTTTAACGTTACTCGGCAGAGAAATGATCGGATGGCCCCCAAGGCCTCTATGTGAGAGGATTTGGATCTGGATCCGTGGATCAGGGGGATGAGGATGGATTTCAACGTTGCTCGGCTAAGAAATGGTTGTTTAATTGGAGAATTTGATAGAAAATTAATAAATTTGTAAATACTTTTTTTTTGTACGTACTGAAGACGATGAACTTCAATTGGTCAGAAATAAATCGCATTCTCTAAACCCCAGAATAAGTTAACGCCGACCGTTTTTCCTTGAACACGTCTTCCATGGAAATTTATTTTTTATGTTGCGAAATCTCTAATGAAACAAAATGTACCCCCTTAGTTGGGTTTCTCGAATTCCGATTTAGGTTAGTAATTACACTGATTTTGTTTTTTTGCAACTGATGTGATCCGATTGACTTTGATTTTTTCCCCAAAATTAACGACGCGGGGGTCATTAGGGGTGAGCATTGAGTCCGATTCATCTCAGTAATCAAATCGAAGTACCCAGAACTCTCTAGTTTAATAGGGAGAACTGATTCGATACTTGATTTTCGAAAACCTCGAACCGGCTTACTTCCCAATCCCAACATGAAGAAACGGGAACTTAACATGATAAAAATAACAACACAACTAATTAATCAATATGTGTTTTCGTAAACGAAGCGGTGTGAAATTCGTAGTCTAATATTAAAATATTCAGCTCTTTTGGCAAAACGAAAGTTAAGAATAATCCATTTTGTAATATGGTGTGAATGATTCATTTTGACGGCCCTAATTGAGACTTTCTCATCGATTATATAACACCGATTGAAAATGCTATATATATATATATATAAGCCGAACAAGCTGTGAACTCACGGGAAGGAATACAAGCGGGAGGATACGGATCACCTGCCCACCTGCCCTAAGAGCAAGTGACCGGATCCTTTATGCATTGGGAAACGTTCGATTTTTTTTTATCGGACGATTCTCAATACATGAGGGGGCAATCCCTTTTTTTATTTTTAATAAAACTAGGACTATCCGATGGTCATCAGATGGTCCTAGAAAGAAGTAGATCACCTGCTCTAAAGGCACATGATATGTTTCTCATCGAGAGGCCCAAAAGTCGAGATGCGATAAGCACGAGCCGCGATCATCGTCGGAACATCACTATGCGCATGCCCGGCCAAGGGGGCCTAAAGTGAGTCCACTTTTGCAAAAAGCGCTTTCGCGCGTAGTTGTGTTCCACTCGAAAAAGGGAACTCGAAAAGAAGAGGACGAGCCTGACGTGTGTTGATGGGGACGAAGAAGTTGTCACGGAAAACGAAAAAATATTGTTTTAATTTTCCGAATGTTTGTTTCACGGAAAATGAAAATATTCCCTCATAATGAAAAAAAAAACACATTCAAAAGTTAGGAAAATATTTTCCGTTTTTTTATTTACCTTTAAATATCGCGACCTCTAACAACGTGCCTCGTTTTCATTCGAGACTAGCGAGCTGGCTTGTAGTTTCCAGAGTCGAGCTCAAGGCTTGTTCATGGCCTGCGGTGGTAAGCCGTGAGCTCGTGGAAGTGTGGCGAGATTTGTGACTGGCGACATGTCAATGTATAACAAATTGACATATGTTGGAATTTTTATCCTTTTATCTTTTACCCTCATTTTTCATATGTTGGAATTTTTATCTTTCTTTCTTTTGAATTGTTTTTATCTTTCTTGATGTAGTTCTTGGTGTCTACCATAACAACGCGTCAAAATTCAAATCGAAACAAGTGAAGGGAAAAAGTTAATGGTATCAATTCGACAAATTTTAATATCAAATTACATTTTTTGAAAGTTATAGAATTTAATTGTACATTTGCTACAAATTTTAGAATTGTCAATATACTTATCATTACATATTTGGACTATTTAACTTCAGTGTGCAGTGATGTAACAAAGAAGCACATATTTCTACACACTTAGTTGAAAAAGAGAAGGGATATAATCACGATTAAACCGAAACATTAAAAAAGTAATATCTAACCAAAATGGAAAGCACGATAAATTGTAGAAATCTCGAGAAATCAATCAGTAATGGCGAATTTGAAGAGCAGAAATCCTGCATTTGATGTTATAGAAAAATCTTAAATAGGAAGGACATACTTGGTTAGGCTACACTACAAAGTTTGGTGGACCTAAATGAGACCGAATTTATCAATTTCATTGGGCTTCATTGGGTTTTCAAAGTCATAATCTTAAATAGGAAAAACGTAATTGGTTAGGCTAAACTAAAAAGTTTGGTTGACCTAAATGAGACCGAATTTATCGATTTAATTGGGCTTCGTCGGGTTTTCAAAGTTATAAATCCAAGGCCGAAAACCATTTAGACCAACGATAAAGACATGAATTGCCGGTCAAGCCCCTTTCGGGATCCGAGTCAGCGAATTCCGTCAACTTAACTCGATAGCATCGAAAGCGGTCAACTTACCATGAATTTCGCCGCGCCGGACTTCGTCGTCATCTTCCGTCCAGACGTACACTACACAGTGCCGGACATGCACCACAGAGTGCTGGCCCAGGAAGCGCTCTTCAGGTCGTCCCGCTCCTTGTTTGCCTCGTCGTCCTTCGCCTGCGATTTGCCATGGCAATGCTCCACTCGGTTTCAACATAAAAACAACGGTCTTTCTCTCTCTCTCTCTCTCTCTCTCTCTCTGTCTCTCTGTCTCTCTCTAGCGCGCTTAGTTGCGGGATGCTTCCAGGATTCACTTGGTAACTATCGAATGCACTGTTAGTCAAAGGTAAACGACGGCCCTCAAAAACAGAAGAAGGAAAAAGAAAGAGAACTGTGGACGATTGGGTTGGATCAAACCCCACTACCCATATCACAAGGTGCAATACCAACCTTCTGGTTTGAAAATGGAATAAAAGAACAGGACATAAGTTTTTCCGATGATATGTTAAAACACAATGGCCTTTGTATGACAAAACCAGTCGCGTGATGTGTATTGAAAATTCTGTCGGCAAAAGACATTCTCGTGCGGTCCCGCTGATGGACTCTCATTGGAATATAGGATCAGATGCTGTAACTTTAGCGTTCGTGAGGTCGGAGGACGTGCGATTAGAGGAATCGAGGAGATTCTAAAAAGGATATGCCTGTGCACTTCACATGAATGGAAAGGCTGCCGCTGTTACAAGTGTTAATACTGAGATTGAATATGCGTGCTTATTGGGACTGCACTTCTCTGATTTACCAGTAGAAAGAAGAAAGGAAGAAAGGCTTGATTGTGTTTCAGCATTTATCCCGTATATGTTAAAACTGATTACCAGACCATCTACCTTCTCTTTAGCAGTTTTACTCTTGAAGGAGGTTAAGAATAGGTCTCATGCCATGCATCAATTTCTTCAAGTTGGACACCCCAAGATTCCGTGAGAACTGTAAGGCTGAGGATGCGCCGGCAGAAGTAATTGAAACGTGCTTGAAGCAACTATTGCAACTGGGAATATGCTGATGGTTAACTGTTGAAAGTATATCCTTAATAGGGGTATTTTTGCCTATTTCCTTTATTATTTAGGTATGGGGACAATAAAGGTTATATTGTAATTTCAGCATTTTCTTGGCTTTATTATAAATAGATAGCTTGGGGTTATATCGACCTAATCAAACATTCGGTTCAGTTTTTCCTTTCAACATTAACATTGCACTAACAACATAACCAGGGGTCCCATCCATCTTCACTAAAGGATACTTTGGGTGGGCTTACAAGATCGTTTGATGTTGCCAGCTTTGTAGACTTTACACTTTTCATCTAATTTTGATCCTATCATATCGACCGTGACATTGCGTGATGCTAGCTTAACAAATGTTTGGACTTGAACTGCGACCGCATTCTTTAACCAGATTATCCTAGTCTCCTAGTCATAGATTTCCAGTGCTTGTAGGGTAATGGAATGTCAAGGCTCTTATCAAGTCTTGAGGCCCATTGACGTTATTCATGGATGACACACCGAAGTTGTACGGAACTTAGCATAGGAACCCTTCATAGTGTTACATTATTTTGGTGTGTGGAAGCTGACCAGACAGCAGTTGACGAGACCTAGAAGAGTGTAATGATGGATCCGGATTGCTTGCTCTGCTCTCCCAACAGAGCAAGTGATTTATGAGAGAGGGGGGTGTGCCCCACTTTAATAGGGGGCCCACCCCTTTTTATTTTTTCTTTTTTCAGAAGAAAAGACGGTCGTTCGATGAAGGATTGGATAGCTGTCTTGGGTAGAGCAGCCTGCTCTGCTGACGCAGGAGAGCAGGCAATCCGGATCCGTGTAATGATTGCTCTAACAGTCATGTTGGGCTTTTTATTGCTTCTCGTTTGCTAATGCAGCTAATACTCACAGTGTGCTTATTATCTGAATGGATTCCTGTTTCTTGACACTGTCGACACCCCAGGATTAGCCTTTTCCCTTTAATTGAAGAAGCATCTCCTTCGTACGGACTTAATTGATTATTTTTCCCGCGGTATGTCCTTTCTTTGTGGTAAATTGGTTGGTCTGTATGTTCGGGGTCACCGCTTCTATTGCTACTGCTGGAGATCAGGCGTTTCTGGCTTCTTACAACTCTCTTTCTTCTTCAGGTATGTGGATTGGATCTTTCATTGCATCTTCCTCATGTATGGGGTCCCACGCATCTCTGCTAGACGTTGGCACATATGCAGCTCTGTCGAGAGCAACTAAAGAGTGGTCATGCTCCAACTACGCTTCGAAGTCCCGTCACGTTCCTTCCTACGGATGAAATGTAATGAGGGCCCGCCTCCAATGTCGGATCAGGACACGGGCGTGAACTGTTGATCTTACGTACGGCCGCTCTGTACGCTGGCTTGGTCTTCTGCTTTGGCCTTGTGTCTGATATGTATAGATGATGCCAGGTTTTGTCGATGACAGAACTAAGGGTGTTAATCAACCATCTGAATTATAATGCATCTGTTCACCCGCGGGCACGTGGTGACAGCGCATACTCACAATTCTTTAGGGACGTTTCATCATATCTGGTGTGGTGTATTCATAGTACAGAGACAAGTTCTCCCTGGTTGTTTTCCAGGTTAAAGGTCTCTATGTATTCATCCGCAGGACTGCATGTTAACAGGTCAAAACACTGCACAATTGAAACTCACAAGCAAAAGCTCCTCTCAGTAGATGCTGAACTCAAATCTCGAGAGATCTTTTTGAGCCACAAATCTCGAGTCAAGCATGACTGCTCAAGCTTAAAGCGCGCCCATGGCTGCATGATGCACCAATGGCCGCTTGAGATTCGTGAAGCTCAAGTCTATGGCTGTTCAAGTTTCGTGGCTCGAAAAGAACTGATGGCCATGGCGACGAGCTCGAGTGGTCGGCATCTTTGAGTATGAGCTTCAGTAGCCATGCCTGCCGCAATGAAGAATGCTAAAGGAAATAAGATAAAGAAAAACATATAAAGACGGCATGGAATGACACGTTTCATGCTTATCGGTCTCATTAGAGTTTATACGACGAGGGCTAAATTTGGGTACTGAACAAAAGTTAATCACAAATCAATCTTCTCTCCTTTGTCCCGCCGTATGTTCCTTCATTGTTTTTTTTAGCTTTTATGTTCTCTTTTTCGCTTTTACAGCTCATGGGTTCCACCCGGATGCTATTGTTTACGCCAAAATAAGAAAAGGTGACTCCTCATAATCGACACAAAGTCGACTCGGACAAATAGAATTTCGTGATGGAGTCGACATCGATGGGGACTTGTGCTTTATGCACAATAATTCAGTCCCGCATTTCATAAACAACTCATCGATGATTATAAACTATGATTCTCGATGGTCATAGTGAAAACTAGTTTTATGAGGTGCGATTGTGAGTGGTTGATTGAAGGCATGATTATCGACTTGATGATGTAGTCATCCACGGCGAGACGACATCGACCTCGACGAATGGTTGAGCGGCAATCAACAAGACATGTGGAGTAGGTGATGACCCCTTAAATCTGGCTAAGTATTGGATAGAGAGGAAAGCACGAAGATTACGATGCCGATCGGAGACAAATGTATCGATCAAATGGATGAGTGACATGGAGGCCTAAGGAGTTGTTACTGTCGAAGGATAAGGTCCGCGTGCAAGTAGGAGACCTAGAAAAGACAACTGTTGTAATTAGGAATTATATATATGGCGGGGTGTAATTATTGTATCACCCATCATCATGACCACATGTTCTCAATGTACCTTTTTCAGTTTATCAATTTTAATGTATTTTCAATTTCCTTTATCTATAGCTTTCCGTATCTTTAAATTTGTTGTTCTTTTTTATTGTTATCTCAATTCAAATCATGCCTGAAATTGTCACGGAACATCTCTAATTGGACCACTACTTGTTTTCAACTAATCAAGTCTGGAACATCTCTTATTGGATCAATCATGCTTGCCTGGAAGTGTAGTCATAGCCACATGATCCTTATCAAGGTTGAAGTACTTAAAAATTAGTCTACGCATTCGTTTAACAGTTTAAGCTTTTAGAGTAATTAGCAATTATCTACAAAAGCTCACATGGTATTAGATGTTCCATACTTAGTACTAGACAAAAAGGCGCATGAGTTCGTCTAACAGGCTTTTAGTACTAGGCAGTTGGGGTCCCACAAATTCTCACAATCAAGTCTCTTGTCCCGTGGACGTTTATCATGGATGACCACTGAAGTCGTATGGAGTTAGCATAAAAAACCTTGAAAACGTTACATTATCATGGCGCTTGGAAGCTGGCCGGAGAACGGTTGACGCAACACAGAGCGAAATGATTGCTCCTCTTGTCATAGCAATGCAGCTAATACTTTTAAGACGTGCGTATTATCTGAATGAGATCCTGTTTCTTGACATTTTCAGCATCCCAGGATTGGCCACTTCCCTTTAATGGGAGGGTCTCTATGCCTTTATATGCACTGAATTGATTATGTTGCTCCCTTTAGGTCCTTCCTATGTGGCGGATCGGTTGGTCTGTATGTCTATGGTTTCTGCATCTATTCATACTATTGGAGATCCGACTTCTCCGGCTTCTTACAGCTCTCTTTCTTCTTCTGGTATATGGCTTGGATCGATCTGCTATTGCATCTTCCTTATATGTGTGGTTCCGTGGGGTTCTACGCATCTCTGCTATACGTCCGGCACATGTACAGCTCTATCAAGAGCGACTAAGAGTGTTCATGCTCCAACAACACTTCGAAGTCCCATCGGCTTCCCTTCCTATGGATGAAATGTCATGAGGCGCTGTCTACTGTGTCTGGTCAGGACATGCCGTCTCGATCTTTTGGTTTAGCCTTTCTGATGTGTATAACTGATGGTGATACTCAAACATGTGCATTATAATGCATCTGGCCTCACATCGACGCAAGCTTACGCTCTGGCACGTGGTGACGGTGCATACTTACGATGCTTTCCCTTTGCTCTTGGAGGCTCGGTCGTATCCACGGCTGTTTCATGATATCTGGTGATGTATTCATAGCACCGAGACAAAGTTCTTCCGGCTTGTTTTCCAGGTTAAAAGCTTTTTCTATCCACATCCACAAGAGGGCATGTTAGGGCACGCAATGTGTCTTCTGTAATATCACCATTTTGTAACAAAGAGTGTCCGTCAAAAGATGGCGGGTGGAATTTGCTTTTCATGGTAAATTAAGTACAAATTTTCGGAAAATTTAAGTCGTCACATGAAAGTGGGAGATTTGCTTAATTCTCTGTGGCTCGTATAAATATCGTTTGCTCACCTGAAATTTCATTTTAGCGCCAAATGAACAACACTATCAATGGATGACATTCATCTCGTGTGTCACATCACACAGGGTCGTAGTGCCCTTTACATGCGGATATGTGCTCAATTTCCCTTAAATATGTCATATCTTAATTTTAATTTGTTTTTTTAATTATAAGAAATCGTCGAATTTCAATTGGTGCATAAATGTGATCCTCATCGAATTTCGGTCTATTAATATCTTTAAAGATCCGATATGTCATTTTACGTAGACATCTCTCTTTCTATATACGTGTTATTTCATATCATCACCGTCCCTATGTTTATTTTCATCTTCTTGCTCTCCTTTTCTTTCATCTCTTCTGTATCCCCGATTCAACCCTAAAGAAGTTCCGTGCAAAGAAAAGCACCCTTATCAGACCAAAACACCGCACTACCGAAGCCCACAAAGCAGAAACTCTGATGCCAAACTCAAACTTCAAGATATCTTTTTAAGCCCCAACTATGAAGTCTCCATACTCCCCCGAGCCACTGGCTCGCGTGGGCCATGGGGGCCGCAATGTTCATGGCCCGAAGCTGCAGCGACCATGGCCATGAGATCTTTCTGAGCCACGAATCTGGAGGCCACAGTGGCTGCTCAAGCTTGAAGCTCGCACAGATGGCCGCATGAGCTTCAAGCTTTCCACGACCATGATCATTCACGAAGCTCAAGCTCCGTGGCTCGAAAAGATCTCGCCACCATGGCCGCTTGCTCGAGTGGTTAGTGCCTTTGGGTATCGGCTTGTGTGGCCATGGCCGCGGCAATGAAGAAGACAGATAAGAAAAAACACAGATGAACAAATGAAGGCGGCATGGAATGACACGTTTAACATTCATTCGTATCATTAAAGTTTATATGTCAGGGATTATAAGCTTTGCATACTAAGTGAAAGTTAATGCCTTCTTATTATTTCAAGAAAATGTTCGGACAGAAATCGAAACATTCAAACATGAAGAAATTATGGACCGCCCAAGATGGGCTATATGCCTAAGACCAGTCAAAATGTGCCTAGCTTAATATGGGCTCATAAGTAGCTATTATGGGAGCAGTCATTATGATGACGTTACAAGTAGAAGAAACACAACGTACCTTGTTCTGGTTGTTGCTTTTTTCTCTCTTGAGAGAAACGACGTTCTCTCGCTCGCCTCTCTCCATGGATGATTCCTCAAAAGATTTCTCAAGTCGCGAAGGCAGCATCTAATCTGTGATTATCAAGGTACGTTCGTCTATGTGATGTGCATTTCGATCGGCGATACAACAAATCCTGAGTATGTTTTTCGCTGCGTTCGTAATCAGAATTCATTTCCGATTTCAATGATTTCTGTAATTTGAGAAACCCAACAGAACCAAACTTAAAATTTGTGTTTTTCACGGGAATGGGGCGTTTCACCACATAATGTCGTATGCAGAGGCTCCCATGTTTCTAAAAGTTAATGGGCCGACAGTTTATGGTGCTCTGCTTTCGTGTTCTCTTTTTGCCTTTTACAGCTCAAGGGGTTCCCCTCGGGTGTAATTTTTTGCGCCAAGACATTACTCTTTGCAGTCGGCACAAACTCGACTTGGTCATATAGGAATTTGGCCGATGGAATCGATGGCGACGGGGGTACGTGCTTTCTAGACAGTAATCCCGTCGTCGACGATTTACCCAGATGAACATTTCGATGACCATGGACGGTGATTCTCGATTATCACGAAATGCAGTTGTTAGTGTACGATGATGGGCGAGTGCTTGATTTAAATGTTTGAATATCGATATTGATGATGTAGTCATAGACGTCGAAAAATGATCACGGGGCCATCGATAAGACATGTCGATTAAGACCATAGCGAGCAAGCTGCCTAGACCTAGCAAAGTATTGAATAGGGAGGACAATACGAAGATTACGGTGCCGCCAGTCGAAGACAAAGATATTGATCTGACGGTTGAGCAACATAGTTGCATAGGAAGTGGCAACCGTTTATGGATGAGGCCGGCGTAGTTACAATTATACTTAACATAATAACAACTAGTGGGTGGTTATAATTTAGAAATCAAATATACGATGACGTATGATTATTGTATCGCCTATCATCATGAATACGTATTTCGATGTGCCTTTTTCAATTCATCGATATTAACGTCTTTTCAATTTCGATTATTTACGTCGTCTCTTTGTCACAATCAAACATAGGAAACGAAATAAAAGCCACCGACGGCCTTTGTCAATTCGCGCGACTATTGCAATTATCCAGTCAAGGATCTCCATAATTCGGTTTGGAGATATTTTCAATTCAAATCGGACTTGTTTGTTTGCAAAAATTTCAACCCAAACCCAAATCAAACCGACACAATTACAACTCAAACTAAGCCAATAACTTCGCCTTGCTATTAGTTTGGCTCGTCGTCAAAACTTTTCTAGCAAACCGACTTGCAAGTAAGGTCCAACTCCAAAGTGCAATGGAATGAGAAGAGAGCACTCACTTCTACACTCTTATTGAAAAAAAGAAAGAAGGAAAAGAAAGAGAAGTACAATCACAATTAAATTGGATTAAAATATCGAAACATTGAAAAGTTTTATTTAACTAAAGGGGAATACAAAAAAGATGATAATAGTAATAAAAGACCCTTTTGTAATTATTATTTGAGGTTAAAAATCAATCTAAGAAATAGAAATCCTACTTTCGATAGCATTAAGGAATCCTAGATAGGAAGGATTCCCTTAATTAGACCAAACGGCAAACTTTATTAGTAAAATAGTGAAAGTAAATTTGATTATTGAGATTGATTTCCTTCTATCAATTTGAAATTGAAATCAAAATTATATTTAACACGTCGAGAACCCAAAAGAGTCGATATCAAAATCAAACCGATAAATGCATGAATTGGACTGACCAGTTCGGTTCGGTTCGATTTTTCGATTTTTCCGAAATTGCCCTTAGTTCTCGATGGTCGGGACGGACCGTCGGTCGCATACGGCGGGGACCAGTCGGGAGCGGACCAACTTCCGTTTCCTCGTCAATTCCAATTCCTCAGCCTCGAGGCGCGCCGTGGAGGCTCATGATTGGGCGGACCGGTCCGAGAAAGGTCGCCCGTTCATTTAGGAAGAATCGCCCAGTCAGGGCCCCACTCCACCTCGGGATCCGAGTCGTCGAATCCCGTTGACGTCTGATCGCCTCGGGCCGGCAGTCTACACGCCATGAGCTGCGCTGTGCCGGACTTCGTCGTCATCTTCGTAGAATCACTGACTTCAGATCGTCTCGCTCCTCGTTTGCTTCGCCGCCGTTCGGCCTGCGACTGCTGTGGCAATGCTCGGCTCGGTTTCGACGTCGTAAGGGGAGGTCCTTCTTTCCCGCTCTCTCTCTCTAGCGGGCTCAGTTGCCGGGATGCTCTGCGGACTGATTTGGCAGCTGTCGTATGCACTGTCTATAGTTGCTTTTTGCAGGTAGTGATGACTCGGGCGTGTTCGAGCTTCAAATGGGAATGTTTTTCTTTTTTTTCTTGCTTGGTCTTTGATGGGTTGGGCTAACTCTCTTTTCTCTGATTTAAGAGCTTGTCAGTCCGTCAAGCTTACTGATGTTTTTAGATTTAGTGGAATTTGGTGGCGGTGGCACAGCTTTTGGCGGTACGTTCTGTGGCCATATAGATGTAGATGCTCGACTGATGCTTCCGAGTCTCGTGCTCTAGCGTTGAAGCTTCGAAGGCTATGTTCTTGCTTCCCTGAACTAGTCAATTTTCTCGTTAGGCGAATGCCGGCCGCCTGGCTTTTTTCCCATGATGTATATCGAAGGGTGCTTGGAAAATGTTGTTGGGCTGAAGGCATCTGCTGTAAATGAATCAGGTTTAATTAGATTAGGTGATTGGAGTAAGATTTTGGTGATCTGATTGCAAGCTTCATTAAAGTACGATAAACATAGATGGAAATGACCCATAGAAGAAGTTAATTGTCTGCCTTTCATTTACATAGGCAAGTGATTGCATGCTCTTAGGATATTCACATGAACAGGTTGAGAAGACCATCTTCACTCTCGAAACTTCAGTTTTTATCCAAAGCTACGAATAAATTGTTGAGCAAGCATTGAGAGAAATACTACAGATGGTCCTCTTCTAGTTTTTTCCTTATGTTTGCACATTTGCGGCAGAACAGTAAAATAAGAAATGTTTTGCTTTATTCACATGTTGAAGCTGATATTGGTGTGCAATTTCATAAAATATGCAGTAACTTTTAGTAACCAGGTGACTGTTGATGCATGGACATCTTTAATGATAACTTTTGTCCCCTTTCTGAGTTAATGTAGCTGTTTACATGTAGGCTTGACATTGTTCTCAGTTCTCATAGCCGTATCAGTTCAGTTGAAAAATGATAATCAGTGGAGCTGAAACTGATTAGCAGTGTTAAGTAGGTTTGGCACTACATATCTCTGTGTGCCATAACCTGCCAAGTAATGAACTTTTTGAGACCATCATCTTCTGTGTACTGATTTGGTAGTATTGGTATTTCAATACATCAACTTCACATGCAAGATATAGTACCGGACCTGGATAGAGGTGATCCCAGGCCACTTGACACTTATTCTGTTCTGTAAGAATGACAATGTGTTTATTTCAGTGCTAAAGCTTTCCGACGTGCAAAGCTTCCTCATTTGAAGACAATATGTGAAATTCAAAAGCTCTAAAATGTTCTGCAGGAAAGCTACTAAATTTCCAGATTTTGAATTTCCAGGTCTTGGACCGTCAGTATCGCAAGTTTGTGAAGGATGCGACTGCCTAGTTCATCGGCCATTGATGGTCCAAACAAGTTTGATTCTAATTGTCTAGAATTGGTATTTCAGGCCTGAAGTGACAATTCTGGTCGGTAATAATTGTGTGGATATTTCCACCAATTAGAGGTCATGTTTGTGGTTGCTTCGATGAATGAAGACTTATTAATCAAGATAAGTCCTGATGGCTATCCCATAGGTTTAGTAGTTTTACTCATCCTTGTCCCTTGGGTGGTTTTAGCTCTATATATTTCTTCAGAAGAATTAGTTCAAAGAAGATAAAGATCACAATATCGCGTAGCGACCTTAAAAATTCAATAAACTTGTGCCAATCACTTTAATTATTTCAATGTTGCTTTCAGCAATTTTAGCCATTGTACTTTTATGCTCTGCAATCAGGGAAACAACCATTTGATAATGGTCTTCTTTTCTGGTTTATCGGAGTATCTCTTGTTCAGATGTATGAACCATTGTCCACGGACAAATGGTGTTCAAACCTTGAATTTTCCCTCAAACTTTTGAAGTTCTAAATCACTGTGATGTACTAAAATTAAGACAAAAGGAGCATCCCTCATGTGTTCTGTTTTGAACTTGTAGGTCTTCTCTTAATGCTTTGGGGCTCCTGAAATCACGGTTACTTTCATCTCGACATTGGATATAACATGGGAGTGGAGAAATCCGTGGTACTTCTTGCCGTTCCTCTTCTCCTTGTTTGTTGCTTAAGTCATGTGAGATCAGATTTGCTGGAGCACAGGTACAAGGTTGACGATTTAGTTCCTCTTTACGTCAACAAAGTCGGTCCTTTTCACAATCCAAGGTAATTATCAACCTGTCAATGAACTCTTCACATTCTCGACAATCATGGTAAATTTATGTCGTGCAGGAAGCCAGCTTTTCTTTTTCTAAAAAAACGTAGAGTGCATGCTAAGCATGATGTCTCTAGGGGGTCCAATGGAGTATGAGTTGTATGCTTGCAGTTTGAGGTTCAATACTATGTTCTACTGCTGGAAATTGATACATTGTCTTTGCCTTACTCCATAGTTACTTCCTATGAGTGATGTTACTGTATACGCTTTCTTACATCCTGTTCATGCGATGGTTACAGCGAAACATATGGTTACTACAGTCTTCCATTTTGTCGACCAGGTTAGCTTTGCAATGTGTACCTAAGTTTAGTTTGTGGTTCAAGTGCCTGACTTTCGTCCTTTCCCCAATTATGTATACATGTCCTATCTTTCCGCAATTCTTCGCATTTTCATGATGACAGATCATTTGGAGGAGAAGCAGGAGACTCTTGGTGAGATATTGAATGGAGATCGCCTAGTAACTGCTCCATGCAATATTAGATTTCTACAGCGGAAGGATCAAGAGGTTGCGTGTGCAAAGAAGTTGACAAGTGAAGAAGTCTCTCGAATTCAAGCTGCAATCAAGCAGGATTATTTATTTCAGATGTACTTTGATGACTTGCCAATCTGGGGATTTGTTGGAAGGTTTGGCAGATCATCAGCAAATACTTCAGAGCACAAATATCTCCTTTACCAGCATTTCGAATTTGAAATCTTTTTCAATAAGGATCAAATAATAGAGATTCTTCTGTTGATGCACCCTAATGAGGCGGTGGAGTTGACTGAAGGCAGGGAAATGGACATAAAGCTACTGTACAGTGTGCATTGGATAGAAACAAACACACATTTCAATGAAAGGATGAAGAAGTATTCAGCGCCACGCCATTCTACAATACACCATTTTTCAATTATAAATTCATGTGTGATGTTGCTGATTCTGTTTGGATGCCTTTTAATTTACTATATGAGAGTCATCCGGAAGGATTTCTATGAGTAAGAGTGCAAGCATTTATCACCTTCTTTTCCTCGTTCTTATTCTGTTCTCTCTCTCATGCTCTGGAATGTGTGTTCTTTACATGATTGATCGCCTGGCAGTTTCATACCTGAAGATGCAGCAGTAGACAGAGAGCAGACAGGATGGAAGTGCGTCCGCTCTGATGTCTTCCGGTACCCAAAGCACGGGTCTTTGTTTGCTGCAGCCCTCGGTTCTGGTGCTCAGTTGTGCATTGTGTGAGTTTCTTAATTAGTCAGTGTGTCTGGAATCAACTTACTTAACAGGCCCACCAGCCGTCCTGTACCTTCTTGCAATATGAACTTCTGATTATTTATCTTTTTTTTTTCAGAGCCACATTTACTTTACTTCTTGGGCTTCTGGGTGTATTTTATCCATACAACCGAGGGAATTTGTTCATAGCATTGATAGTACTGTACACCATGACTTCTGGCTTTGGTGGATATTTAGCTGTCTTGTTCTACTGTCAGATTGAGGGAAAGAATTGGGTATGTTCTAACGGGATATATCTTTAGCATCTCCATCTGAAAACTTTCATTTTCATTATAAAACTTGATCCTAATATTCTGAGTTTTACAACAGGGCCAAAATTTGCTGCTGACAGGGTCCGTGTCTTCTGTGCCGTTGTTTCTTATATTTTGCTTCCTTAATACTGCCGCGGTGTCATACCAAGCAAGTGCAGCACTTCCTCTAGGAACAATCTTGATATTACTATTGATTTGGATATCACTTGCATTACCATTGCTTGTTCTTGGGGGAATAGCCGGGAAAAAGAGCCATGGTGAGTTTCAAGCTTCTTCTGAGACCTCAAAGTGCCCCAGAGAGGTCCCATCACTGCGATGGTACAGGGGCACTCTTCCACAGATGGTTCTGGCAGGTTTATTACCTTTTTCTACGATCTACATTCAGCTGTATTACATATTTGTCAGCTTGTGGGGTAATAGGGTCTATACCCTTTATAACACAATATTTTTCATCTTCATCGTTCTGCTCATCACAACTTCATTGTGCACCGTGGCTCTGACGCACTTTCAGCTCGCTGCTGAAGATCATCGATGGTGGTGGAGGTACATCTCTCTCTCTCTCTCTCGTGCCACTTTTGCAAACTTTAATATCTCCTTGTTTTCTATTTATTTTCATCCAAAAATAAAAATAAAAAGAACAGTGGAGGATTTATGAGATGCATCAAACCCCATTACCTATATCACAAATTGCAACACCAATCTTCTGGTTCTAAATGACAGAAGCAAGACAAAAGTTCATTCAGATATGTTAAAACACAATAGCCTAATATGAGAAACCAGTCACAATGTATGTTAAAAATTTTGTCGACAAAAGACAAATTATAATGCATTTTTGCTGCTTGACTTCAATTGGCATGGAGGATCAAATGCCTATAACTTCCACATCCGTGGAATTGTAGGACATGCAATAACAGGAATTGCAGACTGCTCAAAAGGCTATGGATGTGCACTTCACATGAATCAAAAGGCTGCTGCTATTACAAATGTTGAACTGAAATTGAATACGTGTGCTTATTGGAACTGCACTTATCTGATTTACCAGTTTAGGGGAAAGAAAATAGGTATTGTTTGGCTTGATTGCGTTTTAGCATTTTTCCCATACGTATTAACTGATTAACAGACCATCTACATTATATTTTTAGGTGCTTCATTTGTCCGTAATGATCCAATATGATTTATGTGGGCCATGCCACCCAAAGGGATACTTTGGCAGTGGTCTTTTGTGAGTGGGCTGCTACTTATGTATGACTGAACAATCATCTCCTACTCCATGCGAGACCCAAAATTTACAAATTCCCCCCACTTATAATATGTTAGTAGTATCAGACCATAGAGTTGAGGCCCGTGCTAAGCAGGTAGGTTATATCGTATGTCCCACACTTCCAGTTAGTGTATTGCTCCGATTCCTTCAATACCAAGTTGGCCTTGTCCATATGGACCAAGCAAGTGAAAAGGCATTAAAGTGGATGGATAAAATAAGCAATTCACTTATGACATTTTTTTTTGCATGAATATTGTTTGTTTCTTTTATTTGCTTGAGCAATGTTACCTTCATGGGGTCAAGAATAGGTCTTATATCATGTATCGATTTCTTTACGCTGGAAATTTGAAGTTTCTATGAAAACTGTAAGGTTGAGGATGCGGAGGGAATACATTGTCAGTTGACCTTGAACTAACAGTATGGCCTAGCATCTCATCCATCTTAACCAAATGCTACTCGAGTGGGCTCATAAAAAGGTCTCACATTACCAGCTCTTAGCACACCTAATACAAATTTTATGCTGTAGAATTTACACTATCTATTCAATTTCGATGCTATCATATCAAGACCAGAATGTGGTGCTTGCTTAACAAATGTTTGAATCTGAGTTGTGATTGCAATTCGTTAACCAGGTTATCCTAGTCTCCTAGGCATAAATTTCAAGTGCTTTTACTATCATGGAATGTTGAGGACCCTTATTCGGTCTTGAGTCCCATAGATGTTTATCATGGATGACCACTGAGGTCGTGTGGAGATTAGCATAGAAACCCTTAAAAATGTTATATCCCAGTGGTGCTAGAAAGCTGGCTGGAAAACAGTTGACGCAACAGTATGTAACAGTCGCTCCAATTGTCATAGCTGCACTATTTATTTTTGTTTGCAAATGCAACTAATACTTTCAATGCGCATATTATCTGAACGAGATCCTCTTTCTTGACATTGTCAGCCTCCCAGGATTAGCCTCTTCCCTTTAATTGAAGGGTCTTTATGCCTTCATATGCACTAAATTGATTATTTTGCTCCCTTTAGGTCCTTTCTGTGTGGCGGATCGGTTGGTCTGTATGTCTATGGTTTCTGCTTCTATTACTACTATTGGAGATCAGACTTCTCTGGCTTCTTACAACTCTCTTTCTTCTTCGGGTATATGGCTTGGATCTGCTATTGCATCTTCCTTATGTGTGGCTCTGTGGGGTTCTATGCATCTCTGCTATACATCCGGCACATATACAGCTCTATCAAGAGCGACTAAGAGTGTTCATGCTCCAAGAACATTTCGAAGTCCCATCGCGTCCTCTTTATGGATGAAATGTCATGAGGTGCCATCTACTATGTCTGGTCAGGACATGCCATCTCAATCTTCTGTTTTAGCCTTTTCTGATATGTATAGATGATGCCAGTGTTTTCTGATGACAGAACTAATGGTGTTAATCAACCATGTGCATTATAATGCATCTGTCTTTCACATCGACACAAGCATACATACTGGCACATATTGACAATGCATACAATGCTCTCTCTTCGCCTTCAGATGCTCAGTTGTCTTCACGGCTGTTTTATCATCTGTTGATGTATTTATTTACAGTACTGAGACAAGTTCTACTTAGTCGTTCTCCAGCTTAAAGCTAGTTGAGTTCATGAATACATCCACGGGAGTGCATCTCGTCGCATGGAATGTGTCATGTTTTCATACTCGGATTCCCATCGGGTATACGCAAATACCATGGAAATTGGAAATCGCCCTTGAGCTTAACCTTTCCTCATCTAAATGAACAACACTGTTGATGGATGACATTCACCTCATCGTCCATGACAATCTTTCTCCATTCTCTTGAATCTGGCTTCCCATTTTCCTTGAGTCCTTGTCTCTTTTGTCGAAATGCTTCATTCACTCATATCAATCACATTATAAAACACCCGCACACAAATCACCTTGATCGTCACAATCCCTGATTAGGCTTGTCTGTTCTAATCCAATTAGTACTAGGTAAATCTCTTTCCTCCTTCGCTATAAAGGTTAGTATCATTTCCTCGTTCTCAATCAAAGACAAAGCAACATGGTCTTGTAAGGTTGCCTTCGGACTTATCGCATATACGTTAGCATAAACACTTGACCTACTGAAGACCTGCACTTATTCAATATACCGACGTGATGCAGTTCCAAATACCCCGTGGCTTTCACCACTATGGCCATTCCTTTAGTACATCTTCCTGATGAGTATTATCGGATTGCTTCATGTAACAGCTAAAATACTCAGTTTGTGAAATGTCATGCCTAGTAACTATGACGTACATAATACTATCCAAAATAAGGAACGTGAGAATGTCTCTTCCTCCTCCTCTTAAGTCTGCAGCGAAAACTTTCTAAAAAAGTTTAAGGTACTTAGTTAATTGTATACTCACATAATTCTCGGCCGCATCATGACACGTGTTGCAATCTTCTCAATATTTTTTTTTTTTGAGATGGACATGATATTCATAGCATGCAAAATCTCCCATACACAATGTCTTCTTTACGGTACTTAAATCTTTCATCTTACTCTTAAAACTCATCTGCCTCTTCGACACTCAACATAAGGCATATTCTTAATTGCTATCGATACATAATAACATATGAATTTGAATGCATATCCTCCAACCTCTTTAAGTAAACACAATTGACGAGCTGATTTTTTGAATAGCTCTGACTATTCATGAAGACACCAAAACGCTTGTACAATTGCGTAGCAGATTATTCATGTCCATACAATTGGCTTTTCATCTGCTCCTATCAAGATGGATTATGTCGTCTTACGAAGATGAACAATTTTAATTATACATAGAAAAGACTCGTACGGCGCAATTGCATATATCATCTCTCTTACTGTTTTCAGCCCTGAATGACCCCAAACTAGTAGAACCTTAGTGAGTTTATTCAAAATCACGCAAATTACTATATTTTATCATTTATAAAAGCAAGTAAGAAAAATAAAAAAAATGTTTTAGGGAAAAATAAAACTCAATAGAAGAAGAACGACAGAAAAAAGGTTCGGCATAGCATTTATACATTTGATCAAATTTTCTAGTGTATTCTACTCCTTAAAATTTCATTTCTCCCGGTCTACTCTATGGTTTTTGTAATCATTTTATTCAAAATGACATGGTTTTTGCACATGAGCTGAAATTTTGTGGTACTTATTCTCCCATCACCTTTGGCTGTCAGTGTCAATCACGTAATCAATTTGTGATTTAGCTGATGATGCACAAGAATCGTGATCCAAAAAATTTCAAACCGAATCCACTAGCAAATATCATGTACAAGATGAAAAATTACGGGACTAGAGATGCTTTGTTTTTAAATACGGTGATGTAATCGGTTAATCATATCTAATGATGTATATATTGATTTTCAAAGTATTTACTTGCGCAAAATACGATGAAATAACAAATTTTGGTAGCCTAGGAGTGACCAACGACCTTGCCCAAAATATGCCCAATGACCAATTCAAACAAATTTGGGAGATGACATTCCAATTATAAAATTTGGTCCCACTCACTCGAGACTCGGATAGATTTACCTAGTCCAAAAGGTAAAGATAAATTGTTATAAATAGTTCATGAATTTTTAATCTAATATCTAGTATCGTCTTTAAATTTTTAATTTATTTAATTTAGTCTTTAAATTATTGATAAATGTGCAATTTAGTCCGTAAACTAAATGAAATATTTAATTTCATTACTTCATAAATTCAAATTGACGGGATTGTCGATGTGCCTTTCTATCCATAATATTTAAACGGTGGATAAAAGACTGAAGAAGAAGTTGCATGTGGATTATCCAATAAGATATTCATAAAAAATCAGAATACGTAATGATAACGCCCTAATTTTCTTTCTAAAAAGCAATTGGATAAAAAGATGGTTGTGTCAATACATCATTTTTAAAACTCTAACTTAGCAAATAATAATCCATGTAATTAAATAATAATTAATTTGTTCACTAAAAAATGAAAGGACTATACTGAATATCTCTCTATAATCTAAGGATGGTACCAAATAAATTAAAAATTTAGAGATTATATCGTACTTATCGTCTTCCAAAAAGTAAGAGGCTAAGGTTCAATCTAATGACCTGCTCAAAAATCATCGCCGTTTGTTTGCCGTCAACAAAATCCTCAAAAGAAAAAATAAAAATAACAGGGACCAAACTAGAAGATTACCAAATTCTAAGGACTAAGATGCAATTTCTGATTTTTTTTTTTAACGCCTTTTCTCGTTTCTTTTCCTGCGGATCCTCTTTCTATCTTCTTCCAGTTTTCACTCTTCTCTGCTCTCGATAGTTCATTCGCTCGCCCTAGCCAAGCAAAAGCTCCGAGAGATCATCGACTCCGCATCTGGAAGAGCATGAGGAAGAAGCCGTCGGGCATCCTCGCGATCGCATGCTTCGCGATCGCCTGCCTCGCGATCGGCGTCAGATCCGACGCCTCCGACCATCGCTACAAGGACCGCGAGGCCGTCCCTCTCTACGCCAACAAGGTCGGGCCTTTCCACAACCCTAGGTAAGTGTCCTTCCACCCTCCCCCCCGGCCCCCTCGCTCGTCGATTGATTTGACTTCTCTTCGGTTTCTAAGCTCTGTTCTGGATCTTCGTTCGGATCTGTTATCGTTCTGTGTGCACTTCCTTTGGCGCCATCGGATGAGATGCTAGAGATGACCATGAAGCTCGATTTTAGACTGTGATGGTGTTTTGTTCGTGTCTCGGTTTACTCGATCTTCGTGTGACGCTTGCGGATTCTTTTTGTCCGCCTGAGCTGATGCTGAGCTGCTTGCTCTTTTTTTTTTTTTTTAATTTTGCAGTGAAACCTACCGCTTCTTTGATCTGCCGTTTTGCTCTCCAGGTGCGCTTCGCATCACTCTTTACTCTTCAAGAAACAGTTTTAGGTTCTATCTTGACTGGACATTGGTAGTAAGATGAGTGATTTATGAGTGATACGGTGCCGTTATTGATAAATGAAGAAAGTGCTAATTTTCTTCCCTGATTCTCCCATACCACTGAGCTGAATGAAGATGGTGGTACTCAATATGTATTTCGGTTTAATTCTTTTTGTGCAAATTACTGCTGCGTGGAGTCACTTAGCTGTTAATCTCAATAGAGCTTTCTTACTACATGAGCTCTTTCGGATTCTCTTTTGCTAAAGGGGTCACGTGGAAAGGGTATTCTGTGGAGTTTGTGCTGGAGAAAGCACTGTTCCCAGAAATCCAGGGAAACACCTCTTCTGGAATTAATTGAAATGAATCAGTCACGATGTTCATGTCCACCTGTGAGAATTTAAGGGTGGCGCTTATAATGAAGTGTTGTTACCCCTTAAATATTAGAGGGTTTTTTTTTTTACTATATGGAAGTTCAGTCGTTCCTCATAGCAAGAAGGAAGTCAAGAAAATGCCCAACTCATTACAATATTATTGATGAAAAAGAATGAAATGCCACAAGTTTAGCTAATAAGAGACTGGAAAGTGGAAACTATGATTGAATTGTCCTAATTTAGGTCTGTCAAGCTCAAGGGTTCTGCGATCTTATAGCAGGTTCCAATTGCTATCCTCTTGGATGGATATTTAAGACGTTGACTTTCTGAAGTCAATGCAATCTAAAGTTAAGTTGCCTGTGTAGTAGAGGAGGAGATAATAGTCACCTTGTGCATGGTGAGAGCTTTTATGGTCTCGCTTCCTTTACCTTGTCTGCTTTTTCACTTTGGCCGGCTCTTTTGGGTGGATGATTTTAGGGAAAATAGAAGTTTTTTCCCCTTTTGGGGGGGGGGGGGGGTGGGGGGAAGGTTGGAGTGGGAGAGAGAGGGTTTTGCTTTCATGCTATTGATCAGCTTAACATTATTTCTTGTGAGAATAATGCCCTTGTGCTAACGTTGCTATCATTTGTCAGATCATGTGAAAGACAAACCAGAAGCTCTTGGTGAGGTACTCAATGGAGATCGGCTTGTCAGTGCTCCCTATAAACTTAACTTCAAGGAGGAGTATGACTCCAAAGTTGTTTGCCCAAAGAAGTTATCAAAGGAGGAAGTTGCCAGGTTCAGAGATGCTGTGAAAAAGGACTACTACTTCCAGATGTACTATGATGACTTGCCAATATGGGGATTCATAGGGAAGATTGACAAGGAAGGGAAATCTGACCCGAGCGAGTACAAATACTTCCTCTACAAGCACATACAGTTTGATATTCTCTATAACAAGGATCGTGTGATTGAGATTAGCACTAGAATGGACCCACATTCTTTGGTGGACCTAACAGAGGACAAGAATGTTGATGTGGAGTTTATGTACACTGTAAAATGGAAGGAAACAGATACTCCCTTTGAGAAAAGAATGGATAAGTACTCACATTCTTCATCATTGCCACATCATTTGGAAATCCATTGGTTCTCAATTATCAATTCATGTGTCACGGTTCTCCTTTTGACTGGCTTCCTTGCAACAATTCTCATGCGAGTGCTCAAAAATGATTTTGTCAAGTAAGTTTTGCATTTCACTACATTGTAAGGATTCGTTGTAAGTTTTTGTTATTTTTATGCGTCTCAGGATCTTTTCAATTTCATTTTGTTTGCTTTCGTATAGGTATGCCCAGGATGAGGAAGCAGCTGATGACCAAGAGGAGACTGGATGGAAGTACATTCATGGAGATGTATTTCGTTATCCAAAGCACAAATCTTTATTTGCTGCAGCCCTTGGTTCTGGCACTCAGCTGTTTACACTGTAAGGACTTTTTTTTTAATGTGAACTTGTGAATCATTAGCTTTCCTTTTTTACAGAATTCTTTTAACTTCTATCCAATTCTCTTGATGCTCAGCACGGTGTTCATATTCATGCTTGCCCTGGTTGGTGTGTTTTATCCTTATAACCGAGGGGCGCTATTCACTGCATTGGTGGTCATCTATGCACTCACGTCGGGGATTGCAGGATATACAGCTACCTCTTTCTATTGCCAGCTTGAGGGACCAAATTGGGTATTTGACAGCAGTTTGCTTGTGTGATGTTACTTTTATGTCAAAAATTTTCTTGTATGGTCTGAAGATGTGAGCTGATTTTACTCTTCAATTGGGGTTTGTAGGTGAGGAATCTGTTGCTGACAGGCTGCCTTTTCTGTGGGCCACTCTTCCTTACTTTCTGCTTCCTTAACACTGTTGCTATTGCCTACAATTCTACTGCGGCATTACCCTTTGGTACTATTGTGGTCATATTCCTCATATGGACACTGGTCACAGCTCCCTTGCTTGTATTGGGTGGGATTGCTGGCAAAAATAGCAAGGCTGAGTTTCAAGCTCCTTGTCGCACCACAAAGTATCCTCGGGAGATTCCCCCACTGCCTTGGTATCGCAGTACAATTCCTCAAATGGCGATGGCGGGCTTCCTTCCTTTCAGTGCTATCTATATTGAGCTTTACTATATATTTGCCAGTGTCTGGGGTCACAGGATTTATACAATATACAGCATCCTGTTTATTGTATTCATTATCCTTCTGATTGTGACTGCTTTCATCACTGTGGCCCTGACGTACTTCCAGCTTGCTGCAGAAGATCATGAATGGTGGTGGAGGTACGATTCGTTTTGGGTTGCTTTGCTTTTGGTGTTGTTGCCCTATTTTCATATATTCCTTATTGGTTTTCTTATATTTGTTAGCTTTTATTTTTATTGTCAAATGATAGCCGACATCCTAAATACTAATTTGGTGGTGTAGGATCTAATACTGTCCAAGGTAGTGTTTCTTTAAGTCCTGCTTTGAAAATTTGCTGTATTGCCTGAAAAGCAAAAAGTGTAGTAAAATTATTGATTGACTATGCAAAAGATGATGCACATGGAGAATATGCTGAAACTGTTTTTATTTTCAGGTCATTCCTTTGTGGTGGATCAACTGGGCTGTTTATCTATGGGTACTGCTTGTATTACTACTATGCCCGCTCAGACATGTCTGGTTTTATGCAAACTTCTTTCTTCTTTGGGTACATGGCCTGCATCTGCTATGGCTTCTTTCTTATGCTTGGGATGGTGGGATTCCGTGCTTCTTTGCTCTTTGTTCGTCACATTTACAAGTCAATCAAGTGTGAATAGTGGATTCGCTTGTCCTAATCCACTAATTTCCGCCATGGAGAAGAGGTCGGTAGTTTCTCATACAAGTTGATAGGCATTCTGGATAGTTGATGAAGTGGGCTAAATGTAAAACCCACGTGCTACAAGGGGAGTATCTTTGACATCTCTTTTGCACATTTAGTTAGGCCTCAAGATGCTGCCGGCAGCACCAATATTTTTGTTGATAATGTGTTGGTATGTGACTTCGTGTCAACATTTATGTGCCGAGAAGCTTTGGTTTTATGTATGCCCCAACTTTCCTTACTGAAAACTTGTTCTTCTATATCTTCGTAAATGGCCCTAGTGCGAAGTGACCTTTTCTCTGCATGTTTTGTACTCATTTTTTTGTGGAGGTTGAAATTCCAAGTGTTAGGCACACGGGGTTTATTTTGGAGTAGTTTCTTAGGCTTGTCTCAGTCAAGCCCTAGTCTCACTTCTGATTGGAAAAAGACCCATCTAGTTTGAAGTACCACATATTTTAGGTCGTGGAGACAAGACGCTTGGATCCTTGATCCATTGATGACTGTCAGGCGAAGAAGAAATCCCTCAGGCGAAGAAGAAATCCCTGCCACAAATTAGAACGTTGGGCGACGACTCTTGCGATAGAAACCGTCGTTGCCGTTGCCACTGCTGTGGTGACGGATGCTGTGAAGGGTCGCGGCTCTTGCCTGGATTTCGTGGCGGAGGCTCTCTACCTCCCTCGTTGGGCATGCCGGTGTTTGGGTGCATGTGAGTACACACCTAGGATCCACATCAGTAGTTACCAGAGCATTGTCTGGGCTGGACGGGTGATGCCGGACTGTAGGTGGCTGAGTCGCGGGGCCACAGTTTCCCTTTTCCTTTGTGAGGGTCTTGTTTGAAGGGTTTTCTTACCTTACTCGATGTCACCACAATAAAGTCTGGTCAGCGCTTATGTAGTTTGATGTGGAAATCAACGCTAATGTTTCCGTTTTTCGATCTTTTCTCAGCAAAAAGAATGACTCGGATAAATAAATACGTGGTTCAAGGACCCAACTGACAGAAAAAAATAGTCAGGTTCCTAAGTCAGAAAAGTCATAGGATAATTTTAATTTGGTCTTCAATATCAGCGAGATGTAGTTACCGAACATCAAAGAATAATAGCATTCCCAATCGGTGAACAGCCTTAAGGAATTTGGAAAAGAATTTTCCTTTTCTTTTTCTTTGTAGATTCGATCGATGTTCAGTCTCTTGCATTACGCCGGTGGCCTTCTCATTCATTTTTCTCTTTGGTCGATGTAGTTTCATTTTTCTCTTGATTGACTAATATAATCCTTCTGTTCCCATACAATCATGAAATATTTCTTCATCTTTCCTTTCATTTGAGTCTCTTGATGCTTCGAGGTATTGGGTGATATGCTACACAAAATCTCCAAGCAATGATCTCAATCGATGCTTCTTCATCCTAACCTAATTATTGATGGTTGGAACACGTCCATTCAGCCTCATGATTAGCATCTCTCGAGCCCTAGGCAAGAAACAGTTGAATTCATGAGATCCTGTCCTCGTTTGTTATACCAACGGCCGATTGATGCAAAACATGGTTTGTTTTGTTTTGAAATTTGTTGCAGAATTCATTGGGACGATCAATATTATCGAATAGATCGATCTGAGTCGACAAAGGATTGGCTCGAATGCTTCTCGGTGTCTGGATTTTGAGTGGATGGTCATTAATTGTGTGTCATAATTGGGATTATGGTCAGCCGTCGAGAATGAGACGTGAGAATAGAAGCAAAGCCGGTCCCAAAACTAAAGGCAGAGATGTAATGATTCCTCTTTCCTATTCCGTCATAGAGAGTGGGGCATGTTGGAGATCCACCATGAAAGCTTCATGCTGAAAAATCTCAAGCCTCTCCCCACCCACCACTGCAGCTTCTGGTGGTTTTAGCTATCCAACCTTTTCACAAGAGAGAGAGAGACTAATTAATTAGATTATGTGATGATAAATAGGGTTGCTGGTGGTGTGATTCGATTTTCCTAGGAGGGGTTTTCCAAAACCAAACTTGACTTGATCATCATAAAAACGTAAAACCAAATGAATAGAGCTAGCTTTTTGATCAAGCGAGCGAGTTTGAATAAGACCCGACGTCAATTGTTTTAATCCAAATCTAAGATCTTTCTCCGAAGACGAAGGTTTTCAAAACATCCCCCTTTCCACACGAGATGCGACTCTGTCCGGAGCAATCATCTAACAAGTCCACACAGTAAAGCATTCAAAGCATATATTCCTCCCAACCAAGGTGACTACAACAGAAAGGGCAATGATCGAAGTACCACCGGTCAATCAAAGGCATGCACGCCAGGGGAATCATCCTTTCATTTCATTCAAAAAAGGCTCTCAAATGCCATGATTTCGTGTGTGTGGAGAGAGAGAGAGAGAGATTGGGATTGAAGAAACAAAAGGGTTCTCCATCTTTACGATCCATACGCGCTGCAAAAAGGACTATTCTTTCTCGAGGTCATAACCAATCATTTGGCATGGATAGAATAATCTCATTAGGGTTAGTGGGAGATGTGGTGCTGGGAGACCCCCCTTTCTGGCGTGCTAGAGAGGACATTTTGTCCATGCCTCTTCCCTATTGCAGGCTCGCTTCAACCCTAGCTAGTTGCCTCAAAAGTCACACTCTTCCTCTTTCTTCCTCTTTTCTTTATCTACTTCCTTTTTTTTTTTTTGTATTTTTTTATGAATAGAAGATGAACGACAATTCCTGCAATCATCATGCTTGGGAGGTAGAATGCAACCTAGCGACTTACCTTATCCAGTTATCATGTTCATGTGATGGTGAGCAAAATAAGGAATATGATTACCATTTTCGGAGAAGTCTTACCCTTAGTCAAGAGGGAAAAAACAATGAAAGAACAAAAAAGAAGGTGTGTGTAGGGAGAAACTTCTTGGCTATTAACATTTTGACAAAGTTGCGGTGACAAACTTGTCAATTTCAGATCGTGGTGTAATAAACCGGATTTCTAGTTGAGATAATAGTTGCTGAGTTACATGTAAAATAATTAAAATGTTTCGTTTCTTATGAGGTTATTATATTAAGTGGACTACGGGAAGAAATGTGAGGATTGACTCCTTACACTGGATTTCTAAATGTCTTTTGATTTAATGACCTTCCTATTGATTGAGATCGCCGTTGAGATTGTTGTTGGGAATGTTGAACTTAAGGAGATTATTCAATGATTATGGAAGTAAGATCCAAGTAGAAAATTAAAATTTTGATAGAAAATAGTATGATGGGCTATTTTATAGATTTGAATTGCACTTGGATTGTTATATTGGAGATCATTGGAAATTTGCTACTTGGATGTTTCCATTGAAGATTATTAGAGATTCATGGTACGAGGAAAGAAAAGAGATCATCTGTAGTTTCTTTTGAATTTGAAAATTGGGGTTTAAGGAGACTAATCTAATTAGATAAGAAATTGAGTTTCCGAAGATGCCGAGATTATTAATGGATTGAAAAACGTTACTGGATGACTGCAGGATTTTAATTGTAGAGATAGAGTTCTGCAAGTGGTCTATTTGCCTGGTTTTCAATATTTACAAGGTGAAAATTTGTTTATTAGATGAATTCCTATTATTGAAAAAGTATCATTTGAATTTATGCTCATGATCGACCTTTTCCATAATTACACACTACAAGATTTGAAATTGACATTCATAATGTGTACTGGTTCTTTTTTTTTTTCAATTTAATAATAGCCAATACAATTTTTGGGGCTTAGCCATAGCCAATGTTATAATTTCTTGGTTTCATCATAACCGATGTTATTTTTTAGACTCAATCATGGTCGATCCAATCATTTTCATCAGAACATTGGTTCAAATCTTACATTGTATGAGATTTAAATATGATTTATAAAGTTCATGAACCGTTCAAATCGATGTCCGATTCATTAGATTGATCAGTTAATCCGTCCCGGATAGATATTTGTAAAGGGAAAGTCTACTTTGCCGCTCTTACACCAAGTTAATGAACCCAGTAATCTCCACCACTAAATATATGGGTTAACTTACTTATAATTTTATTAGGTGATTCATTGTTTAACAAAGCAAATTCCAGTAGCCCTTCTCTTAGTCCGGGAGAAGGAACGAAGCATGATCTTCGATTCACTTTTCTCATCTTCAAAAGAACAAGGGTTCATGCAAGTATGGTCGGTTTAAAACTAAACCAGCGAGTCACCGATCGGAGGAAAAATGTTATCTTCAGAACAAATCGACTTGCAAAATTCATGAAATGTTACATAAATTTACTCGAACTGTACTGTCATGACAAACTTTGTCAAAAAGAGGGGCTTGAGTTGACCGACCGGGCGTCCAGAAAAAATCCTTAACCGGATCGAATATCATCAAACTTTGACCGAGGTAGGGCCAAGAAAATGATGAGAAGTCAAATCGGGGATGCATGCGTTAAAAGACTTTTGAATTTATAAAAATGTCCATTTAGTTTTCATAATTAGGCCTCGGTTAGAAATCATGGGGGTCTAATCTATCAGACAGCACTTTTGTATTACCCTGTTAATGTCCTCATTAATTTTCCGATTAGATCAGGACATGGTTTTTATTATTATTATTATAAGAAACGTGGATAAAATAGTTTTTGAAATATGGATGGATGTGAACCGACAATGGCCTTGAAATAGTGAGAAAATTTATCGAGACTTGGGACAATAGTTTCCTGTCATGTAAATATGTGGGAAAAGATAAGTTGGGAGCAAAAATCGAACAGTTAGTGTTGTTTGATTGATGGTCAGTCTTTTGTACAAACTGGAATTCAAGTACTTTACCTAATACCTACAGCTAACAATAGCTACAAAGAATTCAAACAGATCCCACAATTTCTATTTACTTCAGCAACTGAGTCTATTCTGTGCTTTCTCCACTTCTCCACAATCGCCACCATCAGTGGCTCCACGGACTTCTTAACTCCACTATTCCGCGATTGAATCGAGTTTACTATTTTGCGAATGATCTTCTGATGGTAATATCTTTAACACTCGGATAATTGTTTCAATCTTATTCCGTCAACTTTAATGTTACTCCATGGTCTTGTCATTGCTTAGGTCGCTCTTCATTTTTCAACATTCTGCTCCCAGACTTGGTCATTTTCGCTTGCATTCTCTATCGGCTAAAACTTGTTTTCTCGTTGGCCAAACTAAAATTGCCGACTATGAGACTTGACATTCAACGAATTTTGCCTCTGTCGCATCTCATTCGGTCTTTGCTTAACCAAGTTGACGATCGAAGACTTCAGAAAATTTTTGGTGCCTACAAACACCATTACGTTGTTTCATCAATTCGGTTGACTTTATAAGTACGAATGTCGAAAAATTCTTCGAAAAAGAGATCAAGAGATGGGCAAAATAATATGTTTTTCCTTTCATGTTTTGTACTTAGCGAGTCCAAGTTGAAGATGATTTCGTCGATAAAATTGGCTTTCAGAGGAGACATTTTCCCCCGCTTCCACTTCAATTTCGAAGTCTTAAGATTCGAACCCTAATTTGTGTTTCTTCTAAGTCTTGAGGCTTGAAGTAGACGGTTCCTTTTCCGACTACCCCGAACTGGACTTTGCATGGTGAATCTACAAAACTGACTTAATTCAATAAATAATGCCATGAAAGACAAGACCTGCGAATGAAGTATTGCAACATGGAATGCTACACCAATGGCTAGGCTAGATTAGTTAGTATTAGCTTCCATAATAATGTTCTGGACCCACTAAGAACTAAGGAACCCATATAGCTCTAATTAGACCTACTTTAGTTAAGAAAAATCCTCAAGACTGGATTAAAAATTCAAAAGACAAGTTATAGTAATAAGCTTTGAAAGGGTAAAAAATTTATATAAAAAAGGAAAAATAAAGTGGCTCAGTCCATCTAAGGTCACGAAGAATCATTGAAGAAACAGGGGCCCAGGAATGTCATCATGACATTTATCATAAGATAGTGGGGGCCTCCCTCTCTCTCTCTCTCTCTCTCTCTCTCTCTCTCTCTCTCTCTATTTTTCTTGAAAAAGGAGGAAAAAAATTGCTATGTGCACTCTACTGAATCCAGATAAAGCACTTTAAGTCTAGTGGGCAAATAATCAAAGCAAATTCTATTCCCTCCCAAAATGTTTCAAGACATTGGCCCACGAAATTTGGTTGAGATCTTCCTACTGTAATCTTGCCTTTGAAAATTCGCTTCATGCTTGTCTTCTTCTTTTATACTATTCTTTTCTCGAAGAAATCGGGCACTACATGAGCCACTGTTCCACGTGCAGCCGACCAACAACACAATTCTTGGATCCCTGGAAACTCATGATCTAGGGTTGCACATGTATCCGATCCATGTCAGGTAGGGATGGATAGCTGTGAGCGTGTTGCGATGGAGGTACTCCTCATGCTTATGTTACCGAATTTTGTTTAACTTCATAAACCCCATAAATGACTCGTTCCATTCATGAAAATACGACATTTGTAATGGATGGCGGATTTTGGCCATTCTTCATAGCGTAAGTTAGAGAGGATCATATGAAGTGGAGTGACCCAGTGATAGGGATGACTCTTTTTTATCCAATCATGGACTATCTCATATCACATAAATGATATTAATGACTGTAATAGATTCTAGATATGCCAGGATGTAAACATCTATAAAATTGAAGGAAATTTTCTTTTACTGTCAGTGATGCATTACTATATAATGGTTCAGAGAAGACATGTACTTATTTGCATCTAATGCCATCAAATCTAGTGACTTGCAGATGGTGGTTTACCTTGTAGTGGCCTTTGCCCATTCACGTGTGAATGGTCCTAACAAAGGTAACCCAAAACTGGCCAAAGGAAGCAAAAGGGAAGGGAAAAAAGAAAAGGCTCTCCAAAATCCAAGTACTTCTTTTGAAAGGGAAAAGCACATATTCTCAGCAAGAACTTGTCTCTTTTGACTAAAAGTCAACTCAAATTATCTTTACTGAACCCTCTCTCTCTCTCTCTCTCTCTCTCTCTCTCTCTCTCTCTCAGTGCATCTACCTTTGATTGCTCCAATCCCCAAATCCCTTCTTTTTCTTATTCCTTGGCACGTCTTGTTATTCTTTATTCACATGAAACATTTAAAGGGAAAGGAGATCCTTTTCCTAAAGCTCCCCCTCTTGCTCTGCAATTGCAAAACTTCTCATTGTCTTTCATTCAGTCTCTCTCTCTCTCTCTCTCTCTCTCTCTCTCTCTCCCTCTCTCTCTGAGCATTCATTCAACTTTTGTGCTACACGCATTCAGGAAATCAACGTGAATGCTCAGTCCGCTGCTAAAAGCCCATTCCCTCAATGGAGAGGAGCAACCCAATTCAGCCACTACACCATCTATCTACTCTTCTCTTCATCATCAGCATCCTCTTCGTATCATCGACCGTGCAGGCAGCCTCGTCCATCAAGACCGATGCCGAAGCGCTCATCGCGTTTAAGAACATGATCCAGAAGGACCCGAATGGAGCCTTGTCGAGTTGGCAGCTGAACAAAGACCCATGCACATGGTATGGTGTCACATGCTCTTCTAGTCCTTCTGGAAGACCAACTCAACTTGATCTCAGTGGGAGCAACATTGTTGGCTCTGTCTCTTTGGACCCTTTTCGGTCTCTCGACACGTTGTCTGTCCTGAAATTGTCCTCAAACTCCCTCATAATCAACTCGACTTCATTGCTACAACTCCCATATGGTCTTAGACAGCTTGACCTATCCTTTGCAGGTGTCCTAGGCCCTGTCCCTGAGGGGCTCTTCTCTGTGTGCCCCAACCTTGTGGATGTGAACCTCTCTTTCAACAACCTGACAGGTTCATTGCCTGAGAATTTCCTCTTGAGTGCTGACAAGCTTCGGAATCTCGATCTGTCATATAATAGTCTATCCGGTTCGGCCTCGGGGTTAAGGATCGAGAGGCATTCATGCAGCTCTTTGCTTCAACTTGATCTGTCCGGAAACCGTCTCACCAGTTCAATTCCGTTTTCCTTATCGAATTGCACTAATCTCCAAACTTTGAACTTGGGATTCAACCTGTTCACCGGGGAAATTCCAAAATCCTTCGGCCAACTCAGCAACTTGCAGAGGATGGATCTTTCACACAACAACCTCTCTGGCTGGATTCCTTTCGAGTTGGGGAGTGCTTGCAAGTCGCTCCTGGAGCTTACATTATCTAACAACAACATCACCGGCCCGATCCCGGTCTCGTTCTCATCGTGCACGTGGTTGCAGACTCTTGACTTGTCCAACAACATCATCTCCGGGCCTTTTCCGGAGTCTATTCTTCAGAACCTGACGGCCCTGGAGAGCCTCCTGTTGAGTAAAAATGCCATCTCCGGGCCATTTCCCGTTACAATCTCATACTGCAAAAAGCTGAGAGTGATAGATTTGAGCTCCAACAAGTTCTCTGGCATCATCCCGCCAGATTTATGTCCTGCAGCTGCAGCACTGGAAGAGTTGAGAGTTCCGGATAATCTCATCAATGGGAAAATACCGCCCGAACTGTCAAAGTGTTCTCAGCTCAAGAAGATCGACTTCAGCCTGAACAATCTTGCTGGCCCAATTCCAGCAGAACTCGGTAGGCTTCAGAATTTGGAACAGCTCATTGCTTGGTTCAATGGCCTTGATGGGACAATTCCAGCGGAGCTTGGAAACTGCAAGAATCTGAAGAATCTGATCCTCAATAACAACCGCCTCAGCGGCAGTATCCCGATCGATTTATTCAAGTGTAGTAACTTGGAATGGATATCGCTCACAAGCAATGAACTCACTGGAGAAATCCCCCGAGAGTTTGGTCTTTTGTCGAGGTTGGCCGTCCTGCAGCTTGGACACAACCGTTTCAGTGGCGAGATACCTTCTCAATTAGCAAATTGTAGCAGCATGGTTTGGTTAGACTTGAATAGCAACAAGCTCACCGGACAGATTCCGCCTAGGCTCGGCAGGCAGATCGGAGACAAATCATTAAACGGAATTCTCTCGGGAAATACTCTAGTCTTTGTAAGGAACGTTGGTAATTCATGCAGCGGCATAGGCGGTTTGCTAGAATTCGCCGGGATTAGGCCAGAAAAGCTGTTGCAGGTCCCAACATTGAAGAGCTGCGATTTCACGAGAATGTATTCTGGTCCAATCCTCAGTCTCTTCACGCGGTACCAAACACTGGAGTATCTAGACCTCTCTTACAACGAGCTGCATGGGAAAATTCCCGACGAAATGGGTCAAATGATAGCACTGCAGGTCCTTGATATATCCCATAATCAGCTCTCAGGTGAGATTCCCTCGTCACTTGGCAACCTCAAGAACCTAGGTGTGTTTGACGCGTCGCACAACAGACTGCAGGGTCAGATTCCCGATTCCTTCTCGAACTTGTCTTTCCTGGTACAGATAGATCTTTCCAACAATGACTTGACGGGGCAGATTCCACAGAGAGGGCAGCTTAGCACGCTACCTGCAAGTCAGTTTGCGAACAATCCGGGACTCTGTGGGGTTCCATTGCCTGAGTGCAAGAACTACCAACCGGCGATCAATCCAAATTCGGATGATACCGGAGGAAGACAAAAGCATGAAGCCGTGATGTGGGCTAACAACGTGGTCCTTGGGATACTAGTCTCCATTGCCTTCGCATGCATTTTGATCGTGTGGGCCGTGGTAATGCGCATAAGGCAGAGAGACGCCGAGGGGATCAAGATGCTCAGCACCCTGCAAGCATCTCACGCCGCTACTACCTGGAAAATCGAGAGGGAAAAAGACCCACTGAGCATCAATGTCGCCACATTCCAGAGACAACTGAGGAAGCTCAAGTTCTCCCAATTGATAGAGGCCACCGACCACTTCTCTGCCTCAACCCTGATTGGCTCGGGCGGGTTTGGTGAAGTCTTCAAGGCGACACTCAAGGACGGGTCCCATGTGGCAATCAAGAAGCTCGTGAGGCTCAGCTGCCAGGGCGACCGCGAGTTCATGGCTGAGATGGAGACTCTAGGGAAGATCAAGCACCGGAACCTCGTGCCGCTGTTGGGCTATTGCAAGGTCGGTGAGGAGAGGCTCTTGGTCTACGAGTTTATGGAGTTTGGGAGCCTCGAGGAGGTGCTTCACGGGAGGACTCGAGAGCATCAGGACCGGCAGACACTAACTTGGGCTGAAAGGAAGAAGATAGCCAGGGGCGCGGCGAAGGGGCTCTGCTTTCTGCACCATAACTGCATTCCCCACATAATCCACCGCGACCTAAAGTCAAGCAACGTGCTATTGGACCGCGACATGGAGGCTCGGATCTCGGACTTCGGGATGGCGAGGCTCATAAGCGCGCTCGACACGCACCTGAGTGTCAGCACGCTGGCGGGCACACCAGGCTACGTGCCGCCGGAGTACTACCAGAGCTTCCGGTGCACCGCCAAGGGGGATGTGTACTCACTCGGAGTTGTGCTCCTAGAGCTTCTAACAGGGAGGCGACCTACGGACAAGGACGATTTCGGGGACACCAACTTGGTGGGTTGGGTGAGGATGAAGGTGAGGGAGGGGAAGCAGAAGGAGGTGATTGACCCTGAGTTGGTGGCGGCCACGGGAGGGAGTGGCGACGAGGTGGCGGAAGCGGATGAGGTTAAGGAGATGGTGAGGTACATGGAGATATCCATGCAGTGCGTGGAGGAGTTCCCTTCCAGAAGGCCAACCATGTTGCAGGTTGTGGCCATGCTCAGAGAGCTCAGCCCCGGATCTGCTGCTGGAAGCAGCAGCAGCAGTTGATGCCACACTCAATTTGAGTATGATCAATGCAAGAAGAAGAGGAAGAAGAGCCAAAAACAAATTGTATTGATTTGAAGATTAGTGGTCCTTGTATCTAAGCTACTCGGAAATTTTTGTCCTTGTTTAACTTTTGGCTCAACACAGAGTGCATAGCGTTTTTTTTCCTTTTGTGTCGTTAGCCTGAAATCGTTCGTAGTGTCCGGTCTAACTGTGAGTAGAAGTATTGCTGTCTATATCGTCTTGTTATTTTTCCTGCTATAAAAGATCTGCTCTTATCGTTGGCATAGGACAATGGTGAATTCATGGAGTTTGAATTATTCTATGAACTTGCTTCCTAGTGTCTTGTTGGATGGATCGGACGACAGATTAGCTGATAACCTGAGTTTCAGCGATTCGAATATTCCACACTAGTCAATTTGCCCACTGTTTCAAGACCTCCTTGATGAATTCTATATTGAAGGCTTCATAAGGATTGTTTGGGGTGCAATGGGACGCGATCCGTTTACGTGATCCTAACCGCGACATAGAGCGAAGCACCAAATAAAGAGAGAAAACTCTGTAAGACGCCGCGGTCATTGGATTGACACTTATTTCTTTGCAGCTCACTATATTGGCTTGTTAAAAATGAAAATTATGATGTCTTTAATTGATGTAAACACGAATTGACATGAGCCACAAACACAAACATGACACCCTTGGCACAACTGATCACCCTCTTCATCACTTACTACTCTTCAATCGAGGTTCATTTGCCTCGGGGAGAAAAGCCCACGAAGAGGAAGATGGGCCGAATTGAAAATTGATCATGGGTGAAGAAATTAACGATGGCATTTGTTTGAGGAGCTACGTACGTGCACGAAGTCAATGAAAAGCCCCAATCTCGCCTGATTTAAAACCGATTCGAATTCGATTTGGCCCGAAAAAAGAGACGCTTTATTACTGGAATCAGGCCAGGCAGAGCTTCTTTTTCCCATTGTTTATATGCAGAAGGTCGACGTTCACGGAAGTGCTTTGATATATTCCAAAACCAGACCCGACTTGAATCCATCCTTTAAGATCGACTTCCATTTTAGTTCATCTTGGCCACAAGCTTTGATTCGAGAACACTAGTAAGCGTCCAGAGATTCATGTTGGTAAAGTACGTCCAGATTTTATGACAAAAGTCAACATCTCATGAACTACTGCTCCATTGAACCGGTGGCCACAATCCCATGACAACTGAGGTCGCGACCCTGCTAGAGTTGCCGCCTGGCTTCAGGCAGAGCCTGAGGCGGGGCTTATCAGGAACCCAGAGGCCAGCCTGACCCACATCGTGGCCTGGTCGTGGCTGGTGGTCACGGCTCGGTCTGGATCATTGAATTGAACGTGGAAAGAGCCGTCGATTTCTCGAGTAGGGTAAATTTAGACCATCTTAATCCTAACAAAACAAGCTCACAAAAAGTCTCGAGGCAGGGACTCTGCATCTTTGCCTAGCAGGAGATTGCGTGCCAATGCATTTCGACGTCAAAAGGGCAGAACGACACCCCCATGCAAGGATTACAGAAAAACACCTGGAGCACCAGCGGCTTCTTCCTGAGCAATCTTCAAGAGGTACAATTCAGTCTTTCGTCCTTCGAAATGGGAGAAGTCAGTACTTTTTGAGTGTCCAACCGGCTACTTCAACCCATTGGTCACGTGCATTCAATTGGAACAAGAAATACACCCAGAGAAATAAATGCCTCTTTCTAGGGCTCAGATTGTCCTCTTCGAAGTTACAGCACGTCCGTCAGCAATAATAACAGTCGCATCATAGGTTCATCGCAAATCAACTGCCTACCACACTATAATCCACATTTATAACCAAAGCTACAGTACCTGTGTTCGGAAACCACTCTTTCAAAGGCCATTAGGGCAAATCTCAACTTATTCAGCAAATCTTTATTTGGGAAAGCTTTGGCAAATTTCATTGCATATCTCATACCCTCTAAAATCCCTTGGCCCTATTTTGAGTTTTCAACATCTGTGGAAAGCCAACCCTTAGTTTTAATGATCTTGCTATTGCTTCCCATCTTACCCTCGTTAAACAAACTACATTCCAGTTCTACCTTTTCCTTGCACATCAGTCTCTCTCTCCGCCGCCGCGCAGTTGTGACCTGACCTTGCCATCTCCGACGATTTAGATTCGACTATCGGTGAAATAGCCGCCACGCAGTTGTGACCTTGACCTTGCCATCTCCGACAATTTAGATCCGACTATCAATGAAATAGATTTGGCATAAGCAGAATGCCAAACAACCTCCATAGGGGGATAATGGGGTTGCATGACTTTCAAGATTTGTAGAATATAATGTCAAGTCTCGAGTTTAAAAAGATCTTTTATTCTTCTTCATTTGTCCTCATTAAATTAACTAAATTCCAATTCTACCCTTCCCTTGCACATCAATATCTCTTTCCTTCCCTCTCTTCTCCACTGCTTAGCGGTAGCCCCACCATCTCCAACGAGCCAAATCCTACCATCAACTCTAACTAGGGTAAAAGGCCACACAACCTAAGTGCGGGTTGTCGAAGTCGCGTGACCCCAGATAGCTCTAACTAGGGTTGCATAATCTTCTCTTAGGATCCTCGAGGTCATGCAATCCTTGAGGACCCTCATTCGAGGTCGTGCGACCTTAATAGGGGCCTCTAGTGCCAAGATTTGACATTAATTAATGTTCTATTGTTGCCAACGTCTGCCTATTGCGTTGCCTGTTGTTGAGAAGAATAACATTTAAATCGAAGTCGCTTCTTGACATACTTATTCATTATACTTTATCAAACACTATTCACGTGTTGAGAAAATCTTTTAACCCAAAGTCATTTGCATTTCTCCAAAAAAAAAAATCCTTAAAACCAAATTAAACATATAGTCAATAGCTTTTACGTGACTCCTTTTATGAAATACCTATTCAACCTAGTTAGAGTATCTGTTCCCTGCATACCCTTTTTTATATTCTTCCAATCACTTTATCAATGTTAGGCTATAATAATCATAACCGAAACCGAGATTCATTGAAAATAACTTTCTTTTATAACATTCATCTAATGCTAACGTCAAATATAAGTAATTTGAGATAATTGCATACTACATGATTACTAAACAAAATTTAATAGTTAGAAAATACTTTATGTTAATATTAATTACGTAATTTGATAATGCATGATTGTTTATTATAAGATAATAGGCATGATTATCTGAAATTTCCAAATTCAATATTATATATTTTATAATTACTATCTTACTTACTAATTATATCAATAAATGATCAAATTGCTATATAATTAATATTTTGATCATATAATTAATCATATAATAGTATAACATTTTATTATAGTTAAATATCATATGGTTGACTATTATATGAATAACTTGAATATCTATTATATCATCTTGATAAATATATATCTCTAATTTCTTGATTGGCTATAAAAGTGATAATTAATATAATAAAACATTTACTTTACTAGATTCACATGTCGTTTTCTTAATCTTAAGTATAATCACAAATAAAATATAAAAATAAAAATAAGTTTTAGATATTATAGATTCGCAATATTTATAAGATATTAAACTCATGAATCATGATTGACTATCAATGAAAGGGATATTTGTAACATCTATCTAGTTCCTAATATTATGGACATATCGAAAAAAGTTATAACGTTAACCCTTCTTTGTTACATATGCTAATCATGAATCTGAACACAATACTTAGAATAAACATAGTAAAAGTTATTGCAACTCTATTATATTTCAGCGTCGTAAACCGCAACCAAACAGAAGGTTATAATTATAATTCGTCGCATTTTTGGGCCAAAGTTGCACCCTCTTATCATGAGGCTGCACCTGAAGGGATGCTAATTTCCTATTCTCCCCCCAAGTCCAAAGCTTTTCACTTCCACTATAAAACATCTATAAAGGTAGATAAGAAAATTTATCCAAAAAGTTCTAATTATATTACATTTTGTGTCAATTCAATTCTAAACATTTCATTGTACCAATTGAATTATAAACATTTTAACAATTTGTCAATATAACATTTTCTGAAAATTTTGGCCAAAAATGCTGATGTGGACGTGGACCAATATATGTGGCATAGTCATTGTAGCACTAGTATGGACACTTTTAACAATTTTTTCTTAGAAAATCAATTACTAATTACTAATTTCATTTCATTTCTTTCCTTTTTGTTTATTTTCTCCTTCCTTCATTGATCGCTAGGCCTCAGCAACGGTCAGTGACTAGTCTAAAAGGCCAACAAACCTGATCTTAGCCGCCAATGAAGCTTGAGCTTAGCCTCTAACTAGTCGTTAGCCATTACTAAGGCCCAATGACCAGTGAAGGAATAATGAAAGCAAAAAAGAAAGACAGGAAAAATAATTAAAATAATTAAAATTTCAAAAGATTATAAAATTTGTCCGCTTCAATATCAATCATGCCACGTAGGACGACCGGCATTCGCATAAGCAATTTGAGCTAAAATTGGTCAAAATGATTAAGCTAACCAATTGTTAAAAAGTTGAAGATTATACTGATATAAAAAAAATAAAAAAAATTGTAATAGATTTATCACTTTTTTTTTTTGTAATTTCGCTAAGATTGCATGATGGGTCATATAGATTCACCTCGCGGAGCTTTAATGGCGCTTGAAGCAAAGTATCGAATCCACTTTCTTGTTTGAACGGTTCGTGGCTTTCACTTTTGGGACAGTGAGGTTGGCCTCTTTCCATGTCCTTTTTCTTTTCCAACTCTCAAAATGCTATTAAATTTCAAATCATCTACGACCCAAAATAAAGTGCAATTGCCACGCGTCATTTAGAGGTTTGTGCACGCAAATGGCAGTGGTTTTATATGTGCTACACCAACAGCACTTTAAGTCAGTAATAACAGGGCGATTTCTTCTTCCAATTATGCCTAGTGATGATATCGTACCGATTAATTTTAACTTTTTTATGGAAAACATTTTTCCTGCGCATCTTGGTTCCCTTTAATCCTATATGTGTCAATGTGTTTATGCATTGTTTGATATACAAGAATCATAGATAGATAATCAAGGAAACACACATAAATCTACAAAAAAAAAAAAGCGGAAAGAAAAAGAGGAAAATGAGTCAATCTGAGTCGTAGGATTCCCGGACTTGTCTAACTTCCAAATGCGAAAAAAAAAAAAACTGAAAACGAGAATGCAGAACTATGTGGTACGAATGTTTTTGTTTAAGGGTCAAATTCCAATTGTACTGGCGGATTTTATCCCTTTCTAAAATGTTAATGATGAACTTCTCAGATGTAACATGGTTGGAACATTGATTCGGCCATTTTTGAAGCTGAGGCCAACTATGTTCGGCTCTAATAGATATCTTATTGGTTTACTTTTTCTTTTACCTGTAAGCACGTCACTTTCTCATTCATAATGACACCAAGTCTTCATGATGTCTTCATGAGTGCGAGTTCTGTGGTGTCGAGTCACTCTTATTGTAATCCTCTTTTGGCAAAGTCAATATAATCTTTTACATTTACAAAAAAAAAAACCTTCCTAGCGAAATTGTTGTTGGTGTCAAGAAGAGGAAAAAAGAAGCTCCGAACTTGTTTCTCAACTTTCAAAATGTCTAGTTGAAGGTTATTCTACTCATTCCGGTTGGGTTCAAGTCAAATTGGTGACAAATGTTGGTCCTGACAAATGGCACTGATTATGACAATCTAGATCACAACTAGAAAATATTAGGTGTAATTGTGATGACAAGTATGATGTGCAAAAGTCCACTGAATGAGCGCCATCTGTCGCCACATGGACAGTTGGGTCCACATATCGAGTGCCAAGAACAAATGATTTTTAAAATTTGTCTAACAAAACCCTTCCCCCTCCTGAGTTATCAGATCCTTTCTCCTTCTTATCCTCATCTCCCCATGTAAAAGTATTTAAATATTAATCTATACCTTCCCCTGAATACTTAAACTTGTAGGACAATTGATAGTAGTTTTACAAAAACCTTATATGGTATCAGAGTATGAGGTTTTGAGTTCAAATCTTATCAAGATCCTATTTTGTTACTCTAAATATTTTCACGTTTAGTACCGAGGGGAAAAAAAAACCAGACTAAGAGTGAGGGGAGTGCGAAAGTACTTAAATATTAATCTACGCTTTCACCAAAAGGCTTAGCTTTACGTGAATAGAATCGAATTATTTCTCCTACCCACCTCCCACTTATCTCCCAACGATCGGTCTCCTACCCACCTCCCTCCTGTCTCTTGACGGTCAGTCGTCACCGCCTCTGCTTCATCCCTTGCCTCTGGCCCTCTCTCAAGTGTTGAACACTTGACGCTTTGCTCTCTCTCTCTAACTGACGCAACCCTCTCTCTCCCTCCTAATTCACGAGCGTATGTGCCTTCGCCTTCACTTTGTTCGCCGCCCTCACCGTTGCAAATTGCAAGGTACATAACCTATACTTCTTGCTAGTGTCTGACAAAACCCTTCCCCCTCTTGACTTATCAAATCATTTCTCCTCCTCCTCCTCCCCCTCCTCCTCCTTATTTCCCCATGTGAAAGTACTTAAATATTAATCAATGCCTTCACTTAAAGGCTTAAGTGTTTAGAATAGTTGGCAATGGTCTTACAAAACTTCACATAATATTAGAGCAAGAGGTCTTGAGCTCAAATATTACCAGACTCCTTTTGTCTCTCCAAATATTTTTACAATTAATACTAGGCAAAAAAAAAAAAAAGACTAGACTAAGTATGAGGGGAGTGTGAAAATACTTAAATATTAAACCACGCATTCATCTAAAAATTTAAGCTTTTAGGGCAGTTGGTAATGATCTTACAAAATTTTACACCCCTCTCCCTTTCTCTCTCCCTTCCCAGCCGTTTCCCATGTTCTAAGACGCGAGCAGAGCCGATTTATTTCTCCTACCCACCTCCCTCCTATCTCTCGCGATTAGCCGCCATCGCCTCCGCTTCATCTCCTACCTCTGGCCCTCTCTCAAGCGTCGGACACTCGACGCTTTGTTCTCTCTCTCTCTCTCTCTCTCTCTCTCTCTCTCTCTCCACCGACTGACACAACCCTTTCTCTACCTCTTGACTCACAAGCACCGGCGCCTTCGCTTTCACTTTGTCCGCAGCCCTCACCGTCACGAATCGTAAGGTACATAACTTATACTTCTTGCTAGTGTTGGATCAAGGCAACGTCATATTCTATAGATAATATAATTTGTTAAATAAATTTTGTTTTCATCTATGTCATTTAGGCTGTAGAGGAAAGATAAAACGATGATCAAGTAATCAACTTATGCCACCCACATCAGTAAACAAGGAAGAGTTTTTTGCTACTAAGACTCAAGTTATAACATAAAAGCTTTCCAGCAAAAAGCCCCTAGTGCTATTAACATTATGAACTGGAAGTAATTTAATTGACAAGAAAAATATGTTAATGTAACTCTACCATCTGACAATATGTCAAGGTGCCTAGTTAAGCTTCCAAAGCCTCCAAATGAAACAGACGATTGTATGCCTTGAGCAATAGTGCAAAATCAAGTTATGAACCCCTTGGGCCGTAGTGCAAAATGTGGAATAAACAACAATAAGTACACGTTATGTACCTTGCAATTTGCAACGGTGAGGGCAATGGACGAAGCGAAGGCAGAGGAGCGGGAACTCGGGAGGGAGAGAAAGGGTCGCGTCAGTCGGTGGTAGGAGAGAGTAGATGTAATACCACATTCTTTTTCTTTACTAGGCTAAGAGAAGGTGGTGGGCCCATAATAAAAGAAAAAGAAAATGGAAAAGAAGGTCAACAATCTGAATAAGGAGGAGAAAAGGGGAGGCTCGGTAGAAGGACGTGCGAAAAACAAAAAGAGGAGAAAGAGATGGAGAAAAGAAAGAGAGGAAGAGAGAAGAAAGGGAAATAGGGATTTCGCGTGCACGCCATAAGAAGCTCACCGAGCCACTCATACCACGCATCAATGTCTGTTAAGTGCTCGTTCTCGTCATTTGTCCAATTAAGATAATATTCGAAATTAGGCACAAATTTGAATTTTATGAAATATAAGCGGCGAAGTCCAATTTTTTAGTTATAAGGCTAATAATATTTTGGATTATGATACTTTGGGGAGTAGAGAAGTCATAGGATTTTATGGAATTCAATTTGAGGTTATGGTTTGTTCGAAACGAAATTTAGAAGTTTTCCGTTGCGATGAATAGTGCGCACAATGTATTTTGGGCCAAATTTCGTCGTCTTTGGGTTGGTTTTTGGTTAGCCAATTTTGTAAGTTTTATAGTACTCCGAAAGATCTTTGTTTGAAGTATAAGATCACTTAAACTGGAGATCGGTGGAAAATGTTATGGCGAAATCAAATTTCGCGCTAAAACTTCGCGTAAATTCTCTTTAAACGAGAATTCTATTATCATAAATAAATTTTTTGATTAGGAAGAGAACGTGGTTTAGTTGATTTGTTTTTTATGAAGATTTTACTAGATTTTGACATTACTTTTCACTTATTTGATAGGATTGTAAGTCAAAATTGTTATTGGGTTTTGGACGAACCTAGGTGAGTGGTTTTATGTTTTCTTTGAATTTATAAAATTCATATTTTGAACGTAATATAAAATGTGTATAGTATAAGTTACAAAATAACATAATTATTGCATAAAAATTGAATCGAGCATTTACTACTTTTTGAATCATCACAAATGTTTCGAAAGCGTGTTAAAAAATGTTTCTAGCTAAATAGTTGAAATGTTGAAACATTATGTGTTGATTTCCGAAATATTTTCCTAATCTTTGGTTGAAACGAAAGATATGTTTGGGGTTTATGGAATTATTTTGTGGTAATGATTCTAGATTGACTTTTATGAATTGTCAGAAATATTATTATGTATTTTGTTGGTGCTCACTATAGTTGTGAGCCTCGTAAAGGGCATGTGAGTATGCATATGAGTTATAATATTCTTTTGGGCCGATCCACTGGTTTTATAGGTGGAGACCTTAATAAGGGGGAATCTTGGTCGCCTTGTCATCAGGCGTTGTGTTGTGAACACAGTAATGTATTGAGCAATAGATTAATGAGTTGAATGGATCAGTGATATGGTTTGACAGAAATCAATCAATGGACTTGACCATTCATGAATACATTATTGCGGATGTTTAACTATATTTTTTCTGAATTGTTAAAAGGTTTGTTCATATGAAACGACATATATTTGATTGGATATGTATATTATACGTTGAAATTAAATTATGAGTTTTGGATTGGGTTTATATGTATGCATAGTAATTGCTCAATTTACTTAGAAGATATGTGCTACTCACTAAGCTGCTATTTTTAGGTTCCTCAGCTAGCGGCTAATCGTAGGAGATAGCTTATGCGGGGGACTTTTGGGAGTAGATCTTTGGGTATATTTTAGTTAGTTATTTATATGAGATTGTCAATAGTTTTTGGTATATGTCCTTTTTGGTAGATTGAATAAACTCTTATGTTGAAACCAACCTCTTGGTTTATTTTATATATATTTCGTGAAGAATATATATTGATATCAGGTTGTTGATTATGTTTGAGGTTGTGTTCTTTGTAAGAAATATTTCCCAATCTGTGGAATTTGGGGTATGACAGTAGAACATTGAGCATCTGACGCTAGAGATAGGGCCGGAGGCAAGGGATGAAGTGGAGGCGAAGGCGGCAGCACGGTTCGTTGGATGAGTAATGATCGTCCGTAGATGGGAGGGAGGTAGGTTGGAGAAATAGCTCGATTCTGGTCGCGTCTCAGAACACAAGAGAAGGCTGGAAAAAGAGAGAGAGAGAGAGAAAGGGGGGAGGGGAAATTGAGGAAGAGGAGGATGAAGGATTTGAGGCGGGGGAAGGTTTTGTCACAGAAATTTAAAAAATCACCTCTTCTTGGTACCCGATACATGGATCCGACTGTCCACGTCGCAATATATGGCGCTTATTTAGTGGACTTTTGCACGTCCTACTTGTCATAGTTATATCCAATATTTTCTCATATCACAACATACATCTTGATGATATGTCTTGGCATGTGACGAGCAAGCTGTCCATATGGCCGATGGGTGTTTGGCCTTTTAGGTAATGGTAGCGCCGTTTCCTCCCTCGTGGCATGAGGCTTTAGCGGGGTCTTGTCAATGCCTAACTCGTCGGGCAAGATCCATCTCTTCTCCACGTCCATTGATATCACTCGACCCGAGGGGAGCACCTAGGGCATGCTTAGCTAAGAGGCTTAAACCGAAGTTTTGAGCTCTTTCTTGAGTGAGCAACAGAGAAACCAAACCCTCAGGTGATTGGTGATAAGCCAAATCTTGGGATTTTGTGCCGACGACGTTTCCATCAAGTTATCGCCGAACGACGGGAATCTTTGAATCTTTGCTTTTAATGTCTGTAGTTTGTCGATAAACCCGACACCCCCTTTATCTACCGCACAGTCAGACAATATTTACGGTGAACACATCAGACATGTCCGTGCATTCCTCAGCTGACCTCCCCAAAAGACAAAGGAAAAGAGGAAAAGCAGAGAGACTGCATCGGAAAGATGAGTAAAACAAAGTAAGAAAAAGGGGGGAAAAAGGAGAGGGAAAGGAAAAGCCAATGCCAAGTGCACGTGGTCAGAAATTAATCAAGAACCAGAAATGACACCAATTGACACTGATGATGCGGTGGAGCCTTTTTTGGGGTGCACCTTCCCTCTGAGCCCTCACCTTTCTTGCTTTGGTTTGAACCTTGCAAGAAATGGTATAAATGAAAGGAGAAAGAAAGAGATAGAGCAGCTACTGCACCAGAAGAAACGAAACCCAAGTCAATTAATTCACTGAAAATGTCAAATGGGTCCAAATGGCTCTTTGTCCATTCTCTGTTGGAGCGACCTGCATGATCCTCTCTCCGTCTCATTCAATGCTAAAGGATTTTCCTTTTTCCCTTTTGGCTCAGTCCTCTCTCTCTCTCTTTCTGCAACCCCTGGAGCCGCTGCCGCAGATAAAGTGAGAGGAGAGTAATGTGGGGTGTGATTATTTTGTGTTGGTGCGTGAATGTGAAGAAAGAGAGAGATGGGACTGAGTTTTGTGATGGGGTTGAGAGGGACCAGAGAGAGAGAGAGGGAGAGAGGACTGTGCACCAGCTACACGACTATGGCACTGAAAAACATGGTGCCTCTGGCTGTATTTTCCCACTCGTTTAGTCTCAGCATTCAAATAAAAAGTGAACGACATCAAATGCCATGAAAGCGACTCCTCCGTATCTCCTTCCCATCGTAAAGACTCTCTCTCTCTCTCTCTCTCTCTCTCTCTCTCTATATCTCTCTGAGTCTCACTGAATTTCATTTTGGGCTGAAAGATAGGCCATCAGTCCCACTTTTGCTTTGGCATATTGATTGAATTGTTTACCCCCAAAACATCATTTCCTGCAAAAGATGGTCCCCCATATCCATACTCAGTCCCTTCCATTCTAGAGGGAGTACATGCATTTTAACTTGTTTCGATGCGTTTCGGCAACATTTACCGCTTTTTGCGTGAAAGATTCAATGACCCAGAATTCGCTCTCCGTCCCAATTTTGCAAAAATGAGTATATAACGTCCAACTGCTCAATATAAATGCGTCCCATTATTCTTTTTTTTTATAACCGAGGTGTCCGGGCCAGCTTGTGTGCACCCCGACTATTCGAGGGAGAGACTAGCACAACAACCTACCGCCATGCCCCCCACTTAAATCACAGGTGCTTCCCTGTGGAATCGAATCTGAAACCTCAAAGAAGTCCAACTTCGCCCTAACCAGTTGGGCTACCCATGGGTAGGTGCGTCCCATTATTATTCGATTATTGATTATCAAAAGAAATGGAGAGTTTCTTTTCTGGCATAGAATGAAATGTTTGATGTATTCTTACTGATAATGAAGTCTCTAGTTCAAAATGCCAGGTGTGTTCCTCGCTTCTGCATTCCAGACGGGCCCGTGGAAAACGCAATGGACATTCGGTGTCCTTTTCAGTCAATCTTCTGTAAGAAGCGCATTTCTCACACGAATAAGTTCTCCGGGGCCATCATGTTCAAAGCATTGGTCGATGATGCCTCTCGTTCAGAAACTCATAATCAAGGATATCATTACGCAAAAATTCAATGAGACCACTGGCCCCGTTACCACGTCCCCAGGAAGCAAATGCAGATATTCAGAGGCAGAAGATATAAACACATAACTAAACTATCATGCACGAGATTATTCATAAAATTGATAAATTAGGTAATTTGGTAAATGGTGGCCACGGTTCGAGGTTAATCCCGATGGATTTGATATTCGACCGATAACTGAATTGCAAGGAAATCTAGACCATATTAGGAAAGTCCAAGTTGGACTATTGACAACGGGATCATAGGTGATGCAGAAAAGGGATACCGATTTCTCGTAAAACTTCCTTTAACTTATTGCAGTGGATGTCCAAGTTGACGTCCTAGAAGAGCACAGAGCGCTTTGCACATAAATGTTCCGTTGTTGACTTTGGTCTAGGATATGATGAGTGTACTTTATATGTGGAAAGCCATTCGAGAGACTCAGTGACTTCTTAGAGTGGTCATCTAAGAGAGTATAGAGTATGGGAAAACTCATTTCTTTCAATTGATTGTTATGGGTTTAGATTTTGAAAATAGGATTGTGAAATACTTGTGAGTATAATTAAGCAATTATAATATCGCCTTTACCGATTATAGTCGAACCATTCTGTCAATCTCTCCCCATGAGGTAAGCGCATTGTTGCACCACATGAATCTACCGTGTTCATGTTTTATTTCTGCGGTTTATTCATTACTCAACATGTTTCATCGGTTCATGGAATAGACCGGTAGTAGAGCCTAGGCTTATTGTTGATTGATTGTTCTAGGAATTTTTCTGGCGCACAACTATTGCTATAGCTTCCACGAAGATTGGGTTGGGGAAATTTACTGGCAGAAATAATTTTAATTTGTGGCGTATAAAATTAGTGTGTTGTTAGAAACATGGGTTTAGACTTATTATGGGAGAAAATGGTAAGTTCCCCCGATTGAAAAAGCGGAAGAAAACACTGATATAATACCAAAGCTAGGAGTATTGTTTTGCTAAATTTAGAGGCTAATGTTTTGGATGAAGTGGCAGATGACCCGAGCGTACCAGTGGTTTGGTCCAAACTCCAAGTGCTGTTCACTTTCAAGAGGGTTGAGGGAATGTCAAGCCGAGATCACCTGAACGAGTCTAATGAGATCATCAATAACTTGAAGAATGGGGATGAGAAAATGCATGATCAATGGCAGGCTACGATGCTGCTTTATTCCTCGCCCGGTTCTTAGGAGCACTTTTATGGCTTTCTGATGAGAGGGAGTGAGACTGTACTCGTGGAAATCCTCAAAAGAGTGCTAAAAGAAGCCGCGGGGCAATGATCAGAGAGGTAGCGCCAAGGGTTTGATGGTCGAAGGTAGAAACTCAGAGAGGGGTTCCAGCAGCGCACTCACGTCTGGATAGAGGTCTAACGCAAGGAGAAAGCCGTTTGTGGTGCTACGACTGTCAGATTGAGTAGTACCCTGCAAGGAATTGCTTAGAGCCGAAGAGAGCAGAAAGATCAGAGAGTAACGCAAATGTCAGCGAGGAGGAGTCTACCTGTGACATGCCGAAGATTCCTAGTTGATCGATACGTAAGAAAAGATGGCGATAAATGTCACAAGTGAAAATCTCGATTGGATTAGTAACGTAGTAGTAAGTAGGTTATTCAAAATGTAATTTTTGTGTCCATAGTTTTCGGAAAATGATTATATTAGGGTTGGATTAATAAATATTTGCTCTAGGGTAGATTATTTATATTGGCGGAGAAACGTGTGTTGCCAAATTTGGTTGTTACGGAGATTGATTCATTCCGAGATTTCATATCGCGATGATGATAGGTTAGACATTTTCTGAATTGACTCTCCCCTAGCATCTAGCAATTTTTGCCGAACATTTTAGTGGGTTGAAAGTGCTTTTCTGCATTGTCAATACTTAGAAAGGACGCCGTTTTTCTTGTTTGCACATTGATTTACTTGATATCTTAGCAATTTGTCAAGATATTTACTTTGGAACCCTATAATTGAGCCATAGTCACTTTCTAATATGAACACCTTTCTTTCAATTTCAACCTAGTATTTTTAACCCAATGCTATCATTGCCTCTAATCGTAGCTAAACATTCTTATCCATTTATATCTCGTGTAAGTTTCTAGATACATCCGTTTTGTTGGATCGCATGATCCACTAGAAGCATTCAAGTTTTTAAAAGAAAGCTTCAATTCATTCTTGCAAAGAAAGAGAGATTTCCATGTCACTTTCCCCTCTCTTTCTTTTCCCACTAATTTGAAGCAAAGGTGAAGGCCACCCATTTTTATTTCGAATACTTCCACCCGTTTTCAATCGAAAACTTCCAAATCGATATTCCAAGGGTTTACGAGGTGAACTTTTGGGGTTTCCTCTTCATATTATCAAACTTTGTTATTTAAATTATTTTTCCTTGAAGGTAATTAAAGTTTTAACTTTACGCTAGCCTCTTTGTTCGAGATAAGTGAAAACTTCAAGGGTTAAGTTAGATTGATCAATTTAGTACTCTTGACTTGGTTGTTTGGCGGTTGCTAGTTCTGAAGTCGAATTTTGATGACAAGTGGGAGAAAATTTCAATGATTGTGTGTTCGTTTGACTTGAAATGATGAGTCTTTTCATGCCAAGTTTGTGATTAATTGGCATCCATAAGATCCGGTAGCATAAAAAGCGATTCTTGTAATTCGACTAAGTTCTCAGTTTACTAGCTAAGTGTTGAAGATTAATCACGTTGTCGATTATTTGAGTCATCAATTTTGAGTTGTCGGATGTTCATGTTACCGATTATATGAGTTGTCAAGTCAATGTCCACCTTGTCTATCATTTGAGTAGTCGATGTCCACGTTGCCGACTATTTGATTTATGGATCTTCATTTTGTTGATTATCTGGATTGTTGACGTTCATGTTGACAATTCTCCAAGAATGCTATCATTGCTTACATTAGAAAATGAAAAGAGGTAAGCGTCTTATTACTACTTGTGTAAATGATGCGTGGAAAAGACATACAGATTGTATTTCGATGATAATTTAATAAGATGATGTTGTATACCGAATTATGATTTTGAGAATTGATATGCAAGAAATAATAAGGTAGTGTTGAATTCATTGTCGACATAAGGAAGATCACAAAATTTGAGCATCATTACAAGCACTAATGTTTGGAGATTTAATTTGGGAATTATGTTGAAATTATTTCCGTGGCCCTCATATTGGTGGAGATGATGCCTAGAGTTGGGATGCCCCATGAGTTAGGATGTCTCGGGAGTCTAGATGCTTTGTGTGTCGGGATGCTCTGAGAGTGTTCGGGATGAGGTAGAATAATGAATATGATGCATGTCTACATACGCACATGTCCATTAATAGACTAATTGATGATAATTGTGCCGGGGCAATTTTGTATGGAGCACCGGGGAAGTTTAATATGGACTAAGGACACTCGATATGAAGCGCTAATGACGCTCGATATGGAGGGCAGGGGCAATTTAGTAGGCAAAAAGCCAAACTGGTGAGTAGCTACTAGCCGCGCAATTTAAGCTTTTAGCTAACTTTTTGCACCATAGTAAGAGGAAGAGAGGGAATATATATCTTGTGTTCCATACGCTAGTTTTGTAGTAATATATGTATGACATGATTTGCACAAGGCCAAATGATTCACATGTTGTTAATGTTGTGTACGAGTATGCGCATCCAACGCTACAAAGCCGTGAAAATGGGTTCTAACCCTTATGGGAGGGAGCTAACGTTGGTTTGACTTCTACGCACAGACAAGTTTAGAGAGGAATAACAACTTTTGTGGATTCAGATTTTGGCAGTGACATGAATGAAAGAAAGTCGTTGACAAGTTATCCATTTAGTTTTGCGGGTTGTGCTGTCATTCAAGCGCAATTACAATTTCTAATTGCTTTATAGACAACTGAAACAAAGATAGGGAAAATGTATAAACAGTTCTAAACATTTATGTTTTGTTAATTCAATCATAAACCTTTTAAAATCCTTCTGACAAATTTGTCTCGGCAAATGCTTACATGGATGTCCGAAAATTACTTATATATCCTAGACAAATTTATCGGAATGATTGAATTGGCAAGGATTTAAAATGTTCAGGATTAAAGTGCAATAGGTTTATGAATTTTTGGAAAATTTTCCCAATAAAGATATGGTATCATTCACGGCAATCGAGGAAGCTATTTTAGATGTTTGCTCGGTAATCTTGGATTATAGCAGGAGAAGATTCTTGTTTATTGCTATGACCATAGTGCTCTACATTTAAAGCAAAAATCATATGTATCACTAGGAGATATGTGATATTGTATCCCCTGGAATCACTTTAGTCAAAAAAGTGCACACGTTAGATAATTGGAAATAAATGTTAATGATGCCTATCCCATTGACCAAGTTCTAGTATTGTTCGCACTTTGGTTAGCGTCTCAAATGGTTGAGGAACCCAAAGGATCTCAGGAGAGACCAGGGTCCACGTAGATGAAGTTAAACTGGTCGCCGAGGTGGACCTTTGTTGATTACATCGGGGAGTTAATTCCGATTGATTTGAATTCCAATCCATAATTTAACTGGAAGAGAACCCGGGCCTTATTATGAAAGTCCAAGCTGTGCTTTTACCAACAAGGTAGTGGATGGAAAGAAAGGGAAATTAATTTTACGCAAGACTTCTTTTTCTTATCGAACTTAAAAGTCTAAGTGATGTTCAAGAGGGACTAAATTTTTTTCGCAAATAGATAGATGTTGCTGAGTTTGGTCTTGGTTGCATAATGAGTGCACTTAATATGTTAAAAAAAAGTTAGGAGAGATACCAAGAGAATTGAGGGCCGTCGTCCAAGAGAGTTGAGAGTGATAAAATTCCGTTCTTGTGATTGATTTTTGTGGGTCCGGGGCTAGTCTAGAAATGGGAGACATTTGGTGTGTAAGTGTGTGATTGAGCTATCGTTCTATAAAAAATTACCCATTATAGTGGAATCATATCTTCGATTTCTTCTCTAAATCACGCAAATCCTTTGTGTTGACATTGTACTTATGCAATTCCTTTCTTGCTCAAGTTGTTTCGTTTGTTCACGCTTCGATGTCAGTCGTAGCAGTGATTTTCACAAAGCATTTAATACCGCCCAGCGCAACGCACACTCAGACCAAGCCAAGTTAGGACATGAATTTTGTACAATGAGCCTTTATCTCACATCACGCAAAGTAGAAAACCATCAAGAGCAACAAAGACGCTACAACATTGGTCAGGCACTGCTTCTGAGCAAATCGATAGAGGACGAACAATGTACCCCCCCTGGGCAGAGGAAAGAGAAGGCACAAATAAGAGAGGGAATTCTAAACCAGAATAAACTTAATAAAGCCATTCTACTTTTGAGCTAAAAGAAAAATCTACATCATTGTTCAACCTCTTTTGACACAATAATCACTCTCCCTCTCCTTCCGTGGTAGCTGAAGACACGTAGCTTATGGCAAGAGAGGTCTCGTCGCATGCTGCCGCCATGAAAGACGACGACTGGAACTGTAGTTTGCAAGCCGGGCAAGTGATCTGCATGATGGTGGAGCTTATCTTCTTGGTGGCTTGTTCTCTCAACATCTGAGCTCGTTCGAGCTCGGTCTGAGCTTGAAGTCTCATCTTCTTCGCGTTGGCCAGCTCTAGCTCCGCTATCTCGACCTGCCTCTTAGCCTGCTGCCTCGCCTCCTCCGCAAACGCCTTCTCGGTCATAGCCAGCTTAATTTGCTCGCTCGCAAACTCCCTTATGCTCGCTGCCTCCGACATCTCAGGTTCACGCCTGTAATAATGCTCCCAAATTGCAGAGCTCTTGTTGATGGCTAATTCGTCCTTGTTTGCGTCGTTGGATGACGAACCAATCGAAAGCTTCAAGTTGTCAGCGAACTTTTCCTTTGAGTTCCGCGTCGCGCACAGGCTCGACGACGGCAATAGCTGAAGCTCAAGGTTGTGGTGGGTATGCGAGGTCGAGGGACTGTACATGTCAGAGTTGGGGAAGATGGTCTCCGCTAGTTTTGGCATTCGGTATCCAGGAAACGACGAGGGCCGCACGCCAACATTTGCTTCGCTCGAAGGGCTAGTGCTCGAAGCGGTTTGGGACGAGCAGGCCGGCTGAGCTCGGCGGACGGTGCACGTGTCTTGGTGTTCTATGAAGCTCTCTACTCTGAAAGGACCAAAACAAAAGGAAGATCGTAAGACTAAATTGAGATACGGCCTTGGCTTGTCTGGATGTCTGTAGTAAACCATGTCAAGAAACAGGAATCAAGACTTGTTCATGCAGGGTTAACAAGAGACAAGCAAATAAAAAAATGCGCAGATGACTAGGTTTGCAACATTAATTGGAGAAATAAACAAGAGTATACAAGATGGAGCGTCTTTGTTAATGACCGATCTGGACTTGGGGATTTGGCTTATTGGGTTTTTTTGAAATAAAAAGAATACTTATAAAGAGTGGGCTGTATCATCATCTCCAAAAAGAAATGCCCTTGGAAAAAGCGATGTAGTGCTCATTATGAGTCAAATGGCTGGCTAGGAATTGTTATAAAAATAAAACAGAAAAAGTAGGGACACGAGGCTCGCCTGGCAAATGTACCTGGGAAATCATTCTTGGATTCGGAATAACTACTAATAAACTCTTGCTGCTTAGACAAAAAAAAAAAAAAAAGCAACAATGCATAATGATGATACATTCAGAAGACAACCCAGCAAGTTCGAATATTTTTATAAGATAGAGGCTCAAAGGGAAAACAAAACAAAAGAGTTATCCAGATTACTTCCAACATGCTTGCCTCCTCTTCATGAACATAAGCCTAGGGTTTTATGAACCAAAATAAACCCCACATAACATCATGCAGAATTGCTCGGAGCTCAGCCTTCTCACCCTAAAGCTTAAGCTGTTAGAAATCGTCAAAAAGTACATTTCGTGTGTCGATTACAATTACAACTTCTCAAATCGGGAGACATAACAAGAACGACAAAAATTCAAATCAAGAATAAATTGAAGATCAATTATACCTGGAGAACACTCGGCCGCAGTCACAAGAATGTCCCCGGGTGCCGCAGGTCTTGAGGTGGGCCTTGTAGTCGGACTGGACAGCATAGCCCTTGGAGCACCGCTCGCAGACCCACTGCTTGTGGCTGCTGTGCTTGCGGCGGAAGTGCTTCTTGATTCCGACGAGGTCGCCGAGCGCGTGGCACGGGTCATGGTGGAGGCAACTAGGCTCGGGGCAGACGTAGACTCGCTTCCTCCGCGCCTGGTCCTGGTCGGCGGCCCCGCGGTCCCGCTTCAGCAGCTTCCAGGGCACCTTGTGCCGCCTCCGGTGCATCTGCAGGTTCTGATCCCTCTGAAACCCTTGATTGCAGATCTCGCACACGTACCTGCAAAAGTCTTAAGCCATCATATACAGGCGGTGGACACACAGGTATGCATAGATACACCCGCAAGCCTAAGCGAGAGGTGGGGGATATAATTTAACTTTAGAACCTGTCGGACTCAAGGAGGGTCTTGGGTGACAGCGCAACCACTTCCGCATCTGGATCTGTTGGAAAAAGAAAAGGGGAAGTTCTTGATTAGGTCTAGATCATTTATTGAGTGGGCATCTAATTTGATTTGAAATTGCGTGCGAAAGGAAAAAGAGAGAGCTTTCGCAGTGGATTAGGGTAGATCTTTTTTTCTCGCTGTCCTCTTCTCCTTATACCTGGAGTGCCTGCAGGTCTTCTTCTTCTTTTGCTGATGGAGAAGACATTGATCTCTGAAGGGTTGATGGCAGAAGCAGCGTTGGAAGGAGGAGAGTTTGGAGGAGGGTTATGGAACATATGGGATGGTCTCAGCTACTATTTATGTGTGTATTTGTGTTTATGTTGGTATGAGAGGTAAAATCTACGGAATTCCCCACACACACACAGACCCGCACCCGCACAGAGCTCTTCTGGTGGTGGTGGAGCTATGTTGAACAGTGGGTTCACTCAGCTTTACTCAAACACAAAGCCTGATAATGGGCAGAAAGAGAGAGAGAGAGAGAGAGGACGTGAAGGAAAAAGCTCTTTGCTTTCTGAAACCAGCTTTCTTTTGAGCCTCTTCTTTCTGAGAGCTTTCTTGGCTTTGTGGGATTTTTCCTTCCTTTTCAATTGACCCCCACCCACAGTAGGTCAGCAGGTAAGGTTGAGCCAAACACTTGCTCATCAAGCTCCTGTACATAGATGAGAGAGAGAGAGAGAGAGAGAGAGAGAGAGAGAGAGAGAGAGAGAGCGAGAGCGAAGGGGGGGTGGTGGGGGGGAACTGACTCTGACCCAATCAAGTCGCTTCAAACTCCGAGCCACACATACACAAACACAAGCGTTTGGACAGAAACAAGAAAACATCCTCCCTTAAGACAACAAATAGTCATGGTTCATCATGGCACTGTAATACGTTTTGCATGAATAAATGCAAGGACCGGGCCTCCGCCGCACGTGAGCTCACGCCCTCCTCACGTGACGCCTGCCCTTTGTTATTTCGTTTCACCCACCCACACCTTTGTCTTTGTTATCTCGTCTTGATCAAATCTCCTCGAAAAGCAAGGGGTGGATGGTGACTTAATGATGTTGTCTTCATTGACTGATGCTAAAGTTGCTGTTGGAATTTGATGATAGAACTAGCAAAGCTTTGCATTAATGTTTAGGAAGCGGCTTTTTAAAAGATGGATGGAATCATCAAAGCTCATTCTCATCTCTGAGAAGTATAATATTTCACTTTTTTCAAGGGAATCTAGATATTTGGCTCAAATTTACAAAACTGCAAATAGATTGCTCCATCCCCATCCATCTTGTAAAACTCCGATCATAGAATGATGGACATTGCTCCTAAGACCATTGTAAATTGAAGATGCGTTAGATTCAAACGCTGGAATCATGAAATCTGAATTAAGAAGTTAATCCATTTAGTGAGCTCATTTGACATTAGCTTTTTGTTCTCAAGTTCACTTTATGTTGAAATACGGGCACAAGATGAAAAAATAGGAATAGGGCACCATCGAAGAACTTGGTTGGGTAGCTTAGGGGTTGGATTTGAAACCCAACAATGATAAGATGGGTGAAAGGAAAGTTGCTAGTTAGGGGTGATCGGTTCCTCAGGTGGTCCAGTTCCCCCCCGGAACCGAGAACTCGACCGATGAAACTGATCTTGAATTTTAGGACCGTGGACCTGACCAACTAGTCTTAGGACTGGACCTGACTGGCCAGGAAAATTGTAAAGATTGATCTCTTGCAATCAAAATAAGTTCCCACATGACATTACCTTTTTTATTTGCAGCAGGCAGCCTCTTTTCCATCCATGTACAGCGTAAGCGCTTAGTCAATATACATCTGGAAACTTTTAAGGTAAAAAGTCTTTGCATTTTCAATAATAAATGGTTTATGTCGTTATTTTAGACGTTTCCATGACATCCTTGGCCTGCCTAGTTTGCTTCAGTTTTCCGTCACAAAAACAACTATGGAGCTTAAAAGTGGATGTTCAGGATATAAACTGAAAAGATTGATGCTTTTATTTCAGCTGCATAGTAGTATCTGCTAAAATTTCTTATTATTTCTCTAACACGTGTTGATTTTAGGCACTGAAGGGTATTGAAGAAGCTCTACCAAGACTAGAACAATTGCTTCAGGAGTTGCATGCTCTACTAAAAAAAGAAAAACATAATTGGTCCGGTCCTCCTAGGAATTGAAAACTGGACAATCCGAACATCGGTTCCACTTTCGGGAACCGAGGATAGGACCGACACTTCTAGGAACCGGACCAACCTGATCGATCCGAACTGGTCCAAGCAGTTATCGGTTCAGTCAATCCAAGTTGCTCACCCCTAACTAGTTAGTTTTCATTTCCGACCTCTCCTTTATCATTTCCCAAACCCTCAATAATGAGAAAATTATTTTTTAAAAAAATCCTCAATTTATTGTATGCATATCAATTTAATCTTAAACTTTTTAATTTGATTAATTTAACTATAAAACCTTTTGATAATTTGTCAATGTAGTCTTTTTGACAAACTTTAACCAACAACTACTGCCGTAAATGCTAAACATTCTATATGGCACGATTACTACCAGCACTAATTTGGACAATTTTAATATCTCTTTTTGAAAGAAATATATATATTTTTTTTTTCATTTTTTATGCCGTCACTTACAGTCGACAACCTCCACTGGCCATCCCTAAGGCCCCCGGCAACCAATTGAGGGAAGTAAGGAAAAAACGAGAAAAGAAAAAGTAAAAAAGTAAAAATTTGGAAAATCGGCAAAAATCATTCACGTAAGTGCCGCTCCTACTATATAGGATTGCCAACCCTAATTGGACATCTAAGTTAATGTTTTTCAGTTAAAATTGATTGGAACGACAGATTGCCACTGTGAAGCCAAATTGTAATGTTTAGGACTAAATTATTATTTGTATAATAGGTTTATTCTTTTTTTTTTTTTTTTGGTAATTATCCCCTTAACAATGCCGCATGATAGCTTCAATATCACCAGAGAAGTGAGTCTTTCTCTGCTTGAACACTGAAACAAAGTAAGTTAGGACATTCAAACAGACATTCCCGGGAGTAACTCTAGCTAGTCGTGCTTTTCAACGTAGAGCAAATTCACTGCATCGCTACTTTCCACATGGACAGATTGAGGGAGTTGCTAGGCCTATGAACGAGCCTAAATCTCGTACGTGGCCCACATTGTAGCGACTGTTGTCGCGAGGGAGTTCGGCATACCCTCTAGACAATTTGTCTGGGGCTTGCAGTTAGTATCGTGTTAAGTTTCCCAACGATGGCAACAATTGCTCCAGTATCGAAGGTACCTCTTTGGTTTACGATTCATGATGATTCTCTGTGAGAGAGAGAGGTCCATTTTGTTAATGAGTTGGAAAGAATTGGATGGAGTAATAAATTAGTGAGAGTGGTTCCTGTGGCACGTGAAGGTAGGCATCACCTGCCTTCGTCTACCCCTAGCGCTTAGCATTCCAAATGTCGATAAATTATTCTTATTATATGTGTAATATGTCACTATTTGTTCTTTTATAATGCTTGACTTTGGGATAAAGTCTAGCTATGTACGACCTTTTAAAACATCGAAACAATCGATCTTCTGGTGTTCCCATGTGGATAAAGTCCCACTACCCACATTGCTAGCTGACTAACAAGAGTTCCACGCCCTGGTCTTCTAAATTTCTAAAGTCCCAAGGCCACGGATGTTGAATATTGTTACATATTCCAACTCCATAATTTAAATTAATAAGTATAAAGGGATGATGTGCATAGCAAAATTATATAAACCCAATCATCATGAGAGATGTTGGATATTTCAACACCACTCTCCCGTGAAGGTCAGATTACACGCGTCACATAGAATCTAACTAACAAAGGTGGACACAGCACCCATAATGGATTGAGTTTAATTTTAATGTCACGTTAGAAAGTCTAAAAATTTTTATATAATAAATGGATGGAGATTACATGCGTATAATAACCACATAACACCTTATTACCAACTATCGGTAATGTTTTCGACAAATGTGGCCGGTGTTTTCAGATCCGAATGGCGCAAGGAATCATATGTGCGCAAATAAGACATGAAATGCCAAGGAAACTACGTCATCCATGGCGATTGATGATGCCTTGTGTCGAGTGGAGGCCCGACCAGAGCGACCCTTCGAAGCTAAACCCTCACTGTTAAACGACAGGAGTTCTCCTGCAGCATCTCTCAATGCTGAATATTGAGAAGTAGAGAAGTACATAATAACCATGCTGGGGCAATTTATTGGACAAGCCGCTGACCAAGGCTCGACCATGATGTCATAAATGCGATATGGCATGTGGCTCGAAGGCAAGTGCATTCTAGGGTTTTGTGAAAATTGTCACATGGAGTGGGGCTGTTTTAGTCAATTTGACAAGCTGCATTAGATCATATTCCTTAATTCCCCTATAAACTAATGGAGGCGCTCCCCTGCAATTTGGAAGTCTTAACTTGAAAGACATGGATTGAAGTTTCAGAAGTCGATAAAAGCATTTAAAAAATCGTTATGTTGAGTCTAAGGAAAGCAAGTGCTTGAGCCTGGCACATGGTGCAATTTTTAGGTTTCTGTAAGACGACGTGAGGGTGTACATAGTTTGATTCTTCGTATTTAAGTATGGTGATGAAATCAGTTCTCTAAATTTGATTTCGATATGAACTCCCTTTCAATGACTTTGACAGATTGTCAAGTTGATACTACACTACATTTATAGAAAGTGTGCATTGTGGGTATAGATCTCATAAATGATCACCTCCTTAAGGCCAACATAAGGGCTTGTCACGATATTTATGGGCGGATAGAAAATGGACACAATCGATTGAAGTTAGTCATCTCTTCAAAAGGATATAGAAAACAAGAGTAGCCAACTTAGATTACGAGTTTCGCTGACCTTTGCCTCATTATATCATATCACCGAGCTATCATGCAATATTTTTTTGTTTGTGATTTTGCACAGAAATTATATCTTGCGTTACTCCAATATCCAACATAATCGACAACCGAGGAAATTTGTGATATTTACAACACAAAATTGTTTCTTTCTTTGGCAGGACATGTAAATACTCTGTTAAAATTTGACCGACTTTACGCTGCTTAGATAGTATGATAGTTGGATTCGATACATGCTGGTTTTAACTGAGCAGGTATTATAAGCTTGGGAGACATGTGTCCGAATGGTTAATTTGTATGATGAAATTCTCCATTATTCCATGGTGGGAAGAGCCAAACCAATGGCCCCTGCGATTCCACTATTGCACTGTTGCACTGGCAAAGCTAGTGAACAACATCTTGGCCACTTCAGACGAGCAACGACGACGCAGCATCGAGCAAGACAATGTCCATCATCTCCCAAAAGTAGGACCCAGAATACTGTGCAAAGACGCAACCCACAATCTCTTGCACTTGCTTTTTGGGGCATTTTTTTACATAAGATTTTGTCTGCTGGTCTGTTTGTTTAGATCTTTCATCTTTTTCTTTCTTTTGTTTTCTCCATTCCCCTCCTTCCATGGAACTTTCATTCTTTTTCGTTTTCCCTGAGGAATTTGTTTGTGGGGTTGAGCATGTGTGTGTGTGTGTGTGTGTGTGTGTGTGACAGAGAGAGAGAGAGAGAGAGAGAGAGACTAGGGGAGAGAGGAGGGGTTCGAGCTGACAAAATTTGTTTGTTGGGTACTGTCAGAGGTTCTGACAAGCAAAACGTGCATTGCCTATTGCCTCATAATGCAAAGTTTGAATGAAACAGGAGAATGTAAAGAATCGAAAATCAAACAATGAAGATATTGTAGACAAGGACGAAATAATGAGAAAGAGGAATCGATAGAATGGGGCAGAGGAGTGCCAGGAATTAGAAGGGTAAGTTGGGTGTTATCTTGGGCTTTGTCAGAGACAAACATGCCCAAGTGTAAGACCTGTCCAATGTACGAGCCTCGCCACTGAGGACTGCTGATGCAAATGGGGCGAGTGGGCCTCCTAGAGTTTGCAACTTCAAGGAGGAGATGTCTTGCTTTGGCTTTCAAGACATTTCCTTTGCCAGGTTGCTCTTGGCCATGTAGCTACAGTCATGGCGAATGTGATTTGATTCACCTTACATTAGAGGCAAGCATTCGGTGGGATCGAATCGAGCCTAGTCCGAAGGCGGACCAAATGTGTAATCGATACCCACCCATGACATATTGCTTACATAGAAATGTTCAAACTCGACTGGTTTGGGCCATAACGGCAAGCGGAGCTTTTCTCTTGTAAGAATACTGTACAAACTCACTCGTTTACCTTTTGGCGACATTGAGTATCCGGGCCCATACATGCTAAAGGTTATGTAGAGGTTATTTCTCCAAACTGCGGGAAAGTTCTTTTCATCAAACACAGGTGATGATGGGCTTCAAAATATAAAGAAAATCTCATAAAGACTGGTGGATTATAGACATCCAATTACAGAGCTCTAGCAGTCCAGTGGGTTAGTTGATTAGTGTCTCGTGGACAATGGGCCACTTGAACGAGATTGAACTGGGCCAAGCTTCTCTTACAGTCCATCCTTGCAGCCCGCACATTCCGTGGACTCTGATAAGCACCCGAAGCGTATTGACAATCTGATAGACCAATTAGTTTGGTATCTCAAACAAGGGATGTGTCGCGCACCTCAGAACAAAATGAGTTTCCAAGTACGAAGGAGTTTCTTTTAGGTCTAAGGCTTTGATGCAAACTGCGGAGTATGCTCTTGCCGATTTTGCGAACCTGGCAACGAGATAACCAGTTGAATCTTGGCAAACACCTGTGATCGCACCTTCTGAAGCTCCTTCGAGTATGGATCCGTCTTCTCCTATGGAGGATCTTAGTTTTCACTTATTTCCACCCAACTTGTCCTTCCTCGCCTTCTTTGTCATTGCCATCATTCATCATCCTCATCGACCGAGTAGAAATGTTTTGTGTTCTTCTATCGTTGATTTCGAAAATGCATGAATTTGAGCAACTGATCAGACCCTTCTTTCATGTGTCCTATTTCGTCGAGCGGTTGAACTCAAAAGTTTGGAAACAAATGAGAGAGAATGCTTTGCTTTGGGTGTCTCTCGACAAATCGCAAATGGACCCCATGATGGCAGTCCAAAATGGTTCATAGATAAAATCATTGTGGTCAAACCTACACTCAAATTAAAAAAAAAAGGTTACATAACTAGGAAGGATATAATTGCATTGTGGGGGACAGGGAAATTGTTCAGTCATCTCCGACTTCATTGGCAAAGAAGAGCGCTCATGAGAGTACAATCTCATCTTTACTATCCCTCTTTTTTGGCTCAATGAATTGGCCAACCAAGTCACTTTCATGTATATAGATATGTAGAGTTTTCCCAAAGAGTGGGAGAGACTAAAGTCCTAGGGACAGTGTTGCTAGGTAAGGCCCGTTCTGGGATCTTCTTGCCACCAAAGGTTTTTCTTCGTCTTACTTGAGAAAAGGGTAAAATTTAGTTCTACTTTTAATCCTTAAATTAGTAAGATTTATATAAGATCTCCGAACTTTTAGTTTGTCTATTAAAGTTTGGATTGAATAAGTTAGCTCTCTCGATCTGTTTGATGAATTGGAGCAACATAGAGTTGACAAGATCACATGAAAAAGCTTTTTGTTGTCATGGAATATCATCTAATGCACAACATTAAGGGCATGTTTAGTAATATTTCAATTCTCGCAAATAATTTATCAGAAATACTTTTTTTTATTTCTATTTCATGGATGAGTTTTTGAGCAAAAGAATATGTTTGGCAATAATACAAGTTTTATATTCTTTGAATTGGAAAGGAACATAAATGCGTTTAGTACGACCGTGAAAATTTCTATTCCTCATTTATCTATAAAAATATCAGTGGAAACTTAACACTTAAATGTTTGGATAAAACTGGACTAATGTAAGAACTTAACCGACGAAGATATTCTAAGATGGCATCGGAAAGTCAGTAAATATTTGGATATTATAACAAATAGATGCCTAGCCCCTTTGAGCTTTTTTTAGATACAAGAAGAAGAGCAATTGTTGACTAGTGGAATGGGTAAGGGCGGAACAGCTAGCGATGGAAGCGAGGCTAAAGTTGGTGTGCTTATTTACACAAACTCATTAACTTTTCGAGTAAATGACATCATAAACCCGAATCACATTAACAAAAAATAAATAGCAGAAATATTACTTGATTCCAATTAGTAAAGTCCATAGGTACGTCATAAACTCTAGTATATGTCTTCAATAGCTTGATTTATCCACTGAAAGCTTTTGAAAAAGACAACTGCTCCGATTATCCTGTAGTCAAGTGAGAAAAAAAACACTATTCTCTAGAACAAGAAGTATTAGAAAAAGAAGATGACTTCAATGTTGTTTCTTGCCTAGGAGGAGTTCAAAGTGTTGCATTCTCTTTTTTTTTTTATCGGAAGTTAGCCACGGCTTGCAAAAGGCTTTTTCAGAGCCACATAGTTTTCTATTAAAATAGAACAGGAGATGATCTTAGATGATGTCTGCAATAGAATCTTAATTGAAGACAATTTAAGCAGGACAAGTTCACTCCAAGTACTGGATGACTTGCTTGCTCTATTAATAATAATAGAATAGAAAAGGGTTATGTAAACAAATATATAGGCATGTAGGAGAGCAGTGATCTAAACTTTTAACTCCAGCAAGACAGATCTGGACAGCAGCAAGTATATTTGTTCTTCATCACAGTAGAACATAACAGAGTTTAAAAACGACTCTATCGGATCAATAGAGCTAAACTTAGATTCTCGAAGATGAAATCCATAGGCAAACCTTAAATGACGAGATTTCTTGATATGATCACTGCAGTCAAGCTTTTCGTCAGATCCAATTAACTTGATTAGGATACAGAGGGATTTTGAACAAGAAAGTTGTCCAAGTTCAAGAACTCGATTTAATAAATTGAAAGTTCGACGACTTTGATGTTAAAAAAGATGCATGATATTCATCAACTTTCATTACTAGTTCCACATCAAGGTGTCGGCATTAAGTTTAAGCGTCTTCAAAAGTACTTAATCCCGTAAAATAACAAAGCCAAACGATTTGATTGCACCGATGAAACGTTCTAGATCAATCGAGTAAATTGATTAAGGAGGGAGTTTTGTATCAAATTTATTGAAAGAGGGTTTGCGTTTAAAAAGAATTGTGTGACCACACGAGCGGGAAGCATAATGACCCCTTGATGTGTGTGGACAGGGAGAGGATTTCTGCTTGGATACTCCGAAGCCAATCCTTAGAGGAGGTGATAAAGGAACGCAAGAGTGGGTTGGTCGATTGATTCTTAGAGCAATTTGAGAATGCAAAGTGAGATAAACACACATCATGTGTTCTATATGTAAAAGAAGGGTAAGCTTTGTCGGCACGTGTCACCCCGTCTTCGCCATGTCGTCGCCGGCGAGGTCCGATCGTCACCATGCAGGCATTTTTCGGCCAAAATCTGCCAAAAATACTTAAATGGCAAAGGTGGAAGAGGTTTAGAACTAAATCGGCTTTAAAAAAAGTTGATGACTAAATCGGTATAAATGGTGAAGGTTTAGGACTTTTTTGGCAATTTCCCACCTTTAAATAGTTATAACTTTATCAACAAGAAAGAGTTGATAAGTAACTTAAAAGGATTAGCATGCCACATAAAAAAGTTGGCAATGTCCACAAAAACGGGGTACACACATTAGAAAAATTGATAATTTTAAAATGACTCAATAAGTATTGCTAAATGGCTCAAATAGAGTATGTAATCTAAAAAACTACTTTACAACTTCTTCCAAAATAAAGTTGGTTATTATATATAAGAGTGTAAATTTGGTTTTTTTTTTTGATAACCTGGGAATCCCCCGCACTGCCGATAGCCGGAGAGGTAAACCCGGAATGATGCTAGCGCAGGACCCACCACAACGACGTCACACTTAAGAATTTCTAACGACAGCACTAAGAGGGGAAGAGAGCCCGAAGTCAACACAACCGTTGCAGGCGGTGGTAGAGTGTAAAATTGGTTAAGTTATTAAAAACTTAATAAATTGACATTGATTGAATAGATAAGTGACTTATATAGAAACTGTTAACTCAAAATCAATTGGTACCATTATCGGGAAAAAGTTGATAACTCACTTGAAGTAAAGTCGGTAAGCTTAATGGAACTATTGATAATTTCTAAATAATCAGATAAAGGTCGGTGATGCAATATAAGATTTGGTATTTCATCAACCGTTACCGAACAAGTAAACTGCCGGTGAAGATTTTCGCCACCGACATCATTCGATACTTATCGGATGTTTCTATGATTCTCGTGGCGAGCAAATCATTTGTCTTTTTTAACATCAGGAACACTAAAAACATCCAAACAAGACACTAACTACAGTCAAGACTATGCTACAGCACCTGGGGATGACATCATAATTATTGGCAAAAGCATTGATTTAGACAAATCATGAAGTATGCTTTACACAATGTTTTGTTTCTATTAAATTACATGTGAGACAGAGAGAATAACAAAACAAGAAGTAGAAACAGAGGAGGGGTGGGCTCCTCAGAGGGGGCAGCAAGAGGATAAGGTTCATACCTTGGAGATTGTCTCATGGGGCTCCTCCCCACAAATGTAGATATGCCTTAGATTTTGTTTCTTTCTTTTTTTTCTTTTCTTTTTTCTCATGTTTGTTTAAAAATATAAATAAATAATGTTTATTGAAAGATACATCCACCAATTTTAGGCTCTCACTCTCTCATCCCCTCTTTCTCTCTCTCTTAATTTTTAGGACTTTCTCTCTCTCATCTCATCTCCCGTCTCTCTTTCTCTCTCAAATTTTAGGGCTTTCTCTCTCCTATCTTCTCTCTCTTTCTCTATCTCTATCTCTTTCTCTTTCTCTTTCTCTGTCTCTCTCTGTCTCTCTCTCTCTCTCATTGGTTTCTCTCTCCTCTCTCCTCTCTCTCTCTCCAGAAGGGCAAACCCTAAAGGGCCGTTTACACCCACCCAAGTAAGTTTTCTCTCTCCTCTCTCCTCTCTCTCTCTCCGTCTCTGTCTCCCCTCACTCTCTCTCCATAATTTTCAATAGATGGGTCCTTGTACTGTTGTTCCTCTTATGTATCTCCATGCGCGACGCCTCGTTCGAGCTTAAATGAGCACCTGGGTTTGCTAATTCCCTCATTGGGATCTGTAGATCTGGCGTCAAAATGCCTTATTTTCCGATTTCTGATCTATATTCCCCTTTTAGCTATTGATGCTTTGTGCTCTGGCGAGATCGCGAGCAAAATGTAGAGGAACGGGATCGGGTGGGGGATTTTGAATCTTGTCAAAATCCCCTGCACCCAACTGCCGTTCGTGTTGGATCGAAAACATTTTGTAGCTCCGTTGTTCTGGCCGCAGAGATTGGGAAGGGTTTGATTGGTGATCTGTTTGATCGCGAGTCGTGTGGTGTGCATTATAGATTTGCTCCTGTGTTACCTGAGGACGAATCTTTCTTAGCTTTATTTTATTTTAAGCCCGGAGATGGGGTTGGTAGTCTGATTAGGTTCAATAATTTACTTGGCTTAGTCTCTAGTTCTCCTTCTTGTGTTTGATTTAATGGGTAACGAGCAATTGGAACATTTTTTGTCCCAAGACCAGTTCTATCTTCTGCGTGTATAATTTCTTGGGTCTTCCGGCGTTGCTGCTTATATTTATTTGTTTTCATCTCGGGTCCTGTTAAATCTAGTGGTTTTCTGCGTGTTTCTCTGTTACATCCATTGCTTGAGCACCATCTGGTTTGTGCTTTCACCCTGAACATGCAGCGAGAATGAAACTTTTTGTTGTTTCTCTCTGAATTGTATAGTTGACATGGATGACGACGCGCTCAACATGCGTAATTGGGGTTATTATGAACCATCCTGCAAAGGACACCTCAATCTACAGCTCATGTCAACCATGGCTGAGCGAGATACCAAACCATTCCTGCCCGGGCGTGATCCGACCATTCTGGTAGCTCCCAATGGTGCTTATCAGTCCAGAGATTCTGTTGTTTCGGATGCGCCTCTCCAATACAATTATGGGAGGGATAGTTGGATGAACCAAAGAGAGAAGTTCTTCAACATGTTGCCTCCGAATCATAATTATGCTATGCTTCCGGAAAGTTCTGGAGCCCACAATCTGCAAATGTTACAGATGCCTGACTCATTGAGGGATGATAGGATTGGCAGGATTGAAGAGCCAAGCCCTGGGATTAAAAAGGACAGTCCGCAATTGAAGAAGAGGCAGAGCAATAGTATTCCTAAGGCCCCCAAAGCCAAAAAGAGCAGGAAGCCGAAGGATAATACAAACCCTCCAATTCAGCGTACAAAGCCACCAAAGAAGAGCATGGACGTTGTTATCAATGGCATTGACATGGATATATCGCATATTCCAATACCGGTCTGCTCTTGCACTGGTGCTCCTCAGCAATGTTACCGCTGGGGTTGTGGTGGTTGGCAATCGGCATGTTGTACCACACAGATATCAATGCATCCGTTGCCGATGAGCACCAAGCGACGAGGTGCAAGAATAGCTGGACGGAAAATGAGCCAAGGTGCATTTAAGAAGGTACTGGAGAAACTTGCAGCTGAAGGCTACAATTTTGCTAACGCAATTGACCTGAGGACCCATTGGGCCAAACATGGTACCAACAAGTTTGTGACTATCAGGTAGATTGCACTGTTTGTGCTGCTTGAGCGAGGTCTGATGCATATGGCCTGTATTACTTGTATTTACACCAAAGGCCATTTGTAGAGGGATTAATGTACTTTGTAGTTTATGAATTGTTGTGACAATGCATGTTTTGAAATTGAGACATCCAGAATTTTTTGCCACTGCTAATTTTGCTATCCTGATCGTCTTACGAGGGGAACAAGTCGACTCTGGTTGCCACTCATTCATTATGAATGAGTTTGGTATCCATCGTATTTTCAATCAAATTTTTGCAGTAGTTCTTCCTGAAATGTTGATCAGACATTACAAATTGATCTATCTCATATTTATCTTATGCTGACCAGCCTTACAGTTGATAGTTGATGAACTAGCATGTTCTGTCTTCATCCATTTTATCTTGCAATTTTGATTATTGATCAAGTCATCTCTGTATTCTGTCTTTAGTATTGCTGCAAATCATCTGTCTTGGAAGCATAGGGTCTATCTGTCAGGAGGGTGACAGATTTGTTCTCCGTATCCTATGTTTACGTGTGGAGGCATTTCCCCTTCTATGTGAATCTGTGCTTGCATGGAGTGCCCTGTACATATTGATGCCTGCGGAGTCTTTTGTAGACTGGTCATGCTTTGTCGCCATTACGTTCAATGCTTATGTAATTTCAGTGTGAATGAGTTTGGTATCTATTATAATTTCAAGTAAAGTTCTGCAGGAATTCTTCCGGAAATGCTGATCAGACATTAGAAATTGTTCTATCTCATAATTATTATATGCTGACCAGCCTTACAGTTGATAGTTGATGAACTATCGCTTTCTGTTCTTATCCATTTTCTCTTGCGGTTTCTACGATCGATCAATTCATTTCTGGATACTGTCTCTGGTAATGCTGCAAATCATCTATAGTTGAAGCATATGGTCTACCGATCAGGAGGGTGATGGTTTTGTCCTCCATGTTCTATGCTTATGTGCGGGATCATTTCCCCTTTCACGTGAATCTGTGCTTGAAGGGGGCGTGCCCTGTAGGTATTGATGCGTGCAGCGTCTTTTTGTTGCAGTTCATGCTTTGTTCGTGATCAGTTGTAGACAATTGCCATTCGAATGTCACTGTGCTCGTTTGCCAAGAGACCACTAGTATGATTTTCCGTAATAAACTTCCATTAGAATACTTCTTGGTAAAGCCGATTAACATACCAATAGTCACCAGATTCATATGGGCCACTGAGGAGTAAGCAGCGAATCTCCTTAAGATCGATCTGTCTTCACATGGTCAAGGAAGTATATATTATAGGATGTCTTGAAATGGTCGAGGAAGTATATATTATAGCAATCGAGCTTGGAGTATAAATGAAAGGAGTGGAGCCAAGTGTCGCTTCAGGACGGTTTGGTTCTCCTGTTTGTATGGCTTTTTGAGCATGAGATTGGTCCACGCTGGATGCATCTCTCTATGCTTTGACAACATATGACTTGCATGGGTCAATTGAGTCAAGTTAATGGTTGAAAGGGATGGGGCCTTTTTGGGAGGCCGAGTGTTCCGTCTTAGTTTTCTGCTGTCGGGAAGTCTATCAACTGTTGTTTGTTGGTTTAGCTGGGGCTGCATCTGCAACTGGGAATGAATTTCGTTGGGCTGATGGGGAGAGAGTTTCTTATGAGTATGGGGGAAGTTGCTGCAGATAAAACGATAACCTGATTTCGGAGATCTAACATATAAGGGGGAAAATTACAAACAAAATTATGAACTTATTATAATTATGCTAATTTCGTTATCTTTTTTTTTTTGTCAACTAAGTCTTAAACTTTTTATATTTATGCCAATTTAATATATCCTGTCAATTTGGATTGGAAATTGCTGACATAGATACTAGGCCTCTTGTGTGACGCGGCTGGCACTTGTGCTAACATTTTTCAATGATTATTTCACATTTTTTTGAATTTTTTCCTTTTTCTTCTGTCCCTTTTTTCCTTTGGCTGATAAGGTCAACCTTCCTAACTTCTAACAAAGCTCGCTTCTATTGACCACTAGCGAGATCAACCCGGCAATATTGAGGCTGAGCCTCACTAGGCCTCGCCTACACTTGGCGAGGTCAACCTTACCTAGTGACAGTGAGGTCCGGCCTTGCTAAGGACAAGTAAGGTTTGCACTTGCCAATGGCCGGTTGGGGCGAGCTTCTCTAGAGGTTGGCAAAGTCCTTGCCTCTAGCCAATCACTAAGGTCCAATGGCTGGTTGGAAAAAAAAAATATTGAACCATAATTAAAAATTATTCATGTCTGCATCAATTGCATCGTGTATGACAATCGACATGTCTATGTCAATGGTTTTCAGTTAAAATTAGTCGGATGTACTAAATTGAGACAAATGTAAAAAGCTCATAATTCAATTGACAAAAAGAAAAAAGGGTTTCAAACTAAATTGGTATAATCGTGATAGGCTTAGGACTTCTTTGATTCTCATCCTAATATAAAGAGATGGACGAATAATGCTACAGATGTTTGCTTCTCTTGATTTTAGTTGTTTGTTTACTAAGCTGATGGAACTTGATAGGCTCTCATTAAGTCATTTCTCGACTAATACGAGCATCTCCTTTGACTCGCAATTAGTCATAATCTTGCGGTACGAATTCCGCTGAGGAGGACGAGCGATATGTCACTCTGTAGAAACTTCCTGGTCATCCTAGAACAACAACAATAACGGGGTTAAGTTCATTTTCATCATCGGTTTTGGAAATCAAAGATTCATATTACGCCAAAAGAAGAGTAAAAATGCAGACAAGTACGCGCGAAATGTGCGGGCATTCAAACAAACGTCAACAAAACCGACCCAAAGAGAAGTTGACATTGTACATCGGGCGTAACATCTCTCTCTCTCTCTCTCTCTCTCTCTCTCTCTCTCTCTCTCTCTCTCTCTCTCTCTCTCTCTTCTGTAAATCAACGAATTGATAGTCCAAATACAACCCTAAATACTAAATGCATTATGATGTTTCCACTCTCTTATGCAAAGCCGCATAAGACGTGAAACGTAGTCATTTGTAAGTTGATTTACCGTAAACTAACCAAAGAGAAATTAACGATGTAGATCTCTCTCTCTCTCTTGAGCGGGCGCGATCACGAATCTCATATTCCTAGAGAGTAAGTCTAATTATTTGAAAGCCTCGGTTGAACCGAACACATCGAAAGGAACCTGTAATCAATTGGAAACTCAGTTACTGAGAGCGCAAATTAACCAAGCGAAGATTTGTACGATGACTTATAATCAAACCATAAGTCAAATGTTCGTAAGGGGGATTAGATACGTTTCTAGTCTTTCCTTCGAGTCTTGCCTCGGGAGGGATAGGGAAGAGAAGACAAAATAGGATTAATTATCATTAATTAAGGCTGACCGCATCTATTCCAGGCGAGGATCGGGTATTCAATGCAAGTGATTTTAGTGTGCTTCGGTCTTGATATGATCAGCATTATGTCATAACTGCATATCGTAAGTATAATTTATGCAGTGTCTTCGACGATGTAATGCTGATCTTGATATGGTAAATCAAATCAGTCCACCGATTACCAACCCTAGTTTGCCGTTGGCCGTTCATCTATTATATAGAACGACGTTAATATCGCTATGAATTCGCTTGACCGTTAATTGCTAGTGTAGTATAGATTTGATTAGTTAATTATAAGCGGTACTTGGTATGGAAAATCAAATTCTTCCGGTGATTACCAACCCTAATTTGCTGTTGGCTATTCGTATATTATACGAACGTTAAAATTGTTATGGATTCCCTTGGCCGTTAGTCGTTAACATAGTATGAATTTGATTAGTTAATCGTTAAGCTGGTATAATGCTGATCATGGTATGGTAAATCAAACGGTTTGAGCAACTATCAACCCTAATTTGTCATTGGCCATTCGTATATTGAATAGAGTGACGTTAATATCGTTATAGCGTAGCATAGATTTGATAAGTCAATTATTTTTTTTTTTGGTAAGTTTTGATAAGTCAATTATTAAGTGGTACAAATTTGATAGTTCCGTAACATGTTAAGCTTTTAGAGGAAAAACTTTGAACAACATGGTACCATAACGTAGATAGTAGATTATAGATCTTCACACTTTCTTCGAGTTTTATCTCGTTCTCGTTGTTCACGCTGTTCTCCCTGTTTTTTCAGTTCCCGATCATCTTATTAACGTGATCACATCCTTATCTTATCTTGCTTGTTGAAGGGATCGGCTTACTTGTGAGGGGAATAGTTAAGTAATATGTTATAAGTACAATGACACGTTTTTCGACATGCATTTGATTAAAGGACAAGCTGAGACTCTTTATTCTCTCAAACGGAAATGAGAACACTGAAGGAAAAGGTGCGCAGGAACATCACGAAATGGAAAATAACAGCAAACTGAGGTTTGACCTACCAAGACGCATCGACTCTTTCTTACAAGACAACATGTAAAACGCCTCAAACCCTACTGGGAATCCACACAGCTTCGACACTCTAAACTTCAGTCTGGTCCCTCGTCGAGGAACAATCTTTCTTAGAACTAGAACCACCACAATAGTGCTTCTTGTTGTTATACAGCCACGTCGTGAACACGACCTTCCTGATACCCATCTCGGCACAGAACATGCTAATCTCAGGCACCCGGCTCCGGTCCCTCGTCGACCACCCTAACTTCTCAGCGAAAGCTCGCATGTTCTCGACTTGCTCCTTTGAGAATTTGGATTTGGGCCTCTTCTTCTTTCGCTGTTGTGCAGACTCGACCAGCTGGTTCAGCTTCTCATACTCTCCACCTGCTTTGAGCATCGCTAGTTCTTCATCATGGTCGAAACTCTCATCCCTTGGGGCGATATTGTTGTCATCAGCGGGACTGTAGTTGCCACTGGCTTCAGTAACGTCGGGTTCGAAAATGGTCACTTTCCTGTGATAGTTCCTGTGACAACCACAAGCAGCACAAAGGAGATCAGCGTCAGTGTTCCTTGGGCTGTACTCAGTGCATCCATCCACCATGTATCTACCAATATTCGCAGAATGGTTGTGGAGGCACTCATTGTATGTCACTCTCTTCATCTCTCTCTCTCTCTCTCTCTCTCTCTCTCTCTCTCTCTGATCCTAAAGACTATAGCGAAATGAGCGAGGCCCGAGGGGTATATAAAGCCAAAGCAAAGTGAAATGTCATAAATTGAAGGTCAGTTACAGCATGAGCTATATTAAATGTACTGCTAATACAGGGAAACAAATCCTGCGAGGGAAACAATGCAGATCTCTCCCATTATCAACTTTTTCCGCTGCATGCAAGAACGGGGAAGCAGAAGAGGGCTTAGACAGATAAAGTTCATCCCACGTCCCTCTCCGTAATCTTGCCTGGTAAGGGAACGGGAAAAGAAGACAAAATCAGGAGGTCGTCATGAGAGGGGATTCGAAACATCCGTTGAAAGCGTTTGTATTGATATGATTTGGTTTTAAACCTCAAGTGCATGCTTCCACGATATTTTATATATAAGCCTGTTGGGAGACAATAGAATGGTGAATTCTCGATATTAAAACATAGTAGTTTCAATAATTATATTAAGAAAACACTATTTACACTTAGCAATTGAAATTTTTATTACTTTTTATTTTACTCCAATTTGATTATAAAAAAAATGTGCCACTGATATAACATTTTACTTTTTCAGAAAACAACTCAAATGTTATTTGACATATTACTCAATCCAATAATAATTTATTTGAGTTGATTCTCGAAATGTATAATCGTCCTATCAATATATAGTAACCACTTACGAATTCAACAGCTAATAAGGCAGACCTAAGTTGTGCCAATGACTAATGGGTGAATTGAAATTACGATAATTGTATTGATAAAAAGTCAAAAACGGGTAGTGACCGTTGATAACCGTCTTAATAAAAAGCCAAATGATTAAATAAATAGCAGGCATTAAGGGTCGCCGCGTCCGTTGGTAACCGTCTTAGTAAAAAGCCAAATGATTAAACAAACGGCGGGCGTTAAGGATCGCCGTCTGAAGATAATTTCATTTTTAGTCTCACCAAGTTTGGAGGATGCAATACCCAGTCTAATTCAGCTTCACAAAAGGAAATTTAGATTCTATAGAGTAAAGACCTTATTTCTAAGGGTAAAAGATATTGAATTAAACTTTAGGGATTAATTAAACCTTTTCTTAGACTGATTTCCGGCTCTTAATTTAGCTTCTGAAGTTTTCAAATACAAAGATGTGTCTACCTGCAGCAAGCTCAACCCTAGTAATAATTAGCCAGGTCTTCAACCAAAAAGTTTAGAACCAAGAGCATAGTTAAGAGAGCCCCCATAGTATCTGATTCTGTAGTTAATGAACATCGGACCCTAGCGGCAACTTCCTTTAACGTCAAATTGTAATAACTATTGGAAAATCCCACAGCCAGTCATATCTGATATGGTTCTTGGCCTTGTTTCTCTGGCTTCCCTACAAGTTTCCAGATGCACAAGACACTTTGCTATCATACATTATTCCATCGAAAGCACGCGGTTCTGTCCTGGCAGTATATGAACGGACCTTCGTATCGTGATTAAGTGCAGAACTCGACATATCCTGCGGCTTGTACCTAACTGATAGCTGGGAACAACAAATGATCAGCTGCGCATTAAACAAAACCAAAACTGCGAACGAGGTTAGATACGTGAGACGCAATTGGCATCGTCGGTACTATCAGAAAGCTGGTCATTTGAGGAGAAAACTCCAATGTGGTTGTGTCTGTGGATAGCTTTCTGTTAGCGCTGCACTTCGCCGGAGAACTGCGATTTCTCCGGCGAACTGCCCCCAAACCCGTGAGGAATTTTCGTTCCCTATCACGTTACGGTTCTAAAGCCGATCTGACTTTGAGCGTTTTCGCTACGGCCGCAAGCGCCGGCTTCGCGGGACGGCGCGTGGCGCCCACTCGCCGGGCCAGGCGCGGGTGGTCCGCTATCATCTCATTTTGGTCTGATTTTCGGCATGGTGTCTAATTAAGAACCCAGGAATCTTCCGTTAACGTTTTCGCAATTTGCGGATCTGTATACGTAAGTACGGGAAAAGTTCAGATTGACGCATGATTCTCGTGTATAGCTTTGACCTTAAGTTTGTACAAATACGAATAAATAAATATTTTAGACTTGCTCCGGGAATATAAGTGCTTTATTTAACATTATCTCTATGGAGACGTTCGGGTTTAAGTCACCAAATTATGAAAAAACTAATTTTCCGAGTGGGTCGTGACATTGCTGATGCATAAAAGTGAGAATATTAGGGATTGATATTTAGGGTTCGTTCGTTTTGTGGAAAATAAAACACTTCTGGAAAATGTTTTTCAGGAAGTCATTTTCCTGTATACGTTTGAAACTTAAAAATTTTCCGAAAAAATTTTTCCGAAATTTTTTTTTTGAGAAATTATCCGACGACTGGCGACAGGCGGCGGCGACGGCGACGGCGAGTGGGGGGGGGGGGGGGAGCAGCGGCTGATGAGGGGCGGCGGCCGATGGGGGGCGGGTGGCGGCCGGGGGTAGGGGGCCAGTGGCGGGCAGGCGACGGCCGGGGGTGGCGGTGGATGCAGTCGATGGGTGGTGGCGGCGGCGGGGCGAGCGGGCGGCGGCAGGCAGGCGACGGCCAAGGGTGGCGGTCAAGTGGGGGCGGTGGTCGGCGGGTGGCGGCAGCGGGGGGCGGCGGCCGACGAGGGGTGGGCGACAGCCGGGGGCAGCGATCGGGCGGGGGGCGGCGGTCGGCGGGTGGCAGTGGAGTATGGCGGCGACAACCGCCAACGACGGCCAGCAATTAAATTGCTCATAGACTCACAACGAGAGAGAAAGAGAGGAGATCCGGAAAATGTTTTCCGCTTTTCAAAAATGAAAAACATTTTTCTTAGTTTTAGAATGAAATCTTTGGTTGATATGTTTTCCGCCCCCCGAACAATCCAGTTTCCGGAAAATATTTTCCGGAAGAATATTTTCTGTCAAACGAACGAACCCTTAATGTTATTAGACAAGATAAAATAACCAAAAAAGGCATAAACCTATTGTTACTACATCAATTCAGTCTTCAATATTTTTTTTCTGCTAATTCAATCATGAATCTTTGACACTTGTGTCAATCTAGTCAATATGGCTAATTTTAGTTGGTTGATGATAACATGAATGTTGATGGTTGGCGAGGGTCATAGTTCATGCTCGGCCTCACCCAAAACTAAGTGAGGAATGGGGCCGTGGGCGAAGGAACTCTCGCCTACAACTGGCCATGCCATGGCCGCCTTCACCCACGGCTGCTAAGCCTCGATTCCAAATCGCAAGGCAAAGTCATAGGCAAGGCTGCCTCCATCCGCAGCCAGTGAGCAAAGAAGGAAGAAAAGGAAATTTTAACATATAAAATTAATAAAAAAATTTCAAAAAAAATTATTAAAAATTATTGATGTTAGCTCTGGCTATACCATATAGAATGGCTAGCGTCCATGTTAGCACCGGTTGGCCAAAATTAGCCGGATGAACTGAATTAGTACAAATGTAAAATGTTTATGATGGGATTGGCACAATTACAATATTTTTAGGACTTTTTTTTTGCTAATAACCCTATGAGAGAGTCGTTAGAGGACTTAAGTTCGTTTAGGCCCAGGGATGTTTTGGGCACGTTCCATCGTCTTAATGACAATTAAGGGTAATAAGCAACTATTTGCTTAATTCTTTTGAATATAGTTGGCTCTTACCTCTGCTTGTAGTATTGGAAAGGATGCTACTATGCGTCATGCATTCATTTTATCGGAATAATCATGACATTACTATTTTCACTAATTGTAATTATCAAAACATCATTGTTTAATCATCTTTTATAAGTTATCGTGCATCATGATTTCTCTGAAAGGAAATGAATTCGAGCATGCATCGGCATTAAATGGGATCGGACGTTTATATATGAAACATGCTTACGGACATTGCGTGAAATGACGAATTGCGAAATTGTGAATCATTTGCATTCCTTCAAATATTAGTACCCTAAGTTTTCTGACAACTAACCACACCCCATCAAAAGGGACATCTATTTGAACATGTGAGGAGCTGCTTACCCTAAGTTTGCGAAATGTCACGAACTATTCTGCTTTGGTGTTATCTAATTATTTTGAATATGACGACGTAAAGAAACTCAATCTGTTGATTTTGGATGATATGTACATGAGTATGAAATTGAAACTGCATGTCTGACCTCTTCTGGGTCAGACGCTAGTTTTCGGGCTAGTCAACTCATTCCGTCGTGATCTTTGCCATTCACATTTGATTGAAAGATTATGGAGAGAATTAAGCGGAGCTGATCAATGGGATTCGTCTAATCGGCAGGTTAGTCATCTTTGAGTCATGCATCGTGCAGTTTGCCCTTGCCTCATTATATGCCTAGCTTCAGGCGGCACGGCATTTCCATGCTTTGGATACGGTTTTAAGAACTTGGTAGTCAACAGTAATCGGAGGGTTAGCCATCTTGGGATCATGCATCGTGCAGTCTGCCCTTGCATCCTAATGTGCCTAGCTTCGGGCAGCACGGCATTTCCATGCTTTGGATATGGTTATAAGAACTTGGTAGTCAGCAATATTGTTAGATCGACTTGGCCATTTCAAGTTGGCATTTCAAAATGCGTTCGAGCTAATTCACATTGATGCAATCTCTTGGACATTCCTTATCCATTTATATATGATTGTCATATGATAATATTGGAAGTCGATTCGCGGGCGCACTTGTACAGCTCTTCGCACCGCAGGACCAGAGACATGTTTAGGGGGAGATGATTTGCTTTCGCAGACAAATTTGCCTACATGGATCTCGTCCACATTTGCACCTTGTTCATGTACGTGGGGAAGACAATGGACGGATTGATCGGCTTGCAAATCTTGCCCGAACACTAGCTTGAATATATTGGCACCATGCAACGGAAGTCACATGTTGAAAAAATGAATTGTTGTCTCGTTACAGATGAGGCATTTCCATTGATAGCACGCACTCCCATTGTCACATTTGCAGCGATACATGCAAGGATTGTTCTCCAGCGCAAGGCATATTCGATTGTTTGGCTTGTATCTAAGTCATTTCTCGGAATCGGGGACAGTAAGCTCTTATCCCGGGAAAGTATAGGGGACGGTTTCATTAATGGCTGTTATCTTCAAACAAGAGAAACGCTAATCCTCCGCACTGTTTTGCCCTACATTGCCACCATTAGCAGCCGCATAATGCAGTCGTAATTTGCAGGCATCGTACAACGAACCGTAAAATTTGTGCCTTGGGCTTGATGCTATGACCTAGCCTCTAAAAATGTTGCAAATTGTATTTCTGTGTTCATCATGCAACCTGATATGACTGTCACTATTGCGGAAGGAAGGCAGTGCAACTAAACCTACGCACGAATCATCTTAATGAAAACAGAACAAACAGAGAATAGAACTACCTTCACATTGGGACACATATGGTCTATTGCTTGAGATGCAAGAATGTATTATGTGGTTCAGAATATTGATGTTTCTTCAGCAAACTTGCACAAAAATACAGAAAGTAGTATCCACGCACGAGACAGAACAAGACAGCGAGTGTACTCTCCACCCTGACTCTCATTTTCACTTTCAAGATGCAAATATTGTAAAACTCTAGAGAAAATTGCAGGAAAAGGGGCTACCCTAATGCCAATAGTACACATATGCGTTACAATTACAGAGGAAGAATAATCATTCTACTAAGGAAATAAACAAGGCGATGCCCATACCCATTACAAGTGAAGTCAACTGAAGTAATGTACTCTTCAACGTTACATGCCCACTGTCATTCATTTCCGCGAGCACTCCAGCTACTGCAATGTATATAAAACCACCGGCCGTGAAACCCTGGAAAGATGGATAAGCTTCAGACAAATGAGACAAACATGAATTCGATGAACAATAATAAATTTAACCATTATAGACTTGTTCTACCTCAATCAATGATGACTGCCCCGGCTGTTGTCCCAAAAGCAAAGCCTAGAGCAAGAGCAGCCAATCATTTGATGTATAGCTTGAGGACATTAAGAACAGGTTCATAACAATGTCAAAGTTCATTTACTTACCAATGTAGTTCCTCCTAAAGCAACCAGGGCAGAGAGAAAATTAAAGAAGAGGGCTTTAGTTACACTAAATCCCGATCTTACTAAGATTCCAAAATCACCAATCTGCACAGGAGCATAAACAATGGGCAAGCCTATTTGAATGAGTTAGATCTCCAGGACAATCGAAGTACTTGAATAACATCCTCATGCTATGAGAGTAAGCTAAAAAAAAAAAACTTTCCGAGAAAGAAGTAGATTCTACCCACTTAGAATTTCTATCTTACATATTATTGAGCATAACAGAAATGGCGTTAGATGCACCTATATTTAGGTCTGACTATCATCTTCTATCAACAGCACATGCTTTGCTGAGGCAAAACTAAAAACATGAAGCTGATGACCCATATAATTTTAGCATCAGAGTTGATTGCCTCTTTTACTATGTACGGAATACGCAATGATCATATTCTTTTAATGCATATTATGTGTCGCCTTCAAGGACACAGTCCCATCAGTAGACTGATGGGAAAACATTTAGATTGTGTCTCTAAAGAACAAACAAGGATATTGATGCAAGATTGACATGTTCAGTTATTAGGAAGGAAATGCTGTATCTTAATGGGAGCTTCAAATCAGCGTGATGTGTTATTGCATTAGTTGAAGAAAATACAAACCTCTTGAGGAAGCTCATGAGCAAGCAAAAACAGAGTTCTGGACCATCCACCAACAGAACCGTAGAGAAGGAAGGCACTTCCCAAAGCCATTCCATCAGTGAAATTGTGCTGCAAAAGTCAATCTCAATCAGATAAAGCTAAACTATCCCCGCACAAGAAGGTAAAAGTTTCATTGAAAATACACTTTGTTTAATAGTATATATACGTACAACACCATCAGAGAAGAGGTTAAGATAACCAAAGACAAGATTCGAAGGTGATTGAGCCGAATCTTTTTCCTTCAACGATATTTGAGCATTGGAGAAGTCATCAACCGTAGTTTCATCTGGTTTACCATCTGCCACAGAAGCCACAGCTTTTCTCTGCAGAAAGCCAAAACAATAGAAAGATATATAACGATCTCCTTATTTTCTTTCTTTACAATAAGACAATGCGTTACACTTCTCACTAGGATTCCCATTCCAGATATATTATGCCATATACCATAAAGTTGAGATTTTGCTGTCGGGATATTGCACAAAAGAACAAAAGAACAGGGTTTTAACAGCCAGAATGATACAAAGTAAATTATTTAGGGTAATTTCTGAAATGCACTATCAACCAAACATCTCTAAATCCTAGTGGATCGAGTTAAGTAGTGCATGTATACTTCACAACATATGATGACATTTGATGTCAGCTTACCTTCCGAAGAGATTCATGTTGACCCATATTATCTCCATCCAAAGAATCATTAGAAACTTTCTCAACCTTTTTCCCTTCACTTTTTCCATCTGACAACTTTGAGTGCAACTTGTCATCTGAATCTTTATCATCAGTCAGCTTTTTACTACTCTTATGATGATGGTGATGATGACTGTGATTGAATAAATTTGTCCCTTGAGACTTTTCCTCAACATACCTTACAAGCTTCTCTACAAGAAGAAAAAGCACAATTCCACCTGCGAGTACTTATCGGTTATTATGTGAAAACGTTCCTCATCTTTTACTTTAAATAAATCAGAAGGGCAAAAGGGGATTCGTCAATGCTATGAGGATGAAGCATATAAACAATGCAAAAGATAGATGATCAAGCTCTATGAAAGGTCAGAATGCAAGACTAACAATTTTAAATAATAAACAGTCAAGTATGCCTAAAACAAACATATAAAGGTAAAGGAAAGAGAGACTCCTTGTCAATACTAATACAGTTGATGACAAAGAAGGTAGACAAATCTGCTCTTTGCTCAGTCTTTATCCTGTTTGTTAATCAGCCAAGGAATACAAGGTAGAAATTCAAGTGTCAGCCTCTTAGGAAGTGTTGATGAAGCGTCAATCCAGGAGTTCTACATCAGGAAACATCCTTTTGAGTCTTCTAGTCTTCTTTTTTCTGGTATGGTTCACGCAACATCTTCACACATTATGGTTGTGTTGTTTTGGGGAAAATTTCATGATAAAAGAAAATGCTTTACAGGAATTCCATTTTCCTATTCCTTTTCTAGGACAATGTTTTCTCCTATTCAGGAAATTCATTTTCCTGACTTTAAGCATGCCTATTTCCTTGGATCGGAAATGGTTTCCAGTTGACTGATTATTTTCAGCAAACCAAACACGAGAAAGTTCAAAAAACTAATTCACAGAAAATTCTTTCACTCACTCAAAGATAACCTACATTTCTTTATGGAAAACTTAGTGATGTTTCCTTAAAACCATTTGATACCACAAGACCCTTTCTCATAAATCAAATTTATATAAAAACAGACATTAGACCGTTGAGCCATGTTGCCTCGCTCAGTGTTGATGATGTCAAGGGCTCACAGGCAAGTAGGATGAGTGGAAATAGGCAATGAATTTATTATTATCAGGAAGACAAGTGCATAAGCACATGCATACGCACGCATGCACACAAGCACCCAGAGAGAGAGAGAGAGAGAGAGAGAGAGAGAGAGAAGGAAGAGCAGGAGGAGGAGGAGAATGATTACCCAGAACGGACATTCCCACAGAGAGATCCTTCAAACTGTGATGATGTTCATGTCCAGAATGAGGAAGATGAGAAGGGTCCATACTGTGATCATCTGAATGCGAGTGTCCACCCCCTGAATGTATAACCTACATGATGTTACTTCTAGCTCAAAAAGAGCGGGATCTGACATACTTGAATAACAGTATGTAAAGCTTTCACCATCAGAATACACAATTTTTCCTTGAAATTTGCAAACGCAAACAATCAACCTGAACACATTACCCAAAAAAAAAAATCATCCGGAACAGCAGCAACAGCAATGGAAAACCCAGCTTAATCCCCCCATAGAGAACCCAAGCTCCCAAAGAACATTCCATTGCCAAGAAAGCTCACAGCATTCACTTATGAACCATCTACTGCAGATATTAAAATTGGCATAAACAAATACCATCCAAGATACTACATCGACATAGAGGAAAATGGATCAGGGGAACCAATGAACATGGCACATATTCAGCTTCTTTTTGGGTATTTCAATGGAAACTATTAAAGCAACAAATTTGAAGTCAAGCCACTATGTGCAACAAGCACAACATATCCAATATTTAAAAGCACACACCCTACCAAATTCTTATTGAAAGGAACTATGATTTTCAACTGAGTTGAAGCTCTAGTTAAACAAGCAACTAAAGCCTTCAAAAAAGCATCTAATGGAAGTCAAATTATACCAAAAGCATGTGGAAGCTGGTGCAGAAAAGCATCTCCTAACATTGCACCTGCCTGAAAAAACAATGAATTGGAAAGAACAGAACCTCAGAATTAATGGGAAACAAGTGGGATTTCAGCTAGTTCATCTACGAAAAAGCACCACAGTATAATCAGCATATCTTTGATCATCAATAGAGCAACTTACTCAATTTGACAACTTTTTCCTCAGATGATGCTGGTAAATAAGATTGTAAAAGACAAATTTTCCTTGCAACTTTATCAATTTGATACAAGTAAAACAGCATAAGTACTCAACAACCCCAAGTTAATTTAACATTTCAACCGTATTAAACTGTGAATTTAGAAAATCACTCATCAAAACTTGTACATGCAATGTATTGAACGGGGATTTTCTAGCCAAAATTTGACAACTAAAGCTCTCTAAAAAGAGAGGATTGTGAGAGCACATAATAGGATTAGCAAATGATTGAGAAACTACAGCGCACCTCTTGCAAAAACCTTCTTGATCTCTCACACTCAAGTACCAGCGATGAAGAAAAGTTTGATTCACAGTCTCTATTATATAAGTTTATACCTTATATAAACAGTTACGCCATGCACTTGCTGGAAATTATACTGAAATTAATTACTAGGGAGGGATTATAAGGAAAATTCGATACACACATCAATATCATGTGGTGATTAACAAATAATCAATATCATGGTGATGAACAAAAACTATTTGAACAGATATGATGAAAGTTATCATCAGAAAATGGGGTGCCCCCTAGTAATTAGAATGCACTGAGTTTTAGTACTTTATGCACATATTGTACCATTCAAGAGTCTAAATCTGATTGTGATGGAGTGGGCTCAGATATCTTAATTCTTACCCCAAACAATGCCAATGAATCAACAATTGCCTTAGACGGTTTCCCTTGCACTGCAATGACATAGAAGATGCAATCTTCAATCACCACTAACCTTTTCTAAGAACTTTGTCATCAGAGTAGAATGTTTGAGCAAGCACTAAGGCAGTTTGAAATCAGGACACAATAAATGCGTCGAGAAAGTGAAAGGCACCAGGCTAGGTGCAACTACAATAGAGCAACTTACCAAATATTAGGGGCAATATGATCAAACAAATGAGTGAAGCCATGCTAACCAACAATGAGCAGCCCAAGGCATGAACCCATAGACCTATAAAACAAGAAATTTACAGCAATGGTTAGAACAACATGGATCGTTCCAATATTAATGACCTATACAGACAGGCTGTCAATTTCCAGACTACAAAGAGTACATTTCATGCTTTTCCATGTGACAATAGTCCTAACCATAGAATTCCATCAACACTTGACCAAAAGAAAAAAAATTACATCAACACCACATTCATTCTATACACAGAATCCAGAATGCACAAGGCTCAATGAGACCATTTATAGCAATGAAATCGCCATCTCCAACCAATACCTAAATCCTCCTCTCAATTTTCAGGAAAGCCTACTCCAAGTTATCGTCAGATGACCGACAGCACAATCTACAACAATCAGAATATTCACGACAGACAGCACAAAAATTACAAAAATCAGAATAATCATGACCCTATGCCGCACAAACTTTTCATCTTTTGGCAACAAGAATCCAATCTACAGTTTGACGCATAACAGCCGACGCAACAAAAGTGACCAATCAAACGAAGTTCAAGAAGAATTGCCATCCCAAAAAGGTGACAGTGTCCAACAAATTACCTAGACCAGAGAGATCCGATTCACCAGACTGCCCGTCCACATGATGATGGTAGTGGTCGTGGTCGTGGTCGTGGTCGTGGTCGTGGTCGTGGTCATACTGGAGACCAAATCCATACAGTTTCAGGTCCTCTTCCTCAGCCAACTCCTCGGGCAGCTTTAAGTTGCCACCTTTCTCCTCATGGCGATGACCATGATCGAGGTGATGATGATGACCCTCGTCGTGGACGTGGTCGTGATCGCCGCAGCTGTGCGCCTGCGGTGCAGGGGAAGAAAACCCAGAATGGGGACAACTCCCCTCGTGCCCCAGACATAGATCCAAGCGCAGGACGCAAATGACCGCGAACAAACCGCTCAGCCTACACAATCCCATGCTTGGATCCGAACGAAACCCAACTGGGTTTCCACGTTCTCGAAGAGGGCTCTGGGATCCGAGCTGAAAAGGATTTGCGGGTGGAACGTGGTCTCTCTTGCCGTATTATCTGGAGCGGCGTTTGCAGGTGCCTTCAATGGTGATGAAGCAGACGATGGCGAAGAACAGGACGATGACCGCGATTATGATGCCGAACGTAACTACCCCCATCGCGCATTCGTCGGTGTTATAATAATAAATACGGGAGTTTTCATGGGCTTCGAGCGTTTGGGAGCAAATTTGCCCTTGCAATCGCAAAATTGAATCTTCCCATACGAAAATGCTTCTCTCCTGACACACAATCTTGAGCAGCTCAGTTCAGTGGCAGTCTTTGCTTCCTTCTATATTCTTCATCGACAAATTAGTTCAGTGCTTCAGTGAGAGCTAGAGCAGCAGCTTTCACAACCCTCAGTGTTCCTCGTCTTTCCGGAGCTCATCGGTTCCGGGCGGCGGCGGAAAGACCCTTTCAGATTGGTTCTTGATGTTCGAAACCGGAGCCGAACCGGCAAATCTCCGCACCGGTCGGTTCGATTCAAGAACCGGACTTGACTTGGGTAATACGATTGTTGCATTACTTAGGAAAATTATCTGGATTTATACTTCTTAAGTGAATCGAATCTTAGAATGTGTAGCATTACTCCTTTCCTTGTAAGATCATCAAAGGGGATTCCCAATTTTGGATCCTGTGTTGTGTCTCTCTTTTCTGTCTATCTTTAGCTCCGGCTCTTTATCTCCTCCCTCCCCCTTTTTCTTTTGGTTCACTTTCCTTGCTTGAATCTTCCTTTCCAGACTTGCAGTCGTATCTAATTGCGTTAGACACCGGTTAGGTGCTGTGTTTGAACAAGAAGTTAGTCCACTGATGAGCACGAAGAGGAGAAAAGAATCATGCTACTAAGGCTCCGTTCATTTTACGGAAAATAATTTTTAGAAAAATATTTTTCAAATTTTCCGGCATTCGTTTCACGAAAAATAAAATACTTAAGGTAAACATTTTCTATCAATGGAAAAAACACCTTCAAAAGTGAGGAAAACATTGTTCACTTTTTCGAAAAGGAAAAATGTTTTTCGTCTTCTTTATTTACCTTTAGATATCGTAATTTTTAATAGTGTTCATTGACCTTACCCAAGACTAGGGAACTAGTGGCCTTTGACAGCGACCTCACGGCCTTTAAAGATGAGCTTGAGACTAACCTTGGATTAACGAGTTTATGACCTCTCATGGCAAGCCTGGAGCTTGTGGGAATCTCATAAGACTTGTAATCGATGACATGTCAATGTATAAGCAAAAAAAAGGAAAAAAATCTATATTTTATAATTTTCTTTAAATTTCAAGTAAACACTCGAAAATATTATCATTTTTCAGGGAAATTATTTCTCGAAACTTTTTTTCATAAATTATATATTTTCCATGTATCCAACAGAGCCTAAAAGGAAAAAAAAAAAATATTTGATGATTTCTTATGTGAAGCGTAAGCTAATGTATCTTACTTTTAAATTTTTTGGAGAAAAAGAATCAATAACTCATATCACTTGAATGCAACACAAGAAAAAAGGACAAACATTGCTTATAGGCCATTTAGGCCACATTTGGTATAGCTTTTTCAAGGGCCTTTGGAGAAATATAAAAGATTTCAACCTAAGGAGGTTTTTAGGAAAAACAAAGACTATTTGGTAAATTACATTTTGAGAAATAACTTTGAGAGAAAAATTGTTCGGTTGAAACACATTTTAAAAATCTTCTAAGTGACTAATCTATGCTTTTAAATTTCTAATTTTTTTCAAAATTAGATAAATTGGTGACCATAAATTTATACAATTTGAATGCTCACATATTAACGGATCTATAAATATAAGAAAATCATATTTATTGGGCTATCCAAAAATGTTGAAAAGCCCAAAGAAGGTTCTCACCGGCCTTGAGCTTTCAACTTTATCAAGGTCGGCATATTGTTAAATCATAATTCAAAATTTGAACTAAATGTCCCTTCTTTTTTTCAGGGGACTTTAGAAGCTAAAAATCTCTCAATAAAGTTAATCAAAACGTAACCTTAGACTTGTGTTGGGCCTTACATGGGGCCATGTGTCCTCGTTCCCCTAGTTGGGATAGAAATTTAGATAAAAGTTCTACATATGTTGTGAATTTTTCTTCTCCTCTCCTTGTTTTTCACATTTAAGTAATATGAGCTATTGATGGAGGTCTTCCTTTGTCTATACAAAGGAGAGGAGAAAACCACCAAGCAAAATACCAAGGAGGGAGTGTGGCAAGATCTCATCCTCGGCTCAACCCCATCCATTCACCACATGCTCATTTGCACCGTGAGGATCCACTTGGTTGGAGAAGCCTCTAGCATTGACATTATACAACCTTAAATTCCTCGCATTTTGGAGAAGGTTGGCTTCACCTCTTCTAACGAAAAGCTCAATGCCGACATCGTTGTTGGCCTCGTAAAGACAACGTTCCTCCGCATTGCCACCTTCCTCGGTTGTCCCAGTCCGGCGATGGCCTTGATTGCTTGGCAACATCGGCAAGATGATCTTCTCGTTCACTCCTCTCGGACCGGGCCTCACCATCATCTACCACAGCCACACGAAGCTCATGTGGGCGATCGCCATACGCATTGCCTCTGCGTTTTTGTTCGTGGTCTTCTTATTCGTTGAAATGGGCCGAATCACATTGGTGTACAGCTCGGATATGTTTTCCTACGAAGGCTGCGTGCGCAGAAAAAAGATCACCTGACATACTATCAGATGACTTCCCCCCTACCTTTGGATTAAAACTTAGGTGCTGCATGATACGCTACTGTTTCTCGTCCAGAACTGGTTCTGGACCAAAAAAACCGGTTCTGGACGAGAAACGTGTTTGCGAAGATATTTTGTGAAAACCGGTTCTGAACCAATTTTCTTGGCCAGAACCGGTTTTCATGGTAGAATGAGAAAGCAAAAATAAGTTATTTCTGGTTTTCTCCTCCCCCATTAGAACTCATTCTTCCTTTCCTCTCCCCCATTCTGTTTCTCCCCTCCCAGACGTGTGGTCCTCCTCCCCTGCAGCAGCTCGCCGCCTCCAGCTCCCCTGCGCCGCCGCCTGCAGCTCGCCGCCGCCGCCTCCAGCTCGCCGCCGCCGCCGCCTCCAGCTCGCCCACCTCCGCCGCCTGCAGCAGCTCGCCCCAGCCGCCCCAGCTCGCCCCCAGCTCGCCCCGCCGCCGCCCCCAGCCTCCTAGATCTGCCCCCAGCTCGCCCCCCGCCGCGCCCAGCCACCCCCAGCTCGCCCCGCCGCCCAGATCTGCCCCCAGCTCGCCCCCAGCCACCCCCAGCTCGCCCCGCCGCCCCCAGCTCGCCCCGCCTCCGCCGCCTGCAGTAGCTCGCCCCGCCTCCGCCGCCTGCAGCAGCTCGCCCCAGCCGCCCCAGCTCGCCCCCAGCTCGCCCCGCCGCCCCAGCTCGCCCCACCGCCGCCCAGATCTGCCCCCAGCTTGCCCCCAGCCACCCCCAGCTCGCCCCGCCGCCCCCAGCTCGCCCCGCCTCCGCCGCCTGCAGTAGCTCGCCCCGCCTCCGCCGCCTGCAGCAGCTCGCCCCAGCTCGCCCCAGCTCGCCCCCAGCTCGCCCCGCCGCCCCAGCTCGCCCCGCCGCCGCCCAGATCTGCCCCCAGCTCGCCCCAGCTCGCCCCCGCCACGCCCAGCCGCCCCCAGCTCGCCCCGCCGCCCAGATCTGCCCCCAACTCGCCCCCAGACACCCCCAGCTCGCCCCGCCGCCCCCCAGCTCGCCCCAGCCGCCCCCAGCCCCCCAGATCTGCCCCCAGCTCGCCCCTTCGCCGCCCCCAGCTCGCCTCAGCTCGCCCCCCGCCGCGCCCAGCCGCCCCCAGCTCGCCCCGCCGCCCAGATCTGCCCCCAACTCGCCCCCAGCCACCCCCAGCTCGCCCCGCCGCCCCCAGCTCGCCCCAGCCGCCCCCAGCCCCCCAGATCTGCCCCCAGCTCGCCCCTTCGCCGCCCCCAGCTCGCCCAGCCGCCCAGATCTGCCCCCAGCTCGCCCCGCCGCCCCCAGCTCGCCCCAGCCGCCCCCAGCTCGCCCCAGCCGCCCCCAGCCGCCCAGATCTGCCCCCAGCCGCGCCCCAGCCGCCCCCAGCTCGCCCCGCCGCCCGCCGCCGCCCCCAGCTCGCCCCAGCCGCCCACCGCCGCCCCCAGCCGCCCACCGCCGCCCCCAGCCGCCCACCGCCGCCCCAGGTTGTTTCTCCTCCCCCCCTTCGCGCGCCCCTCTTTGGGGGCGTTGGGGGTGTTTCGGGGATTTCACATGCCCCTCGGGTTGGTGGCGCGAGCGTGCGCGTCGCACGTGGCTAATCTCGGCAAGGATCCTCCCGCAAAATTAAAAAGAAACATTTAATCGATTCATTAATCAACTCGAAAGATGCATCTGGTCGCCCCGATGTTTACCCTGTTGGCCCTTCGATGTTCTCCGAAAGTCTTTCGTCGCGAAAGTTGCTTTGTTAAGCAACCGATTAAAGGAAAATGACGGTTTGCCAACGCGCGCCGATAGCTTCCTTATTACACGCAGTCGCCGTTTCGAAAACTTGACCGATCCGAATTAAAGCATGCTTCACAAATCCCTGAAGAAGATGATAACATGTGTGACTCCTTGTCCACGGGGGGGGGGGGGGGGGGGGGGAGAGGGAGGAGCATTGACTGATACATGAGGAGTAAGGGTGAACGGTTCTTCAGATGGTCCGATTCTCCCTCGAAATCGGAAACTTGACCGACTAATCCTAGGATTGAAAATCGGTCTGGTCTAATTCTTGGATAGTCCAATGGGACCGGAACTAAGAAACTGCCAGTTGGCATCCTCAAGCATGGCTCCGACTTTGTATTTCATCACATGAGCCTCTCTCCCTTCAATCAACATCACGCAAATCCCAGGTGGGTAAAGCATGATCAAATTGCATATGCACATATTGCTTTACTCAAGACCAATAATTAGGAGCTCAGAACAAAAATCGAACTCCATGAAGCAACTTGCAAACCATAATTTCAACAAGAAATGAAGCAAGCGCAAATTCTACCAAATTTCCTTATTTTTATAAATATGAACATCTTCCAATATCCGAAATCATATATTTTAAAAAATGAAACAGAATCAGAAATAGAAATTTTTTGGTCATATCAAACAGCTTTCTCTTTCTGAAACAGAAATTGTATGTCCATATCAAACGCGTTTTTTTCGTCAGAAACTCATTCTGAACCAGAAACAGAAAAAACTCATTCTCGACAGAACTCATTCTTAGAAACAGAATGAGTATCATGCAGCACCTTATCCTCTATTGCATGGGAAAACCCTCCCTTACCTTTGGATCCCCTAACCGTATGTCAAAGGATCCGGATCCGCATGCGTAGGGCAACACAATCGATGTTGTCGGGAAATAGGTAGTTAGCATAATGTTACGATAACATACTTATCAATTCACAATGCAATCCCTCTAGGAATCTTCCCGCTAAGGCGTATTCTTTTGGTAGAATTGGAGATGCCGGCGGTGACGATTCTTCATACATTGTCGCGCTCACGCTATTATGGCCAAGCATATAAATTATCTTATAGGCTCTTCCTTAGTATTGAGCATAACAGCAAAATACTTTTTGAACTCTAGGTTTAATTTTATACAGCAGAGTAGATGGAATAGAATAGGACGCAAACAAGTGCAGTATAATTGTCAAATCTTGAGATAATACTATCAGAATTCGAACATGTCAACATTAATAAAACTCAACGATGTTATAAACAGATATCTTCGAACTTACTAATAGGCATGAATTTTTATGAAGCGTGCCATATGAAGACTCAAGCTTATGACCAAGAATGTTATATTAAAATGTGCAAAATATTGTGCTAAAAATGCAACCAGTTCTTCAAAAATGGAAAAGTTTGAAAAATAAAAAAAGAAGTTCCAAAGTTTAAAAAAGAAAAGAACAGGGGGAAAAAAAGGCAAAGACAAGAAAGGAGAGAGGAGCTGAAACAAAAGGTCGCGGGTGACTGGATTCATTCCCTCCATGGTGGGCAAAGTCCTCCGTCCGGTTTCTTGATCAAGTCCCGTCATCTTGGTCCCCAATCCTAGCCCAGATCCGCCGTTTTGGCTTCTACCCACTGATCTTCGCTCCTCCAGGCAGACGACCTCATCAATGGCGGCTTGTGTGATAACGGTCGCGCAGGACGGCACCGGAGACTACACGACCGTGCAGGAGGCGATAGACGTGGTCTGCCTCGGCAACACTTGTCGCACCGTCATCCGGGTGTCGCCCGGCGTCTACAAGCAGCCCGTGTATGTGCCCAAGACCAAGAACTTCATCACCCTGGCCGGACTTAGACCCGAGGACACCGTCCTCACCTGGCACAACACCGCCTCCAAAATCGATCACCACCAGGTAACGCGGGGCTTCCTTTCTCTGTCCGTGGGAATTTCTGGATCTTCCGTGGAGTCCCTTGATTGCGACTGATGCTTGGAAGGTCGGCATTGTCTTCTTCAGGCGTCTCGTTTGATTGGGACGGGGACGTTTGGGTGTGGGAGCACGATCGTGGAAGGGGAAGATTTCATTGCTGAGAACATCACTTTTGAGAATTCGGCTCCTGAGGTAATGGGGTGAACTTGTAGGTATTTTTCTCGTTCTTTTTCTACTGCTGATGTGGTGGACCAACAAATGTTTGATAGAATGTCCGAGGATAGAGGGAGAAGGAGAAGGAGAGAGAGAGGAAGAAGGGCAGAGAAGATAAGGAGAGAATAGTAAAAGAGATTGTAATTTCATTTGCTTCCTGGATTCTTAAACTTGTCAAGTAAAGTTTGTGAAACTATTCTCGAAGATAAGGAGAGAATAGTAAAAGAGATTGTAATTTCATTTGCTTCCTGGATTCTTAAACTTGTCAAGTAAAGTTTGTGAAACTATTCTCTTAGTCACGGAGTTCTCTGTCGGATAACTGTTACCGACAGGACGCCTTATAACTAAAAAATGACTCTCTGGCTTGTTAACTTAGCTATTAAGCTTATTCAGTTGGGCTCAGCTTCACCTTAGGATGGGGGACGGCAACATCCCCAACCTGGGCAAACCTGGATTATCGGTCATTGGTTAGGAATAGAGGTGGCAATAAGGGTAGTGGAAAGGTTGATGGAAGCTCCTGCTTCTAAGCATGGACTCTGAAAGTAAACCAGGAATTTGGGTAGTGGAAAGATTGATGGAATTTCCTCCTTCTTAGGATGAATTATGAAAGTAAACTTGCAATTTGGCTTGCGCCAATATGTAAGGAAGCTAAACTCTCACCATGTGACTCAGACTCCTCCTCAGCCCATATATAAGAAGTTGGAAATTAAGTTGGTTTCAGGCGAGCCTGGAATTCCTCGAACTTCTGTAGATACCCATCCATACCCCCTTTCGATTGAACCTTATTAAGATCACTTACATCATCTACCTATCCCTCATTTCCAAGTCTCTATCAAACCTCTTCCACAAATGCACCTTCACAGCTAAAGCTTCCTAAGCATCACACTAGTGTTTCTTAAGTATCACATTTAAGAGAAGAATTGCATCACAAAATTTCAAGGCAAGTACTTGCAAAATCCAATATTTCATTGACTTTATAAAGTACAATCATATTGATAGACTCTCTAAAAGTTCTACTCCTGGTTAAAATAGGAAGGACAAAGGCACCAGAGTTCCTCAAATTTTTCAAATTGTTCAATCAGGTGAATTGTTATTTTTACCGCGGTTAAGTCCCTAAAATATTTGTGTTCTTGTTCAATGAGGTGAATTCTTTCCTTTGTAAATCCTTCTCTATTAATTTATTAATATTCAATGTGTTTTTGATATTCTCTTCTTCTGAATTACTTTTTATTTTGTCCCATGTAGGATGTTATGTCGGCATTTAACAGCATCTATGTTTTGGCATCTCTTTAGTCCCTACAAGAAGTACCTTATGATTAAACATATCTATATAATTATCAACTTGACTATCATAAAACATTTCATTGGTTTCTTAAAGGGAGAAAATCACATAAGCAATATTAGCCATCGTCCATTACGTCACCATATTTGCCTTTTACTTTTACATGTAAATCCCTTCCAACATAAGTGCAATAACGAAGATAGACCTTCTAACATGATGGCCATCTCAATTTATGTTGGAAAACCCAATTAGGCCAAGAGAAATAGAAGGTTCATGTCAACCTTTTCTAGAGCACTTAAAGATAATTCAAAACTCAACAGACACCTTCTCAGCATTGTGCAGGGCTCTCAACAAATTGACTGAGAACTCCAATTGCACGCGTGATAACAGGTTGTGCCACTGTGAAGTTTATCCACTCCCCTTCTACACTAGGACACCAATTATATTTTAAGTTTGACACTAGGAACCATAGGAAGATCTACGCATTTCACTCCCAAAAGTCTCATTTCCTCCAAAACTTTAGCGACACTCTTCCCTTTGAGAAAGATTGATCCCTTGTTCAGATCTTGCTATTTTAATACTGACCCAAGGTCCTTTGTTTCAAAGTAATTGCTGAGTTGGCATTTTACCAACAATACTATATTTGTCATTGTCATCGGTACTGTATCCCATTACAGAATATGTGTACAAACTAGAATTATATGAAGCATATCTTCTCGTCTTGAGTTATGCAACAAAGTTGTCTGCCACATCAGTGTGCATTCTGGATGCCATCAACATGATGAGAGCCAGATCTGACAAATCACTGCCACATCAGTATGCAGTGGCCCATCAGATCAAACCCTTTTTGACAGCACAGCTAACGCTAATGCTGTCCTACCATGTCATTTATCGACGGTCGATTGGTGCATTGCCTTGTCAGAATACTAGTCATTATTCCCACATTTGACAAATGGAGTTATGTTGCCAGTGTCACCATTGTTCACTTTCCACAGATTAGAGTGTGAACTATTTATCTTCTTTAATCCATTGAAACCTAGTGGAATAGCTTGGTCAACCTATAGTGCCTGGCTGGGTCCAATACTAACAGAACCCATTCTTGACCAATTTGTCTATTCTTCCTTTTAGTGATATGTAATGACATAATCGAATCTATTGTTAAAAGCTTCTCTTGAGCTTAAAGCGTGTGAAAAAGGAAAAATGAAACGAAAGATGGTGGAATTGTGAGAGCAGTTACAGCATTGAGGCGGAGTGGGACATGGCGTGGGTGGCATTCTATATTCTCACTTTCAAGATATATTTACGTAATTTGTGGCTTCAAGTGCAAACATTGTTATGTATGTCTTTTGAATTATGTTCTGCATAATCAGATTTCTTTTAAGCAGGGTTCAGGCCAAGCTGTGGCAATTAGGGTGACAGCAGACAGGTGTGCCTTCTACAACTGCAGGTTTCTTGGCTGGCAGGTAAAGTCACTATTTCTTTTGGAGTGTATTGGTTGTCAAGTCATTGGAATCTGTTGACACCTGAGTCCTAAGCTTCCTAAATAAATAAAAGGAGGCTGATGTAGGGAAATTTTAAAAAGGGAAGAAAGGAATGAAGATAGAGGAGAATTCTGTGGAGAAATCTTTGCATATTCGTGCATCATAGCTAACAAAGTTTGGGTAAAAGTTACGTGTTCATTCATCATAACTAGCTAATGGGATTACCCGGTGTTGCCTGGTAGAGCCTGTGCAGTAGAACTAGTTCGGCATCCTCATCATTTTGGTTTTTCAAGTTACATCATCGTTAACCTCCATTTTATTAAAATATGTCTTGGTTGGTTACTTCTTTTTCCCAGAGGAAGAATGAAGGAAGCTGAGCTTAAATGAAACAATAAACCTCCCAAATAACTTGCTCAGGGGACGAACCAGATCACTAAACTCAAACTTTGAGGGATTGCTGCTTTGTTTCTTTTGACAACAGTTCCCACGATAGCTTTGTTGCTCCAACAAATCGGGTAGCTTTTGCAAGCGGATGCAAGGAGGCACAGCCTTCTTCCTTGCTTTTAACTTCTCTTTTCAACCGTAACATATGAAAGATGAGCTGATCTAGACTACCTGAAGGTAGTCACACTTAGGCCCCAAAATGAATTTGCCAGGCACTGTTCCTGAACACTTCGTCTTGATCCTTTCTGATGAGGAAGCACATGTTATTGTGATCGTGAATTTTTGGAACACCTAATCATCTGAGGATGTGTTAGGAATGAGAAAATGGGCAGCATGGTTAATTTATCTAATGAACACCAAATCTTAACTTTCCTTCATGATCCTGGTAATTCTTACGTGATGTCCTTGGAGGCATGACCCCTAGCATGTGTAGTAGTTGACAAATGTCTCTTTGATTCTTTGGTAGACGTGTAGCCACTATGCAAAAGTGTGAATGTAATTATTTATCCCTGTCCTATAAATAATTTGCTTCATTCTTCAATAAGTGCATAGTATAAGAGAATGTGCTCCTAAAGTGGATGCTACTAAGCCACTGCCTACTATGCTGCACCATTCTGCATGATAATCTGCATAGAGTGAGAGAATCAGGTCTTCTTTGAGGATCAATTATCACTACAATGTATTTAGTGGCTTTACCGTTCAAAAAAGAACGCACAAAAGAATCATTGGCCTTGGAGTCATTCTTGCGACTGCTGAAACCTCCTGCATGCATTCAGTAATGAGCATAGAATTTACACAATGAATAATCTGATCTCTTCCATTGATTTGATCTTCAAACTCTCTCTGGTGTATTGTTTGCTGTAGATGGAAGAAACATGACTGGTGGACTAGTCACTGTGGAACAGGAAGTTACTAACCAGTTTGCTGGTTTTTCTGTTAATGATGCAGGATACATTGTACTTGCATTACGGAAAGCAGTATTTAAGAGATTGCTACATTGAGGGAAGTGTAGACTTCATCTTTGGCAACAGTACTGCTCTTTTAGAGCACTGTCATATCCATTGCAAATCAGCAGGTTTCATAACAGCACAAAGCAGGAAGTCTTCTCAGGAACCGACTGGTTATATATTCTTAAGGTTCTTGAGCCCTATCTTACTTATTTTTTGAAAGTAGAATTAACTTTATCTGTTGTTATTTTTTGGGTGTTCAACATAGACATTACTTGGTGCACTTGATTGCTGCTATCAAGCATGAATAGTGTTTTTGGCTACCTAATTGCATTTCATGCTGATGTGTAGACATTTCTAGCGATGAGGGAGCCAGTGTGAATGCAAGCAGAGCACTCGCATGACAAGATAAAATGTCATCCTTTGCTTGGGAAAAATTTGCACCTCTTCATTCTTCAAACTCTATATGGGATAATTGCACGAGAAGTCTTGAAACTTTTGCATTGGGGCCATCAAATCCTAAAGCCCTCAAACAAATGCAATCAATACCAAAGCTTATTCAAGTAGCGCAATAAAGGACTTTCGTAAGCTCTGTCTAATTTGAATGATGGAAAATGGTGATGTGGTATTTTTTTAATATTTTTTAAGAATATAAGGCTCTGATGTGTGGTCAAATGAGTACCACGTCAACAAAAAGGGAAAAATTTTAAAAAGCAAAAAAACTTGGAGAGAGGGAGATATATTGCATGAACAGGTGGAATTTGGAGGTTGGCAGCGTCTTTGCTGAGGTCTGTCAACCCCGTTTTATTCCACTAAAAAATTAGGATTTCTTTTTCTGCTGACAGTTTAATTACATGCCATTGAATTGATTGTTGAAGCTTGCAGTCTAGGTTTTTGTATATTTGAGGCTTCAAAGTTTCTGAGAAACCAGGCTTATTTTTCTTTTCTTTTTGTGGATTGGTCCAAGGATTTCCTGGTACTTTTGGGTATATTAACAGAGAGGAGGTTGAATTGTTTTCTCCAGTAATGGTGTTGGTGAATGATCCGAGTAATCCTTTTCTGATAAAATTCAAGCACACCATCATTGGCATGGTGATTGAAGCATGCTTCTAAAAAATCACATTGGGAAAGTTGCAAGGACATTGAATATTGCTGGCGAGGTTCCAATTTGAAGAAGAAAGCTAATAAAGATATTGAATTGATTGCTCAATTTAACAGTTCTAAGAAGAACAGTAAATTTTTGGATCAATGTACCACAAAGAAGACTGCTCTTATTGTGGTTGGTTATGAGAGGGAGGGTTTCCCTATTGCAGTCCCAGTGCAGAACATCTAAGATTGTTCACTTACAAATTGCCTGTGGTGGGCCAAGGGTCGCCAGGGTGGTAGGACCTTGTTAGTCGAGGCGCCGCTGCCCCTTCACAGTCTCCCTAGTCATGCTCTCTCTCTCTCTCTCTCTCTCTCTCCATGTTCTTTCTTTAATATATTTATCCTTCTTAAGTTTGGCCTATAAAAACATGAAAATGATGGTACAAATGCATCCTTTCACTCAAACCAGACAGAGCTACAAAAGTTCTTGATTGCAGTGATTGGACAAACTTTTGGACGTGATTGCCCCCTTTGAGAGTTTTAGGATTTAAATACACTATTGCAACAAATTTTAGAACCTTCGGTGCACTTACCCTATATTAGTTGTTACAGCATGTTTCTCGCCTACAATTGTAAAGGAGAACGATAACATCCAACTGGGAGGAAAAACATAAAATTCAGAGTGTGTTAATGGATATGAGCACTAGTGATGGTTGCATGTTTTACCAATGAAATTCTGCAATGCTGATGCAGATGTGTCATCACTGGCAACGGAGGAGCTTCATATACATATCTGGGACGACCATGGGGACCTTTTGGACGGGTGGTATATGCACACACTTACATGGATGCTTGTATCAAGCAAGTGGGCTGGAATAATTGGGGAAAAACTGAGAATGAAAGGACTGCGTGCTTTTATGAATACAGGTATGTTTTCTTTGGACTCTGGGGATTTGCATTGAGCACATTCCATATCTAGGAGAGGCGTGGGCACTGCTAAATGGAAAATTTTAATTTGTTTTTGTGATATGACCTGGCTGTGGCTTGAGATTTTTGTGGAAAACCTGCATGTTTTGAGCATTCCTAAGCATCTCGGTTTGCCTGCTCTACTGACTTCCTGAACTTATATGCTAGAACCACTAAAATATTTATGAACTCAAATAATGAAGAAAAAATTTGGGAGTCTTTGATTTGAGTTATAGTGTTATTGTTCTTGTAAAGGTTTCTTGGATTTGGTTATAGCTTGTTTTTCTGAGTAAGTGGAGGGGTTGCAATACTTATGTTTATAATTGAAGACAAAGAACAATGAAATGTGGGGGGATGCATGCAAAAAGAATTGCTGTTTGTGGCTCTTTTTACATTGAAGCAAAAAAACAGATATGCAACCAAATCAAGTAATATGCGTTCTGGATCCATTGGTTAGTTGTCTTGTATAAACCAAGCATACACTTTGTATATGCTTCTTAATAAGGTACATCAACAACCTACTTTTTTGGCTAATTTATTCTTGTTGAGATTGCAAGTAAATGCTAGGTTGAATGATTATAATCTATTTTCTTGGATGTCTTCTCTGCGTGTGTGACTAAAGCCATGACTCAGTACGTTCCTGATCAAATGCAGGTGCTTTGGGCCAGGTGGTTGTCCCTCAAAACGTGTGACGTGGGCCAGAGAACTGGTTGATGAAGAAGCAGAACAGTTCCTAACGCATTACTTCATCGACCCTGACCCCGAGAATCCATGGCTTGCTCAGAGAATGGCCATCAGGATTCCATTTTCTGCCTAGATTGTTTCAGGGTGTTTCACTTAAAAAAACAAATGGATTCTGGATGTTAAGCCAAGAACATACGAGGGGATATAACTTAATGTCTGGGCACGGGTTTAATGGATTGCTGGTAGTGTGCGGTGCTCAGATGCCTCGGCTCTTTGTCTAGTCTGAGGAGGTATCATCATTATGTGGCTATCAGACATATGATGCTTTTACTTGGTGCAGTTATGGTCTTGAGATTGCCGGCAAGATAAGCACTCCTTGATGCTTTTTTCTATCGTCTAGTCTGAGGAGGTATCGAATTGCCCAAATCCATCCAACCAATAGAACTATTATCCATTACGACTCAATCAACTTGGTTTATATGGGAGTTTCCCGTTTCTGAGTTTCTAATGTATCGATGTGGTTGATGTGGAACCTCGGTAGTTCTTGAGCACTGCAAGGCTAAATTTGACTGGAAGCTTTTTAATTCATGAATCTTGCTTTAATTTCCACTGTCCTTTGAGCTTCGACCAGGTGTGGACTCATATAGAGCAAACACTTGGAGTTGGAGTGTACCCCTGCATTTGCTAAATACTCCCGATATATAAGGGAATCAGTTGATTTCAAATGGAAAGCGATATCGTGGTCTCCTGATGAGTCTGTTAATTGTGGCAACAATCGCTGCTGTGGAGCTCCGCTTTTGAAAAACTATCCTAGAAATGAGCAAAATGAACTTTGTACCGTGGAGGACGAGTCTGTGGTGTATTACAATCGAAAACGGCTCGGAGTACCTCCTATTTTTGGGTAGCGGATAGGATCATAGAGAGATTATCAATCTCAACAATGATTGCCGTGCTTTGGTTCCAGAGAACTTTTTAGTGCAAACGATGAATGCTGTCATAGATGAAATTCCATACCGACTGACGCAGAAACCAAGTATGCCATCACTGCATAATTGCCAGCTTATATTTAAGTTCAAAGTACTGCAACAACTACAATGGAGATATCATTGCATCAGCACATCCTTCTTCATCCTGGCCATGCCGCAAAATTTAATGAAACACAACACCCTATGCTTCATCGAGGACGATTCCATCGTTTCTTGCAGGAAAACACGTCCAGATTGCTTGTGACTGGAAAGTGCTGGTGACCTAAAAGCATTGCTAGTGATTTGTTTAGTAAGCAGCAGAGTATTTAGCGAACTAACCGTCACTAAGTTACCAGCTAATGTTAAAGCTTGTACCTGTCGTGTTGGTACATTACGGATCTTTCTTCGAATAAAGTTGTCGACTATATCAAATTATTATGAGTAACTTACCAACTTTGGATCGAGTTGAGCTATAAACACTTATCTGAATAATTTACCCAATTTTACTTCATTAGTTTCAAATTACTAACTTTTAGACAGCCTTGTTATCTAATAACTAATAGGCAAAATAATGGGGCCGAGTCCATTTTTCCTTACCAACACAATCGAAAATCATTGACCAATGTTCGAGTTTACATTCCCGCACCTAATGTTCATTTTTTACTTCGCGGAAATCCGGAGTACATCTTATTTGAAATTTATATTTTTCTGAAGGGGAAACATAATTTCCCGGTACCCTTCTGATTGCTTTTCCACAGTATTCTTAATTTTTCAATCTTTTCTATACCGCACTGACCAATTCATTCAGGCAACTCCGTGTTTTGGCTACATTTTCTGATGATCGGACAGACCACATAGCCGGTCCTGCCTAGGTCTGCATCATCTGGAAGACGCGCTCCTTCGCCGCAGTGAATATTCTCCAGAAGCAAAGCAGGATGAATGGGATAATGAGGCCACCGAGGATGATAACTTTGCTAGATGCGCTATCGTAAGAATCCCGTAAGCAAGTGAGGATCTTAGCCTAAATGCCTTTCGCAATCGATTCGAGACTTTGCAAGACAGAAAAGCATTCGGTATTCAACAACTTGGGGGATGCATGATTGGTCTAATGAGGTGCATCAACCATCAGTTATTTTTCAAAGTACCACCCATCGCGCGACATTTAACCCTCGATAGTTGCCCCGAATGCGAAGATTTGAAGCGTGTTTCACTAGATTCATGCTTTCAGCTTATGATTCTACATTCTGTGTTTGAGATCTGAGTTTTATCCAATACATGACTCGAATCTTCAAGACCGGATGTACCTATTAATCTTGAAGTGATCACGGTAATTGACACCGGCCAGTGACTTAGAGTTTAGTAAAACTAGGGACATCATTAAAGCTACTGCAGCAAACTATCGATCCAACAGCTTTTCCCTTCTACTGCCAAAAATCTCATTCAAGGATTTTCTCATGACATCCCCAAAAATCTTCCGTTTCCAACACGAGGACAAAGAAGAGAGAATCATCCAAGGAGAATGCGGCAGATACTAAACCAAAGCAAGATCAACCACACTTAGGATGAATATATATACATTCAACAAACTCCTGAATAACAAAAATATCCCGCGAAATAAAATGTAACTTTCACTACTTCACATGCCATATATTCCTACAATCTATGGAACAAAATAAGTTCTCAGTCACCAAAAGAAAGCCACATCATATCCACAGAAATGCTAACTTGCTTCTAGAATCTCAAGAAAAAAACCACCTCATTCACATCCTCAACTGTCAGTTACCAGTACCTGAAGAAGTCACTATGATAAAGTACAATGGTAAGCTACCGTGTACGCTTCCTTCGCTATTCACAGGGGAATCTCCAGCACAATAACCTGTCCGTGGAAGTAGAAAAGATGTTTTTTGGACCATGAGCCTGGTTCCTCAGAGGGGATTATCAGATAAGAAACAATTAAAACGTGACAAATTAACTCTCTCCAAAAGATAATTAGCATCAATGGTGATGAAGTTGTCATTAGATTGCCAAAGCTTATGAGCATACAAGTGAATGGAAACATAGATGAGCTCAACTTAAGAGGACAACCATCGTCCAAACTCTTGTACTCCGATGAAATCAAATATATATTTTTATATTAAAAAAAACACACGCACACATTGCCCCTATTTCATTCTTTTTTTTAGGTTTTTTAAAATATAAATAAGCCGGTAGGCTAGAACTTACCAAAAAAAAAAAAGCCGGTAGGCTAGTGAAATGCCAGAAATCATCTGCTACTTAGTTTAAATGAGTTTGTGCTAAAGAATGATAACAAGTTAAGAACATCAACAAAAGATAAAGCAAGGATGTCTTTAACAAAGAGAATGCATAGGCAAGATAGAAAAGAGGTGCAAATATATATAACTTTACTTGCATTCTAACTATTTCACTAGGGTATGCATGGAATTTTGAAATGCATATTTTAGGACAAATAATGTACCATCGCAGTTCTTCAGAGATGTGGAGGAGACCCCAATTCGGAACCGCAGATGGATGTATATGTTGACATTGAGTCCTCTTTAGAAATGGCCACATAGTTCAGTGGAGCTGTGGATAGCCTTCTCATCACTTTGAAATGTCCGTTTTGACGTCCAGAATATGATCTTGGTGTGAGGAGCTCTGGAGTTGCACCTCCCATTGAATTACGGCGTGGTGTCGGAGTCATGGATCCGTTCCCATTAGTAGAATACCCATTTAGCTTCCTGAAGCTGTTGTTTTTTCTCGGACTAGGCTTAGACCCATACATGGCTTCCTTTTCTGTTAAAAGCAAATCTTGAAGCTTCTTCTGGTCCTGTAAAAGTAAATATGGTTCAGGAACTTCTCATCTAAGCTTTTTTCCTGCTGCAGTTCAGACAAGGATATTTAAATTCTGCGACAAAATCTTAGAAGGTGTCAAACTAAAGCAGAACTTTTCTTATCAACACGAGCTTTTGCTCAGATATTACACACGAAACATTACCCTGTGTCTCCTCTTCTCCTCTTCCTTCTGTTTTCTGGTCAATTTGTAATCATCCAGTATGGATACCAGTCGTACCTTCAAAGACATTATCATAAAGAAAATTAAGTACCAGAAAGAACAAGAATGTGAGAGTTAAATGATTACTGCAAAAGTGCTCACTCCGTCATAAAGGAATAAAGCCCTTTTCTCATCTTCCCATGCCAGTGTTCTGTTTATTAGATTGTCAACCATCGCTGCATGGAGCAACTCTTTAGCCACAGGTACAAGTCATTTACCAAACTGGGGTAAAAAAATTATATGATGAGACATCCACCTTGAATTTTGCTAACAGCCACTCGAGCTCGTTCGGCTCGTTTCAGGTTAATATGAGCTCCTCTTCCGGCATTGTATCGGTTCTCGTCCTAAAAGCAAGCACGTAATTAGTGAGCAAAGGTCGGTCATATGATAGCCTTAAATGAAAACCTACTTCTGCTTATCTCATCAGGTTATAATAATAAGACAGCATAAGTATGGCTTTGAATCACATTTTCTAAGACCAATGGCTTACCTGGTTATACTCTTCAAGCCAGCTTTCCTCCTCACAGGCTGCAAGCCATCGGTCAATTCTATCCATTATCTCTTTTCTACTCAAAGCTTCATCTTTTACTTTAGCTATCTGTGCTTCAATGTTTGCCAAAAGCTCTGAAGGATCTACTAACCCTGGAACACACAGAATTTGACTTAAGGTTCTACAGTAAACACACTATTTGGAAGAAAGGGAATTGCTAAGGCAAGGAATTAGAGAGAATACCAGAATCTATCAGTGCATTGGATTTCTCAGCGGAGGTGCTAGTGTCAGGTACAATATGAGCAAGTCGGCAAAAATCTTCCAATTCAGACCTTCTTTTCATGACCAGTTCCTTCATTCTACTTGCTTTCAAAGTAGTGAGCCTATCCACTTCTGCTGATGCCTAGAGGCAAGGTTTCCTTCATTATTAGAGACAAAACACGACAGAAAAGGACAACGCATCAACAAACAGGGCACATTCTGAACCTGTTCAATTATCTCCATTGACAGCACGCCAGGTTCTGTAACATCACTTTCTGAAGACCTTAGGACAGAAGTGATCCTTGAAAATTTACTCCTCTCCTCATTTGAGGAGTCCATCAAATTCCATAGTTCAAATAATGACGCAACAATATCTTTAACCTGGGAATTTACAATACAAATTTAAACACGTGAGAACTAAGGTGAACAACAAATCTGAAACAACACCACCGAGGATTCAGCTTACTTTTTGGATTCGAGACTTGCGTTCCACTTTCAACTTCAGAATGGCATGTTCTAGACCTTCCAGGGTGCAATTGCTAATGTTAGTTGATTGTTCAATGACTGTACCTTCAAGACTTGGATGCACCTCGCTGACAGTCTTTCCAAAATCCAATCCAAGCACACCACAAAGAGAATGTACCTCATTTACATACTCCAGAACCTTCTGAAGGCGTTCAGACTGCAAAAAGGCAAGTATAACCATACAATTAGCCAAGAACAGTAGAGAAATCAAGCGATACACAACACGCTAAACAAGTCTAACACCTTGTGCATATATGCATGTATGTTCATACTACATGTAGTCCAGGAAAAATATGCTAGTTAGTCCTTAATGGTGGATTTGATTATGGTAATTATTTAGAGCTCTTTATAGAAACTAAATTAGGGTGCTCATTGACATGCTCTCAAGAGAAGCCGAAAGAGACACAGAAATTTCTAGGCATTGTGTCTTTTTCCGGATTATTTTCTTTTTAGATCTACTCCCCTTGTTTCATGTCACCAGCCAACCTATTCTTTAAAATTCTTCATCTTAGCGTAGGATTGACAAAGCCATTCTTTGTGCTAAAAGATATTGGCCTGATGTAGTCAGAAAAGGTCCATTTTTCCTCAATCTCCAGGGGATCACAAAAGGTGATCATGCATTGAAGCTGAAGTACTTCTATCTTATGCCACAAACAAGCCGGGGACAAATTTTAAAAATAGAGAAGTGTTGCGCATCAGCTAAAATTGTCAAGGAAAAAAATACCTTCTCCTTCTGAAGAGTGCGAAGACGTGTTTGATATTCAGAAAGCCTTCTAAGGGACAAGTCTTCTTCATCCAGACTCAGGCTACTGCTCGCGCCATTGTTTGCATGACCAAACTCCGATATCTCTCCACTGATCCTATCAATCTGAGCCCGTACGTCAGCCAACTGTCTCATCCTTTCCTCTTTCTTTCTCCTAAGATCTTCCACCACAGGAGTCACAGAAGCAAGTTTCTGTTTCAATGACGCTGACCTCTTCTCAGCTTGAATCTGTAAAATTTTCGATTGACAGCTCCATAAGCAACTGAAAATTGCCTAGAGAAATCTAAGATATATGCCAGTTTTGCTCAGACTAACCAAAAACCTGTGGTATATCTATTATTATGTTGTCGATACAGAAGAAAGTTCTCTTCGGATTGGTCAAATTGGCTACAATTCAGGGTCAGTGCAGATTCACATACTTATGGGAATTGTAATAATCTCCATCTCACATGCTGCAGCATACTTGTCAATGAAATCAGGTAATGATGGACCATGCAATCAAATAACATAATAGCCATCAACCACACCATGCTATATAACTTCAGTTATTTCAAAAAAGTGATTGGGATCATTAGTTTCTTCATATCACTTTCCATGCAAAAGTGCTATCTCTAACCCATCAATCAGCCAATTTCTTCTACTAAGATTTCTGCCTTAGCTGCATCTTCTTGTACAATAGAAAAGTGTAAGCTCAGGCATTTTAATGGCCCAGCAAAATCCAGTGTAAAATTTACTTGTCACATCTGATCCATCCTGATGAACCCAAAAAACTGAGGATCAACTGGCATTTACATTTCAACAAGGCAACCCAGATTTTTAACAGGATGCCCTTGACAGGGTGTCTCATACTTTATCTCACTTAAATACTAAGAAATGTGGGCTTTTGACATTGGTTTATGGTGTTGATGACCTTGTCATTGTTAATGATACAGCGACAGCACAACATGCCACACAACACATAAAAGAGGAGAAAAAATAACTGATGGTGGGAAAAAGGTTTTGACTGATATTGCATTGTGGAACAAAAGCACGTGTTACATGAAACTTCCTCTTACAGGCGAATGGATTTTAAGTTCTCCAAGAGCAGCCGTAAGTGTTGCAAGTTCAGCTTCCTTGGCTGCAACAGACTGATGTAGACGAGCCTTAGCATTGGCAGCCTCCTCAACCTTTCTTTTATAAACTTGTAAGCATTCTGCCTCCAATTCTATAAGCATGCGATCTTTATCGGCTTCACTTTCTCCAATGTCATTCCATAATTGCTGCTCCAACAAAGAACAGGTTCAGCATCGTTAAAGGTTTCCACTCGCCCACACTTTCTACAGAAGATATTGAGCTTGAGATTTGGCTGGAATTGCTTGACTATTGACTCAAACAGAATTTCCAGTCCACTTCAACAGAAATTTGACAGCTCTCGCCTCAGTTCAAATGATAATTAGAAATCAGTCATGGAACTATTGCAATAATATGTTGATCGTAGCTTCTTTTTCTTTCCATTGATGCAATCAAGAATGATAGTGTTGTCAGACTAATTAAAAACAATGTTATGCAAAAGAACTTCCTTCGAAACTTGAGGTCAACCCATGCTCTCCGACCCACCCAAAATTCCTTTTCGACATCTATTCCAATAAGGAAGGGAATTTCCCAAGAGTCCGATCGATTTCAAAAACAGATAACATGAAGAAACTGGGAAGCATGTTCATAATGTAATTTGCCATGAAGCTCATTCACAATTCGGAAATCCAAACAGCTATATCAATCTGCAGTCACGGTCACAGCACATGAAATCAAGAAAATCTAACTTCATACCAAAGAAATGATACAGTGCCAAATTCTAAAATTCATAACACTAAATTCAAGTCACCAACATCTAAATAATAGTAATCGGAAGTAAATGCATTGAGCTTTTTAATTTAGAAAGAAGTTAGGAATCCTTGTGAACAGAGAGAACTACAGGAAGAACTACTTAACTAACAGGAAGTAGATGGACCACTGTTTAGCCTAAGGATTAAAGAAACAAGGATCCTAGTAACACACTTCGACTAGACCAACAAATAATGATTTCATCCAAAAGCAAAATCAGTGCTTTCTTCTTTTAGCAGAGTAAAAACAGCGTAAAGTCATGGAAAAAACTCCCCATCATTAAAAAGTGATTTTCCACCAAAAAGAGTACACATTTTCCCTTTCCTATTAAAGGGCAGCCTAATATCTTGAAAAAATCAAAAATAGAAAAAACAACGAAGAAGAAGAAAAGATAGAGAGGAGTAAACGGAAAGACCTGAAGTTCCCCGAGCAAAGTATTGCAGCCGGTGCTTGAAAACAAGCTGCTTGAAGGACTGCCAATCCCCAGCATTGCTCACACCAATTCCTCTCTCTCTCTCTCTCTATATATATACACAGAGAAGCGAAAATGAGAAACCCACCGAGGTTATGACTCCACCCGCCCACAAAAAACCAACAAAGAACACGGTGTCAAAAACTCCAAAACTCGCAGCTTCCAAGAAAACCAAAACGGGCTCACTCCTTTCGAACTTCAAGCGAGGGTCACGCCACAAGAAGCTAACACACACCGGTCACTATCTCCATCGCTCGAAACAACCCCTCTTGCCCAGATCTGGAGCCGTAGCACGCACGACCTTTTTGTTGCTCAGCTTCCCTCAGTGCCAAGCAAGAATCTTTAAAAAAAAGAAACCCCTCAAAAACAGTTCCAGCCCAGAGCACTTGATCTGCGGAGCCAAACACAGGGCGAGAAAAGCTTCAGGTAAGGCTAATCTAGAGAGAGAGAGAGAGAGAGAGAGTGCAGAGCTAACAAGCATCCAACCCCAACCGACAGGAGAGAGAAAGGGGGAGTGAGTCTTTTTCAGGGTACGGAGGTTAGGCTAAAATGCGCCAGCGGAGCTGCGCAGGTTAGCCATGGTAGGGTTCTTCACTCTCTCTCTCTCTCTCCCTTGTTGCTTGATGAGTGACGATCTGGTCTGGACATGAGCAGAAAGTGGAACTACTCGGGCATTATTACCTAAAATTTTTTTATCGGTAAATGTGGGTCTGAAAATGGGTTACACGATATTTTCCCCATCCGCATCTCGTGCGCGTCGATGCACGGTACCAACTGCGGGCGCGCGTCCGGCCTCGCGCCCCTGGAGGAGCGTGAGGCTCGTGTATTGACTCGAGTAGCTGTTGATGTTGACGTACGAAAGCATGCATAGGACGGTGAGTTTTTTTTTCCCCTTTTTCAACTTTTCTTTTTTCATTTTTCCCTCGTTTGTGTAGGAGCAGGAGTGATTGGTTATCGGGCGATCCAGTTTCTTTCAGAATCGAGAGTCGGATTGACAAAATCGATTCTCGATTTTTAGAACCGCAAACCGAACGAACAAAATTTAGGACCAATTCAGTTCGAATGGGATCGGAATCTATAAGAAGAATAAAATTGATTTAGATCAATTGAGCTCTAGGTGCAACCCCATTCAACAAGGGCTCCTGCAACATGAGTACAGTGAGCCTCAAGATGTGAGGAGAGCTGTTGGTTACAAATTACAATACTTAATATATTCCCATCATTATACACATTGACAACGAACGTACAGGAGCTGATCACCAACGTGCCGACCGACGAGTGCTACGGCTTGGAGTGTCCACGAAATCCATCCTCGACCGCACATACTCCTCATCCAGCTACTCCACCGCCTTCTATATATGCTCCACGGCGAAGGAGATGGGCCTCTCGCATAGCTCCCCCACAAAGTAGAGGCTTGTGGTCGCGACCATGGCGGAGCCGTGGAGTCGCTAGAGGAGGAGTCAGACAGAGCTCTCTAGTCTAGAGGAAAGAGATGGAGAGGAGAGACGCTGCTTGTGCTCAGCTGCTCGCTGGGGGAACGGAGGAGAGGAAACTGGAAAGAGATGGAGGAAAGTTGAAACAATAAAATTAGGGTGCTTGCTTCCAACCTTCGTCTCCGGTCTGAAGTGAAAAAAGTTTGAAGTCAAAGTCAATAAAACTAAAAGGACTAGTGGTGGGCTAGTTCTTCGGTCCGGTTCTAGTGGTCCAATCCGGTCTAGTCCCATAACTGGGAACCGATTCCAAAAAATGGAACCGTGGATCAGACCAAAAGTCTGAAGAACCGGACCAACCCGCCCGATCTGGTCCTGGATTGAATGGTCCTTCATGCTCACCCCTAGTAGGAGGATGGTGATTTTTTTTTATCTTTTATTATTTTTTGGGGGTGAAAGTTGTGAAGTGGCTTTTCTCTCAAACTTCATTCATTCATTCATTTATTTATTTTGATCATCGACAAATCCACCACAGACTCTTCGTGCTCGAACTAAAAATGATAGGTTCCCGATTCCTATAGAAACCAATTCCCTGTTCCAGACCGAACCAAATTGGGCGTTCTGGTCTGATCTAGTCTGGTTCCTATGTGGGTAATTATTAATTACCGGCGATGTATTATGTCTATTTTAAGTTAACTACACAATGTAAAAGACTAGGAAGATTTATGTCTCATAAATAAATAAAAAAACAAGAAATGAACATATGAAGAGAGATAACATAGAATCAAAGTTGCGTAAACAAGTCTTTAAATTTAACTTCCAAAGAACCGACAACTACTACAAGTCCACCGGAGAACTATGTTGCTAGGCTCTTTCAAAACTATTGCCATGAGAATTCATTTGAATCTCAACAAAAGTTATCTAAAGTGAGAATCAATGATCATGAAAAGACAAAAATATGATATATAGTTTTTTTATATTTTATTTTTTAATAAATAAAAATAATTTTGGTCAGGGCGGGCGATTCCATCCTTGGAAACGGGAACCGAACCAAAAATTCAATCGAATCAGGAACCGGACCATTACTTCTTAGAACCGTTCAGAATCGACCGATCCGAGCGGTTTGTAATGCTCACTCCTAATCCAGACAACACAAAAAGGCCAGACTCCTATGCGCAGGACTTCAATACCATAACCTTCTGCTTAAGATTTTAGTAATTGCGAGTTTCAAATCATCGACCAATATCATCATTGGACTTTATTTGTTATCCCTTAATTTAAAGGGAAAACGGGGAATCATCGAAATGCATCTTCTCTTTCGTGGAAAGGCGAGTTTGGTGAGGTTAACATGTGACTCGGAATCATATACGTCGCCCACCTAATTAATTTTCCCAATTATTATATCCGGTGCATGATACGAGGCAAAAGTCAGTTGGAGCACTTGCTGAATTTCACGCCCTTTCATTCTGTTCGTGAATTCCACACGTGAATGGATCGATGTAGACCAAAATAATTGACTTTAAATAAGTAGTTTGACTTGGAAAGTAAGAAAGAAAAAGAAAGGGTACCCAGCTTTTTTTCTTCTTTTTCCATTTTCAGGAGAAGAAAGGCGGGAGGAATCCCCGGTGCATTAACTCCTCATCTGGAATAATAGTAGAGCACTCGTAATTATTTTCGGAATGTTTTGAGTTCAGGGCTAAGGAGAGGTCGTCATTCAGCATCAATCTCGAGCACAAATTGTGTGCTCGACATTGGAACGAGTCTTGTTGTCATAGTCCTATTGAGGTGATAGCTAGCATTTTTGGCGCTCATGCACCACGGCATGATACACTCATTGCCGCCACAGGGCGGTTCAAACTCGTGACATTTTGATTTGGACTCGTCGGCCCATATCCGATATCAATGTTGGGTTACTAGATTGCGACCGACTCTAATTATTCGGTGAAGATTTTCGCATGAAGCTTCGATCTTTATTAATTTAATTTTAACACGAGAGGGATTCACTTGGTAATTAAAGAAGAATTTATTATGCTTTTAAGCACACAATATATGCTCTATTTCTAGTATAAGTAATCTCATATTTCAACTACCCACCTTGGCTTCTACACCGTATGAATTAGTAAAGTATTTTTGTATACGTGTCTTATTGCATAAGGTAGAGCTTCAAATCATAAATTAATACCTTAATTGTTCTTCTAAAGGGGACTTGGTAGGAATGCAATACCAAAGGTCATCGAAAGATAGCAAACTACTCAACTCGGTGTATTAACATATACAGATGAATTAATCTTCACTCGAAAGTTTGAACTAACGTGTTATTGACCAACTAAGTTGTATTTATTATGTTACACGATATCAAATCTTTTAATACGGTATTCCACCTACCATGCATTCACCTTAAGAATCCCTCCCCTTCCCCAACATACGAGTCTCCTGTGTTTGGCTCTCACTGCTTTAATCCTATAGCTCAATTAGACTTTGAACTTGTTGCACAATAGAAGCTCAATGAGCATCTTCCTAAAGTTGTAATGCGTCCGTACACCAAAATGCCTTGCGCAACACAAATTCAATATCTCAATCTAAGGAGATAATCGAGATGGATCTTTAGTTTGACCACTTAATATATCCCATTGCACTCTCATTTAAGCAAAACTTTTGTAAGAGTGGGAAATAGGGAAGTTTAAAATATTCCTCGATAATTCATTCATTCTTTTTTATTTATTCTAGCTTTCCAAAACAATATAACTTCACAATTAGTCTTAAATTTATTGCGATAAACCCAATCGAGTCCATATCCTTTTAATTGGACAGATATAAACCTAAACCTCAACTATAAAACGTAATAGTTCTCTCAATCAAGTCACACTTGATTTATTTGACATGTCGACTCAGTTGCACGAGACTAGTTTAACTGTAATGACAACAGTATAATGTAAAATGTCTTTAAGAAATCAAGTTGTAAGATTCTCTAGTTCCCTCAATAAGGTACCATGCCCCGTGACTTGACATCAATGTTCTGTACCAGCCTTTACTCATGTAATTCAGCATCACTTTAGTGAACACCCATCATAGTTTTATCACTCTAAACATGCTAGCGACACGTGCACAATGGACGGAAAAAAAGGGGCAAGGAGAAAGAAAAAGTTGCGCTCTTCTTTGGAAATGGTAATGACTGAGAGCTGAAAGTCGATTAACTGGCTGGTACGAAGAAGACATAAGAAGTAACCAGACACAAACATAAATACACAAATATTTTTTTTTCTATTTTGTTACGTAGACATATCATTAATTACGGACCTCCAAGGTACACGAGTTAAAGATTATTCTCAGCATCAATTGGGACAGCACATACTTAATAAAGCTGGACAAGATAAGATTTAGGTAATCCAATGCGCCAACGCAGAGGCCCCACGGAGCAGGCACATCATTAAAGCGATTGAGTTTGGTGGACTGCCAGTACTAAGAAAAGAATTTGCAGCATTCATCTGCAAAAGCAAACAAAGAAAGAAAAAGATTAAAGCACCAAGAGAGAGAGAGAGAGGCACTTTCGTATCTGTCAGTTTGGAAGCTGCCGGAGTCTATTTTTCAAATGTGATTCGTGCATGCAGGCGAGACAAGAAATCGATGCTCGATTCTCTGCGTTTCTCTTTCAGAAAACTATATGACTATATTTTACAGGATTTTATTTTTATTTATTTATTTATTTTCATTCGACCCGGTCGAAGTCCACAGAGGCCGACTACGTGCTCGGATGCAAAAGTTTGGTTTGATTTCCCGGCATCAAATTGGTGCTCTTCCAAGCTTTTATTAGTTGCATATGGATAATCATCGAGTTCTTTGATCTTGCCAAATGGGAATGAGGTGCTTTTTTAATTATGTGGTAACTAAAGATACTATCATTCTTTTTCCAATGATCTATTGTACATCCATCATTATCATGTGGTGAGTTTATGGCGATTATAAATATACATGTGAAGCAATTATTTAGATCTAATTTGATTCTAAAGACCATAATTTATTACATTGTATTAATGACATCAATATGACAATCAAAGATTTAAGAAATCCATAGTGATACATCCTTTGAAAATTAGATCAAGGAATTGCTGGATTCTGTAAAATGTTATAACCGTCAACAAAGCACTATTAAAATTAACTTATTGTGGAAAAAAACATGCGACATCAAAGCTATGGTACCATATGAAAGTGAGAATCCTTCAATTTTCGCAATCCGATGAATGGTTACAAGGTTGAGGCGATAGCTTTTTAATATGGTAAGTTACACGTTTTAGTCACCTTTTAAATTGACAAGATGGCGAACTCCTAGTAAAACTTGGGAGATTGTCCTTGCAACTATGAGATCTCATGTTGGAAAAATTCATGATCTGATGTGCTTACTAAATTTCCCAAAGGAGTATTGAGAAGTTGATATAGCTTCTTGTCCAAAGATTGTATAACTAAAATTTAAGGATGTCAATTACGGATAAATTATTTATGACAAATAAAATGAGAGAATTTGATTGCATATTCACTACCTTATGCTCTTCAATTTATGGATCACTCGCACTATAGTAAGCAATTTTTCTCGATGCCTAATTAATCTAATATAGTACTGTCTCATTCGCTCTCTAGCACATAGGATGGACACCATTCCCGTCTCTGACGGATCTTCTATTGTCTCGATTTCATTGCTGTCTCCTTAGGTATAAAGGACGGAAAATAAAAGGACAAAGAACACGGGCAAGTCAGTCGGTTCAAAGGAGGCTCGAAGTTTGCTTAGGTTATTATTATTATTATTATTACTGAAGGATCAAAGGTTTTAAGGTTTTCATTCCTTGTTGCCCCGTTCGAAGCACCATAGCATTTAGCGGCCAGAAAGAAACTTTGTAGTGCATGTGTTGATATGTCCTTGCTAGCTATAGCTAGTGTTCTTTCAAAATGTCTTTCCAACTCGCTTTATTACCATCTATATAACGGACGAAAATGAACTTACCATGGAATTTGTACTCTTGATATGCGGGACGTGCTCCTCAGCAATAGTCTCCCAATGCTTTCAATTAACATTATTGTTGTTCTTGGTATGAATTATTTATCATTATTGTCGAGGAGAAGAGAGAAAGACAAGGGTGTTGGTGGTTTTATCGACAGAAGCCACCGGGGCACCGTCATAAGATATGTCGGGTGCTTACAAACCCCAATGCCCTAGTTTCACAAGAGCCTACCTTAGGAACCACCAGAGGAAGGTTGTTGGGAATATGATGCATAAACGCAGGACCTTCGTCTAAAGAGATTATTAAGAGAGAGCCCGAATTCAAACTTGTAAATATATTTAATGGGTTATAAACCAATCGAGATATATGAATTACTCTACATCATATGCCATATCCGTGTGAGACTTCTTTTGCCTAAGACCCCCACTCAAGCACCTAATGAAGCTCTGCCTCAAGTGTGAGCCTTCTATGTTAGATCCGCTCCCTCTTGATCTTGGCATCCTTTCCCTCCAACGTTATTTCATCTCCAGGCTCCACTTATGTTGGGCCAAGACTTATCAAAGCAATCGGCTGTAAAACCACCCGTTGAAAACACGACGCATCAAAAACCAAATATTGTTACCTAAGGGATTACCGATACGAAGGTCAAGCCTCACCTAGTCAACAAATCTAGTCGAACCAACATTCACTTAAAAATTCAAGCCAACAACTTAGGTGTTAACTAGAGTGCATTAACTGTATTAAATTACACCACGTCCTCAATACGATACTTCGTTCATCTAATACCTTCACACATGCACCTTAACAGGGGTTATAAACAACTTAACTCGCACGTAGATGGTCAATGCTCAAGCAGAGACTTCAATATCTCACCTGGACCACTACATTTTTGCATATTCTCTCGAGTGTTTCACCCAACAGAAAATGAGCTTCTCAAACGATGTAAACCGAGTCAACTTCAGTCTATAAAATTTTCGCAAATCGATCGCGTTTCTTGCATTTATTTCATATGCGAATGCAACAATGCTCCCATCTTTGTTTGCGACGGGGCTTCAGTTCGGGTGACCATCTAGAAAGACACGAGTAAAGATATCATTACAGCTTCAAAGACAGGCCGATGATTCCCTTCTTTATCTAGTAATCTTTCATCCCATGATTTGTTCCTTATGTCGCTATCCGTATTACCTAAACATTCGGGAGAGTGACACCAAATGGTCGAACTCCAGCTCACGGACAATGATTCATCAAGAGCCAAGAGTCAATGACTCAACTGCACCGAGACATTTGCGACTCTAGCTCAACATACGTTTACTAACGTGAGGAATATATGTTGGGTGCGTAGCGAAAACCCTAATTTCGTGGTCCTCCATGGGATGTATTATTAGTCTAAGGCAACCCTAGAAAGCCATGCAACCACACTTTGGCTCTACGCATATCCTTTCGTTGACATTTTTTTGGATGCTTCCCACATCAATACCCTCTCATCTCAATCCTCCATTCCCATAAATTTATTCTATATAGTGGTTGGTTTGGTAGATTAGGTGCACGCTATATTATCAGTATCCTCGTCATATAAATATTCCTACCAAATAATCACGTAATCAGTATAATTGCAATAATGATTGTAGAGAGAGAGAGAGAGAGAGAGAGAGAGAGAGAGAGAGAGAGAGAGAGAGAGAGAGATGATGATGATGATGATGATGATGAATATGATGTTGGGTTTACAATTAATGATTGTACATTGAAAAATATATAGCAACAAACGCAGAGCAAGACAAAGACGAGGGAACTGTGGCTGGACCTGTAGAATAAGCTATGATATGGACCCGCATCGACATAAATATGAACCACACCAATGATTTTTTTTTTTTCACTAGAGAAAATCCATCAAATGGTCCCATACAGCGCTGTCTTGCGGTTGTTCCAATAGAAAATCAAAAGGTGATCACTCAAATTAATTGGCCCATCAAATCCAAACCCCCAAATGTCAACAGTCTCTTTCTATAGTAGGTGGAGATACTAATCACTTTGGGAAATGACACAGTAAATTAAAAGAACTTTTCAATACTAAGCATTGATAAGCCGGCGAAAAAGTAGGACTGATAATGAGACACCTATCATATGAACTCGGTGATGTGTGTTTGCCACCTTTAGTTCCGATGATACCGATTCACTCGATTGGCATGAATCGAGTTCGCGCTAGAATTTTGCATTCGATCGAGGTAGTTAATGGTCCCTTCTCCACTTAATTGACCGTGGAATGTAGTGACATACCTACCCGGCCCCTGTGAAATTCAAAAGCCATTATCTTGCATTTTGACTTGTAAAACCTGTTCATTGATTCATCGCCTTTTTGGCGATTAAGGGGTAGCTTTCCTAATGATGCTGGGACGACAATTATTTCCCGGAGGACAACATCATGATGCAATTCTTGACAGTAGAATAAGCTCACATCATTAGAATTTCCAAGTTAAGCTATGTTACGTTGTTCTTGAATCAAGTAACAAGCATGAAATTAGTAACTTAGATAAATGCGGATAGGAAATAAATATTAAACATCTTTACCTAATGGCTTAAGCTTTTAGGACATTTGGCGGTGATCCTACAAAAAAATTCATATGGTATCAGAGCGGGAGGTCATGAATTCAAATCTTATCACGCCTTAGTCTCTCCAAATCCTTCCATGCTTAGTACTAGACAAAAAAGGAAAATACAAGACTAAGCGTGAGGAGAAGTGTGAAAGTATATAAATATTAAATAACGTTTTTACCTAACGGCTTAAATTTTTATGACAGTTGGTAGTAGTCTTACAAAAAGTACAAAGAAAATTATATGCTGCTTTAATATCTGTAAAGCAGTATGGAGGGGACAAGCCCAAGGCCAAAGACCCGACTGCTCTCACAACGTGTGGGCTTGTTTATTAAGTTTATTTTACCAAGCTAAATTCATCTTTGGACGATAATGTAGAGTTAAGAGTAGGGTTTTGTTATGCAAATTTTGTGTGTCTAGCAACTGTTGTTTTAATGTAAGCTAAGTGATCGGCACTCCGAAGTTTCTAGCCGTTTATGTTCTTATTATATGGAGCATGTAGCAGAAAATTTTAATTTTACATGAAGATACAGCCAAGAAAGAATCCAAATTTTGAGCATGGGAACATATCCGTTGGACCCACCTTCATTTAAAGCTTATTCCGATAAGCTGTAAGCCAATGAAGACGTGCTCGACACAACAACAACTCTTCGATATGGAACTTAACTCGATATTCTTCACTAGTTTACTTTTTGTATTAAAAAAAAAGTTCCCATTTCTTATTAGGACACGCGGCAAAACCTGATTTCTTCACTTGGAAAGATAACAAAGAGAGCTCAAATAAAACATATCAATATATCCAATTAAACCCGTTTTCACCCAGAATGTTAATTCAATAAATTATGAGCCAACTAAAAATTTATTGCTCCACATCAAAACTATTCCCTAATATAGGATTATTCTAGCACAACTTGTCCTAGATCTCAACATTTCGCTATTGGAGCTTCTCCCATGCAGTCTCCCTTTTTCACTAAAGAGATAGTTGGCAGAAAAAATAAAGGTTGTGGACAAACCGTCAAAGTGCACAATATCTTTGACGGTCATGAAACGAGGTAGCGGCAACTATCATTGTTAGAATCGTTATTAGAATAAACATAATCTATGTGAGTTCACTGAATTTGGGCTCGTAAATTAGATGAGACCCAGGTGGAGTCCACTAAATGAATGGTCGACACTAACTTTATGTCTAAAGCTTTTGAGATAAATCAAACTAAGCTATTCTCGGCATCCTAATGGCTACGCACTTCTGATCCTTTCTCGGGTCTGTCCTTGAAGAGGTATCGGGTTATTGTCGTGCGTCCTCACGAAAGATTGCCGGTCATCCGTCTCTATACACTTGCACTTTGAAAGCACCCGTAATCATTGTCTTGATTGCACTTGTGGCCGTGCTTGTTTAAAGTAGATATGTGGATTCCATCTCAAGACAACATCGATGAGCACATTCACCTTAACGATAAAAACAATGACATCTTACCAAACAAACTGACGCTTTCGTTGTCAATCGATGGCACACGACCATCCAACTGGTGTCGATTAAAAGCTCGACTGCGTCCATCATGCACCTGAAAAAAGAAAGAAAATTTCCTCTCATTCCTCTCGAAGTTGTTTCTCACGTGACCCGCTATTATCATGATTGGCATCGTCCTTGCTTTTCTTTTGACGGTGGGAATCTGGTAGCAGTAGGATTTGGTACGATGGAAGCTCAGATGTGATTGAAGCACGATCCTTTCCTTCTTCCCACGAGCGATTGAAAGCAGGGAAAGAGAGGGAAAAATTGGAAGGTCCTCCGTGATGTACAGAGGGGGGAAAAGTACCATGCATCAGTGATGAGGTCCACAAATATCTTTGCCCGGTCATTTCGGAAATGCAAGTTGTGATTGCCCCACTAGGAGTTCTCCGAATGGTTGCCCAATGCAGCATTTAAGAACAAATTGCTAATTCAAAGAGAGAAAAAAATCTATCAGAACACTGTAGTGATATATATACATATATATATCAAGGTCTACGACAAAATCCACATGTCAAACATCGATGTGCTATCTAGTTCACTAACTCCATATAAACATTGATTACAATGGTGGAAGAGGCATTGGTCTCCTAATGATCGTGGCACGAACTTCCAGGGGCTAGGTTGAGGGTTCGACTCCAATTAGGGTGAGTTTATTTTTTCATTTCTAAGTCGATTGGCATTTTTTTTTTAAAGTTCATCTCTTTCTTTTTTATTGCCAAACATGCATAAAATTTATATATCTTAGTTTTCCCCTTCTTTTTCCCTCTTTATATTATTACTTTTTAAATCTAATCATTGAATATTTTCTATACTTTTTGTAACGCCTTGGCGTTACCTACAGTATGGATATTGTTCGATTTGGACACTGAATCAAGGTGTGGACACACCACTATCCCTCCTCCCTGCGCACCGCTGCATGGGTCATCCCACTCTCCCCCCCTTAGGAGCACATTGTCCACGCAGTTAAGAGTTGGCTCTGATACCACTTGTAACGCCTCGACGTTACCCACAATACTGATATTGTTTGCTTTGAATACTGAATCATTACGGTTTTATTCTCCTTAGTCTATCCGAGAAAACGCGTCCGTACTATTAAGGGGGCAAATGCCTTATAAGTTGGCCTCAGGACTCCTCCTAGGCGATGTGGGACAAGAGAAGTATCCCTTTTTTTGTGTTTCTGAGGACTAAGGGGGCCAAATGCCTTATAAGTTGGCTACAAGACTCCTAGGCGATGTGGGACAAGAGAAGTACCCCTTTTTTCTGTGTCTGAGGACTGAGGTGCAGACGCATCGCCATCCCTCCTCCTCATGCACTGTCGCTTGGGTTGTTATACTCTCCCCCCTAGCAGCACATCGTCCTCATTGTGGCCCCACACGCAATCGGGAGTTGGCTCTGATATCACTTGTAACGCCCTAGTATTACCCATAGTACATATATTGTTCGCTTTGGACACTAAATTCTCACTGTTTTGTTTTCTTTGGTTTGGGCGTTCGTACTATTAAGGGGGCTCAATACTTTTATAAGTTGGCTCTAGGATTCCTCTTAGGCGATGTAGGACAATTTGCACGCACCTGGGGACTACGGTGTGGATGCAGTGCCATCTCTTGTCCCTGCACATCACCGCCTGAGTCGTCACACTTTTGACTTATCATTTAAGCATAGAAGTATACTTTAATTACCGTTTTGTAAATCAACCAATTAATGCACCATTTATGATTTTTTTTGGTAAGTAATGCACCATTTATGAGTTTATTGTACTTGAGATGAGAATTTTGAAAATTTATGATATTACTGTCAAATGGTACAATTGATCGTAAGTTTAATGATTTGTGATCAAACATTACTTGGTGATATATGGTTATATTTAAACAAAAATTTCTCTTTTTAATAGAAAACAATGATGTTAGAAAATTTGGGTAGAATGGCACTAGAATTATCAAAATTATATACAACACTCGTTTTAGTGCCAATTTTATATATATGTATAAAAACGATATTGTCAATGCAAACACCGATATGTTTGGCCAAAATTCCCGACTTTGCCATTTTATTTATTAATTTCTTGAGCTAACATGACTCGTTGTAGGGTCCAGTCAGCATCTAAAGCATAGTAACTATCACGAGTGCATATTTTAGTGTCGCAAGTTGTAAATAATGACTACTTAAATGTCAAGTTTTGCTAAAAGGGATCACTTAAGTGCTAGCCGAGGTTAAAAAGTGATAACTCGTGCTTCACAAATTTTTAAAAATTGATATGTTGGTTGAACTTTCTTTTTGTTTCACTTGTATTGCACCAGCACATAGTTGGTGCATTTTGTACATGCACCAGCTCTAACTCTCACTTATCTAGTTTATCTTGTACTTGCACCAGCACACACCAGCACATACAACTATGTGCAATGTGCTGGTGCAAACATTGCATCAGCACCAAGCAACACTAGGAGGACTACTACACGAGCACAACCAGCAGGACCAAGAGAAAAATATGAAAATGACAAAAGCATAGATAAAACAGACATCGGTTGATTGACATTGAGCTGAGTCTTTACATTTGGTCAATCCAAATAATTAAGTAAAGCATCTGAACATCTAGGGGTTGGCTTCCCACCAAACCAAAACATACAAAACACCTAACAATATCAGGCCTGTTAGTCTCTCTACATTAACACTTCTCTTTTCCAGGCCAAGACACTCTACTTCAAGGAACTACGATTCCTGCCGCTGCTGCTGCTGCTGCGCTTCTACTTCTTGATCTCCTCTTTGGCCTTGTTCTGATGATCAAGGCCCACCTCTTCTTCTTCCTTCCGATCCCGCACGTGTTGCACAGAGACTGCAAAACCGAAGCATAGAACGATCACAAGCAGCGTCAAAATCAGAGCAATGACCGAGCGATGGATGGACCAGTTACCATAAGGCTAGCTAGACCGCCTCACTGGAGAGGCATCTTGGAGGTCCTGCGATCGGCGTAGATCTTCTTTCCCTCCATCAAAGCTCCATTGCAACAATCTGTCAATCCCTGCAAAAACGACGAACCAAATCGAGTGATTTCAACCGCCTAAACAACGCAAGAATTCCAGGATCTCCATGAGAGGAGCTCGCATGATGTTCCAAATAGTGCAACCATTTTGTGTAGAGTTTTCATGTAATCCTCTTTTTTTGTCCTTAAGTGATTGCTCATATTTAGACACTCTCGTTGCTAATTGGAAGAAATTGACAAAATTTTGGCCTTCAAATTTTTCTATGAGATTGAAATTCAATCTATTGAAAGCTAATTTTTCTAAAAGTCAAGTAAGACATCTATTTCTAGCCCTCTTGAATCAAGGAATAAAGTAATGGACCGACTCATTATCATATTGATAGATTCTCACCAAACCAACAATCATTACCTCATCTATCATTCTATAAAATCGAGTGTGAAATTATTCTTTCATATGAGCTCAAGTATGGATTGAATTAGGAGATAAATTCATATAGCAAGTAAAGTTGATTTTTGATAAAGACCATGGGCAAGTCTCATGAATTCATTTATCCTCGCCTTTCTACATTTGGCAATACATCGACCAATGTATTCAATGGTCGATTGGTCATCTTCGCTAGTGAAAGAAGCAAAGTCGGGAGTTCGTATTTTCTTTGGGAAGTTATAGTGTCAATTCAATCAAAATGTGAGGGTTACATTGACTCTATTCTCTTGATGGTTTCTATGTCTCCCCTATCTTGATAGTTATTTTATCTCAATATGTTGACGTTTACTTCTTTGATTGCACCTGAGATTGTTAATTCCACCTTCGTCGATTCCTTCAAACTATCAATTCATCAAATTATCGATTCTTCATGTTGTCAACGATTCTGTTCATGAATGACAAAACTTTGATTTTATTAACTAAGCTTATCGCATGTCAATAATAATTAACATTTAGTCATTTTTTAGTGGAACAACCTTGGACAGGGAAATATGTCTAATCATCCCACATCACTATAGGGATTCGGTGTTAAATTTTATATTTAGCCAATTTAGTTTTAAACTTTAATGTGAAATTATAATATAATCATTCCAATCAATTTGTCGGAAATTGTTAAAGTAGTGGTTCGCTATGAAAATCCGCCGGTGATGACTGGACTCTCATATTAGCAATTTTCAATAATAATTAATTAAAAACGATTACATTGATATTTCACACAAAGATTTAAAGCTAACTTTACAAAATTGAAAAAGTTAGCATTGAATGGGTAGACTCAATAAATTTCAACAGCAATGGCATGGATAGTGGTTCGATTTTCTTCTTGCTGGTTTGAATATGCGACCCCATACATTGTCCCCTCAACTAGCTCATTTGTTTAGTAGGTACTTAGGGTTTTTAATGAATAAATACGTCACTGTCCTATAGATATCAAAACTCATTATGACCAAACGTCAAAACGACAATATCAAAGTATTAGATTGTAATGACTTACTTAAGCCGCCGATTAGTGAAATAAAATGGTTTCTTGGAATTAATTCAGAAACTAATGTGATAAATTACACTGTATGGAAACGGACTCGTTTATCTGTGCGCCCATAGACGATCGCTTTGCTTTGCTCAATGGATGGCATCGTCTTCGAGTCGAACATCCACAGCAAGTAGCTCGTTTTACAGCACGGATAAGCACGTCGGCCACTCCGCCGCGAGCGTCAGCGCCGCCGTGGCCGCATCCGGGACTGGCGGCGAACGCATGCGGCCAAAAGGAGGCCTTATCCCCACGTCTCTTCTGTCGCTTCCCCGAACCAATCACGCGCACGCTCTCGAGAGTGTACTCGTTTGGAAGTTTTCTGACTTACGAGAAAAAAGATCTTGTCGCTTTAGAGGTGGGCCGACCGTAGTTGATGAGCTACGCATCGACAGCCAGGATCAGAGCAAGCATGAATCCAGCTGTTCGAAGGGGAAATGCAGCAGAAGAAAGACGAAAATGGTCCAGGAAAGAACCAAAAAGAAGTTGTCCTCATCCTCCGATTACGGATTTCCAGCCCAAAGACGGACGACATTTCCACGTCGGCAGGAAACAATATTAGCATTTTTTGTTTTGGTTCTATAGAAGGAACTTGAGAGCCTTTTGTTTTTTTTTTATTATTGAAAGCTAATTTAGTCATTGATTTCACTAGAGTTCCGAACATCATCAAAATAAGATTCCAAACACAAGAGTTGAAGCGGCTTAGGTAGCCAGTTATAGAGGAGAAGGAACTTTAGAGTTTAGTGGCGAGAATATCTTCTACCTTATAGTGAATTATGTTTCAGTGACCAGCTGATCTTTGATTTGTTTATTATTTCTTGGAAAACATATGAAATGAGATGCCAAATCATGATAAGACTTGGGTATCGCATTATTTAATCGGATCTTTCTTGTAATCGCCATCATAAATATTGCTAAATCTAGTGACGTGGAATCCTATGATGCGGTACACGATGGATAGTGGTGCTCATGTTGCACTCATTAAGCGTCACATAAGCAAACATCAAGGACAAATGCTAAAATCAAATATGAGAGAGAGAGAGAGAGAGAGAGAGAGAGAGAGAGAGAGAGAGAGAGGACACTAGATGGGTCAATAAGACCCCCTTCATGCTCAAGTGAAGTCGCCAAACCTCGCAAATAGAGAGAGGGTGTGCAATAATGACATCCTCGCCTTTTGCAATCGTCAACAAGGGTCATTTTACCCTCGTTGGGGTTGGGCCAGTTCATAAGGGAATTGATCTGGTTCTCAATTTCAAAAAATAAAAAACTACCTTTGAACGGCTTGTATTTTTGATTTAATACCTTGAATCGGCTAGTTCTACTTAAGACCTAGGATCCACAAAGAGTATTATTTAGAATCGAATTGATTTTGAATTTTCTTTTGGTGGTAATCAAGATATTCGGATCAGCTTGCACGCACCTCGACTATTCATCGGGGGAGACTAGCACAGCAACCCATCGCCATAGCTTATCCATAATCCTAGTTCCTAAATAAGTTTTTCACTCTTCTTTTCTTTTAAATAGAAAATTTGTATTGAAATTGGATATGTTTGACATAGTATGAGTAGATAGGAAGAAATCGTATTAATGTTCGTATTTGACACATGCATATTGTATCGCTAATATAATTAAACAAAAAATGGCCTTAATCGATTCTATAACTAACTGGGCCAGCCTCCCATTCCAAAATCTCAGAACCGTCCCGTTCCAGTTATCTATCTCGAAACTGTTCATCCCTCGACAATCATGCACCTTTTCTCCCTCTCTCTTATACCTAACCACGGTGATAGAATTTCTATATTAAGAGTGTGCTTTGCACCTTTTTTTAACCTATGTTTCTGATAAAAACGAGATGCCATTGCAGTCCGCCTCTAATTAACTCAACATAGGACTCTGAAAATCGTGGGGAAGAGAAGGCAACCAGCATAGCAATGGATTTCATTTAATGTGTGTATCAAGGGAACGCAAAAATTACAGAAAATCGAGATGCCCCGAATCCCAAGACGAAACGTGCTCAAGAGCATCGAGGTCTGAACCAGCATGCATGATTCTTATGTGCTCGCGGAGTCATCCACGATCCTGATGAGGTCTGATGAAAGTCAAATGAACTTCATCAATGAACGTGCAGCTCGACATCCGCCATTCATTACCAGTAGACCCCATGTAAGATTGCAAGAACGTAGCTCTCTCTCTCTCTCTCTCTCTCTCTCTCTCTCTCTCTCTCGTGGTGATCATAGAGTTGCCCGAAGTCAGTGTGAACGCTTTGCCTGGGTGACATATTTGCTGACTGCTGCTGGTAAAGAACAAACCCTAGTCTCCATATGTATGGACCACTGAGGCCAGGTGAGCCAAAGGTTAGGTATATCCTATATACACTAGGACTACACAATAGAGTCAGCCCCACCGCCATTGCTAGAATGGTAAGCATGTTCGTCCTCTTTCGTCGCTCAAGATTTGAGCTCAAATCATCGCATATATGCATTCCAGAGAGGATGAGGGTTAAAGACGAGGATCGGTCAGAGGCGGAAAACGAAGTTTCAGCACGGTCGGTACCGACGATTAGAGTCCTCGCGCCTCAGTTGCGTGGCAAATCATGTATGGTTGGCGTTGCATCTACGGCCCATTGGCTCGAGGCTACAAGTGATTTTGCCAACATTGTGAAAACAGTGAATGTTCTTTAAGGACGTGAAAATCAAGTTATTTTCTCCCGAATTCGAAATCCTACAAAATATGAAAGTTTCTGCAATCGATTGATCTTCACTTGTCTTGAAAACATAAAGTTCTATATAAAACAGTGATGCTTATTAACAAGAAAAATGTTAAAAAGTGCCTCATGGTACTTGTTTACGCTTGTCATGGTGAATTATCATGACCTTTATGGTCAATGTTGATGGCTGCGAGAAACTCATCGTGTTCCCAAATAGCCCTGCAATGTCATCTTATTGCTTTATCCATGTAATTTCTTAATCCTTATCAAATTAAATTTCACCCAACTATGATAAATATGTTCCGATGGAAAAATAGATCATAAAATAGTCGAGTAGCGTCTACTCAAAGTCGATTGTACTCGTGTGGAGTCTAATTTGGTTTCTATCTCACTGTCCTGTTAAAGAATATCAACCCCCCCAGGTTCCCAATTTCTGCTGCAGAACCAGCTTGTTTAAGCTTGCGAAACAGTTGCATATGGTCTACGAAGAAAAGAGAAAGAGCCCAATAACATGTTAAGCCCAAGGTCTATTTGACTGTTTACAGCAACATTGCCACCCATGTACATGGCCCAATCTCGAAAGGGTACAAGGCCCTCGATGAAAAATAAAGCACGCTCTGAAAGGATTTTCATCTGGATCAGGAAGACAGATGTCATCTGTGCTCCCATTAGGTTTTCCCAGGTGCAATCCGTGGCCTGTGCAACCAGAAACTCCCTTGATATATTACCAAGTACGATTAGTCCTTTGATGCCTTCCACTTCTTTTTTTTATGTGTCATTGGATCGAGAGTGCCTGTTGGAAATTTCTTTTTCCCATGAATATGAATGACTTATTTCTTGATTTCTTGAGAGGAGAAAAACTCAAGATGCTTATTTACCAAAAAAAAAAAAAAAACTCAAGATGCAGTATAGAAAACTTAATTATTTCTAATCAAAACTACCTTGAAAACAAACAGAAATAAGTAAACATTATTTCCTAGATAATAATCCCAAGACTTCAAGTACCAAAAACTCCAAGTCTTAAGATTCTAAGTTTCTAGATGAGCTTGTATTACGAAAAGTCTATTTTCGTTTCCAACAGCCTTCCTTAAGCAGAGCTCACCCGGACCACGCTGATCATTATCTTGAGTTAAAAGGAAAGTATCCGTCTTCAATGGCTTAATAAATATGTCAGCCACTTGGTCTTCCGGCTTGCAAAACTTTAGCACAATCTCTTTAAACTTCACTAGATCTCGAATGAGATATTACTTGATATCAATGTGCTCGCTTCTTCTATGAAATACCAGATTTTTTTGCTAGGTCAATTACTGACTCGTTATCACAATTAATCACCATCGGATGCTCCTGCTTGTGACATGAAAAACAGGCATTAGACGTGGCCAAACTGCTTGAGTAGCATAATAAGCCACTGCTATGTATTCGCTGCCACAGTCGATCGACAAAGCAACCACCTGCTGTTCAATTCCATTTTTTGAAGAGAACATAACCAGAACTACTCTTTCTTTCTCCAATATCAACCCCCCAATCACTATCTATATATTCCACAAACTGAAAACCATTAGAAATGGTATAAAATATACCATCATCCACAGTACCTTTAATGTACCGTTTTTGCCTCTTGCAAGCGCGATTGTCTAGGAGTCTCCATAAATCTGCCTACCATCCCAACACTACAAACAAGATCCGGTCGAGTAGAAGTCAAACATCTTAAAATCCCGACTAGCTTCTTAAAACATGTAGAATTGACTTCGGAGCCACTTCCATCTTTTCAACTTCAATCTTTTCTCCATCGGAGTGCTTATTGGTTTACAAGTATCCATCTTGAAACGCTCAAGAATATCTTCAGCATACTTTCGTTGACAAATAAAGATATCATCCTCAAACTGTGTAACTTCGAGGCCGAGAAAATAAGGCAGGAAACCCATGTCCGCCATTTCAAACTCACAAGTCGTGGCCCCCCTGAAGTCAAAAATAATTTCTTGGCAATCTCCGGTAATATGAGATCAACATATAAACAAACAACAAGCATCTCACCATTCAAGCCGATCTTCACATATATAGCATGCTCATAAGGACATTGATAAAAGCCATGATTCATAAATTAACAATCAATTGTGGTGTACCATGCTCGTAGAACTTACTTGAGACCGTAAATACATAAACAAACAATATAAGATTATCAACATATAAACAAACAATAAGCATCTCACAATTCAAGCTGAGCTTCACATATAAAGAATGCTCATAAGGACATCGATAAAAACCACGATTCATAATATAATAATCAATTTTGGTGTACCATGCTCGCGGTGCTTACTTGAGATCGTAAAGAGCTCTTTTCTATTTATAGACCAAGCTCTCTTATCCTTTCTTGACATATCCCTTGAGTTGATCCACATACACCCCTCCTCAAGCACGCCATTGAGAAATGCGGACTTGACATCTGTCTAGTGTATTTTCCAACGTCTTTGAGCAGCTAAAGCAAAAATTATGCGAACGGTATCCAATCTTGCAACTGAAGCAAATTAAAATAGTCAATCTCGGATTTTTTTTTTGTAATCATTGATTACAAGACAAGCCTTCAACCTATCGACATTGCTGTTAGGTTTATACTTGGTCTTATAGACCCATTTCACATCAATGGACTTCTTGCCTTACGGAAGAAGAATAGCTCTCACGTATCGTTTTTCTCGATTGCATGTATCTCATTATCCATGGCATGAACCTAATCCTCATCTTGGAGGCCTTGTTAAAATTTAGTGGATCACAATCCGTAAAGAGAATAAAATTAATAATTTCTTCATCAGAAGGATCATCATCATTGGATAAAACACAATCCGTCAAACGAGTAGGTAAAACTTATTCTCGCTGTGGATGTGATGATGTTTCAGTAGAATCAAGCTAAGTCTTTACTATTGGTTGAGGTTGCACCGATGCCGCTACTAGTTCAAATTGACTATTTGGATTGGGTTGAACGGACTCCTCCTTTTCTAGGATAAAATGAAACCGCTTCTCCCCCTTTATGCACTAAGTCCATTCACCTTTCTCATCAAATGTGACATCTCAACCGATAACCACTTCTTATTATACAACCGATAACCCTTGCTCTCATTACTATAGCCAAGGAAGATGCACTTCTCAGTCTTCTCATCAAGTTTCTTACGAATCTATCGCTTGAAAGATGTAAAAGAGAGCCTCGTGATCTTTCTTGCAATTTTCTTTTAACGTCATTTGCTCCTCTACTGTAAAATTTGTCGGCATTACTGCTCCTCGAACCCTTCTTCCACAATCTCGATCGGCTCTTGAAATCCGAATAGCACCTCCATCTAGATCTTCCAATGCTTAAAATTCTTCCCATCGAACCTTGGGAGTTGAGGTTGAGCAATCTTGGCACTATTCATAAAAAGCCATCTAACTCGAAATCTTTCTAAACCCAACCACAGAATTAGTGAACTAGCTCTGATACCAAATGTCGGAAGAAAGAAATTTTGGAATTAATTTTCACTGTATTCCTTGAAGGATTACATAATATTTATAGACCTCTTTGGATAACTAGAACAACTATTTCTAATTAAAATTATCTTGAAAGAAAACAACAGTAAGTAAACATTATTTCTTATATAATAATTCCAAGACTTCAAGCCCCAAGACTCCAAGTAACAAAGACAGCAGATGGGAACATGATAAATAGCAGCGAATCTTCTTCCTTCAGTTGTGCATCATACCGCCAGTATGCTTAGACATTAGTGCATGTTACACTGGATTGACAAAGTGCGAGAGACAAAAACAGAGTTCAAAACAAGCAGCACGAGTCCGCTCAAGGGGACTAATGGAAACTAACCGGATCAGTACAAACATTAGGTGATGAGTGGGGCCTCATAATTAAACGGAAGAAACAGAGATCATACAATTGCAAATTGTATATTTCCATTTGTCCTGTTCAAGCTAGATTCACGTCAAAGCACCTTCTTAAATCTTCCACAATAGAAAAACAAGTTTGTCCTGTGCCATTGTCAACTCCAGCAACCCGTTTGATTTGTCCATGCCGGCAAAGCCAAAAGAAGAGGAGTGGGCATCTTGTGGCTGTTGCAGGCCCTTTAGAATATGTTTCGGCATCTCTTGTCCCAAACCCATCCACTTGCTCTTTTAAAGCTCAAACAATTCCCACTAGTTTCATCTCATAAACAAAAGATATACCTAGAAAATCAAACTCCACCAACAAACAAGAGTAGATCCAGCACTAGCAGCTCGTCTACTATTCCAGCATGCGCTGAGACTCTCTCTCTCTCTCTCTCTCTCTCTCTCTCTCTCTCTCTCTCTCTCTCTCTCTCTCTCTCTCTCTCTCTCTCTCTCTCTCTCTCTCTCTCACACACACACACACACACACACACACACACACACACACACACACACACACACAATGAGAATGGCCACAAGAAAAATAACCAGGCGCATCATCATCCACGTCACCCTTCAAGTCCCCTTATGCCAACTTGCTGAGACCTCCTCTCCATAAAATCTTCCCCAGCACTGACCAACGCCATGCACTGCGTGTGTCGTTGTGGGAATCAAAGCTTTTGCTAATCGGCCTTCCAAACACCTGGCTTATTAGTTGACCACCCCAAGAAAGCACCTTTCACTGGGTTTCATCTCTTTTAATTACCATGTGGCCAGAATTGGTAGCCAATAAGATCCTTGGAAAGAGATTCGGCACCACCAACAACAACTTTGTAGCCGACTTGCCGCGCGTTGACATGGAGACGGCATTGGCGCGAGAAGTTCTGAGTCTAGAGCACTTATCGTCTTATTATGACACCGAGAGCCACTTAGATTACTGCAAGGAAACTGATAAGTACAAGTAAGAGCCACTTTACTTTCTTCCATATCATAACTAGAAGTATTGATAAAGCTTCTCTTGTTGCTTATTTCGGCATCATCATCTTGATCTCTTCCAGGATCTTCGTTAGCACTTGGAATGTCGGTGGTAATGCACCAGGAGATGACTTGTCATTGGAAGATTGGCTCGATCTACGCGACAACGCATGCGATATTTACGTTCTAGGGTAAGTTTCCAGTCTCCGGTTTTGCCTTCTTTAACAGCGTGACTTCGCATTATACTTCGGCTCCTCATCACCGGTAGAACAAGTCAACCTTGCGAATGATCTTGTTCACGCCATATGTGGCCGTTCTTGAATGAGATAAGTCACGCCGATATTTCAAAACCATCTTGAGTATAGATTGATATGAGGTCTTCTTTTGATCTATGCAGGTTTCAAGAGGTAGTTCCTCTGAAAGCTTCCACTGTTCTGGGGCCAGAGAGCGCGACGACTCGAACAAAATGGAATGCTGTGATCGGGAAATCCTTGAACCAAACGGGACGCAAGCAAGACGAATTTCACTGCATGATGAGCAAGCAGATGGTCGGGACGTTGGTCACGATCTGGGTTCGGAGGGAGTTGCTCGCGCATATAAGCCACCTAAGTGCTTCATGCGTTGGCTGTGGCGTTATGGGCTGCCTAGGCAATAAGGTGGCCTCTCCTCAATTTTCCTCCACATGTTATTCTTTATTGACTTCTATTTTCTAAGAAATATATATTTGTTTATATTATCTTGGTATATGTTTTCATAGAAATATAAATGGTGACCCAGCAGTCCCGAATCCTGGCCTTCAAGGAAACTGAGTCCACAAATAAATATTAAAAAAAGAAAAAAATTGTATATAACTATTATCTGGACCCATACGCACAATTATTTTGGGGGATATTTTCAAAGCCTATATTCTCCTCCATCAATGTTCTCGATTGGTGACTTACAAGTTATGAACAATGCTCATATACTAAGTCACTTAATAATGAGAAAGCCGATTGAACTTAGCGCTAACATGATATAAGTGGTAATAACCTTTTCTAATCAATCTCTCCATGCTCGCTCTCCTTCCAAAAAAATGGTTTTGCAGGGTTCGGTGTCGGTTCGATTCGAATTACACGAGACGAGCTTCTGCTTCATATGCGCTCATCTTGCTTCCGGCGATCGACAAGCGGACCGTAAGTTAAGAAACTCTAACGCTGCAGAAATATTGTCAAGGACGAGCTTCCCGGGAGGCCCTTCACTAAACTCGCCTAGAAAGATTCTTGATCACGAGTGAGTACATCGTTATTAATTCGAACTAACCTTAGCTAATCTCATCAACATAAGATACTCCAAAGTCTTGCATCGAAGCACAAATTTATCTGTGTCTTTTTTCGCTCGGAACCATGCACGCAATCCGTAAACAAACAGTTAACTACAATCTAAAATTAAATTTGTAGCCTGTAGTTGTTTAAGCAAGCTGGTGAGTTGCAAAATCTTAAGGAGCAAAAGATGAAATACCCTCGTGACAATAAGTCTTATTTTCAACCTATGCAATAAAGGTTTCGCGATGCATCCTCTAACCAAACCGGGTTCATTGCAGTCGGATAATTCTGCTTGGAGATTTGAATTACCGGATTTCCCTCCCGGAAGCAACGACGCGGTCCCTCATCGAGCGAAGCAAATGGAACAAGCTGCTAGAACATGATCAGGTAGCTAAAAAGGAAAGAACAACCAATTTTCACTTCTGCATCAAGATCCTTATCTCCCACGATAACCCTAAAGCTGATTCATAATTTACACATGGGAATTGAAGTTAAAGGCGGAGCTCATGGATGGTCGAGGACTGCGAGGATGGCAGGAGGGGAGAATCGGTTTCGCTCCTACCTACAAATATTGCCCTAATTCGGACGTCTATCACGGGAGGTGCAATGAGAATAGTAAAGGAGGAAGAAGACGAGCTCCTGCATGGTACACCATCCATCCATATCGACTCATTTTAGTTGGGAATGCTTTTGCTTAGACACCCTTCTACTTTGGGCCGTTTATAACGCGATCACTACATTTTTCCATGCTTTTTTATCAGTCTAAATCACGTCGTCGTCGATAATGTATATAGGTGCGATAGGATATTATGGTGCGGGGAAGGACTGAAGCAGCATCTGTACACAAGAGGCGAGTCGAAGTTGTCCGACCATCGGCCGGTGAAGGCGATCTTCACAGCGCAGGTCAGCGTTTTGCCAAAGCTCGAAGGTCTTCAAAGCTTCTTCCGCCTCCCAAAGCTTCGAGCAGATTAGGAACGTTTCGGCAGATGAAATCTTGTATTCAGCGTTGTTGATCTTTTATCCAAAATTTCTCAGCGTTGATTGATTTCATGTGCTGACGTTTTGTATAGCGGATTGCCCAAATCAAGTCCAACACGATCCTTCCATTTCAATAAAATTGAGAGACTTTTTAATGCATTTGGCTCCAACTGACAATAGTCTAAGATGTGGTTCCCAATTAACCTCAAAAAATAACTTCTAAAATCAACAAAAAGATAAAGATAAAGATAATTCGAAAAAAGATGTTTGATAAGAATGGTTATTGTAACAGTTTTAATAGTGCGTACGACCTACTTGTTTCGCTGTCTACTAGCAAGTTGCATCGTGATTATTGTAACAATTTCAAAAGATCAGTTTCAACAAACTTTCTTTCCTTCGGTGGAAGATAAATTTTAATAAACTTGGCATTGCTCAATTGCGAACATGGGGTACAATCTTTGGGATGCCACCTAAATGAGGAAACCGCAGGTCCATGAAAATGGGTCGGATCCATTCAGGACCCAGCTTCGAAACCCATAGGACCGTACCCAGTTAGGTGTTTGGGCTGGAAATTGAAAGATATGAGGCTCTCGCACATTCTTAAATGGGCACTTAAGCTGTGTATCGGGGCTCAAAATCTTGGGATCCAAGAAATCAAAGCTCGTCCCCATGAAAATTAGCGTTTGCGCCATCCTCATCGCTCTTGCTCATCTCCTCGAAGTCCAAAGCACAGAGACGGCAGGTCGGACATAAGTCAGGATGTGATCATTTTTATCATTTATGAAATTTGGGGGCAACGCAAAATCAAGACGTTGTCCCGATATGATTTGGACAAAGAATACCACCAAGACAGTGGAAGAGAATCCAGATATTGCACAATCGAGACCAAGGCCAGCGCCGCCTTGGACCCATCACCATGTCCAACAATAGCATTGCTAGCCAGCGCATGAGGACCACCACCACGATAGCTGATTGCCGTCGGTTCCGCCCTCAACCATCACCAAGGCCTCTACCTTTCACCACCCATCACCATCAACGTGATAGCTCTTAGCTAGCAGTCCGTCACCTTTGATTTCCACTAGGCAACCCGTGGTCACCCTTCCGTCATCGAGTTCAAGCTCGGCTGGCATGGTCGAGCCTTAGAGATCTCAAATGCGAGGTCCACGAAGCCCTAAATTCAAGATCGAGGGTTGAGGTGGAGCTGCTACCAACCTCGAGATGCCATGACTGCGCTTGCTCTTGGCTCGAGCTTGTTTGCCGATGCGTCTCCTTCCCCTAAACAACAATGGCGGTAGGGAGTGAGAGATCGAAGAGCCATCTGCGAAACTGAGGTCGACTCCTGATAATGGAGAGAGAGAGAGAGAGAGAGAGAGAGAGAGAGAGAGAGAGAGGCAGTCGCAACTCTTCGTGGTGTCGTGGTGATCATGTTTGTCGTCGCCGTGGTCCATAGGAGTTCGTTCCTCGTTATTGCTTACGTCGGTCAGTGCGGATTTGTGCTCTCGGTGCAGATTTGTACTGTAAGAGCCCAGCCCGAGCCCATAAAAAAAAAAAAAAGAAGAAGTTTGAATAGTCAACAATATGATCCGGTGGACTGCTGTGAAATAAAAAGGGGTGAGGCGCACGATCCGAAGGAGGGAAAAGCAGAAGGAAAAGAGAAGAGAAAGGAGGAGAGAAAAAGAAAGAAGAGAGAAGGAAAGGAAAAGGAAAAAGGGAAAAGAGGAGTAAAGCTTACCTCGGGACTTCGACAAGGTGAACTGACTTCAAGTCGCAACGCCTGGTAAGTATTCGAGCCAGTCGTCTATTTAATCAGAATAGAATTTGGATTTTCGGCTTAAATTCGGAAAATGGGGGAAATTCGGAATTTTGGAGTACTAGACCGGTGAAGTCCGTTTTTGAAGTTTATTGGGTGGAAGATTATATGGGCATTATAGTTTAGGTTGTCACGAACTCATAGTAACTAACGGAATTCGATTTGGACTCACGGTTCGTCGGAAACGGAATTTTGAAGTTTGGTGTGTACTGTTCACGCGCGAACAGTAGCTTTATGGCCCGTTTTTGTCAGTTTGCAGGCTGATTTTGGGTGGGCCGTTTCATAGGTTTTATAGTATGTCGAAAGAGCTTTCCATGGGCTGTGAAATTGTTAAAAACGGAGTTTTGTGGAAAAAGTTATAGTCCAAATAGATAAAGAGCGCGAGTTGCGCAAAATGAAAAATTTGTGATTTACATTATTGGCAAGTCCTTTTTGTGACACGTAGGCGTCACTCTTGTTGATAATAGACATATGTAGTTAAGTTGGTTATTAGGGAATTATTTTACTTGGTTTTGATATTGTTTTCCTATCTAATTAATAGGGACCCAAAGGAGTTGATCTATTTGCCAATAGGAATTTGGTATTTGACTATTTTGAGGTGAGTGATACTATTTCTCTTAAGAATTTGAAAGCTCGTGTTTTGAAAGATATAATATGGTAAATGCATAGTTTATTGCATATGTTAAGGATCAAGCAGGTACTGCCCTTTTTTGGATTTGAGAATGGTTTCTAAGAGTATGTTTTGATACTCAATTGAGAAATGCTTTAGCAAAGGTGTTGTGAAAGGGGTTTGATATATGAAATGAACATGTTTTGCTATGAAGAGTTATCTTTTGACTTGTGAAATGTTTTGGCAAATGTGTTGAATTATGAAATGAGTTTATGAAATATTTTGTGAAAGGAATTTGATATGTGAAATGTTATGTGCTTTGATATTGTGATTGTGAAAGACATGGATGTTCTGTATCTCTGTGAACCTATGTGGTTTTGTGGGTATGCATACTTGTTGGGATATCCAGGTGGAGACCTTGCCAATGGGGGAATCTTGGTCGCCTAGTCACGGAACGTTATTCGTGACCACAGTAGATGAATGAGCATATGGTTAGTCGATGAAACTGACCGTTAATCTGTAATTGGTGAGATTGATCAATGGATTCGACCATTGAACTGATTTGATATGATTTGATAAATGATCCTTATTCTTGAAAATGACTTGTGTTTGGTTTTAAAGGGTAGTGTACTAGATTTGATGTTATGGTGATATTTTGAATTGTGTATAGTATATGTTTGATCCGCTTTGGAGAAATGTATTACTCACTGAGCTGTTGTAGCTCACCCCTTCCATTTCCATTTCCTTCCAAGTGACTTAAGGACCCGGTCGTAGGACGAGAGCGCTTTGTACTGGGATTTTTGGGTATCAAAATAAGTTAGATATCCTTGGTGGATGTATGTTAGTGTTGATGGTAATAGTAAACTCAGACTTTGTAATAAAGTAATATTTTGTAATATATACATGTATTATATTTTGGTTTGAGGTTAAGTTGGCTATTTGGGCTGCGTCCTTTAATGAGAGGGGTGGCCGTGTCATACCCATCTATCCATGAGTTAGGGCTGTGACATGTATTCTTACCAAAATTTTTGTCACTGTCTTTCCACCATAATTACCATGCACAAAGTCTGACCACCTTGATGGTGGTTCCTGTTCTAGATTCCATGGAATGCGACCATGCTATGCTATGTTGGCGTAGTAGTCACGGTTGTCATGACCAGGGTCAAGAAAAAGTCACCAGTATGGTGGACAGCATATATCCAGTTCTGACTTAACCATCGCATAATCAATACCTGATCAAAATTAATTGAAAGAATGACATTGACAAATCATCAAATATTTTGGATTAAATTGGCCAAATTGAAAATTTTATAGTTGATTTAGCTGCTATTCACTTGGGCCTTTCGGACAATTTATTTCTAAGAATAATAAGACATAAAAATATAATCAAATCAGCAATAGAAATTCAACAAACCTGGAATGAGAAAAACCTCCCACCAATCAATATCAAAAAAGACTCCCAAATGGATCTAACAATCTCTTGCTCGTCTTGGGCGGACTAGAGGAAACAAAGAAGAGATTCTCCTTTGAAAAGGCAAGTCCATCAATATGTTCATAAAATGAGATGCCTACTGCCTCATTCAAATGGCCTAAATCTTTGGGAGAATTACATTCTGCTCCCCCAAAGTTTTTAGGATCGTGGCAAATTGCCCCCCGACGTTTTGATATTTGCAATTCACGTCCTCGCATTTTGACATCTTTGGCAATTCACGTCCTCCCAGCGTTGGCTCTTGATATATTGACCAAATGACCGTACGTGATTAAATCTAGAAGCCAAATTAGACTTATACCATCTACATATGTGAGAAACTAAATAGTAGGAATATATGTCAAAAGTATTTATAAATGTGCATTTGGTGTTGACTATAGTCAAATTCTTGGTAGGATTTTAGTCACACGCTCTATAGATCGTCCATCCATGTGAGGGATATGGAGCGCTGGGCCAAGGTTCCCCATCGATTCTGGGTGGAACACATGGATGGTCTGCCACATTATTTCCTTTGTTTCTTTTTCTGGGTTTTATCAGTTGAACGATAGTTGATGTGGTTATAGCCTATGCTGCTGTCCGAGTTGCTTTCAATTTTTTTATGCACATTCAGACACTTTCGCGGCGACGTATACAATAAGCTTTGTGTTCGCTTGTAGATTCAGATAAGCAATGGACAGTGGACGGAGTATGCCAGCGGATATGCTTATCTATCTCCATGATCGCAGTCTCCCTCTCCCACCACATCTGCGGACAACTCTCCCCGGTCTCTGAAACCACGTGATCACAGAGCACTGTTCTATCGCTCCAGTATACCAACAACAATAGTAACATCAACAAGATGAAAATCGCAACAAAAAATGGGGAAAAAACAGAGAGAGAGAGAGAGAGAGAGAGAGAGAGAGAGAGAGAGAGGAGAGAGAGAGAGAGAGAGAGAGAGAGAGAGAGAGAGATTCTTTTGTAATTTCAATTGGAGGCGTGGGGCGAAGAGAATCGGGTGTAAGCACTTGCAATTTGTGATGGTTGGTTATGTTAGAGATGTTTTGGGTCATTTAGGATCTTCTCGATATCTTTCCAATTGATTATAATCGGTAATATAATATTATGTTACTTTAGATCGATGGTCATACTATAAAGTCTATAGATAGGTTTTCGTGCTTTGTAATATCATATACTAAACTACACAGAAAATTCACCAATTCAATTTTTCGCCTTTTTCGTGACATATTGTCAAAGCCAGTACTATCCTTTTCGCGTACATGTATCCCTCTCAGTTAGTCAAATTCCACATGTTGTTATCAGAATTTCACTCGTGACAATGGGGCCCTAAGTGCTCTTTTATATGCGTGCGGTCTCTCTCTACCTATCGATTTAAGTTTATGGGTTGGACTTTTTAATAGATTTCAATATCTTGAACTAGTTTAAGAGGAGGCCAAGGTTGGTTTCAGATAATCCATTCATTTGCATACAAATTTTCGATGTTCTACAAGTTGATGGTCCCCAAATGATTGTTCAGCGCATGCTTCCGAGCTTCCATGTCGAATAGAATATCGTGGCCATGTTGTTAAACAGGTTGCGTCCGTATAACTCAACACCACCGGAATGAGAATAAGATGCCAGATGATAAAAGAGAAAGTACCCAGACATGAACACCCGAGGCCGTGGTGCATGTTATAGTAAAAGTAAGTCATCCAAAAGAGTAGACTTTAAGTCGTCGGGGGATAAATTAGCAACCAACCAAACATATTTCTTTAGGGTTTCAACAGCGCCTATTGACCCGCTTATTATTCCTCGATAAAAAAAACATTCAAATCAAAACAGAAGTTTCAAAAGCACAAAAGACAGCGAGCTACAAGTCGAAGCTGCCCACGGACAGGATAATTCAATGGCTACCCTTCAAATAGTTTATTGCCTGAATAGTCACCCTTCCAATGATAGAAGAACCCTAACTTTACCCGCTTGCAGGTTTTTTAAAAATGAATATGGACTTTACGTGTTGGATCTTGATTTTCTTGGCTTTCCTCAAAGCTGCTTCAACTTCACAGGGGACCAAAGTGTATCGCACCACGCCCATGGCATGGATTTCACATTCCTTTAGGTTCCCTCGCATTAGCGTAAGCTTGGATTTGAAGAAAGATAACAAAGAGCAGAAAGCAAGTTAGGATAGGGAAAGGCGTCCCCTTTGCTCTCCTCTTTCCTTCCACAGACATTTCTTGATGATCTCACTTCATGCGGAAGGCTTTTTATTTTCGCCACAATTTAATGCACAAGCTTGTTACCATGCACGAAATGCACCCTGTAAGCGAAGAGCATGATGGCGAATCACTGTAGTTGGCTAAGGGAGTTATAGAACAAAGGATGAAGGCATGACCAGATCGAACGTTAGCTAGAGATTTAGGTGAATAACTTGTGTTATAACGAGAGGAGGAAGTGCCAAGAGATTTAAACATTGATTGATAATTTGGTATCGTTTCTTGAAATAATTATACATCTCATTAGCAATTATCTTTTTTTTTGGTCATGTACGAATGCCGTATTGTCAGTACGTGATTATTTCATTCACATGCACGAAAAGTCGTGCAAGTTAAAAAGACCTTATTTATCGGCTTATGGAGAGAAAACCAAAGTTTAGTGATTACCGTATTCATTTTCTCCGTATAATTGGTGAAGGCAATAACCGAAGTAGGTCCATGTCCATAGATTAACAAATATATATTTTTTCCATGTACCTTGTGAGGGCAATAACCTAAGTGGGTCCAGAGACGCATAATCAATGATCACCCCCCATTTCCCAAAATGACCCCACATTTCTCATGGACTCGCCCTTGTCGATTTGTGGGTTACTAGTCTTAAGTACCCATGGATTCACTCGAATCTTGATCCGACGGGCTCGCAAGCACCATGAAACCATCCCCCTCGTTCTTTAATAATATCCCCAATCTCTTTCTGCTTCGTTGCATTTCGCTTTCCCAAAGGCGTATAAAAGGAGTTGCTTGCCTTTAAGCTTTACGTGTAAAGAAGAAACTCATTCCAGTCCTCGTGTTTCTTTCTTTACCTTCACCCTTCTCTCTCTCTCTCTCTCTCTCTCTCTCTCTCTCTTCTTCTTCTTCTTCTTCGACATTTCACTCAAAACAGAGCACCCGCCATGGCTGTTTTGTGGAACAAGCTCTCGGTTCTTGGGTTGGTCCTCGGGTTTTGTCTGGTCTCTTCTTTGGGTGAACTCGAACGATTTGTAGAATCGCCCAAAGGAGATGGGTCTCTCACGTTCTTGGTCGTCGGAGATTGGGGAAGACGAGGCAACTACAACCAAACTGAAGTTGCTCACCAGGTTACGCTTCTTTCTCTCTTCCTCCCTTTTCTGGCATTTTTTCATGACTTGTCGCGCCCTGTAGCCTTCTTTGTCCTCACCCTTTAGAACAAGATCATAACCAGCGTCCGCATAAAGCACCGACTAGTCCTTTTTTTCTTTATACCAAATGCCACCGTCAACCACAAGAAGAGTAGTCCCGACTGGATCGTCACAAGAAAGCGTGCTTTCTGCCTCCTGCCTTCAAGAAGAGGAAAGTCTTGAGTTCGGACCTCCGGGTCGCTGAAACTCGTCTGAAAACTATAGATTTATGTGGGTTTCTTTTGTCAACAGACAGCATAGATCTGTTGTGCAAAATGTTTGTCATCAACTTGTTGGTTCGAGACTTGTCTGTTCTTTTGGCCACGGATCAAGACCTTAGCAGGCACCTGCGAGAATGGCCAATAGTCCTTTGAGCAGCTGAGAGATGATGCTATGCCCCCTTTGAACAGTTCTCGCCCAGTAACGGATGAACACGTGGCACTTTTATGCACTAGAATCATATTCTCGACACGGTAATATTCTATTATAGATTCCATGTGCTCTTTCCTTCATGTTGTCGTGTGGCGACCTCCCTCGCACCAATGACTGTAGGACAAAGTTCTTTATGTGAACCCGGTCCGGATAAGCCTATCCGCGCAAATAACACTCCCTTTTGAGTTTATTACAAAGTGATATTTTTCACTGAGTGGTTCCCCTTTGGTGACAACGAAAATATCAAGGTATTATTTACTATCTTGAAACCGAACTTTAACTTAATTAACTCTTATGAAACCAAAGTTTAACTTAATTAACTATATTAGGGATGTATCTTTCAAGTGTGCCCAACACTAAACACTTCACCATGTGTTTATCTTCATCGTATGATCTGGCCACCAAAATCTTTTTGTTTAAAATAATGTCTAACCTGCTCCGCATGGACATTAAAGAAGTCGCCATTCTTTTCCGGCAGTATATGCTCTGGATGATGTGAGCTTATCACTATCTTATTTTCTTTGTTTCTATTATATTTATAGATGGGAATTATTGGAGAGAAGCTGGACATCGACTTTGTGGTCTCCACGGGCGACAACTTCTACGAAGACGGGCTCACGGGTGTGGACGACCCGGCTTTCCAAGAGTCCTTCGTCAACATCTACACACATCCCGGCTTGCAAAAGCAGTGGTACAGCGGTAAATATTCTCCCAAAACCCTAACAAAATGAGTGGGGGGAATCATTGCGTAGCTATGAAATATGGAAAGAATTATGAAAGGGGTTCTTTTCTTTTTCGACAATTTCTTTTGTGGTTTGTTTTTGCAGTCCTGGGGAATCATGACTACAGGGGGGACGTGGAGGCACAGCTGAGCCCAATCCTTAGGAGAGTGGACAGCAGATGGCTTTGCTTGCGATCCTTCATCATCAATGCCGGTAAAGCAACACGATAGATTAGAACCAACTCCTTTTATGCCAATGAAATTTTAAGACAAAGTCAGATGAAAGATCTGCGTGATCAAAATAGATGGAGTTAAAATAACTTAATACGTTTCTTGTTCATCGTGTTTCGGTTTTTGACAGAGATTGTAGATCTGTTCTTCGTGGACACGACTCCTTTTGTGGACAAGTACTTCAACAAGCCAAAAGGGGACGTCTATGACTGGAGCGGCGTGTTGCCCAGAAGAAGTTACCTCTCCAATCTCCTCAAGGTAATAAACCTGATCTCATCTCATGTGCTCATAACGCATTCCTGATCAACATGCATTTGAACATTACAAGTATGTAAGTTCTCTTCTGAACACGCCATGGACCGAAACGCACGAACGTTTCGGCAAAATCCTAGTTCTTGTTTGGAGCTCTCCCTTGTGCCCTTCGACGTCGTTGTAATACAAGACACCACGAACTCACTAGGATTGACTATTCGGCTGTTCTTGATTACTATGAATCTCGCTCGTGGAATGAAGAACTGACCTCTTAGACTGCTATAACAGGACGTGGATTTGGCTCTGAGAGAGTCGAGAGCAAACTGGAAGATCGTGGTAGGCCACCACACCATCAAAAGCGCAGGACAACATGGCAACACCGATGAGCTCGTCGCTCAGCTTCTTCCCATCATTCAGGTCCCTTCAACTAGATATGCAAACTGTATGGCTTCGCTTGATCAGCCAAGTTAATTACCTTTCTCATCTGTAATTTGCGTGATCATCCAGGCAAACAACGTCGATCTTTACGTAAATGGCCACGACCACTGCTTGGAACGCATCAGCACTTCCGACAGGTAGTTCCTTTTGACGAGAGCGCGTGGTGATGGATCATGACTAATCATCACCATCGGTATCTCGAAACCCTAGGAAGAAATAATGTCATCTCGATGTACCTTCATTTAATGTTAATTTTCTTTTCGGGTGCAGTCCTATTCAGTTCTTGACTAGTGGAGGTGGATCCAAGGCGTGGAGGGGCGACGTGAGCTGGCCAAATCCGGAAGAGCTCAAGTTCTATTACGATGGTCAAGGATTCATGACCGTGCAAGTCACAGAGACCCAGATCGACGTCGTTTTCTACGACATCGACGGCGAGGTTCGTCACCGATGGGGCACTGCCAAGCCTCTTTTCTCCATCAAATGAGCAACAGCCACTTCAAATTTATAGTTATGAAATGTCAAATTTCAACTAAGTGGCCAATGTAAAAGTTTGTCATGTTGTATAAGTAGTTGTGTAGGAATTCCCTAGCCTAATGCAATAAGTTCGTCAATGAGACTTCTATGTTTGGAGTTACAAAGGCATTCGTTGCAAAGATTGAGATCTTAGGTCATATCAAGTACGTTAAATTTTTAACGAAGATCAATATAAATCAAGACTGAGACTAAGACTAAAACCGGGTCGCTACAATTTGTGTACTTCAGTCTGTCCTTTTTCAAGAATCAGAGTGACGTGGTATTGATCTATGGACATAGTTTTCAAGACACAAATTCAACCCCGATTACATACAGGGATGGGCCGATGCATCCAGCTGTTTCCTTGTTCGATTGTATAAAAATACAATTATTATTGTCGTGTCACTTAGTGCAAAGGTTCTACCTTATAACCCGGTGATTAATTGTTAATATAAAGTAATTACGTTTGTGTACGAGCATAGTCATTAAGAAATATTTCTCACTGTTTTAATAAAGTAATGTCATAACGATAAGCCTGTTGTGTTATAGCGTTTTGTCACTTCCTTAGAGAAAACAGGACCTGCGAACTTCAATGGTGAACAATTTTTTACGAATATGGATCATCAAATCTTAACCATGGTTATTGACTCTTAAACACGAGGATTGAATTAACATCAAATGTCTATTCTCATAAAACCATTTATGAGCATGAATAGACAATTTGAGAGCAGATTTCGAAAGGGTACAATTCTTTGCCAGATTCCAGATATTCCCCCTGGGAAAACCATTGGACGAAGCTTCGTCCGACCTTTTATCAAATGAGTGATTCCCAAATGCTATGTGCTGTTTCACATTCGTGGACGATAAAAGCCATTACTTTGTGGTCGAGTGTGGAACCGTGGAACCATTTCAATCACTCTCCATCGTAGTCGATGAACAAAGACCCAGCCTGTAATATAATTAACTCAATTATAAATATTTCAATTGTGCCAACTTACACCTAAACATTTTGATGATTTGCAAATTTAGTCTTTTCAATCAAATTTGACCGAAAATTGCTGAAATTGATGTCGGGATCCTACTTGCCATAGTTAACTCTTCATGGACAATTTCTATAAAATTTTTATGAATTCTCCTCTCTCTCTCTCTCTCTCTCTCCCTCTCTCTCTCTCTCTCTCTCTCTCTCTCTCTACTAAGGGCTGGTGACAAGCGAGGGCTCGCAGGCCTTCACCCAATAGCTAAGGGGGATCGCTGGGGCCTCGATCAATGACCGGCGGGGCCATCGGCCTTAATAGTGAAATAAAGAAAAGAAACAAAATTATATATATTATATTAAATTAAATTAAAACTTAAAAAGAAAATTAAAAATTGTCCACATAAATGCTAGTCATGTAATTTAGGACAATTGGCACCTAGGTCATTGATTTTGGGACAAAATTAATCAGAAAGACTCCACTAATAAATAATGAAAAATTTTATGATTAACTAGTTGTCTTACAATAGGTTTATCACTTTTTGGATAGTTTTCTTGAAATTTCGGTTGCCTGGGCGCGCGTGTAATTTTGTACCACTTTGGCAATGCCCTATAGATTGATTTTGCCAACACGGTCCAAGTGTTTTTTCAGACATCATCCCTTGAAAATGGCCAGAATGTTAACTAGCAGAATTATAATTCATAAGTCAAAAATAAGAAGGAAAAAATCGAGAAAATTCCATTCCAGTACGGGTCGTCAAACTCGAAGTATCCCGTTAATGTGAAATAAACACCCACTAATAACCGAACTTCGGCTGATTATCACTTTCTGCAAAAGAGCAACCGTTCCAACTTATTTAACTATAGTTTTTAGATTTTAACTCGATATGTAATGTTATCATTGAACTTTTAGTTTATTCTATGTAATGCCAGACATTTTGGCAATATATTTAGTTTAGTCCTTAAATAATATGAAATAATTTGATATTGTCCCTGAGCTTGAATTAATGGAAGAATGACGTTGGGTATTTTCATATAATCTAGAAATTAGATTGAATATTTATCGAAAGTTTGAGGACCACATTGAACAAATTTAAAGTTTACGAATCACATTACATATCAGACAAAAGTTTGGAGACTATTTGTACCATTTTCCTTTACATAAATGGCTGCGACCACTGCTTCAATCACATTAGCACTCCTGATAGGTAATTGTTTTTTTGCGAACATCACACTAGAAAAAGAATCTAAGAAGGTCCTAGAAAGATTAATGCTAACAATTATAGAGGCAACGATAAGCATGAGTGATGATTAATGGTGACTAATTATCATCGTTGATCTCTCGATACCCTAGGAAGATTCGATCACTATCATTGACTCATTATATTCATGCCTCCACTCGAACTCGATATGGATCAAAACAGTGCTTAAAATGAACATGTCTAGGAATTTTTATATGGTGGAGAGAAAGAATAATGTCATTTTGCTGTACCCTCTTTATATGTTTTTGTCAAGTGTAGCTACGATTGAGCTCTTGACTAATGGATCAATATAAAGATTCTGTTTGTTTCGCCGGAAGACAAATACTATATCATTTAAATTAATTAATTGATGTAATTTTCTCTCACTATCTATAATATTTTATAGTTAGATATCTTCGCAAATAATAAAAATATCTTTTTCTATTCATTTTTATATGCGCCGCAAGTCATAATTTTTTCAAAAGCGTCTTTAAATTATTGATTTTTCGTAAAATAAATGCATCCCAACACTAAAACCATGTCCCTACGCCGCTTAATTACTTCAGTCTTTCCTTTTTTCAAAAATGAGAGCGAAGTGGTATCGAATCTGTGTGTCGTCCAGTTTTCGCTGGTTGGTCTGATTCTTGCAGCCTCGTTCAATTGTCTGAAAATACAATTGATTACCGTGACGTCACTTTGGTGCAAAAGTTTTCAATGCGAGCTTGCTTACGGTATAATCCATCTTATTGCATGTTTACTATGTGCTAAGTCATCCGTTTCGTATTAATTATGGAAAAAATTATAGCATATACCATCAGTATAAGCAAAATTAAAATCGTGATGACTAATACACGATCCGCGCTCTTACAACTTACGTGCGTTCATTATTGAGGTCCACTAAGTCTCATTCTCTAGTTCCCATGTTCCATATTAATTATCAATCGAAAATTGAAGTTTTTATGATTATTAGTGATTTTTCGAGTATATACTATGAATTTGCTGTTGTATATTCTGGTAATTAATGATCAAATTATGAGATTATAGTGTAATATAATTGATGTATCACGAGTCTCCTGGCATAGTGATTTTAGTGATCGTTCATTTTTTGACAATTTACTCTTACTTCTTTGCTATTTCAGAGCTTCGATTGTCGGACCTAAAATAAATTATGTATGTTCAATTATTCAGATAACGCAACGTCATAATTTTATGGACATTGGATCATAGCATCTTATCATCCTTTAAAATGAAAGAAATGAACCAATAAAACTTCAATGATAAATAAACGAAAAACCAGATCGTTGACTCTCCATCATGGTGGTTGGCTTTTATCACACGAATTGAATCAAAACATCCTTTCCAAAGGAAAAGGATCAGCTAAGCCAATCTCCACCATTAAATGCCTCCCCTAGTACAATAGAGGCCGCTTCCCCTCTTTAATGGCCCGGATCACCAGACGTGGACTCCACCCACGTCAAGCGATCTAGGTCCCATTCCAAAGGGCACAATGCTGAGTTAGGTTCCGAATATTCCCCTGGGGTTTGATTTTGTGGGGCATGCTACTAGAAAGCTTTAAAAAAAAAACAATGGGCGAAGCTTCTTACAACCTTCCTCAGATGCTGCCGAATGTTTTTTTTATCTTGCACGCTCCTGAACGAGTGCTGGTCGGATCACCTCCCATACTTGATAAATGTGTATCGATCTCAACAATAGACTTTTGTCAAACAGGTCGGTAGTCTAAATTGACCTATTTAATCCGATTTGATCCGTTTTTGTGTAATACAAATCTAGTGACTCGTATCCAACCCAATCCATACCCAGTCATACTCGACTCAATCCGTATTTTTGGAACACTTTCATATTTGACGCAATTTATGAAAATCGATACTCAAATTTAGATGAGAGCGCCAGATCTATTGAATGGGAGAGAGATCGAAGAGAGGGATATGAAGGTAGATTTGGTCTAAGTAAGTCGTAAACCATTTATTACCCATTAAATTTTGAACTTTTCTATTCCAAACCCCTAAGTAGCTCATATAACAATTCAAGCCATCAAATATGAGTTAGGAAATGGACTTATGACCCATTTTAACAGGTTCGCTCGATGAGCTTCGGTGAAAGAATTGGCAGGTGCAATACAAGGCACAGCTCGCTTGCCGCAATTTGAGAGTACTTTTGTCTTTTGGAATTGCTTGGAGAGAGAGAGAGAGAGAGAGAGAGAGAGAGAGAGAGAGAGAGAGAGAGAGAGAGAGAGAGAGAGAGAGAGATTATTGGGTTAGGCCCATGCGTAGCCGTCCCAAGCTGAAAGTGTTTGAATTTGGGCCTCACTAGGCCTTTCTTTTTGGCCTACTCAAAATCTGTGCTCATTGCTCTTAGACCTGTTTTCCAGAAGATAAGGACAAAAAAACGGTTAAATTGCAAAATCGCTCTTGATAATGAAAATACTTTTCGCTAATTAATCATTTTAAGCAATACAATAGATTATTTTTAGGAAAATGAAATACAAATCATTTATTTTTGGTGAATCAAATAGAGCCTAAGATTCAAAAAAATATTAATAATACCAAAATCAAAATATTGAAATCATATCGAAACTTTGCTGCCGCATTTGTCCAGTTAGATAATTTCACTCTTCATGTCATATAATTATGGCAATTTACTCGATATCATTATTTTTTACGAAATTATTATATAGTTATTGTCAATTGAATGTTCCTATCGATCATATATAGTCAAAGAGTCACAAAAAAAAAACACCTATTGATATCGGGAAAATCACCAAAAAAAAAGGTCTTAAACCTATGGTGCGACAATAGATTAAATTCTAATCTTTTTCAATTTTGTCATATTAGTTTTACGCTTTTTGATGATTTGCCAATTTAGTTATTTCGATCAATTTTGGCTGGAAAATATTGACATGGATGGCCAATGTTAACATAAGAAAGAAAAATACCATCGAGTTAGTATATGTATGTCGCGCATGAGCATTGATGAAGACTTATGAAGATGATCTTATTGTAAAAGAAAGCGAGGGAGGGTTTCATCATCGGCCACTAAGGCTGCGTTTGATTGACCGGATAAGAAGTATAATATGATATGTTTTATCCTATCTCGTGTTTGGTAACTGTCTAAGGTAGGATATTGTCAGATATAGAGGGGATATAGACCGGATAATAAAATCCTATGGGGAGGGTGGGATAAGATTTCTCTTATCCAAAACACAAAACCCCACTTTTTTTTTCTTTCTCTATCGTTCACCCACAAACTACTCCAACTCCAACTCCTCTATTGTATTCGAGTCATATAGTCGGACCGGGTTTCCCCAACCCGATCTGAAGTTAATTCAAATACTAAATAATAATAAAAAAATACAAGAAATTAAAAAAAATCAAAATTTCATTTTTGTTAAAAAAATTTCTAGGTTTTTTACCACAATTTATTTCATATAGTATTAATTCTATAAATCTTTAACCAATTATATATTTTTTTATTTTGAATAAACATTTTTAGTTTAATATAAAAATGAGAAAACCCTTATAAAGTTTTAAACTCAATTGAATAAGCTCTTATCGAAAGTATCGTCATTGAAACTTTCTCCTCAATAGCTCTATAATTCATATCGAAATTTTATGAAAGCGAAGAAATGTAATGTACTTTATATGTGTGAATTTTTCAAAGATCATTTATTAACGTGATTAATTGTCATTGTATAATCGTGACAGCTGAAAAAAAAAATGAATGAACTTTGGACTTTACGTTTTGTTTAAATTGGGCATTTGTTTGATTTGGTATTGGATATGTAACAAAATGAAAACTAATGAAAAACTTGTAAGAAAGAAAAAGAATTCTTGTTTCAAAGTGAATATCTTGAAATTGAGGTTATTTTGAAAACGTTTGATGTTGAAAGGAGTAACCAAAAATTTATTTCAAAGGAGCGGAAAAAATGCGTAATCATGAAACTCGATGATAATCTGTTAATTTGAAAAAAAAAATACTTTGGATGATTTTTTGAATATTAAACATGCAAATTTGTAATTGCCTAATATTATTGTTTTAAAATATTTAAATTTAAATCCGTAGTTAACACAAATTTGATAAGATATGAGAATATCCAACTTTAAATTAGTAGTTCACCAAATAGTAGATTTGATATGATATAAGGATATTCGACTTTAAATCCGAAATTCACAAAACAGTGGATGTGATATGAAGAAATTTTAGCATATCATATCCAATCATATCCCGTTTAGAAATTCGGACGACCAAACACAACATAAGGATATGTTTAATAATGTCTCGGTTTCTCTATTTTTTTATTCTTTTATTTTCAGGAATAGAAAATAACATAAATCCTTTTCTATAAGTTATTAATTGATTTTTCTATTCGCTCGAATAGAAAAGTGGCCAAGAAATGAAATCGGAAGTAAAAAAAAGTGTCTTGTTCGAAGGAATAATTTTTGGGACAACTTTCTTTTTTCTCCCTCTTCCTCGTTCTTCAACTTTTTCTAACAAATTGTCGAGCCCCAGAAAAGATCGGCAATTGGCCAAAACTGGGGCCGGCAAGGTCGACATTGTTGTGGCTCGGCTGTGTCAACCTCGGCGTCGCCAAGGATCGGCAAAGGAAAAGAAAGAACAAATTAAAATTAAAAGAGTTAGAATTATATTGAAAAATTAATCTCATATTAAGCACACTTTTATTTTTTTTTATTTCAAGAATAACAATTACTAAACAAGTTCTTTTACCCAAAAAAATTATCTAAAATAGAAACAAACAATATGATTACCGAAAAAAAAATTCTCGAGAACATAATTAAGCTTACTAAACGTGCCCCTAAATATCCAAACTGAGCTGATCTTATCGCTTTCTGCAGGAGGTGCGCTTTTCCCGTTCAATCCTCCTTTTCAAATGCCAGCAAAACAGTGCCCAGGATGGCCCAAAGGGATCGGTCGTGCGCAGATCCCTAGAGCTGGCAAAAGCAAAGCCTCGCCTTTCTTTATTGATCACATCCCCTACAGAAACGGAGGACCACCGTTGAGCTGGAAAAATTTGGAAAATCAATGCCTAGTTACCTTTTCTCATATAAATCGATTAATTATGAAAATAGGAAAGATTCACATAGTTATGCATCACCATTACGTTTAAACAATAAATAACAGATTTCTTATATATCCAACAAGATATATAAAAAAGATAAATTCGTTGACATGACGGGGTATTATCCTTATTAATTTAGAAGATGATGATATTATGAATCTGGATAAATTTACAGATAGAAAATATTTGGATTTAAGAATTTTCAATTTTTGTCTTAGGAATAAAGTCGATATTGATTCCTGGATCGATATCGATACCAATGGTAATAAAAATACTAGTTCTTCTCCTTTTTCACCTCTGGAGATTCTTTCTGGTTGCATTCTATGCAAGGATTTCAGACCGTTGTAACCCCACTCTTTCCCTAACACCTACTTTGCCTCTCTTCCCTCCTCCCGTATAAGCTACAAGAGGTGGTCCAAGCTTTGGTTAGCGAGGCGTCCGGAGTTGATTTATGGAGATTTCGAGGAACGCGCACACAGTAAATCTAGGATATACATGGACCCCTTGGAAAAGTTTATCGACCCTCGCTTGCGACCGGCGAATAATACGTGGACCCGTGGGGATGAAGTAGTTGGTGTGGCTTGGTTCCCACTTGTAACTTTTTATCTCTGTTTTGAAAAAAGATGATTTCTAAAATGGCAACTTGGAGATGCTCTCTCTCTCTCTCAATCTCACCCACCACTCAAACTCAAAGCAACCACATTTGAAAACAATTACTCCTTTCAGACAAAGCCTCTAGAGGAACAATATGCGATGCTCAACTGAACCTGGGATCCCATTTGGCCTCTGACAAAATCTCCCTCCCCTGAAATCAAACCCCAAGTCATGCTGATGCTTATGAGGGGACAATTGCAAGCAGACCGATGCCCCACAATGCCAACAACATGTTTATTGAAGCTAAAATAGCTAGGGGGTATGCCCAAAGTACACCAATCGTTATCCACGAAACTGAATTCAGCAAAAAGCCAGACACAAACGACAGCAATGGCAAATTTTTGGCCCACAAGCATGATGGAATTACGAAACTATACACGAAACCTCCGCGATCGACCCAACATCAATATCCAACATCGCCTTTGTCTCTCTTCGCCTATTCACAGGAAAAATTGTTCTAGACAGCCTTGTAGAATCGAATGAACAATCAGTCGGCACGACTCACAGGGAAGTAGCTGATGCGTGGCGGTGGCGACGCTTCGTGAAACGCCGCTTGCCTTGGCCAAACGTGACGGGATCGAACGACCGGAGATGCTTCGCTTCTTTTGCATTTAGGACACACTCTGGAGGAGGAATCTTGTACCGGGCATGGTCGTAGCAATATGAATAAGTCATGTGCCTCTTCCTGAAGTGCTCCATTTCGACTTTCTGTTCATGTGTAATGGCTGTAGGGATCGATCCCGAAGGAAGGGCTGTGTCGCATGCTGATGAATGTTCAATGGGATCGACTGCACACCCATGAAGGACTAAATCAGAGAATTGGACAATGTAGGGGGCATATTTGTAGTTCACTCGGTATTTGCCTCCGTTGGTAGCCCAATTGGATCCATCCCATATTGTGGCATACAAGGTCATCGGTTTAGAGGGGAACTCTCCACCCATGGCTTCCGTTCGCTTGACCTCTCTAATAGGCACATTGTCAACGTAAAATCTGTAGAAAAGAAACAAACAAATGCATAGAAACTAATCGCGATCACTAGAAACCAAAGCCAAGGGCAACTGAAAATGCTGAACCGAAAGAATTACCATAGAAACAACCGTTAAATAAACAATAAGTAAGCCTTCCCGATGTCTCCTATTCCCATAAAGCGGAACTAGACATATGGATTATCTTGTGACACAGTGTGTTCTCATGTCATGACCTTCTGCAGAATCTTACCTATTCAAACATCTGTACAAAAGTTTCCAGCTACGATCCCTTTCCTATAACAAGACCATGCACCAGCATCCCATTCACGACATCACACCGACCCTTAATACCATGAATAGTAGCAAGATGATCAGCAGGATATTAAACAACAATTTCTTCAAAATGCTATCAGTTTAACATCAACGAAACAGTTGCTGCATGTATATGGCCCACTCAAATGAAGGTTATTTCCTATATTCTGCTGCCATATGGCAGTGACCAAAACAGCTCCTAGACATCATCTTCGATGTGCTAATGAAGGAACCGGCTGTTTGTGAAACAGGGGGCGCAAATATTGGGCCAAAAAAGGGATCAGCCTAACCTCCTAAAAAGGGACCATGTCCAGGTCTACAGCAGATGCATCACCATCAAAGTACCTCCGAATAAATTCATGGGAAACCCACATGTTAATCACTAACGGGAATATAGTAATGGTAGTTTGGTGACAGCGATTGCACCAACTCCTCAAGATTTTGAAAGATCTAATGCGAGCATATGTGCAAACAGAATGAAGGGAGACCGATAAATGAGGGTCACCAGATTCCGATGGCCACTCACACTATCAGAGAGTCGGTCCAGAGAATACTGTACTTGTGGAAATCGTCAGAGGGATCGAACCAGAGATTATATCTCTCTTCTCTGCCGATGCCGACGCTTCCATTGCCATAAACATTGGTCTGCACCCTCCAATCCTTGCCTCTGATGTTTCCCAGGAATTCGAAATCGATCTCGTCATGAGTTTTCTCGAAGATGTCCCCATTTGACATCTGGAGCAAAAGATTTGTAATTCGGGAAAATCAGCTAAAAGATGCGCTTCCTAATAAGCTAACAAGTGAAGTTGTAACACCGCCACCACCAACATTTTTAACTGAAGGTGAACAAATATCAACTGAAGGTGACCTCCCGACCTCAGTCTTGGAAACACAAACAGCAAAATAGAGAATACTACACATCTCCATGTTTTCATTTCTCACGCTTGAAAAACTAAAGCGATTTTTTAATAGTTTAGAATATTAATTAGATGCAATTTCCAAAGACAATCGCTATATTTTATATTCATTTCATCTGGACATGTGAAACCAAACAGGAGAGCTAGACAGCAACTTGAACCTGCTCCCAAACCCAAGAGTGGAAGAATTGACAGCATTAAGCAGTCACCAGAGTGTAGATTGTGATAAAGCTAGGAACCATATCAATGGATAACGTACAAAGCCAAATGTCAAAAAGAATATCAAAAGCAATGAACAGAAATATATGACGTTTAATGGCTTGATACTATTCAAGTTCTTGAACAGCTTACTCACATAAAAAGCAACCACAACTCCTGCAGTGTAATCCGCGGGCAGCTTAACCGAAGCACTGAAGAACCCATGTAGATAAAGATCCTGAGACACAAATCCAGACCCTGCATTTCACACTCGAACAAAAAACAGAGTGGTTTAAAAAGTGAAATTTTTGTAACCCCACGAACCCAAATCAAGCCAACCACACACATTAGAATAATTCAAGAAAAAGAAGGAGAAAAGGAGAGTTAAATAAGAAAACAAAAAAACAAAAGGGCAAGAACCTGTGCGCTCGTCGAGAGACAGGTGAACGGATTTTCCATCTCTGTGAAGGACCAGATTGCCATCTCCGAACAGGTGGGTGTACCCTTCATCGAAAGAGATGACCGGTAAATCCAAATTCGAACCCTCGGGTGACCCGACAGCAAGAACGACGAGAAGGGCGCAGCAAGCGAAGAACAACGAGCTCATGAGACTCCATGAAGCTGACATTTTTCCTTTTGGGTGCTCAATCAACAGCGGGGCTTTTTTTATTTATTCGGCGAGCCTGCAATGCGCCGCATGTTCATATAAACGATAAGCGAAGGCGTGCCAGAGAAGGAGGAAGAGATAGAGAGACGTGTGGAATCGCCACAGGGTACAGGGTTTGGACAGAGAGAGAGAGAGAGAGAGAGACAAGAGTAGTGAGGAAGACAAGCTGACTGCCATTTTATTCACTGTGGATTCTTTTGGGATAATATTGTGAAATATATTTATTATTTGGCTTAATACTAAAAAAGATATACAATTATATTTACCTTGATACAAATACTTCTAATTTTTTATGTAATAAAGTAAAATATCAATGTGACAAATATGTATTAAATAGAACTAAAAATTGATAATTTATAAGTTTGGATGGACACTAAAAACTTTTATGACGTAACGAGCATAATGCAAGATTTATTGTGACATTTACTTTCATTATGGACTGTTGAATGGACCAAGGAACAGGGCGTTGAAATTATTCTTTGCGTCCCATCCAAAAAGAATGCACTGATAAAGAGAGCATGAAAACTTCATTCCCCACGTATTGATTGCTTTTGGGAAAATTGAAGGATCAGTCTTGCAAATATACAAAAGATGAATCGTGAAAATCATTTCAAGAGTGGAAGGGAGGAAAACATAGAAGAGGATAAGAAATCGTAAAAATCGAATTATGATATAATCTTAATTTTTACTTAATTTTACTGTCGTAGATCGGCCGTCCGTCGTTATTATGCCTATTGTCACGAGGTCTAAATTTGGTGTCTATAGCCTATTTAGGAAAACAAAAACTTAGGAGGAGTTCGCCATTAAATCGCCAAACTACCCATTACAAAAATTATGATATTTCTTCTTATCTCTTATACATTCAACATCGGTACATAATAATCCATAAATTTCCATAATTCTTTTTAATATAACCAACTTGGTTCGAAAAAAAAGTTGAAAAAACTTTAAAGGGCGTGCCCTCTTTTCCTCGTTCAAGTTTTACCAATTCAGAAAAACGCGGCAAGGATCTACGATTGTGCACACATTCTCGACCGGCTCAATATCCATATCGGGGGGGATGCCATTCTTCAACCCCGTCCGCGACCCTTTGCCGCACGATGACTTTCCGCTTTCTCCGGCTCCGACCCCGATAGATTGTTCGCCAATTAGAGTGGGATAGGAAACTGGGATTTGAACAAAAACGGCTCAAATCTTCCTCCTCTCTCGACACCATCAATCTCTAATCCCCTCCCCTCGACGCTGTCGAAAAGTTGATGGGAACGAAGACGACGATCGAGCTCGCTCGGCACACTGTAGGACCAAAAAGCGGGGGGCGGACAGAGGGGCAAAGGGCAAAAGAATCATCAAGGAAACGGCGATGGTGGTGGAGTCCAACTGTCGTCATTACAATAACCCTCCCGGCCATGTAATCACGCACCAGGAAAGGCGAGGTCGGGACAATTATTAAACGGTGGGCCCCGCAAAAAGAAAAAGGCATTTCGCTTTTCCGGTTTTTTATTCTTAATAAAACGCGTGTTTTTTTTTGTAATAAATCTGATAACTTAAATCGAGAAAAAGGCAGAGAGAGAGAGAGGGGGGGGGGGGGGGGGGGGGGGGTGGTCGATTGGTCGGTCGGGTTGGGTGGGCAATCGGACAACCGACCCAGGCGCCGACCCGATTTTGCTCCCCTCGGTTGTTTCTGGCGTCGATTTTACCGAAAGTGCCCTCGCCCTCGCCCTCGCCCGCTTCCTAAGCCAACAGGTTGTCCCGATTTATCCCGCTACGCGAACCGGACCGGACCGCACGTTCGACCCGGGCTCCGCTTATCTAGTGGAGGACGAGCTAGCCCGAAAAGCATTTATCCTGAAAACTAGTCATCCGAGATAATTAAGTCAATCGATTGCGTTTTCCCTGCTGATAAAAAAATTATTATTTATATATTTTCGCGGAGGGTAAAAAAGTAATTTACGTCTGTATTTTTATAAGCAGTACAGAAGTTATTCCTTAAATGACATTTTGCCGATCTTCAATTTGCTAAGACGGGCGCGGCGGGCAAAGTCAAAAATCCCACCGGTGGGGCCGGACGGGGATGCAGCATTTCGGCGCCTTAATCTAACGACGCGGGAGGACACGTGGCGAAATACCGACCGTTGGATGGCCCGAGAAATAAAAGAACGAGAAACGAATTTCGGGTCCGCCACGGCTCGTTTGTTTGTTTTTTTTTTCTTCGGGGTGCACGCATTCGAGCCGCGCTGACGTGGCAGCCCCACTTTTGGACCCGATGCGATCGATGTTGGCTACATGTTGGCTAGCTATCCAAGTTGCAATTAGGGAAGAAAGATTTAAACACAAAAAAGGAAATTGCTGGCGGTCGCCATCTTTAATTATTTCTTTCCTTATTTATATTTTCGGCGTGCTGAATAGAAAAGGATGCGCATTTTATTTAAGCGGGATCAAATTCCCCTTTTCAGCGTTTCTTGCCTTAAGCTTTTTCGGTCACCATACGTTATCGATTGCAAAAACCCCACGAGAAATCATTGCGAAAACCCCACGAGAAATCATTGCGGGGCCACAGCTTTTGATTTAGGTGGTCATCAATTAAGATTCGAGGCTTATGATTCAGCGCTTTGTCGGATTGATTGTCCGTGTTAACATGCTGTGATCGCGTGTCATAATTTCGTGCCGGTTCTTTGTCATATCGGTCTAAAACATATTGTTTTGAATGGTTTAATTAGGACGAGAATGATGTGTTCCTTCGTAGAGGCACATAAAGTTGGGCGACTTTCGCCACATTCGGGTTTTTTCTCTCTATAATCCATGCTTGACCCCATGCTGCGGAGGCGGGTCATATCTAACATGTATGTCTCCCTCGAAATTCGAACACATTTCATTGCTTCATTTTCGATGTTTAATGAAACGCGTCCTGAAGGCGATTTTGGATGCACCTTTTATTACCTGATGCCATGGAAGGCCCTACTCCTATTTCAGCTCTTATAACCGCGCGGGCTCGAGGATTCCAGACTATAATTGTCCGAAAAATCCTTATCCATAGCCAAATGTGCTTTCCCCTGTCCATTCATGGGGGGTTTTTGCATTGAACCCTTGTGAGAAAAATAAAATCAGATCAATTCACCTGATTCTTTTGTCTCGATAAGAGATTTTTTTTGGTCGAAAGAAGTTGCATTTCATTTGACTCTGATAGTTTGTTTAAAGACAATACATCCGACTCTAACAAAGAGACAAGAGAGTTTGGCAGGCTTAGAACCCAGGTTGGGGAAAGTGAGCCATATGTTGTGGCTTTGGCAGTCCAATCGTCGACAGTATTAGCTCTACGTTTTCAATGGGCCAAAAGGAGATAGCGATTTCCGGCCCAAGATGGAAATACGATCTTCAATCACTATTGTTGCAGTCCATGGGTCTTCTTCACATCCTCTTACACATCTGATTGCTCCTTGACTATCAGAGAGCACGTGTATTATTGCTGCTTTCCCTTCCACGAACAGATCTAGCATTAGATCTGCTAGAACTTTCTCTGCAAGTTGAAGTCCAGCTCTCATTGCTAGGGTTTCGGCGTTGAAGGTAGAGGAGGCTGTGATTCGAGAGTTGAACCCTTCTTTGATGCTTCATGTATCATCTATGCATATCCTGGTGATCGCTCCTTCCATTGTTGGCGCCTTCTACGAGCAATCAATGAGGATGCGCCGAGATAGCTTCGACGGAAGTGGTCTCTGTTCATCGGGTGGCACCCCCTTTCGTTCCTTCCTTATTTGATTTCCATTCCATGTAGCGAAGGTGCGCAATTTGTCTACTGCTTTAGTAATTACACGGCTTAGGCATGGTCTTTTGTGCTTAAACACCACAGTATTCTATTCAGTCCAGATCATCCAGAGGACTTCGGCAATCAGACTAGAGGCCCGAGACGTTGCGTTTTGAAATAGGTTATTGTACACCCACCGATCTATTCTTTGGACTTCATTTGTTGGTGTTCGTAGTTGTAATTCAGGGTCTGACCATGCTCTTCCAGTCCAGGGGCAGAGGAGGAGCAAATGTTCTATTGTCTCGGGTTCTTCGTAGCACATGGGGCATATTGGGTCAGGTACCATCTTTCTTTCGTAGAGGTTTTCCTTGGTAGGCAGCGCATTATTATAAATGCTCCACATAAAATGGCAGATTTTTTATTGGCATCTTAGGGCGCGCATGACTGCAATTCTATCCAGAAATTTCATTCTGGATAGAATTGATTTTTTTCTGATTCTATTCTAGAATGAATTTCAGAAGAAAGAAACGCGTTTGATATAGACAAAGAATTTCTATTCCAGAAATAGAAATCTGTTTGATATGGTAAAAAATTTATGTTTCTGATTCTAATTCTATTTCTGTTTTATTAAAGAAATTTTTAATTTTTTAGATTGCAATATGCTCATTCCAATAAAAATCAAAAATCTATTATTTAGCGCAAAAAATTAACATATTGGATCACATTTTCTATTATAATCGAACCCCGAATTCACTTTACTTGCATAAAATATAATACATAATAATTCCCAAAGAACTAGGATAGAGCGGGATACCCAATATTGAGGTAAGGCATTTTTCCTATGGGTTTTGGACCATATTGGCCTTTATGAGACAGTAAGAAAATTGAACATTGAGACATGAATAGAAACATACGGACTTAGTCGTTTGGCCGTTAACTTCGAGGTTCAAAAAATGTCTGAAATCTCGTAGGATGTTCCAAGAGACAGGAAAAATCACAAAAAGGATGTGAGATATGGAACCAAAGTTCATATTACAACATGAGTTTAAAGTTCACATTACACCATGACATTGCAAAATTTAATATAATAAATTCTAAAATGCAACATAATACAAGTACATCATAAAGGTCGAAAATATAATATTATGGAATTTGTGACCAATTATAATCTAGGGACATGTTCTCTAGAAGTCCTAAAACTTGTAGCTAAAATACAAGTGAGTCCTAAAACTTGTAAAAAGTGCTATTTAGCCATAAAACTGGTCAAATTCGTTCAAATAAGTCCATATGTTAATTCCGTTCATTAAATCAACGGAAAAAGCTGATGTGGTGCTAACGTAACATTTTTAAATATATCATTTATGAAACGGATGCGCCACGTCAACAGAATAAAAATAAAAATAATAATTAAATTACATTTTAATAAAGAAAAAAATTTAAATTTGTTTAAAAAGGAGATTATGTATAAGTTTAAAATTTAAAAAGGGATAACATTAATTAGAATTGTAATTTAATTTAATTTTAAATATTAAAATAATTTAAATTAATTAAATTAAAATAATTAAATTTTAAAGTTAAATAAATTTACTTTATTAAATTTTAAATAATTTTAAATTAAATAAAATTAAATTGATTAAATTAAATTAAAACTAAGAGTTTAAAGCGTAAAGTTTACAATTTAAAATTTAAAATGAAGAAAGAGGAGGGAGAGAGCAATTTGTGAGGATATAAAAAAATGAAGAGAATGAATTCTCAAATAGTGCCTGAGAATGAGAAATGAAAAATTTTTCAATTCTCATCCTTGTCCGAAAATCAATTCTGGAGTGGAAATCCATTCTAGAATTGGTTTTCCAAATTTTTTTTATCAAACGGTATTCTGTTCCAGAATGGACTTTTTTAGTCCAGAACCCATTCTGGAACAGAATTGGGCGCGAATCATGCGCACCCTTAGTTTCCGCAATGAAGTTCATAGGGTTTTTGGTGGTTGGTATGATGTGGAGGCTGAGAAGTCAAGCTGTTTCATGATTTGCTTTTTGATGCTGTTGTAATCGCTTTTTACACTGTATGCTCCATTTGTGCTGCTTGTCCATATTAATTTGTCATCTCATAATCTAGTACCTAAAGGAATGGCTTTGATTTTCTAGATTTCCTCTTCATTGAAGAGTTCCTCCAGTTTTCATTGGTTCCACTCTCTAGTGTTCTATTGTATGAGTGCTTCGACTTTTGTAGGGTCATTTTGATTAATTGAACCATGCAACAAACCTCTTGAAAGCCATCTATCTTTCCTAATTCTTATGTTTTTGCCATCTCCCACTTGCCATCTCTCGATAAGAAATTTCAAATGCTATTCTTTTCACCGCGATCAACTCGTCTCTGCCTCCACGCACTTGCATATACTTTTCAGTGTCAGCCTTCAGATGGACCTCAAAAAATGTGCTGAACTCGTTTTTTCCTGCAAAGTACATCGCATTTCGCTTTCGGTCAGCAGCTGTCCAAAAAGGAAATCGTGGGCCCACTTCTTCTTTCCTTGTGACCTTTGGCCCGACTCCTGAAGTGGGAGACCATCGTTCACCAACCTGGCCTTGAACCCATCCGCCTCGTCAGCTTCTGCTTGCTGACACATCAAAACGGATATCGATTGCCACGTCATCTCGGTTGCATCACGGAGAGATTCAAATACCGTAGACCTCTGGGTCTTTGGTGGTTTGACATGAGATCCACTCATATTATTTTTTTAGGATTTTTTTAATACTGAAAGTCGAGAAAGACTACCAACAAACCCTTGTTGGCCATGTGCGAGGGCTAGGATGCCATCCCGGCCATTGACGAGGGATGGGACACCCTTGCTGGATCGAGGCGAGGGTCGCTACACCCTCGCCCAATCTAGCCATCATGGCCTTGCCCTAATGTTGGTAAAGGCATTGTGGCTCTTGTTCAGGCCCCCGCCTACCACAAATGAGGGCATTGCAATTCTTGCCAAATTTGAGTGAAGGTCGTGACAACCTCACTATGGCCGATGAGGGCATTGGCGAGAGCCACCGTGTCCTCGCCTACCCTTGTTTCCCCTAAATTCAAAAGGTAATGATAATAATAAAGAAAATAAAACAAACCAACAAAAATTGTAAAACTGTGGAACGATCGGTGTTCACGTTAGTGATTTCCAACTAAAACTACCCAGATGGACTAAATGGACAAAATATGAAAAAGGTTGAGGACTCAATAATTATAACTCAAATGTTTATTACTAAATTGGTATGAATTATAATAAGTTTAAGAATTTTTCCTAACTTAATCCCATGTGGTTTAGAGCCCCATGAATCCCCCAATTGCTCCAAAATTTAGACGAATGTGTAAATTAATATTTAAGCACTTTAACACTATCTCTTTTACTTTGCAAGAAAATTTGAGAAAAAAAAATACAATATCAAGCCTTGCGAATCTCGCTCCATCACAACGTCCAGAACACAAATCTTCGCCAAGGTGGTCAAAAGTCGAACATGCTCGCCGGGAATTCATCGGCCGGAAATGTTCTTAATGGAAGTACCGGAAAATGTGGGGTTAAGTTTCTGCATGGAGCCGCAAAAACGTCTCTTTCCCGTGGAATTCCGAAGGGGAAGGTGGCTCGAGAGGGTCTAAAGCTACAGAGCCACGAGCTCTCGTTCCCGTGCGTCCACAGTGCGGGGGTTGGACTTTGGGAGTTCACAGGCGCTCTTTCCGAATCTTTGACGTCGTCCCACGAGATCGCTGGTCAACAAGCCTTGATTTGCGGAAGAAAATCCCGCCCGTGAACTCACCGGATGGGAGTCACTAGATTCTACAATGGCCAAACCCTAGAAAGAAGAGCACGGACAACGAGACCTCTCGTGCCTTTCGTCCTTCAGTATTGCCTCGGCTTGCCGCGTCGTCTCTACGGTTTATCCCTATTCGCATCGCGCTTCACGGGCGCTCGATCAAACACCCCATCCCTGTGGATTTACCAAATGAGATTCACTAGATTTAGTATGGAAGAACACAGACGACGAGACCTCTCGTGCCTCGTCTTCTTCTGTATTCTTTTAACTTGGTATCGTCTCTACAGCTTTTTCTCTATGCTTCGCGGGTGCTCGACAAAACGGCGACGTTGGCGTTTGGTGCCCTTGTTTGGTCCTTGTCGTTCCCTAGATTGCATGCTCTGAGCTTGATTGTGGACACGAGGTCGGTGCAGTTTGCCATGGATACCACTTAACAGGCAGCAGTGCCGGTGAGATCATCCCGCAGCGTACCCAAGTGATTCCCCGAGGGTCTGACTCGAATTCCGTGGCTTGTCTGCGTCTTGATCGGAAAGACCGGTGTTTGATTATTTTGAGATTATTGTCTCGGCGGTGCATACACGTCCATACATACATGCGTATATGTGAACAGAGGGATCTCTGTCCTGTTCGGCCCCATTCACATCACTTCATGACAAACGCTCTTTCTGTCCCATTTCTCCTTCGGCTGAGTACTCCATATCAGCAATCTCTGGGCTTTCTTTCTTTATTTCGCTATTCTAAAAGGCGGTTTGCATGGATCGGAAACGACACCAGAAGAGGGGGCTCATTCACTTTGCTGCAAGATAGAGGAAATTGGGCTTTTGGGCCCCGAAATTTGCTTCTATTCACTGCAAATTTAAAGAATGGGCCCGCATGCAGTAATTTGACGTGGTATTGTTCGAGGAGCTTCTCTGTTAGGCCCCATTTGGTTCAATATTCAGAAAGCACTTCGGGGCTATAAAAGACTTCGGCCTAATGCAAAGGCGTTCGGCTCAACACAGGCCTTTAGGCCTAAGGAGCCCCCAAGGTGCATTTGGAAGTAGTACTCTCGGAATACAAGTTCCCTGATTAATGAAAATGTGTCATTTGCCCATCTTACCCCCATTTATTAATCATAATTCCATTTTTGCCCCTTCAGAAACCCTAAAGCTTTCCTCTATGTTGCCTCTTTCTTCTCCTCCGCGTTTGCTTCTCTTCCTCCGAGCTGCGTTTGCTTCTTCTTCCTCCTTCCTCCTGTCACTCTTCCCCTCTACGACTCCCGTGGCTCATCCCTGCTCTCGTCGCTCGTTCCTTCTCCCACCCCCATCGCTCTTCCTCCTCTCCACTCTTCCCTCACCCATCGCTCTTCCTCGTTCCTTCTCCCACTCCCGGCGATCTTCCCTAAGCAGGATTTGTGGCTTGATTATAATTGATTGAGATTATTTTTTTCTCTGGATATTACTAAATTTGTTAGAATTTAGCAACCTCAATCAGAGTATTACCAATTTTTCTCCCGATTAATTATTAAGTTGTCATTGGGTTTCTAACTCTTATTTGAATTAGCAATCAATATTTAATCTTTTTTTTTTTTGCTTTTACCTTACCAACTTCTCTTATCTAGCACCTAAAAGCAAAAAATTCTTGTCTTTTAGTAATTTTGAAGAGGCTCGATATGGATGTGCCTTCTTAAAAAATGATTTAGAATGGAATGTTAGTTCAAATAAAGGTCCGAAGTGATATTTTTATTTTAAATTAGATTCTAAGGTGACTATTTTATCTCACATAATGGTCTAAGATCGTCAAATGGGGAAATCCTTGTCGGCTGGCGAGCACATGCCTATTCCACCGGCACGGACAAGGGCATTTTTTTATTTCTTTTTTTGTCGTTTCCTTTTCTTTTCCTATATTTTCCCTGTTGATCTTCAACAGTGGAGGGAAATTCTTTCTTCTCCATGGTAATGATGATGGATAGAAACGTGGGTAGTCAGACGCATGACACCACCACAATCTCTCTAAACAGAGAGCTAAACACTTCATCATCATCATCATCAGAAGAAGAAGACCAGAGAGATTGTGCGTCATCTTCCTCCTTCGCCCACGTCGTCTTGCATTCAAGCGTCTTCCATGGCCGCCAACTTTCGCCCCAAAAACCTCTCTCTCTCTCTCTCTCTCTCTCTCTCTCTCTCTCTCTCTCTCTCAATGTCTTGTTTTCTCCCCCAAAAAAACCACAAAGAGCCATTGGACAACCCCGATCACAGAACCCTCAATTGCCAGTTTAGTGACTGCAAGCAGCAGAGCTCCGACGAAGAAGAAGAAGTTGAGCCGGCGGCACCGCCTTCGCACGCTGACAGCAGAAAGGGCCGAAGGCCGCAGCAAGGCCCGACTGTCGCTTTGTGTGAATTTCCATTTTGTTTTTAAGACTAAGTTACCAATTCCCACTGACTGACTTACTAATATTTGGTTGATTTCTTAATTTATCATTATCTTTATTGAGTTATCACATTTGTTTGCCTTACTTACCTGCCCTTTCACATTTGTTTGCCTTACTTTAGTTCATTTATGCAATGTCGTATCTACATATTTAAATTGCTGAAAGTGGCCCCTGCAATTTAACCAAATGCACAATATCGTCCCTCAACTTTTAATGCACTCATGAATAATGGGCTAATCTTATCTTCGAACTTTTAATAGATGTTCGTCCATCCCACGTCGTGACTCTTTCAACGATTTTTCACGATTGCTAACTTTTATCGACCGGGTCCTTCAAAGACTTCCTTGACCGACTGTTCAAATTGAGCAAAGTCTTGTTCTGTCGACTGTCGTTGACTGCCGTGTGGCTCAAGCCCTTTCTGCGTGCACTCGATTTGGCCCAACCCACACGTAAAACTCACTGGAGTCTTCTAAATTTGGCATCGTTATTGCACATCTGAGTCAATTCAAGTAGCGATGGGTAATGCCTATGTCTATGGCATTGCCCCCACTCTTTCAACTTCTACTTGCTACTAAAGGAGTCAAAGCGAAAGAGTCGCAACCTTTCCAACTTGTCGAGGGAAAGGCCATCTTCTCTTATCTATCTATTTTCTTTGTTCTTGACGGGGTGGTTGCTGGTTACCACCAATTTGTCTAAGACTAAGGTCGATCAATCGACGAATGTGCCTCGCGATGAAGATAAACTAATCTTCTTAGCCCCGAAGTATTGTGATTTAGTTTGGAAACTCGGAGTTGAAAGCTCGATCGCCCAATATTCGAATTTGAAAGTGAAACTGGCCTTTTCGTTGCCCTCGCCCTCAAATGCTAGAAGTCCTGCGATATTGCTTCTCTAGGGTTAATGCATGCTAGTGCCTAGTCTTGCTTTCAACAACAAGTGATCGAATAATAATATAGATAGAACAAAAAAACAAATCAAATGTTGAATTTATGTGGTCCAATTGGTAAGACCTACTCCATGATAGAATATCACATTATTCAATTACTAATCAAGCGATACAACGAAGTTTACAAACACCCTCGACAAATCAACCTTAATTAGATAGATTTAACTTACCAACTTCTCTAATTTGTGATAAAAAAAAGAAATTCTCTTGTCTTTCAATATATTTATTTACTTCTTAAAAACACCTTAAACTAACTAGGTATTGTCTAAGATTGCTAACCCCTTTTTGTATGAATCACCAACCTTCTTGGATTGAATTATCAAAATTCATTTTTTGAATTGCTCACCAACATTTATTTATTTTTTCTTAATTCAACAATTTTTAAAGTGAGTTACGACATTTGTATGCCTTACATACCAACCCTTTTATATGATTAGATTACTAATTGATTTTGCATTACTAACTCTTATTTGAGTTAGTTACCAACGTTTATTTTCTTGACATAGCCAACTTTCTCATATCTAAAAAAGAAAAAGAAAAAGAAAAGGTAACTTATTATCTACCAACTTTTATTTTACTTTTCTATTAGCACTTTAGATTCACCAATTATTATGCAAAATTACCAATCTTTATTTGATGACTTGCCAACATTTTCTTGATCATCGAGCAATCCAATACAAAATTTGGTAAACTAAGGGGGGGAAACAAACAAACATTTGTGATTGTTTTTAATGGGAGTTGATAACCTATACTAGTTGATAACTTAATCAGAGAAAAATTTGACAAACCACTTAAATTAAAGTCGGTAAATTTAAGAGATACTTAAGAAAGATAAACAAGAAATTAGTAAACGACGATAGATGTTGATATTGAAAGAAAAAACAATTTCGGGGAGTAATTCAAATGAAATTTGGTAACTTAATCATAGAAAAGTTGTTAGATTACTCCAATTAAGATGCTAAACTTTCATAGGTTTTGGAAATTCCCACCTTCCTTGATGTCTAGAGAAGCTAAATTTGGTTTCTCAACAACTACACTTGAGGTCGCACGGCCTCTAAAGACTCTTGACCTCAGGCAAAGCCCGGCTATCAATTGGCCGTCGAGCCTATCATTGAATTTGGTTTTTTTTTTTTAATATCAAAAGCCATTTACAAAGTGTGATGTTTTTATAAACGCTATTTAAATCAAAGTTATTTCTTAATGCACTTTCAAATTGTAAATTACCAGAGATTACTTGCATTTTGATCATTTTCATTTGCCCGAAAACCTTCATCAAAAGCTTAACAAAACGTACCCTCCTTGCTTAGTTCGAAGAATTGATAAGTAATGCAAACAAAAGCTGGTAAGTTAGCACAAAAATTTGCTAGTTCGCAAACTTAAAAGAAAAATGTTGTTGATTCCATTAAAGTGTTGGTAAGTTACAAAAGGTAACATGGATAAAAATCACTAGTCTTTTTTATTTTAACTAACATCTTTTTTTAACAATTACCAACACTACTGAAGTTTACCAACGCAGGAAAAAGATGCGTAATTTAGGCACGAGACAATAGAATTCAGAGAATGAAATATCCTCTAAATAAAAATGATATATCCCGAGTTTGTTACGTGAAAAGAATGTTTACCCTCCTAAGCTTGCTCATGATAGATTTCTTGTGACTCCATATTGTCCACAGTTACTTCAATGATTGATACATTTGCGAAAAGAGAGAAGAAAGCTATCGGGAAAGATTAAGATCACACGAAAATGGCCGTGACATCAGATCAAAAAGGGAGTCATGTGTGTGTTCAGATGGGAGTTGGAGAAAGACGTGGGGAGGATTCATGAACTTTTCAATGTGATGGTTCTGCATGGGCATCATCTGCAGAAAATGAGATTTGTTCCTCAGTCGGGGGCACCTTCATGATTCATCTGAACCTTTGGAGAGATTCTTTGGGCGATGTTCCTCGACGTCAGCCAAACGCAACCTTCGACGACAAAAGAGGGTCGCGCGGTCCGGGCCCCAAACAGGAAGTTTGGAGAAGCTGTCGCGAGGTGTGAATTCCAATGGGTCCCCAAAACACAGGGTGTAAAATCGAACACCGCGTGAATTTTCCCTGAAAAGTTCCGCCCTAGCGCATAGTGCACTTCACAAGGCGCGCTCCCTCTCGATCGCACACTTGTGCGTGCGGCACTCGTCTATTTCAAGTCCGTGTCTGCTCGAAGTCATCGTGTCCCTCTCTCTATCTCTCTCTGTTTCCCCCTCCTGAACGCTCTAGAATCGCTCTCTCTCTCTCTCTCTCTCTCTCTCTCTCTCTCAAGAGCCACCCATGGCGAAAAACGGGAGCTTCCAACTATCCGCGACTCCGGTGACGGTGTTGGCGCACCTGCTGCTGATAGCGGTGGCGACCCTCGTCCTCGTTTGGCTCCTCAAGTTCGAAGATGGCGTGGCCCTGTCGTCTGACAACAAGCAGAAGATTTTCAACGTGAATACCCGATTCCACTTCTTTTGGTTGAAGCAGATGAAGTTGAAGTCGTTCAATTCATTCCCCTTGATGATTCATTTCATATGCTCTGTTCCTTGTGCAGCTGCACCCGCTGCTGATGGTAATTGGATTCATTCTCGTCGGAGGAGAAGGTGAGTACCACCTATACTTGATATCTTCGGGTTTCCTTTCGCGATCAGAAACGTATTCTTTTTCTCTTTTTTTTGGTGCGAAAATCTAGTTTTTTGGGGTGGGATATTAGTTGAGAGGACATGAGCTCTGCCAAGTCGCTTTCCATATTTCCTTACACTCAGTCGCAGGATTACTCCGTTAAATCCGGGGCCGATATCTTATAATGGACCACGTCGTGTCTACCTTAGTCTTTCCGAAATCTGTCTCTAACGGAATAGATCACAAATACTGATCGTCGATGTAGCTATAATGGTGTACAAGACGATTCCGGCGAAGAGGGAAGCTCAGAAAACGATTCACCTGATCCTGCACTTGATCGCTCTTCTGCTCGGGATTCTGGGGATCTACGCGGTCTTCAAGTTTCATAATGAGCTCCATATTCCCAACCTGTACACCTTGCACTCCTGGCTTGGCATCACCACCATCTCCTTGTTTGGTCTGCAGGTAATCAGCCCATGAAAGAACGTGGAATCTTGATTAATCTCGATTTTGTCGTCGACTAGGAGAAACACTGATCACAACACTAATTGTTGGAACCGTTCTTTCTTATTCCTTGCCCCTTTTCAGTGGCTGCTTGCCTTCTTCTCTTTTGTATTCCCGAAAGCGAATACCTCGGCAAGAGCCTCCTTCCAACCGTGGCACGTCTTCCTCGGGTCCATAATCTTCTTCCTCGCCATCTGCACAGCGGAGTCCGGTCTGGCCGAGAAGTTCATCTTCTTACGCTTGCAGCGGGGCCAACAGGCGCTCATCATGAACTTCACCGGCCTCCTGATCTTTCTCTTCGCCGTTTGCGTCGGCCTCTCCGTCGTCCTTCCCCGCAGTTACTAGCGACCGGCCTCGCCCGGATCATGCTTCGATGTCCATATGTATTGTAACACCAATACCGTCCAAGTTTAGAGTGCTCTTGGGGCAATGGCTCTTCTCTTTTTCTTTTGGATCTTCCAAGATCTTTAGATTGCGAGAAAAGAGGGGGTGATCTATCTTGTCCATTAATTACAGTGGCCCGTCTAATTAGGTGTGTTTTACTGTATTTATAAAGCCCTTTGATTTTCGAGTGATGTTGCTACTGGCCGAACCAGAAAATTCATCTTTTGAGACATCTGTCATGCTGTCCGAAAACTGAAGTAACGGTCCAGGAGTGACACGTGGCCCCTTTCGGTTGCTTCTCAGCCATCGACTCAGCAACCATCCACCAAAATTAACGGGTAATGGCAAGAAAACAGGATGTACTGTGAACCCACCATGCAAAAAGATCTGTCGTCTTTGAAGCTCCGGTTCCGTCCTTGCTCAATCAAAGAACGGGAAAGTAGAGATCGGAAACTTCCTCGCAGTTGCTTCCCCTCTTCGCCGACGCATATTTCAACAGGGTCTTCGCGGCTCATCTTGGCCGACCAGCCGGGATGAGCCAAATATTTTTCTTTGCCGCTTACGCCTAACGGACTGCAGACGGCTTAACTCAACAGTACAACTACAAAATAACAAGAGAAGAAAGATAAACCCAGCTCGACCCCGTCCGCTCCGAACCCTTCTTTCCCTTCGGGCTCTATGCGGGGTCAGATCTCGGTCGGGTCGTTCCAAAAAAAAAATTATGACTATTAGACTTCGCTCGTTTCATGGAAAATAACTTTCAGGAAAATATTTTCTGAATTTTCCGGCGTCGTTTCATGGAAAACAAGATAGTCAAGGAAAATATTTTCCACCAATGGAAAAAAAAAATACCTTCAGAGATTTTTCATCTTATCTCTTCAGCTTTAGACATTTTATATTTTTTTTTCCAAAAGTAGCTTGTGACTAGCGGCCGATTAATGTAAAAAAAAAAGAGAAAAAAATTAAAAAATCAAAATGTTAATGACTTTCCCTAAATTTCAAACAAACACCCGAAAATATTATCATCACGTAAAATATTTTTCAGGAAAATGACATCCTGATTTCCAGAAATGCTCTACTTTTCGAAAAACGAACGGAGCCTTATATTTGGTGTAAGTGGAGACTTGAACCGAGTTGGCCTGTTGGCATTGCTATGATTACACAATAAAGGATTATCGATGGGTGCGCATCATAAATTCATGCTCTGAGTCACAAAGAGCATTTACATTTCGGTTTCATTTGAGCGGTACTCAGCATCCAACCCTGCATATCTAATTCCTGACGTTAGCCGGACGGCATTGGCGATGGCGACGGCGGTGGCTTCAATCCGATCCGGCAAAGATAATGTAACCATTTAAGAGGAGGTAAGGTTTTTGGGGATTTTTTTTAAGGGAAGCCGTCCAATTTTAATCGGACGGCTCCCACCTTTCACAGTACCCTTGCCTTACGGGCAGAGGATCCGTTTTGGCGTTGGGTTGGACGTTACTGTTAATAGCTCACCAAGTGTGGAAGTTAACGAAACAGACACGGGAGGAAGATCCAAAATTCCAAGGACCCGACAACGAGTGGGTCCTCCATGCCCCGATTGGCACCATCGAAGCAACCTCCCCTTTCCTCTTCTTGGCTTTTAATATGCCCAAAATCATTGTTAAAATATATCAAGGGGTCGAAAAGGAGCGAAAATCGCGACGACCAAAAAAAAAAAGAGGCCACAAACGCATTACACTTGTTTACCTTTTAATTCGATTAATTTGTTCTTGAATCTCTTGATAATTTATCAATCCAATCCATCAGAAGCGGTGGCGGGCAAGGGCTCATAGGCTCTCGTTTGGTGGTTGAGCGACCCTTGTTGGGCGCAACGAGAAAATAAAGAAAGTAGAAGATAGAAAAGAAAAGAAAACATTCGAAACATTAGCCTAGAATAAAAGTTATCTGCATTAGCGTCGGTAATGCCAAGTAGGATTGTCGACATCCATATCGAGATTTAGAATTGATTTGGCACAAGCTGAATGGATTAAATTGAACATCGCGAGCACGATAAATTTAACACTTTTTTCTGGTAATTTTCCTGTTTACAATATGTAATAGAATAATGTAAGACGTGTCGCTATTTGATTGGTTTAATGAAAAAGTGCATCATATATTTTTTTTTTGGCTGGCTTTTCGTTTGCTTTTTTTTTTTGGTCTGTTCATGTGTTGGCAATTAGGATTGGTGGGGGCATAGGAGTGATGGGGATTTGATCTGTCCATTTAATGTTGGATATGTCAGCTTGTGCCCGCCCTTAAAGTGATTGGCCCAGTTGGTCAAGCAATTTCTTCAACGCATGGACTCGTTCAACAAATAATTCTAAGAATTTGGAGCTACTCTAATTTTTGAGAAATAGATCCATAATATCTAATCGAATTATCCAGTCGACTCGTTTTTCTTTTTCCCACTTTCTACCGGTACATCCCTAAATATTTATCCTTCCTAATCGTAGGTAATAAGCATATGGTTCCATGAAAAAAAAAGTTACTGAGCCACTATTTCACAATTCACTTCTCATCCAAAAGAAGGGTTCAATTTCTTCAATTAATTCGTCCTCTTTTTTTTTTTCCTGAAATTCATTTATTTATGATAGGATTGAGGACGATCGTCAATACTATTTCGACGAATGGTTCACGACATTTTCTTGCTAGAGAAAGCCAACATGATTGCGTCTCCTCATATCATATGGCATTGAACCTATCGATTTTTCTTCTAGACGTCTTTATCAAGTTCCGATCTCCACTGTTCACGAACCCCATAAGTCTAGTCGAACAAAATGGCACTAAAGAAATTGGACACGCACGTAGAGCGTTCAAGAGAGCTACTACAAATTTATATGCAAGTCTCCGATCGAATTTGGGTGAGAGCTAGTACGATTATAAGTTGATTGTGAACAGTCATTGTAAATGTCAAACTAAATTGATTGGTTTTATAAAGTTGATTATTTAGCTAATGTACTTATCAATATTTCGGATCATTTCTTTAGGAATGTTAATAATTATTCGTCCCAATCATTAGTTGCATAATACCATCAAAATTTAACTATTTATTATGGTTTCATTATATTGTTTTGGTAAATCTATTTTCCGGATTCAATCATAACTCTATCATATTGTACTACAAGTCAATTATGATCCTAAATAAATACAACCATATATGGAAGTATTTTGCAAGGGAAGTCTACTGCGAGCCTCAATTTATTCACTGCATTGCATTTCGACAGTATTTTGCTCACGATCAAGTTGCCAAATCCTCAACGATTCCTTGATTTTACCACAAGAAGCAAACCAAGATAGAGCTTCGAATTTTTGTTCCCTCCAAATAATTACTTTCTGTTCTATTCCATCCGAACGCGATGCAAATGTATATCTACATGCATGATATTTATAAGACGTCGTTGTCGTTTTAGATATACCTTGTCATATTTAACTTCTCGAAAGCATCTATGCACCTGGTTAGAATTACTCGCTCTATTCTTGAATAGTCTAAATTTTTAGAGAAGACCATTAAACAACCATCGAAAGTCTCGAGTTCAATCTTTATGGCCCATTCATTCATCTATAGGTTTCTATGTCTTGTAATGCGAGGGAGTCCTAAAATATAGTATCTACTCGATACCATCCTCTGACAGCTTAATTAGAGAAGATGATCGCGTGCTTAGCTTAAACAACGGCCGGTGTTATCCCGTCAACCTTGCATTGATTAGAAGAACTTTCTCTAGCCTCTCTAGCTCACTCCGGCAAATGAATCATGGTATGTCGTTTCTAAAACAACATAGTCAATCGCATAGGAAAAATCAAAGTCATGAAGTGCATCATGTCCTTAGAACCCCAATGGCTAACACTGTAGTCCTATCATGAAAACGACGCTTCACTTGCAGGATCCGGATCGTTTGCTCTGCTGATGAAGCAGAGCAGACTAATCTGCTGATAATCGAACGACTGTCTTTTTTCCGGAAAAAGAAAGGGGCCTACTCCTTTTTGCTTTTCTTTTTCCGGAAAAAAGTGATTGGACGGTTGTCATCAAGAGAGCAGACGATCCATTTCCTCACTTGCAACCGTGTCAATAGAAGGGATTGAGGCTTCTTGGGTTGTACATCTGCAGCTGCCACTCATTCTCTTTCCCACTTCGATCCTCGTTTGCTTCATCAATGTGTCCAGAGATATGCCCAAATTGACCGAACCCGTCATGATCGCATAACTTGGTATGTTGATTCATTGGAGATAGATTGATGGAGGCCTCTAAGAGGGTCTCCCAGTCCCAACCAATGGCCTCCTTGCCATCCTCAAGCTTGATCAATGGCTCTCTCTCGTCTTCCTCGGATCCCACCACCAAGGCGTTGTCCTCCAATTTCTCCCACTGCGTGCTGATGACGATGTCCCCCCTCGGCATGAATTCGCCGTCATCTTCGGTCACCGACGACCTCGACCGTTCCATGGATGAAGAGGGCGACGCAGTCGAATGCGACGACGACGACTGATCCGTCAATTGCCACATCCCGTCGAGGAAACTCTCGAGCGCTCGGATCTGAATCTGCGGTATTCGATCGATGAACGGATACTCGTACGGTCCGCATAGCTCCCGCCCCTTGCACCAATCATAGAATTCACTAAGCTGATGGGCTTGGAGAGCCGCTTTCTTGTAGATGCCGAAGGCAGATATGCAATTCCTGTGGGGCATGTGAAAGAGGTTCTCTAGCAACACCACAATGTCTCTCCTGAATGTGGTGTAGCAAATGAAGCTGTCGCGAATTATGTGTTTCATCGCAGATTTCACGATGAAGCTCCTAGCCGCGTACCCGATCGGCCTGCACTCCATGACACGGTCGATCAGACTCTGTAGCTGCGGCAGAAGCTCGAGTAACTTCCCCACTTCCCTCATCCTATCAGACAGATCTTCCGGTGATCCGTTGTCTTCGAAGACTATAGATTCAATAGAGAAAATATTGAGAGCTTCGTCCAGAAGGCCGGCATAGGACCTGATGAATTTGGTGTAGTCCTCGGAGGCCGAGGACGAGGCATCCCGAAATTGGCACGGGTTCAAAGAGAGCAATCCGGCGGCGCGGGTCCACAGCAACTCGGACCGCAGCATGCTGTCCTCAGGGAGCGCCCGGAGCAGACGGTGGACGAGGAGCAAGCACTTGAGGGCGACGCGCCAGCAGCCCGTCTTGCCGAAACGGCGGGCGAAGCCGAGGGAAAACGTGCGGAACGAGCAAGGGGAAATGGCGAAGATCTGCAGGAGCTCGTGCACGTACCGATCGGGGAGCGGGAGGTCGTCGGGGGCGGTCGCCTTGACGAGCACGAGGTTGATGTCGCAGAACCCGCCGGCGGTGGCGATCTTGGCATAGCTGACGCAGCCGTGCTCCTTCAGGGAAGTGAAGAAACGTTGGAATCGCCTGTGCATCTTCGGTGCCTCGGTGCGTCAGGGATGGAGGAGGGATTGTAGCTCAGGCGAATGAAAGAAGGTGGTGATGGTGGCGTGGCGTGGCGAGCAGATGTTATCTTGTTCCTCAGGAGACCTAAGAATCAACGAAGTGAGTTGGCGATGGACGACAACCTTGGTGGATTACAATGCATGGCTGTCCTGCCGGCTTTGCGAGCTTGTGATTTCTTTGTTCGGAGCTTCAGAAGCAAGGGCATCAAGAAAAGGCCAAAAAGTTAGATGCCATACATATATATAAGAGGAGAGCTTGACATTAGGTTAGAAATTCTAATCCAAAAAATTTATACTTTTATGATGATGTTTTGAGCCGACTCACTTGAGATATTGTCCATTCAGCCCATCTCACATGAGCCTCAAGATTTCATCCTTGAAAAGTATCGGTTCCTAAGAGTTCACGCATTCTAAGTAGCGATCATCACTTGAATGAGTTCGGATGCTGAAAAGCATGGAGAAAATTATCTACATAATCCTAAATTTATCGAGCTTTTGTTAATATAGCCATAAACTTTTTAATCCTATCAATCGAGTCCCAAATTTTTTGACAATTTAGCAATTGAATGCATTCGGCCAATTTTAGCAGGAAATTCTTGGCATTGTCGATTTTTATAATCTAAAAATAATTCCGATTTTTTTATTTTATTATTTTTATCCTTTTCTTTTTTTCTTTCCAAGCTCGGTGAGGTTACCCTTGCCATACTTGGGAAAAACAGGAAAATCAAGAAAGAAAAAGAAAAAATAAAAGAAATCCAGTATTCAAAAGTTTTTAAAGAATTAAAAAAAATGTCCATTCCAATGTCGATCATTTTATGTGATGCTATCAGCATTTATACTCGTGTTCTCCTGTTAAAAATGGTTGGATTGACTCAATTGATGAATTATCAAAAGATTTATGACTCAATTGAAAAAATTGAAAAAAAAAAAGCAATGGATTTAGGACTTTTCGGACGATTTTCCATTAAACCGCGATGTCATGCTAGGCATCTAGTTTGGGTTTCACATGTTTAACCCCATAGACACCCTCTCCTTGTTCTCATCATTATATAAGTCTGCTGGCCATCGCACTTTTCGAACCTTCACGCTCCATACTTCTATTCTTAATATTAGATTTCTTGTCGCAAATGGGAAAAACAAAGTTAAGGTTTTTTTTTTTGGCACACAACATGTTTGGCTGTTTACGCTTGGATCCATTCATTGCGCACAGTGTTTCATAGCACGACCAACAATGGCCAAAGAAGGGGGGATCCGACCGTCCCTCCGCGTGTTCAATTTGGTTCCACAGGTGAATCGTGAGTCTCCATTGCTCAATCTACTTGCGGGTGAAGCGGGGAGAAGTTGCAATTCTTGCCATAAGGCTTCAAGACAAAAGTAAAGTCGGTTCGTTGGCCCGCACTCATTAGATTAGATCGTTACGACCCCACCAACTTTTCGTGGTGCACCAAGACACTCCCACCCGAGAGGATCGTGATCTCTTGCCATATCCTGATAGATCGGATGGCCTCATTTGACTTATCGTTTGCTTTAACTCATCCAGTATGGAGCTTCAGGTTCCGTATCATTGTATGCTACTAAACACTTTTATCTTCATATGATAAGATTCCCGTTACAAGTTAGTTTCCATTGTAAACTAAATACACTTGTCCCCAGTTCAATGTGCAATTACTCATTTCCTTGCCTTTTGTTATTCTAGAAAATTACCAAGAGCCGCACTTCTGTCAAGGGCTCTAGTGCCGGTGATCACTCTCAACCCTCGCAGGCCAAAGATGACCATCCGGTCGAGAAGGGTGGCGCGCCGGCCCGCCCTTTTCCGGCCTAAGGTTTAGGGGTCCCGCCGGGTTGGAGTGCAACGACAATGCAAAGGGGTTTTAGAGAATTTTGGGAAAAACTCAGTGCTCCGCAACAAATAAACATATCTTTAAGGAGTCACCGGCAATCAAACTTTTAAAAAAGCGAGGCTGATTAGACACCTCGGCACACGTGCGAAGGCATTGGGTTATCTGCGAAAACAAAGGAATTGCGGTAGTTTTCTTTTCATTTTCAATTAAGTCCTTTGAATGCAATATCCAGATAATTTATTGAGTTGAATGCAATTGCGATTTTTCCGAATACAGTAATAAGGTGGTATAAATCCGTCGTTTTAATATTGTGCTACTGAGAAAAGATAATAGAAGTCTCCAAAGGAAATATTTAACAGGAAGAGCCTCGGGAAATGTCGGATCTTTCAATGATTGCCAATTTGTAACATTAAAACTCATTAAAAATAAATTTTCTTTTTATTGACCAAACTCATCGTCTCGAGCAATGGTAGTACGGATCTTAGTCCGAAGCAAATTGAGTGGAGATTATCATTTCTTGTAAAAGAGAATGATCGATGTTTAAATTAGAAAACTTATCCATGGGCAATCGCATTGGTGGTCCTTCTCACTTACAACGTTGCGGTCGTGAGTTCGAATCCCCGCGTTACTATCACGATTTAAGTAGGAGCTTTGATAGTAGGGTCTCCCCTGATGTTTGATTCTAATTAGTGACTTACAACGAGTCCCGACGATGCTACTAAGCACTGTAAGGAATTTGGGTAGAGGGGGCACGAGGGAATTTGGAAACGATTTGAGTAATATGACCAGAACGGAGGAAAGACAGGAGAGGACATGAAATGAATTGATTTTATCGTTGTTTGGACGTTTGAGAAAGAAAAGAAATCGAAGGAAGATAATTTAGTTTATTTGGTAGAAGAAAAGCGAGGACCTGAGAAAATTGTCCAAAAGAATTTAAATTATTGTACGTGGATTAATTCTTTTTTTGATTTTTTTATATGTCAAATTTAATTTTGAATATTTAATGATTTTTCAATTAGTTTGTACAAATACTTGTCTATAAATAAAATAAATGAAAATTAAGGCTCTATTTGTTTTACAATTTTTTTTGAAGAAGTCTGTTCTTTTTCTTTTAAAAACGATAATATTTTTTAGTGTTTACTTAAAACCTAAAATGAATTGAAAACTATCTTCGGTTGTTTGATATGGAAGTATTTTTCATTGTTTATTATGAAAATCTAAATTGATTTTTCTAAATAGTGTACACTTAGGCTCCGTTCTTTTCACGAAAAATATTCTTCCAGAAAATGGGAGGCGGAAAATAACTTGAAAAGGAAATGTTTTCCAGTTAATGAAAATTTTTCTTATAAACTTTCTCAAAATAAAGAAAATATTTTCCGGAAACCAATCAATTCTTGATGTCGATCAAATTACCAATAAACTCGCCATTGGACCGCCGCCGGCCGCCGGACCGTCAGACCGCCGAACCGGCTGCCTCTCGCCCGCCCGCCCGCCACCACCCGTCGTGAGACGGGTGAAACGAACGAAGCAGCGTCCTCACGTGAGACGGCTTGTAATGATTGGATCGGGACACCTTCACGAATTACTCTAACGTAACAAATGGTGTTATACAAGGCGGGTCAAGATGGAATCACCCCCGGTTTCGAGGAAGCCGCGTTTTCTGTCCTGCGGGGGAGTCAAACTCGCGAATACAGGAACGGTCAAAGTTCAAATCGGGCGAGATTAGAAATTTAGAACACCAGGTGCGGGCCAATTTCCATAGACTTTCTGCCCCCTTTTCGGAGGTCGATGTTTTGAGAACTCTTATGAATCTCAATCGGTCACCGTCCCATCTCCACGAACCATAAATTCATCTTCTCTTTGCAATCAACCCCTTAAATTTACTCGATTTTTTCTTCTAATTAATCCATTTTATTACGTCACTTAGCCAATAGATCTGAAAGCTCGTGACTCTGGGAAGAACTTATTTTATTTCTTCACAGAGAAATCTCAAAGGCAGAAAATTGCGAAAAAGGCGCGAAATGGTGGGCGAGTCAAAGTCATACCGTTCGACCCCTTTCCTTTGGACCGCACGACAATCGACCGGAGTTCTCGTTGTTTTCTCGGGGGCCACGAGAGACGACGGGCTTTTGATTGGGACAACCAACCTCTTTCGCACGCCAATAGAAATTCCACATCCTGAATGTAATATATAAATGATCGATTTAGTTTCAAGTTTTTAAACGACTAGTATGTATATGAGCAATTTGGCAACAAAAATTGACCGAAATGGCTACACACCAAGAGAATTTAGGATGAAATTGGCTAAATAAAGAAGTTAAGGACTAATTTGGCCACTGTACAATAAACTTATAACTTTTTGGACAATTGTCCCATGCAAACAAAAAGAGATTTAGTCGGATAATTTTGCTAAGTGCTTTTTTCTATTATAACTATATTGCCTTTGAAAATGGATGGCGAACTTCCAATTATGGATTGCCAAACTGTGTAGCAAGGCGGCAATCTTGGACACATGACCCGTTTTGCCATCTCCAGGTATGATTTTAGGGATCCAACCCGATTCAACCCTAATCCAACCTATACCTAACACAATCCCCGGCTCTAATAAAGAAAATTTTCTAAATTATTGGAAAAAAGCTCCATAGTAACTCGTATTCTTTTAAAGGACATTCATTAACTATCTTTTAGTGCCATATAAAAGTACTAGTTAATGTTGTTATTAGGATTTTTATTTAGATCACATTAAATAAATTAAGAATCTAAGTACGGCATTGCGAAATGAACTAAAATTCATGAAATATATTAAATAAATGAAAGTTTCAGGGACCGTGTTGCAATTGAATTAAAGTTCGGAACAACTTACTGTCATTTTCCGGCGCCGTTGGGAAACCGCATTGGCCCGTCTGGGTCGAGAACTTATTGATGTTTGATCCCCACCCACTTTTTTTTTTTTTTCTTGAGGGGGCGGTCGCGAGATATTTTCCAGCGCTGACTTTGTCAAACTTAGGGGCACGGTAACGACCGAACCCAATGCCGGTCCAATCCGCGGTCTGTCAATACCGGTTCAATCCAATCCGTCTGCGTCTGCGCCTTCGCTGAATAGTCTTCGCCCCTTCTCTCTCTCTCTGTGGAAGCCGCCATTGTTATGCCTTTGCGTCCCTCACTTTCTCGCTGTCCGCCCCCGCCATACCTCTCCTCCCCATCTTCCTTCCTTCCTTCCTCTATCTCTCAGCCATGTCTCTCCCTCTCCTCCTCCTCCCCCTCCTCCTCGCGATCCCCACTCCGCCGTCGGCTCGGGCTCAGACCACCAACATCTCCTCCTTCTCGTCCTCCGAATCCCCATGGCTACCCACCCAGGACCAGATCCTCCTCTCTCCCAACTCCGTCTTCGCCGCCGGCTTCCGGTCCCTCCTCCCCAACGCGTCTACCCAGTTCATCTTCTCCGTCTGGTACTACAATATCTCTTCCAAGACCGTCGTCTGGTCTGCCAACCTGGATTCTCCCGTCGACGCCTCTGCCTCCCTTGTCGTCACCTCCACTGGGCAGCTCTTCCTCAACTCCTCCGGTGTCAACCGCTGGGTGTCGAATGTGACGGCCGCCGGGAACTCCTCGGTGCTCTCGCTTCTCGACAGCGGCAACCTGAAGTTCGGCGACTGGCAGAGCTTCGGCGTCCCCGGAGACACTTTCTTGCCGAATCAGAACATGACCGGGAATGAGTTGGTCTCCCAGAATGGTCGATTCAAGTTCGATGGGCTGAATTTGGTCTTCAACAACACCGAGCCTTACTGGACATCTCCTAATGGTAATAAATTCCTGAATCTGGACGATGTGGGGAAGATCAACCTAGCTAACGACCAGTCCATCCTGTCCGCCGACTTGGGCAGCTCCGTCCTGCGGCGGCTCACGCTCGGCGATGACGGCAACTTGCAACTGCTCAGCTACTCCCAGGGCCAGTGGACGATGGTGTGGCAGGCGATGCCGGAGCTCTGCAAGGTCCATGGCCTCTGCGGCCGCAATTCGATCTGCATGGGCGACGGCGCGAACTCCACCTACTGCGTTTGCCCGCCGGGGTTCCGCTCGTCGGCCGCCGGGAACTATGAGTGCGAGCGGAAGGTCCCGGTGGCGAGCCCGCAGAGCGCCAGATTCCTCCGCCTCGATTATGTCAACTTCACCGGCGGGCTGAACCAGACAAACCAGCAGGCAAGGAACCTTATCGATTGCCAGTCCAAGTGCGTGGCGGACTCGACTTGTGAAGGCTTCATGTTCAAATACGACGGGACGGGCTACTGCGTCCTGCAGCTGGGGCGACTCCTGTACGGTTACTGGTCGCCGGGGGAGGAAACGGGCGCGATGTTTCTGATGGTGGACCGGAAAGAGACCGCCGAGTCCAACTTCACGGGGCTGACCTCAGTGCTCGAGACAACGTGCCCGGTCAACGTGACGCTGCCGCTTCCGCCGGACGAGTCGAGCGCGACAACGAGGAACATCGTGATCATCTGCACGCTGTTCGCGGCAGAGCTGATCTCCGGGATGGCCTTCTTCTGGGCCTTCTTGAAGAAGTACATCAAGTATAGGGATATGGCTCAGACCTTGGGGCTCGAGCTGCTCCCTGCCGGCGGGCCTAAGAGATTCACGCTGGCCGAGATCAAGGCCGCGACCAAGGAGTTCTCGGATCCGATAGGGAGGGGCGGGTTCGGCGATGTGTACAAGGGCGAGCTGAACGACAAGAGGGTGGTCGCCGTCAAGTGCCTCAAGAACGTGGCCGGCGGGGACGCAGAGTTCTGGGCGGAGGTGACGATCATCGCCCGGATGCACCATCTCAACCTGGTGAGGCTGTGGGGGTTCTGTGCCGAGAAGGGGCAGAGGATCCTCGTGTACGAGTACGTCCCCAACGGGTCGCTCGACAAGTACCTGTTCCGGTCGAGCCGCCCGACGGAGCAGGACGAGATGGGCGAGGTCGTGGACGGTCAGAAGCCGACGCTCGACTGGGGGGTGCGGTACCGGATTGCCCTGGGGGTGGCCCGGGCCATCGCGTACCTGCACGAGGAGTGCCTGGAGTGGGTGCTCCACTGCGACATCAAGCCTGAGAACATCCTCCTGGGAGACGACTTCTGCCCCAAGATATCGGACTTCGGGCTGGCCAAGCTCCGGAAGAAGGAGGACATGGTGAGCATGTCCCGGATCCGGGGGACCCGAGGTTACATGGCCCCCGAGTGGGCCAAGACGGACCAGATCACCCCGAAGGCCGACGTCTACAGCTTCGGGATGGTGCTGCTGGAGATCGTGAGCGGCGTCCGGAACTTCGAGATGCAGGGCTCCCTGCTGGACAGCGAGGACTGGTACTTCCCCGGGTGGGCGTTCGACAAGGCGTTCAAGGAGATGAAGGTGGAGGACATCCTGGACCGGCAGATCAAGCACGCCTACGACGACAAGGTCCACTTCAAGCTGGTGGACCGGATGGTGAAGACCGCCATGTGGTGCCTCCAGGACCGGCCGGAGCTGCGGCCGTCGATGGGCAAGGTGGCCAAGATGCTGGAAGGGACGGTGGAGATCATGGAGCCACGCAAGCCCACCATCTTCTACTTAGGAGATGACTAGGGTTCTCTTCCTCCCTCCCCCACCCACCCCTCCCCCCCCCCCCCCCCTCTCTCTCTCTCTCTCTCTCTTCAGTGGACATAAGGTGTAGAATAATTGTATTTTTGGATGTGGTTGGTCAAAATAAACACGAATTGTATCCAATGAATCCGAACATGGCCTTGTACGTTCATCGTTGAGATGCTTCAGAGTCTAGATTGACATTTGCGTTTTATTTAAGCTCTAAGGTACGTGTATTTTCGCCGCATCCAAGCATATAAGTTATTATTATTATTATAAATAATCCTAAGATGCTTCTCTTCTCATGCCAAACTTTCATTTTCACTTCATTTTTATGTCGATGAGAAAGCAAGGTTTGGGGTCACGGCTTGGGAGAGTAGGTAATCAATAACTATTATGGCCCAAAAAATAGATGATCAACAACTTCTTCGTAAAAAAAAATATGAGGAAGCGTACGTATTAATTTCCTCGTCTAGGTAACTAATCATTGGTCGCTCGCCGTACGTGTTTTATAAGATTTTATGTATCAGTTTTAGTCATTAAAAAGAAGATATCTTTACGTAGCATGAAAGAATTATCAATTTATCACGTACTTATCACGAAATTAAATGGATAAGTCGCTCTATTTATAATCAGAGACGCACGATGCTTTATTTATGGGGAAAAAAGAAGGAAAGATGTGGCGTTATCATGATTAATTTATTTTATTTAATAAATACAACCATGTCAGTATTCATCTAATTATAAGGTGAGGAAGGAGGTGGCATGCCACATGCCCACAACTTGGACGATGGGTCAACCGCAGGTCTGAAGATGATGACAGGCGAATGGTAGAAGCAGCATAAGAGACGCAGAGGAAATAGATAACTTGACACCTCCTAATTTGACAAAGGAGAATATTTGTTTATATATGGGGAAAATCACGCAAATGATTCATAAATTTTAATTTAATATGTAACATTGTTCTTGAACTTTTATTATTCGATGTAACCCTTGAATTAGTGATAAAATATTTAAAGCAGTCATTCAACAAATCAACATGTCATATGCTGAAATGGATTTATTAAAACGACGAGTCAGTATGTCAATATGTTCATTCATCTGCTTCAGAAAAGGAAAAGAAAAATAATAATAAAGGCATTGACATGTTCATCATTATTTTTCAGTAACGTAAATTATCATGTCTTGATTTGAGATACAAATCTTAAACATTTTTTTTTTATTGTCCATTGTTTAAACTACGCTCGATTGACTTTAATTAACAAAAAGATGGTGCCAAACATTTGCACAAAATTTAGAGATTATATTTAATGTTTATTAATAGCTTATGACTCAAATTGAATAAATTAAATGTTTAGGAATGGCATTGCACATTATAATAAGTCCATAAACCATTTATGCCATTATCTTAAATATATATATATATATATATATATATATATATAACATTGGCAAAATGCACATGCTTTGTCTGTGAGCAAAAAGCTGATCTTTTAAAGATTTTGTTCGGTGAGACTGTTCTTTTATACGTGTGTATATTATATATTTATATATCTTTCATCTTAGTTTTGATTTTTCTTTAACATTCCGACATAAATTTAAGTTTAAATATGTGTTAATATCCAACAAAATATCATAAGCGTCTAGTTTTCTAAAGGACAAAACGAGGGGAAAAAATATTATTGATATGTGCATTGCTAATATAAAAATAACCATATTCACCCTTACATGTCAATCGTGTAAATGTGCAAATTAATTCTTCGTGTCGACAGTAATCGATATAGTTAAAAATTATGAAAAAGAAAGTACTTTAAAAAAAAATTGTGCTTTTAGGTGGGCTATGCTGGATTTACACGGATAACGAAGGATCTCCCCGTCTTAAAAGGAGCGAAGCACTTCCCCAAGATTGCTCATTTCTAGGCTTACTTTATGAATAATATATACATATAAGTGATAATATTATACTTTATGAATAATATTGAGGAGTTTTTTTGACGATTTCCTTTTTTGAATAATATTGGGTTCTTAACTTGATGTGCATTTTATTTCACAAAAAACAAATGAATACTTTATCATTATTTGAAAACTATTAAATTAATTACAAAAGTGAATGTACGGAGAGTATCTCTATGCATTCATGATATTATCTAGATACAAATTATTATTGATAATGTGAACATTTTTCATTAATTGATTATTTTAAGCGATGCAATCGATTGATTTTTTGAAAAATAATTTAATTTTTTACTAAATAAATGAAGCCTTAATAGAATCATGACCATGAGCGTTTGTTTGTTTTTTTAATGACAGGATGAATCTATCACGAGCTCCCCATACCCAAACAACAGCCATTTATTTAATACGCTAGCAACTACATATTTTGAATCATCAATTTTAGCAACCCATTGTTGGGTAACGTTTTTGTTTATATTTAATTACTTTAATATTTTTACTTGGTCAAAAATGCAACGCTCACTCTTTCTTTAAAGGGGAGGGGTCGGAGAGCATTTGACTGAAAAACGATTTTCCCATTAAAAAAATTAATAAGTGTAAACTTTCTAAATCACATGGCAAGTTTGGATTGGGTGTTCAATGGCGGGACTCATAAATTTAATAATTAACTTCTTTAAACACCCGCAATAAAAAAAGATTTATTAGCATAAGTTGCAATTCTCGACAGAAATTTGCTAATAATCACGTGATTAATTCATTTCATGGAGATTTTAGCGATACGAAGATATGTAATTTTATTTAAGTTATGATACCCTCAAAATCAAACGATCTCAATTTTATTTCATCAAATAGCAGCTCTAATCTTTTTAATCATTCCTCTTATCTTCACACCAAATTATATCGTGATAACTACGATCCGACTATATTTTATTACAGCTTTAGAGTGGAAAAAGTAATAAATTGAGGTGACAAATTATGACATTCATGTCCCAATTACCTAGGGAGTGTAGTGAGGTTAACCTTTAACTATCGACAACGCGTTTTTTTTAGGTTATGTGCTTGTGAGTTGCTGCGGAGGGCCGTGAGAATGATGGACCTGAGGAAAAATAAAGCCGTAAGGGCATGGGCCAAAGCGGACAATATTGTCAATGGGGGGGCCAGGGAGAATGTTGAGTTGAGAGCACAACAAGGTCCACCCTTAACCATCGATAATACATTTTCTCGAGTTGTGTACTCAATGCCGCGAGAATGGTGGACTCGAGGAAAAACAAAATCACGAGGACGGGGCCCAAAACGGACAATATTGTCGGTGGTGGGACCAAGGAGGACGTTACACAAATTACATCCGAAATTTGATTGATATCATGGTTGATGTCGAATGACCATATATATTGTTTTGCTTAATACAACTTTTATGAAATATATGCGTAAATGGTGATGTTAATTTTGCAATGCAAATTCTGATTTTTTACGTTCTTGGTAGAAGAAGCTGTAAAGGAGGGGAAAAGCGAGGCGAAGCACGTCGCCGCAAGGCGCTAATTGCCAACTGGTGTCCGGACGCAGGCAATTCTCGCGTTATCCTCAACCTTCTCGATCGCCCGATCGCCGATCGAATCGCCGGTCGCCTGAAAGTTCGCGGAGCATCAATGGATTTGCGATCGAGGGGCCGGAAGCTGTCCTTCGAGATCCTGAGGCGGAGCGACCTAGGGGAGGAGGAGGAGGAGGACGAATCATTCTTTGTTCTCCGATCGGACTCCGATCCCATCGTCCATCCCGATTCCCCTCGCGACAAATCCACCCGCCGGAAGCGGAAGCACAGGAGGAAGAAGCAGGCGGTCTGCTCGATCATCCCTGAGAACGGCGGTTCCTGCCGATCGATCGATTCGGATTGCCCCCCGGACGTCGTGCTTTTGGAGGATAGGAGGAGCTCGGTTTCTGGGAACGGGAGTACCGATTTGCGCGGGCGTACGGACGGCGTGGAGTTCGATTGCAAGAGCTACAGTACGGCGAGTCTGGGCTCTGTTACTCTGGCGGTGAATGCGGAGAGTCAGAGTAGCGTGTTTGGCGATGAGAGTAGGCGCGGAGAGTTGAGGCAGAGAGCTGTAAATGGTGGAGAGGATAGAACAACGGGAGGGGAACAGAGTTTGAGAGAGGAGAGCGGCATTGAGGCGAGTTCGATCTTGAAGGGCCGCAGTGAGTCAAATGGGAGTGTGCCGCGAAAGTTGGAGACTGCAGACTCCTTGGATTGGAAGAAGGTCGTGGCCGAGGATTCGTTCGGTGAGTCGTTGATTGTCTTCTGTACTGAGTTTGTGCTGTCATTCTCGATGTGAACCAATCTTGTCAAGTGGCAGCCTGAAGAAATTTTGCCTTGATATGTCTTCGCTTATGTTCAGCATGTGGCGATCATTATGGGTTGGAAATTTAGGAGTAGGAGCCGCCAGAACTTGTTAAATCCCAGTGATGAATGCTAAAATTCGTTACAGTGTAATATTCGTTGTTGGAGTATTGGACAGGTGATTGGAAAAAGGACCGTTTGTCTTGAGTCAAGGGATAACATATTGTGGCTTTGGTCTTGCCTATTCGTGTGAGTATTTATGGATGTTTCCTGCATTGATGCTAACTGATAAGTATATGGTGCTTACAATTAAGAAAACTCTCGCTTAACAGCACCTGAGTATTGGGTGAGAGCAGTAAGGCCCTTGGTTTATAGCCTTTTAATAATATAGTTTGTACTACGGGAGCCATGGGCGGCCTCTGTGGTGTGGAGACCACAAATTTGGCAGATTCTTCTGTTCCTCAGTCTGGTGGGACAGTGGAAGCTAATATGGTTTTTTCACTTTTGAGCTGGTTAATATGTTTCTAATGTTTATAGGTTCAGTGAATTGAAATGGTTGCACTGCTCTGTATTCCTAATTTTTCTTAGCAATGGTAGGAGGGGAATTTTAGTTTGTCCTGTAAAATTGGTTTATTGTCCCTATTTTCCTTGGTTTGTATGAATATCTGGTCATTCTCTTCTGTTTTTCTCACACATGTCTACGGTGCTTTGTTCAGTACAGAAGTCACCATTGAGGTACTTTTTGGATGAAATGAGCAATGGAAATTCATTAAGGAATACAACTACTCTCGGAAATGACAAAGAACGTGAGAGAGTATATGATACTATCTTCCGATTGCCTTGGAGATGTGAGCTGGTGATGTTCTCTTCCAGTTTTTCAATCTAAATAAAATTAAGCTCTATATGTGGTAGATTGGTTTTGAGATTCCTTCCACTTGCCGGAAGGAATAAGTTCTGGTTCAATTTGAGATTGGATGAGGTTTCATATCTTCATCGAGAGAGCCTCGCTGTGTTTCAGTTGTTTTGTATTTTAATTATCACCAATGAAATCTTTTAGTGCATTTGTCTCGGCTGCATCACACCGTTCTTGATAATTAACTTAGACATGAAGGACTTGAAATGAGAATAAATTTGCCTCCTTCCTTTCCTGTTCTTATTCTCACTTTTTATAATCTGGAAGATGACACTTCCAGAACCTCTCTTTTCTTAATCGAATAACTTTCTCCTGGTATGAGCTGTAACTATCAATATTTACTAGATTTTTGTAGAATGCCTGTTACCTGTTTTTGCTTCAAAGTGGTATGATGCGCTAAAAAAAATTCAAGATATTTTGTCGAGTAGATAAAAGATATTGCTACAGCTTGCTGCTCCATTGATGACTTTCTTAGAATGGTAATAACGACCCATAATAGGCTTTTTCACAGTGTAATTCTGTAACATCTTAAAGTCCCATATTGAATAGGAGAGACTTTGTCCAGTGATCCATAAGTAGATAGCCGCTCCTGTATGGTCACCCCTTTGTGTGGTTTTTTAGAATATTCCTTTTAGGGCCTTGCCCACATTGAGCAGGTCGGGTTGTTCAAGTAGTATCAAAGCAGGACCACCTCTAGTGGATGTGTGATCTGTGGATGAATTAGGCCCATATGAAAAGGAGTGATCGCCCAAGTGAGAGCGCTTGGATAAGGTGCATCTCCTAATAGACTTTTAGGATGATAGAGGGGGTAGTGATGGACTAGATCAAATATTGTATGCGGGAGCATTGCTAGGCGATACGGTTTACTATTGACAAGGACGTTGGTTCTTTAAGTGGGGGAGTTTGTAACATCTCAAAGTCTCACATCAAATGGGAGAAGCTGATAAGTGATTCATAAGTCGACACCCGCTCCTTGATGGTTCTCACCTCGTATGGTTACTCAAAGTACTCGGTTTGGGAGTTTGGGCCAAGTAGGATGGGCTGAATTGTTACAAATGAGAAATTGTTTGTTCACAGCATGACGTTAGGTAAAAGTTTGGTATATTACTCATTGAGAAGAATGCTATATTCGCATGCTAAATTTCTTAGAATTTCATTCGGCTAATTCTAAGAAAATTAGTAGGATAAAATCAGCAATATACTCGATGTTAGTTGGATGATGGATATGTATTTCTTTCTCATTCAATGTCTAGTTACCCAAAAAATAATGAGCTATTGGTCCTGCGACTTCTGATGTTGTTCACCATTGCTTCATTTAGCATATGTCTGGAAGTGTCAGAATAATTGGTTGATGATTTTCTCTGATTAGCGCCTTGCATGTGTCTTGACATTCCTTCACCCATGGTTCAATTGCAGCTTATAGATGTTGGTGTTCTCGTTTGCTTTGATTCGTTTCTCTCATTGTTGACAATCATGCCAACAAGGATCGCCATAGTACTATGGAGACTTCTGAGTACGAGGTGATTTGTTCATTTCTTTCACGATTTAAAGCAGTTCAAGCGGTAATGTTGCAACTATTTCTCTGTCTTACACTATTATTTCACAATTGTTTTTTCGGTGGATCTTTTTGTTTATATTATTGGGGGCGTTTGGGAGTTTAAACCAGGTTTTTTGACATAGACACCATGAGTACTCAATTGATATTTAAACTTTAGCCTCAACCAGCGTGAATCATTGTGCATGGCACCTAGCCACCTTATACAGGATAAAGAGACTTTTTTATGCCCTAAGTTTCCAAATATTGAAAGAATATTCAGTTTGCCTATGTTAATATATGGATGGAAACGGTTGCAAAATGCTCCTCAAATATTGTTCCAACTTACTTCCAATTTTTGCGGAAGATTGATAGCAGTTTGATGCGACCCCACCGCCGGTGGGCGGGGGTTTGGATTTTGGGGTGAAGATTATGCAACAATGGAGGGGAGGCTACTGGTTGTTGTAAACACTAATGAAGCGTGATCTTCTTAAAAAAAAAAAGAAATTTGAGCAAAATGGCTCTCTCTCTCTTCCTCCTATGTTTTCAACCTGAACCCAAGTATATGATTTATACTAGATCACCTTATAGTACTTGTTGCAGACAGTTAAAGAGGCCTTCTGCGGAGGAGCTTTCTGATTTAGGGTGTTTTGTTGTGCTCACTGGTGGGGTTACTCTCTTGGAGAGAACAGGTGTGTGACTAAGTACTTCTTACATATATATGTGGACTGTTGTTATTTTAACATATGGATGTGAAAGGTACCGACTTTCTCCTTTTCTTATTTTCAATGTTGGTGCCACAGATATAAGCTTAATATATCATATGATTCGTGGTCAAGGAACAATCAAGCTCTACGTCGTCTACAATGTGCTGGAGGTCAGAGCATAATGAGCTAGATTTCCCAGCAGCCATTTTTACCTCTTAGTTATTAATGTCTTTCTGCCCTTACCGATAAATTTGTTAGTTGATGTCCTTCACTGGAGACTTTCACCATAAGTAAAGTCCAGCAAAGGAGAAATCACTTATCTTGAGTAATGTTAGAATCTTAGATGAAAATCGCAGTTATTGCTCTTGATGTAAATGCAGAACCTAGTTACATTTTCCTTTGTATCTGTGGAGGTTTAATTTTTCTTGATAGACTAGTTTGAGAACTGTCAAAGAAGAAGCAAATTGGATCTGAGGTTCAACTCTCCCGAGCCAGTCTTGTTTCATAAAGTTGCTCAGATGTTGATGTATATTGAGGACTTCTTGGTCATTATTCCAGGGAGATGCATTTCTTTATCCAATTCGTTTGTAGCTGCTGCTTTTAAACAAGTTGTTTCTGGAAAAGTAGAAAAATATGTTTTGTCACTTTTACTATTCTTTGCTTTCCTGCGTGAGGAAATAAATGGTAATAAGATTGAATTATTAGGAAATCGTTGATCATATAAGATGAAAATAATTCTCATAAAATTGTCCAAAGGCATTTATCTTCTTAATGGCACTTGAAGATTTTTCCTGTTTTCATTTGGCAAAAATGTCCTATAATATGTTTTGGAGAACACGTCTGAATGGCCAAATAAGTTATCGGTGATTACATGCATCTAGAAAGCCAGAAAAACTTTGAAGTTATTTGTAATGTATGTAAAGTGAGTGAATACTGTCTGTGTATTACATTTTGAGACTTTTACCTCAGCAGCTTACCTAGTTTTATTGTCAGCAATGTCATAGGCCTTGACCTTGGAGAGCCACTCTGTTTTCTCCCATATCGAGAACCTCTCTTGCCCTCTGTGGGGTTTTTTCTTGGGCTACTTCAAGTATATGCTTCATTTTTCATACAATCAATACCTTGAGATCACAGTTGCAAGAGGATCTGTCATCCTATGGCAAGTATTGTTATTATTTTTTAGTTGGTGGGAATTGAGTGTAAAGACTGGATGTCTCTGATCAAACTGAGATTCTTAAGCATGTCTTCTAGTAGGACTTCCTATGTGGAAGTAAGCCAGGGGCTTGGAACCTTGTTGTTCTCTGTACGAGTTCCGGCATATCAGCTCATTATTAAAGTCAGTCTTATCCTGAGAATTATATTTAAGTTGGATTTCTGCTTGTGGAGGTGACATCTATTACTTCTAACGTCGCCATTGTCATTTTTATGGACCAGTGTTACTGTATACCATAGTAATAGTAATAGTAATGCCTTGGAGAAACATTGATGAATTTGCTCGTCTTCTTGGACATTTGTGCAGATATTCGATAAACTATGCCAGAGTTTTGGTGGAGATGTCCTGAAAACTCTGTTCAATTCCGCTGAAGAACTGGCAAGTTCTTCACCAGAAAACCTGGTAGTTTACAAAACGAGATTCCTTTCAGATTTGGCACTAGCCGTGGGTGCCTCAAATATCCTTTTTGTTGTAATTACTTTTAATTCATTATAGCTCTTTTGTTTGCTTCTTTGTATTACTCCTCCTTTCCGGCTTTGAAGTTCCTTTACAAACGATACTTGTTCATTCATTTATCTTATTAGCTCAGGCAATTACTTTGTCAACATGTATTGTTGCTCACAATAATGCACTGCTGGCGTTGCTTGTATCAAACAATTTTGCTGAGATAAAAAGTAATGTTTTCAAGCGTTTCAGCAAAGACAATATTCATAGTCTTGTCTACTATGGTAAGTTGGCCACTTTTAACTTCTCTTTCAGAATTACTTCCAAGTATTTATGGGGTTGGGAATTTCATTCTTGATGTGCAACTGCTGTGATCTTTAGATTCCATGACACTGTTACTATCAGTGATTCCATGGTCACTGCTAGGCATTTGGTATTCCAACTTCCTCTTATTGTATCTAATTAGCCAATGCGCTGCTTTTACTACTAGGTATTTTTCTGTGCTTCCGTTTTTGGATATGCAGATTCTTTTACTAGACAGAGACCTAGTAATCTATGTTTAGGCAAAGAAAACCTAATGGAAATTTATTCATTAAGTACCTATGTTTTCGATTACTTATATGAAATTTGTGGTCTAATGTCACTTGGTTTTTGGTTGATTGGTTTGGTTTGCTGTAGGATATGTTTGTAGTTCATTTGGTAGTTTCGTTTTCCGGCTGAACCATAATAAAACCCTTTCTTGGCTTCTGTATAATGCCGTATCTTGTGTAATTACATCTATGTTGTGCTGTTGTCTTAGAAATCATATATTTCTTCGAATATAATGTACTCATTGAAAATCATAGATCTATATCTTAGAATAAAGAAAACTTTTTATCTACATTACCCTTTAAATAGCGCAAATGAAGAATGCCAGTAGAAAAGGCCTATATAGTAGTTATATTTTGAAGGTGGGCTGAAGTGTTTGTTAATTTTTTTTTCCATTAAATTCAATTGCACAGGTATTCTTTATTTGTCGTTACCAAACCATGGAATAGCTGGAAATTGTGAAAGAATATTGTGTTTTACTTTTGCAGGGCACAGTATATTGCTATTAATATCTATAAAACAATCGACTTGAATTGATCTAACAACTGCAAAATTTGCTTAACTAGGATTGATCACACATCTGCAGGATTTGCTTGGTTATACCTCTACACATGAAATAGGTTAAAATAATATGGATCAGCAAAAGCCAGCTTATGTATCTTTAGAATACCAGTGCAGTAAGTGGGTCTCTTCAAGTGGTTGTCACATGCTCGAGACTCGCATTTTTTTTAACCTACTCAAGCACATGGTCTGTCAAGGAAATAATCTGCATGATTTTGTTGTTTTATGATTCTTTCCTCGGGGGATTTTGCTTTTCTCAGGATTACTGTTAAATTGCTAGATGAGTTACAGGTATGCCTTTGCTTCCAAACAGATTCGGTTGAGAGATTCCACATTACAGCATTTGTATTATTTGTTCTTGCTCAGAATATTCTGGAGGCTGAAGGTCCATGGTTTGAAAGTTTTTTTATTGTAAGTTCCTTCAAGAACCTCTCAGCATAATTTGTTTTAAAACTGGTTCCCCCCCAACCCCTTCCCCCCAAATCCTAAACAGAAGATTACGCACCATTTCAATCTCTTTCTCTGTCACACTTGGACTCTGCAGAATGCTCTCATGGTTTACTTCTGTGAGATATCTATTGATATCATTAAACATTCATTCATTGCCAAATTCAACGATATCAAACCCATTGCATACTCTGAGTTTCTCGAAGACCTTTGCAAGCAGGTTACTCATCTTGTCTAACAGCTACTTATTTAATTGTCTTTTCTTTTCCCCATTCCGAGACGCTGCAACTGGCTTTCTAACATTTATATCATTTTATTGCTTCTACATTGTTCTTACTTTGCTCCTTCTATTTTGTCATTAGACTTTGAATATGCAAACTGAGCTGAAGAACAGTCTAACCTTTGTTCCTTTGGCACCAGCTTGTGTGGTAAGTGCCTGCTCCTGAAAAGTTGAATCCTTCTCATGCATAAAGTATCATGCTTAATAGCACAGAAAGCGCCATAACTGCAATCTATTGGTAGTTGTCTGGAGTAAAAGTACTAGCCTAAGGCATAGGCCATGAAAAATCTTTGTCTATAAAGAGCCTAGAATGTCATTAATTACCTGTAGTCATAGAACGGTGAAAACTGCAATTTTGTACAACATTTGTGGGTTCAGGTAATACGGGTTCTGACTCCAGTATATGCCGCTCTTATTCCCTGCCATCCACTCCCATGGAGAGTCCTGTGGATCATCCTCTTGTTAACGGTGACATACATCATGCTTGCGAGTCTCAAAGTGATGGTCCGCTTGGGCCTGCAGAAACACGCTGCTTGGTATGTCGATAGATGCCAGAGGAGAAGACACCACCTACACTTGGATTGATTTGGAATTGCTATGGAGAATTCTCAGCTAATTATCGGTCTAGAGAAGTCCCCATGTGCAGAAGTATGCCTAATTCACAAACAATCTCTTTTGAGTTCGACTTGCGAGCATCCATAGCACAGGCGGACGAGACATAAGGTTAGATATCAGTCTTCTAACAGAGATATGGATATGATAGCCGGAAAGCGTCCCTCTTTGCCGTGACCAGGTAGACAAAGTTCACAAAGTTTTGGCGTAGCTTCATGGTTCATGCTGTTGTTAATAGCTGTTACTGCCAAATAGCAGGTAGAAATACCAGATAGAATATGAGCAAAAGTAGCCCATCTTCTAGTCATCAGCGGAATCATTCGAACCGACCTCCTACCGAGGGTGTTGATCATATGACAGTGGCCAATTTTATTGCTGATCATGGATTTTCTTTTTGGTTTTAATGTAACCAACCCAATGCGGATGCGAGGACGCTACGACTCATTGCGATGCATCGATCAATTAAATTTGTACAGGAAAAGCTGGAGGTGTCGACCCTTACTTTATATCGAGCAATGCTTTTGGATAAATTCAGATGATAAACTATAATCTCTACTCTGCAGAAGAATTAGATGCAGAGCCGCAACTGGAAAATCCATAATATAATTGGATTGTGCTGATGTAGGAACTCGACGAGGCAATGCACCAAAATGCAGGATTTGACCTACAATAGAAGATAATGAAGTAGGTAGGGAGACTTCGTCACAAAGCGTGCACGTCGTTTTGGCGAATTGAGAAGAAGTAAATCAATCCACCCCCCAAAAAAAATTAGAGAAAATTATGAGATCATCGGATGCCGTACGGCGATCATCTTATGCCGTCTACACATTTTGGTTATCAAGCAATCTCCCTGGCAATTTCCTTGCAAATGTCACGAGAATTCACGATCTTTATTTGGCCATGCTAAACACGCGAAGCGATTATGCCCTCTTCCCAAATTAACCCGGATAGCAACTTCTCGAAACAAAATCAGGTCGGGATCGTGCGAGCTTTTCGATCCTGCCCGCCCTCCTCTTGGCCACAAAACGATACGGAAAACAGCAACCACCCAAAACCCATTTGTCTCACCTTTTTCACATGTTGACCGGCAGCAATTTCCCCAAATCAAATCCATTTCGTTTACTTTAAATCTGCAATGTTGACTAATCTCTCTCTCTCTCTCTCTCCCCCTCCTTTCTTTGCGAGAACAGTGTTTCTCATCTTTTTGCCCTCTTTGCAAGGTTACGCCAACACCTCAAATATGGACAAACGAACGGAACGACCAACCAAAAAACAAAAAAGAATTACGCATTAACACTAGATACAAAAATTCCAAAAGGAAATAAAAACAAGTTAAATAACCGGAATTAGCAATGACAAATCCAACCTTTGGCAAAAAAAGAAAAAAAGAAATTTCCCATGGAAGGATGGGCAGCGGCGCCACCAAAATCAAACACCTCCCCACCTCCCCCCCCGAAAAGCCAACAAGCGCGACCGCTGATCCCGCTCGCATTGGCGGGAACAACCCCACCCCCCGCATCCCACGGCCAGCGTCCCGCCACGCGTCGCGCTCCCTGGCCATCGGACGGCCACGGACCCCGGGGGTGGATCGGGCCTCCGGAACCGCTTGATGGCCGATCGGTGGGGCCCTATCGATTTCTTGAACCTGATCGGACGGCCAGGAGCGGTTCACCTCCACCTTCCCGCGTGTAGCGCACAGAGAGAGAGAGAGAGAGAGAGAGAGAGAGAGAGAGGGAGGGAGGGAGGGAGGTGCGTGCTCTTCTAGTTTAAGTAAGAGCGTAAACGCGATTTTCACCGAAAGATTTTTGTTTCCAAAATCGAAAAATTCTCTCTCCTTTTGTCCCCAGAAATATCGCATGCTCATCTCCTCGCTCTCTTCTTCTTCTTCATCTTCATCTTCATCTTCTTCTTCATCACCATCACCACCATACTCGTCTTCTTCATGATCGTCCTCTCCTCGCGGACCGACGCTTCCGATCACCGCTCCGGTCTCGCCGAATCCGCTCCGGAACCGAGCAAATGGTACGGCGGGAGAGCTCCCCACCTCAGCTCCTTTTCCGATTCGACGCGCGCATCGCTTTTTTTGCTTCCTCTCTGCGTCGTTCGAATTCGCTCTGCTTTCGCCGCTCCATGAGTTCACACTCCATTTAGTTCTTACGCTCTCGGCTTGTTTACGCGCCAGTCGTGGTCCGGATCGGTCGGCCGGTTTTTTCGGAGTTGTGTCTGAGGAGTCGCTTGGTCAGCTCGAGTCAATTTGTGAGAAGTTGAGGCGAATCTCTGTCGATCTGTCGAGGATTCTCGTGGACGGCGAAGTGTCTAGTCCACGGAGAAGAAGAGTCGTGAGTTGTCAGCATCTCAGACGCGGATGCGGCCTCGAGTTCGTGCGACTTCTAAGTTATTTGATTGGTGCTGCAATCGGATGGATTAGAATTTTAAGTCGCAAGCAAAAGTTTTATTTAGTTTCGTGTTTCGAGTTCGCTTGCATGAATCGCTTTCAGTTCGACTTGTTTAGATGCCTGCTACGCCGTCATCTTGTGACGAATTGGATGGAATCGCATCAGTCTGTTGAATTTCTCTTGAAGTTACTCTTAACGACATGAGTCATGAATCAGATTCGCCCGTCGTTTGGAGTTCTGTAATTGGAGTTCATTCGCTCCTTCTCTGGCTGATCATGCATGTAATGCGTGCTTTTGCAGATAGGTTGCAGGTTCTATGCTAAGCAGTCGGATTGTTGGCTAAGCACGCTTCTGCAGGGCGACTTCTTCGGCTCATGTGTCGCTCATCAATACCTGCGGAAGAATGAGAAGAACATATTCTGCATCGACTGTAATGTCGGGCTCTGCAAGCATTGCATGACGGGGCATGGCCTCCACCGCCGCCTGCAGATCTGCAAGTATGTGTACCAGGACGTCGTCCGCCTTCAGGAAGTGCAGAAGCATCTCGACTGCTCTAAAATTCAGGTTTGCATCGAGGCAGCTTGCGAGGATGTTACTCCAGTGTAGATGACAATTCGTGACGATTTATGGGATTCCTTATCTAAGCAATGAGTCTGCTGTGTTTGTCAGTTCCTAAATTTGACTGATGTTCGCAGTTATGATCATCCGAATTCAGATGTTCTATTTAGCCGAACATATGGCCCTATGCCTATTAATTGCAATTCTTAATCATTAGTTAGCTAGACATGGAAAACTATGATGACCCTGCATTTATTTGTTTACCTTCTTCGTGGAATCATTAACAGGCATCTGGTTTAGGGAAAAGTACTGGACAATTATAGCCTACCGTCCTTCTTGACTCACGTTATAGATTCGGCGAATACAATGTCGTATTTATTTCTAGTTATTTCATTTCTGGTATAAGGCCGGATGGCAGTTTAATAGTGGTCAACTGCTATAAAAGATCAGCGAGTTCTCATTTCTCCATTCTTGTTATATCTTCCAGCTTGGCACTGTATGATCTGTAAATCCTGATGAGGCGAGTTTAACGATCTCAGCTTAAGCAATCGGTTTGTTTTATTAATTTGTTTGGTCTAGTGATATTTAATGGAAAGAGTCAAGTCTTCAGTGTCTTTTACCAAAAGTTAGGCTAATGGCGGAGAGAGCTTGATCATGTGTCTCCACCAATTATTGATGATTTTGACATTGGCAGACATATAAGATCAATGGTGAAAAAGCAGTGCATCTAAATCCTCGGCCCCAATCTAAGGACACCAAGCCATCGACAAAATCCAAGAATGGCGGAACCTGTGAAGCTTGCGGAAGATACATCCAAGACCTGCCTAATCGCTTTTGCTCAATTGCTTGCAAGGTAAAAAAAAACAAATTTGTAATTTTCCCCCTTTTAGGCGTCTTCAATTATTGTCAGGCCTAACTCTAAAGACAATCAATTTTACCAGGTCTCAGTGGTATCAATGGAGCCAAACAACGAGCGAAGTCCTGATGTCATCGCCATTCCCATTGAAGAACTAAACGATCTCTCACTGAAAGAAAATTACTGCTCATCAAGCAACGGTGACGAAAAAGAATCCTCCGCCTCCATGGCCGAATCATCGGAGGATACTCATTTGGGGTTCAGTTCTGTCTTGAAGCCGAGACGGCGTTCTCACAAGCGAAAAGGGTTCCCTCACAGGGCGCCGCTGCAGTAGTCAATCCCCCCTCAAGTGTGTAGCTACTTCCTTTGAGAATTCCTTCTTCCCCAACACATCATATAGGTAAAAAGAGCGGTACAGGAATAAAAACAATACAAGTACAGTACGCTTGGACATGTTGCAAAGGAACAGAGAGTACGTCACTTTCAAGGTATCCACTTTTTTCGCGATCTCGCTAAGTTGGGTTAGTTGCAAAAGCGTGTGGCCCAGGGCTAGAAGATTTCAGAAGAGCCAAAACTTTTCCTTTGGGGGCGTGGGGGTTGTACAGAGGAAACGACATGGCGATTTTCGTTTCGGGCTGCGGCTCTATTTTTGGGCATTATTTAAAATAATCAGTTTCTCTTTTTCTTCCTTTTTTCCGAGTGGGGATTTTATTGGTTATGATGGCTGTACCGGAATCATAATAAGAAGGAGCTTTACCGATACCCAACCTCTGCTGTTGCTGATTTGATCGCTCGCGGGGTCTTCTTCTGTGCTCGATGGAATGTCTCTGTTCGTGTTGGCATTTGGACTTTTGCTTTCCGTCTTCGCTTTCGCCTTCTTTTTCTTTAGTCGAGCCTTGTCGCCATCACTTTCGGTGCGACAAGCCCTTTGGATTTGTCCCGGGTCTCCTGTTTTCGTTGGCCGATGTTGGAACTTGGGGCCCCCTCTTTCCTTAGACTATGGCCAGGGTTATAATCTTAGCTTCTCGTCCCCAACAGCCAATGTGGCAGACAAAAATATGGGGGCCGCCAAAAAGCTTCGCATAGAGGAACAGGATTGAGGGAAATCGTGGGGGAATCAAAGCCTCAAATTGAAGCACATGCATCGCTTGACTTTTCCCCTTTTGCGCTGTTCTAATTTTCATAAAGACGGTGCCCATAGTCAGCCTCCCGGCCGGATCGTGGTTTAAGTCTTCCCTTTCGGATCCAATCGAAAGACTAGAGCCGAATTCACATCGGGATCAGGAGATTCCCAGTAGCGGCTCCCGACGGATGGTGCCAAAAGGCGTTTCGGTGTTTTCTTCGCTGGCTCGGTGTCTAGTCATGTATGTTGACTTCTTTTTCTGATTTCTTATTCTCTTTTTGGCCGTGTACTGTTGATCTATCTATCAATTAGGCATGTGCCATGGGCGACGTGAGCTTCGGCAAGGAGCAGATGGCCGCCGTGGGATTGTTTGCTGGTCACAACAGTCCTCGTTAGGCTCGAAAGAGAAGTGTGTGACCGACCGATCGCTGTCCTTTGAGCCGGTGGTTCTCTCTCAACTGTTCCTCCTTTGACTAACGTAAAGGAGTCGGATACAGGCAGCAGTACCATCCCCATCGCCCAAAGTCTCGTCTTTTCCCACTTCTAAGGCCGGCACGCCAGGGAAATCCCAAAGGTTTGGCTTCAGCCACTATCGTTGGAGTCGAAAGGGCAGTGTTGCGTCGGGGACAACGACGTGAAGAGGCACCTCAAGCATGATGAAATCGGAGACTCTTTTGCGATGCATCGGATCGACGAAGGGCGTGGCTCAAGAGCTCGGGAGTCGTGCTCGAGTTCGGTAGCACTGTCGTGTTATGCATCTCCTTAAGGTCGAGCTTGATGAAGCTGAAAAACTTACCTTTACCAGTTACATCAGGCTCCATCGATCATACAAGCTTTCCCACTTGACCTGGAAATGGTTTCCCATATCCAAGCATCGCTTGAAAGTCTCAACCCCTATGTTCTCTGATTATGGGTCTAAAGGAGATCGTGGAGAGCATACGAGACTTCTTTTGCGTAGGATTAATTGGAGGAACCAACAAAAGTTTCTCGCGAATTGAGCTTTTAGCCGGTGTGAAGCCCATTGGCTAAGTTGGCCTAATTTCTCGTGTGTTCAGACCTAAGCTAAGACCAGTCTTCCTCCTTTTCTTTCGGTCCTCATCTTCCTCATTTTCTCCAAGGTCACGGCGCTCGCACTCGAACCACCTACCAACCATATCTCCCGAAGCAGAAGATGATCTTGATGATAAAATCCAAATTTGCGGCTCGATTTTACCTTTGACCGCGATGGGGAAGATCAGCTCATTTCCTATGACAGGTCCATGTGAAGTTTCCACCCAGTGACGGTAACACAAGATAGGAGGAGGCAGAGGGGAGAGGGCCTCAAAGGGACAATGCCAGCCCAGAAATGGGGACTAGATCTTGGATTCCGTAAGCTGATACCCACCAATGTGAAAGGCTCTTTACATGTAATCTTGAAAAGGTCAGAATTATTGTCCTTCGGGGATGAACAGCCGGTCCAGTGAGGGAGTTTCATCCTCCACTGATACAGCCAAGAAAGAGAACTAATCATCCCTTCTCTTCATCTTGTACGCACTCGTGAAGGAATCGCTCGGACCGCATCATTGAACGTGTCGTTGATTGGAACGTAAGGCCAGCTTATTTACGGACCCGCGACCTCGGGGGCCCTGCGATCATTGCGTCGGAGAATTTCGAAGATACCATGATCTGGAGAGTAGCCAATGCTCGGGCAGGACAACAACACTGCCTCGGATAGCCATTGAACTCGCGAAAGAATTCTTTGATAAGTGAAATAAAAGTGGGTAGGACCGATTAGCGCTAGCAACCCCCTCTCCACCATAAGGATCTCGTGTCCGTTACCGGATGTACAATTTGAATCGTAATTATTCCGCACTGCCCGTGATTTGATGATTCCAGATTGACAAATCAATCACCATAGTTCCACAAAAGAGTTCGATAGAATGTGTAGGCAAATCGATTCAATCTAAATTAACAGCCTTACAGAGCTTTTCATCTCTGTCATATATACAAGACGAAATCAAGGGTATCTGAATTCCAAACTTTTGCGGAAGAGTTTCACTTTCTGGCCCACCAAAGTGACCAATAGCCTCCGATGGCTATGAGATGGAACAAAATGGTATGTTTTTCTTTTTCACACGTACTTACCACGTGCTCCTCCCTCCTGATAGGTAAAGAAAGTGAAAGGTTTTCGAGATGCACTGTGATCTTCTTTATGCAGACGGTAATCCCTCTGCCATTATTACCCTGGTTTGACAGGCCAAATTGGAGAATCTCTTCCGATTCGCTTCATCACATCACCATGAACCATGAAAGTCAATGGTTGCATGGATACTCGACTAAGGGGGAAGATTAGTCAATAATATGAAAATCTTACCTTCCTAGATTTGCTTTGCAGGAACTAGACCATCAGACTGCAAGGAATGTGTTATATAAACTATCCTCTCTCTACCTAGTGAGCAACACCGATAGACCAGACTGAATCGGACCCATTGATTTTAGATAGCTCCCATAAATGTTAGTCCAATTCCATAAAATTAGAATCAGTAATTTTCAGTCCGATTCTCAATTTCATGAGGAAATGGCCTCTCTCCTCTCTCATCTCATGAGTCCCCTCACATAAATTTGTTTTATTTTTATTTTGATTCATCGAATCCACTGTGTACAAATGAAGAATTTATTGAGATTGCTTTGGAAAGCATTATCGCATACTACTCTTTGATATCGAAGACATCTCACCTGTTTCACACTAGTATATTCACGACCTTGCTATACCTAACATTATTATTTTTGGTATGAGGAGATCTAGTCTAGCAGAATAAATAAAATATAGTATTTTGGCCCCACGTACTTCTTCCCTTCTCACTCTCTACATATATTACCCTTTTTTTATCAGTTTGAATTCAAAGCCTGACATGGGTGAGAATAATCTTTGTCCAGCCCCCAAGATATTCCCATGAAGAATCTCTTGGGCCAAAGAAAAAGCAAGACCCAACATTCCAGTATGTAAAAACAATTGAATCTGAGGGCTCTTTCACTGATTCCAAAGTCGAATTAAAGAATCGGATCTATGCCTGTTAAATTCATCTACAAAACCATAACTCCATGGCGATCCTGATCAAGCAAAAAACATATCTTGACTATATGTGAGAGAGCCATAAACAAAATTGACTGAACGATATCTACCAGTCCCAGAAAGGAAGGAAACGAAAAGGAACATATATACCAGTCAGTTCTTGTTGTGCTTCGCTGCATTGCACCTACCACATATGAACATCGAGGGAACATCCTCATCGTCCTCAACACCGGCGCACAAGGTATGCTGCCACACCTGACAAACATCACAAGCCACCATCCTCTCGCCATCATCGTCTCTCGCTCCGCACACACAATCCACCATCCAATTATCTGTCCCTCCTTCATACCTCAGTTCACTCTCCAAGTCTAGGCCTTGCCCTCTGACCAATACCTCCATTTGCGACTTCATAACACAATGCTGCACTTGCTGATCATCAGCCACCTGCAATTCGCAAGCTTTCACTTCCCTCACAATGAACTGGTCCATTATGACGTATGTGTCCCTCAGTGCTCTCTGCAACGCCGACTTGAGCTCGCCAGTCGTTGCACATTGAGGGACAACAACCAACTCTCCTGGCGGCAGTGGTCGTGTCAGATGTGACACCAACTCAGCATAAGTCGGCATGACTCTGCATGTGATTCTCGTAAACTTCTCATCCTTTGCATTTGCATATTTCCACTCCTTGACGAAATGCTTGCTGTCCAGGATCACCTGGGTGGCCAAGCTCACAGGGTGGGAATCTGGGTAGCCAAATAATATGTTTTCGTACAAACACAACAAGTCCTCATAAATATCAAACTCTTGCTCTACCGTTGGAGAAAGCACAGACAAACTATCTCTATGTTCGAGCTTTTCTGCCTTCCCAGCTTCTTGAACAGTAAATTCCAGAGTTTTGGTTTGTGGGTTCATCTTTCGACGAACAATTTGATTTCCCACAATTGTATTGTCTATGTTTTTAATGACAAAATCAATTAGTCCAGTATCTCCAATATATAGACGGACAGCATCCCGCAATTCTTGCCTGTACATGCTTTTGTGTCCTTTAACATCTGCTTGGTGGTCTTTCAAAGTGTTGACTATGATTTTAGCTGCATGCTCCAACCTTTTTGTTGGCCATCTAGAATATAATTCAGCGACAGGAAGTGCAGAAATTGACGATGTATCTTCTGCAGAATTATCATCAATTGGGCTCTTCTCTTCATAGTATCTTGAGATATTAGCAGACAGTGCTGGTGCAATATCATCAATTGCATTGAGCTGAAGAGGCTTTCGATTGTCTGTTCCCATTTGCGATTCAGAACAGACAGCAGGGTATCCTTCCATGGAAGTCTTTTTCTGGGTCGGATGTTTGTGCTTGAAAGCAAGCACAAACCGTAGCAGGTCGCTGATGGTCACTAATCGAGACTCGCTGGCATCTCTATATTTATGAATGATTTGCCGAATTGCCCTGCCATGACTTGTGTTAATGAAGTCTTGGACGATGCTATTGAGATCTAACGAACCAAGAACTTCAAGTGCTCTGTTGTACTTGTCTTTCATGACTCCGAAACTTCCAAGATTAAATTTGTAACCCCATTTCGCAAACCAAGAGCATCCATATGCAAGTCCATAGAGCAACCGAAGGTCCATCAAACCCTTCCTTGACATATCATGGACTGTGATTTTCCTAACAGGAGAAGCCAAAACCAATTAGGAAAAGCAATATTACATCATCCTATCTATACCATATAACATTCGGTTTGCTGCTCGCAAGACTTATATTAAAATTCACCTGGCTCGAAGAATTGCACAGATTCGATCCCACAGGTCCATTAACTCTTCGGCTCGAATAGAATGAGAGCCCTCCTCATTACCATTGATACAAAGAAGATGCCCAAAACCATTACAGTGAATCATGCCATGTAAAAGATGAGTGTCGAGCTCGAGTATGTCTCCACTCATGGGTTTAGTCCATTCACCTTCTCTGGGAATGATGAAGTGGTATCTCCTCTTAGACACAAAATGGTGACTCCAACCTTCAAAGCCCACCAAGACGCCGATCACAAACCGGCAAATTACAAATTCAGAAATCAAGAAAGAAAACTTAAAATCCTTTTACAACCATGTTCGACAGGATGCACCCCCAAACCGGGGACCAAAAACGAATTCCAAAACGATATCAATGTCGCAAAAAACACACACACACACAGACACACAGACACACACACAAAAACCCTATTCAAAGAACAAGAATCTAGAAAACCCCCCAAGAAAAGCCCAACCCGCGAACAAAAAAAAAATCCAAAACGCAGAAACCACCGATCAATGCTCAAACAGCCGGGAGATATAAAAATTTCCGGAAACTGATCAAGAAAGCCGACTCACCAACGCATCTGCAACCGTCGCAGAAGGGCCGCGGGGAACCCCGGACGTCCTCCTCGACGGTGTAGAGGGGGAAGACGACGTCCCTGCCGGGGGGCCCGCTGCCCACGAAGTCGGTCCTCCACGTGGGGCTGCCGCCGACGGCGGCTTGCTCCTGCGGCTGGGCGCATTCCCTGAGGAAGCGGCGGACGTTGTCGCGGAAGGGGCCGGGGAAGTCGACGGAGTGGGAGGAGAAAGCGGCGGGGCGCGGTGGGGAAAGGGAGGCCATCGGCTTCCTCTTGCGCTTCTTGCAGGACTCGGGCTCGGACTCGGACACGGTTCTTGCCATCGAGGAGTGTGCTTTCTTTTTAAGGGGGACGAGACGAAAAAGAAAGAAAGCAAGAGGATCAAGAAAGTGTGTGTCGAGTGAGTGAGAAAAGTGCCTGATCTTTTCCGAATTCTCTTATTATTTTCGAAGATGTTGCCAATTTCCGAAAAATTCTTTTTTTTTTTTGTTCTCCTCTCTCTCTTTTTTGACATTTAAACTCATTTATTATTTTTTTTGGGATTTTTCGGATTTCGGAAATTTTCTTTTCTGAATTTTTCGAGTTTTTTGGATGACATGTGGATTGAAAACCCTAACATGGCGGGAGTCATTGGGGGAGGGGAGTGGCAATTCGGTAAATTGCGGGGGAGAAGATAGCGGTTGAGTCGGTGGTTGGGCATCTCTCGTGGGTATCTTCCCATGAGGCGGTTGCATGCGCCGCACGTCTGCTGGTCCTCATCGTACGGGTCGGGCCCAGCCATTGTGTGCGCCGCGGCGAGACGTTTGAATCGAAGAGCGATCATTATCGAAATTCCGTTACCATGAGAGATGTCTAGATAAAGATAAGCCGATAGAAACAAGTGTTAAGATAAATCTGAGTAGTCGATATGAATACGGGCGAACCTTTCTGTCCATACACAATTACATAGTGTATTACTTTTGTAACGGTCTTGATACTATGAGATTGTAAATATACGATTTGAGATAACATCTTCTTTAAAAGTATATTCCGAGGATTAGAGCCAATCGATAGGATGATATGATCCGACGGGGTAGAGGTTTAGAAAATTTAGTTGGGAGTTATAAGGCGTTTCAGTCATGATTCCCTATTTTCTTTTTTGTCTTTTTACTTTTTTATTCGGCCTTTTTTTTTCCCTCGTCGCGAGGAGGTACTCTTGCGGCGGCGGCGATAGTGGCCGCGACAGTGGAGGTGGCTCCTTCTAGGGATCGAGATCATAACACGATTCCAATCTTAAAAGGGAAATGCAGACAAAGTTGCTGAAGCTAGGCTAGGCAAGATCTCATGCCTCCGGGAGCTTCGTCCAAGCTCGTCCATCGCACCATAGATTTCTGCAAAATAATTTTACATGGTGGTTGTATGGCTTCACAGGTATTACGACATTGTCATGAGTGGATTTGTCGAGTTGTCCAATCCGTCACATGATACATGCAAATGACCCCTAAAAAACAGGGCAAGAGCGGCACCGAAGCAACATAAACCACAGAGTTTTCCGAAAGAGCGCAAACTGTCGTCTTGAACTCCATATGGCCATCCTTCTCTCTCTCTCTCTCTCTCTCTCTCTCTCTCTCTCTCTCTCTCTCTCTCTCTCTCTCTCTCGTCTGAATGTTTCAATTGATTCTAATAGATTGTCGTAACTCCAGGTTGCGATGTCGGTGAGTGTTCGATTTCTTGTGCTCGGTCTCTGTTGCTTCTGGGTTTTACCTGATGCGTTTGTTTGTATCGAGCATTCCGGTTTGCAAGCCCCATGTTCAATCCTTTTGTTTACTTATCAAATTCAACTTCTTCCTCATCTTACACCTTCCTAGAAAGGATCAGCCTCCTCGAATTTCTGACACTCGCGATCCAGACCACCATGTAGCTCGTGACAACGACAGTTCCGCCCTGACATCACTTGATCATCCCAGAGATTGAATATACGTTGATGTTCTGTTTTTTTTCTCCCCCTGAACGTGCAGGTCTCGGAGGACAATGCAGAAAGGAAAAATGGGTCAGTCCCAGAATCCATCATGACACCAACTTGGACAATCGACGTTTCAGAGGTGCGGTTATTCTCGTCGTTCGTTTGCACGAGATTTTGCAGTCTGCATAAGAAGATTACTTGCCCGAATATACTGACATCGACGCGTCGTGTTACTGAATTCTCGAAGTTTCAAAACGAAGGCTTGTCGTCTTTTTTCATGACGATCTCATTATCGGATAATTATTGGATTCGAAGATGTTTATTCGTTTATTGTGTTCTTCCACCTTATGTAGATAAAGACGATCAAGGTCAGCAACATTTCTCCAAATGTTTCGGACCAAGAAGTTAAAGAGTTCTTTTCTTTTTCCGGCGATATCCAATACGTTGAAATGAGAAGGCAAGAATTCAAGTACACCCCGTTGGAAAAGAAACAGTCCGTATCTGCAAGAACTTTCTTGCCTGTACACAGGAGATTGATGATTTTTTCGTTTTCGCAGAGAATCAGAATCGTCTCAATTCGCGTATGTCACTTTCAAAGAAGCGCAGGGTGCAGACACGGCAATGCTTCTCTCGGTGAGTACTCTAAGCCAAAGTAGAATTTCGATGGTCGCATTATGAAAGTGATGGCCGATGAACTTTATGTTCGAATCGACCTGATAAGATGCCGGCCTTCCTCTTTTCTGTCGATGCGATATGGAATACTTGGATGCATATTCTCTTCTATTTGGCGGAATTTGGGAGTCGAAAGGAAAATCGGATCGATTGATTAGATGTTATGATATGACATTGATTGCATTATGTCTGTTGGTTGAGGGTGAATACTGATTTGATTGATTTCAGGGTGCTACAATAGCCGAGCTTTGTGTAAGCATAACGCCTGTAGATGATTACCAGCTCCCCCCAGAAGCTCTTCCCTCCACACCAGTAAGATCATGTTCTGTTTCGAGTTCTCGGAGGCTAAAACGTTTTGTGCTTCAGCGATGTTTCCTTAGATGGTGATGCACATCATATACTTCCTCCATCACAGATTCCATTTAATGTGTGAAAAACTAATAATTCGAAACAGATTTATCCAATTTTTGACCGTTTATCTGGTTTAGGAAAGTAAGTCACTGGAAATTTTTTTCCTTACGATAAAACATTTTGCTCTAAATGGTTATTGATAATAAGAATGTTTTTCGTTTACTCGTATTATGAATGAAAAGGATCATTGTCATAAGAAAGATGATATTTTTCAAACCCCGTTTGATTTGTCGATGTGAAATTAATGTCCTTTCGTATGATTTTGAATCTAAATTTGAAGGAGAAGAGACAAACCATCGGTGGTGACGCCATAAAAAAGGCTGAGGACGTGGTGAGCTCGATGCTCGCGGCGGGGTTCGTCCTGGGAAAGGACGCCATCGCGAGGGCCAAGTCCCTCGACGAGCAGCACCACTGGACGTCGAGCGCGTCCGCCACGGTCGCCTCGATTGGAGGCAAGATCAGCCTAGGCGAGAGGCTCGGCGCGGGGACCGCAATGGTGGCGGACAAGGTAAAAGAAATGGACGAGCGGCTCCACGTGTCCGAGATGACAAGGTCGGCGCTCGCGTTGGCGGAGCAGATCAAGGCGAGCGGCTCGGCCGCGAACGCCGGCATCATGAGCAACCGGTACGTGTCCACCGGGGCTTCATGGGTGTCGAGCGCACTCGAGACGGTTGTTAAGGTAGCCGAGGACGTGAGCAGTATGACTAAGGAAAAGGTGGAGAAGGCAGAGGAGGATAAGATGGCGATTCTGGGCAAGGGAGAGGCTGGGGAGGGAACTGCTGCAGCTACACATGTTCATGTCGATGGGTCGTCTTCAGGAGGAGCTCCCATTGTGCCGCTTGATTCCAAGGATACTAAACTGGGAATCATATGATGGGGAAGGACCATGTTCATGGGGGTTTCATCCCAGGTCTTGGGTTACTTGGCTTTTCTTGTACATTCGGGTTGTCTGCGCGCCGTGACGACGGCGATCTTGACGACGGGTGGGGGCTGTCGTCTCTTCATTGCTTAACTTTATACCGATTATCTTGTGAAGTTTTTCTGCCTGGAAGGTCATCTCGCCTTTCTCTCACCTAGTTTTATCTGTCTGTTACCGCGTGATAATTTCTGTCGTTCGGCTAAGTCTCGAACCGTGTACACTTTAACGCTGAATGCTAGCCTTCTCAGCATGTTCATTTACTAGCTTTGATCGTGCCTCTTTCTGCTCGGCATTTTGTGTCTGATGGATTTTGGAGTGGCACTAGTGAATTGGATGACTCTGTTCGTACTTACCTGGATAGGGTCCGGCAGGGAGTCGTCCGATAGAGCCCTGCGATGTTGTAGGGATTGTTAGGAACAGAAGATTCTCAAAGACTGGGTGGTTCTTTACATGAACTTCGAGAGGATGCACAAGAACTAGGGGGCGCGTTTGGCAGCCTGGATAATATGTAGGATAGCCGTATCCGTTCCTCGACGCGACCATCCGCGACCATCCCTCCGGTGCTCGACATGATCAGAAGAACCTTGCCGTGGGGTTAGCAATCGGAAATGGCGAACCGCCACATGCGGTGATTATGTTGGGTGCATGAGAGAATAGTTAGGTTTTTCTTATCATTTCTATAATCCCTATTCAGATTACATTCAATCACTTACCAAATATAAATAGAAAATATAATGAATCCCTCCTACTTTTTGGCTATTCCTATCCCAATCTCAATGCTTATCATAGGCTATGTTTGGTAGTCGAGATAAAACTCAGGATAAATAAATTTTATCATATCTTGTACTTGGTGCATGCATACAACAGAAAAAAAGTTAGATATAGGAGACATATAGCCAAGATAAAGTTATCCCATTGGAGATGTGGGATCAAGATAGATAGATTTTTAAATACAATGTGAAATTTATTTTTCTCGAATAACAAACTTCCTAAACTAATGAAATTATAACAATCTTTGCATGTACAATATATAAATTAGATATAAAGATTCAAATAACAAAAATAACAACGATTAGTACTATAGAAATCATGTCAAGTACATAAATACAAATTCATTATTTATTATTACATATTATAGTTTTTTAGGTATATTAATATAGTTTACTATTTAATAATTTTTTATTAGAGAATGATGGAAGGGGAAAAAAGAAACAAAAAAGTTTAAAAAAAGTCATTTCAAAAAATGCAAATGAAAAGGAAGTAGCTAAAAGTGTCATGAGAGGCCTTCTATCATCTCTATCTGTGTAATTTTTAAGTTCAATACCGTTTATACCAAACAATGTACATGATAGGATATGAATATGTCTAGTTTCATTATTGCGCCTCACCAAATAGTGTATAAGATATAATAAGATTTATAGATTTTATATCCTATCATATCCATGCTATCTTGACTAAAAATCTAGACGATCAAATGTAGCCTTAATGACTAACGCGGTAATCATAACTTTAGTATAAATGGCAATAGGGCTCCACAAGTCCACATCCTCTTGGTTAGTTCACTCATTTTTTTCAATCCGGAGGGAGTGTTGCGACAATGATATTGATGCTCTTGTGCGTGACATCTTTCAAATTTTAAAATGCGATCGATTATTTTTGTGTTTGGGTAATTTCACAAATAGTCACTAAACTTAAGGGATATATACAATCCAACCGTGGAACTTTTATTGTCATCTAAGGACTAAAAAACTTTGGTCTTTTTTTTAATTGATATGTTTTGACTCAAATCCACCAAAAATTCAAGCCAAATACTAACGTGACAAACACCTCACTGATTTTGTAAGTGAGTGTTGCCTAACCTAATCGGTGATGGCAATGCCCCAGAAATGACAGAGAGACCTTTGCCATTTCTAGTGATTATTTATAGTAATGGGATCTCATAGCAGTTGATAAGGCATTGCCCTCTCTTGGTTGGAGTTGGAGGACCCTGGCCTGCCACTAGCAAATGCCACTAAGCTGAAGCGATGTTTACAATCCAATCATTGAATTTTTCATTGTCATGTAAGGCGTCAATCTTTTATTTTTTTAGCAATTGATGTATTCTGACTAAAAAATCCACCAAATTTTCCAGCCAAATATTTATATTACGAACATCTCCCCAATTTGCAAGCAAGTGTTGCATTGCCCTAATTGGTGAGGGCGACACCCGAGCAAGGATTGAGAGACCCTCGCCATTACTAGTGGTCACGAAACTTAAGCAATGTTTGCCATCCAACCATTGATTTTTCATTGTTAGATAACAAACTTCTGGTTTTTTCTTAATGATATACTTTGATCAAAATCCACCAAAACTTCCAAGCCAAATACCTACATGACAAATACCGCATTAGTTTGTAGGTGAGTATTGCCCAGCCCTAAATGGCGAGGGCGATGCCCTAACAAAGGCTGAGAAGTCCTCGTCATTTTCTAGTGGTCATTTTTGTAGTGATGGGGTCTCACGGCCTTCAACAAGGCATTGCGCTCTCTTGACAGGAGTCGAAGGACTCTTGTCTGCCGCCGGCGAGAGTCACACCACCCTCGGCGATGGTCAAAAGAAGCAACGATGCCTCACATGCCTAGCCCTCTCTCTCTCTCTCCAAATTGGTCCGATAAGCCCCATTTGAACACATCGAAGGCCGCCGCATCCTCACCGTCTTTTAATCGAGGTTAGGCTGTTGAGCATGTTTTTTTTTTCTAATTGCCAATACGGTCCAATATGAATGCTGCTTGTCACTTCATAAGTAATTCGTTAGTTAATTAATAATAATTGATGATGAAGGACTTTATCGCACAAATTACAAAAGAGAAAGGCTTACATGGGAAAAATATTGAGGGATCAAACGGCACAGACTTTAATGATTGAGGGACCAAAACTGTAATTAACCGAAGCTGGAAGCACAGATTAGACTCGGACGGAGGAGCGTGGCCTCGGGAATGCTAGGGTTACGCAACGTTCGCCTCGTATAAAAACCTGGGGCTCCCTTCAGCGGAACGAGAAAGCCGTCGCCCCTAGCTTCGTCTGCTCGGCGGCGATGAGTTCGGTCCTAAAGTCTAGCGGCTCTGTTCCTCCACGAGTCTACCTTGCATTTGTTCGCTCTGCCGTTCCGTTGCTCCGGACATTGTTCGGGTTCCATTTCTTGCTTCGACACATTGTGAACTCTTGATGCTGTACCTCTCTCTACAAGTAAACCCCTGCTTTCTTTGCTTCTGTTCTTGACTTGGGTTTGGACCCTTTTCCGTTCTCCCCTAGAAGATGATCCTGGGTCTCTTCCTCTGTTTCCTTTTTCCCCCTTTTCGTTTCGTTTTTGATGAAAAACTGCCATCGATTCCGGGGATTCGAGTGTGATCGCGGGCATTTGGAGTTTTATTTGGATACCGATGTAAGGGCAGCCGCTGTATGGTTTGCCTCTGTGACGAAGTTGCAATATTTCCGTTCTTCCGACGTTTTTGGTGAGGAAAAGTTTTAGAGACCTCAACTGAAGAGGCATGGATGAGCGATCTATTTTACATCTATCTATGTTTGTTTTGTTTTCTATTAAGTACAGGGCGCAAGAAAGCTATGATCTTAGTGCTGCGCAAGTGCTTTGCTTGATTACTGTTCATCTTCATTTTGCTTTCATCATGATCTACCTTGGTCTGTTTTGGGGGTTTTAAAGGGCGTGATCTGCTCATTTAACTTAAGACGGTAGTAGTGAGGCCTCTGAGGACGATCCTATAAATACTTTCGTTCTTCCGAAACGTGTCATGTGGAAGAATTATGGAGACCTGAACTGAAGAGGCGTGAACCTTCTGTCTACATTCTTGATAGGGCTTACTTGATTGCTTCACTTTGGTTTTCTTTCAACTCTTTTTATTGCCATTGCAAATTTCTCTTCTTGTGGGGTTCTTTCGCCTGTAAGAGTGCCCAAGATGATAGTGCCACACTTCTTGTCATTTTTCTTGGTTTGATGCCTTACTTCTGGATGTGTTGTCCTGAACACATTGTTTAAGCCGTCATTTAAAAAATCTCCTCCACTTTCAAGATTCGAGTGGCCTAGTTTACTCAGATGATTGTTTTGTTCTCTAGGAATTTAGGACGGTAACAACGCCTCTTGGGATGATTATAAAAATACTTTCGTTCTTCCGAGATGTTTCATGCGGAAATATATTGGAGACCTGAACTGAAGAGGCATGTTGACTTCTTCTTCTTCTTCTTTGGTGTTCCTCTCATTCACAGCACTTCTTTTCGTTTCTTTTTCGAAGTTTGTATTAAGGGCTCGATTTTACCTCAATTCTTATGTGCTTAACTTATTTGCTCTTTGGTCTGTAGTCATGAGGATTTGGATATTTCGCTTAATACCTTGCTGAATTGAAGTTTGAACGGCTAACCCTGACTGGACCCCAGGCCTCCACCTTCTGCAGAAAGAAAAGGTAATAAATGAACAAGTAATAACACCAGAGAAAATCGAAGTAAGGCCTTCCCTTGTTAATGCCTCTGATGATGATTGCAACTGAACTTTCGTTCTTCTGAGATGTTTCGTGCGGAAAATATCTGGAGACCTGAACTGAAGAGGCGTGATTTCACTTAGTGTTAAATGATTGATGGCCTTTGCTTTAGATTTACAATCGTCATATTTCTTTATTCGGCTCTTGGTCAGTCTCTGTGATCGTATTTCAAAGTCTAATTTAGATTGCTGACTGTGGAGAAACTTTGAAGCTCCTACTTAGCATTCTTGCTTGATTGATTCGTTTAATACTTTTGAGAAATACTTGTAGATGTTGCCTTTTGACTGTTTTCCCCATTAGACAAAGCATTACCTGTGGTCTTTAAAAGGTTAATTTATTTTTTGGGTCAGTTCCTTACGATTGAAAGCTATTATTTCCAATATTACTCTGTTCACTCGATTCTATTTTGTTGAATTGCAGTCGGGCTTTGTGCGGTAGCACAAATTCCGCTAGTATTCTCTGGTCACTTGTGAATTGTTTATTTTGGTTATGTAATGAGCTTCAAGTTAACTTGCTTGTTCACATACAACGTTCTCCCAAGTTCAATCGACATGAGGTTGTATATTTGAGCCACTTATTGCCGGCTGTTTCTTTTCTACCCCATCTCTGATACGGCTTCAGAATTAGATAAAAGGCAGTTTGAATTTGAATATGTAGGGTATCTCTGATAGATATGGATGATATGGATTCCTTTTCAACCCTCGACAAAATTTGATGCCTACTTATTCAAAGAAGAGGCAGGGGCCACAATTGATGAAGGCTGTGCTGAAAAATGGTTTGGCGAGTTCGACATGTTGCCTGTCAAGGAGTTTAGTCCCAAAAGGGCAGGCCCATTTGTGTGAAAATCACAATTAGATTGTTAAAAACCAGCTAACATAGATGGGCCCGTATATAGTATTTGCCTGACTGAAATTTCGCTGCAGAATGTCGAGAACCACAGGTTCAACCAGCAATCATTTCCGTCCTTTCCGATGGTCAATTTCAGGGAAGACCACTTCCTGTTCCAATTGAAACTTGTCTTTTAACTCGGGCTTTCACGATCGTCTCCAAATTCCAATTTGACAGTTGTCTTACCACCTCAAAATAAAAATTTGTGAAGCCACCGTCCACATCTTCAACGCAATTAGAACACTTCGCGCTTGGGAGAGTACATAAACTCAACCAACTAAACAGCAGCACCTAACTGGAGAATTGACAGGGGTTCAGCTTATCTAATAAAAACTTAACAAAAGACACCCTTTTTACAACGCGGAATCATGACCAACCCAGGCATATGATAAAAAACAGACACCACTTTGCTGACCTGGGCAGCGGCAATACAGTAGAAAATAGAAAAGCAAACATAACTAGCCAGACATAAAAGACATGGCTCGTGAAGTCCGCAGATCGAAGGGCTGACCCGGCATCCACAATCCACCACTGCGGGGCCTTCTTCAACTCAAAGAACCGTGTCACCTGGGATGCATAACTAACGTTAATCACAAGAAAATAAATATCCATCTTTAGGGCAAAATCAGCACACTGGATGAACAAAAGTTTGATACTTGAGAAGGCCCCAATATTTCATGATGAGAACTATGAAAAGGACACACAAACGAACGTAAGATACACCAAGTTAAACTGTAGATCAACATGAGAAAACAACATAGCTAACAAGTATTCCTAATTTAAAAGAAATCATGTGAAAGGTAAGAACAACACAGGGAAAAAACACACTGGACAAAAGGAACAGCAAAAATTGTTCATGAATCAAGCAACTGCAAGGAAAACACAAGGAACTTGTTCATGGACACAGAAAGAGACTTGCATGAGATGTTCATTACTACTCGGCCTCAAAGGGTCTGACAATGCTCCAATGACAAGAAGCAGTAGGGGAAAATCACCACCGGCCCCATAATAAGCCTTCAACATTTAAACTAGATATAACAAAGATATATCAGGGATTAAATACTGAACAAAAGGAACGGCAAAATTTCCAGCCTCCCAATCTGTGAATCAAGCAACTGCAAGGAAATCATGGACGCAGAAAGAGACTTGCATGAGATGTTCATTACTACTCGTCCTCAAAGGGTCTGACAATGCTCCAATGACAAGAAGCAGTAGGGGGAAATTACCACTGGCACGATCATAAGCCTTCAACATGTAGACTAGATATAACAAAGATATATTAGGGATTTTGGGGACTCAATCAGGGCAAGTAGAGCACAATTCGCACCGCGCCCAAAGGAAGTCAACGCCAACTAAAAATTGCCACCAACCATGAAGCACCACCGCAAATCAAAACCATCAACATTGTAATTAAAGAGAATGTACAGCAGGGAATGTACAGCAGTTTCAAACCAGAACCAACAAACAGATAAATTGCATCATGTTAATAATCAATAGCTCTGAAAGAATTCGAAAAAAGAGGACGACAAATGAATGATGCAAAATGAAGCAGCTGCTCTTCCGCCATTCCCGGAAACAGAAAAATAGCAGCAAACAGAGCATGTACCAAACTAAGCAAGAACAGTCGCCAATACCTTGGCCATCCAATCTTGTTTTGTTTCCCCGTTCAATAGCATAACCAGAACATCTCATCGACCCGAGATTTATCTTCTAAAGTAGGTCGAATTCGTCTATAATGGAAGTAGGAAAGGAGAAAGCATCCCATTTTATACGGGGATGTGATATCTGATGGGGCTAGAACGACTGAAGGAATGGCTGGACACAAGGAAAAGGAGTCACAGAATCTGGGAAGCAATAAGTAATGTTATCAAGGGGACTAATGTTGAAAACGAGTGACCCAGTTCTTTTTCCAAATATGGAAATCCACTCCCCCCCGTCAATTTAGGCCTGCCTAAGTAGAATCTGCTTTACTGCAAAATGTGCCTAACGCCACAAACTCTGCCTTCTGATCGTGGCTTTATTTTTTTTAAAAACGGTGGAGTTTCCTGAACTCCCTTCGTTTCAATGGCAAGCGTTTGAAAAAAACCACGAACCTTGACAATTTCTCGATGAACCGAAGCAAGAACCAGAAGAACAAGCTGCGATATGGGTGTCGACCGGATGACAGCTCCAATTCAGAAACGGAAAGGCTGCGAAAGAAGGGGCGAAACAAACCCTAGCTGAGCAATAAATCAGAGAAACAAACCCTAGCTTCCAGATCGAGAGGTTCAAGCACTAGTCCGTCTCCGACGAGAGCTAGAGAGAGGGGGAGTGTGTTACCTCACGCTGAGGGGGAGAAAGAGAGAGAGGGCGAACGAAGATCTCTGTTTCCGAGTCCGGTGGGAGGGAGGCCGAAGCCGAGGCGTGCGGACGAGGTGGAGGAGAGGCCGAGGCCGACGCGTGCTGACGAGGCGGAGGCGGAGGCGGAGGCGGGCGGAGGCACGAAGGACAGGTGCTCCGGAGAGAGAAGAGAGGCGTTCGTGAGTTTAGGGCAGAATGAGAACAAAGCGGAGAAGAGGCCGAGAATGAGTAACGGTCAAATTTTCAATTCTCATTTTTACCCTAAAATTAATTTTGGAATAAAAATCCATTCTAGAATTAAATTTTCAAAAATTTTCTACCAAACGACATTAGGTTCCAAAATGAACTTTTTTGTTCTAAAACTCATTTTGAAACAGAATTTAACGCAAATCATATGCGACCTTAGATTCTTAGTTTCTGAAATTAGGGAATCGATCATACGGGACCCTAAATCAATTCGAAGTCAACCTAAGACTCGACAAGGTTTTTTTGTCTATTTATTTTGTTTCAGTCCGTTATATAATCAATGGGCATTTGGCTAATAGAAATATTATTCTTTTTGCTTGAAAATGATGTTGAATATATTTAATTTAACAAATGTTTCCTATTTTGAAATAATAGGAGTGAAAGAAGTTACTTAGGATTAAGGAATTTGTTTTAGGCTTAATCTTCCAAATTCCATATTCTTGGGTAGAACTAATTGATTCAGGATAGAGAATCGGGAATCGAAATGGCCAAGACGGGTTCTTAGTTTTTGGAAGTGAAAATCAAACCAGTCCTTTTGTGAGCCAAGACAATTGCTGTGGCGGAGTTATAAGTTTGCAACTCGATAGATGGATTGGTAAATTAAAAAAAATGAAATTGAACATTTGTAAATAACTAAAATATCAATATTTCAAATTTAGCTGATGGATACATAGTGAAATACTCTAATTTAGTTTGCAATCTCATATAAGTGATAGCGAATTCAAAGCATCAAGTAAGTCATGCATATAAAAGTGGTGAATTTATCGCAAACCCTGGAAAGAGTTGATGATTTGATAAAAATGATGATGAGCGGCGAATAATTTAGCTTGAAAAAAGTCGTCATCATTTGTTTTTACCAAAAACGTTGTGGTATTCTCTAGTGCCTGAAAGATAATTGCTAGCACAAAGGAGAAATCGATACCTTTAAAGATGAAACAGGATTGTATAGCTCCACTGCTGATAAGGATAAGATCCCTCTGATCTCAAGGACCTTTCTGATCATCACCATTAATCACCATTAACAGTAGAGGTGATTAGGTAACATGATCAAAAGCAAATGTCATCATGGATACCCTCAATTCAACCTAAGCAAAGTCAGACGGGGATTAGGCAAGAGCTGAAGAGAGAGAGAGAGAGAGAGAGAGAGAGAGAGAGAGAGAGAGAGAGAAGGAGGGAGACAGTGAACAAAGATGGTATGATGGGATACAAGATCGACAATTAACATGCACGAGCTTTTGCGAGAGTAACTTAAAAAGTGCAAAAGTTGTCTCCTCATCACTCGTGTATTTTACTCTGGAACCCCTAGTTTGTGAACAATCTGCGTCCACGTCTCGTGTTCTTATTGCGAGTATACTATCTAGCTGATTGTCATCGGTCCTGTGGCACGGGATTGGTAGATGTTTAAATGAAGAAGTAAACTCGATGATCCTGGCTCATAAGGACGACCAAAGCCAAGCAAACCTTAGCTGAATTCGTGCCAGGACGAATCAGCAGACGCCCGGATTAGGGGTAAACCGTCGCATATGATGAGAGTGGAGGAGGCAAAGCGAACTTGCCAAGGACAATTTGATGAAGATTGGCATATCCAGGGGTCGATAACCTCTGCATCCCTTTCCCCACTAACATCCCTTCCTGGAAAAAAGAAAGTTGAAAAAGCAGATGTAGAGAGGCCATCCGAGATAGCCCTTTCCCAGGCCAAGTGGCCACACGTCTCCTTCCTCCTCTTCATCTTCATCTTCTTCAGCGGTCAATTCAGCGTGGCGTGTGGCACTTGCACAGGATTCACGCAAGGACCTGGGACCAGTCCTGGCAAAAAGCAAAGAAGCCAGCGCATCCCTCCCTTCCCCATCCTTTTCCCAACCCCACACAAAAACATCCTTTTCATTTCATCCCACCTCTTCCTCGGGTCTCTCTCTGGAACGCGTGTGGATACCACATGGCTTAGGGCAAAACAGAGGGAAAAAGCAGCCACAAAAGCGGACGCAATAATGGGCGCCATGGATAAAGAAACAGAGGGAGGAAGGCGATGACCATCCCTTTGCCGTTCCGGGCAAAAGTCGTTCCTGCTTTTTGTTGCTGGCGGTGGACTCGTGCCTCATGTGCCAGATCTCGGAATTCCAGCTCGGGAGCTGGATTCATGGAGGAAACGGAAGAGTGTTCCTCGAAGCATTTTTCTCATGCGATGCACCGCTGTTGAAATCCCTTGCATATCTAAAGTTTTGAGTGGGACTTTGTTCCTACTCCATGAAAGTCAGACAGGGGAAGGGCCAGATGCTTTATTCCAAAGGGTTTGGCTAGCGGATTGCTGAAGCATTTGACTTCATATTGCTTATTGGAATAATGAATAACTATTTGTCCAATAAGCTCTTCGAGAAAATAGAGGTTTTAACTCGTGCGTTTTGAATTATTATCCTATGATTTGTTTCTAAGTATTATCCGAGGCTTGCATAGGATGACATAAGGTTACGAATTCGACCCCCGAGTACTTGAATTTTGGTGCTCTTGGACATGGCAATAGATAGGTACATAGTTCATTTTCTTGATAGGTTTTGTTCGACACGAGTGAACTGTATCCGATAAAACTAGAAAAATTGGTCAAACTAATCGGCTTCCGAGAAGGAAAATGCTTGTGCTTGTCTGCTTTTTCTCGAGTTTTCAGATCCATTAAAGCGACTTTATATGAAAAAAGCTAAGAAATAAAATAAAATTCTGGAGCTCTCTCTTGTCACTTTATCAGACTTTTTCCATTGATGAAAGTGAACCTTCATGCCACCCTAATTTCCAAATAAAAAGAATATCATCATATATTCTAATTTATCTTAAGTGAAATAAAATAAAATAAATTACTCTAAGGGTAATTATGTGGGTCAGAGACTTGGTGCTCGATGCACGACACTTTACTCTTTTTCAATGATTGCTTCCCCGTAATTATTAACTCAGGCGAGCTAATAACTTTTTCTCAATCCTTCTTCTCTTTTGTCCTTTTATGTTCCTCCAATTTAAGAAATACGAATCCACGTGGCTATAATAAACCCCTAGATTAAGCTACATCATCCAAGAATGATCACGCTTTATTTTTAGGGTTCCATCGCCGAAAATCTCGAATCAGTACACCCATCGCATTTACTCCAGATTATTACTCATGCCATCAAAATTTCCAGGAAAAAAAATCAGTATATTCATAATAAATTTACTCGCCGTTAGTTTTTATCTAAATCTCTACTAAGTTACTAACGTAGGAACACATGCTATAAAATAACATGGATGATTGGCGCGTGACGTGGATCCGGTGTAGAAACTAAACATAAATGAGTATGTCCTAAGAGCTCCTTCACATATTGGAAATTCGGGATGTCGCAAGTATACTAAAAGATGGTGATTCTGCCCTAAGAGCTCCTTCGATGATTGAACATTTGGTAAAGGCCTTAAGTTACCGCCGTATTCAATTTGAAATTTTTTGTGTCATCAAAATAAATTTAGAAAATAAATTTGAAACAATGTATCGATTTGAAATTTCTAATCAAGAGAGATGCACATGGTTTTCTTGAATAATTAAATTGTCTGAACGAGAGGCATAATGAATTATGATGACCATGATGGAGATATTTCGGGCAAACGGAAGAAAGCCACATGTGTAAAACGCATGATGGCAATTGGCGTGGGAACCCAAGCTTTTGGAGAATAATCATTGATGGCATCTGAATAATATTCAACAATTATTTTGTCACGGTTTTGTGTTTTTATTATTATTATTTTTGGGTGGTCAGAGAAAGAAAAATAGTCATCACGTGCCCAGAAGTTCTTATCTCCATAACATTAGAGCCATTTCTTCAACATCAATGTTGATTAATTAACAAGTTTAGTCCCCATGAGTTTTGATGAATCACTTGAATCTTTGTTGATTAGGAAACAAATGAGTAAGCGAGCAATGAGACATTATCATTATCACGTGAGGCACCGACGATCTTCACTTAATTGATAGAAATGAACTTTTGACTAGTTTTACATTTGAATTTGAAGTGAAACCCGACACTCGAGTCAGAATGGAGATCTTTGAGGACAACATTCGATATCTCTCTTTCTTCCACGTATTCTTCATTTAGACTTCAATGCTACTTCTGAAAGAATTCTTGGCTTCGATATGATATATGTCATCGAGATGATAGATTACAACTCTCTACTAATGGAGGCTTTTTGTCTCGAGATGAACTACAACGAAAAAGTTCATGTTTTGTTCCGACAATCACAACAGGCTATCTCACGAGTGAAGTGAGACCTATGTATGAGGAGGGCCCTTCAGGCACAATCAAGGTCATGCTCCAAAGTACGAAAACCCTAGCCACAGGCTTGCGAGGCGAGAGCTTCGCCAGCGATGAACGGTCGCTCCATTTATTCAGAAACGATTTGGTAACGTCGAGAGCGCAACCTTTGATTCCGATGAAAAGAAATGGTGGGCCTCATCTGCGATTTCCTTCTGTGGTGCAATCCCACATTCACATTTGAGTAATTGCAAGAGCATACGGCCTTTTTTTCATTCTCTTTTCGCTTTCTTAGGGTGGACCGAAGAGAGAGTGTATTTTTCTCCATTCGTACCGACCTTTGGAAGAGAGCGGCCTTGTGTTAGGCACACGCCTTTAGCGACCGGTGACGGCGACCCGTGAAATCGGACGGACATCCAAATCCTTCGACGAGTTCCATCAATTGTATTAATTGGCTGGACGAATCCCCGATCGAATTCGGACACAGAACACGACAAAACGGCTCCAAAGTGAACGCATCTTTCCCCAAATCCTCCCCCATGCACGCCCGTAAAACATGTGGACCCCTGTCGATCGATTGCCCTCGCCCCCTTTGCTTTTTTCCAAGGGATCTGCAAGGCAAAAACGAAAGCGAAACCCTAGGAGTTTCAACGATCCATATACGAGCTTGACGTATCAAATGGCATGCGACAGTAAATGGGTTTGTTTTATATCAGTGAATGTACGTAGATAATCATACATGATAAGAGATTATGTGATAATTTCTCTATAGATCGGTCGAAAGCTTAAATGAAGAAGATGACGTACGAACCGTTTATTGTAAGATTTATTCGTATCATATGGTAGGACGTGGTTAGCAAAATGTTGTATAAAACAAATGTAGCATGAGCTTAATGAGAGTGGTGTTAACGAAAAGGACTGCCCCCTATCAACCTTTTCTTAATTGGCATCCGGACACACGCACTGATTGACAAACTCCACACGCCCTCCGCCTCTATATAAAGCACTTCCCCCGCTCTTCGTCACTCCATCTCGCAAAGCTCATTCGATTGCTCCTTCTGTTGATAGTTTTCTTCGTGCTACACGAGCTGTTGTGGGACTTCATGGCCGTGAATGGGCATCCGGACCTGGAGAAGCAGAGGCTGCTCCTGCACGACCACGAGGAGAAGCACTTCACGTCGAGTGAGGTCGTCCGCGACATCATCATCGGCGTCTCCGATGGCCTCACTGTCCCCTTCGCCCTCGCCGCCGGCCTCTCCGGGGCCGACGTCACGTCCTCCATCATCCTGATCGCTGGCGTCGCCGAGGTCGCGGCGGGGGCGATCTCCATGGGACTTGGAGGGTAGTTCTCTGCGTACTTCGGGACCTGATTAGTGTGACACGTGTGCCCCACTAGTATTAGCGTTTCCTTTACTGTGTTATACACTTTTGTATAATCGGACGATGTTCGTCATAACTTAATGGTTAAATGCGGGCCGCAGGTATCTGGCAGCGAAAAGCGAGGCAGATCACTACTATAGAGAACTGAAGAGAGAACAAGAAGAGATCATCAGTGTGCCGGATATAGGTCTCTTTACCCTCATTTCGCAGCTAGATTAATATTCATATAATCACATTTTTCTGGGGGCAACTATCTTATAATAAGCAACTACTGCAGCACGGAACATTATACTAACCTGAAGGTGATATCGAACGGGAATTATTTATCTATCAAACCAATTTCTCTTGCAATTCCTTGTGCGACAATGTAGCGTCACAAGGTAATGTCGATTTTCGGAGAAAGGTGGCTAAAGGTCGCAGGATTTATGTTGCAGAGGCCGCCGAGATCGCGGAAATACTGGCGCAATACGGGGTCGAGCCCCACGAGTACGAGCCCGTCGTGAATGCCCTGAGGAGGAACCCCCAAGCATGGCTCGATTTCATGATGAAGTAAGCCATGAGTCGATTAATCTCTCTCGCTCTCAAGTTGCATCGACACCTGAAACTTATTAAGGGCAATGGCCGAAAAACTTTCCTCAGGTTTGAACTGGGACTAGAGAAGCCAGACCCCATGAGGGCCCTGCAGAGCGCAGCGACCATCGCCCTGTCGTACGTTGTCGGTGGGATGGTGCCATTGATGCCGTACATGGTGATTCCGATCGCCGACAAGGCCGTGCTCGCCTCCGTCGGGATCACCCTCGTCGCGCTGCTCATCTTCGGCTTTGTCAAGGGCCACTTCACGGGCGACCGGCCGTTCCGGAGCGCTGTCCAGACCGCCCTCATCGGCGCCGTTGCGTCCGCGGCTGCTTATTCCATCGCCAAGCTCTTCAGAACTTGATCTCATATTCAAAACCGTTTGGCCCTTTTTCCCTGTTTCTTTCCTTTTGTCAAATGGCGGATATCGTCGTTTCTTGTGCTGTCACCATATGACTCGGGTTTCTCTTCCCCCTTTGTCTCAACTTCGTCTTCGATGGCTTAATGATATCTGGGTATGTTTTGGCTCAATCGAGGAGCTGCACAGCATTGTCAAAACGGTCCTCGGCTTCTGTTCATGTTGATGGGAAGCGACAACCCGTGTGTCATCACAGCTTATTAAATTAAGGTTGTCAAGTGCAAAGACAATAATGGAGGGTGAGAAAGGCGGAGCCTAGAATGATGTATGTCAACTTTACACCTGTTAAGCTTACCCAGAAACACAGGAAAGATGCTTTTGACCCACAGAAAGAGTTGAATGCATCATGGTGTCCCCCTCCCAAACCAATTCATCTTCTCCGCGCATACCTAATCCTATAGCCAAGGGAAGAACTCGATCCTTCCTCCATTAGGATAAAATAACCTAGTAATCGCATGCAGGAGTTGCTGATGAATTGTTGATCTTTCTGCAAACTAGCACCCTTGAAGCTTTCTCGATCGGTTAGAAATTGATGGTGGTGAAGCTCGTGGTTTGAAAAGGGCGTCCATAAATATTGGGTTGTGTCGAGAGTTGACGGAGAATACATTTCTCCGACTTTTTTTTTTCCAAGATTGGATGCGTGGAATATGAGGTTTAGGGTTCCCTATCCTGGTACGAACCATGGCAGGAGTGCCTTGTACCAACCAGGGCCGTCCGATTCAGATCGAATGGCCCTGTTTTTTTTTAAAGGCCTTCCCCAAGACTTTTCTCCCATCAGCCATGGGATCCGGTCACCTGACACGCTGTCGGGTGTGTCAAGTGACCGGATTCAAAATATGAATGGAGATACATGATCATCTTATTGCGAATGCTTATGAAGCCGTAAGCCAGGATTTGGATATTGTGCATGTTGTTAAGCTACCATTTCGCCAAAATTGAACCGTTGACAAAATAACTTTCACCCGGATTCGTTCTTCGACTTTTGTCATGGGGAGACGGTCTTGTGGTGACTTTGGACGGTAGTCATATCAATAAAACATAAGAAACAAATACGTTTCAACGAAATTTAATTAATGATACATAAAAGGCTTTACCAAAAGTTGATCGACGACAAAGTACGATGACCAAGATATACAATTATAATTTAACCAAGAGCAAGATATCTTATAGTACAACTTAAGTACAAGAATTAAAAGATATTTAAATTGTAGAAAAGATATATTATCTACAAGTAAAGATGAAGCTAATCTACAAAGACGTTGAGTTCTTTCACTGATTGATAAATGCTCTTACCAAAAGTAAAGTTTAGATACTCATGACCCTCTTTATGCTGTTACAGAACAGCGGCTAGACATGAGGGTTATTAAATTTAATAAAACGGAAAGAAGAAAGAATTTTTTTTATAATGTCTTTGGTTCAGCTTTCTCAATCAGCTTTAAATCTACAAAGCCCCTTAAGGAAAATATATGATGTGTTTGACAGTTATTTTGAAAGGTCTTTATGGTGGAAAACTGGTCTTGAAAATGCTGAAAACTAAAAGCAAATTTTACCAACTTTCAGTATTTCATAAAAGCATATTTTCAAAACTAAACCCGACGAAATCTTAATTCTTTTGGTGGAAGATGCTTCAAGAACACTTATCCAAAAGAAGCCATACGAGTTCCAAATTAATGGATATGAACATTTATCTTATTTCCATTTGCTTTCCATCAATATAGATAACTTTGTCATTGCATTGTCAATGATTTCACCAACGTGTTATCGGTTCCCTCCAAGTTATTGATACTCATGCATAAACGGTCAAATTCTGTTTTTATTGATTAGGTCTATCATTTGTCGACAATAATAAAATATCGGTCATTTTTTAGTGTAAATAGATGCATTTGATAGTAAATCTCGTTCGACACGAGGCAATTTCGCAATTCATCCGCGGTCAGTTGCTTTTGAAAAATGAATGCAATGCGTGTCTTCAAATCAACGTCGTGTTGTGTTTTAGCGAGTGTGTCCAGATTTAATGTTTGTTACATATAGGAATCAGTAGTGAGTCTTTCATGTATCGTGTACGATTCGATTGCCAAGGATGCGTGGATGTGTACGGACATGACCCGATCGTAGTATTTGTCGGGCAAAAAGCCGTTCGTTAGAAGAGGATGGTACATTGGGCCGCGATTGATCTTTGGTCATCCGGGAATTTGATCTATTTTCCTTTCAGCCCCTCTAAATCTTGGAATCGGTCGGATGTCCTACCTTGGGCAAGACAGCAATGGAACCTTGTTTTGCATTCGGGTCCCTAAAGAATTCGATATTTATGAGATTGCCATCCGACTGTTCTTCACACGTGGCGCCCGCGCGAATAGTGGCGGCCGCTGGCCCTTCGGTGCGTCCGCTCATTCATGTACAAAAGGACAAAGAACAGATCAGCCTCTTGGAGTACATCGACGCTGTCGCTCGCTCGGTGGTGTCGTACGTTTCGTCTCCGCCGACGGCGACCCAGACGGGAGATCGCCGTGATTCCATGGCTGGGAGCGAAAACAACGGGGGACTTTCGGGGGCAGAGGAGCGGCAGAGGCTGCTCCTGGACCAGCACAAGGAGGCCCACTTCACGGCCGGCGAGATCGTCCGCGACATCATCATCGGCGTCTCCGATGGCCTCACCGTCCCCTTCGCCCTCGCCGCCGGCCTCTCCGGCGCCAACGCCTCCTCCTCCATCGTCCTCACTGCGGGCATTGCCGAAGTCGCCGCCGGCGCCATCTCCATGGGTCTCGGCGGGTACTTCCTTCATTTGGTGTTTTTTTCGGTCTTTGTACTTGCCTTTTCTCCGAGATCTTTAAAGGTCTCTCGCGTTGCCTTTGTCTCTCCTGGTTTGTTTACATTCGATCCTGCACTCACCTTTTTCGCATCTCCCTTCAACTGCTGATACCCAAAAAAAAAAAGAAAACTTTTTGTGCCGTGGATTATTTTATTTGGAGTGAATCCGATTCCTGTGACCGGCGTTCACATGAGTCGGATGTTCTTGCTCGTCTACATCCCATTTCCCATCTCTTGACAGTGGACAAGAAGCTGATTTCATATACTGCAGGAGACACCGGTTTCTTGAGCAGACGGGTTTAGCCTTATGCACCTAGGCTGGATCATGGCAAGACTACGAATTTCCTATTGAATTTTGTTTTTCCATGAGCGTTGGTCTTAAATATAGCCAAGGTGCGAGTGATGTTGAACAAACTAATGAATATTGATGAAAATATCTAGCTAAGCTCAGCGGAAGCACTTATGATGCAAGAAATAAGAAGCATGTAAAACTAACATTTTTTATAGGTGAAAAGAGTGCGTGGAAGTTCTTTTATTTTTTATTTTTATCTTTTCCAATTAGTAACTATGAGGGTAAGTGCAGGTATCTCGCAGCTAAGAGCGAGGCGGACAACTACGCGAGGGAGTTGAAGAGAGAAGAAGAAGAGATCATCAGAGTTCCAGATACAGGTTCCCCAACTTTTACATGAAATGAGCAAAATCCTAGTTCTGTAGTACAGCAATGTTTTACTCTATTCGCGTGACGTGCTGGGTCTATGCGGTCTTGTTGTCTATTTCGAGACACTAGATCTTCATCTGATTCAGAGAGTGTTCCTAATATGCAGAGGCTGCGGAGGTGGCTGAGATACTTGCACAGTATGGTATAGAGCCCCACGAATATGGTCCAGTCGTCAATGCTCTCAGGAAGAAGCCTCAGGCATGGCTTGATTTTATGATGAAGTAAGTTGAATTCTTACATACCTCGTATGGCATGGTTAATCGGTCCCTCGGCAGCTGAAAAGTCAAGAAAAATTATCTGAATGTGATGTAGGAATTATGAGATTATGTAACATCAACAAAGCTATAAATCTCAGATGAACTACTTAACATGATGAATTTTGCATCTGAAATGTGGGAATAGTATGAAGATAGTCATTTTGTTTTGACCATGAGAAAGTTATGATTACTGTTGTTGGATTTAACCTAATTGCGTGGGTGACCCTGTTATCAGTAGAAAATGGAAAACCTCGAGGAGAGTTTGCTGACATATTAGAAAATGAAATAGAGTGCTGTGTCTACAATCTCCTGCTTAAAAAAGACCACATTAAAGAACAGAGAGATAATAGGAGTCATGCTTTTACCTTCAATGAAATCTTCAACACTCTTATGTGATGATGTAAAGAGGAATATCAATTTCATAATGGTTCCTGTGGCTTTTCAACTGTATGCTTTGCACGCTGCTAACTACCATATGCAAATGCATCAATGAGAAATACTTCATTGCTTTTTTCTTATATTAAACTCTTCAATGCTGCCTTTGCCGGTTCCTTCATAATCCTTACCCTATATATAGGTTCTGCTCCATGTCATGATTCTTTGTAAGCTTCAGCACATTATTTGGGACTCCCTGAACCCATATGGGCTGCATTTGTTGGCTCTTAAGTTGTTCCTACTTTGGAGGGTCATGATGATAAAGTCTTTAGAAACTTGAAAGGTGCTTCCTTAAATTAACTATGAGGTGCGGATTGTTTTGCCATATTTAGAGTGCTGAGGCAATAATAAGGCTGGAGCTGCGTAATAGTGGGATCAGCTGTGAAAGAATCTTCTATTTTTTTCTCTTTTTTCACCCCAGATGTGAAGATTGTTGATTAGTTCAACTACTTGAGTTAAATTGCCTATGCTATCTATTGAAGCATGTTGAATCGTACCATATGGTATCTAGGGATAAAAATTTCAAGAATAATAAAAACGGAGAATATATACCTGTTGTTGTTTTTTAAGAATGAAATGTCCAAAGAAAGCAGAGTCGAGGGATCTAATGAGCTAATAATGCTTCAAGAGTAATGAGGTGCTGTTTAGCGTGGGTGATTGATTGATCTATGAGTTCCATCTGTAATTTGGCATGCTTCTGCCATGAGATCACCTTAAGCATTAAGTAAACAGGCTTCAAAGGAGTAAACACGCGATGTGTGTAAAAATCACATTTTTGGTCTTTTGCTGAATGACAAGGTCGCGCATGTATTCCCCTAACTGAATGTGTTGTGAATGCTGCGGTTCATTGGCAGTTGAATAATCCATGATAGTCTTGATTAATGCCGGAAGCAAAATGTAGCAACTGAAAATGCAACTGAATACTGTGATTTCAGGTTTGAACTCGGACTCGAGAAGCCAGATCCTAAGAGAGCGCTTCAAAGTGCGTTCACAATTGCCATTGCCTACGTCTTGGGTGGGCTTGTTCCTCTCATACCCTACATGTTCATTCCAGTAGCAGGAAAAGCAGTGGTTGCATCTGTTATCGTGACACTGATGGCCTTGCTGATCTTCGGGTATGCCAAGGGCTACTTCACTGGCAATAAACCTTTCAGAAGTGCGTTGCAAACGGCTTTGATCGGCGCCATCGCTTCCGCAGCTGCTTTTGGCATGGCGAAAGCCATTCAACCATAGGTCGGTGTTGCTGAATCAAAACTGGCGGTTGGTGGAGAGGTTTATTTAGTACTGTGTAAGTTAGGACGATGACTGTTGAATGTTTCCCTTTGATATTCTTTAGCATGGATTCCTGCAGTTTCTTTCTGTCGATTCTGTTGAGCTCTGGGTGATTTGCTCAGTGACCTCAAAAGAGAGATGTCTCTGTAATCGAAAGGTTCAATCTAGTGGTGAGTGAGGCTTGAACCTATGAGAGGGATCTCAAGTTCGAGTCTGTCTTTGAATCTCTTGCCGAGCCTATGGCGGCTATCACAATGCTCCCGGCCGCAGTGCTGACACGCCCAAGCCGATCCTACGGCAGAGCCATGATTGGACAGATGGGTTAAAGGGCCCATGGTTTCACTCATCGAACAGCAAGCGCTACAGAATCCGAAGAGTGACCGAGATCAGACCTTCCCAGGCCATGGAGAAGATGGAACTGCAACTCTGTGGGTACTGTGTAGATCCTGACGATACTTACCCATCGATATGGAGACGATAATTTGGCATTTATCCTTGCTAAGATTTTGAAGTTTAGTTGATGTCGTTGCCCTCCCACGTCTATCTCCTATCAACTTCGGAGCAGGCAAAAAGAAATCGACGACAGTTCATCGCTACCCTTTTCCGCATGAAAATCTTACTATCATACAAAGTAGGTTGTTTTAAAGGCGATGACTATTTTGACACTTGTCCACTTCTTGAGATGGGTTTGCTTGTTCCACCTCAGAGAGTCTTTGAAACTCATGATGTTTTCTCGGATAAGGTCCATTTTTTCGCCACAAGTGCAATGATAACGTTGGCATGAAGTTGATTTGTTTGAGCAAGCTTGGCTTGCTAATGCTCATACGCGTATCAACAAGTATTGTACATTTCTGGGAGGCTCATAGAATTATGACACGATAAGGAGGGAGTCCTGACCATCAAAATGTGCAAGGGATGAGACAAATTAGATAATAATATTGAATTTCATTGCGACAATACTAATGACTGTTAAAATAAATATTTATAAGGCACCGTGTACGGTTAGGGTCATGGAAAAATGACGCAAATAATCATTGAACATTGACTCGATGTACAACGTGTTCCCTAAATAATTATTTCATTCTTAGACAATTTGTCTCTTTAAGTCATTTATTGTTGATTAATTATTGAACTTTTTATTCCTACGCTTTAACCTTGGGTCCTCGACCTTTTCGTTCGATATAAAATCTGGTCCTCTCCTCATTTTTCTTTTTGAACTTTGCCTCCCTGATTGGGTAGATACCCTTTTCTTGCCCCCCTCACCAAGCAATACCCTTTCGTTGTTTGATAGTGTAAGGACTCCAAGATCCGAGGCCTGTTCCTTTGGATGTTGCAAATGTGGATTTGGATGACTAAATTCTGTCGTGTTTCTAATGCTCGAATGACCAAATTCGCTGGGATCCGACGGGTCGTGGACCAGATTCGAAAAGTAATTGCAGGCCCAATTTTCGAAAATGTGTGGTCGAAAGTGAGACTACACGCGGCTCGGCATCGGCCGAGAACCCAAAACGGCCCAAAACGGCAGGTCGTATGCATGCCTCTCCCAAAAACCCTGATCCAAGCCCCAATTCGTGGGCTCAGAGATAAAACCCTAATCAGGTAAAGTCTTGATTTTTGGAATTTCTTGGCCTTCTTCGTGTGCTCGCTGCTCACCGCAATTGCAAAATTTTGGTTTCTCTCTCCAGGATAAGCTGCTTCTCGGCTCATTTGCAGAGCATTTGTTGTCTTGCTTCCGTTCTGTCTTTTGCACAGCCAGGGAATCCGCAGGGCCTTGACATGGAGCAGGATGCCGACGCCAATGGCGGCTCTCTCGTCCTGCTGAAGCAAGGCGCGGAAGCTGTGAGTGAAAAAGTTTTCATCTTGTTGCATTAATTTTCTGGTTTTCCAGGTTATCTTCTACGAATTTGTTGAGAACTTTGCTTATTTAAGATAAGCCGATGAGCCACCACTGACTCGCTTTTGAATCCCGCCGCAAATACCCATCGTCGTAACGTGTTTGGTGGGGAAAAAAAAAACTGATTGTTCAGAGAGTTTTCGAGTCCAATTTTGTGGGAAGGAGGTGTATCATCAAAGAGCGCTTCTCGAAGAAGTACCGGCATCCGTCCTTGGACTCAAAACTCACTTTGAAGCGCCTGAATGCGGTTAGTTTGACAGACATAGTGTTTTTATACACACATTGAACTCGTGTGTGATGCAAGTGTTGCTGTGAATGATCCATTGGTACACCTTACTCATCCGTCAATTATGGAGCAGGAGGCTAGGTGCATGACCAAGGCGAGACGCTTGGGGGTCTCCACTCCGGTTCTGTATGGTGTGGACCCGGTGCTGCATACTCTGACATTCGAATACGTGGATGGCCCTTCTGTCAAGGATGTATTTCTTGAGTTTGGGTTGCATGGTGTTGTGGAAGAGCGTTTGGATGATATTGCTGCGCAGATTGGCGATGCGATTGGGAAGCTCCATGATGGAGGTCTGGTTCATGGTGACCTGACCACGTCGAACATGTTAATCCGGAGCAGTACTAATCAGCTGGTAAAATCTCTACCTTCATACAGTAATGGATGGGAGAGTTTGAAACTAAAATATGCTTAAATGCATAGAAAATAAACAAAATGCGCCTGATCTTGATACCTCATGCTCAATCACCTATTTTAGCTAGTTTAGTTAAGCTATCCTGTTCTGAGTGGTTCCTTGAGGAAGTAGCCATTGCATCTTTATTCTTTGCAACATCTGTGGCTTTTGCTCTTTAGATAGTGGTCTTCGGTCTCCAGTCTTGTGTGGCATTTGAGGTTCTTTTTCAATTTTTTTTTCCTTTCGTTGGTGCTGGTGAACAGTTCCTCTCGGTGTTTTATTAGGAAATTGTGCTAATGAGTCTGCGCATTATCTATCGTTTAATTGCAGGTTCTTATTGATTTTGGTCTGAGCTTTACGTCAACCCTTCCAGAAGATAAAGCTGTTGATCTGTATGTACTTGAGAGAGCGCTGGTTTCCATGCATTCATCTTGTGGAAATGTGGTATGCCGGGTTGTCTTCTTGTTTCTTATCTAAATTAATGGTGGTGTTTATATATTCTGTTGCGGGGCATGGGGAAGCTGCAGTTATTTGTGAATTTGCCTTATCATATGAAATGGAAACCAATACTACCTGATTTTTTCAAGTTGAAAAATGTCTCAATATACACCACTGATCTGAAGTGCTTCTCAAAAATGTGAATGCATACATCAGGGTCTTGCATGAGTTGCATACCTAAATTACAAATTTTTTGAAGAATTATTTTATGTTGAAATGACTTCGTAAGGCCTGTTCTCTCCTTTCTTGAAATTTAATAGTGATTTTAAATTGAGGGGCTAGCGGGAATCTATCAAGGCATGAAGAAATTTGAAACCAGAATCTGATCTGTGCATGCTGTTTGACTTTCGTTTTAGATGGATCGCATAGTTGCTGCATACCGGAAGTCCTCGAGACAGTGGTCATCTACATTAAACAAACTAGCTCAAGGTGAAGCCTGTTCCTCCTTTTCGCTTTCTGCTTTAGAATGAAAAGCGCTGATTTAGTTTGTTCGACATTTTCTTTTCTTCTCACGGTCTAAAAACTTATGCAGTGCGGCAAAGAGGTCGAAAGCGTACGATGGTTGGATAATCGAACTGCACCGCAATTCCTGTGGTGAAGACATGGATAATTAAGTGACTGATAGGTGATTGGCTCTGTTACCCTTTGATGATGGTAGTTGTATTTTCTATCGAGAACTGCCAATTTCAAGTGTTAATGTATAAATGGCCAGGGTATGATGAGAACTTGTCCGTTGTTTTCTTTGGCATGCCACAGTTCCCTGAATTTTCATATAGTAGACAAAGATAGATTGGATGACTTCTGATAGCTTCATTCCTATGAACCTTTTTAATTAAGTGACATGATTTCAGGGCTAATCATGATAAGCAGAGCAGGATGCTTTATCTAGCATATCTGAAGCCACTCATATTTTTGCAAATGTTACGTTCTGGGATTCTCATATTAGTAGACCTCTGCAACCTTGTCATGCTGAAGCTTGTTGTCTGGGCCGTTTAGGATTTTCAACCTGTCTTGGTCATTATATGAGGCTTTGCAGGATAATTTTGTTGGGCAATAAGGGCTTTGGAGATTTTTTAGCTTCATCTTGGGCAGTTGCTTGAATGCTCTTATTGCAGCTGCTGAGGTTTTCACTTAGAATAGCAATTTGACATTCGAGATTGACATTGCTGTCCGGAATAGTTCAAGGAACCGTCCTTTCATTCTGATATATGAAGGATCAATCAGAAAGAAATTGCTGTTTACTAGGACTTCGAGCATTTTGTTGTTAAGCTTTCTTTCCGTTTCTAATGAATTTCTCTGCGGCGACCGGCATCTTGTTGAGGAAAGTCAGCTGTGCTTCAGGTTATCATTTTCTTCGGTGTGTTTTGCCCATCAATGATAGACGTACAGATCAAAGCAAGTTGACATGAAATTGAAGATTTTCTTTTGTTCTTTTGGACTAGTCGCTTGATATGTCGATTGAAATTTGAGGTTCTAAGTTTTAAGTTGAAAGGAAATTCATTTGGGGATCCTGAGCTTGGGCATTTTCTTAGTTTCATCTGCAATTTGCTTTTCCCTTTTATACATGGATTGCGCCAACTTTGAATGGTTGCCAATTTCACGTTCTACTCAAGGCAGATGGTCCCGAAAACACCACATCACTTGACTGTTACTTCGTCTTTAGACGCCTACGGGGTAATGCCTAATTAGACAAGACTGGATTGGTGATAAACGTGAGGATTGCTTCCCACATCCCCTGATACAGATGTCAATTCTAAAAAAGTGTCTCGTGGACTTGATTTCAAACCAGTCCAGCTAAATGTTGGCCGACTTACACCAGAATTGACTGTACCATGAGCGGTATTTGCAGCTGGAGATGGTGTTAATCTCGACTGTTACGTCCTTGGTATTCGGGATATATGTGGCAATCTAAGCTCGGTTCTACCGCGTTGGTGTTAATCGACACGAACTTATAATCCACTGTTATGTAATTGAGTAGGAGGTAGAGTTAGAAACTCGTCACCCGCTCCCAAAAACAATTAATCCTAAACGTGATGCTTTTCCTAGTTTCGACCTCAGAAGACAAACTAGAGAAAAGTTGTTCAAGTCCTCCGCCTATGCTTTGGTCAAGGTCTATTTGCTACCTCGACTTGACCAACCCCTTTTAGCAGTCAAGTATTCAGATCCACTTGATCGAGAAACAAGAGGAGGGCCGAAAAGAAGAAAACAAAAAGAAGGGTGGTCAATACACGTAAGAACAGAATGAAACTAACAAGCTTTATCTTGAACCTCATCAAATTGGTCCTACACTTTGGTCCTTCAACTACGCAACCATTTGAACACTCAACGTAGAAGAATCCTCAGAATATATTTTATCACAGCAAAAACTTTGGTCACCCTTCAATGAGCGAAAGAAAGGGCTGAGGACTTGGGAGTCAAGTGGTGATCTAACCTACAGTCCCCATTCTCTCTTCCATCCGTCACTAGCGCGTTCTGCATTTGGACCAACTCCGACGATTTCTCCCATGTCATGCTTGTGAACACACACTTTGGAATTTCTTATGATCGATCATCTGATTTATTTCCAGTTGAAAAGTAGTTGTGGATGACATCAAAGTCATTGCCTTCAAGCAAAGTGCAACGACTCGTCTTTTACCAGGAAAGACGTCCCCACGAATTCCACAGGACAGTGACGTTATTGGCGGGGAGAGAAACAGCCAAAGGACCCTGGCTCATCTGACTTGAAGTCTACCCAATAGAGCATGCATGTAAAAGGCGAGGGGAGAGAATTCTTGGTGCTCTTTTGGGGTTTATCATATGAGTTGGATGAAGGATTCTGTTCTAGGCAAACTTCTTTTTTCTCAGGTTTCACACCGAGGCAGCGTCTTGTAAAAAGAACAGCAGGTGTAAAAAGGGCTTGCACAAGTCGTGGCAATGTCCCCCCATTCGGTCCCTTTCCGCGGGACTTTGTGTTCAAAGTTAGCTTCATTACGGGGATGATGTTATCTTTTATACTTGATGTGATATCATGTCGTGGCGCATTATGATATCTCATATCGTACCGTAGCTTTGAATTATTTGTAATGAGAGAGGGTCCCAAACTTAAATATGTTGGGCTTCAGTTTTGAGTTGAAACGATTTAGATGGTACCGTTTCAGAGTCATGTTTCTCTCCGTTATTTCGTGATTTCATCCAATCAGTTTTTTGATTGGTGGGATACAAAGAAAACAATGGAAATTATTTTAAATTTGTATATGGGTAATGTCCGTAACCGATGTCTCACCAACTAATAGGATATGGCTTGACTCCTAAGGAAATAAGTCCGCTCGACTCCGAAACAAACTAGAGCCAAATGAAATAGGGAGGTTTATTCACACATTCAGCAATTTTTATCAACAAGATATCATAATTTTTATGGGTAGCGCAATGGTTCCAAAGCTCAAACACATGGTGATCATTTCATAATGAGTCTCGAATCTTGAATTAATCCGTATGGTCCTCCACCTATGCGGGATTGGATGGTCATACAAACTTCAACTCATAACCATTAACGCCCTCGTTGGTGTCGGGCTTTAGGCAATATCACATTAGACCTTACTAGTGTTCTAGACGTAATGTTTTAAAGGAGGAGAATCCCATGCCGTAGCACCATGTTCTACTTGACAGCCTCAGCTAACGGTGAGCAACTGTCCAGGGTTGACCATGGACATGCCCAACCCGACCGGTTCTGGTTGGGTTCTTAAGACAGATTAGGTCGGTCCTTGATATAAAAATCTCTAATCTGGTACTGTGCGGGTTGATACTTGGTCATGAGATGTTGGATTGGTTCAATTCGGACTAACCCGACAATATAATATTATATAAATGCCATTTTTTTACAAGCCTATGAAATGAGAGAATCAGCTTCAGCCTTCCTCCTTCAATTCTTCCTGCGGACTACGGAGCTTAAACCAAGAGTAAAAGGCCAAACTCACAGGCCTAAGAGCAACCAATGTATGTTACATATCTCTTCTTCCAATTCAAGCGTTCTTCTTTGTCGAGGTTGACACTGAATGCTCATAATTTCATTTGCCGGTAAAGCTCTAATTTCTTGAGAACCACCTTCCCATCGGCCTCACTACTCGCTTGCCTTTGCTTGCTACTGCCTCACAGCTCTTCATCGGCCCCCCCTCCTCTCTCTCTCTCTCTCTCTCTCTCTCTCTCTCTCTCTCTCTCTCTCTCTCTCTCACCCACACATGAACTTACCGGATGCCTCTGAACAGAACCATCTATGTGGCCAAAAGAGAAATTACAAACCTTTCATTCTTGTTTGAATCTCTACTTCATAGAATTTCTTGAATAAATAATTTAGCAATTTCGAGTTGATCTTGGCACCGGACCGGACAAATAGGGTTAGTCCGATCCTTGATCCTAAGTTCGACGGGTTCGTTCACGATCCAAAAAATTGAGAACCAATACCGTGCGGGTTGATCATTGAGTTGAGCACGGGACAAGCCTAATCCGGACCATGCTCACCCCTAGTCTCGGTTGTCGGGCGGCTCCGACCTCGTTCGTTGCGATCCAATGCATCCTTAACGAACCGAGTCTCTGGGAAAGAGAGTATTCGAGGCGATGAGCTACTAGAAGGAAAGGGGTTAGTCCGGTCTCAACCCGACTAGACCAAAGGCGGGTCATGCGATCAAGGGTCAAGCTCTTGATTTCACACTACACCTTGACCTCGGTATGAAACCTCTCGCTTCGTAAGTTTGTCAAGACAGGCCCACTCAATAATTGGCAAATACTTTCAAAAGGCAAGCGGAATCTGACAAGGTCTTGTCAACAGTTTTCGGGACCAAGCAAATGCGATTAGATTAGCACCTAACGTACTCAAGACAAAATAAACAACGACGTTAATGCGATTCCTCGATAACAGATTGATGTGATTTTGAGGCTACAATGAAATTGTCGGCCAGTCTCTTCACAGATGTGAGTTTTCGTGTGCAGCATTTCTTTTCGCCCACCAGAACTTCTTTAATGACATAAATCAAGCAGGGAGCAGTGACTTACGTGATCCGGCCACTGCCCTACGTTCATCGACCGAGCAAGGCAAGAATGTTCCGAGGCTCGGAGAAAATGGACATCTTACTCGAATACTAACATATAACGAACCTCTTAGGAAATTCTCAATTAAGATAGCCCTGAAGATTTATTTGATTTGACTAAGGATTGGATGTCTTATACATAAAAAAACGATTTACAATTATCGATAGTAACTTTTTAATGTCCGGATATTGGGTGGGAAGGAAGGACAATCATGTCAGCAGCCAAATGATTCGGAGACGATTTAGTAATGATTCCTTTGCTTTGCAATGAACCTAAATTGCACGGATTTGAGATTTAGGGAAAACAAAGAAGACAGTTCTTGCAGTAGATAATTTGGTTTTATCTTTCCAGTTTCTTTGCATTCATGCGCATGATTCAAGTGTGTAATGAATCGAACTAGTTAGGTAGAATAGTAGTCCTCTGGACTCGAGTACTTCAAGATATTAATCGATTCAACTTGACGAGCCCAGATGGTGGATTTTTGACTCAAACTCACTTTTGACCGGAACCCACTCCAGTAGTTTACGGAATAACAGTAGGTGTACGAAGGTTCCTCGTGGAAGCATGTTTTCTAAACGACATGTCGAATTTCGATTGGTTGCCTAAATAAGGTGGATCTTATACTTAATGATCGATCAATTCTGTTAGAAAGTTCAACTCAAAAATATAACTAAGTGGAGAGGGACCGCGTATATATAAAGAAGACATGAAAGTCAATGTCATTGTCAGGCGACATGGGTTATTTCCAACTACAACCCTTCATTAAACCGGATTAGGAGTGTCACGTGGAAATTTGATTTACGGGAGTAGGCGCATATACATAAGGCGTAAAATCCAACTCTGATAGCATGTTAGGAAGTCATAAAGATCACATGTACATAGAGATCGTATGAATGTTCTAATGAAGCTATGCGGCTAATTTCGTAGTATTCGAGACCTGAGGAGAGAAGTTCGAGTGAATCCACACGCGTCTTGGCCAAGGCCACCCTTGACCCCCAACTCAGGAGCATAAGGTCAACAGAATAATACTCGGGTTTGTGATTGCCTTGCTGCCACATCCCCAAAGTTGGTTCGTCATTATTATTATTGTGTAATCTCAACGCTAGGAATAGAGAGTTAGGACAAAGTCATACCAACGTGGTAGCTAAGTAATGAAGGGGCCTGTCATCTTTCATGAGGACGCACACGTCTCAAGGTCGTAATTGAACCTCGGACTCAGCTCGTGTCTTGGCTATTCGCTATCTCTTACGAAGACACAATCCGACTGCTGATATATCGGCAGAACTGCTGTGAGGAGCTCTTCAATCTCAGACGTTCAGATTCGAGTTAGGACTAGATAGCCATGATTGAAGCAAAATGTTCGATAACGGGAGCGGGACCCTTTATAGCGAGAGGGGGCAAAGGTATCAGTTCCCCTTCCGCGCCCTTCGACATAATATAAAGTTGATAACAAGTGCCAAAATAGAGAGGGACGAAATAAGGCTCCCTTGCTAGAATAAAATATATATGAAGAACCGAATGTCTCGATTATTCATGAACGAATAAATCCGTTCGTAATCGAGACCAAATACGAAAACGTGAAGAAATTTTAAATGCGAAAACGTGAAGAAATCTTTACTTACCTTTAGCCATTAACACATCATCTCAGATTCACTGTACTTGTGAAGCGAAAATACCACATCATCTCGGTCTCCATTCTCGATTGGTCAGCGTCTGAAATGGACAAAGCAGCGCTCCAACTCGCACGTCCGTGTGAATGTTTTGAGCATTAGCCCACCACTCGAGCCTCATTCCCCTCTTATTGCAATTGTCTCTCTTTTCACACCCATGTAGACAAGGAGAAGAATCAACCATGAGATGACAGACGGAAATTTCCTGAAAATCTCTCTGTCATTCTATTCTATTCCCTCTCTCTCTCTCTCTTCAAATTCCGCATATATATAAAACCGTGAGTCAAAACGTGCCAAACCCTGAAAAATCCTCCACGGAGCCACCTCTCTTCCCTCCTCATATATACATTAGTATTTCTCTCACGCCACCAATCATCATCGACCTACTACTTATAATTCAGAGAGAGAGAGAGAGAGAGAGAGAGAGAGAGAGAGAGAGAGAGAGAGCATGAATAATGACATAGTGGAGAGGGCTCTGGCCAGCCTCGGCAGAGGGTTCGACTTGACCTCTGATTTCAGGCTAAGGTTCTGCAAAGGCGAGAAGAGATTAGTCCAGCTCAATGAAACAGAGAAGAGGACGATGGTGATCCCCGGCTTCGGAACTGTAAGCAACGTCCCTGCTGACATAAGATGCGACAAGGGCGATCGGAGCCGGTACCAGTCCGATATCCTGGAATTCAGCAAGGTAAATGGGAAAAAGGAAAACGAGAAAGACCATCTTCGCGCCTTCTCTGTTTTAGATAGATCTAACGCAGACGTCGGACTATTTAAATCTTCATGTTTTGCAGATGTCGGAATTCTTCAACCAGAAAGCGGCGGTGCCGGGGAAGATCCCGTCGGGCCTGTTCAATTCGATGTTCGGGTTCCAGAGCAACTGCTGGGCGAACGACGCGGCGAACATCAGGTACCTCGGCCTCGATGGCTACTTCATCGTGCTGTTCAACCTCCACATTGACCGGTACCCGCTCGTCCTCGCCGACGAGGTCTGCGACGCAGTTCCTTCGACCTGGGACCCCTCGGCTCTTGCAAGGTACGTGATCTGCACGTCCGGTTACGGTTTCTTGAGCGTTAAGTTTTGCCCTGTTTAGGATTAGAACTGCTAGACTAGTCAAGAGTCGGATTGGCATTCACATCTCCTCGTTATGCTTCACCATCATCACCATCGCCCCCCAAGTTGACTTTGGCCATTTCCATTCCTCAACTGACTCAAAAATATTAACAACCCTCGAATCATCAAACGGGGAATGATTGATAAGCATTAAGCCACTATAAGCATTAAGGCACCAGCACAGAGAGAGAGAGAGAGAGAGAGAGAGAGAGAGAGAGAGAGAGAGAGAAGCATGTTAAGAAGGTTGAGAAGACCATGAGTCTTGGCTCTGAATTGCTGACAAAGCACTGGTCACATTCATTAGAATCAAGAAATTACCTAGCCAGCCCAGCTAGGAAAGTTTTCTAGTTCCAACATCGCCGTCGAGAAGGCGAAATCATTTATGGGTCTGCCTCCTCGAAATCCTGTCCACAAGCATTCACTGGCGTGGCTTCTCAACCCGACTGGTGTCCGCCATCTGTGCCGTCGGACCGCCCCCGCACGTTGTTTTCCCCCGATTTAAACGTTCCCTGGGCCAGAGAAACGATAAACATCTGGATCTCGTCCCTCGGGGATACCTAACTTACGGAATAGGGCAATGAGAAGTTTAGCCAGATCAGCACATCAGACAAAGTCAAAGGTAAGTACGTTGTCCTGACCGTTCAATTCGTTGCCTTAGGGGAACGAGGGGATGCGGATAGCAGGAGATCTGAGAGAGAGAGGGGTGGGCTCCACTACCTACCCCTTTTTTGTTTTCTTTTTTAGCAAAAAGGGCAGCCGTCCATCATAAGATCACCCTTGCCAAAGCAGGTGATCCATTCCCGGATTAAGACCCGGTCACTTGTCGTGGACCCCACCCATCAGGAAATAGGCCCGGAACAAAAGAGCGCCTCCGGAAATTTCCCACGGTTTGACCGCGTAGGGACTTGGACTAGTTCTCACCCCCCCCCCCCCGCCCCTCCTTTCCCCGCAGCGCCAAGAAAGTCAACGGAATCGACGGACCAGAGGGCCTTAAGGGGGCGTGACGCTAGCGTGACGGTGCTCCGATCGGACGGCTGCCGATTGATCCTGCCGTTGGGAAAAAAAAAAACTTGGCGTTGGCGTGTGAAGGGGCAACGGGTGTTTTGACACTCGAGACTTTATACACCAATTTGCTTTATTCTACTCTTCAAAATGTAAAAAGAATATAATCGACAAGTTTCGTATATATAATAGTAACAAATGAAACTTGGAGAATCGTCCGAATCACAGCCGTAGGATCTCACTCTTTTCACGAGATAGACCTTCTACGCTCTTTACATGTTTAAGTCGAAACAATAATAAGTACCGAGGCTATGAAGGCCAAACCATGCGGTCTCTGAGTGACTTGATTTCGGTCTCGAATATCTCTTTGGAATCGGGATTTTTTAGGTATCGGAATTTCGAATGCTCCGCGAGTATGTTGCAATTCCTGGCGATTGGATATTTAATTTTCGAGAGAATAATTTCTATACATATATATTTTTTTATTTTTGGCAGATTTATAGGGAAATATGGGACCCACGTGATAGTGGGACTAGGGGTCGGGGGCCAGGACGTGGTACTGGTGAGGCAGGACAGATCGTCCAACTTGGGGCCGTCCGATCTGAAGAAGCACTTGGACGACCTGGGGGACCAGCTCTTCACGGGGGCCTGCACTTTCTCTCCTTCTCACTACAGAACCAAGGAGTCCAAACACAAGGTAAGCTCTCCAAATTTGCCAAATTCTATCTTTGGAGCGTCGATGGCGAAAAAATATCGATGCGCAATGGTTTGATCACTGTGATTCTAACTTTGCTGTTCCGTCTCGTTCTGATTTTTCCCCATGGACGTTGCGACCTGCAGGCGCCGCCGGCCTTCAACCTGTTCGATCTGCAGCCGGACGCGCTCAATGGCCTGCCAGCCTGCAGCTCCAAGGATGTACGTAGGCTTCGTCCTCAGTGATATAGATGATGATAAATCTGTTTCTTCGATTTCGCATTGATTAGAGGTACACATTTTTCGATAGCAAGAAAATCCCGCGACGAAACGCTGTCGAATAGAGACGTCGGGTAAGTGACGGCACGAGAATTAATCGAGCAGGCGTGTCGAATTTTGGGCACGTACGTGTACAATCGAATTTGGGACATGAATAGACAACTTGGTCAAGGGTACGGTGATGGGTCATTGGTTTGGGTGTAAATGTCTAAGTTCAGGTAGAAGTGTGTCACCGAAATAAAATTGTTCAAGGCACGTAGAATGTGGAGAGATCGGTTTGATAAAGAAGCCAATCTTGACTAACTATTCAAGGAAAAAAATATATTACAAGATTTGAATCGCAAGAAGATGAAGATGTTAGAACTGGGTTCCCTTTCACACATTCAAGATTGTAGTACTGATTATCCTTAAAAGGTTAGCCTTGATTTACATGCTTGTGATAGTAAGATTTTTGTTATGTATCGACCTGACATCGGATTTCTTCTATTCGCTTTTCAAGAATTTGAAATCATTTTTATTTTGCATAGAAACATTGTATGATTATCATGCTAAAGATCGGAGTTTCTATGATCATGAAATTAAATGACCATTTGATTAGTTCATAGCATTGTGATAGCATCTCCAGCAAATCATTACCATACTTCCTCCTTTTCGACCTGGTCCATCGCTCTTATCTCCCCACAACCCCTCTTTCAAAGCTACAACCGCTGCTGTCCCGGGGCTCGACCATCCCTCGATGGTCGTCGCTTCTGGATCGCCTCTTTCTAGCTACCGGCACCATCGCCGGATCGATCCTTCCATCACTAACGCTCCGTTGGAGCCAGTTGCCATTGCCATCACGAACGACTTCAACAGAAGGCCAAATGATAGACCCTTTTCATACTGTCAGCATGACATTGCACAGAGATGTGCATTAGAGAACCTTCGTTGCTACATGTTTTCGACACCTTGATCGGTTCTGCTCGTCACAACAAGTTTTAAGGCACGATTCTGACGACTAAAACTTGGTCGACAACTATATTGCAGGGAATCACAGTGATTAGCTCGAAGAGAGGAGGTGATGTGATGGCGGAGAGTCACTGCGAGTGGCTCTTGACCGTGCCCTCGATGCCGGACGCCATCCACTTCAACTTCATCCCCATCACTTCTCTCCTCAAGGGCATTCCTGGCTGTGGCTTCTTGTCCCATGCCATCAATCTCTACCTCCGCTGTACGTTTCACACTCTATTTTGTTTGATTGAATTCATTAGCTCATCTATTTTTCCTTCGAAATCCCGTCATTTTTTACACAATCATCTAACTCGAACACATTCTCTTTTGGGGGCTTTGCAGACAAGCCTCCTCTAAGCGATCTGCAGTCCTTCCTGGAGTTCCAAACCCACAAGCTCTGGGCTCCTATTCACAACGACCAGCCTCTCGGTCCAACCACCAATAGATCCACTTCATCACCTTCTCTCTGCTTCGGCTTGATGGGACCAAAGCTGTATGTTAACACTTCCCGGGTACACATCGCGTATCTCCCTACTACTTAATCATGCATCAGTATTCATCTTCCACCATCAGTTGTCTTTGCAAGTTTGATGCACATATAGTGCTAGTTTGGACCCAGTATGTTACAGTGGTGTCTCCTTTCATATCCGGTCTTGGATGTTTCAGAAGCAGAGATCACAGTATATATCGATCATGGAGATTTGATAGCAACTCAAAACTGAACCGCAGGATTAAGTCCCTAAGATTTATCGGTTTGGCTGGATTTCAGGTTGTAGTAGGGAAGAGACCGGTCATGGGGATGCGGTTCTTCCTGGAGGGGATGAAATGCAACAAGCTAGCCATACACCTCCAGCACCTCTCCATCACACCATCCATGCTAGAGAATTTGGTAGATGACACGCCGATATGGCGAGGATCGGAGGACGCCACCGGTGCTGACGGTGACGCGTACTTCGAAGGCATCCAAGGCAAGAAGTACTCTCACATATGCGTTGCCCCGATTGAATATTTACCAACCGCTGGGAAGGACGTCGCCTACATCGTGACGGGCGCCCAGCTTCATGTGAAGAAACACAACTCGAAAAATGTTCTCCATCTCCGGCTCCGTTTCTCCAAGGTCTCAGATGCGTTCATAGCGCAATCTAACTGGGACAGAGGGTCCGAGCACTCCCAAAAGTCAGGGTTGCTTTCGGCGATTAGCACATCTCTCGGAGGAAATAACGCTGCCAAAGAGAAAAGGCTGGCAATACATATGGATTCCAGCGTGTACCCAACAGGGCCACCTGTGCCAGTGCAAACGCAGAAGCTTTTGAAATTCGTGGATACATCACAACATTGCAAGGGGCCTCAAGATAGCCCGGGGCATTGGCTAGTGACCGGAGCTAAGTTGGATTCGGAGAGGGGGAAGATTTGCGTGCATGTCAAGTTCTCTTTGTTAAACCTAACTACTTGAATGTAAAGAACAGGTAAAAATCGAAGTTATATGAGTCTATAGGAGATATAAAAAAGAAGAAGAGGAGAGAAGCTCTCTCCCTGGAGTTGTTGAAGCTTCTTTGATGCCGCAATGACCGCGTTCAAAGTGGAATGAAGGATGGTCACTGCAGTAATCAATCATGCCATGTTTGTCATGAAGGGAACCCTTCAGAGTATGGTGAGACGACACCAGATTGGAAATGTAAATGAGTAGTATGCGATTTATATTTCTTTCATTTGTTTTTGCCTTGGTGATGAAGATATTGATGTATATATATGAGCAGAAGTAGTTATTCTTTTATTTACCATTTTTGAGCCAAAGTAAGCATGGTTTTCATTACTAAATGTAAGCAAACAAAGGTCAAATCTATTCCGTCCTTTTGAATTTCTGCAATGGTCTTCTCATTTGTAAGATCTTTGGATACAAGGTGTCAAGTTTCCAAGCACATGTTCTTTCAATCGCTAGACTTAGCCTATTAACCACCATGCTCGACTGCCAAGGCTTCAGCTTCTCAGTTAAATGTGCTGTCAAAGCCAGGAGAAAGTACTGTAAGCAACGGCTCACTTTGTCAACGTACTAAACACTCTTCGCTCCGCTTTTTCATGGTCTTCGAGTTGCTCATAACGATGTCTTTCGCGAATGGATGAAAACCTACTGTGATAGATTGCCATCTTGTGTGGGAACATCTTCATTGTGGTTATCTTTGCGTCGTTCCAGTTCCCTCTATCGATCGGATCGCTAATATCCCCACCAAGGCCCATCCTCAAGGACGTGCCCTGCTCTCAAACGCAAACTCGAGCGACATTATACAAGTTTGCCTCACGTTAAAAAAAAAAAAAAACATACGTAGCCATCAATTGCATGCTTAACAGAGGTGGTCAGCTGTTGCCTACGGATCAGTGCCTACCGTGAGGATCTGAAGCCAGAAAGGCATCACCTTATTGATGCGTTATCAAGGGAAAACGGAAAGTCAAAGTGGCTTTGAGTTGCTTGTCTCCCACATAGAGTTAGCTTCAGTGCACAATCCTAATTTTCCCATTCTACATGGACAATTTTCTGAAATTGACGTGTTAGACTTTGGGCGCTTGCTTGTTGCTCTCTTATGAAAGTTCAATCAACTTATCCGCATAGGGGAGAGAGAGAGAGAGAGAGAGAGAGAGAGTAGGTAAGATGGTACAGAGAGATCCGAACTTGCGTGCAAATGACTACTTCACTGAAAGCGACCCAGAATTCTGCTGCGCAATTTCGATGGAGTGGCGAAAAGGACGGCGATTTATTTTTTTCTTCTAACAAAACCTCGTATTTTCAGAGCGAGAATCGCATCGAGTAAAGTCTATTATCATCAAGTTGATCACATTCAAGAATCTGTAGGACCCATAAATAGTTCTGATATAATAAGAGTTTCCACGATGTTGCGTTCGATTGATTCTGTCAAGCTCATCGCCCCTTTGGACTAAGGTTTATAGATTCTTTCGCATCCTCTTAGCCAAAACTATGTTAAATCTCATCTTCAAATGAGCATAACACACCCGCGATCTAATGCGGACCATGTGGATTAAGACCTATGTTTGAACCATCAAAATCTCTTTACCTTTGAATTTAGAGAAACTTTAGAGATCTGCTCTCTTGTCTTAAAATCTCTTCTCCGAGAGAGCGGGCAAAAGTACAGTGCGGCGAATGCCACGGTGGTAAGTCAACCGGCGTCGCATCTCTTGGTGGAAGATTCGATCCATGGCTTGATTCGGAAGCAATAGCCCTTCAGGTGGAAGATGTGGACATCTTCGTTGCATTACGCTGTTCTCCATGAAATCTCCTCCCCCAATCACGACTTCTTCAGTTTGAGACAGAAGCATCGGTATTCGATCATGTCCGATAACGAGCACGTCATTGATGCAACACTCGGCCGTGGGTGGCGACGGCGATTGCGGGTTGGGGCGGTGACGGCTTTGTCTCTGTTTGGAGAAATTATTCAGTGGTATGTGCGCGCCACATCATCAGCTGACGTGGTGCGCATCATCCACTCATTAACTGACATGTGGAGACCGGCCCCACTCGAGTCAGCTTTCTCTGACCTTCTGTCTAGGGAGATGCCGTTACTCTTTTCTCACCGTCTCTCTCACTGTGCACTCCCCCGTCAGTCCACGGTTTGATTTGGAGGGGAGAGCAAGACGACTCAGGAAATCATGAGGAAGACCCATGAACACGACCGGACGCAACTCATCAAGTCGACTCAATCGAAGAAGGAATGGAAATTCAAGTACTCGGACGTCGGAATCGGTAATTACTACCGCCGCATCACTTGTCCATCAGTCGAAGATGTTTGCTCCCCGGTTAAACATTTTCTTTTGGGAATAGGCAGAGGTTATCACTTTGAATAATAACAAGAAAAGAGCTCTGATGAGACACTCGAGGGAAGTGGGAGATAACAACCAAAGTACAACCAAACACTCAGAGAGATCAGAGAGATTTTTAAGAACTGAAAATAAACAATGGTACGGAGCCGGCGGCGGCGGCGGCAGAATCCACTATGAACGGCGGAGATGGCACACGTAGCCACCACAAGAACTCTCGCTTTCGAGTACTTCATTTGACATTTAACTAGATGCTGCTTGCGTTTCCATTCGCCATTCATCAGCCGTCTCTGGGCAATTTGCCAGGTCTTCCTAGCTGCTCTTCGGATATTGACTAGAAAGTATCAATATCGGTTTGCAATATAATCCTAACATGTGGTTCGTAGAGAGCAGCAACAGATGTCGCCAAGGCGACCGTCGAGGAGGCGATCATGGAGAAGGTCGACATAAAGCGAGTCTCTCCCGCTCCGACCACAATCCGAATGGCAGAGTTGGGCTGCTCAGTGGGAGCAAACACCTTCATTGCGGTCCGGAACATCCCAGAAGCCGTTCCATGCGAGTGCATCACGCAAGGCCTCCCCTCTCAAATGCTCTGTTTCCTAGTCCTGTGTAAGGACCATTCGTCGAACGAATTGAACACCTCTTTGCTTCCCTCCACGGAATTTTGGTAGGGGCGGGACCGAATCGATCACGTGTGCAACAGTTCATTTTCTCTCTTCTCCCTCCCCCTCTCCCTTTTCTCTCTCCCTCTCTTTCTCTCTTTCCCCCCTGTTTTCCGCCCACTTGTCTTTGCCCCATTTTGTTGACTTTTCTCTCTCTCTCTCTCTCTCTTCTTGTCTCTATAATCACCCCTCTCTTTCTCTCTCTCCTCCTCTGTTTTCCTCCATCTTCTTTGGTGGTTGCTTGATAGTTCATGCTCCGTTTTAAAAATAATTTCCGATCTCATTGGACTGCTCAAGTTAGTCGATCCGATCTATGATCCTAAAAATTAAGAATCGGACCACCGTAGACTATGCACAGCCCTAAATGGAGTGGACTGAAGAATCATCGTATTTCGCTTTGATTGCTGCGCCAACCATTCGAGAATATAACTTGATGTGACATACATCATATTCCAATGGTCTAGAAAAAAAACAAAAAAATATTAAAAAATATTTTTTTAATAAAATCTCAGCCGATCCGGGGTAGGTTATGTCAGGCGATCCAAGTCACCGAGAATATATGATAGCAGGCTTTAGATGAAACGCACACAAAGAAGAGCACTTAACCAGAGCACTCTCACCACGTAAAACAGAAGTATCATAGAGAGAGAGAGAGAGAGAGAGAGAGAGAGAGAGAGAGAGATGAGCAGCGGCGGCTCAGAGGCGGCAGTGGTTGCGGTGGCAGAATCGTACCCGATGAACGGAGGAGATGGCACGTTTAGCTACAACAAGAATTCTTACTTTCAGGTTCTTCATTTGACAACAAATAGATGCAAATTTACCACACAAAAAAAAAAAAAGATGCATTTCCAAGTAAACAGTTCTTCATTTCATGGAATAAGACCTAAATGACAGAATAAATTGTTCCGTCTTTCGCTGAGATTTGCCTGAATTTAGTTTTTGAAACTCGCTCTCTGGTTATTAATCTCTCGTGACCCTTATGGCTTCAACGAGACGAGCATCGAATTATCAAATTATCAAACTATCAAACTTGCAACTCTGACATGAATTGCAGAGAATGGCGACGGACTTCGCCCACGCGACAATTGACAAGGCGATCGCGGAGAAGCTCGATGTAAAGCAATTTTCTCCCGCCCTGACCACATTCCGAATCGCAGATTTAGGTTGTTCAGTCGGGCCCAACACCTTCATCGCCGTCCAGAACATCCTTGAAGCGGTCCGACGCAAGTACGAATTACAAGGCCTCTCCTCCCAACTGCCTGATTTCCAAGTCCTGTTCAACGACCACGCATCCAATGATTTCAACACCCTCTTCGCTTCTCTGCCATCCGACCCGCCGTACTACGTGGCCGGCGTGCCAGGATCCTTCCACGGTCGACTGTTCCCAGAGGCATCCCTCCATTTCGCGCATTCGTCTTATGCGCTTCAATGGCTTTCCAAGGTGCCTAAAGAATTGGTTGATCCAAACTCCCCAGCGTTCAACAAGGCGAGAGTTCACTACACAAGTGCTCCCCGCGAAGTGAGCGATGCTTATACATCTCAGTTCGCAAAGGACATGGCGATATTTCTGAGAGCTAGAGGCAAGGAAATTGCGAGCGGAGGCATCATGGCCCTGGTCATGCCCGGGAACGCTAACGACATTCCTCATTCACGAGTGCCGTCCGGTGTGATTTTTGATCTTCTGGGGTTCAGCTTGATGGATATGGCAAAGGAGGTAAAGACTGGAAATTACCATCGGCACTATTTTCTTTCCTACCAAAAATAACTATATGCGGGTATTGAGTTACAGATCTAACAAATTTGTATCGAGCAAAAACATAGATAATCCATAATCTCATGTCGCAGTTGTGCGTGTCCTGAAGGTGTTTGATCATATGCATGTGGACCCTTTAACGGATGTCTTAAGGTTTTCTTTCTGCCATCAGTTCGCTTGTATTCAAAGCAATCCCATTGAGTTGCACAGATGACTGGACTAAATAACTCTTTACAGGATATAATAAGCGAGGCTCAGGTGGATTCATTCAATTTGCCAGTGTATGCTCCCTCTCCTAACGAGATGACGGCACTAGTAGAGGCCAATGGGTGTTTTAGCATAGTGAGGATGGATTTAGCAGCTCCTGGATCAAAGATCGACGACTCGGTCGGAGGGCACGCGTGCATGCTGCACTTAAGAGCCGGATTGGAAGGGATCATTAGCAAGCATTTTGGAAGCGAGATTATCGACGACCTGTTTGATCGTTTTCTCGAGAAAACTAAAAAATATTCTGATCGTTTAAACTCCGCCTTTCTCTGGAGAAGCCATCTGATAGCAATATTGAAGCGTATATAATGCGCGTTGTGCGCTTAGGGGTGAGTTTCCCCGCTTTGTTTTTCCCCTAATAAAGATCCATATGTGTACTTTTCTGTTCGGATTCATATATTACATAAAAGGTACTCAATATCAAAATATAGTCAAGAGATTAGCACTTTCCCGGTCTGGTATTTACAACACTTGCAATGCATCTTTTGATAAAGCATCAACATATTGAACTCCTTTGGTAATCTGAGGCTTCCCCAAGCAAGAAGTCATCACCATCACAATGACATGCCTCAAGATGGTGCTCCAGTCAAGTGGCGTCTTGTCGCTTGCCCTCATACATGGAATAGCTTCGATACATAATCCTACTTTTCTGATTCCATAAGTAAAAAAATTATTTGAAACTTGACGTGTTGGGCTTTTGTATGCTATTGAGCTGGACAGCATAACTTCTTTTGATTCATCCCACGAGAAAAGAAGAAAGAGATAAACTTAGGTAGATTGTATTATGAGACCTAAACTAGATTACTTCGCTGGAAGCTAATTTCCAAACTGCAAACTTTGAGGGATATTTGTCAAAAAAGCCTCAAAATTTTTGTATCACGATCAATTTAGTTTTAAACTTTTCAAATATGTTAACTCAGTCCTAAACATTTTGACAATGTATCAATTTAGTTATAAACTTTACAATAAGATTAATTTAATCATAAATCTTTTAAAAGTTTAACAATTTCATTCTGAACCTAACGACATTGAATTAGTGACAAAATTTTTTCCATCGCTAAAGTCGTCGCAAAAATGTTTAGAGCGGATTTTGACAAATTTTCCGTCGCAAATTCATGGCTAAATCCTTTTTTTTTTCTTGTAGTGTTTCTTTTGGGATGCCGACTGGTCTTCGTGCTAAAGCATATATAATGCGGCCTCTAAGGACGATATTTAGGATATATGAAAGGCACTCGTGTTGATTAATAATCTTCAATTTGGTCCTTAATCGTTTGTGTCTTCATGGTAGGCTTAATTTCTTTAAGAGTCACATGTTGTAATTAGAGGGTCATTCCAAGAGTTAAGTGTGTTCTCAATTGTGATTAGTGAAATAATTTAGAATCCTAAAATTATCTAAGGCATTTATTTTATAACCTATGCATTGCATGATCCTCAATTCCAATCATGTTTGTTACTCATAAAACACATTGTTAGTAACTAAAAGATTAAGTGAATAAACAAAAGATTAATAAAGATAATCACTTGATTTTTGAAACAAAGGCAATACAGATAGATACTGATACTATTTAGTACTCTATAATACTTTTTAGTACTCGATCAAGTCGTGATTTGACTCATTATATTCTGGAGCATGTAGTCTGATCACTAATCCTTGTTTTTCTCATGATTTCATGATGTGTCCATCCTTCACCTTGAGCCTACTTTTGTTGAACTTCACCTTCACGGAAACCTCCGTGCATTGGCGATGCCCGCGGTTAGCGGCCGCAACGGTTGGTTTATTTTTATTTTTCATTTTTTATCTTTAGATGTGTGTTTTGGTATGTTTGGGCATGATGATTTTCGTGCTTGGGGCTTCTTGTCAATGGAGCTTCGTTGAAGAGGAAGAGCATGGCATTGGGAAGAAGATGAAGTGCTGGAAAAGGGAAATAAAAAAAATCGAAATTAAGAAAAATCGAAATTGGAATTCTGAGTTGGGGTGGGTAGAGTATGGACTGCTTTGATTCGGTGAGCTAAAGAGTTAATAGGTTTTGGGCTTTTGTTTTATGTATGAAAATTCGTTTTTAATTTTGGCCTATTCTAGTTTTAGGCCAAAATTTGTGATTTAGCTTAAAACTATTTTTTTTATAAAAATTGAGCCGGGCCTTAAGCTTGGCACAACTCGAAGACCCATCCTGGACCATTAGGGTCCGGGTCAGCGAGTCGGGTCAGGTCTCTCTGAACCGATCCGAAGTCATTTTTTTCGAATTATAAAAAATAAAAAATAATCATAAATTTAAAAATAAATCAGATAAATTCAAAATTCCTTCTTTAAAAAAATAAAAAATAAAATCAATTTTTTTGAAAAATTAAATTTAAAATTTAAAAATAATTAATTAATGAATTAATTAATAATGTTTAGAAGAATGATTGCAATTGATTTGATAGATTTTTAGTATCAAAACAATAGTTCTTGAATTAGCTTTAGATTTTCCATGTTTAGCAAACATTTTTAGTGTAGTATAAAAAATGAGAATTTTTTTTTAAAAAAAAGGAAAGAGTTTTAAATTCAATTGAATAAACCCTTAAGGCTTTATATTATGGGGTGTTTTGATCGATTTTTCTTTTAGAGACAGTATTAGGATTGTTGATTGTGCACATCTTTTCCACTATACTTGTTTGCGCATTTCATTACATTATTTGTTATTTTTCTTTTATCAAATAACACATGATGAATTAATAGACTAGTCTCTTAGTGTATAAAAGACTACATGAAAACACCTCTTATTAACAAGATAATGAACTTTAGGTACCAAAGGGGCATTAACGAGATAGTTAATGTAATCAAGTTCCCGTACCTTAGAAATCTCTAGTTGCGTAAAAAGTGAAGCATTTCTCCCATGTGTTCATTCGGTTTCTAGTCGACCCTAATGGCTAGTGGCGACTCCAAAAAATATTTTAAATTGTTAAAGAGCTTTTAAAATAAACACGACTAAATGTCACACGAGGCATGGACTTGGGGGAAACCAAGCTCGAGATTGAGGAATTGAGAGTGAATACCTCTAAACCTATCATTTAGGATCCTGAGTCCGAGTAAGGCCGTAACACTCATCCAACACCATTGGCTTAAATGAGTATCGATGTTGCAAATTAGCAGTGTAAATCTTCCTATTAAGTACTTCCTCTGACAATTTTCATTATATTCTCGCATTAGTAATGTAATGTAGTGATTGCATATAAAATTTCCTTATTTCATATGACAAAAATGAATGGAATTTTTTACTGTGATCGCATCACAAGGATCTTAGACCAGTCACCTGTGGGCCTATGTGCACGAATTCGATTTTCTAGCCCATCTCTTGGGTTGAGCCTCGAGGCTAGCCTTTTCTTCTTGGGGTGGATTTTTGTAGCTATTAAGGGCACACTTAGTAATAGTTCTATTCCTAGAAACAATTTCTCTTTAAGATTGGTTTTATTTAATTACTATTCCATGTATAAGTTTCTATACAAATGAATGCTTTTAATAATTGCTATTCTTGGGATATAGAAAAATAGAAGTGTGTTTAGTACAAACTAATTTTATGATATATTTTTATTTTATTTTTTAAATTCCATATTTTTCTTTTCTCCCTCTTCACAAGTGGCTAGGCAAGGCTCAATCTCGCTAGATTTGGATGAGGTCGAACTTGCCCAGCCGTAGCAAGGTCGATCCTCACTAGGGGCGACAAGGCTCACCAAAGGCAAGTGAGGTCAATCTCCCTAGCCTAGTCCTAGTTGATCGCCAGTTTTCACCACAACCTAGCAATCAATTAGAGAAAGAAAAGTAACAAATGGAAGAAGGAGGGAAGAAGAAAACAAAAAAAGAAAAAAAAAGTTGTTACTAGAATTTGTTCTCAGGAACAAGAAGTAAATTATTTTTACTTCTAATTCTTATTCCAAATCTATTCCCTAACTACTTTTTTTATTCCCGAGAATAGAAAAATCAATTCACATACATAAATGAATTTTTGTTCTTTGTCCATTTCTAAAAACAAAAGAATTGAAAAACAGAGAATAGAAATCAATTTATATACGTTGGTTGATTTCGCTATTCTCTAGAATAGAAAAGTTTCCAATGAACATATTTGGAACGAAAATCAGAAGTAAAAAAAAAATTACTTCTTATTTTTGGGAATAATTTCTTAAAACAAAATTTTCCTTTTTCTTCTTCTTTCTTTAGCTAATGGCAAAGGCCCGCGGCCGGCCAAGATTGGATTCGAGCCCACTCGATCGACCTCGATGACCTTGGAAGAGCCTCATTGACCTCTGACGATTGCGGTTAAGTGGGGTCAACCTCACCTAGAACTAGCGTAGTCAAGCCTCACCTAGCCACCGATAAGGCTCCATCTCCCCCAGCCATGTTGACCTCATAGTGGCTGGGCAAGGTTGAGCCTCGCTCGGCCTTGGCGTCACTAAGGGTCGGTGAGACTGCCTAGCCAGAAAAGAAAAAAAAATAGAAATAAGTTAGAAAGAGAAATAAAAAAATATTTTTTTTTGTAAAAAAATTGTCCAATAGAAATAGAAAAGATTATTTTAAAAAATTATTTTTGAGAACTACAGCGTTGCTATTGAGCACGTTTAAATCTTCCGTCATGGCTTTAACAAGGAGAATTTAAAAGGGTGAAACGAGGTTCAACTTAGGATGGCTGCACACACGAGACGAAGAAATGACAAGAGTAAACAAAGGCCGGGTGACCTCGAATGGATGACAGGCTGGATAACCTCCGAACGCCCATAGGGTGGACTGAAGAAACATCGGTTTTGGCTTTGGTTGCTGTGCCAACCGTCCGAGAATAGCAGAGGGTTTAGATAAATAAAACGCACACAAAGATGCCTTTCTTTTTTTAAATCTACCTTTGGATCCCACCTGTCGGATCCAATCCAATGGTTGAGATTAAAACTCAGTCACGCCTAACGGATTCAACGGCTGGGATTAAAACTCAGTCGCGTTTAATGTGATGCGATCCATATCCCACAAAGAAGAGCACTTAACGTCGGCTCAGATGTGGCGGCGGCGGCGGTCGCGGTATCACAATCGTACCCGATGAACGGTGGAGACAGCACGTTTAGCCACAACAAGAACTCTTACATTCAGGCTCTTCATTTGACAACAAGTAGATGCATTTCCAACTAAATATTTCTTCATTTCATGGAATAAGACCTAAATGACAGAATAAATTGTTCCGTCCTTCGCGGAGCTTTGCCTGAATTCAGCTTTTCAAACTCGCTCTCTGGTTATCAATCTCTCGTGACCCTTTATGGCTTCAACGAGACGAGCATCGAATTATCAACTTATCAAACTTGCAACTCTTGACATGCATTGCAGAGAACCGCAACGAACTTCGCCCACGCGACAATTGACAAGGTGATCGCGGAGAAGCTCGATGTAAAGCAATTTTCTCCCGCACTCACCACATTCCGAATCGCAGATTTAGGTTGTTCAGTCGGGCCGAATACCTTCATCGCCGTCCAGAACATCCTTGAAGCGGTCCGACGCAAGTACGAATCACAAGGCCTCTCCTCCCAACTGCCTGATTTCCAAGTCCTGTTCAACGATCACACATCCAATGATTTCAACACCCTCTTCGCTTCCCTGCCACCCGACGCGCCGTACTACGCGGCTGGCGTGCCAGGATCCTTTTTTGGGCGACTGTTTCCGGAGGCATCCCTCCATTTCGTGCATTCGTCTTATGCGCCTCAATGGCTTTCCAAGGTGCCTAAAGAATTGGTTGATCCAAACTCCCCAGCGTTTAACAAGGCGAGAGTTCACTAAAGCGCTCCCCGGGAAGTGACCGATGCTTATGCTTCTCAGTTCGCAAAGGACATGGTGACGTTTCTGAGAGCTAGAGGCAAGGAAATTGCGAGCGGAGGCATCATGGTCCTGGTCATGCCCGGGAACGCTAGCGGCATTCCTCCTTCACCAGAGCCGTTCTTCGTGATGTTTGATCTTTTGGGGTATTGCTTGATGGATATGGCAAAGGAGGTAAAGACTGGAAATTACCATCGGCACTTTTTTCTATCTTACCAAAAATAACCATATGCGGGCATTGAGTTACAGATCTAACAAATTTGAATTGAGCAAAAACATAGATAATCCATAAGCTCGTGTCGCAATTGTGCATGTCTTGAAGGTGTTTTCTCATCTGCATGTGGACCCTTCAACAGATGTCTTTAGGTTTTCTTTCTGTCGTCAGTTCGCTTGTCTTCAAAGAGTCCAATTGAGTTGCACAGATGACCAGACTAAATAACTCTCTGCAGGGTATAATAAGCGAGGCTCAGGTGGATTCATTCAATTTTCCAGTGTATGCTCCCCTCTCCTGACGAGATGACAGCACTAGTAGAGGCCAATGGGTGTTTTAGCATAGAGAGGATGGATTTAGCAGCTCCTCGATCGAAGATCGACGACTCGGTCGGAGGGCACGTGTGCATGCTGCACTTAAGAGCCGTAATGGAAGGGATCATTAGCAAACATTTTGGAAGCAAGATTATCGACAACCTTTTCAACCTTTTCGCAAATTCATGGCTAAATCCTTTTTTTCTTGTAGTGTTTCTTTTGGGATGCCGACTGGTCTTCGTGCTAAAGCATATATAATGCGGCCTCTAAGGACGATATTTAGGATATATGAAAGGCACTCGTGTTGATTAATAATCTTCAATTTGGTCCTTAATCGTTTGTGTCTTCATGGTAGGCTTAATTTCTTTAAGAGTCACATGTTGTAATTAGAGGGTCATTCCAAGAGTTAAGTGTGTTCTCAATTGTGATTAGTGAAATAATTTAGAACCCTAAAATTATCTAAGGCATTTATTTTATAACCTATGCATTGCATGATCATCAATTCCAATCATGTTTGTTACTCATAAAACACATTGTTAGTAACTAAAAGATTAAGTGAATAAACAGAAGATTAATAAAGATAATCACTTGATTTTTGAAACAAAGGCAATACAGATAGATATTGATACTATTTAGTACTCTATAATACTTTTTAGTAGTCGATCAAGTCGCGATTTGACTCATTCTATTCTGGAGCGTGTAGTTCGATCACTAATCCTTGCTTTTCTCATGATTTCATGATGTGTCCACCCTTCGCATTGAGCCTACTTTTGATGAACTTCACCTTCACGGAAACCTCCGTGCATTGGCGATGCCCGCGGTTAGAGGCTGCAACAGCAGGTTTATTTTTATTTTTCATTTTTTATCTTTAGATGTGTGTTTTGGTATGTTTGGGCATGATGATTTTCGTGCTTGGGGGCTTCTTGTCAATGGAGCTTTTGAAGAGGAAGAGCATGGCATCAGGAAGAAGATGAAGTGCAGGAAAAGGGAAATAAAAAAATAAAATTAAGAAAAATCGAAATTGGAATTCTGAGTTAGGCAGGGTAGAGTGTGTGGTTGCTTTGATTCGGTGAGCTAGAGGGTTAATAGGTTTCGGGCTGTTGTTTTATGTATAAAAATTCGTTTTTAATGTGGGCCTATTTTAGTTTTGGGCCAAATTTTGTGATTTAGGGTCTGTTCGTTTAGCGGAAAATATTTTTCGGAAACTGGGCTGCTCGGGAGACGGAAAACATTTTCCAATCAATCAAAGATTTCCTTCTAAAACTAAGGAAAATGTATTCTGTTTTTGAAAAGCGGAAAACATTTTCCGGATCTCCTCTCTTTCTCTCTCGTTGTGAGTCTATGAGCAATTTAATTGCTGGCTGTCGCTAGCGTTTGTCGCCGCCACCTGCCGACCGCCGCCCCCTGCCGCCCCTCGCTGCCGCCACCCCCGCTCAACCTCCTCCCCCGATCGTCACCCGCCTGTCGTCATCGCCGCCGCCGCCCCTCGCAGCCGCCCGCCGACCACCGCCCCCTGTCGCTGCCTGCTCGCTACCGCCGCCTGCTGCCTGCCCCCTACCCCTGGTTGCCCCCCCCCCCCCCCCCCGGCAACCCACCGCCCCTGTCCGCCGCCGCCTGCCCGCTTGCCGTCGCCGAATAATTTCTCAAAAAAAAATTCCGGAAAAAATTTTTCGGAAAATTTTTAAGTTTCAAACAAACACCGGAAAATATGACATTTTCCAAGAAAATGACTTCCTGGAAAATATTTTCCAGAAGTGTTTTGTTTTCTGCCAAACGAACGGACCCTTAACTTAAAACCATTTTTTTTTATAAAAATTGAGCCGGGCCTTAAGCTCGACCCAATTGGAAGACCCAACCTGGACCATTAAGGTCCGGGTCAGCGAGTCGGACTGGATCTCTCTGACCCGGTCCGAAGTCCTCTTTTTTTTCGAATTATAAAAATTAAAAATTGAAAAATAAATCAAATAAATTCAAAATTCCTTCTTTTTTAAAAAAATCAAAAATCAAAAATCAAAAATTTAAAATTTTAATTATAATTAATTAATTAATTAATTAACAATGTTTAGCAGAATGATTGCAATTGATTTCATAGATTTTTAGTATCAAAAAAAAAAAAAAAGTTGGACAAAGGCATCATAGGTATCCACACAACTAATAGGAAGGGTAATGAGTGGCCCTAGCTATCTCCATTAGTTTGTAAATAATGGTTCAATTATTGCTGCTGCTACTGTTACTCATGTGGACGAGTGCCTCGAGGCCAATGATAGTGCTCGTCCATGATTCCAGTTGTCAAGATTGAATCCCCTCTTTTTTTTAACATGTGAAATGTGGATCTTCTTAATGATTAGGACATTCACTTTACTTAACACCTTCAATTAAAAATGTGAATAATTAACTTGAGGTGTGAACAAAGGCATCATAGGTACCGCACAACAAATAGCAAGGATAATGAGTGACCCTGAGTGTCTCAAATACCTTACAAATTACGGTTCAACTACTGTTAATGCTACTGCTACTCATGTGAGTGAATATCCCAAATCAAATGGTACTGCTCTTAACATGATTTCATTTGCCAAGACTAAATCTCATCTATTTTTAAACCATGAAGTGCAGATTATCTTACTTAGTAGGACATGCACTTTGCTTAAACTTTTTGATGTTTGTCGAGTCTATTTCTTTGTGCCTCTCAAGGCTTTCTTTTCTATTATGCTTTGAGGTTCATTATAATTATAATCAATCGAAAGATTCCCTTGTCAATGATTATTTTACCCTATTCCATGGATTACCTTTTGGTAGAAACACTTCTGCCAACTGTGTGGAGGTCCTTTTCTATGTTCCAAAGAGAATGTACTTATAACATAATTTTTATCCTTTCAAAGCACAAATAACACAAATATCCACTATCAACCTGTACATTAAGGGCTTGTCCGAAAATTGAATGACATTACGTACAGATTCATACGACCAATATCTATAGCTCAGTTTACAATATGAATGTAATTAGATTACCAGTAATTAGACTATCAATGCGCAGATGTCAATATTGTTGCTTGGGCCACATGCCGCCACAAGATTTAATTCGCGTACTGCTATGTGACCACGTGCGCCAAGTTCTTCAGATGCAACAAAAGGGGTCCTCCTTTTATTACCAAAATAATAATAATAATAATAATAATAATAAATCAAGCATGAAGGGCATTGGTTAAGAATGTAATCAATCCCTTAATCATTCAATTAAATCAATCTAGTTCTAATCTTTCGATGAAAAGTGTAATAAATTCCTCTCGGCCAAATTAGCTTTAGATTTTCCATGTTTAGTAAACATTTTTAGTTTAATATAAAAAATAAGAATTTTTTTTAAAAAAAAAGGGGAAAGAGTTTTAAACTCAATTGAATAAGCTCTTAGGACTTTACATTATGGGGTGTTTTGATCGATTTTTCTTTTAGAGACAATATTAGGATTGTTGATTGCACGCATCTTTTCTACTATACTTGTTTGCGCATTTCATTGCATTGTTTGTTATTTTTCTTTTAACATGGTTAGGATTTAAATCAAATAACACATGATGAATTAGTAGACTAGTCTCTTAGTTTGTAAAAGACTACATGAAAACATCTCTTTGTTAACAAGATGATCAACCTTAGAAGCTGAAAGGGCATTAACTAGATAATTAATGTAATCAAGTCCGCGTACCCTAGAAATCTCTGGTTGCTTAAAAAGTGAAGCATTTCTCCCATGTGTTCACTTAGTTTCTAGTCGACCCTCATAGGCTAGTGGCGACTCAAAAAAATCTTTTAGATTGTTAAAGAGCTTTTAAAATGAACATGTATAAATGTCACACAAGATATGGATTTGGCGAAAATTGAGCTCGAGATTGAGGAATTGAGAGTGAATACCTCTAAACCTACCATTTAGGATCCCAAGTCTGGGTAGGTCGCAACACTCATTCAACGCCATTGGTTTAAATGAGTCTCGATGTTGCAAATTAGCAGTGTAAATCTTCCTATTAAGTACTTCCTCTGACAATTTTCATTATATTCTCACATTAGTAAGGTAATGTAGTTGATTGCATATACAATTTCCTTATTTCATATGAAAAAAACGAAGAGAATTTTTTACTGTGATCACGTCACAAGGGTCTTGGACTAGTAACCTGTGGGCCTGTGTGCACAGATTCGATTTTCTAGCCCATCTCCTAGGTTGAGATCCTTGAGGCTAGCCTTTTTCTTCTTGGGCTGGACTTTTTGTAGCTATTAAGGGCACACTTAGTAATAGTTCTATTCCTAGAAACAATTTCTCTTTAAGATTAGTTTTATTTAATTACTATTCCTTGTATAAGTTTCTTTACAAATGAATGCTTTTACTAATTGCTATTCCCGGGATGTAAAAAATTGAAGTGTGTTTAGTACAAAACTAATCTTATGCTATATTTTTATTTTAAAAACAATTCCATATTTTTTTCTTTTCTTCCTCCTCATAGGTGGCTGGGCGAGGCTCAATCTCGCTAGATTTGGATGAGGTCGAATTTGCCCAGTCGTAGTGAAGCCGAACCTTGCCAGGGGCTGACGAGGCTCACCAAAGGCAAGTGAGGTTGATCTCCCTAGCCCTAGTCCTAGTTGATCACCAGTTTTCACCGCGACCTAGCGATCAATTTGAGAAAGAAAAGCAACAGACGGAACAAAAATTCATTTATGTATGTGAATTGATTTTTCTATTCTCAGGAATAAAAATGTTGTTAGAGAATAGATTTGAAATAAGAATTAGAAGTAAAAAGAATTTACTTCTTGTTCCCAAGAACAAATTCTAGTAACAACTTTTTTTCTTTTTTCTTTTCTTCCCTCCTTCTTTTTCTATTTCTAAAAACAAAAGAATTGAAAAACAAAGACAAAGGAATAGAAATCAGTTTATATACGTTGGTTGATATTGTTATTCTCTAGAATAGAAAAGTTTCCAATGAATTGATTTGGAACGAAAATCAGAAGTATAAAAAAAATTACTTCTTGTTTTTTGGAACAATTTCTTAAAACAAAATTTCCCTTTTTCTTTTTCCCTCATTCTTCCTTTTTTTTCTTCTTTCTTTAGCTAATGGCAAAGGCCGGCAGCCAGCCAAGATTGTAGCCCTCATGACCCTAGAACCTTGGAAGAGCCTCATTGACCCCTGATGATTGCGACTAAGTGGGGTCAATCTCACCTAGAACTAGCGAGGTCAAGCCTCACTTAGCCACCAGTAAGGCTCCATCTCCCCAGCCATGTTGACCTCATAGTGGCTGGGCAATGTTGAGCCTCGCTCGGCCTTGGTGTCACTAAGGGTTGGTGAGACTGACTAGCCAGAGGAGAAAAAAATAGAAATAAGAAAAAAAAAATTAAAAGTTAGAAATAGAAATATACAAGATTTTTTTGTAAAAAAAAACTGTCCAATAGAAATAGAAAAGATTATTTTAAAAAATTATTTTTGAGAACTACAGCATTACTATTGAGCACGTCTAAATCTCCGGTCATGGCTTTAACAAGGAAAAGTTAAAAGAGATTAACAAGGGTCAACCTTAGATGCCTGCACACAAGATAGAAGAAATGACAAGAGTGAATCTGGATCCCCTGCCCCGAGATTAGGGGGCAAGGGATTTTAAGAGGGTAAGAAGTGAGTCCCACTTTAATAGAGGTCAAGTTCTTTTCATTTTTTTTTTGATAAAAAAGCAGCCGTCCGAACAATCGGACGGCTGCAGGGGCAGATTACCCTGCCTGGGGGGATCTAAATCTTAAGAGTCAACAAAGACCGGGTGACCTCGAATGGATGACAATCTGGATAATCTCCGAACGCCAATAGGGTGGGCCGAAGGGACATCGCTTTGGCTTTGGTTTCTGTGCCGACAGTCCGAGAATAGCGGAGGCTTTAGATAAAACGCACACAAAGAAGAGCACTTAACCAGAGCACTCTTCAGACTAAAAAAAAAAAAACCAGAGCACTCTCACCACATAAAACTGAAGTATCGCATAGAGAGAGACAGAGATGAGCAGCGGCGGCTCAGAAGCGGTGGCGGTTGCGGTGTCAGAATCGTACCCGATGAACGGTGGAGACGGCACGTTTAGCTACAACAAGAACTCTTACATTCAGGTTCTTCATTTGACAACAAGTAGATGCATTTCCAAGTAAATATTTCTTCATTTCATGGAATAAGACCTAAATGACAGAATAAATGGCTCCGTCCTTCGCTGAGCTTTGCCTGAATTCAGCTTTTCAAACTCACTCTCTGGTTATTAATCTCTCATGACCCTTTATGGATTCAACGAGCCGAGCATCGAATTATCAAATTATCAAACTTGCAATTCTGACATGCTTTGCAGAGAACCGCGACGAACTTCACCCACGCTACAATTGACAAGGTGATCGCGGAGAAGCTCGATGTAAAGCAATTTTCTCCCGCACTGACCACACTCCGAATCGCAGATTTAGGTTGTTCAGTCGGGCCCAACACCTTCATCGCCGTCCAGAACATCCTTGAAGCGGTTCGACGCAAGTACGAATCACAAGGCCTCTCCTCCCAACTGCCTGATTTCCAAGTCCTGTTCAACGACCACACATCCAATGATTTCAACACCCTCTTCGCTTCCCTGCCACCCGACGCGCCGTACTACGCGGCTGGCGTGCCAGGATCCTTTTTTGGGCGACTGTTTCCGGAGGCATCCCTCCATTTTGTGCATTCGTCTTATGCGCCTCAATGGCTTTCCAAGGTGCCTAAAGAATTGGTTGATCCAAACTCCCCAGCGTTTAACAAGGCGAGAGTTCACTACACAAGCGCGCCCCGTGAAGTGACCGATGCTTATGCTTCTCAGTTCGCAAAGGACATGGTGACGTTTCTGAGAGCTAGAGGCAAGGAAATTGCGAGCGGAGGCATCATGGTCCTGGTCATGCCCGGGAACGCTAGCGGCATTCCTCCTTCACCGGTGCCGTTCTTCGTGATGTTTGATCTTTTGGGTTATTGCTTGATGGATATGGCAAAGGAGGTAAAGACTGGAAATTACGATCGGCACTGTTTTCTATCTTACCAAAAATAACTATATGCGGGCATTGAGTTACAGATCTAACAAATTTGAATTGAGCAAAGACATAGATAATCCATAAGCTCATGTCGCAATTGTGCATATGTCTTGAAGGTGTTTTCTCATATGCATGTGGACCCTTCAACAGATGTCTTTAGGTTTTCTTTCTGTCATCAGTTAGCTTGTCTTCAAAGCAGTCCAATTGAGTTGCACAGACGACCGGACTAAATAACTCTCTGCAGGGTATAATAAGCGAGGCTCAGGTGGATTCATTCAATTTTCCAGTGTATGCTCCCTCTCCTGACGAGATGACGGCACTAGTAGAGGCCAATGGGTGTTTTAGCATAGAGAGGATGGCTTTAGCAGCTCCTCGATTGGAGATCGACGACTCGGTCGGAGGGCACGCGTGCATGCTGCACTTAAGGGCCGCAACGGAAGGGATCATCAGCAAACATTTTGGAAGCGAGATTATTGATGACCTTTTCGATCGTTTTCTCGAGAAAACCAAGGAATATTCTGACCGTTTAAACTTTGCCTTTCTTCATAGAAGCCAACTGGTAGCAATACTAAAGCGTATATAATGCGAGCTGTGCGCCTGAAGGTGAATTCCCTCGTTTTGTTTTTCCCCTAATAAAGTTCAAGATGAGTAATTTTCTGTTCAGATTCATATGTTCCATAAAAGGTACTCAAGATCTAAATACATTCAGTAGATTAACACTTTCCTAGTCTGGTCTTTGCAGTACTTGGCATTGCATCTTTTGATAAAGCATCAACATATTGAACTCCTTTGGTAATCTGAGGCTTCCCTAGGCGAGAAGTCACCACCATCACAATGACATGTATCGATATGGTGCTCCAGTCAAGTAGCATCTTGTCGCTTGCCCTCATACATGGAATAGCTTCGGTACATAATCCTACTTTTGTGATTCTATAAGTAAACTAATTATTTGAAACTTGACGTGTTGGACTTTTGTATGCTATTGAGCTGGACAGCTTACCTTACTTTAGTGATTCTATAAGTAGACTAATTATTTGAAACTTGTCATGTTGGGCTTTTGTATACTATTGAGCTGGACAACTTAACTTCTTTTGAAGAAGAAAGAGATAAACTTTGGTAGATGGTACTATGAGACCTAAACTAGATTACTTCGCTGGAAGCTGATTTCCAAATTGAAAACTTTGAGGGATATTTGTCAAAAAAACCCTCAAAACTATTGTATGATGGTCAATTTAATTTTGAACTTTTCAAATATGCTAACTCAATCCTAAATCTTTTGACGATGTATCAATCTAGTTATAAACTTTACAATTATGTAACAGCCCAATTTTAGGGACTCAAATTTAGGAAAAATTGTATATAATTTTGTTTTAAAGAAATAAACTTGGAAAATTTGGGCCAATTTTCCATTCCTTTTTACGGACTTCTTCTTCCTTGTTGGATTCGCGCCAACCAAGCCCATCTCCTCTCCCTCTCACACACGCGTCCAAAGCCCGCGGGAAAGGCCCAGTTCTTCCCGGCCCAGCCCGCGCCTCTCTCCTTCTTCGCCACTGTTCATCGTCTTCTCCACGGCGCGAGAGGTGCACGCCGAAACCCTAGCTACGTTCGCACCGAACTCGAGAGAAAATCGCGATTCGGCCAACGGCCAGCTACATGGTAGCCAAGCCGTTCGCCACGTGGCCTTCTCCTCCGTCAATTTCGTTCTTCTCGTGCCGGATTTCTCTTAATAACAAGAGAAACCCTAGCCGCCTCTTCGAGATTGGACTCGCCACCACAGACCGGGAAACCACTCAAAAAACACAGGGGGAAGCTTCGTTTAGTGCTTTGTAGCTTGATCACAGTCGTTTGGTCACCATTGACATCGCTCAACGGCTTGGACGGAGCTCGACCGCGACCTCCCCTGTTCTGGAATGAAGTCGCTGTTCGTCGTCACCGCAGGCCACCTCCTCGGACCTAGCCACGATTGGCGTGTTGGAAGCCCTCCCAAGACCTCCTTGAACGTTTCTAGGTAGGTCATTAGCTTCAATTTGGCTTGGGTGGCTTCGGATTTCTCTTTAATCGCGGATTTGCCGACGAACAGTTGCTGGACCGCGGGTTGAGCTCGCCACCGCCGCGTCTCCGGCCACCGCCCCGCCTCGACGCCGTTCCAGCAACTTCTCGGCGTCGACCCACGCTCCCCCATCAACACCAGCGCCTCCCAACAGCCCCCCACGCTTCGTCCACCGCGCTCGAACGTGCGGCAACTCGCCGGAGCATCGCCGGTGACCCGTCGGAAATTTCACCGGCGACCGGACGACGAACTCGGTTTAAGAGTGAGTTCGCCCTAACTCTTAATTAGGCGTTTATTTTACTTTAGTAGTTTAATTATTTGATTTATGGGTAAATCATGAAGTTTAGAGGAATAAGGGGGCGAAAATAGGAGTTTCTAAGAGGTTTGGGGTAGGAACGTGAATTCGGATAGTTCATGGGGCAAAAGAATAGTTTCGGATAGATCAAGGGCAAAACTGGAATTTCTGAAGGATCAGGGGCAGAATCGGAATTTTGGGTAGATCAGGGGTAGAATTGGAATTTTCGGAATGATCAGGGGCAGAATCGGAATTTTGGGTAGATCAGGGGTAGAATTGGAATTTTTGGAATGATCAGGGGCAGAATCGGAATTTCCGTAGGATCAAGGGCAGAATTGGAATTTCGGTTGAATCAGGGGCAAAATCGGAAAATTGGATAGTCAAGGGCAGAAAGGTCAGATCTTGACTAGGACAAGGGCAGAACGGTAAATTTGATTTGGTCAGGGGCAGATTAGTAAGTGTTGAGCTAATTGGGGGATAAAATGGTAATTCTTGATAATAAATTTATAAATAAGATATTTATGTATAAATATATACATATTTGAATAAGTTGACAGTGTTAGTTGATATTAAGAAGGGATTATTGTGACAAATAAATTCTAGGATGTTTATATTTCTAATTATGTATAGAATAAAATGTGGAGGTGGTGTGTTTGGCCAAATGATAGCCAATTATGGTGACAAAAACCCGTAGATTATCGAATGATCTTGGATTTGACTAGGGACCCGGGCAAGTCCCTAATTGGTGGGTTCTAGTGGTCGATTATGACAATTTAGGGTATAATCCCGAAATTGTACCGGTATGGTTTTGAGTATTTATTTAATTATGGTTCATCTATGGGTATTTTGTGACGAATGATATTTAAATTATTGTTGGTTCTGTTGTGTTAATTGTTGATTGGTCCGAATTGATTATTTATTTGTAGTATTAATTCGGCCGATGGAGTGGAATTAGGGGAGAGAGTTAAGTGGTGATTCAATGACAAATTTGGCCACAGTCACAGAAATGGAATTAATAAATAATAATAATAATAAATAACCATAAGAATAAAATTAGGGACCCTAGGGTGGGTATTCTCCTAGTTAGGAGTTAGGGTGTAGACTCACTGAGAAATCTCATTGTTGTTGTCTAACCATTTTTTACAGGTTCAGGTCATGGGGCTCCTCCATGAGGGCCGAATGAGGCTGGAGGCTCACAATGAAATATAGCGTAGATTATTTGATGATTTATGATGAATAATAAATTGGAGCTTGACTCTTATTACTTTAGGACTTTTCAGTAATTAAGTTTGATGTTTATGGAGACATTAGTTATTATTTTTGTCTAAAGAATCCGATGTTATTTTCTGGATAATCCCCAGGTTTTTGTCAAGGGTTTGATTATGAAATTTCGCTGCACTTACTTTATGGACGATTATGTAGTTTATGTTAAATTATTAATTAATCGGCGAAATTACCTGGGAGACTTTTGGGCGTGACAATTATGTTAATTTAATCATAAATGTTTAAAAAATTTAACATCTTCATTCTGAACCTAACCATTTGAGAAACTTGCCAATTTAATCCCAAACCTACTCTTTCGATAATTGAGGAAATCATCTAAAAGCTTGAAATTAAATTGATAAATTATCAAAATGTTTATAACTTAATTGACATAATTAAAATATTTTAGATTGAATTAATCAATGTATAATAAATTTATAACTTTTTGAATAAAAATTTCTCAGATCTTGGTACAGTGCGAAATGTGACCAAAAAGTCGTAAACATTGCATTTTTCCCAATTTAGTCTTAAACATTTTGGAATTTTTCCAATTTAGTTTTTCCTCCGACTTTGTCTTGAAAAATGCTTATGTGGCTGTCCAATCAGTATTGTCTATCTTACGTGGCCGAACATCCAAGTTTGTATTTTTCGAGACAAAGTCGTTGGAATGACTGAATTGACAAAATTCCAAAAGGTTTAGGACTGAATTGGCCAAATAAAAAAGTTTAGGACTGAATTGGCAAAAATATAATAGATTTAAGACTTTTTGGACAATTTTCCCCTTTTAAAGATCACCCTATACTTTTGGAATCAATATGATCTTCAAATTCCTCGTAAGAAAACCTTGTTAATCTCCTCTCTGTTCCATTCCCATGATAACAGCTGCTACTAACTTTTCCCACATCAGCCATGGCAAGAGCATGATCTATTCACAAATTCCATAACAATCTGAATCTTTTGCAGCATCATCTGGACTAGGGCTGTTATCTGATATTACAGAAATGTTATTATGTTCAAACTACCAGCATTAGGAATTCAAGGAACCTGTGGCACGGAAGAATAGATGTACTTATGGGGCGCAAAGTTTATCGTGATTCTATGGAAAATTCCAATTCAGATAGACTACAAAGAGTGAACAGCCGTGAGACATTACCGTTATGTACAAAAGATGTAATGCACGCACAAAGAGCAGTCAGAACGTTATTTAAGGTTGGTTACACAGAAGCAGGAATTTAGGAGTACCGTTGCCCACATATTTGCAGAAGACCCAAATTCAACAACTCCGGTTTCAACTGAGAAACTGTCCGAGTTGGATTTCTCAATTCAGACGCAATCCATGGGTGAAGTAGTCTTCAAGAATGGACGTATGAGCAGTTCTCCTACCTCGTTTTTCCTTCTTATTTTGGATTAGTTTATCATATACACAACAAGGAAAGCTAAGATAATGATCTCGCTTTAGACCCTCATTATAGCAACCCCAATAACTCGGGTGATACGTGACATGATACCAAGCAGACGCTTTCGCCTATTCATCAACAGCCCCAGAATATGAACCACTTCCCTTATCATTAAACCAGGTCCGGGCTTCCTTTCTCAGGGATTTAACAGCCATAGTAATGGCTTCAGCATCCCTCTTCTTGGTGAAAGACTAGGAAATTTTTATTATGCAGCCACTAAGGCTTTCAGCCTCAGTGCTAATCCCATAGTACTCCATCAGATTCCCCAATTTGTAATCATAATTGCCTTTGTGATAGAAAGCGTCATCGACATACTCCTCAAGTCCATCGACTTCCATATCTGGGTTATAAGATTGCTAGGAGCCGTTCCGTGCAAGTACATCACGCAAGGCCTCTCTCTCAAATGCTCGGTTTCCTAGTCCTGTTTAGCGACCATGCGTCGAACGAATTGAACAACTCTTCGCTTCCTGCTGCCCGATCGGCCGTACTATGTGGCTGGCGTGCTGGGGTCCTTCCACGGGCAATCGTTCCCCGAGGCGTCGCTCCATGTGGTACAATCGGTTCTTGCGCTTCCCTGGCTTTGCAAATTGCCTGAGGAATTGCTTGATGCGAACTCCCCTGCATACAACAAGGGGAAAGTCTACCACATAAGTGCTCTTAGTCAAGTGATCGATGCTCATGCGGTTCGGCTCACGAAGGACACTGTTATGTTTTGGTCACACCCCGACTCATCAAGGAGAATGACATGAAAAGATCGTCCTTCTTAATCTCAACAATAAAAATCAAACGGATATCAATATATATATATATATATATATATATATATATATATGATAAAAGTTAACATGGTTTACCATATCATAATTCACTACCACCATCAAATAGTGTATATGCAACCATTCTACAGTCTCAACTCAGACAAATTCATACCAAAAATCCCGCTACCCAAAAATCTCGAACCAAATGCACTCTCACCCTATTTGAGGGTTATAAAGGAACCTGGAAAAATAGACTAGATGAAAGGAGTGAGCTATAACCACTCAGTTAGTAATGGTATGACACGACCCCAACTCATCCCAACTCAATAAGGAGAATGGCATGACACAACCGTCCTTCTTATCAACAGGAGCAACCTCAGCAACCAAAATCAGCTCGATGTCATTATATGTATACATATGTATGATAAAAGGTAACATGATTTACCATATCAAAGTTCATTACAACCATCAATTGTATATACACAACCATTCTAAAGTCCTCAACTTAGATCAATTCATATTAAAAATCCCGCTACCCAAAAATCTTGGAACAAATGCACTCCATCCTATGTGTGGGTAATTAAGGAATCTGGAAAAATAAACGAGATGGAAGGAGTGAACTACAACCGATCAATGAGTAATACACTCCTCATAACATGATCGGTTATGCTATATAAAATAATAGCAACTAGAATTTAAGTAATCTTCAAAATCAAAATATATTTTAAAGTACATTCAATCTTTCTAAAATAATGAACTTGTATAAAATGTGCAATTTGTCTAATAATAATGAAATAAACTCAATAGTCGAACCCATTAATCAAGCTCATCAGTCAGACACCAATGGTCAATTCTATCAATTAATCTCATGCTTAAATATCAACCATAGTCATGTATGATGCCCCGTAATTAGGCAACCAAGATCCCCCTTGACTAGGTCTCCATCTACAATATCGGTGACTTGACCTATAAGAATATCCTAAACTAGTACGTGCATACCCACAAAATCTTCACTGATTCATAGAGATGTTGAGCACAATCCAAAAATGAACAACAATTTTCTCCACGATGCACAGGGCTAAAAACAGAATTCATTTCATATATTAAAGACATTTCACAAAACATTCCGTAAATCAATTCGTAATTTAGGTGTATCACCTTTCGTAACACGTTTGCGAAAGCACTTCACAAGTTAAAAATACAATCTTTTGCAATAAGAAAATCATTCTCAAATCATAAGAAGTAAATGTCCGATCCAAAGTTTTATGCAACAAATATGTATTTGATAATTGATAACATAATGATTTTTTTATAATTTTCAAGGCATGAGTTTTTCAATTCTTAAGAGAAATAGTATCACATATCTCGAGAAGCCAAATATCAATTTAAATCGGCCAATAAGTAACATTTATGAGTTCTTAATAACGAATTGGAAAATATTATAAAAAACTAAGTAAAATAATGCTCTAATGAATGATTTGACTAAACCACTTCTGTTGTGGATAAAAACTATACTTATGAGCCAATAGAGAGGCTTGTGTCACGAACCGAGAAGTTCCTCGTCCCATGAGGTTTCCTGACATGAAAGAAAGCAACTATTCATGGAAGGCGACCCTTGGAAGATCCTTATTCAGGGAAGAAGATTACTATCGAAGGAACGAGATCCCAAGGAAATCCTGACGAGATATCACCGATTCTAGAAGATTCCAAGGGCGGGCGATGTGGGAATTTCTCGTGTATCTATTTTAGGTAGGTTATACTGGCCGTTAGATCGAGGAGAGATCTACGGATGTCATTCTCCAAGTTCTTGTATATAAGGAGGCCTCATCCCCTCATTTGTATCATCTCATATCTCACAAGTAATCTATTTACTATGCACAACTCGTGTCACTTGCCTATATCTCACAATTATAAGGAGGCCCCGTGTCACTTGCCTATATGACAACTATTGTTATTCACTATGCACAACTCGCTTATTTAATCTATTTATGCCATAACTTTCTTCATCAAGTTCCGTCATTAACGATCTTACAGTAAAAGAACCTCTTTCGATCTACTACAAAAGCCCTAACTTGGCCAACCCAAACTAGAGTTGAAAACCGACAAAAATGGCCCACAAACTGTTGTGCACGTACAATTTACTACACACGGAAAATTTCTAAATTCTATTTCAAACAAACCATAAACTCAAATTGAGTTCCATAGAACTTCACGACTTCACATTATCTTAAAATATCGTAACTCAATTTCTTAGCTAGATAACTCTAAAAATCTAATCATAATTCAAATTTCACATAACTCCAATTTAAAATCATATTTTTCGTTAAATCTTAGAAAATAACTTGATTAGGCAAACGGGAGGCGTGAATACTCACTGGCCGTTACAATTCAGAGTTGAGTTAGCTAGGCAAAGTGCACGGAACAAGACTTTCTTCCTCTCTCTTTCTCTCCTCTTCTCTTCTCTTCCTTTTTTCCTTCTCTTTTTTCTCTTGTATTTTCTCGCACCTTCTGGTCTCTTTTATATTCCCGATGCACTTAGCATAGTTGACCGGGTCAAACTACTTTTTTCTTTTCGAGCGTTTGGGGGCCATTGCAGTTTATGAGCGCCCGAGGAAAGGAAGCTGTAAGCAGTCGTGAGCGGAGGCATCATGGTTCTGCTCATGCCTGGAAGAGCTGACGGGATTGCTCATTCATGTGTACTTTCGGACGCAATGTCTTGGCTTTCTAGGGGCTCTGCTAGATGGACACGGCGGAGGAGGTAAAAACAGGACAACTGTGTGTTACAGTTTCTTGTATGGGCATTATTATCTCCGTATCAATGTAATGAAATTACGTATGCGATGTAAACTCTTTCGGGGCATGTGTCTTTTCGCTCTTTATTTGGAACAAGCACATCAAATGATGCAGAAAATGCTGGTTATACCAACTCTCTCTAACAGGGAAAACAAGTGAGGCTCTGGTGGATTCATTCAATGTTCCGTGCACACTCCCTCTCCTATGGGAATAACGATAATCGAACGGAACGGGTGTTTAGAAGGCCAATGGCTTGGCCGTGGCCCATGTGTGCATGCCACACGTGAGAGCCGGAGTGGAAGGCCTCATCGCCAAACATTTCGGAAGCGAGATTATCGACGAATCGTTCGATCAATTCCTCAAAACGGCCGAGGAATCATCCGAGCGTATAAGTTTGGCCTTTCTTCAGGGATGCGGACTAGTCTTCGTGCTAAAGCTTATATAATGCGGGCTCCAAGGACGATATTAAGGATATATATGAAAGGTGCTCGTGTTGATTAGTAATCTTCAATTTGGTCCTTGATTCTTTGTGTCGTCATGGTAGGCTTAATTTCTTTTAAGAGTCACATGTTGTAATTAGGGGGTCATTCCAAGAGCTAAGTGTGTTCTCAATTGTGAATTAGTGAAATAATTTAGAATCCTAGAATTATCTATGGCATTTATTTATAACCTATGATTGCATGATCATCAATTCCAATCATGTTTGTTACTCATAAAACACATTGTTAGTATTTAAAACAATAGATTATAATTAAGTGAATAAGCAGAGGATTAATAAAGATGATCACGATTTTTGAAACGAAGGCAATACAGATAGATATTTATACTAGTTAGTAGTCTATAATAATTGTAAATAACTTATGTTTGAATTGAATTGAATAGTTAGAAAAATGGGGTATTCTTAGATAACTTCTTACTCGATCGATTTCATGTAATTATTTAGTTAGTCATCACTTGTCAATCAGAATCAACTCTATCGATAATTTTTTTCCCTATCATTTCCCCATCACTTGATGTATAGCAATGTATTATAAAAAATACAACACGAACACAATACACCTTGGTTCAACACTAACTTTGAGCAAGTAAGAGTATGCTTGCTTTTAATTTCCGTCAAATTCGTCATATTATACAGAATAATATTATGATATATTATTTCAATATACTGTATTATGCAACAATTGGAAGCAAGAAGAACGCATTATATTTCTAGATTTCACCATTTCGAATTTACCCTTCGTAGTAATTATGGACACGCATAATAATCTTTGTCATGCAATTGCACCGTATATTGATATTTTAAATCTTTGTTTATATCATTTACCTATACCCTTTTTTTTTAACTACTACGGTTATCTTTTTCAACGCTCATATATAACCCGGGCAATCTTTGTAAATATGTTATTGTAGAGTATTCTCCATCATGTATCCTTAATGAGCTCCATTTAGGCTTCTAATCTTGCAAGATAATGATCATTTTCCTTCTAAGGACTAAGGAGAACTTTTCTTATGCTCTCCATCCATCTCGTTTTCGATTGCGATTCCTCCCTCGCTTGGGTGCTCATCTCATTCAACACCATTGGTTTAAATGAGTCTCGATATACTGCAAATTAGTAGTGTAAATATTCCTATTAAGTTGACAATTTTCATTATATTCTCGCAGTAGTAATATAATGTAGTTGATTGCATATAAAATTTCCTTGTGTCATATGACAAAAACGAAGGGAATTTTTTACTGTGATCGCATCGCAAGGATCTTGCACCAGTCACCAGTGTGCCTATGTGCACGGATCCAATTTTCCGGCCCGTCTCCTAGGTTGAGATCTTTATCCTCAAGGCCAGCCTGTTCTTCTTGGGCTGGACTTTTTGTAACTATTAAGGGCACGTTTAGTAATAGTTATATTTCTAGAGACAATTTCTTTTTAAGATTAGTTTTATTTATTTGTTCTTCCCTGGATAAGTTTCTTTACAAACTAATGCATTTATTAAATACTATTCTCAGGATATAAAAAATAGAAGTGTGTTTAGAACAAAATTAATTTTTTGATATTTTTTATTTTTTAAAAATCAGTTTTTTTTCTTCCTCCTTGCAGGTGGCTAGGCAAGGCTCAATGTCGCCAAATTTAGATGAACTCGAACCTACCCAGCTGCAGCGAGGTCGAGCCTCGCTGGGGGTCAACAAGGCTCATCGAAGGCCGGCAAGGTTGATCTCCCCAGCCTCAGTCCTAGTGAATTGCAAGTCTTCCCCATGACCTAACGATCAGTTATAGAAAGAAAAAATAAAAATAGAAGAAGGAGGGAAGGAAAAAGGAAAAATGAAAAAAAAAAAAGCTGTTACTAGAATTTATTCTCAGGAACAAGAAGTAAATTCTTTTTTCTTCTGATTTTTATTCCAAATCTACCCTCTACTACTTTTCTATTCCTAGGAATAGAAAAATCAAGTGACATATATAAATAAATTTTGTTCTTTTTCTATTTCTAAAATCTAAAGAATTGAAAAACAGAGACAAAGGAATACAAATCCGTTTATGTACATTGGTTGATTTTGCTATTCGATGAAATAGAAAAGTTGCCAATGAACGGATCTAAAATAAAAAAAAATTACTTCTTAGTTTTTAGAATAATTTCTTAAAACAAAATTTCCCGTTTTTCTTTTTCCCTCATTTTTCCTTTTTCTTCTTCTTTCTTTAGCTAATGGCTAGGCCTCAGCGAAGGCTGATCTATTGAAAATGTTTGTTTGTAAAACAAACTTAAGGCAATTTCCTTATCCGATATGAGAAAAAAAAAAGAAAAATTTTGGTTACTTTAAATATAAGTGGGCTTCACTATTTTATTAATGAGAAATAGTCAAGTGAGTTAGACCTCACTATACTCGTGTGCGGGTGTGCGATTATGTGTAGACCAAATTAGCCTTAATCAACTCATTATTTTTTTTATTTTTGAAATTAATTTTTATTTATTTATTTTAATCTTTTAACTTGTGACTGTTCGGATGCATTTTTTTACTTGTGATTGTTCAGGAAAAAGTCGAAATGACAAGTCTTGAACATGAAGAGGTGTGTCCAAACGGTAAGTCTTCAACACGAAAGGATATGTCTGATTATGACAGTTTTTAGATTTTAAGAGAAAATTACAGCCTTGTCTCCATTATTTTCGTAGAGAGTTTAAGGAGATTATATGGAATTGTTATCCATTAATCTCGAGACTTTGTTGTATCCTGAAGGGAATTTGCTAGAAACATATAGCAACTTACGGGGCAAATTGATCCTAAAACAGTGATTACATTTCTCAAAATCTAACCTAAATTTCAATTTCATTTCTCCCCTGCAAGAATTTTCCCAACACGACCAAGATTAGAGCCCACTAGATCGACCTCAACGACCTTAGAAGAGCCTCATTGGCCCCTGACCTAGCCACCAGCGAAATCAAGTCTCACCTAGCCACCGCGAGGCTCCATCTCCCCTAGCTAGGGCGACCTCACAATGGCTAGGCAAGGTTAAGCCTTGCGCAACCTTGGTGTCGCTAGGGTTCGACGAGACTGACCAGCCAGAGAAGGAAAAAAAAGAGATAAGAAAAAAGGAAAAAAAATTAAAAAGTTAAAAATATATCAGAAAATTAGTAGTTACTGAACTTTTTTTTTGTAAAAAACTTGTTCAATAGAAATAGTAAATATTATTTTTGATAAAAAAAAATTATTTTCGACAATAGAAGCATTGTTACTTAGCGCGTCTGAGTCTTCAATCATGGGTTTGACAAGGAAAAGTCAAAGAGAGAAAGGAGGGTCAACCTTGGATGGCCGCTGCACACGAGACGAAGAAATGGCAGAGTCAACAAAGGCGGGTGACCTCGAAAGGATGACAAACTGGGTAACCTCCGACGCCAATAGGGTGGACTGAAGAAACATCGCGTTTGGCTTTGGTTGCTGTGCCAACCATCCGAGAATGTGATAGCCAAGGCTTCAGACGAAACGCACACAAAGAAGAGCACTTAACCAGAGCACTCTTACCACATAAAACTGAAGTATCAATTGTCATAGAGAGAGAGAGAGAGAGAGAGAGAGAGAGAGAGAGAGAGAGATGAGCAGCGGCGGCTCAGAGGCGGCGGCGGTTGCGGCGGCAGAATCGTACCCGATGAACGGAGGAGACGGCACGTTTAGCTACAACAAGAATTCTTACTTTCAGGTTCTTCATTTGACAACAAATAGATGCATTTCCAAGTAAACATTTCTTCATTTCATGGAATAAGACCTAAATGACAGAATAAATTGTTCCGTCTTTCGCTGAGATTTGCCTGAATTCTGCTTTTGAAACTCGCTCTCTGGTTATTAATCTCTCGTGACCCTTTACGGCTTCAATGAGACGAGCATCGAATTATCAAATTATCAAACTTGCAACTCTGACATGCATTGCAGAGAACAGCAACGGACTTCGCCAACGCGACAATTGACAAGGTGATCGCGGAGAAGCTCGATGTAAAGCAATTTTCTCCCGCACTCACCACATTCCGAATCGCAGATTTAGGTTGTTCAGTCGGGCCCAACACCTTCATCGCCGTCCAGAACATCCTTGAAGCGGTCCGACGCAAGTACGAATCACAAGGCCTCTCCTCCCAACTGCCTGATTTCCAAGTCCTGTTCAACGACCACGCATCCAATGATTTCAACACCCTCTTCGCTTCCCTGCCACCCGACCCGCCGTACTACGTGGCCGGCGTGCCAGGATCCTTCCACGGTCGACTGTTCCCGGAGGCATCCCTCCATTTCGCGCATTCATCTTATGCGCTTCAATGGCTTTCCAAGGTGCCTAAAGAATTGGTTGATCCAAACTCCCCAGCGTTTAACAAGGCGAGAGTTCACTACACAAGTGCTCCCCGCGAAGTGAGCGATGCTTATACATCTCAGTTCGCAAAGGACATGGTGATATTTCTGAGAGCTAGAGGCAAGGAAATTGCGAGCGGAGGCATCATGGTCCTGGTCATGCCCGGGAACGCTAGCGACATCCCTCATTCACGAGTGCCGTCCGGTGTGATGTTTGATCTTCTGGGGTTCAGCTTGATGGATATGGCAAAGGAGGTAAAGACTGGAAAATACCATCGGCACTATTTTCTTTCCTACCAAAAATAACTACATGCGGGTATTGAGTTACAGATCTAGCAAATTTGTATTGAGCAAAAACATAGATAATCCATAGGCTCATGTCGCAGTTGTGCGTGTCCTGAAGGTGTTTTATCATATGCATGTGGACCCTTTAACGGATGTCTTTAGTTTTTTTTTTTTCTGTCATCAATTCGCTTGTATTCAAAGCAATCCCATTGAGTTGCACAGGTGACAGACTAAATAACTCTCTACAGGGTATAATAAGTGAGGCTCAGGTGGATTCATTCAATTTGCCAGTGTACGCACCCTCTCCTAACGAGATGACGGCACTAGTAGAGGCCAATGGGTGTTTTAGCATAGAGAGGATGGATTTAAGAGCTCCTGGATCAAAGATCGACAACTCGGTTGGAGGGCACGCGTGCATGCTGCACTTAAGGGCCGGAATGGAAGGGATCATCAGCAAACATTTTGGAATCGAGATTATCGATGACCTGTTCGATCGTTTTCTCAAGAAAACTAAAGAATATTCTGATCGTTTAAACTCCGCCTTTTTCCAAGGAAGCCAACTGGTAGTGATACTGAAGCGTATATAATGTGCATTGTGCGCCTGAAGGTGAGTTCCCCCGCTTTGTTTTTCCCCTAATAAAGTTCCATATGTGTACTTTTCTGTTCGAATTCATATGTTCCATAAAAGGTGCTCAAGATCAAAATACAGTCAGGAGAGTAATACTTTCCTGGTATGGTCTTTACAGCACTTGCATTGCATCTTTTGATAAAACATCAACATATGGAACTCCTTTGGTAATCTAAGGCTTCCCTAAGCAAGAAGTCATCACCATCACAACAATGACATGCATCAAGATGGTTCTCCAGTCAAGCGGCGTCTTGTCGCTTGCCCTCATCCATGGAATAGCTTCGGTACATAATCCTACTTTTGTGATTCTATAAGTAAACTAATTATTTGAAACTTGACATGTTTGGCTTTTGTATGCTATTGAGCCGGACACCGTAACTTCTTTTGATTCATCCCATGAGAAAAGAAGAAAGACATAAACTTAGGTAGATTGTATTATGAGACCTAAACTAGATTACTTCGCTGGAAGCTGATTTCCAAACTGCAAAATTTGAGGGATATCCGTAAAAAAAAAAAAGCCTCAAAACTACTGTATGACGATCAATTTAGTTTTAAACTTTTTAAATATGCTAATTCAGTTCTAAACCTTTTGACGATGTATCAATTAGTTGTAAACTTTACAATTATGTTAGTTTAATCCTAAACTTTTAAAAAATTTAAAATTTCATTCCGAACCTAACCGTTTGAAAAATTTACGAATTTAATCACAAACCTACTCATTAGATAATTGAGGAAATCGTCTGGACTAGAGCTGTTATCTTAGATTACAGAAACGTTATTACGTTCAATCTACCAGCACTAGGAATCCAAGGAACCTGCGGCACGGAAGAATAGCTGTATTTATGGGGTACGCAAAGTTTATCGTGATTCTATGGAAAATTCCAATTCAGATAGACTACAAAGGGTGAACAGCCGATACACATTACCATTATGTACAAAAAGATGTAATGCACGCACAAAGAGCAGCCAGAATGTTATTTAAGGTTGGTTACACAGAAGCAGGAATTTAGGAGTACCATTGCCCACAAATTAGCAGAAGACCCAAATACGACAACTCCTGTTCTTCAACTGAGAAAATTCCAAGTTGGATTTCTCAATTCAGACGCAATCCATGGGTGAAGTAGTCTTCAAGAGTGGACGTATGAGCAGTTCCCCTACCTCGGTTTTTTTTCTTAATTTGGATTAGTTTATCATATACACACCAAGGAAAGCTAAGATAATGATCTCGCTTTAGCCCCTCATTATAGCAACCCCAATAACTCGAGTGATACGTGACATGATACCAAGCAGACGCTTTCGCATCTTCTTCACCAGCCCCAGAATATGAACCACTTCCCTTATCATTAAACCAGGTCCGGGCTTCCTTTCTCAGCGATTTAACAGCCCTAGTAATGGCTTCAGCATCCCTCTTCTTGGTGAAAGACTTGGACATTTTTATTATGCAGCCACTAAGGATTTCAGCCTCTGTGTTAATCCCATAGTACTCCATCAGATTCCCCAACTTGTAATCATAATTGCCTTTGTGATAAAAAGCATCATCGACATACTCCTCAAATCCATCGACTTCCATATCTGGGTCATAAGATTGCCTCGCCATTTCCTGCGTGAACTTTCGAATAGAGGTTGATGCAGATGCCCGATCTTTGACTTCCCGGAAAAGCTTTCCAATCACGTTGTTGGATTGGTAGCTGGGTTTGTCGAGCTTCTCCATAAAGTCTGGGAATTCTTTGGCATACAAATTAGGTGGTATCACAGCAGGTACACCAGTTTTTGGGAAGTCGACGGCAATAGAGAAAAGTCTTGCAAGCTCTAAGCATTCAGCGCTCATGGCCTTGGCAGGCTTACTATCTGCAAAGACAGTGTGAGCATTGGAAATAATTCCAAGGCTGTCATTAAGAATGTAGTTTACAAAGTACTCCTCCACTTCCTGTTTAAGAAACACAACAAAAGGACTTTAAATATCCGCACATCCATAGAGCATTACAAGAGAAATCAAGGAGTGAATTTCAAACTTGATGTAACTCATTGATTTCCGGATGATCATCAATTACCATACAAAAATAAAGTACACTCAGATATAAATCTTCTCTTAAGAGTTCAAGGTATATATGAGCTGGCCACTTCCTGTTTCAATATTCCCAATGTTTCAAAATAATCTGTTCATTTCATCCATATGAAAAGGAAATGTTCTACATAACAAAAGAGCAATGTACAGATCCATCTTAGCAAATGTATATGCATGGGCAAGCGGGTAAATGCTAATTACACTGTACTAGTATTTCTAGCAAAATCAAACTTAATAAAACAATAATGCCAATCAAAGAAGGAAAGCCTTTTAATGACTACCACCTAAAAGAACAAGAAATTCACAACAGCAGTGAAGAGCGCATTTCAAATCCAAAGTCAAGAAGGTAAAATCAAGCACCGAGGCAAAGCTTTACTTATTGAGTCACGTTGGACCAAAATCTTATCATAAAGATCTAAAGATTCTTTCCATAAAAACCCATACATCATTATCGTAAATGACAACTTCCAAACCCCAATTTAAGAAAGGCCTCCTCTAAAAGAAAACGGACACCTAAACCCCAAGCATGAGCTCAATCCTTTTCCCCCCAAAAGCAAGGATGACTTATCATGGTATGGATCTCTATTGTCTAGAAGAGTTTCTTTGCAAGGAGGAAATTAAATGGACCAACCTACAGTTCTTCCAATTTCATATCATCCATATTTCCTACGATGACCCAGCCTTCTAGATAAGGAGAAAAGACCACAATGATAAGGGAGTTTTACTTGGTGTATGGACAGAATGTATTCCATGATCACACACATTAATCCTAACTTCTAATTACATTGATACTTCCTAGATAAAAATCAAATTTAACACGAAAGACTCGCACAATTAGAATTACAACCATTGGGATGTAAACAAAACCTGTGCATCATTTTTGGTAAGCCTACCTTTTCATTCTCTCATCTTTACTTAAGAAATTAGTTATCCAGAAGAGTCACTTGAACTGCCACCAAACACAATCATGCATACAAGAATTTTCCTGGTAACGCACTCAACAACAGTGCCTGACCAAATTCACCTTCTCTAAGTCCGGCAAAATATTTGAAATGTTGAAGTAGGGTTTCAAAACCAGTGAAGTGGCTCCATGAGTCATCACATACACATTGGATGAGTGGCTTTTTCTCTAATCTATGTTACTTGGACTGCTGAGTTCCGGTAATATAGCCCCTAATCATAGATGAATCCAAATCCCAGTCCAGACAACACTACAGCCTGAAGCACTTCATTATTGACCATAATCAGTTTTAGTTTCCCTATAAAGGTTCATATCACTTTGTGTCCAGTGACATCCGAAGTTTGTGAGAGCAAAGTTTGGCAGCTAGCTTATAGGGCATAAGATGAATGGAGGCATTGATAAACTGGGAAAGCCTCCCAACAAGCAAACATGGATGTAACTACTTGTGGGGAATTCTGGGTGCAAGTCCTTTCGAGGGATTTCTCATAGAATATTCCTGGTCAAACATCTAATTCCACGTTATTTAAGGCATAACCACATCTTCGACTTTCAGAATCCTATTGAACTAATAATTGAATAGGAACCAACATGAAAACAAAAGAACGTGGCAGGGTTGACATGACATGACGTCACATGCCACATTCATCCACGAGAACAAAATACTATCCAAGCATCATGTCAGACAAGCCAATTCAAATGAAATGAAAGAGAATGCCAACATGATGGATGCTAGATGTATTTCCTACCATGACTGTACGATGTTAAAAACATATCAATCATTAGAAAAAGTCATTACAGAATACAGAATTCCCTGAAAATTCGGGGGAAGAGCACTACCTCAATAGTGACATCATGATCCAACTTCTCACTTGGGGCAGCTGTGTAATCCATAGGCTGTTTCTGGTGATGTGGAACTAATTCTGAGTCCCAGCAGACAAAGTAGATATCTCCATCCAAATCACTCCCTGAACACTCATTTGGATGAGGCCTGTTTCATTCAAGAAGCGCAATAAGCATTAAGAAAGAGATTGTCTGAGATGAAAATCATTTATGCACAGATCTATATCATAGTTTGCTTTCTTCTTTTATTATAAACACTCGGTGTGTTTGGGAGGATTAAAAGTAACAGACTTAAGCCAAATTGTGGAAAAGGAATTTTTCACCTCTACTGTTAGCTAGTAGGATTAAAGGGAAAAACTGGCTTTTATTAAGAACCAGAACCATCAGAAGCATAGAACAGCAGCATAGTAGAGGATGCTTCTTTTGCATCACATCCACAGGAGCCTCGGATTGGTGAACTCAAACCACATACATGAAAGAGACAAACCAGGAGCAAGATTAACGAAAAATTCAAATCTAGCCACCAAATCCCACTGGATAAGCATGCAACCATTTATTCTCAAAGCTTGAAGATGATAGAAAAGCAGGCCCAAAACTATTTCTAAAGAAAAAAAATGTCAAAATTATCCTTGGCTATGTATAATGAGAAAAAATTAGACTGGGTCACACATCAGGTCATTTATTTCAGACCTAGTACTTACATATTATTAGAAATTTTAGACCTTATTTGTTGGACTGAACCAAATAAAAGAAATAGTCAAAGATCCACAACCAAAACCAAAAGCAAGTCCAAAATAAATGCATGACAAGTGCCAGTGGTCATTGCAATGTCAAAGCATGTTAGAGTCATACCTGTTTCCCTTTTGTGGAAAAACAACACAATCGACCATATGATGTAAAGCTGGCACGTCTATAGCATTTAGAACACGCACATCACCTGGATGTAAGCAAGGATTCTTCGCAACAACTACTTTTCCCTGTACAACAAATCTTTGATCTGAGCCAGTACCAACGAACACAATTGACTCATCCCACATCTGTCCTTTCCTTCTCCCAGAATACTGCACAAACACCTGACCATATTCTAAAGTTCGTGTTTCATCAAGGCATCCCATCATTGATCTTCCTTCAGGAAGAAAGATCTTTGTTTTGGTCCGCAGTTGGAACAATTTTGTTGCTCTGAATGTTCGCAGCATCATCGACAGATATGGCTCTGCATCAGGCTTATAACCACACCTGAGCATTTCTTTGAGAATGTTACCATTCTCACCAGGTGACATTAAATCTAGAGCCTCTTGTGCTCGTAAGGGATCAACTAAAATAGCATCTAGCTGATCTACAGCATTTTTTTGTTTTTTCTCAAACACATGATCTAGAACACCGAGTGCCGAAAGAAGAGTGATCAACTGGCGATTCAGAAAGCAAGGCTGATATTTGCTCCATGCCAAGACATTTAGCTTTGTCTCCTTCGATTTATATTTGGACATGCTCTTTCTGAGTGATAGTTTAACATTGGATGTCGGATCAACGGCTACAACACCTTTATATCCGCCATAGCGAATTTGAAATGCAGAAGGAGTATTACCTAAGCCACATTTTCTTGCAACTTTCCGAGCGAACTCTCCAGATATTTTCCCGATTCCATCAGAAAAGACATAATCGTTATTATCAACATATGATTTGACCTCAATATCTGGAATGACTTCAATTTCATGTCTACCTACATTGAGAGTTTCAGTAGAAGAACTTAAGGATTGACCAAGTCTTGCGGAATATTTTGCCACATTTCTTATATGATTGAATTCACCCAACCCTGCCCTAATAGTTGCAGCAGTACACCCATTTGTTGGAGCAAACATCCAAGCTGAATTTTCCCGTAACTGACTGGATGAGAAGGCAAGAAATTCAAACTCCTTATAACCTATTCTGATGCCATTCTTGACTACAGAAAGGATCCTTTCATATAAATCCGTCCTTCCATGTCCCAAAGCAGTGCGAGGAGATAAATCAGTTGAATGGATTTTATCCAAGTCCTCATCCACAAAAGAAATGCGGATAAAATTGTCAATGTTCTCAGAATATTTCCGCAATACATGATTTGAGACATTAATTTCTGGACCAAAAAAATACACCCTGCATGGTGTTATTTGCACCCTATGCACATAAACCAACCCATCATCTAACGTTATGGAAGACAATTTTGTAGAATGCTGGGAGGTGAGATATTTCTTGTACTGCTCAATCAGCCACTTCGACGGCTCATAACAACATTCTTTCAAATGGAACAGTTTGTCTAGCGCGTCTAGGATAATGTCCATTTTTATCCTCTGCATCCTCTGTGGATCAACCATACGATAAAACGAAGAATCAAGACAAGGTCCTGCCAGACAGCCATTCTGAACTAACATATTTATCTTAAAGAGGATCTCATAAGGCAAGTCAACTCCTCTGGGAGGACCTACGATTGGAACTAGATCCACGCCGCAGGAGAAAGGAGATCCATATTCCAAAGAAAATATTCCATCAGTTTCCCTATAATTCACAAAGTTCTCATGAAAATTTGGAAGTGGGCATTCAGAAGGAATCTCTAAACATATGGTAGAAGACTGTCCAATGCAAGCTGATGAAGTAAAATCAGTCGCTCTCACCCACTGGTCATCAGAGCCATCTTTAAAAAAGTTGTAGACATTTGCTGAATGCTGAGCAACTTTTTTCTGAATGCGAGGAGCCCCGTACAGCTATCATCCATGAGAACAAATTTCACAAAAATCTATTAGGTCCTCCTCTATCATAAGCAGCATACCATGCAGAAAAGCACACATGGTTGAGTGGTATGTGCAAACATAAGAAAATAGATAGAAGGAACAGGTTTCTCCATCTCAGTGAAAGTGAAAGTTTGGGGCTGAAGCTGAAGCCCCAAAAGCTGGCTCCTTATAAGGGAAAATCCATGATGTCCATCAATATATTTACCTCCATGGAACATTTTCCACTATGCCAAAAGTACTAAACCTCTAAATTTACAAAGGCCCTAAAACATTCAAAAGTTACAGATTAGCCAGATGCCAGAATATGATCAGCAGATATGAAGTCTTATGTCTATTACTGAAGGGAACTTGTTACCCTGCATAGCCTCCTGCTTAACCAAGCTTGCCATGACCCAGAAGTTTGTTAAGATCAATTTATAAGATGCAAATCATATAAGAGTCTTCATCTAACATCAACAGTAGCCTTAGAAGATTGAAATTTTTAATATAACAAGATGCACGATTACCAAAGAAACAACAACCTCATGAATGATCATAATCATAGACCTCCAAGCTCTATCCTTTAAGAATGTTCACAAAATACTGTCATGTCTTGGTGTGATTTTAACCATGCCTTAATAAGTTCTCAAATGCTGAGTTCCAATTTTTTAGCAAGTCCTTGCAGATTGCAAATACTGGAGAACTCATCGTTCCCTCCCAAAAATTTACTAGCTTGACCCTTTACTGCAACCTAGCCCAATGACCCTTTCGGTCCCAAATTGATTAGACAAGCGCCAGAATGCCTTTCACTAGTCCCAATCAGAGCTGGTCAATGATAATGTTTGGAGTTCTGCCTGCCATTTCTCTGTTAAGATGAAGTCTTGGCGAGCTATCTATCTTCACGAGACATTTAATCTAGCCAGAAGTACCCTGAAGTTGAAACGGAAAGAACATCTTCTAAATAAGTTATCATCAGGTCATCAACTGGGAGATTGAATAACCCTGTTTAGAGAGCTAAAAATCAAATCTTAATGCTCTGGGGATGAATGTAGTGCAAAGAATTTTAACGTTCATTGGAATTAGGACATCTCGCACAAAATGATGTCAAATCAAATGTAAGAACCAGATATGCATTGTAGGTTATGAATCACAATATTAGCACAAAATGGTAAATCAGTCTCAATCTGAACGCAGTCTGCTCACCTGAATCACAAGATACATTGTTATATGGCCTTTTGCATGGTTTAGCTCAATCTGCCAGATATTTTCGTAGGATAACTGAAGCTTATACTCTGTGTTGTAATAAGACAAAAGGAAGCGGAATTTTCTCGGCCCTATGCCAAAATTTACGGCGACATTCACTCCTTTCCACAGACTAGAGAACCTTGTAGATGATATTTGGCAGCCAAAATGCAAAGTGATACCTTCCATGGAATGCGAAAGGCTTCTTGGTCTTTGTACGATATCATGCTCAACCCAGTGGGCAGTTAGATAAGACCGCCCATACCACAAACGTCTTTGATTAGCCAATGAAATAATCAATTCAGCATATTCAGCATTCATAAATTGGACAATAGCAAATGATCGAACCCCACGTTTGTCTTGTCTAACTTTGATGGCATAAACAGTACCTCTGCCAGTCCTTTGCTCCAGGAATTCCCTGACTGCATCTGCAGTCAATAATGAAGAGAATCCGTGTACGTTTATAGTCTTACCCATTCCACTGATGCAAACTTTATAGCACTCTCTTACACTATGTCAAGCACATCACCAGCAATGACAGAAGGACGCCAGCTTAGGTCCTTTGAAAAGCACATGGACCATTCAACTCCAAGCATGAAGTTTGCAATACTGAAAGGGCAAAAAATTAGATAGGAAACATGAAAATTTATATAAACTGATGGTTGCCTCAAATTACCATGAATCATCATAATGATTAATCATCAGATGAACACTTGATTGCTCTATTTGGAAAGCACTCAAGAAAAGTATTTACAAGCATAATGGGGTTCAATCAGCATCAGGATAACATTCAAACAGCCAACAAGTTTAGGCAACCACATCAACATATGACAGTGGTGAACTATAATTCCAATTAATATAAATTGTCTTCACAAAAAGACTCGCATATCATGAATTCTTCAAGGAAGGAAAATAAGAATATCATTGAGACACGCAGCACTTCGAGTCCTTCTTAGCCTGCAATAGAATCACGTGAAACTGCAACCAACTCACTACTGTGAAATCATGTGCACTTTTATCATTCAGGCAAAAGCTCATTTAGAGAGAATGGGTCTTGGAGGAAAAGTATTGTTAAAGGGTAGTTAGCACTTTGCATCAGCTGCCAGCTACTTTAGGAGAACCAATTCTCTATATTAGCAAAAATCACAAAGACAGAGAGAAATCACTTGTTCACAACCGTTGTTGCTTCAATCTCAGATCCATACTGACAAAGGTATCCATGAAAACCCAAGATGTGAGGATCCCAATCAAACTGAAGTCAAATTTCAAGCAGCAGCAGTTCCCAGGATGCTGTCCGAACATGTTTGTGAATGGAACAACAAGGTCAAATTGAGCTTTTTCCCTTTGAACAAATTGTTATAGAAATTTAGTTTAGATGAATAACTTTTATATGGTACTTCAACAGGCATACAAAAGAAGTATATAATCCGCTCTTCTCCAGTAGGAATGGGAAGTACCAAGATGAATACCTCCCACAAGTCCATAATAGTATGTTAAATCGCAATAAAGATTCTTAGATTCACCATGATTGCTTCTTGAAAAATTCCTCCTCAATCAATGTTTATATATCATAGTTGAGAAGAGGTTGCAATTCTAACATTTACTAGAACATAAAACGTCGAACAAGGAAGCATGAATGTAGCTACACTACATGCCACCTCAGCAGCAAAACCAATCGACACAGTATAAAGTAAACCATCACCAGCACACTCCTGTGTTCTCTTTTGCTTCCCCCTTTTTATCTTCTCTTTTCCCCTATTTCCTTCAAGGAACTCGCTCAAAACCAAACCCGACACACGAACAGACGACGATCATGGGAAGCACCAAGCCCCGATACTCAACGAAGCAAATCTCACACAATGCAGCTTCTCCGAACCAAACCACAGAAAAACCGCGAGATCCACACGTGATCGCAAACGATCTTCACCCGGAGTTCCCACTCATGAACACAACGCCGCGGCACGGCAAGAAAAGAAGACGGCGATCGTCAAAAACACAAACTTGACTGACAAGAAGAAGGAGAAGGAGAAACCCAGTTACCTCAAAGAGCTCGCTCAGCAGTGAAGGAAGAAGGGTCTGTCCCTGAGAGAAGAGAGAGCGTCTCCTTCGTCGTCGTCAACTCCGAGTCAACCTCTCAGTCAACAACACCAGTCTCACTATCATACCCCCACTGCGCCAGTCAGTCAATCTCGCTCGGTCATTACTGCTCTTCTATATTCATAAGAGAGAGAGAGAGAGAGAGAGTGGAGGGCGGAAGTGGAGAAGGCGACGATTCCCTCGTTCGCGGGCGGGCCATGCTCGCTGACGAATGAGAGAACGCGAGTATCCTGCATGCGCGGAAGTCGTGCCTTGTTAAGGAAGGTAATGCCTGGGGACCCACGCCACGGAAGAGAATATTATCGTACTGCCACGTTTCGAGAGGTGATTGCTTCTTCCTCGCTTTTCTTCATTTTCTTCCTCCTTTTACTTTCGTTTCGCTTTCCTATGATCAAATTCCACCTCGCAAAACTCTTTGGATAGGTCCACCGAAGCCTATTCGTTTATTATCGATGATGTCAAGTATAAGTAATTGACTTGTATTAAAAATAAGTGCTTATTTCGATTTGAATAATTATCTCATTCTTTTTTATGATTGTTGCTGTTTGGATTTTTATGGGGAGCCCCATTAGGCGGTTCATAATGAATTGACTCCACATTGGATTTTCTGATCATATATGTTTTTCAAAGTAACACTCAAATTATATCTCGAAAAGTTTTGGCGCTGAAATGAGTATAATATATATGTTATATTGATTAAGATTCATAAATATTTTCCCCGAATTCCAATGCCCACAAATCAAACTCAAGATCTTTGATCTTGTAACTAGTTGCGTTTTACGCAAATTAGTTATCGAAGAATTTTGGCTTATTTAATCTGTTATTATATTTTCATTACTTGTTATTGACAACTTAAACAGTGTAATAAGATAATATTATTGATGTGACATATCAAGTGATCGGAGATAGAATGTAAATTTTACAAGAATGACGTGTGGGGACCATGTTGCCCCGCCACTAGATGTCAATTTCCACTTGCTCAAATACGAACAAGGCGCGCGACCCTTTTGATAAAGGGATTAGGGGATAGGGATCGAGACTATTAGGTTCAAGATTCGATGTCTGTGAGCATCACACACACATGTTAACATAAGCTATCAATTAGGGCCTCAATGTGAGAGTTTTTCTATTTAAGGTATTCGTATATATGTATCTTCTTATTTGTAGGAGATTTTAGGGTGGCTTACATCCGTATATATATGTGTGGTTATATTCTTGTAAAATCGTTTTGCTAGTCAACAATACATGTATATAAAACAGAAGAGTGAGACGAAAGAAAAAAAGGACAAGGTCGACATTCTAGCCCTTCTCGTTGGGCGGCAAAAATTCAAATGTTATACTATCCCTGGTACGATATTTTTTTTTTTAAAGATTCGCATTGGCAAATATGCTTAGGTTGTTGATTGATACGTAATTATGAAAGATTATGAATTATAATAAAAATTGCCCAATGTGGAATTTATAATGAATGGAAAGTTATTTATACTTATGGAAAGACTTGTGAAGCTAACAAATTTTGCAATTCAAATGTCATGTGTGGGGGTGAGCATTCGTTCAGGATTGACCCTAAACCGACCATGGACTGGCACAACCCGACTGATCTTAGTCTAGGTCATTGGAGGCTTGGATCGGTTCTTGGTCCCAATATCCCTAGACCTCGCACCATGCAAGTTGGTGAGACTTTAGGTTTAGTCCAATCTAGACCAACCATGTACATATTATATTTTTGTTCTACTTTAAATGCTAGTTCCTTTAACCATATTCTTTCTTATGCAAATTTGCTATGTATATTAGAAAGTAGAAACTCATTTAGCTCAACCCTAATTTGACGAAAAAAAATAGAAATCATCTTTGCTTATCTTGTTCTAATCGCATGCCTTAGTCTTGCTTGTCATTTACCTCACGAACACAACTCTGCTAATGAAAATACCTACATTTTTGGCACACCTCATAAATGTAGCCACTTATGTGGCTACCTTCACCTTACGAGTGCAATTAAGTTAGTGAGTTCCATTTTTGTGCTTGATCTATGAGTTTCAAACTCATGTAATTTTATTGTTTATATTGAATATTCAATATTTGCATGTGTTAAATCATGTCTTAATTTTGTGTTTGTCATTAATTTTGTTAATTCCTTTTTATATCTAATGAACGCATTATCTTTTTCAATATGTATTGTTTAATAGATGAGATTATTACCATCAATAAATAGATTTACATATTGAAGATGAATAAATATAAATGGTGATATGTCCTATTAATTACTCTAAAAATAATTTTTATTTACAATTTTTGTTAAATATTAATTATGTGTTTTTTTCGTTCAAAATTAAAGCGGTCGTTTAATAATGAGCAAGATATGAAGTTATATAACTTGTGATTTATATTATGTATTTTGAACTTCTTATAATATAATTGTACTTCATGTGTTCATTTTTTTATTGTTTATTGCTTTTAACAAATGGTGATTTTTTTTTTATATCGAGGACCCTACAACAAACACTTTGCTCGGATGGCACTAAAGAGCTAGGCCTCTATACCTCAGAGGAGACTAATACAAGACCCTAAGATCATGTCCCTCCACTAATTAAAATGCAAACAACTGCGAGTTTCGAACCCATAACCTCAATGATGAGTGATAGGTTCTTAATTAACACAGCTACTTACCGTTAGATAACAAATGAAGACTTTTTGTTAACTACAACGGTTATCTTTTTCAAAGCTCAAATATAACCCGGGCAATCTATGTAAATATGTTATTGTAGAGTATACTCCATCATGTATCCTTAATGAGCTCCATTTAGGCTTCTAATCTTGCAAGATAATGATCATTTTCCTTCTAAGGACTAAGGAGAACTTTTCGTATGCTCTTCATCCATCTCGTTTTCGATTGCGATTCCTCCCTCCCTTGGGTGCTCGTCTCATTCAACACCATTGTTTAAATGAGTCTCGATGTACTGCAAATTAGCAGTGTAAATCTTCCTATTAAGTTGACAATTTTCATTATATTCTCGCAGTAGTAATATAATGTAGTTGATTGCATATAAAATTTCCTTATGTCATATGACAAAAACGAAGGGAATTTTTTACTGTGATCGCGTCGCAAGGATCTTGCACCAGTCACCAGTGCGCCTATGTGCACGGATCCGATTTTCCGGCCCGTCTCCTAGGTTGAGATCTTTATCCTCAAGGCCAGCCTTTTCTTCTTGGGCTGGACTTTTTGTAATTATTAAGGGCACATTTAGTAATAGTTCTATTTCTAGAGACAATTTCTTTTTAAGATTAGTTTTATTTGATTGTTATTCCCTGGATAAGTTTCTTTACAAACTAATGCATTTATTAACTACTATTCTCAGGACATAAAAAATAGAAGTGTGTTTAGAACAAAACTAATTTTTTGATATATTTTATTTTTTTAAAATCAGTTTTTTTTCTTCCTCCTCGCAGGTGGCTAGGCAAGGCTCAATGTCGCCAAATTTGGATGAACTCAAACTTGCCTAGCCGCAGCGAGGTCAAGCCTCACTGGGGGTCAACAAGGCTCATCAAAGGCCAGCGAGGTTGATCTCCCTAGCCTCAGTCCTAGTCAATTGCAAGTCTTCCCCGCGACCTAGCGATCAGTTATAGAAAGAAAAAATAAAAATAGAAGGAGGGAAGGAAAAAGGAAAAAAAAAAAGTTGTTACTAGAATTTATTCTCAGGAACAAGAAATAAATTCTTTTTACTTCTGATTTTTATTCCAAATCTACCCCCGACTACTTTTCTATTCCTAGGAATAGAAAAATCAAGTGACATATATAAACAAATTTTGTTCTTTTTCTATTTCTAAAAACTAAAGAATTGAAAAGCAGAGACGAAGGAATACAAATCCATTTATGTACATTGGTTGATTTTGCTATTCGATGAAATAGAAAAGTTGCCGACGAACGGATTTAAAACAAAAAAAAAATTACTTCTTATTTTTGAGAATAATTTCTTAAAACAAAATTTCCCGTTTTTCTTTTTCCCTCATTTTTCCTTTTTCTTCTTCTTTCTTTAGCTAATGGCTAGGCCTCAGCGAAGGCTGATCTATTGAAAATGTTTATTTGTAAAACAAACTTAAGGCAATTTCCTTATCCGATATGGGAAAAAAAAGGAAAATTTTGGTTACTTTAAATATGAGTGGGCTTTACTATTTTATTAATGAGAAATAGTCAAGTGAGTTAGACCTCACTATACCCGCATGCGGATGTATGATTATGTGTAGACCAAATAGGCAAGGAAATTGCGAGCGGAGGCATCATGGTCCTGGTCATGCCTGGGAACGCTAGCGACATTCCTCATTCACGAGTGCCGTCCGGTGTGATGTTTGATCTTCTGGGGTTCAGCTTGATGGATATGGCAAAGGAGGTAAAGACTAGAAATTACCATCGGCACTGTTTTCTTTCCTACCAAAAATAACTATATGCAGGTATTGAGTTACAGATCTAACAAATTTATATCGAGCAAAAACATAGATAATCCATAATCTCATGTCGCAGTTGTGCGTGTTCTGAAGGTGTTTGATCATATGCATGTGGACCCTTTAACGGATGTCTTAACGTTTTCTTTCTGCCATCATTTCGCTCGTATTCAAAGCAATCCCATTGAGTTGCACAGGTGACGGGACTATATAACTCTTTGTAGGGTATAATAAGCAAGGCTCAGGTGGATTCATTCAATTTGCAAGTGTACGCTCCCTCTCCTGAGGAGATGACGACACTAGTAGAGGCCAATGGATGTTTTAGCATAGAGAGGATGGATTTAGCAGCTCCTCGATCGAAGATCGACGACTCGGTCGGAGGGCATATGTGCATGCTGCACTTAAGGGCCGGAATGGAAGGGATCATTAGCAAACATTTTGGAAGCGAGATTATCGACGACCTATTTGATCGTTTTCTCGAGAAAACCAAAGAATATTCTGATCATTTAAACTCCGCATTTCTCTAGGGAAGCCATCTGGTAGCGATACTGAAGCGTATATAATGCACGTTGTTCGGATTCATATGTTCCATAAAAGACACTTTCCCAATCTGGTCTTTACAACACTTGCATTGCATCTTTTGATAAAGCATCAACATATTGAACTCCTTTGGTAATCTAAGGCTTCCCTAAGCAAGAAGTCATCACCATCACAATGACATGTATCAAGATGGTGCTCCAGTCAAGTGGCGTCTTGTCGCTTGCCCTCATACATGGAATAGCTTCGGTACATAATCCTACTTTGCTGATTCCATAAGTAAAAAAATTATTTGAAACTTGCATGTTGGGTTTTTGTATGCTATTGAGCTGGACAGCGTAACTTCTTTTGATTCATCCCACGAGAAAATAAGAAAGAGATAAACTTAGGTAGATTGTATTATGAGATCTAAACTAGATTACTTTGCCAGAAGTTGATTCCAAATTGCAAACTTTGAGGGATATTTGTCAAAAAAGCCTCAAAATTATTGTATGACGATCAATTTAGTTTTAAACTTTTCAGATATGTTAACTCAGTTCTAAACATTTTGACGATGTATCAATTTAGTTATAAACTTTACAATAATGTTAATTTAATCATAAATCTTTTAAAAGTTTAACAATTTCATTCTGTACCTAACCATTTGAAAATTTACCAATTCAATCCCAAATCTACTCTTTGGATAATTGAGGAAATCGTCTAAAAGCTTGAGATTAAATTGACGAATTATCAAAAAATTTATAACTTAATTGACATAATTAAAATATTTTAAATTGAATTGGCCACTATATAATAAATTTATGACTTTTTGAATTAAGTTTCTTGGATCTTGGTGTAGTGGGAAGGTGAATAGAAATTTTTTTTTTGCTCCTTTTTTAATGGGGGCAATTGTCCAAAAAGTCATAAACATATTATATTTTTGCAAATTCAATTTTAAACCTTTTTTATTTGGTCAATTCAGTTTTAAATATTTTGAAACTTTGCCAATTTAGTCTTTCCTTCGACTTTGCCTCAAGAAATGCTTACATGGATATCCAGTCAATACCATCTATCTTATGTGGCCAAACATTCAAAATGGCATTTTTTGAGCCAAAGTCAAAGGAAAGATTAAATTGACAAAGTTTCAAAAGGTTTGTGACTGAATTTGCAAAAATGCAATATATTTATGACTTTTTGGACAATTTTGTCCATACAAATATCACCCTTGGTCATTAATGACAAGATAACTAATGTTATCCATTGTGCATTTGTACCATACTTCATCAAGCTTTGCCATTAACGGTCTTACGGTATTTTTTTAAAAAAAAACTCTTTCAATATACTACAGAAGCCCCAACTTGGTCAACCCAAATTAGAGTTGAAAAGCAATAAAAATGGCACACAAATTATTGTGCGCGTATTATTCACTGCGAGTGGAAAACTTCTAAATTCCATTTCGGATAAACTGTAAACTCAAATTGAATTCCATAGAACTTTACGACATCCTAAAGTATCACAATCTCATAATTTCTTAGTCATATAATTCTAAAAATCTTATCATAATACAAACTTCACATAACTCCAATTTCAAACCATATTTTTAGAAAATTTTAGAAAATACTTCGATTAGGCAAACAAGAGGCGCGAATACTTATCGGCGGTTACAATTCAGAGTTGAGTCAGCTTGGCCAAGTGCACGAAACAAGACTTTCTTCCTCTTCTCCCTTCTTCCTCTCTCTTTCTCTCTTCTTCTCTTCTCTTCCTTTCCTTTTGTCTTTTTCCTCTTCTGTTTTCTCGCACCTTCTAGTCTCTTAAGTCGCGCATGATACGCACATATTTCTGTTTTAGAATGAGTTCTAGACCAAAAAAAACTCATTCTGAAACAGAAATCTGTTTGGTAGACAATTTTATTTTTCATATTTCTGAAATAGATTTCTATTTCAGAACTAGTTTTGGGGCAAAAATGAGAAATCGAAAAAAAGATATTTCTAGTTTTGGGCCATAAAATCATAACTTATTCTCTTATTTTTATATACCTCTCTCTCTCTCTCTCTCTCTCTCTCTCTCTCTCTCTCTCTCTCTCTCTCTCTCTCTCTCTCTCTCTCTCTCTCTCTGTGTGTAGAAAGAAAGATTTGACAGTTCTCGAAGACTTCTCATGGCTAAATCCCATAAACAATACGCTTGAGTCCGAGTGTCAACAGTTTGGGCAAATCATAACTTAATCCCATAACAGTTGATTTACCTTTTTAAAATGCCTTTTTTGTGTTTACAAAAAAAGAATGTTATTTTTTTATGAATTTCTTAAATTGAGAATAACTCGGATCTAGACTGTAATCGACTTGGGATCGGATCAAGCCAGTCTTAAGAAAATTTAACCAAGGTGGTGCTCAAATGCACATCCGTCTTTCCTATTTCTATTGTTCGTCATTGGTATTCGGTTGCCTCCAACTTGGTATAGGATCAACTCCGCCTTCGCCTTTCCTATTTCTATTGCCCGTCATTGGTATTTGGTTGTCTCATTGATTTCTTTCTTGTTAGAAGATTACATATATGTAATGCAACTAAAATGAATTCGGAGTTTGATTACAATAGAAAATGTGATCAAACTTGTCAATTTTTTACTCTAAATAATAAAACATTTGATTTTTATTGAAATGAACATATTGTAATCTCAAAATGTAAATTTTTTTTATTATGAAACAGAAATAGAAATATAACTTTTTTGTCATATCAAATATATTTCTGTTTCTGAAAGAAAAATTCTATGTCTGTATCAAACGCGTTTTTTCTTCAGAAATTCATTATGTACCAAAAATAAAAATAAAAATTCAGAAACTCAATCATGCGCACCCTTATATTCCCGATGCAATGTAACAAAGTTAACTGGTCAAACTCTTTTTTTTTCTTTTTCTTTTTCTTTTTGTAACGTTTGGGGGCCATTACAGTTTCTAAGCGCCCGAGGAACAAGGGCTGTGAGCGAAGGCATCACGGTCCTGCTCATGCCTAGAACTGGAAGAGTTGACGGGATTGCTCATTCATGTGTACTTTCGGACGCGATGTTTCATCTTTCTTGGGGCTCTGCTAGATGGACATGGCGGAGGAGGTAAAAGCAGGACAACTGTGTGTTATAGCTTCTTATATGTGCATTATTATCTCCGTATCATCGTAATGGAATTACGTATGCAATGTAAACTCGCTTAGTGCATGTGTCTTGTTCACTCTTTATTTGGAACAAGCACATCGAATGATGTAGAAAGCGCTGGTTAAACCATCTCTCTCTAACAGGGAAAACAAGTGACGCACTGGTGGATTCATGCAATGTTCCCGTGCACACTCCCTCTCCTGAGGAGATAATGGCGATAATCGAGGGGAACATGTGTTTCTACATAGAGAGAATTGATTTAAGGCCTTTCAATCCGAAGGCCGATAGCTCAGCCGCGGTGCACATGTGCATGCCACACATGGTAGCCGGAGTGGAAGGCCTCATCGGCAAACATTTTGGAAGCGAGATTATTGACGAATTGTTCATTCTATTCCTCAAGACAGTCAAGGAATCATCCGACTGTATAAGTTTGGCCTTTAATATCGTCCTAGCGACATTGAATTAGTGACGGAATTTTTTCCGTCGCAAAAATGTTTAGAGCGGATTTTGCCAAATTTTCCGTCGCAAAATTCATGGCTAAATCTTTATTTATTTGTAGTGTTTCTTTTGGGATGCCAACTGGTCTTCGTGCTAAAGCATATATAATGCGGCCTCTAAGGACAATATTAAGGATATATGAAAGGCACTCATGTTGATTAATAATCTTCAATTTGGTCCTTAATTATTTGTGTCTTCATGGTAGGCTTAATTTCTTTAAGAGTCACATGTTGTAATTAGAGGGTCATTCCAAGAGTTAAGTGTGTTCTCAATTGTGATTAGTGAAATAATTTAGAACCCTAAAATTATCTAAGGCATTTATTTTATAAGCTATGCATTGCATGATCATCAATTCCAATCATGTTTGTTACTCATAAAACACATTGTTAGTAACTAAAAGATTAAGTGAATAAACAAAAGATTAATAAAGATAATCACTTGATTTTTGAAACAAAGGCAATACAGATAGATATTGATACTATTTAGTACTCAATCAAGTCACGATTTGACTCATTCTATAATGGAGCGTGTTGTCTGATCACTAATGCTTGCTTTTCTCATGATTTCATGATGTGTCCATCCTTCACCTTGAGCCTACTTTTGATGAACTCACCTTCACCGAAACCTTCGCGCATTGGAGATGCCCGCGATTAGAGGCTGCAACGGTCGGTTTATTTTTATTTTTCATTTTTTATCTTTAGATGTGTGTTTTGGTATGTTTTGGCATGATGATTTTCGTGCTTGGGGGCTTCTTGTCAATGGAGCTTCGTTGAAGAGGAAGAGCATGGCATCGGGAATAAGATGAAGTGCTGGAAAAGGGAAATAAAAAAAATCGAAATTAAGAAAAATCGAAATTGGAATTCTGAGTTGGGCTGGGTAGAGTATGGGTTGCTTTGATTCGGTGAGCTAAAGGGTTAATTGGTTTCGCGCTTTTGTTTTATGTATAAAAATTCGTTTTTAATTTGGGCCTATTCTAGTTTTGGGCCAAATTTTGTGATTTAGCTTAAAACTATTTTTTTATAAAAATTGAGCCGGGCCTTAAGCTCGGCCCAACTCGAAGACCCAACCTGGACCATTAGGGTCCGGGTCAGCGAGTCAGGTCGGGTCTCTCCGAACTGGTCCAAAGTCCTCTTTTTTCGAATTATAAAAAATAAAAAAATAAATCATAAATTCAAAAATAAATCAAATAAATTCAAAATTCCTTCTTTTAAAAAAATAATAAAATAAAAATTAAATTGTTTTAAAAAATTAAATTTAATATTTAAAAATAATTAACTAATGAATTAATTAACAATGTTTAGAAGAATGATTGCAATTGATTTGATAGATTTTTAGTATCAAAACAATAGTTCTTGAATTAGCTTTCAATTTTCCATGTTTAGCAAACATTTTTAGTTTAGTATAAAAAATGAGAATTTTTTTTTTAAAGGAAAGAGTTTTAAACTCAATTGAATAAGCTCTTAGGGCTTTACATTATGGGGTGTTTTGATTGATTTTTCTTTTAGAGACAGTATTATGATTGTTGATTGCGCACATCTTTTCTACTATACTTGTTTGCGCATTTCATTTAGCATAGTTATGGGGTGTTTGTTATTTTTCTTTTAGCATAGTTATGATTTAAATCAAATAACACATGATGAATTAATAGACTAGTCTCTTAGTTTATAAAAGACTACATGAAAACACCTCTTATTAACAAGATGATGAACCTTAGATACTGAAAGGGCATTAACTAGATAGTTAATGTAATCAAGTTCCCGTACCCTAGAAATCTCTGGTTGCGTAAAAAGTGAAGCATTTCTCCCATGTGTTCATTCGGTTTCTAATCGACCCTAATAGGCTAATGGCGACTCCAAAAAATATTTTAAATTGTTAAAGAGCTTTTAAAATAAACACGACTAAATGTCACACGAGGCATGGACTTGGGGGAAACCAAGCTCGAGATTGAGGAATTGAGAGTGAATACCTCTAAACCTATCATTTAGGATCCTGAGTCCGAGTAAGGCCGTAACACTCATCCAACACCATTGGCTTAAATGAGTCTCGATGTTGCAAATCAGCAATGTAAATCTTCCTATTAAGTACTTCCTCTGACAATTTTCATTATATTCTCGCATTAGTAATGTAATGTAGTGATTGCATATAAAATTTCCTTATTTCATATGACAAAAATGAATGGAATTTTTTACTGTGATCGCATCACAAGGATCTTAGACCAGTCACCTGTGGGCCTATGTGCACGAATTCGATTTTCTAGCCCATCTCTTGGGTTGAGCCTCGAGGCTAGCCTTTTCTTCTTGGGGTGGATTTTTGTAGCTATTAAGGGCACACTTAGTAATAGTTCTATTCCTAGAAACAATTTCTCTTTAAGATTGGTTTTATTTAATTACTATTCCATGTATAAGTTTCTATACAAATGAATGCTTTTAATAATTGCTATTCTTGGGATATAGAAAAATAGAAGTGTGTTTAGTACAAACTAATTTTATGATATATTTTTATTTTATTTTTAAAATTCCATATTTTTCTTTTCTCCCTCTTCACAAGTGGCTAGGCAAGGCTCAATCTCGCTAGATTTGGATGAGGTCGAACTTGCCCAGCCGTAGCAAGGTCGATCCTCACTAGGGGCGACAAGGCTCACCAAAGGCAAGTGAGGTCAATCTCCCTAGCCTAGTCCTAGTTGATCGCCAGTTTTCACCACAACCTAGCAATCAATTAGAGAAAGAAAAGTAACAAATGGAAGAAGGAGGGAAGAAGAAAACAAAAAAGAAAAAAAAAGTTGTTACTAGAATTTGTTCTCAGGAACAAGAAGTAAATTATTTTTACTTCTAATTCTTATTCCAAATCTATTCCCTAACTACTTTTTTTATTCCCGAGAATAGAAAAATCAATTCACATACATAAATGAATTTTTGTTCTTTGTCCATTTCTAAAAACAAAAGAATTGAAAAACAGAGCATAGAAATCAATTTATATACGTTGGTTGATTTCGCTATTCTCTAGAATAGAAAAGTTTCCAATGAACATATTTGGAACGAAAATCAGAAGTAAAAAAAAAAATTACTTCTTATTTTTGGGAATAATTTCTTAAAACAAAATTTTCCTTTTTCTTCTTCTTTCTTTAGCTAATGGCAAAGGCCCGCGGCCGGCCAAGATTGGATTCGAGCCCACTCGATCGACCTCGATGACCTTGGAAGAGCCTCATTGACCTCTGACGATTGCGGTTAAGTGGGGTCAACCTCACCTAGAACTAGCGTAGTCAAGCCTCACCTAGCCACCGATAAGGCTCCATCTCCCCCAGCCATGTTGACCTCATAGCGGCTGGGCAAGGTTGAGCCTCGCTCGGCCTTGGCGTCACTAAGGGTCGGTGAGACTGCCTAGCCAGAAAAGAAAAAAAAATAGAAATAAGTTAGAAAGAGAAATAAAAAAATATTTTTTTTTGTAAAAAAATTGTCCAATAGAAATAGAAAAGATTATTTTAAAAAATTATTTTTGAGAACTACAGCGTTGCTATTGAGCACGTTTAAATCTTCCGTCATGGCTTTAACAAGGAGAATTTAAAAGGGTGAAACGAGGTTCAACTTAGGATGGCTGCACACACGAGACGAAGAAATGACAAGAGTAAACAAAGGCCGGGTGACCTCGAATGGATGACAGGCTGGATAACCTCCGAACGCCCATAGGGTGGACTGAAGAAACATCGGTTTTGGCTTTGGTTGCTGTGCCAACCGTCCGAGAATAGCAGAGGGTTTAGATAAATAAAACGCACACAAAGATGCCTTTCTTTTTTTAAATCTACCTTTGGATCCCACCTGTCGGATCCAATCCAATGGTTGAGATTAAAACTCAGTCACGCCTAACGGATTCAACGGCTGGGATTAAAACTCAGTCGCGTTTAATGTGATGCGATCCATATCCCACAAAGAAGAGCACTTAACGTCGGCTCAGATGTGGCGGCGGCGGCGGTCGCGGTATCACAATCGTACCCGATGAACGGTGGAGACAGCACGTTTAGCCACAACAAGAACTCTTACATTCAGGCTCTTCATTTGACAACAAGTAGATGCATTTCCAACTAAATATTTCTTCATTTCATGGAATAAGACCTAAATGACAGAATAAATTGTTCCGTCCTTCGCGGAGCTTTGCCTGAATTCAGCTTTTCAAACTCGCTCTCTGGTTATCAATCTCTCGTGACCCTTTATGGCTTCAACGAGACGAGCATCGAATTATCAACTTATCAAACTTGCAACTCTTGACATGCATTGCAGAGAACCGCAACGAACTTCGCCCACGCGACAATTGACAAGGTGATCGCGGAGAAGCTCGATGTAAAGCAATTTTCTCCCGCACTCACCACATTCCGAATCGCAGATTTAGGTTGTTCAGTCGGGCCGAATACCTTCATCGCCGTCCAGAACATCCTTGAAGCGGTCCGACGCAAGTACGAATCACAAGGCCTCTCCTCCCAACTGCCTGATTTCCAAGTCCTGTTCAACGATCACACATCCAATGATTTCAACACCCTCTTCGCTTCCCTGCCACCCGACGCGCCGTACTACGCGGCTGGCGTGCCAGGATCCTTTTTTGGGCGACTGTTTCCGGAGGCATCCCTCCATTTCGTGCATTCGTCTTAGGCGCCTCAATGGCTTTCCAAGGTGCCTAAAGAATTGGTTGATCCAAACTCCCCAGCGTTTAACAAGGCGAGAGTTCACTAAAGCGCTCCCCGGGAAGTGACCGATGCTTATGCTTCTCAGTTCGCAAAGGACATGGTGACGTTTCTGAGAGCTAGAGGCAAGGAAATTGCGAGCGGAGGCATCATGGTCCTGGTCATGCCCGGGAACGCTAGCGGCATTCCTCCTTCACCAGAGCCGTTCTTCGTGATGTTTGATCTTTTGGGGTATTGCTTGATGGATATGGCAAAGGAGGTAAAGACTGGAAATTACCATCGGCACTTTTTTCTATCTTACCAAAAATAACCATATGCGGGCATTGAGTTACAGATCTAACAAATTTGAATTGAGCAAAAACATAGATAATCCATAAGCTCGTGTCGCAATTGTGCATGTCTTGAAGGTGTTTTCTCATCTGCATGTGGACCCTTCAACAGATGTCTTTAGGTTTTCTTTCTGTCGTCAGTTCGCTTGTCTTCAAAGCAATCCAATTGAGTTGCACAGATGACCGGACTAAATAACTCTCTGCAGGGTATAATAAGCGAGGCTTAGGTGGATTCATTCAATTTTCCAGTGTATGCTCCCTCTCCTGACGAGATGACGGCACTAGTAGAGGCCAATGGGTGTTTTAGCATAGAGAGGATGGATTTAGCAGCTCCTCGATCGAAGATCGACGACTCGGTCGGAGGGCACATGTGCATGCTGCACTTAAGAGCCGTAATGGAAGGGATCATTAGCAAACATTTTGGAAGCAAGATTAGCGACAACCTTTTCGATCGTTTTCTTGAGAAAACCAAGGAATATTCTGATCGTTTAAACTCTTCCTTTCTCCAGAGAAACCAATTGGTAGCGATATTGAAGCGTATATAATGCGAGCTGTGCGCATGAAGATGAATTCCCCCGTTTTGTTTTTCCCCTAATAAAGTTCCAGATGTGTAATTTTTTGTTCGGATTCATATGTTCCATAAAAGGTACTCAAGATCTGAATACAGTCAGGAGATTAGCACTTTCATTGTCTGGTCTTTACAGTACTTGACATTGCATCTTTTGATAAAGCATCAACATATTGAAGTCCTTTGGTAATTTGAGGCTTCCCAAGGCGAGAAGTCATCACCATCACAACGACATGTATTGATATGGTGCTCCAGTCAAGTGACATCTTGTCGCTTGCCCTCATACATGGAATAGCTTCGATACATAATCCTACTTTTGCGATTCTATAGGTAAGCTAACTATTTGAAACTTGACGTGTTGGGCTTTTGTATGCTATTGCGCTGGACAGCTTAACTTCTTTTGATTCAGCCCCTGAGAAAAGATGAAAGAGATAAACTTAGGTAGATTGTACTATGAGTCCTAAACTAAATTACTTCGCTGGAAGCTGATTTCCAAACTGCAAACTTTGGGGCATATTTGTTATAAAAAAAAACCCTCAGAAATATTATATAACGGTCAATATATTTTTAAACTTTTCAAATATGCTAACTCAATCCTAAACCTTTTGACGATGTATCAATTTAGTTATAAACTTTTCAATTATGTTAATTTCATCATAAATCTTTAAAAAAATTTAACAATTTCATTCTAAAATCGTTTGAGAAATTTACCAATATAATTTGAAACCTACTCTTTCGATAATTGAGGAAATCGTCTAAAAGCTTGAAATTAAATTGATAAATTATCAAAATATTTATAACTTAATTGACATAATTAAAACATTTTAAATTGAATTAACCAATGTACAATAATTTATAACTTTTTGAACAAAAATTCTTGGATCTTGGTACAGTGAGAAACGTGAATAGCAATTTTCTTTTCACTGCTTTTTTCAAGAGAGACAATTGTCCAAAAAGTTGTAAACCTTGCATTTTTACTAATTCAGTCTTAAACAATTTGGAACTTTGCCAATTCAGTCTTTCCTTCAACTATGTCTTGAAAAATGCTTACGTGACTATAAAGTCAATATTGTCTATCTTACGTGGCCAAACATCCAAGTTTGCATTTTTCGAGACAAATTCGTTGGAATGACTGAATTGGCCAAATAAAAATGTTTAGGACTGAATTGACAAAAATGTAATAGATTTAAGACTTTTTAGACAATTTTCCCATTTTAAAGATCACCCTATACTTTTGGGATCAATATGATCTTCAAATTCCTCGTAAGAAAACCTTGTTAATGTCCTTTGTGCTCCATTCCCATGATAACAGCTGCTGCTAACTTTTCCCACATCAGCCATGGCAAGAGCATGATCTATTCACAAATTCCATAACGAACTGAATCTGATGCAGCATCATCTGAACTAGAGCTGTTATCTGAGATTACAGAAACGTTATTATGTTCAATCTACCAGAATTAGGAATCCAAGGAACCTGTGACACGGAAGAATAGCTGCATTTATGGGGCGCAAAGTTTATCGTGATTCCATGGGAAATTTCAATTCAAATAGACTATAAAGAGTGAACAACTGTTAGACACTACCGTTATGTACAAAAAGATGTAATGCACACACAAAGAGCAGCCAGAATGTTATTTAAGATTGGTTACACAGAAGCAGGAATTTAGGAGTACCGTTGCCCGCATATTTGCAGAAGACCCAAATACAACAACTCCGGTTTCTTCAACTCGGAAAATATCTGAGTTGGATTTCTCAATTCAGACGCAATCCGTGGGTGAAGTAGTCTTCAAGAATGGACGTATGAGCAGTTCTCCTTCCTCGTTTTTCCTTCTTAGTTTGGATTAGTTTATCATATACACACCAAGGAAAGCTAAGATAATGATCTCGCTTCAGACCCACATTATAGCAACCCCAATAACTCGGGTGATACGTGACATGATACCAAGCAGATTCGCCTATTCATCAACAGCTCCAGAATATGAACCACTTCCCTAATCATTAAACCAGGTCCGGGCTTCCTTTCTCAGGGATTTAACAGCCATAGTAATGGCTTCAGCATCCCTCTTCTTGGGGAAAGACTTGGACATTTTTAATATGCAGCCACTAAGGATTTCAGCCTCTGTGTTAATCCCATAGTACTCCATCAGATTCCCCAACTTGTAATCATAATTGCCTTTGTGATAAAAAGCGTCATCGACATACTCCTCAAGTCCATCGACTTCCATATCTGGGTTATAAGATTGCTAGGAGCCGTTCCGTGCAAGTACATCACGCAAGGCCTCTCTCTCAAATGCTCAGTTTCCTAGTCCTGTTTAGCGACCATGCGTCGAACAAATTGAACAACTCTTCGCTTCCTGCTGCCCGATTGGCCGTACTATGTGGCTGGCGTGCCGGGGTCCTTCCACGGGCAATCGTTCCCCGAGGCGTCGCTCCATGTGGTACAATCGGTTCTTGCGCTTCCCTGGCTTTGCAAATTGCCTGAGGAATTGCTTGATGCGAACTCCCCTGCATACAACAAGGGGAAAGTCTACCACATAAGTGCTCTTAGTCAAGTGATCGATGCTCATGCGGTTCGGCTCACGAAGGACACAATAATGTTTTTGTCACACCCCGACTCATCAAGGAGAATGACATGAAAAGATCGTCCTTCTTAATCTCAACAATAAAAATCAGACGGATATCAATATATATATGATAAAAGGTAACATGGTTTACCATATCATAATTCACTACCACCATCAAATAGTGTATATGCAACCATTCTACGGTCTCAACTCAGACAAATTCATACCAAAAATCCCGCTACCCAAAAATCTCAAACCAAATGCACTCTCGCCCTATTTGAGGGTTATAAAGGAACCTGGAAAAATAGAGTAGATGGAAGGAGTGAGCTATAACCACTCAGTTAGTAATGGTATGACACGACCCCAACTCATCCCAACTCAATAAGGAGAATGGCATGACACAACCGTCCTTCTTATCAATAGGAGCAACCTCAACAACCAAAATCAGCTCGATGTCATTATATGTATACATATATATATGATAAAAGGTAACATGATTTACCATATCAAAGTTCATTACAACCATCAAATGTATATACACAACCATTCTAAAGTCCTCAACTTAGATCAATTCATATTAAAAATCCCGCTACCCAAAAATCTTGGAATAAATGCACTCCATCCTATGTGTGGGTAATTAAGGAATCTGGAAAAATAAACGAGATGGAAGGAGTGAACTACAACCGATCAATGAGTAATACACTCCTCATAACATGATCGGTTATGCTATATAAAATAATAGCAACTAGAATTTAAGTAATCTTCAAAATCAAAATATATTTTAAAGTACATTCAATCTTTCTAAAATAATGAACTCGTATAAAATGTGCAATTTGTCTAATAATAATGAAATAAACTCACTAGTCGAACCCATTAATCAAGCTCATCAGTCAGACACCAATGGTCGATTCTATCAGTTAATCTCATGCTTAAATATCAACCATAGTCATGTATGATGCCCCGTAATTAGGCAACCAAGATCCCCCTTGACTAGGTCTCCATCTACAATATCGGTGACTTGACCTATAAGAATATCCTAAACTAGTACGTGCATACCCACAAAATCTTCACTGATTCATAGAGATGTTGAGCACAATCAAAAAATGAACAACAATTTTCTCCACGGTGCACAAGGCTAAAAACAGAATTCATTTCATATATTAAAGATATTTCACAAAACATTCCGTAAATCAATTCGTAATTTAGGTGTATAACCTTTCGTAACACGTTTGCGAAAGCACTTCACAAGTTAAAAATACAATCTTTTGCAATAAGAAAATCATTCTCAAATCCTAAGAAGTAAATGTCCGATCCAAAGTTTTATGCAACAAATATGTATTTGATAATTGATAACATAATGATTTTTTTATAATTTTCAAGACATGAGTTTTTAAATTCTTGAGAGAAACAGTATCACATATCTCGAGAAGCCAAATATCAATTTAAATCAGCCAATAAGTAACATTTATGAGTTCTCAATAACGAATTGGAAAATATTATAAAAAACTAAGTAAAATAATGCTCTAATGAATGATTTGACTAAACCACTTCTGTTGTGGATAAAAACTATACTTATGAGCCAATAGAGAGGCTTGTGTCACGAACCAAGAAGTTCTTCGTCCCACGAGGTTTCTTGACACGAAGGAAAGCAACTATTCATGGAAGGCGAACCTTGGAAGATCCTTATTCAGAGAAGGAGATTACTATCGAAGGAACGAGATCCCAAGGAAATCCTAACGAGATATCACCGATTCTAGAAGATTCCAAGGGCGGGCGATATGGGAATTTCTCGTGTATCTATTTTAGGTAAGTTATACTGGCCGTTAGATCGAGGAGAGATCTACGGATGTCATTCTCCAAGTTCTTGTATATAAGGACGCCTCAACCCCCTCATTTGTATCATCTCATATCTCACAAGTAATACAATTCCAGAGTTTCTCTCTCTAGTTTCTCTCTCTAAAAGTATTGTGAGTTTGGGTGATCAGGCTGACTTAGGAGCGGAATTTCTAAGTGTCGAGCGGGTTGAATGAGGAACGAGTTGTTGTATTGATCGCCCCGTGTCACTTGCCTATATGACAACTATTGTTATTCACAATGCACAACTCACTTATTTAATTTATTTGTGCCATAACTTTCTTCATCAAGTTCCGTCATTAACGGTCTTACAGTAAAAGAACCTCTTTTGATCTACTACAAAAGCCCTAACTTGGCCAACCCAAACTAGAGTTGAAAACCGATAAAAATGGCCCACAAACTGTTGTGCACGTACAATTTATTACACACAGAAAATTTATAAATTCTATTTCGAACAAATCATAAACTCAAATTGAGTTCCATAGAACTTCACGACTTCACATCATCTTAAAGTATTGTAACTCAATTTCTTAGCCAGATAACTCTAAAAATCTAATCATAATTCAAACTTCACATAACTCCAATTTAAAATCATATTTTTCGTTAAATCTTAGAAAATAACTTGATTAGGCAACGGGAGGCGTGAATACTCACTGGCCGTTACAATTCAGAGTTGAGTTAGCTTGGCAAAGTGCACGGAACAAGACTTTCTTCCTCTCTCTCTCTCTCTCTCTCTCTCTCTCTCTCTCTCTCTCTCTCTCTTTCTCTCCTCTTCTCTTCTCTTCCTTTTTTCCTTCTCTTTTTTCTCTTCTATTTTCTCGCACCTTCTGGTCTCTTTTATATTCCCGATGCACTGTAGCAGAGTTGACCGGGTCAAACTACTTTTTTCTTTTCGAGCGTTTGGGGGCCATTGCAGTTTCTGAGCGCCCGAGGAAAGGAAGCTGTAAGCAGTCGTGAGCGGAGGCATCATGGTTCTGCTCATGCCTGGAAGAGCTGACGGGATTGCTCATTCATGTGTACTTTCGGACGCAATGTCTTGGCTTTCTAGGGGCTCTGCTAGATGGACACGGCGGAGGAGGTAAAAACAGGACAACTGTGTGTTACAGTTTCTTGTATGGGCATTATTATCTCCGTATCAGTGTAATGAAATTACGTATGCGATGTAAACTCTTTCGGGGCATGTGTCTTTTCGCTCTTTATTTGGAACAAGCACATCAAATGATGCAGAAAATGCTGGTTATACCAACTCTCTCTAACAGGGAAAACAAGTGAGGCTCTGGTGGATTCATTCAATGTTCCGTGCACACTCCCTCTCCTATGGGAATAACGATAATCGAACGGAACGGGTGTTTTGAAGGCCAATGGCTTGGCCGTGGCCCATGTGTGCATGCCACACGTGAGAGCCAGAGTGGAAGGCCTCATCACCAAACATTTCGGAAGCCAGATTATCGACGAATCGTTCGATCAATTCCTCAAGATGGCCAAAGAATCATCCGAGCGTATAAGTTTGAATCATCCGAGCGTATAAGTTTGGCCTTTCTTCAGGGATGCCGACTAGTCTTCGTGCTAAAGTGTATATAATGCGGCCTCCAAGGACGATATTAAGGATACATATGAAAGGTGCTCGTGTTGATTAGTAATCTTCAATTTTGTCCTTGATTCTTTGTGTCGTCATGGTAGGCTTAATTTCTTTTAAAAGTCACATGTTGTAATTAGGGGGTCATTCCAAGAGCTAAGTGTGTTCTCAATTGTGAATTAGTGAAATAATTTAGAATCCTAGAATTATCTATGGCATTTATTTATAACCTATGATTGCATGATCATCAATTCCAATCATGTTTGTTACTCATAAAACACATTGTTAGTATTTAAAACAATAGATTATAATTAAGTGAATAAGCAGAGGATTAATAAAGATGATCACGATTTTTGAAACAAAGGCAATACAGATAGATATTTATACTTGTTAGTAGTCTATAATAATTGTAAATAACTTATGTTTGAATTGAATTGAATAGTTAGAGAAATGGGGTATTCTTAGATAACTTCTTATTCGATTGATTTCATGTAATTATTTAGTTAGTCATCACTTGTCAATCAGAATCAACTCTATCGATAATTTTTTTCCCTATCATTTCCCCATCACTTGATGTATAGCAATGTATTATAAAAATTACAACACGAACACAATACACCTTGGTTCAACACTAACTTTGAGCAAGTAAGAGTATGCTTGCTTTTAATTTCCGTCAAATTGATCATATTATACAGAATAATATTATGATATATTATTTCAATATACTGCATTATGCTACAATTGGAAGCAAGAAGAACGCATTATATTTCTAGATTTCACCTTTTAGAATTTACCCTTCGTAGTAATTATGGACACGCATAATAATCTTTGTCATGCAATTGCACCCTATATTGATATTTTAAATCTTTGTTTATATCATTTACCAATACCCTTTTTTTTAACTACTACGGTTATCTTTTTCAACGCTCAAATATAACCCGGGCAATCTATGTAAATATGTTATTGTAGAGTATTCTCCATCATGTATCCTTAATGAGCTCCATTTAGGCTTTCTAATCTTGCAAGATAATGATCATGTTCCTTCTAAGGACTAAGGAGAACTTTTCTTATGCTCTCCATCCATCTCGTTTTCGATTGCGATTCCTCCCTCGCTTGGGTGCTCGTCTCATTCAACACCATTGGTTTAAATGAGTCTCGATATACTGCAAATTAGCAGTGTAAATCTTCCTATTAAGTTGACAATTTTCATTATATTCTTGCAGTAGTAACATAATGTAGTTGATTGCATATAAAATTTCCTTGTGTCATATGACAAAAACGAAGGGAATTTTTTACTGTGATCACGTCGCAAGGATCTTGCACCAGTCACCAGTGCACCTATGTGCACGGATCCAATTTTCCGGCCCGTCTCCTAGGTTGAGATCTTTATCCTCAAGGCCAGCCTTTTCTTCTTGGGCTGGACTTTTTGTAATCAGTAAGGGCACGTTTAGTAATAGTTCTATTCCTAGAGACAATTTCTTTTTAAGATTAGTTTTATTTATTTGTTAGTCCCTAGATAAGTTTCTTTACAAACTAATGCATTTATTTAATACTATTCTCAGGATATAAAAAATAGAAGCGTGTTTAGAACAAAACTAATTTTTTGATATATTTTATTTTTTAAAAATCAGTTTTTTTTCTTCCTCCTTGCAGGTGGCTAGGCAAGGCTCAATGTCGCCAAATTTAGATGAACTCAAACCTGCCCAGCCGCAGCGAGCCTCGCTGGGGGTCAACAAGGCTCATCGAAGGCCGGTGAGGTTGATCTCCCCAGCCTCAATCCTAGTCAATTGCAAGTCTTCCCCGCGACCTAGCGATCAATTATAGAAAGAAAAAATAAAAATAGAAGGAGGAGGGAAGGAAAAAGGAAAAAGGAAAAAAAAAGTTGTTACTAGAATTTATTCTCAGGAACAAGAAGTAAATTCTTTTTTCTTCTGATTTTTATTCCAAATCTACCCCCGACTACTTTTCTATTCCTAGGAATAGAAAAATCAAGTGATATATATAAATAAATTTTGTTCTTTTTCTATTTCTAAAATCTAAAGAATTGAAAAACAGAAACAAAGGAATACAAATCCATTTATGTACATTGGTTGATTTTGCTATTTGATGAAATAGAAAAGTTTCCAATGAACGGATTTAAAACAAAAAAAAATTACTTCTTATTTTTTAGAATAATTTCTTAAAACAAAATTTCCCGTTTTTCTTTTTCCCTCATTTTTCCTTTTTCTTCTTCTTTCTTTAGCTAATGGCTAGGCCTCAGCGAAGACCGATCTATTGAAAATGTTTGTTTGTAAAACAAACTTAAGGCAATTTCCTTATCTGATGTGGGAAAAAAAGGAAATTTTTGGTTACTTTAAATATGAGTGGGCTTTACTATTTTATTAATGAGAAATAGTCAAGTGAGTTAGACCTCACTATACCCGCGTACGGGTGTGCGATTATGTGTATACCATATTAGCCTTAATCAACTCATTATTTTTTTTATTTTCGAAATTAATTTTTATTTATTTATTTTAATCTTTTAACTTGTGACTGTTCGGATGCATTTTTTGACTTGTGATCGTTCAGGAAAAAATCGAAATGACAAGTCTTGAACATGAAGAGGTGTGTCCGAATGGTAAGTCTTCAACACGAAAGGATATGTCTAATGGTGACAATTTTTAGATTTTACGAGAAAATTACAGCCTTGTCTCCATTATTTTCGTAGAGAGTTTGAGGAGATTATATGGAATTGATATCCATTGATCTCGAGACTTTGTTATTTCCTGAAGGGAATTTGCTAGAAACATATAGCAACTTACGGGGCAAATTGATCCTAAAACAGTGATTACACTCCTCAAAATCTAACCTAAATTTCAATTTCATTTCTCCCCTACAAGAATTTTCCCAACATGACCAAGATTAGAGCCCACTAGATTGACCTCAACGACCTTAGAAGAGCCTCATTGGCCCCTAACCTAGCCACCGGCGAAATCAAGTCTCACCTAGCCACCACGAGGCTCCATCTCCCCTAGCTAGGGCCACCTCACAATGGCTAGGCAAGGTTAAGCCTTGCCCAACCTTGGTGTCGCAGGGGTTCGACGAGACTGACCAGCCAGAGAAGGAAAAAAAAAAGAAATAAGAAAAAAGGAAAAAAATTAAAAGGTTAAAAATATATCAGAAAATTAGTAGTTACTGAACTTTTTTTTTTTGTAAAAAACTTGTTCAATAGAAATAGAAAATATTATTTTTGAGAAAAAAATTATTTTCGACAATAGAAGCATTGCTACTTAGCACGTCTAAGTCTTCAATCATGGGTTTGATAAGGAAAAGTCAAAGAGAGAAAGGAGGGTCAACCTTGGATGGCCGCTGCGCACGAGACGAAGAAATGGCAGAGTCAACAAAGGCGGGTGACCTCGAAAGGATGACAAACTGGGTAACCTCCGAACGTCAATGGGGTGGACTGAAGAAACATCGCGTTTGGCTTTGGTTGCTGTGCCAACCATCCGAGAATGTGATAGCCAAGGCTTCAGACGAAACGCACACAAAGAAGAGCACTTAACCAGAGCACTCTTACCACATAAAACTGAAGTATCAATTGTCATAGAGAGAGAGAGAGAGAGAGAGAGATGAGCAGCGGCGGCTCAGAGGCGGCGGCCGTTGTGGCGGCAGAATCGTACCCAATGAACGGAGGAGACGGCACGTTTAGCTACAACAAGAATTCTTACTTTCAGGTTCTTCATTTGACAACAAATAGATGCATTTCCAAGTAAACATTTCTTCATTTCATGGAATAAGACCTAATTGACAGAATAAATTGTTCCGTCTTTCGCTGAGATTTGCCTGAATTCTGCTTTTGAAACTCGCTCTCTGGTTATCAATCTCTCGTGACCCTTTACGGCTTCAATGAGACGAGCATCGAATTATCAAATTATCAAACTTGCAACTCTGACATGCATTGCAGAGAACAGCAACGGACTTCGCCCACGCGACAATTGACAAGGTGATCGCGGAGAAGCTCGATGTAAAGCAATTTTCTCCCGCACTCACCACATTCCGAATCGCAGATTTAGGTTGTTCAGTCGGACCCAACACCTTCATCGCCGTCCAGAACATCCTTGAAGCGGTCCGACGCAAGTACGAATCACAAGGCCTCTCCTCCCAACTGCCTGATTTCCAAGTCCTGTTCAACGACCACGCATCCAATGATTTCAACACCCTCTTCGCTTCCCTGCCACCCGACCCGCCGTACTACGTGGCCGGCGTGCCAGGATCCTTCCACGGTCGACTGTTCCCGGAGGCATCCCTCCATTTCGCGCATTCGTCTTATGCGCTTCAATGGCTTTCCAAGGTGCCTAAAGAATTGGTTGATCCAAACTCCCCAGCGTTTAACAAGGCGAGAGTTCACTACACAAGTGCTCCCCGCGAAGTGAGCGATGCTTATACATCTCAGTTCGCAAAGGACATGGTGATATTTCTGAGAGCTAGAGGCAAGGAAATTGCGAGCGGAGGCATCATGGTCCTGGTCATGCCCGGGAACGCTAGCGACATTCCTCATTCACGAGTGCCGTCCGGTGTGATGTTTGATCTTCTGGGGTTCAGCTTGATGGATATGGCAAAGGAGGTAAAGACTGGAAAATACCATCGGCACTATTTTCTTTCCTACCAAAAATAACTACATGCGGGTATTGAGTTACAGATCTAACAAATTTGTATTGAGCAAAAACATAGATAATCCATAGGCTCATGTCGCAGCTGTGCGTGTCCTGAAGGTGTTTTATCATATGCATGTGGACCCTTTAACGGATGTCTCTAGGTTTTTCTTCTGTCATCAATTCGCTTGTATTCAAAGCAATCCCATTGAGTTGCACAGGTGACAGACTAAATAACTCTCTACAGGGTATAATAAGTGAGGCTCAGGTGGATTCATTCAATTTGCCAGTGTACGCTCCCTCTCCTGACGAGATGACGGCACTAGTAGAGGCCAATGGGTGTTTTAGCATAGAGAGGATGGATTTAGCAGCTCCTGGATCAAAGATCGACAACTCGGTCGGAGGGCACGCGTGCATGCTGCACTTAAGGGCCGGAATGGAAGGGATCATCAGCAAACATTTTGGAAGCGAGATTATCGACGACCTGTTCGATCGTTTTCTCAAGAAAACTAAAGAATATTCTGATCGTTTAAACTCCGCCTTTCTCCAGGGAAGCCAACTGGTAGTGATACTAAAGCGTATATAATGCGCACTGTTCGCCTGAAGGTGAGTTCCCCCGCTTTGTTTTTCCCCTAATAAAGTTCCAGATGTGTACTTTTCTGTTCGGATTCATATGTTCCATAAAAAGGTGCTCAAGATCAGAATACAGTCAGGAGATTAGCACTTTCCTGGTCTGGTCTTTACAGCACTTGCATTGCATCTTTTGATAAAGCATCAACATATTGAACTCCTTCGGTAATCTAAGGCTTCCCTAAGCAAGAAGTCATCACCATCACAACAATGGCATGTATCAAGATGGTTCTCCAGTCAAGCGGCGTCTTGTCGCTTGCCCTCATCCATGGAATAGCTTCGGTACATAATCCTACTTTTGTGATTCTATAAGTAAACTAGCTAGTTATTTGAAACTTGACGTGTTGGGCTTTTGTATGCTATTGAGCTGGACACCGTAACTTCTTTCGATTCATCCCATGAGAAAAGAAGAAAGAGATAAACTTAGGTAGATTGTATTATGAGACCTAAACTAGATTACTTCGTTGGAAGCTGATTTCCAAACTGTAAAATTTGAGGGATATCTGTTAAAAAAAGCCTCAAAACTATTGTATGACGATCAATTTAGTTTTGAACTTTTCAAATATGCTAACTCAGTTCTAAACCTTCTGACAATGTATCAATTAATTATAAACTTTACAATTATGTTAGTTTAATCCTAAACTTTCAAAAGATTTAAAATTTCATTCTGAACCTAACCATTTGAAAAATTTACCAATTTAATCACAAACCTACTCATTAGATAATTGAGGAAATCGTCTGGACTATAGCTGTTATCTTAGATTACAGAAACGTCATTATGTTCAATCTACCAGCTCTAGGAATCCAAGGAACCAGTGGCACGGAAGAATAGCTGTATTTATGGGGTACGCAAAGTTTATCGTGATTCTATGGAAAATTCCAATTCAAATAGACTACAAAGAGTGAACAGCCGTTAGACATTACCACTATGTACAAAAAGATGTAATGCACGCACAAAGAGCAGCCAGAATGTTATTTAAGGTTGGTTACACAGAAGCAGGAATTTAGGAGTACCATTGCCCACATATTTGCAGAAGACCCAAATACAACTCCTGTTCTTCAACTGAGAAAATTTCCGAGTTGGATTTCTCATTTCAGACGCAATCCATGGGTGAAGTAGTCTTCAAGAGTGGACGTACGAGCAGTTCTCCTACCTCGGTTTTCCTTCTTAATTTGGATTAGTTTATCATATACACACCAAGGAAAGCTAAGATAATGATCTCGCTTCAGACCCTCGTTATAGCAACCCCAATAATCCGGGTGATACGTGACATGATACCAAGCAGACGCTTTTGCATATTCATCAACAGCCCCAGAATATGAACCACTTCCCTTGTCATTAAACCAGGTCCGGGCTTCCTTTCTCAGGGATTTAACAGCCATAGTAATGGCTTCAGCATCCCTCCTCTTGGTGAAAGACTTGGACATTTTTATTATGCAGCCACTAAGGATTTCAGCCTCTGTGCTAATCCCATAGTACTCCATCAGATTCCCCAACTTGTAATCATAATTGCCTTTGTGATAAAAAGCGTCATTGACATACTCCTCAAATCCATCGACTTCCATATCTGGGTCATAAGATTGCCTCGCCATTTCCAGCGTGAACTTTCGAATAGAGCTTGATGCAGATGCCTGATCTTTGACTTCCCGGAAAAGCTTTCCGATCACGTTGTTGGATGGGTAGCTGGGCTTGTCGAGCTTCTCCATAAAGTCTGGGTATTCTTTGGCATACAAATTAGGTGGTATCACAGCAGGTACACCAGTTTTTGGGAAGTCGACGGCAATAGAGAAAAGTCTTGCAAGCTCTAAGCATTCGGCGCTCATGGCCTTGGCAGGCTTACTATCTGCAAAGACAGTATGGGCATTGGCAATAATTCCAAGGCTGTCATTAAGAATGTAGTTTACAAAGTACTCCTCCACTTCCTGTTTAAGAAACACAACAACAAAAGGATTTTAAATATCCGCACATCCATAGAGCATTACAAAAGAAATCAAGGAGTGAATTTCAAACTTGATGTAGCTCATTGATTTCTGGTTGATCATCAATTACCTTACAAAAATGAAGGACACTCAGATATATATCTTAAGAGTTCAAGGTATATATGAGCTGGCCACTTCCTGTTTCGATGTTACCAATGTTTAAAAATAATCTGTTCATTTCATCCGTATGAAAAGGAAATGTTCCACGTAACAAAAGAGCAATGTACAGATCCATCTTACCAAATGTATATGCATGAGCAAGCGCGTAAATGCTAATTACCACTGTACTAGTTTTTCTAGCAAAATCAAACTCAATAAAACAATAATGCCAATCAAAGAAACAAAGCCTTTTAATGATTACCACCTAAAAGAACAAGAAATTCACAACAGCAGTGAAGAGCGGGTATGAAATCCAAAGTCATGAAGGTCAAATCAAGCATCGAGGCAAAGCTTTACTTATTGAGTCACGTTGGAACAAAATCTTATCATAAAGATCTAAAGATTCTTTCCATAAAAACCCATACATCATTATCGTAAATGATAACTTCCAAACCCCAATTTAAGAAAGGCCACCTTTAAAAGAAAACGAACACCTAAACCCAAAGCATGAGCCCATCCTTTTCCCCCCAAAAGCAAGGATGACTTATCATGGTATGGATCTCTATTGTCTAGAAGAGTTTCTTTGCAATGAGGAAATTAAATTGACCAAACTACAGTTCTTCCGATTTCATATCATCCATATTTCCTACGATGACCCGGCCTTCTAGATAAGGAGAAAATAACACAATGATAAAAGAGTTTTACTTGGTGTATGGACAGAATGCATTCCATGATCACACACATTAATCCTAACTTCTAATTACATTGATACTTCCTAGATAAAAATCAAATTTAACACGAAAGACTTGCACAATTAGAATTACAACCACTGGGATGTAAACAAACCCGTGCATCATTTTTGGTAAGCCTACCTTTTCATTCTCTCATCTTTGCTTAAGAAAATAGTTATCCAGAAGACTCACTTGAACTGCCACCACGCACAATCATGCATACAAGAATTTTCCTGGTACGCACTCAACACAGTGCCTGACCAAATTCACCTTCTCTAAGTCCGGCAAAATATTTGAAATGTTGAAGTAGGGTTTCAGCACCAGTGAAGTGGCTCCATTAGTCGTTACATACACATTTGATGAGTGGCTTTTTCCCTAATCTACGTTACTTGGACTGCTGAGTCCCGATAATATAGCCCCTAATCATAGATGAATCCAAATCCCAGTCCAGACAACACTACAGCCTGAAGCACTTCATTATTGACCATAATCAGTTTTAGTTTCCCTATAAAGGTTCATATCACTTTTGTGTCCAGTGACGTCCGAAGTTTGTGAAAGCAAAATTTGGCAGTTAGCTCATAGGGCATAAGATGAATGGAGGCATTGATAAACTGGGAAAGCCTCCCAACAAGCAAACATGGTTGTAACTATTCGCGGGGAATTCTGAGTGCAAGTCCTTTCAAGGGATTTCTCATAGAATATTCCTGGTCAAACATCTAATTCCATGTTATGTAAGGCATAACCACATCTTCGACTTTCAGAATCCTATTGAACTAATAAGTGAATAGGAACCAACATGAAAACAAAAAAACAGGGTTGACATGACATGATGTCACATGCCGCATTCATCCACGAGAACAAAATACTATCCAAGCCTCATGCCAGACAAGCCAATTCAAATGAAATGAAAGAGAATGCCAACAAGATGGATGCTAGTGTATTTCCTACCATGACTGTATGATGTTAAAAACATATCAATCATTAGAAAAAGTCATTACAGAATACAGAATTCCCTGAAAATTCCGGGGAAGAGCACAACCTCAATAGTGACATCATGATCCAACTTCTCACTTGGGGCAGCTGTGTAATCCATAGGCTGTTTCTGGTGATGTGGAACTAATTCTGAGTCCCAGCAGACAAAGTAGATATCTCCGTCCAAATCACTCCCTGAACACTCATTTGGATGAGGCCTGTTTTGTTCAAGAAGCACAATATGCATTAAGAAAGAGAAATTGTCTGAGATAAAATCATTTATGCGCAGATCTATATTATAGTTTGCTTTTCTCTTTTATTTATAAACACTTGGTTTGTTTGGGAGGATTAAGAGTAGCAAACTTAAGCCAAATTATGGAAAAGGAATTTTTCACCTCTACTTTTAGCTAGTAGGATTAAAGGGAAAAACTATTGGCTTTTATCCAGAACCAGAACCATCAGAAGCATAGAACAGCAGCATAGTAGAGGATGCTTCTTTTTCATCACATCCACACGAGCCTCGGATTGGTGAACTCAAACCACATACATGAAAGAGACAAACCAGGAGCAAGATTAACAAAAAATTCAAATCTAGCTACCAAATCCCACTGGATAAACATGCAAGCATTTATTCTCAAAGCTTGAAGACGATAGAAAAGCAGGCCCAAAACTATTTCTAAAGAAAAAAATTTCAAAATTATCCTTGGCTATGTATAATGAGAAAAAATTAGACTGGGTCACACATCAGATCATTTATTTCAGACCTAGTACTTACATATTATTAGAAATTTTTAGACCTTATATGATGGACTGAACCAAATAAAAGAAATAGTCAAAGATCCACAACCAAAACCAAAAGCAAGTCCAAAATAAATGCATAACAAGTGCCAGTGGTCATTGCAATGTCAATGCATGTTAGAGGCATACCTGTTTCCCTTTTGTGGAAAAACAACACAATCGACCATATGATGTAAAGCTGGCACGTCTATAGCATTTAGAACACGCACATCACCTGGATGTAAGCAAGGATTCTTGGCAACAACTACTTTTCCCTGTACAACAATTTTTTGAGCGGAGTCAGTACCAACGAACATGATTGACTCATCCCACATCTGTCCTTTTTTTCTCCCAGAATACTGCACAAACACCTGACCATATTCTAAAGTTCGTGTTTCATCAAGGCATCCCATCATTGATCTTCCTTCAGGAAGAAAGATCCTTGTTTTGGTCCGCAGTTCAAACAATTTTGTTGCTCTGAATGTTCGCAGCATCATCGACAGATATGGCTCAGCATCAGGCTTATAACCACACATGAGCATTTCTTTGAGAATGTTACCATTCTCGCCAGGTGACATTAAATCTAGAGCCTCTTGTGCTTGTAAGGGATCAACTAAAATAGCATTTAGCTGATCTACAGCACTTTTTTGTTTTTTCTCAAACACATGATCTAGAATGCCGAGTGCCGAAAGAAGAGTGATCAACTGGCGATTCAGAAAGCAAGGCTGATATTTGCTCCATGCCAAGACATTTAGCTTTGTCTCATCCGATTCATATTTGGACATGCTCTTTCTGAGTGATAGTTTAACATTGGATGTTGGATCAACAGCTACAACACCTTTATATCCGCCATAGCGAATTTGAAATGCAGAAGGAGTATAACCTAAGCCACATTTTCTTGCAACTTTCCGAGCTAACTCTCCAGATATTTTCCCGATTCCATCAGAAAAGACATAATCGTTATTATCAACATATGATTTGACCTCAACATCTGGAATGACTTCAATTTCATCTCTACCTACATTGAGAGTTTCAGTAGAAGAACTCAAGGATTGACCAAGTCTGGCAGCATATTTTGCCACATTTCTTATTTGATTAAATTTACCCTCCCCTGCCCTAATAGTTGCAGCAGTACACCCATTTGTTGGAGCAAACATCCAAGCTGAATTTTCCCGTAACTGACTGGATGAGAAGGCGAGAAATTCAAACTCCTTATCACCTATTCTGATGCCATTCTTGAGTACAGAAAGGATTCTTTCATATAAATCTGTCCTTCCATGTCCCAAAGCAGTGCGAGGAGATAAATCAGTTGAATGGATTTTATCCAAGTCCTCATCCACAAAAGAAATGCGGATAAAATTGTCAATGTACTCAGAATATCTCCGCAATACATGATTTGAGACATTAATTTCTGGACCAAAAAAATACACCCTGCATGGTGTTATTTGCACCCTATGCACATAAACCAACCCATCACCTAACGTTATGGAAGACAATTTTGTAGAATGCTGGGAGGTGAGATATTTCTTGTACTGCTCAATCAGCCACTTCGACGGCTCATAACAACATTCTTTCAAATGGAACAGTTTGTCTAGCGTGTCTAGGATAATGTCCATTTCTATCCTCTGTGGATCAACCATACGATAAAACGAAGAATCAAGACAAGGTCCTGCCAGACAGCCATTCTGAACTAACATATTTATCTTAAAGAGGATCTCATAAGGCAAGTCAACTCCTCTGGGAGGACCTACGATTGGAACTAGATCCACGCCGCAGGAGAAAGGAGATCCATATTCCAAAGAAAATATTCCATCAGTTTCCCTATAATTCACAAAGTTCTCATGAAAATTTGGAAGTGGGCATTCAGAAGGAATCTCGAAACATATGGTAGAAGACTGTCCAATGCAAGCTGATGAAGTAAAATCAGTCGCTCTCACCCACTGGTCATCAGAGCCATCTTTAAAAAAGTTGTAGACAGGGCTATCCAACAAATTTGCTGAATGCTGAGCAACTTTTTTCTGAATGCGAGGAGCCCCGTACAGCTATCATCCATGAGAACAAATTTCACAAAAATCTATTAGGTCCTCCTCTATCATAAGCAGCATACCATGCAGAAAAGCACACATGGTTGAGTGGTATGTGCAAACATAAGAAAATAGATAGAAGGAACAGGTTTCTCCATCTCAGTGAAAGTGAAAGTTTGGGGCTGAAACTGAAGCCCCAAAAGCTGGCTCCTTATAAGGGAAAATCCATGATGTCCATCAATATATTTACCTCCATGGAACATTTTCCACTATGCCGAAAGTACTAAACCTCTAAATTTACAAGGCCCTAAAACATTCAAAAGTTACAAATTAGCCAGATGCCAGAATTTGATCAGCAGATATGAAGTCTTATTTCTATTACTGGAGGGAACTTGTTACCCTGCATAGCCTCCTGCTTAACCAACCTTGCCATGACCCAAAAATTTGTTAAGATCAATTTATAAGATGCAAATCATATAAGAGTCTTCATCTAACATCAACAGTAGCCTTAGAAGATTGGAATTTTTAATATAACAAGATGCACGATTACCAAAGAAACAACAACCTCATGAATGATCATGATCATAGACCTCCAAGCTCTATCCTTTAAGAACGTTCACAAAATACTGTCATGTCTTGTTGTGATTTTAACCATGCCTTAATAAGTTCTCAAATGCTGAGTTCCAATTTTTTAGCAAGTCCTTGCAGATTGCAAATACTGTAGAACTCATCGTTCCCTCCCAAAAATTTACTAGCTTGACCCTTTACTGCAACCTAGCCCAATGACCCTTTGGGTCCCAAATTGATTAGACAAGCGGCAGAATGCCTTTTACTAGTCCCAATCAGAGCCGGTCAATGATAATGTTTGGAGTTCTGCCTGCCATTTCTCTGTTAAGATAAAGTCTTGGCGAGCTATCTATCTTCACGAGACATTTAATCTAGCCAGAAGTACCATGAAGTTGAAACGGAAAGAACATCTTCAGGCATCAACTGGGAGATTGAATTACCCCGTTTAGAGAGCTAAAAATCAAATCTTAATGCACTGGGGACGAATGTAGTGCAAAGAATTTTAACGTTCATTGGAATTAGGACATCTCGCACAAAATGATGTCGAATCAAATGTAAGAACCAGCTATGCATTGTAGGATATGAATCACAATATTAGCACAAAATGGTAAATCAGTCTCAATCTGAACGCAGTCTGCTCACCTGAATCACAAGATACATTGTTCTATGGCCTTTTGCATGGTTTAGCTCAATCTGCCAGATATTTTCGTAGGATAACTCAAGCTTATACTCTGTGTTGTAATAAGACAAAAGGAAGCGGAATTTTCTCGCCCCTATGCCAAAATTTACGGCGACATTCACTCCTTTCCACAGACTAGAGAACCTTGATGATGATATTTGGCAGCCAAAATGCAAAGTGATATCTTCCATGGAATGGGAAAGGCTTCTTGGTTTTTGTACGATATCATGCTCAACCCAGCGGGCAGTTAGATAAGACCGCCCATACCGCAAACGTCCTTGACTAGCCAATGAAATAATCAACTCAGCATATTCAGCATTCATAAATTGGACAATAGCAAATGATCGAACCCCACGTTTGTCTTGTCTAACTTTGATGGCATAAACAGTACCTCTGCCAGTCCTTTGCTCCAGGAATTCCCTGACTACATCTGCAGTCAATAATGAAGAGAATCCGTGTACGTTTATAGTCTTACCCATTCCACTGATGCAAACTTTATAGCACTCTCTTACACTATGTCAAGCACATCACCAGCAATGACAGAAGGACGCCAGCTTAGGCCCTTTGAAAAGCACATGGACCATTCAACTCCAAGCATGAAGTTTGCAATACTGAAAGGGCAAAAAATTAGATAGGAAACATGAAAATTTATATAAACTGATGGTTGCCTCAAATTACCATGAATCATCATAGTGATTAATCATCAGATGAACACTTGATTGCTCTATTTGGAAAGCACTCGAGAAAAGTATTTACAAGCATAATGGGGTTCAATCAGCATCAGGATAACATTCAAACAGCCTACAAGTTTAGGCAACCACATCAACATATGACAGTGGTGAACTCTAATTCCAATTAATATAAATTGTCTTCACAAAAAGACTCGCATATCATGAATTCTTCAAGGAAGGAAAATAAGAATATCATTGAGACACGCAGCACTTCGAGTCCTTCTTAGCCTGCAATAGAATCACGTGAAACTGCAACCAACTCACTACTGTGAAATCATGTGCACTTTTATCATTCAGGCAAAAGCTCATTCGGAGAGAACGGGTCTTGGAGGAAAAGTATTGTTAAAGGGTAGTTAGCACTTTGCATCAGCTGCCAGCTACTTTAGGAGAACCAATTCTCTATATTAGCACAAATCACAAAGACAGAGAGAAATCACTTGTTCGCAACCGTTGTTGCTTCAATCTCAGATCCATACTGACAAAGGTACCCAAGATGTGAGGATCCCAATCAAACTGAAGTCAAATTTCAAGCAGCAGCAGTTCCCAGGATGCTGTCCGAACATGTTTGTGAATGGAACAACAAGGTCAAATTGAGCTTTTTCCCTTTGAACAAATTGTTATAGAAACTTAGTTTAGATGAATAACTTTTATATGGTACTTCAACAGGTATACAAAAGAAGTACATAATCCACTCTTCTCCAGTAGGAATGGAAAGTACCAAGATGAGTACCTCCCACAAGTCCATAATAGTATGCTAAATCGCAATAAAGATTCTTAGATTCACCATGATTGCTTCTTGAAAAATTCCTCCTGGATCGATGTTTATATATCATAGTTGAGAAGAGGTTGCAATTCTAACATTTACTAGAACATAAAACGTCGAACAAGGAAGCATGAATATAGCTACACTACCTGCCACCTCAGCAGCAAAACCAATCGACACAGTATAAAGTAAACCATCACCAGCACACTCCTGTGTTCTCTTTTGCTTCCCCGTTTTTATCTTCTCTTTTCCCCTATTTCCTTCAAGGAACTCGCTCAAAACCAAACCCGACACACGAACAGACGACGATCATGGGAAGCACCAAGCCCCGATACCCAAGCACCATCTCACTCAACGAAGCAAATCCCACACAATGCCGCTTCTCCGAACCAAACCACAGAAAAACCGCGAGATCCACACATGATCGCAAACGATCTTCACCCGGAGTTCCCACTCATGAACACAACGCCGCGGCACGGCAAGAAAAGAAGACGGCGATCGTCAAAAACCCAAACTTGACTGACAAGAAGAAGGAGAAGGAGAAACCCAGTTACCTCAAAGAGCTCGCTCAGCAGTGAAGGAAGAAGGGTCTGTCCCTGAGAGAAGAGAGAGCGTCTCCTTCGTCGTCGTCAACTCCGAGTCAACCTCTCAGTCAACAACACCAGTCTCACTATCATACCCCCACTGCGCCAGTCAGTCAATCTCGCTCGGTCATTACTGCTCTTCTATATTCATAAAAGAGAGAGAGAGAGAGTGGAGGGAGGAAGTGGAGAAGGCGACGATTCCCTCGTTCGCGGGCCATGCTCGCTGACGAATGAGAGAACGCGACCATCTGCATGCACGGAAGTCGTGCCTTGTTAAGGAAGGTAATGCCTGGGGACCCACGCCACGGAAGAGAATATTATCGTACTGCCACGTTTCGAGAGGTGATTGCTTCTTCCTCGCTTTTCTTCATTTTCTTCCTCCTTTTACTTTCGTTTCGCTTTCCTATGATCAAATTCCACCTCGCAAAACTCTTTGGATAGGTCCACCTAAGCCTATTCGTTTATTATCGATGATATCAAGTATAAGTAATTGACTTGTATTAAAAATAAGTGCTTATTTCGATTTGAATAATTATCTCATTCTTTTTTATGATTGTTGTTGTTCAGATTTTTATGGGAAGCCCCATTAGGCAGTTCATAATGAATTGACTCCATATTGGATTTTCTGATCATATATGTTTTTCAAAGTAACACTCGAATTATATCTCGAAAAGTTTTGGCGCTGAAATGAGTATAATATGTAAGTTATATTGATTAAGATTCATAATTATTTTCCCCGAATTCCAATGCCCACAAATCAAACTCAAGATCTTTGATATTGTCGCTAGTTGCGTTTTACGCAAATTAATCATCGAAGAATTTTGGCTTATTTAATCTATTATTATATTTTCATTACTTGTTATTGACAACTTAAGTAGTCTGATAAGATAATGTTATTGATGTGACATATCAAGGGATCGGAGATAGAATGTAAATTTTACAAGAATGACGTGTGGGGACCATGTTGCCCTGCCACTAGATGTCAATTTCCACTTGCTCAAATACGAACAAGGCGCGCGACCCTTTTGATAAAGGGATTAGGGGGTAGGGATCGAGACTATTAGGTTCAAGATTCGATGTTTGTGAGCATCACACATACATGTAACATAAGCTATCAATTAGGGCCTCAATGTGAGAGTTTTTCTATTTAAGATATTTGTATATATGTATCTTCTTATTTGTAGGAGATTTTAGGGTGGCTTACATCCGTATATATATGTGTGTGGTATATATTCTTGTAAAAGAGGGGAATACAGAAGGAAAAATCATTTTGCTAGTCATCAATACATGTATATAAAACAGAAGAGTGAGACAAAAAAAAAAAAAAAGGACAAGGTCGACATTCTAGCCCTTCTCGTTGGGCGGCAACAATTCAAATTTTATACTATTCTTGGTAAGATTTTTTTTTTTTTTTAAGATTCGCATTGGCTAATATGTTTAGGTTGTTGATTGATGCGTAATTATGAAAGATTCTGAATTATAATAAAAATTGCCCAATGTGCAATTTATAATGAATTGAAATTTATACTTATGGAAAGGCTTGTGAAGCTAACAAATTTTGCAATTCAAATGTCATGTGTGGGGGTGAGCATTCGTTCAGGATTGACCCTGAACCGACCATGGACTGGCACAACCCAACTGATCTTAGTCTAGGTCACTGGAGGCTTGGATCGGTTCTTGGTCCCAATATCCCTAGACCCTGCACCATGCAAGTTGGTGAGACTTTAGGGTTAGTCCAATCTAGACCAACCATGTACATATTATATTTTTGTTCCACTTTAAATCCTAGTTCCTTTAACCATATTCTTTCTTATGCAAATTTGCTAAGTAAATTAGAAAGTAGAAACTCATTTAGCTCAACCCTAATTTGACAAAAAAAAAATAGAAATCATCTTTGCTTATCTCGTTCTATTCGCATGCCTTAGTCTTGCTTGTCATTTGCCTCACGAACACAACTCAGCTAATGAAAATATCTACATTTTTGGCACACCTCACAAATGTAGCCACTTATGTCGCTACCTTCACCTTATGAGTGCAATTAAGTTAGTGAGTTCCATTTTTGTGCTTGATCTAACAGTTTCAACTCATGTAATTTTATTGTTTGTATTTAATATTCAATATTTGCATGTGTTAAATCATGTCTTAATTTTGTGTTTGTCATTAATTTTGTTAATTCCTTTATATATCTAATGAACGCATTATCTTTTTTAATATGTATTGTTTTATAGATGAGATTATTACCATCAATAAATATTTTTACATATTGAAGATGAATAAATATAAATGGTGATATGTCCTATTAATTACGCTACAAATAATTTTTATTTACAATTTTTGTTAAATATTAATTATGTGTTTTTTTCATTCAAAAGTTAAAGCGGTCGTTTAAGAATGAGCAAGATATGAAGTTATATAACTTGTGATTTATATTATGTATTTTGAACTTCTTATAATATAATTGTACTTCATGTGTTCATTTTTTTTTATTGTTTATTTCTTTTAACAAATGGTGTTTTTCTTTTTTTGATATCGAGGACCCTACAACGAACCCTGTGCTCGGATGGCACTAAAGGGTTAGGCCTCTATACCTTAGGGGAGACTAATACAAAACCCTAACACCATGTCCCTCCACTAATTAAGACGCTAGCAACTGCAAATTTTGAATCCATAACCTCAGTAATGAGGGATAGGTTCTTAATTAACACAGCTACTTATCGTAAGGTAACAAATGGAGACTTTTGTTATTACATTTTCTTAGATTTATATTTGATATATATATATATCAGTGTTCATAATTTGGTTATTATTTATTGGTATAAATTTTGAAAGAGCGTGTTTATTTTTTTCAAAAGAATACAAAAAATAAAAATAAAAAATAATTGATTGGTCTCGAGTTGACCCTGGCACCGGACCGAACCCACAAGGTCAGTTTGGCCCTCAATCACAGACTCAATAAGGTCGATCATCGTCCCAAAAATTAAGAACCAACATTATACGATTTGGTCCTTGGGTTAATTAGGAATCCGAAACCTTTTGGCCTTGATTGATAACCCCGTGAGATTAATTAGACACTATCAAGACTCGTGACTATTTTCTCAGAATTTCAATACATCAAGAGATCTTTCATCTTGTCAAGACATCGAAGCAATTTGATTTACTTAATCTACTAGATCATTTTTCACTTAGGATTAACATCTCGAGATAACATTACCAATGCCGCATCGATTTAGGAAGATAAGGAAAATTTTAGGAGGATGATATGTGTAGAGGCCATGTAGCCCCTCCGCCGCGAGCACAACTTAGGTTGATTCTCTAGCCCTTCTCGTTAGGCGTCAACGATTCAAATTCCATATTATATCGTGCAAGAGTTTCTATTTAAAAACTTAAATATAAGTCATTGATCAGTACATATTTATGAAAGATTCTCAAATCCAATAAATAAAGGAGAAGATATTAAATTATGTGCAATTCACAACGTGTTGAAAAGTGTTCTCCAAAAAAAGTTCCTTGCTAATTTCATGAGTTGAATTGAAAGTTCCTTATACTTATGGGAAGTGTTGCGAAGCTAACAAATCTTGCACTCAAAGACTAATGGGAGAAGAAGCAATTACCAAAGCAATCAATAATGAACGATAAGACACTAAACATTTGTGTGATGCACTTCGAGTGCCGATGTCTACTCCATGAAAATAGCAAATCACCATAAAATCTACTATAAATCCAGAAAGCACAGATTTTACAATTATTTGATTGCTTAAGTATTTATGAGACACTAGTTATATCCAAAGTAAACCCATAAGTTTTTATATCATAATCTCTTGCCAAAGATTCACTCAAACTATTTACATAAAATAATCTTTACACTTCCTCTAGTGTGTGTAGGTAGAATTTCCATCTCCGATATATACGGGATATTTGTATCCAAAATAGGAGACGCTTTTCAGGAAACTTATTTAAATTGAAAAACCTACTCAAATTAAGAAAATCAGATTTCTTTGTGGCCTCAAATTCGACATATATTCTCAACAAAAACTAATCAATGTCTGGAAAATATACTACTTATCATCTAATGAGTTAATCAGCGACACACTTGATGTATGGATGCTTTTCCTACGAAAAATTGTGTTAGAAGGTATTTGTCCTATTGAAAATCCACCAACCATGAAGAAATTTAGTAGCAAACCGACGCATACAAACTCTTCAAGCACATAAAGTCCCCAGTCCCTATGAATAAGTTGGGAACTCTTTAGAGGATGAAGCTATTTGTCCTTTTGATAAACCGCTAATCTCGCAAAATCAATTTCAAGTTTCCAACATATGCATGCCTTTCCCTTGGCAATCACTGGGAAAGATGAAAATGGTATAATCACTCGATTGTTAATGCCTTTTTTGTCTTAATGAAAAGTTACAGACATACTACTTAATCGCATCCAATTGAGTTTTCAAACCGAAATACTGAAAATCCATTCAGCCTTTAATTAGCGACGCCAACACGATTTGACAAAAAGCAAGTTCATATGTATTTATACAGGCAGGAATTAGGGTCATGTAATTAGTTATTCTTCATGAGGGAAGAAACTTTCAATCTATCAGCAAAGTAGCTTCTCCACACGCCAACCAAACACGACGCATGTAAGTCCTCGTCCTACTCCTTTTTCCCACAGACCAAATGTTCTCAGTTAAGGGGAGGAAGGCAATCGCACTTCTTCAGAACGGGAAGGAAGACCAAGAAATAGAAAACATAATTGAAAGTAAAAAGATAGCTGAAGATCGAGATTTGCTCGTTCAAAGCAGTCCCATCAAAGCTTCGAGTCAGCAGAAAACCAGCCTAAGCACCAGATGGTTACAAATGGTTTTCTGCATCTCAAGGAAAGACAGCAGCAGCTTCAGTATCACAGCTTAAGAAAGTTGGATAATGAATAAATGGATATTGACATCCTAGTCTGAATGACTACACATCAGCCAAATGTGACACCAAGAGGTGGAACCAAGCCCCTACATATTACATACAACTTATTTTGGCCTCAGAACTACCCATAAGTTTAATGAAATGCATTTATACACGTGGTTTGAGAACAATTAGTAAATCTCTAGAGGTAAACATTACGGTTTCGAACCAGAATCCATTCCACCCCAAGAAGTGAATAAATCTGTGCTCCTTGATCATATGCAACAGAGCCTCCATACCAATCAAACAGCATAGGTATCCTGTGGAAAGGGCAATTTGTTAGCCAATTGCATGCAACTACACTTATTGCAAAAGAGGGTCAAGGCTTCCGTAATCAGATTATTATGAATGACAAACATGTGCATGAAGTTTTGACTAATATGGAATGCAATTTTATAAGTCAAAAACCATGTTAATAAAATGACAGGTAAAGACATCAGTTCCCAGCTTGCATATAGCAGACATAACGCCAATTGTACTAATAGAGGAGCACAATGAAGAAAACTACTGCTGTTCGAGATTCCTTCAACATGCCACAATTCAGCAGTCATAATTTAACAAGTGACTGCAGAGATGCCAAGAACGACCCTCGCAGTTTCTCATACATATTGTGCTGGAAAAACTAAGGAAACTATTGACAAGGTCACCATTTTGCACACTCAATTCAATTTTACCATCACCTCATTACAAGTTCACTGCAAACCATATTTGACAAAGTTATCAACCACAATTTTTTAACAAAAATCCATCAAGGTGACATGGTCCTATATACAGAACGATGCAGGAACACCCACTTGGACAGCTTACATTCTCAGAAGGCTGTCTATGATATAGCAACAAAATACATCAAGGTCCTACTGAAGGGGAAAGGGGAGATTCCAGAACAATTGTAAAGACACAACTAATAAACATAATACAATAGGTAAAGTCATGATTTCTTGCAATACAACGTGCATAGGGAAATGGACAGAAACAAACTTTACCTAATCTGCGAAAACGCTCATAAGATCATTCGAAGAAAGTTGCTCCAAAACTGGGATAGACACTTTTGCATCCACAAAGTCAAAGCTCGGTTCTTGTTTGATTCTACCCGCACCATTCTCCAAATAGACCTTTCCACTGTATATGTGTTTCAATGGTGATCCAAATTCATCAACTGCGAAGAGACTTGGGGTGCCTGATTCCTTACCAACAAATCCTAGATTCTTTAGCGGTCCTTGATCAATGGCTTCACCTGACTTAGCATCATAAGAACCCTGGATATTGCAAATACTAGAAACAGCACCTGGTGATTGTCCATTGATGTTATATTTTGCAGATGGATTCCGAAGTTGGCAACTATTGCTACTGTCAGCATTTGCTGAACTAGACGACAAAGTCGGTGAAATGGAACCTTGTACAGAGCAGCCATTAAGAACACCAGAGGTTTTGAGATCTTTATCTGGGGCCAGACCAGTATTTAACGCAGTATTGCCTTTATATGATGGAAGACTGTAGTCAATGACAGTACTTCTATTGAAGGTTGAACTCTGGTTTACAGAAGCAGGACTACCCGCTGCTTGAAAACCAGCTGATGACTGGGGAACAACAAGACAAGATGGTTGCACATTAATTAAACGGCTAGGCTCTGGGAGTGACTGTTGTGGTAGTTGTTGCTGCTGTTGCTGTTGCTGGTGCTGCTGTTGCAATTGCTGCTGCTGCTGATACTGATGCTGCTGTCTTTGAAACATATCCATCAAAGTGTTATTACTCTGAATATTTGACCCTGCAACAATGTTATTGTTTCCAACCGTATTGAGGCTTGTAGTCTGCCATGGTCCAAATCCTGAAGAAGCATCGTGAGTTGATAGGATGGACTGCTGATACTGCTTGGAGATGTTAGATGGGCACTTAATCAGAGGCTGACCAAATGCCACACCGTGTTCAACAGCAAGACACTTGGATCCCTGCAGGGAAGCTTGTAAGAGAGTTGGCGGATCAAATGACGGTAATACTATGTTGCTTGTTGGTCGACCCAAAAGCTCAGATTGCAGTGCTGCTAATGTCTGTGGAGGAATCTGACCAGAGGCTGCCAAAGCTTGGATATCAAATCTTCCCAGGGGACCCAACTTGACATTTGGTTCTACAGGTCCACAGAATGAACTAGATATCCCACCTTGCTGCTGAGCTACTCCACTTAATCTCTTCAAATACAACCTAAATTTCTGAAATTGTTTGACACAGCAAGCAAAACTCAGTACCCAAACAACATGATAATATATGCAAACTAGATCAACTAGACAGTCCGTGCAAGTGACAAAAAATAATATCATGTTCACTTTAACAAAGTGTAACAGTAATCAGTTTCCGCAAAACCATTGAATTCTACTAGTAAGGATTATTCGTGCCACATAAGCATCAAACAAATTAAAAGAAATATCCACGAGTTAATTAATGCAATTTTTTTCTGTAATTGACCAATAATGTAAGCTGCATGTCATTGCAACAACACCATCGCCTTTGACAAGTTCACAACCTTTCTTACTTGCCTCTACATCAACTCTTTTCGTACTTAACTAAATTATCAGTATATGAAGACCAAGAATACAAAAGTTGATCTGATGGTATCTTCTCATTAAAACTCAACCAAGGACCAATATGCAAACTAGATCAACTAGACATTCTGAACAAGTGACAAAAAAATAATATCATATTCACCTCAACAAAGGTTACAAAAGTAATCCGTTTCTGCAAAACCATTGAATTCCACTGACAGCTCCATCAGCATCAAAAGAAGATAAAAGAAATAATCACAAGCTTAACAACAAGTTAATTAATTCAATTTTTTTCTGCGATTGACCAATAATGTAAGTTGCATGTGATTGCAACAACACCATCCCCTTTGACAAGTTCACAACCATTCCTACTTGCCTCTACATCAAGTCTTTTCGTACTTAACTGAATAATTACGACAAGAGGACCCCAAAAAAAAAAAAATTGATCTGATGGTATCTCCTCATTAATACTCAACCAAGGACCAAATGGCTTGATAACAATTCTTATAAGCCCAAGGCGCAGCTAAGAAGTATCATGTGATTTACTGGCTTTTTTTTTTTTCAGAAAATAAAAAATTCGAGCTACTAACTAGCCTCTGCATTGAAAAGATTCTAAAAATATAGAACCCCCCACATAGAATCCTTGCATCAACTCCCTTCAGCTATTGTATACAGAAAAAAGTAACTACCCCAGATATCTCCAGCCAAATTTAGACTCCAGCAAGCAAATCAATGCTAACCTAAGATTATGATCCGATATAGAAATGCATCATTCAGCAATAGTTTCAGCATCAGTCATCAAACATAGGCAAAGAAATTAAAGCTTCATCCATGTGAAATCAACACTGCCTAAAATCCATAAAACCAAATTTTTCAACATTAAAAAACTCAAAAGCTACCTCTCTTTAATTTACAAGCATTTCAGCAATAATGAAAAAGGGAATTAGAAGCAGCTAGAAGTACTCAAGTGGTATGTCAAAAAAATGCTCTAAACTTTCATTGATACTACCACGAACATCAGGAAAACAGCTCTCATCAAGAATTTTCAGCTACAACCACCAAAAGTCCTACAGATTAGACGACGTTCACCTTCATCCCTATGGGACACTTGTCTGGAACCTCCCAAGCCTGCCTTATTTCTACCATTTTAGTCTATCTGTCTTAAAGTGCCAAAAGATAAGAATTTCTTTTGACATGAAAGAAGAAAAATAACTTGGTAATACACATTGACTAGTTGGGCCTCTAAATTTTTACACAAAGGCCTAGATGTTTCTCATAATAATATGTTGGTCAACACTCCCTGATAGAGCTATCAATGTAGAAGAAACGATATATGGCCAATGAAAACTGACTGGCATGTGGGGAAGGAGAAGTAAACGAACCTGTAAATGACTTGCGACGTTCTCCCTAGTTAAGCCAGGAACATTCATCAATTCAAGGATTCGTTTTGGCACAGCCTCTGAAAAACAAACAAAAGGAGCCCTTTCAGACGATGCAAACAGTGGCAACAACTTTGATGATGCATATGTCCTTAAAACTAGAATGAGAATACCTCATTTGCTATTTCAACTTTAAGTTCCTTCATATCATGATAAAACCAGCATACAAAGAAAACAAAGCACAAAATCACAGTCTAAGGTCATACTGTCAATTCCAAGTTGGTTTACAGCACTGACAAATTGTTGATGGAGCTCCACCGACCACACTACACGTGGTTTCTTTGATGTAGCAGGATCATCACTATCCAATTCAGGATCATCTTCTTCTTTAGCAATGCTGCGCTTTTTCTGGGTTTTCAGCAAACCTTCCACCCCTTCATTAACAGCAGAACCATCGGCATCGTCATTCGCTCGCTTATGCCGATCATTATCTTCTAGGCTTCCTGAATGTTCAATCTCCTTATTTCCATTCCATTTTTTCCTAACAATATGTTGCCATATATTCTGAAGCTCTTCAGGGCGAATAGGCTTAATAAGATAATCACATGCTCCATGTCTAATTCCTCTCATGACAGCATTCGTGCTTCCATCACCAGACATCACTGTAGTAGGATTCCGTCAAATTTGGTTTTCATAATAAATGGAAAATCTATATCTCAAGCAAACAAAATAATACTTACTGATAACAGGGAGGTCCATCTCGAGCCCGACATGTTCGAGGAGTTTATAACCATCCATATCAGGCATGTGAACATCACTTAAAACAATGTCAAAACAGCCTTTCTTCTCTCGAAGTAGAGTCAACGCTACAGTTGCCTGGGGGCAAGTTGTAACTGCATCAAACAAAAAGTCATCAAAAGAGGTCACCAGAGTTTATGCACCCCAATTTCAACTAACACAAAATTGTGAACTAGTTGCATATATCTCATATACATTGGTGGCAGAAGATTATGGCTTTGCTAAACAAAAATGAAGGAGACAAAAGGAACGAACTGCAGATTGTGGCACAAAAAATTACTTTTTTTGACCATAGTTTCTCACAAGCAATATTTGTTAAAAGGGCATCTAACTACAGAATTAGGAAACAATGCCCTAGTGAGTACTTCCATGATGTGATATACGCAGTGTAGAGATTATGACATAGCAATTCTCCTGTTCTTTACATGATCTTTAGTATACAAATTGGCTTCCAAAAAAAATTAAATATAAATTTAATTCACTGAAAATTTAAAATTTATTGACCTAATAGTACTGGACATGTACAGTGAATAAATAGGCTGTAACCAGAGAAGCTCCTTACCCTCATAACCTCAACTTTGAAGAACTTTATATACTTGTATGGCTTGTATACCTACCATTGAGACATCATTCTTTAACACCAAGCAATTTTTCCATTATTTCTTTTCCTCTTCATCATTTCACTACCAATTAAAAGAACAAGAGATGAACATCTCCCTGCTTACACTACTTATCTTCCTTTGCTTGTCTAGAACCAATTACCTCCATCTTTCAATTAAAATTAACATTCACAACTCAAACAAGTTTTGCAGCTTCCACTTTCAAATGCTTCCTTAAAATAAATATTTGCAACAAAAAGTCAACCATCGCAATGCAGCTTTCAAGTTGTGAAATTCTCTTTTTGGCACTTCGCCTTTCCATCAACTAAATTCTAGGGATGATTAAATGCCACACGCTACTATCCAGAACATGACCAAACATGCTCCTCCTGTTTTGCTAGATGACCCGTTTCCATTCCTGGATGCTTTCAAACATTCTCCATCAGTCATCTAATGATTCTTACACTATGTTCTGATGACATGATTTGGAAACAAGAGAAAGCAATGAAATAATCACTAGAGGAAAGATGGGAACAGAAAAGAATGAATTAAAGTTTCTAGTTGTTTGGATGAGATCAAGAGAATGAAGCAACAACAGAGGAAATAAACAGAGACCAAACAAAAGTAACCTCAATGATAAGTAAAAATAAAATCCACCCCAATCATCCAACTTTTGGAGAGACTTGGAAGGGTTCAAAAGTTACTTAATACTAACAAGAAAGAAAGGAAGAATCTCTCCCCAGCCATTCAACTCCTTCCAGCTAAACCAACCAAATAATGCACTCTACAAGTCCTTCCTCAGATCTCTTCTCTTCCTGCCAAATCTCCCCAACCAAAGATACTGTCAGCTATAATAATATTTTAATCATTCGTTAATCATCCAATCTCAAATTTCCTCGAGTTTTCACAATCAGCCAAGTCAGAGTGACACTAACTGTTAAGTTATGAGGGCTTGAATTCATCCAAAGGTTAATTGCATGTACATGATTTCCAAAAGGTCTAAAAAAGAAAAGGTCTTCATGAAATGCCCGCTTCCTATCTTGATAGTAGCCCTTTCTTCTCAATCACAATTTCAAATCCATTTGTTTTATTGCAAACTCTTTTATTATTCCCCAATTGTCACAGCAGTATGATTCCTCTTTGTGCCTATGCAGGACGTGAGGGACAATAAACATACATTTCAGTTCTTTTAGTTATCAAATTTACACTAATAGACGAAAGGCAGTACATTTCACATAGACATGGAACTACAGAAGTCTAGCAATAACAGCCAAAAGATTTTAACTCTCCAATTTGCTGATAGTGTTGGTCTCACACAGTTAGTGGTAAAAAAGCCGATCCCCGCATTCCACAGAACAGCATTAGGTTGGTCCATTTCCTCAAACAGTTTCATTTTCTTTATCGTATAGTTCTTGGTCACTTATCCCTCCTCTTCTACGGCAAAAATGCCCTAGCACTTCACAGCATATGAAAAGGAGATGATGTCATCCCGAAATCCCCACAATAAGCAGTAGCAAATGATAGTACCAACAAAATGCCATCGCCAATCAAAACCTAACTATTCCAGGTTATACTTATTCAACACATAACTCCACTATCTCAGATGCCCAACATCATTTCAGCCTCGATCCATCAAGAGAAGTAGTCCACCTGAGATTGAGCAATCTGTCATCTGTTCTCACTCTGTCAATCTATCACAACTAGCAAACGAACTTAGAAATATAGCTTGACCTGCCCCCAAGAGCAATTGCTTCGAGATGAAAGAGCATGCCAACTTTCCCCATAACCCACTTCCATTGAGATCAATTTCCCTTTTGATTCCTACTTAAGCACTTGGAAGTTGGACTCCACAGTCAAGCGCGAAATGGTTACATGAGAACTAAGAGTAATCAACCTCACAGAAAACATTTTGACTCCCCAAGAATACTGCAAAACTAAAAATTCACTCCCAAACCGAAAGCGAGAGCGAACGAAATCTACCGTTATACTCGCAGCGGCGCAGCATCTGCTCCAGCACTCTCAAGCAAATGAGGTCGTCATCCACCACGAGAACTCTCAGGCCAGCCGGGAACTGATCAGGCACGGCCAAATCGCCGACGCCCCTGCCCGAGGCGTGCGGGCCGTGGCCACCCGCGCCCGGCGGCTGGACCACTCTCCGCAAGGCATCCTCCATCACCGAACCCCCGAGCCGATGAACGTCAAGCTCTAGTGCGCACCAGTATCCGCGAAACCAGGAAGCGCCATTTCCGATCGTCGGAGAAGGGGAACCGAGTCGACGGCGCCGAGCACCGACGGATCCGAGGCGGGAACCCTAGGATTCCGAGCGGGAAGCGAGGCAATGGAGTGGGGAAGGCGCCTGCGGCCGCGGAATCGAAGAGAGTCGGTAGGACTAGGAACGGCGCGAGGATTGACGAGCGGAGGGAGAAGATGACGGTGATGATGAGGTAATGAGGAGGTACTCCATTGAAGTCGACCTTTTTTTAATCGGGGGACGCCGACCGCCGACGATAAAATACTAATCACTGCCGACTCCTCCGGTCTTCCGATGGAGTTTTTTTCTTTCCCCCACTTAATTTATTAATTCATTCTCCGCTTAATGTGAAAAGGAAAAACGACACAAATTATTTTACAAGCTTCGAACAGATTCATAATATATTAACGTATTCGTAAATTTTTAATACATATTCAACTTAGTCTTTAGACCGTATCTTGATATTACATTTAATAAGTACTAAAAAGATACCCATCTGGCAAACGTGCAAATAATATACAATCGTGCGAAAAAGTAAGAATTATTTACATTGTTTTTTCCAAGTAAAAATGGATTTTCAAGTGATTTTTTTATATGGTCATAATAATTTTTGCATGTCGCGTGGTTTGACAACTATAATCGTGATTTTATGACATCATCAACGGTCAAACATTTCAGTGTGTATAAGATTTTTTTTTTCCTCTGTTTTTGTTTTTCTTCCCTCTGATATGATTCGGGCTCGTAATTTTATTAATTAATTGAGATTAAGGTTAAGAGGATGGGGGTTGATGGGTTTAAAAAAAGAGGAGACTTGACGCAGGGGACAGACAGCTCCAATAATTGTGGGCCCCGCCGCCCCCCCACCGGGGGGGTCCGGCCCCACGCGCCTTGCGGGTTAATTTGTTCGTCTTTGAGTTTCAGCTTTGGGTCCCTACCGTCCTATTACGATGCCGTTTTTGAGGAAGCTAGTGTTAGTCTAGTACCAATGGCAAGTACCAATTTTGGAATACAACCTAGGTCCCGGATGCGTTGCCGGACTTTAAGAAGGCAGTCGATCTCGCGCGCCGTGCAAAGCCATCTCAGATTTGGCCTCGGGAGGACGCTTCGGTAACTCAGCCGGTAAAATGCCTGTAGAGTGATGATGAAAGAGAGGCAAAGTGTGACGTGAGTAGGGGGCTTAATTCCCTAAAAAGAATTTAAATTTTTCAATTTAGTTTCAAATCTAAGCTGAACTCTTTTTTTGTCTCGAAAAAGAATTTCAAACTTTAGGTACAGTCCAAAATCTACTCCAAAAATTTTTTTTTGTCTTGAAAAAAACCCCAATTTTTTTTGTCTTAATAAACTTCAAATTTTAGGCCTGGTCCCAAATCTGCCCCAATTTCTTTGTTTGTTTGAAAGAAAAATTATTGCTTTGCACTCTAGTCTCGAATTTGTCTAGATTAAACTTTAATCCAAAAATCATCATTAATTGTTTCTAACTTTCATATTATAGATCAATTTCATTAAAAGAAAGGCACTCCATGTCACATTATTGATGTAGATTTATTATTGATATGAAAATGCCACGTCAGATTTGGACTGCACTACAAGACTGGATTTAAGAATAGATCGAAACTAGGTGATTTTTTTTAGACAAAACAAAATTCAGGGCAAATTTGAGATTTGATTTAAAGTGTGGGTTTTTTTATGAGAAAAAGAAGTTCATGGTAGATTTGGAACTAAGGTTAAAGTTGTGAATTTTTTTATGAGACAAAGAAATTCTGAGTAAGATTGCGACTAGATTTAAAGTTAGGGATTTTTAATGTAATTAGGCCAAATGCCCCCACCAGGGTAATGCATTTTATAGGGGCGAAGGGGCAAATCTCCCTTTGGGGCGAATTGCTCCGGTCGGGACTCCATGGGCCGGGCCGGTGCTCGGGCTTGGACCTAGATATGAAATTGGGCCGTGCGCGATAAACGAGTCATATCCACACCCGAGCCCTCCGATGGCCTAGGATTGATCGGACGGGCCAGAGGCCCAATTCAAAAGGGCAAAACATTTTTCACCACAGCAGCACTCTTAGCCAAGTCCGGAAAATTCCCGACGATTTATTTTTTTCACGAGTCCAGTCTGTCACGGTCTGAATTCTTGTCTTGACTAAATCTGCCCAAAAGCGGGGCTTTAGGCATCCGGGTGAAGTGTGAATGAACGAAGATAAAAATCAATCCATGGAAGTGGCAAGTGGCATTTGTTTAGGAAATTTATGGATTTTAAGATTGTCTTTTAGCACGATAATAATGACCAATTTAAATAAGTTGTAACGTCAAAATATCACATGAGACATGAGATATCAATCACATATTGTATAAAGGCATAGCATTAGCAGTTCAAGCTCACCTATTTCATGGTAAATCATGATAAAAGTTGTGTCCTTCCATATTATAAGATAATAAACCCTCAAAATACATAATATCAAATCATATAAGCTTGTCTCACATATTTCAAAAAACGGTGAGAATTGTTGTCAAACTCAAAATTTCCGGAGAAAACACACACAAATTATATAAGAAAAAGTCAAATTATAGTAGGTTGTGGTTCTTCCCCAACTTCAACTAATAGGTTACGACGTGACCTTATCCTCAGAACTACAGCATTCGACCATACACCCACACACACACACAGAGAAATGCTTCACAACTTGGGCAAATGGGCGACCCGTCCTTCGCCGCCGAAGCTCCCAAGCATCCCCACCACTCACGAGCAGCCTTGCGCCACCACGAGGACAAAGTCCACCCTCGGAGCTCCGAAGCCATGCAAGAGCCGCCCACACGACGCGACCATCCAGTGCGCTGCAAGGCGGAGGTCGGTGCGGTATGGCGGTGGCGGCGAGGAGGATGAGCAGGCCGAGGAAGGCGAAGGTAGCGGGGAAGAGTACGGCCACAACGAGGAGATCGCGATGTTGGAACTGTACAGCCAGTCTGCAAGAGGGGAAGCTCTTGTGGCTCACGCTGCTGTGGACGGAGAGGAAGTAGAAGTCCTCATCTATAAGGTCGGTCCATCGAATGTTTTCATCTGGACGGAGCCTAATCGAACTAGGATACACCGAGCTGAACCGTGATTATTGATCTTTCCGAGAAATACTTAGAGAAGCTATAATGCTAGGCATGAATTTCAGCACGAAAATTACAAGCGTAGAACAGTATAATTGCACCCTTCGGCTCAATATCTAGTACATATGCAGGGCGACGAGATACGTATTAAATCACATTTGATTGGTTGCTATATAAATAAGATCGGTATCGTGCAACTACTTTTCAGGGATTTTCTTCAAGCTTGAGCTACGGAACGTCGCCGGACCCGTCGAGAAGCGTTCTTCCGGCGAAGGCACATATCAAGTCGATCGACAGAATCAAAGGCCCTTTCGACCCTTCCAACATCGAGTACATTGAGAAAGGATTGACATGGGAAGATTTCAAGCGAGTTCTCGAACCCAGATGAAAACACTCTTGCAATGTCGATCTTCTCCTCTATAGAGTGAGTGAAATTGGGCTTTTTTCTTAATGAAGATTTTCTCTCCTTTTTTTTTCTTGTTAATCTTCCATAAATGTACCGTGTATCGTGCTTTTTTCCCCCTTATATCCCACGGGGAAAAACATAATTTAAGAGCATGGAGTATTCTTGAGATACGGTATGTATTGGTGTCGTTTTTTTGATAGTGTTTTTAGGATTTTTCTTTGTGAATTTCGAGAGTATAACATTATGAGAGATTATGTGAAACACTGGATGCGGATTAATTGGAGAAAGTTGGAGCTTGGTAAACGCGGTTCTGAACTTGTAATCTCATTCTTCATAGTAGTTTTATTGCAAATCATTTAGATTTCAATGTGCGGTTCTATTTTTATTTTCTATTTTTGGTTCAATTCGCGATCGTGGTCAATTGCAAGGACCTATTCCCCGAAGGCATTTCGATATGATAAGAAAATTTAATGAAGGGATAGCTATTAAAATATTATCTTGATTGGCTACATTTTATGTTAGAGTTGATGGACAGATGATTAATCTTTTTTTACTCAAATTCATTCAAAGATAGTGGGAATGGAGTTTTGTAATGATGTGAATCATATACCGAAGGAAAATGAGAGATGCCCAGTTCAAAAGATTGTGCCCCTCAATTCAGTTTGTGAATTAGTTTCGCCAATTCTAAAAGAATTTCACAACCAATTAATGCTTCATTTGTGATGCGAAATGAACGATTTAAGAAATGTTTTAGATTGAAATGATTGGTCGATAAATTTTTTTCGACGTCAACAATAATCTATATCTAAATACTTGCATAAATCATCGAAAATATTTTTTTATTCATTTACTTTTGCGAGCAATAAAAATAATTATTTCTAAGAATGTATTTTTTGAAATTATCTATTTTTCACGAAATAAACATAACTTCCAATGCCAAAAAAATAAAACATTATGCCCAAAACCTAGGATAATCATGGAAGATGCCGGAGCATGGGGCGGGCCGAGCCGAGCGGGGCCGGGCCGGGCCGAGCTGAGGAGCGGGAAAGGCGGCTACAGCGGCGGTCCATTGGAATTGGGATGGTGGGAGCCGGAGGGATTCGGAGGAGCCGAAAGGGGCGAAGCGAGAGAGAAAATATCTTGGCTCTGACCCAGAAAAAGGACGGTGACGTGGAAGCTGGAGAGTGGGGGGGTGCCCCTCTAGATATTTTGCTCGGGAAATATCCTCCTGCCACCTGCACCTCACTCGCACCGACGTGGACTCCTCCCCCGCATCCTTGCCCTCGCCCTTGGCCAAGAACTACCGAACTGCCACTCCCCAAGATACCGCGGGCATCGCACGTGGAACCGAATAAATATATAAAGTTGAAAGTGAAAAAAAGTATTATTTATATATATGACGGTCGAATATACTTTTTTTTGTTTTTCGGTTTTAACATTTTGATCTTAATATTATTGCGGAGGCTATACATGAGATCCGCGAATGTGATGCTGCTCTCTCTCTCTCTCTCTCTCTCTCTCTCTCTCTCTCTCTCTTTTTCTCGCAAATCGACGACCCTTTCTCGTAAAATAACCTTTCGATTACGTGGCCAGCATTAAAAAATGTAAGAAATATACTAATTTTGTTGACGAAAATAAAATGGAGTTCAATGAATTCTAATGAACTATTACTAGAATATACACCTTGCTTTGTCAAGCACTTGTAGTTTTTTTTTTTGGTAAGTTCAAGCACTTGTAGTTCGCCTATGAGGAACCTAAGAATTCATTAGGTAGGTGATACGACATGATGGATATCATAAAATCTTGTAATTTATGCCTATCAAAAAAATTATCACGAGAAAATTCTAAATTTGCCCACTGTGATGTAAATATCTCAATATCTTTTTATGTCGTGAAAAAATATAAATTATTCATATGTAACATATATACTTTTTATTTCGATTTCATTCCAAATATATAAGTTTGACATTTTTATAGCTAAAAAAGGTTGAAATATTAGTAATAATGAATAAATTTAGAAATTAGTTAAAGAATTCATATCCATATTAAAATGAACATAATTTGAGATCTTTTAAAGTATTATCACCTATATTTGTAACTCAAAAGCCGGGGAAGAACTTATGAGGTTGAGTTTTTCATAACAAAAAAAAGGTCAAAATATTTTTCATAATGAATAAATATATAATTTTAAGTTAAAATTATATTATAGTGAATAAATTATTTGAGATATATTAAACTCTATATTCGAAACTCAAAAGTTGGGGAAGAACTCGTCAATGACAAGTTGACCATGGTTCTCCACGAGATGGCAAACTCGTAATTAAGACATTCGAGCAGGACCATTTCTGTCAAACGACGCGGACGTGCCCGTGACTCTACCTCAATTTAGTACCCACACCCCACTTCTCTCTCTCTCCATCTCTCTCCCTCGCTCGCTCACGCTCTCGCACAGCTGAAACCGGAAGAATCTCCCCATGGCGGCAAGCATGGAAGAGGAGGAGCTGAAGGGTTCCGGCAAGAGGCTCAAATGCTCCAGGACTGGCCGATACAAAGTAGTCGCGGAGGAGGATGTCAAGCCATTTGAGGACAAGGAAGGAGTGGAGGACGACGACGACGATGGTGATGGTGATGAGCAGTTGGAGGATAGCGAGCTCCCGCTGGAGCCGGGTTTGTTCTTCTACCCGCTGATGCCCACGTCCTTCGTTGTGTCCGATGCCCTCGAGCCCGATTTCCCCATTATTTACGTGAACACCGTCTTCGAGAGCTTCACCGGGTACAGGGCCGACGAGGTTCTGGGCCGGAATTGGTGAGTTGGTCTCTCATGTTGATTTGACTTGCGGACTTTTCCAACTGTCTCTGTTTTGGTTGTTCTAGTGGGTAGTGAAAATGGAGAAAATTTCTGGGCTCTGTTCTCCTTTTTTCTGTTTGGGGAATTCCTGTGATTTATCTGGAGAATGAAGGAGAGCTTGTTGTTTTGAAGTTTCGGATTGGTTGTAAAGGAGCGACTTTTCTCGAAGGCTTTGCGTTTACTCGTTTAGTACATGAGAGGCTTTGAGGGAAAGAAGGTATAGTGGGGGGAGAGATGTTGATTGGTGGACCGGAGGGCTTGAAAATAGGGAGGTCTTGTCGGTACATAATCCTAGGATAACGCAGATTTTTTACAGGAGTAACATAGATGTAGCGTACTTAATATGTAGACTCATCAGAATCCACGACACGCATTAGCCATACTGTTTTCTACTTAAAAAAGAAGAAGAGAAAGATCAATTTGCGTGAAGTAAAGAAGCCTAACGGACATTTCTCTTTCACTTAGCTCAGGTTCTTCTTCCCTACCTTGAGGAAGATTGTCCAAATATCCAAATAAATAGTTCTAGGTATGGTGAAAATAGTTTCCAATGTTGGTATATTGAATGAAATGACAAATACCCATCGGTGGTTTAATATGGCCCACTTGGTTAGAATGCTTGCTTGCGGTTTGATGCATAATTTGGTAAACCGATTTGGGAAACCGGTCTCTATTGCATGTACTTTTCCATGGAAGTTTCATAAAATTGCTTAGATATTTGAGTTGATAAGTTTGTGACTTGTTTTAGAATGTAGACTTCGTAAGTTATGGATCTGTGTCTATTTTAGACAGAAATCTTGTGAAGCAAGGAATTGGGGCATTTTCTTCAATGCAATTGTGCAAAACAAACTTGTGGATAATAAAATTAATACATGTTGATACATCAAGTTATGATCTTTAGCCTTTAGTCTGAGACTTGCTGCTGAAGGGGGCATATTAGTGTACTGTAGACAAGTTTTAACTAAGAAGAGATGCACATACTGTGTCTTGGCATATTCTTTTTCCCGGACCACATGTATTGCCTTGTTTTAAGACATGATTATATGTGGCAATATATAATTTATTGATTCAGCAGTATTAACAACAAAAAGATTGTACAGGTGCTAAAGAGGATATAACGAGAATTTTCTTGATGTGTCAAAGCAAGTATGGTGGACTGAAGTTTTTTGTTTGTATGCTTGGCTAATATGGTTATCAGCATTTTGGTCAGGTGTTTCTGTCGCATCCTTTTGACTGGGTGATTTTTACTTCCTTTGCACTGATTTTTGTCACTCAAGACAGCTAACACCTAGAAAATAATTGTGATTCATTAACCTGGAGTTTATACAACCACTGATTTACACTTAAGGTGGACTTAAAGCTTTTGTCTTCATTGATTTCTCCAAGATGATGGAGATATGACCTTCATAGCTTTCACTTAAGCTCTTCAAGTATTCCAATTTGAGAACTATTTAGGGATATGATCACCGAAGATTGTCATTGATGTCATATCTGTCTCATGAATGACAAGGCTTGTTGTTGAAGAGAGAAATGAGTGAGCATGCTTCTGCTTCTACTGTGTGCCATAGTGTGTTTTAGAATGGGCTACCCAGGGAGGCCAGACTCTTTGATCGATTCTTGATGGACTTTTTGTCTTTTGTGCTGTCTTCTCTTTCATGCCCATCAATAGATACGCACATCACTAACCATGATATGTTTGGAGTATTGTGTTTGTGTTGCTTTTGGGAGTTTGTTAGCTTCTCTTTTGACTCTTGTGATACTCGTTCATTTCAGCCGATTCTTGCAATATAGAGATCCTCGTGCTCAAAGACGGCATCCTTTGGTTGATCCAGTGGTTGTTTCTGAAATCAAACGATGTCTCCAGCAAGGCCTTGAATTTCAAGGAGAGCTCCTCAATTTTAGGAAGGATGGCACCCCTTTGGTGAATAGGTTAAAGCTAGCTCCGATACACGATGATGATGGAATAGTCACGCATGTAATAGGCATTCAAATATTTTCTGAAGCAAAAATTGATCTGAACTGCATATCTTATCCTGTTTTCAAGGAGACCTACAACAACGAGTATGAGCAGACTAGTGTATTTAGTCCAAAAGATGGGTCAATGCCTTTTATGCAACATGAAGAAATGTGTGGGATGCTTCAACTATCTGATGAAGTTTTAGCGCACAATATATTATCTCGGCTAACACCAAGGGATGTGGCATCAATTGGATCTGTCTGTAGAAGGATTCGTCACCTAACAAAGAATGAGCATCTTAGGAAGATGGTTTGTCAAAATGCATGGGGAAGAGATGTCACAGGCGCTTTGGAAAGGATAACTGAGAAATTAGGCTGGGGGCGTTTGGCCAGGGAATTAACAACTCTGGAGGCCGTTTGCTGGAGGAAATTGACGGTTCGAGGAGCAGTGGAGCCTTCAAGGTGCAACTTCAGTGCCTGTGCCGCAGGGAATCGGCTTGTGCTGTTTGGAGGTGAAGGGGTTAACATGCAGCCCATGGATGATACATTTGTGCTCAACCTCGATGCTGCAAATCCAGAGTGGAGACGTGTGAGTGTGCAATCATCTCCCCCAGGCCGGTGGGGCCACACACTTTCGTGCCTCAATGGCTCTTGGTTGGTGGTGTTTGGAGGTTGTGGGAGGCAAGGATTGCTCAACGACGTGTTTGTGCTGGATTTGGATGCTAAACAGCCGACATGGAAAGAAGTCTCTGGTGGTACCCCGCCTCTTCCTAGATCTTGGCACAGCTCTTGCACGGTGGAGGGTTCTAAGCTGGTTGTCTCTGGTGGTTGCACTGATGCTGGAGTACTCCTCAGTGACACTTACTTATTGGATCTCACCACAGACAAGCCTACATGGAAGGAGATCCCAACTTCTTGGGCTCCACCGTCAAGATTGGGACATTCTCTCTCAGTTTATGGTAGGACAAAACTTCTCATGTTTGGTGGGCTGGCGAAAAGTGGGCACTTGAGGCTGCGATCAGGCGAGGCCTACACCATTGACTTGGATGATGAAGAGCCACAGTGGAGACAGTTGGAGTGCAGTGCCTTGACTGGCATCGGCAGTCAAAGCATTGTGGTCCCACCTCCTAGACTGGACCATGTGGCAGTCAGCATGCCTTGTGGTAGGATATTGATCTTTGGTGGTTCTATAGCAGGCTTGCACTCACCATCTCAAGTCTTCCTATTGGATCCTTCTGAAGAGAAACCATCTTGGAGGATTCTTAATGCTCCAGGACAACCACCGAAATACGCATGGGGACACAGTACCTGTGTTGTTGGAGGCACGCGAGTTCTGGTATTAGGCGGTCATACTGGGGAAGAATGGATCCTGAATGAATTGCATGAACTGTGCTTGGCAAGCAGGCAAGATATGGATGCTGCTTCAGATATGTGATTTACGATGAGATGCCTGAGTTTCTTGGTTTGCGCTGACTCCTCCCTAGAGTTTTTGAGCGTGCCACTTTCCTCTCTCCCTTTCATCTCCCACCTCTACTTTTCGTGGTAATGTAAATCGATGTTATTATCTGTAAGTTTCTGTCATATTTTTCCTCAACATGTTTCTGTAAAATTAGCCTTGTTCACTTGATCTTTGTACATTGTGCTGATGGATGGTGAACATGCTATTACTTGTTTGGCAGAGAGCATTTCTTGTCTGTCTGTGTTATTTTATCCATTCTGTCTTTTCTAGTAGCCGATAGAGTTATCTATTACTGATGATATAATTGGGCTACGTATAAGTCATCGAGGAGTTATAATTGGATAGATTTGGGGGTTCTTTTGAGGGACTCTGTTTGAACCCACATGCCTAATCAACAACATAATTTTGGGGACATTTGCATTTGGCTCCCTGAACAAAAGGGTCCGGGTCTATGTCCGAATGTCGGCAACTTCTCTTGTTTGAGCCGTGTAAGTGGTGAATGCTGTAGTGGTCCATCGGCGTTGCTCTACTGGTTGGTGGATTACATTGGAGTTGTTAATTTGGGTTCACAATTAACATGCTGTTGCCAGATCGCTTCTGTACATCAACAAATTATGTGGTCGGAGCTACAAGCTTTACTACTATTGGCATGAACGAACCAGAATCGCGCAGGTTTGAACCAAAGTCCTGTTAAAAGCTGAAGGATTGATGCCGCTTATGGTGATACTAGACTGATGAGGATCATTGTTATCTCTACCTCGAACAGAACTTACTTGCACGGAATTCCCCAAAACCACCGAACCCTAGATAGCCCCCAAATCCCCCAAATTCAATCTTGCTTGCCCCAAACCGAACCCTAGCTTCCCCAAATTTGAGCTTGCCCCAAACAGAACCCAAAATTGGCCTCCCCAAATTTGTGGTTGCCCCAAAATCGGCCTCAAGAATAGCAGCAGCTTTGCGCTCATTCACTTCTGGTTCTTCGCACTCGTTCGTCAAGTCGAGGCTCCCTGGCAGGTTTGCCGCCTAGTTGATCTTTGGCTTTGGAAGTGCGCCATCGCTCGGGTCGTTCTGCAGGAAGGCACTGGTAAATTCATCATCAACTATTGGGACGCAAGTGTCGAGATGCACCTGCTGCTGTGAGTGTCTTAAATTGAGAATAATCGCATATGCTTTAGTTATGTGGGCAATTGGGTTGCATGATTTGCATCCTGTTGATTCACCTCTTGTGACATCCATTACTTCTGTAAGGTGCAGCTCGGCGTTTAGCCACGCAAAGGAAAAGTCTAGTTGAGATCGAATCAGTTGGTGCTGCTGGGAAACCTGACACAAACCGAGTGAAGAAGTTCTTTAGATTAGAGGTAAGAAAAAGTTAGTACCTTCTGTTGTAGGCTAAAGTGATTTATAAACGCTTAGCAACCCTAGATGATGATATATTTGATGTTTCTTGATGCGTGTGCCCAGTGCATGTGGGCGTGCGTGGGTGTTAGGCGTGTGTGCCTTATTGTTGCATTGCGTTCATCAATTTAGTGGTGCAAGGCGTGGGGGCGTAGGGGTTGATTGAGATCCAAATTGTTGGTTAGCTACATTACTTAGTAATTAAAATATCATCGGAGATGGTAATTATAATAAAAGAGGCACGACATTAGGAAACTTGAAGGAATAGGACGTCAGTCTTTGAGAAAATAAGGAAAAAGGCCTGAAAACCCACCTAAATGACTTTGAAACGTGGAAAAAGGGCACAGAACACTGCAAAGTAGTGACCTTGGATTAGCACGCTGTTTCCATGCGACCGAAAAAATAAACCTGGTTCATTACCATGCTTGTTGACCTACTTGCCGGTGTGCTTGCTTTGGCTTATGCCTTGTTATGCTGCTTGGTAATGTGCTTGGTAGTGTTTGACCAAAAAAAAATGTGCTTGGTAGTGAGGTGAGGTGAGGTGAGGTGAGGTGGCTTGGTAAATTCGCTTGCTGTCTTTTCTTTCTCATTTTCCTCTAGTTTTAGCCTTATACTTGCCGACTTGACTTGCTGACTTGTGCTTAATGTTATGCTTTCTGGTTATGCTTATAACCATGTTCTTTGTTTTATATAGGATCAAGATGAGTAACTAATCGGACAATGAATACTCATTTAATAGGGATGAAAGCGGTCGGTCAAAAAATGAAAGCTCATTTAATGTTATATTGACTGATGATGAGGATAACGATGATGAAAACCTTGTATAATGAAGAAGAAACATGATGGAATTCAACAGGGCCACAATGGGTTAATCGGTAGGAGAACCAGTCATTGAAGGTCCAAGCCAACAATCTAATGCAAGTCAAGGATCCGATGCGAACCGATATTTCAATATGCTAGCAATATCTGATATGATTGTTGATAAATGTGATCCGATGATATTTTTACTTTCACTTTCATTTATAGGTTCAAAGACGTCTAGGCGAAAACACAAGTGGTAGGGTTGCATTCACTGAAGAAATAGTGTCAAGAAGTAGAAATATGAAGAAGGTTCTGATCCTGCATATATATGGCTTCCATGAAATGCTTCCCAAATGTTGGTCGGACCTAACTGAGCTGCTTCTCCTTGACCTAAATGATATAACATCACTGGTGAAATACCTCCACTTGGACAACATTCTTAATCATTAGCTATGATTAATCTCCAGAAGAATAGTTTCAACGAAGGCATTCCCTCGCAACTCTGCGGATTAATCATTTCCAGTTCTGAAGCCTAGTACAGAACGACATGTCTGGAACCATTCCGCTATGTTTTGATGGATGCTTGCATGGTTGGAGATATCAAATGTCAGTCTTACTGGCCGGTTATGTCGTTGACTCACATCTCAGTTCATACGGAGGGAACCGGCCAAACCTTTAGCGATTTATCAATTCCATTGACCTTTCTGCGAAGAAGTTAAATGGAGAAACACCAGGAGAGTCGGACTGGGCTCATCGAACTTCAGAATCCGAACCTCTCTCAAACGATTTGAGTGGTAAAACCCATTCGGGAAAACCCATTCAAACATTGGTGGCCTCCAAATTTTAGAATCGCTTTAACCATCCCACGACAAGATTTGGGTAGAATGCCTCTCAGCATAACCAGTTTGGATTTTCTAAGTTGCCTCAATCTCTCATTCAATAATCTATCGAGCCCTAGTTCTTCAAACACTCATCTGCACAACCGTGGATGATAAATTTAGTATTGCGGCAATGACGCACTTTGTGGGGCTCCTCTTTTGAAAGTATGCCCCAGGGACAAGTGGCATCCCGAAGTAGACGGCCGACATGGTGATTCTTGGGGTGGAGGTGAACCGAATGGAAGGCAATTCGGACAACCATAATTGGTTCTACGCAGGCCTGGGATCGGATTTCACGATTGGGTGCTAGGGAATTGTAGTTTATTGCATCTCAAGCGGTCCTGGAGGGCATCTTGCTTTCAAAGCAATGGATTGGATTATCCAAAAGCTAATGATAATAATCAGGGGTGATTACCACGCTCCTGTTCAAATGAGCTTTTCAGGTAGGCATTCGGATGAATTTATATATAGTAAGCAAAAGACCGTAGCTCATGTTCTTATCAATTTAGACAGACAACATCCGTTACGTATTTCCATGCTGACTTTTGGATGAAATGTGGACAGTTTCTTCGATCTTCTGGTGTTCGATGGCAAAAAATTTAGTTATTTGTACGATACATAACAGGAAAGGTGATTCTCTCATATGAGCCTCAAGCAGGAGCTGCAGCATGGAGCAGCGGATGTGACAATAGGAACTTATCAAATTTGGATGACGTGTGTCTACGCAATAAAACTAAAGTCACCTCTTCATGGCCCTAAACAACGCATCAGTGGCTTATGTCTGGGACAAAGACTTTGTATCATGGAATTCATTCTTGATCTCCTCAGTATAAATTAATTGATACCGAAAAAGCAAAGGTAGCAAAATCCTCAAACATGATAGCAAGCCATTTGCCAAGCCCTTCAGTAATGCTGCAGCTATGACAGACATGATGTCCCAACTCGAAGGCTTATCAGCTATTTGTCAAAAAGTTATCATCAGTATGATCCCAATCATAGAAAATGAGAAGGTAACACTTTTTTCTTAAGCAGACGGTACAAATTCAACATCAAATTTCAAGAACTCCATCAATGAAGATATGATACATGCAGCTATGGTATCAATCACCACAACATCTAAAAAAAAAATGCATTTTCTCTCAAAAAAACATACTCGTCTTGAAATTATGGATTGTGCATATCACATACCAGTGTGAACTATAGTACACATAGGAAGCAAAACTAAACCAATGACATGTTCAGAAAGGAAATAAGATGACTCATGTAATGTGCTTTCCCGATATCAATAGATGAAGAATATCAATGATGTGTTGCAGATCCACTCATCAGCTGCTGATTCAAGTGGGAAAAATGATTATCACAAGCTGGATAATAATGCAATGCAATGGTTCCCTCACTTCCACGCCACTGCATCAATCTCATCCCTAGCTGATTTGTACAATTCTAGCCTTTTTGCAATGGTTGTTCTCTTCTCCATGAGAGCTGGGTCTTCATCTAACATCGCACCTAGTTGTTCCTTCTGTATATTTGACAAATCAGTGCTCATGTAGCTCATGAACCAATAAAACCACATTGAACTGGTATCAAGAATAACAAGAATAATCAAGGGAACTAGTAACAAAATTTATACTGCCATTTCTTTTGGTAGCAGGTTATTCTGTCACTTAATGTAGTTATACAGCACTACTAACAGAATTGTCTTTTTGCTAATCATCAAGCTTTGTGTATAATGGTAAGAGAAAGCTCTAAGAATAATCATTCGCTTTCCTAGGGTCATCTCCTAACTTGGAATAAAGAGGAATGAACAAGAGTAAGAGGACCCAACTGAAAAGGTGAGTTTCCAATGGCAGATTGGCTTTGGTAACATTCGTAAGGAGACATATCTGATAAGGAAATGTAGTTCTAAAATTCGTTATATTATAGTTGTCAGCATCCATAAATAGTAACCAAAGAAGGGTAACATCCTTATTCCAAGGTGTTACCAACCATGGTGATCTGGACATTATTTCCCATGTAGATTCTTTACTTTCCATCCTATTTCAAATGTCTCATTAGTCATTCTGACTAACCAAATGGACCCTAAAGTGTATAAAAACATTTTAAAAAAATCTGACAAACATGTATGCAGGAAATAGTGGCCGGTTTCCTCGACTTTTATGATTCAAAACTTATCATATCATTAATATCAAACTTAAGTAAATTCAGATGATTTTCTACCATTTAAGCAAGTTAAAACTCTTGCTTTCGAATCTGCAATGGATAAAGAAGTCGTACAACCTTGATATAATATACCAAGTAATAGAATCAAACATCTGTTGGGGGCAGCTGTGCATGTCCACACAGGAGACAGCTAATAATCATGACAATCAAGTTGAAAGTTTTAATGAACTAATGCTTCACCACTTCTAATTTAATTTTGCTTTATGTTCATGCTCACAAGAATTTGTCGACTTGATGTTTGTTTCCATTTGACAAATAAGAAGTGCAGTAACCAGAAGGAGAATCAGTAATAGTCCTGAAACTTACCTCTCTCCTCCCAACTTGAGTGTAAAAGTTGTTCAGCAGTGCTCTCTTAGCCTCTCGTACTTGACAGTACACGACAGCCTTGGGAATTGTATTTTTTAAGGTATCGCAAACCATACCGATATAAGCACTTACATTGGACCCTGAACAGCATACAGCATGAAAATTTCTCAGTCAATAGTGACTTCAAGCTTACAAATTAATTTGAGTATGGGATGATAACTGATGCAATTTCTAGCATTACATAAGGGGAAACCACAGAGCATTTATCCAATAATAGATAATTTGAAAGGCTAAAAGGCAAACTCAGACATAAGACTGAAGCAATAATGGTAATTTCACTGTTCCATGACAATGCTATAAGACCACATACCTATCCTCCTAAAATGATTATCTGAGTAGCGATCCACATTAGGGCCATTGGGGTTTGGATTGGGAGTCTTTTCTGGTTCAAGATGAAGCTTCCGGAAAAATTCCACCGTTAGGTAGCTAGATTCCATGTCAACAAGACGGGTTACTGTTCTACGGCTTTCTTCACGGAATCTTTCCAGTGATTCATTTGCTGCATTAGCAATGTCTGCTTGAAGTGATGGAAACCGCTTCAACTCCTAGAATTACCAATTAACACGCAAGTTCTGATCAGAAAGATCGGCGACCATCTTTTATTGGGAGTTTCATCAAACAAACAAGGTGATGCTATCTCCCAGCATCTCTAATTTGGTGAACAAGATTATAACTACAGTATGAAATACATGGTCGTTAAACCAATTAGAAGAAAAGGTGCTTACAATTACTCGTAATTAGTTATATTTCTTATGTCACCGCACTTAACTTTTGTAACTGCATAATATTCAGTCTCAAAAGCTCACAGCCATTCAAAGGCATTTCATTCTCAAATATAAATCTGCACTCTAAATGGAAGAAGCTTGTGAGTTGCCCGAATTTGTGTTTACTGAAACATACAACTTTTTAAATTATACAGTTCTAGTATTTTTATGTGTGAATTGCCATTGCACGTCGTGGAGTTGTACAAAGCAAGAATGCACCATTGCAACTACAGTTACCGTTACAACATGCATATGTGAAAAGCAGCAAGGAGTGCCAGACAATTTAAAACATGCCCTGAGAGACAGCTGAACAGAATATTCTATGTCATGCAAAAATTTGAAATTCTTCCATTGGTCCTTCATTGGGAGAGAAAGTAAAGCCTTCCAAAGTTGAGATGGTTCAACAATTTCAAGAATTAATTTATTTCAATGTTTTCTACTCCATTATTTCCCTCTTCCTCTAACCACAATCGAAAAATTTGGGTTGATTATTTCAGTTATGTCTGCCTCATTTGGACTGGTACAGGGTATAACCACCGGCAAATTTCAAGATATTAGTATTGCCAAAACCATGATAACAGTTCATGTTTTTCAAAACATATGTTGCTTACCTCTGTCGCAACTATCGATTTGCGTACAAGGTCTTTCAAAACCAAGTGCACCTGAGGAAGAGAAAGATAGTTTGATTATTGAAGAAACAAACAGAGAATCTTGTACTTACCAGTTGGAAATAATTAAAAAAAAAGTCATCAAGACCACATGAAAAAGAAAATGTGACATTTGCGACTAGCATAACTATCTAAAAGCTACAGGATCATCCTCTTACAATTCTTATATTCTAGAAAGCTCTGATTCATGAAATATGAGAGCAAGGATGTAAACAAATTCATTATTGTGGAAATTCAATCTTACCATCTATTTTGAGTATGTGCGAGCAGGGGCATTTGTGTTTGTGTATGTGACCGCAATGCAAGCATGTGTCAAATATCGCTTGATTGTTTAAATGTTGCCACCACAGATCCATTTATGTGTTAAACAGGAAGATGTAGTGGAATTAAAACCAAAAGGTCTTCACCAATGTCTGCCGTGCATGTACCAAAAGTTGGTCTTTCCAACAAATCACATATAATCTGGTAAAGCAATAAGAAGCTGCAACCTAAGAGAATTCATTTCTCGTAAAAAATAAGACAGTATTTTCCATCCACTAGAGCATTAGTGAAATGAAGGAATTACAGCATCTACTGAGGCTTCAGCTGGGCCTTTGAAGTAGTTAATTGATCCATCAATGAGTCTCCGGTACCCTTGTTCTGGAGCAATCAAGTGGGGCTGATAACCATCAGCCTCAGATACTACTTTTGCCACATTCTTCAAAGAAAGATGGCGATCAAGAGGGAGCTTCTTTAAAGCAGCTGGTAATTGATGGTCGAAAACCCCATATATCCGATCACCACCTGGTCGCCTGGACAGCAACTTGTCATTTAGCTACCTTTGGCTCTCATAGGACAAGAACAAAAATTCAGTTGCCTCTAAATCAAGCATCATATTCTCACCAGAGAAAACCTTATCCATCTGGAGTATTCCAGGGAGTTTTTGGCAAATTTCTTAATGAATCTAAACACAGTTTCAAAATTGAAAGTAACATCTAAAAGTTTATTCATTTAAAGAACTCCTCCTTATGCATGAACTAGCATATTGGATCAAGCCAAAATTGTGGAACAAGACTCATACAGATCCAATCATTGAGCCTCTTGCTCTAATACATATAAACCCATGGAGGTTGTGGACCGACTAGAAATCCAACTAAATCAAACTTTAGAACTATGGTGACATATTGAGACACTACTGTTTTGATTACTCGTCGTATCATATCATATACTTCTATTGACAAATTAGACAGTGTTAGTGTGCATGCCTTCTCTCTGACCACAAACCAATGTAAATACACACAAGAAATCGTCTAGTCATTTTAAACTTTTAGTTAATAGCATACTAAATTTTGCAGCAATTGCATCGGTACTAACAATAAAGATATATCAATCATCGTAAGTCCTCTCGTTTACAAATTTGCACATTAATAGACAACCTTATTTCATAATGAAGGCATTCTTCTGAAAAAGCTAAGGTGATGGGCCCAATGGCAAAGCTGATGGCCTCTTTTCTTTGTGAACAAACCAACCTCATTGCGGTCACCAGTATCCATCAATGTCAATATTAGTGAAATTCTTTTATTAAATCCGCGAACAATTGAATCAAAAGAGCAAATATTGACTCCAAATCCAAGAATGGAGCTCCACTAATCCAGTCAGCTGTTGACATTTTTTTAATGCAGTATACCTAAAAGAAGAAATGATATTGCTTCTTAGTTTTGCTATTTCTTTTATCCAACCCATCCCCGTGTTCGAAATCCAGAAGAAATGACTAATTTTAACCACATATAAGTGCCTACAATCCATTATCCATTTCTCAAGCAATGTTGCATGGTTCTTAAACATAACAGCATGTTTTTCCTTCTTAAAAAGCTTTCATATTTCAATCCATTACTTGATGAGGACCTAAAGAGAGGAAAATGCTGGAACCTAGATATTTATTTCTGTGGTGTGTACAGTTGCAGAAGCATGGATTAAGTATCTTATTCATCAGCCATCATAACCAGAACTTTGTATGGATTTGTTAACTGGGCTCTTCCGACAATGATCAGTTTAATTGAAGATAAAGAATCGATAAAGGACCCAGAGGTTAAAACTGCACCAGTTGCCAAAAGAATGTATAGGAAGAAATTACCCTCCATCCAGGTGCTCCTTAAATACACGATCAAATGCGCGGCAAAGTTCCAAAATAGTGTAGAGCTGGGCCTATATGCAGAATGAACATATTTCAGGTACATTTGCCAGGGATGAAAATTGATTAAGCATGAAAAGTGTAAGCAGACTGCTACCCCTGAATCCACTGCGATGGGTCTGCCAATACGGTCCAGCTCTGCATTAAGTTCATCTATTGTCTTGTTTATCAAGGCAATAATACTTGGAATCCGCTGACGAATAACAGTCTCCAAATGCTGACAAATAAATTCTACTCAGTTTCTTGTATTGATGAAATATGCAAAACTTGGACAAGTAGAAAGGATGAGCTAAAGTTTTAGCTCATTTTGAAAATAGAAGAACAAGAAAACCTGAGATAAGAGCTTGGCAAGATACTCTGAACCCATTTTGCTCGCTAAGTGTCCATACTCAGGGCTTGTTTCAAAGTATTCACGCTCTTTTCTACGTGCAGCAATCATGTCAACATTCCTGTTAATATCAGCTTGAGAACGGTTAACTATTCCAACCCAAGGATGCTGTAATCTGTACGACCTTCCTTCGAGAACCTTGAATTTTCATGCATAGCTCATCAATTATATTAACTAAGAACCTCAGGAAATGCAGTAAGTGAAAAACTGCCATTACCTCAAGAGCATTAGTTCCTTTGTCCATCAGGTCAAGTTTTGTCAGTACTCCAAATGTTCTATCCCCTAAATAGACCCAAGATGGTAAAACAGTCAGTATATTCACTTCCAAACAAATTTGAAATTTCAGCTTTACAACTTTTTACCTGAAGGATCGACTTCTCTTGCGAGTTTGATGGCATCCGAAGTAGCAATATCTTGGTTAGCAGGCGATATTGCCAATATGATGCAGTTGGGCTGGACAATAGTAACTGTCTTTCAGTTGTGTAAGAATGTAGGTATCCAAATCTAAAAACAGTATCTATTTTAATAAACTTAATTAAAAAGGAGGAGGTGGAAGAAGAAGTAGAATAGATTTCTTTTGCTATCCATCCCCAGAGGAATAAAAGTTAGTTCCACATAGAGCAATTTCATTTTTCTCCATACTTAAAGGAGAAATAGTAACTTAATTTTTATATGATGATCTATAAAGTAATGCTTTTCTTATAATGAAAATCAGGACTAGACTTATGATCAAACAAATGATTGAACGCAAGACATAACCTCATAAGGAAGAGGATGAGTAACAGCTTCTAGATTATTTTGGTGGATTAAAAACATCATGATCTAGCAGTTTCTCTTTGTAAAAATTGATGCAATTGTAAGTCAACTTCGTTTTTTCCCATGCAGAACTTCATTAAGTTCAGTTTGCACACATATTTTTGCAGCTATTAAAAACTTTTCTTTGACAAGATCTTCAGTCGATTTAAATAAGGAACTAAGTTTCCTCACCTTTTCAACATAGGAACGCACCATATTTTCAATGTCTTCAACAATAGTATCAGGCTGTCCTTCTGCATACCTCAAAAAAGCAAATCATCGATGCAAACACAAAGAAAGTGGCAAAAAGTCCAGCAAGAAATATGTGCTCTCAAAAGATTACCTACAGCAACCTTTGTCAACCCAGGAAGATCTATGAGTGTCAAATTTACAACTGCCACGCAAAACAATGTTCATCAACATTTTCAATAGGTAAGGAAAAGAGCTCAGCAATAATTGAGAGATCTCATATCATGTCATTAAAAAAACTAAAACTAAAGTGATAATCTCCAATAAATTAAACATTTTGCGAAGAAATATTTTGGTTGAATCGAGGAGACAGTTTAACTTCCCACAGCCCAAAACAACAGCATACCCAATCTTCTTTTCACTTGAAACAAAATGCATCCCTTTTCTAAGAATTAAGCATTCAATCTCTACATACTGTTGGCAACTCATAAGCCGAGTTTCTAGCAGGCCCTTTTTCCACATAAATTATTTTTCATCCCACAAAAATGATTTAAAATTCGGGCTCTGAACACAGTAATAGCTATAATTGCAACTGTTGCAGTCTAACTGACGAACACTAGTTAGCTGGTTCAGGTCATGGCTTTTCTTTCGGCTGTGCACAAGTCTCACTAGTATTGATCCATTCATATTTTGTATCAATATTTAAGTATGACAAGGGTTTTTCATTTGTCTATCTAAACGCCAATCAGCAGTATTAGAGCGTTCTACCTTTTGTCAAGTGACAGAAATAGCCAGTTTAAGAAAAGATTGGACCAAGATGACATTCTAGTCTGGTAGTCAAAAAATATGGTAACAAATTTGAAAAAGCTAGCAACATAGATGAAAGCGCCATTCATGTCTCAAGCACCAACGATGACAAAAGTAAGCCTTATTCCACTGTCAGCTATAGTAATCTTTTTGCGCCATTGCGCTTAATTCTGTATCAAGTCAAATTTATTATGTAACTCATAATCAAAGTCTCAATTATGTATCAGGACTCACAATTCAAGAAGAACATTTCATACTACAACAAAAAAAATTTTGAGATATTATGGGGAGGACATAGAATCATGAGTTATGATTGTAAATTGTAAATTAGGTTCCAAAGTGACAAAATCTGCCCCTGATAATATGCCCCCCCCCCCCCAATCTACAGAAAAGTTAAGGTGGAAAATTCATCTAAATTGCAACCAAAGAAATAACAGAAAGACATATGAGTCCATGCAGACTAACTTGCTTGTACGAAAGCGAGACGAAGAGAGACGTGTGATGCCTTTACTAGGCAAAGGTAAAAGTACATATATGTAGCTACCAACATTGAATCAAATCTTTCTTTTAGTAATTTAGTTAGCATTTTCTCAAGAAAGAAAGTACATACCATTAGGAGAATAAATGCTCAGATGAATTGGAACATTTGATATTTGCTTTGATTTCCCTGTTATACGATCTGTTTCGTCTTGAATTTCCTTCCGAACAGCAGCTGCACAAAAGAAGAATTGTTGCTGCATCAGCATCCAGGCAAGATTGCTTAGCTTACTCTGACAAGAACTTTATGCACCAGACAGCTTTTGAATCATATGAAATGAATACTGAGTTCTTATATGAAGAAAATTCAGAGCAAATGATGCTAATGTGAAAAGCCTTTGTGACTTCCTGTGATCCATATTTCTAAGAAAGACAACAAGCAAAAGGCTTGTAGAGAAGGTTTTCCTACGACAAACCAAAAGAATCTACTCACGTGACAGTATAGTACAACATGACAAAGGACAGAAAGACATATCTCAGTCAGCAGGGAAGGTGCACTTAGAAGCAACCTTCAGGCTAGCCCATCCACAGAAATGTCCAGACGCATGACAATCACGTGGAAAAACCAATAAATAGGTCTGACATCTAATTCAAAAAGTACATAATTTTTAAAAAGCAATGGCATACATTTCCATTGGCAGTACTTGGTGCAACAAAGCAGGTAAAACATGACTCTTAATGTCATCAACAAAAGTAATGCAAGATTACTATAGTAGCAGTCGACCATTAACTACCATGACACTTGAGAAAGTTATAGGTCTCAAGCTACATTTTAGTTAGCTGGTTTCACCATGTCAAGAAACACAGAGCTACTAGTGCTTCCACTACATAAATAGAACAGAAGCAGTTTTTTTTTTACTGGAATTTGTCCTATGGTGTTAGCAAAGATAATTTCCAGTAACTGCTAGCAAAATACATCTACTGGCCTTCTTACTTCTGAACCTTCATCTCATGGATCAACATTAGCCCACTTCTTCCTCTTCTTGTTTGGGCAGGATCATAATGTAAAAGATTTTCAAGCCGTTGTAGCAATGCTTATTTCTTAGCACCATTAGCAAACTCAGATTGCTGGCCACTGTTTAAGGATTCCGACCATGTTAGCGATATTGCAGAAAATTCCTTTGTCTTCTGTCCCATACTCTTTCTCAAATTTTTCCCACTAATAATCCTATCCGAAGAAGTACTTTTTCAATTTTTTCCCCTTGTTTAACATAGCTTCTGTCCATGTATTTAATATCTAGCCCATGATCCAAGAAGTTGGTTTTGACCATTTCACGAAAATCCTCAACTTATCTAAGATCATAGACAAGTGTGGATCTCGATAAAATTTAGGCCCTTCACTCGTCAATGAACTCTTGGCACATTTTGATGCTGTCTCATTGTTATAGCTTCCAAAAATATGCAATTATATCCAACAAACCTCTGTCACGGAATATGTGACATGAGACTACTACATATTCCTCCAGTTGCACCCTTCTTTCCAACCACAAATATTACCATTATTTTTATCATTATCATCACCATCGCATATTTAACTAATTGCCCTTGTCTTTTAGCTTGTGACCAGTTCGAGTTTTTCTCTTTGATTATGTCATACAGTTAAACATACTTGTAACAACTCCTCTCGGATCAATAAAGTCAGAAAGAAGGAAAAGCTAAACATCGTGAGTTACCTTTGACATAATCTTCGATTATGTCATCAATAAGGTCACGGATAAGGTCTTCTAGTAAATAATATATATACACCATTTAAGTGCCACTAATCCACCTTCTTCAGCTCCTCCACTACTGCACTGTCTCAAAATTCTTTGGTATTTGTAAAGCGACTCAGCGGTCAACATAGGGTGATGGAAGATTAAATATAGTAGTTCGGCTAGACTTGGGCTATTCTTTAACGGGTAATGTAACTTGTGGCTCACCCATCAAAATTTTATTTACAATGATCAAACTCTGAAACATTATACATGCAAGCTTTGGGAAGTGGGGGATTGGGAATACATTTTCGTGCTTCACAACATTGTGCAAGTACAACATTCAGGCGTTGTCAAACGTACATACCAAAATCAGTTAACTTCCTCTTCGGGGCATGAAGAAACTCTGCGTATTCTGATTGCCCTCGATCTGTCTTATGAAGCTGCAATACCAACGGCCTCCGTGTGACTATACCTGTAAGCAACAGACACGATTTGAGAAATGGTACACCCGACTCACGATTTATGTACTTGCCCGAATCTGCAACACCAAGTTCGTGGAAAACGAAAACCCGAAAGCAGCATACTCGAGAGATTACCACGAAAGAACTAGCAATCTAGCATTGACACCAGAAGTCAAAAAGTTACCGGATCCACGAGGCAGAAAGTCCCTCCCAACCACACTCTCAAGCACCGAAGATTTTCCAGAACTCTGAAGTTCCAAACAACCAAAAAGACAAAAAAAAAAAGACTCAGTATCTGATTCACCGAAGCACTCGCATCCGAGATCAACGAGCGGGAACGCGACGCGATTGCCGTTACCTGGCCGCCCACCACCGCGACAGACGGGAGCGCCTCCCAGAGGGACATCCCCTCGCCGCCGTGGTCGCCCAAGACGGTGCACGCCCTCTGGATCCTGTTCACGAGGCCGATCAAGCTCTCCATCGTCGCCATCTCCGAGGATCGCCCAGCCCAATGCGGGGGAGGAAATCGGTACAACGGATCGTCCTTGTCGATCGGGGATGAAATGCGAGGTGAGATTCGAGGAGGCAGAAGAGGACTCAGATCGGAACGAGAATGTCGGATGGAGTGGGTCAGATCCCGAGGATCGAGAATGGATCGATCGAAGGCGAAAGCGGCCGACTCAATGCGGAAAGAGCGAACGAACTCGTGGCCAAATCAAATTAAAAAAAATTAAAAGAGGAAATGGAGAGAGAGAGAGAGAGAGGGGCAACGGAAAAACCGCCAATTTGTCACGACATTAGATCTGCATGAATATTATTTGTATCAGCAATAGTGCGCGGGCATCTGTCGTGACCATTTCAATGTTACATCTTTTTCTTTGTTTTGAACTTTAGACTTGGGGTGAGTAAGGCAACGGATTGAACCAGAAACTATTCGGACCAAATCGACTTATCGAGTTTGATTCCCAATTCTTAAAAGTGAAATCGGTACAGGAATAATCCAATTCCCGATTACAAGAGAGGCTTAGGACCGACTATTCGGATAGACTTCTTTCGACACAAATTTGAAGGTCTTATTTGTTATTTTATATTTTATCCATCTAGTTCGCCTCCTCTTCTCTTTCGGCCTTTCCCTTTTGCCCAATAACTTGCCATTCTTTGATATGAAGAACACTGGCTTCTCTAACTCTCCTTCTCATCACATGGAATTAAAAATTACCTCTCCTTTAAAGTCGATCGATCCATTGGAACACTCGAGGACCGAACCAGACTATAGGGACGCACGATCCGATTCGATCCGATCCGATCCTCAATTTCGAAAATTGCGATTCAGTCCCTCCAATCCGATTTATGATTTCGGAGTAGCATAGGCTCGAGCTAGGAAGTGACGGCTCCTATTTTGAATCAGCTTTAACTCTTCTCTCCTACTCCTCCATAAAAATCAATCATCTTTAGAAAGATTATTTTTTCAAACAATTTATTTTCTTCCACGAAATAGAAGAGCCTCCAAGATAAATTCGCGGCATGGAATTGGAAGTTAGCTTGTTGGGAAGAACGTGGGCATGTCGTGGTCCACCTCCCAACAAAACAAAAAGACGTTGTCAAAGCATCACGGCCGAATGTTGGGAAAGAGAGAGAATATTTAAGGAGGGTTCGGAGGTCGACGGGGACGCACGCGCGACTCCAAACGACTCCGCCGAGAGTTTCTTCTTTTCGCTTCTTCTTGTACTATCGTTTCATCCGATTCCTCTTTACTTCAGCCGCTTCGTTTATTTCACATGAAATAACTTTCAAAAAAATATTTTTTGAATTTTTCAGTATTCATTTCAAGAAAAATAAAATAATTAAGGAAACTATTTTAAATCAATGAAAAAAACACATTCAAAAATGGGAAAATTATTTTCTTTTTTTTTTAAGTAGAAAGCATTTTTCGTCTTCTTTATTTATCCCTAAATATCGCAGCTTTTATTAATGTACTTCAATCTTGCTCAAGCCTAGCAAGTTGACGGTCTTTGATAAACGAATACAATAAGATTTTATCATTTTTTATAAAATGATTTTCCAAAAAATATCTTCAAGAAATATTATATTTTTCGCGAAAGAAACAGAGCAATAGTTCTTATTCGATTTCATTGAACTTAGATTCGTAGAATTCGTACTTTGTCCAAGCTCCATTTACACGCTTTGTGCTCAAATACAGAAGTTTGGAGCGATCGAGATTGCTCTCCAATCATTCGAAGCCAAATCACCTTGGCATGCATCGATTTTCATCGGCATGCCCCGATTTCCCTCAACAATACGACAAATTGAAGATATGCTTGGTACGAGCGCGTAAATGTATTGAGATTGCGCTGCCCTGAGCCAAGGCAAGTATTTGGCGTCACGGTATGTTATGATGTTATGATGGGGCTATGGATGGTTAATGCATTTGGTAAAAATCTATTGCGATGTTACTATGGTTACCAAAATGAAGAAAAGGCATATGATGTAGTCATACCGTTTTGTCTTAATGAAATAATTCAGAAAAGGCATGAGAGAGATGAGAGGATGCTTTCATTGAAGGTGGTGGGTATGTAAGGTGGGTAAGTTGTCAGCCATTGAACTTTTTAAGTGCTGAAATTGGTCGCTGGCCTACTTGAAGTAAGCAGTTTTGTCACATTACTCTTTCGTGGATGACATTGATTGCTTGTTCTGGCTAGGGCTAATTACGCTTTAAACTAGGAGCGAGTAATTTCAGGCTTCTTACTAATTCCATCTGAAATATATGAAATATCCATCGAAACAGATTCTTGATTTTACCTACAATCTACCATGTACACCATCGTATATAAAACCTACCATATCATGAGTTTCAGAGCCGTTTGTAAGATCTAACAAGTTACACACGTATTCTTAACTGAATATTGCAGTGAATCATCACCTCTAACAGCCATTGTTTGTTATTACAATCCACTTATTATAACTTATATTTAGATACATATAAAACGTGATACATTAATTAATCATGGATATCGTTGGAAATGAAAAGTAAAGATATTGGATTCAGATGATCACTCGTGATCGAACATCATGATATACCGTAAGATTGCAGGAAAACATAGATTCAAGAAAAAAAAAACATAAAGACTTGTCCTAGGTTTTAGCTTTAAAACCTACCCGTTAGAACTTGTCCTCAAATTTTGAAAATTGAAATCTATCCTACATACTTTAAAATCTAGAATCATACCGATTCATCGATCCAGTTTTTAGATTCTCAATGTTAATATGGAACTATACTCAATTTTAGGACATTTGAACCTTGCAATTGCATTTGCTCATGTTTTTTTGGACCTCTTACAATTATTCTTAAAATTTGAACTGTTAGATGAATGCATTATTTAGTATTTAAATACTTTAATACTCTTCTTCACGTGCAAGCTAGATCTTGCCATAAGAGTACAACGTGGAGATACAGAATAGGGAAGCAAATTGTGCTTCAAAAATATTTATACTCGAGATCTTCGTATCAAGGATAATTTTTGTGGAACAATCATCAATTATTTTGAAAATTTAAGTCATTAAATGAAACTTTTTAGTCTAAAATATAAATATTGTTGTAACAAACCCAACATATTAACCTTTGCTTATTAGTAGCAATTGATGGAATTTTCACAATTCTTTAATTTATTTTTGCAAGGTAGGGGATGGGGACGTCAAAGAGGGGATCCTCTAATTAACTGGGAAAATTTTGTGGAACAACCACCAATTATTTTAAAATTTTAAGTCATTAAATGAGAAAATTTTGTCTAATATATAAATATTAGTACAAACCCAATATATTAATCTTTGCTTAACACTAGCAATTGATGGAGTTTTGACAATCCTTTAATTAATATTTGCAAGGGAGGGGCATGGGCATGTCAAAGAGGAGATCATATTACTGAAATAGTTTTTGGTATATATACTTGTTGCAATTTTGATTGCCTAATAACTAGTTTGGTACCAAGGTAAGGAATAATTGGTTACACCAAAGGATGCAATCAATACAGTCAAAACCATACATGTAACTCAAGTTAATTCGCGAGATTAATGACATTAGCATGGGGCTCAGATCCATAAAGAATCCCTAACTTTAGTTTTACCCAATTCTAGCACAACCTTCTTAAAAAAATTACCAGCTATTACTTCTAATCCCAAATCTAACCAACATCCAAAGTTAATTGTTGGTTTCTTCAAAATTATCAATGTCAGAATGTTAGTTATGGTTCCTTACAGAGTTATGGATTTTAGTGAAGATGCCCATCATGATAATGGACTTTAAACTGATGACTCTCATGTTAACAAATTTGAAGAAACCAATTACAATTTCCAGATGCCAAGTAGATTTGGGACTATAGTGAAAATATCTTATTTTTAGATAAAGAAAATTTTAAGGTAGATTTAAAATTAGGACAAAAATGAGAGTTGTAAGTTTTGTCCCTTCATATGATAACACTTAAGATTAGTGATACACAAATATAATGGTATATCAATCAACGACAAGGTTGAACACGATGACTTTCTAATATTATGCCTTAATTTGTCATGATATACATCATTCATGAAAGCTTCAAATTACATACATTTCTAATTTAGTCTTTCGTTTATATAAAAATGGTTAATATTATTCTTGAACTTGAAATAATGGAAGGACAATATTGAATGATTTCATATAATTTAGAGAATATATTAAATATATACCAAAATTTTGTGAACTATATTGAACAAATTAAAAGTTTAAATATTACATTACACATTGTAGAGAAATTTCAGGTTCACAACAAATAAATAAAAATTTCAGAAATCATATTGTACCAAAATTAAGGAACCGTTTGCATCATACCTCAATACTTATTACAACACTATTAAGCGACGGGCTTCTACTAGGGTCCAACATGACGGAATGAAATGAGAGATCCTGGAAAATTTGCAATTGAAAGTAAAAGTGGTGCCATAAACATAATTTCGAAATCTTGGGGGACCGATTTTGAAAGAACGGAGAACCTATTTTAAGCGAAATCACTTCGAAGGGGCGCGCCAAATACACCCACCATAGCTCAGAGCTCGCTTCCACAGAATCTCCTTCCTATGGCGATCGATTGTCTCGTCCTTGGTACACCATCTCTCTCTCTCTCTCTCTCTCTCTCTCTCTCTCTCTCTCTCTCTCTCTCTATAATTGCAGAGTCACGCAGTTTCTCGTGGTGGGTTTCTTCAGGTGCAGGTCAAGAAGTAGGAAAGAGCTGCGCGGTGGTGACCATCAACGGCAAGAGGATCATGTTCGACTGCGGCATGCACATGGGGTATGTCGACCGCCGCCGCTACCCCGATTTCTCGCTCATCGCTCCGGACGGGGATTTCAGCCGAGCCCTGGATTGCATCGTCATCACTCACTTGTAAGTGACCGCCGTGTAACGCGCTGCTGACGTGATAGTTTTGCTTGACACTTCCGTGCATGTGATTGAATTTGGTGTGGGGCGTGCCCTGTAGCCATTTGGATCATGTCGGGGCTCTCCCTTACTTCACCGAAGTCTGTGGCTATCGCGGACCCATCTACATGACGGTAAGTCCTACGTGTTTGTTGAAATGCGGTGGTGCCTTTTCTGATGGCTGATTATTGCTTTGCTGTCAACTTGAGTACCCCTTATGAGATCATGTTTAGTGGAAAATTCGGTTTGTGTTTTTCTTTTTCTAAAATCAAATCACGCATGGTTGTTGTCGTTCTAATCTAAGGGTCCAAAGGTGCATACGTAATTAAATAGAGTTTGTCTTCCTTAATAGCCAGTCGGTCACAGATTAGATGATTGTAATTGTCTAAGCTCGAGGTCCCACCTTCCCCATTACATAACTGAAAGGAAAACTGCAATCGCAATGTCTTCAAAGTGATGTGGAAGCAACGAGCGCTCTTCCTATGCCCTTTGACCGTGACCTCTCTAAGAGGACTAGATCAGTTCTTCATTTGAAAAATGCTGCAGTTTCCCACGAAGGCCTTGGCTCCTTTGATGCTGGAAGATTATCGCAAAGTGATGGTGGAAAGGAGAGGTGAAGAAGAACAATTTACTGCAGAGCATATTGCGGACTGTATGAAGAAAGGTGCTTTCTTTTTGTGTAGTCCATTTTGTTTGCTTTCTGATTCCTGCTTACTCTGCTGGCCTCTCTGTAATATCAAGACCACGCTACCAATATTGTGGGATGGTGCAATCGTCAATTGTCATGAAGTTGACTGAGCATATCCTCCTGCCACGTTTGTGTGCAGCATGTCTGATGATTAGCCAGTCTGGTTGATAATTATCATGATGTAATGCGTTTTTATGGTTGGATTATATAGAAATATTCCATCTAAACACATTCCTTCGCAGCAGGAGTTAAATAACTGAAATAGTACGTTTTCTGGGATTTCTAGTGGTTTATATATTTCTTAAATCATTTGATGTAGTTAGGCTCATAGCTGAAGGGAAGGAAGAAGTGCTGTAGGTCATATGAGGATTGTGTCATCTAAATGCTGTTCCCTTAGTTCATTTTATTTATTCGATGAATGATGCTTCTTTTCACTTGGAAATAGAAGCTGAAGTAATCTACTGCAAAAAATCATCTGCTCTTCACACAAAAGCTTTGCTTGAGTGGAATATGAGGGCTTAAGCATGCTATTATGTATTCTATATGATGTTAGCTGGAAGCTATCGAATTCGTAGGAAGTAGACATTGATTCTGAAATGGGCTCATTTTCAATATTGCATAAAAATAGAGAATAATCTTGCAGTTTTATGCATAGAGTTTGTAATTTGGGCGAAACATTTCATAATTGTTGATGCTTGAAACTATGTTTTTCCTTTTTATTTTCGTGAGCACTTAGTCATTTACAAAATAATTTTGTTAAATCTTTGTTCTTGTAGTGATAGCCGTGGACCTCAAGCAAACTGTGCAAGTTGACAGTGAGCTCCAAATCCGTGCATACTATGCTGGGCATGTAGGTTTTTAAGTTTCATTTCTTTGGCACATGCCTAATTGCTTAATTTTGCTCATCCTGGTAAGAATATTTGAGTAGAAACGGTAAAACGCTCAAACAAGGTAAGTTGTGGGAAGTTTCTTGTAGATTAGGTTGTTATTCCGAACGATTGTTTGACTACAATGAAAATGAATTAACAAAATTTGGAGGGGATTTAGCAAATGCCAAGTAAAGGTGACTTTATTATGAACAAATAACCTGAGTTCTACACCACCCACGAATAAATCGTATGTTTGTCATATATGACATGACATAATGCTTTCTTTTGTATATGTGAAAAGTTCAAATTAAGGTTGGGATTTCGCTAAGTGATGTTCTTTCAAGCTAACATTCTAAGATCTCAATCTTTCTCTTGTTTCTGTTTTGTCTTCTTTTTATATGATTGTAAGGTCCTAGGTGCTGCAATGTTCTATACAAAGGTGGGAGATTCTGCTTTGGTTTACACAGGAGATTATAATATGACACCTGATAGACATCTTGGAGCTGCTCAAATTGACCGACTGCATCTGGACCTTTTAATCACCGAGTATGTAAATTTATTTTGACAGGAGTATATGACAAGCATTAAAACCATTCTTTTTTTCATGACAAAGTAGTGCACCTTTGGTAGGTTAACCATGGTCCATGCAAATAAGAACTGACCTCATGGAAATGAAGCAACTAAAGCTTGGATAGGTGGCCTAAATCAAGGATCATATGCACTTGTGGTAGTATAAACACACATATTCTCTGCTTGACACCTTTGTGTGTCTGCAACATTCAAAAAAGAGAGAAAAATCTTTGTGGATAATTACCTGTAGCTACATGCCAATGAAATGGAACAGTAAATTTCATGGTTCTTATTTCCTATTAGACTTCACGATAACAGCAAGAAGTTCCTATCTGCTGATGCAGTTGTAAATTGTCCTCCTCAAATTAGTCCATAGATACACTTAAAAGCAAAATATTTTTGTCCCTGACATTCTATTACTTACCATGCATTTTTTGTGTCAAGTGGGTTTGCTAATTCCTTTAATTGGCATGTAAATTGTAGACACAGTCGTAGAATTTTAGGTATCTTTATGAGCTAAATCCGGGGAATACTTTGAATCTATTATTGCAAGTTAATTCATGAAGGTTACTCAACTCACTTTATACCCTTTCTCATATCACCTGTAATCTGAGATCGGGCCGCTTGAGAAGCTCCATAGACCTAATTGAAATGAAGGCCATTTGTTGAAGTGGACTCTTGAGATTGGTATGTACTCATGCTTTTGGAAAAATTACTAACGGGGTTTTTTTCCCCCTTATATTTGACCACATATGCTACATGGGGAATTTAGGCTCTGACCTGTAGTGAATTTGGCTGTTTAACCATATTTTTAGTTGAAACTGCGGATTTTTCCTAATTCTTTTTCTGGGATGTCTTGAGTCTTCTGCAAAGACTTTTTTCCATCATCCATTATACCCATATCCTGGATTTCCCTAATACAGAGTTCATTTTTTTCCTTTAGGCACTGATTTTTTGTGAATCATCTGGAATTGTGGACTTTACTTCCATGTTGCTCATACCTCTTGACATATTCAGTTTTCATTTCTAATAGATTTCATTCATAGGTCCACATATGCTACTACAGTGCGGGATTCCAAATATACTCGTGAAAGGGAGTTCCTCATAGCTGTACGTGAATTCACAGTTTTGGAGTTTCACTTCTTTTGCTACTTCTGTCACTTTTGGTCCAACTGTGCTTTAGACATTTTTTTAACCAAAAGAGTTTCTACAGGTGATACATAATTTGTTAGAAAGAAAAAGAAAGTATCTAAACCTAAATTATTCTCGTGCTTGGCCTTTAATTTGCCTGCTTTGATTGTATGGTAGTAAAGAAACATTTGATACCATTTATTCCAAATATCTGATAAGAGATTATTACGAGCTTCACAATGATTATTTGCAGCCCATTTACCAAGAGCTTTGAGAAAAATGGTTGTCTAATAATCAAAAATGTTTAACACTTAACTTTACAATAAAGTAGGTTTTGAGCAACTGATGATTTGGAAAGGGAGCTAGCTATCTGATTCTAGGGACTGTTTAATTGTTATGCTTTATTAGATTAATTCCTATCAGCATGTCATTCTGTATTCAAGAATTGTGTAATTGACCTATTATATCTATGAAGCTGTTATGTGTCCACTATATTTGTATGCCTACTTCTCATGAATTAACTGTTTGAATAAATCATTACCTGGCAGAATTTCCTAGCTATTAAGCTGTCGGAACATTGCTTGATTCAGTTTGATACTCACTTTCCTTGTTTGAGTTCCAGTGTTCTCATTCCTTTCATTCCGATTACTGATTATTATCTTATTCTCCTTTTCTATGTGGTTATTAATGGAGTTTCGCTAGTAGACCTGCATAGAGTTTAAATGTATGGTTTCCTACAAGTGAAGGGGAGTATTAAGGAATGCTCAGTCTTCTTTATTAGCTTGTTAAGTCAAAGCTTTGGATTGCTTAAAACATTCTGTGCCTTCAAATTTGAAATCAGTTTCCTGCAGGTCCATAAATGTGTTGCTGGAGGAGGAAAGGTGCTCATTCCAACATTTGCCCTTGGAAGAGCTCAGGTACCTCAATTCTAATTATGACTACCTTGGGCTATCTTGGTTGAAGTTCCTACTCTCTTTTATAACTCTCTCTCTCACGCGCACTCACGCATGCATGCACACATTCCCACTCACGCACAAAAGAGAGATGTAAATGTATATCTGCATTCCAATTTATTATAAGTCTATTTTACTTCATTAAATGCCTATGTATACGTGTTCCATGTATTGGAAACGTTCCTGTTTGTGGCAGGCTCGAGTTTAGTGGCTTATTCAGTTGCATGCTCAAAGCTATGTGAATTCTAAATTACTCGAGACTAGGATAAGTTTTGTTCTGAGTATCTGCCCGTACTGTTGCTTCTTGCTCAGCTGACTGCTTTTAGTCCCCCAAAGTGTCTTTATATAAAACTAACTGTAAGAGATGTACAACATATCCCTCAAATTTGATGTGAGATACAGCACAACTTTGTTCATGTTTTAGCTCTTTAGTTGGTGAAAACCATGATACTTGTATCAGCATTAAGAAGTTACTGTTTCTAAATTTCTTTCGATAAAGCCACTGTAAAACCCATGCAAGCGTCTGCCAGCAGATTTCACCTTCTTCCTCTTGCTCTTTCATTGGTAGATATGCTTCCTTGCTTATGTAAGCAGATCAATGTGTTTGTGTGCTCTTTCTTCATTAGGGCTATACTAATTGAAGGCTCGGTCTGCTGGGTAATAATTTTCCCTCTGAAATTCCTTCTTTGTTTCCTACTTCTCTTTTCCAAAGGGATTCTGTTCTTCAAATTTCAGCATAAGATTTTCTCATCCATAGCAAAGAGAAAATGGCTAGGCTTGTGCTATTGGAGGCTTCCACTGACCATCCAGTGGAAATTGGCCTGCTTGTCGATTTGATACTCTTTGTACAAAAGCCCTGTAACTTGACAATGCATTCCTCACTTATCTTCAAGATCCGCCTGACTTGATCGCTACACTTTACAACCTGACTTAGTGAATTTACCAGAAGTTTCAAAGTTAATGTAGCTCTTATAGCTTTGTCACCATTCAGAGTCAAAATCTAGGTGCCTTTCTCTTGAACAATGGGAAAATGAGAACATAACCTTTTTGACTCATTGATTATTCGATATTGGTCAGCTTGATTACAATTTTGTCGGTGTCATATATATATAAAATGTATGTATGTGATGACTGCCGTAAACCATTAGAGTTTCTATTCGCTTTCTAGGAGTGATGTTTACTTTCCATGACTCATTGTAGCTGTGCAGTTTCTTTTCCCTGACATTGTTGCTCTAACATGAAGGAACTCTGTATGTTGCTGGATGACTACTGGGAGCGTATGAATCTGAATGTTCCGATATACTTTTCAGCAGGTTTTATAGTGCTATTCTTTCCCCTAAAGTTAATGTATTGTGTACTTAGACATTTAGGATCAATCAGCAGTAAGACTAGATTCAGTTTTGTTTCTGTTATCTCGTTTGGTCAGCAATGTGGTTAGTGTGAGGGCAGAACATATATAGGAAAAAGCATGTGAAAGTTTGCAATGCCTGCACTTGACATGAGTTTTACCCTTATCAAATATCCACAGAGCGCTCTTTCATTTGGACCTACTTCTGTGGTGACACCATATTGGTCAAAACTTTCACTGGTTTGTGTATGTATCTGACTGTATGCTTACTTTTCCGTCTATAATAAGTTGAGGCTTATGAGGAATTAGCAATCCTTTGGGTTGGATCAAAATGAAGAGCTAAGGTTAATTCATTTGGAAAATTTGTTTTAGAGTGGTCCGTGTATCTGCTTATTGGAGCTTTTAGTAAAGACGGCTATCCCAGGCATGTATAACCTACAATGCTTAAGATAGCACTACGCCACTCGAAGTAAAAGGTCGCACACTTGTATGCACAACCAACAAAGCTGGGAAAATAGTATAGAGAATGCTATCGTTTTAAGAAATGGCAGATCAGATTCTTCTTTCCAATGAATCAGACAGGGGATTGTTCTGCATCTTGTACCTAGTTTGAGGAGAATGACTGAGCTTCCCATGGGAATGGAAGTTTAAAAGGACCAAGTTGTAGAGTGTAAGCATCATATGCTATTGAACCGGCAAGAATATTGCTATTGAATGGGCAAGAATATCATTTCAACAAATTCTTTCTTGTGAGCCACCCTTGCTGTATGCTGGTGGCATCAACCAAATCAATATTATCTTTCTTTAAATGTGGTTTCTTTCCAGGAGGCTTCACATGTACTATGGGTTTTTTCTTTTTTGGTAAATTGTACTATGGGTGTTTTACTAGACAATAAATTTTAAATTTTTACCTTTGTAAAGAAACATGCCAGATAAAAATTGTGTTCATCTCCTTATTATTATATTATTATTTTTTTACAGTTTTGCAGGCTTTAGAATTTAAATACTGACATTCCTCCTTATTATATGGTCGATTGAATTGGGCTCATGTCTCCAGTAATGTCAATGCCCATATTCCATGCTTTGTGTCACATGTAAGGTCGGATTTAAACACGAGGGGGAATAAGAAGATGCATGCTTGTTATAGCTTGTGGACATGTTTCCTAACAGCTTTAGCTTTTGGGAGAATCAGGTCTTCTAAAGTCTTCCCTACATTGTCATGTCTCCAATAGCCTCTCTGTCGAAGGCACTTCTTTTGTAGAGTCTAGTCTAAGATAGCTTTTCAAAACTCGGGAGTTAATATAAGAACCATAAGTTATTCTTCATGTAGTTCCTTTTCTGTTTGACTAATATTTCTGATCATATGAGTTGACTATAATAACCTCGGCTTCAATTTTTAAATTGCTATTGGACATTATGGACATACGTAGCAGTCAGTGAATTGGTAATTGTTTAATGTTTATGCTGCATGCCTTGAGCAGAAAGTTTTGTAATAGTACCTATCCTATGCTGAGAAATGCATTCGGAATTTTCATGTCAACTTACTCGTGTTTTGAACTATAATATTTCTGCTATGATTACTCTATGAAGAATCATGATTAACACGCATTTTTGTAAATCCAGATGAAATTGTTGGATAAAAGTTCTCATTTTCTTCCCTTGTGGCAATGCTATATCTTGTTCCTTGATGCTGAAGTTATGAGACTGGTTATGTTCTGAATCTGGACTGATGATTTAGATACCTCTCTTGTAGGTTTGACAATTCAAGCCAATATGTACTATAAAATGCTTATTAATTGGACCAGCCAAAAGGTCAAAGAGACATATGTAGCACACAACCCATTCGACTTCAAACATGGTATTTTTTTTACTTGGAAATTGTCATGCAGAACTAAAATACTTCAGGGTTATAGTTGGGATAACACCTGCTTAACATTTCAACTTAACATTACTTGTTGTGTTTCATTTCTATCGGTATGCATTGCCTTGTAAGGTCTGTATGAGTATCTTGTACTATTTATGATGCTTTTGTTTTCTCATCTAATAAGATAAACAATTGAGATGCATTGCTGTAGCTTGTAGGCACGTTAAAGAAACCTTCCACGATAGTTTTGCAGCTTTCCCCCTCCTTTTTGAACATTAGGACAACCCTTGGAAATGAAATTGCAGCTGAACCTGTTCCTTCAGAAGATCAGGTTGCAATATGAAACAATTTGCAATATCAATTGCAGCTACAACAATGAAAAAATGATAGCATGATACAATAAATTTCCACTGAGTTGGCTTCTCATCAATTGAAGTGGATATCAGGATGCAAGAAATTGAAAGGAAATATTGCAGAGTTTACGTGGGCATTCACTTTTACCATTCTCTTGGCATCAGATATATAAGGACCACTGGTTGTTCGTATTACTGTCTGTCCTCAGTCATTGGGGTTGCTGAGCAGAAAGCAAGTCTGAGCATTCACTCTGTGGTAGTTAGCTCAGGTAGAACTAGTGTAGATGTTATAGTGAGTCTGGTCGTCGAACTATCCAACCTGATTTTTCTGTTGATGATCAGCAGAGAGACAGTTTCTGGCCATCTTATGTTTGCCATTTGCTTGAACAATGTCAAAAGATAAAAGTTGCCGAAAACACAAACTTTTTAGTAATTATGTAGCTTTTGCTTCTCCCACCAACTATGCTGTTGAATTTAATTATTAATGTAATAGCGAGATTAGATTTTAGTTTCATTTTCCCGCCATAAAGTTGTTGCACAGACTGGTAATTGATTAATTGGATGAAACTCAGCATCACTTTTTTATTGTTGGTATGGCTGCTTCCTTTTCTTTTTTTTTTTGGCTGAAATTCATTGGCATTTTAGTTGTAAATGCAGAGTGGTATTGATTATGTTCCATGAGAATGTACAGAATCATATTCACATGATAGAGTTAGTTGAAGTTTCTCTTGGTGCATCTAGCATATTGATCAATTAGTTCATATGATTAAGTCATTTAGATAGCTTGGAATTTCAATATCTCATCATTCACTTTCCAATGTTGTAGTTTGCAATTTTGACCGTTCCATGATCAATACTCCCGGACCCTGTGTGCTCTTCGCAACACCTGGAATGATCAGTGGTGGATTTTCACTGGAAGTCTTCAAGAACTGGGCACCTTCTGAAATCAACCTTGTTACACTGCCTGGGTGACTCCCTTTTCTTCATCCCTATGATAGTTCAAGCATTGTCAATGTCTTTGTGGGTGGTTCTAGGAATGAAGAGGGAAACATGTGAAAGTTGAACTCTGTCACATTTCAATGGGTTTACCATGTATAGTAGGTTTCACAAGTTTTAGTGGCAACTTCAAATTGTTATTATTGGGAAGGTTCCAAACTGGTAATTAAGCTTCTTCCCTCTCAAACTTGTGGAACCTACTAATAGGTGGTAGTCCACCATGACCTCCTTTTATATGTCTTCTTGTATATTGAGAATTATAAACTTTTTCCGTGAGTTAGTACTTACTGCCCTACCTGTACTTGGGACTAGGGGGAATACGAGCATGAAAGAAAAACCACATGCATGTCTATCATCCCATGGAAATCATGTCTCAGTTTCCTCCTTTGCTGCTCTTCTTCCAGGTATTGTGTGGCTGGAACCATAGGACATAAATTGATGTCTGGGAAACCCACTAAAATTGACTTGGATAAGGACACACGGATTGATGTTCGATGTCAGGTTCATGTCATCTCTTGGATAATATATTTTTTGTATCATATTTATTGTCAGTGTACCATCTACTGAGCATCCTTCTTTATATTTTAGTTAAACCTGTCATTCTTATTTAAGTTAGTTCTAAAATTCTTCTGATAACTGCATGGAAAGTTATATCTTCCTTTTTCCTTGTTTCAGTTACTCTCCACTTGACCCCACCAGGTTTTGTTTGTTAATTTTACCCTGCAAGTACTTACAATATGTAGCTAAAAAATGCTTTCTTAAATCAGACAGATTTACTATTTTGCAGTGTAGATAAACCAGGACCGTTGAACAGTGTGCCTAGGCAGAATCAGACACTGAATGAGAGCTTTAAGTGTCAGTTTCCCCTCTTGGTCTCCAAGTTTTGCTTTGTATAATCGACTCACCTTGGCTACTCTACCAAAAGCCTATATCTATAGCTTTCGTCAGTCACTCATCTATACCGGTATTAGTCACTGGGTGAAAATATCTATCATCAGACTCTGGTCTTTACTTTGATGGCGTCACTGCTTTAATGTTATGTCAAATCATACACGTACCCTTCTTGATGTATGTATATGCAGTTACAAAACAAAGCTTGCTCTAGAAGAACTAGTACAATTATTATGTAGAAGAACCTGCAAGGTGCTGCAGTTCCTATATACTGTAATATATGCTAACTTTATGTTCTTCATGTCCAGATTCATCAATTATCCTTCAGTCCCCATACAGATGCGAAAGGGATCATGGATCTTGTTAAATTTCTTTCACCAAAGCATGTAATACTCGTGCATGGGGAGAAACCTAAAATGGCTTCTCTGAAGGGGAAAATCGAGTCTGAATTAGGAATTCCATGTTATGACCCTGCAAATAACGAGAATGTGAGTGTCCCATCAACTCACTTTATTAAAGCATGTGCATCAGATGCATTTGTGCGGAGTTCCTTGAGCCCGAACTTCAAGTTCTCTAGACGGGACAGGGAATATGAATGTTCACATTCAGGAGACACGGAAGCAGTGCGATTTTTGCAGGTAAGGGATGAAAGGGTAGCTGAAGGAATTGTCGTTATGGAAGGTAATAAAGAGGCTAAAGTTATCCACCAAGATGAGCTTCTGCATATTCTGAGAACAGAAAGGCATGAAGTGAAGTTTGCTTACTGTTTTCCTGCACGGTTGAGCAAGAAAAATGAAGAGTCAGGTAACACTTCCACAGACAGTTCACAGTGCCCTTCAAGAAAATGCTCTTTACTTCGGGCCTTACTCTCTGAACTCTCCAAAGAATTTCGTCAAGAGGAAATCCAAGATTTTGGGGAGTACATCAAGGTGGAGTCGCTTCATGTCGCGGTCTGCTTGACGGACAAGTGCCCCTACAGAGTTGGCGGTCGTCCTCTTGAAGGATGCGGATCCATCTTCTTATGCTGCAGGTGGTCAGCAGGAGATGAGCAACTCGCGTGGAAAATGATCTCTGCTATACGAACTCTTGATTTGAGCGTGCCTCTTTAATCACATCAGGTTGATTGGGGAACATCTTTTGCGGGGCCTCCTTCAAGGGAGAGGAGAAATGAGTCGTACTTTCTTTTGGGAAAAGGTCAATCGTCCTTGGTCTGTTTACGCAGACGTGTTGGTGGGAGTGATGATCAAAATTCTTTTTGAAAGCCGGAAGTTGGAGGCAGTGACGAATTCTTGATCGGGAATGTAGCAATTTGACAAGAAGCTTTTGACCAGCTTCCTCCTAAATGAATCTCTACTTTTTTCTTCCCAATATAACCATAAGTGACGTGGTTACCCTATAACATAGCCATGAACGAATAACGGGGGGTCTCAATTTCGGACCTCCTCATCAACAGTTCTCGAGCCTTTTTTTTTTTTGGGGATAGATAAAGAGGTAAAACCTGAAAATTATATTGTTACTTTCCTAATAAAACATGATCTTCGTCCGAACCCCTAACAATAATGGAAGCAGACCTATCGATGGCTTATTTTAATATACAATTATCATCTGTATTGTTGGGTCGGATAACTTAATTCATTAGCAAATTTGCACGTGCATTTTCTTTCCTAAAATTATGATAAGTATGTCACCGAAATAAGGCGGTGAAATTGAATTCTATTCTAAAATAGGAAAATGTCCGTTTATGAGCTTGTGGCCTCCACAATAAGTTTGGTAGTACCCAATGATATTGAAAATAATCAATGATTCTCGATGTTTTAATACTCGGATTTCGAGACAATTCGAAAGTCAAGCCGATCTAGACTTGTGCTGCTTGCCATTAAATCGTCATAACGCCTGCCATTAAATTGTCATAACTCGGGAAAAGAGACTAATGACAAAAGGAAAAAGCGATATGAGATTAAAAAAGAAAAACAATGACGAAAAGGGGGGTGGCAAAATGAGATCAAGCAAAAACTTGAGAGGACGGGTAAGATAGAGACATCGCCGATCCTACGCCAGCAAATGCAATCTCGTGGCAGCAGTGATGGAATGATCCCAAACAATGACCGAAAGGTCCGAAACGAGATCCATGGGCGTACCCAACCCCCGCACCGTAAGGAACGTTGGAACAGCGGATAAGCCCGTGTTGACCCGCCGTCGCTCGGAACGACCGACGAAATCCAGCTAACTCCCCATGTCGCCGCCGGTGAAAAGAAGAAAAGAAGAAAGGAGAGAGAAGGGCAGGGCGGCCAGACCCCACCGAGCGGAGAAAGTGAGGCGCACGACTAGCTGCCAGGGGAATAACCCCCCGCGCCGCGAGCGGAGTAAGTGTAGACAAAGGCTTTCGAGAAGAGGCTCGAGCTCTCGCTCGACGACACCATACGATCCCCCTTCCTCACGCATCTACCGTTCAACCCCAACAACATCGGCAAGAAACGAAGACGACCCAACAGACCCTTTTCCCCGTTCTCTCTTCCCTCTCGATCGGACTAGACCAGAGCTTCAACCCGTAACTGTCTCTGTCTCTCTCTGCTCTGCAGAAACCCGGCTGCAGGGGAACTTCAGGCATGTAAACCCCTTGTCCCAGGCCCATATAGTAACCGGCTACCATGCCCGCCTCCTCTTCCTCTCCCTCTTCCTCCTCTAGTTCCTCCGCCTCCGCGGCCGCCGCAGCGGGCGCCGACCCCCAGGCCCCGCTCCTCGCCTCCCGCCAGGGCGGCGCCGAGGACCCCGACTCCGGGCCTCGCCCGCCCTCCCTCGCGGTGCTTCTCGGGCGGGCCACCGGGCGGCGCGGCCCCTCCATGCTGGTCCGGGAGACGGCGGCAAGGGAGCTCGAGCAGCGGCGCACCGACTGGGGCTATTCCAAGCCCGTGGTCGCGCTGGACATCACGTGGAACACGGCGTTCGTGGTGGTGTCCGTCGTCATGCTCGCCTGCACCGTGGACGAGCGCCCCAACACCCCGATCCGACTCTGGATCTGCGGGTACGCCGCGCAGTGCCTGGTCCACGTGGTCCTCGTATGGATTGAGTACCGGCGGCGCAACTTGCGGAGGGTCAGGGACGAGGAGCGGCAGCAGAACTACAATTACGTGAATGACAGCGAAGATGAGGACGCCGGCGTGGACACGGGTGTGGACACAGCTTCGGGCAGCTCAGCTCGGTCGAGGTGCGCTTAATCTTGTTTCTCTGGACTTTTCGTTTTCGAGTTGATTGCAATGGTCTGATTTCTAGTTTTGGTAGCGGAATTAGATTTAATTGGATATCGGTTCTTGATATTTGGCACTCGCGGATTTTGTGCGTGACACAGTGGCAGTCTGCAAAAATTTCCTTCTTCCAAGTTAGAGGAAACGGAGAGAACTAAAAAGATGATACTCATACATTACATTTCCAAGGTTTGCAAGGCGAAGTAGAACAAAGGATTGCTGTAATACCGTAGAAAAAAAGGAGAGAAAAGAATAGAAATTCCCATCTCGTGTTTCATGGTCGGATTTAGGCAAAGGAAAGGAAGTGATGGATAGAGATGACGTGTATGTCATGTTTTAGAAGTCGCCATATTGTGTTCCTGAACTATCCGTTTCCTCCCACGCTCTCGTTTCTAGAAAGAAAATTTGAACTTGAGACATCCTAATTTCCTGCCGTTTCCCCTGTTTGTCAAGTGGTCGGCAAAGGAACAGACCCCCCCCCCCCCCCAAAAAAAAAAACCAAAAACAAAAAAGCAGCCAATGAAGGATTTTTCCTCCTGGGTGACGCCTCCTTCTCTCCACATTTCACAAACCAAGTATAGCTTCTTGAAATGGCAACTTCGAATACGACGGAAATCGACCCACGTTATAACTTTTCTTCCTTCCTATTACAGAATGACCAAATGAGGGATGAGAACTCTTCCTTCTGTTTATCATTTCATGTTCCTTATGAGTGATCCCTCCCATCCATCTTCCATCTTTGATATTTTGATATTTTGTTCATTTCTTGTTGACACTCTGCCAAAGGTTGCATGAGATGTGATCTTTGTTTATATTGGTTGTGAAGACATTTTCTTGGGCATGCACATGAGAAGCAGTGATGCATAGAAAGAAGCAAGGCAGGGGATTAATTCAGTAGAGATGACAGCGAAGAAGTGTCTGCCAACTTTTATGCATAAGACATTCATCTAGTGTCTATTCGGGCACTTCTCCTCAAAACAAAAAGTAACTAGTCATATAGAATAATGGAAAGTTCAATTGCTCTAAACACAACCTAAATACTTATGTATCGTTACGAATATATCAAGATACCATCATCTTGTTCACATTCTTCTGTTGAAGAATGTATAAAAAGAGCTAGTTTAGTGATTTCCATGGATTCTTGATTTGACAGGAGTTCTGTTAAATGCAGAATTTGTAATATAGAAAGCTCATTTTTAAGAGAGAATATTTAGTGCTCCTTGTTGAGAAGCAGAATGTAAAGTTATTCAGGAGTTCTAGATATAATTTGCGGTTGACAATGATTACCCCAAAGAGTATACTTCTATTTTCTGTACATATCAAATTCAATTGGATGGGGCATATTCTAGATAGATCCATCTTGTTAATGACTGAAGTTAGCAAAGTGTCTGGTCATGCTCTTTGCTGTTGCAAAGTCTGGGCCTTTCGATGATATTGGCATAGATGCTCATCCTTTGCTTGCGAACTGATTCTGTTTTTAGTTGCTTAGCTGGAGTTGTAAAATAATCATTGGCTGTTAATTGTTTATTGACTTCTGCAGTGTCGCTAAACGCTGTGAATCAGTGAATACTATGGCCTCATTTCTGTGGTGGATAGTAGGCTTTTATTGGGTAGTTTCTGGTGGAGATACTCTTTTAAATGAAGCGCCTCGTCTCTACTGGTATGATGTTTACCCTTCTCAATTTCTCATGTTAAGAGAATTTCTGTTTTATGTTTTTGCGAGCTTGAAGCATTAAGTATTTGGTTTTAACAACCCATATAGCCAACCTCACTTAGTACAAGGGGTAAATACCATAGGAAAAAAAAGAAGTCGTTGTCATTGCCGTCACTGTTGTATGAACATGGCGAAATGGGAGGACGTCAATCTTGGACTTCAGAGGAAGGAGTAAGTTGCATAAAAGGAAGGCATAATATGACATGTCAATTAGGCTCTTTAATCATTGCTTGCATCTTTGGTGAACTGCCTTGCGTTTTAGTGTCATCTTTCAAATGAGCCAACATTTTAATGGGGTGGTCTGTCATCATTCATGCAGTGATGCTTTTGGCATAGAGAAGAATGGCTATTAAATGAAATTGAAAAAAAAAACAAGAATTGCTACTACTGGACTATCTAATTCTGAGTTTGTGCAGGTTGGCTGTGGTATTTCTGGCATTTGACGTATTCTTTGCCATCTTTTGTGTTGTTTTGGCATGTCTGATTGGGATTGCTCTTTGTTGCTGTCTGCCATGCATTATTGCAATTCTTTATGCTGTTGCTGGACAGGTATGAGGCTATCTTATAATAAAGGGCCCTGTTGTTTGCCCACAACTCTTTTTGGGGGTCCATTCTTCATTGTCTTTGCTGTTTTCACGACTGAACAGGAGGGTGCATCAGAGGCCGATCTCAGTATTCTTCCTAAATACAAGTTTCATGTATTGAACGATGGTGAAAAAACTGTTGTTGGAGCTGGAAAGATGGTTCCCGTTGAAACAACTATTGGATATCTTGCAAATGATAGATTGCTTCTGCCTGAGGATGCTGTGAGTTGTTGTGCTATGATGACAGCTTTGCTCTCAGTTTATTTTGCTTGATAATATGGGTTATGCATTGGAGACATGTGCTGACTACTGGTGGCGATGTTGATCCAACGATCCAAATATATGAGTAAAGAAACACCGACATTGAAAAAGAGAATATGAGCAATTTAGTCTTAGATGAAACAGGAGACAATTTGCATTTATTTATTTTTGGGTCTTCAGCACTTTGACAGTGATAGTAAAACCTTATTCATGATCAAGCATCAAAATCCAAGTATTCTACGCTGCTTTCTGGTGCCCTATAGCTATCAACCTGAGACGTTGAAAGACCACCCTTCAAATAGATCCCTAGGAACAATGATGAAAGCAGAAAAGATTGAGCCTCGGTTTTTTATTTGTCTAGCCAGATCTTGCCCTAGTTTACTTGATGTTGATCAAATGGAACAATATATGGCTCATTTAGCATGCATCCAACAATTTGTTTAAACACCTAATAGTGACCCCAATCTTGTTAATATTGCAATTCCTGGTAAATATGGTCTTGCTTCAGTAGCGGACCAATTAAGAGCATGCCCCTCCCTTATTGTCAGCCCATGCTACTAAATCAGCTGGTTTTTTTTTTTTTGGTAAATCTAAATCAGCTGGTTTATTTTCACTACGACAATTAAAACTTGTTTGCCCCTATTAGCTGCATCAAAATCTAAATTACAAGCTCCTGATAAAAAGCAACTCTGTTTTCCCCATAATCATGTAATAATCTCCTCCAGTCTTCTTTGAAGGTGCCGTCCTGCACGGTACCAACTTTGAAGTGTGCCCAAACTTGTAAATTGGATGTTGTGGGTCTCATGCTATGCCGTGCATGTGCACTTATATTATCTTTGCTCTATCTATACTTTGGCTACATTTGGATTGTTGATGCCAGATTCTGCCCTGTCATCCATCATTCCTGGTGGTTCACGACCTGGTTAGCAGTATGTTAGGAAAAAAAACTTTGGTTTGATATATGGAATGCTTGTGAATACTGGAGCTAGGAGTTTCTAAACTAACATCTTCCGGGATGGAACTTGTATCGTATTATTAGCATTTCGGCATATATCTTTTGTTTAAGATGGAATTCTCTCCTTTGATTTTCCACAGGAGTGCTGTATATGTCTCACCTCATATGAGGACGGAGCGGAGCTCCATGCTCTCCCCTGCAGCCACCATTTCCATTCCTTGTGTATTGTGAAATGGCTCAAGATGAACGCGACCTGTCCTCTCTGCAAGTACAATATTCTCAAAGGAAATGAACAGATATAAAGTTAGGGAAACAGAGAAAAATCTCACAGCAGTGCGCATGTTCACCCCTCTCGGATGGCAATGTGTATAGATAGAGGTCATCAGAACCAGAGATTTCCTCCTAACATTTATTTTTAAAATAAGCCCTAGCAATCTGTTGATTGAGCTTCGTTTTTGTGTGATGTCTCCCAGCCTGAGAGTTTCTTATTGTTTGTATTGGTTGTAGTATTGTGAAGCTCCTATACAGATAATTTGGTTGATGCTTTGCTTGCTCGTGCCCGAATGGCTTCCTCTGTAGATTAGTTGAAGCGGAAATTGTGAAGTACTGTATTGCTGAGACTGATTCATAACACTCTGTTTTTCCCGCTTGGGCTTTCAGCCATTGCTAGTGCATTTGGGAGGGGATCTAGAGCATGAGGCTATGGCACTGAGAAGCAAGTGGAATGGAAGTTCATGAATTGAAACTTTTTGACCTGTTCTGCTTTTTTTTTTTTTATATAGCATGGATTAATGGCTCAGAAGGGGCAAAAGGGAGGTCTGGGAGGACGAAACTGCTTTATTACTTTAATTGGGGAGTTTCTTCAGGATTTGAGAATGAAAATAATGTCTTCGGTTTTTTTTTTACGAAAAATATAACATTTCCGAAAAATATTTTCTTAAAATTTCTTTTATTAAAAAATGATTATTTTCGAATGTTGGTTTGAAATTTAAAAAAAAAGTATTAGAAAATAGATTTTTTAATTTTTTTCTCTCATTTTTTTTACATTGACTAACTGCTGGTCACACACTACTTTTGAAAGAAAATGGAAAGTGTTTAAAGGTGAAGGAAGAAGATGAAAAGTGTTTTGTACTTTTTAAAATGTGGAAAATATTTTCCTTACTGTGGGTTTATGGTGTCAATATTTGTGCTCTTTTAAGGTTCGATATATTTCTGTTGAATAAAAATCAGAATGTAAGAGACAAAATTTGCAAAAAAAAAACACGGAAATTTCAGTACAAAAATCACAGAAAAACATTCGGTGGTTTCAAAGTGCTACATCAATGGCTGATGTGGCATGTTTTTAAGTATCGACATCTACTCGAACTTTGACACTTGTAAAATTAAATAAAAAAAATTTGATGTGGAAGTCAAAACTACTTATGTAGAATTTGGTTTAAGTCGGATCCAAAAGGTAATGGTCGAGCGCCGGATGTGGATGGTGGTGGCCGTCAATGGAGGGATGGTGGTGGCCGTCAATGGAGGGTGGCTAGTCCATGTCGGTGCTTTATCCTCGAACTTTCCTGTTCGTTTTTTTATATGTCTTCCTATATTTTCTTTTCATTCTCGTCCACGGTCGTCTGCCAGAACTGGAGGCGCAATTCCAAATCTGGACCAGCAGCATTAGCGTTGGATCTGGTTGATTTTGTCTCCTTGCCGTCACCATGGCTGCCTCTAGATCTGGCCTGTGAACTTCCAGATCTGAAGCCATGCCTCTAGATCTCCGGATCTGGCAATGGCAACTTCTACGTTCACAAGAGATGGTGATTTAACTTAGACGCTGTGTCGGCAACTCCACCAGCGACAACGGTGACCGGAGGTTGGGCTCAACAGCTCCGATGAAGCGAAGAGAATGTCATAGCTGAATGGATCATATCTTTAGCTTTATTTATTAAATTCCATATCAACGGACGTGTGTCAATCTATCAATGGATGTGAGCTGGAAAAATGCAGGCCGCCTCAGTACGTAACTGATGGGGTGTCTCTGATCGCCTCGTTTTTCTATGTATTCACGTTGTAACTACCTTTGTTTCTCTTAGTTTAAGCAAAGAGTCGACCTATGAAGGATTTCAAGATGCCGACAGGGAAATGTTGCTTGGTCGACTGGAGGACATTTGCCGTAGTGTAGATTTTGGGAGCTGCTACGACATGCATGTCCAGTGGTTCGACTAATGTGTTAGTCTTATCTTGATTGCGCTAAAACCTGTTTGGAGATGCGCAAAATGGTGTGCAAGTAAGGGTCTAAATCTATAATAATTTAACTTGAAATTGTGCAAAATATGGAAACCAAGAACGAGTTTGCTATGTAGACCTGCTCCTTCTGGGTATTCTGGATCTTCCTTTTTAATGGATTTTCAGAGAAGCCATTAGCAAAATTGCTCACAAAGAAGTGAGAACTGAATCAAAAGGATTATCTGTCTTCACAGTTGGTAAGATATGACTATGAACGCCTACCTCACTTCTGCTGTTCTTGGGGAGGATTGGTCATGGAAAGAATTGTGAGGAGGTGCCCTATGCTGAACAGTCCTTCTCAACTGATGAAGAGATCTATTTGGCTCTTGGTTGAAGATCGAAGCTCTTCTTGGAAGGTCTTCTATAGTGGAGGACGAAGAGGATGAAATGTGCTAGAAACCAGGTCAATTCGAGCCAAATCATGCGTTATATCCGAGAGATAACTAGCCCACAACATCATCACGGCAAGCATGTAAGGGGAGAGAGGCAAGAGGAAACTCATCCAAAATTCTGGTTATACTCTTTCCCAAGGGTTAGGTTACCGAAGTTCTGGACTCCCAAATCTCGGGCACTCCCAAAATTATAGAGTTCCCTTCATCACCAGCAGCAAAGACAATTTGCAGAGGAAGCAGAGAAGACATAAAGTTACTGATAACAAGAAAAGCATGAGGTATGGTCATTATAAAGGATAACCGTCCACTCAACAAGCTCTAGATGAAACCAAATTGACGGAGACTCCTATTCAAATGTTGAATGATTCTGGAAAGTGGACCTTGCTAACTAGTCTTAATAAGTAATCGGGTTACAAATGAAGCCTATATGCTAGAATTACCGGGAGTTGGACAGTCCCCTAACGTTCCAGTCCCCCAGGGCCCTCGTGGCTTGGGCAAAGCCCAGCCTAAGGTTTTCTATGAAGACAACAAAAATAAAGAACAGGCTGTTATTTCGGTTGAAGGGAAGCTTGCAGTTTCAGAACCGTCTCTGCTCAACCCAATTAGCCTTGCAGGGGTCCGGCTTCATCCTAGAATGACCAAATCCAGGTCACAATTGAATCTAGCTCAGTTGATCTTATTGATTCGGCATGCTGAGATTCTAGAGAACAAATAGAGAAGGAGAGTTACATTTGTTCATGCACCAAATGATTGTCAAGATAGACTCATATTGTGTGAGGAAATACAACGAATTGGTTCCTATAATCAGCTTCCTTAGGATCGTGTTGGTGACTTCAATGAGATTCTCTATAATTAGGAGGAAGTCGGAAGACGGCCAGTAGAGAACTATAAAATGAAAGCTTCTCAGGATTTCCTGGACTCGGGCACGCTGGTAAATTAGGAAAGTAAACGACGTGCATTACTTGGGCTAATAAAAGAGAGTAAAAAAAAAAAAATTTGACAGAGCTTCATGCACCATTGATTGGAGAATCTTATTCCATTATGCTTAGGCTTTTGCATTACCAGCTGAAGGCTAAGAGCATAGCCCAATCCCCTTATTACTTTCCCCTGATTATATCCGGAGAAAGAGAGTTTCAATACGAGACTTTCTAACTTGAGGATGAAGAGTGGGCGGCCAGGATTTGGGAACACTCGAGGAAGGAGGAGAATGCAGGCTCCTTGAGTAAATTCGACAGTGTTTGTAGAGCCTAAACTGAGCGGAGCAAGAGCAAAGTTCTATGAGCCGAGCAAGTTCAGCCTCCTGAAGGAGGAGCTTTAAAATATCATGACCAGCTCGAATAAAAAAAGTTCACATGGCTCGAGCGCAGCAGCTAAATAGTGAAATAGAAAGCTTGTGGCGGTAGAAGAAGATGTATTGAAGGATGCGTTGTAAAGCCTACTGGTTGAGATCTCGTTCATAGACTTATTGATGGGTGAAAACGCGAAATGCTTCCGTGCCACTACCGTTCAGGGATGGCAAAGGAACAAGAGATCTCTATGTTGAAAGTTAATGAAGAGAAATGGATCAGAAGTCCTAACGAGTTGAAATAAGGATTGTGGACTACTTCAGGAGTTCATATCGCTCTTCTGGGTGTTGCCATTTTCAGCTCATTATGGAGGATCATCAGTGTCTTCTGGGGGATGCAGTAAGCACATGCCTAATCACAGGAGTCAAACTAGAGGAGCTTACAGCGGTTTTTCACCAATAGGCGCCACCAGAACACCAGGGCTTGATCTTCTTAGATGGATAATTCTACCAAGCATAATGGAAAGATATTCAGAGTGACGTATTCAATGAATTATAGAAATTCTTCCTCTCTTTTTTTAATTTTTGGGCAACTCGATCTGAAAATTGAATAGAAACCACGTCTCCCTCGTCCCACAAGTCCATTCTCCTGAAACAGTAGAGCAATTTCGACTTATGTGCTTGTACAACTTTGCATGTTTAAAATGATTTTGCTAATCAATTTAAACCTTGGCTGCGGGAATTGACCTCTATAGAGTAGAGTACATTTAACAGTGGATGGCAAATTCAAGACAAATATCTTGATAGTTCATGAGGTTCTATTTACCAATTGAGAATATGCAAGCGAAAGAGAATATTTAATGGAAAAAAACCTGTGGAGGGGGACTTTCAAGAAATCATGCACAAAATGAGGTTATAATGGATTAATTGAGTGGTGCAATGGGTTTCAAAAATTTTTAAACAAATATGAATCCAACTTGATATATTGACTAATTAGGATATTTCCCAATAAATACGTTGGACTTTTCTGGGACCACGAATGAAATTGCAAGTCACAAATATATAAGTTTAGGTTTTTTTATGACATAATTAAAGCGTATTTCTGTTACGGCAGATAATTTAAGGTTTCCGACAGCACAAGAAATGTCGTTATGGATTTTTTTTTTTATGGTTTTGGTAATAAAATTAAAAAAACAAATCCGGTCGTTTGCCCGCCACGCCGCAAGCCCCATTTGTAGCTCCTCCCCCGCAAATCAAAACCCTCCCAAAAACCCTATTCAAACTCTCTCTTTCTATCTCTCAAAATCCAAGCTTTCTTCTTCCGACCTTTTTCCGCCATTTTTGAAATTCGCTACTTCGGCGGTCTCTCTTGGAGAGAGAGAGAGAGAGAGAGGGAGGGAGGGAGAGATTTAAGGGTGCGGGGCGCGTCTCAATCTTCCGTCCCCGCCTCTTCGCCGCGTCGGTGGTGCTGTGCCGAGTGGCCGCCGCTGCAGGATGTCGTGGGAAGAGGAGATCGTGATGCGGGACGTGACCAACGCGGGGATCGTCCTCAGTGACCGCATCGGCCGCGAGGCCGCGTCCCACACTGACCTCGAGGAAGCGCTCGAGGCCTCCCGATATGTCAGCCATCCTTACTCGACCCACCCCAGGGAGGTACGTGATTACTGTCTCGATGTTGGTGTGGAAAAGTTGTGGGTTGTTAATGGTCCGAGAGTTGGTCCGGGCTAACTGGTTGTGGAGAAAGCTATGGGGGAGTAGCACTCACCATAGTGCCAACTTTGGCAGGGATTGGGGCAGTGAATCGGCCCTTAAATTTCCTTCTCCTCAGGAGGTTCTCTGTGCGATTGCACTCTTGCTGTAAATCTCGTCGACTCTGAGGTGCTTTTGAATGGCTGGCAGATTTTATCTCGTGCAATTAGATAGCGATAAGTCGTCGTATTGGTCATTAGTCCCATTCTCTTTTTTGGTGGTTATAAATTGCCTCTCGAGATATGCTGTATTTTAAAGGACCAAAACCAAATTTTATCGGATAAATAATCAAGGTGTGGATGAATTACAGGTTTCCTCTTAGACGCTTTCAATATGCACTTTCTTTTTGCCTAGGCTTGGATGATGTTTTGCATTTTTATTGCAGTGGCCTCCTTTGGTAGAGGTATCAGAGACCTGGGAGTTACCTCCTGTACTCATTGAAAGATATAATGCTGCTGGTGGGGAAGGAACAGCTTTATGTGGAATATTTCCAGAAATACGCAGGGCATGGGCATCAGTTGATAATTCTTTATTTCTTTGGCGGTTTGATCGGTGGTGGGTACACATTATCATTCGACTTCAGACTTGTTCTCTTGAACATCCGCAAGCTTTTTGTCCCTTTGAAATATTCCTCTTTCCGTTTTTTTTAAAATTATTTTTTTGGCATCTCCACTCAGTCAGCTGATTGCGAGTTTAAAGAACACACAAGGATGTAAATTATAGGCTGTGAATCTTGCATCTTTTTGATGTATTTACTCGGTTGATTCCATGTAATGGTGTTTTTTAAGGCATGGTGGTAGATTAGCCCAAATATATTCTTAGGTAAATACTCGATTTTATTGATTCTGAAAATCTGTGGAGACCGTAGTTAACTCATGAAGGGAGAATATACGGCTACTTTATTTATGGTCCTTCATACATGAACACTATCTTGCAATTTAACCATGTCTTTTAGTTAGGGTCTTTCTCTCTCATAATACTTAGATTTGCCTATGCTTTGATGAAACATCTGACCTTGGGTTACAAGTGCAACTAAAGCAGTGACCATGAAATCCTCGAAAGAAGTGCAGAAAAGCTACATGATTCGGGAAAAAAGATTGGCTGCTTTCCTTATTTCGTAAAACTATCGATATTTGGGAAGAGAATAGTACTAAAAAAATATTACACCGTGTCAAGGTGTGAAAATTGGTTAATTTAAATAGGAAAATCACTCAGATGAGAGAATGAATGAGTTCTGATAAGTTCAAACGAAACAAGAAAAAAGATTGGCTGCTTTCCTTATTTCGTAAAACTATCGATATTTGGAAAGAGAATAGTACTAAAAAATATTGCACCGTGTCAAGGTGTGAAAATTGGTTAATTTAAATAGGAAAATCACTCAGATGAGAGAATGAATGAGTTCTGATAAGTTCAAACGAAACAAAACCTTCTATGAATTATGCAGACAAGGCAAAAAGAGTGAAAGAATTTCCGAAGGTAAGGCACAAGCTAAACTGAGGCTACCGTTAATGTAATAAGAGATGAATATGTTTATGTGGATTTAAGGAATGCAAATCCATTGCCATCTGATTGATACTGTGGTAATCAGGGGCAGTGATTATTTTTATTGTTGGCCACAAGCAATGTTAGTAGTTAGGCTGGATAGGTTATTATCTTCTAGGCAGCCTACCTGATGCAAGTAAGGCAGGTCGTATCTGTGGCTGCCATGTTTAGGTAATTTTATAGCTTAATTGATGAGATAATTACATAGTAAATTCAATTAATGTTTTTTGGCCTTGCTAAGACAAAGTTGAGGAAAATTGATTGTGCTATTATTTTGCAGAGGAAACGAAGTCCTTGTGCTAATCATTGTATTACAAAATCTATATAGCTGTTTGCATTACTGCAAACCTGAAGCTGTACTTGTTTTTTGTTCCCTTTTTCTTTTATTATAGATTTGCTAGCTAAATGATGCATCATTCGCCTTTGATGGCACAATGAACAGAATGCTTTAACTAAAGGACCCCTTAGATATGCAAAATTCTCATTTGGCAAATGGCCTGCACGCAAGGGATGGCACTGGAATATAATGTTAGTGGCTTGTGATTTTAATTACAGTCATGGTCCTTATGAGATTTTGAAAGGCTTTTAGAGGCTCGTTGTTTGAACTTCTGTTTGATAATTTTCAGCCTGTTCTCCTTCTCTCATGTTTAGGGATGGTCAATGTCCTGAATTTAACGTTGAGGAACAAGCTATATGTGCCGTCGGCCTCTGTAAATCCAAACCTGGCATCTTTATTGAGGCCATCCAGTATCTATTGATTTTAGCAACGCCTCTGGAGGTAATTCAAGTTTCTACTTTTGGCTCCTGATCTTAAAGATGGGATTTTTTTGGTCAGGTGTAATTTCCATCAAAGAAGCGAAATATGTGTAATTTTCTGTACCCCATCTTGAACTCAAACTTAATAACTTTTACAGTTCTCTCATTTATTAGGATTTATGTGCTTGTTTTCTCGCCATAATAATGATTTATTCTTTCAGCTTGCAAAATTATAATCTCTGATCAGGTTCAATTTTCTGTCAGCTGATTCTTGTTGGACTATGTAGCTCTGGAGGAGCTGATGGTACCGATCCATATTCTGAGGTCTCACTTCAGCTTCTGCCAGAATATACAGTTCCATCTGATGGAGTCACCATGACGTGGATCACCTGTACCGAGAAAGGTCGTATCTTCCTGGCTGGCCGTGATGGACACATCTATGAACTTTTATACACCACTGGTTCTGGCTGGCACAAACGTTGTCGAAAGGTTTGCGTTACCGCTGGTTTAGGTACCGTTATTTCAAGGTATTACTGCACATTTGTCCGATATTGATTATTTTTTATGTAATGTTAGATAATTAATTTTTCCTGCCTATTTGAATTTCTTTAGTGCTTTTGTGATTCTTTTGCTTGTTCATAGATTTGAGAATTGGTTTCTCCTTTTCAGGTGGGTCGTTCCAAATGTATTTAAGTTTGCGGCAATTGACCCTATCGTAGAAATGGTTTTCGATAATGAAAGACAAGTTCTGTATGCTCGGACGGAAGAAATGAAAGTGCAGGTTTTTGTTCTATTATCAAATGGAGATGGACCATTGAAGAAAGTGACAGAAGAAAGAAATCTTATTAATCAGAGGGATGCACATTATGGAGCTCGACAATCAACAACTCAGAGAACCTCAACTCGACCAGGAAAGCCCTCAATAGTTTGCATTTCACCTCTATCGACAGTTGAATCAAAGTGGCTACACCTCGTTGCGGTTTTATCGGATGGAAGAAGATTGTATCTTTCAACTTCTTCATCTAATGGAAACACAGGTAGTGTTGGTGGGCTTGGTGGATTTGAAGCAAGCCATTATAAGCCAAGCTGCTTAAAAGTAGTAACATCTAGACCTTCTCCTCCTTTGGGGGTCAGCGGCGGCCTTTCCTTTGGAAACATATCTCTCTCAGCTAGATCTCCAACTGAGGATCTCTCACTGAAGGTTGAATCTGCCTACTATTCCACTGGAGCACTTGTCCTTTCTGATTCATCATCACCCACTGTCTCTTCTCTTCTCATTGTGAGCAAGGATTCAAGCACACAATCATCTTCATCAGCTGCATTAGGAACAACTCTTAGAAGTTCTCGTGCATTACGGGAATCTGTTTCTTCACTACCCGTTGAAGGTCGAATGCTTTCTGTGGCAGATGTTCTACCTCCACCAGATATTGCAGCCACTATTCAGTCGCTATATTCAGAACTTGAGTTTTGTAGGATTGAGAATTCAGGGGAGTCCTCAGAAAAGATATCTGGGAAACTTTGGGCCAGAAGTGACCTTGCAATACAACACATATTGCCTAGGAGAAAAGTAGTTGTATTCAGCACAATGGGCTTGATGGAAGTTGTTTTTAACAGGCCGGTGGACATATTGAGAAGGTTGTTTGAGTCCAGCTCTCCGAGATCTGTGTTAGAAGACTTCTTCAACCGATTTGGAGCAGGTGAGGCGGCTGCAATGTGTCTGATGCTAGCAGGCAGGATAGTTATCTCTGAAAATATTATTAGCAATGCTGTTGCTGAGAAGGCTGCTGAGTCTTTTGAAGATCCAAGACTTGTGGGAGTACCACAGCTTGAAGGTACTAGTGGATTATCCAATACAAGAACTGCCAATGTGGGATTTAGCATGGGGCAGGTTGTACAAGAGGCTGAGCCCGTATTTTCTGGTGCCCATGAGGGGCTTTGCTTGTGCTCGTCAAGGTTGCTGTATCCGGTGTGGGAACTCCCTGTCATGATTAAGAAAGGAGGCTTAGGTTCCTCAACTGATGCGCTGTTGGAAAGTGGTGTGATTGTCTGCAGACTCTCCTTTGGGGCTATGCAAATCCTTGAAAACAAGCTGCGTTCATTGGAGAAGTTTCTAAGGTCCAGAAGGGACCAGAGGAGGGGACTTTACGGGTGTGTGGCTGGTCTAGGAGACTGGACGGGCTCTATCTTGTACGGGACACATCCAGAATCAGGGGTCGGAGATAGGAGTCTTATGAGGAATTTATTTGGTTCGTACTCCCGCAATGTTGATTCTAATGGTAGTGCGACAGCCAATAAAAGGCAACGGCCACCATATAGTCCTGCGGAGTTGGCTGCTATGGAGGTTGGTTGAGTTTGCCCAAGAAAACTGTATTACTTAAGACCTGCTTTTCCCATTGCAACGCTCTTCTAGTTTATCATCTTTTCGTTTTCTTTATGTGATAACCCAGGTGCGAGCAATGGAATGCATCAGACAGTCGCTTCTCAGATCTAGTGAAGCGTTATTTTTGCTTCAGCTTCTTTCACAGCATCATTTAACACGCTTGGTTCAGGGATTTGATGCTAGTTTTCAGCAGTCCTTGGTTCAGCTAACCTTTCATCAACTGGTTTGCTCCGAGGAGGGTGACTGCATTGCGACAAGGCTTATATCTGTGCTAATGGAGGTAATGGATGATTATATTGCTTGCAAAGAAGATCTTTTCTTCTTTTGCACATTTTTCTTTGATTGTCTTTCTTCATTATGTTAGGGTCTTATTAAAAAATGTCCCCTAGGGAACTGGTTAACTTAACTGAAGGTGGAAATAAAACTTTTTGAGAGGCCTTGAAAATTGGAATCTCACACTTTAAGAAAATTACATCATACTGACAATATTAAATTTCCACAGCCTATTTAACGACGCTCAACAAGTGCCCTAGGGGCAATCTTCGACATTTTCCATTTTGTTTTTGTGATGACTCTGCATGTTAGGCTTCACTCTGAATTGGATGTGACTCGTGTATCCAGAATTATACTGGTCCTGATGGTAGGGGAACAGTGGATGATATCAGTGCCAGATTGCGTGAGGGTTGTCCAAGTTACTTCAAAGAGTCTGATTACAAGTTTTTCTTGGCTGTGGAATGTCTCGAGAGAGCTGCTGTAACTTCAGACATTGACGAGAGGGTGAATCTTGCAAGGGAGGCCTTCAATTGCTTGAGTAAAGTTCCGGAATCTGCTGATTTGCAAACCGTCTGCAAAAGATTTGAGGACTTAAGGTTAACTTTGTAACTTTACCGAAGTGTTTTATTTTTTGTAGTTGTTGTTAAACCATTAAATATACAAACATAACATGAGAAAGTGATACAGATTTTATGAAGCTGTGGTACGTTTGCCTTTAGAGAAGGCACAAGCACTTGACCCCACTGGTGATGCTATAAATGACCAAGTTGATGTAGCAGTTCGTGAACATGCACTTGCTAAGCGGGAGCAATGCTATGAAATTATCATTAGTGCCTTGCGTTCTCTGAAAGGTGAGGCTTCACACAGAGAATTCGGTTCTCCTGTTAGACCTATTGCTACACGGTCAATCCTTGATGGTGCTTCTCGGAAGAGGTATATCTGCCAAATTGTTCAACTTGGAGTTCAGTCACCTGATCGCTTATTTCATGAGTACCTGTACCGTGCTATGATCAATTTGGGCCTGGAAAATGAATTGTTGGAATATGGAGGCCCAGATTTGGTACCTTTTCTTCAGAGTGCGGGCCGGCAAAGTATGCAAGAGGTAATCCTTTTCCTTGATCTCTTTTCTTCCTGGATCATTCAAACAAAATTCAAGTTCATTTTCCTTCTGGATGAATCTACACATAGTGGATGTAACTTTTTGGTTCTCGTTTCTTTTCATTTTCATAATGTATGCTACCTACTGTCTACTTGGAAGGTTCGAGCTGTTTCTGGGGTATTATCAACTGCTTCTTCATCAGGTCAACTTGGTGGAGCTATCCAAAGTAATCAGGCAAAGTATTTTGATCTTCTAGCGCGGTATTATGTCTCAAAGAGGCAGCATGTGCTTGCAGCTCATGTCTTGCTTAGACTGGCTGAGAGGCGATCAAATAATGCAGGGGATGCTCCAACTCTAGAGCAAAGGTTACATTTATTGTGAATTCCTCTGTTTGGTTCTTTCAAGCTGCAAGCATGCAGATAATGAGATGAATATCCTAAGGGTGCGTTTGTTTTGAGGAAAATAAAAGATTTGGAAAACATTTTCCTAAAATGATTGCTTCTACTGCATAAAAAAGGAATGAAACAAAAAAATTTATATCTTTCACAAAAATGTTTAGTTATAAATTGTTATCAATAATAAAAATATTATTGACTAAATATCTTAAGCCATACAAGTGATTATTTTAAGGAAAATATTTTTCAAGTTGTTTGTTTGTGAGACAAATTGAGCCTAAGTAACATTATTTTTGAAGGATATTATTGCTCATAAGTAGAACACTGCTCAGCAGTTCCACAGTGCAGATATAGTATGGTTACAGCTTGGCACAAAAATAAATAAGATGATTCTCTTCATGGTACTTTATTTGCGATTCTGAGGGGTTCTAAAGCCCAACTCTAAATAATGTAGATTGTGTTACATGGAAACTTGGGATGCGAAGTGTAGTTATGCTCATAATTGAGGAGTAGTCTGTCACATTCCAAAGTAATTAATGAGATGTGCATTTTTCTCTGTCCAACCAATTCAAGAAAGTGGTATTGGACTTGTCACTCATTGTGTAACTTAAACAGTACCAATGGGGTTGCCCCTTGCCTGTGATTCATTGTAATATAGTCAAAATGGCAAAGTTTATTTCTCGTAAACTTGCACCAAGCATACTTAAATTCATGAAAAAAAAATAATGAAGGTGAACATTTAGAATCTCTATGGAGGGCTGCCAGTGTTCCCTGCAGAAAACAATAAAAAAGGAACTTTGTGGGATCTGACACAAGTCAAACATGAGGCAGGTGGAATGAAACCGAAAGAAAGTTCAGGGGCAACCTGCAATTTTGTCTATACATATCTGCAATAGAATCTGGGACCCCTTGGTTTGAAGCACCATAGATTGCTCAAGCTAAGATAGTCTCCAATTTTTTATACAACTGAGATTTTTGTTCTTGTGATGTGCCTGAGCAATTCAACTTAAGCAGCCTTCATCTAGCTTTTTTTTATTATTGCCATGTGCCATCTGTATTTCAGCATTGAACTAATGTTTTTATTGATTGTAACTATTAGCAGCCTTGCATCGTATTCTTTACTAATTTTGTCTCCTGATTTTTCCAAGCAGGTTTCAGTACCTCAGCAATGCAGTTTTACAGGCAAAGAATGCAAGCGCAAATGATGGCCTGCCAGGTTCTAATCAGACCTTTGACAGTGGACTGCTAGATTTGCTTGAGGGGAAACTTGCAGTTCTCCGATTTCAAATAAAGATTAAGGAGGAACTTGAGGCTATAGCTTCGAGGTTAGAATGTTCGCAAGGCATGTCTGATTCTACCCCAGAGGATGATGGGATGATTGAGGACACTACTTATGCTAAAGCTGCACGAGAGAAGGCCAGAGAGTTGTCATTAGATTTGAAGAGCATAACGGAGCTTTACAATGAATATGCAGTTCCATTTGAGCTTTGGGAGGTACAGCTTTCTTAATATATTCTTTTATTGTTCCAATGTCAGTAGAAACAGTTGCAATAATAGCCAATGAGGATGATCTACCAGTTCTATCATCACTGAGCATGCATACATTACTCATGCAAATGATTTAGAGGTGGGCATTTCTGCTGAATTCAGGTTTCAAACCGGTGTAGAGCTCCTATCCCTTTCGCGTCGATTTTGAGTAGATGAATTTTGTACGATTTAAATGTTTAATGGTGTGCACTATTGAGTTGGCTGTGTTGAATGCTTTATTTGCTTGCCTATTATGGTGGTAGGTAATATAGTTATTAGTTGTGTCTCAATTCAGGGCATGCTATGATCATGAGGAAAGGAAGTCGTCTGTTTTCAACAAACTGTAGCTTTGGCCTTTTCTATTAGTTAACCAGTGGATCTTCTTAACCCATTATCAATGCTTTGACAAACTCTGTTTCTCTTAGACTAGAATTAGTGAGAATCTCCTCTGTCCTCCCATGATCAGCGGTTTATGTTCAGAATTCTTCTCTTTCTCACTGATTGATTCAGTTATTTAAGTTTTGAGACAGATAGAGGGTGGCTTCTGTGATACAGTTTTATTGATAGGCAAATCTGCCTGGTAACATTAAGCTATTGGATGCAGGTGTGAAAATGCTAGGCTGGATTTATTATTTGGGTTGTTATATATGATTTTGCAAGTTTATAAGTTAAATTTATGGGTTTAGGAGAGTGACTGATCCACTTGAGGCTGGCAAGAGAGCTGTAGAGAGATTAAAGTTTTTATTTTCTTTCCATGAAAGAATTGGGTAGGGTGCACTTGGTAGGATGATTGGATTTACCAGTAAATGTTTAGCTCGAGGGGGCAGAGCTAAATTTGACAAATAATCTGCCTCCCTGCATGCATGAGCAGGAGAAAAGGGCGGCGCATGACATTAATTTCTCAAATTGTTGTGAGTAAATCTATGGACGTCGACTTTTAATGTATAATCAGAAAATTGCCTAAGCAGCTTTACTCTGTAGTTTTCTGAGTTGGCAAGACTTCATTCCACTAGCTCTGAAGTCAGTCTGAAGAGGCAAACTGTTGAACTGACATTTGATTGACTGCAGAAGAGTAATTTGATGAAGTCATCAAAATGCTTGTATCAGATGAATTTTATGATAGCTTTAGAATAGTTACCGTTTCTTGGCACCTTCTATGCAATGTTGTTTGTGTGCAAATTCATTTGCTCATTACATGAATAGAGAATCAGAGATTGGTTACCAACCAACTCTAAACAGAATGTTTCAGGCTATTGACTTGTCTGGTTCACAGGTTTGTCTGGAGATGTTGTACTTTGCAAACTATTCTGGTGATCCTGATAGCAGCATTGTAAGAGAAACCTGGGCCAGATTAATTGATCAAGCTATATCACGTGGTGGAATTGCTGAAGCTTGTTCGGTGCTGAAGAGAGTTGGCTCGCACATATACCCTGGAGATGGAGCTGTTTTACCCTTGGACACTCTCTGTATCCACCTTGAGAAGGCTGCATTGGTCAGTTTACTTGATTTCTTGAACAGCTTGAATTTAGTGATATGTGCGTTTGATGTTTCATCTCTTTCCAGAACCACCTAATTTGAATCTTTTTTAAGGTGGGAATGGAGAGAGGAGGGTGGATGGAATTGATCCTGTTTTGCTCCCTTATATGTGATTGTATTTCTTTTGTACAGGAGAGATTGAATTCAGCAGTTGAATCTGTGGGGGATGAAGATGTTGCAAGGGCTCTTCTTGCTGCTTGCAAGGGTTCCACTGAGCCTGTTTTAAACACATATGATCAATTGCTCTCAAGTGGAGCTATTTTACCATCACCTAGTCTCAGATTAAGGCTTCTTAGATCAGTTTTGGCAGTGCTGCGTGAATGGGCAATGTCTACATTTGCAAAAAGGATGAATACAAGTGTCACAGGAGCTTCATTAGTTATGGGTTCTTACTCATTTGAGCAAACAGCAGTAATAAACCAGGGGGTTCGAGATAAGATTGCTAATGCTGCTAACAGGTTAGCCTTTGTTTTTTAATTCTACTACCATGGCTTAAAATTTCATAAATGAAATCTATTATGTTAGTACTTGTAATGCCAATCTAGGAGGTGATTAAGTTTCAGTTTGTAATATGATAAGAAAGATAAAAATAAGCGAGAAACTATCATGTTATCATACCTTAGCACCTCTTGTTGAACTTCATATGTAGCTGTTCCAACATGTATTATCATGGGACTATTTCCCGATCTGTGCAGATGGTTTCTTCGTACTTTATACTGCTTGAACTCATGTTGACATGTTCCTTCCCTTAACGGTCCTGGTCCTAGTTCTAACATTTTTGTAGGCCCGTTAGGAGTTGGAGGGTCCCGAGGGGGACTTATCTCTTGTTTGGTTAATAAAGTAGGAGGGAAATGGGGAATTTGGAATTAACTAACTGCTCCCAAAAGTTGGAGGATATGCTTCTAATTCTAAGCTTTTTTTTCCCAAAACTATCTATATCATTGTTTACAAATGTGAATACAACAAAGCCTATTTATGGCAAATCACTTTGTTTCTCTCGACATCATTTCCCTTCAGTGTATGTCCAAACAAGAGAAGGGAATTATAGTTTTGATTTACTTCTTTTCCTTCCATTTCCTTTGTCTTCTCTTTCACAAATTTCCCCTCTAACTCAGATTACCAACCAAAGTTTAAGACTTAGACCTAGCAAAAACAGTTGGAACAATGTGTTTGTTCACTTAGACACCATTTCGTATATTTGGGAATGTTTGTGGATTATAGAGATAGATCCGCACTGGCCAGGAAAGTTGATTATTGGTGAATTGGTATTTTAATCCCTTTGTGTGTTAGATAAGTTCCAAGATTGAAATGTTATGTAAATGAAACATTCAATATAGTGCTTGAGGTTTAACTTTGTCATGGTCTTTTCTCCTCGCTATGCATTGTCCTTGAGTGGGCGTTGCACTTTTCTAACTTAAGTTATTTAACTGTGACTAATGTTTTGGGTTTGTAGTTGAAGCTGAAGAATTAGATCGAATGTTGAAGGGTCAGATAGGTTTTTTTTTTAACTTAAGCTATTGAATTATGTGAAATGAATGCCAAACTGAAACTTTGGCTTTCACCTGCACTTTTGAGGGGGATACTGTAGTTTTGCAAAACAAAGGGGAGAAATGATTCACCTTTTTATGTTACAGTGCAATGGGAAGGTTTTGAACTTCATTCCCTTTGCCTGTTCTACTTGTGACCAAGGAAGAGCTGTGTTTGGAGTAAAATGAGGTGACACAGTTGTCAGTTGTGCTTGGTGGTTGATTTTAGGGACTCGAAGTGAGGAGGCAGCTTAGGAGGGGTGGAGATTTTTTTTTTCCATGTGATATTGGGGAAGCTTAAATATTGGAAGATGTTGCCTGAGGGGGTTCATGGAATGGAGAGCAATGAGCATAAATGGATTTCAAATTCGAATCATGACTTGGAGTTCCGAATCAGAGATTGCCTAGGAAATGTCAAAATAGATGAGTTGAGACCTACCTCCCCAACCCACAATACACAACGACACTCTGGAAAAAGAAAGAAAAAAGCTTGATGGGTCATGTGAATATATTTCGGTGGGACGCTGTCAGAGACCATCCTAACAGATGCGATTTGTCTTCTGACACTAACCAAGATACTTCATATCAACCCAAGAAGTTCATATTCCAACGTCTCTCTCTCTCTCTCTCTCTCTCTCTCTGTGCTTGTGATTTTGCAGCTAGAAGTTTTACTAATGTTTTTATTACTTGTAATGTCATGAAAACAGGTATATGACTGAGGTCCGGAGGTTAGCCCTTCCACAGAGCCAAACGGAGCCAGTTTACCTAGGATTTCGAGAACTCGAAGAATCTCTCATGAGACCCTTTTCCTTTGATCGACTTTGATTGTTTTGTTGTCCATCTTGTAACAATTAGTTTTCTGCTAGGGTGTCAGGATGTAGTAATCTTATTGTGGTAAGCTGAGGATCCCAATAAAATCCTTACCATGAGTAGCTTCTTCTGAGGGCTAGATAGAATACTCCTGGAGCATGTACGGAATGATTCTGAATGGCTTTCTTCCGTTTGATCGGTGAAAATAGTTAGTTCAAAATGCCCCCTTGTCCCACGGAGTCGGCATCACAATTCCACAGGCCCGTAAAATGGAGTTTCCGATCTTTTATGGCTGGTCATGCTCGACCTGGTTCCTCGCTTCTCAGATGAACTTATGTACAGCATGAGATGTGATCTGTGATAAGAGTGGCGGCTTGAGGAGCTGATTCCGAAAATTTCAGATGCCTGGAGTTTGAACACCTTGCGCATGCCTTCTTTCTAGATGTTGCCATACCCTTGAGAGCCGGAGGGGCAGGTGAATCCGTGGAGCACCGATTGCACAAACAGGCAATTTGTAAGCAAGATCATTCCTCCTTCGAGGGACGTCAACATTCTCTTGGGGCTTTGCACATTGAGAACGTGCTTTGTGTGTACCCTGTCATCGCGTGAGGTCTTCCCTGTCCTGACCAGCAAACGCATTGTTAGGTTTAAGGATTTTGACTTCCAAGCTAATTCTAGAAAATGATGGAAGGGCTACATGCAGTCATGTAGATATTACAATATGTCAAAAGGAAAAGGGTCAATTCGATCGCCTGTGTCCTTCATAAATCAATCTTCCGTCCTCACCTGGGTTCACAGATTGAACAATTCTTGAGCAACACCCTATTTCTAGTAAAGCGAGCTTTCCAGTAACTTCGGCCTCAAAATTTGTACTTGACCTCAAAATTTGTACTTGGATGCAATTGTAATTTATTATCGAAGACAGGAAAAAAAATAAATTCCAGCAGGTTTTTAGCTTTTTGTGCGTAAATGTATGGATCACTATTTTGTGCTGGTGACTCCTTAAAGCTGTTGATAAATTTCAACACCTGTATATATTAACCGGCAACTTATTTAACTTATGATATGTTTTTCTTAGAGTTTTATTGTTTGCTCGTGCTTGTTAATAAGTTCTTAACAGTCTTGTGGGAGTATCAAATGGTTGTGCGATTGTTTTAAATTATCAATTATTATGTAAATTCGCTGGCTTTGCAAACTGATTAAAGTCATTAATTTTTGCAGAAGATTACCAATTCTTAGTCTAGCCCACTTACCAACTTTAATCGATTGTTTCAAAATTCTCGCCTGTTCCAGCGACTTATCAAAGTTACCACCGTACTAAAATTATCAAATAATTACTACAAATATATCAATGTTTTTGTACGAGTGGTTTACCAACTTTTCACGCATTTTAGTCACCCTCTGTTTCTAGATTCATAAACTTCTATTTGATTTGAGCTACCGACGCTTATGTAATTGTTTGGGAACCACCACCTACTTTAATAATTTGCCAAGCTATGTCCAAGTTGCTGTCTGCTCTCTTGTTTGAGTTCACTTAGCAAATGTTATTTGACCGTAATTTCATTACATTGGAAAGCCCCCAAACAAAGTGTGTTGTAAATCATTTGCAACGTCGACACGTTTGAAACGATCGAACAAAAGTCAGCAAGAAATCGAAATTAAGCGCCTTTCTCTCTGAGGTGTACTTAGCCTCACTTAGACAAAAACCCTCTTCGTTCCTCTGATTATGACCGTGATTTGACAAACGAAAAGAGAAAATAAAATTAGAGAGAAACCGGAAAAAGAAGAAAAAAGAACTGACCTTTTTTTCACGGGATACACGGGCCGCTTTCACGACCGGATTGCAGATCGAAGGGCATCCGGGTTTTCATTGAGGGTGGAGCCGCCTTTTCCTCCGTTAGATTGCGTGCAGGAAACGCTCGGTGAGAGATCCCCTGCTCGAGAAGAGGGCCCCGCGGCGCCAAAAGCAGGACGAAGTCGAGCGGGCCGCGAGGAGAGAGGCGGGGCCAAACCCCGACGGAGCTTCTCAACGATCTGCGGCCGCGGGTTTCGGAGTTTCGAAGATGGCGCCGGAAGCATTGAAGTCGTGAAACCTTGAGAAGCGCCGGCGCCCAGACGCCTCCCCAAGCGTTCGTCGTCAGGACGTCCGCCGAAACCAGCGGAGCAACGCGGCGTCCACCGGGGAGGATGCTCGGAACAGTCGACGAATGAAGTGGCGCCGCCTGGCAATCCACCGTGGGGAAAGCCAACGATGGATAGCCGTCGATGGATTGCCACGTGTCGGGTTGACGCGGGCCGGAAGCGAAGTCTTCTGAAAATTGTCTTAAGGCATCTCGGTCGTCCATGAGTAATTCACGATCCTGCCACCAACCTAAAAGCTCGGATGAACGACACTTTGGGAAGCAAATCTCTCTATATATATATAAAAAAAAAATCCCTAGGCAAAGAATTTGATATTCTTCAAAAAATTATATCACATATTCATTTCGCATCGATTATAAGTGGCTCAATTACACTTCTACGATGTAAACATAAATTATTGATGAGTGGATGAATTTAGAAGACGCGATGATGCATTCAAGCTGTATTATTTTCGTCTTTTATTATTTTATACTCGGTAATATGCGGAGCAAATGAAAAAAAAGTGTGATTCGAATCTTATCTTCTCTTTTACTACCTAAGTTCGTAAAAAAAAAAACATCCAAATTGCAAAATATTTATTACCTTCATATAATTTCCATTGCTCCAAAGCTAAACATAAAGCGCGTTTGTTTTGCGAAACATGAATAATTTGAGAATCAGTTTCCTAAAAAGGATCATTCATATCACATACAAAAAATGGATAAAAAAATTGTCATTTATGGAAATGACTACATATGAATTAATATAGGTAATAAAAATATTATTCATTGAATAATTATTTCAAATGGTCATTTTAAATTTTCTTTTTCCAAAGTTATGTATTTTTCCCGGAAAAAAGGGAGCCAAACATTTGATGTTTCGACACTCTAGACATTTGACCAAAAAAAAAAAGACACTCTAGACAAATAAACGAAGTGAAGACAATTTCCATAACACTTGTTACGTTATGGTCAAAAGGCGTGATTTATGACGTCATTCATGGAGCTTGTCAGGACAAGACTGTCTAAAACATCTCACGTCATTTATTACTTTTTGTTATTCGATGAAGAAATTGAAAAAGGCGCGATTTTATATAAATTTAATATATGAAATTCTGTGAAAAATGAGTAAAAAAATAATAACATAATATTTTTTTTTCTACGACCTAAAATACAACAGTACTCCACCACCTAAAAGCTAAGACGAAAAATAAGAGAACATAATAATCTTCGGAAAAACTTTCGGACAAATTCAGCCGAGGAGGAAGACAGTTTCCACCACATTCGTGTCGTGATCGTCGTCGTCGTCGTCGTCGTCGTTCGTCGTCGTCGATCGAAAAGCTCCAATTCCGAAACCGCCTTCTTCGTCTCTATCTCTCTCTGCGCTTTGTGCTCTGGCAAGCGCGGATCGAATCATAACTAAGGAAACTCTAATTCACTTCCGGAAATTAGGTCAGCCGGAATCGGGGAAAAATCCCTCCGACGATTGCCGTCTGTAGTTCGCGAATCGGATCTGTTTTCCGCCCCTCCATCTCGCAATATCGGACGGCTTCCGTGTCGGCGTCCGGCGGCTTTTCGCTTCGATTGATTCTGGTTTGGCCTGGGTGGAGTCTCGGTGGAATGTGGGGAACCCTCGGGCTGTGCAGGTGCGGGAGATGTTCCGATTGGAGCGGGAGAAGGTCGGGAAGCGGCTCTGACGGTTGGGGGATTTGATTTTTGCGGGTTGGGGAGGGGGTTAGGGAAGGTTCGGTGGAGGTTTTCTAGGGCTTTTGGTTCTCTGCTATGGCCGATGCTCTGGCCGTGGTTCCTGCCTCCGTGATCCGCAATCTGGCTGATAAGCTCTACGAGAAGCGGAAGAACGCTGCACTTGAGGTCTGAGTATTGCTTCCTTTCCGAAATTTTAGTTTCTGTAGTATGGTATTGGTCGACTTCATTTAGGATCACTATTCGGTGATGCTGATTGGTGCGTGCTCATGTGAAATATGTGTAGATTGAGGCAATAGTGAAGCAGCTTGCTTCATCGGGGGATCATGATAAGATTTCGGCAGTGATCGAGCTGTTGACGGACGAATTCACGTATTCTGCACAGGCAAATCACCGGAAGGTATGCAATTGATGGGGTTCCAGACTAGGGCTCTGAGGATTTTGATTTTCTTGATACCGTGGGTTTTACTTTTGATTTTTGGTTGGTGGAGTGTTGAGTCTATTTATTTGATTGTTATCTGGTAGGGAGGACTGATTGGGTTAGCTGCTGCGACTGTGGGGTTGAGTAATGAGGCTGCTCAGCATCTTGAGGTATTTCCCTTTCTCCCGCATAGGTAAATTTACTTGGACGAGATCCAGCGACCCCAGAATCCCGGAGACTCAGGCCACCCAAAACAAATCAATTTCATCTTTTCCTTAGAATACACTGTGGTTTTCATTCCAATGTGTTGTGTTAATGATGATGTGTCACCTTTCTTTCCACAATCTCCATGGAAAGGATATTGAGTGCAGGCTAAGTGATTGTGGCTAATTCTTTAGAATGATGTTGCATGTTCACCGGAGACATTCTAAATTTTAAGAATTCTTCTCCCATGGCGACACTATAGTGTAAATGCACGATTCTGATTGTAGGGAAGACACCAGTCTATCCAGTTGATTTGTTGATGTTAGGCTCTTGGCAATGAGCAGCGTTGATGCTATATTATCAATAGAGCTGATTGTAGGGAAGACACCAGTCTATCCAGTTGATTTGTTGATGTTAGTTTCTTGGCAATGAGCAGCGTTGATGCTATATTATCAATAGAGAATAAAGGAGGAAGGGGATTTTTCCTTTTTGACTGACTGACAGTGATTCTTGGAGGATATCGCAAGATTAACAAGAGAACTGTTGTCGTAACTCGGAACACTATCAGTTTGTACTTCAGGTTCATGTGCCCTAGAGTTGAGCACACCACGAGCTTTATTTCCTATGCATCAGACTGGATTTTGTTTACAGTCTTTCTTTGGATGAATATTTCTTACAATCTTGAGCTTTGCTGTCATGTTAATGCTGCTTTATCTCATCATTATTTGCTTCTGCCAGCAAATTGTGCCACCTGTACTCAATTCATTTGCTGATCAAGATGGCAGAGTTCGTTATTACGCTTGTGAAGCACTGTATAATATTGCAAAGGTGAGGACTGATTGGAGTGCTTCTATCGTGCTTTCTTTTCTTTGAGTATTGCTTTTGACCTGTTTACCAATTTTGGATTGTGTGCAGGTTGTCAGAGGGGATTTCATCATCTTTTTTAACCAGATATTTGATGCCTTATGCAAGCTCTCTGCGGATTCAGACGCCAATGTACAAAGCGCTGCTCACCTATTGGATCGGCTTGTAAAGGTATGTGGGTTTACTTACAAGCTACAGAAACACAATCTGTCACTTACCATTATTCTTCTATTTGTTTGAACTGATTTTCCATGTGTATACTATTGTAACAGGACATTGTCACCGAGAGTGATCAATTCGGGTATGTTACATGTTGATGACAACTGCCGGATTTGAATGTTTGAAAAGTATCTTTGGATTTGACATATCATATATACGCTATTCTCTATCCATTACATGTTCATCCTGATTTTTTTTTTCTTGTTATCAGCATTGAAGAATTTATACCCTTGCTGAGAGAGCGTATGAATGTCTTAAATCCATACGTTCGCCAGTTTTTAGTTGGATGGATTACTGTGTTGGACAGTGTTCCAGACATTGATATGCTGGGTTTTCTTCCCGATTTCCTAGATGGTAATTGGCTGCTCATGCATATAGATATGTTCCCATTGTTTGTGGTTATATACCTTTATAAATGGTGACTTAAATAGACTCTTTTCATCTTTAGGTTTGTTTAATATGTTAAGTGATTCGAGCCATGAAATTCGACAACAAGCTGATGCAGCTCTGTCAGAGTTTCTCCAAGAGATCAAGAACTCCCCAGTATGTTTTCTTACATACAATGAAATCCTGTCTACTATGGACAGTTCTTAATGCATCCGATTTTAGTGATAAATTATTGCATTTTGTTGCATTGGCCTTCCTTTCTCTAGATTTTTATTTCTACCTGAAATTTTGATTCAGAAAGTCTTTCTGTTGAATATGATCTCCTGACTCGAGCAGTGCTCCTCTTGAAAGTCTGTAGATTATGGCCGCATGGCCGAGATATTGGTGGTGAGGGGACGTTCTCCTGATGAGTTTACGAGGTTAACAGCAATAACATGGGTAAGTTTAAAAATGCATTATAAGCATTCTCAACCGCTAAATTATGATTGTCCTGAGTCTATAATTTGGATTTACTAGCCTGTCACTTTGTCTATTGAGCATGGTATGTCAGATAATGACAAGAAGATTTATCTGTGGATTTCATGCCATTGTAGCAATTCTAGTTATTTTTCACTATCATTTTGCAGATCAATGAGTTTGTAAAACTCGGTGGAGATCAGCTTGTTCCTTATTATGCCGACATTCTAGGAGCTATATTACCATGCATATCTGACAAAGAAGAGAAAATTAGAGCAGTAAGTTACTTGCATTTTGCTTTTGTTGCTTCTTTCTTTGCCGTAGCTCTTGCTTCTTCTGTATTTTTCATGTATTTTTTGTCGTAATTTTAATTTTTGATGGAAGGTTGCTCGGGAAACAAATGAAGAGCTTCGTGCAATCAAGGCGGATCCTGCCGAAGGTTTTGATGTTAGGGCAATACTATCCATCGCGAAGAGGTGCACTTTATTTGCTTTACTTGATAAAGCTAACTTTTTTATACTGGTTGTCGCCTTGCCTGGATGTTGCATGTTAAAAAAGCAGAACAACCATTGCGAGCCAAACTTTTTTACTGAAATGTCTAGAAAGGTTAGGGCCTGTTATCTTACGCTTGAGCTAAGTAAGAAGTACTTTTTTGGTTTCACACCGAAGATTAACATATTATTGAAGTTTTAACAAATTTATAAATGTTATATGTGATTCTATGTGTCAATGTTCTAGCGTTATAGAAGTTGCAAGAGTTTCTTATTTGAAAGAAGTCTAAATGTGTGAGCCATGATATTTAAATTAAAGTAAAAGGTAAAAATCAATCCCAGCGGGGTCTTAGATGTTGTGAAGAAGTTTTCAGGTTAAAAAGAGTTCAAACCAAAATTGGAGCAGAAAATAGCCAAGAGAAAACATGAGTTGTATGAGGTGATCTCAATGTATCAAACACATTTTTGTGAAGTGCATGTAATTGAAAATCAAACACCAAAATATATTCAGGGAATGAAAAGCATTTTTTTTATCAGAATGCACAGCAACTTTTTAAATTCACTGCCTTTACGACTGTTTTTAGGATCACTATCAGGAGGTGTTTTCTGTTAATTTGGTTTTGATTCTTATTTAGGAAGCTGATTCGTGCATAGTTATGACTTCTGATCTTTTATTATTTTAGGCAACTATCTAGTGAATGGGAGGCCACTAGAATTGAAGCATTGCATTGGATATCAGCTCTTCTAGAGAGGCATCGTCCTGAGGTACCTTTATGTACTCCATATGAAGCATATGGCTAAAGTTGCTAATCACAATATTTAACTAAACCATCAGTTATTCTTTATTTTGGCCCTTGCTCGAATTTGATTTATAGAAAGTTATCCAGCTCTCATCTGATGTTGTCTCACTATTATAACTGTATTTCATAAAAAATGCGTAACTTGATTAACGCTTTCCCTTCAAAATGTTTTTTGTTTGACCATTATTCTTTGTTGCAATTTACATTGGTAAGTAAGTCATTTTTTGGCTGTCATGGATGTCACTTATCTCAAGTGTGTGGATTTTTTTAATGAAACTGTCATGAAGTTGATTTAAGGTGTTATCTTTGGACGAAATTCATCAGCATTGTGGGCCTTCATTTTTTGGTGCTTGAGGGTACTTACAGGTTCATGTAAGGAATAGATTGGTAGGTAGGATTCATGCTGGTAATATTAATGTTCTGTAGTAATAAATCAGGATGAATGGATAGTTATACTTTGTATTAATTAAAGTGTGAGATTTGAGATTTGCTGGGGCTAAATGGGTAGAGTATGTAATTGCTTAAGTATATATCCAAACAAGATATAGAAATGTAGTAATAATTCAGGATGAATGGATAGTTATGCTTTGTATTAATTAAAGTGTGAGATTTGGGATTTGCTGGGGCTAAATGGGTAGAGTATGCAATTGTTTAAGTATATATCCAAACAAGATATAGCAATTTCTAATTGAGTTGACGACGGGTGATGCTCTTGCCAGTGGAATCTCCTCGTCTTTTTGTTGTGGACACTCTTTCCTTTCATCAGTTTTCCTAACTTCTTTTCTTTTTGGTTGGTAGGTTTTGTCTTTTCTGAATGATATCTTCGAGACACTTCTAAAGGGCCTTTCAGATCCTGTAGATGAGGTAATCCTCCTCACTTGGTTATTATGTGTTAATCTCTACTTCAGGATCTTCATACGGTCATCATCGATATCATTGTAGTTACTTCTCCAGTTTTTGCAGTAGGGATTTTTGTGTCAGTAGTATGCCTTACAGATCGTACCAGTTTTAACATAAGCTTGTTGTTGTGCAGAATGCTGGGTACTTAGTTTGAGTTTACTACACTCCGATACCTGAAATCGTATCTTGGATCTAATGCAAACGAAAAGAATGAGAACTTGTTATGACTGGAGTCTGTAACTGATGTAAATTGCCATGGTAGTTTGACAGATTCTTAGTGGAGAGCAGTGCCAATTTATTGTTTTGGGCTGACGTTAGAAGACCAGGAGCAGCTTCTTAGATTTGGCTCCTATGGAAATTTGAGTGCCAATAGTAAATAATAAGACGAGATTTTTTGTAACAATGTTCAATAACCACTTATGAGACAGCCCTACAATTTCATTGTTGGTTTTTCTGTTGACCTATTCCACTAATGCTCACTATATTCAAGTCACCGCTAGAATTTCATTGTTGGTTTTGCTGTTGACCTATTCCACTAATGCTCACTATATTTAAGTCACAATGGCTTTCACTTTTAAGTCTACAAAGCATACCAGAATCCAAAGTCAATGGACAACATTAGGGAAGTTCAAAAAGTACACATGGTGGAAAAAACAAATGATAAGCCTCATTGATTTTCTTGCCATTTAATAGATATTATCTTCAAGTTCAATTTTCTGTTGGTGTTGTTGATCATTCTTTGGGTTCCCTCTTGCATTTGCTCAACCAAACCCTTTTTATTTCTTTCTCCTCACCTAGTTCTGTATTACTTGGGCATTTGTCATGCAAGGCATTGGACTTATATAGCTGTTCTGGATTTGTTTTCAACAGGTAGTGCTGCTTGTTATTGAGGTTCATGCGTGTATAGCAAAAGACCCGCAGCACTTCCGGCAGCTGGTTGTTTTCTTAATGCATAATTTTCGGGTCGACAAGAATCTTCTCGAGAAGTGGGTGTCCTTCTGATTTATCTCTTATTTGTTACTTTTGGAGTTTATTTCTTTACTTTTCTAATTATAAGCTGGATGATAATATGCTACTGCTCCTTTTCTCTTCTCAGATTTTGATTTTGTTTGCTACTGTATTTCCTCTAGGCGCGGTGCTTTGATAATCCGCAGACTCTGTGTGCTTTTAGATGCTGAAAGAGTCTATCGGGAACTTTCTACAATATTAGAGGGAGAAGCCGACTTGGATTTTGCATCGACTATGGTTCAGGTTCTGTCATATACTTGAGGCAAAATAAATTCTATCCCTCCCATATTCAAAACTTAATAGCTGGGGTCAGTTCCACAACCTTATGAGGGAGGATTAGTTGTTCTATTAAGAACTTAATTTTTTCTGTTTCAGGCATTGAATCTCATTTTGCTCACTTCCTCCGAACTGTCTGGTCTCAGAGATCTTTTGAAACAATCCCTAGCTAATGCTGCTGGGAAGGACCTTTTTGTGTCTTTGTATGCTTCATGGTGCCATTCACCAATGGCGATAATAAGTCTTTGCTTACTGGCTCAGGTAGGGATGTATAGATTTATCTGAGTAAGTTTTTTTGCGAATCTCTTCCATGCACTTGAAGAGGAGATTCCATATAAAATACACATCTAATTAGTTGGATTTTGGGTACAGTGTTTTGCTTTTCTTTATCTAATTAAGTGACAATCTATATGAAATACACATCAAGGAATACAGGACATATCTATCTATTAGACAAATAGTTCTCCATGATTTTGAGATTTCCATCTCTTCATCTTTTTTATTTTGTTTAAATTTTTCTGGGTTTTTATGGGCTTTTGCGAGCTCCTTGCACATTAGTTTGTGCTTCAGGTTAGTTTTGCTGGAGAGGGACGTTTTTAGATATGTCTTTACTCTGCCAAATTTGTACATTTAACTTCTCTTATGTGATTTCACAGACATATCCACATGCAAGTGCTGTGATTCAGTCTCTTGTTGAGGAAGATATTAATATCAAATTCTTAGTTCAGCTGGATAAATTGATTCGGCTTCTAGAGACTCCAATTTTTGCTTATCTTAGATTACAGGTTGGTGTGGCTCAGATTTTACTTACTTTATTTTGAATGCTGTACTTTGCATGCTTTATGCCTCGTAACTATAGAGAAGTAAGATGCTGATATTGTCATTTCTTTATAAATGGTATAGGCACTTATTTCTTGACACACCCTGTTGCTTTCCTGTAAATGCCATATTTTGCTGTATAAACTTTGCAAACGAACAGCTTTGGTGTTGGAAATCACACTATTAGCTTGAAAATAGAGGGTAGATCTTGATAATTAGATCCAGAAATGCCTGCAGTATGGTTGAAACACTAAAGAAAACCGACTGTTTAAGCTGGTGGCTATAATTTACTATGTTGATCAACTTTGATGCATAAGTGCCTGATTTATCAGGTTTTCCTTGTGGATGGTATGTCCTGGTTACCCCTACCTAGATTTTAGCATGCTAATGATATTTTTCTTTATCCACCATTACTTATAGTAAATTTTTATGCATGACCAGCATTATCATCTAGACCTGCAATTCAGTATTCTCTCTGTGGATCTCTCCTCTCAAGACCTGTGGTACTAGAGGACAACTGCCAAGTCTATATGCTATTGGCGGTTGATAGGTTTAATGGCTGCCTCTATAACTTTGAGACGTGTCATCATCTAAAGTATATTTCTTTTTAGTTTGGTGCATGCAAGTTATTTCTGCGATGCTGCCAAGGAAAAAGTTAGTTGAGCAAGTTACGAGGTTTTATTCTAGGATGATATGAGCACATGAGAGGCCACTTCAGTTTCCAATTTTCCGATGTGGAACCTTGAAAGTATTTAAGAAGCTGGAAAAAAGTGTACCTGGAGTCCAATTTCTAGGGTTATAGGAAACCCTGTATGCTTATTTCTTATAGGCTCCTGGTCCTCTGGTTTCTATTATTGTTATTGATGTTATATGCTGTCGTGCTTATTTTACACTGTCGTACTTGATGTTTGTTTAGTATATAGTTCCTTTTGTTTGTCACGCTGATGCTAAACTGTTCAATATACCTTTACTCTTTGCAGTTACTTGAGCCAGGAAGATACACATCATTATTAAAAGCTCTCTATGGACTCTTAATGTTGCTTCCACAGGTATGCTGATGTTGTTTCCTCCTTTTCAGTTTGTAGATCTTTTTCCCCTTCCCTTGGTGATATTTTTCTTCTTTTCCCCCTTTTGAAGTGGTGGGAGGGAGGGGCCATTATTCATTCATGAGTAAAAGCTGCTGAACCATAACATTTAGGATGAATTTGAGATGGAATGTGATCTGGTTGAAATCATAAAGCTTTTGAAAGTTATGGACGTCAAGAAGTTCTGTGTGTCTTGCTAGGTGCTCCTTTAATTTCACTGAAGTGCTTGGTTATTTCTGATTTTGAATTTTGAATAAAGGTGTAGATTTCATTGCCTAATATATTTAGTATCAACAATGCTACCATCAATGCATGCCTGCGTTTCTTGAAACATAACATGTAATTTGCTGATACTTTTGATGCGCTGCAATGACTAGAATGGAGTTTTGCATTTAATTTGGTTGAGTTAGTAGATTAAAGCTAGGCCTGCAATTTTCATATACTTGAGATATATTTTCACTTGCTTTCTCAGTAGTTTAGTACCTTCTGTGGATCTGTGACCATGTGCTTCTTGATGTAGTCAATTTGAGCCTTTGCTGACATATTCAGGAGTGGGCACTGAATTTATCAAAATGTTACTAGCATTTTGGTGAAGATGATAGGTCTATAGGCAGATATGTAAAGCGGGTGGTACAATGGAGTATTGAAATTTTCGTAATTGTTTAGTATTTGTCCATGATCCTGGTCTGTGTTCAATCTTCATTTCATCCCGATCGTACTTGATTACAGCAAGGTGCCGCCTTTAAGATACTTCGAACACGATTGAAGACGGTGCCTCCATTCTCTCTCGGTAGTGAACAGATCAAGCGAACATCTTCGGGGAACCCATCGCAAATCATGGAAGATGGTGACATAAGCCGAGATATGGGGAGTGTACCTAATGGTATCAACTTTGCCGCGAGGCTTCAACAGTTTGAGCAAATGCAGCGGCAACATCGCATGCATGCAAAATCACAGTTGCAGTCACAGTTCCGTGATAATTCCACTTCGTCAAAGGTTTGTTGGACTCATACGCAACACTCTACAGTCAGTTGTGTCAGCCATCTAGAAGGGTTGGGTTTGAGATAATTTGGATAAAGTAAATCTAATCGCACTGGTTTTATACATGTTTTAACTTAACCTAAGTTAGTATGTTCTGAGTTTGGCCCTCAAAATGTGCTATGCCCCAGGATTAACAGGATTTCTTACAAGTGGATTATAGAGGCTTTTGAGGTGAGAGCTGCTTGATAAATATTAATGCTTCTGGTTAAACGAGAATGTATGTCAAGAGTGGTGGGTGAAATAATTGGCAATGAGAGAGAGAATTCTGTTTTGGTTGGACAGTTCCTGCCGATCAAGGACCATGCCTGATTTCATCATGTGAATGTTCCTTTTGTTGTCGTGTCAAATGTTCTCTGACAGCGCTAGTTGCTCGGCCTGCCAAATTGTCCAATGTCAATCATAATTCTGCTTTCGTATGTGTGCAGCAAATGCAAAAACCAGAAGAACCCCCGCGATCTGTATCAGAGCCTAACAGGCTTCTTTCAAGATCATCAAGGGGAGGACCAGGCAGTTTCAGCTTTAATTAGATTGCTGGTTGCTGCTACCACTGGCTGGAGCTACTTGTTTACTTCGTCTCAGTAGGTGTCAGCGATTGGCGAGGTCTGGCATAACATGTAAAATTGTATATTCAGTAGCCCTTTTTTCTGTTGAATTGTGGAGCTTGGGATGGAAAAATTGGGTTTCGATTTACGATGAACCTCAAGTTGCAGCCCCCCTTTTTTTTTTGGCCTTTTCCCTTTCAAAAGCTGGATAGCCACATGTGGTTCTGTTGTTTTTAATTGTAAAAACCACATGAGCTGGAGGGAGATATTCTATTTAGGAAGCTGCGGTCCTCTCATTCATCTGTTACACATGCATAGTTTATTAAATAATAACGGCCATTTCTCTACACATCTTGTGGAGCGGCAAGTGAATTGTTTCTCATACTTTTGGCACTTGCCAATCGTCTCGTGTTGTGTTTTATTGGGAAGAAGAACAATACTGGTGCAGGTTGGTTGGTGGGCTGAGATTCAGGTAGACCCCCTCGTGCGAAACAGCCCCTCGAATGGTGAGCCGAGCGATGCTCGTGTCGATTTCGAGTGAAATCGATCAGCTGTAAGGATGAGTTCCCGTCCATGATATTGTTGTCTTGGTGTCCCGTGTGCTGGGAGGTTTTTGAGGTGGTTATATCATCTTGAATCAGCTATGATTTTTCCTCTGCTATATAGGTAAAGCATATGTGAAGCTGCTATTCAATGTTCCTCCCGACAGAAAAAGGGAAAATAAGTTGGGGGGGGGGGGGGGGGGGAGAGGAGGGGATGGGAAGGAACGTCATACGTACCGTGTATACATGTATACATATGCCCACACTACGAATACAACTTGGAAATGAGTTCCCAGCGGAATAGCAGAAATGAAAAATTTACAGACGACGTCGTGTAGTGGACTTAGTTTGTCCATTAATCTCGCAAGACGACCCTTTTGCTGTACTAAGAGAACCGTCCTTGGAAGCAATGCACCGGTTGCAGATAGGATATCACATAGATCGCCATAGCAGTTCACAAGGAGTCCCACATTTCTAGTACCCAAAGGCAAAGCCAATGATTTAACAGATCTACATGTTCGGACAGTCGGAAGTATCGAGCTGGACATTCTGGGATTGCAAAAGCTATAGACATCTGTCGTTGTACAACTATAGTACACCACGTCGGACTATCATGATGAGTTCAGGAGGAACTCCGCATGCATGAACCCAAGAAGCCAAGATGGATCCACGCCACAATCCATACGTTAAGCAGCCAAGCCATTCTATTTACACAGTTCGACAGTCATTCTTACAGAGCATAGATCTTCTCATGGTCAGAGTAGTCGTCGACGTCTGAAATGTTCGCCGAGTAGGACCAAGAGAAAGATTTGCTCCCACTAGCCCTCCTAATGCGTCTTTGGGAGTCGCCATTAAAAAACCCAAAGTGCTGCCGGAAAACAAAGTAGCACATGCTTGCGAGTGTCCCTATGAGAATAGGAGCCCCCATTACTGTTACCGTAATAGCCATCCATGAACCATCATCTCCCACCACCACAAATGCTATCGACAGAAAAGATCCACAGGTGCACGCGCATGCGGCCCACATCAGCTTGTTTACTACAGAGACAACCCGTTTCTGAGCTCTGGTGTCCCATGCCACCAAGGTGATCTGAACCACCACAACAGCTAGCGAAATGAAGAGTGCCGTAGCATTCAGAAGACAAAACACCCGAAAACCGACTGCGTGAGCTATGTGAGCTTCCCCAGCTTCCGGTCCGGTTCTTACATACCAACCAGGAAGATTAAAAATAGCCAAGAAGGCTATGGAGGCAAAGAGAACTGCAACAACGGTGATAGAGTTTGTAGTGTTCTGGACAGCTTCTCTGTGAAGTTTCCTCAGTTCCTTAGCAATACCGGTTACTCTTCGGTTTGTTTTCTCATTTTGTATAAGTTGCGAGTGCACCTCATGCTTAATATCACTGACAGTCCTTTTGAGTTCCATTGCCTCATCCACCTGCCCAACATATCTGGCATGCTTAGCACCAGCTTCCCTTAGAACTTCCTTAATGTCCAATGAAGATTCTCCATAGGACAGTTTATCCGCCAGATCCATCGCTGTTTCTTGTTGACTGTTGATAGCATTGACGTCAATAGATGCACATCTTAGAAGTAAATGGACAATCTGCAAAGAAGAACAATATGATCAGGACAGAAGCACCGCGTGAGAGGACGAAGAAAAAATAATACAGTAAAATTCTAATGTGAAATTGTCTAGGACAGGCATCAGTGTCTTTGCACAAAATTGTTTGACGCATTTGTGACAACTCACAGTAGTATCAGGCTCACTCATTCAACCACCAGCTGCTTTCCAGTCAACAGAATGTCCCACCACATCCACTAAAACAGCTCAGTGAATATCGTAGAAGGAAAGATGCATAGCCAACAATCAGATGCATCCTCTATTCTGATCCCTCGCAATAAATCATGCATAGAACCCATAAATTTGGTTGGTCGATGAGATACAGAAGTGATCACTGGAGTATAGCATAACATGTGGTGCTGAAGTTTGGGGCACAGATTTGCAACTTGAATTGGACTCCATGAAGATTCCAACATTTAAAATCTCTGGAGTTGAGGACAAGCTATGTGGGAGTTTGGAGATGCTAGCAATGAGAGATTAGACTCTCCATCGTGGCAGTTTGTTAGGGTAAAGCTACTATTTACCACTGGAGATGGGAATTTAATCATTCACATTCACACTAATCTCACAGGATGATAGATTGTCAGTAAGCTATGAAAGAGATAACACAGATCAAATAAGGCCAGAATGCAGTCATGACTCTAAGGAAGGCAAGTGGCAACATAAAAAATATAACCAATCAACAGGGGCTTAAGTTGTCTGAGCTTAAAAATGATCGAGGCAAACCAGTGACAAAATATAGCCAAAACTATCCTACCGACACTAGTGCAATCAACAGACTAGATGCCGGGAAAGAAGTAGTGGTCATCCTGTCATCTATGCTCGAGTAGCTTAGTTTAGTGTCCCAGAAGCAAGAAATAAATTAATGCAGATCAACCTCCCAACAGGAAAGATGCCACTGTAAATGGATATTAACAGCCCTCTGCTCTACCATAAAATAGGGTTTCTTCAATTGAATGCACCTAGAGCAGATGATACCTCAGGACGGCATTTTCTTGTTGCTATGTGCACAGCTGTATTGCCCTTCTTGTCCCGTTCATTCAGTATCGAGGGATCAGCAAGCAAAATCTCTTCCACAATGACAGTACTCTGACCCTTTACAGCCATGTGGAGCGCAGTTTGACCCTTCTTATCTTTGATGCAGACAATTCCAGGATCCCTATCAATCAATGTTTTTACCATTGAATGAGAACCATATCTTCCGACAAAATGCAGGGCCGTTTTCCCATTCTTCCTCACTATCCTCAATGACCTTAAATCAGCTTCCAGAATTGCATCCACCACATCCAAGTGGCCGTTTTCAGCGGCTGAATAGAGCGGACTAGTGTTTTTGGAGTCGCATGAGGAGCAAAGCTCGGGCCAAATGGTCAGAAGCTCCTTCACAATCCCTAGATAAAAAATATGGGTTTAGCATAAAAAGAAAATGTATATTAATGACCTAAGACTTATTATGAAACTAGCAGAGCCTAAATTTAGTAACCATCGAACTGATGCCTCCAAAATTAAAAGACAAACATCAAAGTAAGTTTTCAAGTAGGCACTTATGATTGGCAAAGGAAAAGAAGATAGCTATATTAGTCTGTAACCTGGCAACTGAAGATCTTGAGACTGAACATATCAGAGATTACAACTACGAATTAGAGACCATAGTACGATCATCTGTTCTAGCCATCTCATTCAGCAAATAAGAGATAAATAACAGCGTGAAGAACCATTGAATCAATTGCCTCTCTGTTTTCATATGGGAAAATGTTTCTACCAAATAATCTGACGTGCTGTATGTATAGTTTTTTTTTTTTTTGCCACGCATATATAACTGTGTATAAATATTTCCACATGCCTTGGTATTTTCTAGAATATACCTTTTTCTTCATCCATTTCTTCTACATAAGATGATTAGGTGACTGTAATCACGTAATCATAAGAAAGTTCTCCCACCGGAGAAGGAAGAGCCAAGCACAGCCATGAGACTACATCACTGAGCGAGAGTAAATAACTAAGCAATCCACTCGAATTCAAATTATTCGATAAGAAAGCACATCGACTTTTTCTTCAAAAATGGTTCGAGCTGTATCCTCATACTGGGTCGAATTGATTGTTCGGTGGCCATTGTTGAATTGGGGATCCGCACAAGCTGGTCAATCCAGGGGTAAATTTTGCCAAAATAGCAACACAAAATCGATTATTCATCTAACTGAAGGAAATAGCGAACTAGACCACAGTGTGTCAACGTGCACTCTTAAAGCTCGGGTTTGTTCTAATTGATCTGAAATTTAACTAAGAACAAAAGGGTCCGTCAGCATGTAATCAAGCTGCCCTTTTCCCCCCTTCTCAGAAATTACTCAGAATCGAGCAACGAAATCAGCGCACTGGAAAGGGAACCCAAAGCCATAGGACGAAAGCCGAAATCGGGGAGCGCACCTAGGTGGCCACGCTTGGCGGCGACTTGGAACGCGTCCATGTCGGCCTTGGACCTGATCTTGACCGTGTGGACATCGCAGAACTGGAGCAAGTAACCGAAGACCTCCAGCAGGTTGTTCTCCGCGGCGACGTACAGGGGGGTCTCCCCGGCGTCGTTCTGCAGGGACATCAGGTCGGAGACGGCTGAGTCGCCGCCCTCGGTGAGCTTGGCGACGAGCTCCTTCAGGGAAGGGAGGTCGCCGGATCGGACGGCGGCGAAGAAGGACTGGTGGGTGATGAAGCGGAAGGACTTGGAGTCCATCATCGAGCGCGGCCGGGCACGGGGGCAACCTCCAGCAAGCTTCAGAGAGAGAGAGAGTGAGAGAGATTGCTTCAGAGGGAGGAAGAATCTCTCTGCGTGTCGAGTAGATGTAGAGAGAGATGGAGAGAGAGATGTTGATGTTACTGTTACTGTTGCCGTTTGCTTTCAACGAGGAGGAGACCCAGAGGACGACAAAAACAAAAAGACTAAAAAGATCAAAACTTCTTTGATAATATGAAATAACGCTAATTACATCTAATTTAAAAAGATGAGTTGCTTAATTTGTAATGTGTATGTTTGACAAAATCTACCCATAATGGCTGCTTTTCCATGTTTTGATCATTGATTGATAATTATTCAGTTTTCGAGTTTTAGTTTTCGCGGACGATTCCATTTTGAGCACTTGACGATCATAGACGCTAAGAATTTGATACTTAATTTCGAGTTTTATCGAATATAAGGTGGAAAGGTCGGTAGCTTTAGCAAATGATGTCAAAATTCCATATTTTTATGTGATTGGATGTTATTTCGAAAATAACGATTAAATTGATTCCACGATTTTGTAAATTTCGTCCGTGAAAATTGTCATTTTCGTCGGGTAAGTAATAGTTATTTCGGACCGGATTCGTAGCGTGTATCATTTTTACATATATGAAATTGGATGATTAAGTTGATTCCACGATTTTGTGAAATTGTGCCATGAAAATTGTCATTTTCAATGGGTAAGTAATAATTATTTCGGATCGGATTCGTAACGCGTCTCAATAGTACTCGACATTTATTTTTCTTCTGTTCAATCCAAATCTTACTGCGGCTGCACTCAGATTATTATTATTATTTATCACCTCAAATGCTTTTGAGACTTCCATATCACAGGTATAGTAACACGTTCATTCACATATATTCCTCCCCTAACTTTTCCAGATTTGTTCAGTATTTTAAGATCGAACGAAAGAGAAAGAAAGGTGCTTTTCGATCTAAGATTACTTTTAGACAAACAAGAAGAGATGGGAGGATCGCGTGAGCAGCTGGCGAATCAACTTCTCCTTTTCTCCTTTCTGCGCAAGGTTCCACTGCTCAAAACGAAGGACCGTGCAAGATTCACGAGATGATTGGTGAAATACTCACCAAGTGATGTATTTTGTCATTCCATCGGCTTACATTTAAATCTACGAACGGAGATACACCGATGGCCTGATGCCCCGGCGAGGATCAATCGGCCGGAAAGGATAAGGTGAGTCCGGTCCAGTTCCCGCCCGGTCCGGTCCGGTTCCCGAATGGGTAATTAATCTTTTCGTTGAAAACTTTAATCTTCTGGTCCATGGCTCTTTTGAGTTCTGTCTTTCTGACGTTGTGGGTATTTTTAGGGTGAGCTGTTATTGATTTGCATCTTTGCTAGTTGATTTGCATTTTGGGGGTTGTGTGAGAAAGTGTTGACTTGGGACTGCTGGTTTTGCTGGGAAGCTACTCGTCTGAGCAGAAACAGGGGAAAAGGCCAAATTAATAGGAAGAAAAGAAGATGTTCGGAGGTTTTGCAGGTGTTAGATCTGGGTTTTCTCAATGGTTTTCTCGTCTTCTGGGATTGCTATGTTTTCAGGATCCTCCAACTTTACAACTTTGCTGCTTGTTGAACTATGCATGCACATTCGGATGTTCAAATTGCCTGCTCGGGATCACATATCCTTTTTTGCAGTTGCAATTAGCTTGATGAACATTCTTTTCGTGAACTTATAGTTCGTTGGATTAGCTAATTGGGTCTGCATTCAGCAAGTGGTTTTTCTGCCTTCTGCCTTGCCAAGCTTCTTGATTGCCCCGAAAAACCCGGTCGATTTCGTTGGGACCTCCCACCCAAAAGAGAAAACCATCCATGTTTACAGTTGAAAATTCTAAGAATCTGTAAACTTAAAACACAAGCTTCATTTGCCAGAACGGTTGGTAATCTCATGTTAGTAAATTTCATTGATCCATCTACAACTTTCTAATACGTAGACATAGTAATAAGTATGGACTTTCTTACGGCCCAAATTATAATATATAATCATATTATTCATGATTTTTTATATTTAAATAAATTTGCTCCGGTCCAGGTGGGCAGTTCCACCCCTGGAACTGGGAACCGGATTGAAAATTCTCAGTTCCATTTATATAGAACTGGGAACCAGACCATTCCACCTGAGAACCGCCCGGAACTGACCGATCCGGGTGGTTCACGGGCGAGTAATTTATAATGCTCACCCCTACCATGCATGTTTGAAATGTGGTAACTTATATTGAAAATTAGCAAGTTATGTGATCCAAAGGAATGTGAAAGAAGAGAGAGTCGAAAGGGAAAACAATTTTTCTTTCTATTTTGACGGGAATTTTGACTTCTTTCCAAACCTATGTTTGAACTAAAAATTTGCTCCAAAAATAGAAAAATGAAATTGTTTTGACAGACGAATTTCCGTTCTAGACCTGCTCCATGAACAAAAAAAAACAGTTTGGAAATGGAAGCGGACTGGTAATCATTCGTGTCCCAAAATTTTCGCTTTCTCCTGGAAATCACTCACTCCATGCTGATCAAGGACTAATTTTGGTTTAGTGCTTAATCTAAACATATGTAAATAAGTCGTCTTCCGTAGAGAAATATTAATTTTTCATTATGGTATGATGGAATTGTGCCCGCGATTGAAGTAGAAGAGAAGAAGAGTGGCTGACTTCTAGTTGATAAAAAAAAGTATCCGAGTCCTTCTGTAAAATCTCAGATGCAATTGACCAAAAAGTGAAGGCAACATAATCATCAAGTATCGGGAACAACAATATTCGATGCAATCCTCAAGGAGGTAATCGTCAAGGTAGTGATGTCGCTGTCATTATCATGTCACCGTGAGTGTGGTGGAGTTGATGTAACTGTCGAACGATGGACTCGGTGTAGGATCGTATGTACCATAAGTGTACTCTTTGTAAATTCTACACACCTCTCCCATCAATCAAGAACCTCAATGTTCTTCGACGTATTCATCTTTGAAACATGGCTGGCCGTAATTGCCTCCAGCCTCAGCATCAATCCGTTCATTTGCTTTCATGTCTAAAATCAATAGAGGATCCTTCGTAACCTTTATCCATTCGTATCAATCCGTTCATATTCTAAAGAGGTTTTTCCTTATCCTTTTGGCAATGAGAATATGCTGAAATATAGGCAATTGCTTTATGAGAAAGATGAATGGACACATGAAGACTTTATATGAAACATAGCTTTAATGGAAAGACATAAATGTGACCATTATAAAATTGGGTAAGGAAAATTTTAATTTGCTGATGACAAGGCAGCATGCGATAACCCTTCATGTAATTTACAACAATTGAATGATCAATCCTTTTAAAAGAGGGTATATGTTGACACAAAAATGTTGAGTGCTCCATTGAGAATCTTGGATGCAAACAATAAAGGGGTAACTGACAAGGAAGTGGTGGCAACACAATTATCAAGCAATGGGATCGGCAATATCGGATGCAACCATTAAAAGAGATAATTGTCAATAGTGGAGTCGATGTGACCATTCTATTAACTGTCGTTTGTGAGCTATATATACCCTAAGTGTACTCCTTGTAAGTCCAACCCCTCAATCAAATTTATCTTTATCTCAACTCTTATGCAATTTACATGACAAACCACGATTGTCTTTAGTTTGGGTACCTTTAAATTTCTCATCATTTACTTTCATGTTCAAAATTTGACCGAATAATCTTTAATGACCTTTGTCGATTCATTCATAGATCTGTCCATATTTGGAAAGTACTTGCATTTGTAACCTTTCGACGATACATACATACATACTTTTGACCATATGACTTGTGAACATTAACTTAACGACGTGTCCATGCTAAACCCTTTTTCCAACTCTATTTATCAATTGTCTAAACAATAGTCATGACCGAGTTCTGACCAATTCTCCGGCTTGCATCAAATGCTCGAGTTGACTTATTAACCATTCTCTGAGCGTAATATATTTCTTCAGATTAACTATGCAGCGTAACATTATATGTCTCCGCATTTGCTGGATCTCTTTATGTATGAGCAAACTCTGCACAGATTTACGTTGCACAGGCCCAATCTGTTCGAACCCTGGGACATCATTGTCCGCAAGATAACCAGAAACGTCATGCAAACCCATCGTGCACAATTCCCCAACCTCCAAGACATTGTCGGCCCCTTGCGTTATTTGGCCTTTCCGATCGAAGGTTCCCAAGACGAAAGGGACAACGTCGGTCGACCCTAATCATCAAAGGCAATCCTTCTGTCTTCCGAAGTTTACAGAGGTGGGGAAAATGACGGCGTAGAAAATGGAGGCAACGTGAGAGAAGACGCAGAAGCTGACCCTCAAGATCTTTTCGCACTCGAACAGAGTGCGCAAGCGAAAAGGGTGAGGGCGCGTTTGGTAACCATTCTCGTCCCAGAAATAGGTTTTTTTGAGAATGGGTTTTTTTGAGAAATTGTCTTCGGATGAGTTTCAGGGAAGAGAAACGCGTTTGGTAACTGCACAAAATTTCTGTCCCTGGATTTTTTTCATTTAATTTAAGAAATATTAGTAAAGACAATAAATTGATATATGAAACACTTTTCTATAATCTAAGACAATAACTTTTATAAATTAAATTCATGCCTTCATAATAAATAAATAAAATTGTTAGGTAAATGATTTGTTAGGTGAACAACCAAGAGGAAACAAAGTATAAAAATATCCAACTTCATTTCTTGGAGCTGATCCTATTTGAAATGGAGATTGGTTTAGTTTTAAACTCAATTACTCTCATCATCATCTTTTCTTCTTTCTTTCTTGTGCTTAATACGATGGAGTTGTGCTGTACGAGGAACTAATAAAGTGAATTGCGATTTGAACGAGATCTCATCTTGAGAGTCGATTCCTTTGGTGGTGTGAGCATTGTTGGAAGGATGTGACAAAAGTGAGGGAGAAAAGCTATGAATTGAAAAGGAGCCAAGCTTTTTTTTTTCGTTATTTTCAATAATGAGGGACGTAAATGAACATTTAGAAAGAAATACCGTAAAACATTGCACGTGGTGAATTTGCCATGATATACACACAATATATAAGGGAAAGTATTAAGTACAAAAAAAAAAAAGAAATGCAATCAACTTGATCAAATGAAAGTTTGATTGTCATTTAAAACATACATTTGCAATATCAAAGAAAGAACTTAAAAAGATTAAATGAAAATTTATTTTTTCTTTTGCACTGTTCAAACTTGTCCGAGAAACAGAAAACCAAAAAAATTTTGGTTTTGATTTCTCGTCCCTGGCTCATCCCCAGCCTTTTTTTAATCCCGGGAACAGAAATTTTAAGGGTATTTACCAAACAGGTTTCTCGTCCCAAACTAGTCCAGGGACGAGAAACCAAGAACCAGAATGGTTACCAAACAGGCCCTGAGAAGGGTTTCGACGCAAGCGCTGGCGGTGGAGCACTGCTGACGCCTAAGGAAATGCCATCTGTCCCGCTTCAGACCATGTTGATGAGCAGACCGTGTCAACAGGAAGCCCACGGAACTTGGATTCTGGACGGTCCCCATCTCGTCTCGACATACACATGTGAAAAATTCTATTCCCGCACTAACTTAATCATCTCTGTGGTCAAACCTTATCGCCATGGATCAGACCCCCGATGGGAAATTCCTTTGATGATCACGCATGACGTTCCGACTTCCAACCACAACTCGCTTGTCGTCGTCCTACTTACCTCGACATGCGAAATCGTTCAAAGCCATACGTGTATCGGCCAAAATTCGAGTCTTACTTAGGTGCCTTTTCCTTGCACGAGGCGCACACCGTCTTCAAAAGTCAATTTTCGGCCGCTACCCACCTCCACCACCACCACCACCACCACCACCACCATCGCCACTTGATTGTTGAGAAAACGACGAACTCACCAGAAAAAAGAAGAAAGAACTCGTTTTTATATTAAATCCCGGATAATGGCCAGAACTGACCCTGAAGTGTAACACAGACAAGAACGAAGAGGAACGAGGAAATTGAGATGAAGCTGAGGAGATGGATCTGGGAAAGAGGTGGTACACGCGGCTTGTCGTTAAGTCAAAGTGCGACCACGCGAAGACGTCCCTACAAGCGTGTACGCATGGCATGGCATCCACGGCGCGGACACGCGGGTCGGTCACTTCAGAATGATTCTTCGCGCACTTTTGTTGGCCATATCTCATCGTCCTAGCGAGTGCCGACTCACGAGACACGTCTCTTTCTTTTATCCCAAGTTCCACCTGTCGATCCCGTGTCCTTGTTTGGTTGCATCCTCTATATAACCTCCTCTTCGACATGTCCCTCTTGCTTCCCTTATTCCACCTGAATCTTTATCGTCCTTTGTCTCGGGCTTTGAGAGATTTCGCTCGCAGAGAGAGAGAGTACACCTCAAAAGCATTTCGCTGGTTTAGTAAATCACCACATAGAAGACAGAGGAGAAGATGGTGTGCTTGGTTGCTCGCAGCGGGAGAGAGCTCCAGAGATACCACATGGGCCGTCGCCAAGTCGTAGGGTATGTGGACAGATTTACTCATTCTTTCTGGGATCTTTCGCCATCACTTGTTTGCTGAGTGACTGGAGTCTCTTTTCTTTCAATCGATTCTTGTCTGTTCGTTTAATTAGACAACAGTCGGTTTCGTAACATGTACAATACTAGATTTCTTCGTAACACAAAATGATGAATGATAATGATTGGAGCCGCTTTGCCTTTTCGAACTCGGATACTTCTTGTCTCCTCGTTTACTTTTTATTGACGTCAGCTTGCTTTGTTCTTGAATGGTGAACCCCTGCAGATGCATACCTTACCGATACAAGAGAGATGAAGATGGAGTGGTGGGCGATGAACTAGAGTTCTTGGTGATCAGTTCGCCAAAAGGTCAAGGGCTCATGTTCCCGAAGGTACACTCAACTGGTGTAATGCTAATTCTTCCTAGTTAACTAATTCCCTCGTGTCGGGGTCAATATGTGAGGGCTTGAACTTTTTTCAAAGCATGCGGTCATAAATAAGTCGTATCAGCGCCTGACTAACCAAACTGCACGTTTGTCTCCTCAGGGAGGATGGGAGCTTGATGAATCAGCAGAAGAAGCGGCTTCAAGAGAATCCATCGAAGAGGCCGGAGTTCTCGGTGACGTCGAGGTACTTACAAATTGCGGCCTAGAGCTACTTAGCAGACTTAAGTCAATCACATTCGAGTAGAACGCCCTAAAGAGAATTCTAATCGAACCATGTACCCACACCGAGACGATACAATAGTCTATCAGTATAGGATGTTCATGTTCAGGCGAATGACGTCAGTCTTGGGTCACCGTTTCTGTTTCAGGGTAAATTGGGAAGCTGGAGCTTCTTGAGCAAAAGATATGGAACGTACTATGAAGGGCAGATGTTCCCTTTGTTCGTCAAGGAAGAACTCGATCTGTGGCCAGAGAAAAAGCTCCGCCAGAGAATCTGGGTATGCATTAACTGATCATCCATAAAATCATACAAGTCATAGCAATTTCGAATAGAATACTAAAGGACTCAAGCTATTATGTTGCAGATGACAGCAGCCGAAGCAAGAGAAGTGTGCAGACATTGGTGGATGAAGGAAGCCCTGGACATATTGGTCGAGAGGATCGGCTCAATTCCCCAACATGGGAGAAAACCGGAAGCGATCGTTCTGTAGATATCAGTCTGTATGAATTCTTTATTGTTCGATCCCAACTCAGATTCATTCTTTTCGCCCCTCCCAGGATTTTTGGAAACACTGAATAAAAGAAGAATACTTTTGTTTAATGGACTTTGCATGCGACGGATGCGATGGATAGAATCAATCTGAAGCCGTGATTGAAGCTCGTGTACCTGTCGTGCTCGCTAGATAGCGTCGTTCGCTTTGAGCTGTGAAATGCAGTCGATGGATTCAATAGAGTGCTATCATGTCATAATGCACTGATTCGCATACTTGAGCATGCCAATGAAAAGATCGGACATCGGGTACCCAGAGAGAGCGAGCATTCATATCGTCATGCACAGATTAGCATGCTTCAGTATGCCAATGAAAGATCGAACGTCGGTTACTCGAGCGAGCTGAAAGTAAAAAATAAACGAAAGGTCTGATTGTTAAAATAAATGTAACAAAAATGAGGAGAATTCTTGAAAGAAAAAGAGATATCCAGCCTAGAGCCCCCAAGCCCACTTCCAGCCAATCCTACGTAAAGTCATATCCAGCTTCTCTCAAAACAAAGCCCATCGAGCCTCTCTGTTGCAAGGGTTGATCGTCATCGTCCGTCGGCACGGCGGAATGCGCTTGGCCAGTCGTCCTATGGTCGAGGGTGAGAGAGAGGCGATCGGCATTATGCAGATTCATGAAGCAGGCCGTAGCGAGGAGGGCAGCAAGGGGAGGCAGCGGCAAGGGACCTTTGGCTCCACTGAATCCGAATTCATCATCTATCTAATTCTCATGCGGCAAGGGACCTTTGGCACCGCTGAATCCGAATTCATCATTTATCGAATTCTCATATCTCGTGCTCCTTTCAAACTCATCGAAAAGACCCAATCAAAGAGAAGTTCAAATAATCCATCTCCGGCGTTCTTTTGTCTTTGTCATAATCTTATAGGCGACCTTGTTATCATTTGAAGGCAACATAGTGAGACAAAGATCACGTAAAGAAAGCGATGCTTTCACCCTGAAGGCTACAGATTCTATTTTATTCAGTTCCCTAACAATTACTCGTTTGGGTACCGATGCTTTCGACTGGATCTCATTAACCATTTCCCTTCAATATACACACGGTTATATACGGTCACTTCGCTTCATCTCGAGAAAGCATTTTGCCTATCGGACATATCCTGCAGCAGAAACACATATAGAGCAGCGATTCGACCGTAGACTATATAAATCTTCGAAACTCATGTGTTAAGAGTTGATGGAAACGCATACAACACTAGCAGTACAACTTATCAGTGTGCCTCTGTATCGATTGTATAATCAATGCACGAGATGCATCTTGTTCGCGCGACACTTACTTCAACTAATTTCGCAATCATGTGTCTTGCTTTCGATTGATCGGATACGATCGACTTACGCAATGCACCACATCATACAAAGCGATGGCTTCAAGCAATCTTTCCGGGACGCGGGGGATTCTTGGCTTTTCCTTCCTTTCTTGTGACTTGAAAATCCAGCATCAGATGCCCTCCGTTGTGGATTGACCATTAGCAAAAGTTCGATATGCCGTTATGCCTCGTGCCCCACTCCCCATTCATTGCTTACCGGCGCCCACAATCTTTCCCCTCTTCCAAGATGCATACGGCTCCGATTCCCTCATCTTCAAGAAACCCGGGAAACGCATTATTAATGATCCATTAACATGCTTAACAAACAAGAGAGAAAGTCACCACAAATTCCTAAGTTATGACGAAATGTGTGATCTAGTCAATAAACTATTGTGAAGCGTGCACTCCTGTTTGCCGTAGTTTCAAGACATGTGGCGGCCTTTCCCTTATCTTTTCTTTTAGACGAAATGACTACATAGGATATTCAAGAATTGTTTGGAGAATACGATGAATGAATTAAAAGTTCAACTAGGGCAGTACCCAATATGATTCAAAACCCAGGGGCTATCAATGACAATTTTTCACGTGCTTCTATACTCGCCTCCTGAATTCATATCCGAGCGCATTGCCAGTTCAAAGTCTTGATAAAATAATAAAGAACAAAAGTCATTCGCCAGGCACTGAGCCCATATGCCACTCAACCTGGCAGCTCTGCACGCCACAAAGTATGCGAGGATACAAAGAATCAAGATCAAATCAGACCTGGGCCGAGGATCGTTCGGACTGAGGCAGACGCACGAGACATCGTACTTAACCGACGTCCGCGCAGGACCGGACAGCTCGGCAACTCGGCCTGAGGCCCGAGACCGGCGGTTGCACGGACAACTTCCTCGTCCCACAAGTGGGAATAGACATTTGTGGATGCTTCCGCAGCCATCGACCTTTCGTTTCTCCGCTGCTCGAGCTCGAACGATGAGCGAGGATGCCAATAACAAATGTTGGGTCGTAGCCGGGAAGATGGCGTCGAGGAGTCACGCGTGGCGGGCTCGCCGTTTCTGTTCACGCATGTTCATACTCTGTTTTCACAAACCTGATAAAGTGTACAAGGGCCGTTTGTTTATTTATCTTCTGTTGTTGAGCTGCACTTTGCAACATCAAAGCCACATCCATTCTTTTTAATTGCCGGCATGAAAGGTGCAACCGGGCAGGGTTTCTTTCAATGACGGCCCCAAAGAGACTTTCCGGGAAAGAGCCCTCGACGCCACGACATTCCCCTTTGTAAAAAAAGAGATTATCAAACATTTTATGGATGCTGAGTAAAGTGGGGATAACATAAGTTAATGCGTAATGATGCCATTAGCACATTCGTGCACGCCGGCTTTTGAGCTGGTACCCGAAAAAGATGGGAGTTTTGCGGAGGGAAAAGCCCGCTTCCCCCGCTCGCTGGAAAGTAGCATGGTCTCATGCATCACGATCCTTAAAGATTGTACTGGTTTAACAAACGCCCTCTCTTGTCATGTTAATGATGTTGCTTCGACCTCGGTTTTTCCTCCCGGACCCGAATCGGCAACCCTAACCGCACGTTGCGAAGCGTCGTTTCCGAGATTTCCGTGAATGCTATTGACCAATTGTACATATCTAGGTACATAATTGTCTATTCGATTGATCAAGACAATCGTTTCAGGGTATCGATATTTAGGACAGAGAGAGATCGATCAATTGGTCGATCCAATCCGGTTCGATCGATGGACCGACCTAGACCAAGTTCATTGAAAAAAATCGAAAGTTCATCCTTCACTGCACGAGTTTCATCCCCTATAGTCTTCGACGGGGGCCTCTTTTGTCTCTGGAAATACATCTATTACAGTATTGCAATAAACAACCTTTCGCGCTCCTCTCTTCCCAAAAACAAAATAAAATAAACCTCCCAATAATGGGGGGTCGTCCGATCTGAAATGGGACGGCTCTCCAATCAAGCCATCCCAAGTCACTGGAACGTCAAATCAGACGATCCAGATCACCCGTCTCTTACCGTTTGTTAAGGAGCTTTCCGATAGCCAAATTGGAAGGCGGCCGCGAGGTGGGGCCCACCCATGATACTGAGCTGTCTACCGTGATGGAGCAGTGCGGGAGGCGCGTGGAGGGGGAGTTCGCATAAGGTCGTCCACTCGGGAAAACTTCCTCCCCGACTATCGGGGAAGTGGCGTCAAAGCATAAAGTTTGGTTCCACATTTGCCTGAGTAAAGCGAAAAGCTCAAGATCTCTCCGGTCTCGCGTTCACACTCGGGGAATACTCTTTAACCCCAACCCGATTGCTTCAGGAATCGCAGCGCTCAGCCTTGTCCTTCACGAGATCACGAGTTCAAATCACGTTGAGAACGAGTCTTCTGACGATGCAGCCATCCCGTGTACAAATTAGTCGTTGATTAACGAATGCTACAGATATAAAATATTCTCCGAAATGCCATTCGCAAGCCATCCGATAAATCAATTCGTTTCGATTCGGTCGTGACGAATGCGACATCTTCCGATATCCCCGAACAATATCTTTATAGTCGTTTCGATTTTGCCTACCGACTATCTAATTCCATCCGATCGGGGAAGGATCCGATCGTCATCTAGCGAAAGTCCGCGGTTCCCTTTCCCTAAATTAGGCGGATCTTGGTTGCTGGCTCCTGCACGAAAAACCTTTGATGTCTATCTTAATTTTTTCGATGTGCGCAATGAGAGAATGTTTTTTGGCAAAGCATGGCGTGTGGCCATCTCCAAGGCATCGGGCGTCGTTGAACAGGATCTTGTCCGATGGATTTTCCAAGGGCTAATGCTGCTGCCGTTGTCTTTGTCGCCCCGTCCTAAAAGGCGACGGTCCAAACTGCACAAGAGCACAAACTATTTCCTCTACTAATTATCTCAAATTATTATTTTAATTAGGGCAAAGTGCTCCAGTTTGACGATTATGTGCATGATTAACGGTGCCTTATCTTATAAATTATATACATCAGTATGAAAGGAAGCCGACAGACACGTCGCCCCCACTTAGGATGGGCAAACGGATGAAAAGAGAACGTCGCTGTTTGTGGAAAAAATGATTGTACTGATGATGTCGAAAACAGTAACATTGATTTATGGAATTAGTTTAGAATAACAATACAAATTATCCATGAATTTTGGTTAAATATGTAACGCGATTGATCGAATTTTTAACTTACTTCACATGATCCTAAAGAATTATTTTAATGTAAAACGCGGTTTCTGAATTTTTAATTCGATCACATTTGTTAGATGTTTAGTTTGGTCCTTGCACTATATGATAAATATACGACATTGTCATTTTGTTAAACCATATTCAGGGATGACAATGAACATTTAGTACACAAATTAGATTACACAGGTACCTAAAGTTCATGGATCGCATTGAAAAAATAAAAAATTTGAGAACGATATTGCGCATTGAGCCAAAATGCAGAGATTAGTTTTGTCAATTTTGTCATTAATTTACAACACAGCGTGTTGCAAATACAAGCAATCTTTTTTAAGATGATATATTTTAAATCAATCATTTCTCACGGCGCATATATACTCAAACTTGAATACCTAATGGACAAATTATTCAAATCAACCTTAATATACTCAACGTTACTCAAATGCGTACTTAATAAACTTCATAAACTCATTGTGACGGATAGAAATCTTCATGGCATATCTATGTATGTGTGGAAACTTATTTTCTTTATGGGATTGGTGAAAGTTTCACGGATACGAATCCATTCTCCTGTTTTCAAGCTTCAACACTTGACATAATCCACAATAGCTAACTGCCGACGACCCATGTCAATTGGTGAATATCCTCCTCCTCCTCCTCCTCGTCATCGATGTTTGCTGCTAGTGGCCTCATCGGCAAATAGTTGATTTCCTTTAAGTTGATGTCTGATTCATGAGATAGACAATCTTGATTGAACCTTTTTGAGTGGTTTTTACATATTCGTAAAATTTCGGCTGCCTTAAAATTAGGAATTGTTTCCTGATTTCACAACATGCATACCAGCTAGCCATCCATTCTCAATCTCGAGATATGATGCTCGATCACATGGAAAATCAACCAATCCGATTCATCATCTTATGAATACGATTGTCGATTTTATTGGATTTCCAATCCTAAATGAATTATTTGGCGATATCTTTTGTGGTGAATAAATATTTTTGCTTGATTGTTTTTCCCTAAAATACATATCACAAAAAAAGGATTAGATTAGGTCTTCATTGCATGTTTTATGAAGATTCTAATAGATTAGGATAGTTTTTTTCAATAAATTATATTGCATGTTAAGTAAGATTTCCTTTTAAGCTAGAATAGTCTAGATAGAATGCATATTTAGGGTCCGTTTGTCTCGCATAAAATATTCTTTCGAAAAATATTTTTCGAAAATTGTGGTGTTTGGGGAGCGGAAAATATTTTACCATGGAAAATGTTTTCCAATCAATGAAGAGTTTCCTTATAAAATTAAGGAAAATGTTTTTCTCTTTTCAAAAAGAGGAAAACATTTTCTGGAAGCCCACCGATCCATTACTAATAAATCTGCTGCCAGTTGTCAGACCCTCGTCGGTCATCGGCCGGCCACTGGACCTCCGCCCGCCATTGATCGCCGGGCGGTCGTCGGACTACTGTCGGACCCCTACCGGCCCCCAGACCCCCGTCAGTCGCCAACCAGCCGCTGGACCTCTACCCGCCGCCGATCGTCAAGCGACCGTTGGACCGCCATCAAACCCCTGCGAGCTGCGGGACCGCTGTCGGGGCGGTGGCGGTAATCGGACATCCATAAATAAGAAAAAAGGAAAAGAAAAAAATTTGTGAAAATATTTTATGGAAAACTTAAGTTTCAAACGAACACCGGAAAATATTGTTATATTCTGAGAAAATGACTTCCTAGAAAACATTTTCCAGAGATACTTTATTTTTTGCGAAACGAACGAACCCTTAGATATTTATAAAAGATTTGCTACTTTCCTCATTTAGATTAGGATCCAACATAATTCATTTCCCAGTTTAGATTAGTCGGAATAGTTTATTTATGAGCGGTTCGCATTTTGACCAAATTTCACTCTTTATCATCTAGACCCGCCGCTCCTCGACTTTTGTCACTATATTCGTATTGTATGAAAATGTGTCAATTTGCGACACACCATTTTCGATCTGATCAACCCGTTTGATGGGTCCGGTTCAAACTCGAACTCCATATTCGCTCTTGAGCAGATAAAGATATTGTCATTTCACGATGGTAGGTCGGCGTGAACTCATTCATCGCACACGCACACCACGCTTGCTTTCCTAATGGAGAACATTATCGAGCAAATGGCGATTTGATCCGAGTCGAGATGCGGACCGGGGCCGACGGAGGGGGCGCGTGCACACGAATTCACGAAGCCCCGCATGTATAAAAACAGAGCATGTGGCGAGAGAAGCCCGGCAGAGATTCCCTGACAAAGCTCCAAGACAAGAGAGGCCACGCTCTTTGCTTCGCCCGCTCCCTCTCCTTTGTGTTCGTCGCTTTCCTTTCTTGCCACTCCGCGAGGAATAGAGATCTGGAGGATCGCATGGCGCCGCCGTCTCCTTCGTCGTCCAGTAATTCTGACGATGGTAAGTCGTGATTGGGAGCGCGGGCTGTTCCCCCGTCGAAAGAGCAAAGCGCGAGCTTCTTGATCTGGAGTCGTTGGTGAATTTAGCGGGGGTGGTTTGTGACTCTCTTGTTTTTCAGGTAACAACGTGGGGAAGGACGATCCCATGATCCCGAACGACCATAACGTACTGCAGAAGCACGTCGCCTTCTTCGACCGCAACCACGACGGCCTCGTGTATCCATGGGAGACATTCCAAGGTCTCTCTCTCTCTCTCTCTCTCTCTCTCTCTCTCTCTCTCTCTCTCTCTCTCTCTCTCTCTCTCTCTCTCGTTTCCGACGCTTTTCTTAAAACGTTTAAGGGATTTGTTCGAGGATTGATTTTCTCTGTTCTTTTCTGGGGGATGTTCTTGAAGGTTTTCGTTCGATTGGGGCCGGCCTCCCCTTGTCCACCGTCGCTGCCGCCTTCATCAACATTGGCCTCAGCCAGAAAACTCGCCCGGTAACTCTCTCTCTCTCTCTCTCTCTCTCTCTCTCTCTCTCTCTCTCTCTCTCTCTCTCTCTCTCTCTCTCTCTCTCTATGTTTGCGGTTGTACGTGCTTGTGTTAGTGTCGTTTTCGGAGGTAATTTCGCAAGGGACAGCGAGCAGGTTCCATTGAATGAATTGCCCTATTCTTGTTTGTGTCGTTTATGGGGAGTTAGCTTTCCTCTGTCACGGGTGGTTCCGGACTGAATGCGTACAATACGACGTAAAAACACATGAAGGCGGGATGGCACCAACTCACCCACCTCAACTCGCGAAGCGAGTTAAGGAGGTGGGAAATCGAACGAACCCTTCGCCTCCCCCGGATCTCGGCCACCGTGATCCCAGCCAACTCGGTCGGCCGCCTGCCGAGTGTCGAGGTCGCTGCCGCGCCTCCACGAACGCAGGAAATAGTCTCATCGAACCCATCCATCCATGTGATTTGGTGAACGAATCGCACTTGATGCGTTCAGCATCCCAATGGGTTCGTTCACACCACCGGCAGCTCACACTCTTTTCGGTTCACCATGGACCGGATCTACATAGAAAGCTGCCTTGTGAAGGCATCATGAATAAGCACGCTTTAATTGGGCATAGCAATATACCCATGATGAGAAGTGTCACGAATTATATCTTTATCGATAGGAAATGGCGAGATTAGGTTCACTTGAATCTTAGACTACGCGAATACTCAATACAAATTGAGCTATAATCGGGTCACAAACAAGTTCATGGCCGCGAAGAGATGGATGGAGATTCAACTGGGTAGGGTATATTGAGAAATTTGAGCCTGCCTGCTTATGTTTACCAGCATTATTGCCCCTGCTGTGCTTCGAATATTCTGATGTTTGTATATTATCATGCTTCATCCTCGACGGCCATAGTAATAGAACGATGAACTTCTGCAAGATGCTGAAGGACGAATCATTTGCATAGATCTATCTTGTAATTCACGCATAGTTATAAAAAGACTCCCAACTAAACATGTGAGTCTCCTAAAGTTTAAAAAAAGAAGAAGAAGAAGACTATACCCGCAGCATGAGTCAACGAAAAAATTCACAAGAATAATCCTTTCACTTTAATGCATAATCATTATTTTTTGTTTGTTTTTTCCTAGAAAGGACTACCCGTTTGTTTTCTTTTTTTTTTCCTAAAAGGTTTTAGTGTCAATTTACATAATTGGAATAGGTGCAAACAAAGGCCTCCCTAGATTAGAAGTTTGGGACCGATCAAGATATATCATTACTTAACTTGAGTTTCCGATTTATCGGTTGAGACCCGTCTTAAGTAATAGGTTCCGACCAATTACATCATGCCATGTACGGATCCGGAAGGACCGTTATTGCTTACTAACTATAGTTAGCATATAACTTGCGCAATAGAAGGCTTTCTATGACATGATGATAACTATAGTTATCATCGTTTCTACACGGACATCGTGATAGAATGAAATTATTTAGTGAAGGAGGGGATTCCACGTGTAGGGTACAAATAATTGACCGGCACGATGTGAAATTTGAGGCCGCAATTGGAAGCTCATGTCGTGTGGGGGGATGATGGGTGTGGAGTCCAATCCAAGGGTGCGCACGAAGTCAACATCTACTACCCTTTTGTCCTCATCAGCAAGGATAAAAATGAAAATAAATTGAGCGCACACACACACACACACAAAATCAGAGATATATATTCTATTCGGGTAGTAAAACAAATTTTACCGCTCGTGCAGCTTTTCGAGTAGTAAAAAGTAATACTATAAAACTATCGACTGTCCTAAATTTAAAGCAGATAAAAATAATCTCAAAGACATTAGACATTAATCGTTAATCGAGAATGATATTTTAAGATCATGTTATCTATTCGGAATTTCAAATCGAATAGAAGCATAATCTAGAATATGTATGGATTGGATTTTGTCGGATTTCTTGATAATGTATGTGAATTTATTGAAATCTTGCTGATGACTTGTTTGAGAATGAGTGCTTCGTGTAACGTGGCTTGATTTGGTTGAAAAAGCAGGGGAAATTCCCTTCCTTTCTGTTTCCGATCGAAGTCAAGAACATCCAGAGGGCCAAGCACGGAAGTGACTCTGGCGTCTACGATTCTGAAGGAAGGTACGGAGTATAAGTACACTTGTATTCATCATACGTACATGCACATGCACGCACATGCGTACGTAGACATTGCCTTCTTCTCCATGTTCGACTTAACCTGGCAATTCAAATACGAGAGAAGAAGAGCTTTTTAGCCCTTTTCAATCGAGTCCCTAAACTCGTATCGAATCGACATGACCATCATCACCCCAGCATAAATAGAAGCTCCGGAAATGAGATGCGAGAGTCCGGATTGGGTTCGATCGCATACTGAATTGTTTGCGGGTGAAGCAGGTTCGTGCCGTTGAAGTTCGAAGAAATTTTTTGTAAGCACGCGCGGACGCACCGGAATGCCTTGACATCAGATGAACTGCAGGAGATGCTCAAGTCCAACAGGCAACCCAAGGACTACAAAGGCTGGTGAGTTTCTATTGCTTTCAGTGTCTCCCTCACATCACTGCTCCGAAACAAAAGGGGAAAGCGATGACAGAACCAAGTGGGAAGGCTATGCTTTGTCCTTTCGCTCTCCTCTCCTTTACGTCACAGCATAGAACAGATGGCAACGAATGGGAAAGTACAGAACATATAGTTGGAAAGCAAAAGGAAAGTGATGACGAAATTTCCCGTCCTCTGTTTGCAGGTTGGCGAGCTACACCGAATGGAAGGTCCTCTACTTGCTTTGCAAGGACAAGGACGGTCTGCTTCACAAAGACACGGTCCGGGCCGTGTATGACGGGAGCTTGTTCGAGCGCATGGAGAAGGACCGAGCATCGAACAAGCAGAAGGATTAAATCGATTGACTTTAGGCGAAACCGCTATGGCGTTCGAACACCGCTGTTATCTGGCTGTAAATTCCGTTTGTGTTTCGAATCATTATTCATGCGCTGACGAAGAAAGACAATAACTAGGGCTGAAGCCGACATGGTTTTTGGCTTACTGATTGAAGTGTGATTTTTATTGATGCTGTTTATAATGTAAGTATTTAAGATCAAGCGCCTTAAATTTGGCAGCTTCCTTGTCGAATCAATATTGTTTGTGACAGTGCAGCTTTACCCACCTTCCATGTGCTGGATTTATGATGATACTTTCGACTTCATGTTCATGGGATTGATGGGGAGTTATGATCCTCAGCTGGATTTTCTCTTCCTAACGTTGAAAAGGCAACAAAAGGGTCGAATCCATCTTGTTCTTAGAGACTCTTTCGGGTTTCTTTAAAGGCTCATTCTGCACAATACCAGATCCACTGTAAGCGATCAGGAACTCTTTAGAACCTCCTCTCGCGTACTAAACAGACACTGTCAGGCATTAAACTTGTAGCTGCTGTAACTGCAAAGATTGATGTGCGAACTGGAACAATCATTCTGATGGTCTCGAGGGTTGTTGGGCAGGAGAGAGTGGTCCTTCGGTGCCACAAAAAGCTAGTCCAGTCCAACTTCTAAGCCCACTTAGAAAATAGATGGTGCCTTCCGTCCAGCCAGGATTTCCTTCTTCTTTGCCAACAGTGTAGTGTCCCAACACTGTCTAACAGGCTGACAGAAACCCTGACTGGGTCTTAGGACATTAAGGATGTGTTTGGTAAAAAGTGTTTCAATTTTCTGGAAAAAAAATTATGTTTTTCTGTTCCAGGTAACAAAAAAAAGAACAAAAATGTACACTTTTGTTTCCATGAACAAATTTAGAACAGAAACAAGAAGTGGAAAAAATTTGTTTTTTGTTCTCTAGAATACTTATTAAGAAACAAAAGAATAAAAACTCAAACTTGCTTCTTTTAAACACTTGGTTAGCTATTACCAAATAAAACTTTTTAAGAAAAACTCAAAACTCGATATTTTTAAGAAACAAGCTGCAAAAAAACACGTTAACTATTACCAAACGCATTCTTCTACCCGAAACTTGTTCCGGGAAACAGAAATAGAAAAAACTATTTTCTGTTCAAAAATGTTTCTCGGAATATAAATGTTGCCATACACACCCTAGTTAGTCAATCGCCTTGCGAAAAGAGTAGGAAAGGGTGGATCCGGTCTATGGTCATCTTCCCCGACCTCGTCGAGACAGAGTCATAGACGATTTTCTCGCTTTTGCGGTCGGACCCTTGTAGGAGGGGTCAAGTAGGCTTGGCATCTGACCCTATCGAAGAGTCTAGTGAAATATAGCCGGTGTTAGAGAAATTATTTCAGGCCGCGGAAGGTCCCCTAAAGTTAGGACCTTCTAGCACTAATTTAAGGCAAGAAAAGGCCACGAATTAAGCGGCACTTAATACTATTCAGGTGAAAGCTTCCGTTCTAAGGAAATCAAAATGCTTAAAGTTGGTCGGTCGTCGGTTCACGTCAAGCAGTAAAGGCCAAAAATGTGCGGACCCGTCAAGCGGAATCCTACGGCTGGTAGATGACCCGCCTTTAATTCACCAATGGCTAAACAATTACATGCGACATAACACATGACAATGTATCTATTTCTAGCTTATGGATCCAAGACTAAGTAGATAATTTCATTTAATTCACCAGTAATCCAATGACGCATCATTCAGCAAAACAAGATTTAGCATATCGTATAATTTCTGTGTAGTCATATCATTTCGCAAGCAGCGATAAGCTATTGATTGTATAAGAACATCAAACTCTTTCCCAATTTAGATTTTCGCCAACATGAAGAGTAAATCGATGCTTTGGTTCATGCCATGAGCAAAAACGCAAGTAGCTCAAATTGCTGTACATCTTTTTTCTCCTTTTCTTTTCTGCCCTCCCTTAAAGGAAGTGAGATGAGAATCCAATTAAAGGGAGAGACTTTGGATGTACATGCCTTCGGACATTCGCCCCCTAGTCCGTCTTGGGGTGACGTCCAAGATACCCGTAGGGACACCTTCCATTTTCCCCTTTTAATGCAATCACGAAGTTCTATTCGGGCATACATTATATAATCGAATATCCGAATATCAACATCTTTAATTAGAATGAAGTAGTAATTGTTCATCACAAAAGAAAGGAGTATATAGTCAATTGGAAAGACGGAGAATGCGAGCTCAGCGAGACACCAAGACGCTCTATTAAAGTTTTCCATGTCCCTTGTGTACAATATCTATATGTTCTCTATACACACGTATCCTCCCTTTATCTCTTGAGCCTTTCCAATTGGATAGCTTAACATGGTATCACGGTCAAATTCAATCTTAGATTATTTTGCGAGCACAATCCCCATTCCGTTGACTATTATTACATGTAGATCTCCCCTTAACCTATCACCTTAATTAAGTTTTCGAATCGAACATTTAGCATGTTTATGTATAAAATCGACCTATTTGTTCATATTCTCTACAAAGAATGTTTGATTGCGTAATGAATACATACGAATTCAACTTGGACTTTGTTCTTTTCTTCTCTTATTTTGTTCCTTTGGAGAGGACCTTATTAATTGGTCGTTTTGACTATCTGTGGCCAGAACATCAAAACCCATTCTCAGGAGGGCACTGGTCAAGTCAAGATAAAGACCCGCAATGTAACCATCAATCTTCAAGTTTTCTTTTTGGGTCAAGAGCTGAAGAAAATTCTAGTAATGTCCTTGTCTCTGCCATCCAAGTCTACCCACTGAGGTGAGCTATTGCAAGGGTTCAATATCAGCTACAATCCTTCGCCAGCAGCGTTCAAATTGACATCTCATGGGCAAGAGCGGATTATATTCTCTCTCCATTTATTTTTCTCCATCGTCTTTTTCACTCAAAGGACCGTTCTAAGCTTGCAATAATGTCTTGTTTCTTCGCTAGTCGAGTCAAAGAGAGTTGTTGATTTCGAATATGGTTTTGGTTGGGGCTTTGTTGATGTATTATCAAACATCACTTGAAAACGGATCGTATAGGATCTTTATATACGTGTCAACTCCCTCGACTTGATAGCTTAAGTTTTTCGGGTTAACTTTTCTCCCATGGTATTCGAGCTAATGCCATTCCTTTCATGTATATGATCAGTTCACCCACATCAATTAAGTTTCATGTGCCGCTCCTAATCTAGTTTGTCAAGTTATTTAAATATATTGTCCCGCTCGCTCAACAGCGGATCTGACTCGGTTTACAATTTTTCACTCAATGGCACATTAATACGTTTTGTTTCTTGTGCTCTAATTGCTCTCCTCCGACTTACATAAGCTCTGGTCTGCGGGCTAATGCGCTATTCATTGGACTAGTTATATCTTAAAGCTTTGTTGGGTCCTTGAGTACCTGGCTTAGATAAGGCAAATTGTGTAATATAATGATAACAACAGCAGGTATTCTTCACTGCTTCTCTCCAATTAATCCCCAAAAAATGGAAACAACGTTTTGTTTCTTGTGCTCTCTAATTTCTCTCCTCCGACTTCTGCATACAGAAGTTATATGCATATACCAGTAACAACAGAACGTCTGAAGTATGGAAAGGTTTTAGCTTTGCAGAAGGAGAACAAACTATTGAATGAGAAATGCGTTTTAAGCCTGAAAGGACTTTTTACAGAAGGTGAGCAAGTCGTCAATTGAGGGTTCATTAAAGTTTGGATGGACCCCAGTAAAATGTGGACAGTTCATGGGAAGATCAGACCGTCAGTTTGGATAGAAAAACCTATTTGCAGAAGGTGACGGGCCATACAATGAAAGGTCGTGAAATTTCTGGAAAGATGGTTTTGCAGAGAATTGGTACATGCCAAAGACGAAGTGGTGACGGTTCTTTATATAAGCCTTTATAATCCTAGTGGGAAGATTCATCTCTGTATCAATTTGAATTGGATTCAAGTTAGTGTTTTACAACCATCTTCAAGTATTGGAAAAGCTATCTAGATTGAATCGGACTAGTTTTTTCCGTTTGTGGATGAGGAGAAAATAAATTGTTAGGCGGACTGTAGAAGCAGAGTTTTTTTTTTTTTTTTTGGAGGAATTGCCTCTAGTGCTCCGAAGAAAGACCTTTTGATGGTCAAAGAAGGTCATACCAATTGCTAATTGATCGGATAAATATTAGGATGGATATTTTGAAGCTTGAAAGTCGTTATAATGCGTCAAAGTGATTAGCGACATTTAAGATGCTCACAATCAAATCTCTCTCGGTTGCATTAGATTGTCAAGCTCTCCTTTGTGCAGAATAAAGTGATTTGTTATCTTAAAATCTCCGTAGAGGTAGTGGAATATATATAATCTAGAAAGAGACCGGTATAGTATTGTGAGAGCTGCTCGAGTTTGTAAAAATAACTTACAGAAGTTTCGAGTAGAAGTAGGACATACTATACGAGCTATAAAATCTCGATGATTACTTAGCAAATTCTATCTTTAGCTGAGGCTTTTAGAGCCAGGATAATGTAGGAGGCCAAGTGGAAGGTCTAATCACAATGAAAAGAGATTTGGGTCCTCTTCTCTAGATGGTTGGACGCACATCAGATGTATTCAACCTCTTTTGATAGAAGAAGCTGCTTCTGCCAGCAATCCGATGAGTCTATCCATGATCCTTCCAAGCATGTCCACAGTTATGGCTCTACTTGTTTCCCCTTTTCATAGTCTTTCCAAGCTTTCACGAAAATGTTTTACCAAACTTAATCAATTTCTACTCGGGTCCATCAAGTTTTACGAGGTTCCTAACCTTCAAAACGACGACTGGATGACCAGCACAAGTCCCCTTGCCAAGGAAAGTGCGCGGGCCTTCTATTTACTAATACTCTACATCTCATGTTAAGAAGCCTAGCTATGCGCATGAGACTGAAATCATAGTACTTTCATCCTCAAATTTTGATGGAACAGATGAAGCCAATGTTGGTACGAACATAATCTCAAACAATCGATGCAATAAAAGCCACCTCCACGTCGTGCTACTACAGTAGCTAGCACGAGTACACAAAACCAATTCACAATCGATCGACGACATCAGCGAACTTGTCAGGCCCCAACAAGACAATGGTGAGCAATACCGCGTCTGTTGAAGTCGATCTCTTAAGAACCGATTCACAAAGCGATGCGGCGAATTCCAAGCGGGCTTTTGATTACACAAGCGATTCATACGAAACATCCGACGAAGATCCTGTTCGGAATAAGAAAGAATTCTAGGGGCCCAAAAAGAAAGTGGAAGGTGGGAGAAGAGCACGACCCTGGAGAATGATCCTAACCAATGTGGAAGCTCTCGATAGGACTGAGCTACGTCCGCATCCAGGAAACATCCAAGCATCGGCAGTCTCATCTCCAGACGCAGCTTCCAGCAGCACTTTCAGGGCAGCATCTCCAATCAATCTGCTCCCAACCAAAAAAAGCAAACTCTTCCCCTTCTCCCTTTTCGATTTGGCCCCAAGACCCAAGAATTTATTTCCACATAGCGCCCACTGCCGGCGCACAATCAAGGCTCTGTCAACCATGAAGTAGCATAAACCCTACTGGAATCGATGGAAAGATGACAGCAACGATCGCCAGCTAGCTTCTGATTCTGATTCTTTGAGGCCACTTTGTTAGGTGCCGCTCTGAGGTCCCTCGCCACCCTCCTCCTTTTCTTTCTCTTTGATCTTTGGTTGCTGATGAAGAGTAATTGTCAACCATGGCCGGTCTCTTTTAAACCTATTTGTATTGACTTTGATAGCTCACTAGACTCCCCAAGTCGAAGTGTGGAGACAAGACCTCTTTTGAGCCACGCTGTTCACGAAACCACCCCCTCTTTTTCCCTTCTTTCGCTTTTGGAACGATCATACTGACTTTATTGTATAAACAAACGAGAAAGAATGACTTAAAATTTGCATTTACTTGTCATCGGATTAGGTGTTCAGTTTTCGAGGTGGCCCAACGTCGGTAACGAGAGAACGACGCTCGTAATGGTTGGACTATAACCGGATTTGCTCATTACGTTATTTGTCGTGATCATAAAATAAGTTTGACATACTCTCCACGGTTTGAATAAAAGTTTGGTTCTTTTTTATATATATTATTAGCTAAAGTGAGGGTCGCCAATACTTTCAAAATGACAATTATTTCGGGCTCGGTTGGATAGCTTTGGATCGATAACTTTTGGATCTCCAAGCTTCACACTATCATCAAAGTTCCGTCCTTTACTTACGTAAGTTCCTTCCGACCGCAGACACGAAAAACAGAGGACTCTGCTATATGACCAACCCACCATAGCCACCCCCTCAACCAAGCAGACCCTTAACTCTCTCTCTCTCTCTCTCTCAACGACCACCATGTCCGTCGCTGCAAAAGCTCCGTCTCCTCCATTCTTCTTCTCCTCCATCTTCCTCCTCACGCTCTCTCTCCTCACGTCTCCATCGACTTCGGACACGAACTCCTTCGTCTTCGGCGGCTGCTCGCAGCTGAAGTACCTCCCCGGGTCGCCCTACGAGAACGGCGTCAACTCCATCCTCACCTCCTTCGTCAACAACGCCATGTTCGCCGCCTACAACAACTTCACCGTTCCCGCCGGCACCACCTCCGCCGACACCATCTACGGGCTCTTCCAATGCCGCGGCGACCTCGACCAGAGCACCTGCTCCCGCTGCGTCGCCCGCGCCGTCAGCCAGGTCGGCACCCTCTGCACTGGCGCCTGCGGCGGTGCCCTCCAGCTCGACGGCTGCTTCGTCAAGTACGACAACTCCACCTTCCTCGGGGTCGACGACAAGACCGTCGTGATCAAGAAGTGCGGGCCGGGGTCAGACAGCTACGACTCCAGCGCGCTGGCGAGGCGCGATGCCGTGTTGGGATATATCGGGGCAAGCAACAGCAACGGTGGGGCCTACAAGTTTTATCGGGACGGGTGGTCCGGGGATGTGCGGGCGGTCGCGCAATGCGTGCAGGACCTGAGCCCCGAAGATTGCCAGGACTGCCTCGCGGAGGCAATTGGACAGTTGAAGAGCAACTGCGGGGCGGCCCGGTGGGCGGACATGTTCTTGGCCAAGTGCTACGTTCGGTACTCGGAGGGCGGGGACCACTCGCATGGCGGCCACGGTAAGAATCGGGTCTATGGTGGTGGTGGTGGTGGTTCATGGTTTAGCATGGTTTGCGGGTTAATTTGGTTATGCTTAAATAGTGATTACATGGACCGTCTTGGATGAATTTAGCTTTACCATTAGCTCAATTACCACTGTAGGGTAAATTATTAAGAAGTAGGGCGTCTATGCTAATTTCGTGCGATGTGAATACTAAGGTAGACTGATTTCTTAGAGGCTTCCCTGTAAAATTTCTTCATCTGATAATTTAAGTAATTAGCTTCCTTTCTTTCACTTTTTGGGTCTAAGACGTGCAGCTGAGAGTGTGGAAGATTCAGTAGTTTATTCTCTGGAGCGAGCGTGTACTTTGTAATTGTGGTTGTGCTCTGTTAATGCTTTCGAGAAGTCCATATACATAGTTTGATGACCCCCTGTTTATCTTAATATTATCTTGACGCATGATTTTCATACTGTCTAATTAGCACTTTGCAAGGATTGATTGACAAATTTCTATGCTGTCCTTGCATCATTATGCCACCACTAATACAATTTACTAATGCAAAAGCGAGAACGAAGACTGCTGCTTATAACAGGGACAAAGTAAGATAGGGAATAAGAGCCTGATTTTGGAGAAAAGAAACAAGCAAATTGGTTTAGCTGTTCATTCTCTGAAGGCAACTTAGAATTATCTTAATGGGAAAAAGTGGCAGACTGTTGTCATTCGATTGCTCCATCATGAAGGGGAGCTGAGCTGAGTAAGACCCTGATCACGATTATTTCTAAAACAGATACTAATGACGACAACGAGATTGAGAAGACGCTAGCAATATTGATTGGGCTGATCGCTGGGGTCACGCTGGTCATCGTCTTCCTCTCTTTCCTAGGGAAAGTCTGCGAAACAGCCAAGGGTACTGCTCGTTTTGCGTCTATATTCCTTCTAACTATCCCTGTTCTTGCCTCATAATCTGTTTCCTTATAATGTGTTTAACAAGCTTTCCATTTTTACCTCTTGCAGAAAGTAAATGAACTGCACTTGATGGTTTTGGACATGTCAAAGAACTGAAGCACCGTGCACTACTCGCCATGGTAGCGATTCTATTCAAAGAAGTGATCGATTGGCTTCGACTTTTTTCTGTCTTTGTTTCATCCCTTTACTTTCTATCCATTGTCCCTTTTTTTGTTACTTTTTCTTGTTCCTCACTCCCTGTAAAGATGTTAAAGGGTAGACTTATAAAAGAAAAAGAGGAGATTGAGCATTGAGATATGTAGTGCCTCGAAGCCAGTGAAAAGGCAAAGTTGCAATAAGAGAGAAGTCACATTCTCCAATCTCCCCAATTTTATTCCTTTTGGACTGGTCATTACGCTTTGTTCTTCACTTATTGTGTACAAAAGCAGACAAATTCCGTGGAAAGTGCTGTTCTTGTACTGTTGTGGCTTAATTTAGTTTAGTGCTTTGCAGTTGTGATCAACTTCGATCATTTTCATGTCTTTCTTTAGATTACATCCGTATCTTGCTTTTCTCGATCCGAGCTTCTTGTTGCATATTAACCATTTTCTTCTTACTGCCATTCTGTTTCTACCTCCTGCTGGATCAATTATATGAAGAAGTGGAGTACAATTCAAGAAAAAGTCATTCAGGTTCTCTTTTCCAGTCATCTCCATATGGACCACTTGGCTTTAGTCACTTCACCTTGTGAGAACATTTCGATTGTTTTGGTCGGTCCGCAATTCAGAAAATTCCTTCAAAAAGCGGTAACTGAGACTTTTCATGGTACTAAACTTGAGTATCTTTCTTCAAGTTCACTAAATCCACCTTTCGATCCTTTCGATCAGCACGGTCTGCAGAAAATTCCTTCAAGAAGCAGTAAGTGAGACTTTACATGGTACTGTACTCGTGCATCATTTATCAAGTTAACTAAGCTCTCCTTTAGATTATCATCACGAGATGCGCCAATACAATGATTGTTTCATAAATAACACTATCGGAAGTTACGCTGATTAGCTGCACAAGGAATTTGGTGTGGTTTTTTAGCACAGAAAAATGCAGGCAAAACATAAAAACCAGTTATAGTCAAAGTAAACAATTCTTTTTACCTCTATTTCTGTGTTACAGCATTATTTTGCACATCACTGCAGTACTCTCAAAACATATTCGAGAGGTAACTTTTTGAGTGCATGATCCTGCTTGTGGACGAGGCATTGGTCAAGGAAAGACTTTTAGGAATCGAGAATCATTCTATAATCATCTTAGACTCCATTTAGACCACCTTCCTCCTAAGTATTTTAAGGGGGACAAGGGGAAATCACATGATGATGACCATATTATTTTAGGAAGACCATGATGCCAAGAATTATGTAGAATCTCCTCTGCCATTACTTTGGGCTGTCTTTTTGGTGGGTCAATCCCAATTTGATCCTTTGAATCCACTTTTTTAATGCACTTTTTTAGCGGGAAGGGAGATGCATATTGAACATTTGAGGATGTACCGGATGGCCCGCACTTGCCGCTAAGTATGCTATTATAATCGAGACACGAAACTAATAATGCAGAGCAAAAAGGCTTTATATATTCCCCTTCATAAAGCCAAAGAGACCAGATATCATGACCTTCGAAGGGGAGACATAAGAGAATTAGCAAAAGCGAGTGACATTATGCTTGTTTGAGATTAAGTCACGGGCCATTCTCTATGTGGGGAGGGGGGGGGGGGGGGGGGGAGAGAGAGAGAGAGAGAGAGAGAGAGAGAGAGAGAGAGAGAGAGATTGCAGATGATGCAGTGCATAGTGGAGAATCTTCACCAGTAAAAGATAGCGAGAGCTCTTTGAGCTTTTTTAACAACATAGTCCTCCAAATGATGGCTGCCCAGTCGCATCACAATGAGCCCATCGTCACAAGTATTTTGATAGTTTGAGAAACATCCATCATTCACGATCACTTTTTTAGGTTTAAGGGTCAGGCTCTTTATCGAAGGAAAATGCCAGTCTCTTCTGTCTCAGAAATAGTAGGCCATCTTGCAAATAAATTTATTTTTTCTTCTGTCTTCTCTGAAAGTTATATTTCGATTACTGACTCTTGGATAGTTAGATCCAAATTAAGGTTTGGGTCAAATATGCAGAATATGTATGAACAAAAAGATAAAGAGCACATTCAACATAGTGCATATTCAACGTAGGGAAGTTTTGAGTATACTTGGAATCAGAGATGTTATGCACAGATTCATGTTCAACTTTAATCATCAACCAAGTCCGGTTCTACAAATTATACCATGCATTTTGTGATCTAGATTAGCACCTCAGTTTGGTCGATCAGAGAATGGATCGCATCACACTACTGAACTTGGAATTACCTATGAATTGCCAAGAAATTTTACATTATTTCCTCAGTGCAGAAGAAACTTTTCTAGTTCCAATTTTTCATCTGTCATGATCAGGAAACACCGAACTTCATCAAGTCCTTTGATTAAACCAATAGAGAGCAGATAAGCATGATGGCCAACTTACGGCGAACTGTTTTTGGGAAATCATTGCGGCTGACACCAAGGCACCAGTGAAACACCCACAGGAAGTCATAATCTCAATACCACCATTTATGCAGCTTCTGATAGGAACATCTGGGGTTAATGCTGTTAATCTAAATCGTAAGTATTACGGTGATGATCTCGCCTTTTGACTAGACGATGTGCTTAAATAAAATCCAGCAACCGGAACTCTGCCTAGTGATTTCCTCTGGAAAGTTCTTTCATCCACAAAAATGTCCTCGAAGTCTTATCTGCTTTGGGACCATGTTCACATTTGACTGGGACAGCAATTCTTTGGTATCTCACTTCTCACAGATTTGTCTGAGTTGCTGACAAGAAAGACATGAGGGAGATAGCTCGCACGGTACCATGTCGCAAACGACAAAATAGCTCGCAGGCTCCGCCAACGATTAAGTTACAAGATTGAGGAAGAAACTTCCTAGGATTCTTTCTTATCATTGTCCTCGGGACGGGTGGCCCGAAAAGAGCCCCGAGATGCTGAACTTCACAGTTTCCTACTGGGAAAAACAAAGAGGTGTGAAACCGGGTCCCTGAAACTGATGTCAAGAAAGCGATGGAGCATGATTCAGATATCTATTCTCTGCTTTCCAAGATGGAATGGTAGTTTAAGCACAAGTAGACGCAGACTGCGAGTTAAGAAATAATTACCTGTTGGGCCTACTGCTAAAAGTCTCTCCCATGTTGGTCTGCCATCATCCTCCTTTATTCTCCTTCATCCATAGACATCTGTGCAAACGTGAGCGGAGGCGTAGGAGGACGGGACAATTCTCATTGGGGGAGGAAATACCCATGCACAATCATTGAAGAGGGGAAAGATGGAAGACCAGGCCCAGTTATGTCACAATGTCTATTTGAAAAAGAAAAATCTTACTGACAATTGTGCTAGTATCACTTGACTCCTGAAACTTCCATTTCACTTACTTGAGTCCTGAACCTTGAACAAAAGTCGCGAACAAGAGACTTCGTTGGCTCCATCAGTTTTTCTCATGTGCAAATTCTAATCACTACAAAAAAAAAACTGTAATTTAGCTACAATTTTTATGACGAAAATATAGGAAAATGTCGTCACTAAAATAGTTTTACTACGAAATTAGTGACAACACAACATTTGTCGCTAATACGGCATCGCTAAAACTAGCGATGGAAGATATGACAATTTGTCACTAATTGACTACGAAAATTATCCGTAGTTAATTTCATAGCTACTTAGTGACAACTATTACAAACCCTATCGCTAATTTGTAGCGACGAAATTGCAATGCCGTCGCTAATTAGCCACGGACATTAGTATTTTCCGTTGCTAATTAGCAATGGAAGGACACATCGCATCCCTAATTAGCGACGACATTGCATGGCGTCGCCAATTATCCACGGACATTAGTCTCCGTCGCTAATTAGCAACTAAGATGCATTATGGCCATCTCTAATTATTTTCTTCATTAATGAAATATGTTGCCATTTTATCAATAATTATTTTGATTTTGTATTACGAACAAGATTTTGGAACGAATTTCATGATAATAATTAACTTTTAGTTGTTTTGCAACGAATTATAATCAAGAGGAACAATGTGTTATTATTTATGAAGCAATAAATAATATGAAAATGAAATACATTGTGCTCATAAACATCTAGGCCAATGAACAAGATACATATTCATACTTACAACCCTGCCAACACAATAAAAATCACTGAAGTACCAAGTTCAGAAGCTAAATTTTACACAAACATCAATTACATTAACCAAAATAATAGGACTATTAAACCCATGCTAGGAATTCTCATCATCCATGCTTCCATCCATACTTCAAATGACTACCATCTCACCGACGCAATTTATCTCAAACTGATCAAAGATAACAAATTATAAGCATCTAATTATGTATAGTCATAATCATAGAATTTGCACCAATTAAAACATAAAAAAATACCTTGAAGTATCGATAACAATAGACTGTTGTTAGCTTCCCTCATGATCTATACTCTTGCCATGTTCATACTATGTAATTGCAAATCAAATAATTAATTTAGAATGTGAGGCATACTTGATTACATGTTTTGTATACAAAGCACAAAACATGAGGTAAATTTAGCAAGTCTTTGTAACCAGCAACTATGGTAATAACATAGTTTCATAAATATGTGACAAAGACCTAAGCAAAGTGCCAATAAAATCACATAAACCAGAACAGTTCATATTCTGTTGATCTCAGTTGGAAACATCATAAATAGGTAAGGATTAGTAGTAACCTCATGGTCTGAGCGGACAAAGAACCAGAACCGCCTGGACCTCCAGGTCTCTGCAATCGACATACAAAGGTTAAACAAATATCAACAAAAATTTACGACCCTATTATATAGCACGGTCAAGAGTATAGAAGCTCACTATTTTTTATCGTTTGTAACCCCTGACAACACGTGAAGGTAAGAAGAATATTCTTAATCAATCTCACAGCAGAACCAACCACTTCTCTCACAAATTGATGTTGTATATCTTTTGCACAACTGCCTCCTCACATATGCACATTAACAAACACATAGAAATTAAACTAAAATACCAATTTTTCATCATCTAAATCTTCCAATAATCTGATGTACACTCACTCATCATAAGGAACACAACTTTTATATTTCAAACACAAGCATAACCCACCAGAAAATCACAAGCCACAATCCACAAGCTAGCAAATCACAAGCGTATAGCTAGCAAATTGTTCGATTACAAAAAAAAAAAAAGAATTGATTAAGCTTACCGTAGGCTCGACTAGCCTTGACCTGCTTCACAGCGATAGATGGTGGCTCATGGGCAGAGGGTGGCTCAATTGGGTCAGCTGAATGTCCAACCACAGTCGCTTGGTCGAAGGATGAGCGACGGAGCCTTGTCCAGGAGCGTGAGAGACTGAGCTACGGCTTAGTGTGGCTCACGAGGAGGAGCTGAGGGGGGAAAAACCTGCGAATCTTGGAGGATTGAAGGAGGGTGGAGGAGGAGCGGTGGACAGTGGAGGATGAGCAGAGGAGTGAAAATCGAGACTGAGCTAGGGCTTGGTCTAGTGGAGGATGACAAGCTGAGGGGGAAAACTTTCCGTCGGAGGAGGCACGGAGGAGCTACGGTGGTGAATGAGCGGCAGAGCCGCTCAGGCGTGGAGGTTCGACGAACAAGTGAGGGAGGAGCGATGCGGATTCACCTAAGCCCTAGCAGAGGAGACAGAGAGGGAAAGGGAGGGACTCAGAGAGGAGAAAGAAAATCGATTGCATAAAAGATAGCTAATTAGCAATGCATATGTATTATCAGTGGCTAATTAGCGACGGAAAAGCATCATCGTCGCTAATTAGCGACGGACAATCCTTGACCATTGCAAACTAGCGACAATATATACATTCGTGGCTAATTAGTGACAGCTCGCACATCCGTTGCTAATAAGCAACGAAACGCATATGTTTGTCACTAATTTGTCACTATACGATTTATCGTGGTTAATTAGCGATGGAAAAGCATATATCGGCGGCTAATTAGCCGCGAATAGATTAGACCGTTGGTAATTAGTCATGGATAAATCATATTAGTCGCCAACTAGCCGCAACATTAATATTAGTGGCTAATTAGCGACGGCAACATTGTCTGTCGCTGATTAGCGACGAAAAACTGCTTTATGTAGCTAATTAGCAACATAACTTTTTTTCAAAACTAATTAACGACGAATTTAGCGACAAACCTTTTTCCTTTGCTATTTGGCGACACATATTTTTTTGTCACTAATTAGCGATAGATTTAGCGACAACTAACTGTATCCGTAGCAAATTAGCCCCGAATTGGACGGCAAATGAATTCCATTTATGTCACTACTTTTCGTCTCTATCAACCGACAAACAAGTTGGTCATCGCAAATTAGCGATGAAACATGTTTTCCATCGCAATTAGCGATAGATTAATTTTCGTGGCTAATTTTCTGTAACTAAATTACAGTTTTTTTTTTGTAGTGGATTTCGCATTTGTTGTCATTTTTCCTTGTTCTCTCGGACATGCGGCATTGATATCATGTCAAGCAGGCACCACATAAAAACACATGGATATCACCAAAATAAGTACTTGAAAAGATTGCGAGGAAAGGAAACCAATAGGGTCGGCATCATTGGCGAGATTATCCACCGTCTCCGAGACCCTAACAAGCTGCTGGCCCTCGCCAAAGCCCGGCTGCCGGTCTCCATTAAGCAAATGAAGAGGCATAATCGTCCTTCTCCCTTACAATCTCATTCCCTTTGGGTTTTTTTGTATGGGTTTTGTTAATCAGTACACCAAGGCACTTATTAAGGTTTCTTAATTAGAAATAATTCAATTTTCATGACAATAGTATAACAAGAGAAAGACAGTACATTGAAAATAATACCCTTTCCTTAATAAAATTTTGACAAAATCTTTTTTAGGTTTTTATTCTCTCTTTTTGTTTTTTAATTTAGACCCTCTTTTTCTATGTGGCGCTAACGTGGCACCTTATGGCATGAGAATATTGATAAAAAAAAATTATAGAAAAGCTAACCAAGTTAACCATTCCAAGCAAATTTAACGGAGTTAACAAGGTTCCCGATTCACATCTTCTATGCAAATTTAAGAAACGAGAATTTGAAGATTCAAGTGCATTCATTAAAGGCGTTTGGAGAGTTAAAAACAGATATTGACACAAAACTTTCGGGCTTTTGATATAAACCAAAAGTATTAAATAGAGAAAGACCGTATGATGCGGTACCTTAGGTATGCATATAAAGTCCATGAAGTATCAATTAATCTCATGAAATAGGTAATACTCGAGCCTAAAACTGAATGGGTGATACCATCGTACTTTGGTGATGTAAAATATACCAATCGTAGACCTGGTTAAGCATGCATGATTACTCTTTGAGTCTTTGTTACTATTCCAATCAGATAAAGACACTTCACAGCGCGGAATTAATAAGCGCTTGATAGATAATCAATAAACATATAATTATTATATAACAAAGTAGTAACTTTTATTCATTGTTCTCTTAAACAGACGTCAATCATTGTGTTGATTCTCGAGCTTAATTTATCTCGCCTCGAAGGGGCAGTTGAATTCAATTGAATTGGATGAGAATTATTTCTTCATTTTGTTTGGCCATGCCAAATGATTATTACATCTCGGGTTTTGGCTTGAGAAATTGCGAATTTTGGAGACTTTCGTGAGAGGTGGGGCTAGATCTTGTGCGAAGAATTTTGACTATTTTGCTGTCTGTCTTTTTAACAACAATGTCTAATTATCAAAACGTCTTCAACAAGTTTGATGGAGTAACACAGAAGCATGGCCGATGGTAATCAGTGGTGCCCAGAAGATTTGAAAAATGTGGTCGAGGTGGATTGGCTACAGAACGAGATGATGAGACAGTTCAACAAGCTGTTAGGCAGTCCAGTATTGTCCATAATGAGACCTGTCAAACTGGTGAGTTTGATGTTCAAGCTAGTGATTTAGCTCCGAATTATGTTCAGAGGCTTGATCACTGATCCTAGTGCATATATTTCAATTCAGGGAGGAGTCAGAATGTTACTTCGACTATTTCAAAATCAATCGCGGACCATATCTTGCCATAACTTGATACTGCAACATTTCCTGCGGTCCTGGTGTTTTTTCTCCTGGATGATGCGATGAAATCTTTCATCTGGGGCTTGTTGTGGACAGGAGTAGATACACTTCATCTGCTTCTTTTTTAATTTCCTTATTCAGATTGGAGGATGTTGTTTTGGTTTTCTTTGTTAAATGAATGATCATCTAGCGCGGAATATAATTCACGGCTAACTTCCGAGGGAAGATCAGGAACCTCGTTTCTCTGCATGGAATGAAGACGAAAGCGAGGTATATCTTCACCAAGTTAATTTCGGCTATCAGCTATCAGTATCGTTGCCATCCTATCACTGCCGATTTGCAGGAACTGAAAGCTCACTGATGCTCATCTGTTGTTCTATGACGGATGAGAACAGCCATTGCCTGGTGAACATAATTCATTGCATGCCTGCAATTGTATCATGCTTGTTAATTTGCTAGTATCTTTTACAAGAAGAGTTGTGGAGTTTGCGAAGAGAATTTATGTTAGCAGAGAAATCTCGCGCCACAGGGCGCGAGATTTCCGGCTATGGGGTGGTGTTGAGATCTAGACGGCCATCTACATATATGATTTGAACCCTTGACCTTCGGTCACCCACCACAAGCTCATGCATGCAAATGTTGTCAGAAGTTGTAGGGTTGTCCGTCGGCCCATTGGGCTGTCTTCCATTAGGTTTCTCTTGCCTCCCTTGTTCGGTACCTCAGCGGATCCGTCCTACGATTGCATTCCGGACTTCAGTGGACTAACTGATAAATAACTGTAATGCAGCGATAGCTGTATTGGAAAGACTCTGGAGGTAGGGTGATCGGTTTAGTAGAAACTAGGCTGGTGGAACCTATTTGCCAAGCTCTAGAATTGGGACCGGATCAATTGGTCCTAGGACCGGACGGAATCGACGGGTCCAATTCCCAGGCAGTCCAATGGGACTAGGAAAATTAAAGCCAAAATTATGAAAATACTTATGGAATAAGATGACAAGACACAAGAAATGCAACACAAACGAGGAAAGTCTCGTGAATATTACATTGAATCTTGATGGTCGATTAATGGGCTTGGGACGAGAGTTGAGACTCAAGCTCGAGCCAAAGAATGGCAGAGGCGAGAGTTTTATTTTGATAAAGTTAGGCAAAAGTTTTATTTTAAAAGTTCAAAGAAGCGAAAGTCAATATTGAGTAGAAGGGTTTCAAAAATTAGAATTAGGATTATTTTTTCTATGTACATTTTCTTCAACCAAATATTAGAAACAAAAAAAAAATAATCAGTTCGGTCTCGGCAGCCCGATTCGATTTAACCCCCAATGAACCGAGGAACGAGCCGCTAAGACACTAGTTCCACTTTCCACTTTTAGGAACTAGAAATCAAACCGGCACTCTTGAGAACCGAACCAAATTGGGCGATTTGATTTAGTCCGAACGATTTACTATTCGATTAGTCCATCTTGCTTACCTATACACAGAGGAGCATCATGGTGGCATCACTGTTGCCTTGGACATCGCTGACGCAACGACGTTGCTATTGGCTATTAGCCACCCCTAGTCAATCTCGTCAACCACATAAAATAGCGTAATGAGTTCAATTTCCAAGTTTCGAGTGTTAAGAATCCCAAATCCCTACCTCCTTCGCTCTCTCTCCCTCGTATATCTTAAACTTTAGTCAATATGCATAATAGTTTCTGAACTTTTCATTTATTTCACGTGGTCCATAAAATGCAATGATTTCTGTCTCTCTCCCCCCTCCTCATATCTCTTAAACTTTAGTCCAATGTGCATAATAGTCTCTAAACTTTTCATTTATTTCACGCGGTCCATAAAACTGTAACTTGAATTGATAGAAGAATAATATTAAATATTTTTATACATTTGAAAAATTAAAATAAATATATATAAAGTTCAAAAATTATATCGAACAAATGTAAAGTTCGGAGATTCTATTATTTGATGAGTTAAGACTTAAAAGTCACATTAAATAAATTAAAACATAATAGATCATATGATATATTGAATAAAAGTGTAGGGGCCATTTTACTATCCTGATTGGAAAAATTCGTTAATTCGCCCTTGATGTCGGGACAAGCCCAAGCACATGGTCAACCCCACGATCGGACCTGCCATCAGCCTTTGACATGGCACAACCTCATGGGACCGCGCTTGGATCGGCTAATGTGGAATGATTCACGTTAGCCCATCCAAGCCGTTCATTTCCCGCCTCTCCCTAATACAAGGGAGGGGGAAATGAACGGACCGGATCCCCAGATCCCACATCAGGGGATCCGGGTCTGATGGTACCGGCCAGAGGAAAGAAGGCAAAAAAAAACAAACAGATACTTCACATGCGGCTTAGCTTTGTAAGACGGGCGTCCTTAGTCATGTCTTTTCCGTCTTTTTGCGATGAGATGGCCGACGCGGCCATTGAAATCCACGGAACAGAAGGCTGAGGCAGGCGACCCGGATTAGGATTCAGTGCTGTCTCTTCTCTTTGGCCAGCGGATGATCGGTTGATGCGTTATCGAGGGACGGGATCATTCGTTCTGGCAAAAAGAAGACTTTTTTTTTTCTTTCTTTCTTTCTTGCAAAGTCTTTCTTTTGCTGTTCTCCATTTTCTTTTCCTGGGTCTTCCTCGCAAAGTCGTTTTTTTCCTTGGCAGATGCTGACGACTCTCTTCTGAGTCACCGAAGCCGCGTGCTTTTCTCCCTGCTGAATGCTCTGCAATTGGAGAGACGTCTCCCGCACGGTCGCCCCCCCGCAAAGTCGCGATTTTTTTTGTGACGTGAATGGATCTCCCTCCTCTGCTCATTCATGCCCGTTTTCTTAATTAGCAAGACAATCCACTCCCAAGAATTTGTTCGCTCCTAATCCTCTCGCTCTCTCTCGCCCCTCTGAAAGTCGGTTCCATTGTTCTTGATATCACCTGTTGCGTCATATCTCTTGCAAGACTATCTCCATTTGCACGACCATGGATGACATGAAGGATAAAGTCAAGGGGTTCATGAAGAAAGTCAACAACCCCTTCTCCACCTCCTCCTCCTCTAGTGGCAAATTCAAGGGCCAAGGCAGAGTTCTGGGCTCGTCTTCGTCTGGTCCCACTAATCCGATCCCCGCACGCCCTTCTCAATCTATCTATAGTCGCCCAAATCCATCCCCAGCTCAAACCAGTAATTCTAGACCTTCTCAGGCCCCTAAAACCACAGTTTCCGATCAGAACAAGCTCGGCTCCGCGCGTAATACGAAGCCAGATCGGAAACCGGCTAACGGGTTCGATCCATTTGATTCTCTTATCACTTCTGGAAAGAGATCTCAGAATGGGTATTCATTGAATACTGTTGAGTGCCCCATTTGCAATAGATCTTTCCGGTCTGAAGATGAAGTCTCCGAACATGTGGATAGTTGTGTTGCTGAAAATCAGGTTGAGTATGATAACGAAGTCGGTTCACAGGGGTTGCCAAGTGATGAAGCGGAGGGAAGGAGTGAATTGGAGGCCTGTGTCGGCACTTTTGTGTCAGCGAAGCCACCAGAGAGTTCAGTTGATGTCCTGCTTAAATTGTTTAGGAATATAGCTAGGGAACCAGAAAATTCAAAGTTTAGGAGGATAAGAATGAGTAACCCTAAGATTAAGGAAGCTATTGGAGATGTTGCAGGAGGGGTTGAGTTGTTGGAATTTATTGGGTTCGAGTTACGAGAAGAGGATGGGGAGATGTGGGCCATGATGGATCAACCTGGCGAGGAGCAAATTCGAATGATCAATAAGGCTGTGGTTTTACTGGAACCTAAGAAGTGGGAAGAAACGAAAAAGAATGATGCCCCTGCCGTGGTTCCTTCCGCAGTAGACAAACCAATGGAAAAGGAGAAGATCGATAGGCAGGTGTGTTGAATGTTCTCTTCAATTGATCTTGTTAGCTCTCGCTGAGAAGCTTTTCCAGTGATGATTTTCATTTGTTGCTCAAACTCTCTATGGCGTTCTTTTTGTTAATGTTGCTTCACCTGTCATAGTTCCTCTGCCTGTTTGTTAAGCCTATGTCATATTGAAACTGGAAGGTGAGGCAAAGCATTATCGGCTGCACTTTTAGGTTTGAGAATTGATATACCTGCATTGCTTACTATTCTGATGTATGTTACAATAGGATTTGCCACATGGAATTTGCTTCATTTAAGTATCTGACTATAGAACTGGAAAATAATTGCAGTTGCTTATTGCTTAAAGGTGTCAATACATAAAGCTATATATCTGTGTGCTTTGGTATCTCCATTGTACATATTGGATTGTGGTGGTGATATTAACTCTGAAAGTTACTATGAGATAAGGGACGCGAAGCTTAAATTCGAGTAATGCTTCTGATGATTTGATCGTACTTGATAAAAGAATTGGAGTGTGTGCCAATTGTAACGTCCTCGCCCCACCACCGATAATGTTGTCCACTCGGGGCCCCTAATGGCTCTCACGGCTTTGTTTTTTCTCGGGTCCACCATCCTCGCATGACACAATCCTATGCTTTTGATGTCTGATGTTGCTGCTCTTACCAGTTTAGGATGCAGAATCACCACATCCAAATCTGCTATGTTCAATTTTTTCAATTGATCTTCTTCTGATGTTATTTTACGTGACTTCTATTAGTGGAATGCCATTCAACTACCTAATGTTAGTGCCTGCCCGCCTGCCCTTTCTCATTTCAAATCTTACATCAAAGTGAATGTAGACTTCACATGGCCTTGTATTAGTGTTATGTCCATATGAGATTTTACAATTTGTCAATAGACAATAATCTGGGTGCCTTAATTGGGTGCATTAATTATTAGGGCCATCATTTCAACTTTTGGTTTAGTTTCCCACCTTGATTATTACTCTGACTTCACTTTCTTCTGTGCCATGTAGATTCGGGTGTTCTTTTCTGTGCCTGAAAGTATAGCAGCGAAAATTGAGCTACCAGATTCTTTTTATAATCTTTCAATGGATGAGGTGAGACGAGAAGCAGAAATGAGGAAGAAGAAAATGGCAGAGTCTCAGCTTTTGATCCCCAAGTCATCCAGGGAAAAGCTGCTGAAGGCAGGAAGGAAGACGTACACCAGAACTGTCATCCGTATCCAGTTTCCAGATGGAGTGGTTCTTCAAGGTGTCTTTGCTCCTTGGGAGCTAACAGGTTCTTTGTATGAGGTTTGTGCTATAAGCCACTCTTGTTTGAGTTTATAATTGTTGTGCAACTTCCTTTCAATTGTGCATGATTGACTTAACTAGGCTACTGTAAAGGGAAATATCGATGCCATCTCTTGGACCATGGATCTCTTGGTAGATCCTTTGAATGTGATGTTCTTACTGTAGTTCACACATGCGATTATATTGCCAAGGGGGTGAGCCATGAAACAGTCCTAAGAGCAATTGATTTGAGTGGGAGAGGGTAGTGATAGTGGATCTCGGTCTTTCCATGAGATTGCCTGCTTAAACTTGTGTTTTCTGCTTATAATATGTGAATTTATCCTCCTCAAGTTCGTATATTTAGTCTAACTAGTGTATAATTTGGCCTTTTTTTTTGGGGAGCTCTTCTAGCTTTAAACTAACTTGTTTATATAAAAGTTGTGAGACTCAGTACAATTCTTTAACTTTTGGCACCTATCAAGAACTCTGCCTGCCACCACCTAAAGTTCACTGCCATAGGTAAACCACACACTGGAGTGGGGTTCGTGTGGTTTTCTAGTAATGATCTGTAATCAACAGTGGTCACGATTTCGGAGCTGAGACTACTTCCTTAATGTGCGTTTCATGGGAGGACATGATTAGATTCCATATCATTAAAAGAAATTACCTTTAAAGTATCCACAAATTGGAGAACTTGCCTTACTGTGTTGTGAGTGGTGTCACGTGTAAGTGTTATCCCTGGGCCTACCAGTATTTATACTACCTTAACAAATTTGTGATCTGGTTTAAGTGCATGTAGGGGGAGAGCTGTTTCCCATTGGTAGGCTGAGTTCTTTATAACTTCATCTAAAGGCCCATGAGACTGTTTAACTCTTAGTTCCCTTTACCCTTGAGGAAAGTTTGTTTCACAACGGCTACAGCACATTGCGAGGTGCTTTTGATGCACTCTCCTTATTTCTTCATTGTGAATAAACTCCATCACTTTCTTCTTCCTTGCCATCCTCCTTTTGGCCTGCTACTTTGATATTAAGTCCCCGCTCTAATTGATGAAATCAGATGTTACCGGGTTGCTAGTGTTACTCTGGACCTCTGGTTGATCATCTGTGGGAGCTAGATGGTGGACCGTTGAAATCTGTGAATAAATTTAAGGATCCTATCCTAGGTCCTTCAGGGTTTGCGAACACACTTAAATCCAGTCACTGCTAGTTTTGTAATTTTCTTGACTTGTTTTCAATTATGAAGTAATCACTGTCTTTGTTATTCGGCCTTGCTGCCAATTGTGCGACTCATCTTTTGCTCAAATCTCGAATGATTTCTTTCGTCTTCGAGAGCACCATCAGAGGGTACTGCATCTTTTCAAATTATCTGCTTCAATGCAAAAACCAGAACTTTGTGTCCTGGTATAGAAAGTTTGACTTGGACACGGTATTTTAGGATGAGCAAGTGGAGAATGCTTAAAGCAAACATTGCCTCATAACAACAATTTTAATCCTTTTAAGCAGTAACGTTTATATTTCGGCACTTGTCGCCTTGCAAATTCATTCAATCTTGTGGTTTCCCTTTGCTTCTGTGCCTCTTTGCATGGGCAAAGCATGTTTGCCTGTGCATCAGCACCGATGCTTGTGTGTAGGCTTGTGTCGTGGGAGACATCCAGTGGAATAATGCAATTAGTTCTAGCATGCAATTTCTACTCCATTGTATGGGTAAAATTCACTAGACAGTGACCGAAAAGTAGCGTTATTTGACGAGTGTGTAGCTCTAACCTGCTTTGACCCAATGTACTTTTCTGCTGATCGACAGAGGGCTAAATTGTCATGTTGACCCAATGTTTCTTTGTGGCTGGGTATAGTAAATTTAATCGCTTCTCGATGTTATCTTTGAATAATCAGAAAATTTAAGCTGGTTTATTTTGCTGAATCTAAGAGGATAACTTTGCTTTTTTCGCAGTTCGTAAGCTCAGCTCTCAAGGATCCCTGTCTGGAGTTTGAGCTGATGCATCCCGTGGTCATCAAACGGCGAGTGATCCCACATTCGCCTGAACCTGGCCAAAGAGCGATGACTCTTGACAACGAGGATCTGGTCCCTTCAGCTCTCATCAAGTTCAGACCGATCGAAACTGATTCCGCAGTCTTCACTGGACTCCGGAACGAACTCCTAGAAATCAGCGAACCCCTTCAATAGTTCCGAGTCACAAATCTCGAAAGCTTGTACCCCAACCCATCTGCAGCTGCCTGCCTCACTGTTCCGAGTTCTCCAGCTCTTGCGGATGTCGAAGATTCTATGCACCTCTATTCATGTGTTTCTGCATGCCCTTTGTTACAGACGTAGTTGTACAAGATCCTTAGTGGATGAGAGGGCGTCATGATCCTGTCCAGACCCAAAATCATGCCTCAACTCCACATTATGTACTACAAAGGAATCATAATTTGATGAGGATACAATGGATTCTTTTGTGATGTATGAGAGCCAATGCTATAACTTCCCATGGCTCTCCCCTTTTCCTTGGGCGGAGGGAGTTATTCCTACGGCTCTGATCAAGGTCTTCTGACTTACCAAAAAAAAGTCATCCTGTTGCTTTGTTCTACAGTATACTCCAGACATCTTAAGAGTTGTCTACTAAATTTGTTTGTTAAGTGATGTAAGGATTCTTGTCGGGTGTGTAAATGAGCTCATTAACTTGAACGGTCGCTTTTCTGAGTACGTGATAAATCAACTTTCGAGGAGTCTTCATATCTATAATATCACTCTTCCTCTAGTCGGAGTTTGCTCGATACTTAAGTATTTGGCATTTGAATGGACGTGCGGAGTCTGGAAACGATGCATTTAATTCTATGTTGGGTGTTGGAGATTAGATAGCACAAGGATAGTACTTTTAATATCTGAATATAATTTGATACGTTGACAAGACGCCAAATAGAGATATACGCCGTTCGATTAGATGTTTGGTAGATCGACGATAGAGTACTTTCTATAAAATTTTGTTGGCAGGAGTCAACAGCAACAACCCCGCGAGGAGGATGACAACTATCCGGCGGTTGCCGCCTTTGGATGTTGAATTTCTCCGGAGGGGAAGTCGTGGCCTAAGAGCGAAAACCACCCATCGGCGCCGTTGTATAATAGCGATCGCTGCTCAACGGCAGCCGTCTCTACCGCAACGTGACCACCTCGATAGTGCTCTCCTATGGCCAACTCTCTCTCTCTCTCTCTCTCACGGCCGCCGGCCATGGCCAACCATCTAGATGTTCTCGTCTAGAGCACAATAACAGTCGACAAATCAAACGAACTTTATCCTATTCAGGGCTTTTTCGCAATGGCTATCACACGCAACCTATGTATTTACACTCAAGCGATATCTTATAGGGAGTGATGATTTGATCGTTGTCGAGTAACACCAAAAAGTCAAATCGAGCAACACATGGATCACGAGAACTTTCCGTGCAGCAAAGCGAAACTCGAAAGTTCACGAAAAGAACTTCAAGAAACGAGAGATCGGGCAGCAACCTGTGTCACTGCCTGAAATCCAAAGGACAGCTTCGTGAACACGGGCTCGGACCCCGAAGAACAACAAATTCCAGGGACGATTCTTAGGAAAGATGACGAGGATGATATCCGAGCAAAGCAACGGCCAAACGGCCATGCCCTTCGCTCCGTGGCTTGTGGTTGAATTGGCTCGGTCAACTTCGTCGAGCAAGAAAAGCCAGCAAATCCCCCTGCAAGAAGAGAATGGATTACCAGCTAATTAACGGGATAAGTCGTCGGAAATCTTTAAAATCATGCCAAAACCTTTGTTCCTTTCCGCGAAATCGTAAATCTCGAACTTGTATCTGCGCAACACGTTCGCCCTCCGTCAATATTTCGTTAATAAGTGCCGTTAAATATTTATCAACATTGCTGGAAAGTAATGAATGTTGACATGACGCCCATGTGACTTAAGCAAAGTAATAATAGCGTTGTTTTGCCGAAAATCATCTCACGAAAAACCTTGATGGATGATAAATATATTATATAGGTATAAGTTTTGTCTTTGTTTTTGTTTTTTCTATATTTATGTTATATGAATATAATTTGGACTTTTAATGTAATAAAAGACAAACTTCTAGACAAACTTCTATATCTATATTATGATTAATATAATTTGGACTTTTAATGTAATAAAAGACAATCTTCTAGATAAATGTGTCGCAGTGGATAAAATTTAAGGTTTTTGATGGGTTTTCTCCATTATTAATAGGATATATTAAAATTGTCATTAGCACACGGCTTTGTCAATATAAGATAATGGATATATACGTGTGACTTTGGGCACACGATTCCATATTACCTTTTGTGCGTGTCCCCCACTTTCTTCCATAATTATGTATTTCGCTCAATTATTTTAATTTGATGTGGGACAGCTGCCACGACTAATCGAAATTATACGATGAGCTTTGTCCAATCATTGTCACCGCTCTCTCATTTTGACAATAATTACGAAGAATTCCTCGACTATTATCATATAGTTGTTATCCCTAATCTCATGTGTATGAGTTAGGAAGGCTTGGTTGCCCCGTACAATGAACGTTCGCACTATAAAATCTCTAATTTGTTAACATCAACTCTTCTTCTAGGGAAGATTAGGTTAACGACGTGCAATACTTTGCCATATTTAGCATATTTGGAGTCACGTGTTTTGATCGAGAAACCTTCGCTCTCTCTTTGTCATCGATTACGGGCCAAAGCTCAAGCATATATTACGTGGTCCCGGATGAGTAAGGCTCACCCGTCAAGTGGCCTCCCTAGTGGCCTAGGCACAATGCGCTCGGGACCACACCAAATTTTTCCCCAAAGCTCTCGATTCGAATGCGTCACATCCCGTCTTTTCGTAGTACCCTTGTTGGCACTACACGCTTTGGTTCCGTAGGCAGAGAGTCTTACCTCGATGTACTTAGACACATAGGCATACGAGTATCGATGAAGCAAATCGAGGCGAAAAGTTGAACTAAATATACGAAAAATCAAGACTCTGTTCGTTTCACGAAAAATAACTATTAGGAAAATATTTTTTCAAATTTTCCGTCGTTCGTTTCACGGAAAATAAAATAGTCAATGAAAATATTTTTTCCATCAATGAAAAAATCATTTTCAAAATTGAAGAAAATATTTTCTTTTTTTAAAGGGGAAAATATTTTCCGTGTGCTTCGTTTACTTTTAAACATCGCGGCCTTTAATAGCGTGCTTTGATCTCGCTTGAGACCGTGAGTCGACGGCCTTTGATAAACGAATACCGGAAAGTATTATTATCTTTCAGAAAATTGATTTCTTGATATTTATTTTTCATAATGATAAACGAGCGGAACTTAAAAAAAATTAAGTGGGACTTTTTAGGGTTGTTTGATAAATTCAAAGGCTATTATTAGTCATCACGGGTGGCGTAGAGCTTCCAATTTGGCAATAATATATTATTTGGGCCCCGTCAGTTTTCTTTTATTCGTTGCTTAATTTATTTCCCACCCTTTATTCTTTTTCTTTTCTTCTCTTTTTTGGCCTAGTGCTTGCTTAATTTATAGAGGCTGACTAGATAAGTCACGTGCGTCAAGGAAAGCCAAAGCATCTCCTGGCCACCAGGTTGTTTGCGGTAATAAAATTAAATAATTTATTCTCTGCGAAAATTGAGGAATATTAAGATCTACCGGAGAGAAAAAGAGGAAGGCTTGGGTAAGTACGCACGTGCGGACCGCCTTTAGTTTTGGACCACACTTTCTTCACGCATGGACGTGGTCGCGCCGCCCGAGATGTCGACAATTTCTCGTTTCCATCTCCGCGACGAGACTGACGAGATTTCGGTCCTCTCTTTCTTGTCCTACTTTGGACTGTCCTTTCCTTCTTTTTGTTTCTTTTGTTTTCCTTTTAACTCTTTTGTAATTTGACGAGCTTAAAATTCACTGAAGCAGCTTGGCTAAAATGTCGATTGCCTAAAACACCAATCTCCATGTTCGTTCGACGTGGTCCCAGAGCAACACTCGAAATGAAATTCGATGTTATCTCGAATTCATAAAGAAGGACCGATTCATATATGATTGACAAAACATATCAATAAATTTGGTAGGTTGTAGATATGGATTTTAACGATGCAATTTGGTTTAAAATTTATTGAAGCCAAATCATACCGTGAATGGGTCTTCGATTTGCGAACCACTTTTTGAAAATGGAACTGTCGGATCAAACGGCAAAAAAAAAATGGTTCAGTTCGATCAAAAGTGTGGAACATGTTTAGTTCGAGGAAATTTTTTTTCACCAATAAAAAAGTGGGGAATATATTTTACACTTTTTTGAAAGTGGAAAATATTTTCCGTCTTCTTTATTTACATTTAAATATCGCAACCTCTAGCAGCGTGACTCAACATCGCCCGATGCAAGCGAGTAGGTGGCCTTTGACAGCAAGCTTGTAACTCTAGAGGCGAGCTCGAAACTTGCCTTATTGAAAGCTCGTGAGAGTCTGATGAGACTTGTGGCAGGTGAAATTTCAATATATACATTTATTCTTTATAATTTTTTTAAGTTTTAAATCAAACATTCGAAAATATTATTATGCCTAAATTTGTTTCAATTGTCAGACATCCATTTGTTCTTGAAGCCTTACTTATTATGCCGACATGGCCCCTCGAAGACCGTTTCTAAGCGATAAGAGCTGTCGACGTGGTCATTGAATTCCTCAGATGTCGTCAGGCTGGTTTTGTACGTGGCAAAAACAAAGTATAAAAGTATAAAGGGATACGTAAAATAATAGTTAAAAAAAAAAGATAAAAAGAAAAAGATCCGGGGGACAGGTTCCGAATATATCCACGTCAATGACTTCGTAGAGAAGGCATCTCGTGGTTGGACGGGGTAATTTCGCCAAATCAATCGCACGTTAACCGAAACACGTTCGACTTTCGTTTTATTAATATCGACCACGTGTGGAATCATCTCCGCGGCCCGTGATCAATCGACCGAGTACGGACCAATGATGAGGTGCCACGTGGATGAGCGGGGGAGAACGCATCTCTGTGCGACTTGACATTTGAGATGTGCCTCACGACGGACGCTTGTGGTCAAGATTCTCGGGCAGTTAACAATGGGAATGCGTGCGTGACCACACGTTTTATGGATGAGCAGTAGCTTTTTTATTATTATTTATTGGGATCACCTAAATTCGTGACGATTTGATTCTAGAATTTTCTGATGAATTGCCTGTTTCGGAAGACTAGCTAATGAATTCAAAGTATTGTAATCTTTAGTGCTTAAATGAACAAGTGAATTCTTTATTGTATCAAATTTCTATAAAAGGTTTGTGTTTTTTGGAGATTCGATGCAAAAAGATCCTAAATTTTGTTATTTCGAAATGAAAGTGATTAATAGGTTAAACATTAGACATGCGTTCGCGATAGTAAAAGTGTGTATTAGAGGAAGGCGGGTTTCGTTCAAGATGTTAATGGGTCGATTTGGTGAGGGTTTCGATTCAAATTTTTTTAAAAATAAATTATTTGGCCGAGCACAAAAAAAATGCTATCTTGGCATGACAAGACATAAGGAAAGGCCATGTCGGCACTGCATGTTCTTTGCATTGAAAAGAAGTGGACTAGAATGTAATCTAAGTACGTAAATGGTTGGGAGTGCAATGACAATTTTAATAACACAGAGTAGCAATAAATAGCATGGATTATAACATAGATGATTCATAAACATTAACTAGATGATATATTCAAAGTGATCCATAAAAATTTGATAGATTTTGATATAATCTCTAAACTACATAAAAACGTTAAATTTAGTTTAGGGATTAAATTGTTCAAATACGAAAAATTTACGGATTACATTGAAATTAAAAATTTAGGAATTATACTATACGTTAGATTAAATTTTAAAATTTATTTTTAATAAGTTAAAAATTTAGAGATTATATATCAAAATTTAGAAAAATATTTGTATTATCTTTTCCAAATGATGACACCTGACTGAGAACTAGGGGTGATCGGTTCCCAGGGCGGTCCGGTTCCCCCCCGGAACCGGGAACCGGACCAACGGGACTGGTTCCCCTTTTTTAGGACCGTGGACCGGACCAATCGGTCCGGTCCGGTTCTTGGGCGGTTCAATGGGTCCAAGTTGAGGACTTAATTGAACAAATGGAAAGCTTTAAATATAACTGTACTTCAGCCTAAAGTTTTAGAATTCTTATTGTAATTATTCTTAAAATTACATGATGCACATATAGCATCATATTGATTTCGAGGTAATACACATCAAGGAAATGACGACGACCAAGCTAAAACTATGTAATATCCTCACATGAGTACTGAATTGTGAAGGCTCTATATCTCTATCATGTGATTTTAGGTAGATATGATACAAACAAATTAACCGATAGATCAATACCCATTAGGGAAATGGTAACCCTTGCTTGGCTCCAAATCAAATCCCACTTTCTTCATACACATGTCCAGTAAATGTCCAGCTGAATGCAACATGCTTGAGTGAAGAGATCATAGCAAAACAACACCAAAGGGAATCCCAAGAGTAACCGAAAGATTGCTAAAGATAATAGGGTTTAACTTTGACTCTTTATCATCTAAAACTTGTGTGATCATGATGCAATCATCACTAAAAGTAGTGACAATATGACCACGTTTAGTATCAAACTCTATGGTCCTTGGATCGGTCCTTTCGGTCCGGTCCCGTGGTCCGGTTCGGTCCGATTCCACCTAGGAACCAGGAACCGGATCATCCGGGAACCGGTTCCATTTTTTGGAACCACGGACCGGACCGGAAGGATGAAGAACCGGACCAACCCGGCCAGTCCGGTCCGGTTCGGGGTTGGGCGGTCCCGGATGCTCACCCCTACTGAGAACCTCACCATCTGTGAAAAAGCTTTATCGTCACGACGAGAAATTGGCGATCAGGAGCTACTACGGCCGATTAAATCGGGCCATCACAACTCCGCACGAGCCACCGCCAAGACGAAGGCGTCGTCCACGGCCGCGGTACACGCGGCGATCTCCCGGCGCCCACGCGCCCGGCCTTACACATGTGGCGGGCCCCTAGCCGACAGGTGGGGGGCAGCGGCGCCATTTCGCAATGTGTGAATTAATTGGGCGGCGCACGTGGTGCGTTACCGGCTGGGCCAGTCAACTCCGACCGGACCTATCGGTAGCCCTCGCTCCCACGCCACCACCCTCGCAAGAAAGGATCGCCGCCAACCAGCTGCCCCTCTCCTTAGATCAACGGCCAAGATCTGACGGCCCATTAAGCTCATGTGAAATGCAATTGGATTTCTCTCTCCTCGGTCCTCCCTATCTCTCTCCCTCTGTCTTCCCCCTATTGAAAATGAAGCTCCAGGAGCTCCTTCTTGGTCCCTCTCTTTGCCCTTTCCCGTTCGTGTCCCTCTCGCTCGAGGAAGTCACTGGGTGCTCAAGAAATTTGGCTTGAATTTAGTTGAGGCTCTTTCCGGGAGCTGGGTTTGAGATTTTGGAGGCGGGTCCCTGTTCAAAATCTGGGTTTTGGTGTGTGAGCTTGATGTGTTGAAAGCTGGGTGAGATGGAGAGAGACTTCTTGGGTTTGAGCTCGAGAGAACCGTTGAGCGTTGTGAAAGAAGAGATTGGCCGGGATGCTTGCGTAGACTCTGGTTCGTCCCTTCCTTTCATCTGAGATGATTCTCCGTACATTCATGTTTAATAAATCTTCGATCTTTTCTTTGGGTATCTGAGTCAAACTTCCCAGATGCTGCCGCTTATTTTTTATCTTTTTCAAAATGAGTTTGAATTTTGCTCGTACAACTTGGACTTTGGGCGCAATTTGCATGTTATGTTCCCCCCCGATAAAGATGCATGATTCAGTGGAAAAACGAGAGGGGAGAAGAATTAAATGTTTTGCATTAGTTACTGGAGTTGTTTGTTTACGTTGATGGTTTAGATATATTGTTTGGGTCCGAGTTTTTCAGATAAAGATTGTTGGTTAATGCGATAACTGTTGGCTTTTTGGTTCTAATTTTCCTGTTTCGGTATATGTATAGACTTTTTGAATGGCAGTTCCATAAATAGCTAATCCTTAAATTTGCACGTTCCTTTTGGTTATGTTGAGAGAACGTTTCACCCTTTAAGCTTCTCAGCTTGAATTTCACCTTCTTGGTAATTTTTGTGGGCATGCGTTCGATTCACAGCATAGAGTGAGCTTGTCTCCTGCTTTTCCGTGATTTTCTTTCTGAGAAAGTCAGATCCAGAAAGCTTAAGTATTTAATCTCTTTTCCTTTACATTTTTTTTTATTTTTTTGGTGGAAGCATCTGTTAGGTAGTTATGTTGAGAGTATATGCTAGTGTCTTGTTTCAAATCCAGCAGCAAATACAAAGGATATTGCTCAGTCCATTTTATGGTTCATTCAGTTCATTTTATCTGGAAAAAAGGATAGTTCTAGCTTATCACGCATGACTTGTCTTGCAATTCTTAGTCTTGTTGTCAGTCTGGAAGTTCGTTTCTGGCAACCATTAGGAACATCATATGATATGTTATTAAAGTAATCCCAGAAACACATGACGTAAGTCTTGGTCATGTCTTGGTCATATGTGAGTAGATTATACGCTCAGATCGACTCAATGAGCTCTTATTAGAGTTTGGAGTACTAAAGCATATACGCATGGTTTCTAATCAAGTCTACTACATTAGGAACATTATATGATGCACAATTAAAGGTAATTTAGATTGAGAAACACATGATACAAGTCTCGACATTGCATGAGCAGAGTATAAGCTCAAATCAACTCAATAGGCTCAAATTAGAGTTTGTAGTTAACCGGGATGCTACTTTTGAAAGCAATTCTTTTTGCAACATTTTCATGGTAATATTGTAGTTCTTGAGAATCAAATGATGTGACTTAAGGATTTGGAAATTGATTTTGATGAGCAATATGGCTTTCTTGTTATCTGTTCTGTAGGATTGAACAAAGGTTCATCAGGAATGCGATGGCCATTCTTGAACAAGGTCTCTGCAGTTTCTCATCTGATGTCCTTTAAGAGTGCTCAGGATGAAAAGACCAAAAAGGTCGGTGTACCAATCGTCTCTTCTGGTACAACACACATCCCAATTGCAGATGCATATGATTCGAGTCAAAGATGTAATGTAGTCGAAGTACAGGTATTCTACTCTTCTTTCTCATATGTTTATAGATGTGAACTCTGTTTCACAGGTATTATCCTGACACCACGTCAGGAAAAAGTTGTCATCGTGGTGTTTTTGGATAATTTAAATAGCTTTTGAGTTTCTGGTTGATTTGACCGGCCTTTTTGTTTCTTAGCCAGAAAGTTGAATGGTTGGAATCATGGGACTCTTTTGCTATTTCTATTCTATAACCGTTGTAATCAATTTTGCCAACGTAAAACTCTGTTGCAGAACTTCTGTTCAATTGGTCTTTCTGAGGTGCGACCCTCAACTAATGGTTCTACACTTTTTCTCTTTTTTACTAGAGTTCATTCAATCATCACAAACAAGGTGGCTCCCAGTTTCCGCTGGTGTCTTATCCTCAAAAATCTCATCCCCTGGATGCGAGGGTGCTTCCCCTCTCAAATCAGGGGATTTCCGCTTCAATAGGTGACCATTTCTTCAAGACTCACTTTACTGCCACTGGACAGCCTCTACCAGGTGGTATGATCAGGCAAAAGCTACCGGGAGGTGTTCTTGTTTCTGCCCCAAATTCAGACCATCTCACTGCTGGTTCGACAATGGGAACTGCTGAGCCATGGTAACTGTCTTTGTGCTTGTTCTTCTTTTTAGCCTTAAGTTTTGGCTCTAGATTTCTAGCGTCCTGAGTCAGATTTTAATTTGCTATTGAAGGCTATGAAATGTTTAAGAATTGTATTCCATCTAAAGACAACTGGAAGCTTCTATGAAGTTTAGAAATTGAATTGATTTTTCTTATGAAAGCGGGAAAGCAAAAGGATGGGGCTGAAAGATACTGGAATCGCTCTGGATTGGAAGACTAGTATACCTTTTACAAACAATTGAAGCATCTTATTGAGATGAATCTGGATGGACCTCTGAAGACTAGGGCTTTTGGATGTGTTTCTTTTTTTTTGGGAGGCAGTCTTCTGTTTTCCAGCTAGGCGTGCCTGTTTTTTCCCTTGTGACAAGTATTCTTTTGAATTTAGGAGTTGAAACATGCTTGGAATTAAATGCCTCTATTGGTAATATCTTTTTCAGGAAAACTATCAATCCTACTGTGCTTCCTTCTCAATTGACCATCTTCTATGCGGGTACCGTGAATGTTTATGATGATATCTCACCTGAAAAAGTAATTTCTCTCTTCTTTTCTTCTGATGTCTCTACCCTTGCTCTTTTGAGCTAAGAAACTTGATTCAGCTAACTTGTGCGTGTGATTCACAGGCCCAAGCAATCATGTCCCTTGCCAGGAATGGTGCGGCAATGGCTACTAAGACATCGCAGGAAAAATGCTTTGTTCAAGTGCCTACAATGGCCGATACGGCCAGGGATCACGTTGATCTGAACCAGCCTAGTATGCAACACTTCTCTAGCCTCCCGAGTCCATTATCAGTATCATCGCATCCAGCTTCTCAATCACGGGGTGGACCGACTGGCAAGGATGAATCAAAGGAAGGTAATGCTAAAGGAGTTGGCACTCCAAGCAAATTGGACAGCCCAAAGATGGTCAGTGTCATGGGATCTGGTGCTGCAACTACCATGGTACCATCTGGTAGGATTCTGATTCAAGAATTGTTTTATCTTTATTGATTGTCTCTCTGCTTGTGAAACTCTCTTTCCATTCCGACGATTGCGATTTCTTTCCATGTCCGTTGCTCTTTTCCTGTTCTATGATGATCTTGCAAGGTGAACTTTACTGACTCATGACACTTAATTATTTCCTTTTAAGTGTTGGCTGGAGGAATGTCCTTTAAAAAACTGTTCTCTTAAGTGGAATTCAATTTTTTATGCAGCCATCCCACAGGCTAGGAAAGCGTCCTTGGCTCGGTTTTTGGAGAAGCGGAGAGAAAGGTCAGGAACCTTTTTAGTTTGAGGATGTCACTTCATTGCATGGCTGCAGCCAAGGTTTTAGATAAGCCAATGCTGAAAAGATCTTTTCTCGGCTTCGCAGAATGATATTCTGTCACTTCAGGCTTTGGCCACACTCGACACATCTCAATTGATTTCTTGGAAAATGCAAGATGATGAAAGTGACGGTTGGTTTTCTGTGTAATCGTAGGGTAACGAGTGTGGCACCTTACAACCTCATCAAGAACTCTCCAGAGCATGCGTCCCCACACTCAAGTGCTGTAAATCGCTCTCCTGCTTCTGCGATGGACAAGGGGAGTCCTCACTGATGTGTACGTATGTATAAGCCTTTAGGATTTTGGTTTACCTGTATGAATTGGACGATTTGGACCTGGTCTGTTCTGTAATGATCTGTTTCTTTCTTGTTCTTATTTCTTATTCTATTAACTGGACTTCTTGTTGTAAGTTAATCACGTTTCCTTATGTAACCGACAAATAGCCGATTCAATTTTGGAATGTAAAACCTGATGCTTGCTTCGTCTAATAATTTGCCTAATATATAAAAGCTTGTAAAAGGTTTGAGAATTGTTTCTCGTCTCTGCAGACTTACGTTCTGATTTAGTATTCTCTTTTTTCCAACCCATTTTCGGAAGGATGAACATCCACTCGAAACCTTTTTTGGGTCATTAACCAAGTGTCCCGTTCGCTAATGTCCAGTCAGACTTTGATGTTAATGGAGAACTGTTGGACGTGAAAGAGTCGGTCGGATGGATCGATCGGTCGCATTGAAACTGCTTCGCAGACGCATGACACGAGTTGAATTCATGAGGGTGGGCCAACATCTGTTTCAGTTTCGTGTCTGACATCATTGTCTGGACGTCGTATGGCTCATGGCGTCCATGTTTTCTCCTCCACAAGCCATCCTTTCTTTTCGATGCCTTTCGGCATATTTTCCAGTGGGCTCTATCATCTCGCGAGAGTCGTCCTTATGAATCATTATCACCAGAAGGTGTCGGTAAACGAACTGATCTGATGTTACCTATGTTTTGCCAATCGTGGTCAGACAGAGCCCTCTTTGATTTTTTGGAGTATGGATGTTAGATTCTCTACTTGATAGGTGCATGGACATCGTCCCATCCATGCAAATGACAATTTGCAAGTTAAAACACTGTCCGATGACAACCTTTCAAGAGACTTCAGATTCCGACATCTTTTGGCTGCTTAGAAAAGGAGGAAATAATGTAACAAGAAATATAATTCATTCGTTTAAACCTTGAGGACGGAGATGATGCCATTACCTACGATAGAGACCAATCGATATGCTTAAGAGTCGTCAATGTGGGATTATGGCGCTACGATTCGTGTCATTTCTAATTCGTCATTGCACATAATATATAGATTCGCTGATCATTTGAGAAAAAGTGAAATGGAAATTTTAACGATTTGAGGTGATTGGCATGGCCTTATGACCGTAAACAAACCAAGTAATTCGCGGGCTGCTTGATCTTGAGCTTGTCAATGCCTAACTCGCCAATATGTCGATGGTCGAATCTCTTTGTAAGTGTATCGGTGACATATATAGATTCTCAAGTATTCTTGAAAACATCCATTATTCTCGATCTATACTCAATCTAGGATTTAATTTAGTTGGCTTAATTCGAGTTAGGACTCAAGCTTCCGAGCTCATCAATCGGATGGGGTCGAGAATGAGCTGATTGCCAACTCTATCAACTCGAACTCAAATTTGAGAAATGAAGTTCTGAATGAGTTCCGGCGACGTGGGTGGAGTCAACTCCACTCAGAGGCACCTTTGCAGCAACCAGTTCTAGAATTCAGACGTGTTTTCTCACGGCGGTGGCCCGACTTTTCTTCTGGGGCCGCAATGAGACCTCGTCACGGAAGAGAAGATATCTCTCGCTCGAATCATGTCAGTCACCAAGTCAACGTCACCAAAAGTAATAAGCGTGTTTTCCATGCTCTTCTCCATGCATGTGATTTTTCCATGGGACAGACCCACTGGTTCGTCTTCCTCGTCAAATTTCAGACCAATCGCGTGAATGTATGTGAAGGGTCGTTTTCTTTGCATCACATCAGAGGCGAGCTTAAAAAAGGAAAAAGGAAATTTCTCCGTCGGTCGGTTTGTCGGCAGACCATCATCATTACAATTTTGTCCCGCACTTTGAAGATCATTCTCGTTTTCACACTCATTCTAGGAATCATGCGGCCGAGCTCTGATCGAAAAACAGGACATTTCTGTGAGTCGCTGACCCCACACCTTTCTACTATGAAGCCAGAGCGAATCTCTCTCTGTCTCTCTGGCTCTTCAGTTTGATGTCTTCTTGAGGGCTTAAAATTGAGAGCAGAGCGACCGATTGCGGATTTTGTTGGTGGGTTTTGGTGGAACCTGTGTCTAGTAATGAGATTTTGTGAAGCTGTGAAATGGAGATAGACTTTTTAGGTTTGAGCTCGAGCGAACCGTCGGGTGTTGTGAAGAAGGAAGATATTAGCAGTGAGGCTTGCAGAGACTCTGGTTTGTCCCTTTCTTGAATCTATTAGTACCCTGTTCTTGTTCAATTATAAATTCTCTTTCATTTGCTACTTGAGTTATCTTCAGCTGGACTCCTACCAAATCATGGAATTTGTGAATAAAACTGAATTTAGCTTCAATCTTCATGATTTGGGGACAATAGAAAGGAAGAGAAAATGATTTTTTTTTGGCTTTAGACAGACTGATTAGTCTGAGCTGTTACTTTGCTAATTCGGGTTGAGGTTGTTGGAATTAACGCAAAGATTGTTGGATTTTTTATTTTATTGCTGGTCTATTTTTCCAGTTTTGATAGGTGGGGGTTTCTCAAGTGCTTAGTAAAGCGAGGGTATGCATTTGAATGGCAGTTCCTTCATGCCTAATTCTTAAATTGCCAGACTTTCTGAGGTTGAAGAACTTTTGCCCTTTAGGCTTCTCTGCTAGCGTGTTAAATCCTCAGGCGCCTTTGATCTTACTGCTTCATTAGTTTAGTAGGGCTTGATTTAACAGTAGAGTGAACCTGTGTAACGTGTTACTGTAATCCCATTCAAAAAAGCTAGAAATTTTAGTGTGCATTTGGTAGGTAAATTGCAACAGTAGATTAGCGTCTTTTACTATCCCCCCCCCACCCCCCCCAAAAATCTAGCTGCTTATCGGAGAGGACGGATCATGATTTGTCCATGAATAGTCTGTTGAGTGCGTATTTTCCCCAGAAAAGTATCTTTCTTCTCAATTAAAAAAGAATTTTTCACCTGGGGCTCATGGCGGAGTTACTGGCACTTTTCTTAGTGCATTACCCAAGGGCTTGGCCATAATTACTTGCCTGCCTGGAGTGAATTAGCAGAGCAACCCCTTGCCTGGGCCCTCACTTATATCTGAGTTCCCCATGGCAGTAATCGAACCCACACAGCCATTAGTTTCTGATTTGAAAGCATGGAAAAGTCCTTATTGCTGGGTTAATCCCAGGGTGAGTGAGTTACTTGTACTTCACTCAGAAGCAGCTTGTGACAGGTACTTTTGTACTAGCGCCGAGTTGCATGACTACTGAGTAATCAAAGGCGTGGGATCAAATTGGATGGATGATATGGCTTTCTTGGTGTCTGTAGGACTGAACAAAGCTTTGGGAACAAGATGGCCATTCTTGGACAGGTTCTGTGAAGTTCCTCATTTGAAGCAAGAGCTACTGAATGGTGGTCCTGTTTCCACAGCAAATTCAAGTCCTCTAGGCGCGGCTTCTACGTTGGGAACTGCTGAACCTAGGTAACTGCTTTTGTGAGTGAGCAAAGTCTGTGTTTTCTTAGGCATTTTCATAGGCTCAACTGCTAAGACAACAAATGATTTCATAAATGCTCTGGGTCGGAACAAAATTGATTCCTTTGAACAATTAAGCAGCTTTGATGCTGAATATGCCCATAGCTACTATCTTATAGGGCAGTTTTTCCTGATGGATGGTTTTCTTTTTGTCAAGCTATATATTTGCAATCTATTTTCATTCTGCAAGCATGGTCTTGATTTCGGAACTTGAAGATGCTGAAACTAAATGTCACTATCGGAAATAGCTCTTGCAGAAACGCTGTCAAGCCTTATGGGCCTCCCCAATTGACCATCTTCTACGCCGGTACTGTGAACGTTTACGATGACATCCCTCCTGACAAGGTGCTCTCTCCCTCTCTCTCTCTCCTTCCCGACTCTATTCCATTTGTGTGCCTTATCATGTCGAGATGGTAAAATTTTTATTACGATATGCAGGTCCAGGCTATCATGTCTCTGGCTGGGAATGGGACTTGCAAATCTCCTAAGGCATCGCATTCAAAAAGTCATGTTCACAGGCCTACCACCGGAAATAACATTGGCAATCATGGGGTTCTGACGCAGCCTATTACAAGGCCTTGCTCTGGCCTTTCGAGCCCATTCTCAGTTGTCTCACTTCCGGCTCCTCATTTGGGGAGTGGACCCACTAAGATGGATCAACTGAAGGAAGGAAACACTGAAGGAGTTACTGCTCCGAGCAAAGTGGACAGTCCAAAGATTGTCGGTGACATGAGATCAATTTCTGCAACGACCATGATGTCAGCTGGTGGGATTCTGATGTGCACTAAAGTCTTAGCTTTATGTCTCTTTCTTTGTAAAACTTGGTTTTCTCATTTCAGAGTTCTTTTTTGTGAGGTAGTGCTGCATGATATGTTGGGAATGTGTAGAGTGAAGTGCAATGATGTCTTATGTTGAATAAAACTGATTAAGAAAGAAGGGAACTCAAAGGAGAGGGATCGTCTGGTGTTTTTGTTCTTGATAGCCAAATAACAACAGAAGTCTGTTTTCAGGGTTTTCATCAAGTTTAGTCGAGATCTCTTACTTTCCAGTTTCTTGTCATTAAGCCTGTCTTCCAATTCCTTTCCCTTTCCCATGTCTTTGTAGCATATGCTCTTGGACAGTTTTAAAAAATTGCTCCTCTATTTTCCAGTTTATAATGTTAAATGCTGGGATAGAGAGATGAGGTTCTTGGATGTTTCTGGTCTTAGTGAAATTTGGCTTTCCTGCAGCCATCCCTCAGGCTCCTAAAGCATCCTTGGCACGGTTCTTGGATAAGCGCAAAGAAAGGTCAGTTATGGTAGATTGCTTTGGAAGTGGATTATACTTCCTGTCAATTATCTTGGGCGTCTTATGAACGTTTCAACCATTATCGTCCTCAAATCCTTCTGGCATGAGCTAGTAGTGTGAAAGGGCTGTCTCATGCTCAAAATTTTAGTAATCTTGAAAGGCTATATATATTTTTTCCTTGGCTCAACTAGAGCGTATAGCCAAATGCCTTGCTGCTTTTGCTATGAAGTCATTTAAACAAGTGCTGATAGAGTTCTGGCATTTTTTCTCGATTTGGGAGCCAATACTTTGCGTTTTCCAGTTTTTGATACTTCCAGTGTTTCATTAATTTGATTTCCCGCAAACTATATTGGACACGAGAGTTGAGACTGACGTTTTGAATGCAGGCTAAGAAATGCCGCACCATACAACCTTGGCAAGAACTCGTCCCTGGAGTGTGCAGCACTGGACTCCAGTCCCGTGAAGCTCTCTCCTGGTCCTGCTGTGGAGAAGGACTGTGCTCAGTGATGTGTAAGCCTTTTAGGATTTTATGTGCTTGGTTTTTAACCAAAATGCGATGGTGCTAATGTACTAGCCTGTAATGTTCCGCAGTCTAGATAGTTTGTCAGTAACGGTACTTTGTTGTAACCTAATCATGAGCTGAATCGTCTGTTCAGTGCAACGGAAAAACAGATGTTTGATTTGACTTAGTTGAATTCCTACTGTAAAAGCTTTCTGATTCAATATCGGAGCTCCGCGATGGACAGCATACCCTTGGAAGAATGGGTCTTGGAAGTGCGATTTCCGACCCCAGCTTCGCCATTTGCATCGTTCCAGCATTTGGTTGCGCGCATCGGAATCAGGTCAGATGGATCTATCGATCGTGCTACCAACAAAAATATCATGTGAACCTATCGTGTATAGGAGTTAAAAGACGGTGGTCTGTCCTGTTTTTAGCCTCTTATCTTAGCCATCCTTTGTGTACATTTTCATGGCGTCTGATAATTCCTCCGGTCTCATTGAGAGTAGTAGCGAGAGAAGCATTCGTTAACCTCAAAAGGGTTCTTCCAATCTCGATCATCTCTTCTTTCTTTACTGCCTCGAATGAGATCCATTCGAAACTTTTCCAGAGTCTAAAAGTTGTCGTGGGGTGATTTCTGGCGGGTTCAGATATGGTAAGGCCCTGTGATTGGAGAAAATATTTAGTGGTATATGCCCGCCAGGTCAGCAGCTGATTTGGTGAGCATTTGTCTAGTTGGATCAATGAGGAATTGACACATGATCAAGCAAAACAAAAGAAAATAAAAGTGACATGGCTGGCTGATTGATGACAACTCATAAATGGGGGCAGCTTTTCTTTTAAAAAAGTTTTGAGAAGCCCGCTCTTTTTCTTCGAGGACATTCATCTTCCCCTCCACTTTGTTCATCCCCGCCCTTCCTTGAGAGTGCTGTTGGACGTTCATCTTGGCCTTCAATATCCGACTATTTTGTTGTTCCCCTCCCTTCAGAGAGCTTCGGCTTTGACAGACGTTCATCTTTGCTTGACGCTCGACGGTCGCATCGCATTCCTTGGAGCACCACACTAGGTGAAGGTGAAGAAGCGTGGATGTTCTCTAACTAAAAGGCACCACGCTCTCTAATGAACATCGAGCGTCGAGCGAAGATGAACATCCGTCGAAACCGAAGCTCTCTGAAGGGAGGGGATGAACAAAATGGTCGGATATTGAAGACCAAGATGAACGTCCAGCAGCACTCTCAAGGGAGGGAGGGGATGAACAAAGTGGAGGGGAAGATGAACGTCCTCGAAGAAAAAGAGCGAGCTTCTCAAATCTTTTAAAAAAAAAAAGCTACCCGCATTTATGAGTTGTTATTAATCAGCTGGCCATGTCACTTTTATTTTCTTTTGTTTTGCTTCTTCACGTGTCAATTCTTCATTGGTCCAACTAGACAAATGTTCACCAAATCAGCTGCTGACCTGGCGCGCATATGCCACTGAATATTTTCTCCTATGATTGAGTCGCAGCATCAATCGCTGGCGCGGAGTTTTACCGGATGCACATGGATAAGGCGGTTAGCATGAATTTGCATGCTCGGAGAAGAAAATCATTGGATTTTATTAAGTCCACTGTCGAGAGACTTCTGCTACTTATCGTTTTGTACTGGAAATGAAGAGGCATAGCCTGAAGTCAACATAGATTTGTCCGGAGTAATTTTCACTTTTCATTGTCACTTCTTTCTTTTTTTTCCCCCAAATCTAATGTCTCTCCCAACATCACATTTTCATTCAATGCTAAATAGTTCATATGTAAAAATCATATCAAACTTTTTCTAGTCAAGAACTGCGATAAAAAAAAGAGCGATGTAATACTTTGTAAATTATCAAATTAAAAATACACAAGCCTATTCATGTGCTTTACCGAATAACTTTTTAAAATAACAAAAATATCGATTACAATTAAGAAAAATTATACATAATCTATATATATATGTATATATATCTAACCTTCCAATTCTTGAAAACTCAAAATAAGTCTTCTCTTTTCGAATGTGTTGGAGATCGGGAGAGAAAATCTAAGAGAAAAGAAAAAAGTTAAAAAGTTATCCAAACTTCACGTGGGGAGCATCTAATGTGGAATAATCTGTGTCAAGTGATCCCTTTATAATTTACGTCAAGTGATCCCCACCATTAAATGCTCTCCTAGTACAAGGAGGAGGGCATTTAATGGAAGGGACTCCATCCATGCCGTTTATTCTTTTCCCCCCCTAATGAAAGGACAGCACCCTCCCCCCAAAATGTTGGATCACTTAACATCACATGAAGTGAGGTTAGGGGATCTAAGTTTGTTCATGAACCCCGCGTTCGGCCCGACTCGCCTGGACTCGAAAAGTGCAGATGTTGGCCACGAGAGTGTCCTGCATTGCTCGTCTAGAGCTGGCTCGACAAAGTCGGGCCTGTCCGATCAAAGATCCAAACCCGAGGGGCCAGATTTCAAGAGTGCTGCAATGGCTCGAAGGGGTTGATGTCCCAATGGCTTGAAACCTTAACGTCGTCGTCGTCGCCGTCGTCGTCACGCTTGGGATGCGGTTTGCGCGCTTTGGAAGCGAGGGGCGATTAAAATGAGATGGGAAGGGAGATCAGCGGGTGGGATTAGCGTGGGAAGGCTTGAGGAGCTTATGTTATGCCTAGGAAAAGCTGAGGATACTTTCCGAGTCAAAGCTGTGGTCCACGTCAGCATCGAGTGCTTCTCGTCCTCCCCCTCCCTCGCGTGGGGGCCAGCGACCGTCCCCTGCGTCCGACAGGACAGGGGAGCCTCTGAGAAGCCCCGCATGGGAAACCCTGACAGCCAAATTTGCCCAAGAATCAAAGTCGAGAAAGAAAGAGAGAGATGGGGAAAAGGAAAAGGCTATATTTTCCAGTGGTCCGTTCCTCACTGCTCGCCGTGCGGCTGCAACTCAATCTCGGCCGTCCGTTTCCCTGACACGGAGCTGGTCTCGTCTGCCCCTCGTCTCCTCCTTTGATCTTTCGGACAACCCCCCCCACGGAGTCAGGCTTTGCAAAACCCCGCTCTTTCTTCCCTAAACCCTTCTCTCTCTCTCTCTCTCTCTCTCACTTTCCCATTTCATTTCTAATACGAACAGCTCGTTTCCCTCGCGCCCCGGCTCTTTCTTTCTTGTTCTTTCTTGCACAAACCTCGAAAGGGACCTCCTTTTTCTCTCCCTCTCCCTCTCGACACACTTTCTCTGTTGTTGTAGCCGTGCCCTTTTTTTTCTCTTTCCCTTTCTGGGTTCTTTATCTGTCTTGGAGCCTGTTCTGGATTTCTCCTCCAAGACCGCTTTTTTGTTGGGGGCTGGGTTCTTTATGGTTTCGGTGGATTGAGATACTCCCTCTGGTCTGGGGCATCCATGGCTCTGGCGATTCTCTTCTTGCTTTTGTTTCCGGTCTCTCTTGCTTCCGCAGATGAAGGTGAGCTCGTCAAGTTCGGGACTGTCGTTTGTTTCCGTTGCCTTTCTTTGATCTCTTGTCGGTTTTTCTTTTTCTGTTGCTATTTCGGGCTGAATATTTCTCTGTGCTGTTGTTTCCTCATGTATTTTTGTCTCTTTTCGCAGTGGGTTTTGGTTCTGGTAATGGAGCTTTGTTATTATTTTCGGTTCTTGAACTTTAATCTGTTCTCGATTTAGTCGATGTGGTGACTTACCTGAAACTTGCCCAGCTACGACTGTGCTATTAAAGCTGTCTGCATCATAGCTTGTGTTCAGCGATAAATCACTCGCTGAGCTTCTTTATGAGATGATTCTTGTTTTGATAGAAGGAAAAGAAAATGACTGTTTGGGTTGAGGTTCAAGTTCCAATCTTCCTGTCTTAAATAAGATGTGATGAGGGAGAGAAAAAAAGAACAGAACATTTATGGAGAGGTGTTTTTTTTTGGGTGTTCACTGGTGGGTAGTGACTTTTTTCTTCCTCCTCTGACCGAAATAGCATTTTTCTCTAGGGAGAATTAAAAGTTTCCTACCCTAGACCGCAAGCAAGTTATGTTTGGAATCATGCCTTATTGCGTCCCAGCTCATTTGGCAGTTCCTAGATAGCTTAGCATACTGGGTCACTCATGACTTGTGTCTTGACCAAAGTGCCCTTAAACTTTACTCTAGAGAGAGGGTAGATCAAGTGGCAGGACAAATTGTATTCTAATGGGGTCCTCTGAATCAGATTCGTAGGGTTTCTTGTCAGGAGAAAAATACGTATCTGACTTGTACCATTAGGATGCAGGTATGGTCCCGATCTCTTTTTCTTTATTGGGCTTGTCTTATTTATTTTCAGAGGGATGGATGGAGAGGATGTTGCCACTAATGCGCTCTTGTATTTGTCTCATATACTTTATTCAATTTATATATAGTAATGCTAATGATGCTGGTGCTTTACTTGGGTCGGTGTTGTTTGGTGCGATCCCGAGAAATTGCGCAACGTAAAGTAGGTCAAATTTTCGGTTTTTTTACACTAGGATAAGATGGTCGGTGCTGTTGAAATTGGAAACTTGTTTACTAAAGAAGCAGCTGGAATGGGCAAGTGTGAGTGTGACCCAGTTTGGGCGAGAGCTAGTGATGTCTCACCTACCCACCAGTAAAAATTTATCAATCTGCAATATTTGGATTTGCCAAGATATTTTCTCTGCAAGAAATCTTCTCATGTTAGATGCTTAGATGATACAGTCGTTGGTTCCACGTGAAAATTTTGGACTTTGGTGTATGTCTTGTCCTTTGAGTGTGCTGATCATGGAGCTTGCTCTCGTATACTTCAATTATCCCCAGGGATCTATCATAAAACTGGATTACGATTGACTAAACAAAGGAAAAGTCTCCTCACGTTCTCACATTTATACGCCATAATGTCTCTCCACTCTCACACATTCTCTTTGAAGTCATCGGATGGAAGTTGATTTCGGAATATAAGTTTCTAGGCTTATAGCCATTTTGCTCTTGCTGCATCTACATTTTTGCTGTTGGTTCATTTGCCTTTGTCAATAGAAGAAACAAAGTTTAAGGGGAAGTGGAGTCCACAACTGTTCGCTCTTCACTGGATAAGTTGTATGGAGGACAAAAATAGTGTCTGCAACCATGGCCATCATATTTAGACATGAGGATGGTTTATATGATGTGTGCATTTGATCCTTACTGGACAATTTACTCTATTTCACTGCCTGAGCTAATTAACCATTCATGCTCATTCTTGTTCTTGGTGTGGCATACTTAAGATGCGCCTGTTGGATATATCAGGTCCCTTCATTGGGGTGAACATAGGCACTGACCTCTCTGACATGCCGAGCCCAACCCAGGTGGTGGCACTTCTAAAAGCTCAGAACATACGACATGTTAGGCTTTATGACACCGATCAAGCCATGCTCCTTGCACTTGCTAATTCTGGCATCCGCGTCACAGTTTCTGTTCCTAATGACCAGCTACTTGGCATTGGTCAGTCCAATGCCACTGCTGCAAATTGGGTAGCTCGCAACATCGTAGCCCATGTCCCCACCACCAACATCACCGCCATTGCTGTGGGGTCCGAAGTCCTCACGACCCTTCAGAATGCTGCCCCTGTCCTTGTCTCAGCTATGAAGTTCATCCACTCAGCTCTTGTTGCTTCGAATCTCGATAGTAATATCAAAGTCTCAACCCCACACTCTTCCTCCATCATTATCGACTCCTTCCCACCTTCTCAAGCCTTCTTTAACCGCACTTGGGACCCAGTCATGGTCCCGTTGCTGAAGTTTCTCCAATCTACTGGATCTTACCTCATGCTCAATGTCTATCCGTACTATGACTACATGCAGTCAAATGGCGTGATTCCATTGGACTATGCCCTCTTCCGTCCTCTTCCTCCAAACAAGGAAGCTGTTGATTCTAACACGCTCCTCCACTACAACAATGTGTTTGACGCTGTGGTTGATGCAGCTTATTTTGCCATGTCATATCTAAATTTCACCAATGTCCCCATTGTGGTGACTGAGTCTGGTTGGCCCTCCAAGGGAGACTCCTCTGAACCGGATGCTACTCTTGAAAATGCGAACACTTACAACAGTAACTTGATCAAGCACGTGCTTAACAATACAGGAACGCCGAAGCACCCTGGTGTTGCCGTCAGTACATACATTTATGAGCTCTACAATGAGGATCTGAGACCGGGCTCTGTATCTGAGAAGAATTGGGGCCTGTTTGATGCCAATGGAGTGCCAATCTATATCTTGCACTTGACGGGTGCAGGAACAGTGTTAGCAAATGACACCACCAATCAGACCTTCTGTGTTGCGAAGGATGGTGCAGACAAGAAGATGCTTCAAGCAGCATTGGATTGGGCTTGTGGGCCTGGAAAAGTTGACTGCTCACTGTTGTTGCAGGGGCAAGCATGCTATCAGCCAGACAATGTTGTTGCCCATGCGACGTATGCTTTCAATGCATATTACCAAAAGATGGCCAAAGCTCCTGGCACCTGTGATTTTAAAGGGGTTGCTACGGTCACCACCAGTGATCCAAGTAAGAAGTAGCTTGATAACAATTACCCTTGCCTCTGCATCATTTTGATGAAAGATCTTATCAGCACATTTAGTAATCACGTTCATTGAATAGAAAAATTTAGGTGTTGCAGTCAGCTACATAATTAATGGCATGCCACTGGATGATAGGGCTCTTTTGCTGGTTTAAGCTTAACATTCTTTGTAATTTGATGAGCCATTAGTACGCTTTTCCTGAAAGGAATCTGTGTTTTGCTTTTCCTTTTCCCTTAATTGGTGTTTTATTTATGCAGGTCACGGTTCATGTATATTTCCGGGAAGGTATGTGATGTACTATGTTTTTATCGGTTCTCTTTGTCATCTTTTAAATTTGTTGCAAAATGTCATTCTCCAGTAATCCAAAATAGTATCTGAAATATACTTAATTTTGTGTATGTTGCTGCAGCGGTGGAAGAAATGGGACTTCCGTCAATGGTACTATTCTGGCTCCATCTTCTAACTCGACGAGTTCTGGCTGTCCTTCCCAGTATTTCGCTGATGTTGGTTCGATCACAAGCTCAGTGATCATCACCATTTTGCTTCTGGCTCCAGTTCTCTTGTAAAGTTGTGGACTTGATATTTGTGCCATATTGATTGATCCTTTTTTAGATCCTTCTTTGAAACATTTAATTACAATTCTTGACAACAAGTTGTGGTCTACCCAATTTTGTGGTTCATGAAGTGGCGACAAGGGCGGGCAAATCCAGGCATTTGAGCGGTGACTAGCTAGGTGACTCTTTAGTTTTACTTTGTGAAAGCCAACAAAACTGTTGGCGTAACTTTCTTCTTCCTAAATTCGATTCTGAATTTATTCTTTAAGATGGACATTTAAAGTGTGTCTGAAAGCCGGGCATATCGGCCCATGCTTCTTGTAATTGTCAAAATAGGATTAGTTGCCACATTTTCATCAACATAGCTAAACCATTGAGTTTCTTTTCTTTGCTGGAATTTCAATTGAGCAGTATCACTCTGATTGACATTTGCTAGGAATCTGCACTGCTCGTAGAAACTTCCTGAAAGGAATGGCCTTCATTTTACAGCCTTGGCGTGCTCTCTTTTGTGGTTGTGATTGTTGTGACGATGTTTTTGGAGGGACTCCAAAAGTCAGAACTAGCTATAAAATTTCATGGTGGCATCGGCCAGAAAACAGATGCTTCCATGCCCGTCGAGAAGGCAAGTTCAGATGTCTGGCAAGCTTTAAGTTTATTGATGTACTGGTAGATTGCATGGTACAAAAGCCATGGAAATTCCTTATTGATGATTCTAACAAATGAAGAGAAAACCAAAGGGACAAAAGAAAGAAGCCCTCCGGACAGAGGGGGCAGTGATCCTTCAAGGGCTTTTACTGATGTAGACTCTCCAACATAGAGTTCAAATATCTGGAACATTGAAGCCGAGTTGAGGTGATATTGAATTTCTACCTCATCATGCCTCCAGGAGGAACTGGAGCCATTGGGATTCCCCTGTTCTGCCTATCCATGTTCCCTTGCCATCCTAAACAAAGTAACGGAAAATGAAGTTTAGCAACCATAACAGTGATTTGTGTTTCTATTGATCTCCATAATCAGAAGATCCTTTTGGTTTACAGCGCTACTGTGACAGCATGCATGTACTTAGGACTATTTATGGTGCGGAAATCGATTGTCTCAATTTGTTCTGGAAATCGATATTTCTGGGGGAATGTCATTACGCCAATTTTGATTAAAGGGTGGAGAGTCATGGTTACCAAGGGACATGTCGAATCCACGCTTTTCGAGCTCGCGGTACTCCTGGGTTAAAGCACAGCATTCGCAGCAGCAATGGACTAAGCAATCGTTGCAAGGATCCTCTCTCAGATGGTATTGCTGTCTCATTTTGGTGCGATACAAGCAGGAGTAGCAGCAGCCGCACCCGGTCAACAAGGCTAGCACCGTGTAAATTGCTCCGTGCACGGGGCAGGCTGCAACAAAACCGATTTGAGTAATCAAGTCTAGTGTCAATCCTTCTTCAATTTGTGGAAACGTTATGATTCTACTTACAGACAGATCCATGATCAGCAATCTCCGCGATCCGTCCGAATGTGATGCAGGGGCACCAAAATGACAAGCAACCTGTGAGATTAACCAGATATCAACTTACATAAGCCATAAGCAACCGCATTTTATCTCTGGATCCACTCAAGATCAACATATTTACCCAAGTGGGGTAAGATCATTCGATCGCTAAATTCTTGTGACATGTCGTGACCCGCGATATTAAGCAATTGCAATTAGGAAGCTAGCGGCTATGAACTGTCCGACTTTTCCTTGTCAACTTCGCCCAGCATGTACATGGGCATAACTGTTCTATCTAGTGTTAATCTACCTCAAAACCAAATGGACCGTGACGGAAAATCCGGCAGACTTACAAGTTGGAACGTCTTCGAAGCAGCTGAAAAGCCCGGAGGACCAAGGCACGTTGTTTATGGGATGTGCTTGGAGACCCGCGGCAGGCTGAGGACCCCCGTAACTCGCATAACTTGCGTTGGTGTGTTGCACCGGAATCCCATCTACCGGCGGCGGCGGCTGCTGAGCGGAGGAGCCACCGGGCTTCTGTGGGTAACCGTCGAATTCATTCGAGGAGTACATGATCTGGTTCTGCAACTGCGGGTATCGGCTCCGATGATCGAACGAGGACGACACGGCGAAGATCGAGATACCGGGGGGTGGAAGTGAATCGGGCAAGGTTAAAAGAGGGTTGGGGAAAATGAGATGGTTAGGTGATCTGACCCTACATCTACATTCATATATATGTGGCGTAAGGTTGGAGTTTCGCCAGATGAATGCTCTCACCAGAAACCGCCGTGACAGAGCCGTCAGTCCGCGTTTGAACCTGTTTCACTCGGTTTCTTTTGGAAGTCCGGTTTGGTTGCGGCAACGACCGAGCCGACTTTGACGGTTGAATGGTTCGTTGGAAACCAATGCTCTTGTTCAAGCTCTAAGCTGCCCTCGTTCGATTAACCTTAAGGTTGACGACAGAACACATCAAGACTCGGGACGGGGCAGTTTCCCATGTGGTTTCATCATCGTATCCTACGTCTTTTGGAACAAGATGATCAGCTTCTAAAGCCGGACACGACTTCGCTCTCTTTGACTTGGCTGTTGCACCTTCACATGGAATGCGACCTCGTTTTCTGGATCGCCGGACATGGTTTCTAGAAGGGTTTCCTGTCCCTGTAATTAGAGATGCGACGTCGTTGTCGAGACAGCGGAAGCCTCAGCGGTTTCGTCTTTCCTGTTTTTGTCTCGTTGCTTTTGGATTCCGGGGGTGAATCTGGGAATAAGAACTCCATGGAAGAGATGAGCCAGAGAACTCGGTCTTCGGTGGAGGGACACCCATTGATTTTTCCGACCCGCCTTGATTGGACTCGTTGGATAGTGTTGGCCGGCCGCTGATTGTTTAAGTTGTGCTTTTGGATGCGAAAAGTGGGTCGTGATTGTCGAGGTAGTGTTTCACAGCGCGTTCTGCGAGGCACGGTTTTTTATTAGAGAATAATGTATAGATTTTTCATCGTGCCGGCAGACGCGAATAATGTTACGCCTTACGACTATCGAGAACTAAGTCTCGACTTATATTAATGAACTATCATGTGGGATTGTAACAAAGAATAAAGTTATTGGAGCGCATTTCTCTTATTTCTCCTACCGCAATAAATTTGAGAGCGAAATTTTTAAGAATACTTAGTGCATTGCTAAGGCGACTTTTTCGGGTGATCGTTTTATGATTACGTTTAATTTTTCGGGAGGAATTTCGTGAAAAAAAATATGAAGTTATGAAACACGAGAAATTAAACTAATAGAGCGCGTATCCTTTGACTTGTTAAGAGCAAGACATTGGAATTCTTATGTCATCGCTGAGGTATCTTTTTTGGACTATCTAATTTCGTTACTTTGGATAAATATAGTATTCATAAAGAACATATCGACTTACCTTTCTTGTTTATTTTAAATTTGGATATCCTTTGGGAAATGATTAGATTCTTGCCTAACTTCGGATGAGCTTTTGCGCGTCGACTTGTCATGATAAGATTCAGTGAATTCTTAATTACAAAACCACTTTGTTGACCAGAGGAAAAAAAAATTGTATGAAGCCTGATGTCTCGATGGTGACTCGTGAGGAAAATGAGGGAGTCTACCTCTTTTATCCATTGGTCACAGGGCGGATGCCTTCTTGCTTCTAACCTTGGTCGCATCCTCAGATATCTCATCCTTTCACTTAATTGAGCAATCGAGGAATGCCATGCCGAGTTGTTTCGATCGCTACATCAATCCGATTATGCATTTGAATCCTCAATAGTTAGATGTCGTGAATTCATACGCATAATTTGGTAAAACGTGGACTAGTTCCTTCTTTCGAGAAGGGAAATGAAAAATATCTGAATTTGATTAAGTGTGCAGCAATTTATTTTAAAAATTAAAGTTGATGGAGTATGACGTATATAAAGTTAAATATGATAACATTTTTCCTCTCAAGAAAGGCAATAAGATGACCGAAGCAAATTGCACGTATCCATGCGAAAGAATTCTTGGGGAGCAATCATAAAAGCGCGAGATTTGTTCATGAAGTCAAAGAAATGCATTGGATGCCACAGATGAGAATGGTCATACTCCAAGAAGAAGGACGTTGGGCTCACGCTGGTTCGCATTGTTTCAGAGTACGATACTCACGTTGCGTTGCTTTTTTCATGTCCTGCTGTCCGTGAGAAATCGATCTGCAGACATGTCGAAAAGACGTCCATGAAGAATTTTCATCTGCCGTGTTTAGACGGAGGTGATCATCGATGTCTTGATGAAAAGTACAACGACGAAATCGATATGCTCGCGCGTTGTCCGAAAGTCGTATGCTCTTAGGACAGCACGCAGCAAATGACCGGCGTCGACAATTGAACAGTAATTGCACCATGTTAGTCTTAGGCAGAACTCACTTTTCTCCAGCTGAATTAAACGAAGCAAGATTAAAGTGGACATGCACGAATTAACATGCTAATCGTAACCATTTCTCCGACTCTTATCGCTGTATGCAACAGACAAAGCTAAACCCTCGAATCTACTTCAGATGCGCAATGCTTTGTGAGGTACAATGCCCGCATCCGCCCAGTTAATTGGAATGAGATGCACGATAACGCTCTAGTTATTGAATTAGGTGGAAAGAGCTTCTTGTTTTTCATCATCCAAAGTCTACCGGGTCATGCCCGACTCGACCGCCGGCGGCATCTGAGCCATCAAGATCCCGCGGCTCCGTCTCTCCACGTTCCCGTGCCATCCTGCATCAATCGGTAAAGCCATTGGTTTTGCGCCGTCTAAGCGTGTAAATGGCGAGGATGACAGGCGAGGAAGAGAGTTAAGAAAGCGTCGTGGTTACCGATCTTCATGTTGAAGCCATTGATCTTGAGCTCGCGGTACTCTTGACAGAGGGCGCAGTACTCGCACCAGAAGTGCACGCAGCAATCGGCGCAGGGGCTTTTCTTGAGGGCGTACTGCTGCCTCATCTTGGCTCGATAGAAGCACGAGTAGCAGCAGCAGCAGCATACCGTGCAGGCTATCAGCGTGTACAGCGCTCCGTTCACGCCACAGGCTGCACATACACCGCCGAATGAAAACCCCACAGCAAAAATAAGCGAAAACAGTCTTAATAATGCAAGTATTATTCCTTGTTAGTTTGTATTTGTGCTTGACCCCAAAAGAAATTGCATTTGAATCAGCAATGCTTTAAATTTACTGACTCCTTTTGAAATCACTAACCTTAATTAGAGCGACTCGCCAATTTTCTCCAATTAATCTACAACTAAATTTGGGCTATAAATTCTCAATTGAGTGGCTTACCAAATTTATTCTTCTTTTAATTATAAATTTCTATTTATAAAGTTAATTAGTAAACGGAAAAAAAAGAGTTAGTATCTTTGTAAGTGTCGGTAAGTCATAAGCAAGTTTCCTGGAGGATAATTTCTTGACAATTTTAAACAAAATATTCACTGGCTTTTTCAGAAATAAAAAGGAAATCTGCCTCTTTCGAAACGCAAAACTAGAATAGTCCAATACAGTGCTTCAAGAATAGTTATTAAATATGGAAATGGGATCTCCCAATAAGAGTTAATTTTCAATTTCTTGAGCCTATATGACACCTCCTCTCTTCCGATGACAAATTGATGATGTATGCAAGAAGTAAGGGTGATAAGAGATGCCAAAATCAAACAACATAACCGATCTGAAGTCCGACTCAAAGTTTTGGGCTTTTTTCAGATCGGCTACTTACTTAAATAGTATCTCGGCTTGGGTCGGGTTGACTAAAACTTTGTATGTATCTTCATCTTAATCTCCACAAAAAGCACACGCAAACTCAATTTGACTTGACCTGGTCCACTGACACCCCTAAAGGCGATGATGTTGATGGATATGCAGAGCCCAGAAAGGATCCCGCTTAGTAAAGACTAAAAACTTTGCTTCAATTACGAAACTGAGTGATAACTCATATCGGGGATCCTCGGAATTCCTCGTTCTTAAGTTGTAACCAGGAATTAGAGAAAGTAGAAGCTCTGTAATCGAAGAACAACAGCAAATCCATGGCAGAAGCAAACGATTATCTCGATTGCCAGCTCAGGTTTTCATAGAACATGCTTGGCAATGATGGAAGATGGAAGTAGTGGAGCTCAACTTACATGAGGACCCTTTATCCACAATCTCCGCAATCTGGCCGAAGGTCACGCACGGACACCAACAGGTGATGCAGCCTTGGCAAACAAACAGGGAAGACATCAGTCGTCACCCAGCAAGATAAAGATCTAACAAATCGTCCGAGCTCCGTGGGCCGAACGAGTCTTATGACAATTAAGAGAGATACTCACAGTTCCGGCGGTCGGAGAGGCAATCGCAGAGCCCGGTGGACCACTGCACTTGGTCTTTCTCCTCGTACGTAGGTGGCGCCGAGGTCACGAGGGACGTGTTCTGCGAGTGTTGGTCGGCGTGGAGCAACTTGTCGGCATCCACCACAGTCCCGGACGACGGCGGAGGGGACGAGAAGCCGCTCCACTTATCATCCTGAGAAGTATTAGCAACTGATGAAGAATACATGGCTCGAAATAGAGTGTGTGGTGGCAGAGTTGGGCTCTATCCTCCTTTGGCCAATATCTATGAGGGCAGAGAAGGATGGCCAACGACCAAGAAACTGGGAATGGTGAGAGGGAATAATGGGTTCAAAGGGGAGAAAAGCTTCACTTTATAGAACGAGGATAGAGCTCAGAAAGTGCCCACGTTGACTGACTTCAAGTCAACTGGGATGGGAGTTTGCGTGTTGATCGATCCACGTTAAAAAACACTCGAATTTTCGTCGTGCTACTTTTAGGGACGGGAAATGACGAGGAAAGTATTAGGTGGTCCGGGACCGCCTAATATTTTTCCGGAAATGATAAATCATGGGCCAGATCTTTGGTGCAGTTCCACATGATCCTTGCTGTAAGAGCCGGAGCCGAAGTTCTAATAGGGAACGCCGGCGGTTTTCCGGTAATCTAACACCTAGCTTGGATGGCGTTCCTTATTTTAACGTATTGAAACCCGCACGCTTTGCATCCTCAATTGATAATTAGGCATCTTTATGTTGCCTCTGTCCAGGCAAATGCCCTCCCTTGGCTTCACACGCATCCTAGAGACTCATCCATCAATCGAAGAAGGATAGTGGATTCTCTTTAAGTAGTTTGAGACTCTTTCTTCCATCACAAAAAGTGAATCTACGTGAATTCTTCCGATGCTAGATCTTTGGACTCTTTCGATTTGTGCGATTCCGTCCGCAAACTTGTTTTGTAATGTCATCTCTGAGTTGGATCTGTTAAAATGGATCATAGACCCGTTTACTAATTAGTATTTAATGGATCAAGTCATTATATGAATTGATTTTATTCAGAAAATGAGTTCGAATTGGCTTTAGAATGACAAATAAAAAGGTTACTTAATGGGTTTACGATCTATCAAAAGCCAACCTATCTCTATAGCTTTGGCTTCGCTCTTTCGAAGAAAATGATGAATCCCTTGAACTATTTCAAGTTCATTGAAGTCTCGATGGGCACATAAGACGGGCTTAACTTCACCCTTTTAAAGATGTCAAGGCGTCTTTCTTTTTTTCCCCTACTACTTTTTATTTTTGTAAATCTTATAAGTTTCCCCTCTTAGCTATTTAATTATATCGTTCTTTGATTATATTTGGCATTTGTTATTTTTATCTAATATTATAATATTAGTTATTATCAGTTCAATCCATGGTCAGCATAAATTATTTGATTTAATATCCCACATTCCATTCAATTAAATTTTTAATTTCTCCATATATGTTATCATGTTATTTGTTGTTGTGACTTTATAAAAACGACAACCAAGTGTGAACTTTCTCTTATTCTTCACTGTGAATCAATACAAAATTGAAAATGCCATGCAATGTCGTATGCCAATTTTTTAGCATTTTATGGTCGAGATAACGATTTTATTTAAATAATATACGCAGATAAAGAGTTAGTGGACTGGAGTTGCTGAGATGGACTGTTGACCGGACAAATTTGTTGATGCGGTCTGCTGACTGGACAAGCTTGTGATAGAGAAATCGGAGCTCCATAATTAACTTCTGATGTGGAAATACCAGCTCGGACTGAAACATAATACATTGACCGACAAGACATACGAGTCGATCCGAAAAATAAAGCATCCGCTCATCGTCCGCACACCTCTGATCACGAATCACGGAACAAGGGTTCAATGATTCGCGTCGCCACCTGCGGACTCCCGGTGAAGTTTCCGATGGCTTCCACCGGAACTGATCGAGGGAGGGGGCCTCATGGCTGGCCCAAACTTCATGGTTTAACCCTACATCCTCTTCTTCAAAAGCATGTTCATTACGTCTATTCATGCGGCTTTGGCCACTCTGAAGATTATGTGACGATCTCCTGTCGGTCCGTAGCGAGGTGGGCGTCGGGTTGGAGTGACCCATAGTTGGGCAAAAGAGCAGTTGATGTGATCAATGAGCATGGGCAGCGGGAAGCTAAGATTGCTGAAACAGATTAATGAATTTGGTTTATGTTTGTCCTCTGGATTTCTAGTCAAAATAGGACTAGACAGAACCGAAGTAATTAAACCAGATATATTCACATCCTATTCTATATATATTGTTTGGTATAAATGACCATATCCTATCTTGAATAAGCGCCAAACACGGGATAGTATGAATTTTATTCTGATTACCAAAAGCAGCAGCCTTGATGGACGAACGTGGATGCCTCAGCAACGAGAACAGAGAGGCAATGCACCAGAACTCAAGTTATGAAGATACCCACACCAGAGAGCAAAAGGAAGAAACCTTCATCAGCCATATCCGCTGTAAATCTCTCTCTGCACCCGAAAAGCAGAGCTAGGTTAAACGCAAGATTCCATGGGAAAGGCCCGCGCAAAGCAAAAGAGGGACTGACAAAACCTTGCGAACGATGTGAGTTGTTTGCCCTCGACCTCTTTCCGGCAGCAGAAAGGTCCACCATTTTCGTGTTCGTCGGGCGAAGCGGAGGTGCTGGCTTCGGGGACTTTGAGTCGACGCAAAACTGTTGACCCCGCGACGCGGGACTGGCCAAGAACTCGCCTTCTTCCTTTCTTCCAAGCGTCGCCCGCCGTGAACGTGGACCGTTCCCCGCCAAGCACGCTTGATGCGGAAAGGGAAGCCGAAACGACGCCGCTGCTTGGAAGATTTTGCAGCATTTTCAACGAATTGACTGTATATAGTTTCAACACGTTCATTTGAATAGATAGTGTACTCAATATTTGGCCTTTTCTCGTTGCCAATATTTGAGTGGGAAATCCTTCAATTTAAAAGTCTAAAGGTTAAAATATTTTGCGGAGGTTAATGGCGTTTTCTTATGTTCCGTTTACTTTGGTGATTCTTTTAATAATACAATGCATGGTCCAATGGGCATAATTTCTATTTAAAATCAAATCCCGGGTTGCAGTGGAGACTTCCCATTATTAGTGCATGCTTTTTTAGAAAGTAGAAAGCATTGTAATCACTATCTATAACGTTATCATAATAGCCCACGATCCTCTATGATTTCGCATTGAGGCGAGATACGTCTACTCTATACATCTAGGGCTCGAGGGTTTGAGTTTTGATGAGCCCGTCACTTCTAGTTGGTCTGTATATGCCTTACGAAGTTTTCCATTTTGGTTTTTTTACCAATTTTTTATATATAAATGATGTGAATTTTTTTGAATTTTTTTCCCCCAAAAAATTTCGTCCTTGCACAATAGGCACGCCGATCTTTCATCGGTGACACATCACCCATTGGCACCACACCAAAGTTGCCAGATGGAAGAAGTCATCTATAAGGTGCAATGCACCTGGATCATGTAATACTTTTTCCAAAATTTCCAAACTTAAAACCCCTAATCTCTTGTGTTTAAATCATACGTCCTTTTCTATTCTACGTTCTCTTGGATTTCGAGCCTCCATTTGGTTTTTCCCTCCTATTTCGTCCGATTCGCGACGCATTTTGTCACTCCCCAATTGGCCCAACACATGCATAAATATCTTAAATGAGTTGCACTACGATGTGAAAGCCATGGTGGAAAATTCTAATCCATGAGGTTGTGAATTGTGATGGGAGAGGTGGGCGACAGTGATGGAACGAAGGAGCGAGCTAGTTGGGTACATGCATAGAAAAAGATAAGTTGGGCATCAGTCGCATCGTGCTACTATAGAGTCACATACGCATGTTGCACAATTGTAGTTCACACATACTTCGTGCATGCGACGGCGAGGGAGAATTTCAGGTAAGGAGGTAAGACACAAACTTTTCATTTAAACAACATACATAGGAAATATTTCGTCCTATGAGGGACGGAGGCTGCCGCGAGCCTTCTGGGTATGCGGATGTGGGCATATGCCGTATATGGATCTAGATTCGAAATCGTTACATCCGAGTTCCATATGAAGTGGGGAAAGCCTTATGACCTTAAAAGTGGATACCCTTTCGTCTTTAACTCTCAGATCTTACGATTTATATTTCTTTTAGAAGACTCGACCAATTTGCAGTCGATCCAATCGACAGATGAGAGCAAGGAGTCCTTTGTGGGGGTAGACGGTTCAAGACCGGGTAAGAAGTTGCAACAAATGAACAGAGAAATCAATCGTAAATAACTATCTAGGCTTTCCGGGGAGAGCGACAACAAGAAGTTCACTGAAATTCCCTCGACACAAAGACGGAGCAAGTGGAAAGAATTACGCACTGAACAATGCTATCAAAAGGTTTATTCTGAGTTGACAACTCATACTCACCTTGAAAATGTCATAGTACAAATTTAATTGTAGTCTCATCACAGACTGCGTCTAACAAGTGAAATCAACGATACAACCAGGAGCTGAGCTCCGACTTTACTAATTACACGGAGTAATGCGTTATTAGGGGAAACAAGTTCACTTGCACAATTAAGTAGAGGAAAAACAATTATATTCTAGTTCGAAATAAGATGTTGCCCTTAATCAGCACAGGACTCTAGCGCTTCATTTCGCCTTCCACCTTTGGAGCCATTGCCACTTCTCTACGTTGCCTGGCGTTTCCTTCCCATCCTACACACCAATACAATCATTTCAAGTCAGTACTTGATCAACACTTAGAAAGGCCAGTATGTAAAACTATTTGAAAGCTAGCCGGCGCGAAGGTGTTGGAGAGCAATGGGTTTTTACCCTTCTCCACGTTGAATCCGCGGTTCTTGAGCTCTCGGTACTCTTGACAAAGCGCGCAGGCCAAGCAGCAGCAGTGGACTAAGCAGTCATCGCACGGATCTTGCTTCAACCTGAATTCCCGTCTCAGTTTGGTCCGATAGAAGCAGGAATAGAGGCATGCGCATGCAGTCAGGGAGTTGATCAGTGCAAAGATTGCACAGTTCACAAAGCAAGCTGCAATTCAAGCCCGGATAAGTAAGTGAGAAATATATAATTAGCCTTTGTCTGTTTTTTGGCAATTAATTAGCCTTTCCTTCAGGGAAAGTTGATCTCCTATATTTTCTGCTAAGTTGTCAAATCGGGATAAGTTCATAAATGTCGACATCACATGTCGGATGTTGAACACTAACTGGTTCCACTTGTCCGTGAACTGTGATTTAGGTTCTTCATGTGCGGGCGATCAGTGACGCAATATTTTTACAGTTCATCCCGATGGTTTACTAGTAGATAAACTCGACCTATATCAAGGACTTATTCCGCATATAACCGGGTAACTGAAGTATGATCCGGGTGCAATATAATAGTAATTTGGGGCATCTTCAGACACTTCTGCGGACATGTATACAGAAATTATATACTCACAAGATGTCCCTTTGTCCACAATCTCTGATATCTGTCCGAAGGTGATGCATGGGCAACAGCAGGTGACGCAGCCTGCCACCAACATGGAGTTGCATGGAGTTATTCCTTGATATGTGGAAGCAAAAAGGGAAAGAAGAAGCTCGCAATATAAACGGATTTCTCTTACAGCTTTGGATGTCGTCGAAGCAGTCGCAGAGGCCAGTGCTCCAAGGTTGCTCTTGGACATCGTAGGGGTTGGCTGAGCTCATGCTGGCTGTGCTGTGTGTGGTGAGGAGATAATGCGGAGTTTCTGGATATCGGCTTCGCCTTGGGGACTAATGTGCAGGCACCGAGTGGAAAACGAAGGGTGAACAAGGACAGAAAAACAAAAGCCAGTTCCAATATCGATGAAGCGTGAATGACAAGGGGAGTTCCAATATCGATGAAGCGTGAATGACAAGGGGAGGGACTCGACTTTAAAGACCACTGATGAGGCAGCTTCCTAACGCGAGAATTTCTCTCTCCGAGTATTTTCGGTTAATCCTGTGCGAGATATTATGAGATAATATTTATGAATTTATTTTGAATGTAATGTTACCAAAAAAAAAAAATTTGAATAGTGAGAGTATGACCAAACTATCTTAAATTTTGTGTCATTATCGCCATAACGAATTTCCTAACACTGTCTATCTTGGTAGAGTAAATATCTATACTCAGACTAAATCATGTAAATCTTCAATATCCTTCTATTTTGAATTGCAAGATTCATTAGTTTTTGCCTTATTTTCGTTGTCAATAATTTGAGTGTCGCAGCCCATTCTTTAGGAAGAATTGCTAATTATAAGAAAGTTTGCTATAATTTAATTAAATGCTTGATCTTGGGAAATCTTATGACTTTTTAAATGGTCAAATTTAGTTATGAATACGTTCATTCTTTCTTGAGGCAATTATTGAAGTTTACTCAAAGTGAGGCCCTCGAAATGGAGGACGTGCATCTCTATCCAGTTCATCCCTCTTCCTCTCTCTCCTCTTGTTCCGTCTTTGTCTTTTCCTATGTCTTTCAAATTAATAATGTCCGTCCTATTATTCAGAGCAGAATGGACATTTTGCTTTATTCCTCCAGTGTTATCCGATCCGCAATGCGATCTGTCGCTCTTTGAATGGCCCAACCCAGAGTAAAAATCTCGATGAGTTGCCAAACAGCCTCAAGACTAAGACGAGGAGTACTATACATGTCTAAACCACGAGGTTGTGAAATGCGACGCGAGCATGAGCGACAATCGTGGACCGAAGGCCGCGGTTGGGTGGTTTCCGTCCCATCTTGGCTACGGAACAGTGTCTGCAATTGATGAGCACGTGAATGCAAATGCGTAACATACGTGATCGTCGAATGCACGAGAAGTATAAGTTGGGCGACTCAGACATCTTGTATGATTTGTAGAATTATACGATCACGATTTGCAACGGTGCAGCTTCCACATGCTGTACGCCCTGCAATGGCGAGCTGAGAACTCGGCGTAACAAGGGCAGGTAAAAAAAAAAAAAAATCTTCGTCTGAATAATATATACGAATTGCAACCCTCAAATTCGTGGAAGAATTTTGGACGTAGACGGCGGTGGCGGCTGGCCACCACTAGCCCTCTTGGTCTGCCACTGTGCGCATGCATTAAATGGATCTGAGTTCGAAACGATTACGTCCAAGTCCAACATGGAGATGGAAGACAATGCTCATGAGCTAATCTACAAGCCGACATACATCCGCCTCAAATTCCAAAATGTCGCGGTCGATAATCCTTTCGAAGACTTGGCCCTCTTGCATTCAATCCAATTGTCCGACGAAAGCAAAGAGTTCATCGCGGGTCTAATAGATTTTAAGAATGGATGTGTAAATGCGATAAATAAACAGAGAAAACACCATTGAAAGTCATGTATTTTTGGTGTGATTTATGTTTCACGGAGAGAGCAACACCGATAAATCTACTAAATCCTCTCGTTTACGACCAAAGCCACTTATTCCTTTTTCACAATCTCTTACGAAATATGACTGTCATTCTTCAGAAACATTCCATAATACAATTTGGGAGCTGAGCTCCAACTTTATTAAGCGACCAGAACAATCCATAACATATGTTATTCTAAGAAACAAGTTACGCTGGCATCTGTGACATGTCGCACAAAAAGGGAAAGAAAAGAAGAAGCTGCCAATATAAACAGATTTTCGTTACAGCTTTTGATGTCGTCGAAGCAATTGCAGAGGCCAGTGCTCCAGGGGTGTTCTTCGACGTCATGGGGTTTCATCGAGCTCATGGTGGTGGGCTGTGGGTGGTGAAGAGATAATGCAGAGTTTCTGATGTCAGAGTGACTTTGGGTGCACGACGATGCTGTATACATAAGCGAGAGAACCAGATCTAAATCGTTGATCGATGAACCATGACGATTGCGATAAACCATGGTATTGCTTTTAGGTCAAGTGTGAACAAGAAAATAACCGATTTGAAGTGCACGACTATCTTGGAAATTCGTGTGGTCCAGTAGCTGAAGCTAGGAAATGGATGTCTATGAACTTGATGCCCATTGTTCTGCTTGTTGATTTCTCTTTTCCCTTCATTGTCCGGGAAAAGGACCACTCCAGCCTGTTTACACTCCAGCCTGTTTATCTTGGACGGACATGAAATATGGAATTTCATTTGGTGCCGTCACCATGGTCTTCTTAGCGTTACAGGATCATCTCGCAGAAAACTTCAAGAGCTCGATGGAGGTATGCAGTTGTATTTTCGGTCAAGAATCGAGAGTTAATCAAATCTCACCAATTACCAGCGTATTGTTCTGAATCAAGACCTTTCGCACATGCCGAAATGCTTAGATTTGTTTAGCTTATCAGGCTTGCAGAGTGTTTATGGGACGCTAGCTAGCCAGGTTTTGCACCTATATCCTCGAACTTTTTTTCTTTTTTCTTTTTATTTTTAACGAGACGTCCTCGAACTTCAAAGAGCTAAATTACAGCTCTCTCTTCCACTCAGCTATGTCTTAATTTTGCCAGCCACTTTAGGTAGTTTTTCATGGACATCCTGGAACGAAGTTAGGATTCTTCTTCTCACCATGGATGTATATCTTAATTTCTTCTGCGGTCTAATCATATGCCACTATAATATGCAATCATATGTCCTGTCTATGCGAAAATTTGATATTTTCCCCAGATCAAGTTAGTAATTGGTCAAATCTGTGGTCTAAATGTGCCCTGGCTATGCCTTTAGGGAGTAAAAACCTATGATAACCTAATGCGCAGTAATGATAAGCATTTACTCTGTTAATATTTTGGGAGGTTTGTTCTGATTTATTACGAATGAACGTCCTTTACTGCTGTTTTTTGCTACCATCTATTTGCAAATCTCACCTTCCACGCCCTGAATTTCCTTTTCTTTGGGGGAAAAGAACTTATCCTTAAAACCTAACACCATTAGGAGAACTTAGAGAAAAATACATATATTGGAGGGTAAAGTATGAGTAGGTATAGAAATTAGAGGGTGCAAAGTGCAATCAAGAGAATAAGGAGAATGGTTTTCACAGATTTTTTCCCCTTCTCTTAATTTATAAAAAACATGAGCAGATGTTCTTAAGCTCGTTGAGACGCAAGATTCGGCTTTGTCGTCATTTCAGTTATCCACTACCAAGTGGAAAAATTACCTAATTATTTTCTAACATATTATACCGATATCAATTCATTTTTATACTTTTTAGTTTTGTCAATATAGTATTAAAACCTCACGCAGGTAGCTGCCCCGTTTGAAGCCAAGATGACGGGTGTGATGCAGCAAGTGAATGGCCATGAGATGGAGTCACGTCGATCGGATAAGTCCCTAAGTAGACATAGGCCTGGACATACACTGCCTGCTTGGAAGAAGTCCCAGTCCAAAAGTAGAGTGCGCTTTGCTCCGAATCAGCTGAGAGGTGTGATGGAAGCTGAAGTGAAGCATGGGGAAGTATTTGAATTCCGCAAGTCTCTCGGCCTTGGCTCAACCTAACCAACAATCCCGTTCATGGGCAAGTGTAGCTCCGATAGCTACTAAGGGGTACTCTCTTCCTCATTTTCCTTCGTTGATTGATGATGATGAGGAGGTTGTTGTATTAGACTGAAATGATTAAGGCATGTGAACCCATGTGGAATGAATGTCTAGTAGGCTACTTTGTGGGGAAAAGGCTCCCTTTTAAACTCACGGAGGCTATTCTTAGGAAAACTTGGAGAGGCCACTTGAATGAGGTCATGGTGAATGACGATGGCTTTTACTTCTTCCACATTTCGGACTCAGATTTTAGAAGGCAAGTCCTTGATAGAGGGCATATTATGTTGGCTAAGGTGCCTTTGATCCTACAACAATGGCATTCGCTCATGGAACTAAAAAAGGGACAACATAACACCATCCCTATTTGGGTTAGACTTAGAAACCTACCATACTCCCTATGGTCTCCATTGAGCATTGGTATGTTAGCAAGTAAGTTGGGTAAACCTCTTTATGTGGATAGCCAAACGGAGAGAAAGAAGACGATTTCTTTTGCCCGAGTGTGCGTGGAGGTCAATGCAAAGAGGCCACTTAGGTCATTTATTCCTATTTGTTTGGGTGGACACTCCATATCTGTTGCTGTAGAACATGAATGGAGGCCAATTATATGCGATGTATATGGAACGTTTGGACATAAATGCAAGGAATTGGTGAACCAACATCTTCCTCAAGAAGACAATGTTACTGGTGGACCTAGTGAGCTTCATAGGGCCTCTCAATGAGCACCTCATAGCATCCCTCGGCACACTCCTAGCTCCATCAGGAGCCACCCCCCCTGGTGTATATTGCTGACTTCTAGCTCAGGCACAGCTTGTTCCCAGCCCACCCACAGGTTAGTGGCCTACCCCAACTCGCCTCCAGCTCGATCTTCGCTTGTCTAGTAAGCCCACCCTAACTCACCCTCTACGCTGTCTTTGCTTGTCCGACGCACCACCCAAAGAGAGCAGAGGGGCTCGGCTTCAAACCTCAAGCCTGCCCACTTCGACGAGCAACCAGTTGGCCAGCAGCCATCCAACAACCCTCCTCTAGCGTCCCAGCACACTGTCCAGCAGTCTCAGATGGCCCAGCCAGTCGGATCCACCCAACAGCACGTGGATCAGCAACTCTGGTCAAACCCGTAAGACTTGGTTGAGCGCCCCACACCACTGGTTTTTTCTTTGATGACCTAGATGAGGATCCTGGGGGTGATCAGGGGAAGATTGATGGGAGCGTGTCAAACCCAAGAAGAAGAAGGGCAAGAAGAGTAAGAAGAAAAAATGTAAGAAGGATGAGATGTACAAGAACTCTAAGGAAGATTCCTTGGAGGCTTAGGGTGAGATCTCCTCCCTGATTGAGCCTACTCATGGGGGCATGGCAAATAAGGATAAGCATGTTTGAGTTGATGGTTCCTCTGAGAAAGAGACGAGTGGCTCGGAGGGAGAGGATGGCAAGACCTCTCTTTCTCACTCTTCTCCTACTGCTTCTATCGGAAGTCAAATGAGGTCAGGTCATCTAACTGATATTCGGTAGGCTTTTCCTCTCTCTTGTGTATATATGTTTATAGGAGTTTGGAATATTATAGGTGTTGTTAGCTCACTGAGACAAGCTGAGGTTAGACACTTGGTTAGAACCATCAACTTATGTTGTGTTGGTATTTTGGAGACTCATGCCTCTGAGTTGGTTTTTTTATTATTTATCTACTAGTATTATATCGGGATGGCTGTGGTTGGCTAATTATATACTTTGATCTGGGAAGAATATGGGTTGGGTGGAATCCCAATATTGTGGAGTTCCAACTGATTGATAGTTCTTCCCAAGCCGTCCATGGCCATCTCAAGAGTTTAATATCAGGAATGTTCTTTGCATTATTTGTTGTTTGTGGCAAACACACGACGGGTGAGAAAAGTATTCTCTAGGAAGACCTTACTAGGAGGAGTATAGCTAACAGTGATGTGCCTTGGCTAATGGCAGGTGACCTTAATGCCATTCGATTTGTATCTGATAGACTTGGTGGATCTCATAGATGGATTGGGTTAGATGACGATCTACATGATTGTTTATTGAGGGTTGAGTTGGAAGATCTGAGATATGTTGGCTGCATATTTACTTGGTCCTCTTATCAAGGTATGGCTAGGATTCAGAGGAAGATAAACAGAATATTGGTGAATTAGCAGTGGAGCTCAGTATTCTCTTTCTTGGAAGCTAACTTTCTTACTTAAGGTATTTCAAATTATTCTTCCATGATAGTTCGTATTGTACCGGACATTCAAGTTCATAGACCACTTAAGTTTTTCAACTTTTGGATGATAAATCCTGAATTTATGGCCATGGTCTTCCAAGTTTGGGATACTAGTGTCGGGGTACACTTATGTTTTAGCTTTGCACCAAACTTAAATTACTGAAGGCTCGGTTGAAGCAATTTAATAGGGAATCATTCTCGGATATATCAAATCGTACGAAGGAAGCCAGAGAGCGACTTAATATGATACATGAGTCCTTATTGGAAGATCTATTTAATAAGATCTTGGCTCACGAGGAGAGTGAAGCGGTACAAGTGTTCTCTACTCTCTGTTTGCAGGAGGAGGCCTTCTATAAATAGAAGTCTCGTATCCAATGGCTAAAAGAAAGAGATTTGAATACCAAGTTCTTTCACCAATCGGTGAAAAACATGCAGCTCAGCAATCAAATTATCTCGGTGGTAGATAATTCTGGTAGTCAGGTGACCATAACTGAACGTCTTTATATCTTATTACGAGGGTCTCTTCTCCTCCACTAGACTTCGGGCACATCCATCCCATCATGATATTAGGGCGATCCTCAGACACACTTTAGAGGATAGTCAGGTACGTCACTTATCTTGTCCTTTTACTGTTATGGAGATACATAATACCCTCTTCTCTCTAGCTCCTGGGAAAGCCCCAGGTCTGGATGGGTTTACTGTTGAGTTTTTCATATAGTGTTGGGATATTGTAGGCTCGCTAGTCACTGCTGCTATTATAGATTTTTTGAACTCTGGGTGCATGTTGTGTCAGTTAAACACCACCATCATAACATTGGTTTCTAAAGTCCCAAATGCATCATCAGTGAATGAATGATTATAGACCCATTGCATGTTGCAACACAATTTATAAGTGTATTACAAAGTTGCTAGCTAATAGAGTGGCATCGGTCATTAGAATGCCTTTGTCAAAAGCTGACATATCAGTGATAATATTATGTTAGCCTATGAGTTATTCTGTGATTTCCATCATGTGTCATATTCTCCAAAATGTACTATGAAAGTGGATTTTAGGAAAGCATACGATACTGTTGACTGAGATTTCTTGGAGTCTACATTGATCGCCTTTGGATTCCCGATTAGTCTAATTAAATTGATTATGTCTTGTGTAAGGACTCCTAAATTCTCCATCTCGATTAATAATGAGTTGCAAGGATTCTTCTCTAGCTCAGGGGCTTGAGACAGGGAGATCATATATCCCAATATTTATTCACTTTGGTTATGGAGGTATTTTCTGGGATCATTACGAGACAAAATAGCCTTCCGTGGTACAAATTTTATTGGAGATGCAGACCCACAGGATTGACCTACCTCTTCTTTGCTGATGATGTACTTCTCTTTAGCAAAGCAGATGTGGAGCCAGTTGAACTTATGAAGACGGCATTTACTACATTCTCTGGCTGGTTGGGTTTGGAACTCAACTTAGACAAGAGTGAGGTTTATCTTTTGGGTGGTATAGTGGAGCTCCAAGCTTCCATTGTTGATCTGCTTGGATTCAGGATTGGCACACTCCCATTTCGTTACTTAGGTGTCCCAATTATAGCCGGTAGACTGGGAAAGGCAAACTGTCTTTCCCTAGTTAATAGGATTACAAGACGTGCTCAGTCATGGACTCAAAGATTCATATCATTCGCTGGACGACTATAGCTTATTAGGTCAGTTCTCCATGCCAACTCGATTAATTTTCATTGCAAATCACCGATGTGGTGGTTCAGTCATCACTAGCCGTCCTATATGACATATTATAACATCAATAGTTTTCAATAAGAATCTCTTAGGCGGATTTTTTTTTAAATTCACGCGAGTAACGAACATTGATCTTAGCTAAAGTAGGAATGAAAGAAATCATTCAACACTTGTGTCCATTAGAAACTGCACTTTTGCCCATAAATCGCCATCAATGCCGACCCTTTAGTTGGTACCAATTACATCTTCACCTCGATGATAACCTAGCTGTCACTATAAGTGTCCATCTAAGATGACCACGTGCCGCTGTGTCCATCTTTGGTTGTTAATGTTGTTTTGCATCGAGTAAGCATTTCAATATGAGCTCTAATATGCATTTCTACTATTACCTAAATTCAATAGAAATAGCGGCATAATTTAGCAAATAGAAAAATTCTAGTCCGGTCCAATATGCAAAATTTCGATTTTCTAGGGAAAATATGAGGGAGTGTATCAAGTTATGACGATTTTAATTTAATCGTGCTTAAATCGAGTCGGATTCGGATAGCTCTGGCTCAAAACATTTCTCCCCTTGCATAGTAGTGTCAGGTTCTTATGATGTATTGGAAGTTTACCACTCCTAACACCACCTCTATTGATTGTTTTCCACATGAGCGGATCTTCAAAATACCAAAAAATAGATTCATCATTCGAAATACCAAAAATGGATTCATCCCAAAAATGGAAAAAAAAATTGTCTCCCTTGAATTCCTCAAGACCATGATTTCTTATGATTAGCTTTTGGAGATATGCATTGTTCGTTCATCTCCACAGTGTAAAAAAAGGTTGTGTCGCACATGAGAAGTGGTCCTTTCGCGTTAATGTTGTGCTTCCCTGTAGTCTTGTACTCTTGCTATCCTAGGCGATGCATGCATGAAGGTAGAAGTGTATCGGGGGCATCCTGCATGCGGAATGTACAAGAGGTCATGTGCCTATGTTGCCTTCATGTTTTGACACCATAGCGATTGTTGTCTTTATTCCACCATCGCATTCCCTTAAAGGAGAGTGTAAATGGAGTTTTTCGTTTCATTTCGTGGTCCACAAACGTTCGAGTAGTTTCTCGGGCGGATCTTGAGTGGTTCTCCGTGAATGTTGTACTAATGTTCTGAAGAGCAAGATTTCTACACTGGTTTTGGTTCATTATCTCGGGATCTCTCATATGTTCATTTTGCGATTCGAAATGCTAGGGTTTTGGTTTAGTGCCCATTTCCTGGCCGTATCTCATCTCAACTTTTCTTGTTCCCTCATGGCATATCCCATGATTTAATTGTAAAGAATGAAGGGTTGATCCCAAAGATATGGAAAGACATCTCCCTGACTTCGTCAAGAACATGCACAAAAAGCTAATGATTGATCTTGTTTTTGCCTGTAGCTGTCCGATTTGAATTAGTCGGCTGCAACTTTAAAAAAAATCAAATATCCCTTATTAATATGAACGGTTTGATCAGGAATCGGATGACCTCAAAACTAAGATCACTAACAGTGACGGTAAGGGATCCGGACTCGCTCATTATTGCCAATTTGAAATGTGTCTGTCGCGACCTCCTCGAAGGTACATTATATAGGGTTCGACTAATGGATTGCTAAAGTTAACTTAACTCAAGCTCTCTTAAACCCATACCAATTCACGATTTATATTTCATTTTTTTAACATGCAAATTATTTTTAACTGGAGTCGCCATTAATCTATTTACGATGGGTCAATTAGAAACTCATATAAAGTACAACTCTCAGTACTTTATTACTGAGAGTTGTACTTTACCCCTATGAACCATAGATTCTAAGTACGGGGACTTGATTACACTAGACTACTCTAACGCCCTTTCGGTACCTTCTATTTATTTTCAAAAGAAATATTTGGCAAGCAGCTTAGATTAAATTTAAATTAATTCCCTAACATGCAATGTGATTACGTGAGTGTACAAACATTAATGTAAAACATTCAAAGAAATAATAAACAAAAATGAGATAACAAAGCAAATAAGAAGATCTCTTTTTGGAATTTTCAACATAATATGGCATGCATATGATGAAAATCTAACCCTAAATGTGACTAATTTAATGCAATTCTAAACTACATGAAATGCAATTTTTTTGGTATTTTTTTTATGAATTTAGAAATTAAATAACTAATGAACCTAATTATCCATAACTAAATAACGTCTAATTTAAACTAGGAACTAACCTATGTTAATCCTTAATTAAAACTAAAATCTTGCTCAACTAAGGATAATATCCTAAAATGCAAAATATAGCTGAAATTATGCTAATTTAAAGCTAATCAACATTATCTAATATGCAAATGAATCTAAACATACATCTCAATCTAAACGTGCATTTTAAACTAAACATGCAAGAAAAAAGGAAAAACACACCAAATTTATTCTAGCATGCAAATAATATCAAAATTAAACAACTCAAGCAAATTGGACATGAAACAACACAAAAACAAATACTCAAAGCAAATCTAAAAAAAATGATTTTTTATTTAAAAAAATAAACAGGAAAACAATATTAAAATAAATGAGAATCTGGTCGGGAATCGAATCGGATCAATTCGGACCTGACCCGATATCTGGGGACCAAAAGAGATCGAAAGAAACTGGGCCGGGCTCACAATGGGCCTGGTCCAGCTTTTTTATTTGCGCACAGCAGCCAACGAATGGGCCCAGCCTCCCACGCGTGCAACCGCCCGGCCCGACGTCATCTCAGCCCAGCAACAACCTTAGCCCGGTCCAGTCGCAGCCCGGCCCTCTCACGTGTCTTCTTTCTTGCGTGGACGCCGCGATCAACAAACCTACAGAAAGCTCGCCATTTTCTGCTTCCTTCCGGCAGGGCATGGCGAACGGCGCTAAGGCAGACAAGAGGCGACTGGAACTCTGGCGGTTATCTGGCATCGACAAGTCACACATGAAGCGACAAAAACAACGAAAATATAGAGAAAACCGAGGCCAATTCACACAAGCAAATCATCGAACATGTACGGTGCGAAGGGGACATTCACACGCAGGATCAAAGGGGGAGTACATTCTAAGCCTATAATGCATTAAGGATGTTCACATAAGCAAGAATCAACACTGAGTAGACTTAAAAATTCGATCAAAATCGACAACCACTCGGTTTAATCCAAGAAAAAGCAACAAAGCCAAGCATGATAAACGGGTTTTGGAAAACAATGCGCCCCTACACGATTCAGAGGTAGTAGAGAGTGGGTGCGCTCAAGTGAGCTCGAGCCAAACCGTTTCTCGTCTGCGAAATTACCTCGACCGCGATCCTTGGGGAGAACTTGGCCGGATGGCCACAACAAAGACTCACCGGTGAAGGAAACGGACAGGGGCAGCTGCGGACGAGTCACTAGAGATGGAAGCTTCAGGCAAGGGACGCGTCGCGGACAAGTTGCCGGAATCTAAGGTCCCAGCTCATTGTCCCTCCCTTTTTTTTGCACGTTCTCCCTTTGCTCTCTCTGTGTTTTTTTTTTCTCACTTTTCGTGTGTCCTCCTTTCTAAAAAAAAAGTCCCTCTTTTATCTCTTCTCTTGGATGCTTTTTCTAGGTTGGGGATTTGGTCAAATCTTTTACAAGATTTTGACTGAATTCTCCAATGACAGAAGAAATCCCTTCCCTTTTTTTCTTTTTGGATTTAAGAAGCCACCCTACGCAGATCTTCTCTCGAAGCAAGGATCACAAAATATAAAAAGGATTTGACCAAATATTCACCAATGATTTTTCATTTTCCTTACTCGAGCAAATATAGACCGAATTTTGCCAACAAACCTGGACAAAATTACACACTCTCCTTGTATGGACCCACTTAATATGAATTTAAATCTATACGCAAAAATGCTCCTAAAACTATATGTAATTATGTATTTTTTTTTAGGGATTAGAGTAAATCCTTATATATTTTTAAAATGAGATACCAAAATTTAGGTGTCAACAGTGTTCGGATCCCCTGCCTCGATACTTTTCAGAGCAGTGGTGACATGAAAGGACCACAGCCGTTCAATCCCTGATCGGACGCCTATGGTTTTAAAATAAAAATAAATAAAAAATCCTTCCCCATATTAAATAGGAGCCATCCAATTCTTGACCCTTGACCCAGATTCCCTTGCCAGGTTAGGGGATCCGGATCCATTGGAAACACATACCTTCCACTCATCTCCACTGCATAAGTCACGTGAAGGAGAAGTGGTCCTTTCTCACGCTAACCTTGCATTACTACATGTACTCTTGCTCAGTGAAATTTGGCTGTCGAATGTACATGCATTCACGTAGTCACAAATAACAATGGAAGCAGCATCATTCATGCCCTACTTTTTCCGTCGTGCGACGGCGACGTGCACTTGGAAAAGAGATCTCTCTCTCTCTCTTTCTCTCCGAGTGAAGTGCCCTTTGCGAAATAAGCGACCCATCCACGAGAGATTTCCATCAGTTCCTCAGGCTAACGTCGATCTTTTCTGTATTCAGGTTCACACCGCGAAATTACTAAATCCGTTCTAACAACGCAACTCACTGCTGTCCATGTTAGCTTTGTTAATGACGGTTCCACGAAATGTCTGCATTCTGGTAAAAGAAAAGCACGTACTTAGTTAAACGAAAAGTTATAGACCAAATGAAAGTCCCCCCGGTGTAGTTTCCCGCCGTCATGGACGTAAGGTAAGATATTACGTTACAATTAAACTTAATTTGGCGACAAAATTACGACTCTTGTCGCTAAAGATTGTGCCTAGCAACAATACTTTGCTAATGTATCAAACCATTAGTAACATGACTCGGTGTGACTGGATCCACTTTTACTCTTTACTTTTTGCTTGATTGAAATCTTGCGGTGCCCGCACTTTAAATTTGCTTAATCCCAGAATATTTAAAGCTCTTGTAACATATGAATGGTGAACACGTAGAGTTACATATATTTTCTTGTGACATTTGGATAATATTTTTTCAAATATTGGCGGAAAATTGAAAGAAAAAAGATTCGTTTTCACTTGTGTTTGGTGTGAACCAAACAAAGCCTCGATGTACGCAGTTAGGTTTTCACTTGCAAATATGACAAACAAACTTTGTTGAATTCTTTAAGCAGTCGACCTCGAGCAAGAGGCCCCGATTAGGAAAGGCATCATCTCTGCGACGCGATTATGAATCCTTCAGAAGATCATGTTGGCTTCCATCTTTGATTGAAAAAGACTTCTTCCAATCAGATCTTTAATAGGAGGTGTATTCTGTATAACATATATAGATAGAGAGTAAGTCTGCGTGCAAGTAATGTCCGTAACTTTTGCAATTTGCTAATCAGAATCAGGAATGAAGGAAGCTGGAAAAAGTTATTCCAAGAGGAAATTATGATGGTTATTCCAAAAGACAACCGCTCCTTCTTTTCATGTTTGCCCTCGCAGGAAACCTCATTGCGCGGCTTTTCCTAATGAAAAAAGAACATGGCTTTCCTCCCAAGAGATGATAGATTTTCAGCACGTAAAAAGTCCATAGCACATGAAATTAACTTTCGAGCATATTGTATGTACTGCGTTGAATATGAAGTATCGAAAACGGTGGATCACATTCGGAGCCCGCATGAGTCCTATTTTGATGTCACGGTTTAGATTCGTTCTTGGTATATCCCGCCTGTATCTATCCAATATATTGCTTCCTAGGCAAGCTCCTTTTGTTTCCAAATAGGGGCCCAAATAAATACACGTCCATGCGTAGACCAAATTTTGTTCATATGATTGAAAGAAGCAATGTAACAAATTATGAGCAAGTCCTTACACAAATGGCGTCACGGACAATATTCAAGAAAAGCCGACCATATCACTTAATACACCATGGTTTCCGAAACTTGTTGCTTGTATATCTTACATTGTATATTTAATATCATCAGACACTTTGAACGATGTCTTTCTGGTCAGATGAAACATGTAATGGACATTAAAGTTGCATGGACATATTCAAGCTTTGCCACTCTTTTTCCTAGGTTGAGATCTATATGGGCCTAATTACCAAGTTGAGCTGGGCAGGCCCACTGGGCTATCATTGACAAGGGTCGTTCTTTTTTTTTTTGGTTGAAAATATTCCTTCATATATTTGCTTCAAAAGAGTTACTACATGAAAGTACGCAAGACTCGGTACATAAGAGATCCCACAAACAAGAGGGAAAAATACTAAAGTCAATTACTAGGAAGGACTTTCATCCTTTGGGCCTTTGCCAACCAATCAACTATTTGATTTTGATAAGGGTTGTTAGGGGTAGATCAAAATTAAGCGGTACATATGAAAAAAGATCAGATCTGAAATTTATTACCGAATGGATGAACGTTCGAAATTCATTGAGATATTAAAAGTGACTAATGCTCTGTTTATTTCGCCAAAAATGCATGGTATGGAAAAATTTCTCCTAAAAATTAATTCTTATATCGGTTAAATGAATTAGTCAATGAAAAGCATTTCATTATTGAAAACAATTTATGTCAAAGATATTACAGTGGTCGATGAAAACATTTTTCATTTGTTCGTTTATGTTTTTATCTGATACAGCTGCACACCCATAAGCCGATGGGCCAAGGCTGCAAAGTTAGCGTGAACGGAAGCAAATGTGATTTAGATACAAGATTTTGCTGCATCCGGATCGAACCTCTCGTTCAATTTGATCAATCTCTTAGCGATCGATCTTTTCAGCCTCTCGTCTTTGCTTTCTGAAATGACTTGGCCGACGTCTTTCTTCCAGGATAAAACCCATGCTGTCTCTTTGTATGAACGTAAGAATGATGGCCTCTGAGACCACCTGCTGAGATTCATCTTCAAGAAGCAGCTTAGAAAGCCAGATGAAATAAAACCGATTCCCTTCAGTCACGGAGTGAATTAGTCTTCTCCTTTTTCTTGACAATGATGTGCTGAGGCCCAAACGACCACGTCTGTATGGAGAAACACCAGACAGCTTTTCAACTCATCATCAATCCCCACTGACATTTAACTTCATGTATGTGTTGATACATAATTTTCCGGATAACCCCACAAAAGATCTTGAACATTTTTTTTTTCCATGGGAACGTCAATATACAATTTTTTTTTCGGTTCACTAATATCTCAAATTTGTACTAATGATCCCAAAAGTAATTTTTGTCGAACTTCTAATCATAATGACTGGGGGAAATGTCTTGATTATATCACACTTGTCCTAATTCAGTCCTTAATCTTGTTGTTGAAACTTTACTAATCTAATCCTAAATATTTTGACAATTTATCATGGTAGTTCATCTTATTAATTTTAACTAGAAGTTGCTGACATGAATGATGGTCGCCGTACTTGACAAATCTAGCACTAACATGAAGTATTTAAAAAAATTTTTTAAATTTTTTGAGCATTTTATTACTCTTTTCCTTTCCTTTCTCGTTTTTTCCCTAATTGTTCTTGTCAGTCACAAGCGAGAGCCTCTGCCCTTCGTAGGTCACCAGCGAGAGGCTCTGTCCTTCATTAGCCACAAGCGAGAGGCTTGGTGACCTTGCCAAAATCCAGGGGAGGGCTGCACCCTTGCCTGGATCTTGGCAAGGGTGTTGCAGCCCTCACTGGCAATAAAGAGTACTTTGTCATGGTCCTAGTGAGGGTGTGGAGGCCCTTGCTTGTGGTTGACAGGGGCCTCAATGTCCTTGCCCAGATCAAGAGTCACCTATAGTTGATGATAGTTGGCTGGCAGAGAAAAGAATGAAAATTTGTTTAGTCAGCGTTGGTTATACCAAAAACAGATGATTTATGTCCACGTTAACGGAGTTGAATATAAATGGCTTGGAAGGAAATTTGAAGTCCACATGTCAAACGTTGAAGGACTTTTAGTGGGATTACAGTCCTTAGATGCTTAAATAATTTCCTCTGGGGTCTAGAAGACGTAACATGATTGAGCAGACAAACAAAATCCGTGGCAGTGTTGCCTACTCGACACATTTTCTCTCCAGATGAAGATAATGATGTTAGTGTATGTCCCATCACATGCATTTTTCAAAGGTTAAAGTCAAGGGTTGGGATCATTTTGTGGAGTCAATTACGGCGGTCCGTTCGTTAATCCGTTGCGGTCACGTCGAAGGGACCCCAGTGAAAAAAGAGGAGCCGACAACCTCGACGCTCACCCCCCAAAAGTATAATTAACATAAAGAGCAAAACCCTAATGGAAGCAAACAAGCGGCCAAGACAATCGTTTTTCTAGTAGCCCGATGATGTTCATCTGTTCTTAGATTTAGAATCCACTGACCTTGTCTTGTCTCGACCTCATTCAATAACCCTCTCTCGGCATCTAATTTTCTTTTATAAGGATATAGATATGTTCTTGACGCATTGTCAAAGAGTGATAATGACGTATAGTAAGTTCAGATGCGATTTCACGTCACGAAATTCAGTCTCTTTCTGTTTTACTTCTTATTTTCTTCTGTTTGGGTAAGCTTCGAGATACGAAGTCGTGGATATTTTATTCTAGCATATGGTTTGGCTGAAGAGAATAGGTTTTGGTTCGAGAAATGCTACAAATAAGGACAAAAAATCTCCTGCAGGAACGAAATCATGACGACATGTGCAGCTCGTCATGCGCAGCAGAAGGAAGTTGCTGATGGACAAGCAATGTCAATCTTCAGTTTTCCACGGTCAAATTTTCTGCTCATGCGATGTCAAACTAGGGTTTTTCATTTTCGTTTTACATGTCGAAGGACGATGTCTTCCTGTCGCACAAGTCAGCTCGTTGACAAACTGGACGATTCCGCATTCGGTGTAAGAGCTTTGATTCGTTTCCAGTTGGTTATCAGCCTTTGCACCGAACGCATCCTATGAAGTAAAGGGGAAATTTTTGAGTTGAAAAATGGAAACTATAGCACGAAGCCCAGTTTTTAGGTCCTAGGAGACTATGATGAGTCTGAAAGAGCTTAATCAAGTCCCTATCCTTGAATTTGCAGGAGAAATTGAAATAATGTCATCGAAAGCACCTTCCTTTTTCAATCAATGCATATGCATATCAATTTGCAGCACTTTCATGTTTATGCATCATTCCCCCCCCCCTCCTCCCCCTTCAAACTCATAAATGGAATTTATGCAATTATATACATAGTGTAGAAATGACATTTGAAGGATTTAGGGTTTCGACCTTTGAGATTATACCTCTTGGTTTAACCCAACTGCATGAATGGAGTAGGGTTTCTTAGTAGTGTCATGGGCACTATTCATTTGATAAGTTATATGAAGATCTATTGATATATTAGATCACTAATTGAAGAAATATGAGTTTTCTTGGATAGTGATATTTTTGTGATAATGTTGTAAGAACACCGTCAATTTGGTTACAAACTTAAAGGACGATGCCATAAATGATTCTCAACAAAAATCTCAGACTTTTAAATGGGGGGAAATCGAGAAAATTCATTTTATTCACAATTTTCATTTTGCCTCGAACTTTTAGCTGTTGAAAGAACATTGTTCTTTGCAAACCCATGACATATTAATCAACATGTATAATCCCCCAATAGGTAGGGATGCGATAAAATCCAATTTCAGCCTTCAATTTCTAGAGTAACTTTAATTGACATGTCTATCACTCTATTAATGGAATCCTATCCGATGCGAAAGAAATAGTCTCCCCACCTATCAATCTATATTATGTGAAAGTAGACGACCAACTTAATGTCCACACAAAAAAAGTTCAGATACCTTGACAACTACACCGACCTCTCAGGATGCACATCTTAATTGCTTTATAAAATAACATTTTATAGACTTCACTTTAATCGATTATTTTTCATGTAATAGTATTCCGTGCCTAGGGTGTACTGAATTTCCATTTGAATAGTAATGTTCTAAACAATACTCTTAAAAAAATCAAGAATTCATCAAATACCGTGGCAAACTATGGATAAGTATCTAAACAAGTTTTTTTTTTTTTTGTAAAGGTAAGGATTATATTAAAACTTTGGCAAACTTACAAAAGAGAAACCCAACACCAAAAATTTCAAGGGTGCTATGGTTACTGAGAAAATAATACACATTAAGAAAAAAAAAACAAAGTAGGCCTAAACCAGGCCTTCTAGTTAAAAATAGAAGGATTAATGTTCCAACTGCGTTGCATACGCCTATTTCTTGTAGTGTCTAGGACATGCGTGAACACCAAAGCCTTATCTTTGACGAACTTCTCGAGACGTTTCTTCATGGCTGGTAGGTAGAATTGATGGTTCCGAAAAATGGCATTGTTCCATTCCATCCATATTATGTGGCATAAAGCTCCAAAACCCGACCGGGCTAGGCTACTATGGAAGTCCTTCCCGGAAATAGTTTTAATTGCCCAGTTAAGATTTGCAATCCAATTGCTATTACACCAAGCCAAATTGCATTTGGCAGCCCAAAACATAGCCAGATGTGCCAATGGTTGGCACTCAAAAAACAAATTATCAATAGAGTATGGACGCATATTGCAAAATATACAGTTGGTAGCCACTATCCTGCAACAAGATAATAAGAATACCTGGGTTGGTAAACTCTTTCGGGTTATCAACTAAAGGAGAAATTGGTGTCGAGGGATGATTGCCTTATCCCAAATGAAACGGTGCCAGGGTACTAACCGGCCTTTAGACTGGATAATATTCCAAGCGGAAGCAATGGAGAAAATCCCGGACGAATGACCCGTCCACTAGCAAGTGTCTGGAATATCCTGAAGGGGAGGAATGGATACTCCTCAAGATTCAAAAAGGTCTTTAAGCTTAGAAAATTGGTCCAATCCGGCAATAAAATCAGCAGCCGACGCTTGTCTAGAGAAGTTGTCATATTCAAATACCTAATACTAATATGCCGAGATACTTATACTAACTCAATGTCGTGAACCGTACTTCATATGTGGAGCACTACTCTCTAAATAAATTCATTGGACCGTGACATGGTCAGGCGCAACATGCTTGGGCAAGTAGAACCAAACTAGGACTAGAAGCGTAATGGAGTAGAGTTCAAGGCACCAAAAGTTGCGCATTGATTTCGGCCCCGCAATCATGCTAAAAAAAGTAAACATATTAAAGTCGCACGCTGGTAGCAATTGGCAATAGTGGGATTATGTCTGAACAAGTTTTCCTCCTTTGCACTAACTGCCCACGTTTGAAAAATCGTTGGTCGGTCTAAAGCCTAAGCGTGCCCACGACAGTCCCCCTCTACCTACCCACCAATCGAGTGAGATGGTGCGAAATCATCACGCTCGATGGGGCCTCATCTTTCCACAAGTCGCTTCATTTTCTTTGGAATCGTAAGGTGTCCTTGAGGTTCTTGCAATTCACATGCGCATCTTTTGAATGATGAACGTATACCTCGTCGTCCATGAATCTTGTTCCATGCTCTACTTAATCCCGCTATAACCCGCTTGGCCAAGAGAAGTCGGGTGGGTTTCGGTTTCGGGACCGAATGGCCGTATCGTGATCGTTTGTTCGAATCCCTACTGGCGTCTCGCTTGGTACTCTAAACCACAAGATGCTTGGCTTGAATCGTTGATACCATCTTTCTAGAGAAATGAATGGAGTTTCGAAACACAAAGTCTATAACTGGACGGTCTTGGGCCATCTAGTTCCTTAGAGATGACTCGGTTGAGAGCTGGATTTATACGTGAATTGGGTGCCCGGCAAAAGATCGTAATGACAAGTGTTTTTGCTGTTTGGGGTCCCATACCGAGAGCCTAGGGAGCTATACAGTTTGACTCGATCATTTCTGGCTATCAAAGAGATGGGAAGAAGGGAAAAGACAGTTGCCAATGGTTCCGGTGCACGGTCGGAATCACAGCACTAAAGCCAGCCGCAAATCAAAGCACGTGAAAATGGCCGGCCGTGCATTCGATTTCCCACTGCACGCTTGATTGCAACTCGCAGTTTCTCACTTCGGAGGAGCTTGATTTACTGACATGCCCTTGCTGGCTGGAGGACGTTCTCTCTTGCTGGGGATGGAGGAGGTCATGGTTGTACTTCCACGAAAGGCGAGATGCCCTCCGTTGCTAAGCCCGTGGCCCTAACACTGGACGGATATCTTTGACAATGCACGATACCTTTACTGGTGTCTCGACTGATCATCAATTCGTTAAATGCATGTGGACAAGATAAGCAAGAATGGTCGAGATGTGCCTAGCCGTACATCTCAAGGTAGAGAATTCGTTCCCTCCAATAATTAATGATGCATCGTGATGGAATTATAGGCCACCCAAGATGGGTTATGTGCCCAGGGCCAAGCCTAATACGGGCTCATAAATTATTATTATGAGAGTGATTATTATGTATGTTGTTCTCTGTGGCTGCTTCTTCCTGTAAATGAGAGAAACGGCGTTTTATCTCGCCTCTCTTCATAGACGATTCTCAGAAATCTCAAGCCGTGAAGGGGGCATCTAATCTGTGGCTATTGAGGTACGTTCGATTTGTGATGTGCTTTTCGATCGGTAATGCAATATATCCTGGCATGTTTTCTGCTATATTCGTAATGGGAATACGTTCCTGGTTTTCGAGGATTGCTCTAATCCGAAAAAACCCAACACATTGAATTCATACAATTCCGATCATATTCATAAACCATATAGAGCACACGTCCGGATAACTAAATTCAAGAGCGGCGATGTTCTGAACCGCTCTTAAGTATAGCACATGTAGAAATACGTTAACGACAACAAGGAAAGGACGGGGTAGCTTGCTTAGGGCTATGATTACTTTGATCCCGGATTGGAGAAAAATGTGATCGCAATCGGTGGATATAACCCACCTACAAACTTAACTGTGGACTTTAATGTGGACGGACACCGGATTTCCTCCTTTAAAGGGATGGAGACCAACATGCCCCTTTTTGTCAAATGTGCGAGAGCAAAAGGGCGATGGCGTTTTCGTTATAAGGCTCAAATATGCCGGGACTATCTGTCATCGCGCTACAAGAACAGAGCCTTATAAAACTTCGCGAACTCTGTTGCTTCATCACACTCCGCTCCAAAAACACCAACGCAACACAAAACGCCGAAAAATCCCCAAGAAAGAGGCCAAACCAACACCAGCAAACACTCACGCCAACCATGCACTCCCAACAACCATCTCTCCTCCTCCTCCTCCTCCTCCTCCTTACGCTGTTCCTCGCCCGTGTACAACCAGTCCCGGCCGCCGGAACCCCCATGGCCGCCCCTGCCGACGGCTCGGATTTCATCCGCGCCAGCTGCAACGTCACCCTGTACCCAGACGTCTGCTACGCCACCCTCGCGCGCTACGGGGCCTCCGTGCGCCGCGACCCGGCCCGCCTCGCTCAGGCCGCCATAGCCGTCAGCCTGGTTAGGGCCCGGCGCGCAGCCGAGTACGTGTCCAACCTCTCGCGGGAGGCCGACTACGGGGCCGACCGGCGGGCGGCCGCAGCGCTGCACGACTGCTTCGAGAACTTTGGGGACGCGGTGGACGAGATGCGGGGCTCGCTGAAGCAGATGCGGCAGCTCGGCGCGGCGGGGAGCGGGGAGCAGTCGTTCCGGTTCCAGATGAGCAACGTGCAGACGTGGATGAGCGCGGCGCTGACGGACGAGGAGACGTGCACGGACGGGTTCGAGGACGTGGGCGACGGACCGGTGAAGTCCGGGGTGTGCCGCCGGGCCGGGGCGGTGAAGAAGGTGACGAGCAACGCCCTGGCCCTAGTCAACAGCTACGTGAACGGGGAGGCCGGCCCTTGACGGGTGAAGATACCGAGAAGAGTGTGTGAATTAGTCTTTCTCCTTCTCCTCCTTTTTCCTTCTTTCTTTGTCCTTCTTCCTAGGGAGTAAAGCAAGTAGTCGTCACTTGAAGGACTCGCGAGACTTGAGTTAGGTTAAGTGGTTAACTGGTGTTTTCTGTGACAAAGTAGAAGCTACGGTTTGTATCTGTACCAAGAGTATGTGATCCGAGACTGACGGAGATGTACTGTATAATTCGAGTGAGAGAGATGAATTGTAAATCTTCGGCGTGCTAGCTTTCGTTTTCTCATCTTAACGGTACGGACACCCTGGATACTCAATCGCCCGAGTAACCCTAGTTGGATGCGGCAATTCTCCGTTCCCACACAAATTCGGCTGGTAAAGAGAACTTTGCTTATGGGAACGAGGGTGTTAGTCTATATGAGCTGAGTCTAAGATAATATTCTTTTGAAAAAAATAACACAAATGGTCTCTAAACTTTGACTAAATGTGTAATGTGAATTTAATGTGATCCTTGAATTTTAATTTAATGTGCAATTCAGACCCTAAATAAATAAATGAAATGACCACATTGAATATTTTTATATAATTTATAAGGTAATTTGAACATGCTCCGAAAGTTTATGGACTATATTAAATAAAATTGAAAGTTGAGGAATCGGATTGCATATTGAGTTAAAGTTTTTGGATCGCAATAAATTATTTGAAAGTTTGGAGATTGCGGTACATATCTGATCAAGATTCATGAACTACTCCTCTTGTCATTGTCTCTAGTTCATTTTTCGTAGTGACCAGCAGGCGTAGCACATGTTGTACGTACTTCAGGGTGCATAGACGTGATGGTTGGAGCACGAATTGGGAAAGATAAGAACGCTCGCTACTTTAGTAGGCCCTTTTGATTGGTACTCTTTTTCAGGTTTTATCTCCCCTGACGTCGACAGAAGGACGGTGAAAGGAAAGTTGATCTAGATTGTGGCCTGTAGTTTCAGAAACGGATCCTTTGTTCAGGTACATTCTAGGTAGAGATGTCTTGCCGTGATCATAACTATCCGATTCAAAATTAATTGGACGGCTACTTTTAAAAAAAGCAAAAAACAAACCCCCCCCCATCCGATGAAAAGGGAAGTTGTCCGATCAAAAATCGAACGACTCCCGTTTAAAGACTCCTTCGACTGGATGGGGATCTAGTCAGAGGATCCGGATTCTGTAGTTTCCATGATTTCTGATTTCCTCTTTTCACTCTTTCGATCCCCATTCGGCCAGAGAATCCGAATTCTGTAGTTTTCATGATTTTGAATTTCCTCTTTCCACTCTTCCGATTGGTGATTCATGATCATGATCATGATCGCGCGAGCCTAAATTATATTCATGGTAAGTTGTATTCATAACTTGTACTCCATCAATCAATCGGAAATATTAATTAGAAAAATCAGAACATAATCATACTTGACGAAGTGTTTTGTTGAAATGCGTGGGTCGCCCTTTTTTCTTCCCCCTTCTTTAACTATTTTTTTCTCCCCTAACGAGTAATTATGGCAAGACAGGAGGCTCTAGGCCTGACTTTATGAGGATTGCGTTGTTATCGTACTTCATCTCTCTTTTTATAAGACGAACTTAGGACAATAATGACATGCCTTCATTTTTTTTATATAATTCTTGCCACCTAATAGAAAGAGGATGTGCGGTGGGAATTCAAACTAATTCAATTAGCAAAACATTCATATACTAAGTGAAGTACTCTAGATGATAATAATATGTCTTATACTTCCAAGTGTTCCTCGCTAGCAAACGGACGTGATTTCGGTAACATTCGTACTATGTGTTATTCCATCCGAGGACTGAAAAATTTTCGAGTTAAGATCCTTTAGCATGACATGGGAACCCCATGCTTCTTTCGAGCAGAGATGTGGTCGCCCGATGCAGCCACATAAGAGCAAGGTCTTGCATAGCACACGACGACGCGAGTGGCCAGGAAACGAGTCGTGGTGCCGGAACAAGATCACGTCGTTTCACGTCGCTTGCCGCGGGAACACCGTAGGAAGCGAAAACGGAACGAGAGCGACCCGAGAGACCATTACGTATTGGACAAATCGATTTGGCAAATTTTTAGGAGAAGAGACAGAGAGCAGCACGTGACCGTGAGGAGCGACGGTGATTTGATACGTATGGTGGGACAGAAGAAGAAGAAGCAGCAGCAGCAAAGTTGGCGTCCAAGGCACATGAGAGTCCTTGTCCATGCCTGCGCAAGAAAACACACGACAGAGAATATGGAATCGCGAGATCCTGAATCACTGGTCTCGTCTCCGGAATATTTGGGTTAGCCGATGGTTGGCACATCTCGCAGTATGCGTCTGTCTTTTACCGTCGCGTGATGATAGGGGCCGAACTTGTTCGTGCGAACAACGCATGAATCACGTATATTCAGAGAGGATAAACTAAAGAGTTCATGTGATTCTGATCAGAATTGCGCTAATTACCGCACAATCCGTGTATGCTCGCTGCAAATTGCGGGCATTCTTGCTAAGTCCATTTGGCTTGAACAGCCGTAGTGGCGACAAGATGTTCCTGGCTCGCTGCCACTTTTCCAGGCATTCGAGTTCGAAGTTCATTAACTTTAGCTTGCGACGGCATGTTCCTGGCTCGCTGCCGCTTTTCCAGGCATTCGAGTTCGAAGTTCATTAACTTTAGCTTGCGACGGCGATTCCCTTTCGCGATCAGAGCATGAACCCCGTGCAGACTATACAATGATAAACACACAGAATGTACGGCCTCATCGCCTTTCCGTTGCGAACAGAACATACGTGAATTCGCTACGATGCGGCGACGACATCTTGTCATGTCCAACAAACTATAACTTAATTTTTTTCTTTTGCTAAGGGTAGTAACTATAAAGTTTAGGAAGCAGATACTGGGGACAACAGAACCCCAAACTGGATCGAGACGTCAGCAAAACCAAGCACATATTGAAGCAAACCACATCTTGACTTACATACCGATCCAAATCGCATCAACTGGCATTATCGACCATATCATTTTATTATGATACTGGGATTATGTTGACATTTCGTAGCCGGAAAATGCTATAGGCTGAAAAGGCGAGTGCAAAGAGACTCACCAAAGAAAAACCACACGCTGTGAATGTGCACCACGCTTGCAAAACTGTACGCACGAATGTATGGCCGGTCAAATCATACTGTGGCGACAGCAGATATATGTGATCACGGTCGGGGCAGATCGCCCGGTAAATTCCTGCATTTTTGAAAGCTTCAGCGCAACTTCCACCTACAGTTAGATTCATCAACATCAGCCCGAGGAAAATGGCTTGATTATGGCCAGTAAAACTCTAGACTAAGATAAGTCTTACAAGAGGAGCCAAGGCTTCCTGAAAATCTCTCCCGGTTTTTGCTGGATCCTTCTCATACTGCTCTATGTAAAGATGAATGGTTGCACCTTCTGAGCCTGTTCCCGAAACGACACAGTAAAGATTGGTGATAACCCCTGCACACAACTAGATCCTGTTTTTATTCAACTCCACAACTCACGATTCAATTTGTTAGTAGGACACAGCATGTTTGTTCTGCAAATTTCTTTTCTTAACAGTTTTTTTGGGTATAAGACACGGTGATGCCCCTATTTGATGGTTGTGTGACATTATACGAGATCCCTGAATTTCAATTTACAGATGGATTTTGAATATACATACTATAGTTCCTAACACAAAAATTTACCTCATCAAACAACATATAGCACAGGTCATATGATGATTAAAGACACTGGTGTTTCCTAAACTATGCAATGCATAGATACATGCAAGAATTAAAAAGATTAAAATTGCAATCCTTTATAAATGTGAGTAAACTTTATCTAAAATCGTAACAGCATATTTTACTCCGAAAAATGTCCTCTTTTAAAAAGTGGGTACTTTGTAGTCCTTTTGAGGAGGCTTTTCTTTATGGTTCACAATTACTTCTACTGCACTCAGACACAAGAATTCTCGATGTACAAAACAAATTTAGGGCACCACTTTGCCTTAAGTATACAAGTCAAAAGGCTGTCCACCTCTTTACTTTTGCAATTAATGTCTCACATTGATCTCACTAATCATCTTAGATTCAGTGTCTTTCCAGAATATAAGGAACTCTGTTTTACTCAAAAGGATGTGCGCATTTATTTCAAAGATGTAAAAATATCCTGATTTTGGCAATTATAATGAGCCCGTTGACAGCTAGGGAATGAGGAAGATGGGAAAGCAATGGGAACTTATATGTTTAGTTGTAAAACCTTTGACACAACTTGGCACTTTCCCATATTTGTTTATAAAGCAGATGTTTTCAAATCTAGGCATTCTTCTTGGCCTGCCCAAAGAACTTTTTCTCTTCTTTACTTCAGCTATTCCAATATGCTTTATGAAAATGCTGTCCCAAAATACTAAATAATTTTCCATTCGTGAGCTAACTATATAGGTGATAGCTAAGTTCACTCTAGCAGCCAGCAGCTAGCCCAGTTATGACTGTGGTCGATAGCAATGAAAAAGAAATGCAGCATAAGAGGGGAGCACTTACTAGTCGTGATCCATCTTCGAAAAAATATCAAATTCCCTGGTGCTTAAAAATGAAACCATCAACAAGATCCTTGTATTCAAATTCATCAGCATGAACATTTGATTACATCAGGGCATATCCCCTTGACGATCCTGCAGATTCCAACGAGCAATGCAGTTATGCTGCTTATCCATGGGAAGGTCAAACTGCTGAGAACAACTTTGCCATTTTGAAAACATCAATAGTGATCACCCTCTGCACAAATGCTTCATCAGTTGAAATGGAGAACCAAAAAGAGACCCAACACATGAATTCAAATATAAAATCCAAGTTCGTACATGGGAAAAGCACTGTACTTCCTCATCAGCTTGTAATTTACTCATGTCAATTGAATAGAGCCTACCAAGCCCAACATCAACTGATCCTTCAGATGAAGCATTCATTCATGGAGATATTGAATGACTCACAAAACTTGAGTGAATTAGAAAAGTATAGTATAAAGAGCTCACTGGTTATCTACAGAGATAGAAGATTGCAGTTTGACCAAGTAACCCATCAGTTCCTTTGCTGCTCCTGAGTCAACATTCTAAAAACACCTTGAAAGGGTCAACCAAAAATTTGCAGGACTCTTATCAAGAAGAGAAGAAAACTTTTTACCTCGGAATCATATCTGGTATAATAATGATGACCATATGTCCTCCAATGCCGACGGACGATGTCCTCGACAGTAACAAGCTTTTCTCCACTGAAGTTCTCCTTATTTTTGTAAGGAAGAATAGATAACCATGTGAGAACAGCCCATATCCCATCTTTCTTGCAAACATGGTCAGAGCCTGTTCAGAAGAATGAGATGCTGAAGCTGCTACTGATTTCAAGTCAAAATGCTTTATTGTGACAAAATGCAATATAAGACCAGTTCCAAAACTTTCCTCCCCACAAACCGAGCATAACCAGCATCCATCAAGTTACCAAAGAATTTCCACCCTGTAGGTACCTAAAGTTATACATAAGAAAAGTAAGAAACCATTTGGCACATCAACAGCACCACTGCAATCAGGATGTCTTCCATAAGCATTACCTAAAAAAACCTTCAGCTTTAGATGTTCGGCAACCACATCAAGGGCAGCTGATGTAAGCATGCTCCTACAAGCATATAATCGTAGGTCAATGCACTTGTCAGCTTGACACAATATCAAAATGTTGATTACTATGAATGTATATGCATTTACATAACAAAAGCCCTCAGCAGCAGCACTTTGCCCATAACAATATGTGCCAAATCAAGCTAGGCACAACTAATTCACAAATCTTATCTGCTACTTATTAATTTGGGTCACTAAAAATATGCTCGTCCATCTGTAACATTCACCCTATCAAGAACAGTTTCATTTTTTACTCTTTTTTTATGCAAAAAAACTCCATGCTGCTCTGCCTGGTAAGATTCCACTTAATCTACCGAGAGAAACCCAGACAACAAGATTCGATGCAATCAACTCTAAAATGACATGAAGTAAACATTTTCACCCATTTTTTAGAAGAAAACTTTTATCATAATGAAATCTTAGTAGTGGCACGAAATTGCACCAATATGATGATACACCACAAACTGTCAACTCTAAACAAGGCATCAGAATTTAATCTGTTGGAACTCCCCAATTGGGGCACACACAAAAGGCAAAAAAACAAAGAAAAAGCACAAAGAGACACTTCCAAGTAAACCCTACATTACAGGCTAATTTGTAATCTCCAATTCATTCTCAACTCAAGCAGAAGTTTGGACCCCTTAAAGTCAAATTTCCATGGCAACAGAAATAGGCGAGATATATAGTTTACGAAATGGTTGGTACGCTAAAAGAAAATCCAAATTAATAGCGCGATATTGCCAATTAGGGTTGCAATGTCGCATTTAAGTAAAGCAAAGCTTCAGCACAACAACTCCTTTGATGATTTCTAAGGCACGCATCCTCACTATCATAGGGAATATTTCTAATTGAGCAACAAAACTGTCCAAATACCATGCTACAGCAACATAATAAGTTGCTCATTAATCAAGAATAAGTTTCTCAATTAAATATAAAAAGCTAAGCACGAGCAACCCAGAAGCATTATCAAGGGCACTGCTGCAGCTACCGTAAATTTTGAAAGTAAATGTGAGGGAGCCAAGGATACCAGAGAGATTTTGACCCAAGGGATTATGTTTTTAGGTGGAGGGAATTGTGCATAAGGTCCACTAAAACTCTGTATTTAAAAGATGGGGGACTCTTTAACAACTCCTATCACATCCAAGCCAGGCAATAACAGATCAAAGAGGGGTGAAAGAAATCATTTAAGGTTCCCGTACTTTGTTAAAGTTTCCAGCCAAAGGCTCAAGCTTTTTGATGGAGGAAGGGGCATGTATATAAGGACCACTAATACCCCATAAACAATGTGCAAGTCTTAACAGATATGAAGAAGATACAAGCAAACAAAATTCATAATACTACCCCAAAAAAAAAATCTTCAGAGGCCTTCAATTCTTAAAAGACAGTGATGGCGGCAATTTGTAGTACCTATTACAAGCTTCTGATCACCCAAATTTTCTTTTTTTGGTTGAATCTGATGACCAAATTCAAAAAAATATCATTCCAATAGTTTCAAAATGATACTCAGGAGAACTTTATGTGAATTTTAGATCCAATATGATATGAAAGCACTTGAGAATTCTTTATGAACCACCTACGAATTGCCAATTGACAAAAGAACAAAAAAAACCAGCATTCACTTTATTGGTCCAGATTCTCTGCTCATCTACCATATTAGCTCCAAAACTAGAGATTTCTCATATCCAGTGTAGAAAAGCAATGATTAGACGTCTACTCCAATATTTCCCATTCATCAAGAATTCCACCCTCAAGAACACCTTTATTACGAAACCTTTATGTCATTGGTATCATAGAAACATCATGAACCCGTCAAATCAAAATTTATAAGCTTATGAAATCCTTTACATATTCTTATCATTTGAAAGCCACACAGGTTTACAATTGCTGCAAAACATTTCTAGAATCACGAGCACATAATAGTTGACTTGATATATTGAATACAACTTTGAGACCAGAAATTTGATGATTACCCTCAGGACATCAAAGTATAGTAGTAGAACAATGACAAATTTGAATAGGAGTTATTCAGTTGAGAATGATCTATGAAAAATAAAACTATCAAGAATATGTGGTGGAAAACAAAAGGTTTTTGTCCACAAAGCTATTGATTAAGTGATAATTGTCAGGTGTTTAAGCATTAGTCTTTACTGCATTTCTAGGTTGAACAAATATGGCTGAAGATTGATCGTCCCGCGACTCCAATGGCAACACAGATAGCACAAACATGTCTATTAATATCAAAAACAAGTAAAAGAGAATTGCATAGAAAGCTTCAAGTAACTCGTGGGGACCTCCTGGATTGTGGCTTGCTGTCAGAATAAATGCTACCGATGCCCTAGCCCTGATATTAGCAAATTTCAGATACATCCACCAAATCAGTATGTTGTCAAATCTATGTGTATAATGCGTCTACCCTCAGATGCATTCACATGTTTGTATTAGCAAATGAGAATTGAGAGCATCAGGTAACAAGATGCATACATCAATCCCAGTTCTCTCATGAGTTACTGCTGATTCAGCAGGAGTTGAGAGCAAACCATTCCGACCAACCCAAACATGTCTTACTCCAATGGCAGCTGCCATCTTAACTATGATCTAGCAAATTTCAGATACATCCACCAAATCAGTATGTTGTCAAATCTATGTGTATTATGCATCTACCCTCAGATGCATTCACATGTTTGTATTAGCAAATGAGAATTGAGAGCATCAGGTAACAAGATGCATACATCAATCCCAGTTCTCTCATGAGTTACTGCTGATTCAGCAGGTGTTGAGAGCAAACCATTCTGACCAACCCAAACATGTCTTACTTTAATGGCAGCTGCCATCTTAACTATGATCTGTCCATTTGTTTAGAGTCGTTAGAAACAGTTGATATGCCGCAAGCAAATAATTATTAGCATGACATGGATAGATATACATATTTGTGTCAACATAATACTCATAAACCCTTAGAAATGTAGTATAACTGGTTGGCCCTCACAAGAACAGGAAGACATTCTACATGCTTAATAGGATATTGAACCAGTTTAACTCAGAGGACTGCAGACGAAATTCAAACCACTACTTAAAAAAAACAAAACAAAACTACATAGGCGCAGCAACATTTTACAGAGAAAATACACGGGCACCTAATGCCATCTGTGCATCTGCCAAGTTTTCTTCTTTCTTGGGAGTGTTTCTTACACCATTAGTATAGCTAGAACACTACTGCTATTGGACCTCATTTTGAAGAAATGGAAGCAAAGCAGCAGAAGAGATTGTATCAATATACAATGTTGCCTTGAATAAAAAAGAACCTACCTCTAACTTTTTCAGTTGAAAGGGCGTAGAACGTTGACTGAACAAAATTTTGCAAGTAATGAGGTTGTATGAACACTTTCACCTGAAAAAAAATATAGGCAACGTGAAGTCAAATGAGATTTCATATTATCATTCTCGATTGCTAGATCATTCCTAGACCCCAGAATGCTCAACAATAGCTTCACTAAGAAATACAAATGTTCCAATTAACATCCAATAAAATAAGATTAATAAACATGAAATTGTTTTGATAAATAAAGTGAAGATGAGAGAGAGTAGTGATGTAAACTGGACTTATTGGCTTAAACCCGCTCCAGCACACAAGATGAACCAAGAGCTCATAGAGCCAACACACAAGTTCCAACTAGTTACAAAAAGGCCAACCTTAGGAACCGCAAAACCAGGTTAAAAGCCATCAACTCATCCATATGTATTTGATATGGGACTTCAATTCACCACAACCCATTATACATTTTATGCTCATCTCTCAAGATAGCTTATGAACCAAATTGTTTCACCAGAAATTTCCAAGAAGACAATATCCAAGTTGTTAGGCAACTACAAAACCAACTTCATTAAAAAGCTGTACATCATGCAAGTTGCTAACCAATGCTTGTATACATTATGTTTTCGACTTGAACTCTACAATGAAAAGGCCCAATGAATTGGACATTGTTGGAAATATTAAAATTCCTTCTTGTAATGACACTTAATGATGATGGTAAGGCCATGTCTTCTTCTTTTTTTTTTTTTTTGGTAAATGTAAGGCCATGTCTTCTTTGCAGTCCAGGTAATTTAATATTACAAGTAGAGACACTGGAATGTCTAATTGATAAATCAAGCAAATCAGGAAGCAAATGTTTGCCATGCTTAGTTCAGCAATGATGAGTGAAATCAATCAATAAAGGAAATACCACAACACGGCGACTACTTTAAAAAGAAATGAACAAAAAAATAAAGATAGGACGGAAGGAAAACAAATTAGACAAGCAGAAGACCGTATCTTGAGCAGACATGCAAAAGGAGGCTTCAACATGTCAGACTACCCAACAAAGTGCTAAGGTTAAAAAACTTGCCATGCTGCAGAACAAGAATTAAATGCTGCAGTTGCAGTTGACTGCTGAAAGGATTGTGCAAATTGGAGCTAAAAAGGATGGGTCTAAAACTGAATAGATTAATTCTAAGGGGAATTGAATTCACAGGTAGGAGAAAAAATGACCCCATAATTTGAACATTTGGAACAGACAAACTGGGCTTTTAACTCTAATTCTTATCTAACATCTCAGAGAGAGGGCATCTTACCTATGAACTAAAAATGCAATCGGCACAACTGAAAACTGTACATGATCACAGGGAGGAAAAACTAATATCTAGGTTAGAAATCTAACTGAAGTCTAGTTCCTTGATGGCATTGGAGAAGCTTCCCAGTCAATTTACAATACCAAAACACACATGCTGAGGTGTAAAAAAGAACTTACTCAATCATCAATCGTCTCAACTCCATGATCCCGACATAGCCGAGGTCTGCACCATTCTAGAATTCATCTCACCTTAGTCGCGCATTTATTGTTCATCAGTTAATTTAATTCTTTTTTAACTTTGCTGACCAGCAATTGTTCATCAGTTAACTACCACATCAACTCATCGAAAACATTTTTGTCGCGTGCTCTTCATCTATAAGCTAGATCTAATCTAGTCTAACTAGACAACTAAAACAGAGTCCAGGAACCATCATCCTGAAACAAAACCAGCTCGGATTCACAAATTTGAGAAAAAACAGAACACCAGCGCATTGCCCAGAAAGGGAGCGAATCAAAAGCATATATTGCCAATTGCAAAACCAAACCTTTAACGAGAAAGACTCCAGAGACGGATCAAGCGAGAATGCACAGAGAGAGAGAGGATGGGGAGACAGAGAAATCGAGGACCTTCTTACAGAGACCAGAAGTGCCAGGCTTCTGGCCATCGAAAGGCGTGGTTTCTACTCCGGACACTGTGAACGTCACCATGTTCGCTCCACTCTGTTGCTGGGCAATACAAGAGCTCAGAGAACATGCGTCGAATGGCAATTCGCTCCAAATTATTTGTTTGAAACAAATAGAGCCAATCTTCTGGGAAACACTTTGCCAAGTACCTTGCTTGGAAGGAGATTATGCAGTATTCTACTCAAAATAGCAGTACACCTCTTAAAACCTCATTCTTATGTTAAAAAGCAGAGATCACTTCGAGCTACTAAGTGTATACACTTGACATTAGCAGCATCAGAAGAATTTTCAGCTGGAATCAAGTTGTGCTTTCTCTATATCCACTTTAGAACACGAAGAAATGCCGGTTGAAATATATGAACTTTCCCAGTTCTTCCCATCGTATTGCTTGATCTCGACATGGGCCAGAGTACCAGGGTCGACACACCTGTTAGTGATGGCGATTCCATCCGGATTTGATCTCGGAGTGTAAAACGATGTTATACCGCAGACTTTACAAAAAGTATGCTTTGCCCTGTGAGTGCCGAAAGTGTAGGTTGTAATATACTGGTCTGAATTTCCCAGATGTTTGAATCTTTCAGAAGGAATAATGAAGCTGATATTGCCTCTCATGGAGCAATCTGAACAGTCACATTTCCAAGCAACTACGCTAGTTTGTGCCTCGACTTCCCACCTTACTCTCCTGCAGTGGCATCCGCCAGTATGTAGTAGCAGCTCAGATTCCATAACCGCACAAGTAACTCACCAGAGGTTCGATGGCCAGATGCAAGGATCCAGTTTGATCTTCGCTGCAGTCAATATATCATGATAAGTTGTGAATTGATTAATGAATGCTCAATTGAAAAGGAAGTACTATCTCATTATAGAAACAAGAGATAAAAGAGAGTTATCATAGAGAAGAAACACATTGGCATATGCAAAAGTCCCCACATGATAAAGCCGCGTTCAGAGCCCAGCGAGCCTCTAAAAGGTCCCATGTCAAAACATCGAGAAAATTTTGCAGGTTTACCTGGCTACCGTATTCATTACCTTCCATAACTCATGATTAAGAGCCGGAGAACTCAAGAAACACGTTTAAGAGGAAAATGCATAAGGGATGGCAGAGAGTAGGATTTAAGTGATCGGTTGCAGATTATCAGACTAGTCTAAACCATCGGAAACAATCTAGAAAAAGTAGAGTTTCAAGCAGGAGTCGCCTCCGAATCTGAAGCTATGTCTGAAAAGATTCGTGACAGAACTGTAACAGTGTGATCAAATGAAAACGTGAGTGGACGCGAATGAGTACCAAAATTGTGAGGAACAAGACTGCAACACTACCACTCTTGATATACCCACCACAGATCTTTAATTTTAGAACAACAATAGCCTAAACATTGGTGATGGCAAGGAAAAACTTAAGGGTAATTGAAACTCTGAATTCACATCCACACATGCAGTCAAATTGGTCAGTCTCACTCAGATATGATGCATCTATGCACGATTTCCATTCCATGCACCTTTTCACTTACTAGACATGGGGTAAGCATAAACGAGGAGCACCTCTTTAGGCCCTTTCAGAAAGAACTGAGTCGACCCATCAAAGTAATGATGCTTTATAAATATGCATGTCATATCATAATCCCAAATCCAGCACAGATTGCCAAGTTTCTCGCTGCTACACGGTACAAAAGAGAACGGCAGAGTTTATTAAGAACTCGAAGGAAACAAAAAGAAAAATGAAAGAAAAAGCTCGGGCAAAATGAGAACCCTATCGTAAGCCCCCAAGAATCACAGAATCTGCTCTACTGAAGCAAGAACCCAGCAAAAAAAATCTGGAATGTAATCTCGCATGGGGTTCTCATGGATAAGAAAGAGAGGATGGATGAGATGAGAAAGAGCATCTTTCTTCTTCTTCTTCTTCTTCTTTTTAACCTTGGGAAGTACGAATATTTTGAGAGTCGAGAAGTTGAGGAGGTGAAGTGAGTGCAGGAGCAGCAAAGCACAGAGAGACCAATTTCCTTTTTGAGTGAACTCAAACCGACTCGTTTACACCCTGAACATTATGTTTGGATGATGAAAATGACAGAAAACAGGATAAAGATAAAGAATTTGAGAATCCAGCTTCCTTTGAGCACACTATTACATTCCAGACATCAGGTTTGGATGGGTGAAAATGACAGAAAATAGGATAAAGATAAAGAATATGAGAGAGAGAGAGAGAGAGAGAGAGAGAGAGAGAGACCATTCTACAGATTAATAAGATGCAAATGGACATTACTCATATGGACATTAAACAAGTGGTCAATAGCATAAGCACCCACTCTGAATAAAAACAACAAGGAAAAAACCATCTGGTTGGAGATCTTTCACGCTCTCAATGGTTGGCAGATCGATTCTCATCAAAACCACCAAAGAGGCCATTCCCAGCTCCTACATGCAAATCGAAAGTTTGCCCTCAAAAGTCCGTGATCAATAGGGACTTTTTGTGGGGTAGCACGAGAAAAAGAAGAAGGGAAAATGCATTTTATTTACATGATATACCTTTTAATTTGGTTGTTCATATCTTACATACCATTATTAACATATATGAGGATAGGCAATCAAAGTATGCGACATAAACAGGTTTGTGGGAATATCTCTTCTCGTGGCGAGTTTTGTTTTCAGTCAACTTATGGTAGTGTCGACGAGAGAAACCACAGCAGGTCCAGGAATCGGAAACGGATTTCGAAGGTAAATATTGCCCCGGTTGGCTTCTTCATAACTATCGGAACGGGATCGGAAGCTGCAATAAATTACTATAGCCTATACTTCATCACTGCAGGATGTTACTACATAGATTCGCGGAGTGGAGCTTTTGGCACGCGTGAGAGGTGAACGGCGTGCGATTATGGACTTGCCAAACTCAGGAAGGACGGGACACCATGGAAGCAATATTCTTATACGTACAGGATCATATTCCGTACGCATTTCATCAGGGTGTCCGAGGAAACACTGCACCTCGCTCATAGTCTCATCTGTATTGAACTCCCAGGGTTTCTCGCGATCTAATGTCCAGCTTTCTACAATGGTAAGTGACTGAAGTAATTTCTTTCCCTAGCTCGTTAGGGTGAGCAAGTGAAACCGCCCGTAACATCCAGTTCCCGGTTCCATAAAAAATGGAACTGGGAAATTCGGTCCGGTTCCTGGTTCCGGGAGTGGAACTGCCCGCCCAGAACCGGACCGGTATTGTTCAAAAAAAAAAATTTCAGAAACTTGGACGCCCGGAACTGCCCGCCAGAAACTTGGATGCCCATTGGACGTCCAAGTGAATGTCCAGTCCAGTAGCGGATCGTGGACGTGGATAAGTGGACGTCCAAAAAATGCGACGAGTGAACCGTGGACGTGCAATTATTTTCTATTCTTAAATTTTTTTTTCGCGTTAATTGGAATCGGGAACCGCCTGGGAACCGGACCGGACTGGCAAGAACCGGACCGGAACCGCTCAATCTTGTTCGGTCCGGTTCCCGGTTTCTAGGGGAACCGGAAACCGCCCGGGAACCGATCACCCCTACTAGCTCGTAGTCTCGCCTTCGGATTAATGTTCAATCCGGTTGTACGGTGGGGACCTTACTTTGGCGGGACATATCTGTCAGGAGTTGGTTCACGTGCACTGTAACTATGAAGATTTCATGCAATGACTTCAGTACATGGCTTGCTCAGATTGTGCGATTAATCGATCTATGGTGCCATACTTGTGGCACGCAGCGCGACTTTCTTTTATCATTCGTCTTCCATCCTCGATCATACAAAACTTCTCCCCTCTTGCTGCCTTGAATTTGGAGATGCTGTGATGTTGGTTGAAATCAAGACAAATTCGAAAGGGTTTTACCAAAAGAGGAACTTCATCTCTTCAAATTTGGCGATATAAAATCAAAATGAAATATTTCTTGCCGTACAAAGACTGCATTTTGCAAGATTTTATGACAATCTGAGATTGCAAACAGTATTTAAACTAGCTGACCATATTCAAGCACCAGAAGTTTTTTCCACGCCAGTTCATGAACTCATTTTGTGAACCAATTTTTATATTCGTATCACTATTTCATGACGGTATATACACGAAGTGTCGCAGAAAAGAATGAATTTGCTAATCTACACTTTCAACACAATCATTTTTTTCCCATCTTCCATTGATTCTCCGGGGACGTGCTCAGACAAGATACCTGACTAATTCCCTCAATAATTACATTCCACTTCAATCTCTAATTTGGGCATGCAAAGAACAGTCAAAAACCCCTGTACCTCAATAGAAGTAATGTACCTAGCTCTGCATAGGTCGCTTCCCGTGAGGATCCGAAGGACTGACGAGGGTAGACGTTGTTGAGGTTGTGGCTGTAGATGCGGTCGCAGAACTCGTATTGAATCCTGAGCCGAAGGAGCGCATCATGGTGCGGCCAGATCCTGTAGTCGTTCCAGTAGAACCAGACAAGCCGGGAGGCCGACGAGATCGTCTGTAACGGCTGCCGGGTATGCCTGGCCTTGCGATCAGCTCGTCCAGGCTGCCAGGCTTCTTTGACAGCAAGACCACAACCCGGCTCATGGTCGGACGGAGGTGCGGATCGCCTTGCGTACACAAAAGCCCTATTTGGATGCACATGGCTACTTGATCTGCGGACGCTGAGGATGCCGATGCCAATGCCGAGTCCACAATCTCCAAGCTTCTCCCTCTCTTGTACATCTTGTATGCCTATATATTCAGAAATAATACGTGAGATTAATAACTGCAAAAATTACAGATAATTGGCTGAGAGATTTATATTTAACTCCAACTCAACTAGACGATAAACGAAAATCAGATGCCTCAATTTCTTTTTTCCAACTGAGAGACTAATAATCCATCCATGTGCAAGTCTTTCTCAAAACGTCTAGTGCAATCGGGGGAAATAAGTATGTGCAATCGTAACTTGACCAAAACTTTTTAAGGCAATACTGCACAAAAAGATATAAATAGACTTTCCAGAGTTGGGAATTTAAAAGCATACTATAGATCTGAACAAATTCCCTCTTCTTAGAAATGATATCAGTATAGTCTCGAATGTCAATCTACCATAGACATGAATGGTGGACTGAGCTAGTCATGATGCAGACCTGACACGTGATCTACCCCAATAAGCTTGCCTTTAGCATTGTTTTTAGCGGTGTATAGAGAGCTTTTGATATGGAAATGTGCCCACTTAACCACGTAAGTCGTCAATTTCATGTGCGAATCAATGGACGGTCACCCACCTCACTCATATTGAATATTAATAAGGTCTAAAAGCAATCAGAACTTTCAAACCACTCGGGTCCTCCTCACATGAATATTAAAATAAATCCTAAGACCAATTCCAACCACACACTTTTCCTTTTTTCTAATAAATTCAAATGAAAATACGAGTGGACATATTCAATTGTTAACACACAACATGGGCCTCCAATACCATTTAAATATTGCTTGGTGGTTGGTTTTCACAAAGTGGACCCAAGTGGCTTGAAAGAGTCAATTTAAAGATTACCCTTTTGTTTCTAAATATTTATATTTGGGCCCTCACATCCCATTGATGTGGAAGTAGATTCTGATTTTCCTGCCTATGAAAAAAATTACACAGGAAGCAAGCTAAATTGTAGCCATATTATTACAATGTTGAGAAAAAAAATCATGCACTGCATCCTGAGTTTAAATTTATTACTTTTGTGTAATCTGTGGGAACTAATTGAGCCGAAAGTTTTAATCTCGTGCTAACCCCAAATAGAAGAAAGTGCATTGTTTGTGATTCCCCCAATATTGGTCAAAAGAATTCAGAACGTTGTTGCATCATACTTACCCAATCAAGCATATTTTGCGCATCAACGTCCAAATTAAAGGAGTTGTTCCTCTGTCCAGTGATCAACTCAAGAACCACCACACCGAAGCTATACACATCCGCTGCCTTCGACAAGCTTCCATGCATCACATATTCTGGAGCCATATACCCACTGTAACCAATTATAATATTCAAAAATTATCCCCTATATTCTCAACTAATTGCAAATGAAATACTCATGTAAATAGAAGAACATCTAGTTGATCAAGACCAACACATTGACAACACTGAACAACATATTACTATATTAGCAAGGATGCTTAACCACTTACTTGGTACCGGCCACACGCGTGTTGACATGTGTTTCGCCTTCCGGGAAGAGACGGGCCATCCCAAAGTCCGCGATTTTCGGGACCCACTTGTCGTCAAGGAGTATGTTGCTCGCCTTTATGTCGCGGTGAATAATGCAGCTGTGCGAGTCCTCGTGCAGGTAGAGCAAGCCGCGGGCTATGCCCATGATGATGTCAAACCTCCTCTTCCAATCAAGCAACTCCTTATTACTATTGGATTCTGCATGCAGACCAGTGAAGTCGCCATCAGAATATGCAAATTAATTTCGGGGGGAAAGTATGCAACAACTATGTCAAAACGGAATGTGAAACCATGTGCCTTTAGGAATCAAAACGGAATGTGAAACCATGTGTCTTTAGGAATTCCTAAAGTTGAGAACAGTGGGGTTATTAAAAGTAGATGGACATTGATTACTTCTAAAACAATGGATCAGGCATCAGATCAAGGAAAAACAGAGTACATAAAATGGCCTTCAGCAAAGTGGTTTGACAGCAAAAGTAATATTATTATACAGTTTAGGGCTCTAGTAGATAACAAATACTCTAGGAATTTGAAACACAGCCCACATTATGTTTAACATTTCATCATTCATTGCCCAACCGCATTTGGACATCAGATGTGACGCTTATTAAATATTCAACAGTCATTTTGGAATGGAGCATATGGCTTCATATAATGGCTTTCTAGCTACAGAAGATTTACGTGTCATGTGTAAGGTAATGGAGCATTCCGCTCCACCGAAAAAAGAGGGCTCTAGGAGTTAACAAATACTCTTGGAATTTGAAACACAGCCCACATTATGTTTAACATTTCATCATTCATTGCCCAACCGCATTTGGACATCAGATATGACTATTATTGAATATTCAACAGTCATTTGGGAATGGAGCATATGGCTTCATATAATGGCTTTCTAGCTACAGAAGATTTACATGTGTCATGTGTAAGGTAATGGAGCATTCCACTCCACCGAAAAAAGAGGGGTATGAGAAAGAGAGAGACAGAGAGAAACTCTTCTTTTATGCTCAAATGCATGAAGAAGATAACTTATTGACTTGGTTCTTATTCTATCATAATTATAATGAATATGGAATTAAGGCAATATTGCAGATAGATGACCTCAAAGCACAATGAAGGCTTCACAGATGACATTGCTTAATTTATGAAGGTAATCATATGAGGTTTTCTTTGCTTCTACTTCTAAAGATGAACTCCTATTGTGACTAAATCTCTGCCATAAGTTTGCATGTAGATACTTCTACCACATTTATGGGGAAGAATTCAAACAAGTACCAGTTAAATGTGAATTTTTATTTTCACACTAATGTATTTCAGATTAAGCACCAGAGGTTGAACTAGTAGTTAAGTATTAGATGAAAATCCTCATTTATCAAGGAAAAATAGTCTGCCCAGGATATGTGATACCTCACTAAGGCAAATGTAATTTTCAGTTTAAAAATCTACATTTATCAAGGAAAAATAGTCTGTCCAGGATATATGACATCTCACTAAGGCAAATGTAATTTTCGGGTTCAAAATCTTCATTTATCAAGGAAAAAGTATCTGCGCATAATATGTGACTCCTCGCTAGGGCACATGTAATATTCAGTTTAAAAGGTACCCATAAGTTTCTCAATGAGCATTTAATCTAAACACTAATAACTCGTCATTTAACCAGGTTGCAAACAAACTCTCTCCATGAAAGATTGTTTAACACAGGTAAGTTTGACCACAGTTAAGCATCTTACCAACAACAGCCTGGGACTGACCAAATACATGAACACATCCTGGAATGTTTCTTCCATTGAGTATACAAGATAACCAAATAAAACTCATAGGAAGTAGTAAGGACTGTCACACACATATTCGGATAGCAAGAAGTCAGGATTCAAATTAAAATGTGAACTCCTATGGCAAACTGATAAAATTAAAGACTTGACCTCCTTCATGGAATCTATCTTGTTACAAATTCATCCGATTTGACGAAGGTATCACATAGATCAAAGCATCTTAATATGGAAAACTTACGATGGAAATAGTGGTCAAACAGTTGCAACAAGTAAACCATTTCAGATTTGAAAAGTATTCTCCGTTCTCAAGATGAACCAGATATTAGACTTGGTAAATAACTTTAGAGCAGCATTTTTTTCAAATCATAGCTTGGAAACAAAACGACTGTTGATATTTACCAAAAAAAAAAACAAAAAAACAAAACGACTGTTGAATCTTTTTTTCTACTAATCAATTGTGCAACGATGAATGGTGACATTTTAGAAAAGGACAAGAATTGACTGATACTTACTGAATAGAAGCTTGTCAAGGCTCTCATTGGGGACATACTCGTAAACTAGCAACTTTTCCACTCCATGAGCACAGTACCCCAACAAATTTACAACATTCCGGTGCTGTACACGTGCCAATAACTTTGCTTCATTCGTAAATTCCCTCTTGCCTTGATTTGAGCTGTGAGAAAGCTTTTTCACCGCAATTTCCCTCCCATCTTCCAACTTTCCCTGCAGAGAACATCTGTAAGTAGATGAAGTAATCTCCAAAATTTATGTTTGATGCCTGAAAACACTTCCCTCTATTGGGTTGAACATGTAATGTAGGCTAACCACAAGAGAAGCTCAATCACCATTAGCAAGAAGTTCAATAACAAGATGGGCAAGCAGAACAGTTGAAGCATCTGAACTTATATAATTCTTCTACTCCCTCGAGCACAAATTCATATGTTCTCTTCAAAATGTGTAGAATCAGGAAAACATGAGATCAGGCGAGCAACAAAAATCCAGAATAAACATGTCCAAAACTCCTGCCACAGCAAGACCTAAAGCAGGATCTTTGCAGGGAAAACGACTGATCAGGCAAGGCATATAATATAACCTGTCTTCATTGACATCCCAGAATCATCAAATTCGCAAATCTTTCGAGAAAAATAGCTACAGATGCCATCTTGAACTAACAGTAGCTATAGTAGCACATAAAACTCTAGATACCAACATCTCTTGAACCGACAGACTGGCTACTGTAACTAACAGTTAGCGCCTTAAACCAATGGCCATACTTAAATCTGTTGACATACTAGTTCATTAGCAAATATGATTTTGAGAAGCCAAGACACATATTGCAAATACCCCTACAGATGTATGGCATTATCACGCCCATCCAAGCTATTCTCACTTTGATGAGATTATTGTGAGCAAGAAACAGAAAGACAGCCCCAAAATTTCACCGCAAATTTCCATTTCTACTATGAGCCGGAGAATCAAAGGGCAATGTATTAAATACATGAGAAAGCAACTGGAACTCTATGAGTCGTACTGAATTGCTCGGCAGAAATCACTGACCCTGTATACGGGGCCAAAACCACCTTCACCGAGTTTGTGAGTTGGGTGAAAATCTTTCGTTGCAGCAACCAACGCTTCGAACGCGAAATGCTTTTGCTCTTGAGCAGCTATTCTCTCCCAGTCCTCTTCCCCTTGTCCCTCTGGTCACAGCAATGACAGATATCAATAACATAATCAAGACCACGAAACAGAACAAGAAATCCCACGCAAAGTTCACGAAAAACGATGGCCGGAAACACAGCCAGCCGGGTCTCTCCATTCACCTCTGCTCGAGCCGAACTTGAATGTCTTCAGAAGATTACGCATGAAGTTTTTCGATCTGCGCATGCTTCTCCAGAAATTCAAGAACTAATCCATGCGAGATGCAACCCAGAAAAAGAAAAAAGGGAACGAGAACCAACAGAGAACCCCACATATATCAGCAGCTTATCCTGCGAAACTCGATGAATCGGAGCTCCGTACGAAGAGTTCTTCCCCAAGAACCGATGATCTTGTTGGGTTTAGCGCAGATAAGAAAATGGGTGCGTGAGATTCTGTGCTTCCAAGTAGAAGCGACCTTGGCGGATTTGATATGCAAGGGAGGCGTGTTGACCCACATAGCGACCAGGGACTTCCACCATTCTCCTTTTCTTCACTTATTTCGCTTCTTCCTTTTTGCGCCGACGAGAAAGGTCAACAAAGAAAATGGTTAACGCCCCCCATGCTTCCGTGTCATCCTGCACAAGACAGACGATCAAATTTGGATTTTTGGGCAAAGAACTTGGACCGAATCAAGACGAAACGTTCGAGGACCAACGATTGCCTGCGCGGCTGGAAGGAGTGTGAACCATGAACACGGTTTTTGGTTCGGTGGACTTTTCCTTTTTTGTGCATGTGCATTCAAGCCTGCAATTATTTATGTTAATTTGACTTGAAATTTCATCACCTCCCAACTTTTACCCATGTACCTAAATTTAATTTCTCTTTTCATCTTTGGAAAATTTGATATTTCGAATCCCCTTAATAAAAGTAAAGAACCCCCGGCTGGAGTCCTTTTAGCTGTAATTGTAAGTGCAACTTACGGAAAAATTATGACATCTTATCATTCAATATCTTTTTTTTTTTGGGTTTTGAAATAGTGAAAGATTAAATTGCTTATTTAAATTCTTGAAATGATTGAATTTCCTTACCATCGTTTCCATATTCAATTGTCCAATATCGCGGGTTTCGGGTTTTTATTACCAAAACTTGGGGCTGAGCAAGGTGATGATGCATGATCATGAAAGTAGATACTCAATCATGCTTGTTTTGGCTTAATAAAAAGGCAAATGTACCTTTTGTTTTCTCATTAAAATTTACGGTACCATTGCAATCCAAGAAAAATTTATGAGCAAAAATTATCAAACCCTTGTTAACGCCAGACTACTTGTTAATGCACTACTAAAGCAGAGTAAGCGCATCATGATTTGTCAAAGGAGTTCAGTAAATGGAAATTGATCATATCCTCTTTCAACGAAGAACTTCGTTCTGCTCTTGTCATGATCGGTGGTTCGATAATGATGTGGTATGCAAATCCTTCATCGTATTGGTGCATTTTCCGTCTTTCAAAGGCCAAGCCTTTCAGAACTGGTCACGCAGCAGGAAACCCGTTCATTATTGTGCGAGCTTAGTTCGAGGTTTCGGACTTTGCCAAGATTTCAGTTGTTTCAAATTTAAAGAAAAGAAGGACGTTCTGCTACTTCCTGCCAATTCCTGGGACGCGCAAATGGTACAATCTCAGGGATGTGACAGCACCCCCATGACAACTGCCACGACGACGACGCTGCCAACACTATCATCATTACTGAAAAGATGAAATTTTGTCTCATCATTGTTTAGGAAAAAATACCGAAAAAATACCAAAAAAATCTTACCGATTCAGTCATTAATTTTTTTTTAAATTGATTCAATCCTACACAATTTTCACATTTATCAATCCGGCGAATTTTGACCGAAAAATATCTATGTCTGATGATGACGTGACGATGATGGGGCGACACATGATTCTTTTTTTCTTTTATTTTCTTGCTCCGGCTACTCCAAATGGCGGCGAAGCCCTTGCCGGTAATGGGCAATGGCAACGAGGGAGGGTGGCCTCGCCCAGCTCTCGCCACGTCGTGTCCAATGAGATCCGGTTATTGCTACGTAGATATTTTCCGGTCAAAATCCGTCAGAATGACTTAAATGGCAAATGTGGAAAATATTTAGGACTGATCGGTTTAAAAAAAAAAGTTGAGAACTGAAACGGCATAAGTGATAAAAAATTTATGACTTTTGTGATAATTTTCACTCTATCGTTTGTATCATTTTATTCACTCACTCCACGCACCGTAAAATTTGATTATCTTTTTCCTTTAAGGGCGACGAGAACACAGATGGTTGCCTGTTTTTTTTTTTTTTGGACGAACACAGATGGTTGCCTTCATAAATGCAAGATGAGCAGAAAAGTCAAAAGTCAAGAAAGATCGCTTCTGATCTTTTCCAGGATCCTTCAATCTGAATCCTGAGACTCTCCCTCTCCCCTGCTTCTTCGGCTTTGATGAGTTCAACGCGTGATCTAAGGACCAAGTAGAAATGAATCCAGGGAACAGATGTTAGACCATCCATCCTGTTTAGTCTTTAACCTCGTCATTTGAGGGCCTTCTATAATGTCCCACAAGAACTGGTGTTCGGAGAATTTGCAAACTTTTGGATCATCGATAAATAGATTTGAATCGTTTGTCTGCATAACCTTTTAAGTGCTTGCACGCTGCGACACTTTACGTGTGATACACAGACAAAATCCCCTTAGATAGGATGGTGATAAATTGATGCACAGAGGCCAGATATTCGTTAAAGATACATAATCATCTACTCTTGAAAGTGCCCCCAAGAGAATGTGCAATTTTAGTAAAGGAAAACGACACAAATGACCCTTAAGCTTCAATCCAATTTAAAAATTTGGTCCATAAATTTTCAATTTATTTAGTGTGATCCATGAACTTTAGTCCAATGTGTGATATAACGCCTAAACGTTTAATTTGTTCAAAATGATCATTGATCTTTCTGTAAATATTCAAATACACCTTCTTTTTAGCAGCATTAGTTTCTTCAGACTATTGTTTATATCACCTTTTAGGGTGCGTTTGGTAACCATTCTCGTCCCAGAAATAAGTTTTTTTGAGAATGAGTTTTTTTGAGAAATGGTCCTCGGATGAGTTTTTGGGAAGAGAAACGCGTTTGGTAATTGTACAAAATTTCTGTCCCTGGAATAAAAAAAGAACAGAAATGTGTTTGGTAACTGCACAAAATTTCTGTCCCTGGAATAGACAAAGAACAGAAATGTGTTTGGTAACTAAAATTTCTGTCCCTGGACATTTTTTTCATCTAATTTAAAAAATATTAGAATGTAACTAAAATTCAGGGGCTGCCTTAAAATTCTGTCCCTAGAGGAGCATGATAGCTCAATGGTGCTTAATGTGCAGCGGCAATATACTCTTCCTTGTGCGTGTGCATTAGAAGTTTGATATCGGAATATTGATGCCTTGGTCTTGATTGTGCGAAAGCTTTAGGTACTCGAACTCCCCATTTCAATTTTCTCCTTCGGACCATGTTTGTGCTTTCATGTCTCTTTGTTCAACAATTTATAGGTAAGACTCTCTCTCTCTCTCTCTCTCTCTCTCTCTCTCTCTCTCTCTCTCTCTCCTTTAAATTCTCTAATGACGTTGAGATCCCTCAATTTGTGAAGTTAGGTTCTGTTTTAGCTTGGAAAGTTAAAACTCCGCCTGAAGATCATGAGTCATGTCATACCTGTGTAGCAAACGAGTGCAAAAGCGGTATTTTTAGTTATAATTCTTCGTTCCAATATCATGTTCACCAATCAATCAACTTCATAGCAAACAAGTTTGATTGGGGGATTCAAAAAATATCATCGGTTCAAGCCGACACCTTCTAATACAATAGCCTCTCACAAATATATAGTGTACTTGGCTAATTACAAAAGTCAGAAACACAAAATCATGGAATCTCAGGCATATTGTGGTCTCTTGCCATTTGATTTGCAATAGTCTTCCTAAGTATATTTATCTCAGCTGTCTCCGCATTAGAAGTATCATCTTCACCCTCCACTTCTGTAGGTCCAAATGGGTAGTCTGGATCTCCATACCTTGAAAAGTTTTTATCCATCCTGTCTTCATCACGAATATAATTATGTAGAGTACAACATGCAATTACAATAAGTGCTTGTTTTTTAAGTGAAAACGGAGGCATGTGTCTCAAAATAAAGAATCTATTTTTTAATGCTCCAAATGCCCTTTCAATGACATTTCTTAGCGAAGAGTGCTTATGGTTGAACAATTCTCTTGCTGTTTTAGGGCGTCTCCCTGTACCCCTGTACTCCGGAAGATGATACCGTTCACCTTTAAATGGAGTTAAAAATCCAGAAAGTGGTGCATAACCGGAATCGACCACATAGTATTTACCTATAACATAATATATTTAAATTTGTTATGATATGCAACCGCAATAAATGATAAACAAAATTACTAATTATAGCCAAACTAAATACCAGGCGGTGGTCGAGGGAATTGTAATTGAGGAGTCTCAAGTGCTGCAGATAGAACTCGACAATCATTCGCAGATCCTTCCCACCCAGCATACACGAAAGTAAATTTCATGTCAAACGAACAAGCGCACATCACATTCTGAGTGGTAGTCCCTTTCCTACCTCTAAATGGAATTTGCTTTGACAAAGGGACAGAAGCACTAATGTGGGTGCCATCGATAGCACCTATGCAACCCTGTAGTTTTATTAAACGATAATGTTATACAAAAATATTAGTGATATGTATTTGATGATGTAAAATTGATATTAAAACCATACCTTGAAGTAACGTCTATGGCTAGGATCCACAAGAATCTCCTCCGGGACAACATCAAAAGATGGTGCTTTAATAACTTCTTTTGAGAGATTTAGAATTGCTTTCAACACTATAGTGAAATACTTGCTGATTGTTTCTCCTGAACGCTGAAATCTCTCACATAAAGTTCTGATGGAACTTTTGTGACCGACCAAAAATAAAAATATCCCAACTTGTTCATCTACCCTAACATACCGACTATCTTTTAACCAACCTCTAACCTTCATCAATTCACATAGGTTCAGAAAAACATGTCTCTCCATCCTGAAAGCTTCATATATTCTATCGACATGTCCATGAACAATCTCCCTTACCCATTCCGGTCCTGACAATTTGCTATCTCTAATGGGCTCTCTTATATGTAGGGACATTTCCAACATACCCAAGAATAGAAATGAGGCAATTATCTCTTGGTCGGACTCATCGAAATCATGTTGAAGTGGTGCTACCTGCCCGCTAGATACACTACTTGATGATGCTTCCATGGTACCTATGTCATCAAATAAATATAAGCACATCAAAGAATGACTTCTACATCCAAGGCGGGTAAAACCTAAACAAATAAGCTACATAATGACGGTAAACCAAATATAAAAATATAACGCAACTCGTCAATATCATATCACAAAGTGAATTCATGATCTCAACTAATAATATAAGTCATAGAAAAACCAGCAAGTCAAATATAAAAATAGTACACAATCCAACAACATAGTCAAACCAAATTTAAAAATCTCACACAAATAACAATGCATTTCCTAACATCTACTGAAGATGCTGGAGAAATCCAACTCTCCTCTCAACTGCAGCTTTGATGAAAGCCACTCTCCATGCCGCATCAGCACATGCTCGTTCTGCAGCTTTGTTGTAAAGAGTTTGTTCCAACTCAGGCATGGCATTTAAGACATCCATCACAGCCACAATAGAAAATGGATCCTCAGGTGCTTCTGTGACTTGTGAAGTTGTAGATGATTGACTTTCTTTAGATTTAATCATCCTTTCAAAGACCTTGCATGCATTAGAAAATTCAACCGAGCTACTCTTTCTCCTCCTCTTGGTATTCGGAGTCCTATCCAAGTTGTGTTTGTGGTGAACCTCAGGTGCAGTATTTTTACTAGTGAATACATCCTCATCAAGTAAGTGCTCAGTTAAGTTCTCTAGATTCCCTACATTAGGAAAAGCATTGTCATCTTCATCTGACACTATGAACTCTTCGGCATTTCCGATCGCATACTCCCCCGTAGCATATGTATCCCCAAATACAATGCAAAGATCTGGATATTGAGGAAACCCCTCCTTTTTGAATTTTGCCCACTCCTTATTATCCTGCATTTTTCACAATGATGATATAAGTCAGCAACATAATCAAATATCTTAAAACTTATATATAAGGTGAACTAAAAAGTAAAAAAAAAGTTAAATGATACCTTGATGTGCGATTCCCATATACTCGGATCATCGACAACGACTGTTTTATTCACATGATCCCAGCCAAATCCGGATTGTGAAATAAGTTTCTTGAAACTAGCATACTGTCTTCTCAGTTTGTTTGTCTTGTTCTTCAATTGTACCAAGGTATATTGGAATCCAGACTGCTTAGTGAATTCAGCTCGTATATTATTCCACCCTGCTTTGTTAAACGTACAAGTGGTGCGATTTCCCTTTTTCACCTCTTCTACCAAAATGTTTACAAACATATTGGTTGAAAGCTCAGACCATTTTGCATTGAATATCTCCGACTCTCTTTGGGATGCCATTTACTCTTCACTGGTTGTACATCATAATATAATCACATAGGAATCAATGCAATAGAAAAACCAATTTAAACCAATTTATAGTCCACAGCCTTTTCGACCATCAACAGTACTAGGAGAACATGTAATTTCTGTGTAGCATGCAGACAAAAACAGCATTTAGAACCCAACCGCAGTGCAGGTAGATAGATAAACCAATTACAAGAAGATGCTTCACTGAGAAGGGCGTCAATACAGACAGAAGATTTTAACCAATCACCACTCCAACATGTATCACTATTAAGTATGTTATCATTCATGACCAGGGGAAAAAAGGGGGGGGGGGACATTGCTTCAACCAGAAAAGTGGAGTGTCCAAACCCAAATATGTGTTTTAAAAAATGTGTTCCCCCAATCGTGCAAGCACTACGTGCTGAAGAGAATAGCACATTCTCTTAAAAAATGAAGCAAGATGACATTTCTCCTGTCATGATATCAAAAGGCTTACATTGACCTAATGCAGTAGTGTAATCGTGTCAAAAACACTATCAACTTAACTAACACACGTGTTCACTTTAGTTACATTGCCAGCTTTCGTATCAAAGAAAGGAAGGAAATTTATAATTCCAGAATTGTCTTCTTGCTAAACATGTCATGCATGAAAAATTTCAATCAGACTAAACAAGTTGAAAATGTTTCAAGCGGTGTAGACAGCGCTAAATAAGCCCCAAAAACCAGTAAAAGACATGTATCTCTTATAGCTAGTTGACCTCAAATACAACTTTGTATTAGAAAACCAAAGACCTCAATCAAAATATTGAAATCCCACAGCCTACGTAAGAAAGTCTCTGAAATGGTGAAGAGTCGTCCATACCCAGCAATATGATAAGTGAAGGAATTGAAAGTTGCAAATTCTTACCATAAGGATAGCAAATGAGTCTGAAAGTATGGCAAGACAAAATCAAAAAAGACCACTTCAAAGACCTTACATAGACTAAGAGAAACCAGATCTCGTGAGAAATACCAGGGACCCAAAATTATTCCTGTGCAAAAGCACGTAATCCAGTTTCCCATTTTCATTAAGAAGAAATAACCTCTTCAGTCAATTCTGAAGATAATTTAATCATCTAAATATTCCCTGGAAATTAATTTGAATCCGCAAAATAAAGTGATTGGATATGGTACCTGGACTTCTAAACCTTCAAGCCAATAAGTTGATCGCTGGGTTCCTCCAAGTACTCTCTCAATCTTAGTCTGCCATGAGAGCTGGTTGTATAAGTAAATTAGCTTTTCTTGGGCACATGCTCAAAAAACAGTAGCAAAACACATAGTTGAAAAAAAGAAGAAGATAGATCGCTACCTTTATGAACTGTAACAACGGGTCTCGGGTGTATCTAACACATTCTTGATGCCTAATCTGGAAGCAACAAACAATAACTAATCAATAAGTTTTTATAGTAAAACATAATGGGAACCAACAACTTAACATGTATTAATGTAGTAATAAAACAAAAGATAACAAATCAAAGATAATGAATGATCCTCCATTTCCCTATAATTTGAACTTCAAACAAACAGACTGCTTTTAAGTACACATCCCAATAAGCAGTACAGGAGAGAATTGCCTCAAATGGTTCACGCAAAACTTCTATCATTTTCCTGCAATGTCCAGGTCTGATATTCCTCTAAATTCCCCATCGGACATGCTTGCGCGAAAGATACAGGCTAACTTAGATCATGCTAAATGGCACCGTTTCAGAGTTACAGTCACCCGCAAGCTTCACCCATACTTACGAACTATGTGAAAGTTACTACCCCCAATATCCAGCATATCACCGTCAGAACTCATTAGCCTTACTCATATTTAACTTCAAAAGGTCAACACAATTCTCTTGGTACAGCAACTTCTCGACCAAACACTGACCCAATTCACAAAGGCAAGAAATTTTACCTATCAAATCAATAGGACAACTCAAAGCCATCATCCCCTTTAAGCTAGGAAGTCACAGATATTTCACATCCTCCCCCATTCGTCCTCACGCGCATCAAAATCCTAAATTCTCATGAAGCAGCTAACAAAAAAACTGCATTTTTTTCATATAATCTCCTCATATCTGACCTAATCACACATTCAAACACGTCCAAAGACCACTCAACGGCCGAGCTTCGCGACTACATTTTGTGGAAACACAATAGAAACCAAGCAAGCATAAGAAAGAACATTCGAATCAAATGAAGAGAGCGATAGACATCATACGTCCGCCATGAGTGATTGGGAAAGAAGCTTGAGCGTCGCACAGATCCACGCGCAGAGAAAAAAAAATGACTCAAAGTTGAAACGAATTTGCCCCTGCCCCTGTCCCCATGCCAAGCCCACCATAGCATGCCACCACCATCCTCAGCTTCCACAAGTCGTCACCATTGAATGTGTCTGACCACTCGCCTCTACCACCACAGCATGACTATCCGTCTTCTCCCTCAGATCCAATTTGCTATGTCTGTATCTCTGTTTCTAAATTCTCTCTCTCTCTCTCTCTCTCTCTCTCTCTCTCTCTCTCTCTCTCTCTATAACCCGAGGTGGAAGACGAAGCAGCTCGAAATGGACTACCCATCGAATAATCACCATTGCGAACACATATAGGAACACAGTACGCACTCACAAGACCAAAAACAGAGCAACAATCAGAAGGGAGAGAAGAACATACCTTAGGGTTTTTTTGGGGATTGAGGAAGAAATCGAGCTAGATGGGAGCCGAGCCTTAGGGAACCGACAAGGAGAGAAGGCGGAGGAGGAGGAGGAGGCCGCGGTCGTGGGTGGAGAAACCTACCGGCGACGGCGGAGGAGGAGAAGGTCGAACCAGCGCGAGCGTGGAGGTGCAGCCTGTGCTCTTTCCTTTTGTTTCGTGAGAATGGAGAACGTGGGAAGAGAAACTTGGCTCTATTCTTCAATTTGCACTGTACAAACACGTCCGAGAAATTGAGAACCAAAAAATTTTTGGTTCTCATTTCTCGTCCCGAGCTCATTTCCAACTCCTTTTTCATCCCGGGAACAAAAATTTCAAAGGTATTTACCAAACAGGTTTCTCGTCCCAAACTCGTCCGGGGACGAGAAACCGAGAATGAGAATGGTTACCAAACAGCACCTTAGCTTCCGGCTAAAGAGAATGGTAAGATCAATCAATAGTTAAAGGAGGGATTTCATGGGAGAAAGTGGGGGTCAAAGACTCAAACAACTTCAATAGACTTCCCGATCACTGTTCAAGATAAGTCAAAATGACTTTTACTGCTAAAACTCTCTTCTGCATCTTGTTCAAGTGCCAAGACAATCTCATTCCCTTTTGCATCTTGCTTGAGAAGAATCGTAGCCGAAGAAACTTCATCTTTTCCATGGTCATTGACTCGTACATTCTGGATGGAGTCTCCCACTAAAACTAGTACCTTATCCTTAACCGGCATTAGCGCTAGATCCTGGGCTTCTTTTTTCTCAAGAATGAAAAAAAAAGATTCATGTTAAATTAATCCATGAATTACATGAAAATATTTAATCCGATCCATGAACTTTAATTAATGAAAGGACCATATTGAGCATTTTCATTTAAAGAGACTAATTTGAACATATACTAAAAGTTTAAGAATCACATTGAATAATTGGAAATTTAGGGACCAAATTGTTCATTAGGCTAAAGTTTATGAATCACGTTGAACAAATTAAAAGTTTAGGAATCACGTTGCGCATTGAACTATAATTCAAGGATCATTCATGTCATCATCCCTTTTAGTAATTTGAATCCAAGCCTCAAGTGAAAAGACAAACCTATTTATCACTTGAGAAACCTCTACATTTGGAAGAGTGGTACACTGTCGGTACATGTGAACCCTATTGAAATAGTTTGTTATCATAAAAGATGTGACTCTTGACTAGGAAACGATGCGACTCTTGATTATGAAAGAAGTGATTATTAACAAAAAAAAATGACAATAAGTCGTCATGAAAAGTTGTGATAGTGGGGATAAGATATCTATGTCTAAAAGATGTGTTAATCGATTGTCTATATGTAGTATTAAATCACACACTATTCAAGACACGGTTTTTCATAAAAACAACTTCATAATTGCTCTTCTTTCCTTTTTACGTACAACTTTTGCAATACGTTCAAGATGATATTCCAAGAAATAGATCAAGTAATTGCTGAACTCATTTTTGGGTCACTTTGATATATATTGTATTTGTTCTACAACCTGGCGCAAAAATAATGAGGGCAAATAATACCATAAGGACAGCAATGCGTGATGACAATTAAAATATCAAAGATTTATAACTATTTCTCCGTCGTCATCAACGATGAAATTTCCCAACAATCTTAAGGAATTATATCCATAGAGGTGGAGACAATGGCTATATCAAGTGCTCGTTAGCAATCTTTACAGATTCTGAATCAATCCCTATGATGGAACTATCCATCCATTGGAGGACAAATGATCCGTCTTTTGTCCGAAGTACGTATCTTTTACGTCTTGGATTCCAACTTGCCTAATCCCTAATAGAAGGATGATGATTATGATGAAATCAAAGCTACAAGGCAAAGTCGTGAGGATGATGAAAGGAGTATCGAGAATCCTCGGATCGTCTATACAAAAATTTATCATTCTGGCACAAATTTCTTAGATATTTGAATGCCTTGGTGACCAAATGCAATAACGACAAATAAGGTACCAGTATATTCACTATTCTGAAATTATTGAATTTACTATAATTGATTGAAATCTGTCTCTAAGCAAGTGGATCAACTTTAAACTTATGTTGCTAAAGTCAGAGACCTTATTATTGGAGTTTCTGAACCTCTTCAAATTGCTGCACTTATTTCAAAATTGTCGCACTTATTTCAAAATTGCCTTCAACTTGGAATGATCATCAAAAGGAACTTTTCCATATTACTGAGAACCAAATTGTGAATAATTTGATAAAAGACATTCCAATTGAGGAAGGATCTCGGGAAGTTGTAAATAAGGTACATTTTGTTGAAAATTGCAACATGAGCATAGACAAGGAAAATAAGAAGCGAAACAAGAGTAAATCTATTACCATCAACAAGCCTAGCAACAACAGCACATTTAAGAAGAACAAGTTTTGTTTTTATTGTGACAAAAAAAAAAGGCGACTACAGGAAATAGTATCGCTACTTGGAAAAGCAAAATGTTGACTCAACAGCAAATACTGTGAAGCAAAACACTAAAAGAATCTCTAAATTGCAAATTGGAATGGTGACTGAATTGAACATGACAACTGTAAATAATTTGAAGGGTTAGTAGTTTGATTCTAGTATAACTATGCATGTTTGTAGTGATAAGAAGAAATTATACACTTTGGAGAAGGAACAAATGTTGATGGGAAACACATCATTGTAATTGCTCTACTGACAGACACAGTAAATTGCAATTCACTTCTAGAAGGAAATTAACTTTGATCAATATGTTGCATGTTCTTAATATTTGTAAGAACCTTACGTGAGCAAATTTGCTGTGCAAGAATGGAATTAAGGCTGTGTTAGTGGCTTATAAGCTTATCCTTTCTATGCACAGAATATTTGTTTTGAAAAGTACTCTTGTAATGGAATGTTCATATTAAGTATTAATGAGAATTTCAATTCCTCTTATATAATTGAGTCATCTTCCTTATGGCATACTAGATCATTACATGTTGGCTATAATACTATAAAATCTATGAATAAAAGTCATATGATATCATGATCTAGGTAAGAAGGATGGGATTAATTCCGTAATCTTACAAGTAAAATTGCCAGTGATTTATGGGAAGAAGCACTTCATACTGCATGTCATATTCACACAAAATTCTTTAAAGGAAACTTAAATTATCTCCATATGAATTATAGAAAGGAAGGCCATTGAATATTCAATACTTTAAAGTACAGGGTTACCATATATTCTATATAATTCCCGATCTCGAGTGAATCAAATTTGGACTAAGGGCATTAAAAAGTGTGCTCGTTGCATATGATGCAAATTCGAAAAATTAAAAAAATTATCATTATTAGATGTTGCATATAATATTATTGTGAAATCAAGAGATGCTAAATTTCTCGAATACAATTTTCTTATAGATTCAAGTGATAGCTTAGCATACTCACAAACGACAAACTATGCAAGCAATCATTCATCAATTACAAGAAAGCTGTTTGATTCTCCACATGAGTTGAGAAAATGTCAAAGAGTGAAGAAAACAAAATATTTCAATTCTGATTTTGTGACTCTCCTAGTAAAAGGAGATAGGGAAAATGATGTGAATAAATTACCAAATTATTTTACTTGGATGAAGATCCAACAATGTTTATTGAGGCAATGTCATCTACAAATCATTGTTTTGAAAGAAACAATATCTGATGAAATGGATTCAATTATTGCTAATAATATATAGATAGACGAGAGTTGACTTATCTCTTGGATTAAAACAATCGGATATAAATAAGGATGGAATAAAGTATAACTAGGATGGTACATTGCAAACCTTTAAAGTATGGTTGGTGGCAAAGAGTTGCAGAAAAAGGGAGCATGATGACATTAGAATAGGAGGCCTTGCAATCAACCTATGGCTGTTAATAGCACCTTAATTCCTTGGCGAAGAGTAATCATTATTGTGATTGAAGTTTATAATGACAAGACAGCTGCGATCCTTCTAAGTGGGTTCATAGAGAGAACCAAGGATAAAGAATTGGTGCTGAAGTCATGGGCCTCAAGAGTGGCAATGTTAAGCCACGACTTGGTAGGTGGATTCATGAGCCATCACGGGCGGAACTCAATGATGGAGGTGATGTGCGCCAACGTGCCCATTATAGTAAAGCCGCTCTACATAGAACAAATCCTAATCAAGGCAAAAGGGAGATGAAGTTGGTAGTGTCAATGGCCGAGTCAGAAGAGGAGATCGTAACGACAGACGAGTTGGCAGGCCAAATCACCGAGTTGATATGCTTGGAGAAAAGGAGAGAGGTGAGGGCGCAAGTGGTGGAGATGAAGAATGCGGCGAGGGTGGTGTTGAGCAGGAATCTGTGTACAATAAGCCCTAAAGAACCCGAATTAGGTTTTCCAATTTGGGAAAATGCTTAATTGTTCAATTTAGGGTTCCTATTTGGGGCAAAACATATGGGACATTGCTTGGAGGTATATATGATGATTGAGCACGTGCATGTCGGTCAAAGAAATTAATAAAATATCATCACATCGAATTTGCAGTAGCTTAAATTGAAATTGACACTTAAGTAATCATTTTTCTAAAGAAAAGCACTAAAGTGACCTTAAGAAAACTTTTGATACCAAAGTAAGTGACGTGCAAAACTTTTGATTTTACTAGTACTTTTATACCCAAAAAAGATAATCAACTACTTTGATACATATGCATTGATTACTTAAATAACATTTGTTAGAGTTTTGTTACATTCGGCATTATATTATAAATTTTATGTGCATCAAATGGATGTTAAACCAGTTTTTCTAATGTAAATTAAAAGATTATGCATAAATGAAACAACTTGAAGGTTTTATTCTAGAATTTAAACAAATGATTATATGATTTTGAAGCAAGCATTCAAACAATGGAATGAAGAATTTGATTATATGGTATTATTATACGGACTTAAGTATGACGGTACCAATAAGTACAATTACTCGAAATTTACTAAAGAGTATAGAGGTATTATCTACTTGTATGTAGATAATATGCTAATTATTGGTATAAACATGCACGACATAGATAAAACTAAAATGTATCTACCTTCTCAATTTAATAGGAAAGATTTGAGAGAAGTAAATACAATTTTATGTATCAAAGTCATCAAACATGGTGGAGATTAAACTTCAGGCCAAAGCCTTTATGAGGAGAAAACTAAGATATATTAATATTTGAAAATTAAAGAATCAAATGTATCGTGTGTATCAATTAAATTGATGAAAAATTTTAAGCAACTTTTAGCACAACTTGAATATTTAGTACATTTGGATGTTTAATGTACGTTACTAGATCGGATATACCTTTTTATTGTGTGTAAATTGTTCAGATCTACTAGTAATCCCAATACTGTACATCAGAATACCATAAGTAGTATTATGGATTATTTAATGGAAAAAAATTATAATCTATTTTATGAAAGACAACTAATTGCACTAGAAAGATATTCATATGCTAGTTGGATAACTAGAATAATTGATAACGAGTCGATATTTGAATGATTTTCAAGCTTACAAATGGTGCAGTCTTTTCAGCATTAAAGAAGCAAATATGTAGAGCTTACCCAACGATGTAATCTAAATTCATGTCGCTGTCAACGGCTGGTAAAGAGGTTGAATAGCTGTGAAATTTGTTATTTGATAATAGTCGTGGACACAATCAATGTAGCCATATTTTTACATTGTCATAATGAGGTAACTATTTCTAGGGCATACAATATAATATAGAATGAAAATCTACACATATTAGTTTGCGACATAAGTATGTTCGACAATTAATTATTGGTGAAATTATTTCAATTGTTTATGTTGAGACGACGGCTAACAACTTGGCTAAAAAGACTTTTGAGAGTTTAATAAGCAAAATTGCCATAGGAATAGGTTTTCAACCAATTAATAATAGTCAAGCTTAGTGGAAACCAACTTTATATTTTCTAGCGGAATTATTAAAGTTCAATGGGTAACGACAGGCCAGTATATCTTGATGGTGATTGAGCATTGGACCACAAAACTCGTACTCATGGAAAATAAGAGGAAGAGTGTAAGAAAACACTAGCAAGGCAATGCTAAGATAAAGTTAGAAACTTCATCTATGTAAACATAACAAATGGCGTTGATTCTAGAAAAAGTTGGATGAACTTTTGCAAATTTTCGTAAATTTAGGAGGAAGTACAAAGGCCATAAAAGTGTTAAGGCATAGGGAATTTTTAATCGAATGTGTAGAAATTCATGTTGTGATAATATGATTCAAAGTTTTAAATTATGTTGGTTCCATAAATATAATTATGTACACTAATTAAAGGCTTAAATCTTAACAGATAACTTCTTATATGTATGAATTTATATAATTTGGTATAAGTAGAAAACTAAGTTGGGGATTTTTTTTTGGTAAATAGTTGGGGATTGTTGAAATAGTTTGCTACTAAAAAGAGGTGACTCTTGATTATGAAAGAAGTGGTTGTTGACATGAAAAGTAAGTATAGTTCATTAGGAAAAGTGATGATGATAGGAATAAGGTACATATTCTCAAGAGATAGATTGATTGGTTGTTTGCAAATAGCACAAAATAACTTCTTTTTCCTAACTCTCTTCTTCTCTTTTCACATGCAACATTCACAACACATTCAATTAAAATTCCATGATAAAAATCAAATAATTGATGAGCTCATTTCTCCGTGGATATAATATATATCTTGGAGATATATTTGTTTTAAACCCAGCAAGAACAAAAGTGGAGATATGTAATACCTTAATTACAATTATTGTTCTCACGCATTAAAGTATTGAAGATATATAACTATTCCTCTATCTTCATTTTTTTTTATGACCGATGATCTCCACTTTTCGCCAGTCTTTTGGATCTATGTATTCGCGAATGACTAAAATATATAAGCAGATTAATAGACATCTAATAAAGCAGTAAAACTCATTAATTCCTATACAAGCTTAACAAAATCCAAAAGTATATTAAGCTGGAAAATAGTCTAAAAATTCCTAAATCTATTATGATGGCAATTCAGTCATAAACTTTTTAATTTAGTCAGTTTAGTCATAAATATTTGTACAATTTTCAAATGTAGTTATCCCAGTTAATTTTGTTTGAAAATCACATACGTTAACAATTTTGCTATTTTATTAAATTTTTATGAAATATTTCTCTATATCTTTCCTCTCCTTTTTCTTTCTTGTTTTTCTTCTATTTCCCTTTGCTGGTCGTCTGGCTCTCGGGGATGATCAACCAGATGAAGAAACAAGAAAGAAGAAAAAGGAATAAAGAGAAAATTGAAAAAAAACACATGCATTTTTTAAAATATAACGTAATTTGTTCTCATCATGGTCAATCCTACCATGTAAATAGCCAGTGTCTACATCAATAATCGCCGGTCAAAATTTGACTAGAATGACTATATTAGCAAATCATTTAAAAGTGCATGAGTAAATCAACCAAATCGAAATAATTGAACTTGAATTGATCATTGTATAATTAGTTTAAAACTTTTTTGGACAATTATCTCATGAGCAAAACACCTCCTCTTCTATTGAAGAATGCATTTCCACAAGATATAATGGTGTGCTCTGTTATAGAATTTATTCATTACCTGCCCAATCATATGCTAATCCATAGCATACTCTACCCTTTGCCACATAAGCAAAACTGTCTAATATCCAATTCCCTTCACTCGTTCATAACCTAACAGGGCATGTATCTTATATGGACCCGGATTCCCTGCTTTGCTGATGTCAGCAAAGCAGGGGATATGATAGAGAGGAGGAGTGAGCCCCACTTTAATAGGGGGTCCACTCCTTTTTATTTTTATTTTTAGAAAAAAGGCAACCTTCCGATCGAGGATCAGACAACTATTTTGGGAGAATAGCCTACTCTACTTCATCAGCAGAGCAGGCAATCCGCTTCCATCTTATATACTCTTGTTTAACATCCGCTTTATATAAATTTGTAGATTTGATTAGTTGGCGCTTTGGTGGCGGTCTCTTTCGTGGAGAATATTAAAAAAAAATCCATTTCATCCAATAAGAAGAAAGCCATTCCAGATATGTCAAATTCGAGCGCCGATTTTAGAGACCATTTCTTCAAAAAAGAGACCATTATAATATGTTAGATAGATTTACGAGGAGGTTGACGAGAGATGAAAGTGAGAGAAGAGCTTACTTATTAATTAAGAGGGAGTTTGCCCTAGTGTTGATTGGGACGCAGATAAAAGGGATGGATTTGTTAGGTTTTTTGTACAAAGTCTAAGTTGAAAAGAGTATTAACATTGAATAGCTAGAGTCAAGAGAATCGGGCCCAGTCACCATCTTGTCATTTGAAAATAATAGATGAAATACTGGGATCAAAGAGAAACAATTGACGTAGCTAATGGACTCCTACCCAATGGCTAATTTTTTCAAACAAAGCCGGATCTAACGAAACATGTCACGGCTCCAAAGAAAGTGTCAATTTCATTTGGCGCCCTTCTTCTTGTTTACATGATCCGAACCTCCAATCATCTTGGCCACACCCCCATGCTCATCTTACTTAAGCTTTCGACGCCTTAGTAATTTCTCGAGTTTACCTTATCAACGGCTCGAAGTAGGAAGGACAACCCTAGATTGGAAAAAGCAGAACTTTAGTGGGTCTAGGCTCGTGCAGAAGCAGCTTGAAACAATCATAAAAGCATAAAACCTAACACCCTTTTTCTTCAAGAGAGATTGCTGAATTAAATTCATTGGGCGGAGTGGGGGATGATCAATTGGCTCGCCCCCACTCTCACATAAACAACGAAGGAAGCTCGAATTGGGTCATATCATTTAACCTTTCCAATCAAGAATCGCCGAAAGTGTCCCCCGATGAAGAAGAATGATTAGTGCCACCCAAAAGTTGCCAAAGGCCTTTGAGATGACAACGTGGGACTCTGCTAATTGCACGTGGAGAGACCAGTTAGGACATCTTCAGTTTGGTGCCCCAAAAATTAACCTTTATATTTTGCACATTTGGGTTTTTGTTTTGGGGGGAATATCCGGCCTTGTCGGTTCTTCTTTTCTAGTTTATTATGAACAAGAAATTTAGATTAAGATTTCAATATCGATGAAGAATTGTTGGGCTATCTTAGAGATGTCACGCTCAAATCGAAATTGAGATGTCCCCTTTCGTCGTTTTACCGAATTTGGTTGACCTCATGGTGAAATGTTTCGGCAAAACAGGGAAAAAGAGGGAACCCCACGATTAAATATCCGAATTGCTTTCTTAATCCCATGTTCCCACTTTCATCATGAGTCACGTGTGCCTAATCCTATAGATTTCGGTCTTCAAAATTTAAATTTGGCTCTCTCGTGACTGATCTCCTCGAAAACCCAACTTCGACATGTATTTTAGCTGGCATATGTTGCATTTTCAATATTTAAAAATGGTTGGACCAAACAATATATATTATATATATCATGGCATTATGGACGAGTGGGATTAGGTTTTATGTAATCCGGATTTTGGCTTTTGTGGATCGAATAAAGTTGAACATGAATTCGCACAAAATCAAGATACACAAATTCAAAGGATCTCGAAGATCTGGAAAGTGATGGACTTGATTGACCGGCATTGATTGAAGAAACATACCTAAATTTTTCGTACATTAGTGAAATATGAACGTGTATTAAAAACCAAAAGCCTTGACATATATTTCATCTCAAGTTCGATTAGTCATTCCTATACGTTGGATCCATTTATTTCAGTTTTTTAAGATACTTCAATTATACCAGTCTTGCCTTCACGACTATTCATCTTCAATCTCCCGATCTAAAGTTAGATGGACGCCAGCGTTGGGTCGCCTGACATCGAGCCACACTGGCGTCACGTCACATAAGGTCATGCACCCTCGGCGACTTGTTCCCTGGCTCTTGTAATTCGGAGGCTCAAGTGCTGCTGGAGTTCATATCTGGCTCGCCTAAGGTCACATGACCTCGGCAGTCATCGCATAGGGTTGCGTCAACTGTTGAAGGCCAGACATGAGAAGCTTGACCGATGAAAGGCCAAATTTTGAAAGCTCAAGGTCGTGAGACTTTGGCGTTGTCTCCCGTGAGGTTGTGCAATCCTAGCAGCTTGTCCTTTGGGGTCACTTGACCTTGACGGCCCTTGCTTGGGTCACGACCTCGTATCGACAAGAGCTGCTACAGTGAGGGTCGCCGGTCGATGCTCACCCAGCTAACGATTATTACCGAAGCTTCCCTAGAGTCCCTTAGCTTGCACATGCTTGCCTCTATTTTTCTTTCCTTTTTCTACTTCAAAGTTGCTTTACACAAAGTATACATTAACCAGATGCCACTTGCTTTCCAGAAACCGAGTCGAGCACAATTATTAGATGCTGAAGAACACTATCGGAGCGCAATTAATGTGTTTAATCCAATCAAACTAGTACATACTAATGAATCCAAGATAATATGTATCGGACAGTTAGAACCATGGTTGGCTTCGATGGTTTAAAAAAATCAGAATCTCCTCTTGACTCAAGGATATTGGATTTTTATGCTGTGTACATGTCACTTTGCATCCTTACCTTAATACAAACGAGAAACGTAACCAATATATTCTATTTTCAATGACTACTCATATCGTTATCAGCACGTCGACAGAGAACTGGTTTGAAAAGTCGTGCCAATTAATAATTTTGCAAAAGGGCTTGAATATATTAATATTAATCCATCATCTCTTTTTCAATTATAGAAATGCTCAGCGACAAGTCCTAAAGGTGAAGGGTTGACTTAGCCTATGCTTTGCCCTTCAATCATCTCTTGATCATGACTAGGCATCCCAAAACTCTGAGCCATTTTCTTTCTGAGGCCATTCGACAATTAAAAAAGGGTCCGAAGAGGCGGCCGATAAACTTTTTCTCTTTGGCAATATCTTAGTTAGAAGGTTGAAAGATCTCGTAAATCAAGTCTTAATAGAATTGGTAAACCGTAAGTTGGAGTACAGCATTATCTGTAATTGTCATTAATGTTTAAGACGATGAACATCGAAACATATAGATTATGAATCACCTCTGCCCGAAAAAGGCGGAGGATGCCGAGCTGGGTTCATGGGTGCATATTCTTGTGCCTTGTTTTTGTCTGAGCTGAATGCTGTTGCTTTCCTTATCCTTAATATCTCTTCCCAGGAGGATGGTTCCACTGTACTTGATTATTGTTTTTTGCCCTACACCAACCAAGAGTTGTTTTTTGCTTAAAGCATAATCGACAGGGACAGACAGCAATGCTTGCTTCCTCGGAATAATTAATGACAATCCTTTTGGATGAGTCTTCGTGTTCTCAGAAACTTACAGCCAAAGTATATACAAAACAAGTAGGTAAACTCCAAGACAGTCTAAAACAAAAGAGAAAAACAAAACACACACACCATAACATACTTACAGATGATCAGTACACAGTGGTATGCAAGTAAAGACAACTTCATGAGCTCCTCAAAATAAAAAAATAAAAAAACCAAACCCCATGTGATGGAAACTGATGCAATGATGAGAAGACAGGGGGTGTTTTCACTTTTCCCCTTTATCTTCCCAACAGATGAAGTCCATAAACGAATGGAACAAAAAAAGAGTGTCCTATTTCTAAAACTTCCTAACTGGCACTGGAATCTTGGTTGGATCTCTCCAGTTATGCAAGCCATGCCTACTCTCACAACCTCCAGATGACAGAACTCCAACATTACAACAAAAAAGGACAGCACAGAAAAAAAAGGATTACAGGGTGTTTCATCCCCCACACTAGCCTACATGCACATAACACCCACCATCACCCTTTTGCACAAAAAATGTTGGCAGGCATAACCCAGGAAATAAAATTTGGGCTATTAACAAGAACAAAAAAGAAAGTCAAAAACATGAAGGTAGACTCTTTCCTCGTTGTCCACCAAGATGTGACCAAATAGATCAGGACCAGGGGCCTCCCTCTCCATGAAGGTGCATCCCTTAAAATTTGTTTGAGAAATGTACTTCACCGCTGTGCCGAGTGTTGACCAAATACCGCTCGGTAGCCAGCATTTCGCTTAGATTTTTTTGGCAACTGATGGACTCCGATAGCTTAATCTACAAATTATCAGGGGAAATTTGACAGCAATCAATACGTAGACCTGACATTATATCAAATTTAGTATTAGACTTATGGTCAATCAAAAGTGATTCTTCGATTCAAGAGGTCCACCTTGACTTCTACTTTGCAGCATTGGCAACAAATTTCACTGCATCGTGCCATCGGTCATGTTCCTCACTCGGAGCTCGACGGTCCTTAAATTGCGAAGATGTTGCAAGATCTCTTGGAGAAGATGCAATCCTTTATCGCCCTTCCTCAATGAGTTGATGCAATGCTTTAGGAACTCCCTGTCAGCTTCAAGAGCCTGCAATCTCTCATATACATGGTCTACTTCTTCCTCAATCGCAAGCCTCTTTTCCTCCGCTTGGTATTCGTCCCCACACAATTCACCATCTAATCCTGTTTCTGCACCAACCGCTTCAAAAAGAGGTAGCAGCCTCTTCGCCTTAGGACCCCCCCGTCCCCTGTGTTCCTGATGATTTCCATTCATTTTGGAATGCCCGTTCCCATTCCCATTAGCTTCCCCATTCGATAAGTGATTGCTGTGGCCGTTGCCGTTTTCCTTGTAGGAATGACAGATCATTGGCTTCACGTCCTCAAAATGTTGTCCTTCTTCATAGCTTATGCTGAAAAGCTTCTCTTCCAGAGCCCTGAGCTGCTCCAATATGTGCAACCTCTCTTCCTCAAAGTCCTCCAATGACTCCTCCAGATACACCACTGCATCAGTTGGGGTATTCTCGTGGCTTCCATCCCGGTCACCACAAAGGCCGTCCTCCTCCTTCTCCTCACCATTCAAATCGACCGATAACCCGTCACCGTCCTCAGAATTGCTACAAGATGCAGATGAAGTTCGGTGTCTTCTCGCAATCATCATACGTTCCTTGGCCTTGTACTCCTCAACCTTCTGGCGATACATCTCAAGCTCCTGTTCCAATTCTTCCTTCTCCTTTTCTCGCTTCACCATTAGATCATTCAGAAGCTGCAACGCTTCTTGATCATACTCGGATTGCTCTTCCATCATTCTCTGATACTGCAAGGCCTCCATTTGCATCGCGGCCTTCTCTTCCTGGAGGCGGTTGATCATTGCCATGGTTTGGCTTGCTGCGACCGCAGAAGCACTCCTCTCTTCTTCAAGTTCTGCATATAGAGCATGTAAGGCCTTCCTTTCAGATCTCAATGCCGATTTCAGCTTCTCAATGGTGAGAGTTCCTTCGCCACCTTCAATATCACTGATCACACTCCCATCCAACGACTCCATAGAATCTTCTGTCCCTGAGTCTCTCCTGTCAGCAAATAGAAATCGCCTACGCAGGCTATCAATGGAAGTGGGTGTATCTGGCATTTTCTCATCTTCCATATTCTCATTACTGTCCATACACACTTGAAATTGACCATTATCTTCTTGCTTGCTCGCTCCAAGCAAGACAGTTTGGAATTCAAGATTTCCATCAGTTTGCAGAAACCCTATATAACCCACAAGAGAAAAATGGTATAAGCCTAAGAACAAATGATGAGCCATTTGCAAAGATAATTTGGCAAAATACTCTAAAACCTTACCGTGATCAAAATTAGAGCTGAGAATGTCATATCTAGTAGAAGGTTCTTCCTGTGTGCACTGATATGAAGGGAATGATTCTTGAGTATGAATCTCATTGACTGTTTCTTGATCAGGAATCTCCGTCCCGATTGAAATCTCTGCATCAGTCTCGTCATTCTGTGAATTATACTCCTCTTCAGCTCCTACATATGTAATGGAGCATTCTCAATTCTCTCATTCAAATTTCATTGAAGCAAAACTATTGAGTTCTATTCAGAATGTAACAATTACCTGGGTGAAGATCTGAACTTTCGAATCCTCCGCCCTTTTCTGTAGTACTTTGAAGAACATCTTGCTCATCGCTTTCCTTCTCCCGTGCATGATATAAGACATTCTCATTCGATTCTGTAACTTCAGAAGCATCAATCTTTTCTAGCTCCTTAGTTTGAAATCCTAACAACAGGGCTTCACTCTCAACCAAATCGCTCTTAATCTTATCCTCCACAATGTCAATCTGCTTCTTGGGAGAGGAGCAGAAGTCCAAAATGACATCCTGTTGCCCACAGTTTTCATGATCTTCCTCCCTGATTGTGTACAGCCCTTTCAGTTCCACCGGAATCAACTCGCAGTCATTGTTTCCGATGTAAAACTCCAAGTGGCGAAATGGGAGCTCAGTGCCAGCCTTTGATTGGCCCTTTCTGCCTCGGAATTGAAGCATGCTTCGATCAGTCACATTAGACAAATGGCTGTCAACAATGAACACATTTCTATCATCCTCAGTTATGACTCCGCGCACCTTCTCAATCTCCAGTTCGACCTTCCGATCCTCATTCCCCATCATTTCTTTAATACCAGATTCTGGTGAAGGCGACAAACACCTGCCATCGTCCTCCTCCGCCTCCACCTTAACATCCCCATATGCTTGACAATCTTCAGAAACCACCACAAACTCCAAGTGGCGAGAGGAGAGCTCAGTGGTGGCCACTAACTGGCCTTTTCCGCCACCAAATTGAAGCATACTCTGATCAGTCTCATTAGACGTATGCCTCTCAACCATGGAAACATTCCTATCATCCTCGGCAATGACTTGGTGCTCCTTCTTAGTCACTAGTCCGACCTTCCCATCATCATTCTCCATTTCTTTAACACCAGATTCTGATGAAGGTGACGAACACTTGCCGTTGTCCTCCTCCGCTGCCTCCAGCTCAACATCCCCATATGCTTGACAATCTTCAGAAACCACCACAAACTCCAAGTGGCGAGAGGAGAGCTCGGTGGTGGCCGCTGACTGGCCTTGTCTGCCACCGAATTGAAGCATGCTCTGATCAGTCTCACCAGACATATGCCTCTCAACCATGAAAACATTCCTATCATCCTCGGCAATGACTTGGCGCTCCTTCGTAGTCACTAGTTCGACCTTCCCATCATCATTCCCCATCATTTCTTTAATACCAGATTCTGACGAAGGTGACGAACACTTGTCCTCCTCCTCCTCCTCTGGCTCCACTTTAACATCCCCATATGCTTGACAATCTTCAGAAACCACCACAAATCTTCCAGTTTCTTCGATCCCCCGATTGCCATCCTTCACAAACAACTCCGATCTGCTCCTCCAATCTCCATCCTCACCATCCTCTGCCTCTGTGACAAAATACCCCTTCTGGGTATCATCAAGATCAACGGAACAAGACTTGATTGAAGCAGATGGAGAAAAGTGGGATTTCTTCTCCACGCTCCCTCCACAGCAACAACAACACTTCGCCTTCTCATCATCATCATCATCATTCTTAGTCGGACCGATTTGCAAAGAGGACGAGCAATCCTCGCACATGTCTTGGAGCTCTACTAACTTCTGGTGATTGAAGCAGTAGACCAGCTTGGAGATTTCGCTGGCGTGGCTCTCGCAGACAAGGCCTCTGTGATGGAGCTTAGTCTTGCCGGGCTCGAACAGATGATCCAGCCTGGAACACAAGAGGCAGGGCCTCTTGAGGCCGAAGTAATCGGCGAATCGGACGATGAGGTAAGAGAAGAGAGAGTTGAGGAGGAGGAGGCTGATCAGAGTCCATTCAAGAATGGCGTAGATCAGAATGAGGGTCATCTTGTTGGTGTTCCTGTGAACCATGGTCGCAAACTTGTTGGCTGCCATCGGAGATGACGATCAAAATGTGCTGTACACACCACACACACACAGAGGGAGAGAGAAAGAGGGAGAAAACGGACTGCAATACAGAGTTTTTCGCAGAGAAGATGCTGTTGAGAGAGAGAGAGACAGAGGGAGAGAGAGATGTGAATGGTTTTTCAAGAAGGATGATGAAGGAGACAGAACAGTCAGAAGGGGAAACGAAGAAGGGTCGTCATTCTTTGACAGAGGGAAAACTTAAAAAGAATATCTTGGCAGCATCGTCCAAGCCACTTTTGCCGAAGTTAAGTAACCTTCGCCATTCTCTTGATCTCACCAGTTGCCTTCCGAATTCTTATTGTAGTAGAGAAGACATCAGAACTAAACACACACACACACACACACACATGCACAATCTTGATAATTCTTCTCGTAAGTTCTTTTGGGGTTTCCCCTAAAGTCCTATTCTACATAATCTACCTGTTGGCAGTACTTTCTCAAGAAGAATATTGCTATCTTTCCTCCGGATTTATTTAAGGAAAAAATAATGGGAGTTTAGACCCTTATGCCATACATAATCATTCGTATTCAATCTCTCGATCTTAAGACGAATTGGGTTTGATAGAAAATTTTGGCCGTCAATGCAAAGACATGATAATATTAACCCTAATTTCTTCACAAGCTCTTAATCTCAGCAAAAAATCCACCTTTACGGCCAAAAAATATAATGACGGAAATTAAATAGTATAGTTGATGGAAAAATAAAAACGGGAAGTGATGGTGTGGCCCACCAACCATGCCCCTCCTAAATTGGTGGCCAGTCTTAAAGTAAAAGTGTGTGTGAGTGGGGCCCCATTGATGATGCCATTGCCGGAGCTTCCTTCATATTTCAAAGTCTATTTTTTCTTTCTTTCCTGAAAGATGCTTCCTTGGGAGATCATGCGCGAACAATTTATCATAAAAAGACACACCTTTTACTTTCATGCATTTACCACTTTCAGAAGAAGAAGCCGTGTGAAAATAATTTAACAGTTTTACTGCCTGTCATCTCTCGAATCATGTACAGAGAATAATAAAATGTTTTGTCGAATGATATCTTTGAAGTTTTTAAGCCGAGATATTCGGTATTAGAGTTTATTTGTATAATTTCTAGTAGGTGTAACATAATTACAAAAAGGAAAGAGCATGACATATACAAATGATACTCTAAACTAGGTGTTGTCGGTTCCATTTTGCAATCGAGAACCGAACTGATTAGGCCCGATCCGGTTCTCGAGTTGGACATGGATTGGGATTGAATGTATTTTTTTTTTCACTTTAATTCACAATGTAAAAGGTCACACAGAATCGTAAGTTATTGGAAGCCATCAAACAAAGCCTTTTTGTCAGTCAACAAGGCAAGCACTTATGCAACCAGCAAGAATTTATCCCTTAGTTAATTGAAGAAGGCTTGCAAACTTTAAGCTAATTCTCCGGCATAACTTGGGTAAAGTGCATCTCTTAACATTGAGAACTCAACTTGGGAAAACTTAAAATCCACTACAATCAAGATTGGATAAACCTCAACGAATGAAATGGGACCGAATTGGACAAGTTCCCGCTAGTTTCAAATTTCAAGAATCGGAAACCACCTAAAATCAGCTGGTCCAATATAGTTCTCTGATTGGACTGGGACCATGCTCACTCTATTCTGGACTACTCCTTAAGCACATAGTCTCTAGTCTTTGCTTCGAGAACTTGGGAACTGTTTGACTCAAGGCGGTGTCCTATATTGATATAGATAGATTTAAACAAATTTTCTCAATGGTTACCTATAAGTTGTGCTATCTAAGATCGTAAAATCTCTAGACTCGAACTCCTCGTTGCAAGAAGAGATTTTGGTGATTTCTCCACACTAGTAGCAGAACATATATGCACTAATTTATTGCCTCCTGTTCTTATTATCCTCTTCATTGTATTACTAATTAACGGTACCCTATTTATATTTAAGATATACTTTCTACATTAGCATAACGGCATAATAAAAGTTTTCCTAATTAAGTTAATAGACAAAACATTCCATTATATACACTAATTTATTGACCCTATTCCTTCTCCTATCTCTCCGTGATTTTACTATTTAATTGTAACCCATTTGTATTTAAGAAAGATCTTTCATATCAGCATAATAACACAATGTAAAGTTTTACCATATATGTTAGTAGACAAGCCTTTACTATTCAAAATTTTTTTAATAAATTTTATGATGTTAATTATTTGATTGTCTGCATTTGTGAATTTTTTTCTAACACTAAGTTGTTTTTGCAATTTTACAATTTTTTAATTTTATTGTTTACAAATAACGATACGTTATGATAAAGTTCTTATCCATTCTAGTTATATTTTCATACGACAAATGTGCAATGACTAATGTAATTAGTATACATGAGTGATCCATGAATCATACACTTCATGGAGAATAGTTCATGGAGAAAATGGTGATATGAATCTGACAAAATCTCAAACAAAGGTCTCAAGTGATACAATTTTCTAAAAAAGAATTAGAGAAGTCGGGTACTGATGAATCTTAGATCATTAACTATGACCAACTGTCCCAACCTTTAGACAATTAAGCTGGTGTATAAAAAGGCTAATCGGCTTGGGAGAGTCACACATGAAGGGAAGCTTTGATTGATGGAAGTGGAAGGATGAAATACCGTCAGAATCGTCTAACACTAGGCTTGCCAAGTTGAAGAGTATGACAAAGCTAGCCACTTCGGAAATATCAATCTTTGATCCCACCATAATCTTGGGAGGATGATGACATGCCATTCGCAAACCTAATTAGATTTTGGATCCCGATATTGGGAGGGAATTTAAAGGTTTGAGGACCGTGGAGCTTGAACTGGAACTGTGATATCATTCTTTCAAGCGAATGAGTTCAGGAAAATCTGAAGAAGACTCAATACTTGCGTTTGGACGGGTCGAGAGATTTCAAAAAGAACACTCCCAAGTTTTTCACCCAAGTCTTTCGAGAACTGAAGCATCCTGACGTTCACAGCAGCCCTTCAATCAAGTAGGAAGCCAATTCATTTTATGGTCTACCTCTATGATTTTCGAGTCTTTTTTCCTTGAGAATCTTATTAATCTGGAGAAGATATGTCGTGGCCCTGTCATGCCAAAGTGCTCAAGCAAATTGAAAGTTGAGAGTGCCAAAAGTGCAGTCGATTGAAAATTTTGTGGGTTTTTTCAGAGATGTTGAAACTTTTACAGTTGGAAGAAATGTAGGCACGAGAGTGTAACTCAATGCACCTATTGTTGCGGATAAAGAGGGAAAAGATAAAGTTGTTGTCGATGACATAGTTGAATTGCCTAATTTACATCATTTGAATTTGACTAAGTTACCAAATAGGACGATTTTTTGCATCGGAGCTAAAATCACATCGAAGGGTTCTCCAATTCGTCTAACTTTTTTAATTTTCTCATAATGTTAGTGTATTGATAGGATGTAAGTTTCCTTATTTCCTAAAAATGCCCACAATCACCTTCCGATTTTGTAACTAAGCATATCTAGCTCAAACAATCGGCTCGATGATATATAGATATAAAATCTTGAAAACTATATAATATAGATTTGGTCATCACCATCCTAAAGCTGCGAGCAACAAAACAGTGTGTTCGTTTCCCACCATCTAAACCCGCTTAGCCCTTCTCTCTTCTTCCAACCATCAAATTCAAATCCCATTTGCATGATCACACTCTCGTCATCTTCATTTTGACGAAGATGGGAAAGCGGCAAAGAATGAATGAAAAATAGACTAAACTAGGTTGACAAAATCACTAGCCTTTCTTGGTCTATTATTTCAAGATCACGCGAGGGGGTGGTCGGGGGCTGCACCGCCCAACCCTACCTAAAATCACCTAAATTCCCTATCTGTTCCTGATTTCCAACAAAGATTCATCCGCATTATTCATAAAACTGCAAAAAAAAAATATGAAATAATGGAATTTTTTTGCATGCTTGTGTTTGGTGATGGTGACAATCGGCAGCAAATCAGTCCTTTTCGAGAGGATGCTGTCAACTTTTGCTGCGCTTTGTCCCTTCAAATTGCTTTTGCTTTTCTGAAGCATCTATCCATGAATCCTTATGTCTTTTCAGATCTATACATCTAGGTATAGACTACTTGAATCCTAGGCTAGTTTCATAAGCCGCATATTCCATTTATTTAGATACCGTTTCCTAATCTTGTAGCCTTTAGAATCGTTTGGCAACTATCCTCGGCAAGATTGAGCTAGTCATACGTTACATGGAAAGAAAAGAATGTTTGGATGATCTTTTTCTTGTCTCAGAATACAATGGAGAGATACTTCGAGGTGATGACTCGATTTAGAATTAGGATTGCGCTCCGTTGGATTCTTAAATCACACATTAAAGCTAAATTAACTTTTTTTTTCCCAAATGAGCTAAAGAAAACATCCCATAAAGTATCCAAGACAATCTGTTTCCCTCTTTTCCCCTTTAATTGCTTTCAACTCACATGTTTTTGGACCAAATCCGAATGATTGTGGAAACAACCCTGAATTCCACCCGTACCTTTTATTTTACTCAAATCAGATTCTAAATCGGGCGTACAGCTATTTGTGGCCACCACACATAGTTGAATAATCAAAAGGTTTTATCAACCTCCATTTTATGATTTCTTTCCTGATTCTTGATGCGCCTCTTATGTCCCCACGTTCTCTCGAATGGTCCACTGTTCTGTGCACGCGTCCAATTATATTTAAGAGGGGAAAAGAATATGATGATAACGAAGTGAGGAAAACAAAAGGGAAAGTTTCAAACTCGACGGCTGATTAAGGAAGAAGGATTAGTGCAAAAGACTCGGCTAATGGCGGGTCACTGACGGATTCTCCTGTGGTCCGAATTGGAGGGCGGGACCGATTGAATGGCTTTGCTTTGCTTTCATTTAAAGACATGGATGGCTCAGCTGAGCTTGTAATTATAACTCCACGAAGTGTTTTCTTTGGCTTAATCTTTTGTCCAATTATAGTTATAGAATACCCATCAATGGGCCCTGTACATACATCTTCACCATGATAGCATTCACGCCGCTTGTGGGCAGGAGCATAATTTGCCTATTTCATAGGGGCATTTTTAATTCGAGGGGTATCATTACTTAGGGGAGTTTCAAATCTTCCGGAATCATATGCTTTATTGTTATTCTAGACTTTGGAATTGGTGGATTGCATGTGAATCCTCTGGGAACATCTTGTTGTTTAGATTAGCTGATTGACGGAAACCTAAGAGAATTGGGGGAATTTGAATTGTATTTCTCTGATTTGTGTCAATGTACATAATTCTATTTATAGAACAAAGGGAAGATAGGAAAAAAGATTGCATGCGATTATATTTTCCTAATCTAATTAATCAATTGTGGATTGACTGGATTAATTTGTCCATAATTATAATTTATATCAGTTTTCTCCAATTATATCTCCAACACTAATGACTAGACATGAGGAGGGGCCAAATCGGCGACACCACGGAGGCTTGGGGAGGATATCATAAAATTCATTCTCCTTTCGATCTGATGTATTTTCTGTTTGAATTGATTATGCCTCGTACGTATTTGTCTTGATCAAAAAGTTTCGTGGTGGTTTCTATTCATGAAATCGATTTACTGAAACTCGGTAAATAACAGAATTTAAATTTTCTTGCTGAGCATTTAGTGTAAGACTTAATATCGAAGGTAGAGGATGATCGATGCATGGCAAAAATATGGACCATCCCTCGATAAATGTTTGTGATATATGCTTTTGAGCTTGGAGATGGTTAAGCTGTCGTAGTCTTCATGACCCATGATACGACGAGAGCCTTTTTTCGTTAGGACTTATTGATCATTTACGACCATGACAATAATTTGTACGGAAACACTTGGATTTCTAAAACCAAGCTTACATATTAAGTTTATAGGAAAAAGTTTTGGTGCAACCCTCCACCATGAGTTGAGAGGTTAAGGTCTAGTAGCAACATTCATGACAAATTCTACAGTTAATCCTTGTCTATTTCATTAACATGTTCATGTGGCGGGATAATTAACAAAAAAAGTTCATAAATCTATTACAATTGTGCCAATTTAATCATAATTTTTTTTGATCAATTTAGTCTTAAGCCTTTTGCAATTTTGTATCTAGCAAATTTTGGCATACCGGCAATGATGTGGTGGCACTAGCACTGACGTGACTAATTTTTAATAATATGTTAATATTTTTCAATTTTTTATCATAGTCTCAACTTTTTCTCCTCTTCTTTTTTTCACCCAATTTGATTGGCAAGTTGCAATCGGCGAGGGTCACTAGAGCTCGTCCACCAATTGGCAAGGCCCTTTGTGGCCGCAAGTGTAGCCACCTCGCCTTGGCCTTGCCTAGATTTGAGCTTGGGCTAGGGCAATCGTGCCTTGACCTTGCCAGTCAAGGCGCAGGCCTCCTCGCTTGTGGTTGGCAGTGGTTGGCAAGGTCGTGGCCACCTTCACGCATGGCTAGCAAGGCTAGAGTGAGGCTAGCCTTGTCCAAATCTCGGTGAAAAGGAGTTGCTAAATTTAAAGCACTTATGACGAAGACAAATAAAAGTTGTTAAAAGATAAGAAAAGTTAATCGATTTAAAAAACCAAATAAATGTGGACAACTAACTTAAAACAAAAGTTGGTACACATTTGATTAAAAAAAAGATGGCAAGTCACTCAAATACTTGGCATTTAATAAAAGCAAGTAAATGCAAGGAAAATTAAGCTGCCGGTAAAAAATGAAAATAAAAGTTACCAAAAAGATAAGAAATATCGACAACTTGCACATCGTCCAAAAAAGGTTGATAATCTCATAAAAGCCTCGTTAGGCTATCAATAAGCTACCAGGTAACTTCTTTAACTCTTATCAATTGCTCCGAACCAAGGTAAACAGAAAGTACGTGGTCGTGCTTGTAAGCAAACAAGCTCCGGCAACAATTATGACGGTCCATGGATGCGAGCGGTGCGCATTTACGAGTCATTATGTATCAAAGTTTAGTCACCTTTTTCCTTTGCTCAGAGAGATGCACTTTAGGGGACACTCGACACTGGGGTTGCAGGAGAGGAATCTCTTCTTCGTTTACTTTCTTATTAACATCACAAATCATAGGATCATTTGCTAGGTAGATCTACGTTACGCTTCGATTTATATGAATGAAAACCTTTTTAAAAAGTGTAAAAATGACATCTCTTGCCTATTATGTCGATCTAATGTATTAAGTGTGTGTGGACGTTGAAATTTAAGAGGAGAACCCACGTCCACGTTATTTTGTCGCGCAAGACGGAAATCTCCAAGGTGTTCCGATATCCGGTGTCTTTTAAATTTCGGAGTGGCAATGATTTTTTACTCTAATTTCTAAAGTTCGCCACCTTCACGACATAGGATCATGAAATCTTTTTCGAGATTTTCTTTACTTCAAATACCCCCTTTGCTTTTTCTTTCTAAATTGTTCGAAGGAAAATAGACCATAGACAAGCAAATATCCATATATCTTGTACATCACCAATGGTAACCTAACCGACTATCTAAATAACTAATCCAATTTTTTGACTGCTGGTTAAGATAAATTCAATTCACGAGACATTATTCTAACGTGAGTGGTTTCGAACTCTTGTCGATCTCATTGTCGGCAAAAACAAAAGAGAAGCCTGCGAATTTTCTAAGGACAGATTGAACATAAAAAAACACGAAGTGGGGGGAAAAGGGAGGAGGGAGAGTGAATTAAAACTCAAATAAGTAATGAATGTTGCAATGATGGCCGATCTAAGAGCGTTTCAGCCTTTGAGGCGGTGGGACAGACATAACATCAAGAGCACATCATAGCAAGAACATTAAGAACATCCATGTCCTAAATCTTCTTCCTTTTTTAATTTCATTCGTTTGATTTGCATCTTTTATCCTGATCCCTCCTATATTTTCGATTCCCCCCCACCCCCAAACCCTAAAGTTTTGAATAAACTGATGAAGCTAACATGAGATCGCTCACTATTCAAGTCTCTTTTTACTCATCCAAAGAGCGATCTTACATAATCAATTTGGCGATACCGTACAATACGTTGTATTAGCGTCGCCTAATAATGCCTTGATTGCAATCGATAATTTTGGCCGGCCAATCCTTGGGCACGTAAAGCACGCACGGATGCATTGGTGCATCAAGGTCAGATAACAAAAACTAGTTTTCCAACACTTTGTAATTGAGAGGAATTGGCTGGAGTTTCTCGCGAAAAATTGAATAGCCTTCTTGAAGGGAATGGGTCATAAACCTTTCACTCTATCATTAACTAAATAAGAAAATGACTAGATATGATCATAATGGTCGATTTCTTTTTACCATGCCTGGTACCAACAATGGACACGTTTGGTATGAAGAAATGAAAGAATGAATCGAATGAAACGAGTATCTATAATTGCCTGAAGAGATGGGCTATTCAGTATGTGCAACCCGACATGGTCGCCCAAGAAGAACACATAGGAATCCAAAATGGTAGAGTCGCATGCTCAATGCATTCCTTAGAAAGAAGTCATACTAAGGAAATTGTGTGCTATTATTTAAGAAGAATGCGATGGACGTTCTCTTACATCCTTCAACCGGTGGAATGACCGAATTGGCATCGGGATTAGATTGGGTTTACTAATGTCAAATGGAGACTGAATCGGCCTTTCACACATTTCAGGACCAAAGGCCTGTTTTTGAGCCCATTTGAAGGTTCAGATTGGGCCTAATCAAAGCCTAGTGTAGCATCTTAATGAAGCCATTGCCCAATGGTTTTTTAAAGATAAGTCCTCAAAAAAAAATTGTAAGATAAATACAGGAGCTCTTCCTTGAATTTGCATCGCCCAATTTAGTCTAAGATATATGGAGAGTGTCATTCTCCCTCGTCTACTATACTCTAATCTCAATCTAATCTCAATCTACCGTCGCATAAATCGAAATTGCTTCGTTTTCCTGATTCGAAAAAAGAAAAGTCGAATCGGCTCTATCGTAGTTGAAACTTTTTGTATATTATCTCAGGATTGCTCACGGGGCACTGAGTTTTAGGATCTCATTTGAGTAACTCGAACTCAAATCACGGTTATTTAGGGACTAAATTGAGAAAACTTTTGGAAATTAGTGAGGTAGACGGACCAATCTTTCTTTCCTTCTGTTTTTGACTCCGTAAAAAAGATTTCCAGTGCATCCTGCGCCATGAAACGAAAGACAGCCCAAGAAGATAAGACGATCCACCTTCCACCCTCTACTCTGCACAGAGAAAGAAACAGAGAGCTGAGAGCTCACCATGAGCTTGGCATTAAGCTCTGGAGTCCTTCACGTTCACGCTCGCTCTCTCCCCTCTCTCTCCCCATCTCGACCCGGAAAGCCTCCCTCCGTCGCTTGCCTTCACAAGCCTTCCCAGATTAGTAATGCTGCTCCGGACCAGGTGACTAATGAATCCCATCCACCTTTCTCTTTTGCTTATTTCAAAATTGTCATCCCTTCGAATTAATGGGCTTTCCTCTTTTCGGCGATCTTGATTGCATTTCAAGACACTGGCAAGGATCATCCGGGGTTGCTCGGACAAATTTGGCCTGCGAAAATCTGCCTTGGCAATTCAAGTCGGAGCATTTCTGGCCACTACTGTAGTACCCTTATCCAAACCACGTCTGCCACGTACAATAGCATTGGTTAATCTTGCAGATTGTCAAAGAATCAAAAGGGTCTAATGGGTCTGGCTTTGTTTGTCTGATCTTGGGAAATATGTTACAGCTTGAGCAGCCTGCGATTGCGGTGACTGGAGTGAACAATGAGGAAGATTTCACTTGGGTTCTGATACAGCTCGGGATTGTGGCCTTTTGGTACTTCCTCATCATGCCGGTGAGTGATATCGCTGTTGGTTCTTTTATTATTCAGTTTTTTTTTTCCTTTTATGGTGAACAATTGCTTGATTTAAATATCATCACCTTCGATTCCATTTGCAATTTCTTACGTGTGGGAATTGGCAGCCAATCATTATGAACTGGCTGAGGATAAGGTGGTACAGGAGGAAATTCTTTGAGATGTATTTGCAGTTTATGTTCGTCTTCATGTTCTTCCCCGGGTGAGTGCCTTTCATGTTTTCGTATAGACAGTGATCATCATCATCATCATCAACATCACGTGAGTTAATGTTGATTCGCGTTGAAAAGTGTTTTTCATTAAGATCAATGGCACGCGGTTGCTCGTGGCAGTTTATATCATCGGATGCAACCTCTCTGCTATATAATTTGGTCCGTGGTTAAATGAAGCTGGTTCCGATCTCCATCGCGTTTCTTTCCATTTCTGCTCTCCCTTTCGTCAAATTCAACTTCCGCACGATCCATCTTTGTCCATCTCCATCCGGTTTCCACTTCATTAGTCCTTGTGTTTCTGGTTTAGAAGGGGCGAATTCGATTAATAAATTCTCGTTTCACCCGCTAAAACCATGTTCTGTTCTTGGTCCTGAGAGCACTGATATCTACATTCGATGATAATTTCGTCGGAATGTTCTTATTCCACGCATGAATTTTGCTTGTTTTCCACCATGTGTTTGGCAGGGTGTTGCTATGGGCACCATTCCTGAACTTCCGAAAGTTCCCCCGAGATCCATCACTGAAGTATCCATGGTCAACTCCTGAAGATCCTTCCCGAGTCAAGAACTCTTATCTCAAGTATCCTTTTGCTCAGCCTGAAGATTACGATTGAGAGTCTTACATATCCAATACAGCTTCACCGGACCTCTCATCTTCTTTCTGGGTTACTTGTGTATCTACTGACGGATTTCGATGTTCATCGTCTCATATAGTTTTGTAAAGAATCGATGGCGAAATGTACCTCTGCAAAAGCTCTTATCCAGTGTTTTCCGCTGACAGAGGCGACCCGGTTCTTATTGAGGAAAGCTTATCGATGACGGCTCTCCCTTTCCCGAACGTTCCTTAGAGGATGTCGTCCTCTTTTGCTTATCCGAATGGTCCCTATTACCCGATGAGGGGACGGACGGACCGTCCTGAAAAGGTGAGGGGTTTATCAGGATGAATTCGCTCTATCCTGAATTTTTTGTTGAACCACTTTGCTCCGTCCTGCCGTCTCTGCATTCGATTAGGTTTCCCGTGTCTTTCAAATGTTCCCTGAAATCGCACATTTTCTCCAGATTATTGCATGCACGAGAGAAATTTCTTGATTCATTAGGAACGAATGTGGCGAAAAATGCCCGCTGCTACCATAGTAGCGGCATGTGTAAGAGCTGAAATAGGAGTAGGGCCTTCCATGGCATCAGGTAACCATACATGAAGGGGGAATTGTGCCGATTTAGCAACTGCACCGGCAAATAAAAGAAAGGTACATAAAGAGAGGAGATAATTGTATTTCCAACGTCAAATCAAGCAACAAGACGAATGCATGGAGCTAACTCTGGTCACTCATCTAAATAAAGAGGAAGAAAATGCACGGTGCTTGCTAAAACTTCCCTAACCACAGGTGGTGGACCTAACATGACTTACATGTCAAGAAATCCCACCGGCTAAACAAAGTAAAGAGGCATAGAAGGTCAGGAGGAAGTGACTCCCCAAACTTCTCTCTCTACTTCTCAATTCTATCCATTTTTTTATCTCGATTTATATCCGTGGATTTGCCATAAAACATCCAATAAATGCCATTGACAATGTTTTTGAACTTTCGATCCTCGCATCAATGGAAACCGTAGACGCATGGTTCATCGCTCCATAGATGCATCATCCTCTTACAAAGGAAGACAGAAAAGAGCAACTAGAGAGAGAGAGATTGCGAAGAAAGGACGTGCGAAAGCAAACGTATAGCAGATCGCCATGGGAGCTCTTAATCACAAACTAGTGTTTGCATTCGCTTTCCTCGCGGCGATGGTTCCAGTTCTGAGAGCCAACATCGCCGACTTCGACGAGGTGTGGCAGAAGCGAGCCGAAGAAGCCAAGAAAGCCGCCATCGAGGCCTACGAGCCCGACCCGCATAAGGTGGCCGAGGATTTCAACCAACGCGTGCATGAGTAAGTTCTCTCTCTTTTCTTGGCGAGCGACGGCTCCCGCATAAACATGCGCGCGAGAAAATCTTGGAATAGTCGTCTGACATTATGCTATTAATTGCCTCGTCAAGCATTGATCAATAACGGCATGCGTTCTGCTATATGCTTAGTCTACTTCCCTGGTCGTACTTTCGGAAATGGATTGAACTTGTAATGCATGTCTCGGATTATTCGCAATAACACAACAGCGTAAGCACGTTTGCTGTTCTGTATTCATTTTTCAGGCCTTGGATTGTCTCTCTTTATAATTAGAATCGTCCGAGCATATCTCTTCTTCTTATCTCCTAGAGGAACCGATCTCTTTGTTTCCAGTGGATGCGTGTAATTGAAGCAATCATTGTGTAGGGACATGCAACGTAGCAATAACACAAGGAGGAGCTTGAAGAGATCTAAGGGCGGTTGCTTGGCCACGAACCCCATCGACCGGTGCTGGCGATGCCGCAAAGATTGGGCCAACCACCGCAAGAGGCTGGCCAATTGTGCCCTTGGCTTTGGACGCGGGACCACGGGAGGCAAGGCCGGCAAGATCTACACAGTGACCGATCCATCCGATGACAACCTAATAAAACCCAAACCCGGAACGCTACGCTTCGCTGTGATCCAGCCCGAACCATTGTGGATCATATTCGCCCACAACATGGTCATCCGTCTTTCTGAAGAGCTCATCGTGACGGACAACAAGACGATCGATGGCCGCGGTGCCAACGTGCACATCTGTGACGGGGCCCAGATCACCCTGCAGTTTGTGAAGAACGTGATCATCCACGGCCTCCACATCCACGACACCCACCCTGGGAACGGCGGGCTCATTAGGGACTCTTTGGATCACTACGGGTTCCGCACACAGAGCGACGGTGATGGGATCTCCCTCTTTGGAGCTACCAACATTTGGATCGACCACGTGTCCATGTCGCACTGCTACGATGGACTGATCGATGCGATCGAGGCGTCCACTGCAGTCACCATATCTAATTGCCATTTCACCAGGCACAACGAGGTAAGAAGTAAGATAGAAAAGGGTCACTGAATTCCCATGAGGATGACCAAATCTTTTGTGATCAGCATGCATACAATCAACTAACAAAGAAGGGGAAATGCGTAGGTGATGTTATTTGGGGGTAGTGATACCTACTCGGATGATGCGCACATGCAAATAACAGTGGCATTCAACCACTTTGGGCAAGGACTGGTCCAGAGGATGCCGAGGTGCAGATGGGGCTTCGTTCATGTGGTCAACAATGACTATACTCATTGGCTCATGTATGCCATTGGTGGGAGCCAGCACCCCACCATCATCAGCCAGGGCAATCGTTTCATTGCCCCCATCGATCCAGCTTGTAAGGAGGTAATTTATCAACTACCGTTTCTACATTCAGCATTAACCCTAAATTTGTGCTTTATCTGTCACGGTGTCATATCAGAATCAACTGTTGCATAGACAGATTCCGTCAAATCAATTCATGGATATATTGACATAAAGTCAGACTTGGTATAAATTGGACTGTTAAAGAAGAAGGGAAACAACACATGTTTCAACAGTTTTCTCGGGTCATGATTAGCTCTAGCTAGCACGTCGCTCATAGCACGAGTCTACGATACTTTCACAGGTATCTACCTGGACACCAATCAACGTCATGCGCACAGCAAGGTTTTAAACGCTAGAACAGGAAACTCTGCACCCTTACGACGATAATGTCACAGCACTGCAAGCACGTACATCTGGGTTTTTCTGAGTTTCTGTCTCCAAAAGATAATCATATCACTATAATATGAATGACAAACCATATATTTGCTCGGTCAGGTGACCAAGAGGGACTATGCACCCGAGAATGTGTGGCAGTCATGGACATGGAGATCGGAGGACGACCTGATGGTGAACGGGGCCTTCTTCGTCGAATCCGGGAGCCCAATCAGGAACGTCAATAAGAACAACGTGATCAAAGCGAAGCCGGGTACGTTCGTGACGAGGCTCACACGCTTCGCGGGCGCCCTCAACTGCGTGAAGGGCGAGCCGTGTTAAGACGTCTCCGAAGTCGCTGCATACATACAATGGCGACGAAGGAAGCAAAGAACCCCTCATGTTTCTAAACAGAGGTTTGCAGATGTAGGTCAGAGCCACTCCTTTACAGTACGATTCTTTACCATCTCTCTCACGGATAGATTCTCCGGTCAGCATCCGTGAATCGTTGTAATTATTATTAGGTCTACCGTCGTACTAGAAACAACGTACGATGTCAGTAGATGAGTGACCTGTATTCTTGAAGTAAGCTACGTAATTGAATTTTCCCCATTGATGTACGCTCATGAAACCATTCAGATATCTGTTCGACGGTATCAATTGGGCCAAGCCTAGAGAGCTACTAATTGCCAAGTTTGTTCTCATGAGGCTCTGCTCCGGCCCAATACGGCCATCATGCGGTACTCGGAAACAATTCTAGGGTGAACGGAGAGATTAGAAGGAAAAAAAAAAAAAAGAAAGTGTGCTGGAATGAAACTGAGAAAGGAGAAATTGTAAATTCAAGGTTAACAAATTGAGGTTGAATTAGTGATTCACGAGCGATTTGTGTTGATGAGACGCGTGATGTAGGGTCGATTTTCCACTCTATCAAGCATAAACAATCCATGTTTGAGCCACTCGTCCAAGTTTGAACTCGCATATTGCCTAGATCAGGATTTGTCTATACCTAAGATGAACTACCTCGTCTTAAAGAAAAGCATATATTGCGGGAAAAACTTTCCCTCGCCTTACTGGTTTTGTCTCAAGTGATTTTTAGTGTCCAAAATTTGCCTTTTCTGTTTCTTATAGCTCTTCAAATTATATTTATAACTTGATGTTGAAAATCTGAAATCTTTTAAAAGCACATATACCAACAAGCAAAGTTTTTTTTTTTCCGAATAAACTATGTTTGTACCATCCATGTTAACAACCAACATGTGAGAACAAATATAATTGTACATGAAAACTTACACTTGTTGAACAATATAAATGTATTCTTAAAATCTTAACAATTTATCAATATTGTCTTTCCGCCAATCTTGATCAGAAGTTGGAAATTACTGACATGATCATTTTCTGTAATTTTTGTAATTATCTAAACTATCTTATTTTATTTCTATTTTCTTTTACTAGTCACTAGGATCTTGATTATGGCTGATAGAGATCACTGGCCACAAGCGAGACCAATGAGGGTTGCCCTCGCCAAATCTGTTGAAACCCTTGTGTATGGTTGGCAAGGGCATCACAGCCCTCACTTGGTGGATGGAAATAGGGACTATGAAGAAAAGAAAAAAATAAAAGGAAATAAAAATACTTTTTAAAAATGAAAAAATTGGAAAAAAAGGAAATAATAAAAATTATTTCTAAAAATGGAAAATTCGTACATATCAATGCCAGTTATGTTACATAAGATAGTCAGTATTGATTGAATTGCCATGTTAGTACATGTCAATGCTAGTTTGGAACAAGAGAATTTCAAATAAAAAAATTGAGTTTTTTTTTTACTTTTTTGTTTTATTTTGGTAAAGTTAGGCAAGGATTAGATTTAACTTTGGTTCTTTTAACTTTTTATTGCTTTATTTTTAAAACATAAAATTTTATGAAAATTTTAATCAATCCAATTTGGTCCAGTTCTCTTAGAAATCAAGAACCAGATTGCCGGGACACTAATTCCACTTCTAGAAATTGATGTACCGAGATTTCCTAAAACCGAACCAAACCGACTGGCTGAGCCGATCCGAGCAGTTACCAATTCAGTCGGTCTGACTTGCTCAATCCTAATGGCGAGCGTATAGATGAAGTTGAACCTAGGCATGCATCGCCCACTGTTAATGTTACCGTATCAATTTTCAATATTTGACATTTCATTCATCGTCATCCTCACTTGCGTTCCTTGATCAACACTTGTCCGACATGCATGTTTCCAAAGGCACTTCAGGGTCACATGCATTAATTGATTATAGGTCTAAGGACCATTTCGGTTACGAATAGATGCCATCGAACTATGTTCCTATGGACTTTATGGTGTCAATAGTCAGCGATGATATACCTCGATTGATTGATCCACGGCTTAGCGAGTTGAATTAGAATTAGGGTTTTCTTAAGAATGAAAAGGACGAATGACTTTCCAAAAGCCCGAGATTTCCTCACTCGTCCCCCACCCTGACTAATGGAAAATGACACCGCCAAATTTTCAAAACGCAAGTGCCCATCGAGATAACATGCAGATGATCCATTCTTTAAGCTTCTTCAATCAGGCTTGATCATCACCGAAACCCTAGATTAGTTGTGTTCACATGACAACTCTCTCTCTCTCTCTCTCTCTCTCTCTCTCTCTCTCTCTCTCTCTCTCTCTCTTCCATTGATCGCAGATGTCTACATCAGATCCCTTGCTACACACAAAGCCCGGAGTGTTTGGTGACATGCGCATCGTCTCCATTCCTTCCGCGGCCGGCACGATGGACCTCACGTAAACAAGAGTTGATTGATCGATCCTTTAATATCTTTAGAATAAAGAAAACCCTAAACAGTCTTCCCAATAATGTATGGAAGTCGAGCTAGGGTTTCCACTGTCGTGCACCGAGATGGGGGACTCCATTAGTTTAATCCCTCGAATCACTTGGGATATCGTATAGTTTATTCATCACGCCGACGCGATGCGACCTTCATCTTATTAAAACCCTGAGCCCCCATTAAAAAAAGTAAAGAGCCGCCTGCAAAAATCAACACGAAGAATATTTTCTCGGACGGGTATATCCAAGGTGCAAAGCCAATGGACTTGAGCTGTCTGGTCTTGTACATTGTTTTGTAGTGTCGTCAGCTGTCGATCCAACTCAGCTGGACTAATGAGGGATCATGGCATCTTGAGCACGTATCAATTAAGGAGTCGCTAACTCAGTTGACTTGAGCGATGAGGATTTGCTGTTAATCTCGTTTTATCTTAGCTGCTTTGGCTAAACCTCGCTCAATCAGACACAGCTGCATGTGTCTCTTTGAGTTCTCCCTGATCCCAAACAGAAGAAGGGAGCCAATTGACCAAGTTGGGAATATTGGTACGATGTCATAGAAGTATAGAAAGAAAGAAAATGGTTGAGGGATTGAAGAGAATAAGGAACGAAATTGTTATTCCAATATTGGACCGTCAACAATGGACGCACGAAATGACGGCTCCATTCTCACTTCTTTTTTGGAGTAAACCCTCTAGAGAATCGCTGGCTGCCAGACCACCGCCGGTTGTTGGCCGCCAGCCGGGCGGCGGTGGCGGTAATCGGGTATCCATGAACAAGACAAAAAATGGAAAGAACAAAAATTATTATTTTCCGGAAAAATGATTTCCTGAAAAATATTTTTCGAAAATGCTTTATTGTCCGCGAAACGAATAGAGTCTTAGAAATTATTTTTTTTTTCCAATATTGAAATATTGCATTGTTTAGATTGTTAGAAAGGTGGGCCGGGTCGAATAATGGTCCAACCCAAATCGATCAATTTAACTTGTTTTGACTCATTTTCCATGCAATGTAAATCTAGCTACTCATATTCAATCCAACTCACACACAATACTATCTAACTCATATTGCTAAAATATTTTTCATATTTTAATGAAATATGAAAAACTTATACACAAATTAAAGTAAGAATGAGAAATAAGTAAGCGCAAGATCCAGTGAGGGCAATAGAAAGTGAATAAAGAGTTATAGAAGTGGGTTCGGTCTATGTAAGTTGCGAACCTATTAAACATCTTTGGGTTTATCATTCTAACATTTATGACTCAATTAATGAATATAACTAATTCATAAAACAACTCGGTGTATTAATATATGGATTAAAAAATGAGCCTATCACTCATTTAGGTATAATTGTTATTAGAGAAATTACCAAAAAAATTCCTAAATTTATTGTATATGTATCAATTCAATACTAAACATTTTAATTTAGCAAATTTGCTTGTGAATTTTTTATGACAATTTGCCAATTAAGTTATTATGATTGATCTTAGTCGAAAATCGCCGATGTGGATACCATCTTACTTCACAAAGCCAGCATAAACATCGACAAATTTTTAAATTTATTTTATAAAATTTGAAAATTTTTTCCATTATGATGGTTAGAGCTCTTGGCGACCCTTGCAAGCCTCGCCTCCTCCCCCCCCCCCTCCCAAAAAAAAAAAGATCTAGCAAGGGCTGTTGTGCCCTCACCTGAGGCCAGCGAGCATCGCCAATGACCCTTGTCAACACAATTTAAAAAATAAATAAAATTAAAATTAAAGAATGGTCTACTCGACGTCGCATAGGACAATTGGCCTTTTTATTAGTGATTTACAACTAAAATTGATTGAAATGACTCAATTGATAAATTATCAAAATGTTTATAACTAAATCGGATCTACTAAAAAGTTCAGGACTGAATTGGTGCAAACGTAATAAATTTAATTAATGTTTCTATAAATTTCCCATTATTACTACCCTCCTCGACCTAGTCACTCTACCTCCATCTTGGAAATGCTAAACTAATTCCACCATTCGGGTTACTAGAGATTTGATTCGTTTGATTCCCCATGGAGCTAGAGCTAGATAGCTACTTTGATATCTCGGAGTATCTTATTAAGTCAAGACTTTGACTTTGAGCTCACCCAATGCCCAGCTCGACGTACTCCCAAATTCAATCAAGCTTTTATTATTCTTTTCAAGCATATCTTATCATTATAAGGGCAAATCCGATAGTCCTTTTAAAACCACATGATAAACCCAGAGGTCGGATTCATTAATTAATGAATCCATAACGAATCCGATCGAGTCGGGATTCGACAGAAATATCCACCACCAAAGTTAAATTCAAATTGCATTTCGAGCAATGAATACGTTCGAGCTCAGCACCGTGTCCGATCCGCTCGGCCAGAGGCCGGATTCCGGGCCGCCGTAGGTAGACAAACAAAGGTCACGCCTGGCTGCTGTCGGTGAGGGGACAGCTGATGGGGTCGTGGGCATGGGGGCGCACGCCGATGGCTCCCCACCCCGCACCCGCCACCCACCACCCCCAAAAAACAGCATCTGCTGCAGACCCCGGCCAGACGACACCGTCCCACTCCGGGGGGCCCGCGGGAGACCGGGCATCTCACACGTGTCCTCGTTCACGTGGTGGCGGGGCCCGCCGGGAACAGTGACTTGCCCCCGCTCGTCGTCGTCATCATCAGCATCGTCGTCGAGATCAAGGCCTGGACTGATTCTCTCTCTCTCTCTCTCTCTCTCTCTCTCTCTCTCTCTCTTCTCTGTGAGAATGATGTGGGTGGGTGATGGTGGTGTCAGTTCAGTTCCGATCCTTGCCGGTTTCCTGGAGCGGTCACGTTCTTCGCCCCACCACGCACCCGCACACCGTAATGATAAGGGCTCATCAGAACGTGGCTCCGAATCCATCCCTTCGAAACAGTGGCTACAAACTCCCCTCATTCGTAATCCGGAACTTGGGAAAAACTTGTTATTAATCAGATAAGAAGAAAGAGGGATTCCCTAGGCTTTCCGGCCGCATTACCCGGAACCGTTTAAAGCGCCGGTAGCCCGAGTCGAGACGGCTTCCGCGCCGGTCGAGCTCGACTCGACACGCCGGCCCGAGATCCAGCCTGCCAAAAAAAGGAGGAATTGGGGGGATTTGGCGACCGACCCATTGATGAACTCGAGCCGATCATCAATGGGAAACCAGGATCGATGGAGGACATCATTATATGGAACCCAACGACCTTTTTGCTTTTCCTATAACGTGGCATTTCATCTTCTCAATGGAAAAAAGAAAAGAAAAAGAAGAAGAAGAAGAAGAAGAGGGCATATGCCACCCCCTCTATGGAGCCGACTTCGTGCAAATGTAATAATGATTTCTTTTTTAAATTTAGCCTTTTGAATTTTCAAGAAAATCCAGTCAATGCAACCCTTACACGAAAAGTTATATGATACAAATAGCGATGTGGCCATAATTTATGTTACCTTAACGTTAGATTTGCCATCATGCGACTTTCATTGTTTTACACACATTGTTTTTCTCATTATTTTAGCCTAAGAAAGGCGAAAAAAGAAAAGGAGAAAAAAAAGTTATGAACTTGAGAAAAGGGTACTAGGGGTGGCAACTTGAACCACTCGAACCAAGAGCCATATTGGATTAGAAGTGTCGGTCCTGTTCCCGATTCCCAAAAGCGAAACCAGTGTCTCAGCAATCCGGTTCTCGGTTCTTAGGAATGTCAGACCGGAAATGTTTTTTTATATATTTTTATTTAAAATAAATGTAAAATATGTAAAAAAACTTAATTTAAATTTATAAAATTTTAATCGATGCCCAACTTTACCAAAATAAATTTTTTCTTAAAAACTAAGTAAAGAAATTCAATTTTTTTTAGAAATTTTCGGTTCACAACTGATCCACTGGATTTTTAAGGAATCGGATTGGACTGATAGATCCGGTCCGATCCGGTCTGGTCCACAGTCCTAAAGACCTAAGAACGATTACATCGGTTTGGTTCCCAGTCCCAGAGGGGGGGAATTGGACTGCATTGGACCATGCACACCCCTACAATTTATGTAAAAAATATCATGGCTTGATGATGCACTTAATGGAAGGACTATCTAGAGTGCATTTTTGAAAAGTTCGGGAATTAGGTCGTATCAAGAAAAAGAAAAACTTGAGTGATCGTATTGAATATTGAGAAAAAAAATTAGGAGATCATTCTCATCGTTACACATTTTCTGTCGAGAAAAACCTTGAAAAGGAATAATATGAAAACACTTCACATTAATTAACCGATACCTTGAAACACCCTCTTTCAGCAATCCATGATGAATAATTCGAGCTACCATCACATGCACGCGAACTCAAAAAAGGGTAGAAATTGCTTTTTATGAGAGTGGTGTGTGCATTAGGCCTTGTGCGAAGGAGCTTTGAATTCTCTAAAGAACTTAATGAACTATGACAATAAATCAGTCGGCCTCGTATTCATTTTTTCAGAGCGAGGTAAGTAGCTACAGTTCGGAGGTACACACTAAAAAAAAAAACTAGCTATTCCAAATAAGACTCCGTTTGTTTTGCGGAAAATATTCTTCCGGAAAATATCCTACCTAAAAAGAGGCCTTAAAGATTTTACCTAAGAGTGTTCATTTAAATGCATTTCAATCTTCAAAATATTGGGTTAATACCTTAGAAATTATAGAATTCTCTTATTCAATTAGCTAACCGACGATTTAACGCCTTAAAAATTGCCCATCTTTATCAGCTGGAGCTGTGCGGTTGTAATGGCTGGTGGGCTGCATCGGAGCTCGCGCCACGTCACGAGCCTTTCCCGTAAACATTTCGCAAATTAATTTATTCTTTATTATTATTGCCCCCCCTCCCCCCTGCTTTTTCAGTTTTCCCATTTATTTTTTAATCTCTGTCTTCTTAATATTTCTCTTTTTTTTTTTTTCCTCCCTTGGGTCCGATGATGATGAGGATGACGATGATGATGAAGTACTCAAAGCAGTAGTGAAAAACCAAGCGAGGAGCTTCCTAACCCCCACGCTCAATCCCTCCCCGAATGCCCAGATTCCTCCTCCTCCCTCCTCCTGATTCCTCCTCCTCCTCCTCCACCACCACTTTCTCGAGCACCAGAATCCGTTGATCTGCCGCACACCGCCGTGCCCAGATCCGAAAAACCCGACGGAGAACGACGAAGATGAAGCGAGAGCACCACCATCTCTACCCCCTGACGGACGACCCCTCCACCTCCGCCTCCGGGAAGCCCAAGATGTGGGACGAGGGCGGAGGCGGCGGCGACGACGAGCTCCTGGCCGTGCTGGGCTACAAGGTGCGGTCCTCCGACATGGCTGAGGTGGCCCAGAAGCTGGAGCAGCTCGAGGAGGTCATGTTCAGCGCCCAGGAGGACGGCCTCTCCCACCTCGCCTCCGAGACCGTCCACTACAACCCCTCCGATCTGTCCTCCTGGGTCGAGAGCATGCTCTCTGAGCTCAACCCCCCGCCCTCCGGCAACTTTGGCGGCCCTCTCTCCGTGTCCGACCCGTTCCTCGCTCGCGCGGAGTCCTCCTCCGTCACCACCGTCGACCTCGGAGGGGACCAACGGCTGCACGGCAGCGCGAGGAGCGCGCAGAAGAACGACCCGCGTCGGGAGATCGGCTCGTCTGCGGTCGTGTTCGATGAGGAGTCGTGTTCCGATTATGATCTCAAGGCTATTCCCGGTAAGGCCGTGTTCGGACGAGCCCAGACGCAAAACCAGACCCGGACCCGCCACGCGGCTTCGTCTTCTTCTTCTACTTCCTCGAGCGCCGTCATCGCCAAGCGCTTCAAGCCCTCTCCCAACGATGGAGTTGACACGGAATCGACTCGGCCAGTCGTCCTGGTGGACTCGCAGGAGAATGGGGTCTGCCTCGTGCACGCGCTCATGGCCTGCGCCAAGGCCGTCCAACAGAACAACCTCAGCATCGCCGAGGCGCTGGTGAAGCAAATCGGGTTCTTGGCGATCTCGCAAGCCGGGGCGATGAGGAAGGTCGCCACCTTCTTCGCGGAGGCGCTGGCGCGGCGGATCTACCGGGTCTACCCGCAGAACGCCCCGTTGGACCACTCCCTCACCGACGCCCTCCAGATGCACTTCTACGAGACCTGCCCTTACCTCAAGTTCGCCCACTTCACCGCGAATCAGGCCATCCTGGAGGCCTTCGAGGGCAAGAGCCGAGTCCACGTCATCGACTTCAGCATGAACCAGGGCCTTCAGTGGCCGGCCCTGATGCAGGCCCTCGCCCTCCGTCCCGACGGACCGCCCTCCTTCCGCCTCACGGGGATCGGCCCTCCCGCCCCCGACAACTCGGACCGCCTCCAGGAGGTGGGCTGGAAGCTGGCCCGGCTGGCCGAGACCATGCACGTCGAGTTCGAGTACCGCGGGTTCGTCGCCAACAGCCTCGCCGACCTGGACGCGGCTATCCTGGAGCTGAGGCCGAGCGAAGCCGAGACGGTGGCGGTCAACTCGGTTTTCGAGCTGCACAAGCTGCTGGCCAGGCAGGGGGCAATCGAGAAGGTGCTGAACGTGGTGAGGCAGGTGAGGCCGGAGATCGTGACGATCGTCGAGCAGGAGGCTAACCACAACGGGCCGGTCTTCGTGGACCGCTTCATCGAGTCGCTGCACTACTACTCCACCATGTTCGACTCCCTCGAGGGCTGCGCGAACACGCAGGACAAGGCCATGTCGGAGGTCTACCTCGGGAAGCAGATCTGCAACGTGGTGGCCTGCGAGGGGCCGGACCGGGTCGAGCGGCACGAGACCCTAGCCCAGTGGAGGGGCCGCCTCGGCTCCGCCGGGTTCGTCCCGGCCCACCTCGGGTCGAACGCGTTCAAGCAGGCGAGCATGCTGCTGGCGCTGTACGCCGGCGGGGACGGCTACCGGGTGGAGGAGAACGGCGGGTGCCTCACCCTCGGGTGGCACACGCGGCCGCTCATCGCCACCTCGGCATGGCGGGTCGGCTGCCCGAACGCCGGGGCGGCGCACTGAGCCGGCTCAACCGATTCGCCCGGGCGTTGGGGGGGAAGGGGGGAGGGTTGTGGGGGGTCGACTCCGGCCCCCACCACCAGAAGCCTAGTGGCCGTGTCAACGTGCCATTCTGAGCTGGTTTCAGACATTGACAGTGACCCCCCACTCACCGCTTGTCTCCGGCCCCTCCACCCCCAACCCAAAAAAGAAAAAAAAAATAAAAAAGAAAGAAGAAAAAGAACGACCAGCCAAAAAAAAAAATAAAGTAGGAGAAAATTGTAATCTTTCTTTTTAGCTCAAGTCAGTAGGCTTCTCTTTTTTCTTTTCTTCTTTTTCTCCGTTTGCCCCCTCTCTTTTTTTTGTTTTTGCAATTTGCCCCCACCCTTTTTAGCAACTTGTTCTTGTAATTCCGAGGGACATGTTCAAGAGGGTCGATGGTGTAATTTATGCAGTGTTAGCCTGTGGTGTAATAAGGGAAATGAACAAGCTATTTCGCTATGAAACCATGTAAAAAGAAGAGAAACAAGACTTTCCGATATTACTCCCCTCTTCCTCTTCGTCTTCCTCTTCCTCCCCCTCCCATGTCGCTTTCCGAGCGCTGAGTCGGTCCCCGACGGGAAATGAATCGGGACATGGTTCTTTTGGCCGACCGCCTTAAGGTTGTTGTTCTACTTGGGATTTTGCCCGAGGAAGATGGTGAAAAGGAGGAGACTTTATGAGCTTTTTCCTTCTCTTTGGGATTAATGGGGGAGGGGGGAGTTACTTAGGACGTTGACGTTCCGGATCTAAAACAAGGGAGCATCGACCTTTATCCAAGTGAAGTCCCGCCCGCCACTAAACCCACTTTTTGCTGTCTGGAGGAAGAAAAAGAAGGGGCTTTTTTCCCCCCCACTCGCGTTAATTAGAAAGTTCTCGCCTTTTCCCCGATCGTCCCGCTTTCTCCTCATCGAGCTGATCGCGATTGCCGATTCCGGTCGGCCGGCGATCCCGCGGTCGCCGCCGAGTGGTCCCGCGCGCCTCCGATGCCCGTGCATCGAGGGTATTCCGATTCGACCGGCCTCCAATCTAGTGAAAAGAATCTTCGCGTCCGGCGAGACGATAGGTCAAAGAGGGCATGCTCGAGAGCTTGACAATGACGGATTGCCTTTCGCTGGGAGTGGGCTGGATTAATCATAAGTAAGAGGATCTGCTAGTGTTGAAGAAGCTGCGGGTACTGCGGCGTCGTTTCCCACTCTTTTGAGAGAGAGAGAGAGAGAGAGGAAGGGTGGATTTCGTCTATCGTCGCTGTTGTGCGACTAAAAGCATATTCACAGAACGGATTACTTAAGTCTAGCGCTGAGATTCCATGAGCCTAGAAAAGCCAGAAGAGGCAAACCCCGAGGTTGACAAGACAACACGCCTTCGAACTAAAACCCCAAAAATCGGAATTCCAAATTTTGAAGACCACACGATGAATTTTCTCTCCCCCCCATGTTTGGACCACTTAGGAGAATGAATCCATAGATGAGGTTTTCTTACCAAAGTTTAAGTTCATTAAAAAGATTATCTCTATTAAAAAAAATTCTGATTAGATATCGATTTTTAGATTAGAAACTCCATATTTAAATATGGAAATCCCCAACAGACATTGACCTTAATACTGTGAAGTTTTCTGTAAGACCATTGCCAACTGTTCTAAAAGCTTAAACTATTAGGTGAAGACATGGTTTACTATTTATGTACTTCCATACTCCTCCTCACGCCTAGTTTGGTCTTTTTTTTTTTTTTTGCCTAGTTTAGGAAGATTATGGGCTTTATAAGATTTAAACTCAGGACCTCCGGAAAGATGTAGTTTAATATTTATGTACTTTTATAAGTACCAATGCCAAGCCAAGAGGTTAGGGCTGAGTTCCTAATCCCCAGGCTTGGGACCTTGCTCATCGCATCTTGGGTCCATCAAGGCCATGCGGGAGAACTTGGATGATGCGCTCGAGTCCATTAAGGCTGCGACTAAATTCTCAGGACTCCGGTGCTTATGCTTTTAGTCCCCTTGTGCCCATACGTCGATCCATTGAGGCTAGGCCTAAGACGACCCTAGTGTCAAGGATTAGGTCCATCGACGTGGCTCCAATGCTCATGCCCTCATCCTTAGTGCTTGGGCATGGTCCAACGAGGCTATGCTTGGGATTTTAGCACTTGTGCTTGGGTCCTCGATCCATGGTTCTATGTCCATTGAGAGTGTGCTTGTGTCTGGAATCGTAGCCACCCACAAGACAATGGTGCCCATACTGAGTTCCTTGACTACCTATGCACAAGTCACTAACTCCAAAATAGTATATGTCTAGTTACATAACTAAATGAGATTTTTCTTATCAAGCTATTGAAAAGTATTCTCCAATTGTTTTTCATAAATAACCTCCAACGAAACATTTTATGAAAAATGTCTCATTGTTGACGGAACAAATTGAACTTGTAATTTATGATCTAACAAGTACAATCCATAGTCCATTTCCCTAACAATTCAAGTACGTAAGGGAAAATTGAGCGCCCGACATGGTAATTGATCGATAATTAGCCGTCGCAAGTTCCAAGGAATAAAAATGCGAGAGACTATTATTTGCTTTGAGCTTCTCCACGTGACGGAATCTAATGTGCACTACAAATATATAAAAAACTATATCGTCCAAATTCTAAACCCGTATTCCAACACATTTATCTCGAATTAATTTTTGTCTCACGAAGAATTCCCAAAAAACGTTCCTCAACGCATATACGGCAAATTAATTTTTGTCTCCAAAAGCACCTAAATTGGTCATCTCAGTTAAATCTATCATCGATGAGCATCCCGTCGAATGTCCTGTTAAAATGCATACGTACCAACACATATAACCAATAATTACATCTCGAATGTGTAAAAATAATAATAAAATTCACATCTATTACCATCTAGGCATCTTAATCGGATGTAGACTTTGGAGTGTTTTTATGATATGAAATCGACTTGGAGCAAATGAACCGTGAAGCAAGTTACGGATCTGAGATTTCTAGTGACCTTTGACCCCATCTAAAATCACGGCAATGCTCGCGGGGTCCATTAAACGTCACATCATCCATGGCAAAGCACGAATGAAAATAATTTCTGCAGAAGAAAGGCAAATCTCCTCGAGATCCATGCGTACGTAAAATATTTTTTTTTTCCTAGTACGAATAAAATGAACACCGGACCACGTTTCCGAAAGGCGGATTCATTTGAGAGACAGGCTAAAGTGGGGAGGGGGTCCATTTGCTTTGGACAGGACCACACGTTGGAATGGGGGGAGGGAGGCTGCGTTGACCGGAGTCAACTGTTGTTTAAGACCATATATTAAAAAAAAAACTGCAAATGCCAAAAAAAACCCTAAATTATATCATTTATAACATGTTACTTTTTTTTTTTGCAACGCGAAAAATCTCGAGTTTATTTCCTTGTGAGACATTTACCTTAAAAATCTTGAACTTGTATAGTTGTGATACATTTATCCTAACTTTTTTTCTTCTTTTCTTTATTTTTGGCATCTAATTTGACCCAACGATGGCTTCGCGACCCTCAGCTCTAGTGGTCCTTGTCGACCTCAGCCTGCCCGGGAAAAATGTGAAATTTTTAAAATAAAAATAAAGAAAAGAAGAATAAAAAAATATGGAGTAAATGTGTCACATAGATATAAGTTCATGAAAATGTGTTACGATGAAATAAATTTGCGATTTTTGTGTTACAAAAAAAATGTAAGATACACAGGTGGGAGAGGTATACTTTGGGATTTTATGTGATATTTAAAAAAAACCTAAATATTCCCTTAATTATTGAAAAAAAAACAACTGTAGATAGTACCAGCATTTGCTAGCTTGCACTTGTCAGGGAATCCTGACATGGCCAGAACCATCTAGAAATTTCCTGGGAAATCATCAGGTGTTTTTATTAAGCGCGACCCCAGTATTAATTTCCGGGCATGCTCTTGTGTTTGTTTCTATATTTGTTTTTTTAATTTATGTATTTAGCATTTTGATTTTGAGATAAATATACCGAAAATCCTAAAACAATTTTTGCATTGTTTTTCTATTTATTTGATGGACCGTGCATGAGATAGATTCGAAACACATGCGATGAAGGAAAAACATCTTAATTATTATTTGTACTTTCAGTATATTATTATCTGGAAAATAAAATTAGGATTTACTTTCTTGTAATAGTTTCAATCTTTTGTCATCGTATCGATCTTTGGAACCCTTGTTCTCTTTACATGAGTTTTTTCTCCTTAGCAACTTTCGATTCCGATTTTGATGTAAATAGTTATTATATATTCATAAAGCTTTGGTCTTTAAACATTGTTGAGTTAAAATTGGAGTATCGACTGATGACCACAACTCTTATTAATTATTTAAAATTCATTCGAATGTAATTGGGATGGAAACAATTTTGCACCACAACAAATGAAAAAGCTCGTGGACTCAGTTCTTATCAATATATTTAAAAAATTCAGAATGTCAAATTAAACGAGTTTTTACAAACACTCGATCATGCTTCGCCATCCTACTTTGCACCGTTTAAACTATCTTAGCACGATTAGGAAAATCCATAAGACATTTTTTATTTTTAGAATGGTCGTGTATATGAAAGGTGAATAGGATAGCCAGTCATATCGGTAATCATTCCGTCAACCTGAACTAATCGAAAAATTGCGAAGATATTGAACGAAATAAATTACTTGTTTTGATAGGTGCGAATTGTTGATGGGGGCGTTGAATGAAAATGACCCCCCGACCCACCACGGCACTATTGTCTAGTCAAATAATTTACGCTTTGAGAAGCATTATAATATCATTCGACTATGCTCTCAGCTTCATTTTGAAATTCTAGTAGCCAAAGGACATACGTGTGTTCCACTCAATTTCACCTTCTCCACATATTATCATCTAGCCTCCAAATAAATAAATAAAAAGAAGCCGTCATGGTTTGTCCATAGTTGATTTTTCATTTTTACGTCAAATCCATTGACCCGAGCGTGGAAACGGATCCAAACATTAGGTCTAGTAGAAGTGATGTATCAATTTTGAAGTACGAGTCTGAATTTTTCTCGTCGTCAACCATTTTAGAAGCTTAAACTACCTGAATAAGGCGTGATTAAATATTTAAGTATTCTAACAAGTTGAACTCTAGATGTCGCCATTAGTCTCTGCAATAATTAGATCATCCGTTAGAACAAAAGTTTCGGTTTTTTTTTTTTTTTGGGTTTGGGGACCAATGGATTGCAGAGTCAATTCAACATCATCTGAGCTAGAGAAATTGTGGAATCTTCATATCCTTCGTGATCGTTTTCTGGTCCACGACGTCCATTGGAGTGGCTCAACTCCATGTTGGACCATCTGTCCCTCTATCAGCCTATGAGGAGAAACCCTAAATGTGTAATCCATGAACTCCGAGGTTGTCCACAAACCAACGCGAGATTTCCCCGCACACTTCCGCAACTTCAACGAAAATTCAACGGACATCCCTCAACCTTGTGAAAGTATTTAAGTATTAATCAACGCATTCACTTAACGACTTAAACTTTTAGGATATTTAGCAGTGATCCTACAAAATCTTCACATAATATCAGAGCAAAAGATCCTCGATTCAAATTTTACCAAGCTCCTATTTTCACGTTTAGTGTTAGGTAAAAAGACCAAGATAAGCGTGAGGGGAAGGAGTATGAAAATATTTAAATATTAACCAATGCTTTCGCCATAGTTGGCAGTGATCCTACAAAATATTAGCATATGAAGTCATGAATTCAAATTTTATCAGACTTTTATTTTGTCTCCCCAAATATTTTCACGCTTAGTATTAGACAAAAAGATTAGACTAAGCGTAAGGGGGTATGAAAATACTTAAATATTAATCTACGCCTTTATCTAACGGTTTAAGTTTTTAAGACGGTTGGCAGTGGTCCTACAAAATCTTCACAAACCTCACGAGAATTAGCTTTCATGCCCCGACGCATCAGACCTGCGAGGGCACGGATGGCGCGGTCCCTTTCCCGGCGTCCGGAGCTACACGGATAGGGCCCTTAAGGATCTCGGGCTTCGAGGGTCGATGAGCGAGCGGCTCGAAATCTTCAATTAGTGGGTGCCGTCTTCCGGCGAGTTCCGTTCGAGGCTTCGAAAACTTACAAGGTCGGCTTGTCGAATTTGACCAAATAACAGGGGCCACCGTCGGGCCAATAATTTTCCACCGGATGATTTGCTGCACCAGTGCAAGGCGGGGGCGCTGAAATTTCCACATCCCACGAACCGATGGGGCCCGACACGGCTCCGTTTCGTCAAAACCAAACCTTCGACCCGTGGAATTGGTTGCCGTCAGTCAGGATCGGCCGCTCGCGCTGCAATAGCGACGCGTTGCTTTAGCGCCGGTCCGCCGTCTTTTAAATGGTTCCTTTTGACCATCTCCATCGTTCATACTCTCCTTCTCTCCTCCTCTGTCCGCCCGTTTCTCTCTGGTCCATGCCTGGTGTCGAAATTCAGTCCACACAAAATCCGCACGAACGGTCAAAGTGTTGTCAAAAAACATTCCTATCCTCAGTTCCAACAGGGCATATTCCGTCTTAAGCATTACAGCTATGAGGCTGACGGCGACCGCGATGGCGATGGCCATGAGAAGTTTCCGTTTGGAGGACGACCTATAGAGACCGTCGATCCACCATGACGAGAAAGGCTGTCTTAATTAAGTCGATAAATGAAGTATATAAATGAGATGTGCAAATTGGAACTCGGACAACAGACTCCAAGATGAGATCACTTGCATTTTGTGATCCTCGTCTCTGTGTAAATACATACGCTTGTGTGGATCTTACGACGTTCTAGATAGATTTTATCACTTGGTGTTCTTGGAACGCTTATAAGCAAGGAACGTGTTTGAGTTTCAAAATTACAGAATGGACGGGAAAAGCAATACCCTAAAAGCTACTAAGATTTCGTATTTGATCATCTCACAAGTGCTTCGAAAGCACCCGTGGTCAAAATTCTTTTCGAAGCTAACGATGAGAAAGATCGATCTTTCAACGCAGCATGTCCTCTCGCATTGGCAGATTTCCTGAGTTCCTTTTCTTCTTTTTGTGGGTCAGCACTTGAACCAGGCGTCCGTAGTTGAGCATCCTCGTGATCGCCGGTGCTCACCGACGTCTCCTCCTTTCTTTTGGCCCTTCTCCTTTAGCCTTTTTCCACGAGCACGCCACGACATGAGATGGCCAAGTTCCGTAAGAAAGGAGGGGAGATTGGTCCCTTTTCCAAAAAGCGATGACCTTCTGTTAAATAACCTGGCCATTGATGCCTAATCATCGAGGAAAGCAGGTCTTTGGGGTTTTCTTTTCGGTTGGCTAATCGCGTTTAAAAGCAAGTTTAATGATTAAGCGAGGTCAAACACCAGATGGGGTCGGCCTTTCTTCTTTTCATCGTGACTGGAAATATATCGTGCGTAGGCTCGAAAAGAATTGCGCATTTAAGAGCACAAACGTAACAATCTACGCATAAATCCATGGCCATTTGATTTGAGAAAGGTTTGCTCAAATCTTCCCTGTGTCTTCAATGTGTAGCGATTGAAATGGAAACTATTGCCAAAATGGAGACACGATAGCTTGTTTCGACTTTAATGATGCAATTCGATTGCGTTTTACTGAGGGAGCACTTCATGCGATTTTCGTTGCAATAATTTGAACACAGGGATGAACTTTCCAGGCAGGGCGTGTTGATGATACTGTTTTTTCCTTGATAGGTTTTGTGGAACGTTGCAGTCGGCTGCGATGAAAATGTTGCCCCCAAGATATAATTCTAATATTCCGTTCGTTTCATGAAAAATGTTTTTCTCATTTTCTGGGTTAGGTTTACTTAAGAAAATTGATCAACAAAAAGTATTTTTTTAGTAGGAAAATGATTTCCCCCTTTGAAAAACTGAAAAATATTTTCCCAAATGTAACTTGGTATTGACGCTTAGATCCTAAGTTCTACGCTCGGGCACAAAAGCTCTAACGTCGATTGTCGGCACTTAGGTCCAAGTCTTCGGCGATCCAACCGGAGCTCTTGGCACCCATGCCTAGGTCCATCAAGGCCTGGGCCAAATCCCCGATGCTCATGCCCACTTCCCCGGTGCCCAAGACTTAAGTCTATAAAGGTTGTGCTTGGGTCCTTGATACTCAATTTTTAATCCACAAAAGCCATGCGCAGGTCCTTGGGGCTCATGTCCTTTGTTAATGACATGTTCATTATTATAAAAATATCTAAAAGTATATATTAATTTTCTAAAATGTTCAAAGTTTTTTCTTTTCTTTCCTTTATTGCTTCTTCCTCATAAGGCCACATGTGAGCTCAAGCCTCACTCAATGTTAGTAGCTATGGTCGGAGGCTGTCGACCGACAACTGCAGACTGATGACTAGCAAATGATGATTGGGGATGGCGGATGGTGGGGACTGATGACCAACCGAAAAGAAGGAGAAAAAAAAAAACAGATGAGAGATAAAACATTAAAAAGAAAAAATTAATCAAAATTGTAATTTATTGATAATTTTTTAAAGGAAAATTAAAATTAGATTTTCCATACCAAATAACTGAAAATATGTTTTAGTTAATTTATAGATTTCAATTGAACTACAGGAAAAAAAATTCTCAAGAAATATTTTTCATAAATTTTACTTTTTCATGAAACGAATAGAGCTTATAACTTTAGTCTTTCTAGTTGTCCTGTGTACCAAGCTAAGGATGAACAAGATCCAAGCCTTGAAGTGATGGCCAATAGAGAGAGAGAAGGTAGACGAAGAGGAGAAGAAGGAGAGGAGGATAGAGAAACATTAAAACCGATTTCATAGTGAAGCAACCCTATGATTAATAGAACGAGCATTGTCAAAGCCACGGCCATCTCTTAGAATTTTCGCTACCAATGTCATAAAGTAATGAAAATTATCTTTTAACTAGTAATCTGAAAGGGGTAAAAAGAGAAAAAGAGATTCTTCGTGACAAATTATCGGAAGAACATAGAATGACGAAGTGACATTTCAATTCGATGAATGCCCAATATCTCTGTGGTCACTTGGAATAGTCCCTACGAGGTGTCCAGCTATAATTATGCAATATAATGAACATGTCCATAAGGGTTTGTAATTCTTGTAATAGCAATGTTGAGTTTGCGGTTCACACAATGAAGTTCCTTTTGTACATTCGTATGTAATTCTTCGATTCTTCACATCTTGCCTTCTAGCAGTAACTTTGGGAATCCTGTATAGGCAATGTCTTGAATCTGATCAATTCTTTTTTGAATTTCTATGTGTGCAATTCTCTCCACACGAGGATATTCTCATTTTTTTGGTAACATAATTCTTGATACAATTTCGTATTTTTTGATCTTCTCATAGATTTTGGGAATTTGTTGAGGTGAACATATGAGGGTACTATGCAACAGTAGCGTGTCGTAGTATGAAATAGTTAATATATCATCTTAGGTTCCCTTAATTCCGCAGAAAAATGAAATATTCAATTTTTTTAAAATCGATTCTCATTATCACTTAAAAATTCAATGAATAATGTTTCATTATCTATAAATTTTTTTGTCTAGATATTTTCCTAAAATGGTGATATTTTTTATGTTGCTCGTTTAATTTTGCAAGCAATTATTTTGAGAAAAATAACTTCCAAATTATTCATTTTTAACGACACAAACGCACCTTTAGGAACATAATTGACAAACTTAAACTCTCAGCTGAATATGGACTCATGTAGATTTCTTGATGGGATTGGACTGGGCCTAGGATTCTTTCCCAATGATCTTTTCAAATGAAGGTGTCGAACTTCTGTTGCGTGTCTCAATAGAAAACAATCTCGCGATCCCCACTTTTGTTTTTTATAGGTTGGGCAAAAATGGAAAGACAAGGTCCCAATATTCATCAACAAAAATCGACGTCATAAGCTTTACGAATCTCCACTAAACTACAAGCAAAAAAAGAAAAGAGAAAAAGAGAACACAAGCAATATTACAAACAAGTTTAATGACAACGGCAAAGCAAGAGACCATAGCCTTTCCTTATCATTTGCATGGGCATTATATATAAACTAATTATTTTCTACATCTTGTACAAGCGCCTGACTCGAGATGAATTTCGAATGATCTTTAGCAGAGAACATGAATATGAATTTCAAAGATTAAAGGATACGCTTTACGGGCCACAGAGTAATGTCGTTTCCCTAACTTCATCGCAATTTGCAGGGTTGAGAATGACGGAGAAAGTGTCGACTCGAAGGAAGTGGAGATACATCTCTGCCCTTTGGGCCCGTAGCTTCAGTGATACTGGACTCCTGTCGCAGAAGCAAACTCAAGCCTTCTTTCCTCTCTGTCTCCCAACGTTGGCCCATCGGTTTCTGAAACGGCAAGGGCCCATATTTTACACGTCGAGATCGGTCTGCGGCGATATCGATACAAGTTCCTAGAGGTGGCTCCCGCAAGATTCACGTTACCGCGTGACACTTAGCTGTTGACCCGGACATCTCAATGGCATAGGCCTTAAAGATGGCACTCATGAGAATCGCACAATCAATGGTAATAAGCCCTAAAGATGTTACCCCGTGATTAGTGTCACCATGTAGCACTTAGCCCATATACAATATACATACTCACAACTCTTCATTGGATTCCAGCTATCACGAGCATCAATCTATCTTCCCAAATAATTCACAAAACCATTCTAGAATATATTTCATAAATTGGTTTCACAAACCAAACCAAATAACCTTTCACAACTTAATTCATCCACTAGAATTACTTCTCATCAAATATTTCTCAATTCATTTCAGGATTCGTTCTGCTAAACCAGCTCGCCAGGCCATACAAATACATAAACTTCCACACTGCCTCTCGAAGCTCGTTTTCCAGAAACATCCACAAACAAACATGTAGTTAAGGCTTGATCTGGCTTTTCATGTAGTAATCCTTATTACTTCTAGAATATGAATTTGCAAACTCGAAGAATAGATAGCATTACTTGTCTGCGTCCAAAATCAAACAAGAGAACTCACTCGAATTGTCAATCTCGTAATGCTAATGATAAAAATGAGAAATAATATCAAAGTTAAGTGATGCGCTACCTTAACTATGACTCGGCTAAACCTAGCTTATTCACTAACGAAACAACTCCTTCGTGCTTACCAAAATCTTATCCAAAGTTGATATTAAACACTATTTGCAACGTGGGGTTTTGAGTGAAAAACTTTAGAATTTCGCTGTGACTAAGCCGGTAATTCAAATTGACTCGACTAACGCTTAGTATGGGTTAACAAAAGACCTCAAGAATGGCCAACTGCAGTGAAGACCACTAATGTGAAGAACAGCCATTCGCACAATAAATAGCCACTAGCGCGACAAATTTTCTCAAGCTATAACTCTCTCGCTTGCGTATGGAGAGACCATCGAGGAATTCTTCTCGATGGGTTCGCTCAATCTGCAACAACCTCCTCTCCGTTGCAAGCTGAAGCTTTGGCGGTGAAGGAAACCCTAACTCGGTGTGAAGCACTATACGACTATACGAGCAAAGAGAAGTAATCTTGGAGACAGATTGCGTGAATCTATCTCACGCGATAAGAGCTCCAGCAGATCAACTCAACTGGGACGCGCACGCTCTTATCATCGAGGCCCAAGCCCTATTGAAAACTTAACAACTTAAAATCCTATTATTTCTCAACTTAACAACTCTAACATCGGATTTCGTAGTTCAAACCATTTAATTTCGAATTTGAGCCATAATTTTGAAAACTTCTTTGATTGGATGGATGAGGGGCGTGGGCACTTGTCATGCGTTGTGATGCATAAATAATCTGACTTGACGAAGCCTTCGTGGCACGTACGTAAACCCTTCTCTCTCTTCTGTCTCTTTTTCCTTCCTTTTTTCTTCTCTTCTCTCCTTCCTTTCCCGTGCATCTCTCGCTTTCTCCTTGCTGCTGTCCATTTCTTCCGTTCTATAATCTGAGTCCCCTTTTTCTTCTTCTTTTTTCCTTCTTACTTGTAAGCCCCAACTCTTAGAATTTCAAAAATATTACATCAAGTCAACCGGAAGATATATATAAATATAAATATATATTTGCTTGGTTGAGGCAGAGAGCAGGAGGCAATGTATAGCTGATCCTTCCTCTGTCGGCTCATGAAAGATACTACTTACTGACGAGAGGATCGCTACAAACGCGGGCTTACGGGTGATCCGCATTGTGGTCTATGCGCCCTCGTACTGACGAGGCGGTTTCACATGTGCTTAGAGTTAGAGATTGCCCATAAGGCCACGACCATGGGGTCTGGAATGGTCCCAAAGTGCTTAGAAGAACACTTTCTGCAGTACTAGAAGGTGGCTATTTCTATATCTCCACGACTATCACTCTCAAGAAGATTAGATTTGGCCTGTAAAATTCGGGGTAGCTTTGACGGTTTTTGCAGTAACGAAGAAATAGGAGTTGCAGCAGCGAGCTTTCTGATGACTAATATTGGGGATTATGTAGAAGCGAGGCCAGAAGAAACGCTGATATCCAGTAATTCGAGGGAACAGGATGCTTTGGTTGGATGGATTCCTCCACCAATGAACTATGTGAAGCTGGGGCCTCTAGAGGCAACCTGGGCTGAGCGGCTGCCGGTGGACTCATTCGTGGCGAAGTTGGCGGAGTGGCTAGGTGCGTTCATGAAGGCTGAGGGATTCTGCTCTGCACTGAGGACAGATCTCGGGCATTCATATAGGCCTCAAATTGGCTATCTCATTAGGCTTCGACAGAGTACAGATATGAGACTTGATCCTCGCACTTTGGGACCGAGTTTCTACAATAGAATAGTATGTATGTACACAACTGCAAATGGAAAGCATAAATTCAGGAAAAGGATGCTTTCCTTGTTTCTTCATGAACAAAAAGAAGAAGAAAAGAAACCGACCAAAATTGCATATTAATGGACACATAAAGCTAATAATATCTTCATTTGGTGACTAATGCGAAGGAATCTTGAGATTGAGGGACTTATTAATCCACGCCTTCCAGCTCCCACCCCCCTTCCGACCGATCGCCGCTGGCGAGCTCCCCTCATTTGCCTCCTCCTCCGCCTTCTGCTTCTTCCACAGAAGAAAATTCCGGGCCCCTTGCGATCCGATTGTCTCCCATGGACTCAGAGCTGCATCAGAGAATGACAGGTAACTATCATAAGGGGTCTTCTATAGGGCTTCACCTTATTCTTTAAGCTTTGTCTACTCTTGTGGAAAAGGAAGAGTATTTTTTAAATTCTAAAGCATAGTATCATTATTCGAGACAGGAAAAAAGAATGTAAAGATCTTTCATTTGGTTACTGATATACTTGTTGGCAAAATCCTAACTACAGGGTGCAGAATGTTGGTTATTTCTACGGTATTCAACCTCAAATCCATTGAATTTGTATAAAAGAACTGAATTAATCAGCCGAAAGAGCATTCAAATAAAACAAAACGAAAGGACAGTGAACATTGAAAACTGAGATGGCGGTGAAAAGAGCTGTATGCATTTTACCATCCGATTCTGCGTTGGCACAGTAGAGCAAGAAGTCGCTGGGGTCGGACCCAAGAGCCGGGAGGCGGCCCTGGCGAGCATAGGATCGCAAGGCCATGTCAATGACCGAGCCGACCAGCTCGTCCTCGCTAACCACGAAACGGATTGGCCCGGTGCTCCCCATCACGTTGATGCTTATCAGCAACCTGCTCACGTTACCCTTCGCGCCCCGGCTCTTCCTCTGCTGCTTGCTGTTATGAATCAGCATTCTCTCCCTCTCTCTCCACACTCGACCGAAACAAAGGAAAAAGGGAACGTTTCTCTTGCCTCCGAAAGGCTAAACGGATTTACCACGTTAGAATTCAGGGTCGAGGCCAAAGCAGCGATAGTACCAGCTTTGTTTGCAGGATCCAAATGCAAAAACGAGTGAGATCGCCCTCCGGTGGAGATCGCAGAGGGAGAGCATCAAACCCCGGTCTTCAACTTCGGTCGAGACTCCCACCATTCACGACACCTCCTTGATGTCGCCGTTGATTTAGACAGAGAAGAGCGAATGATACCGGTGCGAGATTGTAGGAGAGGGAAGGAGAAAAGAAGGACTGATTGCGAGTCTTCACGTTTCGTGAACGACTGGTTCTCTTACAAGGCGATGGTATTTGAGGAAGGGGGTAACTCGCACAAAGTTCTGGTTTATCCCATCGGGCGTCTCAAGTTTCCAATTTGACTTCACGTGAAACATTCCTTGAATAAATCGTTAATATCATGTGATTTTGTTGAGATTGGTGAAAAAAAAAAGTCCAGAAAGTCCTAAATATGCAATAGGAGGTCAATTCAATCCTAATTTCTTAATTTTATTAATTTAATCCTAAATCTTTTAATTTGTAAATATAAATAGTTTTTAGTCGTCAATTTTGACCATCACATGTGACACAGGCAACTGGCATTGACATAATAGTTCAAATGAGCGATTATCAGTTAAAATTGTCCAAGACGATTAGATTGGCAAATCATCAAAATGTATATGACTAAATTGACATGATTAAAAAGTTTAGAATTTAATTAGTTACCATACGATAGGTTTATGATTTTCTGGACAACTATGCTGCTGGTTTACTTAGCAAAAACCGCACCATCTCCATTTAGTTGTTGTAGGATGAGGAGAGAGAAGGGAAAAGAAGAAGAAGAAGAAGCCAGAACAGATAATTTTAAACTTATGATATGTTTTGCTGAGGTAGCATCTTCTCAATAGGCCACATTGAATGTCGGTGTGGTTTGTTAATGGTTATTCAGCCATGTTAGCTTTTAAGTCGACAATTTTCCCTCCGTGATTTTAATAGGGATCTCAAATTGATACATATCTAGAAATTGACATGTGTGATTGAAAAAAAAAGGTACCCAATTGTAAAATGGGCAAGTACCTCTTCACATAGAGATGATATATATCTTTTTCTTGGATTTTTTTTACGACTGTTGTCTCTATAATGAGGACAAAGCCTTTTTAAATTATTGCTCACCATGCGTTCCACTGAATTTAAAAATCTAAGTGTGTGAAAAGCATTCCTTGGTCAAGGGAACGAAGGTAGTAGCCAAAAATTTGAAAAATTAAATAATTACATATTCACCGGTGTCTTCCTTCTTGGGTTGCATCAAATTAAATATTTAACCAAAGTTGCTTTGTTCTTCACGAGCATGAGATTTGGAGCTAATTATTTATCCTGGGGAACTGGTGGAATTCACGAAAACGCTAACGGCCACCACATGCCGGCAACCGTGGCCGCTTACCGTCGGCTTTTCCGCTAATGGTAAAAGCGACCGGCATGAACCGGTCGCGGCCGGCGTGCCCGGTTTGAGCAGACATACTCCCCATGTATTGCTAATGGAGAAAGATCGTTTTGGCAAGCGGTGCTAGTGAATTGAGCTTGTATTGTATGTCCTTAAGAAGAATGCATTTATGGGTACGTGCTATACCACTCGATAATGATGCATGGAGTAATTAAAGAAGCTTGTAATGTCGGGATCTTTTTTCCAAAGTTCCAATTGCAGCGTTTCATGTGCAGATGTCGTGATCGACTCGTTACACCGTAATGATCATGTGATTAATGTATGAGATACCTTTTTTCGCGTTCAATAAGTTAGGCATTGTTAGTAAAATTAACAAGGGCCATCTTTTCCCTAAAGATTGAGGTTTTCATTTGCGCAGCTAATGCCAGAGGACCCGAATGTGATTGTTTTCATGTCTATATTGAGCTATTAATGTGGAGGCATGGAAGAGGTAGTAAAATTGTTAGATCCTAAGGCATGGGGTGTTTTGGAGACCATTGGGAACAAGAACAAGAAAGTAACTAGGACCTGCAGCATAAGATTAGTTTTGAATGCAACATATATAGTGACAATCGGCGCAAACATATGATAATCTTCAAAATCATTTTTTTTTGTGTGCGATTAATGTTCTAAATTTCGCATTGGTGATGATTGCTCGAAGCTCAAATGATTATAATATGCTCGTTCGATTCGTTTTCACACTTTCAACATGGTTGCTGCACTGTCAATGGCAAGGCCTCGACCACATTCTTCCAAGCAGGCAAGCACCATCCAAGTCGGCCTCTCGCCGCCCTGACAAATCCCACCTTAACTCGGCATCTGAATGGAGTCCTTTAATTATTCGATTTCCTCTTTGTTTTTCTTAATCAAAATTAAAAAAAAAACATGTGGTGCATCCAAAAGGGGAAGGCATATTCCCAGAGGAGCGACATTAATTTGATTTCTTTAGGTCGGCGGAGAGTAATAGACACGAGAAGTTGATAAGTCTTGGTCATTCGAGGGCGACATTAGTAGGGCGACATTAGTAGAGTCATTTCATATGAATCAAACCTTTACGTTGTGTTCTTTTGTTGCGTCTTAGTTTCTAAGCTATGATTGTTCCTCGCATGCCTGCCTCCATTATTGAGATGCCCTAGGCTTAAAATGATTCCCCAAGGACCCAACGCCGGCCTTTGGTTTCCTAGACGAAGCATCTACCATCCATTGTCTGCCTTTTGAATTCCTCTTTTTTGACTTTTTCGACGGTTTCACATTGGAGAATATGAGGATTTTGGTGAACTAGGATCGAACAAGGGTAGCTTCCTGCCGAACTTCGATCCAAGGCAGCTGCATGAGATCCCCCTCGGCTGGACCCAACTCATCGTTGGTACCCTGGAAGCCGAACTCCTGTCTCCAGGATCCATAAATTAATCATGGACATCCAGAGATTCCTAATGCGCTTGAGGTGTCAAAAATACCCGACTGGAACCGAACCGAACCGAACCGCACTGAAATTTTTGGGTCTTGTTCGGTTGGAGTAAAGAGTAAAAGGATTCGGGTAGTTTGATGGGTCGGGTATGGTTTCATTTTTTTTTTCTCTCCCTTCCTTCCCTTCTCACTTGCATTCTCAAGAACCCTTAAAAAGCGCCGGGATTCATCAGAGGGTAATGTTTGAAGATTCAATCTAAAAATTGACAAAAATGAGGTCTCCCTGTAGGAAGGTGTTTCTGGTGTAAGAGATCAGAAAGCAAGTTTTGTTATTCTCCCTGTAGCTTCATTTTTGAATAATTGCACCATTGGATGCGTTCATTCTTCAGAGTTGAGGACGAAAATTTTACGTAGAGTTGTTTAATTACTGTTCGTAACATAAGTAGAGTAACCTTGCAAATTGGAGAATCATTAGAAAAACTTATGTTAATGTTTTCCTTATGATTGGAAAGTTTACAATGTCAATACTTATTTAATGGGTAATTTGAAAGATTCTCCTCAAAAGATTTAGCTAGTATCGCCTCTTGGCCACAGTGGAGGCTGCTTGGATATAACTAGGTCTGTTGGAAAATATTGGTTTTGGTAGAGGAGAAGATGGGAGATCTTGGTCATTCATCATTCTGATATGTTAGCATGCTTGTGATTGTGTTGGTATAACTTTGCAGCAGGCGCTTGCGCTGCAAAGCTAAGCTATTTTAGAAGACTTAACCTGACTGAATGTGTTCCACAGTTAAAATTTTGTATTTCAAGGAACCGAACTTCCTTGTCCTACCGGTTTAGCTTGTAGCAATTTTTTTTTATCCACCAGATTTGAGATCAGCTCATGATGAACATATGTAGTGAAAACAAGTGCGGTAGATCAGGCCTGAAATAACTTGATGCTCAATTGGGGCCCCAACTCGGTCCAAACCACATTTTTTTTTTGTTTGGTTTGGGTCGGTCCATAGTTCAGATCAAAGCAAGTCCGATTCCAGATTTTGGTTTGGGTATCATGGGCCTGAACAATTGACCCCCTACCTTGTGACTATATCCAGATAAACGTCATAAAAGCTAGGTAATTGAGTCTCAAAGAGTATAGTTTTATAAACATTCTTTTTAGGTCACGGACTAGTTATCCATTTAAATTATCGCCATTTAGTATTTCGTTGATACGTGGAAAATTCAACTGCATAATTAACTTCAAATATGCATGTCTTTCATCCAATGATGAAAATGTAAATTATATTTTTACATTGAATGTAGGGATAATAATAAAAACAATTCGAAATCATTTTCTCAAGGGAAAATTATTCCATTCGAACACAAAAAAAGGAGCCAATCTAGCTATATTCTCAAGAAAAATTCTAAAAAAAAGCTTAGAGTAATTGGTTTTAAAACTTAGATCGGGCTTTAAGGGAATGCGCACGCCATATAAGGCCTGTGGATGTGGTAATGGAAGTGGCTCAAGAGGCTCTTTTGTCTTGATTGGGCTAAAAATCAATTGCAGACCCAACAAGTAAGTGGGGCTTTCGTCCAAAATCCAACCATCATTTAATTATGCGAGTCTCACTGTGAAACCCACGTGATCAATGATTGAGATGGACTTGATTCACATGATTTATAGATCTTAAAATACCCTTTTGTGTTTCAAAAATTTTTGCACACTCTCTCGACCCATGCCATTGCAGAAGACACCCATAGGTGTCTGCTAGCTTCATCCACCACCACCACAAACCACCATTGTCTCTATCACAAACCACCGTTTTCTCTATCGCTATGTTCACTTCTGTTCTCTATATGTGTGTGTGGGGGTGCAAGGAATCTGAAAATCCTAGATTATACAGGTAATGCAAGCGCATAATGTAGTTTTTCTCGCATAAGTTTTACGTAGTGACCTTTACCCTTGTATGTACCTATTTAGGGAACTGTTCAATCAAGCTAGTTCATGAAATCTAATTCTAGTTGGAGTGACTAATGGCACTGAGATAAATGCCAATGCATCTCAGGCAAGTTCCAGTGAATTGCGATTCCACTAAACTTGATCTGAGATTTACATACAGCTCTCTGCAGCATATGTTTCTCGTTGGCCAATGGCTATGGTGTAAGGTAAGAGACACCAGTGGAAGCGATCGAAGATTCTGCTGATGCATCCGACGGAACTTCACCATAAGTTTGCTCTGGTACGTTCTTAGTTCTCTAGAAACCTCATTTATACTTTTGCAGACCAGTGTCTCCATCAGAGCTCCGGGAAGTCATAGTGAGATTCCGGTCGAGATAATTCATGACCATGCCAACGCATCCGCGGCATGTTCTGCGTAAATTTTTCTTTGATACAGATGCAGTTCCCTATCAACGACCTAAGCTATTTGGAGGCCACTGTGGCTGCATTGTCTCCACGTACATCAATGTTCTTTTCGATCGAGAACCATCTAAGTTTTTCTATTCGCAAAGTAGCATTCATACTAATGTTGACAGCTAAATCGTGACGATTTATATTAATATAATTTATGCGGCCGCATGTTGGTGTCGCCTAGAAGCAACATGCCAAAGTAGGCTTGTGAAAAGAAGCAGCTTTCCATCAACAAGCCTCTGTTACCGAGGCACGTATGCAACCCAAGATTCTTCGGGGTGATTCACGGGACCATGTTAGGTTCGCACCTCTAGCTAGCTTCCCCTGCCAAATGGGACACGCGTAAGTTCACGAGGTTGCACGTGTTTCACGCGATCGAAATCGCCAAACTCTCTAATGATTTCGCCTAAGAAGAGCACCGTCCACCATTTTTTTTTATTTCGGTTTCTACTTGAGATAGAAAACGACAGAGAAAAAGACAAAGATACAGTGTCGAGATAAATAGGAGCCATCGGTTGGCGTCCTCTGCAACTCAAGATCTGTCCCTCCGTCATATCCCTGTTGGCGCGTGTTTGGTGTCTGCGAGGAGGAGGAGAGGATGGAGAACATAACGGGCCTTCTGAAAATTCGGGTCAAGCGGGGCATCGACCTCGCCGTCCGGGACATTCTCACCAGCGATCCTTACGTTGTCATTTCCATGGCTAATCAGGTCATAACTCTCTCTCTCTCTCTCTCTCTCTCTCTCTCTCTCTCTCTCTCTCTCTCTCTCTCTCTCGCGATATGAGGGAATCACGGCGGCGATTGCAAAGATCCTCACGCTGAGGATCGTCGCAAGTTTGAAACTCAGACTCGAGAGACCAGGAAAACCCTAGATTTAGCTCAAAAAAAGAAGAAGAAGAAGAAGAGAGAGCTTGTTCTGGTGTTCATTGACCTCAGATCGCGATTGATGGGAGGTTAACTACGGTCATGAGGTTGAATTACCTTCGATCGGCCTCTAAGTAGTAAGTACGGATATAGCCACTTGATAAGAGGGCTAACTTTGAGTACTTCTTTGGTTGTTTCTATTCGGCATTCAGTAGTAAGTACAATAGAGGTTTTCTCATTCACCTGACTTTAAACATTATTTAGCTGATGGTTTCATTATTTTTTTTAAAACTATCAAAAAATTCCTTGGCCCAGACCATGCGAGGGTTGGCCAATAATATCTCCAGTCCAAAGTTGGGGGAAAAAAGAAAAGAAAAATTAAAAAAATTGTTCAACAATCATTGTTGATCAAGTTAGGTAGCATGGTCGGTGTTTACTAGACCGTTACATCAATAATTCTCAGTCAAAATTAGTTGAAAAGACTAAATTAGAAAATCATAAAAATGTTTAGGATTTAATTGACATAATTGAAATATTTCGTTATAAAGTGTTAGATAGTCAAATTGTTTCACACTAAATTGATTAGAGTAAAAGATTTATGATTCAGTTAATACAAATGCAAAATGTTAATAACCTTTTCTCGGCGAATTTTTTTCCCCGATGTCAGGTTTCATAAATTATCCCATGACTGTTTAGCATGTACCATTTTATGGATCCGGATCCCTTGACATATGGAGGCATTGGACGGCCCTCGTTTAAAAAAAGCTAGGGATTTTTTTTTTCTAGAAAAGTACTTTTTTTCTCTTAACCGTTCGATTCAGATATGATAGCTGGGATCTGTACCCGATTACCTTTGTCTTGGTTCATGCTAAGTCAGGGGATCTATTTCCCCAATTTGCTGACCCCACCTGAATGGTGCATGTATTTGGGTGCAGAAATGGAAGACTCGCGTGGTGAAAAACAGTTGCAACCCAGAATGGAACGATGAGCTGACTCTTTCCATAACAGACCCCAAGATTCCAATCAATCTGGTAAGTGCTTCTTCCTTCCCTTTCGTCACCAATTGCTATTCACCCTGTCTCGATTTTGAGAATCACAACCTTAAGTCGTTTCTCTCTTATGCTTCTAGATCGTCGAATTATATAGTGTGTTTCAAAGAGTGCGCAGTAGAGTAGCAATAGCCCTGTCGAACCTTGCTCTTTCGCAGGTTGTTTACGACAAGGACATGCTCACAGCGGACGACAAAATGGGAGAGGCCAAGATCGACATCAAGCCTTACATGGATGTTGTCGAGATGCGGCTGGAGAACCTCCCGACCCCTACCACGATCGCCAGAATCCAGCCTTCCAGGGACAACTGCCTCGCAGACGAGAGCTCGATCGTGTGGGAAGACGGTAGGATCTACCAGGACATGGTGCTCGGGTTGTGCAATGTCGAGCGCGGCAAGGTGGAGGTCCAGCTGGAGTGGATCGGCGTCTCCGACAGCTCTCGATGCCCGTGAGTCGGGTCCCCTTGTGGCAAACCTCAGAATGTCGACCGTCGCCTTTAGGTGGTTCAATCTCCAAGCTCGAGTCATTCCGCTTTATTAATCTTTACTCGTTAGTGCATGCCAAATCATGATAAATGTAATCTCGTATGTGATCTTTTGACCATTAGCTCCCGTGTCCGTGAAAACCAAATTTCCATGTTTACTGTTTGACATACGTTGAAACATGCATATTTAACTTCAAATACCCTTGTTGTTTGTCCGACGACGAACCATGGAGCTAATACCAATGCGAAATGATTTCCTCACTTGAGAAAACTTAAAAAAGGAGCCAGTCTAACTATATATTATGAGCAGAATTATCAAAAAAGTTTAGTCACAATTATTTCTCTTGATGTGGTGAGGGGAGCGGTTCAACAGGCTCTCTTGTCTTGAATTGTTGGAAATCCATCAGATGATCAGCAAAGGGACCCTCATCCCAAGTCCGCTCATCATCCCCTGCGATCGATGATCACATTGCTAGGTGGGTGCTCCCGTGTCCGGAATCATCCACGCTGCTCATGACCCAGTGGAGCCCAATGCACCCGGATTTCACGGGAAATAATTGAACGGTCTATAAATTATGAAGTCAATGGTTGTCTGAACAATTTAATTATGTCGATTTGACTATAATGCCTACATAGTCAACGATTGAGATGCCTTTGATCCACATAATTTGTAGACCGCACAACATCCTTTTGTGCTTCAAAAAACTCTCAATGCTTGTAAAACTTGTGAGAGCAACTATACTTAACTCTCTCTCTCTCTCTCTCTCTCTCTCTCTCTCTCTCTAGCCATGCCACTACTGAAGACCTCCATATTTGTCCTGCTAGCTTCGTCCATTTCCGCAAACAACTGTTGTCTTTATTACGGCTACCATCATCCTCTCTCTCTCTCTCTCTCTCTCTCTCTCTCTCTCTCTCTCTCTCTCTCTAGGGTCTGAGAGAGAAAGTGGAGGAGGTGAAGAGGTTGCGAGGGTGAAAGGACTAGGGTTTTTTTTTCCCGTTGAGTGGTGGATGGAATTACGTCATGCTAAATGAAGATATATAATTATATTGTGAAACTATAGTACACATACTAGGATACTTCTAAATCATTTTCTCGTGATAATTGACATTTATGTAAACATATAACAAGTTTTTCCAGCGATTTTACCCCTAGGAGGATATAGATAAGACCCTAATTTTCAAGGGGTCGGCCATTATTCTTACAAGGAGAAAATTGCCGAAAAAGTTCTAAACATTTACCACTTATACCGTTTCAGTTATAAACATTTTTTAAAGCCAATTTAGTCATAAATCTTTTCAACATTTACCATTTAAGTCATTTCCGGCGGATTTTGGTCGGAAAATGTCCACGTGGACCTCGCCGGTGACGATCGAACCTCGCCGGAGACGATGTGGCGACGACGGGGCGACATATGGCGACAACTTTCTTTTTTTTTTCTTCTCTTTTCTTTTGCTCTGGCCGCTCCAAAGGCCGGCAAAACCATCACCGACTGTTGGCCGGCCTCTCTAGCGATTGGCCCTGCCCATATTTGGGTGGGATAGCCCCGTCCCTGCCCAAATCTAGGCTGGGCGGGGCTACCTCGCCCAAATTTGGGCGAGGGTGGCAGCGGCTTCCCTAGCCCCCGCTGCCCTCGCTCGTCACCGGCCAAAGCTTCGCCACCCTTTGGAGCGGTCGGAGCAAAAGAAAAGAGAAAATAAAAGAAGAAAAGAAAGTTGTTGTCACGTGTCGTCCCGTCATTGTCACATCGTTGTCGGCGAGGTCTGGTTGTTGCCGGTGAGGTCCACGTAGGTATTTTCTGTCCAAAATCCACCGGAAAAGACTTAAATGGCAAATGTTGAAAATGTTTAGGACTGAATCGGCATAAGTATTAGGACTTTTTTTGGCAATTTTCCCTTCTTACAAGACATACTATTTTTTTTTAAATAGTCCACTTATTTTGTTTCCTACTTGTCTTGTTCGATACTATGAGCTTTATTCAACCCAAAGTTACAAATTCTGATTTAAATATTAAACTGTCTTTATTCCTCCGTTCATAGGCATTTCATACGTTCCATATAGGGTGTGGGTCAAATTCCATGTGATTTAGTAGACAAAATAGAAATTCCATCATGCTAAATCAATCCATGTGATTTGATGAAGAATAGGTCAATAATGGAAATTTTTTTTAGAAAAGGGAAATTCAAAATACATGGGGATGGAAAATATCAATTGCTAGTAACATTTTATGTTACGAATGAGCACCATGAATTTTTTTTTTGTTATTTTTCTCTCAATATTACAATAATATTGTTAATTCCGAATAAAGTTATCTTTTTATCATCATATAACAATGATAGTTAGAAAATTTTTAATTACATTCAAGTCCCTGCATTTTACAATAATATACAACATGAACCAAGAATTTTGCTTTTATTTTGTTTAGAAAATACAGATGCCATGACATGCTTGTGAACCAAAGCAAAAGCGAAGGAACATGTTCAGATTCCCTTAGCGTGGGGTGGTACCCACCAAAGGACAAAAAGAAAAAAGATGAAAGGATAACAACACAAATAATCCATAAATTCTAATTTAATAAGTAACGTGATCCCTAAATTTTAACCGATTCATTTTATAATATGGCTCATAAATTTTAGCTTTCAGTCCTTGAACTATTAATGTTGTCCTTTCACTATTTGAGAGTAGAGACAATATTGAATATTTTCATGTAATTCGTAAATTAAATTGAGTATGTACACATTTGATAATTTAAAAGTTTGGGAACAACACTACATATTGGATTAAAGTTCAGGAATAATATTAAATAAATAAAAAATTTTAAATCTTACGTCAGAATTTAGGGATTATTTGTCTTATTCAACTAAAAAAAAAAGAAAGAAAAAACAGCTTTTTGCTTATGGATAATGATACAAATGGTCCCCGAATTTTGAAAAAATATGCAATATGGTCCTTAAATTTTCAATTACTTCAATATGGTTCATGAATTTTAACCGAATGTGTAATATAGTATCTAAAATTTTAATTTATTTATTGTGATCGTTGGATTTTTGATACTTATTTAAATTAGTCATTAAATCTTATAAAAATATTTACCGTTGTTTCTAAACGCACGCACGTGTCTCGCGTCATTGAAAACGCCAAACGCTTTTGAGGTTCTTGTCCTGAGGAGGAGCAGCGTCCACTAGTTTTGGTCTGGAAATTACGACCCTGGAGCAGAGAAAGACTAGAGGAGGAATCGACATAAATAAGAAGCCGTAGGTTGGTCTCCTCTGGAGCACATCCTCTCTCTCTCTCTCTCTCTCTCTCTCTCTCTCTCTCTCGCTCTCTCGTATTTTCGTTGGGTGTCTGGTTTCTGCAACAAGAAGAAGAAGAAGAAGAAGAAGAAGAAGAAGAAGAGGAGGAGGAGAATGGAGAACGCAATTGGGCTTCTGAAAATTCGGGTAAAGCGAGGCATCAACCTCGCCGTCCGCGACACCCTTAGCAGCGATCCTTACGTCGTCGTATCCATGGCTCATCAGGTCACCCTCTCTCACCCTCTCTCTATCTCTCTGTCTCTCTATTGTAATTATTTGATCACTGCTGCTCGTACCGATTATGATTAGACAAAGTTTTGCGGGTGTATTTTCTTTTCTTGTGTAAATTGACATGGATTGAATCTCTCGACGGCCTTTTTGAAGTGGATTTTCCCTGCGTATGCTTGGAAGGTTTATTCCTTTCTCGCGGGATGATTTGAGTGCCCTGTTTTTCCGCAGCTTTCGTCGTCTTGATGAACGTTGATCTCATCTTGCTATCGACGAATATTTCAGATCCCTCCGTGATGAAGATCGTGTTGTCATACGATAGATCATTTGCCTGGTTCTGCAAGTGGGCTTGAACATATCATGTTTGACCGGTTGTATTTTCTATAGGTGGCAACTTCCTGATCAATTTCGGTTTTCCTTTCCATCTAAGTTCATAAATTAAAGGGAAATGCGGGTTTCATATTAAAATTGCAAGTATGTAAATAAATACATGCCTTGGAATACGTCTTTGGTTCTTTCTGATTGGCATTAAGTTTCTTACTTAGGCTTGAGGATAAGGATCAAGTTTTTACTCATTCACCTAACTTAAACATGATATAGTCGATGTTTTTGTCATTTTGCTTGGTATGAGGTTCCATAATTTATTTTTGGACCATATAGTGCGCACCACTTTGCTGATTTCACCTAAATGGTATATGTGTGGTTGCAGAAATTGAAGACTCGAGTGGTGAAAAACAATTGCAACCCTGAATGGAACGATGACCTGACTCTTTCCATAACAGACCCCACCATTCCAATCAATCTGGTCAGTGTTTCTTCCTCCACGTTCATCGTCATTTCTGTGTCAATTTTGTGAATAACCTTGTTAAGTCGTGTTAATTTTGTGCTTCTAGATCGTTCATTTATTCGTGTTTGATGTGCTTAGCTAGGAGTAAAGGACAAGGTGCTTGGAGACCCTCACGAATGAACCTAAATCGGATAATGTGCAAAATCAGCCGAACACTTTTGAGGATTCATCAGTCTGTTCAAGACTTTCATTCATTCTCATTTTGTATGTGTCCACTTTGTTTGAAATGATCACTCTGGAACGATATTTCAGGAAGATCACCTTTCGAATTGCTCTTGAACCAAACTTTTAAGTGTCAAATGTTGGAATTTTCAAGTCTTAAGTATGACAGACATCACTATTAGAAATTGAAGACGTTTAGAGTCACACAAGGAGCCTGCACCAGAGTAGTAATAGTCCCATTGAACCATGCTTTTTTGCAGGCTGTTTACGACAAGGACACATTCACCGTGGACGACAAAATGGGAGAGGCCAAGATCGACATCAAGCCATACATAGATGCTATAGAGATGCGCCTGGAGAACCTCCCAACCCCCACCACAATCGCCAGGGTCCAGCCTTCAAAAGACAACTGCTTGGTGGATGAGAGCTCGATCGTGTGGAAAGATGGCAAGATCTACCAGGACATGGTGCTCCGGTTGAGTAATGTCGAGTCCGGCGAGGTGGAGATCCAGCTGGAGTGGATTGACCTCACGGGCGCTCGACGCCTGTGAGTTTCTCGAGGGATCGCTGGTGAAGACAGAGCGTGTTGTGATTTTCTCTGGATTGCATTGGAATATGAGTACATTGACTGGGTGTAGTAGATGAACTGATGGATGATCCTCTCATTGTGTGATAATTTCGGTATATTGAGTAAGTTTTTGCTTGCAGATTTCAGAATTGATTAAGTGAAACATGGATCGTTCACCATTTAATTGGCGAGGGACGAAGGGGTAGATCATGCAGAAGAAAATTGCGCATTATGCCAAAAATAAAATAAAATTCAAGATCACTTTTTCAAATGTCGGTCAAAATAAATGGTTTGAGCTAAGCTCGCTAAGAGCCTTATCTTGGACTTAGCTGCATTTAAGGCATGCTTGCTGAGTTGGGTCTGACTTCGGTGTCCATTAAATATGCATCCATTTTCTCAATCCCGTCAGACAAATCAGCTGTCTCTTCTTTGCAGCCATAAGACGTGCCTTTGAAAGATGAGGAATTGCAGCATCCCGGCTTTATCCCTGGCTGTGGTGTTTCTACCAGTCTATGTGAAAAGAAAAAAAAATGAATTTTCGTCCGCGAGGGCAAATTTTTGAAAGCATATATATATCTTCTCTTTTCATTTTCACCTTATTGCGTTGGAGGCAATTTTCCCTTTACCGGTCTCTAATTTGATGATTAGATACATGCATATTGCCCGACGTATAAAAATTAGGGTGTAATTGTTTTTGTCAAAAGAGATTTCCATGAAATGAATTTTCAAATATCATGTGCTTATCTAGGTGTGAAAAGTTTTACATAAGCTCACTATTTCAAAGTTAGATGATAAAAGTTCAACTAAAGATGATTTAAAACAGTATCCTTTCACCTTTCACCGTCAGTTGGACTTGGTTATGTTTCAATGTTCAATTTTAGCGTCTAAACGCCAGTCATATATTACCTTAACATGCACAAACTTTAACAGCTAAAACTACCCCAACCCCTTCCCCCTCCCAAGCGACCACAACCTCGGATCTAAGGTTAAAAAGTGATTGTCGGCCACGGACGACCTCTGATTGGCTTCAACTTGAGATCGTGCACACATTAGAGTGATGATACTTGTTAGGTTGGAAGGATTACTGAGTGTAATTTTTAAAAGAAAGTTCACAATCGAGATGCTGTGAGAAGAATCTGCAGCTCAGAGATGGAGAGGAAAACAGCCCCCTGAATTTGGGTTTTGCGCACCCGAATAATTACTTTTTTTGTTCGATCGCTGAACGAATCATTTTACGACACTGCATCATCCCTTGAACAACTAATGAAAGTCCCACATATACATGGAAGCAGTAAAAACATTCAACGATCTGTTTGAAGACCATTCCGCTAGTTTTCCTCACGAGAGCCACGGATGGACACATCATAAGGCATGTGAAAACATACACGACATCAAACTCAATAGAGACGAGAACCACGGATAGCTACATTGTAAAACATGTGAAAACATACATGACATCAAACCAGTGCATATAAACAGAAGTCCACTCCCTTAGTTTCTGTTAGGCCTGAACCTGAGCCTGCTCCATCAGGTGAAGATCCATGTCCTTGCTGACATGGACGCAGAACTGGAGGAGGGAGTAGGGCTCAGTCACCTCCTCGGTCAGCTTCTCATACTCGAGCGTCCAGTGGACGACGCTTCCGCCTCCTTCCTTGGGCGTGGCCTGGACGACGAGGACAAAGTTCTTGTACAGCTTCATCAAGTCACCTTCGATCACTCTGAATGTCGTCGAGTTCTTCTCGTCATCTATGGCTTCTATCACCTCCTTAGCGACCTTAGTCTCTCCATCTGCGAAGTTCATTGGACATGAAAGGTTATATCATCGGGCCAAGCCCGTTTCATCAGTATTGTTTGAATATATACCATGGGTGTAGCTCCAGCAGATGACGGATCCGACCTTGCCCCAGTCTCCGTCGTGCAGATCGACGCCGTGGATCTTATCGGTGGACATGTTGGAGATGTGGTGGGGCCGACAGCTGAAGACGTCGTGGAACTTGGCAGCCGGAGCCTTGATCTCCAAGTCTATCTCCATCTTCCCGTGCACTGTCATTCTTTCTTTTTTTCAGCGATCAAACTGTTACGGCTGATACTATGTGCGCTTCAACAGTGTGATGGAGGAAATGAGTGATATGAATGCCTTGAGGCGTCGCTCTATACACACAAGTACATTTCCTTCTTTAAAATGTTATGTATATATAAACTACAGATGCACCACATAGCACGATTGCAGTGCAATTTTTTTAGTTGCATCATCACATTGTTAACTGTAGGAGCAATTGCAATTTTACTACATTGACTTCAGCACTTTCTAAGAATGTGATGATTCATGTTTAGCCGGAATATTCGGTTAAATACAAGAGTATAATTTGGGCGGATCCGGATTCTCTGACTTTATCAGATGATTCGGAATAGCTGGCCGTCCAATTGGTGAATTGGACAGCTATCTTTTTATAGGGGGAAGGTTTTGTTTATCATTTTTTTAAATTGCTGGCCGTCTGATTTTGTACTAATCCTGCGACGTACATCAGCCGATACTTTCCCAATTTGGTCGACTAATAGCAAGCATGGAGATCATATCCGGGATATCATGCTCCTGTGGAAAGTTCCTGTATCTGTCTTCACATGCCCATACCAGCATGATAATTGGGAAAAATATTATGTTAAATAACATTTTATTGTGAGGAAAGTTATATCTAGGATGAGAATTGCACTCTGCACAAAAACATGATTTCTAAAATAAAGTCAGGATTAATTTTTTGATTTGGCCGCTGAAGTTTTGCAGAACGAATTTTTACACGAGTTTAGTATATTTTATCTAGTAAACCTAGCATTTTCAACATGACAGTTCGGAAAAATTATCTAAAGAGATGAGTTGCTGAATAAATTATCTGACTTTTGATTTTGATGGACGGGGAATATAAAAGAGATGTCATTCTGAATATGTAATTGATCATGGATTCGTAACCAACTTTTGCATCTCCTCCTGCATTTTCTTTTATAAGTAAAAGGGCAAAGGTGACAATAATTGTCGATTAATATTTTTGGTGTTGCCATAAATTTTTTACATTTGATACGGATTGTTCGATTTAAGTTATAATTACTCCGCACCATCCACGATATGCAAGTTCGAAGTGTGCCCCTGATTGCAGCTTCACTAAGATGTCAATTATTAAGAAATATCTTAATATGAGGTATGCCGGGGCAAGGTAGTATATGCCATTCAAAAATTCACTCACGACATTATGAAATATAAATTAGTCCTTTCACTACTAGATCATTCAGCTTTGTAGCACATCATCTCATGCATTAATTAAATTAACTTGCAGATCTCTATCTTAATATTAAAAAAAAAGAAGACCAAATCCCATTGGCTTGAAATCTCGAAAAAAGTGAAAGACAGCTGGTGCATAGACACGATGAAAGTGATTGAAACCTTATCCACAAATCTGAATACTCTTACATAATGTCTAAGGATCCCTCCCTCATTAAAACAAAAGAGTTTGGAAATTCTTATTATATCAAAGATAATATAATAGGATGAAGAAAAATGGGAGAAGGATGGATGGACCTATACTAGCCGGGACATAAAATCACTTCGAGTTTTAATATTAGATACACCAAGATTCATCAACTGAGCCTGCTATTAGAGCAACGTATTCCTATCGGGTTTGAATGAGTCGACTACTTACGAACAAATTACGTGTCATTTAATAAAACAATTTAATCGATGAGTTTTTTAATCATTATCTTTATTTTTTTAGCACTACTTGATCGCTAAAGAGTAAACAATTTGTTCTTCACGACTTCGCCATTCATGTTAAGGTCGTGTGGTTGTGATACTGCTAGTTGTTTAACTTTGAGAAAGCGTAAATTGATCAAAGTTCACTATTCCGGCTTAAACCGCGTATATTTACAGATAATCTGTTTAGCAAATGTATAATCGAGAATGTTGTTAAGAAAGTCGAAGTTCAGTCTTGTCAATAACTAACCTGTATAATGGGGGAAAACTCTTTTTTTATTTTCTTCTCAATTTAGAAATATGATTAATGTATTTCACATAACAGATACCAAAGGACATATTCTTTTTTTTTTTTAGATTTGTGACTGATATAATAATTCTTAGGGCAGCAGCTCGAAATGGACGTAGTCAATCATTCCATCTGTGCTAAAGCATTATTTCTCTGAGTTTGGAAATAATTACTCACCCTTCTGCATCCGTCACAACTAGAACTAGAAGTATCGTTTTTGTGAAATGTAGGTCTTAAGAAGATTAAGGCTTATCTTTCCATAGATGTTAGATAATTTGGAGCTTGGTTAATCGTGTCTTTGTTGGCTGGATTGTCGTGGTCCCTTTTGATCTAATGTTTGAAAGACCTTTTGTACTTCAATGTGATCAAATATTATAGGGTTGGAAAATCCTATATGTCTAGTTTCTAATAAGTTGAGTTTCAAGCAATTTGGAGTCCAGTCCTCCGGAGAAAATTATGCCACGATACTAATTGTTGACCGGGATATCCGAGAACGAGATTTTTGGTGTTCTATGTGTTTATCGAGTCATATGCATCGTAATCAGTTCCTCATTAGTTTGACTTTTGTTTTGCACGGGGACTTGAATTTTGTGTTGTTCGTGTAATTTTCACATATGTTTTTTAACTGCTATAACCCAACCCGATGTGAATAGACTACTATAAGGACATGGCAAACTGGCATCACTCCACAAGTGTTGAACTTCTTGGTTCGTCTGTGGTCTCTCGTTCACATACTAGAAAGCAAATTTCGAGCCACGAAAAATATGGAATGATCATTACCGCATGCAGATTGTTCTGTAAGCACAACTGGATGTATATATACAAACAACGTACTGATGACATCATGTATACTTTTGGAGTACAGTAACATGCATTGAGGAAAGCTCTCAAATCATGACACCCTTAATAAGCAACTAAAGCATCCTTTGCCTTCGATTCTCTTCGAAGGACCATTTTTTTCACACCACCTAATAATTTAGCACACGCAGTACAGCAGCGCTCAAAATAAATCGATTCACCATTTTAAGCCTATCTTTCACGCCTTGAGAGGGTAGGCGTCAGCACTGATGAGCAGACCACGCGTGGACTCCATATACTTGTCAGCGTCGGGAACGTCCGCGTTATGCTTCTCGTAAGTTAGAACCACTTTCGCCGTGCAGTGTTTACCCTCCGGAGAGAACTGAAGGCCCAACTTCAGCCTCTTGTGAAGATTCATCATCGGTCCGTCCAAACAATTGAATGTGAGGGAGAATAAAATATATTAAATAACTCAATGTCTCGATTATCTATGGACGAACAAATCCGTTCATAATTAAGACCGAATGCGAAAACGTGAAATAATCTTTACTAACCTCCAACCATTGATAAAATTCGATAAAGAATCTGTGATGAACGTCTAGAAGTGTCGAATGTTTAGAGAGCGAAAATCTCTAGCCAATTGCCCTCTAGAAACTGATGGTGTATTTTCTGAAGTCTTATGAGGGTTTGGTTTAGAAGACCCTTATTAAAAACTCACGTTCACACTCCTTTAGGAAACTTCTCCCATCAAGAAGATAACGATTTGGGTATCTAGTAATTATCACATAATATTGTGGTAATATTTGTTAATGAATTTAAACGGAAAACAAAACAAATATGGTATCATAATAATATTTATAACAACTTCGGGCACGTTTGGTAACCATTCTCGTCCCAGAAATAGGACTTTTTGAGAATGAGTTTTTTTTTGAGAAATGGTCTTCGGATGAGTTTTAGGGAAGAGAAACGCGTTTGATAATTGCACAAAATTTCCGTCCTTGGATTTTTTTATGAACAACCAAGAGGAAACAAAGTATAAAAATATCCAACTTCCTTTCTTGGAGTTGATCCTGTTTGAAATGGAGATTGACCTAGTTTTGGACTCAGTTACTCTCATCATCATCTTTTCATCTTTCTTTTTTGTTTTTAATACGATGGAGTTGTGCTGTACGAGGAACTAATAGAGTGAATTGTGGTTTGAGCGAGATCTCATCTTGAGAGTCAATTCCTTTGGTGGTGTGAGCGTTGTTGGAGGGATGAGGGATGTGACAAAAGTGAGGGAGAAAAGCCAAGAATTGAGAAGGAGCCAAGCTTTTTTTTTTTTTCCGTTATTTTCAATAATAAGGGATGTAAATGAACATTTAGAGAGAAATACCGTAAAATATTGCACATGACGAATTTGCCATAGTATACACACAATATATAATAGAAATCATTAAGTACAAAAAAAAAGAATGCAATCAACTTAATCAAATAAAAGTTTGATTGTCATTTAAAACATACATTTACAATATCAAATAAAGAACTTAAAAAGATCAAATGAAAATTTATTTCTCCTTTTGCACTGTTCAAACTTGTCCCAGAACGGAGAACCAAGAAATTTTTGGTTATGATTTCTCGTCCCTGGCTCGTTCCTAGCTCATCCCTAGTCTTTTTTTCATCACGGGAACAGAAATTTTAAGGGTATTTACCAAACAGGTTTCTCGTCCCAAACTCTTCCAGGGACGAGAAATCCAGAGTCTCTTTCCCGCTTTCACAGTCACTTGTGGTGCGTGCTCCAGTTCAGTTGACATATGACTGCTCATTAATCCTTAGATTCATGTATGACTCCAGTTCAGTCGGACCTCACATTATGCTCAGGCATGAAAAAAATTTACGGATTGCTTAATACAGGCGTTTCCTCTCGCTACCAAATTAGACTTCCAGATTGGAAATCAGTAGAGACTATGCGTCCAAACAATGCATCTAACGTTAGAGATCATTAACCGAAGCTTTTTTTTGGGGTCCCCAAACCGAAGCTCATGGAACATGATGAAATATCGAGATCTTCCACGAGCTAAAAGATTTAAGCTTGACATTGACCTTACATGGTAGCTTCAATTGTTCAACTCACGACCATAAATTAACAACGAATTCAATGGTAAAGACAAGAAATCAGAGCAGCGGCGAAACTCTCACAATCACTTGACAGAAGAACAGGGAGATAGATAAAATATGGGATATGAGACCTTAAATTGGCATATACAAGTGACAAAATTCAGGATCTATCAGCAACGTAAGTCTAGCGCCTTACTGAGTCCACAGACCCCCAATCACTGCTGACCAATTTTACGTCCTTAACCATTGGAGGGGCGATTTCTGGGAAGAGGTAGGATTTTCTCCCCAAGATATCAAATATCTTCTCAGCTGGAGATTCCAGCTCCATCTGAGTCTCAACCTTCAAATAGAATGCTTGGGATCTTCAAGGCTTTAGTCAATTTTACTTTTCTCATGTCATGACACGTTTTTCGAAGAGAGAAAAAGGCCTCTTCCGTGGTCGCCCGGGAGATTGTTTCCCGAGTCTTAATATGTAGTCAATGATGCACAATGTTCCAATGCAAAGTGTGACATGATAAGCGGAGCACTTCAAACAAGATTCGCTTATATAAATGATATGGTCTATCTAGTTTCCTTTACGATCATCAGGAATTGCACCTTAGAATAGTCATAAATGACCGTAAAATATCGCGAATTACATACTTCATTGTCACTCAAAGCGAGTTCGGCAATTTGTAGTAGCAACGAAATGTGTGCAACTACAATCCTCATCATAACCCTTCCTCCAAGCATTATCTTCAACTTTATTTTGAGCAGGTTCGCAAAAAAGGAAACTATTGGATAAGGGGAATAATCTATGGGCAAATTGTCCGATTGCAATAATAGCTGGATTCAGATTCACGGCCGTGTGGTCACTGATGAATCGGATTCTACATGGTCTGTCCTCGTGAAAAATAGAGATGAACTGAGGTGCTTTGGTCATGAACCGATTAACTAAAGTTGTACATGTCGAGGGAAGATACAGAATAATATGATCTGTACTACTGATGAGGTGCGATGGCCCTGGACAGACGATGAATAAGGTTATGCATTTTTGTCAATCGAAAATTGGTGAGAGCATCTCTCAGCCTTTTTCTTTAAGCAACTGTTCCATGATCATCACTGTTGCCAAACAGCCATTCTTTCTTTGGAGTGAGCTTGCAGATCGCCTCTCCCACCTTGTCCTGTTGGAAGACATCCCTTCAAGGCGTTAAAGTGTGGCCGTCATGTTCACATGGCCTAGCTCCCCCTCTCTGCATTAAAACGCTATCATTAGGCAAGCATCAATGAAGGGACAAAGAAGAATATTTAATTGCAACCGATTTATCTTGTTGGCGACATGATATGTTCGGCTTTGCTTTTAGACATTAGGAAAGTATTAGAAAGTCGTACTAGAGCACTTCGCCAGGAAGCCCACTCAAATAATCAGGGAACAAGTTTTTCTAGCGATAGCTTTCGATGCGACAATTAAAATGACCAATTAATTGCAACTTCCACTACTTAAAGTTTCTCATGAGAAATGTGCTCAGGTGCGAAATATCGTTGAAACGAGACCATAGCAGATGAAATTAGGATAGAGTACAAGTTGGGCAGGTATTGTCACTTCAAACAGAAAAGATCTGCCTGATAATTATGCGAAATCAATATAGACACATTTAAAAGATTTTTCAAAACTTTCAATGCTTGAGAACATTTTGAGCAGCACTGGCAATCACTTATAAAGTGCACTTTCCATCATCGATGACGAAATTGTAACGCCATTCACGACAGTAGGATGAGGGCAATGGTTCAAACGAATTCAGACCAATTGTCAAGTATAATTATGATTCATTCTACCTAGTTTGGCCAGTTAGGCTAATACTCAATATGTGAAAAATCACGTGAAAGTTACCTAAAATATGTCTACAAACTCCATGCATTGGATCAACTACACTGCCGGAATATAATCTTTATTTCTAGCTCATTTAGATTTGTATTTGATGTCGTTATTGCGATTAATTTTTGGCGACGTCATAATATGATTACTCTATATACGCTCTCGTCCGATCGAAGTTCTAAGTAAAAGCGCTCGAAGTCACGCCACCTGCTAAGCTCTTAATTTGATGGGGGGAATCTCACACATGCATCTATGGAAGGATCAATTTAAAGCATACACTAGCTTCTCCATAATTTTGTCATTTTACCAAAACAACGAGTGTCTTATTACAAGCACAATTGCACATGGACACAACATTCGGATTTCTCATATTCCCAAATACCCAGCTTGGCTTCACATCACCTGAACAACCAGCTTGATTTCCTGCGACAGTACCAGAAAATCTCAAGCATTATTTAGCACAATTTCATACGCGATCGTAGTCAAGCCATGATCTTTTCCTTCATGCGCTTGAAACGTGAGCATCGATGTCCTTTGTCACCTCGATGAACACGGTCATGTACTTGTCAGGGTTAGGGTCGCTCGCCTTGAACTTCTCGTACTCCAAGCTCAGCTTGGCCACACTTCCTTGCTCCTTCGGGACGACCTTGCACGCGGCCCTGAAGACCTTGTACTGGTCGAGGAGGTGGCCCTCGATGCCGTGGAGGGTGACCGACATGTTGTTCTCGTCGAACTCGACCTTCTCCTTGAACACCTCGGATTTTCCATCTATCCAATGGCATCAGCAAATCAAAAAAGGGTTAAGTTTGGCAATATGTAGAGGAACATCAGTTTAATTTTACTGACAACATCGAATAAATTGATAATTAAAGCGACCAAAATCGAATGAATTACCAACGGTGTAATTCCATATCTTGATAGCTCCATGCTGATCCCAGTCACCTTCATGAACTTTGATTCCTTGAATATTTTTGGAGGTGACAGTGGGCATTTTGTGGGTTTCGCTCCTCCATAACTTGAAGAATTTGTCGGCTGGTGATTTCAGTTCGACTTCAGCTTCTAGCTTTCCATGCAAATTCGCCATTCTCCCCCCTTTTTTCTGGGTGATGATCGTACCGAGACACCAAAATTCTCTAAATTTGTCACGACACTTCACCTGTGTTCAGAAAAAAGTGGCATCCCTGGTTTCTCTAAATAGCAGTTTGGCGTTCATATTTCTCTACTTTAGGTCCCACATCATGATTCGCGTTATAGATATTTTAACAAATAATATACCTTTCAAATTGTATTGCCGACAATGATAATAAATATTTAAAACGAATATAAAGATATCCCCGAGCAATTATAGCCTGTTAAATGATAGAAGCAATACAAGAATTCCACTTGCTTGGCCATCAGCAATTAAATGCCTACTCATACATTTCTTACATTCTCATGATAAGCTCTAAAACTCTTGAGAGTTGCGTGTAGAAATCATCCTTAAGCTAATTGATCTGCCAAGGTCAGCTTAAGATTGTACCCGAATGCAGAAAATAATGAAATAGATAAATTAGCTGGCCTATAGGTGGACTCGGCGTATTATATAAGGTGCACGAATCATTGGAGCCATGATGATGAGCGAAAAAGATTGCAAATCGAAGATTTTGATGTGAAATAAAACAACGCGAATCTCTGATTGATATGGCGGATGGTGACCCCCCCCCCCCCCCCCCCCCCCCACTTCTCGCCGTGTTTGGTTGGGCAAAGGCAATTGTTTTGGAGTCAGAAGGGAAGATCTTATTTCTGCAACAGTTAGCCAAACTTGGCAGGGACAAGGTGAAGGTTCCCCCAGAAAACATCGGTTTAGAAAAGTACTTGAATTAAGTGAGGACTAGCTTAATGCAAGAGCTGATAATTGAAGGGATTTGCTGAGTGCACGTGAGGTGAAAGCAGTTCCATCTTTAAAATATGGTGCAAGGTAGTGGAGCAATTAATCTGGCCCAATAATTCATTTGTTTTGAGTTTTTGGAGTGATGCTCGGTGTAATTTGATACGCTGAAAGTTGGAAGTAGAAAGGGTTATGAGCCAAAAAAACAAAAAAAATAAAATCATCATGGATATACTTTACCTGTACAGAAGATGCAGAAGGCCTTTGATTTGGATAATATATATTTATATAGAGTCTCCACAAGACATAATTCACGTGATCCTTTGAAATTGTTTTCATGTTTTCAGTACCCCAATCTCCACCTACTAACTATACTCCTTGTATTAAATGAGCATGCGCATTGCAAATAGAATAATCTCTCTGTCTAATAATAGCTCATTATTTTTCACAAGTTGTACTTACGGTGTTCATCTAATTGCATACATTATCAAATTTCTCAATGTAGCACCTGGTCCACAGCTTTGGACAACACAAAATTAAGGATTTTTATCTTAATTTTTCTCTCAAAGAAATGATGCTAGAGTGAGAAGGTGATCCTTATCGTGTACTTGTGTTCTTTTGTCAAAACAGAAAGATTTAAATTTTTCTGAGCACGCATGCAAAACTTTCGAATAGCCAATTACATCGAGAACTTCAAGGCACAATCTACATTGCAGCATATATGCATGTGTAAAATTTTGTCATGGCCCAAATCTATATATCCTCGTGAGCAATCGACATGATTAAGTAATCACGTCGTAAGTCCAAATCTTGGATATTAATCTTGTTGATGTTGTCTTGAATTCCACAATCATTGGAAATATGAAATTTAAAGTCGATCAGGAAATCTAGGAATATTTGAAGATTGTGGGAGATTTGTTTCCAAATCTGATAATATCTTTAGAGTGGAATTCATTTTCCTACTTGGATTAGCAATTGCTTTTCTACTAGGATTAGGAAAGTGGGGTTCCAAAGATCTATTTATTTTCGGCATTGTACCTTGTACTTAGTGTGGGGATAATTATGACTGAATAAGAATCGTCAAGAAATCTTATCTCTCTCTCTCTCTCCGGTGGACGTAGGTAAATTTTCACCGAACCACATAAATCTCCGTGTTTTTCATTATTCTTGTTTTCTTCTCATCTAGTTAGGGTGTTCTTTCGCACAATATTTGATATCAAAGCAATCCAGGTTCTTCGTTCCTGTATCACGACTTCTGATTAGATTGCTAGAAGAGGTTTAACCGTTCGATTTGATATTGAACGATTCACTAAAAAAATAATTTTACATTATAGTGGAGAAGGATGAAGGATATGTTGATTCAACAAGATTCATCAAAAGGTTCTTCTAGGAATATCGAACAAGTCGGACACCATCACTAATGATGATTGGTCTGACATGGAGGAGAAGGCGTGCATCGCAATCTGATTGAACCTATCGAATGAGACCCTTCAATATGTAGCGAAAATCGAATCAACTCAGAGGTATGGCTCAAACTCGAAAGCATTTACATGACGAAATCTCTTACGAACAAGTTTTCTTAAAGAAGAGATTGTATTCACTTCAGATAAGTGAAGGAGGAGATCCGTTGGAACACCTTAACGTGTTCAATTAGATGATTAGTGAACTTACAAGCTTGGAGCTAAGGTTTGATGATGAAGACATAGCGCTTCTACTATTGGCATCGTTGCCGGATTTGTTTGACCACTTGGTGGCTATGTTCTTTTATGGCAAGGAAACCCCAGAGATCGGAGAGGTGATTGCTGCCCTAATTCCAAACAACACTCAAAAAAGGGCAAGTAGTTCAAAATCTTCGAGAGAGGGATTCTTTGCAAAGCAAAAAAGCAATCAAGGAAGAGGAAGATTAACGGATCGAGGATCGAGCAATAGGAGTTGATCAAAATCCAAGGGAAAGTTCAAAGGAAGATGCTACGGGTGCAATCAGGAAGGGCATACTAAGAGATTTTGTCCAAATAAGAACGAGAAAAAGAAGAACATCTCGAATGAGGCAAGTGTAGCCGACATCATTGAGACTGATGATGGGGATGTCTTGTCCATATCGTCGAGGAAGGAAATCTTCAAAGATTCATGGATCTTGGACTCAGCATGCACTTATCATATGTGTCCTCATTGAGAAGCCTTCGATGAGTACAAGGGATATGATGGTGGTTCAATTCTCATGGGGAATGACACTTTGTCCAAGACCGTGGGAGTTGGAACCATGAAAATCAAGATGTTTGATGGCATGATTAGAACCTTGGTAGACGTGCCGTCATGTTCCAGGTATAAGGAAGAATTTGATCTCATTAGGAGCACTTGAATCCAATGGATGCAAGTGCACTGCAAGGTGATCAAGAGAGTTTTGGTTGTTCTTAAAGGATAGAGGCACGAGAACCTATATCGACTTATAGGAACCACAGTGCAAGGTGGAGCATCTGTGTCCATGGATGCTAGCACGAAGACGATTGCTACAGAGAAGTTCAAGCCCTATAAGGACTTTGATTTCTCTCACTCATTATTGAAGTTGATGGAGGCCGCATTGATCCAGATGTGGGCGTACTTTGTGAAGGTATGGTGGAGGGGGAGATATATTCTCTTTCTTGGTTCGAGTGAAGGCTTGTGGTTTATTCAAGCCAAATGTGGAGATTTGTTGATGTTGTCTTGAATTTCACAAGATTTCGATCGATTGGAAATTCGAAATTGAAAGTCAATCGGGAAATCTATGAAGGCTTGAAAATTGAGGGAGATTCGTTTTCAAATATGATAATTTTTTTAGGGTGAAATTCATTTTTCTACTTGGATTAGGAATTGCTTTCCTACTAAGATTAGGAAAGTGGGGTTCTAAATATCTATTTATTTTCAGCATTGTACGTTGTACTTGGTGTGAGATTGATTACGCCCGAATAAGAAATTGCCTCTCTCTCTCTCTCTCTCTCTCTCTCTCTCTCGTGGACGTTGGCGGATCTTTGCTGAACTACATAAATATCCGTGTTCTTAATTTATTTTATTTTATTTCTCATCTAATTAGGGTGTTCTTCTGCACAAAAAATTTATGTAGGAATCAAATCAAATGTACCAGCTTTCCCCTAGTCAAATCATTTTGCAAAAACCACGTGTCTTATTACAAGCACAATCACACTGTGTGATTCGCCAATACACGAAATCCCATTTCCCAAAATTAAACAATACTTCACGTCACCAGATCAACCAGCTTGATTTATTGGGTCAACATATATGAAAGTACTAAAAATCTCGAGCATTATATAGCACACAACTTCACATATGATCACAGTCATGCCATGATCTTTTCCTTCATGCGCTTAAGACGTGAGCATCGATGTCCTTGGTCATGTCGATGAAAACAGCCATGTACTTGTCGGGGTTGGGATCGCTTTCCTTGTACTTTCTCGCACTCGATACTCAGCTTAGCCAGACTGCCTTTCTCCTTCGAGACGACCTTGCATACCGGCTTGTAGACCTTGAATTAGTCATAGACGTGTCCCTCGATGCCATGGAGGGTGAACGACAAGTTGTCATCGTCATACTCGACCTTTTCTTTGAACACCCCGGATTTTCCTTCTATACAATTGCACCAGAGAAAGAGAGAGAGGCTTAAGTTAGCCAATATGTATAGGGCCATCAATTGAATTTCAATGACAACATCGAGTAAACCAGTAACTAGAGAGACCAAAATCGAATGAATTACCAACGGTGTAATTCCAAATCTTGATAGCTCCATGCTGATCCCAGTCACCTTCGTGAACTTTGACTCCTCGAATGTTCTTGGAGGTGGCGGTGGGCAATCTGTGGGCTTCGCTCCTCCAAACCTTGAATTATTTGTCAGCTGGTGATTGCAATTCAACTTCAGCTTCAAGTTTTCCATGCAATTGAGCCATTTTGTCACAACACTTGCCTGTGTTGAGACACCAGAAATTCTATAAGTTTGTCACAAGACTGGCCCGTGTTGAGAAGAGAAGTGGTATACTTGTTTCTTATAAAGATTGACGCTCATTTTTCTCTCTGCTTTACGTCCCACAACGTGATTCACGTGGTCCATAGATTTTCATCAATTGTACCCACCTGTAAAAGAAAGGAAATTTAATGCTGCTTGCTTATCACAATGTACTTTAGACCAATAAAATAAGATGCCTGAGCAATTATAGCTCTGGCCTGTTATATCTACCTGTCAACAATCATATGCCTTATCCGTACGTTTCTTATATTCTAATAATGAGCTCTATAATTGTATCAAATTTGCTAGTAAAATTCATGTTCTAAGCTGACTGTACGAAATGCATAGGATAATGAAAATAGTTAAAGTAGCTTGCTTATAGGTCAATTGAAGACTTCTCTGATGCGTAATAAGATGCACTCATCATCGTTTGAAATTGTTATTGCGGTGCACATACGAGAGTGTTAAGCAAGAGAAGTTCCATACCGAAGATATGATGTAAGATAGAGCAATCAATTTGGCCCATAATATATTAGCTGAAACTATTAAATTGACAGAGTCTAGTTATATTGATGAGCTTGCACTTGTACTCATCATTGATGATCTTCACAAATGAAAACATCGGCTTTTGACAACCTTTATCCTCGTTGACAATAAAAAAAGAAGTGATATCTAGTAAATATTTCGAAATATATTGAGATTTTATTAAACAACCGTCAACTATTTTAATAGTTTAAATTGTTAGATAAAAGTGTAATGTTGGTTCTCAGTTCATCGTCATCATAACTGTGACACTTATCTTTGTATGAAAAGTTTATATGAAACCACTATTTTGAAAGTTAGATGAGAAAAGTCCAACTAAAGACGAAGTAAAACAGTACCTTTTCACCATAAGTTGGACTTGGTTATGTTCCAATGTTCAATGTTTGCGTTTTCTTAGAATCTTTTGGCCAGATAGAGTTCAGGTAACGGAAATTAGTAACTTACAATGTTTTTTTCATCGGTCACCGCTCTATGACCGGTGGTTAATTTGTGATTGTCGGCCACAGACGGCCTCCGAGTGGCTTCGACTCGAGATCGTGCACACACAAGGGTGGGAAACTGGGATTCTTTATTTGCTTTCTTTATTGGGTTCGGAGGTTTATTGCATGTGATATTTTGTAAAGGACATTCGCTATCAAGATGTCGTGAGAAGGATCTACAGCTCAGAGATGGAGAGGAAAACAGGCCCTTGAATTTTGGTGATGCAGCGCGCGGGCAATTGCTTTTGTTGGATTGCTGAACTAATCATGTCACAACACGCATTATCCCTTGAGCAATTAATGGAAATCCCACAAACGAGTGGAAACAGTGGCAATTTGCAACGATCTAATTGAAGACACATTCCGTTAGTTTTCCTCACGAGAACCACAAGAACCACGAATGGAAAACATAAAAGTTGTTCAAACAGACATAACATCGAACTTAATAGAGACAGAAAACCAGTGCATATAATTAAAAGTCCAGTTCCTTTGGTTTTTGCAAGGCCTGTGCCTGAGCGTGAGTCTGTTCCATAAGGTAATGCTCTATGTCCTTCTTGGTTGTTTATTTATGAAACAAATATAGTGGAATCTTTCTTTATACCATGTAGGAAAGATGAAAATTTGTGGGTCAATTCATAAGTGTCAGTGTTTTATTCTTATAAACAAAGACAATAGATTACGTGGATATAATTTTACTGCACTCGAATGTGGGTGCGTGAATAATTGCGCGATTATTAAGTGTACACAGTACTTTGTGCAAATGCAGACCACAATAAGCACTAATCTTTGTTTATTATTTTATTATTTATTAATTCATAATTTTTTATTTTTTATACTAACGGATGTTAGACATTTTATAACCTTTAGAATGTGGTGTTAGGTCGACATAATTTTTGAAGAATTGTGATCTTTGAAGAGTTGTGACTATTTACACATAACTTCTTCATCATGAAAAGTTGCAACTTCATTTTCATAAATTATGAAATCTCAAATAAAAAAGTAAATTATTATGTTGTTATTATTTTTTATTCCGAATTTTTTACGTGACTCTTGAAAAAAGTGGCTATTCATTTTACAAACTTTCCCGGAGGCTTGCTTTTGTTTTAAGAATGACTAATTGATATATCATGTTATTTTAACCTCTTTCTCGTTGTTCTTCTTCGTTTTCTTCCTTCCAAAAGAAGAAGAAGATATAGCCACTTTTTCAATTGTTTTCCCTAGGCAGTTCATGAAGAAATACCACAATTGCTATCTGGTATTCTTGTTGAGATTTTATTTTATCCTGAAAAATATTTGTTGGAAACCATTAGTAACACCATGGAAAATATTTGCTGGAAAATATTTAAACCTGAATTCTTTAAGAATAAATATTCTATAGATTTTGAAATTATTGAAAATAACTCAGCACCTATAAAAACAGATGTACATTCTCATGAGAAAAGAACAAATGATTTTAAAGACATTGCTAGAACTAGCAGAAGCGCTAGAACAAGAATATTGAAGGATTTGGGTCAAGATTTTATCACTCTTTTTTTTTTATTGAATGGGACAGACATACTAATGTGCTGAATAAATATCCTTTAGTATTAATTCTAGAAAATGATCTGAAAAGCTTTAGTGATGTTATGACTAAAGCTTTAAGACCCAATCGATAAAAGCGTAATAGATTTATAACCTTTTAGAGAATTTTCTCTCCTCTCTTTTTTTTTTTCACGTATGAGAACGCATGCAAATCTCAGGGCACACAAAATACGAAATATAAAACACACGCAAGAACGCTCCTGTATGCACGGCTGGCTGAACTTAGACACACAAAGCACTACCTTTTATTTAAATTGGAGCACAACGCCATGCATTGGCGAAAGCTTACACGCTTAAGTAGGCAACTGAAACATCCTTTCATGCTTCCAAAGCATGTTATTTGGTACTTTTAACCACACGTAGTACATCACCCCTCAAATTTATTGATTTGCCACCGTAGGCATTTAAGCAGATAAGGAGGGGTGGCCGTCGACTGCTCTGACCAGTTCGCCAAAGAATTTCAAGACTCCGAGGGGAATGGGGCTATCGTTATCTTTTTTGTCGAAGGTCACAACCACTTCCGCCAGGCAGCCTTCGTCCACCGGAGAAAAATTGTGGGTCACCTTCAGGCTATTGTAAGGTTGCAGCACTTCTCCTTTCAGCAAAGTGAAGGTGATGGACCTTTCCTGGCCGACGACGGCTTGCATTTCCACATTGTCCGTCCAGTTATTCCAGGAAGCTGCAGCATGTTTTTATTTATTTATTCAAGCAAAAAAATCTCAGTAACCAATATTTGTTTTTTAAAGAGATCGTAAGATATAAACTAGAGAGTTTCATGGCTCGTGAATTGTATTGTCGTTTTTAGTCTGATTAGCTGGTCAAGAAGGTTCATCTTAAACCATTCAACACAAATCTTAACGAATTACTGGTTTCGTTAAAAGAAAAGTTTTCAATTTTATTTATTTAAGCTGAAAACGCAGTTCAGCTGGAAAACATAATGAAAGAGAAAGATCTAAAGACCCTTCTCTGCTCGTGCGTACGCACAGAATAAATTTCTTTCCAATTAATACATGGAAGTTCCTTTTTCTTCTAAAAATGAAGTAAATATTTCAAACCTCTTGAAGTCAAAAGAAGAAAAAAAGAAAAGTCACAACACCGCGGCCAGCACGCATTTATCTGCACTAGTTTTACTTAGACAGATCAAGTCAGAAAAAAAGCACTTCTTTAGAAAATGGCATGTGCCTAGTCCCATTTAAAAGTGGTAAAAAATAATCAATATTCACTAATCCTTAAATTAACGTACGAATACTGTTCAGTTAGTGTTGACATCAAGTTCGGCATGAAATGTTTAGCGCAAGCCCTAGTACACGAATGTCTGTCCTCTTGCCACCTCAGCCTGGAAATCAGTAAAGACTACACATGGAAACGCATCCAATGTTAGTGATGATTAATCGAAGCTATGTCTTAAGGTTCCCAAACCAAAGCTCATGGAACAATAATCAAATGACGAGATCTTCCACGAGCTGAAAGATTCAAGCTGGACACACTGAAGTTATATGTTAGCTGTAGCTGTTGAATACATGCAGTGAATTAACAACGTCGACAATCCCATCATTTTTTTTTATGAAACTGTGAATCACAAAATAGGGAGAAAATTGTCGTTTTTCTGATTAATAATACAGCGAGACAACTAATTGATTAAGAAAGTCAGAAGAGATAGATACGAGATGGGATACGGGAATTAAATTGGCTAGGTTAAGTGACAAATTTTGGACCTACCTTTTTCACCACAAAAAGTCCAGACCCTTTCTGAGCCCACAGAGTCCCAGGAAGGGTTGATCAATTCTATGCTCTGAATCTTTCTCGGCATGAATTCTGGGAAGCGACGGGCGCTTCCACGGTAGAATTTAAATAAGGAGTCAGCATGTGAACTCAACGGGAAGTGATCCACAATTACATTCATGGTCTTCTCCGGTGGCGCCATACTCTCTTTTTGCTCTTGGAAATTGGCTAGAAAGTGGACGTTGTGGCTAGACTGCACAAATGAGCAGCCGGCACCGAAGCCAATTTATAGAAATGCTTAGGCCTTTTCCGCTTAGCCGATTTCCCTCGTCTCGAATCGGTCCCAACAAACCAAACCTTGTTCCTCACGCCGGGGGGGGGGTGTCGTCGGGGGCATTAACTAGCCTTAGGTGCACCGATAATGAACATGGCACTGTACTGGACCTTCCGCTACGATGAGTGATGATGTCGGCGATGACGTCGCGTGGAAAGATGGGTGATACTGTCAACGTGATGAGGTGGTGTGGGAGGCCGCATGTCGAATCCAATGATCGACTGAAGACCGACCTGATTTGTGGCTTCAGACAGTCGTAACTTAAGATTTGAGCGTAACTTCATTTATTAATTATGCACATTCACAGTGAGAGTTGTGTTTCAATTTCTCTTTTTCTTTTTCTTTTGAATCCTGTTAATCAAAGGGGGAAGCGTGTTCATGTTGGGGAGAACTGCACAGCAATTCACAGAGAACTATGCCAAGTCTAGGATCAATATCTTCCCAAAAATCAAATCGATCAAAATTGACGTAATCGCAGCAATAACCAACAATAATCAGCAAGTACAACCTCACAATAAGTAAATATAATGTCTAGTGATAAAGCAATAAAGCCAATAGACAACACCGATATTTTACGTGGAAAATCTAATTAGAGAAAAATCATGGACGGCCCAAGAATAGTCGAATACACAAAGTGTTCTTCTCTAGTCACACACTAGAGGCTCAACATCACCAATGCAATAATATTTCCTCGCCACAAAGATGGATTAACATAAATCAAGAAAGAAAAACCCAAACTGTGATCAGAAATTTCGGAAGAGATCTCAATGAACAAGACACATCAACTTGTAAAGCTCGGTCTTGCAAACAACATACCGAAATTTGAGCCAATTCCGTCAACATTTGGCCTTCCAATTGGAACGCCCAAATTGCGTCCCTCTTTCGTCCTCTCACACGCGCGGCCACCGATTTTCTTCTCCAACGTAGGGTTCTCCAGTCCACCTGCGCACACAGCAACCTTTTTTCTTTTTCTTTCTTTTTGACTTTTTATCTTATTTTATTTTATTATGCTAGCTGGGCCCCACAATGAGGTGGACCCAGCCAACAGTTCAGATGTGGCATCCACGTACAAAGAGGCAGATTCAATCTTTAGCCGTGACGTTTCTTGTGGTACAAAGTCGAAAGAGTAGTTATGCTGACAATTGAAGTCATTTATATTCGACCTAAAACTTAAAGAGGAAAAAAAGAAAAAAAAAAAGAGAGGGATCGATCGATACAGAAATTACAATAGCTCCATGTTTTTTTTTTTAGGAAATTTGGCCGATAAACAATCAATGATATAATCATGATAAATATCTTATACAATAAAGGTTGCCCATATACCTCCACCTTGCTTAATATGGCTAGCAATGATCATGGGTCAAGAATCTAACATTGTTTGGGTTTGTGTACTATTCGTGCTGTTCGTTGTTAAAAAAAGTAACACAATAGGCCATAATTCTAAACCCTAAATTAATCATGACAAATAAGGGTGGAATTAATACATACTTGTTTAATATGCACGTGAATTTGCTTTGGAAAACTTGCACGTAAAATGACTGTGTTAGGCATCAAATTCTTATGATTTTATCCACTGGACGGCTTGCCATGCAATGATCCCTATATTCTGTGAGTTTTTTTGAGTTTTCAATTAGAGAATGTAAGATAGGAATTATGGATTTTGCTTTAGGTGTAACATAGAGCTAGAAAACTATTGAGGGATTATAACTCTGCATTTTTCAGATTTATGATAGATTTCTTGGCATCTAGCTCTCCCGAAAAACAAGTCAGTAATAGTCAATCTTATCGCTGTTTGTCCTTAAAAGTGGAACTTTCTGCTACTTGGTAGCAAGTTCCAAAATTTCTATGCATGCAATTCCCACCACACTAGAGGATATTCTCATATATATATATATAGCTTTTGATACAATTTCTTATTTGTTTTCATTAACATTTCAAGGATTATTATAAAATATATATAAAATTATCGATAAATTAATATACCAAATGGATTTAGTTGGTTGAGTACTAACCATGAAAGGGCTATCAATCATCGGATGGATTACTCCTCTTCTAGCTTGCGGTTGGTCACAACCACAGGATTCTAACCCAAGAGATAACTAGATAATGGTGAACTAGATTTGAATAGAGGTAACTTCATTTTATGTTTACGTATGGATCCCTATTCATTTCATTCCATTTAGCATTAGAAATAAGTATAATCAGATATGCTTTTTAAAAATCTCTTTATATTCTGTAAAAGTATTTAAATTTCTGCTAAATCGAGAAATGAGTTTAATTGTTTATCTTTTTTTTATTTGGTTTAATATTAATTTTTTGGTAAATATTTAATATTAATTTATATAAGGCATAATCCAAATAATTCAAATTAAAGTAATTAGATGTAGGAGCTTGGACTTGTATGACATGACCAATCAATAGCAATACTCCAACTCTCCACATTTGCTAGTCTCATTCAATTAACGGATTCTAGCCAATTGATGGGATCTTTTAATAAATCCGACACCCACTCCCTGTCATGAAATATCCGGTCTATTTTCGTAATTGGTTAATAATTCCAGTCTAAGAGTGTAATATTGAAGTCTCTTGTGGACATTCTTCTGTGTCTAGGCAGCTATAGATGTGCCCCTTTTCTTCTGCATGAGCTTTCTTTCCATTATATAATTCCCTTGATTCTTTCTTACTATAAACAAGTGATTGTTTGGGATCAATTCTACCTTCTGAATCTCTCGAGGCATCCTTTTATGCATCATGATCATTGTGAAGAGGTTGCAGTTTCTACGGTAGAAATCAAGTACATCCGCAGGAGGTGCACCCAACCACAATTGAAACCGACTTGTACCCCTGGGCATCGCCGATTGCACCATTCTCTCTCTTTTTGCTCTTGGAAATTGGCTAGAGAGCGGATGTTGTAGCTAGACTGCACAACTGAGCAGCTGGCCCCGAATAGAAGTGCTTAGGCATTTTGCTTAGCCGATTTCCCTCGTCTCGAGTCGGTTCCAACGAACCAAACCTCGTGCTACACGCCGGAAGGGGGGCATTAACTAGCCTTAGGTACACCGATAATGAAGATGGTACTGTGCTAGGCCTTTGGCTACAATGAGTGATGATTCGGCGATGACGTCATGTGAAAAGATGGGTGATGATGTCAATGTGATGAGGTGATGTGGGAGGCGGCGTCTTGAATCCAATGATCAACTCCAGACCTACCTGATTTGTGGCTTCAGACAGTCGTAACTAAAGATATTTATTAGCAGTAACTTCAATTATTAATTATGCTCATTCGCATTGAGAGTTGTGTTTACACGAGCAAATCATTTTCTTGTTTTCTTTTCCTTTTGCATCCTTTTAATTGAAGATGGAACTGTGTCCAAATGTGGCAGCTATGTACCAAGAGGCAGATTCAATATTTAGGCGTAGGATTCCTCGTGGTACAAAGTTGAAAGAGTATTCGTGCGAGAACTGAAGTCATTTACGTTCGACCTAAAACTCAGACGAAAAAATTAAAAAAAGAGAGATCAACCAATACAAAAATTGCAATAGCTCCACATATTTTTTGAGGAAATTTGATCGATAAACAATCAATGATATGATCATAATAAATATTATATGCGATAAAGATTGCTCCTATGTCTCCACCTCACTTAATTATGGCTAGCTATGATCATGAATCAAGAATCTAACGTCGTTTGGGCTTGTGTACTGTTTGTGCTATTCGTTATTACGAAAAAAGTAACACTATAGACCGTAAATCTAAACCCTAAATTAATCATGACAAATACAGGGGGAATTAATATAATTGTCCAAAAAGTCATCAATCAATTGCAACTCGTTATTAATATATATATATATATTTATATTTATATTTATATAGAGTCCCCACAAGACATGATTCACGTGATCCTTTGAAATCATTTTCATGCTTTCAATACCCCAATCTTCACCTACTAACTATTCCATGTATTAAATGAGCATGCGCGTTGTAGATAAAATAATCTCTGTCTAATAATAGCTCATTATTTTCACAAATTGTGCTTACCATACTTATCTAATTGTATAGATTACCAAATTTCTCGATGTAGCGCATTGTCCACTGCTTTGGCCAACAATAAATTAAGGGTTTTTATCTTAAATTTTCCCCTTTAAGAAATACTGCTAGAGATACAAGATGATCCCTATCGTACACTTGTGTCCTATTGTCAAAACGGAAGGATTTACAATGTTTCGAGCACGCATGCGAAACTTTCAAATAGCCAATTACGTTAAAAACATCAAGGCGCAACCTACATCGCACGCATGTATGCATGTGTAGAATTTTGTCATAGCCAAAGGAAAATATGAATGGGAGGATACGTAATCATTCTCATATCATCTCAAAGTATTGATGCAATGTAAATAAATTAATAGGAATCTCGATGGACATTAAACTCGCAACTACAAAAACAATCTTCCAAACATGTACCATCAGGGAAAAGCATAAGACATTTATTTAATATAGAGAAAACCGTAACCTAATAAGATAATTTTTTTTTGGGGGTAAAGATAATAAGATAATGTTATCTCAGCTCTAACTCAAAATAATTGTAAATTCAAAATTTCCATCTTTAAAAAATGGATTTCCCAAATTAAACCGCACTAACTCTAAAATCCTTTCTAAATACTCACATCTTCTTAAACACTCCGGCATGAATCTCCATATATAACATGTTCGCCTCCCGCTGCGTGAGCTGTTGTCTCGGGCCCGCCTAATGCTATAGAAATTTCTCAGCAATGGCTCTTGGGTCAATCCCTTGCACCTGAGAAAATTCCGTGCTAGAGTTGGATTCAATATCAGGATATAGCTGCTGATCATCTGGATAGCAAGCACGAACGGCTGCGGTGATATCCGTCGAACATGGTGGAGCAACATTCAACAACCTAGGCATCACCATCAGTCTTTCACTTGATTTTGGACAGAACTGTAATATACAGTACTGCCCTGCAGGAAGCTACTCCTCCCAACCTATCTTGGCAAGGCCACGTAAAGATTCAAGGTGAGAATGTTCGTTTAGAAAGATAATTAAATTAAGGGGTAGTTAGCCTAATGCAAGAGGCTCACACGTCAGGAGATTTGTTTAAGTGCATGTGTGAAGATACTAAGTGAAAAAAAAAATTCCACATCCAGGACGTGGTCTCATGTGGAGCAATTAATTTGGCCCAATAAATCATTAACTTTAGTTTTCAGAATGAAAGAGGGTCTAACTAGATAAAGGCTCAAAGTCACGCTCTCACAAGATCTAGTGTAAGGTGGAGCAATTAGTTTAGCTAAATAACTCATTAGTTCAAGTTTCTGAAGCAGACACGAGTCTAACAAGATATATTAATGGCCTCAAAGTTAGGCTCTCTCCTCACCATCTCCCCAAGTTAAGGAATTGAGTTTCCTCTGGACCCCCAACAATTCGTTGACACCTAAATTTTGGCGTTTCATTTAAAAAATATGGTTTACTTTAATCCCTGAAAAAAAAAACACATGATTGCATATAATTAGTAAGGGCATCTTGCATTTTCGATAAGATCATCGGCAGTGAGTAGATTTTTGACTTTAAGTGGGATAATTGAGTCAAACTCATAAATTGGAAGAATCCGTGATTGAAAATTTTGATTCGTAGAAATTTGATAAATAAGCTTGGGTTGAAATTCGCTTGAGATATTCGCGACAAAGGAAGATTTCCAATGGGAGGATATGCTGGGAAAGAAATATTTGGCAAAATATATTTGAGATAAGGCAAAAAGAGGAAGCACATCTTTATCAAATACAAAGAGGGTAAAACATAGGGGGATCTTTCAAAGAAATTCGATCAAATCTTTGGAAAATTTAACCGAAGATTCCATCCTGAGTGGCGTCCAATAGAAAAAGATATGGGGGATCTTTAAGATAATTCGCTCAAATCCTCAAAGGATTTGACCGAATTTATCCTTCCCCCTGCTTGAAAGCGTCCCAGGAGAAGACAGGAAAGGGGGGACTTGGCTTTTATCAAGGGTGAGGATTTTGAAGGGAGAAAGTATGAGACCTTGAGGGATTCGGCCACCGAGGCAGAATACATAGGGAGCTGAAAAAATTACGGGGGGAAGAAAAAAAAGACACATTCGGGGGGTGAAACAAGAGAGGGACGAGCAGAGAAAAAAACGGGAGCGCGAGGAACGACCGGCAGAGAGAGAGAGAACGCGTTATCGACATGTCCAATCCAAGGCGGTTCTCGACAAGTCCAACCCCCTTACCGAAGCGACGATCTCAAACCATTAACATCTCAGTCGAGCTGCGCCGCGCTGCGCGCTATGACCATGGCTGCTACTCCTAGAGATTACACCGTGGCCTCCAAGTAGCGGCTGGCGGGTTCTAGACGACTTCTTGCAGCACTGCCCATGACCGGAAGCAGCCTCAGCTCGATTGAAGACAGCCTCGCAGCGGTGTTTCCGTCACATCACTTGTCATCGCACCGCCTCGTTTCGGCTATAAACGCCTCATATGTTGCGGTGGAGCTTCACCTCACCCACTGTCCATAGGCTGGTTCAGACTTTGCTTTCGGAGAATTTTGGTCACATAGTCAATGCAACACAAGAAGGGGCCCCCGCCTGGACGAGGCAAAAAGAAACGCACCACAATTGAGGGAGAAAAAATCGGCAGAAGTAAAACAAAGAGAGAGAGGAAATATTTAAGGGGATTGTGAAGGGCCAACCGTGGTTTTTGTCTTTTCTTTTATGGTCAAAGTTTGACAAAGAGAAAAACTCGTTCGAGCATCGTCAAGAATACAACTGAGACCGATCTTGCGAAGTTTTTCTTTTTGTTCTTTTTCTGGAAGTTTTTTAGCGTGATCTTGCATTTATCTCACGGTTTCATTACTTCCCTCACGTAGAAAATGTCACTTTTATTTCTTAGTGGGAGTGGACAAAGTGGGTTGCTTGGTCAAATATCTCGGGTGCCTTTGATTCAGCTTTTGGAAAGCTCTTTGGGGTCCCAAAGCTCATTTGGCAAAAATTAGGGTGTTTGGCAAACTTTTTTTTTTTTTGGCTTTGAACTGAAAGCTAGCTTTGGGAAAGTTACTTTCAGAAGGCAACTTGAAGGAGCTTTCGGCTTTTCAGCATTTTCGGAATGCTAAGGAGAGGGTTAATAATATTTATTTAGTTTCCTTTTTTGCCCATAAAATTTAATAAAAACCCAACTTTGCCCCTTTGCAAAATAAACCCTAGTCCTGCGCCGCTCTTCTCCTTCCTCCGCTTCTTTAGACAACACACACATACTTTTCTTCTCCTCCGCTCTAGAAAGTGCACGGTTCTCCATTCGATCTTCCGAGGCCGAGCTCGTCCCTCCGCTCCAGTCTCCGTTCGATCTTCCGACGCAGAGCTTGTCCCCCCGCTTCAGTCTCCGTTTGATCTCTCCTCCGTCCTTTCGTCTCTCGGCACAAGTCACCGTTGAGTTCGGCGTTCGCTTCCTCTGTCGTTGGGTGATATTCTATATTTTCGCTTCCTCAACGTGCACAGAAGCAAAAGGCTGCTTTGAGGGAGATTTCACAGAAACAAAAGTCTTGTCGTTGGGTGGTCCTTTCGTTGCTCAATGTTGTGAACTGAAGCATGACATTAGTTGGGAACTATCTGGCTTATGCTGGACCTTATGCTATTGCAAGATGCATGATTTTGCTCTTTATGATTTTCATAACCTCCAATTCTTCTCGCGGCACAGATCTCCGTCAAGGCTCCGGCGCTTGCTCGTGGACAAAGTCATTCCATTTGTAGGTCAGCTTTTGCATCGCTCTTGTTGTTTCATCCTTCGATTTTGGCTTTGTCATTAGATCTGTGTTTCTGCTTTTCCTTCTTTCTCACTGTCGTGCGTGTTGCTGAATATATGTGTTTTCTAGATTGGTTGCCTTATTTTGTTTGAAGTTCAGTCCTTAGCTGTTAGATGTGTTAGATGTTTTGGGACAATGAAATTAAGCTAAAGTCTGCAAACATTATTGCTATGTAGGAATCACATGTATTTGGGAGGGTACTTACTTTATAAGCGATGATAAAGAGCCTTGCCGTTTCGAGAGTTATACAAATTTCCATACTAACGGTTTGATAGGACCAACATGCACTGAAGCTTTTGTTAGGACCAGCATAAGCCATATGTCCCATTATCCATATTTATAGCTACAAAACTGATACTGCATTCTGTCAAAACTGCGGAGTTTTTCTATCTATGTATTGAATGTTGTGGGCATTTTGTTATGTCCTCCAAACTATATAAAGTTGAACATTTGAAGATTTTATTGCCTTTGGTGCTGTGTGTTGGGTGTCACTGTCCTGGTGTATGGATGTCAACAGTATCTCTGAATGCCCTTTTAAAAGAAACAAAATTTCTTTTTACTTATTAAGGGTTTTACTTATTAAGGTATGGATGACTGACTGCGCAGTCAGTTCATCACCAAGCCTAGATTGTTGATACCACCAAGCCAACTTGTAGTCATCTAGTTCTTATATTTGCCAAAGTTCTGCATTCGATAACGTCTAATTATAATTGCTTGTGGTATTAATATGTAGCTTACTGTAAAGCTATAAACTCTTTAAGTTGCTAGCCAACTATCTGCTCTCTGTCTAACAATAACTATAAGCACTGATGTGGTCATTCCCTGTCGCTTTGTCCAAGTGTTGGTTGTCTTTGCCTTCTAAGTTCAATAAGGTTCATTAGTCACGCTAGACTATTGTCCCCCATTGCTTCCCCAGCTGGTTGCATCAAGTATTATTGTCATTCATGAATCAATGGATGTTGGTGTCTAATGCATGCATGTCCATATTGCCATCTATCTAATCTATCCCTCTGGTATGAAACTTTAATTTTTATTTTAAGTCTGTGCATGGTGTAATTATTTAAAGCTCCTCTTGACCATTGCCCATCACCACTCTCTCATGAAGCCTTGTTTAGAAGGACCAGAATTCCTCCTCCACCTTTATCTCTCTCTCTCTCTCTCTCTCTCTCTCTCTCTCTCTCTCTCTCTCTCTCTCCCGCCACATCTTTGTTTCATCATTACATGCACTATTCTGCTTCTATGCATTAGCCTTCTCTTCTCAATACTAGCCTAACTCCAAACAGGAGACCATCCGAAGTAAATGTGAAACAACACCCAAAAACAGAGTATTTCGGAATGAAGAAACAGGGTAAGTGAAAACAAATCACAAGAAAATCTCTCATTTTTCTACTCCTCCGAGACATTTTCGAACTACCCATTTTCTTCTTTTTTTTTCTCATATTTTGCATCATGGGTTCTTCTGAAGATCGAAAACAAGACCCTCAACCGACATTTAAATACGTTCCCGGGCCTATAATAGTGGGTGCGGGGCCATCTGGTTTAGCAGCTTCAGCTTGCCTTTCTGAACAGGGTGTTTCTCCCCTGATTCTTAAAAAAAGTAATTGCATAGCTTCTCTGTGGCGTCTTGCGTAGCCACAGGAGAGAATGCAGAGGCTTTTGTGCCAGACATTGTTGGACTGAACAAGTTCGATGGTTTGGTGATTCATTCGAGGTTTCTTAGCATATAATCAAATTTTGTTATTCCATATAGCTGCTACAAGCATAGAATTGGGTTCTCATATTTTAAGGTAAATTATAATTAGGCATAACCTTCTTTGTTTGTACTAGATTATTTTCTTCTTTTAAATTTGTTTATATCACTTTAGTAGATGGCAAGTTTATCAAAGGAAAAGGCATATTGGAGCTCGGAAGATGTGGAAACTTTTTGTAAGTTGTGCATTGAACAGATTGATAATGGCAATCGTCCTGCAAGTAATAAAAGGGATGGATGGACAATCATTATTAAGAAGTTTGAGGAACTAAGGGGCAAAAAGTACAAGAAAAATCAAATGAAGAGCAAGTGGGATCATCTTAAGGAAGAATGGAAAAGATGGAGGGCATTGGTTTTAAAGGAAACCATATTAGGATGGGATGCAAAAAGAAATACCATCGATGCAAGTGACGAATGGTGGGAAAAGAAAATTCAGGTTCTTCCCATTCTTTTGTTACTTTTTTTAGTCTATTTTAATGAAACAATTTCATTAACTTATTTATTATAACAGGAAAATCCTAAGGTTAAAGCCTTTAGAATGAAAGGCATACATTCAAATATTCAAATTTTGCTGGATAGAATGTCATAGATACAGTTGCTACTGGAAGTGTCACATGGAATCCTGCTCAAGGTTTATGTGTTGATGAGGATGTTGTGGCTACACAACTTGATATTGGTGATTGTTCAGGATCTAATGATGACAATAATGTGGAGTATAATGTAGGTGAACACGGTCAAAGCCATAAAAGAAGCTCATCTAGTTCAATGAAGCATTCTCAAGGAAAGAAACAAAAGAAAATGACTTCATCCACTAAGCTAATATCTCAGATGGACCAAATTTGTTTAGCTATTGCAAGTAGGAGCAATGCCACATCTCATCCGACAGAGTTTGATCCTTACGGAGAAATCATACAACCGTTGGACAACATACCTAAGATTAGGCAAGACGATGAGTTGTACTTTTTTGCCTTAGATCAATTTTCAGAGAAGGACAATAGGCAAATTTTCATGAACTTGCCTAGCAATGAGAAGAAAGTCAACTGGATTAAGTACAAGTTCGCACGGCATAGTCATCATTAGGATGTTAGCTACTTTTTCATATGCTATGTTTTTGTAATGTGAGACATATTTGCATTGTTTATTTATATTGTGTGGTAAGACATGTTCATGTTTTATTATAAGAGATATTTCTTATTGGTTTGAAATTGTTTCTATTTTGTGTTCTCTTTATTGGGTGGGGTTTTCATAAATATAACTCTTATGCATTGTTTATTTTATTACGTTAATCAGTTATGGTAGATTCTCCTGAAAGGGAAAACCATGATGATGAGGAAGAGGAATTTTTTTGGCAACTTTGTGCAGCCGCATATTTTGTAGCTGCTTATCAGAGGAAATATATTTTTAAAGAACCATGCATGACTTCATCATATACAGGAAATGCATGGTTAAGAGAGTTGATGAGTATTGATGCAAATCCGACAAGGCATTTTCAAATGTTTAGAATAGATGAAACCGTATTTAATAATTTAAGACACGATTTAGTGACACGATATGGTTTGCAAGGATCTAGGAATATTGATGTTACAGAAATGATCGGGATGTTTCTTCATATTTTAGGATATGGTATAGGTAATAGGTTAACATAAGAGCGGTTTCAACACTCTGGAGAAACCATATGTAGGATATTTAGCTTAATTTTGGATAAGATATGTGAAAGGGAGCAGATTTAATCCAACCATCCGATTGGCAATTCAAGGAAATTCCAACGAAGATAAGGAGTAATAAAAAAAAATTTCCACATTATAAGGTAAATTATGATTATACAATAAACAAATATATATATAACTAAATTCTAGTCACGTGAATTTTGTGTTCTTATTTTAGGATTGCATTGAAGCAATAGATGGTACACATATTCCAGCGGTAGTACCTACGGGTGACCAACTTCGTTTTATTGGTCGAAAAAGGACACCAACGCAAAATGTATTGGCTGTGTGCAACTTTAATATGGAATTTACTTATGTTTTGGCTAGTTGGGAAGGAACAACTCATGATACACGCATCTTCAATGAAGCTATTAGGAGACGTGATTTACAATTTCCTCATGTTCCGAAAGGTTTGTTAATTAATAATTGTGTGCTTTAATACTTGCATATACTATTTAGTAGATTCAGGATATCCAAATCCTATTGGTTATTTGGGGCCGTACAAAGAGGTTAGATATCATTTGCCCGAGTTTCAACAAGGTCCAAACCCTACAGGTTATAAAGAAGTGTTCAATCGTGCTCACTCCTCACTACGATTGGAAATTGAGCGAGCCTTTGGTGTATTGAAAAAGAAATGGAAGATTCTCAAGAGTATGCCAAGTTATCCGTACCAAAAGCAAGTGGCAGCAATGACTTTGCATAATTACATACGGAGAAATGCCGTGAATGATGCACATTTTGCGAGAGTAGATTTGGATCCCAATTTATACTCTATGGATTTGAATGATGTAAACGAGGAGTCTAGTGTTTCAAATGATGATGTAACATTAGATATGGCACGTTTACATGATCAAATAGCTACAAATTTAGGAAATGTTTGACGATATTTATAATTTTTAAGGATGTTCTTTTTTTGTCAGGACACATTATTTTACATTTTATGTTATAATGAAAGTAATATTTTTAGATTGAATCATTTAGTTATAAATAAATTTTATCTTTAAATAAAATTCTTTACACAATGTCTTTTAACATTGTTAAAAAATCTAGGAAAGTTCCAAATATTATTTTTTAAATGTTTCAATAAATAAAAATAAAAAACATAAATTAATTATTCAAATGGGCTTTTTAAATGTCTTTTCTACCAAACAGTATTTCTCTCAAAGTTACTTTTTAAAGTATAATTTACCAAACACTCTTTGCATTTCCCCCAAAGCTCATTTGCAAAAAGCTTAGCATTTTCCTCAAAGCCCATTTGCAAAGTTAAACCAAACGCACCCTTAGACGCATAAACTCACGAAGGGATTTAAATATTGAAAATTCGCATTGTCTCGCATCCGCTGATTTGATTTGGAGAGAACACCATTCATTCCTTACACCACCAAACGGCAGATTGTGATTCCTTACACCACCATTTGATGTGTTTTCTTATCTTTGCATATTTAGATTATTTACATATTTAGATTAATTGCATGTTTAGATTAAAAATTACGTATTTAGATTAATTTGCATGATTAATTTAGTTTGCATATTGGATATTATTGTTAGAATAATTTCAGCTATATTTTGCATTCTATAATATTATCCTTGGTTGAGTGAGATTTTAGTTTAAATTAAGAATTAATATATGTTATTTCCTAATTTAGATTATATGTTATTTAATTATAGATAATTATGTTCATTAGTTAAATAATTTCGAAATTCATAAAAAAAAATACAAAAAAGTTGCATTTCATGTAATTTAGAATTGTATTAAATTAGTCACGTTTAGGGTTAGACATGCATGGCATATTATAGTGAAAATTCCAAAAAGAGATCTTCTGATTTGTTTTTGTTATTTCATTTTTGCTTATTATTTCTTTGAATGTTTTACATTAATGTTTGCGGATCCATGTGGTCATCATTGCATGTTAGGAAATTAGTTTAAAATCAATCCAAGTTGTTTGCCAAAACATTTTTTTTTAGTTAAATGAAAATGTACCAAAATGATGTTAAATTAGTATAACATAACTAAGTCCATGTGCCCTTAGATCTCTGGTTTGTAGGAGTAAAGTATGACTCTCAGTACATTAAATGGGTTCCTAATTAACCCATCATAAATAAATTAGTGGCGATTCTAATTAAAAATATTTTGCATATTAAAAAGTGAAACATAAATCGCGAATTGGTATGGGCTTGGAAGAGCTCAAGTTAAGTTAACCTTAGTAATCCATCAATCGAACCCTAGGTGGTGCACCTTCGAGGAGATCGCGACACAATTGTTATACACTAGTCTCAATGCTAGATTTACTAAGATTGGCCAACAAAGTTTTGTATCATAAGTGAATTTATAGAGTGCAAGTGAACATTTAATCCAGTGAGTCATTGTCAATACCTAACAAAAACCTTATCATGTCACTTAGTATACGATTTTCAAATATAGTATTGATGTACTTAGCCTTTCTCTATAGATATTGGCATTCGAATATGGGGATTCATTCTCTGAAATATTCTACATACACTTACTCACTTAGGGTTTGTTTGTTGGAAAGAGTTTTTCGACTTTTCAATATTTAGATTAGGGGTGTGCAGTCAAAACCGTCAACTCGGGAACCGCTCGAACCAGTCAATTTTGGGCAATTCTAAAACTTACCGGTCCGATTCCCACCGGTATTGAACCGACACTATTTATTAAAAAAATATAAATATATATATACCAGAACTTTTATCGATTTCTTTTTCTCACCATCTCGCTCTTGCCGCCATCAGCAATTCAGTATTATCACGGTGATAATACCTTGTTCATTATCAGTTTAGATATCTACCGTACGGATTCCGAGAAAACACATGGGTCGTTCCTCCAGTTGTTGCTGATAATCCTGCAGTGTTTCCAGCACTTCCCATGGAAGATGAAGACTGGGGAGGAAATGGTGGTGGTCATGCACGAGATGGCAGGCATGATTACAGGCCTTGGGCAAAAGAGTTTGCTATTTTGGCAGCAATGCCCTGTCAAACATCAGCTGAGAGGCAAATCCGTGATTACAAATAATTTTTACTTCATAGTCTTTTGGTCGATGTTTTCGTTTTTAAAGATGTCGCTGCAGTCAAGCATCTCATTGATGCTAATAATAGCTTTACATCTAATCCGATTGTTTCAATTTTGCATGAAGAAAGAGTTGGGGATTTGTTTTATCAAGGTGACTAAGGATGTCCTGATGCAAGTTTGAAACTGAATTGTAAAAATGATGGGAGTCGGATCCTTTCGGTGGCTTTTTTCAAATTCTTTTACTAGACCGGACCGCCCAATCCGGTCTAGTTCGATTCTCAGTTCCAAATAATAGGGAACCCATTCCACCGGTCCGGTTCCCGATTCTCAGGGGAACCGAGAACCGCCCGGGAACTAATCACCTCTAATTTGAATGAAAGAAAAACGAATTGATATACAAAAATATTATGCATAAATGGAAAACAAAAATCTTAGACTAAGAGAAAGACAAACTTCCCCTTCTAATAAGGAAGAAATTACTTTCCATATACTACAAAACAAATGAAAAGTAATCATTTTGCTTTTTTTCTTCCTAGAAATTTTTTAATTTATCATGAAGTTTTCAGTGAATAGACGTCCTCCTAATATACTACAACTTTCATGGATATCCCTACCTTAATATGAAGTTATATCTCTACTTCATTAGTGAAGACATCATATATCAATTGAGGATATTTTTACGAAATTGGGGTACTCCAATTTATAGTTGACTTTCATGTTGTAGTCATACTCACATGTGATATCTCAACCCTAATGCGAGGATATGTTTTCTCTCCATCACTCAAGCTATCAAAAGAATTGATGATACTTTTACAAATTCGTCCTGAAGGAAGGCGCTTTTATCCCATTGCAAGGATTTAAAGAAAAGGAGCTAGTCCTAGAGGAAGGTCCTTTTATCCCATTGCAAGGATTTAAAGAAAAAGGAGCTAGCTTGGCAACTAGACTCTCTTTCAGTGAAACATGAAAACAAAAAAGAAAAGTTGCCGTAAAAAGTTTTCTTTTTAACAACTCTACGCCGATGAGACTCTCTTTCAGTGAAACATGAAAACAAAAAAGAAAAGTTGCCATAAAAAGTTTTCTTTTTAACAACTCTACGCCGATGAGGTCGCCAGCTGACCCTTGCCTGGTTTGGGCAAGGTATCACTGCCCTCACCCATAGCCAATGAGGGTTTGCTAGCAATCTCGCTAGCCCACAAATTTTTTTTTTTGGAGGGAGGAAGAAAGGATGGAAGAGAAAAAGTGATGAAAATTTTAAAATTATCTACATCGGTGTCAATCATGTCGTGTGCAAGATTCTCGATTTTCAATGCTTGAGAACAGTTTGAACAACTCTAGCAATCGCTTGTAAGCTGCACCTCATCGTCGACAATGAAATTGCAATGATAGTCACAATACTAAGGTGCCAGCAGAAAGTTATTAAAAAAAATTATGGTTATGCTACAAAGATTCATAATGGGATACTTTCTTTTCTGTCCAGTTAGGCTAAACCTTAATATGTGAAGGCTCACGCAGGGAACAATCTAAAAATTTCTTAAAAAGTCATCTAAAATATGTCTAACAATCGTGAGCATAGGATCAACTACACTAGTGAAATATAAATTTTATTCAAGCTTATTAAATTTCCGCATTGTCGCCTTTTGATTATTCTATTTATAATCATGAGCAATCGACATTATTAAGTCCAAATCTTGGATATTCGCCTATGGAGGAATCAAATCAAATGTACTAGCTTCGCCTAACCAATTCATTTTGCAAAAACCACGAGTTTCTTATTACAAGCACAGTCACACATGAACACAATACACGAAATCTCATATTTCCAAAACCCAACGATACTTCACATCACCTAATCAACCAGCTTGATTTATTGGGTCAACATACATGAAAGTACCATAAATCTCAAGCATAATATAGCACAACCTCACATATGGATCAAACGACCTCCCTTTTTCTAGGGATGAGGTCTGACTAGATTTTTTTTTTTTCAAATGGATAGCCATCCGATTGGCCAATGGACAACTGTCCATTGAAAACAGTATTCCTACCTTACGACAGGGGATCCGTTTTCCTATTGATGAGGTGCAATGGCCCTTGATAGACGATGAATAAAGTTATGCATTTTCGTCAATTGAAAATTGGTGATAGCATCTCTCCGCCTTTTTTCTTTAAGTAACTGTTCGATGATCATCATTATTGCCAAACAACCATTCTTTCTTTGGAGTGAGCTTGCTGATCGCCTGTCCAACCTTGTTCAGTTGGAAGACATCGCATTCAAGGCGTTAAAGTGTGGCTGTCACGACCTACCCAAAATTTCCCACTAGACGGGGACGTTTCTAGATGGACTTAGAAGTACCGCTCACAAATAGATCCGAATCAGCATTCCTAAAAGACGACTTAAAAGCAGCATCTGATCGGTGATCTGACTCAATTCGATTCTCACAAGCACGAGCTCTCCCAAGCTCATACCTCGCATGACATTTTTAGGCGTTTTGATTTTAAAAATTCTTTAACAATCTAAAATATTTCTAGGAGTCACCACTAGTCTATTGGGTCGGCTAGAAACTGATCGAAATACGGGAGCATCGTTTCCATCCCTACGTAACCAAAGATTCAATGTTCAGAGACTTATTTACGCTAATATTCTATTAACACCCTTTCGATACCTAACTATTTGGTTATTTAATCTAAAGTGGTCAAGTGTTCTTGCTCATCATTAAAGCCCTAAAAGGTCATTTAAATTCACTAAGTATTCATGCAATTATATTTATGGAGTCATTTTCATGTGAGTTTAAACTAAGGCTAACTTAATCTAGAAAAGAAATTAACACAAAATTAGTTGAAAGATGATGCGAGAAATAAATAAACAAAGAATTAAAATATGATACGGTAAATAAACATTGAAATGATTGAACGCGATAATCTAATGACAATAAAGTAAAACCCGCAACTCGTTGGATGTTTAATAATACAATTTCATTATAATCTTTACAAGATTAAGACCGAAATGTATGTTGGCCTAAACATCACCAACTCCACGCACACCATATTTGTGATCGTCATTATCATTATAACTCAATATGCATCGATCTCCATATCTTAACATTCATCTAAACAATCCAAATGTATTTGAAATTACATCAACTTAATCATACATGTAAACATTTAGGGAAAGCTAATAAGACATGCAACTAAGAAGCAATAAAGACCCAAAAGCGTCTAATTACCCAATAAAGACACATTCTTCGATTTTCTTAAAAGGGGTTCTAATTAATTCAGCCTAGACCCCATCTAAAGCTTAAAATTTGATTTTTCAAGCAAGACTTCCTTCACTAAACCAAACTTCAATTTTTTTTAATTTCGTAATTTTTCTTGATAAAAACATTTTTTTATTTTTAATATTAAAATAATATAATATCATTAATAATATAATATAATATAAACACCGAGTCGGGCTCCGAAATTCGGACCGGGTCCGTACCGGGCCGTTCGGAACGAAACGCATTTTTTAAAAGAGACAGGCCCGCCCTCAAAGAAAAGTGGATTGGACTCACGATGGGCCCGACCCATTTTCTCTTTTTTGTTTAAAAGCTCTCGGCCCCCTCCCTTTGCGAATCAGCCCATCCCAGCGCCCAACACCAGGCCCATTCGGCCTTCTCCTAACGCGAACAACCGGGACGAACGGGCAGGAGCTCTCCGCTTCGCTTCACGCCGCCTCACGCCACCGTTTGAGGCCATAACCGGTGACGGCCACACCGGAGTTCGACCCGCTCACACCACGACCCCATGAGTCAAGACCGAAGCGAAAACACCATCACAACAGCCAAACAGATCGAGAAATGACAATGACTATATGCGGATTCAAATAAGCATTACGCCGAACAGATGGCGCGCGAAGAAAGAAAGAAAATGTTTTGACGTCGAACGAGCGACGGTCTCAGCCTACAGTGCACCCAAAGTGAAGCACATGCACATCAACATGATATCGTCACCGACCAAGCAGAAAGATTAACATTCGAGTCGTCTAGTGAGCATATCAATATAAGGAGCCGAGAGGAGACAAAACAAAGGGGTTGAGAGTTTTTTTCGTTGGTGAAACAAGACGCCCTACGCGATCCAGGGGGGGTTTGCCGACCAGCGGACGCATACGAGCGGACTCATGCCAAGCCGCGACTGACCGGCGAGACCCGTCTTCCCTGTTCGCGATCCTCGGAAAGAAAACAGGGTCTCTAAGAGCGGCTTACCGGTAAACCAGCGAGGCGTCGAGCACGGGGGAAGCGTCACGGCACCGGCCGTCGGGTCCGGAAGCTTCGCGGAGTACCTTCTTTTCCACGGCCAGCAAAAAATATCTTTCAGTCTTCTCTTTCGTTCCTCCTTTTCTTCGTTTTTTTTCTTCTCCAGAACTCCCCTCGAGCGACGACCTCCTCCCTTTTTTCCTCTCCTTTCTTTTCTTCCACCCCTGGCTTTTTCTTCTCTCGTTCCTTCTGCTTCCCCTCTGTCGAACTCCTTTGCCCCCGATCTCTCTCTCTCTCTCTCTGTTTTTTTCCCTCTTGGACGACCGCCCCTCCTCTCCTTTTCTTCTCCCCCTTCTTCTTCTTTTTTTTTTTCTCCTTGCCGCTTCCCCTTGCCTCCCTTTCTGTCGCGTCTCCTGTCCCTCCGCCCCCTGTGGTAGCGTGTGTCGTCAGGCTATGGGAGAAAGCAGCTGGCCAGCCTCGAAGTCTGCAGCCTGCAGCACTGGCGCGCATGATGATGGACCGAGAGAGAGAAACGGGTGATGGGCCTAAAGGGCAATGAATATAGGCCGAAAGAACAAACCCAAAAGGAAAATGGGTTCGCGTGGGCGCGGGCCGAGTCCGGCCCGACGACGACTTCTTTTTTTTTTTTTTTGTGTTAGAAATTAATGACAACTTTGTGAAAAATTAAGACAAAAAATGAATTACCAGTTTTAAAAATTAGGTGTCAACAGTGGCCTTCATGTTCACATCGTCCAACATTGCCCTTTCTGCATTAAAACGCCATGATGACGCAAGCATCAATGAAAGGATAAAAAAGAATATTTAATTGCAACCGATTTATCTTGTCGGCCACATGACATTTTCGGCTTTGCTTTTAGACATTAGGAAAGTATTAGAAAGTTGCACTAGAGCACTTCGCCAGGAAGCCCACTCAAATAATCGATGAACAAGTTGTTCTAGCGATAGCTTTCGATGCGACAATGAAGATGATTGATTGCAACTTCCACTACTTAAAGTTTCTCATGAGAATTGTGCTCTGGTGCGAAGCAAATGAAATTAGGATAGAGGACAAGTTGGGCAGGTATTGTCACTTCAAACAGAAAGGATCTGCTTGATAACCATGCGAAATCAATATAGACACATGTGAAAGATCTTTCAAACTTTCAATGCTTGAGAACATTTTGAGTAGCTCTGGCAATCACTTATAAAGTACACTTCCATCATCGATGGTGAAATTGTAATGCCATTCACGACACCAGGATGAGGGCAATGGTTCAAACGAATTCAGACCAATTATCCAATATAATTATGATTCATTATGCCTAGATTCTTGATTCTGGTATGCTTTCTCTTTTGGCCAGTTAGGCTAATACTTTGCGCGCAACGGACCAAATTAGCATTAATCAACTCTTTTTTTATTTTTATTTTATAAATTATTTTTTATTTATTTTTACTCTTTTAACTTGTGACTGTTTAGACTTAATATGACTTGTGACCGTTCGGGAAAAACATATTGTTTTAAGACACGAAGAGTTGTGTCCGAATGGCAAGTCTTGAATACAAAGAGGTGTGTCTGATTCTGGCAATTTAGACACCAAGTGATGTGTTTTATTTTTAAAAAGAGTAAAATTACAGCATTTGTTGAAGGATATACATGTATATGTTGTTTTGAAGATAACAAAACTATCGTCAGACTTTGCGCTCAAAGATGATTCTTCAGAAGATTTGAATATATTAGACGGTCTAGAAGTTATCCGACTTTGGATAGTCTGGTGTACTTTGGCAGTTGCGGTGTTCCATTCTATTTGTGGTTACTCCATGATCTTTTCCTATCCTTCTATATATGAATCAAGGACATGATTCATGATTGGATTACTTGATTATGATAGATATTGATCAAATCAGGAATCAAGCTCGGTATGGAAGTTTTCACTTATGGAAAGTTGGAGATTCTGATTGTATGGGCAATTGACATTTATAGAATCTCTCATGATCTATTTATGGCTTGAATTACTCCATTCCAATAGGTAGATTGGACGGAAGTATTTGGAAAGTGTCAACGGTCATCAAGGATCTATGAAGACTATATTAGTTGTGTGATAGAAAATGAGAGAGACACGAAATGTAAGCTGAAATACCGATCAATCTGATTCATCTTGAGAGAAGCACATTCATTGTAATCAAAAAAGTGAGAGAGCTAGAAAGTGGAAGTACTTGAATTGTAACTCTTTTGATACATAGTAGAAAACAACATGTTAGCTATCTCTCCAGAAAATGGACGTAGGTTTGATCTAAACCAAACCACTATAAACCTTGTGTTTATAATTTTCTTTCCTTATTTCTCTTGTTGATTATTAGACTTTGGACGCACAATATGTTCTGTTCTTGGTCAACACTAGCAAATTTCAGCATTGTCTCCATTATCTTCTTAGAGAGTTTAAAGAGATTATCTGGAATTACTATCTATTGATCTCGAGACTTTGTTGTATTCTAAAGGGAATTTGCTAGAAATCTATAACAACTTATTGGGGCAAATTGATCATAAACGAGAGTGATTACACGCCTCAAAGTCTAATTTTATTTCGATTCCATTTCTTCCCGTACAAGAATTTTCCCAACATGGTCTCTGTCCGATCGAAGTGTCTAAGTAAATGTGCTCGAAGTCAAGCCACTTGCTAAGCTCTTAATTTGATGGGGGAATCTCACACGTGCATCTATGGAAGGATCAATTTAAAGCATACACTAGCTTCTCCATAACCATGTCATTTTACCAAAACAACAAGTGTTTTATTACAAGCACAACTGCACATGGACACGACATTCAGATTTCTCATATTCCCAGATACCCAGCTTGGCTTCACATCACCTGAACAACCAGCTTGATTTCCTGCGACAGTACCAGAAATCTCAAGCATTATTTAGCACAATTTCATACGCGATCGTAGTCAAGCCGTGATCTTTTCCTTCATGCGCTTGAAACGTGAGCATCGATGTCCTTTGTCATCTCGATGAACACGGTCATGTACTTGTCAGGGTTAGGGTCGCTCGCCTTGAACTTCTCGTACTCCAAGCTCAGCTTGGCCACACTTCCTTGCTCCTTCGGGACGACCTTGCACGCGGCCCTGAAGACCTTGTACTGGTCGAGGAGGTGGCCCTCGATGCCGTGGAGGGTGACCGACATGTTGTTCTCGTCGAACTCGACCTTCTCCTTGAACACCTCGGATTTTCCATCTATCCAATGGCATCAGCAAATCAAAAAAAGGGTTAAGTTTGGCAATATGTAGAGGAACATCAGTTTAATTTTACTGACAACATCGAATAAATTGATAATTAAAGCGACCAAAATCGAATGAATTACCGACGGTGTAATTCCATATCTTGATAGCTCCATGCTGATCCCAGTCACCTTCATGAACTTTGATTCCTTGAATATTTTTGGAGGTGACAGTGGGCATTTTGTGGGTTTCGCTCCTCCATAACTTGAAGAATTTGTCGGCTGGTGATTTCAGTTCGACTTCAGCTTCTAGCTTTCCATGCAAATTCGCCATTCTCCCCCCTTTTTTCTGAGTGATGATCGTACCGAGACACCAAAATTCTCTAAATTTGTCACGGCACTTCACCTGTGTTCAGAAAAAAAGTGGCATCCCTTGTTTCTCTAAATAACAGTATGGCGTTCATATTTTTCTCTAGTTTAGGTCCCACATCATGATTCACGTTATAGATATTTTAAAAAATAATCTACCTTTCAAATTGTATTACCGACGATGATAATATATATTTAAGACGAATATAAAGATATTCCCGAGCAATTATAGCCTGTTAAATGATAGAAGCAATACAAGACTTCCACACTTGCTCGGCCATCAGCAGTTAAATGCCTATTCATACATTTCTTACATTTTCATGATAAGCTCTAACACTCTTGAGAGTTGCGTGTAGAAATCATCCGAAAGCTGATTGATCTGCCAATGTCAGCTTAAGATTGTACCCGAATGCAGAAAATAATGAAATAGATAAATTAGCTGGCCTATAGGTGGACTCGGGGTATTATATAAGGTGCACGAATCATTGCTCTGTGTTGTTGTTGGGGTGGACCCATGATGATAAGCGAAAGAGATTGCAAATCGAAGATTTGATGTGAGATAAAACAACGCGAATCTCTGATTGATATGGCGGATGGTGCCCCCCACTTCTCGCCGTGTTTGGTTGGGCAAAGGCAATTGTTTTGGAGTCAGAAGGGAAGATCTTATTCCTGCAACAGTTGGCCAAACTTGGCAGGGACAAGGTGAAGGTTCGCCCAGAAAACATCGGTTTAGAAAAGTACTTGAATTAAGTGAGAACTAGCTTAATGCAAGAGCTGATAATTGAAGGGATTTGCTTGAGTGCACGTGAGTTGAAAGCAGTTCCATCTTTAAAATATGGTGCAAGGTAGTGGAGCAATTAATCTGGCCCAATAATTCATTTGTTTTGAGTTTTTGGAGTGATGCTAGGTGTAATTTGATACGCTGGAAGTTGGAAGTAGAAAGGGTTATGAGCCAAAAAAACAAAAATATAAAATCATCATGGATATACTTTACCTGTACAGAAGATGAAGAAGGCCTTTGATTTGGATAATATATATTTATATAGAGTCCCCACAAGACATGATTCACGTGATCCTTTGAAATCGTTTTCATGTTTTCAGTACCCCAATCTTCACCTATTAACTACTCCTTGTATTAAATGAGCATACGCATTGCAAATAGAATAATCTCTCTGTCTAATAATAGCTCATTATTTTTCACAAGTTGTACTTACGGTGTTCATCTAATTGCATACATTATCAAATTTCTCAATGTAGCACCTGGTCCACAGCTTTGGACAACACAAAATTAAGGATTTTTAGCTTAATTTTTCTCTCAAAGAAATGATGCTAGAGTGAGAAGGTGATCCTTATCGTGTACTTGTGTTCTTTTGTCAAAACAGAAAGATTTACATTGTTCTGAGCACGCATGCATCACGCATGCAAAACTTTCGAATAGCCAATTACATCGAGAACTTCAAGGCACAATCTACATTGCAGCATATATGCATGTGTAAAATTTTGTCATGGCCCAAATCTATACATCCTCGTGAGCAATCAGCATGATTAAGTAATCACACCGTAAGTCCAAATCTTGGATATTAATCTTGTTGATGTCGTCTTGAATTCCACAATATTTCAATCGATTGGAAATTCAAAATTTAAAGTCGATTGAGAAATCTAGGAAGGTTTGAAGATTGCAGGAAATTTGTTTCCAAATCTGATAATATCTTTAGAGTTGAATTCATTTTCCTACTTGGATTAGGAATTGCTTTTCTACTAGGATTAGGAAAGTGGGGTTCCAAAGATCTATTTATTTTCAGCATTGTACCTTGTACTCGGTGTGGGGATGATTACGCCTGAATAAGAAATTGTCAAGAAATCTTATCTCTCTCTCTCTCTCTCTCTCTCTCTCTCTCTCTCTCTCTCTCTCTCTCTCTCTCTCTCTCTCTCTCTCTCTCTCTCTCTCTCTCCTCCCTCCCGTGGACATAGGTGGATTTTCGCCGAACCACATAAATCTCCGTGTTCTTCATTATTATTGTTTTCTTTCTCATCTAGTTAGGGTATTTTTTCGCACAATAATTGATATCAAAGCAATCCAGGTCCTTCGTTCTTGTATTGTGACTTCTGACTAGATGGTTGGAAAATGTTCAACCGTTCGATTTGATATTGAACGATTCACTGAGAAAAATAATTTTACATTATAGCAAAGAAGGATGAGGGATATGTTGATTCAACAAAATTTATCAAAGGTTCTTCTAGTAATATCAAACAAGCCGGACACCATCACTAATGATGATTGGTCCGACATGGAGGAGAAGGCGTGCTATGCAATCAGATTGAACCTATCGAATGAGGCCCTTCAATATGTAGCGAAAATTGAATCTACTCGGAGGAATGGCTCAAACTCGAAAGCATTTACATGACGAAATCTCTTACGAACAAATTGTTCTTAAAGAAGATATTGTATTCACTTTAGATAAGTGAAGGAGGAGATCCGTTGGAACACCTCAACGTGTTCAAATAGATGATTAGTGAACTTACAAGCTTGGAGGTAAGGTTTGATGATGAAGACATAGCGCTTCTACTATTGGCATTGTTGCCGGATTCGTCTGACCACTTGGTGACTATGCTCTTTTATGGTAAGGAAACCCTAGAGATCGGAGAGGTGATTGCTGCCCTAATTCCAAACAATACTTGAAAAAGGGCAAGTAGTTCAAAATCTTCGAGAGAGGGATTCTTTGCAAAGCAGAAAAGCAATCAAGGAAGAGGAAGATCAACGGATCGAGGATCGACCAATAGGAGTTGATCAAAATCCAAGGGAAAGTTCAAAGGAAGATGCTACGGGTGCAATCAAGAAGGGCATACTAAGAGATTTTGTCCAAATAAGAATGAGAAAAAGAAGAACAACTCAGATGAGGCAAGTGTAGCTGACAGCATTGAGACCGATGATGGGGATGTCTTGTCCATATGGTCGGGGAAGGAAATCTTTGAAGATTCATGGATCTTGGACTCAACATGCACTTATCATATGTGTCCTCATTGAGAAGCCTTCGATGAGTACAAGGGATATGATGGTGGTTCAATTCTCACAGGGAATGACACTTCATGCAAGACCGTGGGAGTTGGCACCATGAAAATCAAGATGCTTGATGGCATGATTAGAACCTTGGTAGACGTGCCGTCATGTTCCAGGTATAAGGAAGAATTTGATCTCATTAGGAGCACTTGAATCCAATGGATGCAAGTACACTGTTCAAGGTACAGTCTTGAAGGTGATCAAGAGAGTTTTGGTTGTTCTTAAGGGACAGAGGCACGAGAACCTATATCGACTTATAGGAACCATAGTGCAAGGTGGAGCATCTGTGTCCATGGATGCTAGCATGAAGATGATTACTACAGAGAAGTTCAAGCCCTATATTATTGAAGTTGATGGAGGCCGCACTGATCCAAATGTGGGCATACTTTGCAAAGGTATGGCGGAGGGGGAGATATATTCGTTTTTTTTTTGTTCGAGTGAAGGCTTGTGGTTTATTCAAGCCAAATGTAGAGATTTGTTGATGTTATCTTGAATTTCACAAGATTTCTATTGATTGGAAATTTGAAATCAAAAGTCAATTGGGAAATCTAGGAAGGCTTGAAAATTGAGAGAGATTTGTTTCCAAATATGATAATTTTTTTAGGGTGAAATTCATTTTTCTACTTGGATTAGGAATTGCTTTCCTACTAAGATTAGGAAAGTGGGGTTCTAAGTATCTATTTATTTTCAGCATTGTACATTGTACTTGGTGTGAGGTTGATTATGCCTGAATAAGAAATCATCTCTCTCTCTCTCTCTCTCTCTCTCTCATGGATGTTGGTGGATTTTTACTGAACTACGTAAATACCTGTGTTCTTGATTATTTTTATTTTCTTTCTCATTTAATTAGGGTGTTCTTCCGCGTAACAAATCTATGTAGGAATCAAATCAAATGTACCAACTTTCCCCTAGTCAAATCATTTTGCAAAAACCACGTGTCTTATCACAAGCACAATCACACAATACACGAAATCCCATTTCCCAAAACTTAACAATACTTCTCATCACCTGATCAACCAGCTTGATTTATTGGATCAACATATATGAAAGTACTAAAAATCTCGAGCATTATATATCACAACTTCACATATGATCACAGTCATGCCATCATCTTTTCCTTCATGCGCTTAAGACGTGAGCATCGATGTCCTTGGTCATGTCGATGAAAACAGCCATGTACTTGTCGGGGTTGGGGTCGCTCTCCTTGTACTTCTCGTACTCGATACTCAGCTTAGCCAGACTGCCTTTCTCCTTTGGGACGACCTTGCATACCGGCTTGTAGACCTTGAGCTCGTCATAGACGTGCCCCTCGATGCCATGGAGGGTGAAAGACAAGTTGTCATCGTCAAACTCAACCTTTTCTTTGAACACCCCGGATTTTCCTTCTATACAATTGCACCAGAGAAAGAGACAGAGGCTTATGTTAGCCAATATGTATAGGGCCGTCAATTGAATTTCGATGACAACATCGAGTAAACCAGTAACTAGAGAGACCAAAATCGAATGAATTACCAACGGTGTAATTCCAAATCTTGATAGCTCCATGCTGATCCCAGTCACCTTCGTGAATTTTGATTCCTTGAATGTTCTTGGAGGTGGCGGTGGGCAATCTGTGGGCTTCGCTCCTCCAAAACTTGAAGAATTTGTCAGCTGGTGATTGCAATTCAACTTCAGCTTCAAGTTTTCCATGCAATTGAGCCATTTTGTCGCAACGCTGGCCTGTGTTGAGACACCAGAAATTCTACAAGTTTGTCACAAGACTGGCATGTGTTGAGAAGAGAAGTGGTATACTTGTTTCTTAAATAGGCTGAGCTCAATTTTCTCTCTGCTTTACGTCCCACAACGTGATTCACGCGGTCCATAGATTTTCATTAAATATATTAACCTGTAAAAAAAAAAGAGAGAGAAATTTATTACCGCTTGCTTACCACAATGTACATTAATCCAATAAAATAATATGCCTGAGCAATTATAGCTCTGGCCTGTTATATCTACCTATCAAAAATTATATGCCTTAATTATACGTTTCTATGTTCTAATAATGAGCTCTATAATTGTATCAAAGCTGCGAGTAACAATCATGTTCTTAGCTGATTGTACGTAATGCGTAAGATAAGGAAAATAGTTAAAGTAACTTGCTTATAGGTTGACTGAAGACATCTATGCGTTATAAGATGCGCTCATCATCGCTCGAAATCGTTGTTGTGGTGCACGTACGAGAGTTTTAAGCAAGAGAAGTTATACACTGAAGATGTGATGTAAGATGGAGCAATATATTTGGCCCATAATTTATTAGCTTAAATTTTTGAATTGAGAGAGTCTAGTTATATTGATGAGCTTGCATTTGCACTCGTCATTGATGATCTTGGCAAATGAAAACATCGGCTTTTGACAACCTTTATCCTTGTTGACAATAAAAAAGAAGTGATATCTAGTAAATATTTTGAAATATGAGATTTTGTGAAACAACTATTAACTATTTTGATAGTTTAAATTGTTAGATAAAAGTATAATGTTTATTCGCAGTTCATCATCATCATATCTGTAACACTTATCTTTACGTGAAAAGTTTATATAAACCCACTATTTTGAAAGTTAGATGAGAAAACTCCAACTAAAGATGAAGTAAAACAGTACCTTTTCACCATAAGTTGGACTTGTTTATGTTTCAATGTTCAATGTTAGCTTTTTCTTAGGACCTTTTGGCCAGATCGAATTCAGGTAACGGAAATTACAATGTTTTTTTCATCGATCACCGCTCTATGACCGGTGGTTGACGCGTTTAGAGGTGAGTCATGTATTAATTTAACATGCACAAAGCTTAACAACTGACACTCCCCCGACCCCATCCCCCTCCCAAGCCACCACAACCTCAGATCCGAGGTTAATTTGTGATTGTCGGCCACAGACGGCCTCCGACTGGCTTCGACTTGAGATCGTGCATAGACAAGAGTGGGAAACTGGGATTCTTTATTCGCTCTCTTTGTTGGGTTCGGAGGGTTTATTACATGTGAAATTTTGTAAAGAAGATTCGCTATCAATATGTCGTGAGAAGGATCTACAGCTCAGAGATGGAGAGGAAAACAGGCCCTTGAATTTTGGTGATGCAGCGCCTGGGCAATTGCTTTTGTTGGATCGCTAAACTAATCATGTCCCAACACCTTGAGCAATTAATGGAAATCCCACAAACGCATGGAAACAGTGGCAATATGCAACGATCTAATTGAAGACCATTCCGTTAGTTTTCCTCACGAGAACCACAAGAACCACGAATAGAAAACATAAAACTCGTTCAAACACACATAACATCAAACTTAGTAGAGACGGCAAACCAGTGCATATAAATAAAAGTCCAGTATCTTGGGTTTTTCGAGGCCTGTGCCTGAGCGCGAGTCTGTTCCATAAGGTGATGCTCTATGTCCTTATTGGTTGTTTATTGATAAAACAAATATAGTGAAATCTTTCTTTATGCCATGTAGGAAAGACGAAAACTTGTGGGTCAATTCATAAGTGTCAATGTTTTGTTCTTATAAACAAAGACAATGGATTAGGTGGATATAATTTTACTACACTTGAATGCGGGTGTGTGAATAATTGCGCGATTATTAGGTGAACATGGTACTTTGCACAAATGCGGACCATAATAGGCACTAAACCTTATTTATTATTTTAATTATTTATTAATTCATAATTTCTTATTTTTTTTATTAACAGATGTTAGACATTTTATAACCTTTGAATGTGGTGTTAGGTCGGGCATAATCTTTAAAGAATTATGATATTTGAAGAGTTGTGACTATTTATACATAACCTCTTGACCATGAAAAGTTGCAATTTCATTTCCATAAATTATGAAATCCAAATAAAAAAGTACATTATTATTTTGTTATTACTTTTAATTACAAATTTTTTACGCAACTTTTGAAAAAAGTGTCTATTCATTTTGCAACCTTTCCCGAAGGGTTACTTTTTTTTTTTTTTTAAGAAGGACTAATTGATACAACATGTTCTTTTAACCTCTTTCTTGTTGTTGTTCTTTGTTTTCTTCCCTAAAAAAAAAGAAGAAGATATAGCCAATTTTTCAATTGTTTTCCCTAGGTAGTTCCCGGAGAAATACCACAATTGCTATTTGGTATTCTTGTTGAGACTTTATTTTATCCTAAAAAATATTTGTTAGAAACCATTAGTAACACCATGGAAAATATTTTATCATGAATTCTTTAAGGATAAATATTCTATGGATTTTGAAATTATTGAAAATAACTCAACACCTATAAATCTTTTTGAAATGTGGCTTTTAAAATTGGAACGCACTCTTTGTTAAACATTCCTATTAATACTTCCTTAATTTTTGGAATGTAAAGAGACTGAATAATAATGATATATGGGGCCATCCAACTATGGATAACTGTGTTGTTTAAGAGTTTATCCCTCATTGTCGAGATTAAGGGTTCAAAACCCGTAGTTGCTAGTGTCTTAAGTGGGGGGCCATGGTGTTGGGGTCTTGTGCTAGTCTTTCTCGAAGTATAGGGGCTCGGCCATTCGATGTCCTCCTCGGCAGGGAGGGCCATGGTGGAATCTTCGGTAAAAAAAAAATGGTTGGTAGGGTCGGGGTCCCCTCCAGCTCCCCTCTGACTCCGGCCCAGTTCATTGATACATGGAGATAGTTTTTACATATGTATCTACAAATTGAAAAGAAATTCACCTGTCAATCCATAGGCTTAAGATTAGGTAATTGAAGTTTAATGACGAAGGACGATCATCTGGAGAGAATTAAGAATTATCTTGACGGTGGATGCAACATCATTTGGAGGTCGGTTAAGTGTATCTCTGTTGGCTGGATTGTCGGGGTTACTTTCATTTGATGTTTGAAAGACTTTTCGTACTTCAATATGGTCAAAACATTAGGTGGACTTCAGTGGTGAGTTACATGTGGGGCAGTATTTTAAGGTGGACTTCTTTGGTAGCAAATGTTTACCATATGATGTGCCACGTATTATGATTTGTTTTCATTAATTGGTGAGCATTTACCAGCTTGTCGCCACGAGTATCACTTAGGTTCCGTTCGTTTCACGAAAAATAACTTCCGGGAAAATATTTTCCTGATTTTCCGACATTCGTTTCATGAAAAATAATATAGCCAAAGAAAATATTTTCTACCAATGAAAAAAAATACCTTCAAAAGTGGGAAAATATTTTTCGCTTTTTAGATAGTTGAAAACATTTTCCATTTTCTTTCTTCACATTTAAACATTTTTCATCTTTTTTCAAAAATAACTTGTGACTAGCGGCCAGCCAATGTTAGACAAAAAATGAGAAAAAATAAAAATAAAAAATTGATTTTTTATCATTTTTCCTAAGTTTCAAACGAACACCAGAAAATATTGTCATTTTTTAATAAAAATATTTTCTAAAAAATATTTTCTAGAATTACTATATTTTCCGTGAAACGAGCAGAGTCTCAAAAACTTAAAAGAAAACAAAATCTGAAAAGCAGCACTAGTTTCAGAAGTCACAGTGGAATTTACCCAGCAAATGCTGAAGAGGGCTCAATCACACGAGAAAGGAAATCCCTAACTTACTCTTCGTTGAAAATGTCAATTCACGGCTATGTTCCTTAGCTGCCCAACATTGGCCAGCTTGCATGGATTCTGACAAAATTGGCTGGATTAACTTAATTAACAAAAAATGAAATATGATCTAATTAGTAAAGTGAAAGATCTAAGATTCAATCGGTAAAAGCATAATATGTTTGTGCCTTTATATATATTTTACGTACGAGAAGGCAAATCTTAGGCCATAAAAAGCACGAAACATAAACCACACGCAAAGAACATATCTGTAAGCACGGCTGGCTGAACTTAGACACACAAAGCACTAATTTTTATTTAGATTGGAGCACAACACCATACATTGGCGAAAGCTGACACACATAAGTAGGCAACTGAACATCCTTCCATGCTTCCAAAGCATGTTATTTAGTACTTTTAACCACAAGTAGCACATCACCCCTCAAATTTATTGATTTGCCACTTCAAGCAGCTGGTTATAATTAATTCCCTTGGAAGAAGGCGTCGACTGCTTCGACCAATTTCTTGAAGAAGGCCAACAGCGCATGGGGATCGGGCTCGGGATTGGAATCTTTTTCGTCGAAGTTCAGCTTCCCTTTCACCTTGTAACCATTGTCTGTCGTATCAGAGAAACAGTATTCCATCTTCAGGCTCCTGTATTTTTGAGGCACTTTTCCGTCCAGCAAAGTGAATCCGATGGACATATTCTGCTCGTCGATGGCTTCCACCTTGTCCGTCCAACTTCCCCAGTGAACTGCGGTGTTTTTATTTATTTATTTTGGCAAACAATCTTAGTAACCAATAATTTTTTTAAGAGATCCTAAGATAGAAACTAGAGAGTTTCATGGCTCGTGAATTATATTGTCGATATTAGTCTGGTAGCTAGTCAAGACACCGCGGCCAACATGCAAGGATCTTTCCTAGTTTTACCTAAACAGATCAAGTTGAAAAAAAGAGTACTCCTTTAGAAATGGCATGTGCCAAGTCCCATTTAGAAGTGGTGAAAAATCATAAGTATTTACTAATCCTTCAATTAACGTACGACTCCTGTTCAGTTAGTCTTCACATCATGCTCGGGCATGAAATGTTTACCGCAAGCCCTAGTACATGGATGTGTATCCTCTCGCCACCTCAGCCTAGAAACAAATAAAGACTATGCATGGAGACGACGCATCCAACATTAGTGGTAATTAATCGAAGCTATGTAAGGTCCCCGAACCAAAGCTCTTGGAACAATAATCAAATGTCGAGACCTTCCACGGGCTGAAAGATTCAAGCTGAACACACTGACGTTATATGTCAGCTGTAGTTGTTGAATACATGACAGTGAATTAACAACGACAATCCCATCGTTTTTCGATCAAACTGTGAATCACAAAATAGGGAGAAAAGTGTCGTTTTACCGTAATCGCCAGCAAAAGTCCAGAGCCTTTATGAGTCCACTGAATTCCATCTACCACGTCGCAATCTTACCTCCGTAATCCCTTGACGTGGCCTTCGACTATTAGCATCATGCAAGATTATTGGGAAGAGGCCGCAGTTTCTACGGAAGAAATCAAATACGTCGCCAGCACGTGTAGACACGGCAATTCAAACTCAATTGGTGGCGCCATGCTCTCTCTTTTTGCTCTTGGAAATTGGCTAGAAAGTGGATGTTGTAGCTAGGCTGCACAAATGTGAAGCCGGCACCGAAGCCAATTTATAGAAATGCTTAGGCCTTTTTGCTTAGCCGATTTCCCTCGTCTCGAAGCGGTCCCAACGAACCAAACCTCGTGCCACACGCCGGGAGGGGGGCATTAACTAGCCTTAGGTGCACCGATAATTTTGATGGTACTGTGCTAGGCCTTTTGCTACAACGAGTGACGATGTCGGCGATGACGTCACTTGAAAAGATTGGTGATCATGTCAACGTGATGAGGTGATGTGGAAGGCGGCGTCTTGAATCCAATGATCGACTCAAGATCGACCTCGTTTGTGGTTGCAGAGAGTCGCAACTGAAAATATTAGCCGTAACTTCATTTATCAATTGTGCCCATTCGCAGTGAGAGTTGTGCTTCATTTTCTCTTTTTCCTTTTCATTTGCATCCTATTGATTGAAGATGGAACTCTGTTCACATGTGGCGGCTATGTACAAAGAGGCAGATTCAGTCTTTAGACGTGACATTCCTTATGGTACAAAGTCGAAGGAATAGTTACGCAATGATTGACACTACAAAAAAACTGTAATTTTCATGAATTTAGCGACGGAAATTTTGACAAAATTCGTCGCTAAATGGTTTAGCGACGATTATACGGCGTCGCAAAATTTAGCAACAGAATATTCTACTTTTCGTCGCTAATTAGTTACGGATATTTTTCCGTCGCAAAATTTAGTTACTGATAATTTCACTTTTCGTAGCTAATTAGCTACGGATTTTTTCTAGTAGCTAAATTCGTGGCTAAATCCATTCGTTGCAATTTAGTGACCGATCTTATCCGTCACAAAATTCGTCGCCAATTTGGCGACAAAAATGACTATCCATCACTAATTAGTGACGGAGACATACTTTTGTCGCTAGTTAGCGACACAAAATAATTAACCCAAAAAATCATAGTTAAATTCGTATGCGTCACTAATTATTCGTCGCAAAATGCGTGGCTAATTTTGAATCATGGCAAAATTCGTCATTAATTTGCCTTGAATTTTGTCTTTTTGGACTGTAATTTGCAAGGAAATTTGTCATTTATATTTATGTATATAGCTTTTGATACAATTTCTTATTTTTTTCATCTTCTCTAGGTCCTCGGAATAATTTTTAAGTTTTGGCCAGACCAAATAGACATATGACCTTGTGTCGCACGAAGTTTGAAATCAAGTCCCTAACGCCTATTATTATAGTTACAATGATATGTCATATTTGTGTACTTTGTTTTCCCATTGAGATTCTTTTAACTTTGCGGTAAAAATATTAGTTCTGTTGAGTGATTTCAGATTACTGAAATCCTCAAAAATCGAAAACGAATTTCGATTATGAACGCAACAGAAAATATGCCCATAATATATTATATCGCCGATCAAAAGGCACATCCAAGATCAAACAAACCTTGAGAGCCACAGACTAGATGCCCTCGTTGCAACATAGAATTCTGAGAAATCCAGGGAAAGAGGAAGAAGCGAGATAGAGCAACATGCACAATGAGAGAGGAAGAACCAAAACAAGAATGACATACGTTCTTTTTCTTCTCCTTGCCAATATAACGTCTTTTCACTAATGTTCTCATAATAATCATTTATGAGCCCGTGTTGGGCTTGGCCCATCTTGAGCTTGGCCCTGGACACATAGCTCATCTTGGGTGGCTCATAATTCCATCAAGCTCTAATAAACCAATTTCTCCTACTAAATTATTAGCATCAATAACAAAAATGGCAGAAATGAAAAAAGAAAAGAAAATTTTGATTTTTTGAAAGGATACACATAGATGTCCTTCCAAGTATCATTATCATTTCAAGGTTTATTATAAAAAATAATATAAAACTATCGATAAATTAATATACCAAATGGATTTAGTTGGTTGAGGACTAACCATGAAAGGGCTATCAATCCCTGGATGGTGAACTAGAGGATTCTAACTTGCGGTTGGTCAGAACCACAGGATTCTAACCCAAGAGATAACTAGATAATGGTGAACTAGATTTGAATAGAGGTAACTACATTTTATGTTTACATATGGATCCCTAGTCATTTCATTCCATTTAGGATTAGAAATAGGCGTAACCGGATCCGCTTTTAAATGTCTCTCCTTCTTTAGATTCTATAAAAGTATTTAAACTTCTACTAAATCAAGAAATGATTTTAATTGTTTATCTTTTTTATTTAATTTAATATTAATTTATATAAGGCATCATCCAAATAATTCAAATTGCAGCAATTAGATGTAGGACTTGGACCTGTATGACATGACCAATCAATAGCAATACTCCAACTCTCCACCTTTGCTAGTTTCGTTCAATTAACAGATTCTAGCCAATTGATAGGATCTTTTAATAAATCTGACACTCACCATTTCTCATGAAATATCTAGTCTATTTTCGTGATTGGTTAATAATTCCAGTCTATGAGTGTAATATTGAAGTCTCTTGTGGACATTCTTCCGTGTCTTGGCAGCTGTAGATGCGCCCCTCTTCTTGTGCATGAGCTTTCTTTTCATTATATTTCCCTTGATTTTTTCTTACTATAAACAAATGTATTTGCACCTTGGATCAATTCTACCTTCTGAATCTCTCGAGGCGTTCTTTTATGCATCATGATCATTGTGAAGAGGTTGCAGTTTCTACGGTAGAAATCAAATACGTCGTCGACAGGAGGTGCACCCAACCACAATTGAAACCGACATGTAGCCCCGGGCATCGCCGATTGCACCATTCTCTCTCTTTTTGCTCTTGGAAATTGGCTAGAGAGCGGATGTTGTAGCTAGACTGCACAACTGAGCAGCTGGCCCCGAATAGAAGTGCTTAGGCATTTTGCTTAGCCGATTTCCCACGTCTCGAGTCGGTCCCAACGAACCAAACCTCGTGCCACACGGCGGAAGGGAGGGCATTAACTAGCCTTAGGTACACCGATAATGAAGATGGTACTGTGCTAGGCCTTTGGCTACAATGAGTGATGATTCGGCGATGACGTCATGTGAAAAGATGGGTGATGATGGCAATGTGATGAGGTGATGTGGGAGGCGTTGTCTTGAATCCAATGATCAACTCAAGACCTACCTGATTTGTGGCTTCAGACAGTCGTAACTAAAGATATTTATTAGCAGTAACTTCAATTATTAATTATGCTCATTCGCACTGAGAGTTGTGTTTACACGAGCAAATCATTTTCTTGTTTTCTTTTCCTTTTGCATCCTTTTAATTGAAGATGGAACTGTGTCCAAATGTGGCAGCCATGTACCAAGAGGCAGATTCAATATTTAGGCGTAGGATTCCTTGTGGTACAAAGTTGAAAGAGCATTCGTGCGAGAACTGAAGTCATTTACGTTCGACCTAAAACTCAGACCAAAAAATTAAAAAAAGAGAGATCAACCAATACAAAAATTGCAATAGCTCCACATATTTTTTGAGGAGATTTGATTGATAAACAATCAATGATATGATCATAATAAATATTATATACGATAAAGATTGATCCCATGTCTCCACCTCACTTAATTATGGCTAGCTATGATCATGGATCAAGAATCTAACGTGGTTTGGGATTGTGTACTGCTTGTGCTATTCGTTATTACGAAAAAAGTAACACTATAGGCCGTAAATCTAAACCCTAAATTAATCATGACAAATACGGGTGGAATTAATATAATTGTCCAAAAAGTCATCAATCAATTGCATCTCGTTATTAATATATATATTTATATAGAGTCCCCACAAGACATGATTCACGTGATCCTTTGAAATCGTTTTCATGTTTTCAATACCCCAACCTTCACCTACTAACTATTCCATGTATTGAATGAGCATGCGCGTTGTATATAAAATAATCTCTCTGTCTAATAATAGCTCATTATTTTCACAAATTGTACTTACCATACTTATCTAATTGTATAGATTACCAAATTTCTCGATGTAGCGCATTGTCCACTGCTTTGGCCAACAATAAATTAAGGGTTTTTATCTTAAATTTTCCCCTTAAAGAAATATTGCTAGAGTTACAAGATGATCCCTATCGTATACTTGTGTCCTATTGTCAAAACGGAAGGATTTACAATGTTTCGAGCATGCATGCGAAACTTTCGAATAGCCAATTACGTTAAAAACATCAAGGCGCAATCTACATCGCACGCATGTATGCATGTGTAGAATTTTGTCATAGCCAAAGGAAAATATGAATGGGAGGATACGTAATCATTCTCATATCATCTCAAAGTATTGATGCAATGCAAATAAATTAATAGGAATCTCGATGGACATTAAACTCGCAACTACAAGAACAACCTTCCAAACATGTACCATCAGGGAAAAGCATAAGACAATTATTTAAAATAGAGAAAACCGTAACCTAATAAGATAATGTTATATCAGCTCTAACTCAAAATAATTGTAAATTCAAAATTTCCATCTTTAAAAAATGGATTTCCCAAATTAAACCGCACTAACACTAAAATCCTTTCTAAATACTTACATCTTCTTAAACAGTCCGGCATGAATCTCCATATATAACATGTTCGCCTCCCGTTGCCTGAGCTGTTGTCTCGGGCCCGCCTAATTCTATAGAAATTTCTCAGCAATGGCTCTTGGGTCAATCCCTTGCACCTGAGAAAATTCCGTGCTAGAGTTGGATTCAATATCAGGATATAGCGGCTGATCATCTGGATAGCAAGCACGAGCGGCTGCGGTGATATCCGTCGAACATGGTGGAGCAACATTCAACAACCTAGGCATCACCATCAATCTTTCACTTGATTTTGGACAGAACTGTAATATACAGTACTGCCCTGCAGGAAGCTACTCCTCCCAACCTATCTTGGCAAGGACACGTAAAGACTCAATTGTGAGAATGTTCGTTTACAAAGATAATTAAATTAAGGGGGAGTTAGCCTAATGCAAGAGGCTCACACGTCGGGAGATTTGTTTAAGTTCATGTGTGAAGATATTAAGTGAAAAAAAAATTCCACATCCAGGACGCGGTCTCATGTGGAGCAATTAATTTGGCCCAATAAATCATTAACTTTAGTTTTCAGAATGAAAGAGGGTCTAACTAGATAAAGGCTCAAAGTCACGCTCTCACAAGATCTAGTATAAGGTGGAGCAATTAGTTTAGCTAAATAACTCATTATTTCAAGTTTCTGAAGCAGACATGAGTCTAACAAGATATATTAATGGCCTCAAAGTTAGGCTCTCTCCTCACCATCTCCCCAAGTTAAGGAATTGAGTTTCCTCTGCACACCTGATAATTTGTTGACACCTAAATTTTGGCGTTTCATTTAAAAAATATGGGTTTACTTTAATCCTTAAAAAAAATAAATTATTGCATATAATTAGTAAGGGCATTTAGCATTTTAGATAAGATCATCGGCAGTGTGTAGATTTTTTACTTTAAGTGGGATAATTGAACAAACCCATAAATTGGAAGAATCCGTGATTGAATTTTTTTTTTTTTGGTAATTCATGATTGAAAATTTTGATCCGTAGAAATTTGAGAAATAAGCTTGGGTTGAAATTCGCTTGAGATATTCGCGACAAAGGAAGATTTCGAATGGGAGGATATGCTGGGAAAGAAATATTTGGCAAAATAATTTGAGATAAGGCAAAAAGAGGAAGCACATCTTTATCAAATACAAAGAGGGTAAAAGATAGGGGGATCTTTCAAAGAAATTCGATCAAATCTTTGGAAAATTTAACCGAAGATTCCATCCTGAGTGGCGTCCAATAGAAAAAGATATGGGGTATCTTTAAGATAATTCGCTCAAATCCTCAAAGGATTTGACCGAATTTATCCTTCTCCCTGCTTGAAAGCGTCCCAGGAGAAGACAGGAAAGGGGGGACTTGGCTTTTATCAAGGGTGAGATTTCTGAAGGGAGAAAGCATGAGACCTTGAGGGATTCGGCCACCGAGGCAGAATACATAGGGAGCTGAAAAAATTACGGGGGGAAGAAAACAAAGACACATTCGGGGGGTGAAACAAGAGAGGGACGAGCAGAGAAAAAAACGGGAGCGCGAGGAACGACCGGCAGAGAGAGAGAGAACGCGTTATCGACATGTCCAATCCAAGGCGGTTCTCGACAAGTCCAACCCCCTTACCGAAGCGACGATCTCAAACCATTAACATCTCAGTCGAGCTGCGCCGCGCTGCGCGCTATGACCATGGCTGCTACTCCTAGAGATTACACCGTGGCCTCCAAGTAGCGGCTGGCGGGTTCTAGACGACTTCTTGCAGCACTGCCCACGACCGGAAGCAGCCTCAGCTCGATTGAAGACAGCCTCGCAGCGGTGTTTCCGTCACATCACTTGTCATCGCACCACCTCGTTTCGGCTATAAACGCCTCATATGTTGCGGTGGAGCTTCACCTCACCCACTGTCCATAGGCTGGTTCAGACTTTGCTTTCGGAGAATTTTGGTCACATAGTCAATGCAACACAAGAAGGGGCCCCCGCCTGGACGAGGCAAAAAGAAACGCACCACAATTGAGGGAGAAAAAATCGGCAGAAGTAAAACAAAGAGAGAGAGGAAATATTAAGGGGATTGTGAAGGGCCAACCGTGGTTTTTGTCTGTTCTTTTATGGTCAAAGTTTGACAAAGAGAAAAACTCGTTCGAGCATCGTCAAGAATACAACTGAGACCGATCTTGCGAAGTTTTTCTTTTTGTTCTTTTTCTGGAAGTTTTTTAGCGTGATCTTGCATTTATCTCACGGTTTCATTACTTCTCTCACGCAGAAAATGTCACTTTTATTTCTTAGTGAGAGTGGACAAAGTGGGTGCATTTGGTTCAGCTTTTGGAAAGCTCTTTGGGATCCCAAAGCTCATTTGGCAAAAATTAGGGTGTTTGGCAAACTTTTTTTTTTTTTTTGCTTTGAACTGAAAGCTAGCTTGCAACTTGAAGGAGCTTTCGGCTTTTCAGCATTTTCGGAATGCTAAGGAGAGGGTTAATAATATTTATTTAGTTTCCTTTTTTGCCCATAAAATTTAATAAAAACCCAACTTTGCCCCTTTGCAAAATAAACCCTAGTCCTGCGCCGCTCTTCTCCTTCCTCCGCTTCTTTAGACAACACACACATACTTTTCTTCTCCTCCGCTCTAGAAAGTGCACGGTTCTCCATTCGATCTTCCGAGGCCGAGCTTGTCCCTCCGCTCCAGTCTCCGTTCGATCTTCCGACGCAGAGCTTGTCCCCCCGCTTCAGTCTCCGTTTGATCTCTCCTCCGTCCTTTCGTCTCTCGGCACAAGTCCCCGTTGAGTTCGGCGTTCACTTCCTCTGTCGTTGGGTGAGATTCTATATTTTCGCTTCCTCAACGTGTGCAAGTCTTGATTGAGATTTCACAGAAACAAAAGGCTGCTTTGAGGGAGATTTCACAGAAACAAAAGTCTTGTCGTTGGGTGGTCCTTTCGTTGCTCAATGTTGTGAACTGAAGCATGACATTAGTTGGGAACTATCTGGCTTATGCTGGACCTTATGCTGTTGCAAGATGCATGATTTTGCTCTTTATGATTTTCATAACCTCCAATTCTTCTAGCGGCACAGATCTCCGTCAAGGCTCCGGCGCTTGCTCGTGGACAAAGTCATTCCATTTATAGGTCAGCTTTTGCATCGCTCTTGTTGTTTCATCCTTCGGCTTTGGCTTTGTCATTAGATCTGTGTTTATGCTTTTCCTTCTTTCTCACTGTCGTGCGTGTTGCTGAATATATGCGCTTTCTAGATTGGTTGCCTTATTTTGTTTGAAGTTCAGTCCTTAGCTGTTAGATGTGTTAGATGTTTTGGGACAATGAAATTAAGCTAAAGTCTGCAAACATTATTGCTATGTAGGAATCACATGTATTTGGGAGGGTACTTACTTTATAAGCGATGATAAAGAGCCTTGCCGTTTCAAGAGTTATACAAATTTCCATACTAACGGTTTGATAGGACCAACATGAACTGAAGCTTTTGTTAGGACCGGCATAAGCCATATGTCCCATTATCCATATTTATAGCTACAAAACTGATACTGCATTATGTCAAAACTGCAGAGTTTTTCTATCTATGTATTGAATGCTGTGGGCATTTTGTTATGTCCTCCAAACTATATAAAGTTGAACATTTGAAGACTTTATTGCCTTTGGTGCTGTGTGTTGGGTGTCACTGTCCTGGTGTATGGATGTCAACAGTATCTCTGAATGCCCTTTTAAAAGAAGCAAAATTTCTTTTTACTTATTAAGGGTTTTACTTATTAAGGTATGGATGACTGACTGCGCAGTCAGTTCATCACCAAGCCTAGATTGTTGATACCACCAAGCCAACTTGTAGTCATCCAGTTCTTATGTTTGCCAAAGTTCTGCATTCGATAACGTCTAATTATAATTGCTTGTGGTATTATTATGTAGCTTACTTTAAAGTTATAAACTCTTTAAGTTGCTAGCCAACTATCTGCTCTCTGTCTAACAATAACTGTAAGCACTGATGTGGTCATTCCCTGTCGCTTTGTCCAAGGGTTGGTTGTCTTTGTCTTCTTGGTTCAATAAGGTTCATTAGTCACGCTAGACTATTGTCCCCCATTGCTTCCCCAGCTGGTTGCATCAAGTATTATTGTCATTCATGAATCAATGGATGTTGGTGTCTAATGCATGCATGTCCAGATTGCCATCTATCTAATCTATCCTTTGGGATGAAACTTTAATTTTTATTTTAAATCCGTGCATGGTGTAATTATTTAAAGCTCCTCTTGACCATTGCCCATCACCACTCTCTCATGAAGCCTTGTTTAGAAGGACCAGAATTCCTCCTCCACCTTCATCTCTCTCTCTCTCTCTCTCTCTCTCTCTCTCTCTCTCTCTCTCTCTCTCTCTCTCTCTCTCTCTCTCTCTCCCCACATCTTTGTTTCATCATTACATGCACCATTTTGCTTCTATGCATTAGCCTTCTCTTCTCAATACTAGCCTAACTCCAAACAGGAGACCATCCGAAGTAAATGTGAAACAGCACCCAAAAACAGAGTATTCCGGAATGAAGAAACAGGGGAAGTGAAAACAAATCACAAGAAAATCTCTCATTTTTCTACTCCTCCGAAACATTTTCGAACTACCTATTTTCTTCTTCTTTTTTCTCATATTTTGCATCATGGGTTCTTCTGAAGATCGAAAACAAGACCCTCAACCGATATTTAAATACGTTCCCAGGCCTATAATAGTGGGTGCGGGGCCATTTGGTTTAACAGCTTCAGCTTGCCTTTTTGAACAAGGTGTTCCTCCCCTGATTCTTAAAAAGAGTAATTGCATAGCTTCTCTGTGGCGTCTTGCGTAGCCACAGGAGAGAATGCAGAGGCTTTTGTGCCAGACATTGTTGGACTGAACAAGTTCGATGGTTTGGTGATTCATTCGAGGTTTCTTAGCATACAATCAGATTTTGTTATTCCATATAGCTGCTACAAGCATAGAATTGGGTTCTCATATTTTAAGGTAAATTATAATTAGGCATAACCTTCTTTGTTTGTACTAGATTATTTTCTTCTTTTAAATTTGTTTATATCACTTTAGTAGATGGCAAGTTCATCAAAGGAAAAGGCATATTGGAGCTCGGAAGATGTGGAAACTTTTTGTAAGTTGTGCATTGAACAGATTGATAATGGCAATCGTCCTGCAAGTAATAAAAGGGATGGATGGACAATCATTATTAAGAAGTTTGAGGAACTAAGGGGCAAAAAGTACGAGAAAAATCAAATGAAGAGCAAGTGGGATAATCTTAAGGAAGAATAGAAAAGATGGAGAGCATTGGTTTTAAAGGAAACCGGATTAGGATGGGATGCAAAAAGAAATACCATTAATGTAAGTGACAAATGGTGGGAAAAGAAAATTTAGGTTCTTCCCATTCTTTTGTTACTTTTTTTAGTCTATTTTAATGAAACAATTTCATTAACTTATTTATTATAACAGGAAAATCCTAAGGTTAAAGCCTTTAGAATGAAAGGCATACATTCAAATATTCAAATTTTGCTGGACAGAATGTTCATAGATACAGTTGCTACTGGAAGTGTCACATGAAATCCTGCTCAAGGTTTATGTGTTGATGAGGATGTTGTGGCTACACAACTTGATATTGGTGATTGTTCAGGATCTAATGATGACAATAATGTGGAGTATAATATAGGTGAACAGGGTCAAAGCCATAAAAGAAGCTCATGTAGTTCAATGAAGCATTCTCAAGGAAAGAAACAAAAGAAAATGACTTCATCCACTAAACTAATATCTCAGATGGACCAAATTTGTTCAACTATTGCAAGTAGGAGCAATGCCACATCTCATCCGACAGAGTTTGATCCTTACGGAGAAATCATACAACCGTTGGACAACATACCTAAGATTAAGCAAGACGATGAGTTGTACTTTTTTGCCTTAGATCAATTTTCAGAGAAGAACAATAGGCAAATTTTCATGAACTTGCCTAGCAATAAGAAGAAAGTCAACTGGATCAAGTACAAGTTCGCACGGCATAGTCATCATTAGGATGTTACCTACTTTTTCATATGCTATGTTTTTGTAATGCGAGACATATTTGCATTGTTTATTTATACTGTGTGGTAAGACATGTTCATGTTTTATTGTGAGAGATATTTCTTATTGGTTTGAAATTGTTTCTATTTTGTGTTCTCTGTATTGGGTGGGGTTTTCATAAATATAGCTCTTATGCATTGTTTATTTTATTACATTAATCAGTTATGGCAGATTCTCCTGAAAGGGAAAACCATGATGATGAGGAAGAGGAATTTTTTTGGCAACTTTGTGTAGCCGCATATTGTGTGGCTGCTTCTCAGAGGAAATATATTCTTAAAGAACCATGCATGACTTCATCATATACAGGAAATGCATGGTTAAGAGAGTTGATGAGTATTGATGCAAATCCGACAAGGCCTTTTCAAATGCTAGAATGGATGAAACCATATTTAATAATTTAAGGCATGATTTAGTGACACGATATGGTTTGCAAGGATCTAGGAATATTGATGTTATAGAAATGATCGGGATGTTTCTTCATATTTTAGGACATGGTATAGGTAATAGATTAACACAAGAGCGGTTTCAACACTCTGGAGAAACCATATGTATGATATTTAGCTTAGTTTTGGATAAGATATGTGAAATGGGAGCAGATTTAATCCAACCATCCGATCGGCAATTCAAGGAAGTTCCAATGAAGATAAGGATTTAAGATAAATTATGATTATACAATAAACAAATATATATAACTAAATTCTGGTTACGTGAATTTTGTGTTCTTATTTTAGAATTGCATTGGAGCAATAGATGGTACACATATTCCAGCGGTAGTACCTACGGGTGACCAACTTCGTTTTATTGGTCGAAAAGGGACACCAATGCAAAATGTATTGGATGTGTGCAACTTTAATATGGAATTTACTTATGTTTTGGCTGGTTGGGAACGAACAACTCATGATACACGCATCTTCAATGAAGCTATTAGGAGACGTGATTTACAATTTCCTCATGTTCCGAAAGGTTTGTTAATTAATAATTGTGTGCTTTGATATTTGCATATAGTATTTGTTGAAAAAACTGACTATTTTTTTTTTGTAGGTAAATACTATTTAGTAGATTCAGGATATCCAAATCCTATTGGTTATTTGGGGCTATACAAAGAGGTTAGATATCATTTGCCCGAGTTTCAACAAGGTCCAAACCCTACAGGTTATAAAGAAGTGTTCAATCATGCTCACTCCTCGCTATGATCGGAAATTGAGCGAGCCTTTGGCGTATTGAAAAAGAAATGGAAGATTCTCAAGAGTATGCCAAGTTATCCATACCAAAAGCAAGTGAAAATTGTGGTAGCAGCAATGACTTTGCATAATTACATACGGAGAAATGCCGTGAATGATGCACATTTTGCGAGAGTAGATTTGGATCCCAATTTATACTCTATGGATTTGAATGATGTAAACGAGGAGTCTAGTGTTTCAAATGATGATGTAATATTAGATATGTCACGTTTACATGATCAAATAGCTACAAATTTAGGAAATGTTTGACGATATTTATAATTTTTAAGGATGTTCTTTTTTTGTCGGGACACATTATTCTACATTTATGTTATAATGAAAGTAATATTTTTAGATTGAATCATTTAGTTATAAATAAATTTTATCTTTAAATAAAATTCTTTACACAATGTCTTTGAACATTGTTAAAAAATCTAAGAAAGTTCCAAATATTATTTTTTAAATGTTTCAACAAATAAAAATAAAAAACATAAATTAATTATTCAAATAGGCTTTTCAAATGTCTTTTCTACCAAACAGTATTTCTCTCAAAATTACTTTTCAAAGTAGAATTTACCAAATACTCTTTGCATTTCCCCCAAAGCTCATTTGCAAAAAACTTAGCATTTTCCTCAAAGCCCATTTGCAAAATTAAACCAAACGCACCCTTAGACGCATAGACTCACGAAGGGATTTAAATATTGAAAATTCGCATCCGCTAATTTGATTTGGAGAGAACACCATTCATTCCTTACACCACCAAACGGCGGATTGTGATTCCTTACACCACCATTTGATGTGTTTTCTTATCTTTGCATATTTAGATTATTTACATATTTAGATAAATTGCATGTTTAGATTAAAAATTACGTGTTTAGATTAATTTGCATGATTAATTTAGTTTGCATATTGGATATTATTGTTAGAATAATTTCAGCTATATTTTGCATTCTATAATATTATCCTTGGTTGAGTGAGATTTTAGTTTAAATTAAGAATTAATATATGTTATTTCCTAATTTAGATTATATGTTATTTAACTATAGATAATTATGTTCATTAGTTAAATAATTTCGAAATTCATAAAAAATACAAAAAAAAGTTGCATTTCATGTAGTTTAGAATTGTATTAAATTAGTCACGTTTAGGGTTAGACATGCATGGCATATTATAGTGAAAATTCCAAAAAGAGATCTTCTGATTTGTTTTTGTTATTTCATTTTTGCTTATTATTTCTTTGAATGTTTTACATTAATGTTTGCGCACCCATGTGGTCATGTTAGGAAATTAGTTTAAAATCAATCCAAGTTGTTTGCCAAAATATTTTTTATGAATTAAATGAAAATGTACCAAAATGATGTTAAATTAGTATAACATAACTAAGTCCCTGTGCCCTTAGATCTCTGGTTCATAGAAGTAAAGTATGACTCCCGGTACATTAAATGGGTTCCTAATTAACCTATCATAAATAAATTAGTGGCGATTCCAATTGAAAATATTTTGCATATTAAAAAGTGAAACATAAATCGCGAATTGGTATGAGCTTGGAAGAGCTTAAGTTAAGTTAATCTTAGTAATCCATCAATCGAACCCTATGTGGTGCACCTTCGAGAAGGCCGCGACACAATTGTTATACACTAGTCTCAATGCTAGATTTACTAAGATTGGCCAACAAAGTTTTGTATCGTAAGTGAATTTATAGAGTGCAAGCAAACATTTAATCCAGTGAGTCATTGTCAATACCTAACAAAAACCTTATCATGTCACTTAGTATACAATTTTCAAATATAGTATTGATGTACTTAGCCTTTCTCTATAGATATTGGCATCCGAATATGTGGATTCATTCTCTGAAATATTCTACATACACTTACTCACTTAGGGTTTGTTTGTTGGAAAGAGTTTTTCGACTTTTCGATATTTAGATTAGGGGTGTGCAGTCAAAACCATCAACTCAGGAACCGCCTGGACCAGTCAATTTTGGGCAATTCTAAAACTTACCGGTCCGATTCCCACTGGTATTGAACCGACACTATTTATTAAAAAATATATAAAAATATATATACCATAACTTTTATCGATCTTTTTCTCACCATCTCGCTCTCGCCGCCATCAGCAATTCAGTATTATCATGGTGATAATACCTTGTTCATTATCAGTTTAGATATCTACCGTACGGATTCCGAGCAAACACATGGGTCGTTCCTCCAGTTGTTGCTAATAATCCTTTAGTGTTTCCAGCACTTCCCATGGAAGATGAAGACTGGGGAGGAAATGGTGGTGGTCATGCACGAGATGGCAGGCATGATTACAGGCCTTGGGCAAAAGATTTTGCTATTTTGGCAGCAATGCCCTGTCAAACATCAGCGGAGAGGCAAATTCGTGATCACAAATAAATTTTGCTTCATAGTCTTTTTGTCGATGTTTTCGTTTTTAAAGATGTCGCTGCAGTCAAGCATCTCATTGATGCTAATAATAGCTTTACATCTAATCCGATTGTTTCAATGTTGCATGAAGAAAGAGTTGGGGATTTGTTTTATCAAGGTGACTAAGGATGTCCTGATGCAAGTTTGAAACTGAATTGTAAAAATGATGGGAGTCAGATCCTTTCGGTGGCTTTTTTCAAATTCTTTTACTAGACTGAACCCCCTAATCCGGTCTAGTTCGATTCTCTGTTCCAAATAATAGGGAACCCATTTCACCGGTCCGGTTCCCGATTCTCTGGGGAATCGAGAACCGCCCGGAAACTAATCACCTCTAATTTGAATGAAAGAAAAACGAATTGATATACAAAAATATTATGCATAAATGGAAAACAAAAATCTTAGACTAAGAGAAAGACAAACTTCCCCTTCTAATAAGAAAGAAATTACTTTCCATATACTACAAAACAAATGAAAAGTAATCATTTTGCTTTTTATCTTCCTGGAAATTTTTTAATTTATCATGAAGTTTTCAGTGAATAGACGTCCTCCTAATATACTACAACTTTCATGGATATCCCTACCTTAATATGAAGTTGTATCTCTACTTCATTAGTGAAGACATCATATATCAATTGAGGATATTTTTACGAAATTGGGGTACTCCAATTTATAGTTAACTTTCATGTTGTAGTCATACTCACATGTGATATCTCAACCCTAATGCGAGGATATGTTTTCTCTCCATCACTCAAGCTATCAAAAGAATTGATGATACTTTTACAAATTCGTCCTGAAAGAAGGTGCTTTTATCCCATTGCAAGGATTTAAAGAAAAGGAGCTAGTCCTGGAGGAAGGTCCTTTTATCCCATTGCAAGGATTTAAAGAAAAAGGAGCTAGCTTGGCAACTGGACTCTCTTTCAGTGACACATGAAAACAAAAAAGAAAAGTTACCATAAAAAGTTTTCTTTTTAACAACTCTACGCCGATGAGGTCGCCAGCTGACCCTTGCCTGGTTTAGGCAAGGTATCACTGCCCTCACCCATAGCCAGTGAGGGTTTGCTAGAAATCTCGCTAGCCCACAATTTTTTTTTTTGGGGAGGGAGGAAGAAAGGATGGAAGAGAAAAAGTGATGAAAATTTAAAAATTATCTACATCGGTGTCGGTCATGTCGTGTGCAAGATTCTCGATTTTCAATGCTTGAGAACGGTTTGAACAACTCTAGCAATCGCTTGTAAGCTGCACCTCATCGTCGACAATGAAATTGCAATGATAGTCACAATCATAAAGTTATTAAAGAAAATTATGGTTATGCTACAAAGATTCATAACGGGATACTTTCTTTTCTGTCCAGTTAGGCTAAACCTTAATATGTGAAGGCTCACGCAGGGAACAATCTAAAAATTTCTTAAAAAGTCATCTAAAATATGTCTAACAATCGTGAGCATAGGATCAACTACACTAGTGAAATATAAATTTTATTCAAGCTTATTAAATTTCCGCATTGCCACCTTTTGATTATTCTATTTATAATCATGAGCAATCGACATTATTAAGTCCAAATCTTGGATATTCGCCTATGGAGGAATCAAATCAGATGTACTAGCTTCGCCTAACCAATTCATTTTGCAAAAACCACGAGTTTCTTATTACAAGCACAGTCACACATGAACACAATACACGAAATCTCATATTTCCAAAACCCAACGATACTTCACATCACCTAATCAACCAGCTTGATTTATTTGGTCAACATAAATGAAAGTACCATAAATCTCAAGCATAATATAGCACAACCTCACATATGGATCAAACGACCTCCCTTTTTCTAGAGATGAGGTCTAACTGGATTTTTTTTTTTTTCAAATGGATAGCCATCCGATTGGCCAATGGACAACTGTCCATTGAAAACAGTATTCCTACCTTACGACAGGGGATCCGTTTTCCTATTGATGAGGTGCAATGGCCCTTGATAGACGATGAATAAAGTTATGCATTTTCGTCAATTGAAAATTGGTGATAGCATCTCTCCGCCTTTTTACTTTAAGTAACTGTTCGATGATCATCATTATTGCCAAACAACCATTCTTTCTTTGGAGTGAGCTTGCTGATCGCCTGTCCAACCTTGTTCAGTTGGAAGACATCGCATTCAAGGCGTTAAAGTGTGGCTATCGCGACCTACCCAAAATTTCCCACTAGACGGGGACGTTTCTAGATAGACTTAGAAGTACCGCTCACAAATAGATCCGAATCAGCATTCCTAAAAGACGACTTAAAAGCAACATCTGATCGGTGATCTGACTCAATTCGATTCTCACAAGCACGAGCTCTCCCACTAGTCTATTGGGGTCGGCTAGAAACTGATCGAGACACGGGAACATCGTTTCCATCCCTACGTAACCAAAGATTCTATGTTCAGAGACTTATTTATGCTAATATTCTATTAACACCCTTTCGATACCTAACTATTTAGTTATTTAATCTAAAGAGGTCAAGTGTTCTTGCTCATCATTAAAGCCCTAAAAGGTCATTTAAATTCACTAAGTATTCATGCAATTATATTTATGGAGTCATTTTCATGTGAGTCTAAACTAAGGCTAACTTAATCTAGAAAAGAAATTAACACAAAATTAGTTGAAAGATGATGCGAGAAATAAATAAACAAAGAATTAAAATATGATACGGTAAATAAACATTGAAATGATTGAATGCGATAATCTAATGACAATAAAGTAAAACCCGCAACTCGTTGGATGTTTAATAATACAATTTCATTATAATCTTTACAAGATTAAGACCGAAATGTATGTCGGCCTAAACATCACCAACTCCACGCACACCATATTTGTGATCATCATTATCATTATAACTCAATATGCATCGATCTCCATATCTTAACATTCATCTAAACAATCCAAATGTATTTGAAATTACATCAACTTAATCATACATCTAAACATTTAGGGAAAGCTAATAAGACATGCTATCAAGCTAAGAAGCAATAAAGACCCAAAAGCGTCTAATTACCCAATGAAGACGCATTCCTCGATTTTCTTAAAAGGGGTTCTAATTAATTAAGCCTAGACCCCATCTAAAGCTTAAAATTTGATTTTTCAAGCAAGACTTCCTTCACTAAACCAAACTTCAAATTTTTTTTTTTTAAATTTCGTAATTTTTCTTAATAAAAACATTTTTTATTTTTAATATTTAAATAATATAATATATTAATAATATAATATCATTAAAATATTATATAATATAAACAACCCGGTCGGGCCCCGAAATTCGGACCGGGTCCGTACCGGGCCGTTTCGGAACGAAACACATTTTTTAAAAGAGACAGGCCCGCCCTCAAAGAAAAGTGGATTGGACTCACGATGGGCCCGACCCATTTTCTCTTTTTTTGTTTAAAAACTCTCCGCCCCCTCCCTTTGCGAATCGGCCCATCCCCGCGCCCAACACCAGGCCCATTCGGCCTTCTCCTAACGCGAACAACCGGGACGAACGGGCAGGAGCTTTCCGCTTCGCTTCACGCCGCCTCACGCCACCGTTTGAGGCCATAACCGGTGACGGCCACGCCGGAGTTCGACCCGCTCACACCACGACCCCATGAGTCAAGACCGAAGCGAAAACACCATCACAACAGCCAAACAGATCGAGAAATGACAATGACTATATGCGGATTCAAATAAGCATTACGCCGAACAGATGGCGCGCGAAGAAAGAAAGAAAATGTTTTGACGTCGAACGAGCGACGGTCTCAGCCTACAGTGCACCCAAAGTGAAGCACATGCACATCAACATGATATCGTCACCGACCAAGCAGAAAGATTAACATTCGAGTCGTCTAGTGAGCATATCAATATAAGGAGCCGAGAGGAGACAAAACAAAGGGGTTGAGAGTTTTTTTTGTTGGTGAAACAAGACGCCCTACGCGATCCAGGGGGGGTTTGCCGACCAGCGGACGCATACGAGCGGACTCATGCCAAGCCGCGACTGACCGGCGAGACCCGTCTTCCCTGTTCGCGATCGTCGGAAAGAGAACAGGGTCTCTAAGAGCGGCTTACTGGTAAAGCAGCGAGGCGTCGAGCACGGGGGAAGCGTCACGGCACCGGCCGTCGGGTCCGGAAGCTTCGCGGAGTACCTTCTTTTCCACGGCCAGCAAAAAAGATCTTTCAGTCTTCTCTTTCGTTCCTCCTTTTCTTCGTTTTTTTTCTTCTCCAGAACTCCCCTCGAGCGAAGACCTCCTCCTTTTTTTCCTCTCCTTTCTTTTCTTCCACCCCTGGCTTTTTCTTCTCTCGTTCCTTCTGCTTCCCCTCTGTCGAACTCCTTTGCCCCCGATCTCTCTCTCTCTCTGTTTTTTTCCCTCTTGGACGTCCGCCCCTCCTCTCCTTTTCTCTTCTCCCCCTTCTTTTTCTGTTTTTTTTTTTTCTCCTTTGCCGCTTCTCCTTGCCCCCCTTTCTGTCGCGTCTCCTGTCCCTCCGCCCCCTGTGGTAGCGTGTCAGGCCATGGGAGAAAGCAGCTGGCCAGCCTCGGGAGTCTGCAGCCTGCAGCACTGGCACGCATGATGATGACCGAGAGAGAGAAACGGGCGATGGGCCTAAAGGGGAATGAATATAGGCCGAAAGAATAAACCGAAAAGGAAAATGGGTTCGCGTGGGCACGCGGGCCGAGTCCGGCCCGACGACGGCTTCTTTTTTTTTTTTTTTTCTTTTTTTGTGTTAGAAATTAATGACAACTTTGTGAAAAATTAAGACAAAAAATGAATTACCAGACCGATAAAAATTAGGTATCAACAGTGGCCTTCATGTTCACATTGCCCAACATTGCCCTTTCTGCATTAAAACGCCATGATGACGCAAGCATCAATGAAAGGATAAATAAGAATATTTAATTGCAACTGATTTATCTTGTCAGCCACATGATATTTTTGGCTTTGCTTTTAGACATTAGGAAAGTATTAGAAAGTTGTACTAGAGCACTTCACCAGGAAGCCCACTCAAATAATCGGTGAACAAGTTGTTCTAGCGATAGCTTTCGATGCGACAATGAAGATGACTGATTGCAACTTCCGCTACTTAAAGTTTCTCATGAAAATTGTGCTCTGGTGCGAAGCAGATGAAATTAGGATAGAGGACAAGTTGGGCAGGTATTGTCACTTCAAACAGAAAGGATCTGCTTGATAACCATGCGAAATCGATATAGACACATGTGAAAGATCTTTCAAAACTTTCAATGCTTGAGAACATTTTGAGTAGCTCTGGCAATCACTTATAAAGTACACTTCCATCATCGATGGCGAAATGGTAACACCATTCACGACACCAGGATGAGGGCAATGGTTCAAACGAATTCAGACCAATTATCCAATATAATTATGATTCATTCTGCCTAGATTCTTGATTCTGGTATGCTTTCTCTTTTGGCTAGTTAGGCTAATACTTTGCGCGCAGCGGAGCAAATTAGCATTAATCAACTCTTTTTTTATTTTTATTTTAGAAATTAATTTTTATTTATTTATTTTTACTCTTTTAACTTATGACTGTTCGGACTTTAATATGACTTGTGATCGTTCGGGAAAACATATTGTTTTAAGATACGAAGAGCTATGTCCGAATGGCAAGTCTTATATACGAAGAGGTGTGTCTGATTTTGGCAGTTTAGACACCAAGTAATGTGTTTTATTTTTAAAAAGAGTAAAATTTCAGCATTTATTGAAGGATATACATGTATATGTTGTTTTGAAGATGACAAAACTATTATCAAACTTTGCGCTCAAAGATGATTCTTCAGAAGATCTAAATATATTAGACAGTCTGGTGATAGCAGACATTTTGAAAGTTATCTGACTTTGGATAGTCTGGTGTGCTTTGGCAGTTGCGGTGTTCCATTCTATTTTTGGTTACTTCGTGATACTTTCCTATCCTTCTATATATGAATCAAGGACATGATTCATGATTGGATTGCTTGATTATGGTAGATATTAATCAAATCAGAAATCAAGCTCGGTATGGAAGTTTTCACTTATGAAAAGTTGGAGATTATGATTGTATGGGCAATTTAGATTTACAGAATCTCTCATGATCTATTTATGGCTTGAATTACTCCATTCCAACAGGTAGATTGGACGGAAGTATTTGGAAGGTGTCAACGGTCATCAAAGATCCATGAAGACTATATTAGCTGTGTGATAGAAAATGAGAGAGACACAAAGTGTAAGCTGAAGTACCGATCAATCTGATTCATCTTGAGAGAAGCACATTCATTGTAATCAAAAAAGTAAGAGAGCTAGAAAGTGGAAATGATTGAATTGTAACTCTTTTGATACATAGTAGAAAACAACCTGTTGGTTGTCTCTCCAGAAAGTGGATGTAGGCTTGATCTAAGCCAAACTACTATAAACCTTATGTTTAATATTCTCTCTCCTTATTTCTCTTGTTGATTATTAGACTTTGTATGCACAATATGTTCTGTTCTTGATCAACACTAGCAAATTTCGACATTGTCTCCATTGTCTTCTTAGAGAGTTTAAAGAGATTATCAGGAATTACTATCTATTGATCTCAAGACTTTGTTGTATCCTTAATGGAATTTGTCAGAAATCTATAGCAACTTAGTGGGGCAAATTGATCATAAACGAGAGTGATTACATGCCTCAAAGTCCAATTTTATTTCAATTCCATTTCTTCCCGTACAAGAATTTTACCAACACGTTCTCTGTCCGATCAAAGTGTCTAAGTAAATGTGCTCGAAGTCACGCCACCTGCTAAGCTCTTAATTTGATGGGGGAATCTCACACATGCATCTATGGAAGGATCAATTTAAAGCATACACTAGCTTCTCCATAACCATGTCATTTTACCAAAACAACAAGTGTCTTATTACAAGCACAACTGCACAGGGACACAACATTCAGATTTCTCATATTCCCAAATACCCAGCTTGGCTTCACATCACCTGAACAACCAGCTTGATTTCCTGCGACAGTACCAGAAATCTCAAGCATTATTTATCTCAATTTCATAAGCGATCGTAGTCAAGCCTTGATCTTTTCCTTCATGCGCTTGAAACGTGCGCATCGATGTCCTTTGTCATCTCGATGAACACGGTCATGTACTTGTCAGGGTTAGGGTCGCTCGCCTTGAACTTCTCGTACTCCAAGCTCAGCTTGGCCACACTTCCTTGCTCCTTCGGGACGACCTTGCACGCGGCCCTGAAGACCTTGTACTGGTCGAGGAGGTGGCCCTCGATGCCGTGGAGGGTGACCGACATGTTGTTCTCGTCGAACTCAACCTTCTCCTTGAACACCTCGGATTTTCCATCTATCCAATGGCATCAGCAAATCAAAAAAGGGTTAAGTTTGGCATTATGTAGAGGAACATCAGTTTGATTTACTGACAACATCGAATAAATTGGTAATTAAAGCGACCAAAATCGAATGAATTACCAACGGTGTAATTCCATATCTTGATAGCTCCATGCTGATCCCAGTCACCTTCATGAACTTTGATTCCTTGAATATTTTTGGAGGTGACAGTGGGCATTTTGTGGGTTTCGCTCCTCCACAACTTGAAGAATTTGTCGGCTGGTGATTTCAGTTCGACTTCAGCTTCTAGCTTTCCATGCAAATTCGCCATTCTCCCCCCTTTTTTCTGAGTGATGATCGTACCGAGACACCAAAATTCTCTAAATTTGTCACGACACTTCACCTGTGTTCAGAAAAAAGTGGCATCCCTTGTTTCTCTAAATAACAGTTTGGCGTTCATATTTTTCTCTACTTTAGGTCCCACATCATGATTCACGTTATGGATATTTTAAAAAATAATCTACCTTTCAAATTGTATTACCGACGATGATAATATATATTTAAGACTAATATAAAGATATCCCCGAGCAATTATAGCCTGTTAAATGATAGAAGCAATACAAGACTTCCACTTGCTCGGCCATCAGCAGTTAAATGCCTATTCATACATTTCTTACATTCTCATGATAAGCTCCAAACTCTTGCGAGTTGCGTGTAGAAATCATCCGAAAGCAAATTGATCTGCCAATGTCAGCTTAAGATTGTACCCGAATGCAGAAAATAATGAAATAGATAAATTAGCTGGCCTATAGGTGGACTCGGGGTATTATATAAGGTGCACGAATCATTGCTCTGTATTGTTGTTGGGGTGGACCCATGATGATGAGCGAAAAAGATTGCAAATCGAAGATAATGTGAGATAAAACAACGCGAATCTCTGATTGATATGGCGGATGGTGCCCCCCACTTCTCGCCGTGTTTGGTTGGGCAAAGGCAATTGTTTTGGAGTCAGAAGGGAAGATCTTATTCCTGCAACAGTTAGCCAAACTTGGCAGGGACAAGGCGAAGGTTCGCCCAGAAAACATCGGTTTAGAAAAGTACTTGAATTAAGTGAGGACTAGCTTAATGCAAGAGCTGATAATTGAAGGGATTTGCTTGAGTGCACGTGAGGTGAACGCAGTTCAATCTTTAAAATATGGTGCAAGGTAGTGGAGCAATTAATCTGGCCCAATAATTCATTTGTTTTGAGTTTTTGGAGTGATGCTAGGTGTAATTTGATACGCTGAAAGTTGGAAGTAGAAAGGGTTATGAGCCAAAAAAACAAAAATATAAAATCATCATGGATATACTTTACCTGTACAGAAGATGAAGAAGGCCTTTGATTTGGATAATATATATTTATATAGAGTCCCCACAAGACATAATTCACGTGATCCTTTGAAATTGTTTTCATGTTTTCAGTACCCCAATCTTCACCTACTAACTACTCCTTGTATTAAATGAGCCTGCACATTGCAAATAGAATAATCTCTCTGTCTAATAATAGCTCATTATTTTTCACAAGCTGTACTTACGGTGTTTATCTAATTGCATACATTATCAAATTTCTCGATGTAGCACCTGGTCCACAGCTTTGGACAACACAAAATTAAGGATTTTTATCTTAATTTTTACCTCAAAGAAATGATGCTAGAGTGAGAAGGTGATCCTTACCTTGTACTTGTGTTCTATTGTCAAAACAGAAAGATTTACATTGTTCTGAGCACGCATGCAAAACTTTCGAATAGCCAATTACATCGAGAACTTCAAGGCACAATCTACATTGCAGCATATATGCATGTGTAAAATTTTGTCACGGCCCAAATCTATATATCCTCGTGAGCAATCGACATGATTAAGTAATCATGCCGTAAGTCCAAATCTTGGATATTAATCTTGTTGATGTTGTCTTGAATTCCACAATATTTCGATCGATTGGAAATTCGAAATTTAAAGTCGATCGGGAAATCGAGGAATATTTGAAGATTGCAGGAGATTTGTTTCCAAATCTAATAATATCTTTAAAGTAGAACTCCTTTTCCTACTTGGATTAGGAATTGCTTTCCTACTAGGATTAGCAAAGTGCGGTTCCAAAGATCTATTTATTTTCAGCATTGTACCTTGTACTCTGTGTGGGGATGATTATGCCTGAATAAGAAATTGTCAAAAAATCTTATCTCTCTCTCCCACGGACATAGGCGGATTTTCGTCGAACCACATAAATCTCAGTGTTCTTCATTATTATTGTTTTCTTTCTCATCTAGTTAGAGTATTCTTTCGCACAATAATTGATATCAGAGCAATCCAGGTTCTTCGTTCCTGTATTGCAACTTCTGACTAGATGGCTGGAAGAGGTTCAACCGTTTGATTTGATATTGACCGATTTACTGAGAAAATTAATTTTACATTATGGCGAAGAAGGATGAAGGATATGTTGATTCAACAAAATTTATCAAAGATTCTTCTAGGAATATCGAACAAGCCGGACACCATCACTGATGATGATTGGTCCGACATGGAGGAGAAAGCGTGCAGTGCAATTTGATTGAACCTATCGGATGAGGCCCTTCAATATGTAGCGAAAATCAAATCTACTCGGAGGTATGGCTCAACGTGTTCAATCAGATGATTAGTGAACTTACAAGCTTGGAGGTAAGGTTTGATGATGAAGACATAGCGCTTCTACTATTGGCATCGTTGCCGGATTCGTTTGACCACTTGGTGACTATGCTCTCTTATGGCAAAGAAACCCTGGAAATTGGAGAGGTTATTGCTACCCTAATTCCAAACGACACTCGAAAAAGGGCAAGTAGTTCAAAATCTTCGGGAGAGGGATTCTTTGCAAAGCAGAAAAGCAATCAAGGAAGAGGAAGATCAATGGATCGAGGATCGAGCAATAGGAGTTTATCAAAATCCAAGGGAAAGTTCAAAGGAAGATGCTACGTGTGCAATCAGGAAGGGCATATTAAGAGATTTTGTCCAAATAAGAACGAGAAAAAGAAGAACAGCTCGGAGGAGGCAAGTGTAGCTGACAGCATTGAGACCGATGATGGGGATGTCTTGTCCATATCGTCGGGGAAGGAAATCTTTGAAGATTCGTGGATCCTAGACTCAGCATGCACTTATCATATGTGTCCTCATCGAGAAGCCTTTGATGAGCATAGAATCGACTACACAAGTGAAATATGACTTTTATTAAAGCTTATTAAATTTCTGCATTATCAGGTTTTGATTATTCTATATATCATCATGAGCAATCGACATGGTTAAGTCCAAATCTTGGATATTCGTCTATGGAGGAATCAAATCAGACGTACAAGCTTCGCCTAACCAATTCATTTTGCAAAAACCACGAGTGTCTTATTACAAGCACAGCGACACATGAACACAATACACGAAATCTCATATTTCCAAAGCCCAACGATACTTCACATCACCTGATCAACCAGCTTGATTTATTGGGTCAACATACATGAAAGTACTAGAAATCTCAAGCATTATATAGCACAACATCACATATGATCACAGTGATGCCATGATCTGTTCCTTCATGCGCTTAAGACGTGAGCATCGATGTCCTTGGTCATGTCGATGAAGAAGGCCATGTACTTGTCGGGGTTAGGGTCGCTCTCCTTGTACTTCTCGTACTCGATGCTCAGCTTAGCCAGACTGCCTTTCTCCTTCGGGATGAGCTTGCATACCGGCTTGTAGACCTTGAGCTCGTCATAGACGTCCCCCTCGATGCCATGGAGGGTGAACGACAAGTTGTCATCGTCAAACTCGACCTTTTCTTTGAACACCCCGGATTTTCCTTCTATACGATTGCACCAGAGAAAGAGAAAAAAGCTTCAGTTAGGCAAAGGGCCATCAATTGAATTTCAATGACAACATCGAGTAAACCAGTAACTAGAGAGACCAAAATCGATTGAATTACCAACGGTGTAATTCCAAATCTTGACAGCTCCATGCTGATCCCAGTCACCTTCGTGAACTTTGACTCCTTGAATGTTCTTAGAGGTGGCGGTGGGCAATTTGTGAGCTTCGCTCCTCCAAACCTTGAAGAATTTTTCAGCTGGTGATTGCAATTGGACTTCAGCTTCAAGTTTTCCATGCAATTGAGCCATTTTGTCGCAACGCTGGCCTGTGTTGAGACACCAGAAATTCTGCAAGTTTGTCACAAGACCGGCCTGTGTTGAGAAGAAAAGTAGTATATTTGTTTCTTATATAAACTGACGCTCGTTTTTTTTTTTCCTCTGCTTTACGTCCCACAACGGGATTCACGTGGTCCATAGATTTTCATCAATTGTAACCACCAGCAAAAAAAATTAATTTATTGCGCTTGCTTATTGCAATGTAATTTAGACCAATAAAATAATATGCCTGGGCAATTATAGCTGCGGTCTGTTGTATCTACCTCTCAACAATTCTATGCCTTATCCATACGTCTCCTAATAATAAGCTCTATAGTTGTATCAAAGTTGCGAGTAGAAATAATAATGTTCTAAGCTGATTGTACGTAATGCATAAGATAATGAAAATACTTAAAGTGGCTTGCTTATAGGTGGACTGAAGGCATCTCTGATGCATTATAGGATGCACTCATCACCATTGTGGTGCACGCGCGAGTGTTAAGCAAGAAAAGTTTCATATTGAAGATGTGATGCAAGATGGAGCAATCAATTGGGCCAATAATTCATTAATTTAAACTTCTAAACAGAGATAATATAGTCATATTGATGAGGTTGGACTTGTCACGTCCCGCTCTTGAGTGCGCGGCAGTCCCTAATGTCATTCCTACACTTCGGCTATTGAGTAATGACGTCCTAGATAGGTCGCTAGCCTTTTTAATAATCAAAGTCAAACACAACAAAAACGAGGTAAATAATTACTAATTAACAGCCCTCCCAACCAAAATATTACATTCATCATTTCAATTCATTACACTAGTATTTAATTTATAAACTACTCCTTACATCAAAATATTTGACTTTATACAGCCCACATAAGAGACTCCCTAAGGGTTCACTACGCTACCATCTGAAGGATCATCTCACCACAAGTCCAAAAGCAAATCCCCGAATCCTCCCGATGGGTGCTCGTGGCGCTCATGATAGGGTCCTCCTATCTTTCCCATGTACATCACTCAGTATTGGTGGGGCACCTAGGCCCACATAAGATCATCAAACTCCCACAGGGTCATCTTGTGCTTCTCGATAACATACCCGTGTTTGGTCTCCATTATGTCAATCACCCACCCATTGTCCTATAGTTTGTCTGGTATGACCCATTCTTCTAAATCTTTCTCATCACAGCTCTAATCCACGACCTATACCATCTCTCCCACCTCCTTGATTGGCTCCTCCTCCTCCGGATCCTCCTCCATCGGTTCTAGCTCAATTTGCTCTTACTCGACCGGCTCCTCCTTCTCCGAGTCCATAACCAATTCCTGAGATGGGGTGGTAGTGATGGGATGAGATATGGAAATATCGTAGTAAGTATACCTCTAAACCAAAATTAGAAATACTACCGCCTTAGAGTCCATAATCATATCTCATCCATTAACTGTCAAATTCCTGTCGCCTCTAGTCAAATTCCTATTGCCTAGCTCTCACATAGAACTTAATCATTTCTAACCATCTCCTTATATGTATGAGTCAACCAGTTTATGAATGAGACTTGGTACTAAGCCCAAATCGCATATCAAATTAGGATAGCCACAATGATAACATAAATCATTAAATAAGTAACTGAATAATTACATAAACTATACAATTAAATAATTAAAACTGTCCACAACTGGTTTTAGACCCTTGCTGAATCTCATTTTCTCATTGTCACATTCAGAACTGAATGGTCGCTAGATACCATCCCAACAATGATTAAGGCCAACTGGCCATCTAATTAGTCCAAGCAATCGCCATAATATTGATGTAACAATCAAGCCAAAATTGACCTCATTCATCCAATAATGCAATCGAATCACCCAATTATTCATAAGTATTCTACCAAAATGATAAATGTGTCTAATTAAGGTTTAGAAGTCCACTCACATTAAATTTGCGTCGAAAAGTTACCCGAGGTAGCGAATCAAGGCAGTCCCTAGTTGAAGATGGCGTGGTTGCGGGTGATGAAATAGCTCCATTTGCGCGAATAGCTCACGAATAGACCCAATTGGGGCTAGTCGAGTCGAGAACTAGGTCAGTGTTTCGAGTCATAGGAGGTATCGTTGGGTTGAGGCTCGATTCTCCCTTCTTGAACAAAATCGGAGTTGGCAACTGGCTAGTCTTTGATGAGGGATCCTAGGCGTGTTGATCAAGGGTGGTGGTAGCGCTGTGGTGGCCGGAGTGGCAAGAAATCGCTCCTCGAAGGCAGTGGTTCGACGAGCTAGGGTTCCTAGAAAAAGGCAAAGACGATCGAGCTTCAATCCTTCAATCTCCAACCAAATTGACCAAATTGAAGGCCTAGGTTTTACTCACGTGGTACCTGCGAGTCGATCGAGAGCAACGATGAGGGATGGGTGTTACCAGACTGGCGAAACGACCAGATCTAGGGTTTCGGCAGCTCGTCTAAGGCAAAATGAAGTTCGATTGAAATCTAGCCAAATCTAGACCAAATCAATCTAATCAAAAGCAAAATCTAGGGTATTTGGGATACCTAGAAGTTGATTGGAAGCAGTGGCATGAGTTATAGATTGAAGGAATGAGAGAACTCACCGATTGAAGCTCAGTGAGTTTTTTTAAAAACCAGGAAAGGTCGAGTTGCGGGGGCTTCCGATGATGTTTCAGGCGGAGATGGCGGTTGCTGTTGGATTATTCTTGAAGACTGTGTTGCAAGGAACACAATAGCACCAACAACGCTCAAAACCGAGCTTGGAGTCGAGAGTTATCGCGATAAAAAATGGGGAGCTCACTTGGTTCCAAGGACAATGGGCGATTGGCGAGTCAAGGAAGAAATGAGCTTGCTGGTGCCACGTGGCGGCCTCCTGTTGGATACAAGGTACTTCGACTATGCCCTAAGGACGGAGGGTGGTTGGTGGTAGCAGCTAGTCAGCTATTTGGCTAAATAGCTGACGGGTGTCCTCCCAGTGACACGCTTAGGGGAGAGAGAAAGGGGGGAAGAGAGGAAGGCAGAGCTTGGATGTGTGCGGGCCTAGGCATGCAGGTCTAGGCCAAGTCTACTTGCAGTCGGGCCGATCCATACGACAGCTGACTGGTCCGTTGACCAGTCAACGTTCAACGTTGACCAAAAGTCAACTTTTTCCACAATCTTCCAAAAATGCCCATAGGCCCAAAATTCACTTATTTTGGGGCCAAAACGCAAGTATCTAAAAGTTGGGGAATCAAAACATGATTTTTGAAAGTTTAGAATAACCTAGTTTAGTTTGGGTAACTCCCGAGATCGACAGGCCACTAACCAAATCCATAAATTTGCTCAAATAAGTCTCGAAAAAGGGGCTGGAAGCGAGCTGTTATCAGACTTGCGGTCTTCTTGATGATTTTTGCAAGCAAAGACATTAGCTTTGATAACTGGTATCCTAGTTGATAGTTAAAAAAAAGTGATATCTAGTAAATACTTCCAAATGTGAGATTTTAGGAAACAACTATCAACTATATTGATAGTTTAATATACTAAAAGTCGTGATTTAATATTTAAATATTTTTATTGCTACCCCTTATGAGTAGTCGTCTTTTTTTTTTTAAATCTTGTAATAAGACATAGACATATCTAATTAGGATACAAATAGGGCCTAAAAACATTTAAACTCATGACCTCATGTTTCAATGTCACGTTAGACTTTGTTGAATTACTTTTAACTGTTTTAAAAATTTAAACTATTAAATAAATACTCGACTTAATATTTAAATATTTCTATCGTGAATAAAGAATGTCCAATGTGATTCATTGATTGGGATGAAACAAGGTGTTCCTCGCTTCTCGCGTAAAGGTGATCAAGGTGGAGTCAGAATGGTAGGTTATTCCTGCAAACATTAGCCAAACTTGGTAAGATCGAGATGAAGATTAAAACTAAGAATGCTAGCGTAGAAGAATACTTGAATAATTGTGGTACCAAGACGTACGCCTTGTACAGCTTTGCATGGTAAAATCTATATAATACTTACATTTACCAAAAAAAAAAAGAATACTTGAATAAATAGTGAGCCAGCTTAACAAACGAGGCTCGCATTTGGAGGAGGGTGTATTTGTTTAGGTGCATATGGGAAGGTATTGCGTGAAAAAAGTTCGACATCAAAGATCTGTAAGGTGTAACAATTAATTTAGCCCAATTATTCATTGTTCCAAATTTTCGGAGTGGAGATGGGTCTTAATAAATATACGGATAGAATTAGATTGGGGCTCTTTCTTCGCAAAATTTACAAGCAAAAGGTATAGAGTTTCTTCTACGTTCCTAACAATTGTTGTACCCTAGTATCAACGCTAGGTATATTAATATTGGTCTTCAAACTTTTGTATACTTAGTGACATGACAGAGTGCAAATAAGAATTTAATCAAGTGGTTCATTGTCAAGACCCGATGATAGGCCTCCCGTGTCGCTTAGTATGCAATGTCATGGATGAGTCTTGGTACACTAAGCAGTTCTCTATGGATATTGCCATCCTCATGATGGGGTTGATTTCATTGAAATCTCCTAATTTACACTTGGTATAACCTTCCCGTATGGCATATACACTCGAGCTTTTGAAAAATATGGACATCCAATGCGTATGGTTGTCTTATTGGCGGACTGCCATATATTAACATTGCTGCAAAGACAAGGGACTTAAATTTTGCACGTTGGCAATAGAATTTCTAAGTGTGCTCAACTTAGGAAAATTAGATTCTATCAAAGGAATCTTAACCCACTTTAATCACATCTATCTACACTCTTTGACCCTAGCACCAAATACCCATCTCTCTCCCTATAATCGCCCGCATCGTCAATGGCGACCTTCGCTGCTTCACCACCTGACGCCGATGTCGATGAGGGCACCTCTCTCTCTCTCTCTCTCTCTCTCTCTCTCTCTTAGAGTGGAAACCAAGCTAGCGTCAAACATGTCGTCAGGCGCCGAAATTCCCTTCGGTATTGTAGGGTTATCATTTCACATACCACAGTCGTCCAATTTAAATCGGATGATTGTGACTTTATAAAAAAAATAATAAAATTTTTTTATTAAATAGGAGCCATTCGATTTGAAGTTAAATATTTTGAATCCTTGACATACGTAAGGATCCGGTACATTTTTTTAATCAAAAAGTCAATGAGGCGACACGATCTCCAAGAGTCACCCCCTCCGGGTCTTACCTCACCGTGGCCCCCTGCCCAATATCACGATCGTGATTGCAAGATCTCGATGAGGTCTTGACGTCAGCTTCATAGAGGAACAGCAAGAGAGACTAGGAACAGTTGGCAGTAGCTTTTAAATGGGATTTGATTGTTTATCTCGAGAGTCAACTAATGCAGCTGACATATTTCGCGAGCCGTCGATGAGATAGCAGATGAAAACAATATCAACGGGACAAAACATCTTCATTATCGTGGTCTTATGCACCACCTAAAAGTTTATTAATAAATTATTAGAATTAAACCTAATTTGAATTTTCTCAATTTCATATTAATTCACAATTCAAAATCTAAATTCTTAACATTTAAATCATTTTTAATTATGAGTCATCACTAACCTATTTATAATGGGTCAATTAATTCATATAGAATATTTGGAGTACACTTCATCTCTATAACCATAGTACTTGGTTTCGATATCTCTAGGTAGATAGTTTGGACCGTTTTTAGTTTTAACAACTTAACTTGCGAGATGATCATGTAAGTGCGTAAATGTTATTTAACACTAAATAATAAGAACGTTAAAATTGCAGAGGTAAGAAGTTGTGGACTTACATCAAAGCAATGTAAGCATATGAATGTTAGTAGAAAAATCAACAAAATAATCTTAATATGATTTCAACTAACATGCATTAGCAAATAATTATTCTTTTTGATTTTTTTATTTATTTAAATGCAATGCAATGCACAAATTATGCAGTTATACTAAATGAACTATGCTAACAATGAGATGCATAATATTCAAACTAACTTAATACAAAAGGTATTTATTTAAATGGCTTAGTTCTAATGACGTGCAACATGACCCACACATAATTATTAAATGCTATACAATCTCTAATATGCAATTCCTAAATGACATACAAATTTATTATGCAATTCCTAAATGACATGCAAAATCATTAAAATTAACATGCAAAAATGTTGCATAACATGATTAATGATTAATGTACCTAGCATGCAATTCTAAATAATGAACAAAACTTAATTGACATTGTTTTAGACAAATTTAGTTAGTAGACATAACATGTAATTTATATGACATGCAAGAATAATTAGATTAAACATTAAACTACGTGACACATTTATTAATTAAATGAAATAAAATATGACACATGCAAACATAACATACAATATGACATGCAAAATGATGATTTATAATACACTTCACATGACATGCATAATAAATTAGACAAACCTAGACATTTAATTATAATGTAATGCATACAATGATATTATGACATAATAATGCAAGTTGATTAAATTATGCACGCATGATGTGTATTTTTTGTATTTTGATGGGAAATTCAGAATAAAATAAATGGCATATGCTAAACATGCAGTCTTGCTGTGAAGTACTATATAATCTATTCTAAAGGAGACATCTTTTGATTATTTTTATGAAAATCTGGAACTATTTAAAACTCTATTTAGGCATGCAATCTAAATGGTTGAGAAAACAAACTTAATCCTAGAATGATAGTTGGAAATTCGAAATAAAAATCTATCCTAGTTTAAACCAAAAACGTATATGAACTAGGAATCTAATCTATCCTATCTTAGAATGCAATCTAAAAATAATCAGAAAAATCGAACATGCATTTAATTAATGCTAATGACCTTAGAAAGGAAAATATTTTTTTAGGAAATAAATTGAGCAAAAGATAGCAATCAGCATCCGGAAATCAAATAGAAATTGTCTGCACGCAAAAATGTTGCAATCAAACATTATTAGTAAAAAGCACAAATTTTGAATTTGGATGAAGAAAAATTAACGGCTCATCCCATAGGATGACGGGAGGTGCAGAATATTTTAGGTGTCATTCGAATTTTGAGGTGAAGATCAGTCTAATGATTCGAGGCACGTTGTCAAATTAGTAAAAGTTTCTTAATTTAAATGATAACATTAGAAATGATACTTTGCGCGATGCCTAGCATTTACGCAAAGATTATGCATTTCAAATTAGGCAATTTAATATTTTAAACTTTTTGAGAAAAAAATATTTACCTAATATGAAGGTTATCTTCCAAATTTGAATGCATGATTAGAACGGATGACGGCATTCGATGCCAGGGCTATAGTTGAACGAAGGAAAGCGGCGGGCAGCATGGGACATCCGGCCGAAGGCAGTAGCGGCATCCAGCTGTGGCGATGGCTGGATCAAGTGAGACACAGCGGCACAGGCGGAGGAGGGAGCTATGGCACGGGGGTGGCGCTGTAGCGGCACGAGGATGGCTGGAAGGGGCCGGCAGCGTGGGCAGAATAGTTGAAGGCCGACGGCTGCAGCTTGGTTTGGCAGGTGGTTCCAGGCATGGCAATGAAGCTGGTCGTTGGCAGCATCGTCAGAGGTCCGGCAGCGGTGAAGGATAATGATAGCGTCTAGATTAAGCCTCAGCACCAAGCGACACTCTTTCTCTCTATTTTTGTGAGCACTCTGAAATTGTAATCACCGGCCAAAAAACTTGAGGCATAAATCTTAGAAACAAGAAAAGTTTTAAAACTTTAACTTGTTTTGTGAGAAAACAGGTTGCACTTCTAAATTTTGCAAATTATCCAGAAAGCTTAATGAGCTAGATTTGAAAGAAGAAGTCCTTGAAAATTTCCTCCAAGTCATGGTTGAAGAATCATCATCAGAAGAAGATGGTCTTCAAGTTAATGACATTGATTCCTCCTCTGCAGAGGATGAAAATGAAGAAGAAATTATACATGTGTGTGTTAAATTTTTTAATTAAGGATGCAAAGTTTTTGGTGTTCGCAAAATGACCCTAAAATCTAGAAATTCTTTCAATTAAGTTCCTGGATGGCCAAATTGCACAAATTCTCTCTAATTTGCTACCAAATTTCAGCTAGACCCTTTTTCTAGAGTGGGTTGGCCAAAATTCTCTCTTCATGGGCTCAAAATTCGCAAGGTTCGACCTATTTTTGGGGTTTATTCTAATTAATTTTAAGCCTTAACAAATTAATAGGCTAAATTTACTTTAATTAAGACTCAAATCATCCCAAATTAGGAGTTGGAAAATTCGATCCACTCTCCTAGTTGCTAGTAGAAAATCTTTGGAGTGCAAGCCAAGTTCGCCCATTTAATTTTGGTTGATACTGTTGCCAGTCCGAAGCTAAAGGCTATCATGAATATTTAAACTATATGTTATGCAATAAAAATATTTTTGCCTAGGAACTAAATAATTAATTCTTAATTTTTTATGTAATTTGAACCAAAATGGGTCGTCAAAATTTAGATTCCAACATCCATCTACTCCTTATAATATTACCTTATTCAATGCGCGAGAGGAATTAGGTTTAAAAAGAGTTCAATGATCTTGTTTTTGTAGAAACTAGGTAATTTGTCCATAAAATAGCAAATCTTTCTAGTGTCTTTTAAATTTTATGCAAATAAAAAGAAAATGTACACAAATCAAGCAAAAAAAATTCATTCCTGTAATTGGTAATCATAATAATCCAAGTTAGTAATAAATATTACCATCTTATAGTATTTAAAATTATTTTTAACTCGTTGTTTATAAAACGCCCCGTATAGAAAGTGCTCAGATGCAAAAGGGCTCATGATTAATCATATTATTGCAATTTTTCTGCAATATACAAAGGTAAGATATAATTGTAAAAAAGTCGTAATTTATCATGAAATACCCAGACAATAATCAAAATGAACAAATTTATCGTAAAATCCATTATCAAAAATCATGAGTGGTTAAACTTAGATTAGGTTAGATATAAGATTATTATAAGCTATATAATATGGCTTTCTTATTGCTCAAAATGTGAAGAGAGTACTTTATAAAGGAGAAAGATGTAATTATGATAGAAGCTAAAGTTCTTATAAAAAAATATGGATTTTTGCTAAATATGATATCAGTGTAAGAACACAAGTTCACTATCACCTAGATTGTTGACATATCACCAAAATATGATATCACCTAGATTGTTGACATATGAACAAACATGTAGGTTACTATCTTTAATTATTCAAACAATACATCTATTTAATAGTATTTGTGTAAGAAGTGATTTTATGTCGACGACGGTAGACCTAATAGTAATATCTTAATCATTAATGAAAGAAGACAAGCTTTCAATCACATCGATCATCTTTCATCCGTCAATGCGCCCGCCTGCTAGTGGACTCGTCTGAGAGGGGACCCAAACTTGCCCAAGCACACAAGACGTTACATGACAAAATCGACTTTTGAAATATAAGGTTCTTTAGCATTACATTCCATTTCACTCAACCAGCATAACTCATTCGCGTTGTTTCTTGGATACAACATCAGTAAATAAAGACTGTAAATATGCATGGCCATGCGATGTAGGGTTTTATGCTTCCTGGGAAGAAACATGGGCATCGAAGTTCTATGAAGAAGTCCATGTACTTCTAAGGCACAGGGTCGCTCTCTTTCAACTTTTCGTACTCTATAGTCAGCTTGGCCACATTCCCTTTTTCCTTTGGGATTACCTTGCGAATTGGCCGATGCAAGTTGAGGTTCAGCGTAGACGTTGCCTTCAATGCCTTGCAGCATAACCGACATGGTCTCATCGTCGAACTCCGCCTTCTCTTTGGACACCCCAGGCTTTCCCTTCTGTACAATCGAAAGCTGAAAAAGAACCTCCGTTAAAAAGTAAAGTTCTTAACCATCGTAACAAGTAGCTAATCCCTGAATATCGTTGCTCCGAGCACAGGAATAAATGCTTGTGTGCACAAGATAATTGAGATTCCATTTTGTTGAGTGAATCTCTCAAGTATTACAAGCGATAAGGATCGAATGAATCTATTGTGAAAAGTACATAAATATTAAACCACGTCTTCACCTAACGGCTTAAGCTTTTAGGACAGTTGGCAGTAGTCATTCTCAAAACTTCACATGGTATCAGAGCAGGAGGTCCTGAGTTTAAATCTTACCAGGCCCCTAGTCTCCCCAAAAGTCCTTCCACGCTTAGTACTAGGCAAAAAAGACCAGACTAAGCGTGAAGGGATATTAAACCACGTTTTCACCTAACGGCTTAAGCTTTTAGGACAGTTGGCGGTAGTCCTTCACAAAACTTCACATCCATGTCTGTAAAAAAACTGACGAATTTTGAAATAAGAATTCTATCATGACTTTTATTAAAGCTTATTAAATTTCTGCATTGTAGGCTTTGATTATTCTATATATCATCATGAGCAATCGACATGGTTAAGTCCAAATCTTGGATATTCGTCTACGGAGGAATCAAATCAGATGTACAAGCTTCGCCTAACCAATTCATTTTGCAAAAACCACGAGGGTCTTATTACAAGCATAGTGACACATGAACACAATACACGAAATCTCATATTTCCAAAGCCCAATGATACTTCACATCACCTGATCAACCAGCTTGATTTATTGGGTCAACATACATGAAAGTACTAGAAATCTCAAGCATTATATAGCACAACCTCACATACGATCACAGTCATGCCATGATCTGTTCCTTCATGCGCTTAAGACGTGAGCATCGATGTCCTTGGTCATGTCGATGAAGAAGGCCATGTACTTGTCGGGGTTAGGGTCGCTCTCCTTGTACTTCTCGTACTCGATACTCAGCTTAGCCAGACTGCCTTTCTCCTTCGGGACGAGCTTGCATCCCGGCTTGAAGACCTTGAACTCGTCATAGACGTCCCCCTCGATGCCATGGAGGGTGAACGACAAGTTGTCATCGTCAAACTCGACCTTTTCTTTTAACACCCCGGATTTTCCTTCTATACAATTGCACCAGAGAAAGAGACAGAGGCTTAAGTTAGCCAATATGTACAGGGTCATCAATTGAATTCCAATGACAACATCGAGTAAACCAGTAACTAGAGAGACCAAAATCGAATGAATTACCAACGGTGTAATTCCAAATCTTGATAGCTCCATGCTGATCCCAGTCACCTTCGTGAACTTTGACTCCTTGAATGTTCTTGGAGGTGGCGGTGGGCAATCTGTGGGCTTCGCTCCTCCAAACCTTGAAGTATTTGTCAGCTGGTGATAGCAATTCAACTTCAGCTTCAAGTTTTCCATGCAATTGAGCCATTTTGTCACAACACTTGCCTGTGTTGAGACACCAGAAATTCTATAAGTTTGTCACAAGACTGGCCCGTGTTGAGAAGAGAAGTGGTATACTCGTTTCTTATATAGACTGACGCTCTTTCTTTTTCTGTGCTTTACGTCCCACAACGTGATTCACGTGGTCCATAGATTTTCATCAATTGTATCCACCTGTCCATATGTAGCAGATTTCTTTCCTAATCATGGAATTCTATGTAAACCATTACATCATTGGTGAAAGTGCAAGTCTTACATGAATTGATGAGGTCAGAAGTGTTGATGAATGTTTTGATGGTGACAAAACCAGATGATATCTTATGCGAAAGAAAGAAACGTTCAGAAGGTTAATCCTATTATATGCAGAACGTGGAAATGTTTAGAAGGAAAAGACGAGATCTTATATGCAGAACGTGAGATGTTCAGAAGGACAAGATAAGTTCTTATATGCAGAACGAGGAGATGTTCAGAAGGAAAGAAAATTGATAGAACTCATATCCAAAAAGTAATGGAGTTCGGTAGATCAAGATTCTCAGATATATACGCAGAAAGCCAAAGAGATCTTTTGATTGAGATACGATATAGGATGAGCAGGATTTACGTATCAATGCTCAAACAAAGATATCAATCAAAGGATTAAATCATATCTGATTTTATCCTTTCCTTTATTGGTTATACGATTTATCTTTGGAAAGAAATCATTAAGCTTCCAACTGACATATTATGGATGATATTTATGGAAGGCTAAAACGGTAACCAAAGGAGAAGACTATTTATAGTACATCCATTTGTGAGAGCACCAAGGGAGAAATCATCAAAGTATTTGATTGTGAACGAAAGATTGTATTGAAAGAGTTATAGTGAGAAAGTGATCTGATTGTACTATCTCTTTTGATACTAGTGATAAACAGCCGATTGGCTGTCTCTGGACAAAGTGGACGTAGGCTTGGATTAAGCCGAACCACTATAACCTTCTGTGTTTTGATCTTCTAAACTTTTCTCTTATTACTTTGTTAATTCTGCGCTTTATTTCATATTCAGATTGTTACACTAAGCACTTAGTCTTTTCAGTTGGTATCAGAGCCAGGTTGCTCGATTTTGAAGTGTTTGTACTTCTGAGCAGAACGATCAATGGCTAGTGCTACAGGTCTGATGGAAGGACAGAGTCACTTTCGTCCTCCTCTTTTTGATGGAAAGGATTATAGCATATGGAAGAACAAGATGAAAGCATTTCTTAGAGCAAAAGATCCACTAGAGTGGGAATTTGTGCAAAATGGCGTTTCTCCGAACTCTTCATCTGGCAAAGAAATATCTTCAGATGTTGATCTTCAGACTCAATCTGAATTAAAGAAAAGACAGGATACTTATGCTAAAGCTATTCATTCTTTATATTGTGCTTTATCTATTTCTGAATATAATCGCATTTCTTCTTGTGATTCAGCAAAGGAAATATGGGATATTCTAAGTGTAACTTATGAAGGCACAGATCGAGTTAAGGAGACCAGAACGAATATTCTTCTCAATCAGTATGAGTCTTTTAAAATGAAGGAAGGGGAGAGCATTACTGACATATTCAGTAGGTTTACTGAAATCACAAACGGCCTAGCTTATCAAGGTCATCCAGTTGAAGGACAGATGAAAGTCAACAAACTTCTTCGTGGTCTTACTTCCGAATGGACTTATATTAAAACTTCCATCAGAGAAACTCAACGGATTCAACCTTTATCCCTCGATGAGCTTGTTGGAACTCTCCAAGCTTATGAAGAAGAAAAGCTTGTTGAGACTGAGAACACTAGAGGTAAGAAAACCTTAGCATTAAAATCTAATGAGGATTTTAATGATGCAGAGTCAGAAGACTATCTCAATGATGAAGAAATAGCACTCCTGGTGAAAAGATTCAAGAATTTCAACAGGAACAACAGAGGCAATTCAAATCAAATGAACTCACAAAGGAGAGGAATGGAAGATGGTCAACAGAGTTTCCAGAAGCACAGATTAAGTAATAGTCAACAAAATTTTCAAAGACGGAGACCGAGATACTATCAACAGAATACGTTGAGACAAAGTACAGAAGCTGAAGGACAATATGCAGATGTTACTTGCTTTAACTGCAAGAAGAAAGGTCATATAAAACCCGACTGTCCTTTACTCAAAAAGGGAAGAGATGAGAAATACAAAAGAGCTCTCAAAGCTGAAACCTGGAGCGACACTGAATGTGAATCAAGTGATGATCAATTCAATGTCTGTCTTATGGCAAATTCTGATGGTTCTGATTCTGACTATGAATCTGATTACAATGAAAATCAGGTAAGTAATCTCAGAGTTCCTATTAAAATTGCTAGATACATTGATGAACTTTGTTCTGATCTAGAAGATTCTCTTAAGGAAATTTCTGATTTAAAAAAGGAAAATCAGAGACTCAAACGACAGGAAGTTTTTTTGAAGGAAAAAATTGAGATTTTACAAAAAGATTCTTCTTGCCTTGAGCAAAAAGTTGATTCTCTTGAAAAAGAAAACGTGTGTTTAAAATCGGATTTTTCTTGCCTTTCTAAAAGATTCTCTGATGGATCTGAGAAGCTTGAAAAAATTCTTTCCATTCAAAGGCCGTATTTTAAAAAGGAAGGTTTAGGAATGTCTTCTACAACGATTCCTTTGATTGACTTTCCTAAAGTCAAAGAGAGACTAATGCAAAGACCTTCCAAAAGGGTTTATGAAGATCATTTTAAAAAAGTTTTTGTCAAACCTGTTGAAGATGATTCTCTTTTTCTTTCCTCGAATAATTCAGAATATCTTGATAGAGAACTTCCTAAATCAAAATCTTCTGTGTTTGGTTTATTTGGTATTTCTACTAACTCTACTGAACCCAAAAGAATGTGGGTACCAAAAAGGACTGTTACTGGACCCAAGAAAGTCTGGGTACCAAGGAAAGTTTGAGTATTCTGTTATTTGCAGGTATCTTTGAAAAATAAAATAAAGTGGTATCTAGACAGTGGATGCTCGAGACATATGACTGGAAATTCAGATTTTTTCATCAACCTAGTAAATATTGATGGTGGAAAAGTATTTTTCGGAGGCAATAGTAATGGAAAGATCATCGGCACTGGAACAGTCAAAATCGGAAATCTTGTTATCAATAAGGTTTCACTTGTTAAAGGGCTGAACTACAACTTACTCAGCATCAGCCAATTATGTGATTCTGGATATAAGATTACCTTTCAAGAAGGAGTTTGTTCTGGATTCAGCAAGGATAACTCACTAGTCTTTACTGGACGAAGACATGGTAATATTTACCTTCTGGATATTAATCTAGATAATTTGCAATGTCTAGTTACTTTGCAGGAAGAGGCAATTCTGTGGCACAGGAAACTTGGTCATGCTAATTTGAAACAACTTGCTAAACTATCTTCCAAGAAGCTTGTGAGGGGTCTTCCTTCTATTCCTTTCAAAAGTTCAGATCTTTGTACTTCTTGTATTCTGGGAAAACAGGTAAAAAGTTCTTTTAAGTCTATCAATCAAGTATCTACAGTTCGAAGTCTTCAACTTCTTCATCTGGATTTATTCGGACCAACTCGCTCTCAAAGTATTGGAGGAAAGAAATTTTGCCTAGTCATAGTTGATGACTATTCTCGTTTCACCTGGGTTTACTTTCTTGCAACCAAGTCTGAAACATTCTCTATTTTCTCTCGGTTTGCAAGACAAATTCAGAATGAGAAAGGGTACTTTATCTCTTCCATTAGATCTGATCACGGAGGAGAATTTGAAAATCAAGATTTCTCTACGTTTTGTGATGAATATGGTATTGCTCATTCTTTTTCTTCACCCTACACACCTCAGCAAAATGGGGTGGTTGAAAGAAAGAACAGGTCCTTACAAGAAATGGCCAGAACATTGCTTATCGAAAGCAATCTACCTTCTCGTTTTTGGGCAGAAGCGGTGTCCACTGCCTGTTATATCATTAATCGAGTTTTCCTAAGGCCAATTATACAGAAAACATCCTATGAGGTATTTAAAGGCAAGAAACCTGATGTTTCCTATTTCCATGTTTTCGGATGTAAATGTTTTCTTCTCAAGAACTCAAGTGATCGCATAGGAAAATTTGACGCCAGATCAGATGAAGGTATTTTCCTGGGCTATTCTTCTACTAGCAAGGCCTTTAGAGTTTTTAATAAGAATTCTCTTGCAGTCGAAGAATCAATTCATGTGAAATTTTCAGATAATGAATCTTCCGAGTCTGTTTTAAATACAGAAGGTTCTCTACCTGTTAACTACTTCAATCAGACTGATTCATTTATAGATCATCCTGTTTATTCACCTTCTGGATTTGATAAACCATCAGTTTCATCCTCTGACTGTGTACCAGAGATCTCTTCAAGTGTTTCTCATGTTATAAAGGATTGGAAACATAAGTCCAGTCATCCTATTGATCTTATTATTGGAGACCTTGATCAAGGTATACAAACCCGATCTCGTAAGTTAATATTGCCTGAAGAAAGGTTGGAATCAAGTGCTGTTGCTCTTGTATCTACTCACGAACCCAAAAATGTAGACGATGCTCTCACAGATGATAGCTGGATAGAAGCTATGCAGGATGAGTTGAGGCAATTTGTTATCAATGATGTCTGGGAACTGGTTCCTAAGCCTCCAGGAAAAACCATCATTGGAACCAAGTGGGTTTTCAGAAACAAGGTTGATGAAGATGGTCTGGTAACTCGTAACAAGGCTCGACTTGTAGCTAAAGGCTATACTCAAGAAGAAGGAATTGACTATGACGAGACTTACGCCCCTGTTGCAAGGTTAGAAGCAATACGTTTGTTACTTGCCTTTGCTTGCTTTAACAATTTCAGGGTGTTTCAAATGGATGTCAAAAGTGCATTCCTTCACGGCGTTATTCAAGAAGAAGTCTTTGTTGCTCAACCTCCTGGGTTTGAAGATCCTATTAAGCCCAATCATGTTCTCCGATTGAAGAAAGCTCTCTATGGATTAAAACAAGCTCCTCGAGCTTGGTACGAGAGATTAAGTAACTTTCTTCTTTCTAATGGCTTTGTCAAAGGTAAAGTTGATACTACTTTGTTCATAAAAAGGGTTCATCTGGATTTTCTGCTAGTCCAGATATATGTAGACGATATTTTATTCGGATCCTCTAATGAAACTCTTTGTCAGAACTTTGCAAGAGACATGCAAAGTGAATTCGAAATGAGTATGATGGGTGAGCTAACCTTCTTTCTGGGTCTTCAAGTAAAGCAGTCCAATCATGGGACTTTCATATTTCAGGAGAAGTATGCCAAAGATATTATCAAGAAGTTCGGTATGGAAAATTGCAAAAGAGTGGATACTCCTATGTCTACCACTTCTAAACTTGATAAAGATATAGAAGGACGTCCTGTTGATCAGAAGCTTTACAGGAGTATGATAGGATCACTTTTATATCTCACTGCTTCTCGTCCTGACATTCTATTCAGTGTTTGTCTTTGTGCTAGATTTCAATCTGATCCTAAGGAATCACATCTCACGGCTGTGAAACGAATAATCAAGTATGTTGCAACTACATCAAACTTTGGTCTTTGGTATCCCAAGGACGGCAATTTCACACTTCTTGGTTACTCTGATGCTGACATGGCTGGCTGCAGACTTAATCGCAAAAGTACAACAGGTAATTGTCAATTGCTTGGGAACATGTTAGTTTCCTGGCTATCTCGCAAACAGCATACTGTTGCTATGTCTACTGCAAAGTCTGAATATGTGGCTCTAAGCAGTTGTTGTTCTCAAATTCTGTGGATGAAACAACAATTGCAAGACTTTGGAATTTCGAAATACTGTGTTGAAATTCGATGTGATAGCACAAGTGCTATAGATTTAACCAAGAATCCTATCCTTCATTCTCGTGCTAAGCATATTGAGATTCGTCACCATTTCATCCGTGATCATGTTCAGAAGAAGGATGTTGTGATTACTTTTATTGATTCCAAGAATCAGCTTTCCGATATATTCACAAAAGCCTTGGACAAACGATCCTTCGAATTCATCAGAGATCGTCTGAATATACTCTCCTTCTAGATTTCGTGATTGAAGATTTTCGACCGTTATTCTTGAACAGGTATGTTCTCGGTACTTGATTGTTATTTATTGCCTATTTATTCGGATTTTTTTAAAAAATAAAAATAAAAAAAAATTTAAACAAAAAAAAGGGGGTGGTTTCTTCCAAAATTAAACCGTCTTTCCTCCTTTTCCTTTATATTTCTGGAATACTCGGATTTCTTCCTCTGATCTTTTCCGCAAAAGTCTCTCTCTTTCTCAAAACACCCGTTCGACTTTTGCCCTTTCTACAAACCCTAGCCCTATTTTAGCGATTGTCTGCATCCTTGTGTTCTTCCATTCGATTTTCTTCATGTCTGGGACCCGTAAATCATCTCGGTTAGCCGACAAACACTTTGGGTCTGCTTCTGGTCCCACTCATTTTGACCTCACCGAAGACTCTCCGATGGAGGATATTGACGAAGAGGTCCCTCTCCAGAGCAAAGCGGTCAAAGGCATCTATGCCACATATACTCAGATGGTACGTGCCGATGAACCTCATTCTTCGATTAATCGATATTTGACGGGAGAGGGATATTCCTCCCTTGATGTATTTCTGAAAATTGTCGAAGATTGTGGCATTACTCGACCACGCTCCCCTGCTCCGTCACGTGTTCTAAATATTTCTCCTGAGCCTTCTTCCAAATTGGCTCATATACCTGATGATGATGAGAAACTGTACTCGATCTTCGTTCCACGACAAGGTATTGCACACAAGGATTCTGGAACTGCTGATAACCTCTTTAGGTCGGAGAATCATCATCAGGTTTATCAGACACTGCTTGACAGAGGTGTGATGCCCCCTCGCACGATTGACTTTGCCTTTCTGGACCGCATCAAGATTAAGTTACGGGGTCTATTGAAAAGTCACAAATTTGAGTTCTTTTGCACTGAGACTGTGCCTGCCTACAAGGAGTTAACTGCCTATTTTTACTCCAATTTGTCCTTTCCAACCAGAGACTCTATTTCCTTCTCGGTCAACAATGTTATCCATGGGCTTTCTGTATATGATTTGGCTGACCTTCTGAAAGTTCCTCGTGCTGAGTTTGTGGCCAAGGAAGTTACTGATGAGGACATTTTGAGATATTTCACTCGGAACAATTCTACTGAAGGAAAGCTAGTGTATTCTCGTATGACTGCATATCATATTCTGCTTCACAAAGTTGTCATCAATGTGCTTCGCCCCAAGTCTGCCTCCAAGACAGATATTTCCAAGTCTGAAGCTAAATTGATGTATGCTCTTGATATGCGCTGGCCCATTAGTCTTCCCCACATCATTCTGTTGCAGATGTACAGGACATTGGTGAAGCCTTCTGGACTTCTTCCATATGGGAGTCTCATCACACAGATTTTCCACCGTCTGAAGATTTCCATACCCACTTCGTTGACTGCAACTATACTCCCTCATTCTGTGGTGGACAAATATTCCATCGGAAAGATGAAAATTCCTGACCTGATGAGGCTTCCTGCCTTTTCTAGTCCTTCTGGCACAACTGGCTCGAGAAAGCGGAAAGAGACTGTCAAATCTGCTGGATCTTCCAAATCGAAGAAGTCTCGATCTATTGCTCTCAGAGATGAATCCAGTGCTTCACATTCAGATGGTGGCAGAATGCCCCAAGAGACTGGTTCTGCCTTACCTATCACGGATCCTCTGCTCAGCACACCAATACCTGCTCCTTCTGCACTTCTTCCTGCCTCTCTGGTAGAACCTGCTTTGTCTGTTAGTCAGCCGGATATTCAAGCACCTGCTTCCTCTCCTTCTGCACGAGGTCAGGTTTCTATTAGTTCTTCTGGTGATTCTGCTTCTTCCACACCTTCCAAATCTAAGCATGCCACTGGTTCACCACCCCTGCCATCTGACTTGCCACGGCCCTCCCTGGATGTTCCATCGCATTCTCACCTTCAAACAGGGGGAGTTTCTCCTTCTCCGCAACCTCAGGTGAGCTCGTCACGAGAGCGTCCTTCTCCTTCTGCTTCTGCTTCTTCTGGAGCTATTGCCGAACTTCAGGCGGCTATTATTCATCTTGAGGAGCAGCAGGCTGCGGCGCTTGATCATCTGCATAACTTGGATAAGAAGATTGATGCTCTTTCTGTTGGGGTGCATAAGAAGATTGATGATCTTATCCAGACTGTTACTAATATGGACATTACTCTTGTCCGTATTCCTCCCAAGCCTTAATCCTTTTTGCTGTTGACAAAAAGGGGGAGAAAATCCTGCAGATCGTTGCGTCGTCTGAATTTTGAACTGCTTGGATACTTTAGTTGCAACTGTTTGTTTTTAGATGTTTTGACCCTCTGTTTCCATTGACATTCTCCATTGACATTCTGACCTTGTGTAATAGCTACTTAATTGATTCCTCATACTGTTGCTATAGAACGAATCTGCAGGGTAGTTTTGTCACCATCAAAAAGGGGGAGATTGTTGATGAATGTTTTGATGGTGACAAAACCAGATGATATCTTATGCGAAAGAAAGAAACGTTCAGAAGGTTAATCCTATTATATGCAGAACGTGGAAATGTTTAGAAGGAAAAGACGAGATCTTATATGCAGAACGTGAGATGTTCAGAAGGACAAGATAAGTTCTTATATGCAGAACGAGGAGATGTTCAGAAGGAAAGAAAATTGATAGAACTCATATCCAGAAAGTAATGGAGTTCGGTAGATCAAGATTCTCAGATATATACGCAGAAAGCCAAAGAGATCTTTTGATTGAGATACGATATAGGATGAGCAGGATTTACGTATCAATGCTCAAACAAAGATATCAATCAAAGGATTAAATCATATCTGATTTTATCCTTTCCTTTATTGGTTATACGATTTATCTTTGGAAAGAAATCATTGAGCTTCCAACGGACATATTATGGATGATATTTATGGAAGGCTAAAACGGTAACCAAAGGAGAAGACTATTTATAGTACATCCATTTGTGAGAGCACCAAGGGAGAAATCATCAAAGTATTTGATTGTGAACGAAAGATTGTATTGAAAGAGTTATAGTGAGAAAGTGATCTGATTGTACTATCTCTTTTGATACTAGTGATAAACAGCCGATTGGCTGTCTCTGGACAAAGTGGACGTAGGCTTGGATTAAGCCGAACCACTATAACCTTCTGTGTTTTGATCTTCTAAACTTTTCTCTTATTACTTTGTTAATTCTGCGCTTTATTTCATATTCAGATTGTTACACTAAGCACTTAGTCTTTTCAAGAAGAAGTAAGAATTATTTCTTCTGTCAAAATTTTGCACTATATAAATTTGTTGCACTCATCAGATAGGGTATCCAACAAAGTGTGGTCTCAACAGTACTACTCTTTCAGGGTTGTGAGTCCATTGGTCAGCACTATATGGTGCACTTGTAATTTTCTGTTTGAGCTTTCGTAAAGAATCAATTACAAGTGCAATAAGAATCATAAAACTTCTCTCTGCATGATCCTTACAAAACTGTGGAGAGCCGAATAGCTCTAGGGAGATTCGCTCTTCCTAATGAGCTTTTTGATAATATGAATCCTTTGTCATGGAGAAATGGGTAATGGTGGGAGGATTTTTTTTTTTTTTGCGCAGATTACCGCCCTATTGTGAAGTGAAAATATACATTGTGCTTGATTATTATAATGTATTTTAGACCAATAAAATAATATGCTTGGGCAATTATAGCTGTGGCCTGTTGTATCTACTGGTCAACAATTCTATGCCTCATCCATACATTTCGTATATTCTAATAATAAGCTCTATAATCGTATCAAATTTTCTAGTAGCAATCATGTTCTAAGCTGATTGTACGTACATAAGATAATGAAAATAGTTAAAGTAGCTCGCTTGTAGGTGAACTGAAGGCATCTCTTATGCATTATAAGATGCACTCATCATCGTTGTGGCACTCGCACGAGAGTGTTAAGCAAAAAAAAGTTCTAGATTGAAGATGTGATGTAGTCTAAATAGAGATAGTGTAGTTATATTGATGAGCTTGGACTTGTGGTCTTCTTGAGGATTTTTGCAAATAAAGACATTGGCTTTTGACAACTAGTATCCAAGTTGATAGTTAAAAAGAAGCAGTATCTAGTAAATACTTTTAAATGTGAGATTTTAATAAATAGTTGTCAAATGTTCCGATATTTAAAACTGTTAAAAGGTGTGATTTAACATTTAAATATTTTTATCACTACCCCTCATGAATAGTCTAGTCTTTTTTTTTCATCTCGTATTAAGACATAGACATATCTAATTAGGATACCAATAGTGCATAAAAACATTGAAACTCATGACATCTTGCTTTAATGACACATGATTGGGTTACTTGGTTCTAAAAGTTTAAACTATTAAATTAATACACGACTTGGTATTTAAATACTTCAATTGCCAAAAAAGAATTTCTAATGTAATTCATTGATCACGATGAAACAGGGCGTTCCTTCTTGGGTAGAGGTGATCAAGGTGGAGTCAAAAGGGTAGGTTATTCCTGCAGACATTAGCCAAACTTGGCAAGATCGAGATGAAGATTCAAACTAAGAATGCTGGTGTAGAAGGATACTTGAATAAAGATTGAGCCAGCTCAATATAAGATACTCACATTTGGGGGATTTTAGTGCATATGGAAGGTATTAATTGAAAAAAGTTCAACTTCAAAGATCTGTAAGATGCAAAAATTAATTTAGCCCAATTATTCATTGTTCCAAATTTTTGGGGTGGAGATGGAACTTAATAAATATATCGATAGACTTAGAGTAGGGCTCTTTCTTCGCAATATTTACAAGCAAAAAGGTACAGAGTTTCTTCTACGCTCCTAACAGTTGTCATACACTAGTCTCGACGCTAGATATACTAATATTGGTCTTCAAACTTTTGTATACTTAGTGACATGACAGAGTGCAAATAAAAACTTAATCAAGAGGGTCATTGTCAAGACCAGAAGATAAGCCTCCTGTGTTGCTCAGGATACAATGTTGTGAATTCGTCTTGCTTGGTAAACTAAGCAGTACTCTATGGATATTTCCATCCACGTGTTGGGATTTCGATTTCATTGAAATCTTCTACTTTACAATCTTTCCTGTATGGCATGTACACTCGAGCTTTTGAAATTATGGACATCCAATGCGTATGGTTATCTTATTGGCGGACAGTCACATATAAATATTGCTGCCAAGAAAAGGGACTTAAATTTTGCATGTTCACAAAAGAATTTCTCAGTGTGATCAATTTAGGAAAATCAGATTCTATCAAAAGAATCTTAACCCACCCTAATCACATCTCTCTACACTCTTTGCCCCTAGCACCAAATGCCCATCTCTCTCCCTCCAATCGCCCCCGTCATCAATGGTGACCTTTACTGCTTCGCCACCTGACGCCGATGTCAATGAAGGCAACTCTCTCCCTCCCTCTCTCTCTCTCAGAATCAAAGTTTAGCGCCAACGAGCACTCAGAGTTGCTCAGAGTGGAAACCAAGCTAGCGTCAAACATGTCGGCTGGCGCCGGGCTCTGTCTAGTTACCTTTAACCAGATAGTCAATGAGGCGACACGATCCCCAAGAGTCACCTCCTCGGGATCTCACCTCACCATCGACACCTGCCCAAGATCTTGATGGTGATTGTAAGATCTCAATGAGGTCTTGACGTCAGCTTCCAGCGAGGAACAGCAAGAGAGACTGGGAAGTGGGAACGGTTGATAGTAGCTTTTACTTGGGATTTGATTGTTTATCTCGGGAGCCAACTAATGCAGCGAGCTGTCGATGAGATAGCAGATGAAAACTATAAAAACGGGACAAAATATCTTCGCTATCGTGATCTTCTCCAACGATGTATCTCTTAAGAATTGGTTAATAAATTAGTAAGATTAAACTCTTTTAAATTTTATGCAATTCAAAAGAAAAAGTACACAAGTCAAGCAAAAAAAGTTCATTCTTTAATTGGTAATCTTAATAATCCAAGTTAGTAATAGATCATATCATCTTATAGTACTTAAAATTATTTTTAACCCGTATAGAAAGTGCTCGGATGCAAAAGGGCTCACGTAATCATTTCATTGCAATTTTTTGCAATATATAAAGGTAAAATATAATTGTAAAAAAAAGTAATAATTTATCATAAAATAACCTAGAGTACAATCAAAATGAACAAATTTATAGTAAAATTCATTATCAAACATCATGAGTGGTTAAACTTATATTAGGTTAGATATTAGATTATTATAAGATATATAAGATGGCTTTCTTATTGCTCAAAATGTGAAGAGAGTAATATGTATAATTAAAAAGGAGAAAGACATAATTATTGATAGAAGCTAAAGTTCTTATTAAAAAATTGGATTTTCGCTAAATCTAATATCAGTGTGAGAACAAAAGTTCACTGTCATCTAGATTGTTGACAAGTGAATAAATCGTGTTAGGTTACTATCTTTATTCAAACAAGTCAGCTATTTAATAGTATTTGTGTAAAAGGTGCTTTTATATGGATGACATACCTAACAGTAATCTCCTAATCATTAAAGATAATGAAAGAAGACAAGCTTTCAATCCCATTAATCATCTTTCATCCATCGATTCGCCCGCCTGCTAGTGGATTCATATGAGAGGGGACCCAAACTTGCCCAAGCACACAAGACGTTACGTAGACGCAATCGATCTTTTGAAATATAAGGTTCTTCAGCATGACATTCCGTTTCACTCAACCAGCGTAACCCATTCGCATTGTTTCCTGGATATAACATCAGTAAATAAAGGGTGTAAATATGCATGGCCATGCGATGTAGGGTTTTATGCTTCCTGGGAAGAAACATGGGCATCGAAGTTCTATGAAGAAGTCCATGTACTTCTAAGGCACATGGTCGCTCTCTTTCAACTTTTCGTACTCTATAGTCAGCTTGGCCACATTCCCTTTTTCCTTTGGGATTACCATGCGAATTGGCCGATGCAAGTTGAGGTTCAGCGTAGACGTGGCCTTCAATGCCTTGCAGCATAACCGACATGGTCTCATCGTCGAACTCGGCCTTCTCTTTGGACAACCCCAGGCTCTCCCTTCTGTACAATCGAAAGCTGAAAATGAACCCCCGTTAACAAGAAAAGTTCTTAACCATCGTAACAAGTAGCTAATCCCTGAATCTCATTGCTCCGATGCGCAGGAATAAATGCTTGTGTGCACAAGATAATTGAGATTCCATTTTGTTGAGTGAATCTCTCGAGTATTGCAAGTGATAAGGATCGAATGAATCCATGTCTATAAAAGAATCGAGAAATTTTGGAATGAGAATTCTATTATTCATTGTCACATAAACGCGACATATATATAGAAGATACAGCTATCAAACAAACTCCTAATTAGGCTAAACTAACAAAAATACAAGAATCACACAATAAAAAAAGATTGCACACAAAACTTCCTAAATAAACTGCATAAATAAAAGAACTAAATAAATACAAATTGGCAAATTACAACTGACTTTCCAATATCCCCTCAAGTTGGAGCATAACAATCTTGAATGCCCAACTTGCGAAGAAGAAAGTTAAATTGATCATTTCTCAACACATTAGTGAAGTTATTAGCTAGCTACATTAAACTACCTATGAAATTAAGTATCACATTACGAATAAAATGTAGTCCATTTAAATATGCTTGGTACGCTAATGATAAACAAAATTGGTGACTATATGTAAAGCTGCTTGATTATCGCAATACAAGTGCATATGTTGAGAATGTGCCACACCAAGAGAATCTAATAATCCTTTCAATCACTTAAGTTCACAAATTGTAATAGACATAGACCTCTATTCAACTTCAGCGGATAAGCAACACATTGAATGTTACTTCTTAGTCTTCCACGAGATAGGTGATTCACCCAAAAGAGCAAAGTAACCAATCAAAGATCGTTTCGTCAAAAAACAACTAGCCTAGTCAGAATCACACTAAAAAACAATCTCAGGTCACAATTGGCACGTAACATAATACCTTAACTTGGATTTCCTTCCACATAATGCAAAAGTCTCACAGCTGCCTTTCAATGAGCTTTCTTTGTCCGCTACATGAACTATGCAAGAATGTTCACATAGTCAAACAATTTAGGTCGACTTATTGTTAAATAAATAAGCCGACCCACTAGGCGCATATACTAAGAAGGATTGTCTACATTATCGCTCTTAGTATGGGCTAGCTTGTGATTTTGTTCAAAAGGAGTTTTAGCCAGCTTGGAACCAAGCAATCCAACCTTAGAAATCGCTTTCAACGCATACTTATGTTAACACAAGAAAATACTATTTGAATTTCTCACCACTTCAATCCCCATGAAATATTCCAGCTTCCCCAAGTCTTTCCTATGAAAAGAACAACTCAAATAGTTCTTAAACTTTTGCACATCAAAATTATCATTACTAGAGATAATGAGATTGTCAACATAAATAAGCACATTCAATTAAGCAGTCCCAACTTGAAAAGTGAAAAACGAGTAATTTGAATATGATTTTTTTGGTAAATTAATTTGAATATGATTATTGAAATCCATAAACTTTTAAAGATGTAACCAATTTCTCAAATCAACGTTTAGGTGTTTGTCACAAACTATATAGAAATTTCTAAAGTTAACATACCTTCCGTGATGATTGAAAGGCAAATCCAAGTGGCATCTTCATGTATACCTCTTCATCTAGATCACCATGTAAGAAAGCATTTTGACATCCATCTAATGAAGTTCCCAATTGTTTTCAACCGCAACAACAAGAAAGATGCTTACAATGCACATTTTTGCCATAAAAGCAAAAATATCCTGATAATCAGTGCCTTCAACTTGATTATTTCTCAATATCACCAACCACGCCTTATATCATTCAACACTTATATCAGAGTTGTACTTAATTTTATATATCCATTTGCCACCAATTATTTTCTTCCTAGTCGGCAAATTTTTTATTGTCCATGTGCTATTATCTTCAAAAGCCTGTATTTGCCTCTCCCTACTGTTCATCTTTAATTGCTTCCGTATAAAAGTTTGGTTTATGTTTTGTAGTAATTGCTACCAAAAAACACTAATGTTGCGCAGAAAATCTTTTACAACTCACATAATGTGCTATAGAATAAGGCATACTTGAGGAATCAAATTGGGCAGATGAGCATGTTGAGAGGCTTATTCTAATGTTGGTTGTCACATAATCTTCAAACAAATAGATGGTTGCTTGACCCTTTGTCCCTTGCCTAACTGCTCTTCGACAACTTCACTTCTTTTCACATCCCATTATTTGTGTAGATCAATTCCTTTATTTCATGATTCAACTCATTTTCTCTATCTATACTTTCGGCTTGCTCCTCTCTTAAGTTACTTATTTAATCATCAATTTCATCACCCAACTCCATGACTCTATTTTTAATGAGTTCATCACTTACTGTTTTCTCATTAACATATAGAAATTCTGTTAAACAAACACTATATCTCTTGATAGAAAGTATTCACTAGTTATTAAATCATGCAATCTCTACCCCTTTTTTTCCCAACGGATAACCAACAAAAACACACCCATAACTTCTACTAGAAATTATCTTTATCCCGATTATAGTTATGCGCATAGCACAAATAACCAAAAATCCAAATATGTTTGTAAGAAGGAAGTTGGCCAAAAATATTCTCATATAGGGTTTTACCATTCAACAATATAGATGGAATCTTATTAATCAAATACTCAGCTACAAGTAGACGTTATTTCCAAACTTCAAAGGGTAAATTTGCTTGGAAAACACAAAGCTCTTGCAATATTAAGGATATGGTAATGCTTTCTTTCCACTCCATCATTTTGTTTAGGTGTTCCAACACAAGAAGTCCGATAAAATATCCCATGTTCATCAAAATATTCTTTGAAACACAAAAATTCACGTCCATTATCACTTCTAACAATTTTCACATTTTTCTCAAATTGGCATCTAACCATTGCAATAAACTTCCTAAGAACATAAGTCACTTTATTTTATTTTTTTCCATTTAGAAAATATATCAACACAGCACGAGAGTAATCATCAACAATTGTCAATGGGTCACTCTAATGACCCATATTTTAACCCATTTTTCACAAAGCCGTACCCACTACTCTCCAATCTCTCTCCCTCAATGAAGACGCCTGAACAAAGAGTTTGGCTCGCAGTCGCAAAGCTCTCTTGTTACGACGCCATGGCTGTTGTCACCAGTAGCTTCACCTTCAAGCCCATCTTCATGAGCTCCAAGGCGGCTGCGTCACGACGTCTGACGGCATCCCTTCCTTTCTTGCTCTCCTCGCTTGATTCGTCGAAGCTCTTCAAAGCCAGCCTCTCCGACAGCCAGCCTTACGAAATGCTCGCTCATTCTTGCCCCCTACGGGCTCTCCATCACCGCACGTTATGGCAGCAGTGCATCATGCTACTCGAGCTCCGAAGATTGAAGATAGTCCCGGCAAAGCGATTCCAATGACGATCAAGCGCTCGACGTATTTACCATCAAGTGAGTGCTCTAAGCTTCTCTTCTTTGGATGATTTTTTAAACGTGTCGCAAAATTTCAAGCTAATTGGATTGAAGTTCAAAATCATGGTGTTTAACGTCTGTGTGGTGGATTCATACAGGTCAGCTACGGTACACTTGATTGACGAGCAGAAAAATGTGGTGAGTTGTTTTTTTTTCTTCCTCTTTGTCCCTTTAGGTCTGCATTCTTGATTGAGTGAGATGTAAGAATCTTTGTTTTTCCATCAGTGTCCTTCCTCCCTTTTCAAGACTGTTTTAGTTTCTTTTTGTATGCATGTCCTTGTTGAAGCTGTGGCTTATTGAGTTATTTCTTGGCGTAGGTTGGGGTTGAGGCAATTAAGATGGATGAGCATGCTGAGCTTGATCTGGCATGACTTATAGTCATCAAATTCTTTGACTTTTGCTTTTCTTAATATGAAATCCGATGGGAAGATATGGTAGAATTCCGTACAAATGGAAGCTCCTGCTTGTGTTGCTTCTGTCTTATCTTGCTGATACCATGAAGTACTACATTTTAGATTTATTTTGGCAACAAAAATAGGTCAAGCACTCAAATTTTGAAACTTGTTCTTGGAGAGTATTTGTCTGCCTACACCTTTTTGTGTTGCTATTGGCCAAAGACACAAAGTCTTGGGATCACATATGAGAAAAATGTGAAAATGAGGTAGTTTACTAATGAGTAAATTATTTGCATTATTTACTAGCTTTTTATTTTTTAAAATTTTATTTGAATTTATCAACGTAGCTCATACATATGAATAGTTTAAGTAGGTGTAGATTTCTTAAATATTGGTGCATTTTAGAAAAATGGGTCGGGTCGAGTATGTGATTATATTTTATACTATATGAGCAAAATAGGTTAAATGGGTCAAATATGGTCCGACCCATATTTGACCCGACCCAAACCCGATCCGACCCATTTATTTGACACCCCTACTTAAAGCTAATAAAACTAAGTATCTGACTCTTAATAATTAGGAGTGAATGCATTTATTTGATATTAATGCATTGTAACTTGACTTGATCCACCAAATTCATCCACTACCTGGCAATTGAATAGACACCTTGGAAGATCAACAAGTGGCAAAGGGAATCAAGCAGAAATACCCTCTAGATAATCAATTAGTAGCTTGGAAGTCGACAATAAACTTATAAGTCGCTCAGTAATCATGAAATCGACAACTAGTTTTGCGAGTCAACAACTATTATATAGGATTGACATCTTCAAAATCAACCCCGTCGAGCCAGATTGTAGCCAAAATTGGCCTTCACATGCAAAAGTAATAATTAGGCTGGCTCTATCGACGAGTCATGAGTTGAACTTGAGATAGTACCATATGCGTCCGCATTAGAACTAAATGGAGATTCAGTAAGATACGTGTAAGTGAGAAATGCAGCTCGAAATCAATTGTGAGTTTGAAATGCGTGAAAAATACTTGATGTAAGAAGTTAAGTTAGAAGGTAGGTTTAGTAAATCTTCCATAGAGTCTAAATGCAACTACGAGCTATTTGACAACTTAGCCTTCACGTTCTAAAAGACTCATTACGATTTATACACTACTTGGCGAAAGCCCAGTCCGTCAGGAAGGCCTAATCGATGCAACACTGTGTACTCACATCCAATCTAATAAAGAATGCAAAAGGGGAAAACTTGTGCATAAGGAAAACGATAGGAGCATCGACACAACATATGCTACGTTTAGCATCGTGTTTATAAGTGCGCATTATCACTCTGACTTGGATATTTCCGAATGTGTAGATTAATTATCTCCCCAGTAGACGATCCCACCAACAAGGAAGGATAAGCCTAAATACGATTTCACCTTTTACGGAAAAGATTGGATATGCTCCAAAACGGAATCTCTGGAGAGCTAATATCTATTCCACAAATGCCGCACTTCCCTCTTTGGTTAGGTTTTCAAAGGTGCTTTTTCGTATCATATCACAAGACCCTGAACTTCGTATTCAGGCATTTCCTAAATAAGGTATCGGTTGTTTTTAGATCCAGTCTTATGTAATCATATCCGACTAAACATCATGACCAAACATAGTCTCCACAGATAGTGGTCCTCAAATCAAGCAAACCTCACATGTAGACTCACGTGTGTCTCGTAGTTTTTTTTTTTTCCAATCATGGGTGCATATAAATCACATGGATGCAAGCACAACCCATAAAACTAATGCCCAACTTACCTAGAGGACATGTAAAGGATCAAATCAGCACAAGTGGGATCTTTTGACATGGAACTTAAAAAAACTTAAGAACCAACACAGCATGATCAGGTTCTATTAACATTTGAACCTTCTTGATGAAGTACACACACCGACTTTATCAAGCACGGTAAAGGGATAAGAACTAGGACCAGATCCCCTCCAATCATACATAACAGAGCTAGCCACACACAGAATCCGAATCATATGCTTACAAATTATTCAACAAGGAAAGCTGGTGATTATAATAGCTACCAATTACTGCAGATTAACTCACACCCCTGCTTATGCCATAAAGATTTCTCTTTTAAGTTTTTAGGGATTTTGGACAAGGTAATTGTCCACCTCTTTGGCCATGGTGATCAAGAAGTCTAGCTGAGGGTGAGGATCGGGAACTTGTTCATTCATCTTCCCATATTCGACACCCCACTTCACGAAGTTATTCTGTCCCTCCGAGACCAGCTGAATCGTGGCTTTATAGCTCGTAAAGTACTTGGTGACCTCTCCGCCGATGATTTCAAATGTGATGGATTTGTTCTTCTCATCTATAGCATCTATCTTGTCTTTTGCAACGACAGAATCGCCTGCTTATTCATTATCATTCAAAACATAAGTTTGGAAAAGCAGATTAGTAGCTAGGTCAGCAGATTTCATATAGCACCATATGGAGATTAAGAATCTACATATGTTTAGCATGATGATCAGTGAATACTTCAGCTTGTAACATGAGAGAATATGCATCACAGAACACAAACTTGAGAGGAAAAATTCCAGGTGACTGTCAGAGAACACAATGTTGTGGATAGGACAACAAATTATGGGTTTAAAATGTGATATCAGGTTTTGCAGATAATTACTCTATTGAGATGAGGAAAACTCGCTTGATGTAAGGAAAACAATCATCGGAACACTTAAGTGAGAGCAACTGGATTCAATTCGGCCTTGGAGAATGATTGATCTCTAAGACATGCTTACCGAGGAAGTAAGTCCAGAGCCTCACAGAGCCAACGCTCCTACCATCACCTTCAATGACGTCGATGCTGCGCAACTTATCGGGACTGATTTTGGGCATCAAGTCGATCTTGTTCTTGTAAACGTCGAACAATTTCTCTGGAGAGGACTTGATCTGCGCTTCCTTTTCGAGCCTACGTATCTGAGCCATGCTCTAATTACAAACCCTAGAAATATGAGCAACCACACCAAGAATATAAAAAGAAAAACAAGATCAAATGTTTTGGGCGAGTGATTTGAAATAAATGTGTTGCCTTTAAATAGACATTGTGACATTAAAAAAACGGATAACTTTTTTCTCTTTTTGGGGGGGCCGTGGAAGGCTAACTAGTTGAAGGAAGAAAAGATGGTTGGTTCTATTGGCATTGGATTCTCTCTCTCTCTCTCTCTCTCTCTCTCTCTCTCTCTCTCTCTCTCTCTCTCAGGGGTGTTTTCACTGTCATATCGGCCACAATAAACTACCCAAAAAAGGAAAAAAGACGATGAAGCACCTATCTTGATAAAGAAAAAGGAGAAGAAGATGATGATGATGATGGAGCCGGTTTATTGATAAAGAAAGGGAAGAAAAGCACAAGGGGGAAAGTTGATGGTCCTGAGGCAAAATTGAGATACAGAACAAAAAGGAAGTGATGCTCCGCTGACAATAAATGAGCATCCATACGAGCATTATTCCCCATGTCAATCTTGTAGATGCCATTTGTGAGCTAGTTGAGGCCGCGCTTGGACAGGTAGAGAATAAGTTTCGAATCTACATACAAGAATCGGCGCCATAGATGAGCTTAGCTATTCATGAAGCACTCGAGCTCCACTCTTCATCTACTCTATATGAACTCGTCGACTAAGGATTTGATGATAAAAGCATTGCTTTGGATCTGACATCTCATGCCTGATCTTGCCGGCGTACACTTGATTGTAGCAGTTTGAAATATAATCTAATAGTCAAATCTTATTTAAGTTTTCATAAATGCATCACATAATAAACATACGCCGTATTATATGTCGGGTTGTTCGGGGTTTGGGATCTTCTAGTTTTGGACTGGTAATCATGCTAGAATAATCCCATCCCGAGCCAACGCTGACATAGCATCTTAAGCATTTTAAGTAGGATGTAGACTAGTCTTTGAACCCATATAGAGTGAAAATAGCATCACAGGCCAAAAGCTTTCTAAAAAGTCTTTAACTTAGTGGTGGTCCATTTAGAAGAACAATTTGCCAGACACTCGCTCGCTTGATGTTGATAATTTTCCCCATGCAAACCTTGCATGAAATTGTGACAATCCTGTCTTGCACACCATAATTACGGATTTGAAATTAAGCAACCATCAGGGATGATTTGGCTATCCAAAAGGTCTCTATATGTCTAGTGTCATTCAATTTCCAAGAACCAGATCCCATGCCCTAAGTAGGTTATGGGCATGGCATTTTAAGAGGAAAAGGGGGTGGCCCCACTTTAATAGAGGGGCAAGGATTTTGTTTTTTTTTTTTTATGGACTCCCCCCACCGTCCGATCTAAATGAGACGGTGGGGGGAAAAAGTTGGTCACTCTTGCCCAAAAAGTATACCGGGCAAGGGATCCGTTTTTCAATTTATGACTGATTTGTTTTTTATGTATAAATAACTTGGATTGCATTGGAAAAAGTGTCAGAAAAACTTTAAACCTATTAAATTTGTGTCAATTTAGTCTTAAATTTGTTGACTTGAATCAATTCAATCATTCTAGTTAAATTTGGTCAAGTTTACATGACATAACCAACACTAATGTAAACATTTTAAAACATAATTTTACTTTTTCTTTCTTTCTTTTTTCCCTCGTCGTCCTGACAGCTGGAATAGCCATGGCCAATGAAGACTGGCCTCTCCTGAGTGAGGGTGGCCCTTGCTACCATAGATTGGCTAACACCAATGAGGCGTCCTTGGCCAAATCTGGCAAGGCTAGGCATCACCCAATGACTCCGAGGCAAGGGTTGGCATCATCAAGCCTTAGCCTAGCTCAGGCGTCACCTGACAAAGCCACCTCACCCACTAGCCTCATTGGGAGTCACCTAAGCTAAGGTGAGGCCTAATGATGCCAACTCGTGCCCTGGCGACACTCAAGCAGCACCTGCCCTCACTAGATCTAACGAGACCAACCTCACCGAGTCTCACCCTTGCCCCAGTAAGGCCAATGCTCACCTAAGACAACAAAGGCCACTCTTACTCAGGCAAGGCCAACCCTTGCCAACCATATGCTAGCCACCAAAAACAGGAGCAAAACAAAGAGAGGGAAAAAAAAAGAATAAAATTGAAAAGTTTAAAATGTCTACATCAACATAGCCATCCCACATAAGTCAACAAATACCAGAGTTAGTAATATCTCGCCATAATTAGTCAAAAGGATTGAATTGGCTTTAGAATGAGAGATTTATGACAAACTAGTATCAATATAATAGGCTTTGGTTTTTTCCGATACTTTTCCCCATTACCTATCTTAGTTTAGGTGAGTCACTTCTCTAATAAAAAAGAAATTCTTCACATAAATTAGATACGATCAGCGGTTTGCCCGCAATTATGCAGCCTTTATTCCACTATTAAAGTCACAAACCTGTTGTTTTAGTGGAAGCTTTTACCTCGTGGAGTTGTGACCCCTCCATCTTAAGACCGAATTATGGCTCTCTTTACTTCCGCTAATCAAATTCATGGTGCGTGCTTCGCCATCCAAGTAATGATGTTCACTCGAACTGGCATTAATGCCCGAACTGTTCAAATAACGCGTAAAATAACAGAAAGGAATGAACTACTTTTCTTACTCCGCTGACATTTTCAGCAGGATCACTAAGATATCGAAGTACTTTTCGAGTCGAGTTGCTCCAATCAAGCGTCCTAAATCCACCATGCTGGTATTCAGCATGTGTTTAATCCCAACTTTTCCGCAGGAAAGTTGAGGATTGGATGGATTGGATCAAATCTGTCTGTCGAAACATCGGGATCGTGGGTACTTCCACGTTTAATCAAGGCAAGTGGAGGAATATGAGAACAGTCATACCCAACATCATTCCGAACTTCTCAGAATAGTCGTCCGTTTTGATCCAAAATGATCAGGCAGGAGCGGGGCCTTAACAAAATTCTCTACTTTAATTAACATAAATTAGCGACAGATGCGAATTCGATTCTACCCATCACTTCAACCCTCTGTTTGTGGCCTCCTTATTCTCCATTATCAAAAAGGACTACATTCAGCTCCACCCACAGCGAAAGAAAATTGATCTTCACACTGAAAATGTTGATCAATTCGAGTAATTAAAAACATTCGCATTTCTACAAGGTTAGCCAGACTGGTAGAACACGAAACGATACGTTTCCCCATACTTCGTCGAGATATGTAGCAACTTGATTTACTAAAGAACAAATTCTTCTACCTGAAGGGAAACTCAGTTCCGATGCCAACGCTAGTCAATCACTAATTTCACACAATCACTCAGATATGTTCGAATGGTATAACTTATACACCTTAACAAAAACTCACTGTTTGTCATGAGTGAGAGACATATAGGCACACCTAAATTATGCAAATAAATGTGGATGCACAGATAATGTAATGATGCCATTCAAATTGTGGAAAGAAAGATTAATTGTGTGCACCAAACATGTTCTGTTAGGTTAGGGTGTGGGTTGAGCGGCACAATGGACTAAAATGGTAGCTCCTATGCAATAGCAGCTCCACAATCTTCGTTAGACCAGTGCCAGTAGGACCCAAGAAATTCGACAGGAGGCAACAGTTGGAAGACCTCCAAGGTTGCAGGACCACCATATATAGTTATATAATCAGCCAAAGAGATAAAATCCTCACAAATGTAAGTGTGGACCAATATCAAAAGACTAGCCATGGACAAGCAAATGAAGCACATTCTATTGGAAATCGCATACACTCGTGGGCACACATTATGGTTGAAAAGGACGTTCCTCCTTCCAGGGGAGAAGAAAAGGGATCGAGAATCTCAATAACCACAATAAACAAACATTTGATACGGCAAAGGAAACTTGCAGGTTCTAAGGCTGTTCTGTTGAATAGGAGATGGTAAGCTCTTTGATATGGTCTACACTAAAGGAAGAGACCGCCAACAATCTACGCAGGCAAAAAATTTAAGACGTCCTTAAAAAATTCCTTGAGTCCATATTTTATCCGTGGAAGGAGTTGATTTTCAGTGTTTATTTTCCTCTCTCAGAAATAAGTAATGCCCAGAGCCAAGAGGTAGATCATTCTCTATCATCTTTATCATAACTATAGATCTTTACTATCAAAAATATACATTGGTATATGACCATCCTCAGAATAAAATAAAGGGATGGCAGCACCTAAGCATTTATCTATGTTTTTCTTCCCGAATATCTCCTCATATATACAGATATACACATACATGTAAGAACCAATAAATTCATATGCTAAGGCAGAACCTAGTAGGATCACCACTGTACATCCATCAGCAGGACGCATTAAGATTAATATTCTGCAATAAGGGGATGCCACCAAATTCTTCAACCAAGAAGCATCGAGATACCTCTTCTCACTTCTTGAACATGTCAAGAATACCCTTCTTGGAACTGACAACAACTCGGGAAGAGGATAAGCCGCTTTGTTCATGTGAAACCAAAACATCCCTATTCATTTCCTCATCATCATCCAATTCATATGGAGATAAAGAGCCACATATTTGCACAGTTAAGCTTCCACCTGCATAAAGCCATGAACAACAAATAGATATTAGAGATGCTAACCACATTTCAACCACGTATTAAGACATACCCAGAAAATGGAACCATAAGAAGCAACAGAAAGTTATTAGCTGCTACAGGAACATTACATCATCATTTGTCATCCATGGGCAACCTGTAGTTTAAACATGACAAACAGCATTTGGCAACAATCATAATTCTTTTAAGTAAGAGGCCTTATGACCATGCTATCCATTAAAGGACACCGGGACCATTCTTGTCCTTCAACTTCCTCACCTTTTTACTCTTTAACGAAATGAAGGAAGAGATACTAATACTTCTAAGGAGAAAATAATAGCAGTATCGACATATGGATCCTTTTCTGTTAAGAGACGACATAAATGGCTGTTTCAGAAGAAAAAAAGAAAAAAAAGGTAGGCAGAGTTTTAGAAGAGTGTACTTCCTAAAAAGAAAAGAATAGGACATTGATAATTCTCTCTTTGCTAGTGAGGTAACATGGATTGAATTTGTTGGACAGCGGACACATACTTTCCATTATTTTGCAAGATTCTTAATAATAATGTAGTCTTAATGACCACATATAGGATAGTTTACAAATTTTTGGAACTCATACCTAATATAGTGGCTTTAGCCTCTTTTTCAAACCATTATAGGACTTTGTTACTGACTTCTATGATCTATAATTCGAAAATTGAGCTTTCTCATTAACAATTTTTCGACCACCTAACAGTGCATAGATCTTATCCAGCATGAGCACTTGACAAGGAAACGATCACCCAAATAAAGAAGGAAACTTAGTATAACCTTTTCCGAGATAGCACAGGAGAGAGAAGGGGGCATAACAACCACTTTTTTTTTTTTGGTGGTTGTATTTCGGAGAAAAAGGGGAGGGGGGGGAGGTAAAGTCTGTCTAACAAATGCACAATGTTGAACTATCAAACGCAGAGCACCGTCAATCATGCAGATTCACCAATAACTTTATGGCAGATAAAACATTGACTTGTGAATGTAATTCCCATGAGCAAGGGCGTAAAGACAAATGTATATACACCATTCTTACCCAATACAAGTGCAGCGCCAATCCAGCCAGTGATGCCCCACCTTTCCCCAAGGAGTAACCATGCAAAACCTGCGCCCCAAACTGGTTCCAACCCATAAATTATAGCAGTTTCAGTGGCAGATACATCACACATAGCAGCTATCTGCACAAATTATGGAAGTTGATCATGAAAAGTTCACATTTAATATCTGACACTTAAGGGGCCAAAAAGATGCCATGCAGCATCTGAATCAACCACTTATTACTTTGAAGAGTCAGGGTGCTTCAGGCCTCAATGCAAAGAGCCAGCATATAAATCCACTTCTCTAGAGGCAGCCCAAGAATAATGGCCAGAATAATGAGGGCCTAGGGGGAAAAACGTAAGATAATAGAGCTTCTCTTTGTAGGAAATTATTGAAAGCAGAGGTAGCATAATATAGTGGTATGGCAGATCTAAATCAGATGATAATATGGTTATAAAATCACGTACCATTTCAAACTAACTTGAGGTGCAAGGAAGGAAAAAAATGTCAAAATCAGCCCCGCGTGCGCGAGAGAGAGAGAGAGAGGGGTATACCTCTACCCATAAGCACAAACTAGTTGAGAATATGCCTGTGTAAAGTGCTGGTATCCACGGAAACTGAACCACACAAGCCCAAATCGTTGGCCATGTCCAAGAAGATGCATCAAATACCCGGATGCCACCAACCCAGCCTCCAATAAAGTACCACAATGCTGATGAAATTGCAATCACACATACCTGATGAGAGTTTACAAATATTTGTTATATATATAAACTAGAAACATGAAAAAATGCCATCACTTGTAAATGTTGAACAGAATAAGGTGGAAACGAACCTCATGTCCAAGCAGAGGTAGGAAGTTCCTTTTATCCGTTGTTCTGGAAATGCGCTCGGTTCTTAACATATGGATTCCAAAGAATATTGCGCTCAAGAAGTTCAAAAGATCTCCGACCTAGAATTTTCAAGCAGAACTGCTTAGAATATTCAAAGGAAAGTTTTTGGAAAATTCTTAATGGCCTCATAGAAATTATGATCCAATGGACCTGCTTGTTTGTGTCCTTTATTAATTTCCCTATCAGTCTAGATATTGTTACCAATGTTGAAGCACAGAACATACTTACACATGGAGGAGATCCACTAGATTCCAGCATTGCAACACCAATAACAGACATAAAAGCTCCAAACCATGTGCGAGTGGGAACTATTGCTCCTAGCATACCATCGAGCAATGGAACCACAATAATCTGAAAATTTTAGCCACAAGAGGTTGAAATTGTGCCATGACATACTGATTTAGAGCAAGCTGCTCTTTAGCAATTTCTGGACAATATTAAGGTTCCAGCCAAAAAATACACATGTTATTGAGGAACTCACAGTTAGCATAGACAGAAATGCTGCACGACCAGCATCAGATGTGAGTAGACCCAGTGCTTGCATAAGATATCCTAGACTAACCCAAATCCCCAATTCTATTCCTGCATTGCGTGTCTGGACATCATTCCTTGATTGAATCACCATGGGGACAAATGGGATAGCTGAAACAGCAAATCTGACAACACTAAAAACTGCAGGATCCGTGACTGATTCAACCTCTTTCACAACAGGAATGTTGCTTGCTACACCATAAAAGAGACAAACACATATTAATCAGAGTAGCAAACAAAACAAACTGGAAGAATCTAACATGGTTCAGACACAAAGAAGCATCAACCTAATAAACTCAAAATGGCACAGAAGCATCAAGCTAAACTTTGTAAAGAATAAGCATACTCGCATTTTCAACTTATGCAACTGACTACATGCGAAATAATGTACATGACAACTGGTAAAATGCAATATGCTAGCAGTTGAAGCTTTTCTCCCATTTTCAGAACTAACTAAACTCAGCAGTTTCCCTCAAGTCATCATGTATACAAAAAGTCAGATAGTTAGCATAACTTATGATTATTTCAGTAAAGTAGCATCCTACTATAAGAAACTAATGGCCCAATTATAGAAAGAACATGCTAAATTAGCTTTGTAAAGAATTTCTCATATGTAAACCCCCACAGAATGTCATCCTTTATTTGATTGGTCAGTATTAGTAGAACCATCAGATCTCTCAAGACTTCTGAACAGTGACATCTCCTGATCTGAACCATGCATTCTCTCTTCTAAATCTCTTGCTCCAAAGTTTGCTGTCTAAAGAGAAACAACATTATCTGACCAAAATCTTGGAGCATCAAATTTTTACTGATATTGAAGGCTTCATGAAGATAGACACATAAGGTAAGACCCATAGATGTAACCATGAGCTTAAGATTTTAATTGGCATATCAAGCCACGTAAATCTTCGGCATGGGAAGTAAAATCCCATTTTCATAGTACCGGGCTATGGAGGAGATAGCCCGTGAAAAATTGAAATGGACCATGAGCAAGCCTAAAGGAGCTCGTAAGAGGAGCTTGTGAGCCTATGAAAGTGAAACCAACAAGTACGATCATCTCTTATCCCATTGACAGTGGAGGAGTCAGCTAATTAACTGTCTATCTTACTCAATATGTTGTATTTCCATCAAAATTCAAGACTAAGGGCTCAAATCGCTATTATTGCGGAACTCTAAAGCCGTAGTCTATCCTTTTTAATTTGCACCCACGTCAAAAATTTGCATCTTCAAGGTGGACCGTCTCAAGACCACTGTTTCAGAACCACCCCGGAACAAGCTTCTCTCATTTGACTCTGCCATTTTTCTCAATATACTCATCTATAATCACATCTTTCCTCGAGCACCTACACGTGAGACAAAGAATTCTCAATGCCACCCCGATATCTTTCTATACACGTTACTGCTTGGCCATTCAGTGTTCCGTTCCACCAAACATTGTTGGCCTTCTTATAATCTTACTAAAATCAGCAAACAAGCTCAAGTAGCACAATAAAACCGCCCTATCATTAAATATATTGATCCACTTCATCCATTCTGATTATTGAAATTCCGCTTCCAGAAAGGAAGGCACGAAACGCCGCCACACAAGGTCAATTGATATAAATCGAAAGTTCCTGAATATTCATCCAGCTTCTAAAGCAACCAAATCGAAAAAGACGAGAGGATCAGAAAAGCAAAGCTCACCGTAAATGAAGGTTACGACATTGAGCAAAATGATGCTCCGGACCTTCTTCGAAGCGAACAGCATCCTCCGCCACGAAGGCCGCTTCCCCAGCCGCGACTTGGAACTCAGCGATCGTCGCCCCCCAGACGCGTCCGCGTCCACGTCCGAACGCGAGGCATGACGCCGCCGGTTTCTCTCCTCAGGCTTCGACCTCGAGCACGAAGTAGGTAATCTCTCCGCCGGCCACATTTGAGAACCGGATTTAGCCGCATTTGAAGGGCCAGGAGGAGGATGAGGAGAACTGTACAAAGAGCGTGTAGCAAAGCGTCGCCGGTGCGCCTGGGACGAGCAACAGCGCGATGGCTTCGTCAGCGAGTAGCGGATCGGGCTCCACTGCCACCCGCACGGTGGCGACGCCATTGCCGAGAAGAGCTCTCTCTCTCTCTCTTTGTGTGAGATGGGATGGCCTACGGATTTTTTTGTGGGAAAGTATCTCGACTGAGGGGGTTGAGATCACCTGCGGCCCGACTCCATCCGATCCACCAATGACACAGCACCACGATAGGCGTGCGGCTGCTCGGATGAGACATCGAGGTTAAGACCAAATGACGGATATGCCCCCCTTGGGACACGTGTCAGTCATTCCTCTGTTCCCCAAGGAGCCTAGTCAGCCCGGACGGCGTGGGGAGCGAATTCTTATTGCCAAAAGATCTATTTAAAAAAGAAAAAAAGGGTAAATAATAAAATCATATTATTGGTGAGCTCGTGGCCATTAAAATACGATTTTCTCAAGAGATATGCAGACATTTTCTTTTCTTTTCTTTTCTTTTACTATTTTCTTTGTCTTGTATGGTTTTGCATATTGGTCCATTTAGAGAAGGAAAGTCGAGAAAATCAGATGAACATGAGCAATTTAATAAGATCCCTAAAAGTAATTATGTCTAGTGGATCAAATTCAATGATGATTTTGAAATATAAACGATATTTCTCTCTGTAGCGAATAAAAAATTCTACTTTAAAATGGTTTGATCGGCATTTTTACTCGTGCATTTCACTAGAAATCATGGAAGTCATCTTGTCCATAATCTATATTTGATAAACAAATGGTTGTCTTTAGAATTTTCCTCAATTTACAATGTACAAACAGTTACAAGGATGACTGGTATCAAAAATTAAATAGCATCAATTGTGTGTGCTCTCATAAGGATACGCCATTTTTAAGCGCTCTCATTTTTTTTTCCTCAGATTATTATGGCTATTATTGGTATATGGGTCAACTTTCAGCCCCTTTAATTGGTATATCTCTTTGATTAAGTGTTAAAGTCGCAGCCTCTACCTATGCATTATGGATTTTACTTATAGAGTTTTCTCAATGGGGTTCTTAATCCAAAAACCAATGAGTTGATCCTCTTGCCATATCCCATTTAGACTGTACCTTATTGTTATTATTGAATAATTAGTTATGATTAGAGAAAATTCGGTATGACCAAGGAAGAATTATCGACATTTAACACACCTATGGTCACGAACGGTCACTTAATAGATAGAGGTGGCCTTATTAGAACTCAATGATCTAAAAGAAACAAAAATATTGACAAAGCAAGATAAAGTGAAAAGCTTATGTCATATGCAGGCGGAATTCTGTCATTTTATGTTCAAAAAGTATGATTTTTTTTGTGCCGATAAACTTCAAAGAACTATTAGTGACGAAAAACCATTAGTAAAAAAATGACCAGTGAACATTTTTTGCAGATAACTAGTTATATGTTTTTTCAAAGCTCTAGTCTTTCATGCATGTTTAGCTAACATTTTTATGAAATATTAATGCTATTGCTCCCGGAAAAAAAAAATAGATCTTCTAAAAACATCAAAGGGAATGACCAACATATTGCTAGAATGAAGAGTGGAAAAATCAAATTTGAAATTCAATGTTAGCTAAAAGCCTTGATTTTTCTACTCCTCACAAAATAAACGTGCTTAAAAAATATCGTAAGGAGAAAGATTGCGGGATACCAAGGTACGGTCCAAAGAAGAAGGAGGCCAAGGGTGGCCCAGCTCGTCGAAGGTCCAAATTTCCATCCAAATTGTATGTGAAATTTGTACAATTGTTAGAAAAAAAATAGAAATCTTAAATATGTCGCAAAATATTAGGAGAACTTATCTAACGAATGATATTGCAAAATTTAGCTTAATGCTAGAACTAGTGGGATCCATGTATTGGATGATGATTAACTTGTTGAACCGTCCTATAAGAAAATGCCACGTCGTTTAATATAGAAATCTTGGTCTAACATATATATATATATATATATATATATATATATATTGTGTCTTGTATGTAGCATTGTGTTTTCCATTAGACAAAAATGGTCCAATATCGATCTCATATTGACTAATTATCTGTGTTTCTTTTGGTATGCCTTGAAATTAAGGTTGACTAATGCAGTTGTTAATTGGTTTTCGTCCCTCGAGATTTAGTCATAGCATTTGAAATTTATAGTTTCAATGTAGCTATACGAATTGGATGTAGCGATCGTGCATTGAATTCAAAAACGAACTTCAAATGTGTCATTCATGCATGAAGAGTGTAATTCAAATGCGACATTCAAATGTGTTCTTCATGAAGAGTGTTGACTACTATTAATATAAATAAAAACTTAGAAATCGATAATCAATTCGATTTGAATATAGTTATAAGATAGACTTCAACCGGAGAACTGAAAGTATAAAAAAAAAAATAAGTGATCGAGTTCAATAAAACACTATAATTGAGAAATAACTACATAGTTTTTCATATATTACCATTATGGTTTTTTTCTGTCATTTTGTGAAGGTGGCAATCTTAAATTCCCTATTTGTTTTGGATTGATTTTCCTTGGGTTATTTGGTTAATCTAAGCATAAATTTAATCTCCAAATAAAACCTTGAAAAAGGTCTATGTCAATCTCCATATATATGATGAGTAGATCTTCATTATTCTCGACATGACATAAAAAGAATATTCTTCCCTAAAAGAATTATGCTAACTAGGAAAAAATTGTCATGTGTACTCCGAATATTAGATATTTTGATAATTCATAACACCATTTTTATACGAAATAATCGCTAGATTGTAATTGATAGTAATCGGCAGTAATTGTACAATACGTCACATTCGACATTTTGATAAAATCCTTCCCAACACTCTTTTCAGCTTGGTTCGTGCTTGTGAGAAATTAGTTCTCAATGCATGCAACACCCTTTTGGAAACTCAAAATCGAACATTGGTCTAATAAAGAGCTATCCATTCACATGACTTTTCAAATTCTAGTTGAAAGAGACATATATTTTAAGATTTCATAATGCCATTTGTATACGAAATAATTGCTAGATTGTAATTGCCACATGTCTTACAATCCGTCACATTCGATATTCGGTAATATTCTCCCCGGCATTATTAAAATAATGATTTTTCAACTCCATTCGCACTTGTGAGAAATCGGCTCGACGCATGCGATACCCTTTTGGAAACTCGAAATCGAGCATCGGTCCAATAAAGGTTATCGATTCACAAGATTTTCGAGTTCTAATCGAGAGATATTGTTTCCCCCAAGTACTTCTAGAGCATAACTTAGGATGAACTTTGCAATTTTACGCAGTACGAAGATGCTTCTAGATCCCGAAGAGCTTGCCCAATTGCGATTAAGATCGAGACCGAATTAGCTTAGGCTAATCTTCGAATACAACTTCATCTAAATTATGTTAATATAAATGAGCAATCAAGAAGCCTAGATAAGCAAGAGCGTGTATGAACTCGAGAGATTTCATTGACTTTTCAAGTCATGCAACGGCGATAAAAGGAAATCCTCAGTTCCGTCTCGCGATCGGCTGGCGAGCAAACAGGAAAACGCTCCACGGCGCTTGTCTGGACGCGCGCGAAAGGGGGTGGAAGGGGGAGGTGCCAACGTGGGTGGCGGCGACTGGGCGGGGCTCGGCTGGAGTGGGTCCGACACGGCGTCTTGGGGACACGCCATTGGGGCTGGAGAATATGCGGAGACTCCAGCGACGAAGATTCGTGTCTCCAAGAAGAACCATCGGAAGAGAGAGAGAAACATATTCGCATCTCTCGCTCTCTCCGTGCACTTATGATTCGCTCCCCAAGCTGAAGCTTCAGCCAACGAGTTGGTCCCTCTCCCTTCTTTATTTAAACGCCCTCGTCCTCGGGCTTCTCTCCTCTGTGACCCCCAACCGCTTCCGAGCTCCATCTCTCCAGGTCCTCTCTCGATCTATTCTTCTTCTTCTTCTTCTTCTTCTATTTTTCTCATTTCTTGATCCATCAAACGGTGCGCGATGAAGGACCCATCATGGGTTTCTCTTGCAGATTGTGGCCCGAGTTCTTGTTCTTGTTCTTCTTTGTTGTGGTTTCGATATCGGGAGTTCTGCGTGTTTGTTTTGGAGGGTTGAATAGTTTTACCTGGTAAACGGGAACGGGAGATTTATGGGTCTGTTTAATATGGTGAGAATTCGGCAATCTTAGTTTATTGGGGCTGTGTAATGCTGGTCTTTTTTCTTCAAATATGTGACCCTGTTTTTGTTGTTTTTTTTTAAATTGGAATCTGAATATGGTTGGGGTGGAGTCATGAATATTGATTGGAATGATGTCTGATGCCGGAGCTGTTGATGCTCATGATTTGCCTTTTGGATTGGCTGTTTGAATTTGGACTTGGTGTGAATGATTGCAAACTGCATCATACAATATTGGCTTTTTAATATATGAGGTGGAGGATGGTCTTAGTTGCCGGCTTCAGTGAGTCGAGTTTCCCCTTGCTAGAATGAATTGAACCTCACAGTACTGACGATGTGATTGGAATGGCAAAGGAATTGGGCATTGGGAGATTAGCTATTAATTGTTGTGCTCTTCCTTAGCTCAAAAGTACTGTGTCTGGTGCACGTCATTTTCGAGATTAACCTCTTCCACTTATGGTCTCGGGTGCACCAGGGAAAGTAACAATCTGCTAGTGGCGAATGTTTTTCATTCCTTCTCTCAATTTGGTGGTGACTTGGTGTAACTTTGGTATCTCTACCATTAGGTATTGTCTAGGTTTAGACCTACTTAAGAAAAGTAGCTTGCTTGCTAATGTGAACTAATGCAAGGCTTCTCCAATCCAATTGAAAGCTTCCATTATCCTTTCTTTTTCCTCAAGAGATTAGTTGAGGTAAATTGCTGTCTTGATTGTGCATTTTGTGCCATTGCAGACATTTGGCGGTTGGCACGCAGCAGCCAATTGATGCCAGCTGGTTGCTGGCGGATACACTGATTTGAACCATTGCTCGACAGCTTATGAGTCTCAAGAGTACATCGAACCCCACTAAAGCCTTAGAAGGTGTGCATGGGGTACATGTCGTGCCTCATGCCCCTTTTGTACTTGAAGAGATTAGTAAGCATGGGAACTATTCTCAGTCGAGCTCAAGAATTGGACTAAATCAGCAGCTTTTTGTGCAGTAAGTTTAACAAAAATAGTGACAATCCTAGAAGATTCTTCAGTGGCATTCGTCAATCGGCTTAGCAGATATATATGTTTATTCAGATCCCGGTCTGGCATAATGTTGATTGAATTCACTGTCACTTTTTAGATTAATATGCAGGTGTGAAATATTACTGAAGATTCTATTCTAATTTGATTTAAATACTTTGCAGGCGAGTATGGCAGCAAAGGCCATCATGTTTGAGGCCTATCCGTTGTTGCATTCACGGTATGGCAGAAAATATTTCTGTGTCTCATACCTGGGCTTTCTTTGCCCTTGCAATTTTACATGTTTGAGAACATATGACCCTGGTCGAGAGTGCTTACATATATTTGTGCCACCTACCGAAATAATAGCCTATCCATCCCCAAAGTTGAAGTTGTTAGCTGGATAAACTGAAACAATGTTTTTGGATTTTCTTTGCTAGTTCAAGATATGGCATGCACTAGAAACTGCTCTTCAAATTTTTCTCACTTTTTTGGTAGGTGATCAGCATCTCGCAGAAAGAGTTGCAAATGTGCTCACATCCCTTCCTTTCATTGCTCTTGGGATGCAAGCACCAAGGTGATTGGGCTACTAACGTGTTCAATCGATCAATGTTATGATCATTTTTGGATCTTCAGTTCTGATGATTTTGGATTGTACAACTAGGAAGAATCTCAACATGAAGCTCTATGCAAATTCGTTAGTTGGAGTTGGAGTTGCATCATCTTTGTATCATTCTTCAAGGGGGAAGTTGAGGAGGTTTCTTAGATGGGTTGACTACACAATGATAGCCACTGCTACCGTGGTGAGTAACTGGCGAAACATGACTTCATACTTTGGGTTAACTAATGAACAAGATCCATAGTTATCTGTTGGCCTTCTCACCTTTTGAGTTAAATGATAAATATCGTCAATTCTTATTGTGACCTGAATGTCTCAAGTGTATAACAAACAAACCTTAGCTTTGGGTAAGATAATGGGTTTAAGAGACAAACAAACAACCATTTGGTTTTGATGCTAAATATATAGTGTGGCTCGTGAATTTCCCACTCCCAGGTTGCTTCGTACCTACTTCACCTCAATAAACTTTGTGATGTTGTGGATAGTTCAGTACTTGGGCTTTGAACATGGTGGTTGTTTTCTTAGTTGGTGCTATAGCTAGTCATGAGTTGCCTTGACAAATTAATACTCTTAAGGAGAAAAAACGAGAATGCTTTTTTTGTTGGACATTGAACTTTGTTCCTTTATTTAGTCACTTTCTCCTTCCCAGCTATACATTTTAATTTTATCCACGTTACTACACATTCTGATTGGCGGCACGATTGGGAAGGGAATGGGGGCATGAACTTGGTACAAACTCTGGCAAGAGCTCAGTCGTGGGGTACTCGAAACAGTATCGACCAACAAGAGAGAGGAATATAGATGTTCATCCTTGAAAGACATGAGTACAACAAATCTTTAAAATTATTGATCGATAGCATGGAGGGTGACCGTCGGCAATATAGCGCTTCAGTTATCTCACCTTATCCCCTCTCTGTTCAAGCTTCAAGAGTCGAATATTAGAATGCTATAATGATACTTCTCCTACGATCTCCACGTGACAACACCCCCCCCCCCCCCCCCCCCCTTCCTTTTTCCCCATAAAAGATTACAAAGAAAGGAGAACATGTCAGGAAGCTAGTCAGTTAAGTTTATTGTTTCTCACTTCCATCCATTTACTGGACTTAACATGGAAAACACAATCTATGAGCATGACTATATAAAACAGACAAAAGATGGAAGTGCGAGAACTGGGAAACCACCAAATAGAATATGGAGTGTCAAGATTTAAAATTTTGCAAAAAAAATAAAAAGATATGTGCTTTGCTACTTTGTGAAATGACTGCTCTAAGTTGTCTAGAAAGCAGCCTCCAGTATGTGTGTGAGCGCATGCACCTGAGTGCTAGGTTTGAAGCATTAGTTGCCTCTTATTTTTTATTAGTTCTTTTTACGAAATCGGGGCTTGAATCCACAAATAAATTGATTGAAGCGAGAATAATTTATTGTAAAGAGGGGCATTATGTGTATCTGACACTATGGTTGTTCTAGATAAAGGAATCATGTATGCATATCTTGCTCTAGCATGTCAATTTTGGCACATTCGAAAATTTTGAAATATTCCAAGTTTCTTGCGCTACAATTGATGAAATCCTCTCTGCAGATACTTTTCCCATTCTTTTTCCTTTTCTTTTGTGTCTCTGCTGATTCTGGCCCCTGTTCTTATTTTGCATCAAGATATTTTGAGCTATTTTTTTGCTGACTCAAAATGATAATGTCCGCCATTTCTTGATCTCCCAGTGTCTGTCCAGGGCTCTCAGAAATGAGAATCCGAAGTTATTGATGGCAGCATCTGCTGCTTTTCTTCCTGTCCAACCTCTGATGGTCTCAGCAGTTCACACTGGAATGATGGAGGTAATTTCAAAATATAAAACCCAGTCAGTAACAGTGCTATACAATGTAAAAAGTACAGGATATTGAGACTGGTTTTGTGCATAATTTCTCCGAGTGATGTTGCAGGTAGCATTCGCAAAAAGAGCACTGGAAGATCCAGATTTAAGGATGGCTCACACTATTCATAAGATGTCGACTTTGCTGGGAGGTGCCCTCTTCATTGCTGATGATGTCTTTCCCAGGACGCCATATCTTCATGCTGGTTGGCATCTCGCCGCAGCTGTCGGCGTCGGCACATGCAACAAGCTTCTGGAGTAGCATGTTCCCTTGCCACTGATACATTTTACTGCATTCAACATATCAAGAGGAAAGCAATGACAACCACAGTACCCCTCCTTTTATCAAATTTATGTAGAAAGAGAGGGGAAGCCATGTAAAAGTGTAGCTGCTGGTTATGGTTAAACCCAAATTGGGTTTTACCATGTAGAGTATTTTTTTATGTCAGAAGTAGGAACAAAGCCATTCTTCGTATGCGTCATGTTAGGCCTGTAAGTATAGTATGTTTCTGGGGTTCCAGTGCAATTATCGTTGTTCTCGATTCTAATGGCAATAAGTACTTTTATTTGTCTAATCTATTGTGCCAGAGTATGAATTGTTCGAGTGTGCGCAATCTTGACTCTTTACTGAGTGTTAGGTATCCGGTAAAAACACATAACATTTCAATTCCAAATTGCAATGCTGCGTCTAAAATCACGTTCGAGTGTCTAGGAATGAAGGAATGGATTTTTCAGGAGGATGTCCGATCATGGGCATTTTCTACAAAAGATAGGAAGACCTACTGCTGAAAGTGCTGAAAGCCTGAAAAGCAAGTGGCAAGATAAAGTAGCTCATTTTTCTGCTTACGGGGTATTATCATACATTCTCACAAAACCTTTTGCTCATGGTTCTCGACTTCTCGTCCTGACCACAGTTTGGCCCAGCCAATGTTAGTTTTATTTCGTCTTTCTTTTACTTTCTCTTGGAATGTTCACCCCACTCTCCATCTGAAAGTAGCTTCTCTGCTCAACCAAAGTGCGGTACCAGCTTCCGCATTCCATGGTCGCACAGATCAAGTTTGGGGTGAGTCTTAATCTCCGGAGAAAGAATCAAGTGCTGAGCAAGAGAATTACTGACCTGAGTATCTTGAATTTGTTGTCGTCATACCACTTTCCAGAGAAAGGGATGATGTAACAATTCTGAAGGACACTAACCATTAACACGCAACAGAGAGATCACAAAATTTCTGCCTGCATTAGAATGAATTGGAGCACATAGCTCAAGAATGAAATATCTGCCAAATGCAGCTTACAAGACTATCATGAAATGCAGTAATATCTAGACAAATAATTCTAAATGAGTGTTACAGAAACAGAAATTAGGACCCCGATTCTTCTTGAAGCTACAAAACCTCTTCAAGTTTCCCACTCTTGTGAGACTAGCAGACTCCTAACAATGTACAAAATGGCAGAACCAGGGCCTGAACCAATTGATGTGTCAACTTAATTTTCTGCGGGTTCACTGAAGCAGCTCCAACAGCAATACTAAAGACGCTCAGTAAGTGTCCGGAGCAGCAACTCCAGCAATAGAAATTTGACATTGTCCATGGTCACATTCGGCATGATTGCGGAAAGATGCAACTCCCCCTCAGCCAAACCCAGGAAGATAATGGCCGATGTTACCTCCAATAAGAACTCTATCTTCCAAAATTCGAGTATAAACTGAACCTATTGCTGTACAGAGGGAAAGAATGAAAGAATACAACACCGGTAGGGTTATCAGAAGAGAGGTAAGCTTGTGAATTGTAGGTACAGGGAAACACTGCTAAAACCTTGCCCAAAGTAAATCACGTGGCTGATGATGATCTGGAATCCTCTGTTTTGTTTCTGTGGCACATACAATCTGGGCAGGGGAAACTATATATGGAATCATTAGGTCTTTTGAGCTCAAATCCCTTGGAATCACTGTGAGATCGCATATTCAGCATTTGCCGCTTGAAATTTTTCCATCTGTAGAACACATGAATAAGAGTAGGAGTTGCATTCAACAAGACAACTAGCTTGCTCAGGCCATATATGGGCCACACCATTCAAGCACTATTAACCCATGACATTAGTTTACACACACAGTCTTTCTCAGTCTCACATTCCTAATTCTCTCTGTTAAACTATTCAAACGGTCAAAATTGCTGTAAAGAAAGTTTTATAGGCATGATTTATTGAAGAATAAGAACAGAATTCAGCCAGGCCCTAAGCTCAACTGTGGTTATTCCAGCTCAGTGACATTTAGCTACAATTCCAGCTCAAAGAAAACATCAACCCTACAGTATGTATAGTTTTGCCAGATCCACATTTATTTTAAGAGACACACACCATTTGAATTCGTAAACCCAATTCTGATTGACATCGCCCCTGTGCATATCACACCCTCACCAGAATCCTCCCCAAAGAAGCATAATAGTGGGATTCCATAGATGCATCTTTCTTTTATTTCTGGCCTTCATAGCAATGATATAGTTTAAAAAGGCTTCCCCAGGGATGACATGTAGCGTTGTTAAATTTCCCTCATTTTAGATGGAGCAGTCCATGTACATTAAAGTTACTGAATGACACACGCTTAAGAATCCATAGCATGGATGACATACCCGAGATTAGGATTATCAAAGATTAATGCCAACTTCCTCTTATCAGGCCTAATTGTCTTGGAATGTCCACCATACATGTATCTTCTGTGGCCCATCAGAAAGTGAGGAAAATTTCCACCTTGAGTTGTTACAAAAACTTCACTATGAAGACAAACAGTGTAGTCTATCGCAGCCATCCTGGATGAATAGTTCTACAAGTATAAATAAAGTCAAAATAGGGATGTCATAAAAGTCATTACCAACAAGACACGAGCAACAGAATTTTTCTAACCATGAATGGAGCTAGTTCTTCCTCAGAAGCAAGCATCTCTTTAGTCTTCAGCTGGGGAAACATTTCCAACAGGGGTGCCATTGTCTTCTCAGCGTTGTATATCTTCCCGGATGCTAAATAAATAGACGTACTTTTGTCAAAGCCCATTCCCCTAAGCATCAAGCCGACCTAAGGAAACATAACCAAAGACATGAAATTATATACATGTATCCTTCAGAAAGTTGCAGCTGCTTGCAACCTTAAATGGACAATGGAGAGGATGCAGAGTCCTTATTGCTTATGTGACAGGATTCATTGTCCTATAAAGGTGAGAAAGAAAAAAAATACAGTGGCCAGAACAAGTTGAACGTGCACAAGTTTGTAGTCATTGAATGGCTACAGGTTTGTCGGTCATAGTTTTTCCTGTATCCATACTATTGCTAAAAGCAGTCAAAAGAATTATAAAGGCCTCAATAGTTCTAACATATAACAGTCTCAGGCTTAAAAATTCCCACAAGCTCCAAAGAAAAATCAGAGAAGTTTCTCTCTCTCTCGTAGTTTTATATGTTCCTTTTCGTCATCTCATGCACCAGTGGCGTAGTGAAAAGTTAACAAAAATAACTCTGCCCCCAAGCCTTATAAAGGATAAATTAGATTCACCACAGTAACATCGTCTTTTCTCAAGTTAAATTGGCACATTAAGTAGAACCCATGCTACTTTGTTAACATAATGCAACATTTCGATGAGATTTTACAGTTTCTCAGCAAGTAAATGCAAAGTCTAGAAAAAGTAAATGCATTTGGAGAATTCCTTGGTAAGGAGCTTACTATGATACAACTTTAAAAAATATTCTCCTCTTCAGTAGCTGCAAGATGTTTCATAGAATCTCTTTAATTTCATTGACCTAAGGTTTCAGACAATTGCCCCACTTTACCATGATAGTTTACCACACAAATACATTTAGGAACATCTGGAACATAGTAGCACTGCATGAGCGAATCGTTCTCCGAGCTAAGAATCATAAAGAACAGCTATTTTTAGTGGATCATGTCTCGTGCGTAAGTGAACAATTGTGAAGGGAACACAACATGGCCAACACCAACAAATGACACCTATTGGAACTTAGTCGCTTCCCCATAATTTTGCACTGCTACCAGATTGCACAAAGGAAAAAATTCAGAATGACTCCAAACCCCAAAGTCATACCAGTAATTCAAAAATTGAACTGGTCCTTACAGATTCACTTAGTTTGCTACTGTATCACTCCAGCCCCTCATCCAGATTGATGCACAAGGCTAGGAAAGCCAAGACTGGCTTTCGTTAGTCTGAAGGGATTCAAAAAGAAGGAAAGGGATTTAAAGGAGTCATTTCCTAATCAACCTGTTTGGTGTTTTTTATTGGAAGGAAGGGTAAGGACTTGAAGGGATTTCACTCTTCCCTAGAGTCCCTGCTAATTGCTCCTTATGTAGGTGTTTTTTATATCCTCCCTAGAAGGTATAACATATTTCCTTCTGCTTCTGCTTTCTTCTCATCAACCCTAATAAACACAGTGAACCACTTAATCCATTATTTTCTAGTCTTTTCCTTTCCCTAATGATTAGCTTGAACTTCCCCTTCTTTCCAAATCACTCCATCCAAACATAGTACGATGTGATCACGCATAGCATGAGAATTCCCAATCCACCCCAGATAGTAGCCAAACAGGACACAAGCTAGAAAGAAAAGGCAAACATGTCTTGCTGACAAAATCAAGGCCTGAGCATATGTACTTTACTCAATGACCTCCTGCACCTTCCAATGTGACACTTCTAAATAAACTACATTTCATTGTAGCAATTTATTAGCAATCTGTAATGTAGCAATCACATATTTACTAAAAGAAACTAGATCTTACCTCCAAAGGAGTGAGGGGACATTTCCCGTTTATTCTGATAGACCCAGGACGTATGACCCGACCAGGTTTTGTGAACTTTCCTCTCCAACCCTTTTCCCGTGCAGCGATCATATCTATTTTTTCTTGCTCCCCACCGTCAAAAACACAACAAGAAAAAGCAACCATGTCCTGTACAAAAATTGCTGTTAACAATCATACTAAACACAGAGAAAGAGCCACAAACCACACCAAAGTGCTTTTCATGCGGTGAAGCTAACCTCCTCAAAGCGAAGATGAACCGATATGTATTTTCCACCATTTTTCATACTGTGCTCTTTCATTCTAGCTACCAAGCTTTCGCCCAAACTCAGTATAGGAGTTGAAAACCTTAGAGCTTCATAATTTGCCAAGCATCTAAGCCGTTGTACAGTTGGAGGAGCATCAAAGGATAATCGATTTGCAAACGGAGAAATCCGTATAACCCTGTTTTATAAGCATTGCACAGTCAACAACTAATCAAAGTCATAACCACAAAGAAATCCATAGCAACCTGCTTTATTTATTCAACATACATCCTCATGACGAGAAGTTGTTAAAATATTAGCAACTAGCAAATTCCATTAGAAGTTAATGCTTCACAAACATGTTCTTGATGACACAAATGTTTTACAGAACACTGCTTGCCAATCTAAAAACCAAAACCGTTTCATGAGATCCACAAAACATACGAAATTATGGATCGTGACAATGCTGCCCCGAGATACAACCAAACCGACCTCATGATATTCCTTAAAGATCGTGAGGGCAACGACAATCAAGATATGGTACCAAAGTGCTTGTTCTACCGAGTGAAGAATATTGTCCAGTTCCCATTGATAAAACAGGAGAAGTTAGTTGGTGCCTAGACCGACTTACTCCATATGATCCAATCAAATGATAAATGATTGGTTATTCACTTGCACATGCAGTGGATCAATATGCATGAGTTGCTTCACTAAAGTTTAAGCATCCAAATACATACATAAAAAAAAGCATCCAAAATATACAGGAAAGAAGAGGATTTTAAGTAAAGATGCCGACACCTTTCACAAAAATTATGCATATGATCATATGGTTTAACAGCTAAGAACACTCATGTCCCCAGTGCTAAGTCACTACTCAAACAAGATAGAGGAAAAGATTTTCCTTTAAGCCTACTTAAAACAAGTAGACATATATATATATACGGATTGTATGCATCATGCATACCAATGCATAATATGAAGGAAAAGAGTATAGTTGAGCACTCTCCTCAGATAATAGTAGTTTGACATCGAAAGAAAATTTAGCAATGGAAAAAATACAAGCACTCAGCTTCATTCATTTCCAAGCAAATTAGAACAGGCACAAAGAGTGATGCATTGTGACATATAGGTTAAAGCAAATAGTGGCACAGAAATAGAGAGGGGATATGAAAGTCAAAAGTGCAACTAACTTTTCCTCCAGCAACTTTGGGAGAATTGCATCTTTGTAATATCGAATAGGCGACCATGCTTTAACTCTGAAGTTGTAAACATTGCTCATGTTGTTGTCAAACCGCTCCATTACATACCCAGGAATCTGATCAACTATGCGCACGTCATTTTCCAAGGTTCTAATGAAGAATTCTTCGTCATAAATGTCTCTGAATTTGCTGCAAAGTTATTATCGTGTCAGATAATTCTAATGAGTGCAAAAATCCTGCCACAAAAGCATATCGTCGACCAATCATAATGACATGAACTGCAAGGTCTAAAATTGAGCACAAATATAGAACTAAAGCCAATATGGGCATTTTCTCTTATAGATTCTAACTATCTGATTTATAGAGGGAGAAGCCTGACTTATCCCAAAAGAGTTTCAGGTTTGGCAAATTACACAACCTGATGGCAAAAAGAGATGAAATAAGTTGAAGCATTGTTGAGTCAGCATGCACAAAAAAACCAAAGAAATCCCCCTGTTTCTTGAAGAGAAGAGTACAATCAATATCAGGACAAACACGACCAAAAAAAACATAAATCTCCTCCATGAAATCTGATATAGTATAATAGAATTAATGACAATAAGGATTTAATCTTAGAATAAATTAATGTCTATAACAAGATTCAGATAGAAACCCTCCAGGCAACCATGGATGGTCTCTTAGGTTTTGAAACGTAAAATCATAGAACTATATCATACAGAGTGCGATTTGGACAACCATGGCCATAATTAATTGTCTCATTCCCTAAAATGCTTGTTGTCACCTGAACAGATCATTTGTAGGTCACTTCATGGCATTCACCTACATCTCAGGAATTCCTTTTTCCAAATAAACAATGAGACTAAGATGATGGCACATCAATTTTCACGGGAAAAGGACACTTGAGGTAAGTTTGTCAACATGTTATCTGAAATAGCTACAGAAACAGAAATACTACACATTTCATTACTAGGTGGGGTCATAATTGTATGTTACTGTCGTATTGTGTTCCAACCAATCTAAAACAATATTTAGGTGGAGCATCAACTAACAGCTAGGTAGCCCGATATGTCTGATTTATATGCTTCGGTCAAATACAGAAAATGCAAGAACTGACTTCTTCAGATGAAAACATAATCAGGAACTGCATGGATGCAGGATACTTTATTAACAAAAATGGACGTCAAAGAGGAGTTATCATACCTTGGATCTCTCCAGATGCTATGAAAATGAAAATTGGGGATCACAAGGGTTGCATTAAGAAAGCCAGCAACAGCAACTGCATTGCATATCTATAAACAATAATGACAAATGGGTGCCATATTGAGGCTATTATATTCATAACTTCACAACAGAACAGCAATAAAGCAAAATTACTCAGTGTATATGGTATATAAGCTTTTAGATGAACCTACCGACGTCCTCTGCTGATTCAAACCCCCATTTGCCTCAACATATATGTAACCGTTTGATTCAGGTAAACCTATAAGAGGTCACAACGATAACAAAGAAAAGATCAACTGTTGAATAACATATCAAGTTGAGACAAAAAAAAATTATGTCTGTTGAGGTTCTTCTAGTGAGAAATCACTACAATGACAAGGACTGTGATACATGCTTAGAAGGACGAAATGCACGAGTCCATACACACTGGTAGGGGTAAAGTCGGAACCAAATTTTGATGATATTTCCAAAGATTTATTTAAAAACTAAAAGGCTACTGAAAATAAAGAAAATTCCACAACTGCTTTCCAGTGGCAAGTGAAAGAAATTGCATTGCACGAATAAAAAGCTGGAAGTGAGGCATATCCAGGGACAGATCTTATAAGTTATGCGTCAGCATATTCTACACCACCAATTTCCAAAATCCATATGACCAGACAGAAGATTTACTTGAAGGCTCACAATCCTATAAATATTCAGCAATGAAAGGCAGCATCTTATCTATGTCATCTCAGAAGTAATCATGATCAAGATTGTACCAAAACCTTAAATCTGTTGAAAGAAGGAGATAATCATCAATAGTATTCAAAGTCTTGAGGGTCCAATAATCAAAGATATCCATTTATGTTCTAGAAGGTTCATTTGCATCCATTGATAGGAAAAGTTTATCTTAGCCAAAAGAAACTTCATGAATAGGCTCACTATCATCAATGTTCACATAAATAGATTGAAAATGATATTTTTAGGGCAGAGCTTATTCATTTTCGAGGCAAACGTGAAAGCACATGCAAAACCAACATGGACTTATACAAAAATTAGCGTGTCCCAGGGCATATATGGATGTAAGCCCCAAGCAAATACTTAAAGCGGCTATGAAAGATCTGAACAAGTACAGTGACGATGGATATTCATCAAAAAATTAACCAGAGAAATAAAGCACACATGAAGATTGTAATGTACATATAAAAAAGAAAAGAAAAGAAAATAATAATAAGCAAATGCAAAGAAAATGCCAAGCCAAACTGAAAATCAATGTGAAAGGACGAGCCATGGGATGGACATATTCAACCTTGAGGAGCAATGCTCAGCAAAATGTAAAAAAAAAAAATGGACAGAACAAGAAAATACGTGAAAAATGGCAACATCAGGGGCCAAAAGAAACACAGCATGAATGACCAAGAAATACCTTCGACATAAAGTTATTACCTCCAGCAGACTGGTTGATACACGGTTTCCACTCACCACCTTTATAGGAGTGTTTCCATATAGTTGATATCTGAGTTAAAATCAAAACATCCATCCAAATTAAGCAGCATAAGAATTGGAAATAAAATAATATACAGCAAAAGGCAAACCTTCAAACAAACAGATATGAAAGAAGAATTTCCAAAAGCTAGGACAGACCACAGAGAAACAACTACAACACTATCTGTTATACCGAAAAGAACATTGTTAGTAACTCATGCTACAGATGCAGTAAATTTCACTCAAAATTGGATTGAATTAACAACAGCGTTCTTATCAACCATGCACAGGAGGGTGTGTTACGGAAAAGAAATAAATCGTAACACTTGGGACAGAGAAGGATAGGCTAAGAGAAATCTCCTCAAAAAGATATTTAGCATTAATAAACTAACAAAATAAGACACAGCAACTTGTTTCCAAAGTCATAGAAGTCTTTCCACTCTAGACAAATCAATTTTTGATATAGTAAACCTTGCATTGTTTCATGAACAAGCTAAAATTCAATGGTCTGAGGATTTAGAGAAGCTTTTCACATCCTCCTACAAACAGCAAAAGGTTGCGACAGGCTGCAATGGACCAGATGAACCCAGAGACAATTCTCAAAGCAGTAGATTCGTCTCATCTAATATCTGCTTTCATGACCACAGGAACTTCAAAGGAACCCATGGACACAGTATGCAGTACCAAAAAAATGTCATAACCAGCAACATATTCCATCAATTTATCCACGATTATATTGCCAACCATCACCATTGCCATACTAGTGGCTAAAATTGTCCTAACATTGGCAGACAGAGTTGAAACTAAGCGAACACTGTCAAACAATTACGCTTAAGATATTTCTCAAGCACCGCAGAACTGTAAGCACAGAAGAGAATTGAGAAAATAGAACAACTGGACTAAAGCTTAAAAAGTCGCAACTCCGTAAAAGAGCATTCTCTGAAAGCGTAAATCTGTACCTAAAGCATGCAACGAAATGCCATGTAATTCTCCGACAATTTCATCCTCCCACTCGCATTTTATAACGCCAAATTCAAAATCACTGGCAGAGGAAACACAGACTAGACCAAATCCCGAACCTAAAAGCCGAAAGATCCACTCATTCCTCGCCATCTACTTACTCGCGGATTAACCAAAATTCACCAGGCAATTCGGCTAGCAAGACAACAATCCCACGGAAATACTCAAAGACTTGCCTCCCAATCAAATACCACCCAAATCCAACACCAAAGGCATCGATCACACCAAAGGAGAAATCCCAAGCACTGACCGCATCGGCGGACGAATTATCCGCGTCCATGTCGGGCCGGAGCCTCTCGTACAGCTGAGGGCTGCGGTAGACGGAGCCGGGGGCGGGGCGGTGCTTGATGACCGGGACGACGTCGAATTTGACAGTGCCCATGTACAGGAGCATGCCGGAGATGTAGATGAGGGGGGCGAAGAGGAAGACGCCCTGCCTCCGGAGAAGGCACGAGAGGAGAAGCCACGCGACCCGCTGGGCGAGGGTCCGGCTGGGCGGGGCCGGGACGGGCCGACCCTTGGACCGGCTATGGCGGAAGCGAGGCGACCGGAGGGGCGAGCCCGGCGGGGACGGCGTCGAGTGTCCGCTGCTCGGGAGCCGATTGTACGCGTGCATCTAATCCGGCGAGGGGGGGGGGGGGGGCGGCGAGGTCGGGATCTCTCTCTCTCTCTCTCTCTCTCGCTATCTCTCTCGCCCCTCGCTCTCCTTCCTGCCCGCCGGGATCTTCACATCACGCTTGGAGCTCCCATGGATTCCGACGAAGCGATTTCAATTCTGTCTCTCTCTCCCTCTCTCGCTCGCGCGCTCTTCAGTTTCGACGCTTCGTTGTGGTCTAGAGAGAGAGAGAGAGAGAGAGCACGTGGCTGGGAAGAAGAAAGGTGGTGCGGCCAGTTAGGATTTTCAGAGGGCAGAAGGAAAGTATTTCGGGCTTAGCTTTCCCCTTTTTTTTTCCTTTCAAAATATATATATTCGATATGCAAGGTTTTTTTATATTAGAGAATAAACTTAAAAAAAACATTAAGAAATAACCTGAAAGAAAACAATACGATTGCACATGCTCGATAATGAAAACACATATTATTGAGTAAATTTCGTACTATAAAAATAGGCCGGCGCTCTATCTTGCTATATTTATTTGATTATATTATTTATTGTGAGTAACGCTCTCGATTTGAATTATTTCTTTCCTTTTTTTCTTTATCTTCTTTTATTTTTATTGTATCAAGAGACGTGACTAACTATGCTCCTCTTAAGCAACGTTTGTTAAGGGTAAATGCGAGACCCACTCTTGATTTAGGGTTATTTTTTGCATTCCTTTCTTCTTATTATTATTTATTTTTCCTTTTTGTATCCATTTGGGACAAAATTGGTGTTCCCATCCCCCAAAAGTTAGTCTATTTGGTAGATAGCGAACAAATAATTGTGTTAATGAGTTGATATTTCTCTTTGTTTGTACTATAAAACTATCATTCAAAAAATAATCTAAGCATAAATGAGAATGAAAAGAACCATATACTAATTTTTATATGCATTTCATTTAATTGGGACATTGATATGCGTTATTTGACATCCATTAATTCTTCAACATCAATAAGTTTGAACCTCTACTTAGTTTCACCCAAATTTCATCCCGGTCATGGATAGATCCCCCAAGTCCGTCTATCTTAACTGCTCACCTTTCATTTTATTAAGCAAATGTAGTAGTAGTTCAATAACTATAATTCTTCACACTATCATCGCGTGATATTTTAAAATACACTTTCAAAAAAAATTAATAATATGACAAAGTTAAGCATATGAAAAAATCTAGAGAACCGTTATTATTACTATTATTGTTTAAACGCAGAAGAAAATTCTCCCTAATTATTATTACAAAGATTACTATTAGTGTCCCCTTTCTCTCTTTCTTCCTTCCTCTGCGCACTTCAATTCCATTGTTCGTTTCGCTCTCCCTCCTGCTCTTTTGCTCCATGGGTTCTATTTTTATTTAAACTTTTCTAGCCCCATTGCACCGCCCAAGAACAAGACCGGACCGATCCCAAGATCCGTCTAGCTTAATTTCTAATTTTAGAGAGGAATCGGACTGCCCGGAGAATTAATTACCCTATTAAAAAATCGCCTAACCTCGCGGATCGGCTAAACCTTCCGACCGATCAAAAGGCATTTTCCTCGTATTTTTTTTCCTTTTCCATCTTTTCCCCCTTACCTTTCGCCGGTGGCCGGTTTCAGGCAATAGCAAGCCGCCCCGAGATCAAGCGGTGACCTTCAGCGACCACACAAAGGAAACAAAAAAGAAGAAGAAGGAAATGGCAAGAAAATGCATAAAAAAAAATACGAGAGTTGGACAAAAATGCCCTCGATCGATGGCAAGTCGGCGAGCCCAAGCCTTTATTTAGCTATTTATTTAAAACAAAATTAACTCCGAGCCATCTTTTAATCTCACATGCTTTTTATGAAAAATGGGTGTAAATATTTTACAAATCCTTCTGCTCCGTACTCGCTCTCTCTCTCTCTCTCTCTCTCTCTCTGTGATCAGGAAGCGGAGCGACTGACGTTACTCGAGCGTCCTTCACAGATTCCGATCCATGAGGCGCGAAGCTCCCAATTCCCAGACGTACGGCGTGCCTCTCTACGGAGCCGCTTGGGCTCCCCTCGGCCGCATCCACTCCCGCTTCAGATCGCGCGGACCGCCGGCGGAGCAAGAGGCGGAAGCAGGAGCTGGCGGTGAGGACGGCGATCGGGCGGGCGACGCGGGCGACGCCGATCGCGGCTGCCTCGTCCTCGCCGGCGGCGGCGGCGAGGGGAGCAGCGGCATCCCCAATGCTGTCCTCCTCGCCGAGTTCGACTTCGCCTCCGGTTCTCTCTCCCAGCAGCCTGTAAGATCTGAAATTCCTCGATTGATCTATGTGATCCCCTGTGTTGGCATTTCGGTTTGGGTGCTTGATTGATTGGTTGCGCGGCCGATCGCTTCCTTGGATCAGTAAACGCGGCGAAGTGCGAACCTACGCTGTCTAGGCGACTTGAGTTTAACGCAGCCGTTTGGCGATTCATCGGAATCTCGCCATAAGTTCATCTGAATTTGGGAATGAATCGACGTAGCACATTTCGTTTCGAAATTTTAGATCACAGGAGGGTGGGGCTTTGTCTAAAAAGTAAGGGTGCCTTTTTTGTCATTTTCAACGAGAAATTGAACTGAATCGGAGTAGTTGTGTGTTTTAGCGAGTCATTGGTTCTGAGTCATACATTGTTCTTGATCGTTTCGCTTTGGCATTCGATCTGATGTTGATTTTGTGATGGTTGAAGGCAGTGTAGCGGTCAAGTTCAATGCTGGGCAGTAACTATTATTCTCCGTGATTGCATATGTAATATCTATTTCCAGAGCATCATTAATTATATGGGCAATTGTATTTCGTTTACCATCTGTACTTTCTGGGCTAATAATACTTTCTGGGTTATTAGCCTCATAACTGGAGCCCCAACTCTATCCTGAGCATTTCAGGTTGCTAGGCTCGGCACTGGGTCGGATTTGCCTTATAGAATGGCCGTTCACCCACACGGAGATGGTGTCATTTGCGCATTGCCAAGAGGTTGTAGGTATGATTTCCTGCCACCTTTCCATTCTAATGAGTGTTGTGGTCCCTTTACGCTAGCTTAATGTTAGTAATAACTTTGGTAAGCTCCTTAAGCTTTAGGTTAGCCAATCCACTATGAGTTATGTGTCCTGGAAAGTTCTATCTGATGATGCACTTTCAGCAATGTCAAGAAATTTATGTTCTTTTTTCTCTCCACTTCCTCTTATAATATCGTCTTTACTTAAAAGAAAAGGCGAAATCATAATGTGGTTGTTGCTGCTCAATAATTGGACTTAAACATGTTTATTTGGCTAAAACAGATGGTTTGAATGGGAGGATTCTGCAAATGCCGAAGATCATAAGTTGGGCCTTAGGATGTCGGAGAAAGTGCTTGGGCAATTAGAGAATGCTAAACAACAGCTGGTATTAGTATTTAGCCATGATGGTTCTTTGCTTGCTGCTGGTGGCGAGGTATACATTTCCTTTTTCTGTTGTATGCAAAGAGGATAGATGGATCTGTGGCACAAGTACTTGTAAAACAAGGAGACATGGAGAGATGTGTCTGCATTGGCCTGCTAATGTCATGTCATACTCTTTTGCCCCTTAAAATATGGGCTAGTTAGACAACTTTAAATTATGGGCAGTAATTTATTTATTGTTTCAAGTGTATTTAAGTTCGCATGGCTATTTAAATTAATTTCTAGGATGCTCTCTTGAACCCTCGACCTAGGTTAATTAATTCAAGGTCCATCATGAAAAGCTAAAGGTTTTTCTTTTTAAATCTGAATATTGTTTTAATGGCTTTAATGATCATGGGAAATAGAAGTCAAGTGATTTTTTGGAGGTTCTGAACACTTCCATTTGCATTAATACCCAAGCTCGAGTGTACTTTTGTGTCTTTTATTTTTATTTTATAATTGTGTGGAACATGCTGCTTAGTTTACCTTCATTTAGGGAATGATCTGATGAAGCATGGTATAAATTTAATGATTCTGCTTTACTCTTGGGAAAAAAATCATTGGAATAGCATGACAGATGATGTGTACTTTGGTGCAGTACAGGATGGCAAGCTAATGGTCTTTAAGTGGCCCAGCATGGACATTATTCTCAATGAGGACCAGTCTTATTCTTCTCTGAAAGACCTTGCCTTCAGGTTTTTCTATTGTTGTAGCATCAAATAACTCTTGATTGGAAAGCTCAATAAAAAGTAGGAATAGGCTTCTTGTGGCCCTTATTATAAAATCTCAGTACAACATTCTCCTGATTGCAGCCTCGATGATAAGTTCCTTGTATCCTTGGGGGATTCTGGCCCCTGTCGGGTTTGGGATCTAACTTCCTCAGTTGCCGTAGCTTCTCTGCCAAAAGAGAATGTGAGCTCATGAAACCTTTTTTCTGTTTAAAAATTTTCAAGCGAAGTTTCTGGATTCTACATATAAGATCTGGTTCATCACTGTGCTGTAGTATCTCTAATATATGTACATTCTTCCTTTTTTTTCCAAGCAATCAAGTGGACTTGAATTATAAGAGTACATCTTTTGACCAAAGCACATATGGCTTCCTGTCTAATGAGACAATTCCCAACTTTTTTACAGAGGATCAAAACTTGAACTCATGCACTGGTTCTTTAGTCAACCAATCATTGAAGCATGTTCATATGATTGCAGAAAATTTGTTTTGCCCTGGTAGTCTGGGAAAATTCTGTATGTACCATAGGATTTGGATGGACCTAATTTATTAAGTGAACTGAATGAGTCAAGGTTATACTTTGGATCTAGGAATGAAAGAATGCACATTGAGCAAGTTTCTGTAGGAAAAATTTGTTTGATTGGTGAAGCATTTCTGGGAAAGGTGACCTAAATACATGCAACTACAGGGGTTGGTCAGTCTTGGACTCAAACATATTTTTATGCATAACCAAAAGAAAGGACATCTTTTTGTACATTTACTTAGCTACAACTTTCAGTAGAGTTGTTTTGCCCTTTCATGGTCTTGGGTCTAATGGGCTTCCTGTGCTCTTCTCAGGATGAGCAGTTCAGATTTTGCAGATTTTCTCAAAGTAGTGATGGGACGCAGCTTTTGTATGTTACTGCAGTCACAGGTGATAAAATCAAGGGCCTCATCTTTTATTCACTGAAATACTTCGTTGCCATTTTTTTGATTTGAAATATTCTCTGCAACTCTCAAATAGGTCGAGGGGCAAGCATTTTGAAATGGAACACATCCTCATGGAAGAGAATTGGCTCCAAGCATGTAGTTCGTGATACAGTTATTGCATTTAATGTTTCAGCAGATGGAAAACTCTTTGCAGTGTAAGTAATCGCGGTCTAACCTCATGTGACAACTGACCGCAGCCGTTGTATTTTTTATCCTTTTCTTAGCTGAGAAGTTATTTGATCTGATGAGAAGAACTAGGCAGCCTTTGTCATAATTCTTCTTCTTGGGAATCTCTTTCTATGCAGGTTTCATGCATTTGGGTTCATTAAAATTTGGGGATTGAATTTTTTTTTTTGAATTGCCAGTGAGAGGCGGCAGCTCTGATTTACTTGATCATATAAGCTGCTATTCATCATTGAAATGAGTGACCATTTCCCCACAAGTCAGTGATGATTAGGTAGCATAGGGATAAAGCCTAGCTCGAAACTGAATCAAGTGCCTTAACAGGATAGTGAAACCTGCAATAGTCGACAATGGAATATCTTATTTCTATTGTCCAGAGAAAGAAAAATGTTATGTATGTAGGGATTGTATGGTTCTGAGGATACTAGAAGACATCCTTCAAGTAGTCTTGTGTAGTTGAACAAAATTGATGTTTCTCCATTAGAAATACATTAAGATTGATATCTTTTTCAAATTCCAATATGGAATTAGTTTTCTGAATTGCCAGTGTGAAGCCGCAAGCTCAGTTTACTAGATTTTCCTGTATAATGCTGGTGTCCATTTGAAGTGAGGGACCACTTCCTGCAACTTGGTGATGATTAAGTAGCATCAGGATGAAGCCCACCTTGAACCTTAATCAGGTGCTTAAAAGGGATAGGGACATTTGGAATGTTATGAAATGGGATATCCCTTATTAAATATCCAAAGAAGCAAAGGCGTTTAATCCTCCACATCTTTCAAGTAATCTTGAATAGTGGCACCCAATCAATGTGGCTGTAAAGCTGCGATAAATATTTTGAAATTCATCTGCTTAAGTGGCCTGACGTTCTGCCATTTGATATCAGTAATGGGATCAATAAGGGAATACTGAGAGAGAACCTGTTGGTTTATATTCTGATTGGATTGTTATATCCGTAGAGAAAATAAATTACAATTTAGATAGGTACCAAAATGAGACTGGCAGAAATGTAAAAAAAGAAAGAAAACAAAAGTAGAACGAAACTGCAACCAACTGAACCTGTGAAGTATGACTTTGTACGGTAAAGGAGAGAAAGGGTGGGGCTTGCAGTCACCAGTGATATAGTGGCACTGGGGCAAAACCAGTATGGCGTGACTGCTAGATTACAACCTCTTAAGAAAATGCCCAGTTTCACAAATTCATGTGCCCTGGGATGAAGATATCCTCATTCAGCAGGTTGTAGTATGAAGTGCTTTTGGATCTGGCCTCCTCAGCCAGGAACAACATGCTGTAGACACCTGGATGCTAATATCTCTACATGATGAATCTGGAGCACTGAAAATTCTAATAATCAACCTGGGGAAGAAAGAGGCTATATAATCTATGCATTATATTCATCAAGTAATTCCTTTACCGTATATGCACGTATGCAAATCTGGCCCTAAGTCTCAGATTTGGTTTCTACACTTGCCATTGGAACACAAATGATGAAAGTAGCGCTCACTGAAAAGACGATGCAGTGCGGCCTTAAAACCATCACACTTATAGCGTTATGGGCAAACGGATGAGAATATATTTTTCAGTTTGGTTGAAGTGATTAGTTAACATACTCATCTTGATTGAACACTTGCTGATCTCATTGCCTGGAGGCTAGATCTACATTGAATGATATTGAATGATGCTTTGTGCCTCTTACTCATGCCTTTTAGGTTAATGTTTGCGTTTGATTACATCAGTCAATGCATTCTTGCGGACATGGGTTTTTGTTCCATCTTTATTTTGAATATGTATTTTGTCACTTTGCATTCAATTGGGTTTGAGTTTAAGAGGCACTCATACGGCCCTTTTCTGATTGGAATGATTGAAATGCAGCGGCACGACAGAAGGAGACATTGTTATCTTAAATTCAACTAGTATGAAGATTCAGACAGTTGCGAGAAAAGCACATCTTGGTTTTGTAACGGCATTAGCATTCTCCCATGATTCAAGGTTTTGATTGAGATACTATTGTCATCTTTGCAGTAAAGGATTGTTGTGCTTCCCAGCTTTAACTCTGATTGATTGTACTGCAGGGCGGTCATTTCAGTATCCATGGACTCAAGTGCTACGGTGACTCAGGTTCAGGACATGAATACTGGCGGTATGTGACTTGTATTATATTCTAATTATATAAATATGGCCTTAAAAGCCAAGGATTTTTTAATAAAGAGTCTACAAGGTCAAACTTTTTGCTGTTGTTGTACATATATGTCATGTAAAAGGTGGGAATATGGCAAGGCACAGAAATGATGGAATATCTCTGCGAGTTGAAAACAAACATAGACTCTAGAGACTCCCATATAGGTCAACCTTTCAAACCTCGGCTCAGGTGTATTGCACAATTCAAGTATTATATATAAGGACTCAAGATCTTTATATGTAAAGTAAACCAAAAAGTGAAGCAAAGTCTTGTGCTAGATGTTAGTCTTTCATTTTCTCGTGAAAGTTGATTGAGGTCTTTGGTGCCTTATGCAATTCATGTCAATTAATTAAAGAGAACCTCAATTCTTTCCACAGAATGAATGCCGTTATTTGGGACTCTTCTTATTTTGAGCCCTCCAACTTGTTTCCCCTTGAGATTGTGGCATCAGGAGACTCCACTTCTAAATCCATTCTTCAGATTTATAAATACTACATTATCCTCAATTTGAAGAGTGCTGACTCCTAGTTATTGGGGTGCACTACCTCCAAGTGATGTGAGGATCTTTGGATATATTGTACTTGAATCTGTATTTTCATTTGGAGCATGTCCTGAAAATCTTCAAGGTCCTTGTGACTTAGACCTTCAATTCTAGAGGTTTTCAAATGTTGAAGTTTGATCTTTGATTTTAGAGGAATTCTTTGGTTATCATCTTTCTATATTTGTCAGTTTTCCATAATGAAGCATACTATCAACTAAGAAATTAGTTGTGAGGCGACCCTAGCTTATTACTACCGTCTCATTAATTTTTGATCTTTTGTTAATGCAGGAGGATCAAGATTGTGGCTCATCATATTTTTAGTTCTACTTGCAATAGCTGCTGAATTCATGAGGAGACAGGGCCTTTTCCCCTAGCACAGCCACTTTTCCTAACTAAGTCCGATGGTTGATGCATGAAAATAAGGGAAGCTAAACTTGCAAATGAACTTCAGGGATGTGTAATGACTGGTCGGTGTAAAATATCTTTCATCACAGTGATTTCACCAATGTTTGGCCCCTCAAAGCATTCTAGTGCTGTGAATGTACGTACTTGACCTCAGATTCGGTTTTGGACATCTAGCTATAGGTACGACAAAAGCACAAAGTGGATTTGTTTCAGTGGGTCGAGTCATGCCACTGCTTGTACTATCGAATTGACCGGCGGAGAACATATTATTTTTTATCTTTATCAGCAGGTGGATTATGATTCTCTACTGCCTCCCGAAGATATTCTATCATGTGTATTCAGGCGAACGCATCATTTCAAAGTGAAGGTTTATGGAAGATGACTCCACTTCCTCTTATTTATACTCCAATTGAGATGAATTACCGACGTTTACTGTTTATCGCCACGTTTTCGTGCATACAACTTATCATGACTTCAGCCCGCACCTCATTACTTCGTGGTAAATCTACCTTTGCCAGGTCCAATATGAACTTCATCATTTTCGTTCATTCTTGTAATATGGCGTTTTGATCCTACGATGACTGTCATCCACATTTACAGGAGAGATGGAGTATACCACAAAATACCGCGAGTAGAGAGAGATGTTGACCAAGCCAGATAAGGTATTTCTACCTTTGCCTGCGGTCGAAGGACTATTTAATTAACCAAACTCGGGCACGAGAGTGTGGTCAATTTTATGTGGATTCCATATTCGAGGACAGGTTCACATGCTTTATTGTTCTCGGCGACCATTCATTCTGCAAGAAAAGGCACAGAAGGAAAAATAGGAGGAAGAGAGATCCACTTCTGCCTGCAATGTAATTTCAACCGATCCATGCGATTGTAGGGAACCGAGAATTTTTGTTTAAGGGGCGTTCATATTCTGAATATCCTAACAAGTACATGCAGAAGAAGAAAAAGAATTAAGCAAATCACGCACTGGCATCCACAACCAGCACGGTTTGTTTCTGTCTTCTAATTCTTTGTTAAGTTAATGTATCTTCAGCAAAAATCAATGCTGAGGGAGATTCGAAAGTCACCTTGAGAAAGTTGAACTAGCCCTGGCGATATGCGGTTGCTATTGGAGTAAAATAGGGATATGTACATGCAAGGAGTCTTGAGAAATTATTGGCGCTTTCTTTGATAAAGCGAGTAACCAATGAGGGCGGACATCAGAAAAGTCCACAAGACCTGAAAATATTAGATATATCAGAGGAATATAAATTAGGGCGACAAAGAGAACAATAATACGGTTTGCTATGCCTTTAAGCAGTTGGTCAAGAACTAAGCACTGCTCAATTTGCCTAACATATAGAACTCTTTAAGTAAATGTAAGTTACCTACTCCATGGGTGGAAAAGAATGGGTCACACGTTCACAACCACCCCAAATATACACTTCCAATAATTTCTCAGCAAAAGAAACAAGTAGAAGTCTATATGGAGAGACCAGTAAGTACCGTATTAATTGCATGCCATCGCTCCAGTCTTTTAATCCTGGCTTGCATGTCTTCAATCACACCTTCTATTGGAATTGCTTCTCTACTAGGTGAGGATTCTGAAGCTGAACAGCTTCCCTATACAATGAAATAGAATAGTATTGCACTTGAAAACCAAGACAAAATCCAAAAAAGGTAAGTTCCATCTCGACAGAACATAGAGATCAAAATTCAATCTTTTCAGTTAAACTATGATGGCATAGCAGTTCAACAAACTCCTTCAGTAAACGTATGACATCCACCCAATATTGAGTTTTAGGCCTCACCAGATAGAGGAAAAGTATATACTACAGGCTTTCTTTCTACGAAGGAGCAGTTACAACATCCAGAATAGTGGACTCATTTGACTTAGCATGGCATTAGTACCACAAGAAACTCTTTGCCCAAAGAAATTTAGTCAGTCCTTGTTGCTAAAGTTTCAGGCAATTGAAGTAGGTAGGAGGTAAGCACCTGAGATTGTATAAGCTCCACAAGCTCCTGCAATCTTGCAGATTGTCGAGCATGAATCCCATTGGAACTTCTTTCCATTGCTGGTAATCTTTCCATAATTATTTGAAGATAGCTCTAATGAAGAGCAAAACTTTAGTTAACATAAAGCATGACAACCATACACGCCAAGACATCAAGCATAAAACGACTCAATAACTTTATGTAAGAAGGGAAGAACCTTGGTAGTATAGGAGCCATCCAACTTTAAAGCTGAACCAGCAGATGTTACAGCCTCCTTATTGACCCCTTTAATTTGTAAATAAGGACTAGGAATATCTTGTAGATGGTCAACTTCAATGAGAATCTGACAGATGCATATAGATACAGTCAAAGTTTTGACAAGACAATGTGCTCCATGTTCCGCTACATAATAAGTACCAAGAAACTAAACTCATAAACTTCAACAACTCACTGAAGAAATAAACTATCTCTAGAATAAAGATCAGAATCGAAGGGAGCCAATCATCACTCACTGTGCGCCTACATTACAGATAATACGGAGGAGATGCAGACAAGATCTCATGCTAACAAGTCATCGATTTAAATGCAAGCAAGAAACACCAAAAAAAAAGATTGGCTCAACTCATCAGGAAATAATGAGCTTTTAGCATCATATATGGATAATTAAGTAGAAATATCAGATGATCAGTCGTATGCCCGAAACTGATAGAGAAGGATGCTAACAACACGGACAGAAGGTTAAAAATACTGCTTTGAGATGCTGCAATGTGATGGCAACTGCTTATGTCATCACCCAGCAGTAAGTGTGAAATCAGTTGCTTTGTCCAAAAGAAGCACTGTAATGAGCATAGGAATTTAGAGCCTTTTGTTTTACTGGATTACTTAAGATTCTAAAAATTCTGAAAGGAACTGCAGCATACTGGCACTGAATGCAATATCCTGTTGCTTTTGGAGTAATGACACTATAAACACTTGGATTCTAATTCACTGATTGGGTTTTCTTGAGAGAGAGAATGCATTACAAACATTACTCGTAAATGAAACATTGCCCAAAAAGTAATCTGTGAATGAGGCCTCCCTGAGAAAAATTTTGGAACAGAAATCGATACCCAATTCCTTTGAAATTCCAGGCACAGCTTGTTCATTAACAATGAACTCATATGGTAGACTTCGAAGATGACACTTCTGAATTAAATTTAACCTCACAGGGTTTCAATGAACTTGAAACCTATGCAAACTATGCAAACACTCCTTTTACCACATTCAAGTTTATTTCCAGAGGCCCACACATGAGTGCCCAAAAATTGCTGATATTCAAGTGGGAAAAAAATAAAAAAAAAATGGTTGCAACCAAGGCTCTATTTGTGTCATGGACAATGAATGATTTGAAAAATATTTTCCTTAAAATAATCGACGTGCTTACAAAAATGAATTACCAAAAAATATTATCATCGTTCATAAAAAATTTTAAACATAAATAGTTGTGGATAACAAAGACATTTTTTATTGGCTAATTATTTCAAACGATACAATCAATCATTTTTGGAAAAAATGTACCAAATCGTTCACTTTCCGTGAAACGAACAGTGACTGTTCACAAGATTAGCTGCATAGAATTGCACATACAGTGTAAACAGGACTAAGCTAGCAAGCTCCAAAAGTCAGCAAAATGAAGGGACTCCAGTTGCCCATAGATCAAATGCTACTTAGTGAACATGTCAAATTGAGTACAAATAAAAGATGCAAGAAGTTTTGCCCACTAAAAAGCTGTCAACTATGGTATCCAACAAGTAAAAGTAAAAAAAAGGTCGTCAGCTATTATAACCTTCCCATCTTGATATATTAAGGCCGAAGCTTCGATGTATGCCACAGCTTGATACCTGGAGAAGACAATGGACAAAAAGAGAGTGTTATTAACAGATCGCCAAACCAAAGCCACCAGCTACGAGTGGACCGAATCCAAAACACAGGGAAGCCAGAGTGCATCCATAACAGTTGTGCATGTAGGTAAAAAAGTTAAACAAGGAATGCACACATGTGAGACATGTAAAAGAGAGCATAGTAAATTGTAATTTAGTATTTTCAAAAAGTTAAGCAACAACCAAGGCTCCTATTTGTGAGGTTTGGGGAGGCCAATCAAATGGGATCGGTCTTCTTCTATCTCTCCAAAGAGGCTTTTTCCTCACTCTTACCACAGCCTCAATACTTAATGAACAAGAACACAGACACAAAAGTTGTTCCACATGAAGAAAAGGAAAAGGAGAAGAGGCAAAGGCACCTCCCCAATTGCTGTGAGAGACAAATCACAACAACTCTCTTTGTCCAAACACTTTAATGTAAACTTCTTGAAGCAAGTGGTAAGCAGTCCAAGGACCATTTTCTCTTGGAACTATAAAAGTTGAGTCTAATTTCTTAAACAACTGTATCAAGCTACTAGAAGTCCTAATGTCAGAAAACAGAACAGCTTTCTCCCCTGATCAAATATCAATAAACAGGCTCATGTACGCCCTCGGACAGGCTATGTTCCATCATGTTGCATCCTGGCTGGAAGATGCAGGTTTCTTTATCTCACCTTTCCACTCCTTGCAGAAGAAAACAAGAGTGGTGACTCCTATGAATAAATCTGAAATTCTTAGGTCGGAGGGTCCAATGCAAGGTTTAAACTGCCTAAGACTACCATCTCAGTAAGTGATCAAAAAACAAGAGAAGCTTTCCTGCCACTGCCCCCCAACTATTGGTAATTATAATTCCGTCAAAGCATGGCAAGTCTTATTAGCTAAGGTAATACTAAAGCTTTCACCAAATTCACAGTTCCATCTCTAGAAAGATTTTGTCGGAACATCCAACCCAAAAACTAAGAGCTTGTTTATTTCCATGGCATAGCCAAAACCTTCCTTTTTCCTTGCCCAGCAAAAGTGTTATAACATCCACATTTCGAACAGTAGTAAAAAACCATCTGCAGACGCATGTGTCAACATTTCTATCGCAATGAAAGTTTTAGGTGTTTTGTGTTTAAAAAGGTCAAATGAGTGCATGGTAAGCTATAAGGTGTAGGATAATACCTTGTAGAATGCCCTTAAGCTATAAAGCCTAGGGATAATACACAAAAGGCCTCAACAAACCTTGTAGACAAGTGATATAGGACATTAAACATACCCTTTCAGGTGCAAATCGGGAAGTGGAATGATGAAAGCGGAAAGACAGACAAGAATCACAAGAGAAATAAAATAATTTTACATCTTGTTAGGATATGAAACCCAAAAGTTTAAACTATTAGGTGGAATGAGATAACATGCACATAAGGGCCAGACGAGACCCAAAGACAAACAATGTGGGATACTTAACAAATCTCTCTAAAATCAGCATCATTTTCTTTCCTCAGAGCTCTTCCTCTTTTAGGCATTCCAAACCGGTCCACCCCAACGAGACACAATACTACAGTTCTTCCTAAAACATCAGACATTAATATCAATACACTTCTGCAGATTAGGTTTCTCTTGCATGAGGATATTCAGCTGACACCACCCTGCTCAGCATTTGGCATACTCTTGCACAAAACCAGAAAACAAGAAGCCTACAGCAGTTCAATTCTACTGTCACTCTCGTAGATAGCAAAATCCTCCAGAGTAGACACACTCACAGAATTCAAGAAAATCCACAACTCAAAAATAAGCATGGCTTCTGCACACTTGTCTAAGGTCAGTATATGGCATCAAAACTTTAAAAGGAACATGCTTTTGTTCAATTATCACTCTAAAGGCATCAATATCCAGGAGGAACTCAAAAAAATGAGAAGCTTCCTATCTACCTAGAACTATTGATACTAAAAGATCCTAAAGTCATTACATAAGAAAACTTTTAAGTAAGCATTAATCAGACAAAGTCTCTGCTATCTACTTTGGAAGAGCACAACCATGTCAAGCTCACTAGTATTAGACCACAAGAAAAAGGATACATTAAAAGATCTTACAAAACTTAAAGTTCAATTGAAATAAATCCTGCAGTAAATAATGGAAACAGTAAATTAGACCAGCTATTCATATAACTCACCCAAGGTTCAAGAGACCGGCAACTGTACTGACGCTGATATCAAAATCTACTTTGGGTTGAATAATGAAATTGCCTTCCCTTATAGGCTGACATATATTATTTAGAAGAGAATGAGAAGCTAGTGTTTCTGTTAGCTATAGGAAGTAGAAAGATGATAATTACAACAACATCACAAACCTCCCGTATCAGCACAGCAAATCTGCCCTCGCATATCCTGACTCTTATGCAGTCACTCTCTTGCAAATGTCCATTAGCAGGAATTCCGGGAAGCCGCAAGTACATATCAATGAAATTTTGAGCAGAACTGCAGATCTTTGCATGGTCCAGAATTTTTAGAATATCTTGATAAGCCACCTAGTAGAAGGGCATTGTATTTCATTGTAACCACCAAATAAATATTCAACATAGGAGCAACAGAGCTATTGTAGTGCTATTACTTGTTTGTTGCTCTTCAAAACAAACAGTGAACTCTCAGGAGAAAGTACTGGATCAAAGTCATTCCGAATTTTGAGCTGCAGTGCAGGACCAAAATTAACCCTCAAAGAAGACAATTAGAACAAAGGAGCATCTAACAGTTGATTTTTCTCCAAGAAAAATTATCTTAACTGATAGAGCAAATTAGGAAAATTCACTTGAAATTAAACATCTTGGACTTGTCGTCCCAGATTCACTTACATGTGCATGCACAAGATGTGGTTCAATATGCTGTTGGAACATGGGGAAAACAGTCATCATGATTTCATTCTGAGACATGAAACAGCCCACTCTGCTTTTGTCCCTTTGGACTCGAGATATCAAATGTGAATGAACACCTCCAACCTGTTTCAAAAGTGTTGAGAGGCATTTAGACATTGACAAGGTTCAGAAAATTATAAAGATCGAAAGGTATAAAAAGTATAAACGAGTGCATACAACAGCAATCCACAGATCGAGTGCTCTTCGGATATTAGGATGCAGAGCATATATGCCTTCAAAAATTATCTGCTCCAGTGGAAAAGCAAAAAATTAAATTGCCATCAATATTCACTATATCATAAATATAGACAGAAATTCAAAATGAAATATGGTAATTGTCCTCCAGTTATAGAGATGCTAACACAAGTACAGCTTTTGTTCATGATCTATAGACCAAGAATGCTTATGCTAAAATCCCATTTCTTTCTCTCTCTTTTTGTTTACTTTGCTATAGCAAGATAATAAGCCAAATCCGTTGCATTGTTTTGATATAGACCAAGAATGCTTATGCTAAAATTTGATACCTACTTCAATCCCATTTCTTTCTCTCTCTTTTTGTTTACTTTGCTATAGCCAGATAGTAAGCCAAATCCATTGCAATATTTTGATATTGCTAACAACTACATGGCATCTAACAACCCATAGAGAAAACAGCATATTTGATTACCCATATAACCCACACAACACTGGTTGCAACAAAAGTGGTTTCTCATTTTCATCAATAATGATAATGCATGATAATTGAGTAAATATGACAGCCTTTGAGGTGATATTTAAATTGAATAGCTTCGATTGACACTATACGAGTGATGAGAAGTTTTTGTCCTGTTTGCACTGAAAGACTTTTAAACTAAGTTATTGCTGCAAGGATAGCAGCAAAAGCTGTTGGATGAAAAATACTTCCTTCTAAGCCATGCATTTGTCAGTTGAGAAGATTTCATGATTCCACTGACATCCAGATCAAGAATCTTAAGCCATAAGTTGGTTTCTACCAAGTTGAGTCCACTCTCAATCTTAAAAAGGGTGTGCAGACTCTGAAATATGGTTGTGACTCCCCCACTAGCTACCTTTTGCATCTTTCCCTCCCCTCGACACTAGCTATACATCTTTCCCCTTTTGCAAGTTAAGAAGCTTGGAAAATCAAATGACCAGGTCCACTTCCTCTTTTAGCCTATTTCTTTAGATTGCCAAATATTATAATTTCTTCCATGAGGAATCAATCCCTAAGAGAGGAATTTAATCATAGAGAACTATCCAGTTTTTATTGCGAGACTTCTTGAGGAGATTGAATTAAGAAAAGACAAGGGAGCAATCAATAAGGACCATCAAGACAGACCACACCGCAATCTTCAGAAACCACAAGCTCCTTCAATCCACTTCGAGCACCAGTCTCCAAGTCAAATATTGGTACTTTAGTTTTCCGACCCTTCTTTATGTCATTGATATTCTGCAAATGTTCACAAAGTCAGATATTAGCTCGAAGATAACTTCCAATAATAGCTTGACAACTATTCTAAGCTCTCAATAATAAAACAACCGCATCCTCATCATTCAAGCCAAGAAACCTGAGTGAAAAAAAATGTGGAGGACCCAGCACAGAAGGGATTTGCCTGGCACATACTATATGAGATTCCAAGTAGTTGAAAATGGACAATCAATTAACACAGAAATGGCCAGAAAACCGAAGAAAAGACATAGGAACACATCCTCCTCTCACGATGCAGATTGTTTATAAATAAAGTTATGGAACTCAAGAGATGGTCACTGGGGGTGAAGGCAGCACAAGATAACAAACAATAAAGTGCCAAGTTCGGTGTTGAACCCAAAAAAGCCACAAATCATTGGGCCTAACTAACCCATTCCTCTCAAAGCAATGATGGAAGCCACGAAATACAAATAAAATTCAATATGTCCTGCAAATATAGTGTCTTGACAAAAATAATTGCCCCGGTGTTAGTTTTACCCCATAAAGCATAAGCCAGATGAGTGACACTTGAAAGTTTAGTGATAGCAATTCTTCTGTAATAGAACATAAAATGTATATATAGCACAAACCATATCCATTTCTTTACCATTTAAAAAAAGACCATTAAATTGGTTTTAGGCATTTAAAGCCAAGGAGATAGATCCTACGAACAGCACCTTAAGTCATTATTGTTTACTTGCTCACCTTTAAAAGCAAAGATAGGTCAATAGAACCGAAGTCATCATACTTAAAATCTCTCATCTGCTCGGTTTTGTAATAACTCTCAAGAGAAACCACTTCGCAGCCTACTATATTTGCCATTTTGTGAGCCAAACTAGTTTTTCCAGAGCCACTTGGACCTCCTGCAAAAACAATAGAAGCACACAAGTCATTGACGTACTGAAATACTCCAGTTCCAAGAATATGTCACTTGATGGGCTCCATTAAATCATTTTATGTGATAGTTTTGAACTTTTGTCTAACAAGCATGCAAAAGAAGGACACAAATGGTAACCCAGAGCCTTTTTTTCTGCAACAACTATTTTCTTGGTCCCTTTGACATTAAATGTCTAGATGAACAGCTAGAACATCAAGAACATTGAATTCATGCAAATTTTTCATATCTATCACATGAACTTGTTGGGGCAGTTAGGGATTCGGCCCTGCTTTAAATCTAGTATATTTCTTAACACTCCCTCTCACCTGTAAGATGGAGACTAGAAAAGGAAAACAGAATGACTGTAAGAAAGAGTGTCAGCCAAGGAGTCATGACATGCTAAAATCTGATACACGTGTTGAAATGTGTAACTGTTTGTTCAAAAACCTAAAGCTACTAGAAAAAGAAGCAAAATATATTCCGGATATTAGCAATGGCGACCTTATATGAGTACTTGAATGCCCATTGGTACTTAAAGAATGTCTTGAGAAGAACATTCAAATTTTCCAAGCAGAGAAGTTCTTATAACACTGCATTTTCAATTTAGTTGTGTTCTCCTACCAGTAAGTTTAGTCCAATACAATTTCCATCCTGTTGCAAACTACAATCTTCTAAGATATGAAGTTATTAATGCGTGCTCATCACCAAGCAAACTCATTTAGTTACTTGTTGGGTTTTCACATGTACAATGTACTTAAAATAAGAATACAGATGACACCACTAGAGGATTTGTTCTGTTTCATGCGAGTTACCTCAAGCACTCCAGTCCTGAGAAATCATCCAATTTAGAAGAGTTCACCAACAGTATGTTAATTCACAATAGTGGAAGTGGCCTCCAGAGGACGTTTCGTTTGTAGAAGTTTCTTTTTCCATGATATGGTTCTAAATGCTTGAAAGTCTTTGAAAAAAAAAATATGCATGCAAACACAACATGACAAACTGCCAACATAACCATGAGGCAATATAGAGGGTGGGGTTCACGAATGATCAGAGCCCCATATTACCAATTCCAACAATAACAGGGACACCCTTGTTCTCCAACAAAGCCTGCATCAGGAAAGAGAAAATATAAGGCAGCATATTGTTTAAAAAAAGGAAAATTGATCAAACAGAGCAAAAAAACAGAAAACTCAGGTACCCCAATGTCTACATACACAAGCCAGTGAGCCTCTGGCATAATTTGCAGTGCTTACCTGAATTGCCTGAACAGCTAGAAGTAAGCCTCTATCAAGATCATATGAATCGGGCATCGGAGCAAGCTTAATAGTGTCCCTGAAAGAAGAAGAATCTGCGGTTGCTTCATGAGAGAAGCCTTAAATATATCAAGAAAAGACCTGTATATTATCATCAATTTAACTGCTTATTTAGATGCAAGACAAAAAAGCACAATAGTATTGTGAACATACCTAAGACTGCGTTGTCAGCATTGGACGGATCTGACGAAATGAAGTGCCATGTTGCAACAAGGGGTTCCATTTTGGATTTTGTAGGTGATCGAGTCCATGGCTGTGAAAGATCCTCAAGCCGCGTCACAAGATTTGGAGTAACACGAATTGGCTTCGGGGCAACAACAGTTCTTTCTTGGTTTCCAGTCACAGATACACTTGATAACAGTGGGGGTGTATTAAGGCGTGGGACTCCTGCAATCAGATTAGCAAAAGTTACTAAGAAGCATCAGCTGCAATTGTCACTATTAGAAAGTCAATAAATGAACAATTACAACATCAGGATATATTCCAACCTTTCCTCTCGAGGATCATTTCCAAATATGACTTGGTGATCCATGGTCCTGTTATACCCAACCGCAATGCTTCTGCACCAACAGCCTAAAGCACAACAAAGTGACCAAAATAAACTCCAATATCATGTACCGATTCCTCAGCAAAATGGGAAATTCACCACCCAATTAAGCATACGCAGTTCAAACTAGCAAATTAGAGCAGCAAAGATACTCAAATAGCATAAATTTACAGAGATATGAAAAACAAGCTGCATCTTGAGCACCCGATACACAGCTAAAGAAGCTCAACAGAGAGAGAACATAGAGTCCAATGGTAGAAGAAACTTCAAGCAGGTTGACAAAGGAGAACATGGAAAATGATTTACTAACTTATTCCAGGAACACTACTATAGGTACCATCTCTTTCTTGATTCTTGCAAGTCCAAAACAATTTAATTGTTTTTAGGCAGTAATTGATGTCCATGGGATCCACCATTGGAATTAATAGGGTACTAGCAAGAGCAACCTTCTTCAAATGGGTCCATAAAAAATTACAAAGATAACTAGATGACTTAACCCACTAGGCCAAAAATAAAAAAATAACAACAAAGAAAAATGGGCACGTCCTGGAGAATAAGCGCTCCAAAGCTTGATCAAATTGCTAGTTGAAACACTGAGCAAAAATGTAAACATCTGGCATGAAAAATATTATAAAGCTAAACTATCTTATGAGAAATTCATACTTTTCTATTTGTACCCCTCAGCACCATAAACGTCTCGCTAAGAGAATCAATGGTTTCAAGGGCCGTTGAGAGATTGCCCACACTAACAAAAGTAGACGCCCTTTTGTAACTGACCACAACTGTGTAACCCAGAGCCAGCAATCCACCCAGTGTCATCCGTCCCACCTGTTTCGATACAAGATTAATGAGAGACAGACCTGAACAGCCACCCAATTCATCAGAATTTTAGTAGGAACACAACTCGAGGATAAAAAAACAACCTAAGTCAATAATTAATTTGAATTGCCACATTTCAAAAGGCGAGTCTTCTTAGACAAAGTTAGTCAAAGCCATGAAATGAGTGTCAGTCAAGATCAGATAATTATCTAACATGCAACATTGAGTAGATAATTATTTGTAGCCATACAAATTGACAATTTAAAAAAACAAAGCAACTATGACTGTTTGTCAGTGTACCATAAAATGTTTCCATTTTCATAATTCCATGATGCAGTTGTCTGGAAGTATACTGTGGACAATATTACTTTCATGAATCCAGTTGAATATATGTGCGTAAGTCAATTCTTAGACATGCCAATTCTAAAATTGCACAAAAACTGTCTCAAATGCTACATTTGGCTGCATGTCAAGGTTGTTAGGAGTGGAATAGAAACCTTATAAAACTGACAAAGAGGAGAAGACACCGGCCGAGTAAATCAGTCAACTCAAAGGACAATTATTAAGTGTAATAAAATATGAGATATTTCTTACCTCGAACTCTGCTTTGGGTCGGATAATGAAATGCTTGTCGACAATCCTCTGATCACCCAGGGCAAGGTAGTACCTGATACCAGATTGACGCACCTTAATCCAATCGTTTATCCGTGCTTCTTCACTGGCTGATGGAGGCCTCAGGTACATCTCAATAAAGCTAAAAGGCAAAAGAGGATGTCACCCCTCAAAACCAAGTTCACTCATTACAAAAGAGTAACAGCATGCAGATATGCTTACTTATCTGTTTGAGCTTCATTTCCTTGAAGAACCTGAGCAGGAAAGGGATCTGGAGACTGTAACATTATGTTGCATTATCAATTCAAAGTTCCCACCACAGAGGAAAAATGAATTCAAACTGGAGATGGCACTCATGACAATATGTTTTGTTCATAACTTCTTGAAAAGCTACCACAGAGCATGACCATCAGTATGACATACTCTTAACATAGCATTTTAAGTTATCATGATGTAAAAGAAAGTACATATCACAAGTAACAGTAATAACTTGTGAAGAAGGCACAATTGACAAAAAAAAGTATGTGATTATCCACCACAAAACAAATCTCACAGAGAATCTGGAGGACAACTTAATATTGCACAATAAAATGTGTCAAGACTGACTGGGCTTGTCGTTGATGCAGTTTACTGCTGCTTTTTTGTTAATAAAACAAAAAAAAATACTCACAAGTCCCAATGGGGTTGACATTTAAGCATTGGATCATCACTCTGCATCACATAAACTCAAGAAGTCGTTTCAGATTGTTACTTTAATATTGCTACCCCCGATTTAAAAACATTCTGTCCATATATCAGTAATAGGTCCCTTCATATGGTCAGGCATAGAAAAGTTAACCAAAACAGCTACCGCCTTAGAACTTTTGTACCCTGATATGACTAACATAGGACAGGTTCCATCATGATTTCAATTATCCTCACTCTTTTATGGCTGCATATCATGGTCTACATAGGATAACTTTTTGCGCTATAAATTTTTCTATTTGCATTGGAAATGGGAGCAGGGGTTGGGGGGAGTAGGGTGGAGGTACAAGGAATAGTGGGGGTCCACAAATTAAAAGATGTACAAGGAGAATGGAGAGAAGAACCAGCTCTCATTAGAGATCCACTAGAGTAGATGGCAAGAAACATATGACCCGAGAGTACACTCAAACAAACAAGACAAAGTAAGCACAAAGACATGAACGAGGTCAGAGTCCTATGCAAAATAAGGGAATAATATCTCGCAGATTTAAATTTGAAATTGCATAATACAAACCTCACTTCTGCATTTTAACTTGTAGATTGCTTCCCTGAATGATGAAACAAAGCTATTGTTGATTCTAATCTGCAGAGAAATCCAAAAATAAGCAAGGACAGCACGCTTAAAGATGGAGAACATGAAAGACCAACCTGTGCATGGTGTAAATCTGGCTCAATGTGTTTCCTGAACAGTGGAAAGATGCTGTCAATGAGAGAATCCAGTGAACGAGAGTCTCCAATATCATATTGGACCTTTGAAAGGAGGCTAAAATGGACACCACCAACCTGATACGGAGATGGACAAATCTGATTATATGATTATCATATTAAGAACAAATTGAATGAATCATGCAATTTTTGAAAGAGAAATTACCACAGCAACCCGAATATCTAGCAAAGACCGCAACCTCGCGTGTAGAGCATAAGTACCATCGACAATCACCTAAGATAATTAATTGAAAAATACATGAACCCACTGCAGCAGTGCCAAGCAATATAAAAGCTCCCCCAGTTATAGAAGTATACCACACTAGAGGAAGCACTCTTAATTGTCTTTGCACCGATACATCCTTTTTGCTGAAAATCAAACACAGGTACCGAGGTATCTTTCCCATTTGTCAGATCCTATTAACAAAGTCTGCATCGTTAGACATAGCAAGCAGAATCCACAGAGAGAATAGAAATGAATCGCCATTAGAACAATCGAGGAGATTACAAGAACAGCTCATAATCACAACTTTGAGCACACGTACACCCAGTCTCACATTATAAATTTAACTCTTCATGATAAAGTCAAAACAACATAAAATGAGAAAAGGGGAAACAAGGTCAAGATTGGCAACCTGGAATTAGAGTTCACATGCCACACAGGCTTCACTAAGCTCTAGAGATAGCATGCAAGTGTATGAGGGATTACCCAGCTCAAAAAATGCAATTGATGAGTTCGTGATAATGACACTTGAATACTGGAAGAAATATGTGGTAGATTATTGAGTTTGCAAAAGAGATCTGCTCCAGATGTTGTTGCATAATCTTAGCTATGACATAATAGTTGAGCCAAAGGATTCATCCTATTGCCATGAGAGGAGGCTATCTCAAGCCCAGATTCCATGTAGAGAACAATAACCATAAATGAAAATGTGGGAAGTCTCTTTTAGTAATTAGCCATCAAAGCCAGTGAGACTATATACAGTCAAAAAGATTGTAAGCTGCAAGTGGGTCTACAGGGAAAATAGGAAGGTATCCATGGTACAGAGGTATCCAACCATAAAGCATGGTTAGTAGCTAGTAGTTACAATTAGCGAGAAGGAATTCATTTCAATGATCTGCTATGTCCATTTATGTAAACAGCTTTCAACATGTGCTTCTGAGATTTTTAATCTTCGGAAATCAGAATAAAAGCGGCTTAACGTAAAAATTGCTTTACCACATGGAAAGCTAGAGGAGCATATTTACATGCATCAGCCCAGGCAACTTCATGTAAAAAATACAATGTACGCTTGCTGAAAAAACTTGTTATATGGGATGAAACCTCTCTCACACAATGGTAAACATGCTTCAATGTTCATTAGCAATCTAGGCTACACTAGGAGAGAGTATGATATTTTTGCATAGTTTAGCGGATTATCCAAAGATCTATATCCATTCGATGCTCTAAATTGGCAATTATTTAAATCTATTGAAGGATGTGTCTCACATTCATCCGGGCATTAAAGAGCATCCGGGAGCGGCAAGGGCAATCTAAAGCAGGAATATCTACAAGGATTGTTCTGGAGGGACACTGCACTTACATTGATGAAAGCACATGGAGAAAAACTCCAAGGATCTGGTATGTGTATGAGTAAGTCCTGCACAGCTAAAAGCTAAAACTTTGCTCATGAAAAAGAGCATAAACCCTTATGCAGCTGTCCAACATTCCCATGGCACTCTCAATGATATCTGTCACTATCAACCATAAACACCTTTGTCCCTTCTTGTACACTTATCAACTCTCTCTCTCTCTCTCTCTCTCCCTCCCCCGTGTGCACGGGCATGCATGTGCGTGCATGCATGAGTGCAGTGACTCCATGCAACCTTTTAACTCCTCCACTACAAGGACCCTTATCTACGCATGTTGTTGGCAACAGTCCTATCCTTATGACACAACATTCCACCTCACTGATACTTGGTTTAATATACCATCAAACAATCAACAAATCACCAAGAGATTAGCTAATAGGAGAAAACTCACGAAACTGTCAATTTCGAGGATTTGGTAGTCAGAATACATATTATAAGTATCTCTAGAACAATCATTAACTAAAAAGGTCTCACCGTAGACCCAATAAATCATTAGCATCTTATGGCTAAAAACAGCTGTAGTATTAATATAAGCAACCATCGTAAAAGATAAAAAGCATACAAACCTCAAGGTTTTGAACCAATGCATCAAAATCAATGGAGTCCAAATCATTCCCCTCATCAAATCCAATTCGATAGTTCTCCATTGATATAACAGTACAACCAATCACAGATGCCACCTTCTCTGCTAAGCTTCATAAACAATTAGACAACTAAGTAATGAGTGTATTTCGGACAAGGAAACTCACTGACAATTTTCAGCTTTTGCTAGCTTGCTGAAACTGTGATATAAAGGCCAAAGTTTGATAGCACAAGTACCTCGATTTACCCGAACCACTAGGTCCTCCAATCCCCACAGTAACAAGACCTTCCTTCTTCTCCCGAAGTTCTTGAATGGATTTTACCAACAAATAATACCCGTGATCAAAAGACTGCAATAAACAGCATGCCATCAGCAAGATACACCAAAGTTTCTGAAGGACATTAGGGAATAGCAATAAGGAGAATTAAGATCGCAACAAGAATTAGTGCCAAAAATAATTGCTTCCTGGAGATCTTTGATTCTGATAATGGACCAAAGATCATGCGGGAATAATTCAAACCGCCAAACTCCTTATCGGTGCAAGCATAGAACGCTTTCAGAAAGATCGATAAAATTAACTCCAAGCACCGACCAAATATGTCCTCCCGAAACATAACACGAACAAAACCATCATCTCCAAGCTCGTCCATTTTCCTCTCAAATTCCGATGTCCAAACCATTCCACACTAATCGCACCAATCCAGCAACACAACACCAGCTCCACGGAGCAAACCGAAAAAACGCCGGCCTCAATGCGCTTAGTCCGTTCGCTCATTCCCCAGCGCACCGACGAGCAAAAAACGCACCGCCTCCGTCCATTTCTTCCCCCCGGAATCGACGACGATCGCGAGGGGCGCCCGCGCATCAATTCCAAAGGACAAACGAAAAGAGACGCGGGCAAAGGAAGAATCGACGGCGTCGTACCACGTGGAGAGGGAGGGACTGGAGGATCGAAGAGGAGGAAGAAGAGGTGGAGGGCTGCTGCTGGAAGTAGTCTCTCCCTCCTTCTTGGAAGACTCGTTGAACGACCTCATCGTCCATCTCGAATCGGACCACCAACCTCTCTCTGCAATTCCTCCTCCTTCACCTTCTCTCCGCTTGCGATTGCTTGGAGCGGGAGAAACCTGTCGATCGGTCAATTAAAGATGCAGCAGAGGGAATCTTCATCTATAAATAACCGAAAAATGAAAAAAATAAAAATAAAATGGGTGTCAGAGAATCTCCCCTGTAAAAACACGCCTGATTCTAATGATTTTCCATTTTTAATATTTTCGGGTTCCTTTTCCTTTTCTTTTTTTATTCCTTTTGGCCGCTTTCTTTCTCTCTATTTTTTTCATAATCGTTTTTTTTTTTTGCTTGCCTTTTTTTCCTTGTAACGATATTGCTTTTCTTTTTTCGCTCCATTTGTTTCACGGAAAATAATTTTTAGAAAAAAAATTTCTGAATTTTCCAGCATTCGTTTCATGAAAAATAAAATAGTTAAGAAAAATATTTTCAACTAATGGAAAAAACACATTCAAAAGTAGGGAAAATGTTTTCCACTTTTCTGAAAGAATAAAATATTTTTCGTATTCTTTGTTTACCTTTAAATATCATGACTTCTAACAATTTGTTTTAACCTCGCTCGAGACAGCAAGCTGGCAGCTTTTGACAAAGAACACCCGAAAATATTATCATTTTCTAAAAATATGATTTACTAAAAAATATTTTTCAAAATTCTAGATTTTTTCATGGAACAAACAGAGCCTTCATTTTATAAGATTTTCTGTCGCTTAAATACTTATTCTGATTTTTCAATAATTGATAATTTCCCTTTTGATAATATAGTCCTTGCACTCAAATTGTCTAATGAAAGTGAAAGGAGAAGGAGGAGGTTTTTATTATTTTGTATTAGGACACTGGTATTTATGCACACATAAGAGAATGAAATTGTTGTATGAAGAAGGAATCAGTTCGGATTTGACAGATTCTATGTTGAAATCATGGCGTTAGTCGCTCGAATTGAATTTGGAGGCCATGCTTTGCCGCCTCATGGATGAAGCCTTATTCAATTTACGTGGAGATGCGATTTGCGTATATGCATGGATGAGTTGGTATACTTATACTATAAGAAAAGTAGAGATCTAATCGGTGATAAAAGCTATTATACTATAAGAAAAGTAGAGATCTAATCGGCGATAAAAGCTAAATCAGTAGGGAGAAGATTTTTTTTTTAATGATTATGAGGGATCCGCATTGTCATCTCTTAATCATATCTCAAATGGATAAATTTTTTATGAAAACGTCACGACCTCACCTTATCGTCTCTTTCTTAGGTTGCAACAGATACACTTGGGGGCGAGACTCACCATGTCAATTCTTGCGTTGATTGCGGCAAATTGATATCTCGCAAGAGCGCGCGCGATTGGTCGAGGCATTGGCTTAGAGAGGATTCAAGCTCGAAACCAGTTGCGCAATTGAGGCAGCGCCCAAAACTGAGGCTGCATCGTTGGGCGCTAATAATAGTAGATGGTTTGCTCGAAAAGACTTTGTGAACCGCTCAATAAAACGATAAAAAAAAAAAGAAAAAAAAAGTCAAATTACGTTCAAGACTTTATGCGCGGGCGGGAAACTATATAAAAATTCTCTGATACCCAAATGTTTTTTAAGCTATATATTAGTGATTTTTTTTTCCTTTTCATTTTCTAAAACGTCGCTGTCCTTTTGTCCTTATTTTTTTATTTTGCACCCAACAATTTTGCTAGCTTTCTTCTCCCTCTTTGCAAGGGTAGCACTCATCCGCACGCAATTTGGATGTAAGAGAGAGAAGGGGAGACCCGACCGTTACCTACGATGAACACGAGCGTGAGAACACCCACACGGCACGTGTGCACGAGAAATTGAATTGTCTCGTACGAAGAAGAATAGAAGTCGCGGCCCAGTTAGGCAGAAATTAAACTAAAATGGACCACAGGCAATTACCGGGCAAAAATAGGTGGTTACTTTTTCACGGACAGTTTAGATTCCATTCGAAAAAATATAACGATTTTGGAAAAAAAAAATTCAGGAAGTCATTTTTCAGAAAAATATCAATATTTTTTACTGAAATTTAAAAATAAATTAGAAGGCATTCTCCTTCGTTTAGTATAGAAAAAATTGATTTTAAAAATCTGATATAATTTAAAAAATCAATCTTTAATTATTTTTCTTCCTTTTTCCTTCCTTTTCCGGTGATTACCAATCAATCATGCCCCGAGCCCAACACAGGTGAGCTAAGTGAGAATTGACCCTTGATTGGGCTAGGCAGAACCTCAATTGTGGCCAGTCATTGGGTGCCACCGTGGCCAGTCATTGGCCAAGAAAGAAGCAAAAAGATAAAGCAAGAAATAAATGAAAAAGATGAAGAAAAATATTAACGTAATTAAAAACTCAAGATTTGTAAAAATATTTAAATAGAAGTGCAAGGCGCGTGGTTAAAGAAAGTTATTAGTCTAGGAGTGAAATAAAGAGGGTTCAAAATGTTTTCCGCTTTCTTGGGAAGTAATGTCATTGATTAATTTATTTTTCATAAACTAAACGACATAAAATTCAGAAAATATTTCTTTGAAAGTTATTTTTCGTAAGACGGATGGAACCTTAATGAAGTGATGGAAGATAATGAAAAATCAAATTATATTCATCAACTTATCTACTAGCCTTTTTGTCTATATGTGGGAGTAATTATGGGATTCCCAAGAAGCAAGATGAAAAAAAGTTTTATCAGTCATATGTTAGATAGATTTACGAATTTAGTTAGGAGTATAAAATTGTTCGTTTCTAATGGCAATTTGGGAAATTGTCAAATATTATATAAATATGAGCATAGGAGATGAACATGAGGAGTGGGAAAGATGGTGGAGATAATGGATAACTCCGCCAACAAAGCGGGATTGGATCGGGAATACCCATGTATTTTAATCATAAAAAAAATCTGATACTATAAATGGAAAAGGGTACTTCTTTCCCGTCAACGTTCTAATATCTATATTGTTTTTAATACACATATATAATACATATATATATGTGTTATAAATCAAAAGCCCATGTCGTATCACTTTCGATTCCTTCGTATGATAATGACTGGCCAAATTTTCGTTTGCTCCACTTGTTCTTTGTCAATAGAAAAGATGATAACTGCCCCTAAATTCTTTATTAGGAAAATTACCTATTCAATCCTAAATCCAGTATTCAAATGTCAATAGCTAATCCTAAACTCTTCAACGTCGCTAATGCAGTCTTAAATCTCTACGTGGAACTTTGATGCAGCCCTTCCGATCAATTAATGTAAAAAAAAAGAAAAATGCCGACATTGTAATCTACTTATAACAACGGCTCAAGCAAAGCTATCCATGTCATCATATCTTGTAGCACTATTAGCGATATTGGACACTACCTCAGCAATCTTTAATAATCACTAGTCATCAATACAATAAATTTATGACTGGATTGCCATCAGTACAATAAATTTTGAATTTATTTGATAATCATTCCCTTTCAAGACCTAATATATATTTGAGCCGAAGTACTCTATCTTCTCACTTACTATTCCTTCTAGAACAACCCTTCTTAAGACGGCCTCACCTAATTTTATAGTCAAAAGATAGCCATCCTTTCTTTTTCTTTTTCGATCTTATGTGTCCGACTTTGCGTGCTTGCCATAGTTTTCCTTATCTTTAGGATATACAAGTGTTAAAACTACTTGCCCATTCATTTCTTCAAGTAACCACGCACTTAATTATCTAATATATAAAAAGTTAATCATCAAATTTACACACATAGAATGTCAAAAAGTTCCCAGATGGCACTTGTTAAGCCTCATTAAATTGCTCTGGAAATTTAAAAATTACCGCATGGAGTAAGAGGCTTTTGTTCAAAATGGATGATCCTTCCACTTTCAAGTTTTTTGGAGATTTGTTATTTCCACATTTAAAGAGTTTTCAAGCCTACTTTTAAAGAATAATGTATCAAAATCATTCCAAGTTTTGAGCGTGATTATAAGGATCATTTCATAATTCTAGCTTTCATTCCTTAGGCTTTGTTTGCAAAGAGGATGATGGGGAAAGAAAATGAAGCGATGTAATGAACGAGATAACTTAGATATTTCAGTGATAAGGATACGAGAATGTCTTAGAAATTCATCAATTTTTATCATTTGACTTCAAAATATAGGTGATCAACGGCTGTCAAGACCACTTAATACGAGAGATGGGTGAATGGATGAATTTAAATTTATACCATCACGTGCATGAAAATGCCCAGCCCACCATCTTTTGGCCCAAGCCCAATCCGGTTTCAAAATTGCTAAGGCTGGGCCCAGCCTGACCTCCTGAACCCTACTTCAAACTAAGAAATTTTCAAACTTCCCCAATCGTCTTCACCTATCTATCTCAATCTCCCAATCAAACATAACCAAACTTCTACTCTTTTATTAAAAAAAATAATAACCAAAATAGACAAAAAAAAATTCTTAAAATCATTTTATGCTCGACTTATTAAACTTGAGCTCGAATAGCTAGATTTCCTAGACAATATAAACCTATACAGGAGGGTTAATACTCGACCAAGTTCGAATCCAATTTTGAGTGTTGAGCTTCAAAGTCCGATTGAGCTCGACAATGCAACGGTGGGATCACACCCCTATCTCGAACAGAGCCACGTGGATCCAATCCAATGGTCACCGGGTCCGCACTTGGATGGAGTGCATGTCATCGTCCCAATTGCTCCCGGAGCTTCGAGGTTCCAATTCTTCCTGCGCACGCCAGTAAAATCCAGCCACAAAAGACCGCACGTGAATTCGACAAATCTTTTTCCCCACCAAACAACAGTTGCTGTCAGAGACGACAATGGGGTCGCTTGTTTTTTTTATCCTCCTGCGTCGGTTCTCAATAATGTCCTCGGTCCTTATCCCGCGAACGGAGCCAAGCGATGATGCTCGCTGAGACCGGGAATCTTCGATGGAGTCAACAGCTTCTCCTCCGCTCAAGCTCTTGCTCTTGCTCTTGCTCTCCCTCGTCGCTTGCAGTCCCGCCTCGTCGTCGTCGTCGTCGTCGTCACGGCGGCCCTTTTCGAGTCCAACCGCAGAGTTCCTCCCGAAAGAGTCGCTGCCCACGAAATCCGGTTATCTCCCGGTGAGCCCCACCTCGAGTTCGGCCATTTTCTACGCTTTCTATGAAGCCCAGCGACCCACCACACCTCCGTCGCAGACGCCTCTCCTGATTTGGCTCCAGGGCGGTCCCGGTTGCTCCTCCATGATCGGCAACTTCTACGAGCTCGGACCTTGGCGCGTCAGCTCTGTCGCTCATAACGCCGAACATTTGGCGGTCGAGCCCAATCCTGGCTCTTGGAACCGCTTGTTCGGCGTCCTCTTCCTCGATAACCCAATCGGCGTTGGGTTCAGCGTCGCCGCCTCTCCTGAGGAGATCCCGAGGGACCAGTTTACCGTCGCGAAGCATCTCTTCGCGGCGATTACCGCGTTCGTTAAGCTGGACAGGGGCTTTAAATCCCGTCCCGTTTATTTTACTGGCGAGAGTTACGCGGGGAAGTATGTCCCCGCGATTGGGTACTACACGTTGAAGTGGAACGCGGAGTTGCCGCCGTCGGAGCGCCTGAACCTGGCGGGGGTCGCCATAGGCAATGGCTTAACGGACCCGGCGACGCAAGTGGCGACTCACGCCGCCAATGCCTACTTCTCCGGCTTAATTAACGAGAGGCAAAAATCCGAGCTTGAGAAAGCTCAGTGGGAAGCTGTCAAGCTCACCAAAATGGGGAATTGGAGTCAAGCGACGGATGCCCGAACTGGGGTGTTGAGATTGCTGCAGAACATGACAGGACTGGCCACTTTGTATGACTTCACAAGGAAAGTGCCATACAACACCCAGTGGGTGACTCGGATCTTGCAGAAGCAGGAAGTGAAGAGGGCACTGAAGGCCAATGAGTCAATAGTGTTTGATGAGTGCAGTTACACAGTGGGAACTGCATTATTAGAGGATGTGATGAAGAGTGTGAAGTACATGGTTGAGCACCTGGTCAAGAACACCAAGGTCCTGCTGTACCAAGGTCACTCTGATCTGAGAGACGGTGTGGTCTCAACCGAGGCTTGGGTGAAGACAATGAAGTGGGAAGGGATCGATGAGTTCTTGTCTGCAGAGAGGAAGGTCTGGAGGGTGAACGGGGTGCTTGCTGGGTATGTGCAGAAATGGGGGAGCTTGAGCCATGTTGTGGTTCTGGGCGCTGGGCATCTGGTGCCCACCGACCAGCCATTGAACTCGCAAGCCATGATTGAGGACTGGGTTCTGGAGAAGGGTCTGCTTGCCAACCTGAAGGACGAGCATTTGGCGAGGGGGGATCGCTTGGAAGTTGGGTTTTGATTAGTCATCCTCGTTGTTGTTGGGCCAACTTGTATGAATCGTTTTTTCTAAGAAGTGCAGCATGTGGAGTCCGAGAAGATTGGATTGCCAGTAAAATAAATTCCACTGGTTAACTTATGCTGAACTCATATATGCATTTAAAATTTTGGCAAGTTTTCCACCAATTTTTTTTCTAAAATCGGTCTTGTTAATAAGAACTCCGAAGATATAACGCGCTTGTTTGGCGAGAACGCATTTCGATACAATTGAAAAATTGAAATTGAACGCATATTTAAAAAGTTGCTTCATTCACGTTAAATGTATATGACCCGTAATGTAATGCGCTGTCCTATTATACTATTTTATTACCTTATCCTTAAAACAAAAACCAAAGCATTTCTATTCTCTCCAACACTTGTCCAAAGGAAAAGCTTAGAAAGAGGATGCGACTCCCAGCTAGTCTTTGCTCATATAAGCTACTATCATGGGCTTATTTTTGGGGCTTAATTCATGTTTTCAGGAAGAACTTATCTAAAATGCACAATTATAAACAAATTAGATGATTTCAAAACTTTAAAACTCCCCAATAACAAGTGTTTAGCCATTTGAAGCTTCAGCTCCTTAAAACTGAAAGTTCTTTCGTAATTAACTAGGGCCTTCAATTATATTTCCAAATTTCGTGAAGTTCTCGTTAAAATAAACATGATTATAAGCGATTATGTACAAGTAACTCTTATCGTTCAAGCTCAATGACATGACACGTCACTAACTCATAATTATAGAATCATGAGTTGAGGATTGCTCGAGGTTGAGGGGGAATAGGCTCGCCTGCTACAATAGAGCCAGATTATAAAATCGTTTTTCCTCATGTTCGTTTATTTAGGAAAATACTTCAGTGCAATTGAATTATAAAATTTGTCAAGTTAATTCAATCGAGTCCATCTATCTAGTTAGATGAATAGAAAATGCTAATGTGTTATTTTTTAATTTATTATTTAAGACACGTTAGTGCCATGTCAGCAGAGAAATAAAAAAAATTAACTAAAGGGTCATTTTCTCATTACAAATACAAAAAGTTGAGACAAAAGATGAGCGAAGTAAAAGTGAGATTAAAATTTTTAAAATTCACATGTAACATTGTTATAGTAAGATGCGGTTATAATTAAAATTACAAGTATTCTCTAATATGTTTTCCGCACCATTTTGCAGATGATATCATTTCAATGCATAGAGTCACGAATAATTTTTTACGATTTTTTAAAAATAATTTGGGATATATTGATTTCGCAACAAATGAACAATTTTAAAAATAATTTTTAAAATATAACCGCTTATATCGTTTACTCGACGAACGAAAATAAACTTTATTATCAGCGAAAATATGTAGACATAAATATCATCCACAATGATATATGATTTTATTCACGTACTATTTTAAACAATATAAACGATCACTCTAGAAAAACATTTGTAAATCATTAAAAAATTTCGAAATAAGTGGAGCATTAAAGCTAAAAAATTTTCTTTTTCATTTTGAATAATTCTTAAAGTGGCCTGTCAATCAATATGGTCTCCATCTTTATTTTCAATAAATGATTTTTATGGGGGGAAATATCGAACGCGCACGATCTTTTCGAGCACTTTGGAGCTTTTACTCTCCACAACAAGAGCGATTCATCTCATTTCCTCTTTCTGCAAGACTGCAACGGACTGGAACGCTCGGGAACGGAACGCTTCGTAAGCTCTCACTCTTCTTCTTCTTCTTCTTCTTCTTCGAAAAGCTTCGTTCTTCATTCCATCTTTGATCTGCTCTCGCTGATTGCGCCGCCTGTCTTATCGAACGGGGCGCGGGCTCTTCTGCTGGATTCTGATGAGGCGAGCTAGCTGTTTCATTCGATTCGGTTCGGTTGAGCTCGGGGAACTCGAGGAAAGTAGCGTCGTGGCTGTTTGACTGAGTTCGCATTTTCTTTTCTCCCCGGAGTTCCTAGTCATTTTGATGCCGTTGCTTGGAGCCATTTTGCTTTCCGAACCACCGGTTGGCCGTGTGGATGTTGGTGATGGAGCTGATATTTGTTTTTGAATTGCGTTAGTTAGTTCGCTTGATTTCGAGGGCAATTGTTTTGTCATCGCATCATGTGCTGCTTGGGCTTATGCTGATTAATTAGAACCTGCAACTGTATATTGGACCAGGTGTGTCATGATGGCCCAGATTCCGCCAAAAGAACTCACTGCTCCGTAGGATTTGACTATTTTGCGGCAACCTTTGTTCCTCTTAGATGAAAATCTGGTGGCTGCTCATGAACTTGCGCGGTGGCCTTCCCGGGCACTTTGTCACAGATCGTTTGGCTTTGCAGCCGCTGCGTGCTGGCATCATGTCCCACTACTTGCGCCGGTTGCATTCGCGCCACCATGGCTGCATCTATATTCCAGGCCGTTGTTCAAGTTCCCGGGTCGTCATAGCTTGTAGTGGAATTCACGATCTTGTTGAGGATGAATGGGATGGGAAGAATTCTCATGTGAATCTAAAGGACGAATTTGATGCCTTGTTGGTGCGCAAAAAATATCCATCCATCATCATTGGCAGTTCTCCGACAATAGAGTTGTATGATGGGACAACTTCTTTCTCTACTGCAGCAACCCAAAGTTGCTGGGGATTTCCCACCGATGCTGTTGGTGCAAATTGGGGCGTTCCTAATAGACTCTGCAATACATGGTCTTCCTTGTCTCTCTCTCTTGAAGAGGAAAAGTCTTCATCACAATTGCCAGTGGAAGAAAGTGTTGCAAGCTTGCTACCTAATGAGCCCATGCCTGTAGAAATTGGAAGGTTGGATAGGTCAGTTGTTGAGGAGGAATCTTTGGACAAAGTAGATGCTGAATCGGATTTGGTTGCTGCATCTGTTGAGATGATTCTTGACAGACCAATCAGTTCCTTACCTGGATTGACCAAGAGGCAGTGCCATCTACTAGAAAAGAATGACTTTCACACGGTGGGTCCCTGAAGATCATGTAAAATTTATGTTACTTTGAGCTTTTGTTCGTGAAATAAAACACGTTTTTTCACTGCCTTTATTATTTCCTTGTAGATACGAAAACTGCTAAACCATTTTCCAAGGACTTATGCTGATCTTCAGAATGCACATATTGGAATTCAGGATGGACAATACTTGATCTCGGTTGGCAGGGTTTTGTCTTCCAGGTAATTTGATTTTTTCATTATTTTGCGGCCTATTGATGTAGGCATTCTAGGTGCTAGTCCAGTCGTTTTGATAAGGGAAGTGATAGCACGCATTTTGCCATCTGGCTAAGTAAAACTTACTTTAACTGTCGTGCATCGACACATTTGATGAAAATAATTGTATCATTTGCAATCAGTCTAGCTGTCAAATGTAAATAGCTGCGTATAATTGTTTTGTTAAACCCTTAATGAGGAAAAATGGAAGATGGGGAACTTAATCGGCTATTTTTGTGATTAATGTGAAAGCAAATACTGACTTCAGGCTGATTAGCATTGGCAATTCTTGCAGATAGTGCAAGCATGTCGGCCTTTTGTGTATTACTGGAATTAATTTATCAGTTGACAAAATCTGTTGTTGATTTTTTGATCATCCACTTTGTATTTTCTTCACTACTAGCTTTTTTAGTTTCTGGAGCAAACTAAAATTTTGGCTACTGCAACTGTTTTATTATCGTTTTTGTCTGGAGCAAGGATATAAATATTTCTTTGACAATATTTTACACATTTTTTGCTGTTCTTGTAAACATTTTCATTCTGTAAAACTTGTATGCATGCAGCTCCAATGGTTAAATAGGTTATAACCCGGCTTCTACTAATCTGTAGCTGTTCCTCTCCCTCTTTTTTTTCCAATTATTTTGCAGCCTTGGCTGTAACTATTTTTTTTTTCAAAGATTGCCTTAGCTATTGAGTTTTTAAAATGGGATAAGGAAGTTTTTATATGTGGAAGCCTTACCCATTCTCCACAGGGGAATCAGAGCAAGCTATTCATTTTCGTTTCTAGAGGTGGTTGTGAGTTGTCAGATCTCTGATGATAAATCAACTTGGGAGCATATGAATGGTGATCTAGATGCGAAGGAGAAAAAGACAATCTATCTGCATCTGAAGAAATTCTTTCGCGGTACTCGTTTTACTAGTCAATCTTTTCTAAGAATCCTTCAGGAGAAGCACAGAGTTGGAGACATAGTGTGTGTTAGTGGCAAGGTTAGTTTATGGATATATCTTTTCATTTTGCAATCTGAAAATTTAAAAAATTCATTTTGGAAAAAATTTGGATCTTCATTTTATCAATTGGTTTTGTTGTTTTCTTGAAATTTTGCAGTACACTTCATATTTGTTCACCGATATAGATGGTGAATTTCATAAATTTGCATTGCTGAAGCTAAATGTTATCAATGTTTTGAATCTTCAAAAGATAGTCGTGCATCCTAGGTTTGGTCATTTTGCCTTGTGATAAATTGCTACACTCTTCAGCCTCTTCTTTTCTAGCATTTATACAATAGATAGGTGGGATGAAATAATAATCTGCATTTTCCAACAAGTACATTGCCAGGAAAACTGCATATTCTCACAGCAATAATGCCAAATCTATTTTACTTGTCTTGAACTTCTGTTTTTCCTCCCTTGTTTGTTCTTGAACACAAAACTACTATCTGCATTCGTGTGTAAAGATATTATTAGGTGGTAACATATCTCAAGAACTGAATAATGAGTTGTTTCTTGTCTAGAAATTCTGAGCTGCACTTTTCTCCCTTTAGGTAAAATCTATGAGTTCTGAAGATCATTATGAAATTAGAGAGTATAATATTGACGTGCTTGAAGATGAAGAGGACTCCTCTCTCTGCACTGCCGGCAGGCCATACCCTATATACCCTTCAAAAGGTGGCTTAAACCCTACCTTTATTAGGGATGTTATTCAAAAGTGAGTTCTTCCTGAAATGGCATTGCTCAATACTGGATTTCTTCACGAACTTCTACTTGCATAGAACCATCCTGTTTTGTTCCCTACATATTACTATCTGAATTGCCTTATAGACAAAACCAGTCTCTGTATATAGACATGTTCCCCTGTATTATCACAGTGACATACAATTTTGTTCTGTCCGTGGTGCGCAATTTTATATGCACCTTTGTATGCATCTTTTATTGTGCCAGAGCTTTGCAAACCTTGTCTTTTGGCGTGGATCCTATTCCAAAAGATGTCACACAGGAACTTGGAATTTTATGTCTTCGTGATGTAAGTGGTCTGTCCTTTTTGTTCACTTCATTTTTAGAGCTTTTTTCTTACCTCGAACATATATTTTCTAACTTAGAATCATTGTAACTCCTTCCCTTGCCATTAATTAATAAAAAGAAAGGATAAAGGACAGAAAGATTTAGCGACAGCTTGGTTACTTATGCTACATGTTAGTGGATAGCTAATATGATGCCACATAGGCCTTGACCTGTATGCCATCTACATCCTTGCCATTTACTTGCTTGAACTCCCTCTTCTATCTTCCCTTCTTTTGGATTGAGTTAGGATAATTTGAGTCTCTGTAGGTAGATAGGCTTCATTTCAATCGTTAACTGATGTGAGACCATCTCGGGAAAGGGAAAGCCTCTAAATAATCTGGTCTTGTTCCTGTTACTTTCTTATCCTTTGTTTTACAATTATTTGTGGTTTTAAGGTCCAACTTAGTGCACCTTGAACTATTGATTTTCCCAATAGGGCGAATGGTCTATCATGCATTGGAAGTTTCAAATTTATTCTAAACATGGTTTGATGTGAAGAGTGCTTTTGATGTTTATATGTCTGAATTCATGTTAGATTGAAAAGAATGCCTACTAGATGGATTTCTTTTTGTTCTTATATATCTGAATTAATCTTGGGCCAGAGTTAACCTGACAAAAATATTTGATCTGATGTACTTAAAAAAGGGGCTGATAAATGGTATTGTGGACAGACTTAAGGGGGAGTGCTTATAAAAAATGCTACTCAGAAAATGGGTCTAATAGTGGAAAAACGGGAAAAAGGGAAGTGACTTGCTTGAAGTCCTGGAGGTCTACTTTATATTACTCTTCTTATATGGAGATGGTATCCGAACTCTCTCCAAACAGTTAATTTTGTCAGTTTTAATGAGAAAATTGAGGTGAGGTAAAGGGAATGGGGTTTGAGGCGATAAAAAATGATCTTAATGCAGTAGTATTTTATCTGGTAATACGAAGGCGTGACTGGAAATTTGAGCCTTGCAATGCTTCCGTGAAAGTGTTTACCTGGAGCATTATCATTTATTGGTTTTCTTGTAATATGCAGGCATACATGGGAATTCACCAGCCAAAGAATATATATGAGGCTGATTCAGCTCGCAAAAGGCTGATATTCGATGAGTTTTTTTACCTCCAGGTAAAAGAACTCTTTTGCATATGCTTTCATGAATAAAAGACAATTATTCCTGTTCTTGCCTAATTTTAACATCTCTCGACTCTTCTGAAATGATTGATATGAGAATATTGTCAGGACTCTGTGTACTCAGGCTGATTTGTCATATGAGGAGATTAAAGTGGGCTTCGGCTTTTCTTGGGAGCACTCATTAAACTCCAAATTCATTTCCATTTCATCCGTAATTTACCAGAGAACATCTTCTCAATTTGTATGACTAATGCTATAATAATCAGCAGAATTTGTAGATTTGGGTTTTCTCTGATCTAAGTCACTCTGGATGTGGGACTAGACAATTATTACGGTTAAACTGAAATGCTATAATGGCCTCCTTATATACAAATGGTCAGCCGCCCCAAATAAGAATTTCTCAGTCAGAGAGCTCTCTAAATGTGGCACAAGAGGTTATAGTGATACAATTTACGCTGTCATTAGAATAGGCATCTTTTTAGCATGATCCTCTGCTAATTTGTCCCACAGTCTCAGTGGACTTTTACTTCAGCTCCATTCCTTGCTAAAGGTCCTCCTTTTATATTTTAACCATGAGTTATTTGTCCATGCACTAACTATGATCACGCTTAAATTCCTAATCATTAACTGAATCTTCTGACAGTTGGGGCGCTTATTCCAAATGCTTGAAGGTCTTGGTACGGAAATAGAGAAAGTTGGGTTGTTAGACAAGTACAGAAAACCTGAAATGAGCTTGACATATATTGAGGAATGGTCCAGTCTTACACAAAAGTTCTTGAAGACTCTTCCATATCACCTCACAACTAGTCAACTAAGTGCTGTTTCTGAGATCATATCAGATCTAAGGAGACCTGTCCCCATGAATAGGCTCTTGCAGGTAAGGGGTTTGTATTAGCAAACATCTTTATGATCTTCTCCTTTTCTAATTTTCAATTGATAATTTTTGCGACTTGTAAGTCATCTGAATGATCGTGCATACTCAGATCTCTTGGCTTGGATAACCATTTTCTGCAATTTATGTTCTTCTGCATTAAAGTTGGAGGTTCTGTGTTGGTATGTAAGGCTGCTTGAATATATCTTCCATCTGCTGAAGGTCGTTGAAAGCAAAACCCATAATTGGCATACATCCCCTACTGTTTAGCTTGCTCGTGCTCAATCAAAATCTTCCTTCTCAGGGTGACGTGGGATGTGGCAAAACCGTTGTAGCATTTTTGGCTTCCATGGAAGTAATTGGTTCAGGTTATCAGGTGCACAATATCTTTTGATGTCAAGATTCTACTTATCTTTGAGTTTGAAATTTTTCCTTCGTGGTCCAACATAAGATGGATTTAGTTTTTAATATGGTTATACTATTCTTTATCTCATGTCTAGGCAGCTTTCATGGTTCCAACTGAGTTGCTTGCGATCCAGCATCATGAGCACTTGCTTGATTTGCTTGAGAAATTGGACATTGAATCCAGACCTTCCGTTGCTTTGCTTACTGGTGCAACACCTTCAAAACAATCTCGGGTCATTCGTGAGGTATGTATCTGTATGCATTCTCTTCTCTTGTCATTGTTTGGAGTCATGCATTGCTTCTGTTATTGGTATTCTGGTTGTTTAACAGGGGCTCCAAACCGGAGAAATATCAATGGTTATTGGAACTCACAGTTTAATAGCTGAGAGAATTGAGTTTTCTGCCTTACGTATTGCTGTGGTAGATGAACAACATCGATTTGGCGTGGTTCAAAGAGGGAGGTTTAATAGTAAGGTAAGTACATTTGCTTATATTGTGAATTAGCTATGCTGAAGCTGTGGCTAGATAGGCAGTTAATTCTTTTTGCTTTGCATACTGGCCATGCCGTGACATTTGGATGATCAATGGTTCGAACAGTATAATAAATCACATTGTAGAGATGAACCTACCACCGTTGGACTTTCTCTCAACCAACCTTCTCAGGAATAGGAGCTCCAAATCAGTCAGGATGCTAAACAAGTGAATAAAAAGATCCATTGCATTTTGATCACTTGATCGGCCTACAAAAGCATCAGATGTAAGAAGTACCGGTAGTGGGACTACGCACTCTGAATTTACAGTTTCAACCAGTCCAAAAGATCAGATCTAAAACATCGAGTATGGGAAAGGAGCTTCTTCTTCTCACATTGGACCCAGAGCCAAGGTGCTTTGGCCAATAGTGAATAGTGGCCATGGCAAGATTTCAAATATCGTTTGAAGTTTGATATTTACGTTCTGCATGTGTTTTACCCTGGTTATTGTTTTAAACCATGAAAGTAAGATGTCAATCCTGGCTTCAGACTGATGATTTAAACCCTGAACACAGTAAAATATCTGATGATTCGCATCTTAAGGTTCTGGTTGAAGCTAGAATAGACGGTCAAAGTTTTGAAGAAGATGGAAATTTAAGCTTTTGCTTCAAATATTGCTTGTATAGGAGGAAGTTTTGTTCTCTACATCTCTCTTTAGCAGGAGACTTTTTCCTTTTCTTTTATTTTATCTTTTTTAATTTTGAAAAGAGAGGGTTGATCAGATCTCCTTTCTGCAGTTGTATTATAACTCTGTAAATTCAAGAACTGCTGCAGCTCATCTTGATGATCCTTCCAGAGGTGATGCTAATATGGCCCCTCACGTCCTTGCCATGTCAGCCACTCCTATCCCCAGGACACTTGCTTTAGCATTGTATGGAGATATGTCCATGACACAGGTGCGGCAGCATTTGCTTTTTTAAACAAAGTATCAGCCTGTAATAAATGGTTCTGTATCATAATCTGACTTATTTTTATTCAAACTAATTGATGATTTTCTGGTGTATATTCTGTAATCATATTTTCCTGTATATAGGTAATTAGCTACTGAATCTTTACTGGTATCTCATAGTTGGAATGCGGGCTTTTCCAGTAATAAAGATGACATATACCACATATTCTTGACAAAGGAAGAGCAGCAGTGCTGTTGAAAGCACTTGAGGCTCCCACCTTATTGGGGTCATTCAGTGGGAAAGGGAGCTGCTGGTGACCTGAGCTTAGGCATTGTCTGCAGAGAGTTGTATGGGGCAGTAGGGCTTTATATAGCCTGTTCGAAGTATGTATCCTATTGGGCTTTTGTTTCCTTGTAGATGCGTTGCTAGAAAAACCAAATCCTTAAAATTCAAAGTTTAGGAACAAAGGAGCTTGGTTAAGTTTCCTAATATTTTGGTCTGTGTTACCTTAGATGGCAGGCTAGTGAAGGGAAAAAAAGACTAGGTTAACTCTATTACGTTGAACTTGCGCACTTTTTCCAATTAAAGCCTTGAACTATTAAATTGTCTTCATCAAGTTATTGAACTAATGTAGATTCTGTAATTAAGTCCTTGTATTTGCATAAATTTTCTAATCAAGTTCTTCAAAAACCAATCCTGGGTAATTCAAGCTGACTTGGTTGTCAGATCATGCTGGAGTATGTGGGGGAAAAGCTTTTTTTCAATAGTGACTTGCTTGGTGAAGGTAAACTTTTCCACAGGAAAAAATTCAGGTCGCTTTCCTCAGTGTTTTTTTTTTTTGTCTTCCTTATGTCACGCTCCGACATTTTCCAAGGGCCACATTTACTCAAATTGATAGGGATTGTTGCTGGAGGAATTTGACTTAAAAAATTATGCAAGTTCGAGGACTTGATTGGACAACGTAAAATTTAAAGAACTTGATTGGAAATAGTCATAAGCTCATGGACCAAAGTATAAGAAATTTTAAGGAAAAAGCTCCACCTAAGTGAGGCAGATAAAAGCCAAAGCAGGAAGCTTTTTCCTGCCCTATTTAATTGTGTACATGGACACAATGGGTTGTAATTCTTGGCAATACAGAGTATATGTCTGGGTGCTTAATGTTAGTTTTTGGCCGGGAGAAATCCCCGTAAACTTTTCTTAAATGTAATGGTTGCCCTTTTTTTGGGGGGCAGGTGAGTTTCAGTCTGCCTTTTGCTTTTGATGGTACTGTTAAGTGGTGGTAGGATTAAATGTCTGATTAGGTTGTTCTCATGAGATGGGCTAGACTGGACATTACACAGTTTATTGTTGCTTGTAGTCCGTGATCTCATATTAAGGAAGATGACTGCTTTGTTTTTTTTGATGAGGGCCTGAGTGAGAGAGTCATCTTGCTGCTCATTACGCTGTGCCTTTTGCTTCAAGTATTTCTCATTTTTGTCACACTGGTGCTCTTTTTGTTTTAATAAAATTTATTTAATATTCTACGCTGGACTTTCCAGTGCATCTGTCAATTTATTGTTTCTGGCCCTAACTGCCATCTTTTGCTTGCTCAAACAGATCACTGACTTGCCTCCTGGAAGAATTCCTGTTGAAACACATGTAATTGAAGGAAATGAACAAGGATTTCAAGAAATGTATAAGGTGAACATGTACCCTTGTTTAAGAATCCTGTTGTCGGTAACTTCAGGCAAGCACAAAATACTTATTTGGAGTACTTCTCCTTGTTCAATTGATTGACCAAAAATCTCTGGTGTTAAATCACTGTTCTTCTGCTTCATGGTTATCGCTATCATAATCTTCCAAATGTCATGCTCTATAAGCGAGTTTTGGTTTCAGGACTCACAATAGGTTGTTCTATCGTTCTCTTTCTTTTTCCCTGTGAAGTTGCGGGGAAGCAAGCTTGTCTTGTCGAAGAGGGGAAAGGGAAATTTATGGACTGTCATTATGGGCTCTTGTCGTGAAACTGCTTCAATCTTTGAATTACAGTTTGACCTTCTCATAGAAGAGAGAACATCACCTTTCAGAAGCCAGGCCAGTGTAATTTATGCGAAATAATGGATCAAATGTGCTCATCAATTTATAATCCTTCCTTACTGTTTTCTGACTCTGAATTGATGTTTGTATGAGTTTTGTTCATAGTTTCTCATTTCAATCAAAGTAATGTCATTCTTAAACCAGCTTGATCCAGCAGGAAGAGATCATTTTGTCCGTGTCTAATTATAGACTAATAAATGTCTTCTGAGGGTATCACTAAACACATAACAGTTTTGCTCCTCTTGGGTTAATGGAAGGAAGAATCTACTGTTCATTAGCCATCTGCTAGGCCGAGAAGGCAGTGCCAGCAAGAAATATTCGTCATGTCCTTTTTTTTTGTTGACACATATATGTGTAGTTATCAAAGTGAATTTCTGAAAACTTTGAACTCCTCTTTCATGTCAGACTCTGCGTCTGTCATGAATGTACTTTATTATTATTTTTTTATTACCTGAGGGAGAGCAGTATCTTTTTTGCTATTTGAATGTACTTTATATCTTACCCATCATTGTTTTTTTTTTGGTAATGTTCTTACCCATCGTTGTTATTCTTCCATGACATTCTTTTTCTTGGTACCTTGCTCTTTCATTGATAGAATGGGTTGTGCCTCCTATATATTTTAAGTAAGTGATGCTACTTTGCCCTCCAGAAGAGAAATTAGTTGGTACTGCTTATCTAGTGAAATTATAGGTCACAGTAATGAGGGCATCCAGACTGACTGAATTGATCACTTTTTAGATTTTATAACAATTGGCGAAGGTTGAAGCAGGAATTCTTGTGAAGTTTACAAAATTTTTTGCTAAAATGTTTTTTCTGATATGAATGGACTAGTTACTCAACCTCAGGACAAATTGGCTACTTATTTAGATTTGTGAGAAGATGAGGAATGCTATTAGGAGTCCTTCCTCATAAAGGAAACATGACGACTTGTGATGAACAACTTGTGTGTATGTTATACTGTGCTTTGATTGATGCAGATGATGTTTGATGAATTAGAAGCTGGAGGGAAGATTTACCTTGTTTATCCAGTAATTGAGCAATCCGAGCAACTGCCACAGCTTCGTGCAGCTTCTGCTGATCTAGAGGACATATCTCAACGATTCAAGGATTACAACTGTGGTTTGTTACATGGAAAAATGAAAAGTGATGAGAAAGATGAAGCTTTGCGGCGATTTAGATCAGGCGATACAAATATACTGCTTTCGACACAGGTGATTGAGATTGGTGTGGATGTCCCAGATGCATCAATGATGGTTGTGATGAATGCTGAGCGCTTTGGGATGGCTCAGTTACACCAACTTAGAGGACGAGTTGGACGTGGAGCGAGAAAGTCCAGATGTATCCTTTTAGCATCTACGGCCAGTAGCTTGACCCGTTTGAAGGTGCTGGAGAATTCAACTGATGGCTTTCACTTGGCAAATATGGACCTTCTCTTGCGTGGACCTGGTGATTTGCTTGGTAAGAGACAGTCAGGACACCTTCCAGAATTTCCCATTGCTAGACTTGAAATAGACGGGAATGTTTTGCAAGACGCACATCATGCTGTACTGGTAAGTAGTTGCTTAATAAACCTAGTGGAAACTTGAATGTCTACTTTCTCATATATGATGTCGAGTTACCACATCGAGGTTAGTCCGTGCACAAAATTTAATTTCGTTTTTATCAAGCCAGAGATGCATCTCTTCCAGGTCATATGGAATATTTGGTCGAAATATGACTTTGTTGGCATCTTTATCTCTTTCCACCCTCTTGTAATTGTCCTTATTTTGTTGGGACACAATGGAGGCTATTGTGTTCCTTTCATTTGGCGAAGGCCTTCTTGTATCCATTTTCTTGGGCAGATATATAAGATGTAGCTTGCTTAAATGTCCACCAGAGTTCTTTTCAGCATGCAATTGAGAAAGTTCTTCTTAGCCCTGGTTGTTCTTGATGTGCAGAAAGTTTTAGGTTTTTCGCATGACCTGGAGCGTTACCCAGGGCTAAAGGCAGAGCTTAGCATGCGTCAACCACTAAGCCCCCTCGGAGATTGAGCTTCAAACAGGAAGATGTCTAAGGCATAAAATGATCAAATTCATCTGCAAGATGGAGCTAGAGAGATCTGGCAGGACTCATCTTCAATAGTTCTCAAACTGGGTTTTGTATAGCTCTCACTCAGTGTACATAGCCTTATTTTCTGGTTGTCATGGTAGGAATGCATCGGTCAATGCCGCAAGATGAAAGGCTCATGATTTCTTGGTGAGTGCTTCACCCTTTTCCTTTCTAACCTCTCAAGAGCAGGAGCTCATTTTAAGTTACGCAATACTCGTACGGTCTCCACGATGTAGGCTGATTCAATAGGTGCATAGATCTCACATGACCTCTTGTACTGCAAAGCTACTCTGATTCATCTCATGGTTGTTGATTACACTGTTTCACTTGATTGTTGTTATTGTTCTAGAATGATGGGAGCGGTTCTTGTGATCATTGGAGCCATCATTGCACTTGAATCTCCCTGGGGGGATCTGAAGTCGTTTGAAACTGAAGATTTAGTCATGGGAGAAGCATGCTTTTGAGACTTAAAAGACAAGTGCTACAGGAAAGTTTCAAATGCAGAAGATGATCCTTTCATCAATCAATCAAACTACAAGGAAGGAAGGAAGGAAGGAAATGCTCCTCTAAAGTAATTGAGTTAGGATGAGCCGTTGGAGATCTGATGGCTCATAATGTCTCTAAGCTCCCAACATGTTTTTTTATTTTTTTTGTCCGGACCGAAAGTTTCATATAGCTGAACATGCTTTTTCTCGCCCTTGTTGTACAGTATCTATTGAGGTTTCTTCTGTCAAAAAATGGACTTTGGAAGCGGTTCAATTTCTTCTACATAGCAATTAATGGCCGATGAAAACTTGACGTTGGAGTGGGGAAAGGGACGAACTGATGAATCCCGAGGAGTAAATTTGGGACGGGATAACATGTCACATTATTTTTAGTTTTTGGGTTGCTCAGGAGAATGTCGTCAGGAGAATGGGAAGTGATGTGGAAGAAGGAGCAAGAAAGAATTATCATGTGTAGCAGCTGCACACGCATACGCGACACAGATAATCCAATTTCCTCTTGACAAATCAATTACACGTAACAGGAAGGAACACCAACTACAGCGCTAATGTTCCGAGGATTGTAGGGCAAGTTTCTGTAGGGGTGGTTATGAAGACCGCTGCCCAGAAAGAAGCACCTTTTAGGCCCTTATTTAGGTCATGTTTTAAGGAGGAAAACAGGACAATCCATTCAATGAAGTGAACACGGGCAGGTCGAGGAAACTGTGGGCGACAGTAGCGTAGAGGGAGAGACGGGGTCGGATGAGGAAAAGGGAAAATGCTCGGACGAGAAAAAAAGGGTTGTTAAACAACCGGATCGTGACCTATGGACGTGCACTTCCTGGAGTGGCTACTTGGGAATTCAAAGAGGGAAGGGAAGACGAAGGACGAGACGTTGTGCAGTTCAAGAAAAAGAGGGGGGGGGGGGGGGGGTATAGAAGTATAGTCTAAGAAAAGATGGTTAAGTCTAAACTTGACTCAAAGCGTTGTGCCCTGACCCCTTACATGCATTCCGAACGGTCCGTCAGTGGATCCTAGCGTGGTTCGACTCAAGTTGGCTTGCCGTCCTTGTTGTCACTTAATGGCTAAATCAAAATGGCAAAGTCTAGCAAGCAAATATACATTTTGAGCAGATGATTGACTAGACAGTAATCTGTGTGTGTGTGTGTGTGGGTGCGAAGTAATGGATAATAAGTCTACTATACTAAAGTCAAGATGCTGCTTTTTGTGTAATTCACCCACATTGCAAGACATTTTGATGCACATTTGGTAGCCTGATTAGAGAGTTAGGAAATTTTTTCCTCACACCCGAGTGAATTGGATCCCCTAAAAAAATTATATATTACATCAAACCGATGCCTTTGGGAGAATTCATAATTTCATGCATGATCTCATTTGACAGGGGTGAGCAAAGACAATTTCCAAGACTCGAATTTTCTAAAAATATAGTTAGAAAATTCGGCGACCATGATAATATATCCAACCGGCGAAAGGTGAGAATGAAACTTCTTAATTCTGAGAATTGCAAGGACAACCTGAAATAATTAGCATCCTGCCCATTGCTAGGTCTTGTCTTTTAGCATACAATTAAAGTAATTGGATCGAACCAATGAGCTAATGTTTTCCATCATGGTTCACATACAATGCCACTTAAACAACATATAATAGATGGGGGTTTACACAAACTAGGCTGATCATGCATCATGTGGGGAAAAAACAGGAGAGTTCTCCCATGATGAGTTGTCAAAGAAGAAAGATCCAAAAGCGTGCCTCCAATCTCTGCCTTGTCTGTGAGGGGAGACAAAGGTGCAATTATATGGTCACTCTTCTTTCCTCGATGAACGATGCGCAATAATGCTTAAGCCCTAAAACGGGAGACAGGCAATAGCTAGGCAATCCATGGAATGCTGATTGTCTTCCCTCCTTTTTCCATAAATATTACCACTTTTCTTAAGTGCACCCTCGCCCACATCTAAATTTTATATTACACGACACATGAGGAATTTTCTTTCGTGTTTATCAATGGTGAACGCAAACTTGCCCTCGGCATGGATCGATGGACCGGTTTAAAGAACTTTCGAGGCGGAAGGGTTGTCCCGTCATGCCTCGAAAGGTCGCGAGACGCGAATGAGATCTAGAAAGGAGCAACACCCATGCGCCACAAGAGAAATGAATTGCTAGTTGACCAATCGTCCCCCCCACGCGTACGGGGGTACACGTAAGAGCGCGCACCGATCGTCCGTCCCATTCTAAATACGAACTGACTCGACTCAGTCCAGTCAAGCGTCACTGCACTTACCGATGAAAATCGCCAAACGCAAAAACAGTCTCGTGTGCGACAGCGCTCGATTCCGATTGGAGCCCGTCCGCTCATTATTCGATCCGCGGTGGGATCCAAGTGTGTTTGGAATTTAACCTGCCCGCTTCCTTTTCAAAAGCAAAGGGGCCGTCCCATCGTTGAAAAGCACTACTTACGATATCGAGAGATGGGGATAATAAAAAAAGGAAGAGGAAGGAGAAGGAGAAGGAGAAGGAGGAGGAGGAGAAGGAGAGAGAGAGTATATGTGTGTGTGATTTCGCAAAAGCGGACAGTGGGTGTCGTGGGGAGGAGGGCCGACATGGAATCCGGGGGGGAAGAGAAGAGATGAGGAGAAGCGCACTGTGGGCTCTTGGGGATGTGGGTGGGGGGGCGCAGCATCATCACCGTCAGCAATTCACGGGACGGACAAGCAGACAGGCGGGGCCCACGTCGGTTCCCTACCCAATCATCAACTGCGGTCCCCACCTCTCCCCGGCTTTGCTCCTTCCTTCCCTCCTGTCCGCTGCCTAATCATCTCCCCTGGGCCCCACTCGCGGGGGGGCCATTTTCATTGGAACAATAAAATATCGAGGGAAAAAGGAAATAGATAAATATTAATTAGGGTTGTTGTTTTTTTTTTTTTTGTGGGATAAGTTTGTTGGGAACCCCGAAATCCATTACGAAAATGAAATTGAGGCCTGAAATTTGTGAAAGGTGTAGATTGATTCAATGGCGTCATTCTGTTGATTATGTCTAACTTGACTATAAGAAAATGCTAAGTGGTTTTATTCTAATAGTTTACATCTTATTTAGCCTTTTAATATAATTTTATTGAAATTAAATTTAAAAATAGGCCTCACTCTAATATATATATATATATATATATATATATATATATCCTATGAGGGTTGCAAGCCCACATCACAATTGCCCCACGATCACCGGGAAGGCCAATAGGGTTCGTGACCCTCGTCTCTGGTAGGTGAGGGCTTTGAGACAATGAATGCCTGGTCTTTCTGTTTGTTTTAAAAAAATAAATTTAGCTTATTTTAAAATTTTAGTTTAAATAGATTTATACATGCCACATGTGATTAAATATATTATTAAAAAGGTCATGTTAGTATTTTTTTTGTTTACTAAATTTGATATAATTAACAAAAGGACTTGATTGAACAAGCTCGACAAGTATTATGTTTTAATTGCACTTTTTACAATTTTAAAAATTAAATTACATTTTCATGATAAGTTTTAAAGCTTCGAACGCGCTTATCCCAATTTTCAATGTAAAGGATCCTTTGAGAATTTCAAGAGATCATCTCCCTCCGTGATCGGAAGGAAGAATAACATAAACGATCTCTTTGTTTAATTTGTGTAATGTGGGCCCCGAATTTTAATCCAATGTACAATACTATATCTAGATTATTATTTTTTGGACCATACGATTCTTGAACTATTGGTAAACGTTTGAATGTGGTTCCTAGATTATTTAAAAGCTCAAACATTGCATAGCATATCGGATTAAAGTTCAAGGCACGCATTATACAAATTTAACATTCAACGGCGACATTGCACCTTAAATCAAAGTTCAGGTCGCAAGAGTTAAAAGTTCAAGAACGACATAACATGTTAAATCAAAATTCAGGAATTAATCGTGTCGTTTAAAAGGAATAATTGAGTTGGTAGCTCGTCCCGATCGTTTCGGTACCGGACGATTCGTGGATCCGACTTGTAATGTCTTGATGGGGGCATACTCACGGTCCGAATCGAGGGTTTCTATCCTAGAGGGACAATCCGGAATCCCCCCCAAAAGAGGGAAAAGAAAGATCGGTCGGTCGAGGTGATCGATATGTCACGGGACTTGATGCTCGTACGTTGGCGTGACTAAGTACTTTGTATGGCGTTTATAGACGTGCGTGCGTGCGTGTGCTGCCATGTATGGATGCTATATCTTGACAACTGAAAACGATGAATTGCTTTGTACATCGACAGTGCCGTGTGGAAGGAGGACTTACGCCGTGCCCTTTTGAGGGGGCTTGACGAAGCAGGAGACGACTCCCCCTCCCTTTGTTGAGCTTGACCTCTTCTTGTTTGCAACCCTAATTCTCCGTTCTTTGTTGTTGTTGGAAAGACCAAGGAAATGACTCCAGCGACTTTGTTCTCTCTCTCGTGAAGTACGATGGGATGGGACGAATGTCACCCCTGATGTATGTCAAGCGATCCATTTTCCCAACGAAGTACTTGGCCAGTTTTCCCCATGAAAATCGTACACCCAATTCATGTGAATTCCCTTAGTATCGTATTCCTCTTTCTCTGAAGAAGAAACGAAAAAAAAAAAAGAACAAGAAACGAAAGACAGCGTCCGTAGAGCGTGTACAAAAGGTAAAAGACAAGCGCAAAGTAGGAAAAGAAGCGAAGCTACCTATTGCAACCTAAAACGGTGCATTTCACACGATCGCTTTCTTGTTCTTGACCCTCATGACATATTCCACCGCAGCAGATATCTGAGTCTACCATCTTACTGACACAAATAATGTGCTCCACTGAAACATATGTGGCAAAGAGGCGATATAAGAAGCAACAGAGCTGAGGGGGAGAGACATCAAGGGCGACACGAGTTCATGTTCACTAGCCATTGGATTCATTGGCTTTATAAAGGGGGGGCAAAGGTACACATACCACGATCTGGTTGCTCACAAAAGTCTCAGCATTCGGACATTATTGTCAAGCCTGTGGATGAACTCAAAAAGCTTCCCCCATTCGGATTCAACAGTACTACGCTTGAGTTGTAGCCTAGTAAACCCACGAAGCTGCCAACCCCGCTTCTCAAGGGAAAGTTAGTGGGGAGGTTTTTCGCAAAAGTAGTGTGTCTCCAATGATGTTTTCTTCTGTCACGATGACGCGCCGTGGCAGTGGAAACGACTCCGTCGGGGCTTTTATTATTATTATTATTATTTGTTGTGTATGTCCTCTTTGTATGATGAGATTTATACATAGCGTCAAGTAGGATGCGATCAATTATGGCAAAGTAACACGCGACGTGATGAAACTAATGTTCGAGATCACAAAGGGATTTCGGATTGGCGTTGTTTACTGCATCATTTTGTGAATCTGTTTTAGTAAACCTTAACACGTTTATTAACTCGAAACTAGAGGTGTGCATGATTCAGGGCGGTCCGATTCCTGTCGGAATAAGAAATCGGATCAATGCGACCAGTCCCCAATCTTTAGGATTGGGATTGCCTAATCCTAAACTAGACCGGTTCTTGGGAAATCTAATGGGGCCGATTGGGAATCAGGAAAATTCTAAAAAGTTGAGTTTTTTTTAACATTTAAAAAAATATTTTTGTATAGTTGGATAAAAATTAAAATATTAAAAATTTAAATTGAGTTTTTTTTTCTTTTTTCACATCTTTATTTTTTTTAAAATATAAAAAAATTTATTGATCCAGTTTGACCCTATTAGGAACTGAGAACTGGACCACTCAGATATCGGTTCCACTTTTGGGAACCATGGACTAGACCAACACTTTTGGTCCGATGTGGTTCCCGACCGGTCCGGGTTGGTCCAAGCGATTCTTGGTTTGGGCGGTCCAAGTTGCTCACCTCTACTTGAAACCAGATACTTAGGTTAAGCCAATGATGAACCTAGCATTAGATAACAACGTAAGTGCAATTAGTATGAGGATAAGTCCCAAGTTAATAATGGTCTGTAAATGTCATCCATTGAAGAGTCAACTCGATGTTCTTGTATCAATTGCGAATCTCATTTAATCTTAATTTGTCGAGCAATTATTGCCTTGCTCTTTATGATGCCATTGCAGTATCGGATTCCAAATTTATCATTCAATCGCCTCTCAATTATTTCCGTTTGTCTAACAGTTTTGAGCAATGTGTAACCGTAACGGAGTGATGTTAGATGTTGCTTTGCAATAATTTTTCTAGAACTTTGAATTAGGTCACAAATTCTTAGTTATGCTCAATAATCATTTACTGAAAAAATATAGATTGCCCAATTGAAATTCTCAAGAATTATAGAAGTACGTCGATCATATGCATCTTTCGTTCAATTCGCCCCCCTACATATTGATAAAGCTTAATAAATAGTTTCCGAATCAGGAAAACTTAAATACTATAGTTACTCAAAAAAACTACGTTAGCTTTCAAATGTAAAAGTATTATTCTAACTACTAAACTAGTTATTGGTCAAATTTTTTCCCCTCTAAGAAGAGTTTCAAGATCCGTTCTTGGGACCATCGGTGCTTGGCATACGCCGTAATCTCAATCTATGACAACATCAGACTCAGTTAAAGACTTACATGAATTGGCTCATGTGGAGTGGCTCCATTATATACTATGATCGTGTGGATCCCACATCGGTCCCATCAAATAATTAACAATCGGCGTGAATCTTAACAACAATTGCTTTTCCGTCTTATTACTGTTTTTACTATCAGCAATCTTAAGTTTATTATTGATTCCCTGCGTTATTTTCTTGTCTCCCTCTAACAGTTTTTTGTTTTCAACACTCGGACAACCGCAATCACATTAATCAGCTCAGTCCCGATTTCAACTTAGCACAGCAAAGGAAACGAACCCAAAAAAGAAGAAGAAAAAGATCCATGTAAAAAAGTGCAGACAATGAAGAATCCACAGGGCATATAATTGACATTCGTCCAAAAAGATGAAACCCTAGAAATTTATGTCTTCTTCTCCTTCGGTATCGATGTTAAAGAGAGGCGTTGCAGCTCCCTCTTTGTACCCGTGAGTAGGTAAATTGCATTTATTGCCTCATTATCTTCACACGCCAAGGACTCTTCCCTCCATTGATCACCTTTAGCCCTACCTTTTTTTCCTCTTTCTCCCCACCTTTTTGTCTGCTTTCCTTGGTCAAAAGCGAGTGAATCTTGGGGATCAAAGTTGATGAGAACCGAAAGTCAGAACCAGAGATCCGATCTTGGGATCGGTATCAACTCTTATCTCCGGTGTGAAGGAAACATTGAGCAAAACCCACCCATCTCTTTTTAACAATGAGAAAGTGATCTTTGATGGGTAAAATTCAAAGTAATGCAATGTTTCTTTGCCCCGATGAATTGAGCGAAGCGCAAGTTAAAACCTTGATGGGGAGGTCCAAACATTGAATCCTTTCATTTAATGATGTGACAATGTCTTATGCTTCTGTGTTCATGTACAAGTCCATTCATTAACCACAAAGCCAACCTCACGGGAATATTAGCGCTGTCTTTTTCTGCACACGTGTTCACGTAAGTGCTTTCGAGTGGGTGATATATCTCGAGGTTTAGTTGTACGGGCCAGCATACTTCAACTCTAAACTTTGCTATTTACTCAAACAGCAGAGCCAATGAAATTATCTACTCGGATTATCCTATCACAAAAATTGCCGTCTACAAATTTTGGGCGATTGTAATTCTCACATCATCAATAGCCAATTTGCATATCGGTGTCTTTTTTTTATGAGAAAAGAAACAACTTGTGTTTTCAATCTTTAGACAATATTGATACACTAAGATAGATACATGATCTCAAATCGGACGCTGCCAATTACTACTTTAATATATTTTACACGACTTCTCTATACCATAGTAAAATCACTCCAGGACTTTAGTCTCGGAATAATTTTATGGAACTGTAGCTCGAAGACTCACGCACTAGTTAAGCTGTGACATTGGAGTTGTGCTCCGAAGGAACATGATTATGAGTTCAAATCCAGCCAATCTTTTATGCTGAGGCATTGTTTTGATCAGTGAACATTAGTTAGATATTATGTACAATTTTGAGATCCAAATACCAAACGCTACAAAAAAACCTTACAAGTATATTTTTTTCTAGAAGTCTTTGGGGGTTACTCTTCTGTATTTAAAAAAATGGATGATGGACATATTGGGACCATTTTACTAAAACGACATCAGTGAAGCTGCGGACGGACTTTTATTATGTATGACCCATCAGCAACATCTCACGTCACTTAATTTGATAATTTGACGGGCCAATTTTAAGTTACCTAGTAACCATCGGTCGCCAAAAACCTTTATATATTATATATTTTGTGGAGGCTCATAAAAACAGATAAAATGGGGTAAAAAAAATTTGTACACGGGAGCAAGAAAGATGAGATTTCGTTTCAACGTGCTCCGAGGGCACGCGAGAAACAACTGAATAAAGGAAATATCACAATTTCTAATGCGTCGACAGTGCTCAATATATGCACGACCGATAATCCGAAAGTAAGTATTTTCTTATGTAGAATACGTAAGAAGTGTTCCGGAATACTCGGTCGATGGCAGTATTCTACGGAGCACGAGGTTGGTGGGGGAGGGTTCAGGGAATGAAGATCTCAAGGCCCTGCAAGCGGGCAGTAGAATCGAGAGGAGACAAACGCGCACATTTTATCTTCGGCCTCGAAAGGGAACCCTTCTTATTACCACCCTGGTCTGTGTTCCCAATCATTTCCCATGCTGACCTTTGAAAGTTTGAACCGACAGCCCCCCGGAGACTTCATCAACACACCTTCCCCATCCTCCTCCTCCTCCCTTCCTTCCTTCCTTTCTTTCATGTCTCTTTTATATCCTTTCTTGTTCTTTCGAGTCTTTTAATGATAAAAACCGAAAACCAGACAACCTGCTGGGGTCATTCTCCTCCTGCTGCAAACTCCGAACCGCCTCCCCCATCCTCTCGCTCTGTGTTTTCCTTTTTCTTTTTCCCGACCCATCGACTGACACGTGGCCCTCATCGGACGGGTCGGACCCCGTTTGACCTCGAGACCGCGGTCAATGTTGGGAAAACCCTACTCTCAAGCCCGCAACAATAAAAAAAAAACACCCAAAAGAGAGAGGAAGAAAAGGAAAAGACAAAACCCTTTTTCCTTCTTCTTCTTCCTCCGCTTTTTTTTTTTTTTGGGGGGAGGGAGAGGACATGTTTTTCTTTTCTTCTTTTCCTTTTCGCTCTATTTATTTGACCTTTTGACCCCCCCCACTTTTCTTCCATATTCATCTTCTCTCTCATTTTTAACCACTCTCTCTCTCTCTCTCTCTCTCTCTCTCTCTCTCTGTGAACTTCACTTTACCTTTTGCCTTCCAAAAGATCAACCTTTTATCATCATCCTCTCTCGCCTTCTTCCTCGTCTTCGGAAGCATTCTCATCCATGGGAGATTTGGGAGATTGGCCCGGGAGCTCTTCAAGCCTGGAGTTGACTATATCTGTTCCGGGCTTCTCTTCCTCTCCTCCTCTTCCTTCATCTGGTATGCATCTGTCAATTTTAGAGATCATCTTTATCGGCTCTTTTTTTTTAACCTGAAAAGAACTCTGTCCTTATAAAAAAGAAAATAAAAAAAGCAGCAGCAGCAACACTGTCCCTTCTTCTTCCTCTTCTTCTTCTTCTTCATCTTCTTCATCTTCTTTTTCGAGGTTAGTCTCGATTTGGTCATAGATTTTATTGCTTTTTTGGCTCTAAGGGAGCGATATATTCACAGAAAAGTAGTTTCTACGCAAACAAAGCATCGTCGAGGAATTTCCATGTAAAAAGAAGAAGAATCCTTTATGGGTGCTTATTCACTTCCTTGAAATATTTTTCCTTATTTAGGTGCTGATACATCTTAAAACTGTTATTTTGATTATCACCAAGCCCTAGTTTTCTTTTTCTCCTTTTTTTAATGCATTTTCATCGGTAAAAGGATGACGAGATTGGCCGGATTATGATCGATTCGGTGCACTTTATGCTTGGTCTATCAGTATTGCTATAGTTTCGTTTTCGTTACAGTATTTAGATATTGAATCTCAGCTTAAACAGTTTAGATCATCGATCTGCAGCGGTCAGAAAAAATCAATTCGACAAAATAAAAAGTCACCAAGTGATATTAATAGATGTTGGGTGATGATGCAGTGAGGGACTTGGACATAAACCAAGTGCCGTCGGGGGGAGAGGAGGAGTGGGTGACGATGAGCGGAGGGATGGAGGACGAGGAAGAGAGCAGCCACGGCGGCCCTCCTCGCAAGAAGCTCCGCCTCACCAAAGAGCAGTCTCGCCTCCTCGAAGAGAGCTTCCGACAGAACCACACTCTCAACCCTGTAAAGTCATCATCAACTTCTTTAAAACTATAAACATCACCATCGTTGTTACTGCTATGATCAAGCACATCTTAGACGCACATGCGTGATTTTATGTGGTGGTGTTGTGCATCCGCAGAAGCAAAAGGAGGCTCTGGCAACGCAATTGAAGCTCCGGCCGCGCCAGGTCGAAGTGTGGTTCCAAAACCGTAGGGCCAGGTTCGTCTTTCTCTACTGCGATCTTTTCGACATGTTATGTCCGTATTTCGTACTCGAAACGAATATAAGTATCGTATGTATAGGAATCAGCGAACCAAAACAAAACCCTTTACAAAGATCTGGCCACCGATAAGTACACATGGAAGTAAAGGCGATTAAAGACAAGATTTTAGAATCCGATAACTGATGTTTGATAAATGGGTGTCTGAAAAACAACTTTCTCTCTCGATTTTTTTATTTTGGAGGGTTCTGGGGCTTCGAGAATTGGTGGTGCTGGTGGTTGGGACTAAAAAGTGGTCAGGATATTAAGAACGTTGACAGAATATTATCGCCACAAAAGTGGTGCTTCTGCCTGTGTAATCTGAATCAGATTCTACCTCCGTAGAAAAGAAAAACGTACACACCTTTAATGACAGAAAGCGATCCCTCCAAATGAAGTGCCAAGGAAGAAAAAAGGAGGGAGGAGAAAAAGGGTTTGTCTTTACGAGGACGACATAGTTTTTCAAACACGAACAAAACCCTGGAACTATGATTTGATGATGGTGAAGTGGAGGGGGCTGTTTCGGTCAACGTCGAAGAGTAAATGGGAAGCGAAAGACGAGGGGAGGGAAGGGACCATCGGATCGATCAGCGGAATGAGCGAAGCTCCCATGTTCGCTCCAACGTAAACAGCTTCGTTCTCGGTCAACACTCATTGATTATTTTTGTCTGATTTTTTCTTTCCTTTTTCCGTTTCTGCTTTCCAAGCTCCGCCTGCACTGCAGTTCGACCTGCTCTCGCATTTAACTCGCCCTTTCTTTTTGGGTTTTCGTCCTCTGTAAAATGATCCTCGAAAAATTTGCAGTAATGACGGCAAGTTGCCATAAACAACTCTTGAAAAATCGCCCTTTTCATTTTTCTCGTGAAGCTGACGATCCGTTGACTCAGTTTGCGTGTTTTGTTTATGTGAATTTTCCATTGATTTGAGCGGTGAAGTCACGAGGCGAGGAGAAAAGTCGTACCTGCGGGATGTGCTTCAACTCCCCTTGGGCGGCATTTCTCTCTTTATCCACCGAGACTTCTCCATAATTTCCGCTGTTTTATTGATCGAAATCAGCAGTTGGTTTCAATACAAAATCGAGTTCTGATTTTTTCAATCTTGGACAATTCCGACTTACAAGGTGTGCATGTGAAATGATTTCTGAATCGCAAAAGTGGGTTTAAACGAGAGTATGCTATCTTTGGCACCCTATAAGAGTCTATAATATTAATGTTACTTTATTACATCAGTGTTATAAAAGGTTGTCGTATGGTATATATTGTCTTAATTTTTCTTTTTGGTAAGACAGCTTTTCTTTTTTTGGAATAACTGATGAAGGCTTGTCTGGCAAATTGTTTTTCGGTTTTCTTCAAGATTTGCCTGATGATTCTCATTCTCTCTTTTATCTGGAAAGCTACAGATTTCAAATTCAGCTATAGATCCTTTTTTCTTTCTCTTTATAATTATCATTAGGGTCACAGTAACTCGTGTGATTATGATATGGTTTTGGTTCTACCAATACATTCGAAGTTTCTATTATAAGCAATTGAGAATTAATAAAGCGATGACTCGTGTCCTTTCATTTTCAGTAACAATTGAATTTAGTAATGTTGAATAAAAATTTCGTGCACGACTGGTAGAGAACAGATCTCACGGGTACTGTGTAGACAATAATAGGTATACAATTTTTCTATGCAAATAATTTCTTTCCGTAAGGAGATTTATATTTTCACTGTAAGACTGCGTAAGTGATTTTTTTTTTTTGATGCGCGGGTGTCAACATAAAAAATCAATTTGTTTGTCAAAAGCCAAAATTCAAAGTTTCATGAATACTCTGGTTTACAAAAAAGACTTGAAATATCCAACACATATATATATATATATATATATATATATATATATATATATTCGCTCAATTAAGACATGGGATCCATCTTGATTAACTGATCATTCCTATTCTCGAACCCCTCAGGCCTCTTCACCTCTTCACCTTGAAAATCAGGTTGTTCTACATCTGTTGATAGAAGAGAGAAATAGAAAGGAAACAGACACGAACAGAAAACAGCATAACGTGAACGAAGTTATCCATGGAGTTTCCATGCATTTTTTAAATCGGGAGTGTCGGGTCAACAAAAGTGACGGTTGCACGGTTGTCGAAAGACGACACATCCCCCACAGAAACGAAAACGAAATAGAAGTAGGTGAGGATATTAATGAACAGTTAATGATGTGATCATCTGGCGAGACAGAGATCGGCTTTTGTGAGACATCGGCTATGATAGTTGTCTGCACATAGCAGTGCAACAACCCTTTGTTTATATATATAGATAGAGAGAGAGGGAGAGAGAGAGAGGGGGGGGGGGGGGGGGGGGGGTGGGGGGGGGCGCGACATTAATAATAGCGGGGGGATGTCTTTTTGCAGATATCCATGTGTTGTCGTCGTCCTCGTGTGCTCTTCCGCTCATCATCGAATGCCAGTTTGACTGGCCATGCACGCACTCTCTCCTTCTTCGTCCTCTCTCTCTCTCTCTCTCTCTCTCTCTCAACCCTAATGCACATGGAACGGCTACATTCACACGTACAGTGCAATAATTAGGTCATCTTTCTTGGTAAAATGCCATTATTGCTGCAGAAGTACACACGCGCACAACTGTTATGTACCTAAATGCCTTCTGGGTTCGTCCACCTATATTTCTCTCTTGTTTGGCAGCTTTCATGATAGTGCAATCAGGTTGTCAATGTGGTGACAGGACCTGTTTACAATAAAACATATATACACTTCAAGTGAGCCAGTCCGGGAAAATAATGATGAGAGGTGTATAAGTGCAGATAGGCACGCGGATCCTCCATGATTCTTCATGTTTATGACAGACAGATATGCATGTGTACGAACGCATGTCCGTGTTGTTTAAAGTGATACAAGTTGAGGGTGATGACTGAAATCAGTGGGTTCTGCTCATATATAGAAACTATGTATGAATTAGCTATACAGCAAAAGATGTACCTCGATTTAGTATGGACTAGTATTATAAGTAGGTTTGGAATTTTCAATATCTAGTATGCATATGACGCAGTATAGTGTGTTTATGCTCGAGATCTATTTGCAGATATGTCTTGATATATTACATTATTCTTTAAATATTTATATACACCTGCATCATCACATTGGTCTTCCTTCGAGGCATAGTGCACTCACTTGGTTATTGTGTGATTTTTGGAAAATTCTTCTACTATAACAGTAAGAACAGAAATTCATTGTTCCCTTCCTGTCGTCAAATTGTCATGCCAGCTTTACTCGTCTTCATTTTTATAGCATGTTTACTGTCCTTTTCATATGTAGATTTTTTTTTCTAATTATGAGTAAAAATTTTGCTTGAACTCGAGTCCACAATGATCAGATTCATTATGGTCGGTCGTATAAGCCCTACATGTTAAATCCGGATTCCAAGCCAATCTTTACTCCTTGAAATGTCATTCACTGCCCTACAGTCAGAACTCTAATCCAACTTTTGTAGGAATGATAAATGATATTACATTCACAAATGCTCGTTGATGGATTGTTCGCTTGGTCAAATGTATATGTTAATCGATTTGGTTCTTGATAGCTTAGACTTTCGTCTATAAGAACGGTCATGATGGAATGTAATCGACGGCGATCTTGTGAAACTTTATATGACATTGGAAGAAAAAACCACTTGCGACCGTGTGTGCAGGAGCAAGTTGAAGCAAACGGAGATGGAGTGCGAGTACTTGAAGAGGTGGTTCGGATCGCTGACGGAGCAGAACCGGCGGCTTCAGAGGGAGGTGGAGGAGCTCCGTGCCCTCAAAGTCGGCCCGCCCACCGTCTTCTCCCCCCACACGTGCCAGCCCCTCCCAGCCTCCACCCTCACCATGTGCCCTCGCTGCGAGCGGGTCACCTCCACCACCCCTGCCGGCACCTCGGCACCTTCTGCCGCTGCGCTGCCATCGCAAGCGCCACAACCATCGGCGCCCACGCTTCAGTCAAGGCAGCCATCGGCAGCTTGCTAGTACAGACGGTGGGAAGTCATATATAGCAGATTTTACATTTGTTGCATAGAATTGTGGATAGTTAGGTTTTGGGGAACATAATTTAACCGATTTGCTCTCCCTTGGGTTGGGTAGGGGCTTAACAAATGTTTTAAGACGTCGTTGGTTAAGCTTGGAGAGAAACGGAGAGAGCGAGAGAGGGAGAGAGATGCTGATGGAAGTCGGAACTCATCAAATCATATATAACATGTATGCTTAGCGAAATTTTGGAGGAGGAACATGATGAATTCTTGTTAATGGTGAAGTTATATGATAATCTGCTAACTTTTGACTCTGAATAATTTAAGTGCCGGGTTCGATTGGTGACCCGATCCAATGAATTTTGAAGTGGCTCTATTGAGAATTCTTCATGAGGTTAGTTGGTTCTTTTCTTATGCATTTTGTTCTGTGTTAGAGAGATGTCGTGTGTTTTTGGAGGCTAGGGTTTTGAGAGTTCCCTCGTTATTATAGTGCTCCAAATACTCAGAAAAGAATTTCTCCTCCTCCTCGGCCCATGTAGCAGGCCTTCGGCCGATTGCCGAACCAAAGTTTCTTGTGCCATTTCTCTGCTCTTGATTCTATATTTCGCAGCTTGTTATAACACAACCATGGAGAAAATATGATCGAAAAGGTTCTTTAACTTAATTACATTCATGCCAATTAGAGGGACAATTATTGAAAAACAACTAAACATTTTACAACTTTACCGATTCAGTTATAACCTCTCTTTTTTTGCCAATTCAATCCTTTTTTTTTTCCAATTCAATTGTAAACCTTTTGAAATCTTGTCAATTTGACCTTGGAAATTTCAAGGTTTAAGACTAAATTGATAAGATTTCAAAAAATTTATGATTGAATCGGCAAAAAAAAAAGGTTTAGGACTAAATCGGCAAAGTTGAAAATTGTTTAGGACTGAATTGGCAAAAAAAAAAGAGGTTTAAATGTTTAGTTATTTTTCGACAATTGTCCCCCAATTAGGGTTATCAATTCTCAAGGCGATATGGTTCCCTCTCGAAATCGAGAACTCGATTGGTGGAACCGATTCCCTATTCTTTAGAACTAGAAACTAGATCGACTATTTTTAGGACTAAACCGATCGATTCGGTTTGAATCTTGTGTGGTCCAAGGTAACTGGTGAATCAAATATAAAAATAAGATAAATTTGTGTGAGGTGAAAGAGGAGAGAGAAAGAGAAGAGAGGAGAGGCGGATACGTGAGAAGGGAACGCAAAGAAATTTGGGATAGAAATGAAAAATAAAAAAAAATGAAATTCATTGGACGATTGGTCTGGTTCCCTTCAAACTAAGGATCGAACCAAAAATCACTATTTTCAATATTATGGAATCGGAAATTAGACGAACGCCCTGGGAATCACCTAGAATCAACTAGTTTGATGCAGTCTGAGTGGTTTTTGATTCAATCGGTCTTTGTTACTCAACCTAGTGCCAATTCAATCTCAAAATATTCAATAATATTAATTTAGTGTTAAACTACTTGTCAATATACTCTTTTTGGCTAGTTTTACTTGGAAAATACTAACATGACAAACTAGTTAGCACCGTTGATCTTACGTGGCATACCGATGCTAATGTTAGCAATATTTTAATTACCTGAAATTTTTCTAATTTAATTTATTTTATTCTTTTTTTGATCCTTTTTCCATTTTTTTTCTTTCCATTTTGGGCTGGTTTCAGGCAATGGTCGAACACCAACAATACTCAAAGAGGGCAAGGTAAGAGGGCCACCCTCACTAGCCATGAGCGATGTGACTCTCGCTCTAATTTGGTGAGGGTTGTGGCACTTATTGTAGGTGGCTAGCTATTGAGGGTTGCCAAGACTCGCCAATTGTAATAATGAAAATAAAAGAAAAGAGAAAAATTAAATTGCAAAACTTGTCTTCATCACCATCGGTGATGCCATGATAGTGATATCTTGGTCAATGATTTATGACTAAAATTGGCATATGGACAGCATTGGCAAATTGCCTAAAGATTCATGACTAAATTGGCTAAAATTAAAATATTTAATACTAAATTGGTATACATGAATATATATATATATATATATATATATATATATGGAGAGAGAGAGAGAGAGAGAGAGAGAGTGGGAGCAGCCATCATCAATGGCTAATGCTTTTTTTTTTTGGTAATGTATCAATGGCTAATGTTAGAGACAACAAAAACTGATAAATTAAATTGTTTAACAAGTGATGATGATGATGATGATGATGATGATGATGATGATAAATTGATGTGCTTACTCATCATGGTCAATTGGGATTTCAAGAACATTAACAGGGAAGGTTCTCAGGCGACGTCGCCCATAATCTTCAGGGCAAGCGTAAACATCTCTCCTTCGATATGGCAAGAAGACGAGACTATATTAATGGTGTTTCGCTAATTAATCACTTGGGACAATACACAGAACATCTTGCTTAGCTTAAGTCGGAACAAGTCCCGTCATTCATCAAGCACCTCTAATTTATCATATTTCCTATTGAATAACCATAGAAAACGACAGGATTAAGAATGATTTTTAAAAAAATCTTCTTTTGGCACTTAATCTTGTCCAAGGCCTCGATTAAGTTTAGTCAACTCCGGAATCACAAGCGACGCTCCTATAGAGTTCAATCATGCTGCCGTCGTGTACATATGCTAGCTATCTTCACGGTCGATCAGGATTGACTAATGTAGCAATTAGTCACTCTAATCAGATTGATGTTGGCCGAATCGCCGGCCAAGATTTTGGAATTAGTGATTAATCATATTAAAACATTGGGATGACACATGTTTGACTCGTCCCGACTCTTGGCATTAGTCCGAGAGAGTGTTGTATATTTCTGTCCGATTTTGGCAAACGCCACCCCGATTTATTTGGTCAGCAAAGAACTACCACAACAATGACCGGCTAACAAGAGCATTCATCGGCCCCCCGTTCACATGTTGCGATATTTTTCAATGCGAACTAGATCGATATCGGCCCTCGCGACATTGAATAAAATTTGGTTAATTTTTTTTAAACAATGTTGGGTATGTGGCCCGCGCGACAATGTTAGATAATCGGGGTAGTTTCAAGCGCCTGTGACCGACTTCCCATTAATAAGGGGATACTCTTGGAGGAAATGACTAAACGTGAATTTTTTTTAATTTCTAATTTTTTAGTTCTTTGCTATAAAACTATGTGGAAATACAATTGTTTATAAGTAGGCTTAATGAAATAGGCTTGTGGTTTCGACCCAAAAAGAAGAAAAAAAAAAGGGCTTGTGGTCGTGAGGCCATGGCCCAATGGGCCGACGCACTTTTTTAATCCCCGCTTGCACTCGTGGTCGTGAGGCCATGGCCCAATGGGCCGATGCACTTTTGTATCCCCACTTGCACTCTTCCTATCGTTTCTTACATTGTCCAGGCATGGAAATTCCGAAAAAGAGAAAGATTATCGCAATAATTACCTTAATTACGCAAAGTAACCTCCTCTATTACATACCATGCATCGTATAGTTCAATTTACCGTCATCGATAAGGGAAAGGGTCAATTTGTATCAGTGTATTATTGGATAAATGCATTTACGAGTTCTCTTTTCTCTCCATTAATGAACACATCGTGCACGATAGATCAATTTTACTTAGACCGTGTTTCAACATATTGTGCACAGAAGATCAACTCTGCTCTTCCATCGGAATTTTAGAAAATCTGTTTAAATTTCAGAAAATTTTGGAAAAAATTATATGTGTCCTGTAAGATCTAGATTAAACAAAAAACAAAATAAGTAAAAGTAGATCCCGGAGAATAGTCGATTTTTCATTGCGATAGTGTTAATTTGTTACTTGCCACCCAAGATGTTACTGGATAGAACTACTATTAGCCATCTTTCAAATTTATTTTTGCCATAACCAGAATAATTTAGATTATTTGTTTAAAGGACAACACCAATTACAATTAATTTTGTGATAAATCACATGCTATATCCATTGTAAACAGAAAGATGTAATGATAATTATGTTACCACCAATACACGGCTACTTCTTATATTAGAAATTACTCATAATATGATAATTAGCATAGTATTAACTTCTTACCATGCGATGTGATTTGTTTAATTTTTCGAGACATTAATATAATTTTATGTCATCTGGTTTCAGGGATAGTTTGGGATTTTGATGCCGCCGCCGCCGCCGCCGCCCCCGGCCCCCAACACATATCATTTACGAAACCCAAACGGTATGTCATGGTCATTGCTTCTCTACTATATTATATTGTGTCGTATTACATTGTGATAGCTATCGTGTTGTGGTCGTCGTGGGACAAACGAATATAAACTCCCGTACAAATTTCTGGTTTCGACATTGTTGATCCAACCCTTGCTAGATGAATCCGCAGGGCCATTGTCACCATCAAAAGGGCAAATCCTTCTTTCTTTAACCACGTTGAATAATGTGATTTGGCGGGTCAAAGATTCTGGCAGAAACAGGCGGGCGTTTGGTCTTTTGTTTGCGTGCGTGTGATGTGCAATACGCGTTCGATTGGAGACAAGGTGGTGGGAAGAGAGAGATTATTTGGTATGTGAAAAGGACTCGTGTACTGTTGTATTTTTATAAAGCAACACCTTGCGAAAACTTAGGACAATGACATTATAATATCAACGTCGGATCTTTGATAAATCCAACAATCGCTAGGTGAAGAGGGCAAGCGATTTCCTTTCTGGGACCCGCTTATAGTATTGATTGGCTTTGAACAAACTTGTTACACGGGAAGTGTTGTTCCGCGATATTTAGAAATTGACAGAATTTTCTTAGTTGATTGGTGAACTTTCGGAGTATTTATTGATGAAGTTCTTGTTATTTCGTCGTATCGATTTTGAAATATGTACTATGTTCAGAAATGGCCGATTCTGTCGGATGTAGGGGCAATTACTCTCATTGCCTACTCAAGATGAGCTCGAGTTTATTTTCGAATTGGGTTCGAGTGGAGTTCTAGCCAAGTTCGAACCCGAAGGATACTTCATAGGAATTCACTCTTTTCCCCGGCTCACTCCACAGTTTCCGCTCAGAATCGGGTCGCATGCAGTCAAAAGCTGATGAGGTCATGAACATGGAGCGTGACGTGTAGAGCTAATAAAACCCAACTAAAGCGGGTCGAGTTCGCTCCATCAGCCCATGACCCGCGCCCGCTCACCCCTACATGTATATAATATATGCTCGAGGACTTATGACATTGCATCATCCTCTCTCTCGGTTCTTGCTTTGTCTTCTTGACCAAGATTCACATTTCCCACAGAAACTCCACTTTGCAGCAAGCAACAGCTCTGCTCGTAGCACGTAGTACAGTTCAATTACACCCCCCCCCCCCCCCTTCCCTGTGCCTGCTTGATTACCATCACCATGATCACGTGGCACGATCTCTACACGGTGTTGGCCGCGGTGGTGCCGCTCTACGTGGCGATGATCCTGGCCTATGGCTCCGTGCGGTGGTGGAGGATCTTCACCCCCGACCAGTGCTCCGGCATCAACCGCTTCGTCGCCATCTTCGCCGTCCCACTCCTCTCCTTCCACTTTATCTCCACTAACAACCCGTACGCCATGAACCTCCGGTTCATAGCTGCCGACACCCTCCAGAAGCTCCTCCTCCTCCTCGTCCTAGCCCTCTGGGCCAACCTCTCTGCCCGCGGCTCCTTGGACTGGTCCATCACCCTCTTCTCTCTCTCCACCCTCCCCAACACCCTCGTCATGGGCATCCCTCTCCTCATCGCCATGTACGGCGCCGGCGCCGGCACCCTTATGGTTCAGGTCAGAGTGCGGCACTGACAACGCTCGGTGCTTGGTGATTTTAAATAATTTTCTTTTTGAAGTTTCCTGTGAGAAGGTTGTTTAAGTTTCTGTCTCCGCTACCGGCTTCAGGTGGTCGTGCTGCAGTGCATAATATGGTACACCCTCCTCCTCTTCCTCTTCGAGTACCGGGGAGCGAAGATCCTCATCATGGAGCAGTTCCCCGAGACCGCCGCTTCCATCGTGTCATTCAATGTTGACCCGGACGTTGTCTCGCTCGACGGCCGGGACCTCCTCGAGACCGATGCGGAGGTGGGCGATGACGGGAAGCTGCACGTTACCTTGAGGAGGTCGAACGCGTCGAGGCGGTCCTTCAGCCTGGGGCCTGGCGGCGGCTCGTTCTCAGGGATGACGCCGAGGCCTTCGAACCTCAGCGGAGTGGAGATCTACAGCCTGAGCTCGTCGCGGAACCTGACTCCGAGGGGGTCCAACTTCAACAACTCGGACTTCCTCTCCATGATGGGCGTGCCCCGGCTCTCCAACTTTGGACCCTCCGACGTGTACTCTGTACAGTCCTCCCGCGGTCCGACTCCGAGGCCGTCGAACTTCGAGGAGAACTCGCTGCCGTCCCCAAGATTCGGGTTCTACCCTGCCCAGGTTGTGTCCACTCCGTACCCGGCTCCAGTCCCCGATTTTGCATCCGCATTCGCGAAGAGCAGCAAAATCAACCACCAACAGCAGCAGCCGCCACCACCACAGGCGCAGCAATCTAACGGCCTGGCAAAAGCAAACAATTACGACACCAAGGAGCTCCACATGTTCGTGTGGAGCTCCAGCACTTCGCCGGTCTCGGAAGTGGGCGGGCTCCAGGTGTTTGGCAATACGGAATTTGGGGCTCCCGATAATCAGTCCGGTCGGTCTGATCAGGGCGTCAAGGAGATCCGGATGATAGTTGCCGATAATAACCAGCCCAACGGCGAAACCAAAAGTATGTATATTAATCTAACAACGTCGTCCCTTTTCCACCATTAAAGAAATCAGCAACTTAATTATTGGATTCTTAGTTAGGCAACTTCTTTTTATATTAATTCCTCTGAGGACATTTTTAATGCGACATCTCAATCTTATCCAATTTTCCGAGCTTTGTTTTCTTGTGTGAAGGTGCTCCGGAAACAGTGGGATTTACCGGGCAAGATCAGTTCAACTTTGTGGGAAAAGCTGAGGAAAGAGATGAGGGAATCGGAGAGAAGGAGGCGGCGGGGCCCGCATGGCCCAACAAGCTCGGCTCGAGCTCCACTGTCGGAGAGCAGGGGTACGGCGACGCCGACAACAACAAGCAGATGCCGCCGGCGAGCGTGATGACACGCCTTATCTTGATCATGGTGTGGAGGAAGCTGATCCGGAACCCCAACACCTACTCGAGCCTCATCGGCCTCGCATGGTCATTGATTGCCTTCCGGTTAGTCGCATACTGAATCATCCAATGATTGCTCTCGTGTTGCATTTCCATGACGGTTTTCCTTATCGTCCCGCGATCGCTACGATCGAGGCGAATACTCTTGTACATGATTGAAGAGAGATGGGACCTTCAAGTTTCGGTTCTCGGTCTTGATATTTTTGGTTCTTAGATAATTGGTGTTTTAGTAGTTAGCGTCAAAAGTGACGATGATTGAGGCCGGTGTTGCTTGTCTGGACGTGGTGATGCAGGTGGGACGTGGGAATGCCCAAGATCATAGAGAAGTCAATCTCCATACTGTCCGATGCCGGGCTGGGAATGGCCATGTTCAGCTTGGGTGAGTCTTTATCTCTTTGCTCTCTCTCTCTCTCTCTCTCTCTCTCTCTCTCTCTCTCTCTCTCTCTCTCTCTCTCTCTCTCTCTCTGTCATTCATCCGTGTTCTCCCCTCTCATTTATCTTCGTCAACATCTTCTGTTCAGTTCTTTGTCTTGTTCATGCTCTCAGTCCTGCTTGTGGAGATAACTTCAGCAAATTAAATAATGACATAGCCAAATCCTCAGCCAGACATTGACTGAATCAAACCCAACTTCAATTCGATTAGAAACCAAATTAAAAAAAAAATAGGGGAAAAAATGGTACTCGAAATCAAGAAACAATGATTGTTCCTCCCTTCTTCCTCTTCTTTTCCATGTTCATCTTTGGGAGCGTAAAGTGTGAATAGTCCTGCAAGCTGCAGCTCACAGTTCACAGCCATATTATTCTGCGACCACCCAAACCAAACCCTGTGGACCCACGAGTTGCTCTGCCCGACCCGACACGTGGGTCCGACCTCCCCCCCTTCCCCCCAACTTCGTCGCCTTGCAGCCCTAGGGTCGGTGGTTGAATTCAGATGCCACTTCGGTCTATGTGATTTGATCCTGAAGTAGTCACAAGAAAAGGAGAAGGCGAAGAGAAGAGAAAAAAAAAGAAGAGAAGTGATGCATGGGCAGTGTTCATTTTAGATACGGTCGGGCTGTTTCGTGCTGATTTCGATTTGATCTCCATATCGCATGGTGTATTTTTGGTTTGCAGGTCTGTTCATGGCTCTTCAGCCTAAGCTGATCGCTTGCGGGAACTCCGTCGCCACGTTCGCAATGGCCGTCAGGTTCCTCGCCGGCCCGGCCGTGATGGCCGTCGCCTCCGCCGCCATCGGATTGCGCGGGAACCTTCTTCGCATAGCCATCGTCCAGGTAGGTCTCGAATTCTAACGAATACTTTAGTGTGACCGAATTTTGTCATTTCAAGCGATCGTTACAAGACGTTCCGACAAGAACAAGCATGCCCTATGCATATGCCAAGACTCGTTAATCTCACTCGACCTATCGAGGAACTCAATCAAGAACGGGGTTCAACGCGCTGCCCCGAGATCAATAACACGATTTCTCACGAATGGTTGGTCCGATGACAGGCGGCGCTTCCGCAAGGAATAGTCCCGTTCGTGTTCGCCAAGGAGTACAACGTCCATCCAGCCATTCTCAGCACCGCGTAAGTCCTCAACCATCGAACTTTCTTCAAAAAGATATCGAACGCATCGAATCTCCCAGTCCTTTCTTCTTTCCCCTATTCCCATTGCGGCCAGGCACCCGATTTATTCTCTCTTGAAGACATGCACAAATCCTTTCGCAGGGTCATATTCGGGATGCTCATAGCGCTGCCAATCACGCTCGTCTATTACGTTCTCCTCGGATTATAGAAAGCGTCCCTCCTAAATATTCCCCCCAACACAAGTCGCACAGGAAGTCAAATCCAAGCATAATATTCCAGCGATTGCGAGATCGACAGATGGGGGCGATTCCGGGAGCACTCGCGAGGATTTCGTGGGATACCACGAGGGGAAGAACGAAGCGACAATGGCGCAAACGTAGGGGGAATCCCAGGAAAATAGGATTACTGTCTCCATTAGAGGCCAATTAGGGCCGGTCCGAATTGTTTTTGCGAGTGTTAATTATTGGGAAAGAGAGGTAGGAGGGGAGGGAGACCTAGCTTTCTATTAGCCTTATTAGTCTGTGTTTAAACGGGAAATAAGGGAGTGGGAGGAGGTTCTAGATGAGATCTCCTTTCATTATATTATTCCGATTCCTGAAGCTCCTCTCCATTGGATATTAATGAAGAAGATGGACCAGGGATTTGGCTCGCCTCGCTCCCTCTCTTTTGTTTTGCTTATTTGATTATACATTGCTCCATCGACATGCGCTCGATTTGATTGTCGCGGTCGTCGACGGTCGTCGGTCTTTCTGATTTTTAATTCTGTGCACGTCGCTTGTTATTTAGTGTTTTCTGGTCGTCGAAAGGGTTTATTGATTTTTATCCAGTGAGATAGCCTCATGACGTGGTCAGATGGAAAAATTACAACTATTTCAACGTGGTTTTCAAGTTCGGAATCTCTCGACTAGTTTTGTTTGCCCTCCGTGGTTGTCTAAACTCATCATACAAAATTGATTAAGTTGGTGACATTTCAGGACAAAGCATCCTCATTTCTCCTATGCTATTTTGTACGGACTATTAGAAGTGATAATTGTGAATGTTTTCTTTTCACACTTTAATGAAAGGAAGAGTGTGTCGCGAGACATGGGAACTTTGAAAAGCCCATCGCCTTTTTTATCTTTCTTTTGCTTTTCTTCTTTTCTCGCGTTTTCCAAATCACAATAGCTATGTTTGTCGCAACAATTTGAAAGAGCGTTGTCCTGTCGAAGGCTCTCGAGTCAAAGTTTTGATATTTGGCAACATAATGTCAAGAACTTTTAGTGCAATGTTGAGCCTTGAAAATGCTCAAAGCTCAAAGTTCAAGACAACTTAGGGACTAGCTTTTGACTTTCATCGTTTCGAAAAGGAAACACCATGATATTGATAAATTTGCTTTCTTTCAATTTTGCCCTATTGAACTATCTGAAATTCAATATTACCCATATTGGCAGAACAAATCTAATCAATGGACAAAACATTGACGTAGAGGCTCAGGCAAGCTTAGATCTAGCGGTTATTGCATGAGATCTCACGACTTGATCTAGCGCTTATTCCCTGAGATTTCGTGACCTCAGCGTCGTCTTGCCTCGCCTTTGGTCACCTTGTTATTCCTAAGGTTGCCTTGCCTCTGGTCAACACTCGCCGGATCCCACAAAGCTTGACCTCTTTTTTCTTCCATTTTCCTTAGTTTCTCCGCATTTTAAAGCCGCTTTACAAGAATGTTACCAAAAGTCAAGTATTCAAACCCTACTTGGTATTTTTTTAGTCTTTCTTTAAAGCACCTCGGGTCAAGAAAGTTTATCTAGATGTATAATTAGTCATTCTCCTAAAGCTCTTCCAAACGCATTCCGGTGGGCCTGGAAGCATTGTTCTGCCAGAAATTGCTTGACGACTTCCGGGTTTGCTCTTGGAAAGACTTTGATGAGAAGCTAACGTGAGGAAAATACGATGAAAAGCTTTTGGAGAGCTCTAGGAGTCAAAGAAAGTTAAAGACGAGCGTGCTTTTCTTTTGCTTTTTGGGCGCTATTGATGCGCCCAAAAATCCTACCCCGCCTCTTACAGAAAGGTGTTGTAGGGGGTGGTGAATTTCGGGCAAGAAGGGCCTGCTTTATTTTGTAAAGAAAGAGAGGACGTTTTAGGGAAAGACCGTTTTCTAAGAAGATATATATTAATGTTACTGGAGCTAGTGACTTTGAGATATGTCCGGAATTACTTTTCCCCATTTAATTTTCCATGTATAGAAAATTTATGGTTCGCGCAGTAATCCAAAATGACTGCAATTTGAATTTCGACGGGTAAGTTGGGATTAAATTTTTCTTTTTCGTAATTTTTGGGATTTTTGAACGAAGATATAAAGTATTGCCATGAGGCAAAAGAAGCACTCTTTACATTATAACAAAAAGGGAGCATTCCCTCGTTCCGGATCTTGAAATGAAAGGCGAGGTCACCCGACCTTCTTCGAATCCCAAACGACGTCGAAGGGCCGTCGAAATTTCGATTCCTTTTCCTACGCGTTCAACAAGGCAGATCGCTCGATCAGCGGCCGAGGCCACCTTCGATGTTTACTTTTCAACTTAAACGAAAGACGTCATAATTTGAACACTTAACCATGTCCAAATCACGTGTTAGAGGTCCACCGAGAAGGGCGGAGCCGCTCTTTCACGCAGCAATTTCGTTTTATTCGTTGCTTATCGGAGTCAGGGATCTAATGAAAAGTAATGGAGCGCCGGCCGTCTCGTGGTTACCTACGTAATAAGGCCTAATCACACCATTAGAAACGTCGCCAGCTCTCAAAGTTCCCTTGCTCTATGCTTTTCTTCACGCATACTGCACAGGGGATTCACATGTGTAATTAAGACATCTACTGTCGTGGCATATTGGAAGAAAGAATTGAAAAAATCGTCCTCCAATAAATTATAAATCCGTCGTACCAATTTCAAAGCTTTCAATTCTTCAGTCGAATTTTAAATCTTGGTGCGAAATTCCAACGTGGACGTCGAGGTCCTATAAATCTCGTAGACATGACCGTGTCGTGGAGGAGTGAGCAACGACGGCCCACGTCCTCCCTTTGACGCACGAGCCACAAAAAACCAAATTGGGGATTTCCTTGTCATGCCACCCTGGACTGGACTGATTCCCAAGTTGGGCACGTGTCCAATCAATTTTGACTTTCCCGCACCCCTACATCGCACCGAGGTGTCGGTCCCTTACCGTCCGAACGACCTGACAAGATTCCCCCCGATTCGATTGGACAATCCATCGATCGTTTCATCGTGTGACGTCGATTGAGTTGGGAAGTTTTCAAACCTCGAATCTCCGAGCGACACGCCTTCGGGGCCCGACAAGAGCATCGACGGGTCCCGCCATCACGTGCTCCCCTTCGTTACGGACTCACGTGATTGCGGGGAATTTTGCGGTTTTGCCGAAATGGCGATCGGGACCGCACGTCGCACGTGCATGGATTTCTATTCGTTCGATCGGTTCCTTCTGCTCTCTTTCCTTGCATGATCAAATGGATGGACTCGGTCCTTTTCTTGTGTAACGTTTCTTTTTGGCTCTTGTATTTTGCCTTGTTGGCCCAAACTCTAGAGTCGACTAACGTCTTTTTATTTCTCCGGAATTGATCTTGCGTCGTGCTCATGAAGAATTGTAGATGCCGCATGCCCTTTTTCCTGCTAAAAACAATTCAGAGTTGGAGATATGATGACTTTTTCGTCGCACAATTTCTCTTCTAATGTAATGTATGAATCCGTCTTATTGAGTAAGTGCTCGTTAGTCTCGTGACAAATTTTGGTGACATAAGTACATGTATTCGATGCCATGTTTTTGGATGATATCAATGAATTTCCGGAGGAGCTGGCCATGAGATTATTCATCAGGACTATAGAGCAACATGACACTGATTTTCCTTACCACTAAGGAATTCATTTGCATCCATTAGTGATATGATCCGTGTTAACAAGTGCCTCTAGAGCTCTCTCTTATTAACAAATTATTGCACTTCAATTGTCTAAAAGTGTCTGGACAATATTTTCTTCTAATTTTCGATTATCTTAACTAGTATTAAAAATATTCACTGACGACATCCCCAAATTCTTGCGTTGATCGGATAGAACTATGATTGGAAGCACGAAGAAGAGTGATGAGTCGTGTCGCTGGCCCACGGCATGAAGTGGGATTGAGGGGTTGCTGTCTCTGTTCATTCCTTAGCATCCGGCCTCCGTTTTGTGCTTCACATGGTGCCAGCCGCGGTGGCGCCGCTCTATGCCGGGGCAATGGTCCTGGCCTACGGCTCTGTGCAGGGTTTGATGATCTTTCTCCGCAGACCAGTGCTTCGGCGTTAACCGCTTCGACGCCACCTTCGTTGTCCCACTTCATCTCCACCAACCACCCATATGCCATGAACCTCTGCTTCACCGCTGCCGTCCGCCGGGTTCGGGTTCTACCCAGCACGGGCGGTGTCCGCTCGGTACCGGGTTCCGACACCAGATTTTTGCGTTTGCTTTCATGAATAGCAGCTGTTGGTTTTTGCGGAAGCGTGTTTTGATGTGGGTGAAGTTTATTTGAAGGAAGTAAGGGATTTAAAAGGGAAAATTTGGAACTTGTATTAGTTGGTGGTTGTACAAAGGAGGATGTGTAGTTGGACTTGTTCTCAGCTTCTACATCTTACAAAATGGACACCCCTCACTCCTATTTATAGGGGTTTATAATTTCTAGAGAGTTCTACTCTTAGAACAATCTAGCAACTAGAGAGAGAGAGAGAGAGAGAGAGAGAGAGAGAGAGAGAGAGAGAGAGAGTTCTAGAGAATTCTACATTCTCTCTCTTTTCTACATAGTTCTAGAAACTTCTAGAGAATTTTACATATTTCTAGCAAATTCTAGAAAATTCTAGACAATTCTAGAAATTGGATCATTTTTTCAACACTCCTCCTTGATCCAATTTCGTGATACTCCCAGCATATTCTGCAGCATCTCGAACTTGGCTGGTGGTAATGCTTTAGTGAAAATGTCGGCAACTTGATCTTCAGTCTTGCAATACTTCAGTGTAGCCGATAAGCTTGTTGCTTGCACTTGGTCGGTACCAAATACCGTACTCTGAAGTTTCTCGCAGATATCTGAGAATCCTTTTGGCAGCTCTAAAATGGATTTGGCTCGGACTATGCATGAAACGTGATAATAAACTTGTAGCATACATAATGTCCGGTCTTGTTGCGGTGAGATATAGTAAGCTACCAATCAAACTCTTGTAGAGCGAGGCGTCAGCTTTGTCTGCTCCATCTTCTTTTAGTAGCTTTTCATTTGTCACAAGCGATGTTGTGACTGGTTTACAATAGTCCATCTTGAATTTCTTTAGGAGGTTCTCAGTATATTTCTTTTGCGAGATAAAGACTCCTTGATTTTGGTTGATCTCGATGCCAAGAAAGTAGTGCATCAAGCCCAAGTTGCTTCAAGTATTCTCGGAAATACCGTTTCCGAGAGTGCTTGTTGAATGAAATATAAAGCCTTTGCATCATTCTGTAGTTGATCTTTCGGAACACCTGCGCCTTCTTGTGCAGTCTCATAACCATTTTGGACGATGTCCCATAGGTCTTGAGCTATCAAGAACGTAGTCATCTTGATGCTCCAAAAATCATAGTTATTCCCATCAAAGATAGGAATAGGAAATGTCGATGAGGTAGAACTGGCCATAGTTTGGTTATAGGAAAATTGGGTTGATAGTTTTAGGAACGGATGGTTTAGACAAACGCCTGAAACCAACCAAAGAACGTGGCTCTGATACCACTGTTGGTTTTTGCGGAAGCGTGTTTTGATGTGGGTGAAGTTTATTTGAAGGAAGCAAGGGATTTAAAAGGGAAAATTTGGAACTTGTATTAGTTGGTGGTTGTACAAAGGAGGATGTGTAGTTGGACTTGTTCTCAGCTTCTACATCTTACAAAATGGACACCCCTCACTCCTATTTATAGGGGTTTATAATTTCTAGAGAGTTCTACTCTTAAAACTATCTAGCAACTAGAGAGAGAGAGAGAGAGAGAGAGAGAGTTCTAGAGAATTCTACATTCTCTCTCTTTTCTACATAGTTCTAGAAACTTCTAGAGAATTTTACATATTTCTAGCAAATTCTAGAAAATTCTAGACAATTCTAGAAATTGGATCATTTTTTCAACCCAACGACAAACAGCCGCAGCCGACGCCGCAGGCGTAGCAAATCTAGCGGCATGGCAGAAGCGAACAACAACGATGCGAAAAAGCTCCGCATGTTCGTCGTGGAGCTCCAGTGCACAGCGCTTCGCCGGCAATGGAAGCGGGAGGGCTCCGCGTGTTCAGCGACGGGGGATTTTGCGGCTCCGGATTGTCATTCCGGACTGTCCGATCAAATTACCAGCCCAATGGCGACACCCAAACTATATAAATAGGTCTAACAACGTTCATCTTTTCCATCATCAAAAAATGAAGGCTTGGCTTCTTTTTGTTTCGTAAAAAAACAGTTTTCTGATTTGCTTTTTAAATTTTCCAATGTAAAAATTGTCTAAAAAAATGAGTTAAAAGAAAATATTTGCTTCGATATAAGAAAATAACTTTTTAAAAAAGATTAGATATATTTTTTTCATAATACGACTGTGTTTCAGCTTTTAGCCCAAAAATTCTACGCTTGATCACGAGAACTAAATGGTCATTCCTGGTCATTTGGCAGCAGACCTAGTCTAGAGGGTAGAGCTAGGTTTTCTGGGGTTCATCGAGGGCAATCTCAGGATCATTGAGGCTAGGCTTGGCTCATGGAGGCCAAGCCTCGGACCCCGATGCCCAAGCTCAAGTCCTCGGGTCCATCCCTTTTCACTATAAAAAAATTACTTTTTAGCTACAGATTTAGCGACAGAAAATCTATAAAATGTCATCGCTAAAATGATTTTGCGACGAACTTAGCGACGACCGACCTTTCGTCGTCAATAAGGCGTTGCTAAATTTAGTGATGGCGAAAAAGACATGCCGTTGCTAATTAGCTATGTATTTATGAGGTTGTCACTATCTGCGATGTTATTGGCGACGAATTCTTGTTCTATTGCTATTTAGCAACGACGTGTGTTTGTTCGTAGCAAATTTTGTAACCAATAGCGACGAACTAATGGTTGTCACAAATTAGCGACAAAAACATCATTTCCGTCATAAATTCCATCGCTATCGGTGACGAATTTTCTGTCGTGGCTAAGTTTTCGTAGTTAAAAAGTAGTTTTTTTGTAGTGTTTAGGCTCGCACATCGGTGCCTGTGCCTGAATCTCCAATACTTGTGCCTTGGTCCATTGAGATTGAGCCCGGGACATGGACAATCAAATCCAGGCACTAGCACTGGGGTCTCGAACTCAATCTCTGTAGACCTAATCATTGGGGTCCTTGGGCTAGCCTCGATGTACATAAGCATAGGTGCCGGGGATTAGAATATCAGCACTAGTGCCTCGGTTCTCACCTCTGTGGACTTAGGTAGGGGCACCAGGGAGCTGTCATGGATGTTGAGTTCTTGGGCCTAGCTTTTGAAGACCTGGGACTAGTGGTCATGCTTTTGCCCACAAGCTAGGGACTCAAACCTCCAATGTCTATGCTTGGTTCTTTTACTGCCCATGCGCAAATCATCATCACATGATTCCTGTATGTCTATTTAGAAAAGTCACATCAGATTTTCTATTTCTAATGATGGAAGATAGTTTTTAGTTTATTTTTAGATTAATCAGATGGCGAAAAGTATTGCCGTTATCCTGATAAACAACTTTTTGTAGAACATATTTCAAGAATGTCAAATTCTTGGAGAAACCAACAGAGATATAAGAGTTAATCACTTAGACAACATCTTTTAATAGTTTTTCCTTGCAAGACTTCTTTAACGAGACATCTCAATCTTATCCAATCTTTTAGCTTTGTTTTTAAGAGCGCAAGGTGCTCCGGAAAGAGTGGGATTTAACGGGCAAGATCAGTTCGACTCTGTGGACAAAGCTGATGAGACGAAGGAGGGAATCAGCGGTGGGGCCTAACAGCCCAACAAGCTCGGCCAAGCTCCGCCACCGGCGATTGGGGGTACAGTGACGACGGCAACAGCAAGCAGATGCCACCGGCGAGCCTGATGACCCACCTGATCTTGATCATAGTATTCATAGTATACGGGGGAACCTGATCAGGAACCCGATCACCTACTCAAGCCTCATCAGCCGCGCGTGGTCCTTGATTGCCTTCTGATTAGTACATATTGAGCTATCCACTGACCACTCTTGGGTTATACTTTCTCAACGGTTTTACCTGTCGTCCCATGATGATTATTTAATTCATAGGGAGAGCTGCTAATTCATCACACTAATCGGTACAAAATCAATAGACCTACATCATAAACTCAATAATACACATTAATATAGTTGTAGTGTGGAAGTTCTATGGGTTATTTTTTGAGGATGTTGGTGCTATAGATGGATCCTGTTGTGTGATCGAGGGGAGATGGGACCCTCGAGCTTGGGTTTTCAGTCTTCTTTTAAACTACTATATATCTAGTATTGCGGCATTTAAGCGTGAAAGGGGATAATGATTGAGGGCTGGTGTTTGTCTGGACGTGATGGTGCTGGTGGGGGAGTGTGAGAATGCCCAAAATAATAGAGAATTCGATCTCCATACTGTCCGATGCTGGGCTGGGAATGGCCATGTTCATTGTTCAGCTTAGGAGAGGCTTCATCTCTCTCCTTCCTTTCATTTATCTTCTTCTCTCTTAGATATCTTCATCAACATTTGCTGTTCAGTTCCTTTTATTGGTCATATTTATGAATAACTTCAGCAAAAATGAATAATTTCTTGGCCAATCCTCAACCAGACATTCGCCGAACCAAACTCGTCTCCACTTAATTAGCCGCGACAAAAAGAACACTCACAATCAGAGAAGCAATGATCGTTCCTCCTCTACTGGATCAGCCCATGTCTAGGTTGTGTGAAAGCGGGAGGGTGGGACATTAACCTGTAAGTGCGGAACCCATTTCCTTATTTTTCTTCTTTTCTCTCTTCATGTAGGGGAACGTAAGGCTTGAGGAGTCCTACAAACTCGAAACTGAAACTCGCAGTCCACAGCCGTACATTCTGAGACCACCGCCCAAACCAAACCTCGTGGACCCACGAGTGGCCCTGCCCGACCCGACACGCGGGTCTGATCCCCCTCGACGCCTTGCGGTCGTAGGGTCGGTTGGCATCTGTTGATTTCTGATGCCATTTCGGTCCACGTCATTGCTTTTGTATAGTTGCTACAGAAAATAAAGAAGACTGTGATGTGAGAAAGAGAGAGAGAGAGAGAGAGAGAGAGAGAGAGAGAGAGAGAGAGAGAGAGAGAGAGAGAGAGAGAGAGAGACTTTTAGTTCGAATTTGATACGTCTTGATGAGATGGTCCCGCGGTCGACCTGTTTCCTGGTGATCTTGATTTGACTTCGATATTGCGGTGTGTGTTCACGGTCTGTAGCTACCTTCATAGCTCTTCAGCCTAAGACAATCGCATGTGGGAACTTTGTCGCCATGTTCGCCATTTCGCCATGGCCATGAGGTCTCTTGCCGGCCCAGCCGTAATGTCCGTCGCCATTTCCGCCGTCAGATTGCATGGAACCCTACTTCACATAGCCATCGGCCAGGGAGGCATCCATCCCTTCAAGGGATTTAATTATATTATTAGCTTTATCATTTCAAGCAACTACTAGAAACGTCTTAAGGAAGATAAAGTATATGCCAAAACATGTATCCTAAGTTTCGTCAATTTCCTTTGGTCTATCAATGAATTCACATTAACAGGGTTTTGCGCGTCTGGAAGCGCAAGATCCCGCATTTGATTCCCATTCAACACATTGTCACAAGATCGACTCATGTCAAATGATAACAGGCGGTGCTTCCACGAGGATTAGTCCCTTCCCTTTTCGTGAAAAGAGTACAATGTTCATCCAGCCATTCTCAGCACCTCATGTTCTTTTTAGACCATCAAACTCTCAAAGCCATCGAACGCATCAAATATTCGTTTTCTTTTCGTTGCGGCCAAGAGCCTGATGTTCTTTTCAAATCGTGCGACCCCTTTCGCAGGGTCATATTCGGGACGCTGATAGCCCCTCGCAATCTCGCTTTGCCTGTTACATCGTCAGCAGATTGTAAAGCATTCCCCCTAAATTATTCCCTGCCGACACAAGTCACATAGGAAGTCGATGGAAGCATATTTCGCGATCTCATGGTCGACGAATGTGTCGATTCGGGAAGCACTCGCGAGGATTTTCGGGGGGTACATGCATGGGGAAGAATCGAGCGACAGAGAGAAACTTCGTTCCTAAACAATCCCAAGTGTCTAGAGCTACGCCTATTGGAATGAAAAGCTAGGCGAATCCCCGTAAAACAGGATTATTGCCTCTAATAAAGAGAAAAACAAACGAGACTTAGCTATAGCTTAGCCTTTGTTTAAGGGATGCATGGGAGAGTGGAAGGAGGTTCTAGATGGAAATATATATACTATAATCATATTATTCCGATTCCTAAAGTTCCTCCATTAAATTAATGAAGAAGATGGACGAGTGATTTGGCTCGCTCCTTTCTTTTCTTTTTCGTTGTTCCATCGATGCATTTGATTTGATTGTTGCGGTCATCGGTGAGGTTCTCTAGTCATCGAAAATATTTATCGATTTATAAGATAGCCTCGAGAAGTAGCTAGATAGAAAAAAAATTATAATGATTTTATCATGGTTTAAGCTTGAAATCTTGCGATTAGTTTGGTTTGCCCATGGTCATTGACTAAACTCATTATACAAAATTAAGTTAGTGACGTTTGAAGAAATTATGGGAGAAAAATTAGAAATACTACTGGGCTTCCGCAAATTCCCTATCTATTTGCGACAGATCATTAAAAGCGACGATATAAACTTCATGAATACTTTCTTTAAAAACGTTTATTTTTTTGGCACTTAAATTATAGGAAAGCTAGAATGGGACAAGAGAATGGCGCTCGACATGGGAAATTTGAAAAGCTCATGGACTTTTCAACCTTTTCTTCTTTTCCCCCAACTTTTCTAAAGCACATATAGGTGCATTTTTCGCATCATTTGCATAGAGTTTTGGGCCTCTCAATATCCTAGAGAAAAAATTTTAGTGTTTGGCAACACAATTTTAATGACTTTTGGTACAAAATCGTGGTTGGAAGGTACCCAAAGCTCAAAGTTCAAGGCAACTTAGGACCAATTTTGGGCTTTTAGCATTCCGAAAATGCCTCTTTATGGATTTGATAAACTTACTTTCCTTCAATTTTGCCCTCACTAAGCTATTTTAATTTGATTTTACACTCACCGGCCAAATAGATTTGACCCAAAGACTTAAGTGAGCTTAGATTTGATCAGAGCCCGCCACTTGGGGTCTCGCAACCTCAATGTCACCTTGCGTCACCTTTAGTCATCTTGCCGTTCCAAGGGTCGCAAGACTTAGGAGGCCCATGGAACTCGTCACTTGCGGTCGCCTCGCCTCTAGTCGATGCTCACCGGATCCTGCAAAAGCTTTAGCTTTACCTTATTCCGAAACTGCTTTATGAAAATGTGCCTAAAGTCAATAATCCAAACCCTACCTGGATTTTAAAAAAAAAAAACCTTGAGTCAAAAGATTTTTTTGAAGATGCAAAGTCATTCTCCCAAAGTTCTGCCGAACGCATCCGGGTGGGCTCGGGAGCACTGTTCCGCCAGAAATTATTTGACGACTTCGGGTAGTTCTGGACAGGCTTTCGCGAGAAGCTAAGGAGAAGAACATATGAAAAATGCTTTTGGAAAGTGTTGGGAGTCAAAGAAAGGGAAAAGGGAAGTGTGCTTTTCTTTTGCTTTTTCGCTTTTGATTCACCTCCAATGCTACCCCACCCCTTACAACAAGGTATTGTAGGGCGACGAAATTCGTTATAAAAAAAAACCTGCTTTATGTTGAAAAACTAGGAAATGTTTCCTATTTATTAAGGGTTAACACCATCAAAATTTCAAATTATATTGTGACATAAATATTATTATTATTTGTTTATTACCAAACACTTCAAACTTTCTTACTATGACATAAATATCTAAAACTTTTCTGTTCTATGGAACAAAAATTCCGAACTTGGATAAGTGTTATAAATATATCCCGGAATCTACTATAATATATGGTATAAGTTTTCTTGTGACACAAAAAAATTATGATTTTTTTTCATAATTATGCTACTATATTCCGAACTTGATTTTTTTTTTGTAGTATTTGTCCTCATATTAATAAAAACATAAGCCTTCCTCAAAAGAGAAGTAAGGGAAGACAATTTTTGTAAATAACAGTTTCCTAAAAAAATTATATATCTGTTTACTAGGTTTTCAATTAATTCTACTATTATGACAAATCTTAATTTTTTCACTAAATTTTCTCAAGTCCTATAGCAATGTTCAAGTTGGGAGTTTTTTGTGATTTTTTTTTTTGGTAATGTAAGAATTATAGAGATTTTTACCAAATTTATACAATGGAAGGTATCTTGGTACCACAAAAGCTTGCACTCACAACATCATAGTGATTGTTATGTGGAAGGGTTCCAATGTCTCAGAATAAAAGACATAAAAGGAGCAAGATTGGCCCCGAAATCCAAACCAAGTGCAAAGGCCTTTTGTAAAGTTTTTTTTTACCACATGATATTGAAATTTCAACTCAGTTAGTGTCACAAATGTATAAAATTCCTTTCCATACATTCATAAAATAATATTTTGCCAAAATTAGACTCAATCACTAAATACCTTTCATCAAAATCTATTCTTTGATTTTTTTTATGAGAGGAGTGTGGCGACTCCGGATAAAAGGCATCATACAAACACAAATAAACTGATAGACACTCTTTAACACAATTTAATCAATGTTAGAAAACATAAAAATTAGCCATAATTTAATCAACTATAGAGTACAGCGAGATAAATATACAAAGATTGAATTTAATCGACCATAGTAAATGGAAGAATTATAGCTATAGCTTCGACTAAGATATTCACCGGAATTTAATCGATGATGAATACCCAAGAACTACAGCTACAATACAGGATTGGAAGGAAATTGAAAGATAATTTTTTTTTTGTTTGTGCGGGTAATTCTAGGATCCATAAGCATCGGTATTTATAGAATTTACAACCCATAAGAAGTTCTTCAACAGTTATAGTCATGCCTTCACATCTCCTGATCCTTTGATTCCAGTTCCATGCCTTGATGTCACCACAATATCTTATGTCCAAGCGGCTTCTCCCATAAAATTTCACCTCAATCTTCCACCTTTATTTGTTACCACTTTGAATTTGATTCGAGTCGTTATCTTTTCACATTCCCTCTCTACCCACGATTTGCATTGCTCCATTGTCTCATCCACAAGTAGTTTTAGGCTCAAATACCACTATGCCCAGATTTCATGCCCACTTCACTCGCTTATTAGCTATTAACTTTGAAAAAATTCTTCATTTGACTACTTATCCATTCCTTTCGATTGGTGCCTTCCGATGGAGTCGTCAACCAGCCACACTGTCTTGTGTGGATAACTCATCATGGTCATTGACATGCACAACCATCGACAATAATTCTTGTAGTTAGTATAGCCAATGACAAGGGCCCATCTAATCAGTGTCTTACTGATGGCCACACTTTATCCAAGTCGTGTGCTTACTTGTATCAACGTCATGCTGATGACTTGGTTATTATTATTATTATTTGTAAACAATAAGCCATATCGCTCACAAAGTGGTTGGCTTGACCTTCAAAGTTCAAAGCTACGTTTAATCTGAACGTAAGACTTCATGATCTGAATTCTTGCAACGTCCAAATCGCGCGAGTTAGAGATCCACCGAGAATGGTTTTATATATATCATTCTTTTATGCTGCAATTTCTATTTATTTATTGCTTATCGTAGTCGAATCCCCAATGAAAAGTCATAGAGCATAGCCAAAGCCGGCGGTCCCACGATTAAATTCATAATTAGGCCTAATCCCATTATTAGAGAGAGAGAGAGAGAGGCTCATGGATTAAAAACTTTTGGGAGCTCAAGTTTTCCTCGCTCTAGCTTAACATAAAACGGAAGAGATGAATTTTTGTACATTCAGTACATGCTTAAAAGAGTACACAAGGAACCTATTTATAAGCTTAGATAGAGGAACTCAAATTAAAATATCCATAATTAAAATAGATAGAGAAAATCAGATCAAGTATCTAAATTTCGTATAAGATGTCCAAATATCTCTAATATTCCCTAGAACTCAAGGTCTTGAGTTTGAATTCAAGTCAAATAGTCCCATGAAAATAGTTTTCCATGAAATCAACGCCACTTGGTGAATTTGCTACATGGCATTGTGTGGGGCACCGCCTTTTGTGTTTGTGGCGAAATTTCCAAATTTAGCTAGCCTAAGTCTACGCATAGTATTTGCTTCTCGAAATGACATGCCAAACTTGAGAATTGAAGGGGAAATAGCAAGTGGCTGATGCGACTTGAATAAATGGGAGGTTTCAATCCACAACAATTTGATTCAGATGAGACGGCTGTAATGAAGGTCATGTGAAGGTCATGTCAACCATTTACTGCATGAGATTCAGATGAGACAGCTATGATGAAGGTCATGTCACCATTTATTGTGATGAGTGGCTGTGATGACACACCTATTGATGGATTCGGATTGTTTGACGGGGTGACATAGGAGGGAGGTCGTTCAATTTCAGATCAAACGATCCTTATTTAATAGGGGAAAGATTTTAATTCACAACTGGACAGCCGTGATGAAAGTCATGTCACCATTTACTACAAGAGATTCATTTCCCCGGACTGCTAATGACTGATTGGAAGAGAAACGGCAGCTTCTCGCCCGATTTGACCGAAATTGCCATCGGACCACTCCAGAGCCGACATGTGGCGATGAGGACGACCCACCCTCTTTTGGGGCGGCATCGATCGAGTGGAGAAGAGACTGTTTTTGATCAGCACGGACATAAGCGGGTCGAGCCAAACAGGGTCCGATGAGCAGTGACGTAATCGGGTCAAACCGGGTTGTCCAAAAACTTCCGCAAATTCGACAGTGTCGTGCGGGCGTGGGCAACGACGACCCCTCCTCCACCTGCTGACGCAAAAAGCTTTGGAAACCACACTGAAATTTCATCGTCGTGCATCCTCGGGCAACGCCTGGCTTCTCCCGATTTGACCCGAAATCTGCCTGCCCGTCAATTTCACAAGCACGTAATTCCGGGCCATATCATCTAAATCCAAGCAATCACACGTGAAGTCCCGCGTCTCCGGCCAATCGCCGTCGCCTAATTAGTCACGGCGATACGACTATGCATACGAGTGGCCGAAACTCACAGAGGATGTCAGCCCCAACCTGTAAACGACCTGACGAAATTCCTCCAATTCGACAGGAAAAAGAGCTCTTTATCCGATCATCGTTCCATCGCTTGACACTGATAGGTCGGGGAAATTTTTCAAATTTCAGATCTTCAAGCGACGGACTTTCGCTCCGTCAAAAGCATCGATGGATCCGAGATCACATGTCCCTCGATTGTGGACTCATGTGATGTGGGGATCTTTCTTTTCTTTCGCCCCTCCTTCTCGTTATTGTCAAAAGGGGTGATTGCAGACCGAAAGTTGCGTGTGCATGGAGGGGAGCTTAGGATTGAAATCCCGACCAATAAGGTGGGGACTTTGACGGAAAACAGAGGAGGTGGGCGTGTTTTCTTTTCAGGACTCCTGTTTGATTGATCCATGCTGGCCATTTTCCTCTTTAAGTACGAACGGATGGGCTCGGGCTTCTTTCTTCTTTTGTGACGTGACCCCTCCTTTTGGCGCTTTCGTTTTGCTTTCTTTGCCCCCCCGAAACTCGGAGGGCCGGCAAACGTCTCTTCGTGAAGAGTCGGTCCGGCACCAGTGGCTTTTGTGATTCGATGACCATTTCGTCGCGCGATTTCCTGAGGAACAGATCCTCAGAATTATGTACTTACCATTTACGCTCTCGCCGACTGCGTACTCATGAGCCTGACAACAATTTTTGGTGGTATAAGTGCGGATGTTTGTTAATTTCCATTGCCAATGTCTCTCAATGGAGATTTCCTCTAAACTTTCGTTATCTTTAATAGCACTGGAAGCATTGCTAAATGGGATCATCGAATCATTAGGGCGATTGCGGGAAACTACGATCGAGAAATGACAAAGAGAAATGACGTGTCTTGTCGGCCACGGGTCGACATGGGATGATGGCCCATGCATCCCTTTATGGGTGGCTTCCTACCCTTAAGCGTGGGGACTCCATTCTGCACCTTGCCAAAATGCTTTTGGACAGAGAGTTTCAAGTGGACTCTCTCGTGGGCGAGGGAATCGTACCTCAATGGTGGGAGCACGATCGCTCCTGACAATGTGATCGGACCTTCTGCACTAGAACCAAAAAAGGGTACATCGGAAAGTCCTGCATGATTCAGATGAGAGAATAAACTGATGCATCCCATCAATGCCAATGCTGCAGAGCGAGAGAGAGAGATGTCCGGCGAACCGGCACGAGCAGAGAGGGATGGACCAGCCGCATTGATGGACCACGGAGCCGCAACGAGAGTTCTTTGCCCCATAATAGATTTTCGAGCCCACCAAAGGCGAAGGAGTGGATCGCTCTTCGCTCATCACGTGACCGCGCGGATAATGACGTGGGCTGTATTGGTCGGAGGTGATGTCCCTCGTCGGTGGGGGGCAACGGGTTATGGACGTCGCCGGTGTACTCGGCTAGAGATGAACTCTGGGCCGTGCGTTTCACGGGCTAAAGCTCTTGGGTTGGGCTGAGACTAGTCACCAAAGCTGACAGGCCTGAAAAGTCTGGATTGGATCGGGCCGAGCCCATGCTAAATGGACTTTGCTTGGTCCAAATGAGGATGGGTTTTATCTGAAAAAGAACATGGAAATGAAGATGCAGTCTCACTAGACCTGTCCATTGATCAGATCTAGCACTTACTAGAGTTAAAAAAACGCGTACCCCATGATCTTTGACAATACTTAGGGTCCGTTCGTTTAGCGGAAAATAAAGTACTTCCGGAAAATATTTTTTAGGAAGTCATTTTCCAAGAAAATGACATATTTTCCAATGTTCGTTTGAAATTTAAAAATTTTCCAAAAAATTTTTTCTGGAATTTTTTTTTTTGAGAAATTATCAAGCGAATGGCGACCAGTGATGGCGGCGGGCGGGTGGCGGCTAGCGGGTCGATGGGCAGAGGGCGGGCGGGGCGGCCGACGAGGGTGGCGGTGGGCGAGGGACGGCAGCAGGGGCGGGCGGCGGTGGTCGACAGGGGTGGCGGTGGGCGGGGGGATGGCGGCGATCGACGGGGGGCAGGCGGTGGTGGGTGGGCGGGCGGGCGGGCGGCGGCGGCCGACATGGGTGGCGGCGGCCGACGGGGGTGGTAGTGGGCAGGGGGTGGGCGGCGGCGGTGATTGTCGGTGACGGCCGACAATTAAATTGCTCATAAACTCACGACGAGAGAGAAAGAGAAGAAATCCGAAAAATATTTTCCGCTTTTCAAAAACGGAAAACATTTTCCTTAGTTTTAGAAGAAAATCTTTAATTGATTGGAAAACATTTTTCTTAGGAAAATATTTTCCGCCCCCAAACAGCCAAGTTTTCTGAAAAATATTTTTTCCCCCAAACGAACGGACTCTTAATCGAAAGAGCCATGCGAATGCGATTAACCAGTGATTTAGACACGCGACCAATACGAATCATCTTTGCTCTCTCTCTCTGCTCATCGACCTGATGAGTGAGGTAATTCATTATCCGATCGTTAATCAATCTAAAGATAGGATTCATCCCCATAAGGAAATTGCTGCGGTCAATTTCTTCTCCTCAGAAAGGTAAAAACAGAGGGATGTCGCCCTTTTGAAAGACTCACCGTCGACGTAAATAGAAGTTCATCCTCTTCCTCCATTTTTAGGCTGGGGAAGGCCTCAAAATAGTCAACATCCACGCCGCCGTTGCTTTGACCTCCATCGAACCACTCTCAGGAGGACAGAAGTGCTCGAACTCATCCACATCCGTTCTCTCCTGTTCCTTCTTTTCCCCGAGAATAAACTTTCAACAACATCTGATCCGGACAAACCTTCCGCGAAACGATGTCAAAAGCTTCGGGCACAGAGATTGGCGAATCTAGCGGAGTCTTGCCAGACGTTCACCTCAACATCAACTGCTGTTCTTCCCCCGAGGTCGTCTCCCTCACCCAGAAGGTGAAAAACGATTTCTCCCGTGCCTTAATTTCTCGCGCATTTTCGCTTTTCTGTTCGCTTCTCATCTTCTTTCTGCAGGTGATGGCCGAGGTGATCGGGACGTACTTAGTGATATTTGCGGGGTGCGGGTCGGTGGTGGTGAACAAGATATACGGGTCGGTCTCGTTTCCAGGGATCTGCGTGGTTTGGGGGTTGATCGTGATGGTCATGATCTATTCGGTGGGTCACATCTCGGGTGCCCATTTCAACCCCGCGGTCACCGTCACTTTTGCCTTCTTCAGACATTTCCCTTGGGAGCAGGCGAGTTCTTGATATTATTTTCTGCAGATTCTTGCCTTTCTTTCACCCTCGGAATCCATATCAAAGGTAAGCCTTCGACCGGCTCGGACTCGGCCGGGCTTTCGAGCCAAGCCTAACGTGTTTGCGAGCGGGACGGGCTTAGATGGGGAGCAATTGAATCGAGCCTGGTTTCCTAACTAGAAGCTCTTCACCTTGCCCGTCCATATTTATCTTCGAACACGTCTGGCTTGGGCTAGGCTTTCAGGTTGAAGATCGAGTCAAGTCTCATGAAGATATACAACGTGATCGATCGAGCAAGTCGATGGTCATGTGACTGATTCAGTGCAAGCGATGAAGTCTTCTTTTCATGTTGCACGTTCATGTCTGGTTTTTTTTGTTTTTGGGTAAATTTTGAGTTCCTCGCAGGTGCCTCTGTACATTGCAGCGCAGCTACTGGGATCGATTCTTGCAAGCGGCACGCTATACCTACTCTTCGATGTGGACTCCCAATCGTTCTACGGAACGGTACCTACGGGTCCCCATGTTCGGTCGCTGGTGATCGAGATCATCATATCCTTCCTGTTGATGTTCGTCATATCCGGAGTCGCGACAGACAATAGAGCGGTGAGTTATTTCCATGGAATAAGATGAATAACGTGAAAGAAATAATGCCTCGCCGCTGCTCTGGAGACGAGGAGGAAAACGTTTGGATAACCCTAAATTGCACATCGAACGCGTAGAATAACACACTTTCGTTCATCTTCCATGACTTTTCCTGTCGTACTCCATTCATCTCGTCCTTGTGCATATCCACGGACGCACATCAGTATGGCCCTACAAAATGTTAAGTTACATTAATAACTTAACAACATATTCTAACTCATGTTCGATCACGTCCTATGCAGACCGGCGAACTGGCAGGGATCGCAATCGGGATGACCATCATGCTAAACGTGTTCGTCGCCGGGTGAGCGCGCCCCTTACTCGAAATAAACCGAGAAGTTATAAATTGCAATTTATCAAAGGGGACAAGCATCTAATAGGTAGAAAGTAATTACGATTTCTGTGATCGGAACATCGCAGGCCGGTTTCCGGGGCATCCATGAACCCGGCGAGGAGCATTGGGCCGGCCATCACGGTGCACATCTACAAGGGACTTTGGGTGTACATCGTCGGGCCGTTCGTCGGCACCATCCTGGGTGGCTTCGCGTATAATCTGATGAGGTCATCGGATAAGCCCCTGGGGAAGTTGACCAAGAGCGGGTCCATTTTCAAGAGCAGCTCAGAAGTGCACATAACTTGAGATAGGATTTTCTCTTCTCTTTTCTCTTCTTTTTTTCTCTTTTTCTCCTTCACTGATCATCACCGATCCACTGCCGAAGGCTCGTCTTATGTAGAATATACAGAACAATTGGGAAATTTCTTGGTTTTCTTTTTTGGGGCTGACGGAATTGACGCATGAGGGACTTATTTTGTTGGTACGTTACATTTAGGGCGTGTTTGTTTGAGCGAAAAAAATTCCATGTACTGACTTTTCGGACTTTCACGGGTCATGAAAAACCATTTACGGTCAAGCAAAACATCCATACATCCATCCTTAAATTAGGGAAAATGAATTTCCTAACCCGGAAAAGTGGGAAATCATTTTCCATGAAAAGTAATACTCTCTATTGTGAAATTTCCCCAAATTAAGAGCACCCTTAATATAATTGGGGAAATAGGGTTTGTGTTCGCTTTGCCGAGGAGCAAAAAGTTCCTGGGCCCGACTCCTTTGCATATGGGCCGAGCTGAGCTAAATCGAACTGGTCCGAATCATCAGGAAACAAATCGAATCTCGCACTGTGCATTTTCGTCCAAAAAATAGAAAACAAAAAAAAATTCTTCCGATTTATCATCCAAGACCTATTCCCAGCCTTTATTTTTAATCCCGGATACATAAATTTTAAAGGCATTTGTCAAGCGGGTTTCTCGTCCGAAATTCGTCTGAAGACAAGAAATCAAGGACCATAAGTTCTTAAAAAAAGAAAAAAATCTCGTTCCTAACTCGCGTGATTGGATTCAACGGGTCGGTTCCGCGGGAGGCACGTTAGGAATCCACGTGATGGGAGCGGTGGGGGAGATCAGGCGGTGACCAACAAAGGACCAACAAAGGACAAAAAGTGCGCACGTGATCGATCGCCTTTGCCCGAGCCATCCATCAGATTCAGATTTAACCCCAGATTCCCCACGATAAAATAAATAAAAATAAACTCCCCACTGTCCGGATCCTCTGATTTCTTCTGAGATCAGACGATCCAATGGTGATGAGGCAAGAGAGAAGATGGTAGTGGCGGGCCCCATAAATAAGGGGCAGATCTAATGGTTGAGAGAAAATGGTACTCTGATCTTAGGTCAGAGGATCTTTTTCCACTGTACGGTGCACTGAATGAAGCAACAACAGTCCCATAATAGCAACCGCCATTGGAGATCGTCGTCGTCTTCTCCTCCTCCTCCTCGCTCTGCAGCTGGATCCGCGGTCGTCTTCGCACTCGCCGTAACCCTCGCTCCGTTCGGCTTCCTTCTGGACGAAGGCTCGGGGAGGACGCGCGGTGCCGGCGAAATCCATTCGTTGCTTCGCGCGCAATTCGGCCTCTCCTCGATGCGTGATCGAGGTATCATTCGTTTCTTCCGCTGGACTCCCCTTCCGCTGCACACCTCCTCGAGCTCCTGCTTCTACACGATGCTCCCTCCTCCTTCTTATTCTTGTTTCTCGTCTTTTTCTTTGGCTCTTCGTCCTCGGCGAATCTGCTCGTCTCGGCTTGTTTGCTTCTTCTTCTTCTTTTTTTCCTTTTTTCCTCGTGTGCCTGCGAATCGGTGTGTTAGGGACTGGCGCGGTGGAAATGCTGATCGGATGCTGATGCTCGTTCGCGCAGGCTGGTAGTTCCGGGAAGAGGATGGCTGGCGAAATCGAGGAGACGTTCAGACTTAGTTTTCAGGTTAGCGTTTGCGACTGTGTGTGTGGAAATCTTGAGGGTCCGACTGCGAATTTTTCGACGGCGGATGACTTGATCTCACACTCACGTAGTACTCAGCTGTGTGCGTGGGACACTGTGGGCATGAGATTTCGGGGTGAGGATCAGTAAGAGGATGGTGCAGCCATTATCGCGAGTCCGCCATGATTTCGAGATGATATTGTTTGAGGATCAATTCTTACTCAATTAGGATCGCGGGACCAAAGCATTATGTAGATCCCTAGTTGTCCATTTAGTTTGTGCTGTCTACCTGAATGACCGGATTCAGAAACTAAGTAAAAGTGCGATTTTCGAGGTTAGAGCACTCCGAAATCTTGTTCAGTCTTTTCACTGTTGACGTCGAAATGGTTCCTGGGTTGGGAATTTACCCGTAGGCAGCTATCCCTTTGAGAATTGGAGTTTTTATGATCTCTAGTAAGTTATCTGAAGATTGTCGTTTCAGAAAGTTACCAGGAGGATTTCTGTTTTAAGACGATATGTACTAGCTTTGACCGACCCTCTCCACCGTCTCTGTAGATAATGGGTCCTTTTTTCCTCTCTAATGTGCATCCGTTCCAACTGGCAGGCTGATTCAATTCACTCTGGCTCCATTTCATTCGGAAGGTTTGAAAAAGAACCTTTAGCATGGGAAAGGAGGTCTTCTTTCTCGCACAATAGGTATCTTGAAGAGGTTGAGAAATTCTCGAAACCAGGTTCCGTGAACGAGAAGAAAGCTTTACTTGAAGCTCATTTTAGGAAGAAACCTCTTCTGCATCAAAGTTTATCCGAGTGGCAGACTGGAAGGGACCATCGGCATGATGAATGTGACACATCAGATAATATGAGCAGGGAGGGATTTGAGCTCGCAATTGAGGATAATTATTTAGGTCACTTTGATGACATTCCGGCAAGATCAGAGTGTAGTAGAGAGCGGGAAGTAAGGGTTGGTGCAAGAGAAGATTCATGTGTTTTGTCATTCCCATACCGTGAAACAGAGGGGTTAAATGATCTTTCCATGGAATTTATTCATATAGAGCATAATGCAGGGATGCCAATTTATCTAGAGGATGGGCATGATGACTTGCCAATAGGTTGCGCTGAGACACAGATAGGTGCACAACTGAGTTCTGACTATTATGAAAGAGAAGAAGAGATTTGTCCTGAGGCCGTCAACTCATGCCAAAAGTGCGACACTGATCAAGTGGTTGAAAAGAATTGCTCAGAAACATCTCATCTTTCTCCAAAGGTACGGAATGCTTTCATGCAATTGACTTCTTGCATCGTGGATAATGTGATAAGTACAGGTTCCCTTCCGTATCGCTTATTCGTCCTTACATCATTATTTCAGTGGCCATCATCATTAGAAACTAAGCTCACCGAAACCACAGCTAAGTCTCAGTTCTCAGTGGCTGATAACAAGAGAAACATTTCTGCTGAGTCATCCAGAGATATGAACAGAGCTCTGGGTGCAAGGATGAGAGCATCTCCATTGAAGACAAATAGACAGAAAGATTCAACCATGTCTGCAGTTCAAGCTTCCCGTTTAGTACATAAAATTTCAAACTCAGAGGTAACGCTTGGTTTATCATGACTGACAATGCCAAACTTGATGCATCAAATTGGAGAAGTACGACTTGCGTGATTACATCAATAATCATGTCATAGTCCAATGCTTTGACTTTCTTCTTTGCTGTATATTTTCTTCTGACTGCAAGTGTATGGTCGATTATGCTCAGCAAAGGGAAAAGCCGGTGGTGAAACCTGTGCGTGAAGACAACAGGTACTTCTTGCCTCTTTTACATAAAAAATGATGTCATTTCCATTCTATAGAGGTCTTGTACTGTCATTTCTAACAGCAAAAGAGGAGGAGGAAAGAAGATTCCTGAACCTCAATCCTTGTCAACGACGAAGGTTGAATCAAGAGCAGATTTTACTAGAAGCAGGTCTGAAAAGAAAATTCAGAACTCCACGTGGAGATCAGTCTTCGAATCTTCTGACTTATCTCCTTGACCTGAAATACAGGCTAAAGCAGAACGCTCAGTCACAGAAGCCAGAAACAAAGTCCACCTCTAAAGGTTTTAATTTTCTGAGTGATCAGCGAGCAGAAAGGAGGAAAGAGGTAAGCGTTAGAAATGAGGACAGGGTACGGTGGTAATATTCACGGTTGGCATCTGCTTGATAACTTGATTTTGCAATTTGCTTCATTTAGTTTTATACGAGGCTGGAGGAAAAGATGCACGCCAAGGAGGCTGAGATAAATGAGATTCAAGCAAAAGCACAGGTATGCTGAATTATTCTTTTTCCGCTACGTAGTTTTGCTGAAGAGTCGAAAGAATAAAAATTGGTACATTAAGGATGGTTTACAAAACTTCTATACAAAGTGATGTGATGGACACTTATTGGATGTCGACTATGGTCCAAGTTTATCAGATCACTTACTATACCAATTTGGGCGACAAGATTTATTCAAATATGTATTAATTTTTTTATAGAAAATGCTACATTCATGCAAGGCAAGGCGGACACCAAATGATTGGTGTATTCAGAAGAAAAATAATCTTTGCACTTTTATTTCGTAAATCACCATTTCTGGACCTGACAAGCAATTATATTATCTTTCTTTTCGATACTTTAGTTGATTGACTATTATATGATCTCTCTCTGCTAAAAAACGTGGCATAGTTGTTGCACTATAGTTTTACCTTCATGGTTGTAGCTTTAGACAATGTCGTTCTTATTATTGCAGGAAGAGACAGAAGCTGAAATGAAGCAATTCCGGAAGAGCCTTAATTTCATAGCAAAGCCTATGCCTTCGTTCTATCATGCAACTGCGCCATCTGGGTCAGATGGCAACAAGGTACATCAACAAAAAATCTTTTCCATGTTTTCCAGTTTTTATGAGGGTCAACAAGAGTAATTCCACTTAGGGAAATAATTTAGTCATTTTGAAATGTGTCTTCCCGTGAATTTTAGTGGCTCTCTATCTTCTGAAGCCTTTACCCGCACTCATCATGGTACTCTGCAACTTGGACCAGGGAAAAGCCTTTTCATGTCTGCTTACTTCTTATGATGGTTGATAAAAGGCAGTTCCACTTTAGTGAAATTATTGAGCCGTACGTCTTCTTGTATATCTTAGTGGCTTTCAAATTTCCAAAACACGACCACTTCAGCACTTGTGACTTTATGTTCAACAAATCGTACTTCAAAGTTGAAGCTGAGCGAACAGCCAAGACCAGTTCTATTTGAAGTCTTAACATGAAGGTCATAGGAGAATTTGTGCTCCTATATCAGACAGCCAGTTGATTATGAAGCATTTTATAACATTTTGAAGAACCAAATATAAAGTCACCTGTATTCCTCATGAAACTCGAAATTTCATCTTTTCCTTTTTTTAGTGAATTCTCCTACACATTTTACTATGGTTCTGTTGTATTCATTTGGTCAATAAACCAGCCATCCTAATTTAAGGCAGCTTTTCCATGTCTTAGGCTTCATCTACCAAAGTCAGGTCAAGGATTTCATCTATGGGAGGTCCCAGTCCTCAAAAGCAAGCTGCTTTAAGATCCCGAATTCATTCCAAGATTGGAAATTGCCAAGTTATTGCTGCCAGTGTATCTCTAAACTCAACCAATCCACCTGAAGCATCGCTGGATCACAAATTGATCAGCAAGACCTGGGGCTTGAATGCAGTCTCTTCAATACCATCATCAAACAAAGGTGAATCTGCTGGAGATGCAACTGCAAATGAAACTGCTTCAAGAAGGGGAAGAGAAGATGGCAATGGGAATACCAATAAGCAGAAATCAAAAGCGTCAGCAACTGCTAAGACGGTGAAAAATCAGAGAGTCGAGAGGAAGCAGAAAGCAGGAGTTAGAAGAGACGACCATCAAATGATGAGAAACGACAAGAGAAGCGTTGGCACAAGCAGGACCGGCCATGTCGCTGCCAGTGTTACCTCCTGACAGCATTTCTTCTGTGAAATCTTCACTAAATTTGTCATCAATTTTTACTCATTTGGCGTCCTAGAAGATGCCCAAGGAAGTTGAGAAAAAATAAGTGAAAGTCGGTTCTTGTAGATCTTACATGGCCAAAAAGGCAAGTCTGCTCATGCACGAGAGGTCATTCTCTATCAAGGCCAGAGAATTGTCTTTTTATGCATGCTCATTTACCATAGATTCAACTGAAAGGTGGCGAAATTCGTCGTTCCAACATGGATTATCGGATTAACAACTTTATATGGGGGACAAAACTTTATACAGTGTCCTGTCTACATCGATCCTCTTGAGAACAATGAATGATTTCATTCCGTTGTTGATATTCAGCGTCTTTGCTCGTCTGCTACTTGCTGCTTCTCTTGCATGTCGCTTTGAAGTAATTCCACTTCTTGCATACGAAAAGCACGCACGACATGTCGATCAAGGATGAACCTCTTTAATTCGTTTACGGTATGGTGCATCGTCTTTGACTATGAAAATAGGCATTATTTGCTTAGCCGAGAAAAATAGCAAGAAACTTGAAATAGGTAAAAAGGTAAGGGCTAATACCACGAAAAATCTCAAACTTTGTCCATTGTGACACATTGACTCTAATTTTTTTTTTGTAACACAAAAAACCTCAAACTTTACTCATTGTGTTTTTTGTGATACGAAAAAACTCAAATTTTGCCTACTATGATACATTTATCCAAAACTTTTTTTTTATTTTTCTGAAAAAATACTTGGTCAACGAGCTATACCGATTGCTGGAGCTCGCCGACCATTCTAGAGGGTGACAGAGCCCTTGCCGGCCACGGGTGAGGGCCGAATGAGGCTTGCGCTACCCAAACTTTGCCATTAAGACAGTTGCAGACCCCCACCTTGCATTGCCTTGCCTTGCTCCAGAGTCGACGGTTTTCCCACGCACGCCACCCATTTGACGAAATGCACGAGTGAAACATTGTATTCCTAGGTGGGGGTCTGCAATTGTCTCAACGGTGGAGTTCGGGCAAGGCAAGTCTCGTCCGGCCCTCGTTGGCAGCGGGTGAGGGCCACGACGGCCTCCCCAACCCTTGCTGCCCTCGCCCAAGTAGGTGAGGGCTTCGTCACCACCCTTTGGAGTGGCCAGCGAGCTCCAGTGGTTGGTGTAACTCGCCAGTCAAGTATTTTTTTAGAAAAATTCTCACCACAGTGGGCTATGAATTAACCGTGTTAAATGGTCAATATATTCACTAGTAAAAATAGCAAATCCAAGAAGTTTAGAATTTCTAGGGAAAAACTAGTTTTGAACCCACTCGTGACATCGTTTCCTGTAAATCGGTCTAACAACGCTCCTGTCTAGTTCTAAGTGTTGTCAAATTGCCTCAACAAATTGCTTTTGGTCATTTGCGGATTGGGGTATCCAACTTGTTGCCCCTAGATGATGCTAGTCTTGCTTGATTATCCATGTTCATGTCAATCATTGAGTTAGGCCTATAAAGATGTTCATCGCATTATGTGGAATTGTTGCCCAGATCAACCTTAAATTCATAGTGTTTGGCACTAACTCAGGCTGTTGACCATTCTAATTTATCAAGTTAACTTCGTTTTATTTTATCAGTATTATTCTAATTATTTCCGTTATCCTAGCCTTGGTTAGAAAATTTGGGCCTTTGTAAAATCTTTAAACAGCTTTGAACAGCTTAGCCTAGATTATCGGTATTATTAAATTGACTAGATGTACTAAATATACCTTGATAACTATATTTACTTGTAATAGTTGTGTTTTGGTGTAAATGATCTCGGCCTTTATAAAGCACCATTAACAACAATGATGACCATTGGCTTGATCATATCTGACATGAAAACTGTATTTTCTTTTCCGTGGGCAATACCTTACTAGAATATGGCGCATTCTTCCCCGCAAGATCAATAAAGAGTACACCGGAGGTATTCATAATCCACCATTCAATTACGTACAAGCAATTATTGAACAGTCATTAACTTCACACACGTCTCCTATTATTCAGCAACACTTATCTCTATAAGTTACATAGTTCGAAATCATTGCCTCCACTATCTGATAGTTATATAGATTCATGTTGATCTTCTTCCCCTTACCTTTTTTAATCGACAAGCTAATAGGCCTCTGCTCCATTCATTGGTTGTTATGATTCAACACTGGGTGATAATTTTTGTAGGGTTTGTTGTCAATCAACTAATGAGGACTCTCGTTGATCGCGCTTGACATTGAGTTGGCAATCTTCTTAACTACCTTACTCTTTGACCAATATGTTTTGTTAAGTAGACTCTGCTCATCGATTGTTACTCAACACTTGAGACTCTTTGGGTGTTGTAGGTTTTTGTGCAACCTCCTTGAGCGACGCACTATTTAGAGGTTGGCTAATGAGTTCTTGGGACTAAATTTAATTCGGGCTCTCCTAAAGTCATACAAATTCATAATTTAAGGTTTAAGTTTTTATGATGCAATTTATTACTAATTAGGAATCACCACTAATCTATTTATGATGAATTGATTAGAAATCAATGTAAAGTAGAAATCAATGTAAAGTACAGGATGATACACTATATTAAGAGATTTTGGTGTCAAGACTTTGTTACACTATATTAATTTAACATTCTTTTGGTACCATCCTATTTCAAAAATATGATTTAACAAGCAGTTTGAATTAATTATAATTATATACACCTAACATTGTGAGGTGATCATGTGGGTGTACAAACATTTTTTAACATCAATAATCAAAGCGTTAAATAAGCTTTAAGGGTAGGGAGCATGGACTTACATTGACATCAACGTAAGCATCTACAATATTAGTAGAAAAATCACATCAACAAATCCCAACATAGTGATATGTATTAGCAGGCAATATTATTCTTTTTTGATTTTTACTTTATTAAGTGAAATGCAAAGAGGTGCAATGCATGTACTATGCAATCATACTAAATGAAATTATGCTTACAATGACATGCTTATTGAAAGAGTAACTTAATATGCATTGTTATTTAAAGATTGACTTAATAAAAAATGTCACATCGGATTTTTTGTCAAATAAATTGTAGTTGGCACTTAAGTGTTCGTTTGTCAGGAAATTTGTGCTTAAGTGATTCAGCTGAAAGTTTCGACACTAAGTGAGTGCCATAACTAAATTTTGACACTTTTGATATCCTCACAAGTAAAAAGTTAAGATTATAAAGGTAATATGGGGATTCTTATCCCATATTATAAAAGAAGGGGGGGGGGGGGGAAATGTAATACTGTAAGGCTGCGTTTGATCGACCGGATAAAAAGCAGGATAGGATATGTTTTATCCTGTCCTGTGTTTGGTAACTGTCTAGGATAGGATAAGGTCGGATATAAAAGAGATATAGACCGGATAAAAAAATCCCAGGGGGAGGGTAGGATAAGGTAGGATAGGATTTCTTTTATCCGAAACACAAAAACCCACTTTTTTTTCCTTTATCCGTCGTGCACCCACAGACTACTCCAACTTCTCTACTGGGTTCGAGTCATATAGTCGGACCGAGTTTTCTCGACTTGGTCAAAATTTTATTTTTTCAAATTAAAAAATACAAAATAATAAAAATAATAATACTATAAATTTAAAATTTTAAAAAAAATCAAAATTTCATTCTTGTTATAAAAAATGTCTAGGTGTTCAGACTATTCCAACTCCTCTATTGGGTTTGGGTTATATAGTCGGACCGAGTTTCCATGACCCGGTCCGAATTTTCTTTTTTCAAATTAAAAAAATACTAAATTATAAAAATAATAATACCATAAATTCAAAAATTCAAAAAAAATCAAAATTTCATTTTTTTTAAAAAAATGTCTAGTTGTTTGACCACAATTTATTTCATATAGTATTAATTCCATAAGTCTCGAACCAATTATAGATTTTTATTTTAAATAAATATTTTTAGTTTAACATAAAAAATGAAAAAAACCCTTATAAAATTTTAAACTTAATTGAATAAGCTCTTATCGAAAGAATTGACGTCGAAACCTTCTCCTTAATAGCTATCCAATTCACATCAAAATTTTACGAAAGTGATGAATTGTAGTGTACTTTATATGTGCAAATTATTCAAAGATCGTTCATTAACGTGATTAATTGTCATTGTATCATTGTGACAGTTGAAAAAAAAACGAATGAACTTTGAATTTTATGCTTTGTTCTAATTGGGCATTTGTTTGATTTGGTATTATACCTATAAAAAAATAGAAACTAATGAAAAATTTGTAAGAAACAAAAATTATTCATATTTTAAAGTGAATATATTGAAATTGAGGTTATTTTAAAAACGTTTGATATTGAAAGGGGTAACAAAAAAATTATTTTAAAGGAATAGAAAAAAATACGTAATCATAAAACTCGACGATAATCTATTAATTTGAAAAAAAAATTATTAGTTTAAATGATTTTTTTGAATATTAAACATGCAAATTTGTACTTGCCTAATATTATTTATATTAAAATAATTAAATTTAAATATTTAGTTCACCAAACAACAAATTTAATATGATATAAAGATATCCGACTTTAAATCCGTAGTTTACCAAATAGTAGATTGGATAGGATATGATGATATCCGACTTTAAATCCGAAATTCACCAAACAATGGATAGGATATGAATAAATCCAATGATTTCTTATCCTATCCTATCCAGTCCTATCTCGTCTAGAAATCCGGACGTCCAAACGCAGCCTAATTCTTTTACCATAGATGACTGGATTCATGGTGTATGCACAAAAAAAAAAGGAAACTTCAATAAAAAGGAAGAAAGGAATAGAAATAAAAGAAGAAGAAAAAAATTGAAGGAGTATGGCAATTCTTATTCCAAAGTGAAAAGGAAAAAAAAGAAATATGCCAAATAGCCAAATAAGAGATTATCCATTCTCCATCCTTAAATAGCCCAATAATGTTGATATGGGAGCCATGATATACAACGATGCTGAATTCATTGGCCAAGCTCATATTTATTTTTTCTCTAGTCATCCCTAGTTGTTTAGGAGGAGGACTTTTCAGTAAGACACATGTTGAGATCCAAAATAATTTTCTAGCTGGAACTATTCTAACAGTTCATTGCAAATCAAAGGATGATGATCTCGGAGTGCATGATCTACAAACAACGCAAGCCTGGGGATTCTCATTTCATCCTAATATCTTTGGGAGGATGTTATTCTTCTGTGGCTTTACATGGCTGGCCAATTTAAGCGATTCAATGTATATGTGCAAAGCAGGGACATATTGTATTTGGCAAATCTCGGCAATTGGTCCTTGTAGGGTCGATGAAATAACCAAGAAAATTGCTGCTTGTTATCCATGGAACCCTCCAACACAATAAGGGAGGAAACCTCTTACCTAAATGTTTGAGTGAGAAAGATAATGTTATCAATCCATACATGACAATTTAAATGGAATAAAAATGATTTTATTTATTTTTTAAATATACATATCAGCACGTGACGTGCGTTTCTTTCTATATTCTCCTCATTGAATTTTCAATGGGCATCTCTTTCTTTATAATGGTCTCTCTTCGTTTCGTGTCATTCTATATGTCCTTAGGTTGGTAATTTTTTTATTATTAATTGTTGTCTAGGTGTTTCAATGTAAATGTTTTCAATTAGAAAAACATTTACAAGTGTTAAGCGGTGTTGGTTCGTACCTATAATGCTGGTGTTGTTTCGAGAATTAAAAATTTTGAGTTTGTGATGAGAGTACCATTGACAGTTTATGGGGCCATGGATCTTAAAGTAATCTATAAACAATCTGGCAAGAGAGAATTGCCATGGTTAGTTCAGGCGTAGACCTTGGAAGAAGAGTAATCAAATTTTTAACCTTGACTTCTAGTAACGTTCCTGGCCCAAACTTTTTATTTGATATTTTTATTCTGAAACTTGTTCCTACGTGAGGGATTGGCAATGGTGCTATGCCTCTAAATGAGAACGGTATAGCACATCCATTATCATACTTAGTATAGAAGCGACGTAGCTCTTGACCTAAATGGTGTAATTATCGCTATTGAGATTAGTAAATTATAACACCGAAATACAAAAGAGGCCGCTTGAAATTGTTTTGAGACCATCATAATGGTAGTTTTTGAAATTATGAAAATGTCCTAAAACATGGCGTTTTCGTGCTCAAGTTCCATTCAAGCTTATCAATTGCAGTGCCCACGCCAATGCTTCCCTCTCCCCTCTGACCCATATCATCAGAAGTAGTCAAACTCTCTTCATTTTCTTTTTTCTCTAGCTTCAAATGGAACCAACCTGCAAAGAAGGACACGGTGCCCCGGATATTTCATGTCGAGTTTCAGTTTGTGCCTTGTGAAATGAAGCAATGTTGTAAGACCAAGACGATCGACAAGGCAGGAAAGTTCTGAGATCATTCTTCTAAGATGTTTATCTTGCCAAAACCCCTCATACATCTTGTTTCTTGTCTAGCTAATCTGAAAAAATGATGAGGACATCACTTTGGTGTTCGGGAGAAACGACAACAATTCAGTAAGTACTTAAATTTTTCCAAGATCAGTATATTCTTCAAAACTCAACCAATTAATATCAAAATCACCTTGGCGGCAAACAGCCATAATATTTCGGTAATATCAACCACAAAACCGATAAGTACAGTGCTGAAAATTAAAGACTAAACCGAAAAAAATACACCCACAATATTTTACTTGAAAACTCCAATTGGCGAAAAATCACAGAGCCACTAAAAATCTTCCGCTGATCACTAAGAATCAATAGGACACACAATATTTCATCTCTAGCACATGGCTAGAGGTTCAACACGTCAACAATGTATCACTATATACCCACCACAAAGGTGGATTAGCACAAAGGATCAAGAAAAGCTCTAACCACTGCCATTAAGAATCTCTAGCTTCTGTGATTTGCAAAATTGATCATCAATTAAGATAATTTCAATTAAGTCCTTGAAAGGTCAAGTTGAACAAATTATCTCAATTTAGGAGCCTAATTTCAGCTAAGTCCTCTCCTACAACGGGCTAGCCGAAAATCCTAAATTTGCAGGCTCAAAATTCTTAAGCCTCGACTTATTCAGAGCTTTTTCTAATTAATTTTAAGGCCTTTAAAATTAACGGGTTAAATTCAGTTCAACTAAAGCTTACATTACCAATGATAAGGTCCGGAAAATTTGGCCAATTCTTCCCTAGTATGATTGAAAGTATGTGAAGTGTGGGCCAAGTCCGCGCTATCGATTCTGATTCATACCACCGTCGCTCTTATACGAATGTTATGCATATATTATTATAAATTCTTAAATTATATGCTATGCATGCTAATTAAAAAGTATTTGTTTAGAAACTAAATAGTTAATTCCTAATTTTTATCCAATAAAAATCTAAACCACTTGTTAAATTTTAGGTGTAAACAGTCTTGAATGCAGCCCTACTCAGTTTTGTTTCACATATAACATCTCTAATCGGGAGAACCTTTAGTTACCAGAATCATACGATTCAATATGATCCAAGGCCTTAGCTAGTACGTATCTATTAGGTGGACCATCAATCACCTAAATTGCAACAAAATCTATCGATTCAATAATGAATCTACAATATGATAGTACCTTCAAGTGGTTCCATTTTTTTTATTATATTTATTTATCGAAATGATGGAACTTTGCCATATTTTAAATAGATGCTGTCCTTTGATAGTTACAGAATAACTGAAAATAAATGCACAATAATAATTGAAATGACTTAAAAATTTGTTAATATTTGAATGTAGTCTTTATTTCAAAGATACACAATTGGAAATTACGTATTCTTTTGCATAAGGATTACCATACGCATGTGAAATTAAGATTTTTTTTTCTTCTAAGATCATAGTCCTTACTGAAATAGTATGTCTAATAGAGTAAAAAGGGGGCAAAGACACCAAAAGTGTCGAAATTTTTGTACGGTACTCGTTTTAGTATCAAAACTTTCGGTCGGATCACTTAAGTGTTAAATCGGAAAATAATTACTTGAGTGCCATTAGCAATAAATTCCGGTTATTTTCCTTATATGACATTTGTAACTAAAATTTTATTATAATATGGTACATCTTTTTAAATAAATTTAGTCCATGTGGCCTTTTAATCTTTTTTTATATCTTATATGGCTTTCAATTCATTTAAATTAAATTTTAAATTAGTTAAATGAAAAAACAAAAATAAGAGGAGGATAGTCCAAACGATGAGGACTACAAGTCCTTGCCGCAACTGCTACCCCTACCATCAATGGCAAGGACCAACAAGGGTGGGTATGGCTAGGGCCCGGTGAGCTCCATTAGCCATCCCCACCCTTGTCAGCCCTTTTAGCATAATGGAGTGGCGACTCTCTCCTCTACCTTGTTGTTTAATTTTTATTCTAATTAAGTTTGTGTTTTATTTTTTAATATTTTAAATGCTTACTAGACTGTGGACGAGTCACGTTGGCTCAAAATATTAATAAAAAATGTCACATTGGATTTTCGATCAAATAAATTACAGTTGATACTTAAGTGATTGTTTTTTTAGAAAATTTTATAATAAGTGATCCAATTGAAAAATTTTAATACTAAAGTGAGCGTTACAATTAAATTTTGACAGTTAAGAGTATAAAAGGTAATATGGGGATTCTTATCCCAGACCACAAAAGAAGGGAAAAAAACATAATACTATAACTCTTTTCCCATAAATGACTGGATTCATAGCGTATGCAAAAAAGGAAACTTCAATAAAAAGGAAAAAGGGAATAGAAAAGAAGAAGGAGAAAAAAAATTGAAGGAGTGTGGCAATTGTTATCTGAGAGTGAAAAGGAGAAAAAAAGGGTAATATGCCAGAAGGCCAAATAAGAGATTATCCATTCTTCATCCTTAAATAGCTGAATAATGTTGATATGGAAGGCATGGTATGCAACAGTGATGAGTTCATTAGCCAAGCTCATATTTATTTTTTCTTTAGTCATACCTAGTTGTTTAGGAGGACTCTTCAATAGGATACATGTTGAGATCCATAATAATTTGACGGCTGGAAATGTTCTAACAGTTCATTGCAAATCAAAGGACGACGATCTCGGAGTGCATGATCTACAAACAGCGCAAGCCTGGGGATTCTCATTCCGTCCTCATATCTTTGGGAGGACATTATTCTTCTGTAGCTTTAAATGGTCGGACCAGTTTAAGTGGTTTGATATATATAAACAACAGAGGGATATATATCTTTGTGACGATTGTGTTTGGGAAATCTCTGCAAGTGGTCCTTGTAGGATCGATGATATAACCAAGAAAATTGCTGGGTGTTGTCCATGGAATCCTCCTACACATAAGGGAGGAAACCTCTTACCTAAATGTTTTGAGTGAGAAAGAAAATGCTGTGAATCGATACATGACAATTTAAATGGAATAAAAATAATCTTAGTTGTTTTTTAGATATACATATCAGCTCAGCACATATGTGTGTGCTTCTTCTATTATACTCGTCATTTAAATTTCAATGGGCATCTCTTTCTTTATGATGGTTTCTCTTTGTTTCGCGTCATTCTATATGTCCTTAGTATTGGTAATTTTTTTTATTAATTGTTGTCCAGGCGTTTTAGAGTAAATGTTTTCAATTAGAAAAACATTATGATGGTATTGTATCGAGAATTAATAAGCTTGAGTTCCTGAAGAGAGCACCGTTGACAGTTTATTGGGCCATTGATCTTAAAGTAATGTTTAAACGATCTGGCAAGAGAGAATTGCCTTGGCTAGTTCAGGCGTGGGCCATGGAAGAAGAACAATCACATTTTTAACCTTGACTTCTAGTTACATTCCTGGCCCAAACTTTTTATTTGATATTTTCGTTCCGAAACTTGTTCCTACCTGAGGGATCGGCAATGGTGCTATGCCTCTAAATGAGAATGGTATAGCACATCCATTATTGTGCTTAGTATAGAAGCGATGTAGCTCTTGATCTAAAGAGTGCATTTCCTTTTTTTTTTTCCATACTGTAATGACAACACCAAAATATAAAAGATGACGCTTGAAATTATTTTGAGACCATTGTAACGATAGTTTTTGAAATAATGAAAATGTCCTGAAATAGAGTGTTTCGTGCTCAAGTTCCGTTGAAGCTTTATCAATTGCAGTGCCGACGCCCCGACGCCAATGCGCCAATGCTTCCCTCTCCCCTTTTGATCCATATCATCACAAGTAGTCAAACTCTTTTCATTTTGCTTTTCTCCTCTAACTTCAAACGGAACCGACCTGCAAAGAAGGATGCGATGCCCCTGATATTTTCATTGTAACATCCCCTTTTCGCACTGACTTTTTGTCTCTCCTCTCCTTTTCCATTTCCCCATGCGCTGACTTTTTTTCTCCCCTCTCTCCTCTCTCCCCCGCCCTCCCCCGCCCCCTCCCTCTCTCCCTTTCCTCCTGAAGCCTTCTTCCTCCTTCCCCCTCGCTTCTTCTTCGTTTTTCCTCCCTCGACGTCCTATCTCAGCTAACGCGACCTACTGAACCTTCCCAAGAGGAAGAATTTTCTAAATAGATTTAAAAGTATTGCTCTGAAACTTGAATCGGCATCCTGCAATCCGATTCGATTCCTCAATCTCAAGCTTGGAATCTCCCAAGTCCATACCTCACGTAATGTTTAGGCATTTTGATTTTAAAAATTCATTTAACAAGTCTAATATTTCTAGAAACGCCACTAGCTTGTTAGGATCGGCTAGAAACCGATCGAGAAATATGAGTATCGTTTCGATCTCTACAAAACCGGAGATTTCTAGGGTACGAGGATTTGTTTTCATGAACGTTTAAGCCCTAAAATTTTATTCAAAGTCTCTAAGTGTCAATGTTTATAAGGTTATTTTTTTATGCAAATCTAAGCCAGCGCTAACCAACCTAGAAAGGAAATAACATGCAATATATGGAGAAAAATGCGAGAAATAAATATTTAAAGTATTGAAATACACTACGGTAAATAAATACTCAAATATTTGAATTCAATGATCTAATGACAAGAATGTAAAACCCACAACTCATCGGATATTTAAACAGACATGATCTCATTATAAGTCTCGAGACATGATCCATCGGAAGCTGATTGTTTAAAGATTAAAAAAAACTAAGGCCTAATGTATTATTTCAAATCAAACCTAAACCAAATCCCACTAATCACTCATTAGATAAAGTAATCAAAAGTCTAAATCGTTTTTATTAAACTAAGCACGTCCTAATCCAAATATGCATCTAAATCAACATAATCCTAGTGATAAAACCATACAAAAGTAAGACCGAAAGCGACATCAGTCTATTGTCATCTAACTTAAACATGCCACAATTACAATTATCATCATCATGCTATAGCTCAATAAGCATAAATTTTGGTAATCTAACACTAGACTATTGGATTCAAAGCAAACATCAAGTCACACCAAGCCTAATCATACATCTACACGTCGACATATGAAGCTAAATTGAACATGTAATTAAGCTAAGGAGCAAAAGCCGAGGATGCCAATTCTTTGATTTCCTCTAAAAATTGATGCAAAGACCAATTTTAAAATTAGAATTTGATTTTTCAAGTGAATTTGGAATTCAAAATCAAAATTTTGATTTTCCCTTCTTTTTCTTTTGAAATTTTTAATAAAAATATTATTATTTATTATTTTAAGTTTTTTAGAATATTATTTTAATATACAAATAACCGGGTCGGGCTCCGAACCGGGTTGATTGGGGCCCCGACTCGAATCTAAAATAAATAAAATGCGAGGGCCAAGAGCTCTGGACTGGGCTCACGGCAAGCCCAGTCCATTTTTTTTGTTTACCACAGCTGCCCGCCCCCTTTTTGCGAGACCGCCCAGCCCAGCCCCCGTCCAGGTCCAACTCCCCACGCGCGAGCCCAAACGAGCACAGCCCGCGCCAGGAGGAACCCAGCCCAGAGCCGGTCCCAGTCCTGCCAGGCGCAAACGGGCAGGGGCTCCTCTGCTTCACCTCCCGCCACCGTTTGAGGCCGTGACCGGCGACGCCAATACCGTAATTCGACTCCACCGCTCGCACCACGACCCCGTGAGCCAAGATCGATGCGGAAACAACATCGCAAAGCATGAGCCGATCGGGAAAAGGCTATGGTTAAATCTGAACTCAAATAAACAATATAACGAACAGTTAGCGCGCGAGAAGAAAAAAAAGTTTCGAGGTCGAACGGGCGTGAGTCTCCGCCTACGGTGCATTAAGAGTTAAAAAACACATACGCGTAAACATAATAACCATTCCGAACAGGGACTAGAGTTAGTACGTAGACCGTCGAACAACCACGTCGATCCGGACAAACAGTAAGGTTGGGCGCGCCTCCTGAGAATGGGAAATGGGGTGGGGGTGGGGGTGGGGGTGGGGGGTGGGGGTGCCCTACAAGATCCAGGGGGGTTGCCGGCCAGTGGACGCACACGAGCGGGCTCGTGCCAGGAAGCTACCGTCCGGCGAAGCCCCTTTCTCCCCTGTTTGCGATCCTCGAGAAAGGGATGGAGCCCACGGAGCAACTTACCGGAGAAAGGGCGAGACGTCCAATGCTGGAGCGGGTCCGAAAGCCTCCTGGAGCACCCTCCTCTCCTCAGCAAGCTCGATCTCCTCCTCCTCTCTCTCTCTCTCGCTTTTTTTTTTTTTTTTGTGGTTTCTGTTCTCCTGCCGATCTCCCCCATCTCTCCTCTCTTTCTTTTTTTTCACTCCGGTTTTTCTGTTTTCCTTCCTCTGCGCGTCCTCCGTCACTTCCCCTCTGTGGTTGCGCGTGTCAGGCCATGGGAGAAAGCAGCTGGCCAGCCTCGGGAGTCCGCAGCAAGCTTGGCACGCACGATGAAGGACAGGGAAGAAAGGAATGGGCCGGTTGGGGAGGAAAGGAAGAAGAAGATGGGCCACGAGTGATGCTGGGCCCATGGAGAGAGATTGGGCTGAGGAAGGAGGGGGCCCGGCGACCGGCCCAGGGAAAAAGGGTCACGCGGGCGGGCCTGGGCGCGGGGGAGGAAAGGAAGTGATGGGTCGGGCCGATAAGGCCCAACTCATCTCCATTACCCGCTTTTCGTTCTCTTCTTTTTTTTTCCTTTTCTTTTCTTCCTTTTTCTTCTTTTTTTTAAGGTAAAATGAAAAATTATAGTTCTAGTTAATAACAATTTAAGATAAAAAATGAGTTACCATATCAATAAAAATAAGATGTCAACAGTTGTCTCTCTTTAAAGGAGAGCTCGAAGATGTTCCATTCAAAAATAGGAGACACTTAAATTTTGCCAACAAATGTCGAATTATGGTGCATGAGATTTGATTTATAATTAATTTATGCTTTATTTGATTTAGTTGTTGGTTATCGTTGGATTGTGGTGCATGTGATTGGATTGTGATTGGTGCATGATTGAGCTAATTGCAATTGATTGAGTAGTTAAAGCGAGTACTAAGTGTGGACCGGTGAGCAATTGGATAGGGGTTCAAGGAAACGACAGTGCTGAGGTGAAAGGTTATGGGCTAATTGGGCTTGAGGGCCTATGTAGTCACATGTTTGGCGAGAAAGTCAACTTACCTTTGTTGGTAATCATGACTAGTACCATGAGTGATAAGTAGAGCCGTATTATTGAGACTCGTGTGAGAGTTGGTGAGACTAAATAGAGATCATAGAGTGAGTGCCATCCTAATTGGAAATTAGGTATATTCTCACTAAAATTTTATCTCATTTGTTATATAATCCTGTTTCACAAGTCTTGAGCATGGAGAACCAACCCCGGGAATAGAACATGCCGGAGCCGCCCTTTGAGGGTGGCTGGGTGATTGCCATTTTTGTATCCAGCTATGGGTATGTTTTGGAGAAGCACGAGATCACCATTCGAGAGTCAAGGGGAAGCAGCAAGCAAGAGTTAAAAGAGACAACCATGAGATGATGAGAAAGGATACTAGAATTGGTGGCACGAGCAGGATGGGCCGTGTCGCTGTCGGTGTTACCTCTTAACAGCATTTCTTCCGCAAATTCTTTGCTAAATTTGTCATTGCTTTATTTTTACACTTGCATAGAAAATTCCTAAGGACCTTGAGAAAAATAAGTGAAAGTCGGCTCTCGTAGATCTTACTAAAGAAAATAGAGATAAGAGATGAACATATGAAGAAGATGAAGAATGTTGAGAGAATCACAACTCAAAAGATTGAATTTCCTTTCTCTTTACAAAAAGGTTCATCAGAAAAGCACAAGCATTACAATGACAAATTCTATTGTTATATATACGCTTTTACAGAGAGACGTCGGTTATACGAGCTAGCCCGGCAGAACTAGCTCAACTTCATTCTTCACTCTCCACATGATCTCCAGCTCTAACTCGTTACTCGACTCAATCCTTTGTCTAGCTAACTCTTATAACATAAAATTAAAAGCCTGAAGTACTCTCCGTAAGCTACGTATCAAGAAAATGAAAACAGCTCCACATTTTTCATATCATCATTTTCACAGCCTTACATTAGATAATGCCACAAATGACCCAAGCTAGCCACCACCCCAATTATCATGACCGTCGACGATCTCCAGAGACCCGCGGCCGATGACTCCCCTGTCTTCGTCCGAGGAGGCTTCCGATAGTAGTAAGGGAAGTAGGGCAAGATTGGATCAGGCGGTGGAGGAGCGGCATAAAAACCGCCACTCGGCGGAGGCACGTTGTAAGGGAAGTATCCCACCGGCAGAGGATAGGTACTGCCGGGTTGTGCTGGGAACGATCCCGTCTGAGTCGTCACCGTCGTCACCGTCGTCACCGCCGAGGGCGGTGGATTACTAGTGCATGATGGGTGCGGGCAAGACTCTTTGGAACTTGCGGTCTCAGTGATGTTGAGGATTGCGAAAGCCAAGACGAGGGTTGAAAGAGCTCGTCCAGGATTTTCATCGGCCATTGTGAATAGAGCAGGCGAGGGATGATCAAAGAGAATCGGCTCGAGGAAGACGCAGGGGCCGCCACAAGAAGAGCGTGCAAAAAGATTACGTGACGGCGAGCTATAAAGCGAAGGATCTAATAAGATGGTTTCGGACGTCGTGTCGATCAAAGATGGTCACACATGTTCCCCTCAAGCGGTGCAAAATAGGCACCGCCTGCAGTTTGGACACGTACATATGCAGCCCGTCGGGTTATTTTATATGTCAAAAAGAATAGAAGTCAATTAATGAATTTCGTCAATCACTCTGTTGGTTCGATTATTATACTTGGGTTATTTTATTGTCCTAATCCATTTTCCTACTCCTCTCATACAGAGACTTCTGGTGAACATATAGGGACCTCGTAAGAGAGATTGCCCTGCCAGAAGTGTATATTTAGCTACCAAATATATCCGTAACCATTGTAATTTCGCCAGAAGTCAATATACACAAAATTCCACCCCCTTCTGTTTATGTTATTCCCCGATATGTAACATGTGTTTTCTAATTAATTTTGCAGTCCCATAGAAGGTCATTTACGTGATATTCATATGAGGGTCATGGTCAAAAAGTTGTAGATCTAATTGCGCAGCGACTACTTTATGCATTAACTTTTCAATTTAATTAATTTAGTCCCGAACTTTTTAATGATTTTTTAACATAATTATTCCGGAAAAATTGCCAAAAAAGTTCTAAACCTTTACCACTTATGCCGATTCAGTCATCAACCTTTTTTTTTAAGCCGATTCAATCCTAAACATTTTTCACTTTTGTCATTTAAGTCATTCCGGCGAATTTTGACTTGAAAATGCCCATGTGGCGACGGCGTAGTAACGACCGAGCGACACGTGGCAACGACGGGGCGACACGTGGCGACAAGCTTTTTTTCTTTTTTTTTTCTTTTCTAGTCGCTCTAAAAGGTGGCGAAGCTCTCACTGCCCTCACTTGTCACCGGCAAGGCCTCCCTCACCCAAATCTGGGTGGGGCCGACCTCGCCCGACACCCCGCCAAATACTGGCGTACAGATTTGGGCAAGGGCGGGGTTGCCCTGCCTAGATCTGGGCGAGGGTGGCCTTACTCGGTCCTTGCCAACAATGGGCGAGGTCAATGGCAGCCTCCCTAGCCCCCGCCACCCTCGCCCATCGCCAGCAAGGGCTTTGCCACCCTTTGGAGCGATCAGAGAAGAAAAAAAAGAAGAAAAAAGCTTGTCGCCACGTGTTACCTAGTTATTGCCACATCGTTGCCAGCGAGATCCAGTTGTTGCCATGTATGCATTTTTTAGTCAAAATCTTCCAGAATAACTTAAATGGCAAATGTGAAAAAGGTTTAGGACTGAATCGGCTTAAAAAAAGGTTAATGACCAAATCGGTATAAGTGGTAAATGTTTGGGACTTTTTTGGCATTTTTCCCTAATTATTCCAGTCATTTTGGTAAAAAATTGCTAACGTACACATTTGTCCAAAAAGTCCTGAACCCATTGTATGATGGCTAATTAAATTATAAACTTTTCAATTATATCAATTCAGTTATAAACCTTGTAACTTGCTAATTTATTCTTCAATCTATAAACTATTTATCGACTTAATACTAAACTTGTTAACGATTTGTTAATATAATATGTTTGATAAAGTTGGGTAAAAAAATCACTGACGTGAACATATTTTGCAATTTTTTTTTATTGAATTTCAATTTTTTATTTTTATTTTCTTCTTTCTTGCATTGGCCCTTGCTAGCCTATGTACAAAGAAAGGGGAAAATAAAAAAAAAATCAGAAATTTTAAAAAATATACAAAAATCATCCATGTCAACGTTGGTCGTACCAATTAGAATGGCTAGTGCCGACTATACCATTATGTTAATGATTTTGAGTCAAAATTAGTTTGAAAGGAATACAAAAGTAAATTGTTAAAAATGTTTATGACTAAATTTACAAATTATCAAAAGGTTTAAGGGTAAATTGATACAATTAAAAGTATATGCAACTGAATTGATTCCCTTACAATAGGTTTAAACTTTTTGATTTTTTGTGTAGATGATGTTCGTCTTATATGGCACAATTGGCACCAACGTGGATAATTTTTTTCACCTATTGGCCAACCAAGATTGCCAACCATAGCCTATGGCTTGCCCGCCGTTGTTGGCCATTAGGTGAGGATTGTGCCCTTCAACAAATTCATCCAAGGGCCATGACAGCCACCCTTTTTTGTTTTTTTTTTTTTGTTGAAAAGTATTATGTCATATTCTTATTCAAGTGAAAGTTTGATAAGACGATATACTAGCTTCAAACCAAAGTAAGTCCACAAGACAAGAAGGGGGATAAGCAACCTGAATAATCGGCAACAATTTATTGTGGTGGGCTTTGGTGACCCAATCTCTGATATAGTTACTTTCTCTTGAGCAATAAGCCATTTTTAAGTTGTTGAATAAATTTGCACAGGTTTTGGCTTCGATGATCAGTGCAAAAAAACCTCGAAAGAGATAGTGGCATGTTTATTGTAATGTTTATTGAGGACGACACCCTATAAGCCTATTCATCCCAATCGTACTCTAGTATCAATTCATCGATGCCACCTCATCCATTTGGAACAATCTTTAGTAGGGCAAAACCTTGGAGATGCAGAATATCTAACGTAGTATTGAAACTTGCCACTTGGTTCCCGAAAGATAACTATCACTCCCTCTTCTTCGTGTATCATCTTTCCCTAAAGATAACCTTGGGAATGTGGTTTGGATATGAGGTACCCCATGTTACTCTTACCAAATCCTCTACTAGTTCCTCTACCTCTTCCACGGTATCGCAATCCAATAGCTCGGGATCTTCGATGCATTTGATGGGCCTGTGAATGCATTGACTCTCAAAGCATAGAAAATGGCAGAATGTATAGACAATGTTAATTGCCCACGAGGATATTGAGCTGACGTAATTTACAAAGTTGAACATTGATTATAGTTATTCTTTTGATTAAATCCCTGTCAAATACAGATCATCTCAATTTATGGGCTGAATTTCAGCTAAGCCCTCTCCTACAATGGGCTGGTTGAAAATCCTAATTTCGCAGGTCTTGACTCGTTTTGGGCATATTCTAATTAATTTCTAGGCCTTTAAAATTAATGGGCTAAAACCAGTTCAATTAAAGCTCAAATTACCCACGATAAGGGCTGGAAATTTTGGCCACTTCTTCCCTAGGTGCTGGCCGAAAGTTCATGAAGTTGGGCCAAGTCCACGCGATTGATTTTGATCCATACTACCGTCGATTTGATACTAATGTCATGCATATATTATTGTAAATTCTTCAAACAATGTGCTATGCCGTGCTAATTAGAAAATATTTCTATTTAAAAGCTAAAAAATTAATTCCTATTTTTTATTTAATAAAAACCTAAATGATTTGTCATGATTTAAATGTCAACAGTCTTAAATGCAGTAGAACTCGATATTGTTTCGCACTTAACATCTCCAATCGGGAGTACCCTCATCATTACTGGAATCATACAATTTGATATGATATGAGGCCTTAGCCAATATGTTAATATCATATGAACCCATAGTCACCTGAGTTGCAACTAAATCTATCAATTCAATAATGAGTCTACAATTTGATAGTACCTTCAAGCGATTCGGTTTATATATATATATATATATATATATATATATATATATACCTATCAAAATGATCACACTTTTCCATATTTTACAACATATATTGTCCTTTAGTAGTTATAGAATAACTAAAAGTAGAAGCCATGATGATAAATGAAATGATTCAAAAACTTGTGATTCATATTTGAATATAGTCTTTATTTTAAAGAAACACAATTGGAAATTACATCTTCTTTTGGATAGGGATCACCACAAGCATGTGACATTAAATTTTTTTTTTGCCAAGATCCTAATCCTAACTCAAATTAAGTAAAAAGGACAAAATGGTATTAGAAGTGCCAAAACTTGTGTATGGTGCTCATTTTAGTATTAAACTTTCAACTAGTCACTTAAGTATAGGGAAAACGATTACTTAAGTATTGATTATTAGAAATTTGGACCCATTTTACTTACTTGACTTTTATAAATAAAATTTATAATAATATAGCTTTTTTAAGTTTAGTCCACTTAATTTATTTTTTTAATCTTATATGGCTTTCAATTTGTTTAAGTTAAATTTAAAACTAGCTAAATTGAAAAGAAAAAACAAAGATGAGGAAAGTCCATATGGTAAGGGCTGCAAGCCCTTGTCGCCATTGCCATCGCCATTGCCGCCCTCACAATTGACACGAAGGACAAGTGAGAGTGAGGATGGATGGGGCATGGTGACCCACGTCAGCGCATGGTGACCCATACCGGCCATCCCCACCCTTGTTGGCCCTTCCAACATGGTGGGGCAACGGCTCTCTCTCTCTCTCTCTCTCTCTCTCTCTCTCTCTCTCTCTCTCTCTCTTAATATTTAGTTTTAAATTTTTATTTTTAATCTAGTGTGGTTTGTGTTTTTTATTTTTTGAACTTTGATTTTTTAATATTTTAATTGTTGACTAGATTTTTCGGCGAGCCATGTCGACTCAATATATTAACAAAAAATGCTACATGGGATTTTTCGATCAAACAAATTGAAGTTGCCACTTAAATTATTGTTTTTCAGAAAATTTGACTTTTAAGTAATCCATTAGAAAATTTTCGTACTAAAGCAAGTACTGTACACAATTTTTAACACTCTTATTATCCTGTAAAAGGGCAAGAATATAAAAGGTAATATGAGAATTCTTGTCCGTGATTATAAAAGAAGGGGAAAAGGGTGTAATACAATAATTCTTTTCCTATAAATGATGGATACATGGTGTATGCCAAAAAGGAAATTTCAACAAGAAGGAAGAAAGGAAGGACTATGAAAATTCTTATCCCATAGCGAAAATATAAAAAGGGTAATGGATATATGGAGAAATAAGAGATTCTCCATTCTCCATTCTCCATCCTTAAATAGTCAAATAGTATTGATATGGGAGCCATGATATGCATCGATGATGAATTCATTAGCTAAGCTCATAGTTATTTTTTCTCTAGTTGTACCAAGTTGTTTAGGAGCACCTTTCTCTAAGAAATATGTTGAGATTCGAAATAATAATTTGTCAGCTAGAACTGTTCTAACAGTTCATTGCAAATCAGGAGACGACGATCTTGGAAGTCATGATCTACAAAAAAATGCAGGCTTGGGGATTCTCATTCCGTCCTCTCATCTTAGGGTCAACATTATTCTTTTGTGGCTTTACATGGGCGGGTCAATTTAAGTGGTTCGATATATATATCCATAAGAGGGATGGACCTTTTTGCAATGAGTGTATTTGGCAGATCTTGGAAAATGGTCCTTGTAGGGTCGATGGAGGAACCAACAGGATTATTGCTTGTTATCCATGGAATCCTCCTACACAATTAGGGAGGAAACCTCGTATCTAAATGTTTGAGTGAGAAAGATAATGCTGGGAACCAATAAATTACTATGTAAATAGAACAAAAATAATCTTAGTTATCTTTTATATGTACATAACCGCATGCATGTACATATGTGCTTCTTCTCATATTCTCATCATTTAAATTTCGATGGACATCTCTTTTTTCTTTATAGTGTTTTCCCTTTGTTTTGCGTCATTCCATATGTCCTTAGTATAGGTCATGTATTTTTTTTAATTGTAGTCAAAGTGTTTCAATGTAAATGTTTTTAATTATAAAAACATTTGCAAGGGTTAAGCGGTGTTGGTTTTGTACATACAATGCCGGTGTTGTATCGATAATTAATAATCTTGAGTTCGTGATGAGAGCACTATTGACAGTTTATTGGGCCATTGATCTTGGAGTAATCTTAAAGCGATCTGGCAAGAGAGAATTGCCATGGATAGTTCAGGCGTGGGCGATGAGAGAAGAATAATCACATTTTAAACCTTGACTTCTAGTAATATTCCTGGTCCAAATTTTTAATTTGATATTTCCATTCCGAAACTTGTTTTAACTTGAGGAAGCTAAGATTGTAGGCTATATTTATCGGAATCGGCAATGATGCTATGCCTCTAAATGAGAACGGTATAGCACTTCCATTATTGTATGTAGTATATAAGTGATGTAGCTCTTAACTTAAAACGGTGCAATTTTTACTTGTAGAAGATTAGTTTCTTCTCTTTTCAGATAGTAATTGTAACACCAAAACGTAGAAGAGGCGCTTGAAATTTTTGAGACCATCATAATGACAGCTTTTGAAATTATGAAAATATCCCGAAACAGCGCGTTTTCGTGCTCAAATTCTGTTCAGGCCTATAAATTGCAGTGCCAACACCACTCGTTCCCTCTCCCCTTTGATCCATATCACCAGAAGTAGTCAAATTCTTTTCATTTGTTTTCTCCTCTAGCTTCAAATGGAACCAATCTGAAAAGAAGAACATGGCGCCTCGGATATTTTCATGTTGAGCTTCACTTTGAGCCTTGTGAAATGAAGCATGGTTGTATAACCTGTGGACGATCAACAAGGCAGCAAAGTTCTGAGATCATTCTTGCAAACCCCCGCAACATCTTGTTTCTTAACTAGCTAATCAAAATGAATGATGACGACGTCAGTTTGGTGTTTGGGAGAAACGACAACAATTTTTTGAGAACTTAACTTTTTTCAGCGTCAATATCTCCTTCAAAATTCAACCAATTAAAATCAAAATTACTAAATCTAAACTTAGCTCAAACTCTCCCGAGCTCTCTCAAGCTCTCACCAGTTTGCAAGTTTTGTTTAATCTTTAGCATGCAAATCAATTTTGATTTAGGTTTCGTTCGTTTCACTAAAAATAATTTCCAGGAAAATATTTTCTGAATTTTTCGGCGTTCGTTTTACAGAAAATAAAATAGTCAAGGAAAATGTTTTCCACCAATGGAAAAAATGCCTTCAAAAGTGGGGAAGATGTTTTCCGTTTTTTGAAAGTGGCCTTTTTGTTTATCTTTAAATATCGCAGTCTCTAATATTGTGTCTCGACCTCACTCGAGCCGGTGAGCTGGCGACGTTTGACAAACGAATACCGGAAAATAATTTTTCAGAAAATATTTTTCAGAAATACTATATTTTCAGTAAAATGAGCTCTATTTGTTTGTCAAAGACTATCGGCCTCTAGTAAGGTCGAGACACGATATTAGGGACCGCGATATTTAAAAGTAAATAAAAGATCCACTTAAAAAAATGGAAAACATCTTCTTTACTTTTGAATTAGGTGGTATATTAATACATCAAGTGAATATATTTTCCGAAAGACTTTTGATATTTATCAATTCACGGATACGGCAAATAAGGGGAAAAGACTTTCGATATTAAGTTATCATCACTTCACAAGTTTATGCAAATGATTTATATTAAATAAATAAAAAGTATCTCTATACTTAGCAATAATTTCTAACCTAGATGCTGACTCATTCTTCTACTCAATCACGGATGTGAGGAATTACTTTCTTCGGCATAATTATAACAAGTTTTTTAAACTATTATAATTATATTAATTTAGTTCCAAATCTTTCAATTTCTCCAAGTTAGTTCTAAATCTTTTGACAATATATCACTATAGTCCATCGAGCCAATTTTAGCTAGAAATCGTTGACTTAGATATGTCATGCCATGGCTAATGCTAATGAGGACAATTTTTTAAATATTTTTTTCAGAAATTATACTATTTTTGCCTTTTATTTTCACTATGGCTGATGATGGCTACGAAACGCTCATTGGTGGTTGTTCAGGGCTACCCTCGCCCGACATTGCCTAGATGTGGGCAAGGCCTCCTTGCCTAGACTTAGGCAATGCCAACCTCGCTTGGGCCTCACCTGCCAAGGGCAAAGGTGATCTCACTTGCAATTTTCTGTGATCACAATGGCCTCACTCAAATCTGAACGAGAGCCGTGACCCTCACCATTGGCCGACAAGCTTCAACGACTCTCATCGACTATAATAGAAAAGAAAATTAAAAGAACAAAAAGATAAGAACCTAAAAAATAGGAAAATAAAAAGAAAATAAAAAAGTCAAAAATATATTTAAAAATTAAAAAGTAAATATGTCTATATTAATGCCACCATGACAAGTAGAACAACAAGCGTTCATATAAAATGATTTTTGAACAAAATTGGCTTAAATGACCACAATTGAAAATCATCAAAATAGGACTAAATTGGTCAAACTATAAATTTATGACTAAATTGAATATATACACAATGGGTTTAGAACTATTTTGATAATATTTCCATGCCAATCTCTCTTTTCTAGTCTCCCAAAGTCCACCCAAAGTCATAAAAAGCACGCTCTTAATTACTTCTGATGACAATTTATCGCCAGATGTGGACTTTTAGCGATTGAAGGGTGGCCGGAGAAGAACTTTTGGCGACCTATTTGGTAGATCGAAGTGGAGTTCTAGCCACAATTCGGTCACTGAACACTCTTCCATCGACCATACTGGGGCAGCTAGAAGCGACATAGACCGAGATCTAGGTCCTTCGTACAACCAAAATTTTTGGTTCGCTAGAAAACAATATAATCGCAAAAATTTCAAGACCATCTTTTTTGTCGGTAGATTTTTTTTTTTTGGTCCATATTATCCTGTTCAAACGTTAACGGAGCAATGCTCACGACCTGACCTTTAACATAATCTGCACGAGTGCTTTTGACAAATAACGCGATAATTAGTGCATGCAAATGTTGGTCACATGAGCACAGCACCGCCAGATGATGTTGAAGGTGACCCAATGATGCATTTTGCGAGGAGTCGACGAAGTAGAGCTCAATGATGTACTTGCGGGCTCTCCCCTGGTTAGAAAACATGAGGAAAGCTCGTATTTGCTCATGAGCAAACAACATATTTCTCCTCAATCCTCGTATTCTCCAAACTGAAGAAAGAAAATATGAGTGAAGAGCGTGTTCTAGGGACTTTATCAGTACGTACAATTGAGTTTAGTTAAATATAAAACGAAAAAAGAGGGATTTCTATATATTCTATCTATTACATATATGTGCATACATAAAAAGTAGAGAATATGTGGGCCTAATTATAGGCTTTACAGAGAAGATGGTCAAAGACAAGGTCTTGACATTCGGCCATGTTCAAGATTCTATCAAGAATAGAAGAATACAACGAAGTTGGGGCATTGATCCTAGGATCTTCTCATAAAAGGTCCTGGTCCTTCTTCTTTTTTGGTATTTGTTGGTGATTGTTTAGGCTTTTGCTATATTTGATATCATGGCACTCTTCCACTTACTAAAGCCCTTAGGGCTTCACGAGTTCAAGTTTTGTGGTGCCAGGCAATCTTGTCTTATACAAATCCTTTGGTGAAAGTCAATGCATATTTACATTACCAAAAAAAATATACAGGCTTTATATGTTGGCTATGTATAATAATAAATCACAAATATACTCAAAAATATCATAAATATCTAGAATATTAACAAGATATTCAGAATAACATAAATATCCATAATATCATTAAGAATATTCTAAATATTCTAAAAATATATCTAACAAATTTAGTATCGAAACAATGATGTAAATGCATTTGTTGAAAGATAGAAATTTTCGAATTTAATGTCGTTTTCTCCAAAAGAAATACAGAGAGAGACCTTTAAGTGGGTTTCTTACCTTAGTCACCGCGGACTCCGTAATGACTCTTTCGTGTTCCTTTCCACTGGTCTTCAAACGAGCGAACTGAGCGTTCATTCAGAAGGGTCAAAAGAGAGAGAAGGGGTGTTGACTTCCATGCAAAGCCATGCCAAATGACCAGTCCTTCCGTTCATAACCTCACGTTCGTTGACGGTTCGACCTTCAAACTCAGACATTGCGAAACCCTAACTGAAAACGTCCCAGCCTAGCTCTGACAAGCGACGTTTAACCATTTAAAGCTACCCTTCAAACGCATGGGAAGTCGTTGGCTCTTTCCAAACAGTCACACAGACATATTGCATGGGAGTGTTTTCCCAAGAATAAATAAGCCAAAGTCTCCTTAGGAATGCAAGGAAACAGACAAGCAAAATTTCCTTTTCTAAGGCAGTCTACACACAACCTAACAGTCACAGTGCACGGTAATCACATAAACCCGGTTCGCTTACCTTCAAAATTCGGACTTACAAGGAAATCATCTTATATTTTCTCCACCTTTTAGCATATGGACCTATGAAATGTAAGTACTATCCTTTGTAGGATAGGTATCGGCAACCCCCACCTGTGTCTCTGAACTATGTGATCTAGCCTTTACTAAGGTTTTAGATATTATCTGAAGTTAGCAGCTTGTATCTTGCGGCTAAACTCGTAAATGCTCCTTGTTCAGTGCTTATTTGGCCAATAGAATATGTAGGCTATTCACCTAATGCAGAGATTTATCTAATCAATACAAGTCTCTGTTTCCTATTCATTGACTTGGATGCACATTGTTAGAGTACAACGGCATTGAACCTATGTTCAATTACTGGCCATATCATATTGCTAAATAAAATTTCCCTTGTATGAAAAAATCGAGTTGTCTTTAGTTGACAAATTATTCAACAAACCTAGTATATATGTTACATTGAAATTGAGCAGCTTTTTTTAAGGGACTCTAGTGTAATCAACATAAGACCTCATAACCCATATTCATTTTAGGACATATACCACATTCATATAAGAACTTCTCATCTTTAATCGTACTATCTCGACACACCAGCTTCAATGTATGATGCATTAAATGGTGAAATTTCCAACAGGTAAAAATTCCCAAAGTCAGAAAAATGGGCGGAGTGGGTTCTCGTGCCAGGTCCACCTACCTTTCTGTTCTAACCTCAATAGACTAGTCTTTCCGAACGAAGGACACTTTTCGCTTTGTACTGTACCTTCCTACGTATGGACACACGCACGTTGCCCCTTAGTTTACCTTCTGGTCATAGTCACACCCTCTTTAGTCAAATCTCCAAGTCTCTAGGACACAGATTGCCTTAAGTCCAGCTGATTTTATAGAGTTATGGTGCACAGCCATCATTACCTACTGAAAATTCAAGGTTCTGAATAATGATGTTTAGTACAACCTCCCCGGATTTGTCCTGATCTTCCCACAAACTGAGAAAGAGTTGCGTTGACAGGATATGTGGATGAAGTTATATAACAGCCAATAGATTTTGCGGACAGTCATGGTAGATCACATGAAATCCATCAGCATCCACTATTGTGATTTAATCACTCTGATCTCCTTAAAATCTGAGTCTAGGCAAATGTTTCTCTCTCGATAAATTGAAATAAAGGGAAAACCTTCGAAGAAGATTCACTTGACTTTTTAACTTAATCAACAAAATTGTTCAACCGCAATGCAGAATAGTCAAGGTCTTATGGAATATTGTCTATTCGTCTCGTTCTTGGCATATAAGCCGTCATTTTGCATGATCATTAATAAAAGAGTTTTAGATATTAATATATCGGGGACACTTTGATGAGTTTTTTTCAATCGACAACTGTTGATACTCGCCTCAACTAGTAAGAACACCCTGAAGCTCAAGTAGACATAAGTTTAGTCTCCAGCCAAAAGCATCTCTGAATATGCTTAATAAGTTGAACAATCTTATTTAGTACAATCGTCAAGTAGGAGGTCCTAGAAATTGTTGTGGCTGCTACAACGATATAGAGTTCAACCTACTGATTTATCACTAGTACACATGCAAACCAGAGAGAATCAACACCAACCAGCTTTCTGATTTTCTATCAAACAGACAAATTCTACAAAACCCAAGAGCATTTCGTGCTTTCTTAAGCGAAGATTGGGTACGTCCAAAACTTGAGGATTAGTTGGGTAGAGATAAGGGTATACTTCTGTGCCTGTTCAGAAAAATCACACCCTGGAATTTTTCCCCAGCTGAAGCAAACAAAGTCAAAGGACTCTTGAGACTAATGTATACCTTTTTGTTATCTAGAATTTGATAGTTTCCTCGATTTGAAGTGGAGCTTACCGCATCTGCAAGTTAGCTGCGCTCAAATAGAGGAAGTGTTGGGCTGGTATACGCTCTTAAGGTAACATATGCACTTCCTATTTGTGTTAGGTGTAAGTTTAGCTTGGTAGCGCAATAACTTCTGGTTGCACCATTATATGTTACTTTCAAGAAAAACCAAAATGACACAGTCAGTGATTTTCCCTGTAGAGCTCACTCTTGCTCCACCAGACGTTAGTTATCGTTATGCTTTCACGATCTCTCTGCTCTCCTAGAGACGGAGGGGAAGAGAGAGAGAGAAAGAGAGTCAACTACCTAGGGTTTCATGAAGCTCTACCGATAGTTTCAAGGTCGAACAGACAACGAAGCAAAGGTTAAAAAACAAAAGACTGCTCACTTGGCATGAATAGCATGGAAATACACTCACCCGGGTGTGCACGTCCATGGAAATCACCATCTCTTCTGCCTTTAAACCTGTAAGATTCCAAATCATAGTCAAAACTTCCGAATTCAGACACCAGCAAACCAAAGAAACAGAAAAAGCAAAAGAAAAGCATATTCATGTGTGATTAATTTCTAAACTAAAGAGATCTATGTATAGAGAGAAGAAAGAAACAAAGTACCCGGGTCTCTCCTTGGTGGAAGAGAGTACAGTTGATCAATTGGGTTCATGATTTGAAGGGACTCCTGATTTTTATAGAAGAGGAGAGAGAGAGACAGAGAGAGAGATTTGCTAAGGGGACAAGGAAAAACAGTCTGTAAAATTTTTTTGTCAGGCTCCATTCACTTGGCAAATAAGGAGGAAGCTTTGACCCACGGGTGGTAGATATGCGAACGACAAAGTAGCATGTGCCATTGCTCCTTAACAACTTTCACTAAACCTAGGAGATATCTATTGCCCGAACGAAACTAGACAGACTACTGAACAGCAAATTTTTTCTGTTGTTTTGCGATTGTAGTCCGTACAATTTGGGTCGGGAGGGAATTATTGACATATTTCATTTACTTTTCTAAAAAGATGAAAATGAAACATCAGCACAGTCAAATGTGGGACGGCCTAAAGTTATTCATTTTTCCTTCTCTTTCTTTCCTGTCATCTTCTTCTGTTTACTTTTCCTCCTTTCCCTCTTCAACCCTTCTTTTCACTTTTCTTCTATCCACCATCGTCGGCCTGTTGTCCACATTGCCATCCGACCCTGCTGCCCACGTCATCCACCTCTCCGCACTCTGAAAATGGATCCCCTAAAGTACTGTAGGGGTGCAATACTGCAGGCCACATCCATCCGATTTAAATTGGACAAGCAAATCTAGGTGATGCTAGCTACGGCCTTGCTGGTCGTGGGCTAAGGCGACCTCGCTTGCGACTGCAAGGCCATGGCCACCAACAAGGGTTTTGTGGCACTCATCCAGTGGCGAATGAACTCTAGCAACCCTCGCCAACCATAGAGGGAATAAAGAAAAGAATGAAGGAAAGCAAAAAATTAATAAAAACTAAAAAGAATTATAAAAATACAAAATTTATAAAAATATAATTAACATCCATCTAAATAGGGGTTAGCTGTGCTGCATATAATGACCAATATGAATGATAGCAATTTTCTATCAAAATTAGCCGAACAGACTAAAATGATGCAAATATAAAAGGTTTGGGACTTAGTTGACCAAAAAAAGTTTAAGATTGCATTGGCATAATTGCAATAAGTTTAATAATTTATTAGTAATTTTTCTCAAATATTATCATCACAATTGGTGTTAAATATTAGATATTTTGATATTGACACTGCATGAATGGCCCATAATATACGTTGTTTTTGCAATAAATGTCTTGCCTAATCATCAACATGGCATTTATCAATCTAGCTATATGCTTCTAAATTCCCTTTTTTATGAAGTGCATAGATAGAAATCATATGAACTCATAGTTTGAGCATGTATAATTACACGCACATGACTATGCAACGATCTTCAAAAGCACGCCATGACTTCATCAAAGTCATTTTACCATAACAATGCTTATATACTGATGCTCATTCATCGTTACTTTGAAGGAAGAGAGAGAGAGAGAGAGAGAGAGAGAGAGAGAGAGAGAGAGAGAGAGAGAGAGAGAGAGAGAGAGAGAGAGAGAGAGAGAGAGACGGACAGACAGACAGGCAGAGGCAGAGACAGAGAAGAGTAGGGTTTGAAAAGCAGCACGGAGAGGAAGCCAGTTGATGGTGAAGTTTAGCTGGTGCCCCTGTGCGATTCTTGAAATGCTGATAGTTTTTAATCACCAAAACGAACGGATCCTATGCATCCAACCACGCATGATCGCACTCCCATCTACCATTATTCTTCGTGAAACATAACTCTCTCTAATTTCCCCCTCTGGTCATCTCTCTTGAATAGGAAATAGAAACATCATCGTATCAAACAGTCCTTCTCACGGCCACAATATGGGGAAAATATCTATAGCTACCGTGACCAGCAGTTGACATAATATTGGAAATGACCAAGACCATTGGTTGCCAAGTTTGGGACTCTCTGTGTGTGTGTGTGTGTGTGTGTGTGTGTGTGTGTGTGTGTGTGTGTGGGATTCCACAAATTTAAGAAATTCAAACCCATTTATATTGAATATGTTCAAACGCGGCACGGATTCATGCTACTCTATTATTCGCAATGTCAATTTGTCATCGATTGGATTCATCCACGACTTGATCTGCTTCATAATGCATTGCGCATCTGAAATTAAGGCGAAGCACACCCCATACAATGTGGTCATGTTATTATCCCTCTCGTGATGTCACAATTGCACCTGCAACGGATAATGACATCTTAAGTTTTCCAAACCCAAAGGACCCTCTATAAGGAATCCGATACCACTGCATTTTATGCACCAAAACGGCGACGTGGGTGTGCTAACCCCTCCCCGCACATGATCTAACCTTCGGACCTATTTCATTTTTTTAGACTAGTTAGCCTCTACATGATTTGACACCCTGGACATTTTGAATTTCCAATTGACTTAAATAATTATTGGTGTCGACTCATACAATTATTTGAATCTCAATAGCTTACCCCCAGACCTAGGGGATGCAAGATTGTAGGCCATAGACCTTGGGACATTTTTTCGAAATTGCATTTTTGCTATCCTTTTCGATTTTCGCTTTTTCAAATTAAACCAAGAGATAAATCCGGATCAAGGGGTGGAAGGGTGCGGCGCTGTAGCGACTATCACTATTCACTTGATTCCAAAGGTTATTTTCTTCTATTAACATTAAAAGGTTATTTTCGATGGTGAAAACAAGTTAATCATTATTAACTAACCACCCAATTGATATGGTAAATTGTGTACTTTCATCCAAAAGAAAAAAGTTAAGAAAAAACCACCCCATCGATATGGTCAAATGTGCACTTTTATCTTTTCAAAATCAAAAGTATCACAAGCAAAAACCATAGAGAATATTTCATTTCTTAGTGAGTCTTCTCATGACAACTAGGTGGATGACAAAAGTATGACATGCAAACTCACCCCTCAAGGGTGAAAATTTTGTAGAAGTTCTAGACGTCTCATATGAGACAAAGAAAGACATTAAAGACGGGGATACAAAGAGGGATAAGTTCACTATAATTATAAAACTTATCTAAAAAGTACGGTTAGAGTCCTTAAATTTGCCTAAAAAAAATACAATCAAGTTATAAAATTTATCAAGTTGGTTCAATTGAGTCATTCTGATTACTCCATCCAACTTGACTAACAGGAAATACTGATACTGATTTTACTTTTTTTTATCATTTTTTATCCTAGGTGAATTTTCAATATAATTTTATTTGAATTATATTTAAAAATAAGCTAAATTTAAATAAATAAGAGAATCCAAGCAAGGATGACTTCAAGTCCTCACCATAGCCATTCCACCATCACCGAGAAGGATTGACAATGGTTGTGGATGGCCAACAAGGGTTGTCAAGGCCCAGTTAGGGGCCAACGACTCTTGTTGACAATGAGTGAGGACCCTTGCAAGCCCTCACTTAGATCGTAACCCTCCACAAATCAAGTGAAGGTTGACTACCCTTGCTTAATTTGGGGGAGGGCGACCTTTATCCAAAACTAGACGAGGGCTTGCAAGCCTAAGCCCTCTCTTGCCTTTGGTGAGGGTTGTTGGGCCCTAGCCGACCATCCCCTATCATTGTTGATCCTTCCCGACGATAGTGGGGTGGTGGTAGCGAGGTCTTATGACCCTCATCGCCTGATCTATTCCTAGGAAAAAATGTGTTGATAACTCATCTATCATAAGAAGGCTAAAATTTCGAAAATGTAGTACTCACTAGCAAGTGTTAATTTGTTACACTCCATTTGTTTCATGAAAAATAATTTTTTAAGAATATATTTTTCACAAGATCATTTTTCAAGGAAATAATTTTTTGGTGTTTGGCAAAACCTGAAAATAAATTGGAAAATATTTTCTATCATTGGGTTTAGAAATTTGATTTGATTTTCATAAATAGACATATCTTATTCAAGCACTAGTGACTTGTGTATGGACTGTTGAGAAATTGAGTATGTGGCACTAGGATCACGAATTCAATCTTGATGGACTCTGACTTGGGCTTGGGCACCTAAGATTCGAGCATGAGCACAGGCATCAATCCTGCCTCGGTCCTAATGGACCCAAGTGCTAAGGGCATATGCTCTGGACTTGATGGACCCAAGAGCGAGGACTGAGCATAACCATCAAAGTCCTAAGCCTGACATTGATGGAGTCAACCTCAACCTCAATGTATATAGGCATGGACGCCAAGGTCTTGAATTGGCATTGACGGACTTGACATGGGCACTAGTGCCCTTGAATTAGCCTTGATGGACCTAAGCATTGACGTCAAGGTCTCTGGCCCAACCTTGCGATCTTGGGTGTAGGGACACCAAAGACCAAGCTCAGCCTCGATTGACACAAGCCTAGGCACGAGCACTGAAGCTCTAAGCCTAGCTTTAGTGGACCTAATACTTGGCACGATTCTCCAAGCCAAGTGTCCTGGGCCTAAGTTTGGCCTATATGGACCCATGCCCAGAATGCCCGACCTTAATTGATTTGTACCGAGCATGAGCACTTGGGTCTCAGGCCCATACTTTGTGAACTTAGTTCAAGGCACTGGGGAGCAGGGCAATGATACAGGAAATTTAGGCCTAGCCATTGGCGTTGGTCTCCTAAGACTAACCTTTATGAGTCTTCAGAGTGCAACAAGTATGGCATAATTCGACAAATCAAGGACAGTCTTAATGTAATGCACGATCGAAGTTTCTTAATAAGTTTCTTATAAGCAGAATTAAAGTTAAGTTGGCGAAAGGTTTTTTTAGTTACGTTAGCATTCAAGCATGCTTAAGGCTGACCAACTCTTTTAATTTTCAATCCATTGAACTTCTCGTACCATGGGTCATGCTTTAAATATAGAAAATTGTGCGAGTCCATCTAAAGTTGCTTAGTAATACTTTAGGTATTTGTTAACATAACCAAGCTTCAAAACAATTGGGGCGATTGGATTATTTAAGACTTACTTCTACTACTTGGTATGGAGCCCCCATTGGTCATAGGTTTGAATCCCCCATGGCTTTTCAATCTCAGGAAATCCTAGTACTTTGTCTATGTTATGAGTTCGGTTTGTGCTCCAAAAGTACGGCTCAAATTATATTCCAACTGGCCACCTATAATGGAGCGGTGACAGGCTCACTTAAAATGAGCACTATTTATGGCTCAAAACAAGTATTTCGACCATTGGTGTGAAATTCCTATAATAATGTTCATAGTGACTAGTCACCCCTTGAACTTTTTCTTGCTTTTTCTTTTTCCTTTGCTTGTTTTTCTTTGGAGTAATTCCATTTTTGGTCCGTCACCTTGGTTCATTGTTCAATTAAAATCTTAACTTCCAATTTGTTCAATTGAGTCATATAATTGGTGCAATCTAGTCATTTCATTGTTAACACACTCGGTCTTGTCAATTGGAGGCTAATGTGGCAAGTTTAAGTAATTAAGAAGAGGACATTAATGGAAATGTTCAAGAAATCACGATAATAAGTTAAGGGGGGAAAACAACAAAACAAGAAATCATAGAGAGACGAGTTGAGGGAGGAATGGAGGTGGTGGAAGCTGTCGACACTGGTGACAATCTGGTACCACCACCTTATCTCCGTGCTAGTCCTTGCCGGGGTCAAACGGGCAAACGCCTTATCCACCACAAAGCACAAATACCACGTCCTAGACAAACTCCTCGTACGCCAAAGTCATGCCTAGATAGCACGGCTAATTCAAAGCACTAGAGTAATAATCTGATGACAATTTCATTAATGCATTGCCTATGCACCACGATGGACCAAAGGGGAAAAAAAAACCCCATTTACGAGTCGAAAGAGGCTCAAGAACTTCCGCATCGACACTACAAAACTCGTCGTTACAATCGACACAAGTAAAGAAGCTTGAGCCCACTAAAGCTGCTCCATCAACTCACCAATCACGTTTCCGGAAGCTCGTTACAAATAGTCGATGGTCCAGTCGAATCTACTATCGACATGGACTAAAAGGAACCATTTGAAGCTGGACAAAATGTAGCCAATAAGTATCTTTTTATTTCATGCTACCTTTCTATTTAAGAGATATGACTCGGTTCCTCATAATTGATTGTTATCATTCTAATTCAGTTCGTCATTTTTAGTGAGCAAAACATCTCTCTCTCTCTCTCTCTCTCTCTCTCTCTCTCTCTCTCTCTCTCTCTCTCTCTCTCTCTCTCTCTCTCTCATATTCACATATGCACATAGTATGAGGGTTGGTATTGTTACTTGTCTTTAGGCAATTCGTGAACATCAAGAAGTTGAGATTAGATTGAACATTTAGAAACGCTCTGAAACCCTAATGGTTGATAAAAGTCATTGAACGAAGAGAAATGCCATTGTTGTGAATTAATGCGGAAATTAATCAGGATCTTTCAATTTTACGTCAACGCGTAAAGCATAGAGAAATAATGAGGAATGATAAGGACATTGGAAATATACATGGTTCGGTCCGAATGTCGGTAACTATGTCCACGGGAAGAGCCATCAAGAACAATCCACTATAATCGGAGAATTTGATTTACAATTGCTTAATACGCTCATGTTTCCCGCACCTATATTATACCAACTCCTAAGTGTTTACAAGAAACAACTCAATTGAGTAAAATAAATAAAACTCATAAAACACCAGAGCAGCTATGTACACCTTCTTCGGAGAAAGGCAGCCTTTTGCATTTTCCTTCGCGCGGCTCCTCTTTCCTTTATCTTCTGTGCGAGCAGCTCATCAAGCTCTTCGTGTGCGTACGGCTTCGTTCTCCTCTAAGCGTGCGGCCACCGAAAAGCGGATCCGGATTCCCTGCTCTTAGAGCAGGGGTGATCTGCAAAATCCCACCATTGAGGGGGTGAGGGTTTTGTCCTTTACTTGAGGGGGCAAAGACATTGGATGGTGGGATTTTGCAGAGTTTCCTGCTCTAGAGCAGGGAATCTGCTCCCCCGAAAAGCAGGAGAAAAGAAAACTCTTTCTTTTCTTTTTGTTTTGTCCTGGGGCCCACGTTTCCTATTGACGAAGGAAATCTGGGACTTCAATTTGACTTGTTGACTTTGTGCTCCAGGATGTGTTCTCTTCGTGTAAATCAAATCGCAATAGAGCAGATTCCTTTTCTTTATTTATTTCCTCTTTTGTGAGTTCAAGAAAAGATAAGCTTTTTCTTAAGAAATCTTTCTTAACAAATTCGGTTAACCAATCGTTATCCTAATTCAAACTCGAAATATAATTTAACAGTCATCCTTCATCGGCTCAATAGGACCTTGGTGGCTTGATTCGGCTCAACAAGATAATGAACAGTGGTTGACTTTCGCACATTCTTTTGTCCTTCTTGAATGGAGAGAGCAATGCCGCCGTCCAAAAAGCATGGTAGGAGCAAAGAAATGACTATCGACGAGAGCTCCCGCTTGTCGTTTCCATCTGAAAAAGGGGAACAACTAAGAACAATATGCGCGAGCCATCCAATGAACCGTCGAAATTCGTGTGAGCCGTCCGTTCAACCATTTCCCCTTGTTCGGGGGACCAACGAGGATTGGCAGGATCGGCCCTATCGTTTCGCCTAACGACAAACCGTTTTCCTAAGCTGCTTTTCTCTAACCGACGGAGGAGGCGCGCACACCCATCGTTCTCATTTGATGATGGGGGATGAATCAAACGTCTGTTTTGTCAACAAGGAATTCCCACAAATCAGACTTGAGGAGTGCCTCGAAGCGAACATGATGCACACATCGGCCCAATCGATACAGATGATGACTATTGTTGTATCATATGGATATTACGTGAGGCCCACACGAATTAACATGTTTGAATTAATAAACACACTTTCTAGAGATTCGAGGATATTTCAATTTGGACCCCATCGAGGTCGTGGATGAAGCCCAAAAGCTTGGCTTGGATGGAAAAAATCGCGAGGTCCATTCTTACATGTGGATCGCTAATGAAGAAAGTTTTGGAGGTCTTGATGCGAACAAAGGTTCGATGATTCTAGTATTCTTGTCTCATTACTTTGGATCAATAAATGGATGCCACATTACCCCCTATGCGAGATTTATTAAAGTCGACTTTCATCCTCGACGGGAGATACTAATCTAAAAGGGTTATCAAGTCTCAATCTTCTTTTTAAAGGTTAAAATCACTACCAATTATGATTTGACAACATGTGCCAACGGAAAAATCTCAGATTTTTTTGGATATTCTTATCTAAGTTATTGTCATGTCAAATTACTAGATAGGGTTTGCAAAACTATAGCCTCCCACCATACTGGTCTTTAGGAAGTAGTCTCATATATATATGATGCTATGGTTTTAAACCCGTGGATATGAAATATTAAGACATAAAGCACTTCAAGTCACAACCATGACGCCAAACACAATCGAACCAATATGTTTGCCATCACTTTGGCTAGGCTGTTACTTTTTCGCATCGTGAGTGCGCCTTCAAATTGCCATGTTTGGCATGTTTGGTAATGCGTGCATTGAGCTGCAAGACCTGGAAACTAGGCGGCACAGCTTCCCAAAAGCTACTTGAGTTTAGGGGTGTTGCAATTGTGAGGTGTTGGCCGGCCAATTAGGATGTCAACGGTAATGTTTATATTCCGATAAATAATCTATTCTCAGAATAATTTTTGAGTAAAATAAGGCGTTTGGTAAGTACACAAAATTTATATTCTTGTAATAGAAAAAAATAGAAATATGTTTGGTACAACTCACAAATTTTTTGTTCTTTTCATTTTTTTCTTACTCACATATGACTAAATGTTGCCAGCGACGGTTGACGGCGGTTGGCGGTGTCAGGTAGTCAGAAGACGATGGTGGCCAGCAGTCGGCCATTGATGGCAATGGTAGGAGGTTGCCCATAGTCGGCAGCCAGTGGTCGTCGATGGTTCTGAGGGGTCGAAGATGACCGCGGCAAGATAGAAGAGCAAAATAAAAATAAAAAAAAGAAAATTAGTTTATTTTTAGTAATTATTTTCGAGAACAAGAAGCTATCATTATGTTTTGATTCTTGTTTCTATTTCAAATCTATTCCCGGGTAAATAGAAAAATAAGTTGGCATTATCAAAATAATTTATGTTCTAAAAAACAAAAGAATGAAAAAGTTAATAAACAGAAATGTTGCCATGCGTGCCTTTAATGAAAGCAATAACACCGTTTGCTGCGAAAAGAACCGTACCGAAGTGGGCCGAAGATCGATGCTCGTCCCGTTTCCATCCATTTTTTTCGTGACCCAAAAATGCACGAGAAAGTGCAGCTACAAACCCAAACGGGCCGGCTCAAATGCCTGGATTTGGATTGCTGCAAGGCCCATATTGAGGCCCAATGGGCCTCAAGAACCGGCAGGGGACATCATGAGTTGCCCATTAGGTGGATGTCTGTTAAACTTCTCTCCACGCACAAGACACAGCAGTTCGCAGCTCTGCTGCTTCGCCAATCTCTCCCTCTATCTCTGTGCAAGTTCTGGTCTTGTTTTCTCTTGCCGTAAGGCCTGATAAGAAGCTTGAATCCACTTCGACGACGGAGACTAGCTAATTTGCAGCTCTTCTTATCCCGGGGGTTCCTCCATGGTGTGCGTCTGTTTGGTTCTCCGTCGCAACTCCTCGGAGAACGAGGAATCCTGACCTGAACGAGGAGTCATCCGATGGCAGGGATTGTTTCGTTATCTTCTCCCCCGATTTCGCCTGGCTTGTGCGCGACTGCTGCTCGAAGGTTTGATTTTGCTTCTTTCTTTTTTATGCAACAGCCTACATGGTGCTCTTCTTTTGCTTTGGGGAAGAATGACCCCGTCGTTCCTGTTTCGTACTCTCTTGCAGGCGGACTGTGAGGATGTCTGTGGCTGCATCGAAGACCCCTGCGCTGTCTTTCGAGAGGATGGCCGTGAAGCCGCCTTCGCACCCGACCTATGATCTGAAGGGCGTGATCAAGCTCGCCCTGGCTGAGGACGCTGGGGATCGAGGTTCGGCTTAAGCCTTCCTGGTTCTCTTGGGATTTTAGTATGTTGATGAGAAAGTATTGAGTGCAACAGTTGTGGCGTGGCATTTTTCGATAGTAAATGGGCTGACACCCGGTGACAGATTTGCGTACATGTGATCTGGTTGGGTATCCGTGCACTCATAGATCATTTACTTGAATTGTCGATGAATTTATGCTTGCGCGGTGGTACGGGTACTGCTCTGGAGGCAGTTAGGAACTCATAATGTGTGATGAATTTACCTAGCCGAGATTAAAAGTCTTATTAATATGACGTGATAGTGATATCGCAATGCTTGTTTTTTTGGTGTGTGACTGATGATCACCACTTCCTAATGAAGCCGAGGGCTTTAGTGATTCATTCACTCAATGATCACCACTTCCTATGTGTGCACTCATAGATCATTTACTTGAATTGTCGGTGAATTTATGCTTGCGCGGTGGTACGGGTACTGCTCTGGAGGCAGTTAGGAACTCATAATGTGTGATGAATATACCTAGCCGAGATTAAAAGTCTTATTAATATGACGTGATAGTGATATGGCAATGCTTGTTTTTCTGGTGTGTGACTGCTGATCACCACTTCCTAATGAAGCCGAGGGCTTTAGTGATTCATTCACCCTGTTTTCACCTTAGGCATCTCATGGGTTGCATAATTAATGCATTTTTAGGAGATGTAACTTGTATGGCCACTATCCCTGTGGACATGGAAGTGGAGGCCCATTTCTTGGCAAAAGAGGATGGTGTTGTGGCAGGAATTGCTCTTGCGGAGATGGTATTCCATGAGGTTGATCCTTCTCTTAAGGTATTTCCCTCTCTCTCTCTCTCTCTCTCTCTCTCTCTCTCTCATGCTTTCATGTAATGTAGCTTCTCAATTCTCAATGTTTGATGCATTATTTGTGTGCAATGGATTCTTTGTGTACAATATGATGCAGGTGGACTGGTCTAGGAAGGATGGAGATTATATACATAAGGGTCTTCAGTTTGGAAGAGTTTCTGGTACATACATGATGTTGATATGAGCATTATATAATTATACAGACTTTTAATTCGCACTTCAATTTTAAGCAAGTTTACTTCCCCTTAAGAACAGTGCATATGCAGGACGAGCATACAGTGTTGTTGTAGCTGAAAGGGTAGTGCTGAATTTTATGCAAAGAATGAGTGGCATTGCAACTCTAACTAAGGTACTTTCATCCTCTCAAAGAAGGTAGAACTAAGTGCAATAATGCTTTGGTGTTGCAACCAGAACTCTTTACTGTCCTCACAAAGATTCTAGAAGTGTAATTTAGGATATACTCCATTGCAGAGCTAGAACTTGCTCGTAAACTCAATTTCTTAGTTGCCACTCTGATTAGAGGTTTGACGAGGTTTGCTTTATCTATTCTGCAGGCAATGGCAGATGCTGCACACCCAGCACGCATTCTAGAGACAAGGAAAACTGCTCCAGTTCTACGTTTGGTGGATAAGTGGGCGGTCTATACTACTTCCTGGACTTTCATCTCCTGCTTCCTTTGTCTCACATTCAAGTTCATCAGTTGACCTTGTGATGTATCTTTATATAGGTTCTCATTGGTGGAGGAAAAAATCACAGGATGGGTTTATTTGATATGGTTATGATAAAGGACAATCACATATCTATAGCTGGGGGTGTCACAAATGCCATCAGATCTGTTGACATGTATTTGAAACAAAGAAACCTCCAAATGGAGGTTGAGGTACTTAAATTTGGCACTTCACTTTTTCTCCTTATAAATGTTGATTACAGCATGAATTTGAATGTTCTGCAACCTCTTGGCCTTACAAGCAGTAAAATAAGCTGTGTTTGACCTTGATCTTTTGGATTTGTAACTGAGATGTTTATGATATCATCATCATCATCAATCTCTCTCTCTCTCTCTCTCTCTCCCTCCCTCTCTCTCTCAGGTTGAGACAAGGACACTCGAGGAAATTAAGGAAGTATTAAACTATGCATCTGAGACCAATATGTCCTTGACTAGGATAATGCTCGATAACATGGTGATACCCTTATCAAATGGTGATGTTGATGTTTCCATGCTTCAAGAGGCTGTGCAACTGATCAATGGGAAGTTTGAGACGGAAGTATGTCTAGAAATTCTGTGAAGCTATAATCATCAATTGTATTTATCACTCGCTAGTTAATTTATGCATTGAATTGGTTAGTTGGTTACAGGGTTGTTCTCTCTTCTTTCCCTGTTTATTCTGCATCTGTTAAGAGAGGCCATGTGAAGAAAATTAAGATAACAGGGATTCAATGTGGATGAAAGCGATTGAGTTTGTACATGTGAGATCATTTTAATGACATAGTCTTCTGAGGTAGTAATACGCAGCTTCTTCTTCATCACTAAACCATGCATCACTGCCTTCTAGTACCCATCAAATTTCTACCGGCAATTCTGCATTGGGCTTGGCATAAATTTGAATGCAGCAATGTCGCATCTTTGAGCAAGCCCATGTAGTCAGGTGAACTCACCCAAGATTGCTACTACTTTAAATCAATTTGTCTCTTCGCAAATTGCAGGTGCTCATCTTCCACAGCTTCCAAAATAACCTGTCATTTTGTAATGTCGTATTAAAGATTAATGTGGGCTTTGCAGATGATTCTGATGTAGTTTGACATTCCAAGTGAACTGGTTTAAACCTGACAGGAGTGCTTTGCTATGGCAGGCATCTGGGAATGTTACTCTTGAAACAGTTCATAAAATTGGACAAACTGGTGTGACATATATCTCGAGGTAACTTGTTCTTCACAATATTCATGATCCTCAGCAATCTTTATTTGACTTGTTTTGATGCATGTTATTTGACTTGTTTTGATGCATGTTGAATTTTGGCGACAAATCTCCATGACTCTGTAGGCTGTAGAAGAACTCAATTGTGTTTTATCAAATAAGCAGCTTTTCATCTAGAAAATAAGTTTGTTATGGAAAGCATTTTCAAAAGAACTACATAGGTAATGACATTTCATTGAAGAAATTTCTTACTGAATTGTCAGAGTCGCAGTTTATGAACAAGTAAGCGACTATAGTGGCAGTGACAATAACCAACCAATGGAGGTGCTTCTGTTGGCCATGGTAGGCTGGCCAAGTAGTGGCGGTTGCTGGTCAGTGGTGACAATAAAACCTTTGGTAGTTGCAGGAACCTTCTTCGTGATAGGAGAAAATTGGACAGGTTTTGATTTTAAGAATCTGAATATGCACTTTTCATTTTTCAGGAGAAAACTTTGCATTGACCAATTTGTCTTGATTGTGTTGAGAGGAAAAAACATGATTTTCTTTTTTCTTACTTTGGCTGGGAGGAAACATCATGTTTTTTTTTTTTGGGGTCAAACATCATGTTCTTTTTATGAGTGAAAAAATGTAAAATTTTCTATAACGGTTGATATCTTCATCCATGTTCCTTCTTTATGCTAAAGTAGGAAAAAGAATAGCTCCACATGTCAGAATCTTGTTCGCTTAATTTCAGTGTAGTGATTGATACTTAACTAAACGATAATCAATCCCTGAAACAAAAGAGGTTCTATCCAGTTCAAAATAAACATTTAGATGTTCCCAACACAACAGGTGACGACGACATGAGTGTGATGAGTTTTACCACTGTCACCAAGGTTCCCATTTTTTGTTGGGGGTAAAGCACACGATGGAGAGATGAGTCTGAGAGTTTAAATTATGTGGACTCTATATGCTCTGGGGTATGCTTTGTTCCCTCGTCAGCAGTTTAGGGCACTCATTTGTTTGTCAAGTAATTGAGAAGCCTCATCTAAGCTTCTTCGTTCATGGGTAACTATTTTGCCATTTTCATGTCTTACGAATGTTCTAGTCCTGTTGTCAATACATCTCTGGATAGAGAAGATGAGATAGAACCATACTGAATTTGTACCGTGTTAAGGTTCTTAATGGCAGTTAGTGGTTTCGGCAACTCATCGGATCTATGTGCTGTGCCATTCTGGTAATGCGAGTTGTATTGTAGAGGGAGGGCTTGGTCCTCTGACAAAGTTAAATTCTGCTATTTCAACTGGTAATATTAAGATTCGCGGACTCTTAACTTATGTTCCAAGAAAGAATTGCACCGAGAAACTATTAGTTTTCGTATCCCATCTGGCAGACAGCTATATATGGTTTGCTTTTTGCAAGTTTTATGGACGGAGGATGTCTTTCTTCGTGGTGAAGAAAGACAACCGTGCTTGCATGTGGGATGACTCATGGGCACTAACTTTTCCCCTGGATGACTTTTGTTATTTTTGCAGCGGTGCCCTCACGCATTCTGTTAAGGCGCTCGACATCTCCCTGAAGATCGATACGGACTTGGCTCTCGAAGTTGGAAGACGTACGAAGAGAGCGTGATCCGTCGCTCTATCTGTCATTCCCACAGGGAATCTGCCCAGAATTGGATCTTCTTTTCTTTCCAGGAGATGTGATGTTTTTCCTAATTCCTACTAGACCACTTTACTTTCGGCTTTTGTCCGTTAATGACTGCCAAGAAAGTTGTTGGGGCCAGAAAGCGGAAGGTTGGAACTTCAATTGACGAGTGGGGGATATAATATAAGTTCGATTCACGCGAAGAAAATGACTTCTTCAATTTTGGCTCAACGTGCAATGTCGCTCTTAAATTTTTAATGTTCAATCTCGTCCTTCAGTATTCAATTTGTTCAATTGAATTCATAGACTCTTGATACAAAGTTAAATCAGTTCTCTAGAATGAGGCACAAGCTTTCTAATTACACTAAACTTTAATCTATTTGCCAAAATCAGCCAAAAAAATGTGCTCTCTTTATTACTTTTTAACCTTTTTGATCTAAAGATACCCTTCAAGTAGTTTTCGGCTTACGATCTCGATAAGAGTAATGGTAGAATTTCCTTTAGATTTAGAGCTGTATGGATTGATATTTCTATTACTTTTTATCTCCCGATTTACAGATTTAACTGAATTGTAAAAAGGGGAAACGCAAAATGTTGGTACTTCATATATCTGATTGGTCAGGAGCAACATGTAGATTAATAAAAGTATGATTATGTTTTGATAAATTAATATCAATTGTGGATATTCTCATGAAAACGCTTATTCTTAAAATAACGAGATTATCAACAGTATAGCTCTAGATGAGGTTCTACAGTTCATGTTATAGAGGTTTTAAGATAAAATATACTTAAATTGGACTGGAGATGAAAAGATATTTAAAAAAATGTGGGCTATAGCGTAATCATGAAAGCTTATGAATAATAAGGAAGGACTAAAGGGGATAAATAAATAATCTAAAATTTTAAAAATCAGGTCTAACATTTAAAAATAATTTAAGAATCACATCATACAAATTAAAACAATTCGAAAATGGTAGTACGGGTCAAAGTTTAAACTAGATTATGTCATTTTCTATTTATCCGAATAAAAGATTGGAACTTATACCAACTTCACCTTTTTACAGCGACTCTGATTTTGAGTGTTGTGAACTATGCAAGAGTTGAAAATGAGGAACATGGGCAGTGTCGAGAGCTTTTTAAAAATATACATTAATTTTTGTAGAGAAGTGGTCAGGATGTGAATGGTAACAATTCTCGTCTTAAAAACAATTTATGGCAAAAAGTAGAAAAATCTATTTTCATTTCCTAGAAGACTTTATGAGTTGAAACTAATGTTTGATGACGAAATAAATTTTATATTTCTGAAACAAAAATTCCTTGAATAGATCTTCTTAATTTCTATGCAAATTGTTGATGGGTGATCGGTGGCGGGTGGCCAATGGGAATGGGCAATTTGTAGTAGCTAGCAATTTGCAATAGTAATGGCCGATAGCAGTCGGTAATGGTGGTCGGCGGCCAATGGTGCCCGACCATGGTTGCCAAGTGGCTGTTTAGCGATAGGTGGTGGCTGATGACAATTGGCAATGATGGCCGGTGATAATAGTGAGTGGTGGTCGGCGGGCAATCAGGATGAGCTCATTCTATTTCATAAATAATAAGTAAAAAACCAAATTACTTTTGATTTCTATTTCTAACCAAATTCTTGGCTACAAATTTCTCACAAAAATAGAAAAATAAAATTGCATTACCAAATGGATTTACGTACCAAATTTATTTTGAGAACCAGAAAAATGGAAAAATAAAGAAACGAAATGGTTATAATGCGTTTCCTTAGCTTTTTTTTTTTTTTTGTAGAATGAATCAAATGGAACCAATTTTTCATTTTAAAATTTTGTGAGACATCAAACCATGAATTTACATTTACATAAGTGGAAATTAAACTAGACAACTCTAGGGAAAAAAGTCACCCAATCAATCCTAAATTTATTATGCGGTATGATTCCTTTAAATTTTGCCAATGTAGTTCTAAAATATTTGTGCGAAATTTCAATATAACCATTTCTGAGCAATATTTGTTGGAAATCACTAACATGGCAGTCCATTTATCATCAATTGTTCTACATAACACATTGCCATGAACTTCCATGAACTAATATTTGATGGGTCATGAGTTTTTATATCATCTTATTATATCTTAAAACATGACTTCCATGAACTTCTATGAACCCCAATGTCAGCAAGCATTTTTTTTCACCACCAATAGTTGAAATAACATAAAAGAAAAGTAAAATAATAGGTCCCTGCAATATAGATAAAAAAAATTAATTTCCACAACTTGAAAGTACATATTGATCATCGACATGTGCGAATGTCATCTCTTGCCCTACGCACTTGTATTACACAATCTCGAAGTTTTCTACTCCATGATTAGCTGTGGTATGGGTGCATTCAAATACTGGTTCTTTGCAATTTCACCATGAACCTCTGCCAATACCACAAAATATTCTCAAACTAGTACTCATACATCATAGTTACCTCAAATTCATTTTTGTGTCATAAAAAATCCCAAATGGATATACCGTGACATATCTACCAAACTCTTGTGGCAACACTGGAGCAAAACTAGGAATTTCAGCACATTCTTGAAACGTGAGGGAACTCAATGGCAAATTTAACAAGTTTTAGTAGATCACCAAACTCGGTTCACTTTCTTTAGATCTAAATTCCTTAAAACGACCTCATTTAGAAGGTCGCATGCATGCGGTCCATCTAAATTGTTTATCACATGTATTTCCACATCAGCAATTTAACGAAGATATTGGATAAAATCGAACATGGGGTAAATTCGTAATCAGCGTACCGATTTGGAACTTTTTTTTACATGATTTAGGATAAATGTGGCACAAATATGCTACTTTGGGATATATAGTGGCAATAATACATATTAAAAATGGAACACTGATCTACCTAAAGATAAGTGTCACTTAACCAGCCACAAAATTGGTGCATCATCGTGTTGTCAATGTCACAATGTCACCATCTCTCGTTGGACATAAGAATTTTTTCACTCTCTAGAACAAGAGAGACTCTCCAAAAGGGAGTACAAATACATTACTTTAGAAAGAGTTGGGGAGGAAACGCAACCTCGTTGCCCAGCCGCCCTAGAGAAAGTGGATCGAAAGCAAAAGCTGTCTGACGTTGCCCTTCGTTGAATTGCAAGGCATTGCCTCAGCCTTACTTAAGCTCAAATCTCCCAAATCCTAAGACGGTTTGCGAGTGGGATCAAGACAAAACAGCTTAAGAAACATCGAGTCGTGAATTTAGAGCTTCACCTCATGTGATGTCAAATCACGAAACATTTTACTCTTTGAAATTTAACTAATTTTAGTGCCAATAACCTACTTTTCTGTTTGGAGCATGACGACGCGATTACTTTTCGAGTTGATTCACAACACGCTATTGCAATTATAAGAAGTCAGATAGATTGTCATACATCTACAAAAGAAAATTGAGACCGAATATCCAATTACATAAAAGGTGCAAACGCATGGCCCCTTTTTTTTTTCTTTCTTTCGCATTGATTGTGATTATATGGGCAGTGATACTTTTAAGTGTTTTTATTCAATACGAAACGAGAATGTCTAGATAAGTTTGGGGCAGTGGCATCAAATGTCACTCTCTTCGAGGACGATGTTCTCTATAACCCTTCCCTTGTCGCACAACAGAAATAGAAAAATGAAGAATCTTGAGGCTTCCTACTTTGAGTTTACCTTCAATGGAAAATAGACGGTGAAGTCGTGGACTGTACATTTTGATGATGGTAAGTCTGGACCTCTAGAGGTTAGGGCTAGGGATTGAACCCCCTGACTTTCCTCTCAATCAATGTGAAAGATCAGCTTGACTTGAAATTGCACAACAGTGTTGATCAAGTCGAACTTTTCCAACTCTCGACAGAAAACGAGGGGAGGAAGAGAAGGGACTACTGTAACTGAGCATAGATAGCAGTTGGCCTAATCTATATCCCTAGAATCATAGAGCATATAAAAGTCAATATATAGGAAGTGCGAGGAAATAATGTTCACTGCTTGCATTGTGCATTAAAATTTTCATAACTGTCTGTACTTTACAATAATGTTTAGAGGAGAGACTAAGAGTTCAAATTCCATAGCTTCATATGAAACTCATTTATTATGGTGGGTTCCCAACTTGCTCACCCAAAATAGGAGACGTTCCGTTGTCGCACCAATCAAGTATTGCCCGTGTTGGGAACCAGCCTACACGCAAGAGGGCTCATTAAGTATTGATCATATATGCATTATCGACTCGATTTTAATTAGCTAAAACTCTTGAAGAATACGGTCAGTCGTGGCATTTGAAACTAGAGGAAAAAGTCGCTGACCGGTAGTTCAAAGGAGGCGAGAGCCTTTTCCGAAAGGCAAACCCTAACGTCACCTTTTTATCTCATCTCGTGCGAAATTGTCAACATTCTTTCCCCCTAACTCCATCGCGTGCGACTTACGTATCGGTTTTGTCATCAACTTTGCAGTAATCGACGAAGAACAGAACAGGAAGGCTTATCAGGGTTGCATGGGCATTCGACATTTTTCACCAGGACGTGATTGAGATGTTCACCAACTGATGATCATAGACGAAAACAAAAGGATAAAAATAAAAACCTGACTAGACACGCCCATGTTTTAGTGGTGACTGTCATGTCCTAAGGTCTAAAATTGTAGCCGACCACACTACACCCGAAGTGAATTATATGCCTCTCTCTGTTGTTTTCTCCATTTCGTTCTCGGTCTGGAATCATTGTTTTTGAGAAGGCTTTTGTCCATCTCTTGGACACTCTATTTTTTTTCCCTTTTTCTGGGGTTTCTCTTTGCTTTCTTGTGTGGAAGATGACTCCACAACAGCATCATAACGTGGGTTCTTCTTCATATTCATTGATGCCCTAAGAGACTAGGACAACGGGCATTGAGCCCTCTCTTGCAGATTAAAATATGCGCAAATAGCTATTATGTGCATATATGGACAGCATCTAAAATGTGCATATACAATATTTATGGTGGAAAGCTATCCGACGGAGTCTAATGCTCGTCCATTGCATAATGTCAAGTAGTAGCCACATTTTCATGCATATGTTTCTCCATTTTATTAGCCTGAGATTATGAGTCTCTCTCTCTCTCTCTCTCTCTCTTTCTCTCTCTCTCTCTCACACACACACACACACACACACACAAAAAGTCAAGCGACGCTTGTCATTGAAGACTGTATTGACGAACCTCTTTTGATTATCATGCTGCGAAATAGCCCTTTGTTTTCTTCGTTGCACCACATGCAATTTGCATCTTAAAAAAAGTTATCGATTTGAATGATTTACATATATACTTTGTCCATTTCCCAACTAATTATAGCACCTGTATATAGACTTTCTTATCCGACTCCAATCCAAAAGCATATCTGGATTACGTTGACGAGGCTGCACTGAGGTTTGGTACATGCATGGGAGGGCAGACAAAGCTTGCATGTTTCCCCCTTCACCCATTGACCTTACAATAATGCAGACTCCGCTTCATCTTTTTCAACGTTTTTGTTTTAGCTGCTTCTACGGATGAATGACAATGAATCGGCGAGTGAATTATCAAGTGCGACAGTTTGTTTTTGTGAAGGTGTCCACGTAATTAAGGGGTGATAAAGAGGAATTAAGAAAGGTAATCCGACTTCAGCCTGCATTGATAAGCGAGGCAATTAGGGCGAGTCCAGCTTGGACGGTGATCGACTTAATTATGTTTCATAAAGTAGTGATGGATGCATTATTGGAATCTCCCTAGTACGACCCAAAAGCAACTGAACGAAAAAAATGAAGAATGATGTGCTGATATCCAACACACTGGATATGAGTCACGGCTGACGATGCTGATCACAATTTGTCTAAGATGGACGGCTCACTCTCTCTCTCTCTCTCTCTCTCTCTCTCAGATGGACGGCTCTCTCTCTCTCTCTCTCTCTCTAAGATGGACGGCTCTCTCTCTCTCTCTCAAACACTATTATCTCTTCTCTGCTGTACATGTTGAGGGTATGATGCAAATCTTTTCATGATAATGGCCAGAGCAGAATTATTGAAGTCTATGTTCATCAACCAGCTTTCCCAAATAAGAATGGAATAACGAAGAATTATTATTTTCAGCAGAAGAAGACGCCAAGAGAGAGCAAAGCATGCGGATTAGTATTTATCTCCCTTTAGTGAAAAGGTTGATGAAAATATGGGCAGGAAGGGCCCATCTTTCGCGCGCCCCGGCCCCCCAAAAAAAGAAAAAGAAATAAGAGATAAAAAAAACCCAGAGAAGCAGCCACTTGCGCACACACAAAAGTTGCAGTCGTTGTCTCCTCACCAAACCAATTTGGCAAGCTTATGCTACCAAACACAGCCTTACCGATCAGGTTAGCACGGGGACATGCCACCTTACTTTCAATTGCTCTACTCACTTACCTTATGTTAAATGTAGGGGAAACCCTCTATGTTAGGCATGCCAAAAATTGAGTGAACCATTTTAGAAAGCTTAACCTAAAAGCTCAAACTTATTGATGGAAAAAGACTACATATATGTGAAGAGCGTGAAAACCATGCATACAAAAAACTCCATGTATGTGAAGAGCATTGAAATCTCACGGACAAGAAATGATGTAAACATGCATGCATGAAAGACACGCGGAATTTGACAAGTAGAAGACCGCACATGCGGAATAAAATTAGAACACAACTTGGTTAGGCCTATATGTTCTATTTATCATGGAAATATTTAGTTCACTACATCATCTCAAATTTGGATCGTGGTGACATGCCGGACTGTAGTTAACTTTCATGCTATTGCTTCAGCACTTTAAGGAGGGGTAATTGTCCAAAAAGTCTTAAACCTTTTGGAACTTTACCTTCTGTTTTTACCAATTCAATCACAAAATTTTTTGGAACGTTGTCATTTCGGTTCTTTTCGGAGACTTTGTGTTGAAAAATACCTACGTGGATGTTCATGGGTGGGACATATGAAGCGCGGCGTATAGTCGCTTGGCATTTAGTTTCTCAAAGAATAGAGCCTCCAAATGGTCATGACCCGATAAGAAGATCCGTTGATTCATGTGTTTTTCTTTCCATTGTCCTTTTCTTGGGATCATAAGCTACCCCATTTTTCAACGGATCCGAGGCTATCCGGATCCCTTTGCGCCTCTTGATTAGAAAGCAGATCAGTAACCAATGTGATTTTCGCGCTTGAGGAATCGAGCGTTTCTAGGGGGAGAAGATAATGGAGTTCCCAAGATGATAGCACTCCCTCTACTTTGTAATATGAGCTTGTGTATGAGCTGGAAGAGCAGATTTCTGACGTGAATACCCTTGCGTTCATCATCAAGGCAGATCTAGATTAAAGATCCGTTTTTTGCCAATAGTCTAAGTTTGCATTCGATTCAAGACGACCTAGATGACTACTTATGATTCATGCATGGATGCATGTATCTTAGTATCTTAATACTCGTATGGCAGATTTATTAATGGATGCTTCACATGATTATCGTATCTTACTATTGAAGAGAAGAAGTCTTAATGCTATGAAATGCTGACACATGTCCTGCTTTTGGTTGGGCTTAGTTTGAGGGGCAAGTTATCTATAGCTTTTCTCTCTTTTTGGCCTTTTCTCTTTGCTTCCATACAAGGGAAAAAAAGGAACTTTACATCTACATAGTTAGCTGCTTATACAAAATAAGCCAATCACTCTATATCAAGAAAAATGAGATTTACATGCTTAACTATAATTTTAATCAAGAACTAAACCAAACTATCCTGTTTTGAAATTGATTTCGGAATGTGTTCAATAAGCTAAAAAGCCAAAACCCTAATTTCTTTTTCTCCTATATTCTAATAACCTTACCACTTCTTTCATCCTTTGTCTTTCCTCTTCGTCGCACGGTGCTGCCAAGAACTCCCTTATCAATTTCCACTATTGTCATTGTGTCGCCTGTCGGTTCTCTCCCAATCTCCGACTCTCCCACTTCCACCTACGCTTGCAGCAACCCAAGTTCCATCTCTCTCGCTATATATATAGCACATGTATCTGCAGCAACCCTAGCTCCGCCTCTCTTTGTTCTGTGGAATGTGGACTCTGATTTTGACCTATCTCTGCATTGATGTGCATAGCCATTCGATTCTTTATTGGAAACAAGGCGAGTTTTGCTCTCAGTATTGAATTGATAAGAGAAAGAATTTGGTAGTAGTGGACATGGGTGTCGCGAAGGAGACGCTAGTGATGGCGAGTTGAAGAGATGATACACCGGCCATAGCCCTAAGGTAGAAATGAAAACGCAGAGATCTCCACCATGTTGTCAATCAACAAGCGGGAGAATTGCAAGATGGGAGCTGAGCGAGGGCGAAGGATGATGGCGCTAAGTTGCCAATAGAGAATAGGCGAAACAAAGCATATCTTGCGTCGACTGGGGAGTAAAACATCTGCGTGAGAGACATAAGTGTGCCCGAGAGAATACTAGAGAGGGAGTTGAGTGAAGGCAAACTGAGATAGATTATACATAATATGGATTCCAAGAGAGAAAAGAAAGAAGAAGAAGAAGAAGGTGCTCGAGTAAATCCTGCAACCAAACTAGGAAATAGGGCGGGCTCCAAAATTGATTCCGAACTAATGTGCTAGGTTACAAGGTTCAAAACCCACTAATTGATTTGAACAAGGTAGGTTCTAAGCTTTAGTTCCGAAACCTACGCATTTGAAACCGATCATCTCTAATCCGTATCATAGTTTCTATAGTTTGGATTTTTTTATTTTTTGTGATACTAACTCTTATGTAGTTGGGAAGGTGCACTCTTCGTACGAATCTTTTCTTTTGCACTACTCGTGGTACCAACACATAATGGGGGACCAAACTCAGTTTTATATTAGGGCTTCTTTGTCAATCTCACGCATCTTCGCTTCTTAATTAAGGCGTGTTCGTGCGATGCCATCGGACACGTTGTTGCAGCTTCAAGACCCCCGTCACGTGGACGTAATTAAAGCTCATAAAACTCCCCCTAAGACTCTTTCGCAAATTGGCCTCAGCCCTAAACGCACCAAAAGTCAACGCAATTTTACACCCCCGGTAACCCGGAAGCTTCCTGCGCCTACCCATTCGGGCGATTTCAATTTGGACCCGCTTCTGTTTGACCCTACAATCCGAACGAAGACAACATGTTTTTCTATCGTATTGATTTAGTTCCACGCTCGATGCGGCACAAGTCATGAATCACGACATCAAATCAATATACTTTTCGCCTAATTTTGCATACTATCGTATTCTCGATGGTCATATTCTCCAATCAAGTCTCGATTGATCTACATTAGTGTCACTATGACGTGTTATATGAAATCACGCACCCTCTCGACGAGGGGATTTTTTTTTTTTTTTGCCCTTAAAGGTAGGGGCGCGAATCACAGGCGGGTCAAGAAAAGCGTGTCGACGTGCGGCACGGTGGAGGAGAGACGCCGCGCCAAAAGGAAAGAGAAATTTAATTATCGTAAACAGTGGAATCATTAATAATCAAATCCTGCCGAAATATCCACATGTGGGATGCTGACCAATTCTCGCAATATTCTTTTACCCACCGGAATGTGATGCTGACCAATGAATTGCTCAATCGAGGCCTTTTCAGCGAACCAAATTGTATTATGCTGAGTAAAGTTAAGTCCCCCCAATTATTGAAAACGATTTAATCAAAGATTGCCGGAAAAATGGCTATTTCTTTTTTAATTTCCAGAAGGGCCAAGAGTCCCCTAATTTATTTTAAGTATCTTTGAATCCAGCGGGTGGAAAAAGAGCAGGTTCAACCTCCATTCCATCCAAAACCTCATCAAGACCTAATTTTTAATTTGATTTTTGGGACCATATCACCCAAAGTTGAATCTTACACTTTTGGGAAAAAGTATTTTAGCAGCACAAGGCAACATCCCCTCCGCCAACCTCTTAGCATCTAATTGCCATATCAAGACCGTTGAATTGTCGTAAGGTCGGAATTGATATCGATTTCCATGGGGCCAATTTCTCGAGTTCAAGCTAAATAAGACCTAGCATAGATCGTCCCATTTGCGTCTCCAAGAATACAAACCCCGCTTTTCTTGTTTCGTTAGGTAAATGAATTTTGTTGACGAATGTGGAAGGCGAGGGATTCTTTCTTCTTCAAGATTCCATCAAATTGGGCACGCTCGATATTTTATTAATCTCGAGAGTTCTCGAGGCGATTATACCGCCACGCTCAATTTTCATGCTTTTCACAAACCGACGGTGTCGTAGCAATTATATATACCGCAAAAACTGAATAATAAATAAAAGACAGAAAAATGGACCGGGAATTGGCTGACGGCAATACCTTAAATTTTTCCTTTCTTACATAATGGTCGTTTGACTTGAACAAAACCTTGGAGGGACAGATTCTCTCGCTAGATTAATGGGCGGAAAAATCTTAATACGAAGATGCAGTGGTCTGATGGTGAAGCATCAATTCTTGGACAAAGACGCCTTGAGTTAAACCTAACAAAATTTGACCACAACCCTTGATAATCCTTCTCTAAGCACGCCCCTCCAGGAGGAAAAGGGGAAAGAAAGAAAGAGAAACTGAAGAGAACAGTAGAATAAAGTGAGGGAAGAGAGAGAGAGAAACTAGAGAGAGAAGATGAAAGGAGGAGGATTATGATGACGACGAACCCGTAAAGAAACCGAGAGAGAGAGAGAGAAGGGGGAGAGTGTGTATGTGGGGTTGCTTTTTGGAAAACAATGTTTAAAAATACAGCACAGAGAGAGAGAGAGAGAGAGAGAGAGCGAGTGAAAAAGCAGAAAAGGAGAAAGAGGAGGGCAAATGAAAGCAGGTGAAGCAAGAACGAGAAGGGGAAAGACAATGGTGGTGGTGGTGCTGCTGCTTCCATTCCGACTACCTCTCTCCCTCTCCTTCTCCGAGATGCGAACCGAGTCTCATCGCAAGGCCGACAATCCCTCCTCCTTCCTCCTCCTCTTCCTCCTCCTCCTCATCCTCCTCGTCTTCCTCCCTCGCATCTAAAACATTTTTCCTCAAGCGAGAACCCAAGAAAAGAAAAGGAAAAGAAAAGAAAAAAAAACCCCACTCTCCCTCTTCTTCTTCCTTGAGAACCGAATACCCGAGGTGTCATTCGGCTCTGGCGATTCTAGAGGTAGACAGAGCGTTTCTTGAGTCGAAAGGGCGTCTTCTTTTTGGTCGGTGCTGCTTCCGCCGGTCTGTGGATTCGAGCTTTGTTGATTCTGGGATCGCTTGGATTTGAGTGGTGTCTTGTCGTACTACTTTGGTGGTCGCTGGCGACCGAGATTCTAGTGTTGTACATAATAACTTGTGTTGAGTCATTGGTGAGCAGTCTGAGTCCTCCATTAGAAGTATTTTGTGATTCTTGGAGGATTCCTTCTGATTGTTATCCTTTCTCTTTTGGGTTTAGAAACCGCCCTACCCTTTAAGAACAAAAAGAGAAAAAAAGATTTAATACCTGTACAAGCCCGCACTTTTACAGTGGGTTCTTGTAATAGCTTGGATATAACAGTTTTTTCCGTTCTTTTTTTCTCCTGGGGGTTCTGGGTCCAGTTCTCGTCGAGTTAATTTTTCGAATCTCAAAAGTGTGACGCTAATTTAGAGGGGATTATAGAAGGAAACTTGGTTCGTTCTTTGATTAATTGAAGTTCTTGGGTTCCATGAGATCACCTGGTACTTCATTCTTAGATCTGATACATAAGCTTAGGTTTTGGATTTCTGGGGTTGTTGATTCTGTTGAACGCAAGACTTCTGGTAATAGCAGTTGCGAGAGGTGTTGTGAGAGTCACATGGATTCAATTGGTGATTCGAATAAAGGCCATTGCCAAAGTTGTGGCAGGTATCTGTGCGAAAGATGTACTCGGGGATCGGAACCCACCCTTGTTCTAGAGTCAGGCAGGTCGAAACATGGCGAAGCTGGTGGTGTGGTTGGCATTAAGCAATGTAAATTTTGTGTTGAGAATATGGTCAGAACAGAATGTCGGAAGAAGTACTGTGAGAAAGTACACCCTCGAGATAGTCCAGAGCCGCCATCCCCTTGCTTCAGTTTGGAGAAAATGGATACTTCGGTGAATAGTGAGAATTTGTATTCCCCGCATGGCGTGATCACCAGTGGGATGGCTTCAGTTACTGCTTGTTTATCACCGATATCTGTTTGTTGCTCCCCAAGCAGGTTAGCCTGAGGCAGTCTCCCTACTTCTGTTTTTAGATAACAGTGTCCACATCGTTTGTTATATTTTGCAATGAATATAGGGCAATATGTGGCAAGTTACTGAATATGGAATGGCCATTTGGGTTGGTATTTGAGAGGCTTCTAGCTCATGTTTAGTGTTGTTTCGACTGTTGTGTTTTATTAGTTGTTTCAATATTTAGCTGTTGATTGGAATTCTTATGGGTTGGTGGGGTATGCTGAGAACTACGCTTCCCTGAAGAGCATGATGTGTGACAGAATCAACTCTTAATGCTTGTTAATGTCTACTTCTGTGGTGTAACTTGACAATACTCATATGATGAGTACATTGATTGAAAATGCCTTTGTGATATTGACAAACTTTAATGAACTCAGTGCGAATCTGTTCCTGAAGTACCTCAAATGTATACGAAATGGTTACTGTTGTGGTAAATTTTGCAGATATAAAAGTGATGAAGAAGCGGAGGATTCTGGGAAGCACTCAGTAAGTCCTTTGAGTGATTATTCTCATCGGATTACGGATATAGGTTCACATAGTTTTGGTTCCAGACATGATTTTGACAGTTATAGATCTATGTTATCCACTCCTTCAGACAGTCCCTCTAGGATTAATTATATTTCCTTTAGAAGTGGACAGTCTGCACAGCATGAGCAAGAGGGAAGCCCGATATCTTGTAATGGTCCCTTTGATCCAGAAGGCATGGCTGTTTTAAGAAAGCCTGAGGTAGGGACTGAGGATGCAGAGAGCAGTGATTGCTGCTCCGATGATTTGTCCATCTTCAAAAGCCAGTGTGGAACATCTCAACAGCCATTGGACTTTGAGAACAATGGCCGTATCTGGTTTCCTCCTCCTCCCAATGATGAAGATGATGAGGTGGAGGGCAATTTTTTTGAATATGACGATGAAGATGACAATGTTGGAGATTCAGGAGCAGTATTTTCGTCCTGCAGTAGCCTTTCTAGTATGTTTTCAGCAAAGGAGAGACAACATGAGGGAAATAAGGAGCCTTTAAGAGCTATGGTCCAAGCTCATTTTAGGGCTCTTGTGTCACAGCTATTATGTGGAGAGGGAATCCAGGTGGGTGGACAGGATAGAGCTGAGGAGTGGATAGATGTGGTGGCAAACATATCATGGGAAGCTGCAAATTATGTGAAGCCAGATACCAGCAAGGGGGGCAGTATGGATCCTTGCAATTATGTTAAGGTTAAATGCGTAGCAACAGGAAGTCCAAGGGAGAGGTATAATTTCTTTCCAACTTTTCTTTTCCTTCTCCTTCTCCTTCTCCTTCTCTCTCTCTCTCTCTGCTCAATATTGTTCAAGGTTGATGCTAGATGGTTTATTGTGCCTGATTTATTGATTTTTAACAACGGGAGTTTCTGTTTCTGCAGCGCCCTCGTTAAGGGGGTAGTTTGTACCAAAAACATAAAGCACAAGCGCATGACATCACAGTACAAAAATCCTAGAATACTGATTTTAGGAGGAGCACTTGAATATCAGAGAGCTTCAAATCAGCTGGCTTCTTTTGACACACTACTGCAGCAGGTGGTCTTTCAACTTACTCATTTGGCAGACTAATTAACTAGCCTTTGCCTGATAATGAAGGAGAGGACAAGAAGTATTGTTAAGTACTAGAGAGCTATTCTAGTCTTGTCAAAGGATACTTTTTCAGACACTGGTCGTGCTTTGTTCTTGGTTGTACGCAGATTGATTTTAATGTGCATAAGGCAATCCATATGAGGAACTTGCGTCTTATTGGTCACTTCTTTTTCTCTTTAAATCTCTTTTTGCACCTGGGTTTATTCCGGGTGATGAAATTTTTACTTTTACTATCGAAATATTACTTCAAATTGTGATCTCATTCTGATTATTAGCTTCTTCATGAATAGTTGGTTTAGGTTCTTGAGACTTGGTTGTTTGCTCTTTCTCTCATGCTTTTTTGCTTGGGGCTGTTAGCCAAGATGAAATACTTATGTTTGAGCTTTCTGATGGATCAGGAAAAATATCATCTCAAGATGATTATTTCAAGAATAGAGGCTCTTCATCCAAATGTTCTGCTGGTGGAGAAAAGTGTTTCCCCTCCTGCTCAAGAATATCTCCTGGAAAAGGAAATATCTTTGGTGTTAAAGGTGAAAAGACCATTGCTGGAGCGTATATCCAGATGCACTGGTGCTCTAATTACTCCGTCAACTGATAATATTTCTACAACAAGGTTGGGGCATTGTGAACTCTTCCGACTCGAAAGAGTGTCCGAAGAACATGAGACTTCCGCCCACTCAAGCAAGAAACCCTCTAAAACTTTGATGTATTTTGAAGGTTGTCCTAGACGCTTGGGTTGCACGGTATGTTTCTCATGCTTATTGAAAGCTACGTATAGCACAATTTAGTCCAGTAGATGATTTGGCATTATCTGTTAGATGATGCTTGTTCATATCTGGCCTATATTTCCTTGGGAATCAGCAAGTTGATCTTTATCAAGTTAGTACAAAGACATTACATTTTTGTAAGTAATGTAATCATAATATGCCTGACTTGTTCTAGGGAGCAAGCAGTACCATGTTACTCTCTGACATACCCATTATTTTTTTCTTCAGGTACTTCTGAGGGGCACGTGTCGTGAAGAGCTAAAGAAAGTTAAGAATGTTGTTCAGTATGCAGTTTTTGCTGCCTACCATTTATCGCTCGAAACTTCCTTTCTCGCTGATGAGGGTGCTACATTGCCCAAGATAGCTCTAAAACGGTCTTTACCAGACAAAAAAGCTGTCTATGGTGCCCTTTCATCATTTTCAGCTTCTTACACAGCTAATCATGAAGTTTTAACTGATGGCTGCTGTCCAGATAAAATTGTGGACATTGCTTTAGAAATTGGAGGAACAGAAACCCTTTATTATCATCTTGCTCATGGTTCTCTATCTCCACCAATGGACCTCAGCAGCCGAAATTTACACTCTGATGCATACAATGAGGATTCGGCTCTAATTGATGGTCTTAAATCATGTGGCTTAAGTCAGTCCAAAGACTTTCCGAGATCTGCTGATTTTCCTAGTAAGACTGGAAACATACCCGTGCCTCAATTACCTGAAGGTACACATCAGGAAGTGTTGCAGGCTGGTGTAGCTGCTGAAGTGAAAACATCTTTGCGGAATGAGGAAAATGAAATTGCTGGTGAGTACTTTTCGGCCACTGACACTAACCAGAGCATACTGGTTTCCTTTTCAAGTCGATGTGTCCTCAAGGGAACTGTGTGTGAACGATCTCGACTTTTACGCATCAAGTTCTACGGGTCTTTTGATAAGCCTCTAGGGAGATATCTTTGTGATGACCTTTTTGATCAGGTTAGTGCATCATCATTTCCTTTACTTGTACTCTTGTGGATGGTAGTTCCTGATTTTATGTTGGATGGGATCTATGTACTAACCGGCATTTTTTATCGCCAGACACGTTACTGTCAATCTTGTAATGAGCCTGCTGAAGCCCATGTCCTGTGCTACACCCATCAGCAGGGGAATCTTACAGTTAATGTAAAGCAGGTTCCTTCTTTCAAACTACCCGGTGAGCAGGATGGAAGAATATGGATGTGGCATCGGTGCTTAAAGTGCGCTCATGTGGATGGAGTTCCACCAGCTACTCCCAGAGTGGTCATGTCAGATGCTGCATGGGGTCTTTCTTTTGGAAAATTCTTGGAACTTAGTTTTTCAAACTATGCAACTGCTAACCGTGTTGCTAAGTGTGGCCATTCCTTGCAGAGAGATTGCCTTCGTTACTATGGGTAGGTTGGTTTTAGTTTTGACTTTCTTGTAGCAAATAGTTGCATCTACTTGTACTATTGATTGATAAATCTTAAACTTTCCATTTGGCAGCTTTGGAAGCATGGTTGCATTTTTCCGATATTCTCCTATTGACATTCTGTCTATACATCTACCTCCTTTGAAGCTTGAATTCAATGGTCATCAACAAGAATGGTTAGGAAAAGAAGCAGCACTGGTACTTGCGCATCTCTTTTCTTTACTTAGTGCTTCACATAGATGTATTCTGATACCTGCTTATCATTTGGTAGTTATTCTACTTGTGTCTATTTTTGCAGTTGACAGACAAGGTGGAAAATTTGTATCTGGAGATGTCAGATGTACTTGACAATGTTGAACAGAAAAGTATGTTTCTTGGACATGAATCTTTAGATACGAGTGAGCTACAGAACTACATCAAGGACCTGAAAGATCTTCTTAAGAAGGAAAGAAGTGATTACAATGTGAGATTTAAGTCACTTGCAGTTATTCTTTTGTTGCTTTAATATTGCTGGGTCCCTAATTGCAGAAACTTGAAGTATGTAGTTCTGGTCTATTCCTTACCTAATTGGGTCTCCCATGACTCTCCTCTGTTCTCTCATGCAGGAGCTGCTTGAATTAGCTATGATGGAATCTTTGCAACAAGGTCAGATGACCATAGACATTTTGGAAATGAATCGCATTCTGCGATCTCTCATAATTGGTTCCCGTGTTTGGGATCGCCGGCTATATGCTCTAGATTTGCTTCTTGAGAGAAACTCTCCTAAGACAAAGCGAGGGGATGCTTTATATGCCCAACTGAAAGAGTTGAGAAACGATCTGCTGTACAAGGATGGAAGTGGTAACGTCTCAGATTCCTCAAAATTAACTGCTGCATCTGCCAGTGGATTTCTCTCAGAGCAAGCAGACACAAACTTATCATCATCGGGTCCTTGTGTGCCCGAAAATTCGGCACTGGTTTCTACCCATCATAACAAAGAGGAAGATGTGCCTTCAAATGGAGAGATCAGTTATACTGACACCTTTTCTGAAACCATGCCCACTAAAGAACCTAATCTTTCTGAGAGGATAGATTGTGCATGGACTGGTAGCGATCACCTCATGACAGAAAATCAATCTTTTTATAGTTCACTGGCTGATGGTGCCACAGCTTCTTCTGAACCTATTAGTAAAAGTAATAGCCCCACTTTTAGGAAGTTAATGTCACCTCTGAGGGTTCAGTCCTTCGACTCAGCAATGAGAGCGCGTGAAAGAATTCAGAAAGGTTTGCCCCCTTCTTCCTTGTACTTGTCTACCCTTGGATCATTCCATGCTTCTGGAGACTATAGAAATATGTTGAGAGACCCGGTTTCTAATGTAGCTAGGACTTACTCAGAAATGTTGCCATTGGAGGCTCAGAAGTTAAACTTGGCTGTTAGCTCCGCACCATCTTTTATCTCTAAAGCTATTCTGGCGGGGGGAGCCCGCTTGTTGCTTCCACAAACAGGCCATAATGATATAGTAATTGCTATTTATGATGAGGAGCCCACTAGCATTATTTCATATGCACTTTGTTCTAGAGAGCATGAATATTGGGTGTCTAATGTGTCACGCGAGCATGGAGGGGAGTGGAGTGGTGATGATGTTGACAAGGATGATGTTGTGGCTTCTAGCTTTACCACTTGGCAATCTTTTGGCACACTTGACTTTGACCATGCCAATTATGGAAGTTATGCATCAGAGGATGCATCGTCATCCATGGGGACAATTTTCAAGGACTCAAACAAATCTCCACATCTGCGTATTTCTTTTGGGGATGAGTCCTCTACAGCTGGTGGTAAAATGAAGTTTTCAGTTACATGTTACTTTGCAAGGCAGTTTGACTCTCTTCGAAGGAAATGTTGCCCGAGTGAAGTAGACTTCGTTCGCTCTTTGAGCCGATGTCGGAGATGGAGTGCGCAGGGAGGAAAAAGCAATGTTTATTTCGCTAAGTCGATGGATGAAAGATTCATTATTAAGCAAGTTACAAAGACAGAGTTGGAGTCCTTTGAGAAATTTGCTTCTGAATATTTCAAGTATCTGACTGAATCTATCAGCTCAGGAAACCCGACATGCCTTGCTAAAGTTCTTGGACTTTATCAGGTTAGTTTCTTCTACTTATTCTGTCCTTTCTGTCTTATTTCTTCTTCTTTTTCAAGTGCAGGAGTTTAGATGACCCATTCCTTTAATGAGAATGACTGATCTCTCTTTGTCCTTGTGTTCTGTTTCCACGTTTGGTTGATTAGGTCACTGTGAAAAGCCTGAGGGGTGGGAAGGAGATGAAAATGGATTTGATGGTGATGGAGAATCTCTTTTTTAATAGAAGCATCTCAAGGGTCTACGATCTTAAAGGGTCAGCAAGAGCTCGTTACAATCCAGATACGTCAGGAAAAGACAAAGTACTGCTCGATCTGAATCTTTTAGAGACTTTGCGCACGAAGCCCATTTTCCTTGGAGGAAAGGCAAAGAGAATTCTGGAGAGGGCCATCTGGAATGATACATCCTTCTTAGCGGTAAGCTGAAGCTTCTAGACTGTTGATTCGTAGTATTGACACTTGTTTGAGATGCCATTCCAAGAGTAATAAAAAATGACACAAGTGGTCCTTGAGCTTTGGCCCCATGTGTGGTGTCATCCCTGAACTATTAATTTGTTCAATGTGGTTTTAGAATAATTGGTAAACTTTCAATTGGTTTTTCCGTTTGCTCTAACAATAAATCAAATATTATTTGATGATGTGGATTGTTATAAAGTGAAAACATTATCTAAGAGAAGGGAGAAAAGAGTTTGACATCTGTTTTTTATTTGGTTGGTGGCCTCTGTTGGAGTATTCATTTGGAGTTCTTTTGTGATAATATCTCATGCAGAAATCCTTTTCCTAGTTAGAGATGAATAATTTAAGTGGAAAATTCACATGTAACTTTTTTTTTTTTTGGTTCATCGTTTAAATTTAATATGGAAGCCATCATCAGCAGATTCTGTTAAGTTAAATTACTAGAAGGATGATGTTGAACATTTTGTTCTAGTTTAGTGACTAAATTGAACATTTACCAGTTAATCAGGGCCCACATTGAACAAATAAATGTTCAAGGGCGATATTGAACAATTTATCAAAGTTTATGGAGCATTTGCGACATTTTCCTAAGAGCAGCACAGCACAAAAATGTGATCTGATGGCTTGAAGGGCTCTTGATTGGACCAAGACACCGTTGCTTTCTGTTAAGATTTACGCCAGTTCTTTTGCCATTTATTTTACTGCAAAACTGTCTGCTGCCAAGCATTTAGCATTTCCCCTTGCAGTCTTAAGAATGTGGCTTATGATTATTATTATTATCTTTGTGGATGCAGAATGCCGATGTTATGGACTACTCGCTCCTCGTTGGCGTGGATGATGAACGCAAGGAGCTGGTTTTGGGGATCATCGACTTCATGAGGCAATACACCTGGGATAAGCATCTGGAAACATGGGTCAAGGCAACGGGAATTCTCGGAGGTCCAAAGAATGCTTCACCAACCATTATATCTCCCATGCAGTACAAGAGGAGGTTCCGAAAGGCCATGACTGCGTATTTTCTTACCATACCAGATCAGTGGTCGCCTTGAACAGAATGTACGCATTCGTCCTTCTTCCCCCTTTTTTTTTCCCTCCTTTCCACTGAAACTGTATTTATTCATTAATAAGAGAAAGGTCGAGACGGCTACAGCCGCAATGCAAATGCGGGGAAAAATTTAGCTTCTCTTTGCTTTTTTTCGCTGCGACGTCTTGTATACGGGTAGAATTAGCCCACGGTTAGATCTTCCATAATGAAAGGGAGGAATTGTTTTGGCAAAACATGTCTTTGTATGTTCTTCTTCCTTCCTGAATCTTTACTCCTTGAATTGCCAGTGTTCTTGATGACCGGGGACTTTAGAAAGTTACTTTGTGTATGTGGCATGAAGACGTTGTCAATTTGAGCTGTTCTCCCATGGTTCTAGTCAGGGCATGATCGAGTGAACGACGCAGTTCAATACTTGAGATTGCTACCCGATTCTAATACATAGCTCGATACACGTCTCCATTTCCATCAAAGTTTGATTTTACAAGCTCGAGCTCAAGTCAGATATATTTTTTTCGAGCAAGCTCGAGCCCATCTAGTCATGACTTCAGAGCTCGATGCGACTTGATTTGATTAATCAATAAATTTCAGTCATGGCTCAAATCAAATTCGAACTCGGAATAGTCACAATCGAGTTGGAATTCTAATTGATGTAAATATAGTAAATTTTTTGCCTCTAGGATCTCTGTGGATTCACTGATTAAAGTCTAGTCATGGGGGATCAAATGTCCAATTAAATTATCAAATTCGACTTCAAATGAAAAGTGAATAGGTTCTAATGTGCTGAGAAGCCTCAGACGCTATGTAAAGCTCGAACTACTGAAGAAATGCTTAGGCAATAAGATGGAAATAAAAAAGGAAATTGCATGGTACTCTATTAAATTAGAACGGATGGCCTAGATTCTTGGATGTTATGCTCGCTCGTTGATTGAAATTGAGCATAGCCGTTTAGAGTGGAGATAAATGATGCGCGTAGAAAAGGTAAAAGCCGCAGGCGACTTACAAAAGCTTTTTTTAGCTACGGTCCTACGGACAAGTGTTGGAATGAGGTAACATAATCTAATTCGAGTTTGTATTTGAAGCTTAGACAAGATCTTGTCCAAATTGATATGTTATAGGTAGCCTTCTCATCTTTAATATCTAATGTGCTATTTGTAATCTGTTGTTATGTATCGACATTGTCTCTTTTACTTTGATTCCTCCTGTATCTTTAACGGGTCATTCTATTGGGCATCCTAATTTTTATTCGGAAGAATCCCTGGCTGCCTTTCGGCTTGCGCACTACTGTAAAGGTGATTTGCAATCGATCCAAATCATTGACTATAGTTGTTGATTGGTCGATAGATCCTTTTTCACTCAGTTTCCAACTTTCTTCCAAGTTTTGAGGCAATTCGTCACCTCATCTCATGAATTTGACTTAAATTCAATCTATTGGAAACTTGTGATTGATGAGCTCGCTAGACATATCCCATCAATGGGCTTTTTGGGCCTATCATATTTGTATATCAATAGGCTCGTTCGACATTCTATAGATTGCTCCTATGAATTAAATGTATTGTCATGACTTAATCTAGGCCATTTGCTTCTCTATCTAAGTGCCTAGTTTTCGGACTAGGTGTTAGCAATGCAATGCACACCTTTTCATTTAGAAAAAAAAATGCATCTAAATCTTTTAGTTGACAAATTTTAAGACTTCATTACACTTTTTGAGAGTTTTAGAATTCAATTGCATTTTATCTTTAAGTTTTGAAATTTGTGGCGCATATATATGTTTGTTTGTCGATCGTACACATAAGTAGCGTTGTTCAAGAAGACAATGTTCTTGTGTTCTCTTGATCCTGAATATGTAATCACCCATTCTTTGAGGGAGCACATTCATTCAAATTCTCATGCGAGCGACAAAGTATAAACTCGTATCGAGGCGAGTGTGTGATGATCATTGGATGGCTCATGTGTGAAGAGAAAAGAATCGCTCCTCGGGAGAAATTGGATGACTATATTCACCTAAGCAGATGTAGCAACTAGTTAGGAATTGGATGATAATAAGAGACCAGGGCTAATTTCATTTCTATGTCATCCAGACGCCAAAACAATGGCAGGACATCTGAAAAATGAGATAAAACCTCACTTTTGTCTCGGATATATAGACAACAGATAGTCAAAAGTAATTACAACTCCTTCACTCTCCCTTCTTCTTTTTTTATGGGTTTTTGGGTCCATCGCTATGAGAGAGTGAGGCACTTCGTCTCGGACAGCTAGTTGCAAAATGAACCTGACTACCTAAAAAGAAAAGAACATAAGTTCATTGGGCTTGAGCACTGCTGAATTGTGTCTCTAATCAAGATGCTACATCGATTTGCTTATCTGCTCCTTCAACTGGGAGGAAGCTCACCCGTTTCTGCAAAAGACCAGCACCAAACATCAATCAAGTTCGCTTAAAGGAGGGAGATTTAGAAAAGCGGATCCGATTACGCCTATTTCTAATCCTTCATGGAACGGAACGAGGTAGTGATATACCCCCTTCGGGTCGAGCAAACCGATTACGTCGACCCGCTTCTTGCGAAATGTCATTTTCACCCCTATGTTGACGGAACGAAAACAAGAAAGGAAAACCCAACTTTCTTGGGAAAATTCGGGCTTTTGTGTGCATGTTAGAGCATGGAGAACTCCACAGGTCAAAGCCCACAAAACATGGCACGAAATAAGGACAAGTGTCTAGGAGAAACTGGACATACCACGCGAGTTTTGGTACTTCCACCAGCTCTTCCATGGCTCGTAACTTTCCATGGTTTATGCTGGTCGAACAAGCCATCCTCAACGCCTCTCGGTTTGCTTCCTAACCCACCATCGACTTTACAGGCGTTTGCAATGTAGAGGTTCATGATCTTCTCGGCCGCCTCAGCTTCATCTCTACTCTCCTTCATCAACCTCTCCACCTCCCCCTTCGGTAGCCTCAGCCTCAGCCTCTTACCACCGTCGGCCTGATCGCTGCCGCCGCCGCCTCCGGTGTTCTCTGCCGCCCCGATGCGTGTCGGGTTCACGATCGATAGGTCCGAGACCGACCTCCGCTCGAGCATTAGGGTCTCGAGCCGGTCCTTGGCGCTCATGGTTATGCCCGACCTCACCCTTCTTGGGATTCTTTCCTTAGAGTTCTCCGGCAACACCACGAGGAAATACAGCCTCTTGGGCTCCAAACTTTGGTGCGCCTCCAACGGCTTCGCCCGGGCACCGAAGTGCTTCACTGCCTCGGATTCCAGCAGGGCGTGCCCCGGGTGGTCCCTGAGGACGTCCCCCGCGAGCACCGGCGTCCTCAACTTGGAGGTCTCGCCGGATATCTTCATCACCTTGGCCGTTTTGTTCTTCTTGGCTCCAATGGCGTTTCCCATTGCAGTGAATCTTGAACTTCGGTTCGAAACGGAAGGAGGAGGAGGAGAAAGCACCCTAACGATAAGAGATGTTTCGCGTTTTGTCAGGGCTATAAAAGCTTTAAAAGATCACGGTTGGTGTAGTGGGGATGGTCTTGTTTATGTAGAGTTCGGTTTCTGTCTACTAGGGTTCTCTGGTCAAACAGGGAAGCCAAATTTGAAAATACGGGGAGAATGTTCGACGAAAGATTGAAAACGTGACTCATCGCGTTCGATCGATGATAAATATTTCACGGGTTCTCCTAAAAAGTTTAAAAGTAACTAAGACATGAGAGAACACGGGGATCGAAATCTTGGCTCGATTTATACTTTCGTGCCTCATTAGACAAACCGTTTTTCCCCAAAAGTTTAAGGCGGCCGAGCCACAAAGACATCAACGCAGTATTGTCTACGACATCCCCGCATGATTTTCGCTTGATTTCCGTGAATGTATGAGGCGGGCTTTACTATTTCCTCCGTGATGAGATTTGGCTGTCGAGACGAAATTCTCTAAAGCTCAACAACCCTGGATGGATGTTGTCCCATGTGGTCGTGAAGACATTGTCGGGAAATTATTCTACTATTAAAGTTTGGCTCCGAAGCGGACCGCCGTGATTTTACGTGTGGGGAAAAAGGAAAAGAGTGGAACGATGACAATGATCCAAAGAAGCACGTCGTTTTCGTCTGTCGCGGAGGGGAAGCAATCGAGCGGAAATCACGGCGGGTACTCGTTCGAGGATAATGTCTTTTGGAGATTTGCCAACGACCATGTGGTTCGTATTGACTTCTTACATTGTTGTGGACGGTGACGTGATGCTTCAATTGGATTTATTTAGTAGAGAAAGCGCTGGGCTCGATGCGTAACGTGTTCTTTTTTTTTTTTTTTATAAAATCGAGGATGTGAAACACGAGTGAGAAACGGAGTAACTATCTAAAAAGTCGTAAACAACCAATTCACTTATAAACTTTTTAATTTTGACTAATTTAATCTTTATTGTTTTACGATTTGCCAATATAATCGTTTTGGCTAATTTTAGCGTGAAATTATTGATGTAAATATTAGCCGTCCTGCGTAGTACAATAAGAAAAAAAAAAGAAAGAGAAATGAAATGATACAAAAGAAGAAATTTAAGGAATTTAGCAAAATTATATGTATCGATCATATCATGTAGGACTTCCAGTATTGATTGGCAATCATGTCAATGGTTTCCAATCAAATTAGTTGGGATTATTAACATTGACAAATTGACCGTCACACGACAAATCAGTAACTATTCGAACAATTTTCATTAACAGACCGTCCAAAGAAAAAAATTAATTGTAGCAACTTGTCACCAGAGTCACCAATTGATTCGCGTCCCAACGATCGGGAGCGGAACCGCAATCGTGAGAAAGCCCTTCCCGCTTTGGTGGGTCCAAAGGGTAGGTTACACCAACCGTCCATGTCTTTCAAGTATAATCAACGTCCGACTAACAAATAAATTCTTCATAGTATATAGCATTTGAAATTTCATTGAGGGGCCAAGGTAAGTCCTTTGACAAGAGCATGTGATGGGCTAGAGCCACAAAAGGAGGAAAACGGCTGCGAGGACAAAGAATGGAGAGGAAAATACCATGCGGAAAGCTAATTGTCAAGTCAAGGAAACGTGGGCTGACCATGGCCAATTCGGCGTCTCGTAAAAGGTCTTCAGACCGAGTCTTACTTCTGATCACATGGATCGATTCGGGATATCCGGATCCATCGACTCAATCTATTAGCGCATGGACCAGCGTTCTTATTGAGTTGAATCATCGGCGTCTAATGTTAGAGAAAACACGGCTCTCCGCCGATTATAATTATAAAAGATTCAGGGAAAAATTATATAGAATGGTGCTTAAATGTGAAACCGCGGCGAGCAGGAGCGAGCAAGGGACCGAGTCCAAGGCTGGTGGAGCCCGAAGATGAATAGAAAGTAAAGCGTTCACTTTGCGAGCTCAGTCTCTACTTTGGAGCGTCCATGAGCATGAAAGATCGTCAGATACTTCCCCAAGTATAACTTTCGGAGTTGGTCGACGCATATATATTAATGCAATTGAAGAAGAACAAAATATTTTTGTCCAAGTTAGAGATATATATACTAATGCAATTTGGTCCATTTTCAACTGAAGTAGGTACTCTTGCTGTTACAGTGTACATAGTAATTAAATGCAGTATCAGGATCCAAACTTGAAAGTCATGGGGTCGCTTTGACGATGCAGCATTTCACATGTATTGGCCTGTACTTGCGGCAGGATCAAAGATTATTGCTGGACACTTGGGGGGAGTACATAGAAAGACTTGGACTTGAGCAATACATCCAAAGCAATGAAATTTCACAACAACCAACGTATCGAAATCGAATGAACATTTCCCGCGCATTTCGCGCGGTAAGTAATAAGACGGCGAGCGATGAGATCGAAAATGCCCCTCATGCCCGTCTTGTCAGTTCAAGCCCAGTTCATGGGAAAACGAAAGAAGAAAAAGAATTCCAGATCTCAGAGTAACATGTTAGTATCGAAAATACCCGAGCCGTTAGGGTTTGTTGAGTCTCTGGAGGAGCTCCAACAATGAGGTGGCCTTCCTTTTAGCCCTCTCAGTGCCGCTCTTGGCGAGCTCGGTCAGTGGTATGATGGCACCGAGCCTCCCTATACAAGCAAGATTCTCGTTATCTCTCTTGCACAAGGATAGCAGTATGGCAGCTGCATTCTCTTTGCTCCTTGGTAAACCGATTCTCAGAAGATCTATAAGAACGGGGATCGTGCTCGACTTTACCATGCTAACCTTAGCATCCTGGCAGCTAGCAAGAACGGACAATATGGTCAGAGCTTCATCAACCATATAGTGACTCGAATCTGTGAGCATCTTCAACAGTGCCGAGATGATCCCTGCCCTCACGGCTCTACCTTTGTTTCCTTGGTATATGCACAGGTTGAATAGGGCAGTTGCAGCATCTTTCTTCCCCCTGGAGCTACCTGTCTGAAGCAACTCAACCAAAGCAGGAATAGCCCCGGACGCGCCAATTATTATCTTGTTCTCATCTCCAAGTGACAAGCTGAAGAGGGTCGCAGCCGCGTTCTCTCTAGCTTCCATGGTTCCAGCTCTTAGGACTTGGACAATAGAAGGAACGGCACCTGCAAGCATTATCAGAACCTTGTTGTTTTCGTATATCGAGAGGTTGAGGATGGAAGTGACTGCATTTTCCTGTATTGTCGTGTCTTCAGATGTTAACAGGTTGACCAAAGCAGGAACAGCACCCGCTTCTGCTATCAGTATTCTATTATCAGTGCTTCTCTTGGATAGTGATCGGATTTCTGTTACTGCAGTTTGACACTCCTCAATGCACCGGCTGGACAGCTTCCGGACTAGAGACTCAATGTTTGCTACATCACCACTGATGTCACGGAAAGACCCATCACTGTTTTTCATTTTTCCGCTGACTGAAGCTGTTGGCTGCTCGATGTTGTTGTCCGAGCACCACTGGCCGATTAGACTTCTCAGGACATAATTTGGAGTCAGCGTAAGATCTCGGAGCTTCTGCTGTGTCTTTGGACAAGTTAGGTTGCCACTGTCTATCCATCTTTGTATGTAAGATCTTTCGTACGTCTGCAGAAAAAAGCGACTCAGAAAATCCTAGTGATGGAATCAGTGAGGAAGGTCACAGAAAGAACAGAAGAAAACCTGTCCAGTGGCCACGATCACAGGATCTCTCATCATTTCCAATGATATTGGGCAGAGAAAATCCTCAGGTATAGTAATTGCATTGTATTTCTTTATCTCCTCGGGTTGGTTGCTCCAATCAGTGCCCAATCGGTCCCTTCTATCTTCATCTTGAGCATTTGATGGACAATCCCCCAATGATGAGGAAGAAACTGTGAGCCCTTCCATGATGTCTGGGCAATCACCTTTGGAAAGGTCACTAGCTTGGGCAATGCTTGTGTTTGCCATAACTGTATGATCAATGTTACCAATATTCTCTATGTGCAGTGTTCCCATTGTGCGGCTGGCCGATTGCACTCTTATCAGATCAGACTCCTTCTCCAACGGCTCAGATAAGGCCCGAGACAACAGTTTTGAATTCAGAGGCCCATACCTTTCTGCAGCTCTTCTCAACTGAGCTCGGACCAGTTCAACCTATCAAAGGAAACTAAGTTCAGGGAAAACAGTAGATTAGGAAAAAGCAGAAGCACTGCATATTTCCCAAGTGATACCTGTTCTCGAACCTCCTCGGAGATATCAAACTGATGATATGGCAGGCTTCCTAGGGCTTTCTCCAATTTCCACGTCACACATTGAAACTGGAATGCGATTTTCTTCGCTTCCCCCTCCTTAAAATCAGCAAGTACCACATTTTCAGATTCAAAGGGCATTCATGGGTACAACACCAGCTTAGCAAGAGCCAAGCTAGTTTAACAACAGCTTGCACTTAAAACATTACAAACCCACCACAAAATTAGCAAAGAAAAAGGAAATACACTGTACAAATTGAGTAAAATTTCATTTATAAGTATCAGATCCAGTTATTGCACAGCGGTATTCGAATTTGAAATTAGGCCAAGGAAAACTTAGGAATATCCGAAAGGTTCATCCACAAGGATTTGCAGCAAATGCATAGCATACAGACGGCCACCTTTTCTCCATCAGTGAATTAAAAAAAAAAAATCCTACATAAGCTCCTGATTATACAAAACATCAGCAGGACTATCTCGCTATTTCTATACAGAGTGCTTTGCGATTCAAAACTAATCCTTTTCACTTCAATAGAGCCCACCCACAAGCTTGAAATGTTTGCCTCCATAATCTCTTTCATCACACATTTACAGCCTCCAATACATGAAAGCGAAATTTTCGCCTCTCTTGAAATCAATTAAATCGCCCCTAAACAGAAGTATGAGGCAAGACATAATCAATCAGTGGCCAAGGTTCGATTCTTCTCTACTTTTGCCTCTCTTTATCCTCGAATTTCTTCAAAACAGACCCAATTACTCAAACAATTCCCACAATTCAATTGAATCACATCTTTTGAACAATGTCGTAAAATGCTGCATTCCTACTATACCACATCAGAAAGCGATCTATCGATTCGAACGCTACACTATCAACCCCATCAATTCGCAGCAACAAGCAATCGCATATTCAATCCCAAAGTCGGAAATGCAAGCGCGATAAGATCAAAACAAAGAGAAGCATCAGCGACTCACGAAACAGGAACCGGATTCGACGAAGTCGTGAGCGACGGAGAGGAGCCGCTTCGCCGCCCGGAGAGCGAACAAGAGATCGCACGACCAGCAGCCTCGCCCGCCATGGCAGGCGGTGGGCTCGCAGGACTTGAAATCCCCAATCTCCTCGAAGAGGTGCGTCAGCAGAGACATCCTGCGGGCCAGATCGGTGCAGTCCTTCCTGAACAGATCTCCGCCGCCGCTGCCGCCGCCATTGCAAGTGCAGCCTCGCGCGATCTCCCGCACGAGCTCCAGCAGGTCCCCGGCCACAGTGCCGGCCATGGCTCAACTCACGACCTCACTTTCTCTGTCCCTGCTCCACCGAGCTCTCCTCCGTCGCGAGCTCACAGCTGCCTGCTCGGTCCTCCTCTCCCTACCGACAGAGACGAAGGAGAGATCGCGGCACGTCCAAGGCTGGGTCTCTTAAATGCCCCTTAAATGCCTCCCCCCCACCACCTCTCTCTCTCTCTCTCTCTCTCTCTCTCTCTCTCTCTCTGTGCTCACAATGCGAGAGTGGGCTGATTAAAATATTCGCAATGCGCAGTCCAGTGATGAAGATTTCAGAGACGATGATGAGAGAGAGAGAGAGAGAGGAAATGAGAAGAAGACGAAGCAGAAGGAGAAGAGTACAGAGGATGACAGTTGTAAATCAATGTGGTCTTGGATTATTGCTCACAAATAAAATAAAATAGAAAACTTCCGCCGGGAAAAATACAGAAAGAATCTCCCCACTTTCTTTTTAATCGCTAAGAAAAAACCTTAAATCAGCGCTCGTGCCCCCCTTCGAGCGCCGCCGCACGTCGGCTCCACTTATTAATTACTCCGCGCCACTCTCGCTCCCATCCCAACCGTCAACAACTTCTCTCATCTAAGCTCCGTCCCCAAGCCTGCCAGATATAAGTCGACGATTTCTCGACGATAATTTTCTTATTTGAGATTGATATTTTTTCAATGATTATGTTAATTCCTCGTATCTCTTGAAATAATGAATACGTTTTCTTTCGATCGTGCATGTCTCGATCGGGAAAGCTCGTAAATCTTCTTCATCGACATATATATTGAAATATGCGGAAAAGGGCTTTATTAATCGATCTAGGGCGTTGTCGATTTCAAGGAGTGATCATATCGCGCGATATGATATGGTACGTCGCGAAATGTGATTTTCCCTTTTCCACTTTCAATTACCAAGTTCCGAATGGTAAGGCGGGAAAGAAAGGTCGAAGATAATGGACAGCACGTCGAAGATGGGGTTTACGTGTGTACCAAAAATCCCCCACGTCCAGCTTGCCGCTCCTTTTGCGATAAAAAGAAGGAGAGGACCTGCGCAGTAGAACTTTTGTAAAAGGCTCAACTTTTGCTTTTGGAATGCGTGTGATTTGTACTTCTAAAGTTTGGGAGAACCTGTGCTTCACGTCCTATTGCTTAGGAAAACAGTTCACCCCCAAAGATCATCGGATCGTCCGTCCGAATATGGCCTCGATTTCGGGCCGCGAGTTGAGGATCGGGATCACTTGATCTTAAATCAGGTGATTCGCATTTTCTGACATTAGGGACCGTTCAATTTTTGATAGGACGGTTCCCATTTAATAGAAGACAAATGCTTTTGGGAGCATAACTGTTTTATCATTATAAAAATTAGGGTTGTCCGATCTAAATCAAACGGCTCAAAAAGTAATCAGATTACCTGATTATCTGTTGCCGATAGTGGAGGTTACTCGATGTCTAGAAGTAAGACCCAATTTACAAATTCATTTCTCTTCCGAGATACAAAGTTTCAGGCTAAAATTAGGGCTAAGTCTTAAATTGGCTGTCATCTCCGACAGGCAGATCCTTCTTTCGCAGGGCGAGAGTTCTGCAGATTCCACGATCCGAAGAAGGTAAAAGGGGAACCCCCAAACGGCCCATCCCCCAAGAGGGAAAAAGAAGAACAAAGGACGAGGCTTTCTCGCGGTGGGGGAGGGGGGGGGGGGGGATCTCCATCGAAGACCCTCTCTCTCCTACGCCCATTTGAATTAAAGAAAAAGCCGGACAGGAATTGGATCCCGGAAGGGAAGGAAGGGTCAGACCGGAGCTCGTCGTGCAGAAAAGCGGAAGTCGAGAGAAGAGTTTTAGGTACAGCAAAAGACGTGGGTGCCGCGATGGAGTTTGACCCTCCCCAGGAGCTCGCATCACCAGCCTGTTTCTGCCGACAGCAAAGAGCGGAATGATTGATCGGTGAGGATTCCCGGCTGCAAGTCACGAATCCCTCTCTCCCTCTCTCTCTCTCTCTCTCTCTCTCTCTCTCTCTGTGTTCTGGGAAGGTCAAAGTTTACTCATTCAATCTTCTTTGTTAAAAACTTCCGTTGGGTTGTCCGGACTTGAAGAAAACCGAGTCGGGAAACATCATGACTCCCCCGCGATTAATCGGGATTCGGCGGCGGATCAGGCGCGCGGGGGGGGCCGATTTAAGTGACGGACAGCTGCTCTGTTGGCGGTTCGGACCGCCATCTCCGTCGGGTTTCGGGTCCACGCGACCATGAGTCACGATCTTGACGCGGTTGAGGAATTCGGTGCCGAACTCGACAGACGGTTTTGTGGTGGGGGGAGGAACTAAGACAGGAAAATGGCGCAAGTCGAAGGAAGGAATAATGTATATGATTATCTCATGAAAAAGAAACGTATGACTGGTTCGAAATTGATAGAAAAGGAGAGGAGGAAAACAAGGTCTTCTTTTTCTTTCTTTTCTTTTTTCTAGCTTTGTTGGTGACAGCATGGATTTCCACGAACCGAATTGCAAGGTTATCCTTATGGGAATTTGGAGGGATGAAGAACTGATTTGGTCCAATAATTGTTTGCAAAAGATTGAAAGAAAATTTGGTAAAATCGGTGAAGATCCAGATCACCTAAACTCGACTCGACGGACGGAGATCCCTTCCTCCCATTCGCGGTCCCATCGGGTACCCCTTCGATCCATGTAATTAACAGTAGGGCTCCCTGTGCCGATGGCTCGAGGACAATCTAGGCACCGCCGGAGATGACGAATCGAGATAGTCGATCTCGATCGCGATTGCGATTCCCCCGACACACTAACATTTCAAGTTTTCTTCTTATTCATTTTTCTTTTTTTGGTGTAATTGGTGGATCTTAACAAAGGTCTCACTAAATCTCATGCATGGTTAACATGTTGAACACATGGTGCTGACGTGGAGTCCAATTTGAAGCACTGTTAGCACCATGTGGTCGCCCCATCGGCATCTCTACGTAAAAAGTCGATCAAATTCAAATCGGGCATAAGTTAGTGGAATCGGGCATAAGTTAGTGGTGTCAACGATTTGATTTGACTCAATTCTCACTAGTTCCTGAATCAAATCCAGCAGAAACAATCTCATTTATCGATCGAAACGATGGCTCGACCCCAATCGAAACGATGGCTCTGGTTATCCTCCTCCTTTTCTATCCTTTCGTTGGTTCATTCCTTCCTAACATAGGGCTTACCTCATTTGACGAACCCCACAAAAAAAAAGAAAAAAGAACACCATTTATTAGCTTGACTATAAATTACGAATAAGAAATGAGGACGATGCCAATGGCGGCAAGGATGAAAAGAGGGCAAGTCTTTGGCTTATCAACTGTAAATTGTGCAAAGAGGATATAGTCAGATGTTATGACCTAATGCATTTTTTATGTTGAGTTTTTCGACACATCGGTCTTGGAGGTCCTTCTAAGATATGAAGCGGTCTCCTAGGCTCGTCATAGTTGCCAATATGCATACATGAAAAACAGAGAGATATACTTTATAAAAATTCCATTACTAAATCTTGTTTGCTAATTGAACCGGTAAGATCGCACCGGATATAACTTTAAACAAGCCAACCACTTTGTATCATGCTTATGTCCCATTCATCGGGGCATCCAATGTCACCTAATATTGTCTCATCAATTTAATAAGAATAATTGCTTAATTAAGGCAAAAAGACTCGCATCACTTCGACTAATCCCCCCGGAAAAATGAAATTCGGGTGGCATTTCGAACTCAATTCTTCATAAGAATTTGGCCCAAGGGGGTGACTATGGTGAATAATCATGGACCTAAGCACGCACTTACCCCATCACCAACTCCACTTTCCCAAGTAGTAACAACACCGTCTCGATCACGATCATCGTCCCGACACTCGCCATCGATTTCTGCTCGGAAAGCCTCTTGGTAAGCAGAAGATGATTGTGATCAAGCAAGGCCATTTGAGTGAACGACACTCCTTCCTTTGCCGTTTGGATTGGTCTATTAATTTGTCATGAGCGTAATCATTGATTTTCCCCAAGTTGAAGTGAAGCCAAAGTCCTTAATTGATCATGCCGATGACAACTTGATGAGTAAGGGAGGATCGATGTGTGTTGTCTTCTCGGTCGGGAATGCAATCCCCTTTGCCATTGCTAGAAATGAATTTCCACATCTCCTTCCTTGGGTATGTACTCCCGAGTATTTTGATGAATTCGGCCAGGGATTTTATACATGTGTATCATTGATTTTCGCGTTTAAGTTATATGGTTTATGACATTAATCGCCTGTTTTGTAATGGATCATCCTGCGCGGTATTTAAGCGCTCATCGCACATTGGAATCATGACAATCTATTTCGTCGGACTCTGATCGAGGGAGAATTAACAAGATGTTTCTAAACCTAGCTAGTCCATTCCTCAATTTATTTATTTATTATCAATCGAATCTTAAACCTTTTGTATTTGTGCAAATTCAGTCTATCCGGTCAATTTTAGCCGGCCAATGCCAAAATGAAATTTGATTGGTGCCGACTGTTCGGCTAACGTTGACGTGAACAATTTTTAATAAATATATTTTATTTATTGAATTAATTTATTAATATTAATATTTTCCCTTTTATTTTTTTATTATTTTTCCACAGTGACCAATGAGCTTGCCAGGCACTAGCCAAGGCTGAGCCTCACTCACGAACCGCATGGCCTCGACTAGATGTGGGCAAGTCCGAACAAGGGCTTCACCGCCCTCATCTACTGGCTAACCACTGTGGGAGAGTAAAAAAGAAAAGAAGGAAGAAAAGAAAAAAGAAAAAGAGAAAATAAAATAATATTAAAAATTATTCATACCAGAGTCACCCGATCAAAATTGGATGAATGATTTCGAATTGTCACAAATGCAAAAGATTTAGCACTCAATTAGTTAAAAAACTTAAGACCAAATTGGTACGATTACTGTGTGTTTATAATTGTTTTGATAAATTTTCCAATAAATCGACGACAAAGTACCTTTCATTGAAAGTCATTATTTGACTTTTTTGAGATGAGAAGGGTTCTATGGCAATTTTGGAGTCGCATCCATAGAACACAATTAATAAATATTCTTTCATAAAATTTTAATCGACGATAAAACTTAATGATATAAAAAGCTTTACAAATATTTTATTGATGATAAACATCATTGGAATTTAATTGACCTTAAAGATCTAAAAACTACAGTTAAGATACAGGTCATAATTTAATCAGGGGTGAGATATATAAAATTATGACTAAAGCACAAGAATTGAAGGAAACGTTGATAAAAGATAACATGTTTTGTCGATTGATCAGAGTCTTTACCAAAAGTACAATGAGGTTATAGAAAATCTACAATCGACCATTATAAATGAACGTCATAAAATTCAAATAAATAAATTACTTCATACTGGTTATAAGAAGTTAGACCTGCTAGTCAATTTTTACCTGAAGCCGCGAGCATGATGATCTATTTATCGCGGATCGTTTTACAGTGATTTCCAACGAGAAATTGATTAAATTGATTAGATACAAATTACATGCATAGATTTATGACTAGATTAGTAAAATTGGTTTAGGCTCCGGTGGACACTCCCAAGGTTGAGAAGATCACGAAGTGCCACCTAGGATTTTCCGTCCGCGCACAGCAATTGGCGGCAGCAACTAAGAAGGGAACCGTATCATTCTTTTTTCCATTTACAAAGAAAAAGGGTGCGTCGGCGAAAAAAGGCTTCGTTGGCCAGAGTCCGTATGCCGTATCCAGCAAGTATTCCCAGCTGTATAACGACACGCGGTTTGGCAAGTTTTCTCGTACCGACATGAATGTACAGTAGAGTACAGTCGACCGGAAAGTTGTATCGGGCATCGATGGCTCTCGCGACGGTTGACATTCGATCCACGCGTAGCGAGCTGGATTCATCGCCCCGCCGCTTCCCTCGTCGCGCCGAATCCAATCTCTAGAATGACGACCAAGTGCTTGACAAAATGAGACGACATCGGAACTTCCGTCATCGGGGGCAAAAGTACCGTCGGCTTTCGAACCCATCGCATAACAAAACAGCCATCGCTCCTCGCTCGTGGGATGAAAACGCCCGTAGGAAATCGAGCGTTCGATCTCATCGGGGCAGCATAAGTTTTTCCGGCGGTCGGCTGCTTGCGCGCGCGACTCGCGTGCTCGTGCCGATTGCAGTCTTGCGAGGAAAACTTTCTTCCGAATATCGCCGATGTATCTTCTCCGTCTTGGTTTAGTCTATCGTTCTCGGTTCATTGATGTTGCCGGAAATGGATCATTTGCTCTGCTGATGACAACCGTCCGATTAATGATCAGATTGCTGTTTTTTTTTTTCGAAAAAAGACAAGCAAAAAGGAGTTAGCCCCGTTAACAGTCATTCGATCAATGATCGGACGATTGTCATCAGCAGATCAGTCTGCTCTGGTTCATCAGCAGAGCAGACGATGCGGATCTGATGTTGCGGTCAGGATAAGCACGCGAGTCACGTGCCGAGGAGCTCGTGTCCCTATTTGAGACTACGTTAGCCACTTCGAGCCCGAGCCCATTCGTCGACTCAAGGCAAAAGCCCATGTTGATTTCCGGGGGAAATGGCTGTCGATGTTTTGGAAAGTTTGCTAGGCATGTTTTAGAATGGGCCGGGGCGAGAACGCCCACCCCTTGGGCCGTTCCGTCGCCACGTCTCTTGGTGTATCAAAGCGGTGTACCGATAGAGGAAGAGGCCCGAGCTCGAGTCTCGAGTAGCCACATGTCGTTTCGTGATAGGCTGGTCCTATGATGGGCTGGACAGCGCCCAGGCCCAATTCACATCCTTGAATGGAGACAACGTTTTGCTTTGGTTTGGTTTTTATTTTATTATTTTGAAGATTTTGCAGGAGGTAGTTCTTGTATTTTTAGCTCGTAATATTTTTTAGTTTTTCCATTTTTTTTTCCAAATCTGTTCCTCTTCGTTTTTTGCGAGAAAACACAAGAATTTGAAATCTCTATTGTTTATTCTTGTATTTATTTCTTTTTTAACCTGATCAAAGGCAAAAATACTAGTCGCTATATTATATTTCCCAACTCCCCTTTTGACCATAGTTTTTTTCTTTTGTTCTTATGCATTTCAAAATCAATATTTTCATTTATGTAATAAGTTTATATCTTTCTTCTTTTACAATGTTTTTCATTTGTTTGATAGGCAATTACATTTTTTTTCAATTAAATTCAAATAAATAAGTTATTATGTTTATCCTTATTTTTATTTCTTTTCCCACCTGATCAAAGATAAAAATACTTGTCGTTGTGTTTTACTTCCCAACTTCCCTTTTGATCATAGGACTTTTTTCCTGGGATTGTTCTTGTACATTTCAAAATCAATAAATTCATTCATGTTAGTGATTACTTTCATTTTTTTGATGGAAAATTAATTTTTTCAATAAAATGAAAATATGAAAAATTCATACCATTTTTCTTGAATCTATTTATCATGCGAAAGTCAAACCTGGGTGGAAAAATTTTAAATTATTTGTCAAATGATATAGCTAATATGAAAAAAAAATCTTTGTCCTGAGTTATTTATATTGCACTAAAATTTGTGTCTAAAAGCGGCCGTTGCTTATTGCAGCATGCGTCAATATTTTATTTGTCCAAGCATTGCTAACAATGTAAATATATGTTTTCTTATGATTTTGTCTAAACATGAAACTGAGGTTTGCATTTCTGTAGAAATTTTTAGAGAATAAATTGTTCTTATCCTGTTAGTATATTTTAGTAAAGTGACAGAAGAATTAGCCTGGATAAAAGATAATCAACAAAACAACGAATGGATTTCCTTTACCAAGTCAGTTCTTTTCCTTTCAATTCATTGAACATGTCTTTCTATAGGAGAATATCATTTCAATTTAGTTTTGTCCGTACCAATTAATCTTCCTTCGTAGCAAAAACATACTATAAGTTAATCAATGTGTTTCACTAATGTATCTCTTCTAAATAAAATATCTATTCTCAATATAAGTAGTTGCATTCCATTCTAAAGTAATTCGGAACAAGTTCAAATCCATCTTTTGCAATAGATGATTAAAAGTTTGCAAGATATTGGCTTACACAGATTTTTTTTAAAAGGGAGCAAAATCGGAGAGGACATTTTTGGTGCCTCCAATGATGGTGAGTTTCGACGAACTCATTCATTCTTCTGAGATGATCTTTTACTAAAACAAGTGTCATATTCGGAATTTAATTTTCCACGCCACATCATGTGGGACCATTTTAGTAATGGCAATGAAGTGCATGGCCTCCAAAGCTTGACCCTGCGAGAGCAGTAGATCAGCTGGACGGATCTCTTCTTCCTTTGAATGAATGTCTACCAAGATTTCAAGGATGTTCATATAGACGTGGATTCCTCGTTCGGAACTGTATGTGACTTTTCAATGTGATGAGAGAGAGAGAGAGAGAGAGAGAGAGAGAGAGAGAGAGAGAGATCACCAGTCAATCACAAAAGGAAACGGCAAAAGAATTCCATCAATGGCCGGGATAGAAAAGGACAGAGGAAGATGAGAAGTGTGAAAGATATATTGTATGCCGACTCATTTCATTCTCTAAATTGTCGGAGAAATCTTAAGATTTATACATACTCCTCCAGCCCTTATTACCAAATCTAGAAAACTCACATTGTTTAGAAATTTTCATACTTGATTGGAATTTTCTAGTTTTCCCGTCAAAATCTAAAATGTTATCGAAATTTCAAAAGATTGAGAAGAAATTATATATTTAAAATCTACATCTCCATTTAAGATCTTGCCAAAGGCTTTAAATAAATTGCATCAAAAAGGCCAAAGTGCGTATAGGACGTCTAGATGCTGAGAAAAATAGCACTCGTAAACCCTAATCTCTCTCTCTCTCTCTCTCTCTCTCTCTCTCTCTCAGAGTCTCTCTGGCCAGGGACCCGATTTCCCTCGCCTCACTCCCTCGTTGCCGTTCACCGTATGTTACTGCTCGTTGCTTGGCCAAGGTGCGAAGTCTATCGAGTCAGCCGAAGAAAGTTTTCTCAAGGAGGGTAACTCTTGGGATGTAACTCGTTTGAACGAAGAAGGAAAGAAAATAACATCCATGGACGGGCTCATTATATCACCGACTTTATGAATGCTGTCGATCGCGGTAAACCAAAAAAGACACCCTGCGTTCGGTTCAGTCCTACTACAGTGATTCTTAAATTTGATGGTTTTGACATATCAAAATGAGTCATTGTTGATACGTATGGAAGTGGATCTACCTCTCTATACGGCTGGCCACATCGTAGCTACACAAGACACTCGCTCCCCAGTCCACACATGATCCAACCGTGCACGCTCACGACCGCACACGCACACCACCAAACAGTAGCAACTGTGCATCACGAAGCCAGCCAGAGAAGACTTGCAGGTAAGAAAACCAGGTAAGACGAAATTTGGTTAAGAAATAGGCAAAAATAAAGAAACTCGTCTTTCTCGTCATTCACAAGAACTCACATGTGTATGCGTACTTGCTCCTTACGCCTTCAATCTGACTTTTCAATCCCGCTCTTGATTTAATTATATCTGCGAGACTGGTGGTTTCAATCCCGCTGCATCATATGCTTTTCCTTTCGTGATCCGAAAGCAATAGTTTCACAGATCACCAACACCAGGCTAACTCATCCTTTATTGGAAGTCTGAATTTTCTCTCCAAGCAATGCATGACTGGCTATATATTAGTATTGTGGTGATGATCTAGAGTTCCTCTTTATTTCCTGACCTAAAGTTGAAGAAACAGTTTGTTTTATCGGATCACGTTCATGTTGTTGGAACCAACAGGGATGAGTGATTCATGTAAAAAGGGCGGTTGAGGGACGCTTTCTTCTTTCTGTTTAGACCCTTTTCATAGAAGAAAAGTCAGTACGTGCTTAGATGACAGAGCAAAGAATTTCCGAACACCGACAGTAATATCAGTTCGGCTTCTAGGGCATGACTGTTCTGGCCGGAGCCGGTTCATGCCGTCTGAAAAAGATACAAGTACTCTCAAAAAATCGTTGTACGATCTTGATTCCATGTCCAATGATTTACCAGTTGCACCCAATTTTTGTTTTTTTTGAATAAACTCACACTTGGCATCACAGCATACCAGTAAAAGAAAATACACCATAATTAATCTGTCTAACATCCATGGTAAGTTGGATATTTTTGGTGGATTTTTATGTAAGCCGGCATATCTGTGTATTATATGTTGCCTCTTTTGAATTCTACAGCAAGTCAGTATCTCGAAATGGTCAGGGCACATGTCAGCACGATAATGAGTTCAGTAACGTCAAGGTAGGATATGAAGATTTGTCCAAAGGCCGTCGTAGTTGTTATTGTTTTGAAGTAGTCAATTCTGTGCAGGATCAGTTATGAAGTTATCCGCACTCGTAAGTAGTAGCAGAAGGGCACAAGAAACACACAGAGACACATGGGACTTCTCTTCGTCAATTATGGCTTTTACCGCAATTTTGATTTTCCTTCACTGCATCTTCCTTCAACTCGCTTCAATTAGTATAGCTTGTCAAAATTTCTGGACATCAACCTCACAAACCCAAGATCAAACCGGCGATTCCTTTCTTGATCATCGATTGTCTCTCGCAATGATTGCGAATGACTGTTTTCGGGTGCTCCAGAAAATTTAGAGCAACTAATTATGGAAGAGATTAACCCTCAAGTTGATGGAAAATTAAATGCGAAGAGCTAAATTTGGGATAATCGACTATGATGCCGTAAAATTATTTTTACAAGTTTTAGAGGGTCTTGGAGAAGGTTGAGGATTGTTCGTTCATGTCTGATTCGTTGATGTCTAATCAAACACATAATCATATGATTGGACACAACCAACCAACAATGCACACCTGGGAAGTTAACATTGGATCTGAAAATCCTAGGACGCCTACCCTCGTGCGTGCCAATTCACAGCCTCGGGCCAGTCACATCGAATGATGCGTAAGAATCTTCCATCTACTCCTCGATTGGATCAACATTATAGTCTATCGTCGACCGAGAACGCCAGGGTATAATCATTATTTCCTGCCCTAAAAAAACAATGGAACTGCGGGCGTTCTTTTCCGTTCCAAGTGGTAATTCGTAATCTATTATTAGTCGTAGCATCATCACGATCATCATCACTAGCAAGTGTCCCTTTACTTGAGTACCGTTCACAAATCCTTCACGAGTTTCAAAGGGATTAAAAAGACTTACTAACACATCGATCGCTAAGAATTGACCTTTCGCTAGCTAGAAGAGATGTCTGAACCAGATCCCATCTACCGTGAGAGATCCGAACGAAATGCATTCATTTCCAGTAGTTATCTAAAGATAAAGTACATTATCAGTAGCTTTTCACCCAATAAAAGAAATCGTTTGTAAAAGACACAGCCCTTTTTATACAAGGTTGTCTCATTCTACCTTGTACCATGCCCATGCCTTCCGTGGGGCTCTTTCGAGATAATCAAACTTTACATGATGATGAATTCAACAGGTGGAAATTCGGTCTCTTGTATTATGAATCGATTCACTTTCTCGGATCATTAAATTATTTCTCCCAAAAACTTGCTTTCTACATCTGAGATTAAGGAATTCTTTAATTGCAAACATTTAAAAACTATATACACAGCAATAAGTTAAATACAAGAAATCGCTGAATTTCAAATATAATTGGGCTATAATCGGTACCATATACAAGCTCGTGATACATACTTATAACTAAATTAAAATCGACGCGCTATTAGGTTTTAATAAGGTAGGTGTTAGCACATGCGATTTCTGAGATTTCTCTCAAAAGAACACTTGATTGTTGCTGTATATGTGGCCACCGATGTTGCAAATGTTCTTCCGATCACGTGAAATCATGGTGTGGTGAGACTAGTTCAACAAGAAAGGTGATTTCTGGTTTTTTAATATCCAACTAGAAAGTTGACCACGTTAGATCGAAAAGGAGACTTCGTCTCTCGTCGTTTACCTAAACAAGCAATTTTCGTTATTCCCCTTATGAAGATTTGTTGGCACAAAAACGGTGATAAATCAGTAACAGCTACCGCTGAGGCTTGGTTGCTTGACAGCACTTCTTCTTATTGCTGGGAAAAAAAAAAAACAAAGGGAAAATTTGCAGATATCGAGATCGAGCGTTGACCTACGTGAAGAAACGCAGGTGGCGCGCATCTCGTGCGAGCGGCACGGTCAACTCTGGGAATGTCTCGACGAGGCCTAGATCGAACTCTGCTGCATTTAAGTCCGTGTCATGACCGAGATCACAGCTTTTCCCCATTTTGGCGGTGGATATCTCGGTTTCAATTATATATATATATATACACACGTACAGATGGGAACGTTGATTGTTTCAAGCCACAGAACTCACTGGCTCTTCCGTGACCTTCGGAGGCAAGAGCCTAGAAGAAGTCCCACTTAGCTAATGCATGTTGATCCGCGGTCTTTCTAGAACAGGAGCTGAAGGGTTCTTCTTAGCGTCGTGAAACACATGCGATGCTACCATCGCAATCACCCCAACAAAATAGCAATCCACACCTTAGTTGAACGGCGACAGCAAGTGAATGTCGATGTATTTACATTCGTCCAAATGTATGCTTTTACGCATCGATGAGTAAGAGTTCAGACCTCAAACATACTATACATGTAGAATTGTGTACCCCCTTTAGTTTCACTTGAAAGTATGTGAACATGCCACTAGCGAGAGGAAGGAATCGGCCATCGGGCTCGAAGTGTAGAAATACAAAAGCTATTGTTGCTGGTCTACTCGGTGTGTTCATATGCTCTTAAGTGAAATTGAATCTAGGGTTTTATGTCATCTACTTTTCTTTTTTCTTTTTTCATAATATTTGCTTGGTTTGATCTGTGCGGAAACTAAGGACAACGTCGGTCCATCTAGTTGCCAGTCCTTTTCAGCTTGGACGGAGAGTTTTCTTCAAGTTTACACTTCGTGACATGAAGTTATCAGCACCTACCCAACAACCGCATTGCCCGAAACCTAACCCCATGCAAAAATGCTTAGGGCACCGCATGCAGTCGTCCCTCTTTCGATGCCTCAAAGGAAGGCGAAGTCGTGGTCAACGTTAGCACGGGATTGAACCACAACACCCGCCCTTGCTCATCGTTGTTTCAGCCAAATTTGATTCGGAGCACCTCGCGAATGTAAAACAGAGCAAATCATGAAATCTGCATCGGATTGCTTCCTTGTGGCATCGACGGTGGTGCCCTGTGGATCTTTTGGGGCATTACCGCCGTTTATCTTTAAGCTTAAGTCCTGAGATTAGGACGTGGGTTCATGCGTTTTATACACTCTAACACAACTGCAGCGTATTTGAATTTAATCTAACAGGTTTGGGAACATACAAGTATTTCCGAGTATTTCATGGGAGATATAAATTTGACGTGATTGTTGTTTTGCCCTGAGGTTAGTGAATTATAGCAATTTCATTTAAATTAGCCCAATTTAATTGGTCGATGCAAACTTTTCTTTTTCAAATCATTCCAGGAAATAGGATAAGAAAACTCAACACTTGACATCCGTTATTGACAGAGGTAGATTGGGACACCGTGCTCCGAATCAAAGCGCCCAAAACTTTTTCCCTTCAATGACGAATTCCTAAAAGTTACTATTTTGGGACCAAAGGTCCTGCCCCCGCCTATCTTGAACATATGTTATTATTTACCGATCACAAGGATAAGAACTTCCAAATGCAACAGTACTATATTGATACGTTTCAGGACACAATGGGTGTCCTGGACCGAAAACCTTTTCACCTTTTCGGGTTGCTAAAATCATGAATGAACTAAGAATCCTTGGCAGCAGCTTCATCCTCTATGAATTCACAACGTGGAGGCCGGTTGTGCATTGAAGGTTTGACAATCATACGATCACATTGTAAAATTACGTTTGCAGAGATCTCTGAGCACAAAGGTTTTCATGAACGTTACTCACGAGCTTATGATGGAAGTTGTGAGAAAGAAGGGTCACTTCAATCAGGATTCATTTCTGCAGTTAAGCACAGGGGATCAATTAGTCGGGAAGCATATGAGGCAGAGAGTAAATAGATAACTCGCATTACTAGTGAATTTGTCGCTGAAATGGCTGCAAGTGTCCTATCGTTGAAACCCAGAACTTCCATGATTCTCGTGATAAATCCATTCTTTTTAATTTTCGGCCGATGGTCGTAGTAATCCCAATTGATCATTAAAACAACAACAAATCCCATTGCTCCATCATTGACTTGTATTTAAGACTAGTAAGGTTATATATATGTAATCTGTGGACCCACCTGAAATTAGCCAGTTCACCATGCTATGTGCATCTGCATGTGGATTAGATCTGTCCCCATGATTAACTCTTATTCGAAACTGATCTAATATTGACTTTGTTGTGCTTCTTTGTTGTCCCAATGATTTTTCAACAGAAACTCCAAGGATCTAACAATAACAATTTTTGTGTGAGTACAGAAACAACAAATCGTTTAGGGAGAAAAAGATGACAAAAATGCTACTGATCACAGTTTCTCAACTATATTTCTGTGGTGAAACAATACATTTACAATAAATAGAATTTCTCAAGCTGGGAATTCCAGTCCTTCAACTTTACTAGACTGAAGTGAAGCAGTTTTTGAATCATCGTGTTTGTTCTCCGCCCGTCATGCATGATGACGATTAACGAGGCTCCATTTGCAAGTAATTGGGCAACAAAGGTGCCATTTTTCCCTCCTAAATTGCAAAAGCCATGGGTTATCTTTGCTGATCAAGCCCGTGATTTCCTCGATCCCTCTTCATAGATCGCCACTTGAACTCTCCAATGATTTCGATTTTCTAGCACTTGGGAGAAGGCATTGGACGTTGCGCAATTAATCCTCTTCACGTGCACTAACTGTAGTCATGCATCATGCATACTCCTCTGTACTTTTTTCCTTTCCGGATTTTCTAGATATCGATGGGCGAATGAGTCATCATGCAAAGAGAAGCAAAGTAGGGGATTCGGCGCTTTTGACGTCCCTCGCTACCATAGAGGCATACGGATTTTTCTCCTCCTCCTCAACTTTAGTAAGTGAAGAAGACGGGACGCTTATCGTGAGCTCTAGGTTCAAATCGGGCAAGCCACACTGGATATCTCCCGAAACATTCTCCGCGTTGAATGCCTCGTGATGATCACCAGCACTCTTGGACGATCTATCGGCCGGGGTCGCGTTGGTCTTAAAACTGGACGAGGAAGTGCTGCCAGAGGCATTTGAGGTTTGAGAGCGAGGGAGATTTTGGTTCAACCGGTGGTTATTGGGGTCAATCCCCATCTTTAGGAGTTTCCTCCTTAAGTGAGAGTTCCAATAGTTCTTGACTTCATTATCGGTACGTCCCGGCAACCTTCCAGCTATCAGCGACCACCTGAAATATGAATCGCCATCCAAATTATCAGACAAACCGCTTTTCTTGAAAACTTGAATTTAAAAATACAAAGGTCCTTTCATTACTAAAAGAAGACAAGATCAATTGAACTTTTGAACAGTAGATACCAAACTTAGCTCATGGACATGGAAAACTTTTTTTTTCCTTTCTACTACGATTCCATTTATCCGCAATGATGTTGTTAGTTATAATTCCTGTTATATTACTGAAACAAATTTAAAGGTATCCTCAAATAGAGTAGTAAAATGCATTTCTTTTGCAATATTAGGGGTGAGAGAAGAGAGAACTGATGAAGTGTAATTAAAGAAACGCACCGGTTGCCGAGGAGGGCATGGAGTTTGATGATGAGATCTTCTTCATCCTCAGCGAAGTTGCCTCTCTTGAGGTCCGGCCTCAGATAGTTTATCCATCTCAGCCGGCAACTTTTGCCGCAACGGAGCAGGCCTGATGACCAATGCACTCACATTCTCAGTTATATATATCCCTAGCAGAAACTCCATCATTCTCTGTTTTTTTTTACTATTCGATTTCCGATTGTTGTTTCGCCGTGCTATGTTTGGCTACATCTGGTATTTTAAGAAAGAATGGAGATCAATACCGGCGGCTTGAGGAAGAGTTCGCCAGCTACCCTCGCCGTGCTTTTGAATGTAATCGATGAGCTTCTGGTCCTCTTGCTTCGACCACGCGCCCTTGTTGGTGTCCCGCTTGTCGCAGCAAGGCTTCCTCATGGTTCTCTAATTTCCGCAAACGTCGTTGAAGCCAAAGGCTCGGATATGATATGCACAGTAGGGAGAGAGAGAGAGAGAGAGAGAGAGAGAGAGTTGAACTTGGCAAGGGGATAAAGAGGAGCCAAGGCAGGTATATATTAGGGTTGGTGCTGTCATATGGATGGCAAGAAGGGGAGGTTGACTTTGACCGGTGGTTTTGGCTGAGAGAGAGAGAGAGAGAGAGAGAGAGAGAGAGAGAGAGAGAGAGAGAGAGAGAGAGAGAGAGAGAGAAGATAAGGACTAATACTTAACGGCAACTAACTACCACATACATTGTTAAACCCTACCATCCTCTCTCTCTCTCTCTCTCTCTCTCTCTCTCTCTCCGCGTTTCTGTGCATGAACTTTTTGGTCTTTAGCTGAAAGGGTGGATGGGAGACGAGAAATCATCCAAAAAGAGAGAACCAAAGGGCAATTTGCATGAAAGGAGGACCCAAGTAATGTCGAGTACGATCCACAAACCTGAACGCACAGCATGCAAAGGAAGATGGAGATGATCGTGCAGTGATCAAGAACACGCCCACGCACAGGAGGAGTGGGTTTGGAGCTGTCACATGCTTTTCCAGGGTTTGACTGATAGTTCCTTCGACTTCCCATGTTCTGTGCCTCCGAGACTTCAACGACGTAACCAACGGTCTTCTTTCGGTTTCCCATCTGATAAGCGCGACGAGTCTACCGTCATACGTATAGAGAGACGAGATAAGAACACAGTGCATCAATATGGATCTGCCGTGCAGTATGGTTCTTGTTGAAATCATTCTGGAACTCGTCAATGACTTCCGGTCGTTTATTATTCGACGCACACACATATAGTTGTTACTCTTACTATTGTTCTAATAATAATAAAAATTTACCACTGCAAGTTCTACTACTATGAATGCAGACGGCCACGAATATAATTACAATTAATTTCTAGAGCTATATCGTTTCTTTCAAATCAAGGAACAGGTGGCATCATTTGTGCCTTTTATTTTTTTCTTCTGCTAACTGATCGCGTCACTGCTCTAAAATTAGCCTGTCCTTTTAACTTCTTGAATTTGGTTCTGCAGCAGGAAGTGAGAGCGATCGAGAAGCAGATCGAAGGTTTGATCTTCCGGGAATATCTAGAGCGGGACAAGGACAATCCAACCTTGATGAGATACTTGGCTTAATGTAGCTAATGAAAGGGAAAATTGGTTGTACTTGTGAATACTCGGTGTTTGTGTATAGTCAAGGTGATCGAGGAGCAATCAGCTTGAAGTTTTGCAATTACTGTGGTTAGCTTCTGTTAAGGATGCCGGGGACAGCATACATATTTTCGTGTTAATACTAGCAATTTCCCTTTCCAATAGGGCAAACCGAGCATGCCGTTAATAACGGTTTTTCAATAATTCCGTAAAAATTTAACAAGCACGTTGTAAAATTCTTCATATTGCTATAATTAGTATTCTTCATTTAATCAAGGTCAAAATCTGGGGTATTTTTATTGTATTATTTGCAATACCTAAAAGTTCTACATAAGATTAGAGGTGTGATTAGAGGTCTATATAGAGGTGAGCAATACAAACCGATCGAATTAGAAACCGATCTTCAATTTTTTTCCCCCTTAAAATCAAGGAAAAGGTGGCATCATTTGTGCCTTTTATTTTTTCTTATGCTCGTACACTGATCGTAAGTTTTTCATTTGTGCCTTTTTTCATAAGTGTTTCCCCTTAGGGCACGGAAAGATATATCGACTTTTATTTTGATACGCTGATGGTACCAAACAATTTCTTCGTGTACAAACGAGTACAAAGTACTGAGGCGTGTATTATTCTAAGTTTTCCCATGGTTTCTGTTCCATCAATAGTTGGAGGTTTCCATTTTATGACTATTTGTGTTGAACTTCTAGTTAGGAATTTCATGGTATTTAAGAGGCGCCGATCTGTTGCATTCATAGGTTGTCCCCATCCATAATTCTTGGCCACATCTCCAACCTATTTTAGGCCCTACCACGCCCGACTATTTCCCTAAAAATAAAAACTAGGTAATCTAAATCTTCCGCAACACCTATCTAACTACAACCAATTCTATGTGTTTACAAATGGATTGGCCACTCTTGCTATCTCTTCGGAATAGCACTCAAATGGGTATTACAAGCTTACAAAAGACTGATGGACTGCAAAAGCTCTCGGAAAAAAATGTCGAATCTCTCTTGGTTTTTACCTTTCCAACTATATGACATTTGGCTGAGTTTTCTCCAACTTATAGAGCTTCAAATTCGATCAGTGCACTTAGATCATGTAGCTGTCATATCCACTTAATAATCTGTAAAAAAATCTCGGCAAATTTCTTGAAAAACATGTATAAAATACTCCTTCAATCTAGGATGTCAATAGTTATCTTCTATAGCAGGCCGATTTTGATCCAACCATCTCAACATTCTGTTAAGTAAAATTAGTCTGTGATTTTTCGTATAAACAGTCTTAGAACGCCATACTTTATTGCTATGAGTCGGATCTTCAATTGAGAATCTCCAGTGGTCATCAAGTCTATATAGTGGAAGTGCCGGATGATCAAATTTGACTGTTTTAATCAAGACTATGGTCTACACCCTTCCTTCTAAAGTTTTCAATCGAAGTGAAATTTGACCCATTTACTTGTAGATTTAGATTCCAACTTCTGCATGGTTTAGATATCATTTTCTGCACACTTATACCAACTCATTAAATACTTAATTTGAGTTTTATCATCATCAAAATCTTCTAGGAATATTTTCCAATAGCTTCAAACTCGCTTCATCGCTGAGAGATCGGCAGCTCACCAGCTGACGGTGATAAGCCTTTGTCGCCTCCACATCCGGAGATCGTGCACCAAATCTGGAGTCCCTTTCACAACCGTCGAGGCCTCAACAATGACGGAGCGGAGGCCACTTCGGGTTGCAGTGGCTTAGAATGGGCCGGGTGGCCGGAGTTACCTGTCTGATACAGTGGCAGTGGTGGCTTGGGATGATCACCGACGTCTCAATTGAGTTGGGCAACGGTTGTTGGAAAGTGGTATGTGTTAGTCTTAGTGTTCTTGTGGGGGTTAAGTTTGGTGTCGCCAGGGTTTAGAGAAAACTGACATGCATCAGGATCTCAAGAGAAAGATAATTGATACGGACATCGTAAGAGACGGAAGATCCGCACCCTCGAGGCGTCCAAGTAAAAGAACCTAAATTGTACGGCATAAAAGCGTGCAGATTCTTCAGTAAACTAGTTAGGGAGAAGGGATAGCTCATGTGGCTTTTCAACTGCCAAAAAGGTTAAGAAAGGGGGTCACCGTCATTTGTGTGGGCATTAAATCTTTAATGGACTTCGAAATCGCATATCAAATTATGATCTCGACGACTTCAGACGCTAAACACTCCTTTTTTTTTTATCTCTCCGATGGAGGTATTTTGATCCGTGATCAATCTTTTGGCGAAAAGCTTACGTGATATGCACATGATGACAATGTACACAAACCCCCCACTATTTCTAGCGTGAAGGAACTCACACCGGACGTGCATGACCCTTCGAAAAGAGCACACAAACATCAAATCACGCTTTCATTCATTAGCCTTATCGAACGGTAAATCCCAAGAAATTGGCACACCGTGACAGCACGTTTTTAGGATCTCCGAGCTCTGTTCACCCTGCGCATTTGTCATGCTATCCATGTGTTTTCTTTTCCTCTTCGTCGCCGGTCCCCATGATTCAATGAGACAGAGGGGGCTACCGACGTTAGAACCGGAAAATGGAGCACTAGAAAGAAACGACAAAAGTAAGCCCCGACCCCGATACTTGATTGGCCCCTCAGTGCTGGCATTTGATAACACCATGGAACCACCAGTCTACGAACGATCAGAATGCTAGTTCCCCGAGTATGAGATCCCCTCCACAATCACAATCGACATGATTATTATCTTTTTCTTGTTGATTAGTTCAGTGACACGGAAATGCTTGGGGAAAAGGATAACCTGGGACGCGGGCTGACAAACCCGCGGAAAAAACGAAGTACTAGAATATCCAACTGCTCCACCACCACCTCCACCACCTGTTCGTCTCTAGCTGCAACGAAAGCTTCCAGGGTTCAATAAACAGTGACTTCTGGTTGGACCAAAATTCCTCCATCTGCACTTCGTCTGTGGAGTGTAAGGAAACATGGGGAGAGGCCAAGAGTTGTACTGCTGTTGAAGTTCGTACTAGGTAGTTTGTCTAGCCTTGCAAAGGACACAATTACACGAGTGCGGCGTGTACAGTAAACCGGATGTGGAATCCGGATCATTAAAACGTGGTCCCACCAGACTGGACGGCTCAGATTTGCTTCAGTACATGTACTAGGCTCACTAGATGACTCTTAACGATGTTTTGTCAAACCTTGACATGGGGAGAAGCCAAGGTGGTCCTACTTCTGGAGTCGTATGGAGTACTTTGCCCAGCCTAGCAAATAACGATGAGGAATTATCTCATGAGGGCGGTTCATAGACTACATTGAATCCTTAATATGGATCACTAAGATGAGGGCCCCACGTTGGTATCACTGGATTTGACGGTCTAGATTTAGTTTAGCACACGCTAGGCTCGCTAAATAAATCGTAATGTCAACCTCAAAGAAATCTTAATGATTTGTCTAACTTTTTCTTTCCCAATTCCAGCGTTAGATTCATGGTATTTCGCACGTGTCACTAGCTATACACTTGTTAATTTTGCGAACGTTGGGTTTATGGATAGAATTGCATGATTAGCAATGGCACGAGAGACTCTCGAAGCCCATCTCAAGGTCAATCATTGCATCTTTGACAGGCAACTAGATGAGATCCAATCTTACAATCTTTCGTAAGGTTGCACCAGTGATACATAAGGTAATAGAAGAGAAGCCCTTTAAGTCCTAGATCGTCGTTATTTCCCATTAAGAAGAATAGATTCTAAGATAAATAAATAGATAGCTTTTTCTCTATCACCACCGTGTTCTAAATTGTAATTATAAGATCTTAGGATGCCATTCTAGTTGTTGACATCTTCGACGCCGGTCCGTCAAATAAAATTTAAGGAATATGGAGGTACATGATGGGAACGACCTGAAGATCATTATATCAAAATAGACTTTCTAGCTTGGTACTGACTAGAAAACAGATATATGACGTCAATGCAACTTACTTGTACATATAAGAGATCTGGATGACGCCCTCATTGAAAAGATGAGCTGAAGCATCTGGGCGCACGTTTGTTTTCTCTTTTCCTTTTGGGTTCCCACCGCTTTTGCCAAAGTTTTGATTATGTCTCTTCACGTGTTAAATTTGAGATGACTTTCATCGTGGCTGAAAACGACAGCGGGTAGTGCAGCGCAAATTAGACCTGATGATAGAAAGAAAATGAAGTTTAGGATTTTGAAAATTAAAATTCATAAGTGATTTGATAACCCATTTTTGGTAGTGGATGGATTTGAGCATTTTTGTATTCACAATGTGAAGTGCATGAGAAAGTATGTTCTCAGTCTAAGTCTCACGATAATACTTTCTAATGCCAATCTTGTCTTACGCTGTAAGGTCGATTTCTCCTTTTAGAGATGGCCCATGGTGTTGCGCAAATAATGGTACGCGATTGACTGTCGGCTGAGAGTTGTTGGATGAGCAAGTTCATACTATTTCGATTCACCACAATCGTAAATCACACGGCCCCAATCTGACATATGTTGGGAAAATTGTCTAGAGAGCCTAAAATTTATTGCACTTTTATAAATTCAGTCGTAAACTTTTCAGTTATTGACAATTGAGTCTCAAATCTTTTTTCACATTTTATCGGTGGTGCCATTCAACCATAAAATGGCTGGCGTGGACGCTAGTCACCCTACATGGCACCATCGACACTAACGCGGTTTATTTTTAATATTATTTTGACATTTTTCCAAACTATTGTTCAATTTTAACATTTTTACCCCTTCTTTCTTCTCTTTCTCCCTTAAAAACCGGAAGTCGACAGATCGATTTCAACGAGCGCTCAAGGAACGCCGGTGGATGGCAACAAGATCCGCACGAGATACCTATCAAAATGGATAGACAAGAGGAGAAGGCTATGGCCTGAAGACTCTACGCAGCTCGCGTGGAGCGAAATCCATCTCAGCTTATTGAACCGCACGAGGATTCGACGCCGCCATGGAGATTTGCTCGAGCTGTGATTGGCTTCATCTTCACGCATGTCGATCATTAAGCGGACGACGCGTGTCCAAAAAGGGGTTCGGATGCGCACGTTAATGACTCAACCTCCCTCCGACTTCATCCTCCTCGTGAGGAGGAGCTGCTGCATGGGACGGCCATGCACAGTAGCTGCGCGTGTACGGACAGCGACAAACGCACCCCCATGCACGAGCGAGTACCGAAAGGTAACGAAGGTCCGACCTTTGACTTCTTGATGAGCACGTGGGCCTCGTGCCTGGGCCTGTCCGGGGAAGACAGATAGATGAAATCATATGGAGACTCTCTCTCTCTCCAAACGGCAGGTCAAAATGCTCACCTGTGATCACCACCACAGCAATCGGATCATCATTGTCGTCGTAATCAGCAATTATTTGGGTACTGCGAACAAAATCACAATGATGCTGCTCCCTAGATAGGTTAAGATGACCACGGCAGTCTCTCGCGACTTCATCACAATCATAAAAGCAGTCACAATCCCCCCCCCCCCCCCCCCCCAAAAAAATCGATAGGTGAGCACTAGATCAATAGACATTTTTAGGTGTGTAGAGATTCTTTCGATTTAACAAGGTAAGCTGACTAGATTGATTGATTGAGATTAGAAAATAATTTATGTTGAGGATCGACCGATTTTAATTTCGGTTGTTGCCGACGCGTGATAAACTTAATCGATTAGAGTAGAGTTTGGTCATTTCTAAACCGAATTATTGGTAGCTTGAAGGAATTGGCAAAAAAGTAGAATTGATAATTTCGAATGCAATTGTCAACGTAGAGATATAAATCAATCATTAAGATAGTGGAGTTGAAGCAGCCTCGTGATAGTGCAGACAATATGACCGTCAATGTAACCAATCGTAACCTCCATCTGTAACATGTGTTAATAAGCATCAATCTTTGGCTTTAAATAGCCATATCATATTCTTCGGAGGGCCCCTGCGCATAAACAAATATACGTGTTATCTTTTAATTCTTATGATGTGGTTATAGTTTCCACACTCGTGTCATCATTTAAATTCTAAAGTGCTTCTTAACAGTAGTTTTCATATTCATGTTGTTGATTAAATTCTGACACGTATCTTTGATGTATATCCTAGGTGTCTTGTTGTTGATTATATTCTAATGTTGCATCTATTTTGTTGAAGTGAAGTTGTCGATTCTCTTATCTACTTGAAATATTTCTTATATTTAAAGTCGCCATAAAATCTGTCTTCTTTAATAAAATCTAGAACGATTTTTGGTAATGTATATTTTGTTTCCAAATTCAATTGTCACGAAAAGAATATATTACATTTAAAAAGCCAGCATCTCAATCATTCACTACTTTTTGGAAGCAGTATGTGACGGCCTTAGATAGATTTGTCACCTCATGTTGAGGTGACCAATTTTTCATTTAAAGAGAGAGGGTGGTTGGATGTCAAGATAACGTTAAATAGTATATCATATATGTATATAGTTGGCTCCCTTTTTCTTTGTGGTTTAAACTTTCGAGAAAAATGATTTATTCAACATGGTATCAAAATAAAGAGCGCCTATCACGAGTTCGAATCTCGAGAATCTCTCTTGTACATTAATTATTTACCTCTTCTCATTTGCTTCTTGGATATGGTCATGTCCGATCTTGTTTTACGTGTGTCCAATCTTATGATGCAAGGAGCAGAAGAATACCCTTGGAGACTTGTTAAGGGTCATTGCTCGTTTGATAAAATTTACTAGTTGAAACACATGGTTTTCTTGAAAGTTACCTCAATTCAAATGTATCAACCTGTACTGTTATTACTTATGGTGATCTTCATAGTCTCCTGAGGGCACTTATTAACGAGTCGCATGTATATATTGTTGCTTACTTTATGACGGTTCATTTTTGTGTGTGTGTGTGGATATAAATGGTTCGTTTTTACAAAGATAATGAAAATGTGCATAATGACTGTTTGACATACGTCCAAAGCCGTTGAAGTAAGTATCCAAAGACAAAAGATTCTATAGTGACTCTTTGTTCAACTATGCTTGCCATTCTTTTTTTGACTCAGCGCCCGATGCCAAACTTGGAAAGGTTTCTTTTCCATTAGTTAAGGGCTCATCACCAATGTAGTAACCATCTTCCAGCTTGGTCAATGCTCATGCACGAAGGGTCTTATAGAAATGTGTGTCAAGACACTGATTAAACATAATTAACATAGAATATGTCAGTTTATAAAGTCTTTATTACACATAACACGAGAAAAACAGTATTCGCAAGATACGCAAATTTATTTTGGATGACTTCCTAAGGAGGGCCTAAGGGTACCGTTCAGCAAAATACATTTTCAAATATATTCATCTCGAGCAACCAGAAGATAAATCTCCAAATCCGTACCACCATCTCCAGGTTGTTTCTCGGATTAGGCAAAAATGCAATTAATGTCATTGTCTGGTACCAGGATTTGAAGTTGCAGCACATCTATCGTCACCTAATACAATTTACACCTACCCTTTTAGAGTTAGACGTGTCTGCTTACCAATGGTCAATCAACAGTCAATCTCATTTCGCGTTTACGATACAAGATGGTTTTTCCATACAATCTATCGGTGCTAGAAGGAAATTAAGTTGAGTCAAGCACGTGGATCATTGATAATGGTTGGTTTGAAACTTTGATATAAATACAAAGAATCAAATTGGGAACAAAAGAATTCACTGCTGTGGATAGATAAGACCTGATAGACTTTTTTAACCGCCATTGATAAAACTAATGAATCTCTGTATTTAAAAAGTCCTAACTTGAGAAATTTTGGAATATCAATGCGTGCAAACAATTAGATAAGTCACCAAAAGTCGAGAACTTGAAATGCATGAGTTTCGAGTCAAGCACATGGATCATTGATAATGGTTGGTTTGAAACTTTGATATAATATAAAGAGATTAAAATCAGGCAACGACAAAAGAATTCAATACTGTGGATAGATAAGACACGATAGACTTTTTTAACCACGATTGACAAAACTAATGAATCTTTATATTTGAAAAGTCCTAACTTGATAAATGCTGGAATATCAAGGATCTGGATCACCTGATGTGAGCAGAGTCCATGTCTGGGGATCCGGGCCATTAATGCCCCCGGCTGGGATTGACAAACATGAATTATTTCACGTTAGCCAATCATTATTCGAATATCAATGCGTGCAAACAACTAGATTAGTCACCAAAAGTCCGAGAACTTGAAACGCATGAGTTTTTGAGATGACTCCGCTCATTTCCTTTTCAACCCTTCCCATACCTATTCATAACATGGAGAAACCGTAGTAGATATGCTTGTGGTCCATGGAAACAATCCCATCCACAACATCGGAAAGGCCCAAGCTAGCTGGTAACTTCCGAAGGCGTTGGGGCATGGATATTGACTGGAAGGTGACAGGGCTTTCCTCCAGAAGTTAACTGTTTCACGAGGGTACAAAAAATCGCCCAAAAGAAAAACGAAAACAGAGGGTTATTGCTAATAATGTTGGTGGTGGGAGAAGGAAAACGAATGGTTGACAGCTAATTATGCTCGATGGTCTTTTCTCTTTGACATCTCTGGTCCTTTCTTGTCATTATTTCAACCACACCACGACTATATGTGGGTGTGATTTCATCTTATCCACTTCCCACGCAACGTCTATGGGAATTGCGGTCACAATCCCATGTCCTCTCTCTCAGTAAATAAAGACAAGAACTGTCATGCCGAATGCTGCGCAGAGAGAGAGAGAGAGAGAGAGAGAGAGAGACTGATGATGTTATTTTGATGATTGTGACCGGACCTAGCTGATATGAGGCTATTTGGAGCGTTCGTATAAGCATAATTTCAAAAAGCGGGTCGGAAGATAAGAGTTTAGTCGGTGTTTAATAAGTAGATAGTGACTTTTGATCCACCATGAGTTGAGGGACTATCTTTTTGATCGATGCGGAAAGTACAATGAAATTAATACTGATAAGAATAATAAAAACACATAGATTTACGAGAAAAACCTTTTTGGAATAACAAAATCATCGGAATATGAGAAGGAAAATCTAGTATAGAAATTTAATGATTATAAAAGGTGACTAAAAAAACCTTGAAGACTATTTATGTCTCTTCCTAAAACGTAATAAGTTGAAACAAAAAAAAATTATATTGCTCCGTACCCTAGGGCGCATGAGCTTGGGCCATCGCTACCAACACTAAACCTCCATCATTTTTCTCAGTCGAGTTGCCACAAATTTCAATTTCAATCGAACAACCAAAACAAAAATCAATGCATACTCGACACTAATAATACCAACACGTGAAGCTCGTTCAAGTTTCAAATTTCACTTAAAGCTGTTGGCGTGTCAAAATCCATCACTTGTATAGATCTCTAATCGCTATTCTTTTTTTGTGTATTATCAATTTTTTCTTCCATAATTGAAGACCTAAGCACATAGGCCCAACTCCCCGGAGGATTCATGGAGGACCCTACAAGCTCGATGACCTGATTGGTCTTAACTCGAAGCAATTTATATAGAGTTGGTGGAATTTGAACGGAAAACCTCAAATGGTCTTAGCACATAAGCCAGCTAGGCTGAGTAAAAAAATTGAAAAAGAAGTGAAGATTAAAAAAAAATGTTCTTTGTATTTCCTAATCAATTTTTCTTTTTCCTTCGCCCATTAGTGCTACCTAGGGTTTCTTTAGTAGAAATAGCCAATATTCTAGAAGAGAACGGCAGTCACAATTATTATTCGAAATACAATGGAGAGATTGAATTGTTATATTCTCGAATATGCACGTCTACCCAGCGTCAAAATGAGATCATCCTCCACCTTTGTTTTGGTCTAGACTCTGGTTGAATATGGAACTGCTCACCTTTAATCAAAGATTGCAGAACTTGGTATCTTTTACTCACCAAACCCAGTCAAAGAAGAAATTCAACGAAGTATTTTTTTCTCTTTTTGTGGGCCCAAAAGCGCAAGGTAAGTTCATCGGCACTGTAATTTAGCTGATTATGTTCAGGAAATGCAAAGATGACAAATTTGTTTGATATATTGTTTTGTTTTTTACTTCGCTAAAATGTTGAGGTTCCTCTCATCATGCGTGTCTACTTTTCTTGGCAGCTTTTTTGGTAGATCGCCATCGAACCAATGAAAGGCTCAGAAAAAGGTCCATCATATGATTGTCTGCTGACAACGAAGCCACGTGTCATCAACCGGGATGTGAGTCGTCCCCATCAGTGAAATCAGGTGATTCTTGAGGAGGGAAGCCTTTGAGGGTCGGAGAGAGAGCCGCAGAAGGAGGAGAAAAAAGTCCGGTCAGAGAGATTTGAAGGGCAAGAGAGGTGATGCGCGACGACGGGATCGCCGGAGGTGAAAGGCAGGAGTGGACGCAGTGCCGACGAAGGTGGCGCTTGGCCACTTGGGAGAGGAGCACAGAGAGAGAGAGAGAGAGAGAGAGAGAGAGAGAGAGAGAGAGAGAGAGAGAGAGAGAGAGAGAGAGAGAGAGTTAGGAAATTACGAGAAGGATAGTGGAAGACACAGGCCGACAGAGTTGAGTGGAAGTGGATCCTCTGCTCAAGCAGAGGATCCGAGTTGAGTACCTATCCGCTCATTTTCGCATAAGAAACAAATGAAAGCAAAACAACAAAACCTGCAAGTATGGCATGTCCATGCATCGAAGGCCATGCATGACTCACGGACACTCTTGAGTATCTCAGCTGCGTGTCCATTTGTGTCACTATGCGTGTGTGACAAAGAAATGAAACTAAGGTTGTCTCTTGTTGACTGAGAATCTCGGCAGTGGATATGTATCCGAATAGTGAGACTGTCCGCTGGAAAAACTGTGAGCTGCTGTGCAAGCTGGAAGGAATAATTAAGGATGCATATAGTTGATTAACAATGACCTAAGTACCACCTACTACCATGTTTGGTTTGGTCTTATTATAATTAGAAGTGAAGTGTAGTCTGTCCACTAAACATTTCAATGGTGACTGGGAAATCTGTCTACTTATGGTCTGTCTTTTTATAGCAGGCTTTTGTTGATTTTATCGTCACATTGGGAAGTAATGTACGCTGAGGGGAAAAGGCCAAAGATGAGAACATTCATTCTGACTAGTATTCCATTCTTGTCAAGGTCATCTTCGACTTGCCGGTGAGGCGACTACAATAAACAGGAGAAAGCTACCCTCAAGTCTCGACATTTATGTGTCCTAGTACTGTTGTTAGTTTGATTTAGAGTAATCGCCCATAGAAATCGATACCTGTGCACTGATTATCGATATAATCCTTACCTGCTTAGATAAGAGAAAGGGAAAACCAAAGCAAAACAAGGGAGACTTGCCCATGTGCTAGTGGCAGATGCAACTAACCTTACCAACATTTGAATTCTTCTGTTTATATCTTGTCATTATCTGTGTGCCATATATGAGTGAATAAGATTGAAAGAACTTGTATGGATGAGGACCTTATCTGCTTTTACTTGCTCCGTTCTTGATTGGTTGTTTTGTTGGTCCCTCTTGAGTTGTGATGTTTCCAGACAAGAGAAACTACGTCGACACACCTGATGAGACTATTGTACATTGCTGTCCCTATCTTTCTTTTTTAATCAAGCGGTGTTAATCAAATAATTTTGCTCTGTCATCAACATGTTTATACTTCTCTCCATCTCTTGCCATTAAAGATTCGATAATCTCCCGTTCAGTTGTGAATGCCACTGAAAGGACCCGAAGCTACCACTGATAAGAGTAGGTTTCTTGCTCGCTGTAATCCCACTCGAGTAGCTTCACTAATCCCGTGATTATCTGCATTAACCACTAAACCTTCCAAGTCACCTTTTAAGCAAATCCTCGCCCCGCTGCGAAAGCTCCAACCCGCGCGCTACAATCTTCTGTAGATATGCCAATCACTTACATTGACAAATAAAGTTCACAACGTTTTCCTCTCACTCGTAGTCTTGGCCTTCATGATAGTCAATCGCAGTGCACCATACATATATAGTTCATGCGCGAGTTTTAAGGCAAATATTAATGTTTGGTGGGTCTCTAATTTGTCGTGTTAAGAAAAATATTCATCAACATTGTCCTGTTTCATTATTTCAATGCGTGCCGGGATATATGGATGGGCTTCTCTGCGAATTTTAGTTCTCTAGAGTTCCCCGTGATTTTACCATAACAAGGAGATATCAGAAGCCTGCAATGGTAATGTACCTGCCAAGCTTTTAAGTCGCCATGCTTCAAACGAGCCACCAGAATTAGACCCTGGATTTGGGAATCCGGATCGTTTGGTCGATTTAGTGTGGTGGAATCAAATTTTAACTCGGCCCTCGGTACTGGCGGAAGGACAAGATCTTGATGATCCTGGTACATGTGGGCTCGACTCAAGCTCACCTGTATTTGAGCTATTGAATTTGATGGGTCCCATAGGACACGCTCGATCTAAGATGCCAAGTAAATTCCTAATGATTCCAATAAATGTGAATTCTTGAATTTAGTGGATTCTACATAGCTCAAACGATTTATGAGATGGGATGACCGCGCTCAAATGTTCCAGTGCCATCAGGCATGTCTCCTTCAGTAGGCGGAGGGGGGAAACGAGGATATGTGTGAGAGATTCGCCAAAGCAAGCTTTCGAGTTTCAGGAATTTCGCGTTAAAATCACATGGCAGAAGCAAAGATTTCACGATCTCTTCCTGCACGTTGAACAGATGCGACACCAGCACAAACAAGTGAAGTCAGCAAAAGTCACACGGATCACGCAACTCCCGTTCACGGCACTTATTCGTCTGCATTAGCAATCCGATAAACACGACTTTCCTATGGGCATAACTAAGCATGTGAAGAACCGCTAAGCGACGTGCCGTGGAGTTCCCATTCTCCAGGAAATACCTAGTAGGCACCATTCGGCAAGGCCATGCAACTTAGGAAGGAAATGCATAGCATCTCAAAAGTCAGAAATCGGCATCGTATACAGTTGTCAGACAGTGAATGATAGCAACCACAACCAATAATCAAAGGAAGCAGGTTGATGAGGTATCTAAGGGACAATATGAGGACCCTTATAAACGGATTACACCTGTATGTCTTGACCATCTGTTTTATGTTCCATCAAACACCTAAGCCGTGCTCCAGAGCGAGCATGTCACCAGCTCAGTGACCCACATAGAGAGAGAGAGAGAGTAGATCAACCACACAAAAGCGTCGGGTCCAATATCTATAATTTGGTACAGAATTCGTAACACCGATGGAAATATCAAGAAGAAGACACTGGTCACTCGAAAGGTCTGACATGACGAACGAGTCCTCTACATGACTCCCATAAATACCTCTTGCACATCAAAATGTTCTCATGCACGCCATTTAACAATTTCTTTAAATGAGGCCTCCACATTAGATCAAGCAGAAGAGGCAAAACTGGCAACTGCACTACCATTATAGGGCGCAACTGAAACACTGCAGATGTTGCCTATCCTGTCCCTCCTTAAAGCATCCGGGAGCACACCGGCCTTATGAGCTGCGATGACACCTACTGCTTCCCAGTAATTAGAAACCTTTACCTGTACAGACAATTGATGTTTTTCGCATTCTTTTCAGTGGCCACAGATAATCATAAGACATGAAGAGAGGAAGCCATCGCATGGAGTTTCCTTTTTTCTTTGGTTCCGCCACGTATCATTGCATAGAAAAAGATATTGGGAAAGTCATGGATCGAGTGTTTCCACCAGCTTTATATAAAATTTTCAGCAGAGAAAGAAGTGCCGGATGCCCCAAAGTTAATATTCCTTAATAATTAAAGCAATGAAAAGTATAATTTTATTGTCATTACTGGTCTCAAAACCACCACTTAGTCCTAACTAAGGAAGCCTTTATTGAAGGGCATACCTGCATGTTTTTGAAACTTCTAATCCAGTTATTGCATCTCTTCAGAAACAAAAAGAATAAGGCGGACGACAGTCCTACTGGCATCTAACTTTTCTCCCAATGTCTCATAGGATCTCATAACAAGAAGATTATTGAAGAAGAGAACAAGCTAGGCTTCAGTTTCATACCGCTTCAATCTGTAGCTTGTCTGGTGTGTCATTGAGAACTGTGTCATTCTCCTCCACAACAATTATCAGCGGCTGAAATAAGTAAAGAGGGAAAAATGTTGAACAACACTTCTTTTGGCTCCATTAAAGGTAATCTGGCTGCTTTTTCATCTGAGTAATGCTATCAAGTCTTTCTTGTTAACACGACTTCAGAGAAAGAATTTTAGTAGAAAGCAGTACTGCATTCGTACTATTACCTTGTTTTTCCTTCGTGTGAAAGCAAGAGCACCATCACCTCCACAAGCATCTATAGGAAGAACAACACTATCGACATCACTGCCTAATATGCACCTTTTCTCCATAAACTCCGATTTCTTGACCAAGTACTGAGGTGCATTGCTTAGGCCAGCAAGCACGCAAGGAAGGAATGTATATCCTATCTACAAGACCCTTACATCATGACTCACGATAGTAAAAATATACAAAAAAACACATTAAGCACAAAGAATCACACAGGCATGAGCCCTTATAAATGAAACAAAATTCAATAATTGTTTGGAAAATGTCTGGAGTGTTCCATAAAGTTGCAGCCCTAGACCAGTATGGTCTCCAGAAATAATCACTCAAACTAAAGTAAGGTCATAATTTGTAAGAATGTAACAACACATCCTACCAACATTGCATTTCGAAAGGTCTATGGAAGGATAGAAATTGACAAGAAGCACTCAAAAGTATTTCAACCTTCATCTCAAGCTAGAAACAACAATAAGTTAGAATCCAACGATAAAACCTTGATAAGTGGGGAAATAAGTTGAAAGACAAATACCACTATTAACAGATGAGTTTGATTTGGATTCTTTGGAAGAACAGGAGAAGGGAAGAAGCTGAAAGAACAGCTACCTAAGCATTCATAAATTTTGAGATCATAAAAGCAACTTATAGACATCCTCTATTCGGATGGATCTCATGCCATATTTACAACATCTACCGTGTCATCACTTTAACACCATTTACTTCACTACTAAGATATTCTGGCTTGTCCACAAGAAATTGATCGTTCACAATATAAGGTAGAGGAAATATCATATGCACATGCATGACAGGGTACAGAGCCACCGACCTGCCTGGTCCAATACCGTACATGCACACACACAGGCACATCAATGGATAGAGAAAGATTGTTTCCATAGAAGCACTAACCTCCTCTGCAGCCGATTTTGGGGAGATAGATAGGCTCAGGGGCAGGGGCGACATAGCAGGAGCATGCGCACATGGTATCTGAAACTCCTTTACCACTAAATGACTTATAAGTGCCTCAACTCCCGCTATATCATCAATTCCCTGAACAGAGTAGTCAATTGACGAGAAGTATTTTGATTAAGAGCCCGCAAAACTAAGAAGAAGATTATTTCCATACACAAATAATCTATAAACGAAGTTGGCTGTCTCATAGAGCTCTGATTGCCAAGTACTTAATATTAAACAAGGGATCCAAATCAAATGATATGCATACCATTCCTTGTCGATAACCAGCCGCATCATCCAAATCATCATCTGGGAAGCGCCCCACAACAGCAACAGCATTTACCTTGGCTCTGCTAACTAAAGTTTGTACGGCTCTCAATAGGGAGCCAGGATGCTTGATCCTCCCAGTAGAATGGCCATTCTCAGGATCGATCCACTTCTCCACCTGAAGATACAATTTATAAGGAGGAACTCAAGCCTGAAAATTCATGAGAGCTCATACTTATTACAAGAAGGTTTATAATGCTTCAAACCATAAAATAAAGCAACATGAAAACAATTTCAGGAGAACGGGCAAGACACAGTCTGCAGTAAAGTGACACGAATTAATGTTAAAGTATACCAAGATTTTAGACCAAAATATAATTGCTAATCAATTAGAGCAAATGTACTATCAACGCACCATTCAAAAAACAACGGATTTTGTCAAGAAGTGCTCTTAGGGCATTGATAAAGCTACACTTAATGTGCTTTGGAAATGTGAAAAAAAATGTAAGGTCCACATGTTCCAACCTCTTGTGATGTGTGAAGTTACTTAACTTTTCTCATCTTACATTTGACCTATACATGTCTTAAAAAATTAAAAATTCACTAAATGTAATAAGCTAAACGAGTGCCCTAGGAACAAGACTCTTAAAGAGGGGAGGAGAGGGGGAGTGAACCCACAGAGGTGAACTGAAAATACGAACAATCTACCAGCACCACAATTTCTGAGAAAGTATAGTTTCAGACCTCTAGTGGGGTATCTGTTACAGTATATTCCAGAACAGGCAAACCCAGGGAAGCTCTTGTTGCATCAGCAACTTGTAAATGACGAACTCGAAGCTCTTCTTCTATTGCAGCATCAAGAACAAGACCAACCTTCAGTGTGTCACGAGTCCCACGCATTCAATTCACGAAGTACACAGAAGATGTTTAATGTTCTAAAGATAAATGAAGCGCACAGTAGAACCTTATTTTGGTGAACAGGCTGCAGTGCCCATAAGCCTTCTGCAAACCGATCAAGAGCATGGCCCTCAACATACAAGACGTTAGGCATTGGCCAGTAGAGCATTGCTGCATTAAGAACCTGTTGAACAATGACATGTTAAATTATACATTGGCGCGTATGATCATTGCAGAGTCAAAAAATAAACACACTACCAACAAACATAAGCACCTATGAACTGTTCCACCATATTGTTCATCTGTAATTGTATTCATTTATCTGACAATAACAAGGGGATCCAGAATTTCAGTTCAAGGACTCGCCTGGCCATCACATAGAGGAGACACATGAACACAAATTTTGTTTTTCCTCCATTTTCTTTCTTTAATTTCCATGCTTATCTTTCTTTTGTGCCCAGACTCATTCATAATTGGCAGGAGTTGGCTCCAGACAACAGGTGCGTGCAACCATACACTAGGAGCTTATCGTTGATTCAGCAGCACCTAACATACAAAATAGTCAATCCACTTAATCCCATCTTTGATCCACATTATGGTCGTAATAAGGCAAGAAGATCTCAGAGTAGCTCCACATTGCAAATGACAAGGATGGAACCCATGACCATATTCGACTGCACTACCTCTTAGTGGGGAAAAAGGTGTTCCATTGTCTTAGCAAAAGTTTGTAAACATCAGGTCAACTCCTTGTCCATTCCATGGGACCTTGAAAGCATGGATATAGCAGATGCATAACTTAAAGTCGCTCCTGACAATTTCATAAGCACCTATTGGTTTCCCCCGGAATAAAACCAGCCACACAAAAAATTTCAACAGGGCAATTCTGCAACCTTCTTCTTAATCACAATCTTCATAAGCGATCCACATTCTTGCAACAAAGAAGTAAACTACAGCAAAGAATAGTGCTAACATGAATGCTGAACATCACCATGCGCACCCATGAGCCGCCGGCACACTCCATCAAACAATACATGGCAACTATATATACCCTCGAGAAGAAACGTAAGACGGAGAAGAAATTACAGAGCCGAACATTGGGGTGGGAGATGAGGCAATCGACGACCGTAGATAGAGTGCGGGCAACGGGCAAAGCATCGCCGGCATATCCTCCGATGGACGCGCCGACCCCCGTGGGCACTATCATGACACTCGTGTAATCTCTCTTCCACTGCACAGTAGCGGCACTCCCCGTTAATCAATTTACAGCATCGAACAATCAAGAAAATCGCAACAAGAACACCAAATTCTGCCCATTTAACTGATGGGTGGTGTGAGGCCATGCAGAACTTGCGTGGCTTCGCCGTAGATAGCCGGGAATTGGGCGTGAAACTTCCGGTGACGCCCATTGAAGGAAGTGGCCGGCTAACCGGGGCCGCCATATTTCCCGCAGCACGAACTGCTCCCCTAACCTTGGAACAAAACAAACTAAATGAACATAAACCTCAAAACAAAATCGGTAAAGCATTTGTATTGAGCCAAATGAGCCCGAAAAGAGCCTGACCATATGGTTTTGTCGGAGAATTTGTGTTCGATACAAACATAAAACTGGCAAAAAAAAAAAAAAACCAACTCGTTCTTTGGTTTGACCAAGTACGTCGACCTTTCAAGTTTCTGTCGACGTTAGATTTCTCTTAAATAAATTATTATGCCATGGGATTTAGCTTTTCATCAAGATACCTCAACCGTAATACAAAGAAAAGTTCGAGGCACCTGCTGTGTCACCATCCCAAAATAATGAAATTACCTTAATAACTAAGCATAATCTAATAGTACGAAGGTAGTTTAGTAATCCAATTAGCGGAATTCAAGTTTAAATTTATTGATAATCCAACTGTAATCTCAAAACCATCTAAAGTTGTTTAGGATCTTGCAATTTTATTGACATCGAAATTCTTTTGGGAGAGGTTTCTCGAGAGTATGTTATGTTCTCTAATCGAATCTATGTCGCTACCCTTGTTTTTCGGTCGACAAAGTGCATCACTTTGATTTGCTCTCTTATCGCGAGAAAATGTATTTAAAAAGCCATTTTAGCTACGAACCCATCAATTAGATTAATTTAATCATGATTCTTATCACATTGATATCAATTAAGTCCATCTAATCAATTAGGCAGGAGATTACTGATGTAGATCTTGAAGATCCTACATGGAATGGTAGGCACTGACTTGAATATTTATTTTATAATTTTCTCGTCCCTTTTATCTTTTTCCCTTCTTTTTTTTTTTTGACAATTAGAGACTATTAGAAAGTTCGTGTTGCTGATCACTAGAAGAGAGCTTGCGAGCAAAGCCCTTGCTTAGTTGTGGGTGAGGAATCGTGACCCTCTCTTGGAGCCGGTCGAGGGCCATGACCCTCACCACGTCAAGTGAGGGCTTGCAACCCTCGCTCAAATCCAGCACGTGCAAGGGCAGCGAGCCCTCACCCAATTGCCAATGAGCACTCCCAAGGTTAGCAAGGACGACAAACCCTTGCACGATTGTGAGCAAGGGCCACAAGCCCTCACCAGTTGTTGACGAGGGCTTCATGGCCCTTACCCATGGCCAATGAGTGCTAGTAGGCTCTCACCTAGTGGCTAACATAGGTCGTCGAGCCTTGCCTAGCAACCTCAACCCCCTATTGGACCTTAGCAATAAAAATATGGTTAATACCACGAAAAATCATAAACTTTGCCAAACACATTTACCCCAAACTTTTTTTCTTTTTTTTTTTCTAAAAAAAGACTTGGTTGGTGAGCTCCATCGGCTGCCGGAGCTTGCCGGCCACTCTAGAGAGAGGACCAGTCGCAGGTAAGGGCCGCGCCCAGATCTGGGCAAGGGTGGTTGGCGACAAGGGTGGCCCTCGCTCACGGCCAGGCGAGCCCTGCCCTGTCTTGCCTTGCTTTGGAGTCGACGGTTTTCCCACGCGCGTCACCCGTTCGATGAAATGCCCCAGGGAAACATCATGCAACTCACTTGCGCATTTCATCAAACGAGTGACGCGCGTGAGAAAACCATTGGCTTCGAACCAAGGCAAGGTAGGGCAAGTCTCGTCCAGCCCTCGTCGGCTATGGGCGAAGGTCGTGGGGGTTGGGCGACCCTCACCAGCGGTCGGCTGCCCCGCCCAAATCTAGGCGAGGCCGGCCCTCGCTGGCTGTGGGTGAGGGCCGTGGCGGCCCCCCAACCCCCGCCGCCCTCTCCTGTGGCTAGCTTGCCCTTTAGAGTGGCCGGCGAGCTCCACCGACCACTCCGCAATTGATAAAAATTTGGGTTTTTCGTGTCACAAAAAAAAGTTTATGGTAAATGTATCACAGTTAGCAAAATTTAGTGTAAATGTGTCACAGTAGGTAAAGTTTGAGGTTTTTCATGGTATTAACTCTAAAAATAAATTATATAAGTTTTGAAAAAATTATTTGGAATTTTTAAAAAAATTGTCAAAAGTCAGCGCTCATCATGCCACATATGTTAGTTGATGCTTGATGTTAATGTTAACGATTTTCAGTCAAAATTAGCGGAATTGACTTAATTTACATAAATGCAAAATGTTTCAGGCTAAATTCATTCAATTAACAATTTTAGGATTGAATTGATACCAATACAGTAAGTTTATGATTTTTTTTATCCTTTTCCCAATTATCATGATGGGTGGTTTTGTTGACGTGACTCTAGTACTCGGGAAACTACTGAGCGCGATTGTAGATGTGGCTCACTTACTCAGCAAGAACCATCACATTTTCATCAGGATACTCGACAGTAAGACTCACAAAATGTTGAGAACGAATTAGCAGTGTATGGCTATTGAGAATGTATCAAATCAGACGGCTCTGTATCTTAATCTTTCTAGCCTATACTCCATATTTCACAAACATTTTTCTCTTCTTTCTCTTCGTAACCCCCCCTTCCTTCGACGACCCCAAGAACATGCTCTATTGACACTGCTCTATTTACTTGGAGATGATCCATGCTCATGCTCTCTCCATCGATACACGTCGCCAAACATTGATCCTGGATTTTGCAATAGAATACATGTCAGTCAATTTCTCCTGCGGAAAACTGCAAAAGAAAGAAGAAGAAGAAGAAGAAGAAGTGAATGGCAACTTGGGAATAGTCATGGACATAGAAATAAATTCTCAGGAGTCGATTATGAAGATTAGGGTTTTCTAGTTCAGTGCTGACCTTATTCCGGGCCTCCTTGGAGCAACATGCAGTGGGCCTTACTCTTCATTTGATTAACTTCAGCGGCCTCATCATTACGTTGTCCTCATGATCCAAGATCTGCCCATTTCGAGCACTTCTTGTTACTCCATAGTATGGCCCAAAAAAAAAAAAAAATTCGCGTTCCTCGTTTCAAACAGTACCCAATAAGAGTGCATTTATTTCACCAAAAATAAATCTTCGCCCTCGACTTTATATCCTTCCCTCTCTGATAAATTGATCGAAGCATGTATCCATGAAGGGTCGATGATATATGACCATTAAGCCGAGAGTTACGTGGAACGAGTGTCGAGCTCGAGCCGGGGCTTAAAGGATCCGACATGACGATCCAATTCCGAAAATATCTCGATGCCGGATTTCATTCTCTTTTTGCTTTTGTGAAAGGCAATTGCTAAGACTAAAGTGGTGGTTCTTGTGGTGTAGTGTTGAAAATTCTCAATTAGGAAAAAGAAACGAATGCGAATGCTACGTAGTTGAACTTACATGGCAATGGTAGACGTAGCCGGGCTCCGCCGTGGCGTCGAACGGGTACGACGAGTTCGAGTGGATGTAGGAGAATCTGACCAGGATCGTCGTCAAGTACCCGGGAGTCATCTTGTACACGTTCTTCCACCCCTTCTCGTGGGGGCGCACGGCTAGCTTCTTGCCACGCGCGTGCTCGCCCACGTGGCACCTCTCCGCGTCGTTCAGTTTCATCATGCAGCCCGTGAACTCCTCCAGGTCGAGGAGCTCCGTCTGATCCGCCACCTTGAACAGCCCCAGGTGGACGTGGAGGGGGTGGTTGTCCTCCGTGAGGTTGATCACGTGCCACACCTCCGTGGAGCCCTCCTTCGGGGTCTCCGTGGCGGGGTCGTCGAACGACTTGCCGTTCAGATAGAGGTGCGTCGGCTCGTCGGCGTCGCTCGTGTACTCGTACATCGCGATGTACCGCGTGCGCGAAGCGCCGGAGAAGTCCGCCGCCGGGTACTTGATGAGCTTCTCGGGTATCCTCGACGGGTCGACCTCCGGGTCTTTCTTGATGATGAACTTCATCACTTTGCCGTTGGCTTCGTTGACCGGATCGCCCGACGGGTACGGGTACGCCGCGTCGTTGGCGAGGATGGCGTGGTCGGACTTTGACTTGGAGAAGTCCACCACCACGTCGACGATCTCGGACGGGGCCAGGAGGGTCTCGTTGGCCGCGACGGGCTCCTCGAGGTACGCCGAGTCAGACGCCACGTGGACGAATTCCAACCCGTTGGTGAAGAAGAACTTGAAGAACCTCGCGTTGCTGCCGTTGATGATGCGGAATCGGTACTTCCGACGCCGTACCACCAGGTAGGGCCACGCCTTGCCGTTCACAATGATGGCGTCGCCGAAATACTCCGGCTGCCACTGCGGGTGAATGGAGGGATTGTTCCCGGTGGAATTCATGTAGATGGAGCCGTCCGCGCGGAAGCTCCGGTCGAACACCACCAACGGGCGGTCGAATTCGTCGAAGGCGGGGAGCCCGAGCGGCGACTCCACGTCGGGGTGGCGGATGATATAGGCCCCGAGCAAGCCGGCCAATATGTTGATTCGGGTCAACCCCATGGCATGATCGTGATACCACATGTTGCCGGGATGTTGGCGATTGTGGTAGCGATATTTTTCCTTGGTCCACTTGGGGCCCCGATCTCGGAACTCGGCGGTGAACCAAGAGTGCGAGTGCCCGTCGCTCTCGGGCTCGTCGATCCCGCCGTGAAGGTGAACCACGGTGGGAACGCCCCTCCTGGTGCGCGGAACGGCGGTGGGGATGGTCGGGTCCCACGGGAGGATGTGCTTCGGAGGGAGGTAATTTCGCCACGTCACGTAAGTGTCGACGCCGTGGAGGGCCTCGATGGTGGGGCCGGGAACCGTCGCGGTGGTCAGGGACGTGCCGAAGGCGAACACCGGGGTCGGTGGCACGTCCCTATGGAATTTCTGAGGAAAGCAAAAGCAGACGCTTCATATAACAAAACGACGGATCACATAAGTGTAAGATGAGGGCCCGAGCACATAAAGTATTGTCCTTGTGCTTGTCCTTGTAACATGTCATTGGGATTCTTCCCGAATTCATTAATCATTGATTCTCCGAAAAAGCCTTCAGCCCACCACTAATTATCTAAATTGGGTTAAACTTTATTGAGGCCCAACTGTGTACGGTGATATAAAAATTCCAGTTGCTGGGAAAGTATCGAATAGAAGAGTGGAGAGGGCAGATGTCTACAAAAGATGGCACAAACCATGATTGATTAAGGATCAGAAGTCGGAAAGAATGATAGTCATTTTGATTAAATAGGCAATTCGTGTTAATGATGGATCAGACCCGAAACAATTACTTGGGACCGATCACGGTTCTTTCTTGATTGCGTTGCATAAGTCAACGAATCTCGTAACTTTAAATAAGAACGAGTTGATTTACGATAACGATTCACCAACTTTGATTAAAAGGTATGCCATAATCTTATCTTTAATTAAAGAAATCGAAAAGGGAATAATTAAGGGCAGACACTAAAAGAATGTTTCACCAAACCATAGGCCAGAAGTGAGTTCAGATCAACATAAAAGAGCCATAGTAAAATGAAAATCTCTATTTGCTGACACCCCAGAAATTGAAAAAATCGAAAAGTAAAAAGCAGAGTCTGTCCTTCACATGCAGTGCACTGAACAAGCCCTAACCCAGTTTGGATTTTTGTTACCAATACAAGGTTGAGTTCGTAGACCAAAATCACAAGCCTAGCTTGAAAATTCTGAAGCCCGATTGCGTCAGGGGCGTGATGACAGTGTCAGGGCAACATGCAGCTAAAAGTTAGCATATAATATTATAAGTAAAGTGCGTGTCTTGGTTTCTTTTCATTGATTAAATCGAAAAAAGAAAACTTCTTGCAGATTGACCCAAATGAACTGGCATCCATCGAAGATAATAATTGTTTAGTGTGAAAATATGTGTGGATGGAATGAATTGCCCCAAAAGTTCCTAATGGAGGAAAACGAGATTGTTCTATGCAGGGCTATGAATTGTGGAATGTGATGAAACTCGAGAAGAATATAATTAACACCCGAGAGAGAGAGAGAGAGAGAGAGAGAGAGAGAGAGAGAGAGAGAGAGAGAGTTGCAGAGGAAGAGATGCAGGGAAGGAGATGAAGTGAAAGGGTGTCCTCTTTCTTACCCAGCGTGTCTCGTACATGCCAATGTTCAGAGATTTGGGCCTAGGAACACCATCCACGACGTCGAAACCTTGGACCTTGGGCATGTCAGGAAGCTTGTCCACAAACATCTCCAGCTTTGATGAGTTTATGAGCCTGTCCTCTGCCCAAGCACTGCTCATCATGATGAGCAGCACTACATGCACTATCCTCTTCCCTGGATCGACCATTTTTAGCATCGTGCCGATGCACTCAACTCAGCCCTCTCCCAGACAGACAGACAGACACAGAGAGAGAGAGAGAGAGAGAGAGAGAGAGAGAGAGAGAGAGAGAGAGAGAGAGAGGAAAAAGTGGTGAGAAAAGTTGGTAATCTTCAGCTTTTTTGGGGGGATCAGCTTCTTATGATGGTGGAACTGGAAGGAGTGCCTCTCATTTTGTTACTCTCTTTTGTTGTGGCGTGGTGGGCTTTGTTGTCTCCGTAAAAGAACATGAGGACATGCTCAAGAACTTTTGAGCGTGTGCAATGATCCTCCTCTACTTTATATATTTACATGAGCGGCCCTTTCTTTTGTCTTACCCTTTCTTCCTTTACCCGAGTGTTGCTATAATACCCTGCTTGTTGGCTGTCTGCTGATTGGAAGAGGTACATGATTAGGACGATGGACTCAAGAATTCGATCGAGGGGACCGGAAGTATTAATCGCATGTAACTCTAAACTCGATCGATGCTTGTTACTAGCGAATTTGTTCGGCCGATTCGCACGTTGAACAAGACTTTTTGAACGAATCAATAAATCCACAATGTCCTAAAGAAACATCACTATGAAGAATCGATGAGGGACGTCACACTCCCACTTTTCGACGGACTTCGGCTTAGTTTCGAAGCAATGAGCCCACTGATGCTCGAATAAAAATTTAGGCTTTTAATTGGTTGGCGTTTGGAGATATCCATCTTTTGACTAAACAAGCTTTACTGGGTCCAATTTTAATACTTGCTTAGTATGTGCATATGCTAGTGCAATCATTTCCTTTTTCTTTATATGCAAAGAAGTGAAAAGTGGGTTGGTGAGACTCAAAACTATAGTATACAACCTGGAGAAAGTGATTAATTTGCAGAGGACAAAGAGAACCATGATTGAGTTAGGCTTAATGACTCGGGATAGATATTTATAAATTTTGTAGATGGAGCAAATTTGACTTAGCCATCAAGTTTATACATGTAGAATCTTATTTTCGAAACACCCGTTTAAGTTTTGATCTATATAAGGTACACCATTAGTGCAACATACCTTTTTATATAAGAAGTCATGAAATGAAATCTCTCCTCTACTGATGATGTAAATGTGATTACCAAAATTAAGAATTATATAAGTGACAACGTCTGAATCATGCTAATGTAATAATTCTCTTACATCATTGGTGTACCGAACAAAGCCTAAAAATTTGCCTACTTCATGAAGCAAATGGAGAAGTTTGTTTAGAGCATTCCATTGTCTTCGCCTCTAAGTTGATTAGGATACTATCCGATGAGTTCGGTTTGGGGAATGGACCAAACATGAGCTTCAAAAGCCTAAAAATTTGCCTACTTCAATGGAGAAGTTTGTTTAGAGCATTCCATTACCTTCACCTCCAAGTTGATTAGGATACTATCCGACCAGTTCGGTTTGGAGATTGGACTAGTCAAGAGCTTCAAAAGCCTAAAAATTTGCCTACTTCATAAAGCAAATGGAGAAGTTTGTTTAGAGCATTCCATTGCCTTCACCTCCAAGTTGATTACGATATTATCTGACGAGTTCAGTTTGGGGAATGAACCAGTCATGAGCTTCAACACCCCCCCTGGGCCTCCCCCGGTCGGTGCTCAAGCATAGAGTATCATATTCAAATGCCATACCTAATTATGTTTTGAAGAGGGTGGGAGTTGAAACCCACACCTGAAAATAAAATGCCTTCACTCCACCTAATTCTCTAACCACTGGGCCACATTCCCAGTGGTGGTCACATATGAGTTACCGACGCTACGCACGGGGTAATTGTTTGGGAAGCCATACCAAACAAGGTGAGAGTACTGTATTCAAAATCAGTCTCTCTTTTATGAACACGTAAAAATTGTTTGGAAGGCAGAGATACCCTGCAAGGCTGCAATAAGGAATAGTGTGATGCAACCAACAGTTAATTTTGACCTCGACTTAAGACTGGTGAGAGATACATTACATAAAATACTTTGTCGTGCTTCATGATTTGCTCCTCCATAAACAAACGGAAAGAAAAGTTAAGAACAAGAATTGCTGGAAACATGTGAAACGGAGGTTGGTGAAACCAAAGAGCAGGAAGATTAGTGTTCTTTTTTTTTTTCCCCTGAAGAGGACAAAATGTTGTAGATTTTTATTTTTCCAACCCCATTTCCAAAAATCCTCTCTTGGCTTCTTCGCAATAACAGAAAGTTATATGTTGAGGATTCTTCGCTTTGCGTCCCTCTCTTTGTCATCACTTGAGAGATCCTGGACTTCCCAGGTAAACATAACTATTAACTACGAGCTGGGCCCATAACATCTTGGAAGCATATAGAAATCTAAATGTTCATCTGGTGAAACAGACAACTACTTGGCGAATCTTGGACGATGTGATTGATGCCGAGGCTTCCAATAGCTTTCTAAATCATTTAAATTGGACACTTTTGAAACTAAGGTATTGAACTCCGTGAGCAGCTAATCTAACAATTATATGTCTTTGGACATGACAAGATGAACTTCAGGGTTCTTACCATGCTTACCTTGCTGCTTAGAGGAAAAAACCCTTCTTGCTGTCTGGAGTTCGTGCGTTGAAAAGTCATGTTAGGATGGGACTTGCCTTCGCATGGCTTCAATGGGGGGGAGGGGGGGCCATCCTCTCGAGTTTTGCTCGTAAACGCCAAACCTGAGAGCGTTCTCGACTGATGCTTCATCATGTACTAGGCTCCACCGGGTTTGACCCGTTCCCAGACAACATGTGAGTGGTGGGAACCTGTGAATGCAACCGTATGCTACAAGAGAAAACGTTTAATTTTTCTAAAGTGATGTGTGTCATATGTTGGAATATAACGCTTCCGAAAGTCTGAGTTGGTCAGACTTTGCCAAAGTCTGTGGTAGTCAGACTTCTGCATTCACTAGAAATACTTGTTAGAGGATATGCTCGAACACAATGAGCGTAAACAAAATTCAAATGGACTTCACTAGAAAGACGTGATTACAGATGAATATAAATACAAGAACTAGTAAAACCGAGGCCTGTGCTAATCACAGTTTTCCTTAAAACAGATTCGTCCCCTCCAGTACACAATGAGGAAATCTCCAGCACACGTGAGGCAGCGTGGACGTCTGTCTCTTAGGATACAACGGTTGACAGCCAGGAAGAGTAGATCTTCGAAACTTTCGGCGAACTTGAACAACGAACTGCGCTGAACACTTTCTAAAACACAAAATCTATGCAGAGCTTTTTCGAAGAGATGCTGAAAACGTATGCACGTATATTTGCCCGGGCAAAAAGAATGATCGAAGATAATTAAAACAATGTGGGGAGACCGTTCGGTAATTAATCAACCGTTACAAGCTTTAACGCTGATTAATAAACATAACAGAATAGAAAGAAGGCAAAAAGTGACTTATTTTTAAGCCCACTTTTCGGAGTTTTCCGGGGTTGCATTCGTGTGCGCAGGTCGCACGCTCGCGCACAAGTTCAGGTTCGACGGGAATCGGATTTGCACCCCCCCTGCGCGTGCGCGCGAGGCATAGTACTTGTGATTTTAAGTTAACACTCTATAGGAGTGTAATCACATATAAACCCCTTCAAAGCCTTCCTTTTAGTCTATGTGGGACAAGTGTTTCTACACTTTCCACTCACAAGGTTGCTTTTCACATGTGGGACCCACATCCCACTAAGGGTTTTCTTCTTGAGAACAATTTCTCATTCACCCTTATATTACTCCAAAATTCCAACAATGGGTTTTCTTCTTGAGAACAATTTCTCATTCACCCTTATATTACTCCAAAATTCCAACATCATAAAGCATAAACACAAAGAAGAAGCCAACTGATCAATAGATTGGTACTCAGCACACGTACATGTCTATAGCAGTATGCAGTTTAAATGAATTGAATCATGAAAATACAATGATTAATTAATGTTAAGAAATATGATAACATGTATCGTTAGTGTGCTTTTCTTTAAACTTAAATTTTTGGGAAGAATGGCTTTTCTAGCAGTGAAAATTCCGACCGAGATCTTTCTCTATTCCATGTGGGTGATACAAGAGTGGCCGCGCACATTTATCCTGATAAGAAATCTTGTGGAAGAGGAGCATTGCTCTAGTCAGAAAAGATTTCTTGTTTTTGTTTTGTTTTTCTCCCGAAAGTCCTCTATTTCATACATATGGTACATGCCAGATGCTTCCTGTCTGATCTTTCCCACAAAATGCTGAGAGCAAAGACAAAAGTCTTCAATGAAAACAATAATTGAACCATTTCACATCAACAAAGAGAAAAGTCTTTTGCACTATGGAAGTGGCCCATCGCCTCGAATCATGTAAATGTGAACCAAGGTTTCTCCCAAGAAGAGGAGAGAAAAGATTGCCGTCAAATGATCTCTTATCATCTTGAGAAAAAAGTCCTGGAAAGGGGGACAACCACTCCACTACTTCCTGCTTCAGTTCTTGCTTATACCAGACGAGCTTTCTCATTCTCTTGGATAGAAAACTAGGCTTGAATATTCTCTAATAAGATATGTACACAGAAAATTTCAAGAAGAAACAAAATCTTAACACATATCTAGCGGTCATGGATGCCACCTCCGGCCCCTCCTTCCGGTTCATCTCTGATTTCCACATCTTCTATGATCTGGAACAGAATACATTAGAAAACCATATATGTACGCTTCCCTTTTAGACTATCACATATAGTGTTTAAATTGGATACAGACTGGACACAATACGTAACTTTGTTGTACTTGGATTTGAACTCATCGACAATCTGACGTAGTAGTAGACAGAATATATATTCTTTATACATACTGGGACTGGTCCAGAAGCTGCCGACTCAAAAAGTTGCTCTACTCGTCAATTATCATCATTGGTCACTTGATTTTGTTTTCGTGGCAGTGCTTGTCAAAACTGTAACTCATGATGAATCTCCATTACACTTGCATCTTGCCAGGTGAAATGATGAGGGCGAGAGTGCTTTCTGAGTTGGGTGATGAAATATGATTCTATTCATGTGCTTCGTTGGCAGAAAGGGCTCAAACTGGCAGATCAAGATTGCTCTTTGTGCTTCTAGTCGTGGAAAGCACTTGGGAATGCGGATAAAGAATTAGTGCCATTCTTGATTATACTATGATCGATCGCACTTGTGTCGGGTCTAGAAAAGATGGCCACTAATGATGAAGAATCTCAGGCTAATTGTGAGAAGATTATGGCAAGAAAAATGAGGCAACTGATGATCTTCCACTGTAATTTGTGGTTGTCTTCTATTCGTGCATCACATGGACATGTTTGATAATCCGATCCAGTGCTAATAAATGAAATCTCCGTACGTAGTGAAGTTAAACTTTTTGATAACCTTAATTATCGTGGCCTTGAAGGACTCCATTAAGTCAAAATTCACTTAGGACTTGTCTAATAACCTGATCAAGTGCTGAAAATTTCAGAATTTCTAATGCAGTTGGCACTCTTTCTCCCATGAAAGCTGCTTTTCCAAAGTCGTCCCACTTAGTTTTGACGTACTGCTGTTTCCGAGCAAGTATCACCAAATATGCGAGTACTAGCACTTCACAGTAGGGGGAGCAACTTGGACCGTCCGGACTCGCTCGTAACTAGACCACACCAAAAGTGCCAGTATGGTTCCCGATTCCCAAAAGTGGAACCGGTGTCTAGGCGGTCCGGTCCCCGATTTTTGGGAAGGCCGGACCGAATCGGACCGGACTGATTAATTTTTTTATATTTTATTTAAAATAAAGATGAAAAAGTAAAAAGAACTCAATGTAAATTTTTAAAGTTTTAATCATTACCCAACTATACCAAAATAATTTTTTTTTCTTAAAAATAAGTAAAAAAATTTAGTTTTTTAAGAACTTTTCTAGTTACCAACCGGTTCATTAGATTTTCTATGAATCAAATCGGACCAATGGGTCCAGTTCGGTTCAGGACTTAGGCAGTCTGATCCATGATCCTAGAGACCGGGGACCGGTCCCATTAGTCTGATTCCTAATTCAAGAGGGAAACCGGACAACCCTGAACCATGTACATCCTTACTTCACAACACAGCTAAGTCGCATATCAAGCTTCAGTTAAGTTGCAGTCGTACCAAGTAGGTAATAATTCAAAAAATTTCACTTAATGTGGTAAGAAAGGGAGGGGATACTTAATTCGTTCAACGGCAAAACAAATAATGACAATTATAATATTACAAAATATTTGGGTAAAACCCAAATGTAATTATCATTGTTCTATGTTCGGTAAGAAATTAATCATATTCAGCTATTGATAAGCAATTATCATCAAATAACTTTTTAATCAACATCATCACCATTCGTTCCATGCTAAAATTTTCAGTACTTATGTTTCCAAATCGGCCAATGCATGAAATGTGGCAATGAAAATGGGCCTAACTCTTTGATCTGGACCAGCTCAAATAGGCAAGCTAGTCCAAAAGGTTATAGTCCAATGGGCCTAATAATGTGTTAATAAACCCAAAGAATCTTGCTCAGCTCGATAGTCCTTCTTTTTTTTCTTTGGACTGAACTAAAAAAAAAACAAAACAAAACAAAATCACGTCATTCCATCCCTAGTAGAGATCAACATTTATCCTTTCCATAGCAATTTCCCCCACTTGCTATAGCTATCCAAATGTATAATTTTTATCCAATCAAGTAAAAATCTCCTAATTACTAATTGATCATGAATTTATGTGACCAAGTTATTACACACACCGAACGCACGCATTCAAATATATTGCACCCCTCTCTCAATTGTCTTCTTTGATGTTAGCTTAAACCCTACCCTTTCTCTCCATTGTCTTGCTGATTTTGTCGGTGTTTTCTTGCTCTTTTTTTTTTCTCTTCCGATTTATATCTAAGAGCCCTTTTCTCCCAGTATAGTTCTTGATCTAAGAGTTTAAACTCTCCCTATTTAATTTTAGATTTAGGAGCTATTTTCTTTTGGTTTAGATTTGGGAGTTCAAATTATGTTTTCGAGGATTCAATACCCCTACATACAAGTCCTCCAACTCCAACTTGAATGGCGATGGCAAAAGCTATAGCGTGACGTTGAACCAAGAAGGTTTGCTCTTCCAAAGGTTAGGCAAGTGTTTATTTAAATTATCTTAGTTGTCTACTTGTGGCGATGGTGTCAAGAAAGTCGAACCTAATGGCGCATCACCAACTAGCAACGCCATAGCTACTGGAAAATGAAATACGCATTGTCAATGATACATGATCCTGAGTCCAGCCGCCAATTATTTTACTTGACATATCCACTTACATGGAATGAGTTGTGTGCTTGACCCTACTAGTGCTTTGTTGATACTCCTTGTTTTATGAATTTTACTTTAGTCGGTAGTATTTTAGACTTTGCTCTGCTTCAATATTCTCGAGCAGTGAATACAATTTTCGTTCGACTATGTATATGCACCGATTAAATCTAGTGCGGTCCATCAAATTTATATATACGAATCCCATCATGGTAAAAAGTACTTAGTACTGACATATATATCCCAAATGCTTACACTTAGTTCAAGCAATGATTTCACTTTCTTCTATATCTGGATTGAACCAACCACGATCCGCAACGTCTTACTTGGCAAAGTGACAAACTACATGAAGCCTATCCCCACAAGCATTATTGTTCCTCACTCGTTTTCCTGATTTCTTTTCCAACTCTCAAGCCTTCCCAAATCGGATCTCCAATTAGCTAAAGCTAGCTATAAATGGTAGAATAACTCAACCACTCTTAAGGATAAGTGCCTATGTAATTTATAACTAATTAATCAGTTACGTCACAAGGCGAATTTCACACCTATCTAGTTGGGGCCAATTGTGGGCGAGGCATAAGCTACACGGCGATACACGGATATCAATTGATACGCCATTCGAAAGGGATTGCTACATTGCCATCCAACCCAATTAAGTTAATCCTCTCCTCCATGCATGGTCAATAAAGAAGGCTTGATTGATGTGGGGCTACAAACTAATCACCATTGATCAAATCAAGCACATTTATCCAGGATGGACACAGGAGGATGGTGTTGCCATTATTACAAGACCCTCGGGCCTCCACGTCTTCCCAATTTTGGTATCGATTAGCCATTCATGTCAATATTTACTTTTTGGGTATTGTTTTATAAGACAATTCATCCTTTTGCGATGACACCCCTCGATGATCGGCTGAAAATTACACTGACGAACATTATTGACGATTGGCTTCGAAAAGATATGTCGTGAAGATAAGTACGTTAGTTTAGTTCATGGTTAGGGCGGGACTGTTTAATTGCAAGAGGGATATGTCTAGTCATTTCTTTATGAACAGAAAAAGGTCGTGTCTCTAGCTCAACAAATATTTATTAGATCTATATTTAGATATCTCTGGCACCTCCATGATTGATTTATTTTATCTTTTTAACTTAGTAGTATTGGGGTATCCTTGATACTTTCCATCAACAAGAAGGCACAAAAGTCTCGATTTTATTATTGGTGAGTGAGCGGGGATATGGGGTCGTCCCGATGGGACCGTGGGGGCAAAACCACTAAGTTGCTAGAAAACTTTTGCTATTTGAGCCCATATTTGATCGATAATTTAACTTTGAACTCATGAATAGTTATTGAATTTATATATTGCTCTTTATCTTGTGATATGTAACAAAGATGTGCGATATGCTAATCATAGTACAATCTTCTACTGGATGTAACCCAAACTTGAGGGTGAACCATAATAAACATCGTGTCTTAATTTCTTTTCGTACACTGAATCTTGACAAGTGGAGCCAGTATATTTTATTGGTAAGAGAATCTATATATATGTAACTATTACCATAATTAATTTCTCCAAGGTCTATTTGAAAAAAAGAATTCTTCTTTTCGTCCATTCATCTTCATGCTTTGCTGCATCAAGTCCATGAACTTCTAATTTCTTTTGTAATCAATCTATATCTCGAAGGCCTTTTGCTCGGTTTAATATACAAAGCTCGTGTCTCAGCAACTCTGCCGGCCGTGGCTCAGTATGTGCATGCTTAAATTTCTCTCCGATGTCTTTATCAAGGTCCGTCACGTGTATACTTTGGTCGTCCAGTCATAAAGCGATACGAATTCTGTGAATACTTTGTCTCATATAAAATTGATCACGGCCGAAAGCATGCTAGCGTTGAACCACCATTTATGCAACGAGGCTTCTATCGTTGCTTGTGCTCGGAACATGACTTGTATCATCTGTCCCGATTCAAGATTTCGGAAAAAGAAAGATTCATCCTCATCTGTCCTCCAACGCTGGAAACCATGAAAAGGTACCAAAAATCAAGAAATTACATTAAAGAAACTGATTAACGACCTCAAGACATAAGCTCCTAAAACCTTAACTGCAAAACTTCGAGCTACAACAAGAATTCACTCACAAGCCAAGGGACCCTTTTATACATGGAAAGGAAAAAAAAAATACATAGCTGCCCTAATCTTTCTGTTCTATCTTCTCTTCTCTCGTAAATTGTTCACATGATAGAACATGCATTAGGGTTCTCGTCGCTGAAGAGGGTGGTGAAGTGCTCGTCGGGGGCGTTGGGGCTCGGGAGGGCTTGGGGCACGTTCTTGACGTAGCCGGAAGGCGCTTTCTTGTCGTAGGCCTGAGGCGCGTACGGGTAAGCCACCAAGTTGTACGGAACGTACGGCCATAGCTCCGCCCTCTTCCCCGTGCTCTTCACCGCGTCCAGTACTTTGCCCGCGTCGACGTAGCCACTCACGGTCACCTTGCTCTGTTTCCTGCTCACTTCCACTGATTTCACACCTGTGAACAAAGAAATCAGGTTACTTAATCAGTGAAAACTTTGGTTCGGTTTTATTCTCCTGGGGTGGACCATACGTAGGAAAGAAATGGAGATGGTACGAAGACGTGGAAGGGGACTTGGACGTGATGGAGAAAAGGACCATGAATCTCATTAGTGAGCAGCTAGAGCCGACGTTATTGGGATATCTCTTACGAATTCATTCGTCGCAGGATATTACATAAGACGGAGGTTGTGTTTGAGATGCAAATGATACATATGAGGGGTGAGAGAGTACCTTTCATGGAAGAAACAGCGTTCCGGACTCTCCTTTCGCAGCCTTCGCAATCCATCTTCACCTTGATATCAACTGTCTGAGAATTCACAACCACGACAGGGGCCACAGTTAGAGAAAGACGCCTGAGTGATCCGAGGACAAGAGACGCGCTCTCTCGACCTCGAGCGGTATACTCAAGAAGCGCCACAACCAAAGATCATCGAAGTGCATAGCGAGAGAGGGGGGGAGGAAGGAAAGAAACCTGCATGGGCTTGCGTTTCTTCCGTGGCCTTGAGAGCTCAAAATCGAAGACATCAGAGAGACGATCCAGCACTCCCATCTTCTTAACCCTTGTTCTGTTTCTTTAGAGCAAAGGAGTGATGTACGAAGAAAGCTTGGAGAGAGAGAGAGAGAGAGAGAGAGAGAGAGAGAGAAGACGAACGCTATGGATGGTCTGGAGTGATATGGCTTTCCCTCTCCCTCTCTCTCACCTGTTTATAAGGAGAGAGGGAGATTACTTCCGTAATGATGAACTGTGACGCAAGTTACGCGCAGGAAAATGGTAATAATAGAGACAACGTAGGATGAACTGTCTCCAAATGAATGAAACCTCGCCGTTCTCCGAAATATCTTGCCGTGCAAGTGGGAGCTACCGTCTCGCGCCCCCCGACACACGTGTTTCTTCGTGAACCGAGCGAAAACCACACTCCACATTATAATAATCGAGCTGTCTTGGGGTTTCTTGATCACAGTATTAGGGGGATGATTGATGAGCACCCGGCTGTCAATCGAGTTGTTTTGCATTGCTCCCAAGCAAGGTCATCGACCCAGCATCATCGAGCCCACGCGGTGCCAACCAACCTCGAGCTCCTCTCGGCATGCACCTTCGATGTTCACAACTCGACTCGAGCTCGATGGAGCGGTGAAATTTCCGGTCGAGCTTCACTCGACTCCAATAAATTTACGAAGGACAGAGGGCTCGTGCTCGATCTCAATCTTCGAAAGTTCATTGGGTATCAATTCGAGGAGATATGCGTATATTCTTATCGAATGAATCTTTTTTCTCGAAAAAGATTAGTAAAAACTCGATTTGTAGGCTCGCGAGCCGCTTGAATCGAGAAAAGTTAGAGATCGACTTCAAGAACCGCGACGCGACAATGATATTTGGGTACTTAGTAAGAGCTCTTGCTGGTGGCAGACTCAAAATTACAAGACTCGATCTTCAGTGATACTCGAATTGAGCTTCGTTGTTGTTTTTTATTTGTTTTGCCACAAGTTTGAATTCTCGGTCCGCCGTTGACGAGAGAAGCGGATTCCACGTTGTTCAACGCGATGAACGACGGTGCAAGTGGGAAGGTGAGAGACAAAAGCCATAACAGCTCAACGCCAACTTTGTAATATAGTCCCAAAGAGAAGCGTGTTCCCTATAATCGTCCAATGCAATCACGATTAGATTAGTGAATCGCATCGTTCCGGGGGACGGTATTAATCCAGTTTTAAAACTTTTAATCGTACAAAGTGATTTTGTTAATTCAATCAATTCAATTAATTTTTAACAAAAGAAATCGTTAATGTGAATGCCAAATGTCCTCCGCAATGCAGTCGACTTTGATATTAGCATTGTCTAATGTCGTTTTAATATTTTTTTTAGTTTTCAAATTTTCGAATTTTTGAGTGAGGGCTGGCGAGGCAACCTTATGATACGGTCCCGTAGAAAAACGCGTTCCTTAAAATCATCCAATGCTAGCATGACTAATGAACGGCATCGTTCTGAGAAAGTGAGAATAATTATTTAAAAAGTTATAAGCTTATTGCATTTATATGAATTCAATTATAAACATTTTCAATTGTGTTAATTAAATGTTAAATCTTTATAAATCAAGTCCAATCGGTCAATTTTGACCCAAAATTGCTAACATGAATGCTAGATGTTTTCTGTGGCACAACCGCTGCTAACGCCGATATTTTTAATAGTAGTTTAATATTTTTGTTCTTTCTTTAACTTAATTTTTTTTATTGTGAAGACCGACGAAGCAACTTTACAATATGGTCCTACAGTGAAACATGTTTCTCAAAATCATCTGATGCAATCATGATTAATAAATTGCATTGTTCAGGGGATAATTATTTAAAAGTTATAGACCTATTACACATATGACGATTCAGTAAGAAACATTTTAAGTGTGACAATTGAATGTTAAACATTTTCGCATTTTGGTGATTAAATCTATCCGGTCAATATTGACCAGAAATTGCGAACATAAATGTCAAATGTCCTCCATAGCATGGCCAGAGCTGGAGTAAGCATTTCTATAGTATTTTATTTGTTTTTTTTACGTTTTTTAATATTCTTTTTTTTTACCAATCGATGGCCACTAAGCGAAGGGTGTTGCAGCCCTCACTCATGGGTGGCGAGGGCTTCTCATCCCTCACCTATGGCAAGCAAGGATTGGTCGATGACCGGATAGTTATAATCAACAACAACAAAAAAAAAAGTAAAGAAAAGAAAAGTATAAGAAATTTAAAATTTACTACGTCATTATTAAAAAAAATATTCATTTCAGTATTGATCATACTGCGTAAGATGATTCGCACTACCGTAGACTCTTCTACTACTTTCTTTCTGTTTATGGGAGTTTTAGATCCTTTCCATTTACATGATCGACTCCCGAATGATCATACCTTGTGGTGATGAATGCCGCCCGATCGATTTTCATCTCGAAGGTTACATGGTATGATGGGAAATAATTTCTTTCTCTAGTACAGTCCATCCAATGCGACCCGATCGAGATTAAGAGGATGACAGCTCTGCAACAGCGACGGACACACGCACGAATCGAACTGTTTACTAAACAACAATTTCATTTGAATTATGGCTGCGCACATAGTCAAAGGAAGGAACAGAGCATAAAAACCCTCCAAGCATGAGGCCAAGGAATGGGACCTCAAAAGCGGGAAGCCAAAAGACAAGACAAATCAGTATTTTATCATCCGGCGTATCAATTGTATGATCTGCCAATAATTGAAGTGATTAGTGTAAATTACGCAATTAGCTGTTTTCTTCTGGGTTTTTTTTTTTTTTTATGTATGTGGTGCGAATTTGCCGAGACCACTTACATTAATTGGACGTTACCTCAGGGATGGGGACGATCGGAGAGGTCGTTTTCTGAATTGAATTCATGCTTTTGACTATGATCTAACTTGAAAAGGAGTTCATTAAATCGCGCTGCGGGAGTATGATTTGGATCAATCATTGAAGGCCATAGGGGCCAGCTACATTGGAGTTAGTTGGAATTCGGGTGTACGTCCCTTTTGATCGACAATCTAATTGAATTTTTCCTTCTAATTGGACCACGTCATGTTCCCCCAATTCTACAAGTAAAATGTGTGGAAGTAGGAGTCTCGTTTCGATTTATAATTGAAGTGCGTGATCGAATAAACATCGACCCTTCGATTCGATGAGCTATTTTAACAAAACCTGCACTCTTCGTAAACGTTTTTCCCCTCCCGAAAAAGTCGCACTTTCAATCTTACATACCTAATGAGGTCACTACGTACCATAGAAACATCTATGTGGTTTAGCGCAAAGAAAAAAAAAACTCCTACGTGGTTGTCATTAGTATTTGAATTTAGGAAAAGTACTACTCAAAATCTTAAACTATACCATCTAACATATTTAATACTTGCGAATTTATATTTGTGTGACACATTTAATCCGGACTTTTTTTGTGACGCGAAAAATCTTGAAATTGTCTTATTGTGACGTATTTACCCTAAACTTTTTTTGGTGAACTTGTATTCTTGTGACATATTTACCCCCCTCTTTTTTTTTTGCATCCACTTTGGCCGGCCTTGCCTAGTGGCCAACAAGCTCTAGCAGCCTTCGCTGGTCTTAGCTTACTGGACTTGGGTTCTCTAAATAAAATAACAAAAGAAAAAGAAGAAGAATTCTAGGATAAATATGCTGCAAAAATACAAGTTTAGAATTTTTAGTATTACAAAAAAAAGGGTAAATGTGTCATAAGAAGACAAGTTCAGGATTTTTAGCGTCAATTTTTTTTTTTGAGGCATAGAGGATATAGTTTACTATTTTTTGTGGTATTTTCCCTTGAGTTAATATCCTGATCACTTAAAGAGAAAGTCTAAAATTTTTAATTTTTGATAGCACAAAAAAAATTATTTTAGATATCGAATATCGTGTGTGATAAATTAAAATTTCCTAATTTGTATAACTATTGATCATTTAATATATATGTGTATGATGCTTACAATACTTTCGAGGTTACAATATCACAGGAACTATAATTTTAATTTCATTATTTAATTTAATACTGTATAAAATTATATAAAAAGCTGGGAAAATATTTATTGAAAAGATACAACTAACTATACAAGTAAAGTAATGGCAATTAGGATAATGTTATTATATGTATTCATGATATAATAAATTGACAACTAGATCAACATAAATGCAAATTTCTTAGAAAGAAAAGTAGCTTCCTATTTTTAAATCCTTGAATATCCTTAACTAATAGTTGTGGCTATATTTCATACACATTCATTTGAATTCACAACAAAAACAACATCAAAAATCAAAACGGTGCAAAATCTACAATCACTTATTGTAAATTAGATTTCATTTTTAAATATCTCATCTCATCGATATTGATATTCCTAAAAATTCCAAAATCCCAAACCATTCAACTATAATATTTTAATAAAGTATTCGACAATTATGCTAGTTATATAAGGGATAGCATCATCATTGAAATATTATTAGATATCGTATATATACCCTTACGATATTTCAGTCAAGTAATCAACTTATTTTCTAGAATTTTTTTTGTGCTATTGACATGGCAAATCTTTATATTTCTCTTGATTGACTGAGATACTAAAAATTGAAATAAAAAAAGCCATATAATTCTCTTTATGTATCTTTTGAGGAAAACGATTTGTAGAGAATGTGGGTTGGTGGGGGGAAATGAAAAACTTATGATTATGAACTATTGTTGCTTGTGTATATTGCTTGCCAGAGTTATTAAACCTTGAGAACTGAAATTCTGATTCAGGCGAATTTTATGCGGTTTTCTTATACGTGCAAATGTAGAGTATCTTACGGTGCACGTACGTGCAACAATAGCACATGCTGTAGCTGAATTAATACAAGAATTGCTATATTTGAAATCCAAAAAATTGTCCATAAATTCATAAATCTATTGTATGGTGTCCGATTGAATCATAAACCTTTTAACAATTTATCAATTTACTTCTATATATTTTAACCATCTAAATTTAGTGCATGACCTTTTGATAATTTGTCAGTTCAGTTTTTCCAACTAATTTTGATTTATAAAAACCAATGCAGCGGTCAACTAATTGAAAAAAAGTTGAACTTTTCATTATCTTTTGTCTCTTTTATATCTTTTCCTCTTTCTTTGGCTAGTTGTCGTACCTCGTCAATTGGCCAGAGTTGAAGGCTAGCAAGGGCAAGTCTCATATGCCCTTGGTGAGCCTCGACCTCGATGTTGCTGGGCGTAGTCAATCTCGCCAGCCTCTGGCAAGGCTTGTTTTCACTGAATCTAGTAAGAGTCAAGCCTCATTGACCATGGGCAAGGTCAACCTCATCGTTTAAAGGAAGAAGGAAGAAAAGAAAAAGGAAGAGAAAAGGGAAAGAGAAAATTAAAAAAAAAACTTATAAAATTCAGAAAATAAAAATTGATAATGTTAGAGCTGGTCATGCTATTTAGAATGGTTGATTCTAACTAGATCAATGTCATCTATTTCTAGCCAAAATTAATCAGAAAGACTAAATAAAAAAAGTTGTCAATATGTTTAGGATTAAAGTGACAAATAATCAATTGAAATGTTTAAGGCTAAACTAATAAATGATCAAAAGGTTTGTAACTAAATTGATACAATTAAAAGGTTCAAAAATAAATCGGCCACCATATAATATGTTCAAAACTTTTACGACGATTTTTGCTCAGAAATCAAAACCAAAATACGAAGATGATCTCCTTTTGTCCATGTATGTGTGAAAAAGAGATAAAAACTATCAAAAGAAGAGAAGTAGAAATTGGATTACGTTAGGAGGAAGATTCAAATTTCATGAAAATATCTAAAAGGAGATTGCAATTAATCAAAGATTTATGGGATAAACACGATTATCTGTTCATTCATTGAAATTACCATTTCAACTTTTACTCAATTCTATATTTTTTTTCCATTTATTTCATATCAACCATGGATGTTATTGCTAGCTATCTCAGGATTAAAACTATATATTTAGAGAATCTAGTGTGCCTAATGATCCTCTCCACCTTTCACAATGATGAACATTAACAGCGCAAGATTGTGCGTATGTGTTAGATATTATTTCGATAGCATAAGAAGGAAGAGATAATAGGCGGCCGTGATCAAAAAGGCGATTGCCAGACATATCCAGAAATAGCGTTGCGCAGAGAAATCTATTTTGGTAAATAATTTCAAGAGCTACTTATTTCAAGAATTACTTTTTGAAAAAGATATGCTTTGATAATATATATATATATATATATATATATATATATCTATGGAGTGGGAGGTAATATATGTATTTTTTATCGAGGCGATTATTAGTTATATATTCTTGATTTGAAGCAATTATATTTTGGTAGAACATCTAGTTTATGCATGGCAAGCTTATATCTTGCAAATGGAAAGTAGGTTCTCTTTCACAAGAAAAAGATCTCCGAAACATTCTTTTAGTGAAGGGAATCCAGCATTTGCATGCAATATTAATGGACACTACCATATAAAAGAAGAGACATCGAGGAGTATCAGACTTTGCATCAACAACTCGTCCTTTGTCAAAAGAAACTCCTTGCTCACTTCCCCATGGTGCTCGTGGACCTCGTGGTTGTGTTGAAGAAGAAGATGGGTTGTCGTCACTCAAAACCAGAGGGCAGAGTCGACGTTCCTCCACCGCCACCATATCCGCATCCGCCGCCGCACCTGCATCCATGTTATTGTCCATGTCCGTATCCGCCTCAGCCACCAAATTCGCACTGGGGTCCAAAATCAGCTTCCCGTCCGGTTTCGATTCCATCTTCCATGCCATCCTTAGAAACAGCTTCGCTTCCATCTGAGGACGCTCCAGCTCCAGCTAAAATAGGTAAGCTGCCTCTTCTCATCTTCATCAAGAAAATTAATTTTTATGCCCGATGATGTATCAGAACGGTCGACCCAAAAAAAAAAAAAGTATCAGAACGCACTATCCCAGCCTTCCTATATGCGCACACGACATGTATGTATGTCGAACTCTATAGATCTTGTTTTGTTGTTCCAACTAAGGGAATATCGTACGATTACACATCGTTGTATGATACCTAAGTTCTAACACAATTGCGTTAATCCAGGCATTTCCAAGTCATCAGAAAGTATTCAGCTTGAAGGCGTGCGGATGAAGTTCCGCCGCACGCATATCAAAACCGCAAGCCGTAGCATCCGCCATATCCACTGCAAAATTAAGATGCTCAGTCCCCGCCATGGCAAAGAAGGTTCGGCTTGAGTTGAGTGCGACCGCGCAAACCCTAGCCACGCTGATGCATTCCCTCTATATATACTATATAGGTCATTTTTCTAAGTTTATAATTGAGTGAATACCGCTTACAGTCCTTATTCAAGTTTTTCTGGCGTAGAATGGCTAGAGTAGAGACATACCTTTCTAGACGCATTACCATGTACATCATAATGGGTTTACATGACTTTGGTTCTTTTGTGAGTTCAAGGATACGAATTCTTGTTATTCTATACATGATCGTCTTTGATGCATGCATTTTTGCAGCTCTGAAAGGTCAACATGACAGCTACAAAAGATGTAATTTCCCTTACTTCGGTTGTTCTGTGAACTCTTAGGAAACGCTAGCAGCCGCTAGCTAAAACCAGATCGCAGAGTTCGCGTACCAAGTGATAATGGCCGGCTATAAGTAGCGTATTACGAATATCTCGTCATTCAGCATACCATTTTATAAATCGATATTAGCCGAGTTGGCATTGCACAATAATGAAATGCTGCATTTTCCTCAAAATAACAGTTAGAGACCACTTATAGTTTACGTATAGTTTGAAACCACTTTCGTAGATATTATAAAGAATGCTTTTAGAAGAAGCAGACATTCCATGAGTGCTTTATTCGTTTAAAACGTTACTAAAAAAATCGATGGAAGATCGAGTTTGGGACAAAATATCGTTTCACTTATTATCCATGTTTATTTATACGCATCAGCAAGTTAAAGAATGCACTCCCCAACCCCCCCCCCCCCCCCCCCCCAACATCAATAATGACAAGAAGAGGCAGAACCTCCATAATACCAATGCAGAAAAAGAGCATGCAAACTGCAAGCCTACAGAGGGAGACACGGAGACACAGAGAGAGAGAGAGAGAGAGATCCTCTTTCCTAACAGAGAGGCTCGCGATACAATTTCCTTTCCCAAGAACACAATACCAGCCCACACTTTGAAGTGAATTTGCTCTGTTTCACCTTTCTCCGACCCTCCTATCATCCACAGAACCTGAGCCCCTCATGAGATCGCGGGTGGAACCCTCAAAAGAATTGGTTTCATTCAATCTGAAAGAATGTATGTCCACTGACAGAAACCCTCCCAGGCCAGCCTACATGACCGCACCACTTCTGTGGAAATGATTCATTCCTTCCTGAACTACCAAGGCTTCACTTGCACAGATTCAACTGTGACTTCATGCCATCGACAAGATTCATGAACATATCTTCAAGTTTCTTTGCCTGCAGACCGGCCTTCAAGATGTTAACATACTCCTCTGAAAGCACAGATCCATCAAGCAGCCCTTGTGCCCCATGCACTACACCCCAAGGACGGCTCAACTGGGCCCACACATTTGAGAATAGATGCATCGACCATGTAATAGACCAGGATCATCCTTTTTTAATTGTTGCGAAAAAGCAGCCCAACTTTGGACCATCTGATCATAGTCGGAACTGGTTAGAAAGAGGGGATCCATCTTAGGTGGATTTTCCCAGACCATGCATCTCAAATTGCTATTTACAGTGGTGCTCTTGAACTTGGGGGAATTGCAGATGACCGAATGAAATATGCTCCCTGCAACAATATCACTTTATTGAAGTCCAAAGAAGGGTTTGACGCAGGTATCCCAACCAAAAACACAAAATTCAAGAAAGGGTGGGCTCAGCATGATCCAAGGAGAGCCTGCATGGAGGCACAAATACAAGTTAATATTCCTGTCAAGAGATGCTCAAATGAATCTGCATAAAGACCAATCTGCTTCCACCTTGATACTTTAATAGGTGATAACCATTGAAAAAAAAATTTTACCAGTGAAGACTCTAGATGCTTCATTGGCTGCTCGTTTCTTATAGCTTGAATATTTGGGTTCTCCTGGCTAGATAAAGCCCTGGGTCAAGCACATAAGTTGGATTTTTGGCTGTCTGCACCAGAATAAGAACAGGTTTAGAATATATAAAGATAATCCTCCCAAAACATATTGAAAGAGGTTTTTTTTTCTTTTTGCTCTGTGGGTGTCGTGTGTGCGTAAGTGCATGTATGAATGTCCATGAGAAAGAGAGAGAGAGAGAGAGAGAGAGAGAGAGAGAGATTACCCTTTCCATCCAAGACCACTGGAGTAATCAATAGAATTGAGATCCCTGATATCTGAGGAGATAACATGGGAGAGATCTGCAAGGAAAACCAGAGGATCATTAGCTGCTGAATAAGTATAAGCAAGATGTAATGCAAATGATCGACAAGAAAGGTCTATGTATCACTTGAACAGATGAAAGACCAAATACCATGTCACGATGACAAACTCGATAAGGATCATAAAGTACTAATTAGAGTCCGGTTAGAGTTTTAAAAATATTGAGAATATAAAGCAAGACAGAAGTAGATGAAACTTGACAGGAGGAAAAGCATCCAAATTAAGGCAAAACATTGAAAGTATGTCAAGCAAAGCACAAAGAAGAAATTAAAGAATCTGGGGGCAGTCTGCATGAAGGGGAAGATCCTGCAGTAAATTTTCTAAGACTCAGTGAACATCTTAGTCCATCAAGATGTAACAGTCAAAGCTCATAGTAGCCTTCAAGATGTACCAGCTTCTGGACATGTGCAATGAAAGTGCATCCATCTCCTACATCATGAAAAAGAGGTAATCAAGACTAGTCCGTAAGTTTTCTCAAATCTTGTTTACCCCCGCACTCTTCCAAAAGTTAGCCCTTCAATCAGGGCTGATCCGTTGATTTGAAAATACAATCCAGTGGCAACTTGTAAGTTAATAAAGACATTGCATCAGATAAGTCGCCCTTGCATATCAATTGGATCGGTCTCTTTTTCTCAGGATTAGACAACTAAAATTATAGCAGCCTGGTTTATACCATCAACAACACCATTGACAACAACTAATAGCCTTCTTGCACTAGACTGCAGTTCACTATAAAAGCGTGCTATAACAGTATCAAATGACATGATTCCATGGTCTAATTCTGAATCTTCTATGAAAGTTTTCCAGCATCAACCAATCTGGCGGGAGAGAACTATCTCTGCCGAAAACCTGATCTATTGATGCACTGATACAACCATATCAACAAAGAGGTTCCTTGCCTTCCATCCTCACACCCCAGTTGAACACTAAGAAGAAGTACTTGTGCAAGCTTAACTGCATTTGGCTTGGGGTTTTGGATGCAGTTAATGCTGAGCAAAGTCAGGAGAAGAGTTGAAAATGTTCGGAGCTATTTCAGCATATTTCTATAGGAAATATGAGGGGCATAAGGAGTAAGTAGATAACGCAAGGAAATTAGTGGGCGAAATTTTTTAAGGACATTGGCTCTCATTCAGCAACATTTCAATGTGACTTGATGATACAATCATGGTGGATCCACATCAACCAACTCAAATGGGGATCACTGGATCTCTCTGAAACCAACCATATCGCAAGAATGCGAAGATTACTTAAAGCAAAGGTCATGAACTCCAGGTAGTACAATAAGAATTACATAAAGCAAAATACCGAGAGGATCACGTACATCTCATGCATTACTCAAACACTAAAGAGCACCAAATAGATAAAACACAAAAAAAGCTCACAAAAGGATATAAGGAACACCATGGTCTCTAATTTGGGCAACTAGTTGCAAAAATCAACATCGTCTTTACAAAGATCACAGGTTTACATTCCAGCCATAAATCAACATCGTCTTTACAAAGATCACAGGTTTACATTCCAGCCATAAGCAACCTAATCTTAAAACAAGAAAACCAGCCCTTCCTGTTGTACCATGTAGAATAGACCCTCCTTAGACATTTTTTTAGATATCGAATACATCAAATTTGCTTTGATATCATCTCTCAAGAGCAATTTAGCATAACGACCTCTTGGGCCATGGAGGATTACTGATCAACAGAATATGTAACAAATCCTATATAAGAGGCCAAAAAAACAGTTTGCTTCATCAATGACAGACCAAATGAGAGGAAAATTTATCATTTGTTCTACAATTGATATGTGAAGGCACATAAACGTTCAACCCTTGCAAATCAGCAATTGGTTTTTCCATATCAAGAAATGAACCAGCAGAAGAACTTTCAAGTAATTGAAGATCTTTCTAACAAAGCATCTGGCTCCACCAATATCATGATATCACAGACAAAGAGACGCCAATAACAACTCTTTCACAAACTGGCCAAAAAAGAATAACGTCACTAAATCCATCATATTTTCCAACCACAGAACACAAGAAAACAAAGTTGGCAATTTTTGCTGAAATTGCTTACCATCTGGCGTGATTATTTGGTAATCGAATGCACTCACTGCATCAGTGACAAGACAAGACAGGGAAATTACAAATAAGAAGTAGGGATCAAGTGAGAGGTTCTGGTCCTTCTCCCCATGCCTAGCAGAAGGCAGTACTGTAACAATAAAGCAGGTAAAGAAGCCGTCCTGAGTTTGGAAATGGTAAACATAGAGATGGAGAAGGGCGAGGGGGATGAGAAAATTAGGAATGATTCGACAGAGAAGTGTGAGCAAGTGACTCAAGTGAGCATTTCCATCCATCTCCCACCTGATCCTAGTTCAAGTCCTTGCTCACAAAATGGGTTTTCCAGTACTGCTGTCGTTCCTTAAGTTACTTGCGCAGTTGTCTATGCATCCAACAGAGGCTCTCAGAGTCAATATACCAAGAGGTCGGAAAAATAACAACCCAAGGCATTATCACAGGGCCAGAATCTTTTGGCGTATTACAATGAGACGAGTGGAGTTTTCCTCAATTTGTCAATCTTTCTAGAAAAATTCAGAACATCATCCTTCCGTCCCTCATCCAGGAGACATTGCTTCAACTTGCTAAACGTATTAGCCGGAGGACGAATACCCACGTCCATCATCTCCTGAAAGTACTTGCAAGCATCATCCAATTTATTTTCATGGCAAAGGCTGGAAATCACAGTAGAGAACATGTGCATTCCGGGAAGAACTCCCTTGTCCTTCATTTGTTTCCAAACTCTCAATGCCATATCCGTCCTGTCCTCATTGCAAAACATCCTCACTATGATCTCATATGTACTCAGAGCTGGCTCACACCCGGGCTCATTGCTCATCTTCTGGAAGACAGAGTATGCTTCTTTCGATCTCCTAGCTTTTACCAAGTGGTGAAGAATTATGTCATAAGTCCTGGAGTTTGGTCCAATACCACATTTTCTCATCTCATCGAGGACTCTATAAGCATCATCCATCCGCATCGACCAGCAATGAGCACCCACCAGAGCATTGTAAGTTGGAGCCTCCGGAGCAAACCCAAAAGCCTTGGATTGCTCAAAAAAATTGACTGCTTCACTTAACCTCTTCTCAGACCCCAACCCATTAATCAAAGTGCAAAATATGTGAGGGGTAGGCTTGCAGTTCTTGGCTAGCATTTCATGATACAGCTCAATGGCATCATCGTACTTCTTAATCTTGCAATGAGCATTGATCATGATCCCGTAAGCCACAACATCCAGCTCAAACCCCTCGTCCTTCATCTCCCTGTAAACTTCCATCATCCTCAACGAGTTCATTTCTTGACCCCAACCTTCCAGTAGAATACTGTACGACTTGAGATCCAACTTGAACCGCCCCTTCATTTTATCAAACACCTCCTGAGCTTTCACCACATTTCTCGACTTGCACAAGGTATCAATCAACCTATTGAAATCAGATGAATCTATGCTCAACCCAAACTTCTTCATCCTCTCAAAGGCGTCGACCGCTTCTTTAACCTTCCGGGCTCTCGCGTATCTGCGAGAGATCAAGCCAAAGGTCTCTTTAGTCAATAACCCTCTCGGCTTCATCTCATCGACAACTTTCCACACCAAGTTGAACTGCTTGATCTTTCCTAAAGCTTCGATGAGAGCATGGTAGCTCTCAGTGCTGTACTGAAACCCTCTCTGTTTCTCAGCCCATCTGAAGAACGAGAGCGCGAGAGCACCTGCATTACTCAGCTTCTTCAGAACCTCCGCAACCAGAGTCGGCGACATCACCGCCACCGCAGCACGATTCAGGGACGACTCGACGGAGGAAGCGGAGCCGGCGTTCGACAAGATCCTCACGAGCTTATCCGCCTCCCGGGCGGTCCTATCCGAATGCGGGTCATCATCGTTAACGACCAGGGTCGCATGGGCATGCCCTGAGCTGCTGCGAATCGACCTGCCGAAGCCGAGGCAGTGGCCGGGCGGAGACCCGAGCAGGATCCGAGAAGGGTCCGCCGAATTCCAGGTGAGGACTTGGCGCGAAAGAGTCTGAGGTGGAGGAGCGAAGAAGAAGCGGGCTTGCGTCGACGAACGCCTGAGAAGACGACAGCGGTCCATGCTGACACACCGGCGACGGCTGAAGAGAGAGAAACTAGAGAGAGAAGAGTGTCTCGCTCGCGGCCGTGAATCGTTACACAGAGCGGGTGAAGAGGAGATAGGCAGCCCCGATTCGGGCAGCGTCGTCCGGCCCAAAATAAGCTAAGCGACTAAAAAATATTTTTATTCGATTATGAGAACGAAAATTTATTGGAAGAAAAGTTGAGCAATTACTCGAAATAATATTTAGAGATACGGATACTGATACGTAGAATGTGTATTTAGAATACCTATTCATTTAGCTATGAATTGGGATCTTTTTGGTAGATAGAATAGAGAATGCCATTAGAAGGAGAATTAAACATACCATAAGACGACCCGATTCTTTTATTACATAACTCAAAAAGTTGATGGGAGCTAAAACATGTTACATGCCTTATTGTATTCATAATTTGTGCACTAATTACTAACATTATTAAAGTAACCCTACGTCATTTGTCTATGAAATTCTAATGAGTACACTAATATGCTATCAAAGTCAACCGTTCAGATTTATGTCGTGTGAAGCTCCTGTGGGATGGGAGTGCTGAAATTATTACACATTGCTTATTTGAGATTTCAGTGGACACTCCGACAGATGGCAACTCAGCATCTGAGAACCCTGATTAGTCTTTTGAAGAAAATGTTAATGACCTGAACTTTTTTTTTTTTTGCACAGAGAGAGAGAGAGAGAGAGAGAGAGAGAGAGAGAGAGAGAGCATCAGCAGGTTAAAGAATGCACTTTCCCCCAATAAATTGTGATCAATGACAAGCACAGGCAGAACCGACATAATACAAACGCAGAAAAAGAGCATGCAAATTGCAAGCCCGGAGAAAGAGAGAGAGAGAGAGATCCTCTTTTCTTAATAGAGAAGCTCAAGAGACGATCTCCTTTCCCAAAAACACGATGCCAGCCCACATTTTCAAGTGAAGTTGCTCTGTTTCACCTTCCTCCGCCCCCGCCAATTATCCACAGACCAGGAGCCTGTTAAGAGATCGTGAGAGGACCCTCAAAAGAATCGGTTTGCTCAATCTGAAGAATGTATTTCCACCGACAGCTACCCTTCTACACCGCCTATGTGACTGCACCACCGTCGTGGAAACGATTCATTCCTTCCTGGACTACTCTATGGCTTCACTTGCACTGATTCAAGTGTGACTTCATGTCAACAAGATTCATGATAGAATTTTCGAGCTTCTTTGCCTGTGGACCTGGCTTCAAGACGTTAACATCGCCCCACTGAGAGCATGGATCCATCAACCAACCCTTGCGGCCCGTGCACCATGGTCCAGGGGCAGCTCGGCCTGGCTCACGTTTGAGAATATGTGCATCAACCATGTCCAGAACGGGATCATCCTTTTTGAACTGTCTTGCAAACGCAGCCCCACTTTGGACCATCTGATCATAGTCGGAACTGTTCAGAAAGAGGGGATCCATCTTAGGTGGATTGTCCCAGACCATGAATCTCAAGTCGCTGTTTACAGTGGTGTTCTTGAACTCGGGGGAATTGCAGATGACCGAGTGAAAATATGCTTCTTGAGACAACATCACGTTGTTGAAGTACATAAGAAGGGTTCGAGGCAAGTTATCCCAACCAAAAACACAAAATTCAAGAAAGGGTCGGCTCAGCATGACCCAAGAAGAACCTGCATGGAGGCACAAGCACTAGTTATTGTACCTCTCAGGGCATCGCTCAACATCTGTTTAGAGAGCAATCCGCTTCTCACTTGATACTTTAATAGGTGATGTCCATTTAAAAAAACTTTACCGGTGAAGACTTTAAATGCTTCGGGGGTTGGTCGTTTCTGTGTTGCTTGAAAAATTTGGGTTCTCCTGGCTAAGTAAATTCCAGGATCAACGACAATAGGTTGGATTCTTTGCTGTCTGCACCAGAATAAGAACGAAATCAGGATATGTCAAGACAATCCTCCCAAAATACATCTTGGAAGAGCTTTTCTTGTGCGTGTGTGCATGTGTTTGTGCTGTGGAGAAAAAGAAGGGAAGTTCTTTTGTGGGTTTTTTTTTTGGGGGGGGGGGTGTTTGGGGGTTTGGAAAAAGAGATAGGAGATTACTCTTTCCATCCAAGATCACTGGTGTGATCAATAAAATTGAGATCCCTGCTAACTGAGGAGAAAACATGGGAGAGATCTGCAAGGGAAACAGAGGATCAAGGGACTTACTTAAGCAAAGCTGCAATGAAAATGAAAGACCAAATGGCACATCATGATGGCAAACTCAAGAAGGATCTTAAACTACTGATTAGTTTCTGATATCGGAGCTCAAAAAGTATTGAGAATATAAATCGAGCTTCCGGTAGATGAAACTTGACAGAAGGAAAATTATCTAGGTCATATGTAAAATATTCAAAGAAAATAGATCAAGCAAAGGACAAGGAAGAAACTAGAGAACCTGAGGACAGTTTGCATAGAGGGAAGATCCCGCACTAAATTTATATGCAAGACTCGGTGATCCTCTTAGACCATCCAGATGAACCGCAAAACTCGGAGCACATAGGAGCCATCAAGATGTACCAACTTCTGGACACACACAAACAAAGTCCATACATCTCCATAACATAGGAAAGAGGAAATAAAGACTTATCCGGAAGGTTTCTCACGCACTCTCCGAAAAGTTAGCCGTTCTCTCCTTAAATCAGGGCTAATTCCTCAAAATAAAAATACAGCGCCAATCACAACTTGTAAGTAAATAAAGACATCTTGCATATTAATTGGGTTGGTCTCTTGCCTCAGGGGTAGGCTATAACCATCAACAACACCATAGACAACAACTAAACTAAAGCCTACTTGCACTAGACTGGTTCACTACAAAAGCATGCTATCACAATACAAAATGACACAATTTCAAGGTTTAATTTCTGAATATTCTTTGAATGAACTCTAGTATGCACCACTCTAGCATGAGCAAACTCCATGCAATCGAATGTGCAAATATGATTAAGTTAACACTAGGCCAAAAGGCAGCCGAGCTGAAACATACTGGCACAGGTTTTACGCCCAATCCCAACAGAAAGAGCTAGGCACCAAATTTGATGTAATGCAGCACCAAAACAACCATAATGACAATGAGGTAAATCCTTGGCTTCTACTTTCACACCCCAGGTGAACACTAACAAGAAATTTTTGTGCAGTTGTAACTGGCATTTTGGTCTGAGTTTTGTATGTAGTTAATGCTGGGCATAGTCAGGAGAACAGTCGAAGTTCTTCAGAGCTATTTCAGCATATTTCTAAAGGGAATATGAGGGGCAAAAGAGTAAGTAAAATATTAGGAAGGAAATTAGTAATCCAAAATCTTGATGGACATTGCCTCTCACTCAGAGACAGTTCAATCTGACTTGACGATACCATCATAGTATCCGCATCAACCAACTCCAATGGGATCACTGAATCTTTCTCAAAGCAATTATATCGCAAGAATGTGAAGATTGCTTGAAGCAAAAGTCATGGACTCCAGGCAATACGACGAGAATTACATAAAGCACGATAAAACACTATAGATGCAATGCATTGCTCAAATACTACAGAACACGTAACAGATAAAACACACAAAATGATCACCAAAGGATATAAACAACATGGTCTCTAAATTACAGAATAAGCAGTGGCCTGCAACTGCACCAGCAAGATCCCCTAAACTAAAGTTCCTGTTACTCCCAGGATAGAAAGAAAAGTACGATTTGGGCAACTAGACCCTCACTAGATATGTTTCAGATGCTGACTACATCAAGTTTGCCTTGATATTATCTCTCAAGGGCGGGTTAGCATACCAAAGACCTCTTGGTCCATAAAGGATCGCTGATTGACAAAACATGTAATAGATCCTATAATAACAGGCCAAATAACAGTTTGCCTCATCAATAACATACCAAATGAGGTGAAGAAGAATCTTGCTTTTTTGTTTAAACTTGACATGTGAAGGCACGTAATTTTTCTAGACTCCCAAATCAGTAACTGGTTTTTCCATATCAAGAAGTAACCCAGAAATGGAACTTCCCAGTAATAGAGAACTTTTCCAACACAGTATCTGGCTCAACTAATATCATGAAATCACAGACAAAAGGACATCAAACAACTCTTTCACGTATTGGCCAAAAAGGAAAACTCTATTAGAAAATCTGAAATATTCCCTAACCACAGAAAACAAACAACGAAAACTGGATATTTTTTCCAAAATTTCTCACCATCTTGCGTGATCAGCGGGTAATCGAAGGCGCTCAGAGTAATGAACCAATCCCAACCGCTGTCCACCTTCAACAAAATTGCTGCGGCCCGCAGCGTCGCGGCAATATTCGTCGATCCCATGTACGTGAAGGGATCCGGGTTGCCCACCACATCCACATTACCGAAGCTCCGAATCGCGGGCACCGCCTCCACCGCCGCTGCCAATCTGCTCCTCTCGTCGTCCGAGGCCTCCTTCCCGAGATGCAGCAAGTACCGGTTCCGCGGGTGGTACACCGCGAGCAGCAGCCGCAGGATTTGGTCCTTCTGGCCCCGCCCACCCGATATGTAGTAAGCGAAGGCGGGCGGGTGGTGCGGGCCGCGGAGGATTATCGAAGGGAGGGGCTTGGGGAAGCTGAAGGCTGAGATTGAAAAGACGAGCAGGAGGAAGAGGGAGAGGAATGTGGCTGAGAGAAGCGTGAACATCCATTTTTTTTCAGCTCCCATCGGTGAATTTCTCTGCCTTTTCGCAATCTGGGTCGGTTATGGAGTTCGAGAGCGAAGATGGGCATATGGATATCGCATCAAAAGGACGAAACTTTGCGTTCAATTCAGGGCCTGGAGTCCGTTAGGGGAGATGGGTAAGCACCGATCTCGGCGCTGGTGAAGCTGTCGGTGAGGCAAGGGAAGAAAGTGAAGGTGGAGTAAATCGAAGCTCGAGATGAGGTCAAAAATGGCATAACCGGGAGAAAGAGAAGCATTATCACCTGTCACTATTTCTTCAGCTAACCACTGCGATGACCAGAATCTGTGCCCCAAAGTAAGATGGGCAAAGAGAGGGAAGCCTGTGATTCTGAGGGGGTGGGATTAGGGTCAAATTTGTCCCGACAACGACGACGACGATGATGATGGCGATGAGAAGGGAAGGGGAGAAGAGACACTGATGTTCATAGGACTCGGTCTGTCTCTCTCTATGGGATGCGATTTCGGTGCGGACAAACCAGAATGAATGAGATTTGCGATCTCTGAGAAAAGGTTTGCTTTTTAAGACTTGCTTTTCATCTGAGGGGGGCGAGGACGTCCAGTCCAACAAGCGACCACCGAGGTGTCTTTCAGTTGTCTATTTTTAACTCATGCGCATTATTTTTCTGTTTTCCTAATTGAGTGGCGGATCGGAGTTACGTGAGGACATCTGTCCTTCTTGGGATGTGGGGGTCGCGTCCCTGGCCGCTCCGATCAGGCGGCGCGTGCTCGGCCGCGGCGGGGGAGCTTAATCGAGTTTCCTGTCAAAAACTTGAGGTTTCTGCCTTAGGCCCAGAAAAGGAAAAACCAAGCGGGAGGAGGAGGTTGTCATAATCACATGATTAAATCGATTGTAAGAGGCGGTGAAGTACGTGCTTTGTCCCTTCATTTATCTTGAAAAATAAAATCGTGTTGACTTGCTTTTGAACCTCTAGGTGCGACATGCGAATGCAAGCTATAATTATTGAAATAGATCATAAGTCCGTTTCTTAACTCATGTATGGGAGATTGAAGCATTATATGAATTAATTATATTCAATAAGTACATGTAAATATAATACGAATGTTAAATGAGTCATCAATATACTATATATTTAAACTAAATTCGCCTCAACGATCCTCTCTTCATTCTCCATCGATCTCGCACTTGCTCACAACACGTTTTTATCTCAATTTGGATATAATTTTTTTTTAATTTGAATGATATCGACTCCAGATCTGCATTATATGAAAATGAATCAAAATATGATCAAATGGATGTATATACGTTGGATCATTTTTTACTCCATATAAACCCGATCCGACCCACTAGTTTAACATGTATATTCTTGAAGAATATTTGTTAAGGGTGTAGTTTTCAACGACTGTTCAAGGATTGGACCTATTAAAAAAAAAACCTACCTTGAAAAGATCCCTCACCCCCTCGAATATAAAAAGGGAGGAAAAGACAAAAACTGTGCACAAAAAAAATCAAAAAAAAAATCAACCACCAACTCCCAACCAAAATAACAAAAAACAAAACACGAGAAATTTGTCAATTAGGCGACGTCACCCACCGCCTAATCCCACCCCCAAGAAATTTTCTTTTCCCGTCTTATGCCGAGCATTAGTAAATGAGATGCAAATCATTCTTCCAGTATTCATTCAGATGGAAGCTCATCCACTTCTTTGCCAAAACAAAAACCTGTATCCGAGCATCGACCGTCCGAGATTCGCCTGTCAAGATGCCGAGTCCTGACGGGCCGGGTCCCGAGTTTGAGGCCGGATGGGGACCCCTGGTCTGGAGGCAAGGGTGTCGGAGCGGTGGTTGATTAGGATCGACAACCTAGTCCTTAGTTTAGGTCTTGATTTTTCGAGTTTAGGGTTAGTGTGGTCTTAGGTCCTATGTAGACATCCAAGTCTAGGATTGAGGTCCTAAGTCCTATGTTGAGATGCCAAGTCTGCGGCTTAGCCAGGGTCCAACTTCAACCCACCACGGCCTGAGCACCCTGATTTGTATGCAGTGCTTTCTATGCAGAGCCATTGGACCAAGGGCTCGGATCGACAGGCTGAGCGACTAGGATTTAAACGTCGATGAAGTCCTAGAGCCACGAACTCAGGTTGCGAACCTTGTACTAAACTCCAGAAGATCGAGATGGTTGATGACGGTGACGGAGAGCAAATGTGGGTGTAAAGGTTTTAGACATGTTAAAGATGTAATGTCTCGTTCATGCCTTGTCTTTAATGATTCAATCTATTCAGTAGGGTCGTACATTAATCTTAAAGCACGATGTTCATATTGTCATGGCCAACTACCCTTCTTTCTTGGTAGGTGTTTGACAACCAACCTCAAGTTAGTTAATTCATTTTCTCTTCCATCGAAGTTGCATTAGGAGATGAGAGAATAAATAAAGGAAATAACGCGTTACATAATTGGAGATCGTTGAGAATTCTCGTACCAACAACGTCATTTGTACCTTAATCAACCATTGACTATCAAGAACATCTAGATTCAAGTACTACGTCAGATCCTGCATCACCTGTTAATGTAGCTTGACTTTTTGAACCGTGATGATGCAACCTAATAATCTATTAATCTAGATTGCCAATAATTCCAAGCACATAAACGATGAATCATCGACCAAACACTTGATATTTTTTATTTTATTTTGGTAGGTACAAGTGAATTCATTGGCTTCACCACATTCAAATCCTTATGCCAAGAAAAAAAACCATGCTTTATACCGAAACCCGGTTTGCAAATTTAAACATCCAAATCCCAAATGAGTGGATTAGAAAAGCTCCCTGAATATACTTTTGCACCACAAGTTTTTCAGAAATTAGCTTACTCTATGATGCCTTCTTGGATCGACTTCTCCGCTGGATTGGCACGAGCCGCATATGCTGCAGCTTTTCCATCTATTGATTGAATATCGTATGATGCATCTAAATAATAAAAAAAAAAATCGGCAGGAGGTTGATCGCTTGTCCTAATGGTATATAATCCTGCAAAGGAGAACAAGAGAATTAGCCAGTGAACATTCTTCCAAATCACCTCTGTTTTTGAAGTTCACGCTTTAGCTAACGCAACTGAGAAGGGGGCGGCATCGACAGAAAGACAATACTTTATCGCACCACAAAGAAGAAAAATTTATAAAAATCACGTTCCAACCCCGCCAAAAACCGGGATAGCTTATTGAGAAATCGCTAGTATATGACTATTCCTTTACGCCTTGCAATTTGATCCCTGGCGCCTCTCAGACAGAGTTGACCGAATCATCATCACTCGCATCACTGTCGCTGCTGCTGCTGCTCCCGCTACCGCTTCCACTCCCACTGCTACTCCCCGACGAAGACGTCTGACCTTCCCTGCCCTGTGCACTGAGTTGGGCTCTCAGGGCATCCGCTGCATTCTGGCCCTTATGCCCTTCATCACCACTATCGTCCACATCAGCGATCTCGTCATCTGAGTCATTGTGACGTGGCTCATTGGCATCAGATCCAAACTCAACCTTTTGCTCGGCATTGTTTTCGTTGTCTGGTGATCCGATACCAAAGAGTTCGTCGATGTCTATCTCTTGATTTTCCTCAGCTTCGTAATTTCTGGGGCCTGGAGAGGCAGCTGTCGCACTTGATGGATAGGGTGAATGAGCAGCAGCTCCCTTCGCTGCAGGTTTTGGACCTTTCAAACAATGATAGCACTTTAGCATTCAAGAATAAAGAGAAGCTCAATTTTAGTACCTAATAAAGAAATGTTTCATGTTTCACTTAGTTATGCAGTTTAATCGGTACTTAGCCTGTTTATCCAATATTCAAAGGAGCAACATTTTGATCAGAAGGGAAAAAAAAGCGAGTGACAGGTTTCAGATTTCTTGAAAGTGAGGAACAAGAAATGACAGGAAAAAAATGGCATAAGAAGTAGATCTTCAAACAAAATGTTCTAATAACTAACCAAAAATTAATAACAAGGGGTGCCACGGAAAGGGCTAAATCAAAATCAATTAGATAACTTTTACTGGATTCTTTTTGACGGGAACTATGCTTTGCCAATGATATAACATCTTCTGTAGCAATCACTCATGTCAATGCACACAATCACATAAACTGGAAAAGATAATACCAAAGAAAGAAAACGTAACACTCAAGATACAAAGAAGCCTCTAAACACAACATACCTGGATTCTGGGGCTCACCAATATCAATCCGTTCCACCTCAACCTGCACATGTACCGGAAGAGAGCAATGAATGAGAGAAGCACGTGGATGAAAAATTCTACTCTAGACATTGAGTACTACCAGCCCCAGCAACAACATTAATTCAATTTCATAAAGGTAGACTGGAGACTGGAGATCTGGTACAGGCAGAACTCAAACATAGACTTGGAATGTCTTCCTGTGTATGTCGTGGGAAGAGCTTGGATTTCGAATGAGAGTGGTAGCAGTTATCAACAGAAGAAAGCTTGATGAAATTAAGCTCAGCCAGTTCTAACAATTATGCCATTCAAATGGAGAACAGGACTGAAAAAAAAAAAAAAAACCCAAAAGAACACCACAGATTCAATGACTCCAGAGCTAGACAGAATGTAAACCACTGATTTAGGATTTGATCATATACGAGAGAAGCATAGTGACTTTCAAAGCATAGTTTACTGATACAACAGCTAGGCAGCAGCCCTCATTGATAGGACAGAGACCAGGCTGTTGAAGTAACGATATATTAATTGCACAGTAGTTCGGAGCAACGACTTCCTCTGGAATGGGAGTGCTTTGCTCACCCCGGTGGAATGAATGCAGTAATTGAATGAAGGAATGCAATCCACATTAACGAGTTTATATAGGAAATTTATTAAAAGTAAGAGAATGTGACTGATGAGATATGATCACGTAAATGTAAAATCTGTCTTGCAGTATCCCATAGGCATAAGCATACAAAAAAGAAGACTAAACGAAACAAGAAAATAAACATTGCTAATGGTAAATTGTATACACAGCACACAAATGCTGGTCTGGTGATTGTTTACATATCCAAGTTGTCAGGATACTAATTTTGCCACCCAGGCTGCAATGTAGCACGCAACCAGAGAAGTGATCCAAGTGCAGATTGCTGATGAAAGAGCATCCCACGTATGAGATAATTTAAAAATCGCTTTACCAATACTGCTATACTTGTTGTCTGAGAAACTAAGTCGAAGCTTTTCAACTTAGTCAGGCAATGTTGCTTATATTCTCAAGATGATCCACCCATCCAGAGTTCTACCAAAGATCACATATCCATATCGCGCCAACATCATTCAAGTTTTGCCCTTTATCAATATATTGTCAACTACTTCTCCATGAGATGTACTAGATATCAAGCCCAAACTAATAGTACTTTTGAAACTCAGGGTACACAATCCATGCCAGTTTTCCCCATTTCCTTTAAATTCTTGAAATTACCATGTCTTATATAACTAACATTAGTACAAACTCCAATGGGAAATTCTTGAAATTACCACGTCCTATATAACTAACATTAATACATTCTCCAATGTCAGATTTTACAATGCCAGAATTAAAAGCATATATCCATAGACCCACAATACAAGCCAACTCAAGTTAACGATTAAAACTTTCTACTTGAATTGATAAGGCCTAAAACTTTTTCCATTCAGGATTTTTTGGAGAGACTGATGCTCCAAAAATGGAGATCCTACTCAGGATTGATTCATAGCCTGCATGATTAAGTGCTAGACTTAATCAATGACAAGCAGCATCATATAGCTGAGTTTGAAAGATTAATGATCGTCGAATTTGGCTATTTCTTCTATTGATCCTCTCAATCTGTCACCATAACTAGAGAAGCAGAAACATTTACAATTCCTATCTGATGAGCAGATCTTAAATGCATAAGATTTTTGATAAGTTATCCTAAACATCTATTTGACATCTAGGTAACCAAATCTTCAGAATAAATAAATAAAGAAAGCTAATGGAGGGAAAAAATTATGAAAAGATCATTTCAACACACTTTGCCAAGATCAAATCTAGGAAATCAAGTAGGATCAGCAATAAATATGGTTATATAAAATATAGACGATAACTCTTCAGAGAAAGAAGTCTATATCCCTAGCAGATAAGTTTCATAAAGATGCATAAAAGTTTCTGGAATAAATGTGAACTTTCAAACTAGATTTTCTTAAGAAAGTAATCGAGCCAACTAGATTTATCTCACAAATAAATCTAATATTTGTGGATTCTCTCTCTCTCTCTCTCCTTTTTTTTTTTTTTGGGGGGGGGGGGGGGGGGGGGGGGGGACTTTCTCCTGGATTTGATCCAGGAACTTGGCCCTGACACGTGAATCACAAATGCCACCAGACCAAGTGCCTGGTGGCAATCAAAAATTGTTTGCAGAAGGAACACAAATCCTCATTGACCATAACCTACTTAAGATTAGTGTCCAGACCATAAAAGTTAAAGCTACTAGAGACAATATGTGAGACAAGCATGACCTACATTATGAAGTCTTTGCTAAAGACATCAGACTATTACGACTGGACCTCATTTCCAAAAGCCATTAATTCACCCAGAAAGGTAGAAGATGATACATTGTTGATTACATAGAGGATTTCCAACTGTGCTTATAATGTCATATGATGTGCCGCTCAAGGGCCAGTTCACTTTCTGTCGGAACAAAGAAATACAAGTGCTCGAGGGGAAAGTGAGACATCCATCAATCTGATATCTCATTGAGTTGGACTAAAAAAGAGCAAATCTCTGAGTCAGATAGCCAACAAAAGAATGACAATTAAAGGATCAGACATGAAGTACTAGAAGGAACAAGAACTGAAAAGAAGAGGATAACAATAAGAAATTGAATACTAGCACACAAATGCACTATTATATATCATAAGCAGTCAATCTTTCATAAAGCTTCATTTGCATGGGAGGCCTAGTGAGTAGGTTCAACAAGAAAAAGGGTTCGTAGAGCAATAAACCTATTCAATAAATCATACTGACAACAAGGTTTACAGCAATCGTTTTACAAAGAAAACTTGAGACCCTTGGAGTTTCTTCATCCATTCTTTGTTAACTACCAGTCCTTGTATTACATGACATAATCAGATGGATCAATTTCTCCCTGAGCATAATGATTTTAATTACTATAGCATCAGCAAAGACAAACGACAGTTTACTTATCTCTAATCCCTATTCACTACAAATTAGGTGATACATCACCCTTTTGAATAAGCCGAATAATTAGTAACTACCAACTTAATTAAGCAATTGACTCACCGGAACAGCTGGAAATGTATTCCGAGATGAAGGCAATGGTTTTGCAACCTTTGCCACTGGAGATAACCGAGATTCTACTGCTGGCCCAGAATGAACAGCTGCAGAAGCAGCAGAAGAAGCAGCCGCCACAGACTCACCGGGAAGGCGAACATGACGCAGCTGCTTCACAGCTCGATGGAGTCGTTCCAATCGGAATGTCTCACCATCAAAGAACAGCACAGCATCATTCTCCTTGTAATCTTCACTGCTACCCTCAAATGCCACTTTGGGCTTTCCTAGTTGATTATTTTGAAACTCCACAGAAACCCGGTTCTCCTTATTCTTTTGCAGTGTACCCAGCTTCGTCTTATCGATAGAAGCGGGTTTGAATTCATCTGGAGAAATGCATATCAAACAAAGTTCCAAGACGGTGTTACCAGCAATGAATACATTGCACCACTACAATTTATCACATACACGTATCAATTCAGAAATTCACACACTACATCAACTTCCTAGTTCGTGCCATCCAATTATTCTCGAAAGAACGAATCAGACAAGTATGAAAAAGAGGAAATCACAATCGCTTTGTATATTTTATAAGAAGGGGACAAAGTACTAAAGGCATTTAAAAGAACCACTTTTTCAAACTAACATACATAAAAAAGAATTAATCCAGTCATTTAGAATTCAAGGAACAACGTCCGCAATCTTCATAACAGATACAGAGCGATCATCTCTTCTCCATCTCCTCCACCAATCTCCGATCCTTTGGATTTCCGGGCACGCGATCATCTCTCCAACCAATCACAACAATGCCAACACCCGAGACATATAGGCAAACAAGACAGGCCACGTGAAAAATGGGGAAGTCCAAACACTTACATCGGAGGGTACAGTACTTGTTGGTAGAATCGTGCTTGAAGGAGGGGCCGAGGGTCAGATTGTACCAGCGATCGGGCTGAGGAGCTGTCCTGGGTTCGTCCCTGTCCTTGGCCATTTTCTTTTCGCTCTGGGTCAGCGAGGGAAGATCAAGACGACGCGCTTGCCCTTCTTCGCCTTGGTCCAATCAAGCTGACGATGGGAATCGGAGACGACCCGGACGGGACCCACCACCTACTGCCCACATGTCAGAGGGCTAGTGGCCAGGCACTGGATGCCCTCAGCCGCACTGCCACTAGTGGGAGGAAGAAGAAGAGAAACGAAGAGGAGGGTTTCCCAAGTGGGGAAGGAAGAAGGTGGAAAAAGACGGAAAGCAAATAAATTTATACGAGGGATCATTCGCCTACCTGTCCGTGGGCTTTCTCGGCCACATCCCTGACTCGGCGTCGGTCACTGATCGCCCCCATCGTCGAGATTCCGATGCTCGTCCAATCACAATTGCTGCTATTAACTAAAAATCAAATCTTTTGATGAAAATCTTTCGCCCCAAGTGCCTGAGGAAATTACCTTCGTCTCCCTACGGCGAGTCGGTTTGCTGTTTCAGCCAAATGCGGCCGGACTCCCTATCATTGGTCTCCTTAAGTTTCGGGACGTCGATGAGTTTAGTCAATTTAGGCTCGCAATTTACAAAAGATGATGGCTTTTCATTCCTTGTTCGCGATGCTCGATTTCGTCCCACTTCGATCAAAGATGTATGTAGTCACAATACTTGATGTTGTCTACTGGTGAAGCTCCTGGCGAGGGACACAACTCGCCGCCATTCCTCATCCCTCGGGGATTGCCGCCTGCCGCCTGCCGCTCGAGCAATGCCGCCATACCCCCATCACAGGCCTCCGTCGAAATTGGATTCGAGAGGTTTTAAAGTTTTGGGAGGAGGCAGGAAGACGGGGTACTGTCTGAAACCGAGGACAGGTAATGGGTATGGTGCTCGAGGGAGGAGCAATGGCAATGAGTGGTGTCCCCTCACTCGGAGCTTCGCAGGCTTCGTTGCTGAATGGGTTCTTACCACATTGTCACCCTCAGGCAGTGGCGCTGGCTCGCAGATAGTTCCTGCAGCTATGCTGCAACCCTCAAGGGCATCTGCGACAATGAAACATCTTAAATTTTCCAACTTTTTATTTTGTTGTAATTTGCCAATTTTCATTTTCACCTTGTTATTTTGTTGGGATTCAGTGCATTTCCATATTTTCTTCGCTAATTACATATCTTGACAAGTCTAAGTTTTCTTAAATCATTGAGAATGTTCAGATCTTTTAGTGTTTAAGAAAAAAGAAGTTTATGTCATATATACCTTTGAAACAAGTTCTATTCTACTACATTAAATCAAATTTTTAGAACTAAAATAATCAATGTGATAATTTGTAATCCAAAACCAACCCTATGCGCAACCCGAAATCTAAACCCATCCACAAAGGTATTTTTGTCCATCAGCATAGCACCTATCTATGGCACATACCCACAGCTCCACATTGCTTATGTGTTATGCAAAGTCATCGTCCACAATCCCACCCATGCATCAGAGTTCACTAGTTTATTCGGCAAGTAAATCTATAGAGTCGCTCGTTCTTCAAGAGTTACGATTTAAGAAGAAAATTGCTAAAAATTAGAGTTTTGGTTAGATGAGGATGGGTTAGGTCTTGATCGGGTAAACTTTATCAAAGTTATATCACATGAAAATGGGCGAAATTATATCACATCAAAGTTATATCATTTTCGACTTATCCAAATTCGATCCAATTTGGCCTATATTATGTGACGGGCTTTAGCCTACTCTATATGTTGAGTTAAACTTTTGAAGGGTACATTCAAACAACTCTAAAAGTTGTAAACTCGAAAGGGGAGGGGTAATAAAAGTAATGCCCCAAACACGTGATTGTGCTTCACAACATAACCACCCGCTCTACATTTCGGATTGCAAATGTCGTACTTTAGGTTAAAAATAATGAAAATTCTATGTAGTGCACCCTCTGCTTCTATTAGAATCTGAAATTATATAATTGTAGCTAGCAAGATGATTAATTTTCCAAATGAACGCACATGCATTACATAAAGGGACCAAGGAAGCAAGGACCTATGCACGTGCACTGCTCTCACTCCTGTCTCCAGGTGCATCATCGAATCCTCTAGATCCCAAATTAAATTGGTCCCTTTGACATTTTTCTACTCCAAAATAATCTTTCCCAATCTCTATTTTTAAAAATATATATATGTTCATTTCCATGTTACAATCAACAAGAGCTTGCTTTGGACGTCAGCTCTTCATTGGGAAGACGACAACCGAAATCATTCATCGGCTAAGGCCAAAGTTCGGGACCAATCAACATCAAGTTTTATTTTTTTTGTCATTTAATCTTTCACTGTCGAAAGAGTTTCTTCTTTTTCCTTCTCCTTCCTCCCCCGAAACGAGAGTCTCGGGAATCTTTTGTTTTCTCTTCCTCGGCGGATTGCTATAAAGAAGATAACTTGACGAAGCAGAGCTGAAATCTTGCGTTCCTCTTCGGCTCGCGGGCTTCTCTGGGCTTCCTCTCCCGATCTGTATTGTGAGTTCTCTCTCTCTCTCTCTCTCTCTCTCTGTGGGTGGGGCGTCGTCTATGGTGGGTGTCGACGTATTGCGGACCTGAACGAAATTCCTTATCTTTGTTGACGGTCTCGATAGTGTTCGTTGCAAGCAGGTTAATTTCGTTGAGTGTCCTGGTTTCTTTGATTCACGGTCAGGGGAGGAAGGGGGTCTCTTAATTCTCTCTGTGTTTCTCTGGAATTCGACGACGGTTAATTGCTATGACGCAGCTCAAGATCATTCTGTCAGTAAGAATGTTACAAGAATCAACCTTCTGCTCGCGCTTCTCGAGTAGTGGAAACGATAAAATAAGTTCTTCTTGTCCTGTATATCCTCGATTTGGGCCGTGCTGTTGTTTACTACTTAACGCAGGATTTACTAATTGTTCGGTGGCGGGCGCAAATTCCTTTATCAGTGGGGCGAGAATAAAAGATTCTGAAGGGAAGAAAGAGAATCCATGTGAATTTCATACGCTTAAGTTTAAAATAACCGAAAGTCACACCATCCACGTCATTTTAAGCTTCAATTTGTTCGTGAGATTGGAATACACCCTGAATCCGATAGTGGTCTGTTATTGCAATTCATTCAGTTGGTTCTTAGTCAGTGTTGATTCAATCCCATCTGTAATCTTACTTGTGAATGGGTTTTATTTAGCCCTTCTGCTTTTGATCTGTAGAAGGTACTTTAGCTTTACAAAGGCACTGAATTTTGGTATATACGCTTTATATTTGGAGTCATCATCGACCCTCCAGGTGTCTGATTCATTTCTTTTGCGGACTTTGAATATCGTTATGAAAGCTTAGAAACAGCTCCTCTCAAGAGACTCTTTTATTTTTATTTTTTTTTAAACAGATATCTTCATTCATGCATTTCAGGGGGAAATTCTGGGTGATTAATCCATATTGCGACATTGTTTTTGAGGTAGCCGGAGAGTGTTTGAAGAAAAGATGTTTCGAGTCTTGGCTGAAGTATACCAAGACGGTATGAAATCCAGCGGCCAAGATGTGCTAAGTGCAATAATCCCCTTAATGAAACTTCTGTCCCTCACAGTTATAGGATTGATTCTTGCACATCCAAAAAAGCAAATTATTCCAAGGGCGACATTTAAGCTTCTCAGCAAACTTGTCTTTGCTCTTTTCTTGCCATGCCTTATCTTCACCGAACTGGGCGAAAGCATGACACTTGAGAATATTATGCAATGGTGGTTCATCCCTGTTAATGTGTTGGTGACTACGATTGTCGGTTGCATTCTGGGTTACATAGTGGTCATCATATGTCGGCCTCCCCCACAGCTCAATAGATTCACCATAATTATGACTGCATTTGGGAATACGGGAAATCTACCTCTCGCTGTGGTTGGATCTGTCTGTCATACTAAAGACAACCCATTTGGAGATCATTGCCACTCAAGGGGGGTAGCTTACGTCTCATTTGCTCAGTGGGTTGCGGTAATCCTTGTTTATACTCTTGTTTACCACATGATGGAGCCTCCAATGGAGTTCTATGAGATTGTTGAGGAAGGGACAGAGATTGAGGAACAGCTGCCCGTTAATGACACCAGCAGGCCTCTGCTCGTGGATGCTGAATGGCCAGGCATTGAGGATAAGGAAACTGAGCATTCTAAGACACCCTTCATTGCTAAGATATTCAACAGCATATCTAATGTCTCACAGGGCACTCTTTCTGATGTTGATCTTAATGGTGAAACTGGTGGTAACAGTAGTCCCAGGTCCATCAGGTGTTTGGCTGAGCCAAAAATGGTGAGGAGGATCAGAATTGTCGCAGAACAGACACCGATACAGCACATACTTCAACCCCCAACTATTGCTTCACTATTGGCAATTATTGTTGGGACGGTGCCTCAGATAAAAGCTTTTGTCTTTGGACACGATGCTCCTTTATCTTTTCTCACCGACAGCTTAGAGATTTTGGCCGGGGCAATGGTGCCATCTGTGATGCTTATTCTGGGTGGAATGCTTGCGGAGGGTCCAAAGGATTCTGCTCTTGGTCTCCGAACTACTATCGGTGTATCTGTTGCAAGGCTCTTGGTGCTTCCAGTCGTGGGGATAGGTATTGTGATGTTGGCTGATAAGCTAAATTTACTTGTCCATGGAGATGCGATGTATAAGTTTGTTCTCTTGTTGCAATACACGACTCCAAGTGCCATTCTTTTGGGAGCAATAGCCAGCTTGAGAGGTTATGCTGTGCAAGAGGCTTCAGCGCTTCTGTTTTGGCAGCATGTGTTCGCTCTCTTTTCCCTTTCTCTGTATATTGTCATCTACTTTAAGCTTCTTTCGAATGTATGACTCAGGCAACTGCAGGTCCATCTGCTTAAGATCAGTATTTCTGCCACTATTTGTAGTTAGATATGTAGTCTGTGCTCAGTTAATACTGATGAGTGATGATGCAGACGATAATGCTCTTGTTAGCATTATAATGAAATAAGGTTGTTATCATATGAATCTTTCTGTAGATTTTCAATGCAATGCTGGTGGGTGGAATTTAAACACGGAGATGATTCCGTTTTCTTTTCCACATCCTTTTAATCAGTGAAATGTTACATCTTTACATTCTTTAGGAAGTATCAGATGTTGACATTCACCTTGCTCCTACTTCAGCCTTATGTACTTTAAGCTATTTGACAACCTTTTTATCGTTCGAAAATAAAGCCAATAAAAAGGCGATAATGATGAGATGGTCTATGTATTTTGGACTTCGGATAGTGAAAATTTTTTGGACCATTCTGATGTTGAAGTTTATTGAGCCTTTAAAAATAATCCTTTGTCTGTACCATTTGATGGTATTGTCACAATTGTTAACTTCATGAAGTTTGAGTCATCGCAGGCTTATGAATATGTACTTGATCTTGAATTTTCTGGTAGAATATATAACATCTACCCTATTTTCCATGTTAAACGATGGAAAGGACCATGTAATTGTCAAATCGACTGCGTTTCTGGCGTATCTAGTGGATCCAGAGGTACACAGTAGCTACGGAAACGCAGGGCAACATGTCTAATCTGAGTTAGGTGCCTGTTCATGTGCTGAAGTCTTCCAATTTGCTTAAGTTGTCTCGGTTTCTCAAGGTCTGCCAGTTGACTGAAGTAGCCGAGGAGTTAACACAGAATAAAACACTAGTGTGAGATAACGGGCAATGCACTAGTCTTCCCCTCATTCGAGTGATTCAATCTAAGAGTAGTCTTGGAATTTTTTTCCATTTGATCTATGCCGCTGAGGAAAGCGATTTCATTGCATTAAGGTCGTCAGGACCGTGAGAAGCCACGATATGCGTATGCCCAGGTTGAAACTTGAAAGTGGAGGATGGAAAAGTTAAGCGGATGATGCATTGCTTGTGAAAGAAACCATAAGATCTCAGTGCAAAGCTTAATTGCTTCTTCTCTGTTGCAGCAGTGGCGTTTTTTATGTTTTCTGTGCTGCTGTCATGTTTGAACTAGTCGTAGGGCACGATAAGATTACGGATCCGAGCAATTGCTCAGCCGCTTCAGCCGAATCGTTTTTAAGATCAATAAACTCGTATCATGAATTATCTTCCAAGCATCTAAAAGCCAGAAAACTAATTTACATAAGAAAGGAATTCGCTTTTGTCCGAAAATATTTGGGAATTTGCACCAGTTTTATGGTTAAAATTTACTTATTGCCTTAATAAGCGACATGAGATATACATCAAGCATATTATCCTTTAATCTCGTGAACAAAAATATTTAAATCGATAAGACAATTTTGTACCTAAAATATCGATATTTCATATGATCAATCCTTTTCATAGCGCCTGCATTGTTAATTCGACGTGACAATAAGATTCGGATCTTATGAACGAGCATCCTTGATATGCTTATTAGAGACGTCATATGAAACGTCATATGACAAAAAAGTTTTGATTTTTAATAAGTCAAAATTGCACATTTCACAGGACTACTGAGTGTTTTAACGTTTCTTTGATTAGCAGGTCACCGGAGTCCTCAAATCCTATCTGTAAGGATGAATCCAAGGCCGTCTTTGAAAACTGGCGATTGCTTCGGTCCTGGAAGAATCGTCTGCTGCAGATAACTTATGCTAAACGTGGTCAGCTTGGCGCATGTGTCACGGCGGCGACCATCTGCCGAGCTCGATCCATTCCACACGACAATCACGACAAGGGACGGACAACACAATCTATCCAATCCTAGGAGGGCATCATGCTTTTTGGCTGGAGGGTGTCGATCGAAAAACAGACCAGACCCCCTCATCCATCCATCCATCCATGGTTGCCAAGCAAATTGACTTTCCCAATGAAAAAAAAAAACAAAAGTAAGATTGCCGAACAGAGCAGGACAGGGAGGCATCTCCCCCCGCGATCTTTGTCCCTTGCTCATCGTTCATTGACCTTGGACGCCATTGGCGGCCCCATCACCATCAATCCCCAAGCACATCCACGTACCCAAAGATAACGTCTACAGGCACGGGATCAGCTTTGTGATTATAATTCACAAAAAGGGACGAGCTCGATGGTGATATCAGGACAGCATAAGTGCCATCGGATTGGTGAGCGAATGATGCTGATTGGGAGGTGGAAAAACAAAGGGGGAGGCGAGTCACAGAATATGCGGAGAATCGTGATTAGCGCCATGCCCCCATGCCTTCCTCTGTTCCCCACGCTTTCTTTCCCTAATAATAATACAAAAGGAAACATTGGGGAACCGCTCAAAGATTACATCCATCTCCATTCTGTTTACACGGCCCCAGTTTGAAAGGAACACCGACGGGGTCCGAGCAGAGGACTCCTCCCGACCATCCTTTTCTTCTCTCTCTCTCTCTCTCTCTCTGATCTCGAATGGAAGCTGCGCCGAAGCTTGCTCGAAAGGGGCATGCCAGCATTTGACTTGACGGGATTTTTCTTACCTGTCGTGGAGGAGAAGATGGCGCACTGAGAATTTCACAGGCGGTTTAAAAATCGAACACGACCACCGTCGATGGAGGCTTTGAACACGTTTTGAAGTTGTCCGCAGGACGGAGCGGGAGGGTCTAGGAAATTGACATGTCGATCAACAATATAAACCAAGAGTTTCAAGTCTCCCCCAAAAAGAAGGAAAAATTATAAAGACAGGGTATTGTTCAATATTCCGGGGGGAATATTACAACTCCCAATAAAAACAAAATAAGATAAAATAAATCATAAGTTAATGACTCGTAAAATAATGGTCTTGTTCTTCCAAAGAAGCCATGGAAACGACATAAATGAGAGAAAGGGGACAATGAGAGGGTTAGTGTATTCAGACTTCATTGTCGTTTTTGGGGAGAAGAAAAGATGTTTGATAGCGGAACGATTGATTGAAGCGATTTAAAAGAGGGAAAAGTTTAGTGAAAATGAAAAAAACACCATTTGAATGACGAATGCACCTGCTTCTGTCGGCGATCATATTATATTAGAAGATCGAAAGTCAGAAGAGGATTATAAGATTATCAACCAAGAAACATGTAAATATGGATGGATCGGGGACACATTAGACTACCAGTTGTAACTCAATAAATTGATACATGAATGCGTATATTTTTATAGAGAACATATCTATTTTGACAAAACTTTTTATCGGAGCCACGCTTAACGTTCGAGTTTCAATGCTAACCACACCGCTGTATCGAGCCTAGTTGATAGAGGGCGTCGTTCGAACACCGGCGAATGGGTGATTCCTCTTGTGCTATTTCCTTTCCATGATCATGGCAAAGCGCTCATTTTTACTCTGATTCTCTACGCATCCGATCAAGCCCAGCTAAGCCCTATCGCACGCACGCATACTTGCCAACACCCAGAGACTCTCTCTCTCTCTCTCTGTGAGAACAGCATATATTGTCGCATCCTCGGCAGCGACTGGCTTCGGTCTAGTCGATGATATACTGTATTTTATGCAAATCGGTTGTTGTCATCCTCTTCATCACTCGAGCATACAAATCATATTGATTGGCCTGCAGATGATGGGTCCACGCTTAAGAGCAGCACCCTCCTCGCACGCCGAGAGCAGGCCAGGCAAGGCGCGGCGCGGCGCGGCGCAGCCCCAACCTCACCTAGCCACCGGCTAAGAAAAGCAGAGGGAGAGAGAGAGAGAGAGAGAGAGAGAGGTTTTTTCCCGCGGGGAGAAGCGGGAGATTCCTCGAAATCAGTGGTGGTCAAGCTCTCTCTGTCTCCGACCAAAAAAAAAAAAAAAGCTCTCTCTGTCGTCTTCCACCCCCATCACCACTATAAAAGCAAGCAGCGCCTCTCGCTTTTCCTACGCAAAACCATCGAAAAAGTTTGATTTTTGAGGCTTTTCCCGAGATCCAGACGTCTCCTTCCTCCCCCCGAGAGCACCCAAAAACCCTATCGCCCTCCCCTCTCTCCTCTCCAGCGCCACACGATTTGCTCCACCCACGACTTTCCTCCCTCTTTCCCTTCACAATTCCGCCTAAATTTCGTTCCTTTTAACCCCAAAAAGGACTTCTCCGTCTTGCAACCAGAGAGATTTCCCTTCGATTCGCTATGGGATTCCCTCCCGTCTCCTTCTTGTGACCGACCCTCCCGGCTTGCCCAGCTTCTTTCTCCTTTCGTTCCCATTCCTTTCTGGGCGTTCTTCTCCAGTCTTTACGCTTTCGTTCGCATTCCTTTCTGGGGCATAATACATGAGGACCATGGCAATTCCCTATCCCCATTACCTCGGCTCCGAGAGTTCTGCCATGGAGGTTGGCTTGTTGGCTTCCCCTCAATCCCCTCCCGCTTCCCCTTCCTTGGCTACACCCGTCGCCCTCACCCAGGACGACCTCAAGAGGATCGCTGCCTACAAGGCCGTCGACTACGTCCAGTCCGGCATGGTCGTCGGCCTCGGCACCGGCTCCACCGCCCGCCACGCCGTCGACCGCATCGCCGACCTCCTCCAACAGGGCAAGCTCTCCAACATCGTCGGCATCCCCACCTCCACCCAGACGCACCAGCAGGCCCTCTCCCTTGGCATCCCCCTCTCCGACCTCGACTCGCACCCCTCCCTCGATTTGGCCATCGACGGCGCCGACGAGGTCGACCCCCACCTCAATCTCGTCAAGGGCCGGGGCGGGTCGCTGCTCAGGGAGAAGATGGTCGAGGGGGCTTGCAAGAAGTTCGTTGTCATTGTCGACGAGAGCAAGCTCGTCAAGCATCTGGGCGGCAGCGGCCTCGCCATGCCGGTCGAGATCGTGCCCTTCTGCTGGAAGTTTACAGCCGAGAGACTGCGGCGGCTCTTCGAGGACGCGGGTTGCTCCGCCAAGCTGCGGACTTTCCCGGAGACTGGGAAGCCTTTTGTGACCGACAACGGGAATTACATTGTGGATTTGTACTTCCAGAAGGACATTGGGGACTTGAAGGTGGCAAGTGATGAGATACTACGGCTGGCTGGTGTCGTCGAGCATGGCATGTTTATTGACATGGCGACCACCGTGATCGTGGCGGGGAAGCTCGGGGTTGAGGTGCTGAACAAATAGTGAAGGAATTCTAATTGGTTCGCCACAAGGAAGTGGCTATTTCTAACAAATTAATTGGTGGGAGAACCTGAAATACTGGATTGTTTAGGCAAGCCGACAAAATTTCGGCTGTTGATCATGGGGAAGGGCAAGTTTTTATTTTTATTTTTATTTTTATTTCTTATCCCTTTTTTTCTATAGGACGCTAGGAAGAACAGTATGTGGCAGGATTCCACTCAAATTTTGCTGTTGTCTGGAGAGAAACTTTGGGGGGAACATTAAAACATTTAAGGCTTTCTTAGGAAAGCTGATTGCCGAGGTTCTGTATACCTAAATTCATGGTCTTTTTAATGCAAGTATTGCTTAAGTTACTAGTGATCTTTTCGGTTCTTTCCATACATTGCCATTCAACTTTATGATTCCTTTAGTTTGATTGGAGGGTTCTTTTGTGGCTGTGTGAAATAAGTGAGGATTAGAAAGTTTTTCTTTTTAGATGATTCTGATTTCTATGAACTATAATAGTGCAGAACATGCGTACTGTTTAGGGTTGTTTGAGATCTTTGTGCTCGTTTTGAGACTGCAAACATGTACATGTATGCATAGAGAACCATGTAAGCGTAGTTCTAATGGTTATGGCGTTGGGCCTTTTCAATAAAACACTCTGAAGTCTCTCAACCCTTGGAGAGGAATGTGGGTCCTCTACTCTTTCTGGGAATAGTTTGTTCTAAACAGGTTATACTGCTCTGCCCTCTATTATCTGAGAATGCTGCCATCATATCCAGTAGGTCATTGCATCTCTCCTTCTGTTGATTGATAACTTATGTCCTAAGTGATTTCAAATTTTTGAAGATGGTGGTATGCCACTTTGAATTCATTTGCTAATAGCCTTGGATGTCCATGAGGGGGTGGCAATTTCAGACACTAAATGAGAACATTACATGACAAGAATTCTTCTTCGTTCTAATCAGTTTCGAATTTAATTTAGCAATGATACAATATAAAGACATGAATATGATGACAGGATATGATTTCCCACCACAACGTGAGGTTTTGATTGAAATGCCATTTTGGATGCTTTAAGATACTCCACTGTGCCAACCTGTTTATATATTCTATCACCAATTGGCATTTAAAGGGAGTTGAGGGTACTTATCTGGACGAGAGACCTTTTTTTTTCGTTTGAGTTTAACTTTCCAATATTCACTCCTAATTCACTTCTCTGTTACATCCTTCTGCATTGTCAGAGTAGGCATGTTAGAGCCAGGTATTTTGAAGTGATCCTCAGCTTGAGGTCTGTGTTTAATCCTTCTTATCCTGATGTACAAATGTCGGACTTCAATCCTATCCGCTGGGTTTGTTTCCCGTGATGTTTTCCTTCTACTCTTGTAGTGATGTCGTCATATTTGTTGTTTTTATAGAGAGATGTCTTTACTGATTGCCTGCTAACAATCAGGATGCCAAGCATATGCACTGAGGCGGTAATGTTGAAAGGTCAAGATACTAGTTTTCTTTGGCTTTGTGAGCTAATTGAAATTTGTGCAGGTTTCATGCATTCTTTTCGCTACTAGCCATTCCCAGTGGTCATTTGTGAGCAAGTTTATTTCGTTTCCATGTTTTCTTCCAATAGGATGTTAAGAAGAATAATATGTGGCAGGAGTGCACTCAAATCTTACTGTTCTTTGGAGACCTTTCTTTTTTTTTTTTGGGGGGGGGGGGGGTTGGGGGGAGATTTTATGTATTTTACATTCTTCTTTGTTGAAATATTTTTCTTCCTACTCCATCCGATTTGTAAATCATGTCATATTGTGAACCTGTGTGCTGTTTGGCGTCCAGGCTGTCTTATTTCTTTGGACTCGTTGCAAGATGATATGCACGTGCTTGTTGGTTTATAGTTTCACTATGTTATTGAGGTCATCCGTGATTAAGTGGATGCGTCGGCAAATTTTTCTTGAGCACTCTCAACCAGTTGAAAGGAATATGTGCTTTCTTATGAAGTGTTTTGAGCAATTGAGAATGCTGCCATCACGAGGTCATTATCTTGTTTCTGGCTCCTTCTCTGGATTGCTAATCAATGTACTATATACATAATTTGACTTTTTCAAATGACGGTGGAAGTTAAGCAGTGTGAATTGATCTTTAAAACGTTAATTTGCGGAAGCAATGGGGTACTCTCTTTCCAAGTATGATTCAATCGAATTGTGGACTTAAAAGCTGCTGTAGATTTATGCCTCTTCTGGGCGGCATTTAAGGGGACTTGAAGATATGCCGTTTATCTAGACTTCTGTTAGAGCCAGGTATTCAAAAGCGATCCTCCTCTCATCAGCTCTTTTTGCATGCGCGAGTTTGCATATGCATAATGAGGAAGCTCAGCTGCAGCTAAGTATCGTCTAACGAAACTTGTTTGCACTCTGGGATTTAACATCTTGTGAGGTTCTATTGCTGCTTTGGTTCCTTTATTCACTCATCGGGTCGCCAAGACACCAGCAATCCGCCTCTCAGTCGTCCTGTTCTTCTTCTGCAGTCCTGTCTGTAACTTTACTGTTGCTGTCTGTACAGCTAAAACGGCTCAGCAGGGCCGTCACAAACTAACACGGGACTTGCCGAATAAACATGTCTTGTTCAAAAATTCTGTGTGTCTCTGAGGATGAGAACGTAACAGGGGAAGGGAAGATGCATGTCTTGTTCAAAAGTTCTCTGTGTCTCTGAGGATGAGAGCGTAACAGGGGAAGGGAAGATGCGGAAAAAAAAAACGTGCTCAAGAATGTTTTGCTTGAATGACAGTCGTTTGAGTTTTGGGCAACGCAACGAGTACCAGTCCGTTGGATCTCTTGTCGGGCAAGTCTTCATCAGTCTTCTTTGGCTGCCTCCGAATTTGTTACTCTTCTCTGATTGTTGGGATTCCTTTCCTTAGCATGACTAAGAGAGGACTCAACGCAACTCGAACGCCTAACTCGAGGATTTTGACGTATGCCTTTGAAACTACAAAGGGGCGAAGAACAATCAGACCTACTATATCAGCTTATAAGTTTACGAAGCAGGAGCTCTCGTGGTTTTGGCGAGTAACCGTTCCAGCTCTGATGTCATTTGACAAGAAGGTTTTCGAACGCGATTTGGTCATAAAGTGTACCCTGAAAATGAACTTTCTTGTGGAAAACATGTTTGACTGCTGCGGCTACAACGACCACCTTTTACATGAGACATTTGATCTAGTATAGACTGCGACCCTTGGTCAAACGTCGCTTTGTCTTTTCTTACCCCAAGCCAAGACTTTTGATTGCTTGAGATCTTAGAGTTGGAAAGAGAACGATGGGAACACAGTGACTGCGAAAATGGCAACTTTATTCGGGTATCTTCGGAAAGGAAGAAAGGAAGATGTCAGCCCCAAGCCAAGACTTTTGATTGCTCGAGATTTTAGAGTTGGAAAGAGAACGATGGGAACAGTGACCGCAAAAATAGCAACTTTGTCCTTTCTTACCCCAAGCCAAGACTTTTGATTGCTTGAGATTTTAGAGTTGGAAAGAGAACGATGGGAACACAGTGACTGCGAAAATAGCAACTTTATTCGGGTATCTTCGGAAAGGAAGATGCGGGGACATCTTCCAAAAAGAGGCTTTGCAGAGGGCTAAAAGTAGCTCTAGCAGTATTCTCCAGATTTCAAGTCGTGGTTTGTGCGAAGCATGAAAGTTAAAGCTGATGAAGAAGAACCCAGGTGGTAACCAGATTACATTGAATATTGATAAGGGTCGATCAATGGTACAAGAGAGCATCAAGAAACAGATGGCAGAAAAGACCTCATCAAAGTCCGTATTATGATTTGGTAAGTTGAATTAGTTTGGTAGAATGAATGCCAATCACGGACTAAAACGTGACCAATCTCTAAGATTTTGCTCATTGGGCTGCTATGTACCAGCTGGGATGAAATTGGGTGTAGAATTGGGTTTCAGAAACCCCGGGTGCTCCGTTGAGCATGCTAGTTCACGATGCACAGAAGAGCCTCCATGAGCAGGTGCTTATGTGATATATCCATAATCCGATGTATTGCTTGCGGTCTTGGTGAAATGCAACTGAACTTGAACTTGCCAATAAAGACTGCTGCTTTACTAATACCACGGGGAAGTAGATGGACAAGGTACGACATTCCAAGATGAAAAGATGGTGGTCATGTGGAGGAAAGTGAAACCACAGACATCGTATCTCACATATAGTGAAGGAATATGGAGATCACTCCAATCTATTTGATTCAATCTAGAAGTCTGAATCTGACATAGTAGCCATTTATCCCAGCCTGCTGAAAGAGAAATAGATGCGGACAAGTATTCACGGAGCCAGAGCAATTATGGATCACACTGCAGAAAAATCTCACATGTGAGCTATTATCCATATAGGTTTCGATGAACAGACTGACTAGGGAAAAAGCACGAACTGATATAGGATCACAATAAAAGAGAATAATCTTGGAAAGCAAAAGAAAAAGAAGAGGATTGGAACGGAAGATTCATCTAGAAATCATCACTAGACTCTGCCACTTTTTGATGAAACTTCCATTCCGGGCTGTACGCCTTCTCTCACTGTGATGACATCAAGAATGCCATGGATGCTGAGCCACTCGCTCATATAAATGTCTGGAAAAGTCATCGTGATGCCATTAAGCATCAAAGTGTCGCGAATTCTCGTGACCTCGATAACAAATCCCTCCAGATGACTATGCACCAATGTCCCATTGTTGAACTCCAGTAGATCACTGGCCGAGAGTTTGCACGGAACGACATGCCGGAGAAAGATCGAAGGGTGCTCGCTGAAACTCCCTGTGTGATTCACCATCGATTCATCAGATGGAGCAAAAACCGTCAACATCTGATTATCACCCTTCAGTTTCATCAGTTGCAAACCAAGAAAAGAAGCCATCACAGAGTACCCTTTTGAAATCATTGCCCCACAAGCCTCGTCAAACACATTGCCATTCGAAAGATCCTCCAAACCACCATATCTTGGTGCTACACATTCAAGGCCCGGGGTTGGACTCTGAACCGGAGCCAAAGTTTGGAACTCTGGATCGAAGAACATCTCAATCCCAAAGACCACCAAGTTCCCATCGTTGAACACTGGTGAGCCGACAACCTTGACACCGTTTATCTCAACCTGATAATCGGATGGCAAGGTGGTGACCATCAGAGAATGATTTGCGTTCATGGTGGAGATCTTGGCCCCACGAGGAAGTGACCTCAAGGTATCGAGAGAGAGCGCATGGGGCAAGAAGTGGAGTCGGAGGAGAGACAGTGGCGGCTGGCCGAACCGTGCGAAGGAGTCATCCGAGGGAGAGAAGACAGTGAGGGAGGGGACCTGAGGGGAGATCAGGGTTTTGGAGATGAGACTGAGAGTTAGGGACATCGACACGAAGCCCGAGTTCGAGAGAACATGGGTGGCTTCTCTGAGGGACTCGAGTGGGAGCGGAGAGCACAGAGGGAGGAGAGAGAGGAGCACGAGGGTGACGGCAGAGACCGGAGTCGCCATTGTTGGAGCTCTGAAAAATGGAGTTTTTCCTATTTCCAAAAGGCTCTTGCTTGAAGTTGTTGCAGAGAGAGAGAGAGAGAGAGAGAGAGAGAGAGAGAGAGAGAGAGAGAGAGAGAGAGAGAGACGGGTTCCTTTTCTTCTGTTTGTGTTTCGCTGCGGAGGTCGTTAACCGTTATCTAGCCTTGGGGGAAATTTTGGTGGGAAGTGGGAATGTCCGGCGCAGAACAGAATGACGCAAAAGCCCTTCTAGCATTTTCTCCTCTTATTAATCAGAACAGAAGCAAATTCTGTGCATCTTTCTATTTATTTAGTGACTAAATGATAATAGACATGTACAACAGTTGGTCCATGGCTATGCACCTCATCCTCCAAAAGCTCCAATTAGCTCCAATTAGCTCTAAGTCTCTCTTCCGAGTTTCAACCATGAATAGGTGTTTGCGAAAATGCCGCCAATATTGGGAATCTATCGTGTATGCTCCATAAATGTCGAGCCTTGCCGGGGGAGGCCATCGAGGATGCTATCCCAACTGTCGGGATCATTTTGATCGGCCCTTTCGTCTCTAGAGATTGAATGTCGACTCCATCGGCAACCATCAGAGGCGAGTGCCCGACATCTTTGTTCTGACCGATGAACGTCAAAGGTCTAACTTCTGCTGCTCACCAGAGATCTCTAAGGTGTTTGTCACGATCCAAAGGTCCTCATGGCACAATGGGCCGAGAGAGTAGCCAAGATGATCAGGTGAGCCTGGAAGCTTTTAAGGATATAGGGATTCTTGAGTACTCTAGAATATTTGAGGAAGGCAATTTGAAAGATGTATACTTGTGTTCTAGAGTATTCTGCAAATCAATGCGGGTAATTGGTAGATTGGGAGAAGGGATCGTCAGATCAAGGAGAGATCTATGGTTGTAATAAGATGGATTTTCTGTATAAATAGATCATCTCCTCTCATTTGCATCATGGAGAAATCAAGATACAACGTTTACGGATTTTTCTGAAGTTTCCTAAGACAGGCATAGCTAAGAAAGTACAAATTAGCCGGACTGTGACATCTTCATGGAGGTCAATGACCTTCGAACCTGATAAACGGCATTCATTTTTTGAGAGCGGAGCAGCAAAACATGGAAAATAGCAAGAACCTGGTACTCTTCTAATTGGCTCACTCGTGGAACTCCAGATATCTCACCCGGGAAGAAGACGGTCGACCCGATTACCTTTTAGGGTTCCTTCCCAAGAACCGATTATCCCACTTTCGAGTGTAAATGAAACAAAAGATGGGTCAACGGCATCGGGTCGCTTGGTTGACCTGTTTTCTTGTTCCTGAGCAATGCCCTGTGAAGGACGTCGACGCAGAAAAGAAGGAGAAGACGGGGCCGCTCGCTCACAATTCAAAGGTCACGAACACCTCCCCATCCAGTCTTGAGGCCTGATGGACGGGAGATCAATTTGGGCGGGCTGAAGAAGAAGAGTGTTCAGCTATGAAGCCTATGATATCCGCATGAACAGAAAGGGGGGACTTGGACTTCTGCCGCTTTTGATGGCTTCTTGGTTTGTTCTTGCTGAACCAGCACATTGGTGATTTAGCAGCGGATGCCTCATTCCAAAGTTCGCGATTGTTAGGAGCCTCACACAACTCACAAATGTTCAATGAACGGCGAATCTCTAAACATCACACGCGATCGCTTTTCATCACAATGGCTCTAGTTTAATTATGTGTGTGAGAGAGGTTCAATAGCATAGTGTAAAATTATTTTCTAGTGCAACCTTCAATCCTACTTAATAACCTGAGACATGGGAAACCAACGAATCTCCTGCGCGCAAATTGCTCAAATCCATGTTATTTGGACAAGGTTTTGCCCACGGGAAACATGACCTCTTTTGTTATTATGCGAATGAGATATTGTAATTACGTTATAGCGTCATCCGATTTTCATGCTCGACCGCTTACTTGTTAGAGGCCACTTAAGTCACTAATTAAGGTTTGTCCGTAAGAAAAAAAGATTTTGCTCACAAACTAACCATATAATGGGAACAATAAAATCACACTTACATCTAATCAATCACTTGTATTCTTTTTACCATATGACGCTTGAAGATTGTAATAAGATTGAATATTTCACCGATTGTCGATATCTCAATTAAGGGTATTTTGCAAATCGGCTTCATAATACACTTTCTCATTAATTCTAAAAATTCCCAATTTTTATATATTATCACTGTGGTCTAAAAAGAAACTAAACTAGTGACCTCAATTAGCAAGCATAGATGGTGTGAATCGACAAAGTTAACTTGGTCCTTGAGTCCATGAATGAGAAAGGAACTGTGAAAAAAAAAAAAAAAAAAACATTGAAGATTGTGCCTTCTCCTAATGTGCTCGGAAATGGATCCCTTGCCGTTCGGCTAATGATAGTGGGTGACGTGACGTAACCCACAACAGTCCAATCTCTCAATTGGACGGTTATGAAAAAAACATAAAAAAAATATTTTTTTGAAAAAAAACATTTTTTTGAAAAATCCCAGTCGTCCGATTTCAATCGGAGATCAAACGACTGGGATCATCACATCAGGTGATTTAGATTCCATATGCTCACTTCCATCGAGCGCTCAAGCGAAAGCGAAGGCCTTTCTCCAAGAAAACGTCCACAGAGATCCTTGCTTGGAGATGAAGAGTTGCCCTTTCTTGTACGTAAACCCTAGAACTCAGCACATCCATTCTTTGCATCTCCCAAACACGCACGTGCCTTCGTCTCTCGTTGTTCTCCCCCTGTCTTCTCTGTCCTGTTCCTTAAACGCTGCTGCAGTTTTCAAGCTCATGTGATAAGGAGCAAATGATGATGTCTCATCACTTTTATCTGGTAAATCCCTGCAGCTTCTTAGTTCAATCGAAGGAATGCCAAAGCTTAGAGACGGTAGTTCTTACGAGCCATGACAAGACCTGATCATGGGCTTGGCCATTCATGGACCTGGCCACGACAAAAACGACTTTAGGCTGGACTTTGATTGCAACACTACAATATTACAATGCTGAACAGGACGTATGCCAATGGCGTTATGATTCTTTGCCTAAGAGGTAATCTAAGGACACGGGGAGCACAGGTCTCGCGTCTCTGTTTACTTTGTGAAAAGTGAATCATTTTGAAAATGATTTCTTCGAGTGATCATTCACATCGTTTGAAATATTTAGTCAATGCGTAATTTGCATCTCAATATTTTCAATATTTTTGTTGATGATGAAAATGTTTTTTATACATTGGTATTTGTAAACGGTATAAATGATTATTTTTAGGAATGTAATTTTAACAAAAAATTATTTTCCGCAAAACATACGCATATGTATTCTCAATAATTCTATTACATACCTATGTCGTTACATTTTCTTACAAGCTTTATTATATGTTCCTATATTATACTTCGGAAACTGGTTATCAAAAGGTCCATAATTCCTTGAGGAGAAAAGTATGAAAAAATCCACAAATTTATTGTGCTTGTGCTAATTTTTTCATAAACATGTCAATTATGCTTAGTCCTAAATATTTTTAATTTTATTTTCAGTTAAATTTATCCAGCTAATTTATGGGGAAATTGTTGACATAGATATTAATCATTCCACGTGGCACACTTAGTGCTAATGGCAATATTTTTTAATAATTTTTTTTCTTTTCATTTTTCTTTTTGCTCGTGGCCACTCCCGTCCAAGCAAGGCTTGGTGAGGTTGACCCTCACCTATGGCAGTGAGGGCATCCCTCACTAGCCATATCCTATGGCTAGTGGTCGAAGATCGGCAAAAAGAGAAGGGAAAGAAAATTTTAAAAAAAGTTCAAAAAAATTATAAAAAAAAATCACTTCAGCCTCGCCCCTGCCATGTTGGATCGTTGACATCCACATTAATGATTTCAACCTAAATTGATTAGATTGACTCAATTGAAAAAACATAAAAAGGGCTATGACTAAATTTGCACAACTAAAATATTTAAAAGTAAATCAACACAAATACGATACATTTATGATTTTCTGGGGGTACTTTTCTCATGCCTAAATCAACTTCTTAAAGTAGTTGACGCTACAGAATGGACACCCCAATATTTTATGTTGATCAAACGCAATCATGCAGCTTTAGGCGACTGGTTTCGTTAACAAAATACAGGGGAAAACCTAACTCCCCAACTGGAAATCCTAAGTACGAGAACTTTAAGGTTATCAACACGTTCTAGTGGTTCTGCACGATTGACATCGAAGCCTACGAAGAGAAGCAACGTCCTGTCCGCTTCTCCTCCAGGTTGCGTAGGTCTAATAATGATGATTAACTTAAGCAACAAATCCTAGAAAAAGCAACTCTAATAACATTAACCCCAAGCCGAACTCGTGCCATCAAGTAATTTAACTACTCAGCTCCATAATTGTTCCCAAAAGCCAATAGCCCCACGTACCCAACACGTGCGAATCTCACGAGTTCGTCCCTCATTTAGAAGAGAAAAAGGAAACCCTAATGTTCCTAAACCTTAATAATGAGTTTGGAGTATGCTTTAGGTCGATTATGTTTCGCCATTATTCTCGCTTAGCAAGTCAACATCCGGCTAATACACGGTAGGTCAACCACACCGTCCACCACTTTTTCTAAAGCACGTCCACGGTCATCCTGGAAAAGAATGATAATTGCATTGAAATCGAAGGGTGACGAGGGTTTTCATAACCCTTTCTCGGGCTTAAGATAGAGGTGGGATCGAGGGCTCGTCTGCTTTTTGGTGCGGTTGCCAACCAAACCAAACAAGATGATTTTGCATGAGATCATGCATGCAATTTTTCTTTCTGCTTGTGTTCTTGTCAAAGTGCCGACGACGAAGCGACTTCAACCAGAGGAAGCAATTGTATTCTATTTCGATACGCAAACCCGAGAGTTATGACGAGGGAAGAGACGGATGAGATCGCCACCTAATCTGGTCAACCAAACCCTTCTGCAGCCTACGATCATCCAGAAATGGTCGTCATGCGAATAGTCAATGGCGTCCACCTTCCTAATTAATTGAAGCTCAGTCACACGGATGTCTTGAACAGACTTTTCGAGCGTTTTGTTTTAGCTATTTGAGCATAGTTTTGAGTTCCCAAATGTCGTCGATTTCTACCGAATTAATTAAACTTCTCATCTTGGAAAATTCACGGAAATAATAGCCGAATCCGACGAGTCTAGGAGGGAAAAAAAGAGAAAGGGATGCTGAGAAATACCGCCCTAGACTTTACTCCTCACATCAAAAGATACAACTATGTATGTTTCTGTATATCAATATATTATGCTGCTAGGATCTAAAATTTTGACCAGCCGATTCTATTGTTTGAAAGTTTGAAACAACCGTCCGTGCACTCCTTTACCTAATTAACCATTGGTGGGATTCGTTTTCGATGGTTCTAGAGGTGGCGTTTGAGGATTCTTATTAGCTTAAACTAATCTCAAAGTGTTAATCAACCAGTCGACTAATCCTTCTCGTTACATAGATGACAGATGGACAATTCAGAAGAAGTCAAGCGCTTGCAAAATCGTTAAGTTTAGCTAAGGGAGTCACGACTTTTGCCTAAGTAAACAATACGAGGGTGGAAGTGAATTTCATGATGAAGGGAATCCTTAATCCCGTACTTGTGTGGACCATGTATTTTTAGAATTAACTATATACCCGTTGACCCTTTTGGTTCAATGACTGCTGAAATTATGAAAACCCAATGATGCCACTTGGCTCTTCGCTGCTCGCGTTACATCATGTTCGCATGTGTCTATTGGAGAATCAAGAGGGCGATCTCATGCGGGTTTTTATAATCTCTAACGATAGCTTAGTAAGGATATAATACGATATACATCAATTTCACTTCTATATTTATATATTTGTGGAAGAGTAATTTTATCTAAATCTTTAGCTTGCAATTGTGGTGTTCCATTGCTTTCGATTCAATGTAAAAGATAAGTCCGAAACGCAAGAACTTGCGCTTTGTTTGTATTAGCAGTACAAGCCAAGTTATGAGCAGGGCGGCCATTGATATGTTCATTTACCCGCTAAACAATCTCCCTAATCAATGAGTGCACAAAGTATGCGGAGAATTAAGAGGAGAAAAAAGAGTAAAAAAAAAAAGGAACTTGGATATACTGCTCTCAATAAAAGAGGTAAATTAATCTCATTTATCATAAATAATCGTATCGATATATGTCGATAAGAAAAGTCGTTGAATTCGAAATCCAATACTTGGGAAATTCTTTTTCCACATAGTTTGGAACAAAAAAGTACTGGATAAAAAGGAATTCAGTGGAAAGATGAAAAATTGAATAGATTAATAAGAGAAAAAAAGAGAGCATGAAAGAGAAAACCTTTAAAAAAAAAAAGGGGCAAGAGAGATTGCAGAGGCGAGCTTAAATGGGCGGTCAAATCGGCAAGGCGAAGGTATAAAAGAATTCGAGGGATCGTTGAATTCGTGTCCATCGCAGGTTGAGTATGCCTCTACCGTTGGAATCTCTTGCCCTTTTTTCCTTTTATTTTCTCAACTATAAACTAACTCTTACCACGATCCTTAAAGAAAGAGAGTTGTTTGAGCTGAGAAAGCGACTTGATTTTTGGCCCTGTTTAATTTAATCCGCATGCTTTTAGCCTCTCTCTCCCTCTCTCTGCCTGTGTCTCTATCTGGTTTCCTCTGTATATCTATTTTTAGCTTCTTCACGAGCCCCATGTCCCCATGTCCCCAAGTCATTCACAACACTCCCTTCTCTCTTCCTCCTGCTTCAAAGAAGAAAGAAACTAGATAGAAATTTTCGTTCAGAGAGAGAGAGAGAGAGAGAGAGAGAGAGAGAGAGGCTTCGTTTCGTCTAAGCTTGAAGATATGCCATGCCCTTCTTGTAAGTCTCTTCTTCCCTTTTAGATTCCTTCCTTTTTCCCCTGGAACCGGTTCCCCTTTTCATAAGACAAAAGCGATTCGATATTCATTCACGTATTGATGAAAGAAGAAAGTAAAAGTCTTCATCTTTTTCTTGTTTTGGCATCCGGGTCTCGTTCCTTTTCCCTCGTACTTTGTTCTCTGGTTGGTTTCTCTGACACCAGGTGCTCTGTTTCTCTGTCTCTGTCTCTGGCTTTTGTGCCTAGAAAAAAACGACGTCCTTTGAGAACACCCCTTTCACTCGGTCGTTCGTTTTGTTCGGTAGTTCGGTAGCATCAAGAACGTCTTTTTGTTTCGCTGTCAAGGGCGGTTGCTACCTATTGCATCTTTTATTTCTTCCTCGTCCCCGTTCTTGTTTGATGATCTCAATTTTTCTGTGTAAAGTTGGAAACCTTTTGTTTTCCGATCATCTCGATACGACTCGTGCATTCTAATTTATTTTTGAACTCATTTGTTGATATCATGAACAGAGGCAATTTATCTTCTGTTGACAGTCTTCCTTTCTGTGATTGCCCTTTATCTTCAGCGCGTTAATTTCAAGAGTACAGCTTTTTCTTTAGCTTTATATCGATTTAGGAGATCGATGTCGATTTTCAAAATGGTCTTTTTGATGTTGTGTTGCCAACCCTTTGTCTCTGCAATTGGCTTCCATTGTCTTCTCCTTGGATGTCTCCTTGGCCTTTTCTGGGTCCTTGGCTTTGCTGGTGCTACTTACAAGTCATACTTATCGTAACAGTTAATTGGTCTTCTGTTTCAGAAGCTTCCTAAAAGAGAAGGCATCGAATTGAGTAGGTTTGGCGATTATTAATACAAGTTTCTTGCGAAGGAAGCAAGTTATTTGTTGGTTGAAGTAAATGGGAGATCACTTCGTGTTATTGGTGGATCGCTTGCTCACCGAGTCAACTCTGGGAGCTGCAATCGAGAGCCAGAACCGATATCTCGAAGCTACGCAGCCGGCTTTGGACTTCAAACCAGTTGAGAGCACCTCCCACAAGATTGACTTAGGCAACATTTCTTCTTTGGGGAAATTGGTTGAGTGCCGCATATGCCAGGACGAAGATGATGACAGAAATATGGAGACACCATGCTCTTGTTGTGGCAGCTTGAAGGTCAGTTGAGTCATTCTTTCTACGATTAGTAAGATGTTGTTCATTTGTTTTTGTTCGGTGATGATTCTTATCAAAAACCTCTTTGTAAGTTCCACGGAGGTCAACATCAATTATCTGCATAAGTATCATGCACCACCAACCCGTGTCAATCTGTTTTAACTGGTCTAGCACAAAAAAGTACATGGAACGACTTTGTAAATGATAGTAAGCATGAGCTTGAACCCTGCATCTGTACTGTGCCCTTATATTAGGATAGTGTCATTAGAGACTATTAAGGTCCTTAACGTTATTGAGCTTGAGTACCTGTGGCATAAGGCTTCTTCTTCTTCTTCTTCTTCTTCTTTTTTTTTTTTTTCTGTTTTCAATTCGACCGTGCGATATACGTTAGGCATTCAAAAAAGTATCAAGAATGTGGATGGGATGTATTTCTGCTTATGGAAAGAGACCGTTTCAGTTTTGATTACTTTATCTGTGTAAGGCACCTTTAAGTCGTGTTTAGGGGGCATTATTGCTTTAATCACCATTTACTCTGGTGCAATCACAAAGGTGTAAATGAACTTGATTGCTGATGTCATGCTCGTCCTGCTGCAGCAGATGATCTGTGTCCTCTTGCCAGATTTTTCATGCCCAAAACTCTAGCTAGCTAACAAGCCGATCATGTCTTCTATTTATGTGGTTGTGCCAGATAGTTTTAGTCCTATGACTGTTTTCCTTTTTAAACACTCTCTCGTCTTTCTTGAATCCTTCAGTACGCTCACCGCAGATGCATACAGAGGTGGTGTAATGAGAAGGGTAACACTTTGTGCGAGATCTGTCATCAGGTAATAACTTTTTCTTTTTCTTATACCTTGATTGCTTCAACAAATTTCTATCCTTAGCTTAAACTCTAACTCTACGTCACATTTCTTGGCTGGTTTCTCTGCATTTCAGCAATTCAAGCCTGGTTATACAGCCCCGCCACCGCTATTTCAATTTGGTCGTGTTCCAATGAACTTCCGGTAATCTAATAGCAAATCTATCTAGTTCAAGTTCTCTTATCAGATTGCTGAAAAACATTGGTTCTTGTGATTGCTCCAATTTCAGCATGTTCTTTATTTATTTATTTATTTAATGTTCTAGGGGAAACTGGGAGGTCTACCGAGGAGACTTGAACGGGCCGCGGTTTATAGCGATGGTTTCGCCTGATCGTAGTTTCTCTGAACCGGCATATAACGAGCACTCACGCTCTGTTTCAAGAAGCTTAATGTGCTGCCGTTCAGTGGCTTGCATCGTAATCTCTCTCTCTCTCCACTCCAAAAACACAATTGCACACGCATGTTACTGCCTGATCATGCCCATCTCTTGCATAGACTTGGTTACAAGCTGGCTTTGAGATTCTCTGTTCATTCATTGGATAGTTCCGGGTACTAAACCTGCCACACTTTGATGCAGTTCATGGTTCTGCTGATCTTAAGGCACACTCTTCCGATCCTGCTAAGCGGCACTCATGAATACTCATTGCCATTGTTGATGGTAAGTCACAGAAAACTAGCACAAATATTTTCGGCTTTACAGCCGCGAGTGACGTATCATGTCTTTGCGTGACAGTTGCTGTCTTTGCGAACCGTGGGGATTATCCTGCCGATTTACATCATAATAAGGGTGCTGACTGCTGTCCAGCGCTACCGCCTTCAACAGGTAACGGGAAACGTCCTTATTTCTGCTGATGTTCCCCCAAACTCCGCACGCTATGCTTCATTTCTTTTCCTCACCACAATCGCCTAATGATGGGCGACTGAATGGTTATAATGTCATTGACGTCGGAACGACCCGCAGGTGTCTCCGAGTTCGTCGTTCGCTTCATCAGATGAAGAGACCGAGAATTCTACCCAGCAGCAGCCTTGATACGCGACGGTAGATGAAGAAGCAACACCTTTAGAATGGAGTGTTGTTCAGTCTTCAGAGCGATTCAGCACAGGATGAACAGATCATTTCTACTGGTTTTCTCTTCATCTCGTGGAAAATTTGTTCCAGTCGAAAGGAATGTATCACAATGTACATATATACACAAGAATCAGGAGTGCGTACGCAGCCAATTGTGCAAGTTATCTCCCTTGGAATCTGGTATAACCCGTCTGGGCTCCGCCTGAGGAAAAAAACACAAGTCATCCTAGAGAAGGAAAGGTAGAAAGAATGTCATTTCCTCTTGACTTGTAGCCAAGAATGTTAAGAATGCTACAGAAAATAGTGTGCATGTCGAGATCGACGACGAAGTCCGCGTGCTTCATCTTTGGCCAGGACCTCGCCGGTGTCAAATTTACCTCGATGTGGTCTGAAGCTCATCAAGATTTTCCTTTCGTAATAAAGCCACAAAATACATTCACTGTAATGTATTTATTTTTAATTTTTGTTATGATATCGAAATTTCCAAACTTATACATATGTAGTATATTTAAACTCCATCAATAGCACCGCCAAAGATTTGCTCCTATATATGCTGAATAACAAACGGTGTTGACATGGCCCTCCATGTAATCGAAAAATAATTTAATCAAACTTTGAATGAGAGTAATGTGTCACATAAATTTAAATTTTGCGTTTTTTTTATGTTACAACAAAAAGTCACGAAAAAAGAGAGAGTTTAAGGTAGATGTGTCATGATGGACATAATTTGAGGTTTTTAGAATTTTTTTTTCTCTTTTAGAAATATGCCGTCATGCTTTTGTTATTTAGTTTTACTCAAATTTGACCAACCGAATATTCACCCGATTTTTATAACAACGGAAAGCTTGCTAACCGAACATTTTCAAAAATGCAATTCAATCTTTGATAAGTGTTGAGATCACATATTTCTAGAAATTGGGCCAAATGGATGGTCATATTGAAAAGCTTCAAACTTTCGTAAAAAATTTGATCCCATTACCCTATCAGAAAAGCTCACAACTCGATTTTTCTATCATAAAATTTGCATTGCCTTATGAATGGTTGTGATTGGAAGACGCGATATCTAAAGATCTATTTGTCCAATATGGACAAATTAGATATCTATAGAGAGTTTTCAAGAAGCAAGACCCAATTGTACACAAAATGAGAACATTTCCTTGTTGAGTAAGGCTAATCGCTACTTTATGGAGTATTAATTAATAAAACTCTCTCAAGAAAAGCGAAAAATGTTCAATAAACATTGGAAGTTTTTATCATCAGAAAGTGCCACAATCAAATTCTAAAACTTATTTGTAGCTGAATCGCTTCATTAATTTTGTCCAACTTGGCTAACCAAAATTGCCGACGTCAAACTTTTTATTAGTTTTCTCTTCTACAGGACGACGGCGATCTTGTTATGGTCCAAACCTGAATTTTCTATACAAATTTTATTTAAAATCAAATTTAAAAAAAGAGGCGCTACCCCACCGTCGCCGAGAAGGTCAGCAAAAGTGGGAGCGCGGCGGCCCTCAAGTTCGGTCCGTCGGTCGCCGTCGCCGTCGCCGTCGCTCAGACCTAATCGGGGCCGCCATTGGTGTTACCGTACTCTAGTGCCACGTGTTGGGAATTCGCCCCGTTATGAGCTGAGTCGCCATCCAAATCGACCCGACCCGACCCGACCCGATACCCGCACCTAATCCACGAGACAGTAACACCCACCCAACTAAACTCCATCCCCAACTGCGAGCTTCGGTGCAGAATATTCCAATTAGGGTTCCTTCATCGATCCCTCGATTCCCCAACCAACGACGAAGCAAAACACCTTGTCGACCCCACGTTCTGCATAATTGCGCCTTCCTCTCGACGATCCATCCCATCGACCCCATACCGGAGGTAAGTTTGATCTCCCGATCTCCACTCTTACTCGCTCTCTCTCTTTCTGCTGTTCCCGAGGTGTTGTTGGTGAATTGGTCCGTGCCGCGGTCGCTCGTTTCCTGCTTCTCATCGCGGTTTCCGGCTGAATTCGCTGTTTTCCGTCACATCGTTGAGTTGGGTTGGGTTGCCCGACTTGTGTGTGGGGTCACGGCGTTTTGGCTGGGGCCTGTGGCCTGTTGCGCGTGCTGTGGCCAGGCTTTGGTGGGAAGGTGCTGCAAATGCGCTCGGGTTGAGCCGAGCGGGCTCTGGTTAGATTGCTAGACGGCGTTCGAATTGTTCCTGTGGCTTGACGGTTAGCGTACGGAGGAGATGTCTGTAGCTCTAGTGTCGAGTTTCTGTGGTGATTTAGCGTCGATCTTGCATTGTTCTTCACACGAGAGACGGGACTTGTGTGTTGGGACTGACTTGGACTTTTTTATTTAAGTGTCGGCGTTAAAATCATGGTACTGTAGTTAAAATCATCGCTACCGTGTCCTGTAGGTGCTGAAACGCACTTATCATTGAGTTTTAACTCACCCTGATAGAGCTCTAAAAGGACGACTGTACTCCCAGGCTAAATAAAACCTAGAGGACAAGGGCTGAAGAGAGAAGGAAATATTTTTATAAATTGGCAAATTGGGAGATTTTTGGACGGAGCACTTATATGATTGATGTAAACTATATTCAGTCTGTCTGGTGGAATGTGGCTAAACGCCTAATATATCATTAGTAGAGTGGAAGGAGCAACTTAGACGCTATTTTCCCCTCTTGATTATGGTAATTATGCCTGCTTTACTGTTTCCACTATAATGAGGTTATTGATTGCTTGATGGACATGTATTTGAGGTGATATTATTGCTTATTGTAAATATGTTGCTTGAATTAAGCAAAATTGATTTTGACATAGTGGAGAGCCAAAATCTTCTGTTAAGATTGCTTGATCTCCTCCTTCCATTTGGCTAGGAGAATCGTTGTGCTTCTCCTCTGGAATTTATATAGAAGAGTAACGTTGAGCTGTAACCATATACAACTAAATACTCAAATAATTTTTTTAATTACTACAATTTATTTGTCTGACAGGACCTCTGAGAAGGTTGTTGAACTCACCATACTGCATGCATTATGAAGTTCCTAGAATACACCCCTCTGGAAAGGTAATCTCCTAGATAGTCTTTTCAGAATCTCAGCAGCTTTTTTGGAACAGTTAAAGTGAAGTTTCCTAATTGAAAAATTGCAGAATAAATGATTTTTTGGATGATTTGAGTCTTGGTGAATGTACCATTAAAGGATGCCTTGAAGCTTACTCATGTACGTATTGTTTGTATTTTTTTTTTCATTTTTTTTTTGGTTTCATTTTAAATTGTTGACTGTGAGCTCCTGCGCTTTTCCTTGTAGGCAAGCATACAGGAACAGATAAAAAACTCTCTCTCAGTTTGGAGCATGAGGTAAATCAAAGACAATTTAACATGTTGTTTAATTTGAATAGAACTTTATAGTTATTGAAAGGAATTGCTTTGTTGGTTATATACCCTTTCTTCTTTTATCCCATATAACATTTGACGTACAGATGGGATTAATTTCAATTTAATTAACAGGCAAGTTTCTATGTCATTGTCTGGGCTTGTTATCATGATATATTTCAATTGTTTTCTAATCCCGATGCAGTAGACTAAACTGCGTGCATGGTGAAAGTTCATGTAATTGCTTCCGAGAGGATTATAGTAAAGGATTACTGAATGAGAAATGTTCATATTGGCTGATCATTGCTACTGGTATAACTATATCTTTTCGTTGACGTTATTTCTGGCACTGTTATGAGATGGATTCTTAAAATAATCTCACTAAACTGTTTAGTTGCGAAGCATAGAGTCAACCCTGGCTTATATTAGAGTTATCTTAAACATCTGAAATTGTAGAAATATATTGGAGGAAAGATGTTCTTAGTCCCATTTTATTCTGTTGAAGATGTTGTAATTTCATTCCTCCTAATAGAATGATTTCTATTTCCAATCTTATGTACTTCCCACAGTTTGTCTTTTTTTTTGGTAATAGGTAAATGCCTTTTTTTCTCCTGAAGTTGTCGGAATTATTCGTAATAAGATATTGGCTGAACAGAGGACTGTGTTGGTTGTAAGAGATGTGAATCCGCCTGTCCCGTAAGAACAATATTCTGACTTTTATCGGGGCGAATATCCAACAATAGTTTCCATTGAATGAATAATGGATCCATATCCTGAATATTTATTACATAAGGGCTTATTCGATCCAATCAAGGGAAGGAGAAGGATCTTCTTCGGTGGATCCCTCTTGTGTATGGTGTAGATCAACCGGAAGAGGTATGCATAAAAGTATTTGTCCCAAGGAGTAAACCTCGAATTCTCATGGTGCTAGAACCTTGTTCAGAGATGTTTTTGCTGGTATTGACCCGGTTTATGTAAGAGTTGAAGCCCCAAAGGGAGAATAGCGACAGAAGTTTTGAGAATTCAAGAGAAGGTCACGGCGAGATGAGCTGTTTATCATTACGATAGGTGTCAGGAACCTTTCCTCTCCCTGGTTAAGAAGATGTGAAAGCTCCTTAACTTCCCACAGTTTGTTGATAATGATTAAAGAAAAAAAATGCTAAAAAATGCATGAAGAGATTCGTGATCTGTATTGGTGGACTGATTATCACCATACTGGCACTCTTTTGTGTGCTTTTGGTTCATTGTGTAAGGTTGGACCTTTATTTTCTCACACCCGACCCCATTTCCCTTGTCTCTCTTTATGCGCACAGAGGCCTTTGGTATTTTGAATGCATGTGTCTTGCTATCCTGTTTTGCAATTTATGTCTCTTTCCTTTAAAATTTTTCCTATCCAATTTCAGATTCTTGATTATCTCGGAAGATCTTCAGATACTGAGTCTTCTTCACCAGTCGATCACTTGTTGAGCAGATCCAGGTGCAAAAGAGTTCTTGGCTTCAAATAAGGGGGGTTTTCACTTGTTAATGCTTGTTTGACTGGATTTTTGCTTATGGTCAATGCAGCCGAAAGACATTGATCTATCTGGTTCTTACACTGTATCACATGTATCCGGATTATGACTTCAGGTACATCTGTATGTTCGTTTCTACTTTGTAACTGCAATAGAAGGGAGGATTATGGGTAATGTCTTTGTCAGCTGACTAGGCGACATGGCAACCCGTTGTATAATCCTTTCTTGATCATGTTGGGAGTGTTGTCAAAGGTTGACAGACAGTTCATAGAACTGTTGCTCTAGGAGGAGCTGAGAGTTCAAGTCTCTCCATTTCCCAAGCTGATTTTGCTTCTCTTATAATCAACTTGTAACTTGATCACATTTGGTTATAACATAGACTAAGCAGAGTCTTTATTGGGATATTGATTGTAGCAATTGATGTTCTAGCAATGGTATCAGGATTACCTGTCTGTTGGTTTTCCAGTGTGGTGAAAGCTCATCAGTTCTTTACTGAGGAAAGCTGGGACAGTTTTAAGCAGATCTTTGATACGTACATGTTTGAAGCATCCAAGGTAATTCCTTGCAAATAATCTTGGTTCGCTTGTATCTGAATGCATTAGTGTTGGTTTTTATCAATTTGACATGCAAATGTGTGGCGTGACCTATCATTCCATCTTCTTCCTTTTCCCTTTTGATCTTATCGCAAGTTCCAGTGTTTTCAATAAGTCTTATCTACTGGAGCCATCTACCTGTAGTTGGTTTTAGTTGGTAATTACTGTCATTGCTATTGTTATTGTTTATCGCTACTAATTAGAGCGGAGGATCTCCTTTAATATCAAGAGGTTATGGTTTTTCTATCTACATAGCCATGAATGAGAAGGAGAAACTCAGTTTAAGTTTCTTTACCCTTCTGAGTTCTCCTGCTTATTCCATAAATTTTTCATCCTACAGATCATACTATTTGAACCTTTTGTCGCTTGGAATTGACATCAATGAAGTTGTAATTGTTTAGCTGTTAAATTCCAGGAATGGGTAGAGGCAAATGGTGATGGTTCCCTTTTTGAAACCTTAAAAGAGGCTTTGGATGAGGTGACTATTACAAGAATATAATTGCATGTTTCATCAGCAATTGCTTTTTCCCCACCTAACTCATAGGTGTGCAGGTTGTTAAGCTATCCGAATGTGAAATATACAGCTATAATCCGAATTCAGATGCAGATCCGTTTTCAGAGAGAGGAGCAATGTAATTGACTGCTCATTATCACCTCATTTGTGCAAGTGGTTTCCATTTTGATGTTAATCATTAACTCTCTTCTTTGTGCTCCTTCAGATGGTCTTTCAGTTTCTTCTTCTACAACCGGAAACTAAAGCGCATAGTTAGCTTCCGATTTTGCTGCTTAAGGTGGGTTAAGTTTCAGTTTACTTGCCTAGTTCCTTCTCTTGATGAAACTTATATGTTCACTTTTACTTTGGCAGTAACTTGGTGGTAGAGGGACTGCTTCCAAACGAATTAGGCTATGGTGAAGATGAGGAAATCTTCGACGACATGGACATGTAAATACAATGTTAGTTGTTATGTGTATACTGTCCAGAGTAGAGACTTTTTAGACTTCCAGCTGTACATGTCTCGTGTGAAGCTGTATCCGGAGAACTCAATAGTAGGCCTAGCCAATTTAGCTTTTCAGTGTGCACTTGCTAATGTCATTTCAATGGGTTTCATGCGTGTAAAGAGTTGTAATGATCGAAGACTGCAGGATCATATGCTCAGAATTGTTGATATTTGGTTGTTTCTGTTAAGCTGCTTTGGCCGAACAAAGATAAAAGCAAGATTGTGGAGGGCATGCCCCTGTTTATTCCTTTGTGTTCCTACCCAGCCGTGGTGCATCACCATGGTGGTTTTTGAAATTTGCTTTGGTGATTCGTGAGTGTTGGGTCTCATTTTTTGGGTCCATGTGGCGTTTGTGCTGGTATGGTGAGTCTTCCAGAGCCAATTATTTCTGGTTCTCTTGAGCACTGCAGTAGAGGATGGGTGATGTCATAGTCGGTACATGATATGAAGAATCTCGTTGAAAATGCCTTGGCACCAAGACGGAGTGCTCCATGATTGCCATTTTCGAGTTATGTAGAACTCTGACGAGATCGATTGGATCATATGAGCCCTCTCATAGACTGAGGCCGAGTCGTCGCGCCTAATTTTCCTCTGGCCATTCGGCCAACGACCGTAATGTTGCTTGGTGAAATTACAAGTCTCTTTTCGGATTTTTTGACGTTTAATTTTTCAGTGTGGCTTTCGCCTTTTGTGGCCGTTCATGCAAGAACCGCTTTCTCCATGAGAGCATTCCGAATGATCTCTTGGACAATCAGAGATGAAAGAATCGCGAGAAAAATCTGGTAAAAACTGCGGAGCCAAATCCTGATAAGTATTGAGGGTTGACATTACAAAGAACATCAAATCATGTTTGCAATGATATAAGTCTTTTGATTTTTTTTTTGTCACTAAAAATACAAATAATTTTATTTTATCATATCATGTCCGCAATGATATAATGATGCGGTAAACATGCTCTGGATGTAATTCAAATAAATGTTATATGTGCTATTTATGTATAAGTTTGGAGTTTTTTCACACAAAGAATGTTAGAGATATTTATATCACGGTTGATAAAGTTTAGAATTTTTGGTGAAAACAAAAAAAAAAGAAGAAGTGAAATATGCATTTAAAATATATATAATTTGGGATTTTCTATGGGATTTGCTATAAATATGAAGTCCCTTCAAATCATATTCCTCCCTTAAAGCTGGCCATCGCTGAATCAACACGATTGACACCTTTTTCTACATCTGCCTAACTCCATCATCAGCTTACTAAAGTTCTAGTGATAGCGGGACGTCTGATAATGGTACACTTGTTCATCCTCTCATGATTGAACGGATTTAGAATTATCAAAAGAGAAGGTTGATCAAGTCACTTGTTCATCCTCTCATGATTGAACGGATTTAGTATTATCAAAAGAAAAGGTTGATCAAGTCAAGACGACCAACATCTGTTCCCTCCCCTCTCTCTCTCTCTCACGACCAACATCTGTTCCCTCCTCTCTCTCTCTCTCTCTCTCTCTCTCTCTCTCTCTCTCTCTTCAGCCACAAGTATATCGTTCCGACATTTGCGCTACGTGCGGTTGCTTTTCAATAAGGACGAAAGCTGACTAAATGCGTCGCTCATTGATCCGCGATCAGGACTAAAGCTCAGTAAGCACCATGCTTGTCGACGCGTGTGCATGCTTTTGCGTCACCTCTTCTTCTTCTGCTCTCTCTTTTATTTAAACTTGTGTCCCTTCCTTTGGAGCCCACAAACGTGGGCATTCGAAAGCAGACTCAGCTGGCATTCATGCAGCGATGAAACTCGAATAATTGAGGTCGCTCTCTGGTCTTAAAGCCAAGTCCTCTGTGCAAACCCTCGTGAACACGTGTGTTTGTCTGGAACCATCAACTAGTCGTCGACTTGGCATGAGTCGACTAAGATTTGGATATTGCCATGCTCTAAGGGCGTCTGTTCATCGATATAGAGAGACTAGTATCGCCGATCAAGGGCGTCCTCCACTCGCGGATCATTCGCGTGATGGATGACGGAACCCCAAGGGCGCGAATCATGCATGGTTCGCCGTTTTGTGCACGTCATTAGCGAAAACAACCCTTGCCAGCAGTAGATTGCAGCCTTCCTCTGTAATGTGACAGATGTGTCTGGATACCCAAGAAGGCGGGAGTTAAAGTTATCCCGATGTTACGTGGCCAAACCACATTACTGAGGTTTCTTTATTGTTCTTATAGACGCCAACTACTCCCTCGCCATTTGCTTTTCCATGACTGGTTACCCCGGACCTTCGCGCACTTTTTTCTGTCACTTTGTTAGAAATTTTATCAAATCTTGAGCTATCTCACCTAACCTCATGTCCTATGATCACATTCCCTCTGGAATTTTTCCCTCTTTCCTTTGTTCTGGTGAATGTCCATTGATTTAGACTAACATTGAGTTAGGCATGAGACGTCACTAAACTCTAAATTTGCATAATATGAGAGAGAGAGAGAGAGAGAGAGAGAGAGAGAGAGAGAGAGAGAGAGAGAAAATTTAATATTTTTCATGACGCCTAAATAAGTTTGGAAGGATAATTCAACATATACTTGGCATGTCTATGTCCATCGTTTTATAGCAAGATGGAGATGCTCATAAGATACAATTAAGCAAAAGATGAACAACATCATCACAAGTATCTGAGGAACTCTTTTGACATTTTTTTTAATCGACTAAGTAGCTATCAGTTTTATCAGCCATTATTGTGACTAGCGTACCTCTTAAAATTGATGAAAGCATGCTGGAAATTTATAGCGAATCGATACCATGTACGCTGTCTTTCGTGTTATGACAAGAAGGGCAGGGCTTGACCCTATTTGTTAATATGTGCATGCTTGACAGTAAGCTTCCCTTATTTCTTCTGTCTGAGTCGCTAAGTGCTGCTAATCATTAGTTTGAATCTTGCACCATATAACTTGAAAAGGAGAGATTACGTATCCAGTACATGGTCTAATAAAGTCCTCAAATTTGGTTAATCAGCTAAAGCATAATGTGCACAGGTTGGGGACCTAACAATATAGCGATGTTTAATGCCTTTGGGGATTTTCAATAAGGATTGGAGAGTTTAATCAAAGATTAGACATAGTCATTAACAATTGATATAAATGATATAGAGTTGGTCCCTTGAATTAATCTTCCTTAGAGAGAGAGAGAGAGAGAGAGAGAGAGAGAGAGAGAGAGAGAGACGTAGAGTCGGCGACAATGACTTTTTCATGTCTTTCACTAATGTTCATCATTATGAACCAAACCACTTCTTTTTTTTTTTTGTTACGCAACAATAACCTGAATGTTTAAATTATAATATCACTTGAATAGTCTAAAGCCATGTTCAAGCTAGTGTGGAACCCCTCATACCATTGTGACTTGATTCTAAAGGCCATACAGATTCAGCTTTCAAGCTAACTTAAGGATCATAATGGCAGTTGTAATTGACAATACGTCATGCCTGTACATTTTCTTTATAATCCAGGGGCAAAACCATAATGGCTCGGCTACTCGGAGGCTCATGGAACACTCTACAAGCTTCACGAACCCATTAAGTCCAGAGTTTCAAGTCATACAGGTAACTCTAATCCAAAGCATGATTGATTAGCCATGTTCATGCTATCTGTTGCTTGTTGATAATGCTATGTTAAATTGTATCGAGCTATGTACTTATTGGTATTTTTACAAAAAAGCCAACCTTAAAAAGCCAGTGAACAAAAACTGAAATTTATTATTTCGTAGGCTTCTTTTTGTTTTGGGATTATGCTCATCGTTTTCACCCTTCCTTACTTTGAAGATTTATTTATTTATTTTATTCGAGTCCTCTATCTTTCCTCTGCTTTCTGTGTTGCTTAGTAGGCCACACCAACTGCTGATGCATCATAAAGATTCCTTGTTGTGAAAGATACCTTCTCTTCCTCTAAATTTCAGCTTTCATGCAATTAATTCCTCCAGTTTTTATTTTGTGGAATCACGGGCTCTAACTTTCTAAATTTGTCCAACATGGCTCTCTCTATATTATGTTTTTGCAGTTAGATCCTCTGATCTCTTTTTCTCAGTGCAATCAAGTGTCTTGCTTACCCTCAACAACTGATAATGTCAAATTATTATTATTATTATTATTATCATTTTTGTTTGCTTTTCCATTTGATTTTTGCTCGTCTGGCATCGTATAAAAATGGCACGTCATTCTTTATCTCATAAGCAAGGCCACGTCATTTTGTTGTTGCTAACAACACGATAAACATCCTTGTTAAATAACACTTGAACATTATATACATTTCCTTCCTTTGGTAAATTTCCAACACGATGTGCAATGTTGCTCCTAATTATACTATGGACGTACTCATTGTAAATAACAACAAACAAAAGCAAAAAAAAAAAAAAAGAATTCAATTGACAAACAAAATATCTAAAATATAAAACGATGACAACTCACCTTAATAGTGTCCTCTTTGAATCTTCCTTTTCAACCTTCAACTTCTCGAATAGTGAATATTTTTCCACCTTTCTTGGCTAAGTGACGTCTGATTGATCATGAACAGCATACAATTTTAGTAAAAAAGCCGCCATAGCTAAAATTTTTCAAACAAAGTTTGAATTTGACACTTAGCTGTTTATTTGAAGGATGGAATCTGAGCGAATGATTTATGATTCGGAAATGAGGTGCTCTTGACATGCATGATTTAATAATAATAATAATAAAATCATATGTACAAAAAATATAGGTCGCAGAAATAATTGTAATCAGAATAGACTTAGATGGAACTAACATATACATGATATATAGTTTTTTCAAGATAGAATATTTATGTACATAAAAAGTAAATGCATCAGCACTAGAGAATCGCTAAAATATGCATAATAGTCTACATCTTAAAACATTTAGCTATTTTTTGGTTAATCAATCTTTATTCTCTTTAATCTGTCCTTTTCTTTTTATGATGGGAATGCAGGAAAGCGTTATTTGTATATACACATTTCTAGATAGAATATATATCCACACACATATGTAAACAATTATTCTGAAATAGTTATTACTAAACTACGTGCGATCATGGAACATAACTATTACCATGGAATTTACATAAACAATATATGTATGACAATTAGACAATTCAAATTTTTCTATAAAAGCAAATCGCTAGATGAAGTTTCAACCAGAATTTGTTTACTCAGAAACAATATATGATAATAATTAAAAAGTGGGTAAAACCCATACTAAAATTTATATATACATAGATAATACATGCATACGAATTAGAAACTTGCTAAAAGAACTCATCATTGGGTAAAGCTCGTGCGTTGAAAAGGTCTAGAATGAGAATTATATTAAGCAAACATTTAGGGGTATTAAGAAGGTTTTGACATTACTTAAGCTTAATTTGATGTTGATGTTGATGTATCAGATATATCTTCATGCTTCTGTCAACCTAAAAGCATAAAGTACCTCGGCTCTAATTGATTATAATCAATAATCTTACCAGATAAGGATCAATATATATCAGACATGATGCGCCAACAAGAACTCAAATTAATATCACTGTGTTGTAAAGTTCATGCATGATGTAGTATGAATGCGTGTATCCTATAGGACAACTGTACACGTGCAATGTCTACAAAAAGTAACATATTAAGCGGACATTTGTGAGTATCAAGGAGGTTTAGATATTACTTGAGTTTGGTTTGATGTTGATAATCATGTAGTGGGTATATTCTTATTTTTCTTTTCAACGTAATAAAATAAGTTCTACGGGCTCTAATCAATAATCTTATCCTATAAGGAACAATACAACATACATGATATGTTCACTGGAAACTCAAATTAATATCACTGTGTGCTGAACCCTCATGTATGACTTTCGCATTTCTTATAGAAAGTCAAAAGTGTTAAGCCTATATGTGATTTAAGAAATTACTAGAAGCAAAAGCATTGTATATGCACAAAGGATGAAGTACAAAGACCTTATGAACATATAACAAAGTGATGATAGATACATATGATGCAGTATTATGCATGCATCTTAGGACAACTGTACAAGTGTACCTCTGTCAAACAGGACAACTTCTTAATAACCTTATCTTTTTGTTATAAATAAGTAAAGGGCCAAGTGAGAGTAGTTGAATCTGGAAACTTAAAAGCCCTTCGAAGTAAGTGCCCTCCGCAAAATGGCCTGTTCATCGTCTCCACCAAGCTTTTGCAGAGTGCAAGGCCCCTCTTGCACTTGCAGGCATAAGACATCGATCACCTACCCAAGAGTGATATCGCAAAGCTTCAAGGACGAAGGTAGGTTCGTATTCTCTGGTAGACTGACCATTGTTTTATCAAACAGATTGATTCAGTATTTCGGGGGCTGTGTCCTATCAAGCATAATATTGGACAAATTTTCGTGGCGAGATTTGTTAGTGAATGATGTATATTGAATCAGCAAAACATTGAATAACTCCCTTGATCTCTCCGTGAGTTATCCTGCCATTATTATCGTCAAGGAAATCTGAGACAGGTCTTCGCATATTGATGGTTTAGGATTCTTTTCTTATGTTTTCTATGGGATTAATCTATAAATAATTTTTGGTTCTACAGGGAAGGCAGCAATTTGGTGGACGCGAACTTGGACGTTCTAAGACGGCGGATAGACGAAGTAAGGCAGAGCGAGAGACCAAAAGATCGTCCTCGGGGCCGCCAAAGCGGATGGAACTATCATCCCCATGTCCATGGCTATGATGCCGGAATAGTGAACAAGAAGAAGAAGAAGGTGATGCTAGTGGAAGCACTGGAGCTGATAATTCTAGCAAGTAGTTCGCTAGGGCTCGTCTTGCTTTGTGGTTCTTTATGCATGTGCCTTGTGTCATTTCTAGTCCATCTGAGGTCCTAGTGCTCTTGTGCAAGTTTAAGCTGCTTCTTCTTCCTCTTTGTCTTCTTCTTCAATGCATAGTCAAGAAGGTTTTGATGATCTGGTAGAAGGAAGAGTCAAAAGAGCAAAGTAAATTAGGTGGCCAACCATCGATGCATGCCGATCTCTCTTCAAGGCGCGTACTTCTTAGCTCGAAAGAATTAGCACAATTTCAATTTAACGAAAAGAGCAAATAATTTGGAGTCGAGTTTTAATTTCATTTAGTGGCAGTGGAAGGATCTTCACAAACGGTAGCCAGCAGTACAACTCCTGAGTATATCTATGATCAATGAGTTAATTACACGCCACTGCCAGAATTGTGTAAGCTATATGATTATGGTTTGCCCCACCTTTGGAAGCGACAAATGGTTTTCTCTAATGGTAGGATGAATAAGAATTTCTTGCAATTTCATCAACTTTCTTTGCTAGTCAAAAGAATACATTAATGTCCTTCCTTCTTTGAAACGAAGGGTTTGTGGGTCTTTTCTTTTAAAGTTTTCTTTTTCCCTCTTGCATTACCAAGACATTAGGAAGAATGTCTTTCTTAGTCGTCTCAAACCAGCGCAAGTTTATCAAATGATCAGTGTCTGTGTATAGGTGAACTTCTATAAATGTTGAGTAGTGTAAAAAAAGTACGAATAGATAAAATCTTCCAATGATTTTTGTCCAAATAAATTATTTAAGGGAGCAAGGTTCCAGGTCCAACCTAGGAACCGGGCAAAATTGACTTGTTCGGTCTAGTCCAAGGCCCATATCCAAGAGAACCACGTAAATTCATGGATTAGAAACTTGGGAACCGATCGAATTCGGTTCATTTCCCAGTTTTGAGCCTTGAACTCGATAGTTCTACCCAATAACCAAACAATTAATGCGAGTCCTGGGTATTGACGGTTTTGAACCAGCTTTGAAATCGGTCAGCACATTTAGGAAGAAAAGAAATCACTCTATTAAGGTTCTATTTTGTTTTGCGGAAAACGATGATTCGGAAAATATTTATTTCCTAAAAATAACTACTCTAAAAAATAAATGAACGAAAAAATATGTGCATTGTCCACGAAAATATTTAGACATAAATTGTTGTTGGAAATGAAAAAAATTCATTAAATAATTATTCCAAGTTATAAAAGTGATTATTTCTATGAAAACATTTCTTGAATCATTCATCTTTCGCGAAATAAACATGCCTACAAAAAAGAATGAATGAAAAGATGTATTTATTGTACGCGAAAATGATTGGCATAAATTATTGTCAATAATAAGCATGCTCTTTATTGATTGATTATTTCAACCAATATAACCAATGATTTTTATAAGAATATTTTTCAAAACGTGTATTCTACGTGAAACAAGTTGGCCCTAAATAGCAAGCTAACAGTTGAAAACTGGTTAAAAGAAAAAAGAAGAAGAAGAAGAAGAAGCCAAAGGCCCTAGGCCCACACCTAAACTCACGGCATTCCCAGCCCACATCCTCACCATCAGACAGCAAAACTTTCAATTCAGAGAGCCTAGAGGTAAGCCCTAAGCAAAACCCTCGACCCCTCCATCTTCTACCTCGAGCCGGTTCCAAATTGGAACCGGCTTTTCCAAATAAAAAGTAGAAATTTAAGTGGTAACTCAACGAAAAAGCTGATAAATCGAAAAAAACTATAGTCGAAAAGTTAGTACATCGCATGAAAGTAGTTAGAAATTTCATGTGATAAATTATAAATTTAAAGTTATTGACAATAAAGGTATATGAGAATTTTTAAATGATAAAAAAATGGTTTCGTGTTTTAAATAGATGTTTGTAAATTGACCTAAAGCCAGATAAACACCGGCGACTAATCTCTCTGCAACACATGCTAACGAGTTACGCCATCTTTAGAAAGTGATTGGAAGCATCATCATTGGGCAGTCTCAAGTGAATGAGTCTGCACAGGTCTTATGCTTTTGAGCGTTCTCCAAGCGACTCTCTACTTGGCCTAGAAGACGAGCTATAAGACACTCCTGTTCTGGGACACCTCTGGACCCTGCACCCATTCTTCGAGTATCGCCACGTAACAAGTAAATGGATGAGTGAGCATTCTCTGATTTCACGTGGACACCACTTAGAAACAGCACTGCTGCTGCATGTTGCGGTTGCAGTACAAGAGAAAAAAATGAAAGGTCCGGCTTGCTTAGGACGCTCCTTCCAAGTTCTTGATAAGATTTCTGTGGATGTACTGGTCCTCCCGGATCTTTTCGCCGATTCCACAAAAATATACGCCAATTCTTCATTGACAGCAATCGTTTCAGGAAGCTGCTTTCAGCTAAGTCCAAAGCCGCAAGTATTTTGATAGTCCCGGACGACTATTACAAGAAAAAAGTAGGCTCTGAAGGGAAGTCAGGTCGAAAAACTTGCGTGCCGATTGCTTGACTGTTCATTTGTTTCCAAAAGCCGGTTTAGCATGATCCCGCTTGCCTTATGTGGATGTTTGCATCTTGATTATTCAAAACAGTAGCATGGTTATAAATAAACTGTTTCATTTGTTTCTAAAAAGCTGGCTTATAGCATCGTTCCCTACCTTGGATTAGTATGCCTTAGTAGATCCAAGAGTGAGGGAGGAGGTGCTCCCCATGTACTAGGGGACATCTTTTTGATCCAAGGGTAGGGAAGGGGCAAGGCACACTAATTCAAGGTAGGTGATCCTCTTCATGATGACACCGTTTGTCAATCTTTCTTACCATGGAAAATTCCAACTCAACACTCCAAAAAGTCGGCTTAGCATGATGACACCGTTTGTCAATCTTTCTGATGTTGGAAAATTCCATCTCACCGCTTCCGCTTGCCTTATGTGGATGTTTGCCTCTTGTTCATTCAACACAATAGCATGGTTATAAATAAACTAATCACAGTAAGAGAGACATATATTACTTTAACAGAGTAGATACTTGTAGAGATTAATAGAACTTGGTAGATGAATGCATAGTTTATTATCTAATTACTCTAATACTCATGTGTATGCCAGACTTTCGTCCAAGGCTATGTAAATATGTAAGTGGGGAGGTAATTAGGGGCCTCGAATCCATTCCAATACCAGAGTTCTAAGAGTGAGGGAGAGTAATAGCACATTTAAATATTAAATCATGGCTTTATTTAATAATTTAATATTTTAAAGTAGTTAGCAATGATTGTGTAAAAATCCTACAGAACTTACAAGTGGAAAGTGAATCGGTGTGTCTGGCAAAATTATTGGCTCTGCCTGGCATCCACTACATCTTCCCCCTCACATGAAATTATAAAACTGACCACACGTATCAGCTTTTCTATCCCTTGGCTTCTGCTTTGAGCGTCGAGAGAGAGAGAGAGAGAGAGAGAGAGAGAGAGAGAGAGAGAGGGATGGACACCCAATCAGCCACAGCAAAGAGAAGCCATGCCGTTTGTATCCCATCTCCATTCCAAAGCCACATAGGAGCAATGCTAAAACTGGCAAAGCTTCTGCATACAAAAGGTTTTGACATATCCTTCGTGAATACAGAGTATAACCATCAACGCTTACTGAAGTCGAGGGGACCTCGAGCCCTCGATGGATTCCGTGGCTTTCAGTTCCTGACCATCACTGACGGCCTTCCTCCCACGGATGCAGACTCAAGCCAAGACGCCGTGGCTATATGTGATGCTGTCAGAAAGAACATGTCTGCTCCATTTTCTGATCTCATCTCCAATCTCAATTACACCGCATCAAACTCAGATGTTTCTCCAGTCACTTGCATTTTCTCCGATGGATTCATGTCATTTGCCACCAATGAAGCTGCTCAAGAATTCGCCATCCCTATCATCCACTTGTGGACAATCCCCTCCTGTGCCTTCATGGGATTCAAACAATATCGGACGCTTAGGGAAAAGGGTCTCACGCCATTAAAAGGTACAGGGAAGATAGTTTTATCAGAACCCTGTGAGTAACTTAGTATTAAGCAGCAAATATGCGTGTGGATTATGTGCATGGCTTATAAATGACCACCCACAATATCTGGTACAAACAATTTCAAGTCCACCCACCTGTGATTTGGCTCGTATCCTACCGGAACTAAGTTACGGGGGTATCTTTGAGCCCAATGTCTACCGACCTAAAACTAGCCTTCTTCGTAAGAAAACATTCTATTTTCGTAATATGATATACATGTAAGACTGAGAATATCACGTGTAATGCAGATACCAGCTACTTAACAAACGGCTATTTAGATACGCTAATCGACTGGATTCCAGGAATGAAGAATATTAAATTGGGGGACCTGCCAACCTTCCTTCGTAGCACAGATCCTGATGATATTTGGTTCAATTTTACAATGGATGCTGCTGAGAGAGCAAATACAGCGTCAGCAATGATTTTCCATACCTTTGATGCCCTTGAATCAGAATTGCTTAATGCTCTATCATCAATGTTTCCTCACGTCTATTCAATTGGCCCACTCTCATTACTTGTCAACAAACTAGTGAAGGAAGAAAGCCCCTTGAAATCTATTGACTGCAATCTGTGGAAAGAAGACATAGAGTGCCTTCGATGGCTCGACTTGAAGGAACCAAAGTCGGTTCTATACGTTAATTTCGGCAGCCTAGCTGTCCTGACAAGAGAAGAGCTTATTGAGTTCGCAATGGGACTGGCTGACAGCAAACATCCATTCTTGTGGATAATTAGGCCTGATCTTGTAAGTGGGAATTCAGCAGTTCTTCCCCAAGAGTTCATCGAAGAAACAGAAGGAAGGAGTATGCTTTCGGGTTGGTGTCCACAGGAGGCAGTTCTCAACCACTTGTCCATTGGCGGATTCTTAACGCACTGTGGATGGAACTCTATAATCGAGAGTGTGTCTGCAGGAGTGCCAATGATTTGTTGGCCATCTTTTGGGGACCAGAGGACAAATTGCACTTACGCTTGTAGCAAATGGGAGATTGGCTTGGAGTTGTCGGGTGTGGTCAAGAGAGAGGAAGTGGAAAGGCTAGTGAGGGAATTGATGGAAGGAGACCAGGGAAGACAAATGAAGGAAAGAATCATGGAGTGGAAGAAACTAGCACATGAGGCAACAGATTCAAATGGGTCATCGTCCATAAACTTCGACAAGTTGTTGAATGAACTCCTAACTTAAATACAAAATCCGACGTCTGCTTATGCAATACTGCTACCACAGGCAGTATTATACTTTGTTTACGGGTTACAGTAATGAAAAATGTATATTTGCATCTTTCAAGTAGTTCGCACTGACTACTTAATTCATCTTTTTTATATACATGTTCCCTACAAGCAGATTTGTCTTCCCTACGCCCATCTTCTACTCTTCATGCTTAGTCAAAACTTCAAAGATATCTACTGGCGTGTTGTTCTCCTGTTGAAAATTCATCCCTACACAGTAATGGATTTGTGTTTTTCATGGTGGAAGTCACAGGGGGTGCCCATGAGACCTGGAAAAATCTGAAGGGTCATGCTCATGAGCACGTTCCTAGCAATTATTCCTTTGGCTAATTAGACTCGAAAAAGGACACTCCCTCTTCCAGTGACACCTGGGACTCTGCATGCATTCTCCAAGAGGATCGATTATCTCAGTAAATGGATGACTGGGCATACTAGGATCGATTTCATGAGAACAAAAAGTCCCAGAAAATGCACTAAGAAAATCGGGTTGCTTTTGATATTTTATGTATTAGCTTTCTTGTCGATTGTTATTATCGGCATTGACATGCGTGCTTTCTAATCCTTCTTCATTGATTGTGTTATTAGTCGAGTTGGATGGTTTGGCTAGACATTACGACCATAAGGAAAACACACAAAACACACTGCATGATCGCTCAGTGGCCATCAAGGATTTCATAATTGGATAGAAGGATCGCGTGGACACTTACATAACAGATCACAAAGCATTTAAATTGAATTACTCGGGCCTTCGGTTGAGGTCAATCTTGTCATGTCGCGTGTTCTTGTCTCTGATTATTCGTTGATGTGGCCCGTTCAAGTCGCGAGGTCACTCTTGCAATATGACATAACTGCATTGATGAATCATTAAGAGAAGACTCTCTTTCTCTTTTCTTTTTTTTGTCCTTTTGGTCTTGTGAGAACCACGAAGGAAGACATTGATGTCTGATGATAGTTAGTGAACCAGTTCTCGTTTCGGATTGGCGGTTGCATGCTCTTTTTGTCCCAAGGCTGTACGTATTTGGAAGACAACAGTCAATGGGTGGACTAACGTTGTGCTTTATTGTCTCATCGGTGCGCACCTTCATTGGGATGTCACACAAAGATTAACGATAGAATTAACAAAATTGAAAATGTTATGATTGAACTTTAATCTGTACGGTAGATTTAGTACTATGTGATTTTCTCTAATCGATAGGCAGTTCTTATGAAAGTAAAAACTGAACAAAAAGGTTGCTAAGTTTAAGAATAAATGTTTTTTAGACAACTCAAATGAGAGTATGAGCAATTAGTTGTTAATTTAATCTGAAACAAGTTTGAATAATTGGTAAGATCATGTCTAGATAAGAAAAGTAAATAAATGTCAATAAGGACCAAATTGCAGTTTTCTTTCAAGTTTCCATGCTCTTCTTAGACACTTAAACAAGATGGCCAAGATATTGACAGACCCGATTTTATCATGTCAGATCAATCGCATGTCAAGAAATGATTAGATATTGCATCGACAGTCTGTCATGAAATAGTGGACTTCGCGAGAAACATGAATAAGCATTTTGAATTCGTTTTGAGAGTAGTACGATAATTATCTTCTATTTATTGTATTTGAGATTTTGATCTAGCATGACGAGATTCTCTCGCTCCACTCAAGATTTCACGAGGGCCATCTAACTCTCACTTAAGCACAGTAAAATCCCCCTGTATATTAAAAAAGAACAGTCGGCAATTGTCTCATTTTCTCAATTTTCCCGAAGTTTTTTTTTCTTTTCTTCTTTTGAAAATAATTGATTTTCTGATGTGCCACCGCGTCATCGTCGTTTGTTCAATCTTTTTCCATGTCAGCAAGGTCATATTAGCAATTTTATGACTTCGGCAACGTAAGATTGAATGTCCAAATCGAAGAAGATAGAGGACCTGATTGCATAACAAAAAGACTTGGGAGGACTAAATTGCACGACCAGCAAAAACCGGGGAGCGCGATATAAACAGAGCAAACGAGGCCGTTTCAGCGATCCTTCTCTCCCTGGTCCCGCCGGTGCCATCTTCAAGCAATCGTCCGTCCCTCGTTCGGGACTTCGATCAGCCGCAATTTGTTTTTTTGTGCGCCGGCGACCGGAATGACCAGCCAAGCCGAAGTGAGCTTGCTCGCGGCTGCGACTGAAGCCGCGAACAATCTCTATCGCGTCCGGGACACCTACTTTCCCTCCAATCCAGAGGACAAGTTCTCGAGGTTGCGCGACGAATCGGACTCGGCGCTCAAGCTCCTCGATTCCATTCCTCCCGGTAACTCTCTTCAATTCACTGGTTGGAGAGCTTCAATGATGATCCCTTTCTTCATGTTCAGATTGGACTGCGTTGAGAACTCGTCATTTGATTGATCCGGTAGTTGGCGGAACTTTGGGAAAGGTTGATTTCGGCGCGGTTGAAGCTTCGCGTGGTGATAATTGCTACTGAGGCTTTTTGTTTGGAGTAGCGAATGCGAACATTGTAATGTGCTAATAAGACACGTCCCCGCGTTGCTGTATTGCGGGATATGTGGGAGTAGGCGAGTTTTTTATATTTTGCTGAGGAAGATTTGGTCCGTGTTTGTTCTAGTGCGTTTCGTGTGATAGCAGTGAAAAGGAGCTTTCTTGTGCTTCTGCGCCCTTGTTCAGTCGGTGATATAAACATACGTCAGTTTCATGCTTCTGCGTCTTCGTCTGTGTATGTCTTTATTTGTTAAAAGTTTTGAAAAGTTCACTTTTTAACTGCTTTAGTTATCATCTTTGACATGGAAATTTTCTGTTGTGGCTGGAGTTAGTAGAAAGTGGAGCGTGGGGTTTGTTAAAAAAAAAAAAGGAGCAATGAAAAGAATGGTGGTTCTCGTGTATCTCATTCATTTGTGGCTGAGCGGTGTGATGGGATGAAAGATGCTTCAAGGAGCTGATATTACGTTGTTACAGATTTCTCATTTGATTGTCTGAGTAATGAGTGCGAATGATTATGTTGTGTATGAGTATCATAGGCATTGTCTTATAAATGACTTTAATAAAGGGGGTGGCATCCCTTCTTTGCTGTTACGATGAATCCTTATGTTCTAACCATAAATAAACTGAAAATAATACAGTTGGGCTTTTCTCTTTTAACAGAGTGAAAATAATTTTCTGGCTCATAAATTATGTGTTTGCTTCTCTCTGTGTTGGGCAGAAAAGAGGAAATCGCCTCTACAACGAGCAATGTATGAATATCTAAGAGGGAAGATATTGGATGTATTTCCTGACTATAAGAAAGAAGCTGAAGAACGTCTCTCAAAAGCTGTGAGCACTGAACTCCTCATTTTGCTATTTCATGTGTTTTATTCTTTAGCTTGGGGTTAGTTATTTGTGAACACAAAACCTTTTTGGTCCAGGTTAAGTTGAATCCATCTCTTGCAGATGCTTGGTTATGTTTAGGTAACTGCATTTGGAAGAAGGGAGACCTACCTTCAGCAAAAAATTGCTTCAATCTCGCATTAAGCAAGGTTCTTTGTATCTCTATCTGAACTCTAGGTGTTAAATGATAACCATCTGGCCCGCTTGTTGGAGTCAATATCTCTGCCTGAAACTTTTGGTGGTTTGGCATTATGAAGGGTCCAAACAAGGCGATTCTCTGTCAACTGTCAATGCTTGAAAGGAAAATGGCTCAAGGCAAGTATTGCATGCACTTTTATTTATATTGGGAGCCTATCTGAAAGTAGCATGTCTCTGAAACATAATTTGGCTTCTGTTTTTTGGGAACGGAAATGCTGACGCAAGGGCAATGTGCCTGGTCATGCCATTTCAGTATTAAACAAGTATTATGTTATGATCATGCACAGCAGTAAATTGTCGCTAGTGATTTGATAACTGTGCTTGTCCTCGAAATGGCGTCTTTTATTAGGATATCCTGAGTCCTCCTCAGATATGTGTCAGGGAGCCAAAATTAAATGGAGGAGGACAGCTCCCTCTAGCAAGGCCAAGTTTCTATAAATACATGTGACATTCCCTCCAAAACTACCACCGAAGTAAAGTCAAGTTAGCATAAAATTTAATAAGAACAAGAACAGTAGAAAATGGGATATCTTTGCATTAGCTAAGCCAAGCAATTCAAAGATGCTACAAGGAAGATGGGATGCAAAATCTTGGCAAAAGCGAGAAAATCCAAAAGGATAGAACTTGTGTTTTGGCTTTCTTATTATTGTTGTCATATTTTGCTTAATGCTAACGTTTTAAATGTAGGTTCTGATAACCAAGCAGAAATTGTTGAAGAAAGCATAAAGCATGCAAAAGAAGCTATTGCTTTGGATGTGAAGGATGGGAATTCCTGGTGTAAGAACAAAATAGTCTTTCATCTAGTTTTACCTTATTTGACTTAATTGCATCATCCCAAGGATTCATGCTTCAGTCTCCCTTTCTTTGTTTCCATTAAGGTGTATCATCCATCTTAGCCGTCGAATCATTTAAAACCTGACAGATAACCTTGGAAATGCATGCCTCACTTGTTTTTTCGTGACTGGAGCCTGGGATCTTAGCAAGCTTCATCAGTCTTTGAAAGCATATCAGAATGCTGTAAGTGTTAATAAGATGAAACAGGATTGCCATTGTAATAGTCCTATTATCATTTTTGTGATCCAAGCTGATTAATTAATTACTCGTTCCATCTTGATGCATATATGGAACGCTTAACTCCTGGAAAGATCCATCTGATATTAACAGGTGTTTTAGCTTTTGTTGAACTCAGACTATTTACCATTTTATGCTCTAATATTTGATTACCATCAGGAAAAAGATGAAAGAATGGAATCCAATCCAGACCTGTTTTTCAACTGCGCTACCGTAAGTGAAACTTTATTCTTATACTTTACATTGCCGAGTCATGAAGTTGAGAAAATTGCCTTTATCATTTCTTTTTCGTTATCAAGATGACAAATTTATAATCATCTTCCGATATTTTCCTTGATGGGACTTGAATATATTGAGTCATCAGCTAGAGCGTAGACGAGCTGACTAGCGCATATCACATAATATAGTTACATTATAAGGGAGTGCAGATGATTAGACTTTTTGGTTCCTTCTGTCATTATGCTTGTTTCTAGATGACGTGTGCACAGGATTCTTTCTACAGGGTGGGCAGGCAATTTTCACATGTCAAGTAGTCTTCTTGTTTTTTTTTCTTTGGGGGGGGGGTGGTTGGTGGGGGGAAGAGAAGGATACCGCACTCTCACCCACATTACTTCATTCTTTAAGAGCCTTATCCTTTTCAATTTTACTTTCTTGGTGTGCCATATAACAGCAGTTGACATTTCCGATGCTCCAGGTTTTAAAGATCATTTCAGATGTTAATGCCGGAGATCATTTCTTACCTAAATAAAATAAAGATGAAACTGATATTGCTTCTGTGAAAATATATATGAGATCATTTGTTCTTGCATAGTCCAAATAAATTTGATGTTCCTTTTGTCGCTTTTTAAATAACTCTCACCAACTAGGACTAGTTTATCAATTCCGTTTCTCCCACTAGTCAACCTTATATCTTTGGGAAGTACCCATTAAAATACTTAATGAGCCACTAAGTAGAGTCTGCTTAATTAAAGAGAGCTTTCAAAAGATGTTGTCAAGGTTTTAATTGATGGGAGGAGACTCCCAGTACTAGCACACTGACCTGTCACGCCCTTGGATTGTTGCTCTAGTTTAATGCTTGTAGATCAGGACAGTACCTATAACTGATTGCTTTTAGACACATTTGCATTTGATGCACATTATGGGCCTAAGTTGTTCCATAATGATCTCTACAGAATCTTTTTTTTCACAGTGAAAAATTAAATTATCATTATGAGTCTGCTGTAGATACTGTTATTACATATTACAATATGTTGTTATCACCGATCGCCTGTATATATGAATATCAAGTTAACATCGAGGATGCCTCCTTAGTTAATGCTGAAGTTCAATAATTGAGAAAATTCAGAGTCATCTTTTTAGCTATTATCCAGGAATCCCAAAAAAAAAAAAAAAAGGAATGTCGTAGATGGAATAGGAAGTGAGAATAAAGAGAGATAAACATTTTGTGGAATCTGCAGTCAAGAGGCCTGTTCAATTGATCTGATGAACAATGCCTCATAAGATTTTTTAAGTTTGTTAACATCATGTTTTATATGGGATTAGCACTCTCAGTGCGTCATTTTCCCCGTCATTTCACATTTTATTCAATGTCGTTTTCATCTTCAGGTAAATAAGTACCTAGAGAACTATGAAAGGGCCCTTACTGGATTTCAAGCTGCTGCGTTAAAGGATCCTGGTTTGAATGCGTCTGAGGAGGTTGAGAAGATAGTCAGTCTTCTTGACAAGCTAGAGAATTTCTTGAAGGTAATTTTTTTTTTTTTTGAGTGAAAAAATTAGCTACTTAACACTGGAACTATATTTTATCTGGTTGATGTTATAATTTGTAGTTAAACTTGTGTATTTTGGGTAGTAATAATTGCTAGTTAGCACATCTATTGCCTATTGACATGACAGAAGAGGAACTGACTCTTTAATTTTTGTAATATCTTTCAAAGGTTCAGCTATAATGTTACCACGGGAGTTAAAATCCTTTATGATGTCCCCTTGGTCTTCATGAAACTTATCAACGATTTTGTCTTCTGTGGATGCTAGTGATGTGAATATGAATTTCTTACTTTCTTTCGGTTTGTGCACGCAGGTACATGCCAAAGGGAAACGACTTGCGTCTTCTGCATCATCACTGGGTTCTGCCAATTGTGAGTTGTAATCCTTTGCTTCAACTGATTCTTACTTTCTATAAAAAGCTTTTGTATTTCTGTTAATGCACTTAATTTGTTTTCTCTTTCTTTTGTTTGTTTGTGCATGGATGTATACTTATCTTTAGTGAATTCCTCCCACAAAAAGGCGAATGTTGATCTCCTATTTGAAGGTCTTAACAAAGCAATAGTTGTTGTTGGAAAGGTGCTATTCTTCATAAAGCATGATAATGTTTCTCCCCTGTAAGTTCTCTGCTTGTCAATGTTCTCATGGTTTGTGCATTTGATCAAACTAAGTCACAGCTTGTGGACATGATTGTGTGCTTCGCATGTATTATAATGGTGCGTGACTTTCACATGGATATTAAACTGACCGTAGTTGACTCCACATGCGTGTTCCATTTAAGTCTCTGAAGCATCGTATCTCGCTTGTTGATCCTTTGAGCAGCTTGCTTATTATGAACTTTGTGGTGTTTTTGGCAGGTATTATTTAGCATGTGATTCAAATCAGACGTGTTTTATCATTTCTGTTTATGGCATACGCAATGACATGGTAAGAAGTGAATGTCTCTTTCTGCAAAATATGTGAAAATTGATTTGTTGGACCTGCGTTTTTGTTCCCAATGTTCTTTGCTCTCTGTCTGCTACCTTTTTATAGTTCCTTTGTGGTTCAGATAAATTTCGTTTTTTGTCACTGAAATTTAGTGAATTTCACAATAAGATCACAGCACTTTCATTTCAATCAATTAATGCACTGAATATTCAATTTTTGCAACATATACACTTTGACAGGAGCTAGCCAATTTTCCAACAAATTGTTGACGGGTCTTTCCATTATTGCCACGTGGGCATCCTGTTATATTTTGCCAGAGAATTGGCTGGATTTAGGGCATAGTGCACCGATTACAAAAAAATTGGTGTAATGCATTGGGTGATTAAAATCAAAGATGAATAATGAGAAATTGCTTTAATTTGGTGACCACCAATGAAATTTATCATTTATATTCTTATATCACAAATGTCAGTCTAGGACTTACATGCAGCTTGCTCCTGGGGTTTTGTGTTATCACTGGTGGAATGGTGAAAAGTGCCATAATCTTGCGTCCGCGGCATAAATTATAAGTTCAGTTTTTGCATGTAGTCACTATTCAATTTTTGTGTTTGCAGATTAAGGAAGGAGATCAACTGATGCTCTTGGATCCTAATTACCGTCTTGTTGATTTTACTTGGAGTGGGAAGGTACTTATTTCAGTTATTTCCTCTTAACAATATCCTTGATATAAACAGTATCTTGCAGTTCAAGTTCTATTGACTCCTGGTCTGCTTTTCCTTTCTTATTAATTGAATAACCAAAAAGACCTACCAGTTCAAATCAATACGTGTGGATTTTCTTCAACAATTACTCGTGAATGGAAAGCCTTTGCCACCAAGCCAAGCAGTTGGAACGTCCTTCCATGCACAGCACAAGCCGTGAACAATTTATGTCAAGTGCCTCTATCTTTGCCGAGTTGTGGGCATCTCTTGATTTTCCTGGCCTGTGTTGTGCACATAGAGTCTAGAGGTTACAAGGATGAATCAGGAATGTGGATTCAATTTTTGACAGTGCAGTTTTGATCATTGAGTGGATGCTCCTTGTGTGTGTCGTCTGGCTAGTGGAGATTGTATCTTAGTTTGCACATAACAACGATAGTCTCAATCTTGTAAAATGTATGATTTTTGGGTAAGCTTGCAAATTCATGCGGTAGTCACTCTTTCTGCTTCTTTTTAGCGCCCTCTGTTGATCCCCAGCTACGCCTGGCTCTTCAGCTAGCATATCGTCAGTAGTAGCACATCACATCTCATGAACTACTGAATATGCTTCCAAAACAAGTGCCAAAAGTTATGCTGTTCTTAAGAGTACACGGCTAGATCACAAGTGCGCTTTACCTATTTTATTTATAATTCTAAGGGTTACGGACTTTTGAGACATTTGCAGTTGATGAATATAAGTTTTGGATATCTTGTGGGTTAATATTTCATATCTATTAATGGCCTATGAAACTCCTTTGATGCTTTAGGGGTTGGGATCCGGCCATATGATTTTAAATTAGGTCAAAATAACATGAATTAATTTTACTTGTTAACTCAATATATGCATTAGGCATTCACCGTATGTTTGTTACCAAGTTGACAGCCATGCGCATTAACATAACATGCAAGGAAAAGAAAGGGAGGAAAAGCATAATTTATGATATAAAAAGTTCGGATATTGATTAAATGAAATTTTAAATTGACCTATGCTTATAAATTGTACTGTACCGATGGAAGATGCATCATCCCTGTGTGGGATATATAAGAATACATTCACAGAATAAAAATAGAGGTGTGTCTTCTCAACATGCTTATGAACAAAGATTTCTCTGTAGCTTCCTTAATAAGAGGAATTCTTGTCTCTAAAAGTGAAAGCAATGCTTGTTTCAACTTCTTTTTTGTAGGGAGCAGGACCAGAGCAAGCAAAGCTCCTACTAATGCATAGCGAAAAAGCTGAGGAAACTGGCTAATGCGCATGGCAAGTCTTCTGCAAATGCCAATCTCGGGTGTTCAGTTGGACCAAACACTTTCACCTGCATGCAGACCATAATTGACACGATAAGCCCTGCATACACAAATGCCAGCCTAGGATTCGATCAGCAACCCGAGTTCCACAGTGTTCTTGAATGAACAAACCATCAATTACTTCAACACTCTCTTCCGATCTCTTCCACCCTATCACCCTTATATGGCGGTGGGAGTTGCGGGCTCTTTCCATGGCTGACTGTTCCTGGCCACTTCAATCAATTTGATGCACTCAGCTTTCGCGCTTTACTGGCTGACCAAGGTTCCTGAGGAAGTGAATAAGGTTGGTTATCGCGCATGGGTTGAAGGAAGGATCATGTTTGCAGGCAGTTCTCACGGAGTCTCTGAAGCCTTTGCTAGTCAGTTTCAGAGGGATATGGAGAATTTCCTCGAAGTGAGATTGAAGGAGATGGCAGAGGCCGCACTGCTGGTAATTTTGACGCCGTGTTGGCCCGATGGCATAGTGGCTTCTGAGTCCATGCTTGCGCATGAGTGTTTGGGGAATGTTCTTGCGGACATGGCCAGAGAGGTAAGATTCCAATGCTTAGATGTCAAAGATATTTCGACACTATAAAGCTTGTTCTTTGTGGAGTTCATGCATTGCATTAAACGACAAATACTCGTTGCATATCCTCATTACACATATTAATGACAGAACCGCACCGAAACAACAAGTTAATGCAGCTCCGTTTTTTAAGAACGGTGGACCTTTTGGAGCTTATGAGATGCAAGAGTGAAATGAGGCAATTGTTCAATAACTTGATATGCCAGAGGCAGGGACTCTTGTCACTTTGCCTGGAATTATATCTATTTTGAATTTCACCTTTATTGTAGGGCTTGGTAAAGGAAAAACTCGTCCGCTCGTTCAATCCCCCGATTATCAACCCAGGTCCTGCAGAAGTAAAAGAGTTGGCAATGAAGATGGATTGCTTCAGCATCGAAGGAGCAGAAACAGTTTGCTTCTCTCTGAAGCAAAGTATGCCAGAAGACGCGAGGCTTTGCACTTACCACGTCAGGGCAGCAATGGAAGACATTTTGCGCAAACATTATGGATCCGAAATAACTTTTAGTGGATCCAAAAATATTTTACTCTCTTTCAGAGGCTTCTTCAAAAGCTCGAACAGTTCTCAAGGATGCCGTGTTTCACAAATGTCTGCGACATCTACTTCTTGTAGTCAATAAAATATGATGCTTTTAAAGTAAATTTACTATGGCAAAAGTCAGTGTCAAACAAGTTGTCCTACTGCTATCATTTCCAATATTCCCAACTGAATTTGGTTTCCACCGTTTCAAATGCAAATCAGGTCAAGATCTCCAAAGAATAGAATACCACTTGACAAACAAGAAGAAAACTCTTTCGCGTCAATGTTTTAATGAACTATTCCTCGATCAGATCATGTTGAATTCACGTATGTTTTAACTTAATTCCAATATAAGATGTCATAACATGCAAATGCTTGAAAAGCACTCAGTGGGCACCGATATATTTACATCCCTATGCCTCAAGCATAACAAGAGAAAAGGGGAAAGATACCATGCATGGCAAATTGATAAGGAAAATGCTGCAGCACAGCATGTAAGTGAAATAAATTTCTTCAATTAAAGAAATCCAATGTGCCCGAATCCAAAGCAAAAAAATATACACGTCCAGTCATTCCCTGGCTTATTAAGTGACAAGAAGAAAGAGGGCGTAGCAACTGAGACCCTCAACTCCATTTCTCTTTCACACTCGGCAATCAGATTAAGAAAGAGATGGAGAGATCCCGAAATTCGATCTGAAAGCAATCCTCTTGCAGGCCAATTATCTCTTAAATATGTTGGTTCCTGCAATTACAAAGTTAAGGGGACAAAGAAAAACTAGAAAAGAGAGGCTTTGATTAAGAAGCAGATTCCTTGGCAATCTTCTCTGCCTTAGCGATAACCTCTTCAATGCCTCCAACCATGTAAAAGGATTGTTCTGGTAGATCATCATACTTTCCATCCAACACTCCCTGCCAAAATTTGAAGAGGAAAAAAAGCATGAAGCAATTAACAAATGCAGGCGATAGTTTGCTTGATCATAACGAGTGCTATACTGATGGCAGTTCACCAAGAAAAATTTAGAATCAGGACATATGTGCATCCTACAAGTAAAAAGCCAAGACCTACGTAAGTAAACTCTAGGACCCTAAGAATGCTAGAAACATACGGAAGTAAATATACTGGCAAGGCAACTAACACTCAATTCAAACAAATACTTTGACATTTTCCAGATAATTAAGCATACAGGAGTTTCATGATAAGACCAGAGTATGAAAGTCTCGATAGAAATCCAGTTAATTCTCTCCAGTAAGTTTGGTGAGCTTTTTAAATTGGTGAGCTTTTTAAATGAGATGAATAAAAACTTGTCAACAGTTCTTCAATTCAAATCTTACTCTTCTGCACCACCCCTAGACTTTGTTGTCAAGAAACGGCCGGATCAACTGATGAGAGGAAAGAAATGGGAATATATATTACCTGGAAACTGTTAATACTCTCCTTCAGTTCTACATATTTGCCAGGGGCTCCCGTGAACACTTCAGCAACGTGGAAAGGCTGGCTCAAGAACCGTTGAATTTTACGAGCACGAGCAACAGTCAATTTGTCATCTTCACTAAGTTCATCCATTCCCAAAATTGCGATAATATCTTGAAGATTCTTGTAGTTCTGAAGAACCTTCTGCACTCCACGAGCAGTATTATAATGGTCCTCGCCCAAAATGTGAGGGGAGAGCATTCGGGATGTGGAATCTAGGGGATCGACAGCAGGATAGATACCAAGCTCAGATATCTGCTCAAAGTCACAATAAGTCATCAATCCATCACAAGAACCATATTGGATAAGTACTAATAAGCATCAACAAAACCAAACCTGTCGTGACAGCACAGTCGTGGCATCCAAGTGAGCAAAAGTGGTTGCAGGAGCTGGATCTGTCAAGTCATCAGCTGGGACATAAATAGCCTGGACAGATGTAATAGAACCTTTCTTTGTTGTTGTAATACGCTCCTGAAGACCTCCGAGATCAGTAGCCAGAGTGGGTTGATAACCCACAGCAGATGGGATACGACCAAGCAAGGCGGATACTTCTGAATTGGCCTGCAGAACAAAATGAAAAGTACAATAAACAAATGGAAAGCATCATAATAGTAGCATTCTAGCAACAGATAGAGAAACGAAACCACATAAAGTTTTATGTCCTTTCACAGGCATGCTTACCTGGGTAAATCGGAAAATATTATCAATGAAAAGAAGCACATCTTGCCCTTCAGCATCTCGGAAATGTTCAGCGACAGTCAAACCAGTGAGCCCAACACGAGCACGTGCACCAGGAGGCTCATTCATTTGACCATAGACAAGAGCACATTTGCTGTCAGCCTGTAGATTAAAGGTTAAACTAAGCATAACAATCCCGAGTGATTTGTGTATTCCAACAAGCAACTAGCAAAAAGAAAGGGTTGGTATTAAAGCACCTGCTTATCACCAAGCTTGATGACACCACTCTCAATCATCTCCCTGTACAAGTCATTACCCTCACGAGTTCGTTCTCCAACACCAGCAAACACAGAGAAACCACCTATTGAAGCATAATGAAGACGTCATATAGGAACAACAAGATGCAACCTGCACCTTAAGACATGTGGTATAAGAAGACCAACCATGGGCTTTAGCAACATTGTTGATAAGTTCCATAATAAGCACTGTTTTGCCTACACCAGCACCACCAAACAGCCCAATCTTTCCACCTTTTTGGTATGGGGCAAGGAGGTCCACAACCTGCAAGGAAAAGCAGCAGTGCAGTTGTTGAAGCTCACATGCATAAGCCAGCATATCTGACAAGATATGGGTCTAAAAATAGTTCAGCGAAGATAACACATTGGGTTTTCATATAAAATTGTATACCTTAATACCAGTGACAAGAATCTGCTGTTCAGTTGCTTGCTCAACAAAAGATGGAGCTTCTCTATGAATGGGCAAAAAATGATCCGTCTCTGTCAAATAAGATAAGTTCTCACCCATTAAGATCATGCAATCAAAGCACCGGTAGGAACGACCATGTACTTCATCATTTCTCTATTACTCACTAATTTCGCCTTTCTCATCAATGGGCTCCCCAATAACATTGATGATGCGGCCAAGTGTAGCCCTACCTACAGGTACCTTCAGGGAAAAAGGAAGCATCACAAAGGTAGCAGATCAAAATATACAATACAAATTCATTAAAACATGTGTATCAACAGAAAAAGAAAAAAAAGGGAATGCAATGGGCCTATCAAACTAAATGCAGATACAACCCAAAATACACAAACAAATGCCACTCCATTAAAACAGAAGGATGTTACTGGCAGACCAAAAGCAGTTGGCAAAAAGAGTCTATATGTGAATTCATCATAGACAAAAGCATAGAGCACAAATGAAACAGTCAAACAAAAGTGGTTCACTTTTATAACTTTCTCTGTACTAACTTAGTAGTGAATCCTTCATTTCTTTTTGTGAGATGACTTGGAACTTTGTACGATAATACCACGTAGGAATTGCTTTCCATCAACCACACAAGTAGTGAAACTTCTATTAACATCATGCTTCATGCTTCAAGCTTCAGCTCTTGGCGAAAGAAACAAAATAGGAACATAACCTCTTGAGCTGCATCACCACAGCACAATACTGTAGATAACAATCCAAACTTTCCAAATGTAAAAGTTAAAAGATAAGAGCAACACTTGCAACTTAGAATCCCACGTTTGCACAGAAAATCCGTATCATTTGTATCGCTCCAGTCCAATAACCGTATCATTTGCATCATTCCATCCCAGAAAATCCGTATCATTTTCACCTAAAAAGCGGATAATAACCACAACATTTGGTTGAGCGAGGGGAACATTCACAGCGACAAACAATCTCTCCCCCGCAAGCCGGATCATAACAAGGATCGACAAAGACAACCCCGCATATATCCAAACAAAGTGATTTGAGGAGAGGGAGAGAGAGAGAGAGGGAGGGAGGGAGAGCAAAAAGTCAAACTTACAGTGATAGGGGAGCCAGTATTGAGCACGCGCTGACCACGCACGAGCCCTTCGGTCCCGTCCATAGCGATGGTCCTGACCATGTTCTCACCCAAGTGCTGGGCCACCTCCAGCACCAGCCTGATCGAGTTGTCGAGCACCTCTAGGGCCGTCAAGATCGGAGGCAAGCCCTCATCGAACCGTACGTCGACCACGGCGCCGATCACCTGGCACACCTGCCCGATCGCGCCGGCGCCGGTGAACTCATCGGTGATCCTGCCCTTCCCGGCGTCCTTCTTCGCGGGGGGAGGAGGGGCCGATGCGGCGGCGGCGGAGGAGGAGGAGGTGGCGTAGTAGGCGGCCCGGGTGAGGAGGTAGCCGTAGGGAGAAGGGCGGTGGTGGCGGGGGGAGGAGGTGAAGAAGGGGGCGGGGGACCTAGGATTAGAGGAGGGAGGCCTCGACGGCGATCGGCGGAGGGTGGAGGAGGAGGAGCGGAGGAGGGTCGGCAAGAGCCTGCGGGAAGATGCGGAAGCCATGGAGAGGGAGCTTCAAGTGAGAGCAGAGAAGTGGGAAAAAGGAGGAACCTTTTGTAGGGCTCCAACCTTTAATTTATGGACTGTGGACTGTGGAGGCAAAACATGAAACAACCAATCCTGCATTTGAGGCAAAATTCAAGTAAAAAAAAAAAAAGCATCCTTTGGATCTTCCACGTTACCACTCTAATTATTAAAGATATCAATGTAAAAAAAATTGATAAACACATTCCCCACTATATGCTTAAAATATAGATTGATTATGTCATTATTGGGCATGCCAATTGTCCAAAAGTAAGCATAAAAAAAATAGCACTTCAATGACGGACCTAATGATTACTTCTACGTTTCTTTTTATCGATGCTGCGTTTCTTTCAAAAAAAAATTCATAACAAAGAAAAATACTTTTTGAAAAACCCTTTTTCCATTTTTCTAACTTGAAGATTGCATATTTTTATTTTACCATAAATGGTTTTTCATATCGTTTTTAGCAAATCAAATACATCGAAAAAAACTAGTTTGTGGAAACATACTTTAAATAACATTGTAAGCAAATCTCTACCCAATTTGGAACATATATATTATTTCACATAACAAGATAATCTAATTTTTGACATTCCAACAAATGGATTGAGTAGTTATAACTATGCCCATCAAGAAGCGTCATGAAATCAATGCAAACTTAAATGATTTGCTAATTGAAACACCGTATCTAGGCAAAATTGTGACCTCGCTCCATTTATGGCGAAGGCAACTCTCGCTTGCCTTTTGGGACGAGAGGAGCAACTTGCAAAAATGAATTATCTTATGAACAAAGAACTTTCAGCCATGAGAAATTGTGATCAAAAGCATAATTTATACTTCTATATTTTACCTCATAATTAGAAAAAAAATGAAAATTGAGGACTGATCTCACGGACACGAAAGGGACAAAGAGTAAAATGAACACAAGATGTGATCATTTCGCGAGAAAATAAATGATTTAAAGAACATATTATTAAAGGCAATCTCTTATAATAATTATGACATGAAAACGAAAATTACATACTTTAAGGTTGATTTTGTGTCAAATGATCGGACCTTCTTTACAATTCCAAATTAGGGCAAAACCCCCCAAAACCCCTCCTTCTCAAACCCCTCGTCTCTCTTTTTTCCTCTCTCTCTCTCCTTTCTTCCTTCTCTGCACATTGACTTTGAGACGAGCGGAGTCTCAAAGCTGAAGCCGAGGTTCGTTCAACCTTCCACTGTCCTCTCGATCTTGCGTTTCGAGATATGAATGCATGGCTGATTCTTGGTTTCTACGCTGTTGTCGAGTGCGGAATTTCTGGTGAATAGCTGTTGAGCTAGAGGACTAGCGACCCATTTTCTGGAGGTTCTGTTTTTTTTTTTCTTATTTTGGGTCTGGGGTCTTGAGATATTCGGGATTGCTGAGTAAGCATGGATTTTGGAATTAAGATGATATGAAAAACAAAGAATGTTTTTTTCCCCCTTCCCAATTTTCCTCGTAGTAGTACGTTCGATTTGCTCTTTCACGTTATCCGGTTAAATCCCGTGCTTTGGTTCTCAGATGGCTTTGAGAGGCGTCTGGCAGCTTCAAAAGCTGATCGTAAGCTATTGCGACTGGGGAGGAAGTAGCAGGGGCATCAGGTACGCTTTTATACGACAATGAATGTAGCTGATGCTGAATTGAGCTCTTGGAGTGCTATGCCTTCAGTCTCTGTTATCAGTTGTCGAGATTCAAGTTGTGTCTTGGCTTTATGTTGTATCTGCTGAAATCTTACTCCCGCTGAGCTTGGGTGGGTTTCTTTTCTATAGATTGTCTCATCTTTTTTAAGTGCTAATGCAGTGGGTGGGATTAAATATGCATGGAATATTGGGTGGTGCCCAGCAGATAATGGGTGGCGTCTTTGTTATACACATGACTTCCATTCAATGTCTGTCGGGTCTAAGTAGCATTGGTTTAGGGATCCAAGGGAAGAAGTTAGTTGCCTATAACACAGCTTCAAATGAATGCACTTGCTGAAGATATGGGACTCTAGTTTTTGAGGTAGCTCCATAAGTAAAGCTTCAAAAAGAAAATCATACTATAAGGGTTAGATCTATTCAGGTAGGAGCAAGTTGGTGGGTTTTCATCTATGAGGGCCTGTTATCTATCGGATGTTTATGGTTCCTTGGATAATGTGGAGTGCTTGAAAATCGCCCGAATATGAGAAAAGATTCAACTTTGCACCAAGTGTTACCTTTTTTTAATATAAAAAAAGTTTGGCAAGTAAAACACCGAGTGTCACTTTTAAACGATATAAATTATTTGGAAAGGAAGACTTGACTACAGGGAGGAAGCTGCAAGTGAAGTAATGGAAGCCAGGAAATCTATGACAAGAATTGTGTCAATGCAACAATGCATTAACCCACAATATAATCCATGTTGAATACTCTGTCTAGTTTGTACCTCTAAGGTATGCAAACATGCAGCTTTCGTCAACTTTTTCAAAGCCAAACTGGACCAGCTGGTTCAACTGATTTGATCGGGAGAACAATGATCCAGTACTATCCAGTACTTTCTCATCCACCTGTTAGTCGATAGTCTGTCAAACCTGGTGTCAACTTGCTTTAATCGCTTGATCTGATGAACTGGCCATCAGTTGGACTGGAGCTCTGACCAAATCGTTGACTTAGTTAAAGATTAAAAATAGTAGGAGCGGATTGGAGCGGGTGGTGATCAACCCCTTGACCTCTTGTACATTGAAGAAAGCCTTGTCCACCAGAGGGAGTATTTCTCCTTTTAGCTGCTAATATGCATGCTCAATATATACAATGTAAATTTCTTCTTAATTTTCTGACTTACATTGACCCAGCGGTTCAACTGATTGACCCGTGAACTGGAATACAAACCGGTTCTTTGACCAGTCCAGGTTTAAAAACATTGGGTGTAGTGACACACTTTTATGCTGCCCTTACCAGGATAAAGAACAATTAGTGTACTTGCACTACTGTAGTTTTACTATGAGAATCTGCCGATGGGGGTATGTACCTTGACACTCAAATTGGCAGATATTTCTAGAATGAGGAAATGTTATCATAAAGAATTGTTAGTTCCTTACCTATCCTTGTTTTGCCACTTTTCAAACCTGTGATGACTATCATGAATGGCTCAAAGGCTTTGCAAAGAGGTTCTACTCTGCATCAGTACGTGATGGTCATTCTGAAAATCCGGATTACACTTTAGTACCATCTGGACTTCCATGAGTGAATGTTGATCCCTTTTTTACTCTTCTTTTAAATATTTTTAGGTCATTTCGTCCATATTTATGTATATAGGACTATAGTATAACCATTAATTTTCCCATTCAAGTAGACATGAAAAAAGATTGATGAAAGCTTTGTTTTACTATCCTCTTCAATATATGGAAGCATTGTCTAACTAGTATCTGTGTTTGATAGGAATCAAGTGAGCCTTCACTTTTTGTTAGATTTACTTTGCGTTTTGCAATTCAACTCCAGATGTTCTCTTTGCTTTCTAATCCCTTCATTTTGAGTATGCGATGAAAGCATAAGCTGTCTTAATCAAAAAGAAAGAGAATGGAGACCGGGATTGTCCTACTTGTGAGACCACTGCTCTTTGGGCTTCAGTCCTGGATTCCCCTACCTCTTGCTTCTCAACCTAATGTCATTGAAAGATGCGAAGTCTAGGACATGAACATGCTAATTGCAGAACACCTGTCCTAGGTTTTACTTTCTGCTCAAGTTGTGTAGTTTTCACATATTTATAAGTAGATTCAAGTATGGTTCAGTCAATGATTTTGAATCCTGAATTAACTTGTCATTGTGAAAATGAACTTCACTGGTATGGCTGACTCTATCACGCTAAGGGTTATCTTCGTTCTTTGTAGAAAACACTTTTTTGAATGTTAACAGGGATGCTTTTGCTATAATAATGGAGAACTGTCATTTTTATCCTTGGCAGAGCTTTTCCATGCCTCTTTTGTATGTCTGAAGTAAAAGTCTCTGATTGCTTCATTGAACCTTTCCGCTCTCTTTATCATCTCCATCATGAATCATGTTGATTTGTAGGCTCAGATAGTAAATTATGGGTGATTGGTCATCGGTCTGGCAATTAAGCAAGCTGTTACCTTCATCATAACTTTCGTGAGCATCATAGTTTTGTCAACCATTTGCTTTCGCAACATTCACTATTCTTTGGTGTTGTGGGTGGTTGATATACAAAACACAAATTGCAACTGTTTAATTGTTCTTTGCTGGTTAGAATATCTTTGGGTCGATAGATCTGTCTCTTGGTGAATGGTCATTTACCTGCATGAATTGTTTGTTCAAGTATCATATATTAGCAATTTATCTCCTTGAAAATATTGATAGGGCATTTATGGAGTCTCATCTGCCAGCATTTAAGGAGGTTAACCCTCAGTTAGAAGTTGCCACCGAACTCATTCGTGGCCAGCATCCACATCTGAAGGGCTGTTATAGTAAGGCTCTCCCGACAACCCATTAACCTTCTATTGATGACCTCTGTGCATTACTCCATATTTTTTAAGCTTCATGTGACCTTAATGTTAGTACCAAAAGTAGGAAGTTTTTCGTACTCCTTATTAGACAGCTGTTTGTCCGGATTTGCAGAGAACAAGAACCAGCGGGTGATATGCGTGAAGAATATGAGCCCTGATGACATCCTCCTACACGCGACCAGGTTGAGGAATGCACTGGGAAGAAAAGTTGTGAAGCTGAAGACAAGACATGTAACAAAGCACCCCAGCGTGCAGGGAACATGGACAACTGCTCGTAAGTTTTGAGCTGCAAAATAATGGGTAAAAGGCTTCTGATATGGAGTATTGAGGCATAAGTTGTAATTGTTAACAATGATCTCATGTGGGGTCCTTTTAAATTACCACTGGTAGTCATGGTTTAGAGGCTACAGATTCCGTTGAATAGAAATGCAGCTTTTACTTTCATGGTTGGTCTATTTTTCATTTTTCTGGCCTTTTAGATTTCTCTCTTCCTTTCTTTTCTCTGTTCTATTTTTGAGAAATGCGTTGGAGAATCAGAAAGTGAATATTTAGGGCAGCTAGGGTCAATTGACAGACGCACAGACCTAACGGGTCCTATTGACATCATTTTAGCTCTCAAGATTGTGACGGCACCGAGAGCAAGTTCTCCTGGTTTGTGAACAGAACTCCAACGAAAGGAAATTTTTACTTCTTGCGGTTGTGTTTTGGCTCCTGTGCAATCATCCTCGTTACAAGTACTTTTTTGTGTTTCTCAATAGCAGGTTAATTCTCCATCATTTCCCTGGGGTCAGTTGATAAACAGATAAGAAAAACTGTGGTATGACCATCCTATGAATAGCAGTTCAAGAGGTTTAAGAAAGGTGATTATATAGCATCTGAATGCACTGCATGAGACCGGTCCAACGAGTATGCTGTACTGCAATCTCATCCAGGGGATTGGAGCAGTCATTTTCCATCAATCCTTGGGAATTCCAAGGACGTGTGCTTGAGATTAATGTTGTGGTCCAACATTGTACCAAGCAGCAGTCGCTAGATTCCATTGCGTTGTTTGCTTGCTTGGTTTTCGGACTCTGCCAAGCATTTCCTAGAACGTTCGTCTTTTATCCTTAACTGTGATATACAGCTCCTTTCCACATGAGCACTAACGAAAACCGCTTGCATTTATCAAATATCCTTGGCTTTCATTTGTACCATGGCCTAAGCATCATTGCCATAATTCATTCTGGACCTACAAGTTCACATAAGAAAGCAAATGTACAAATTTCGGTTGCCTAGATGGTAAAACTTTGCCAGAAGTGAGGATGTGTAATTTTTCCGCAGAATAGCTATGTTTGTGGCTGAAGTGGGTGGCGGATAATCAATTGTCTCTATTGAAATGCTGTGGACCCTTTAGCATCCGTGATTTTTGGTGTCGGTTCTACATAACTTTTGCAATGTGATGGGACAGAGCTTTGGTTTGACTCGTTTAACCTATTTGTCATAGTTGAGGCAAGAACTCAAATCGCTCGAACCAACCAATGCTGCAGTCGGCTTGGCCGCTGGGCGCTTCTTTGGAAGTTGCGATCTCTCATGTTCAAGATTATCTCAAAACCATGATCCTGGACGATGTGTAGCAGCACTAAACGTGGTCGCATTTTGCCCTGTTTGGTTCAGTTCCGAATTAGACAATTGCTATTTTAATGTCAAAGCAGAGGACAAAGGTTAGCTTCGGTGAATGCAGCCGTAAGTTTATAACTATAAACCTAGGAAAGAAAAACCAAAATCAAGACAAGGACTTCTCTCTAAATGGTTTGCCCTAGTTAATATATGCCTATGAGGAAACGTTGATTTTAGAAGTACTCAATTGTCTCTATCGTTGAAACTGTTAATCCATTGGAAACTGTGATCGTTTTGATCGTTTTCATCCGATTGTCTAGCAAATGTCTAGTCACCCCCTTTCTAAACAAAATCCTGATGACCAAAGCATGACATCACAATTGTGCATTTCATTTCGATATGTTTGTATTAGTTACTCCAATTTATATTTATATTGAATCGCGTAGAACAAGATTAGGCTACACGAAAAAAGAGGAAAAATGGAAGTACAAAAAAAATCATGACATGAACTCAATGCTTGAATAATAATTTAGTAGAATCACCGTCAAAATCAATAAATGCTACTGGGAATCAACATTGGATCCCTTAATTCTCAAAATCTGCAACATTACGTAACATATCAATTTAATAAAATCAGTTTTGTTTCAAAGATATTAATTCTTTATAGTTAGAGTCTTGAAAAACATTATCATATAAGCCAAGTGTACTCTGATAAGATAAAAATTACTTGTACATGAACGAATCTATCTCTGAGAATTTCCGCGCAGTTTTTTTTTAGGATGGCAATTATCTGATGTGATATACTTGGGCAATACTTCATATTCCAAGTGGGCTGTATAACTCATGAGATTGTCTCGTACATAAGGTGTGCTCAGAGGCAGCAAGAGCGACGATCCCACGTCACAATTTGATCCCCCCAAATTAACTCCTGAAATCTCTCTCTCTCTCTCTCTCTCTCTCTCTCTCTCTCTCTCTCTCTCTCTCTCTCTCTGTGGGGAATGGGAGACGACGCAGATAAGAAGATGGAGGAGGCACTTTTGCTGAAGAGGGAGAGACCAGAAGATATAGATGGTCAACATGACGATCCCGAGAAGAAGAAGAACAGTGCAGGAGGCAGAAGCTGGTCGGTTTCATGCTGTGCATGGCCCCGGAAGAGAGTGTTCTGGGAGGAAGTGAAGAGAGTAGGCCTAGCGGCAGGCCCGATGGTCGCGGTGACGATGTCGCAGTACTTGCTGCAGGTGATCTCGGTCATGATGGTGGGCCACCTCGGCGAGCTCTTCCTCTCCAGCACGGCCATCGCTGTCTCTCTTGCAGGCGTCTCCGGCTTCAGCCTCCTTGTACTCTCTCTCTCTCTCTCTCTCTCTCTCTCTCTCTCTCTCTCTCTCTCTCTCTCTCTCTCTCTCTCTCTCTCTCTCTCTCTCTCTCTCTATGTGACGTGTTTCTTCATCGAACATGGAACATCATCGGCGTTCTTTGGCTTCATTGACCGTGAAAAAACAATCTTCAGGCATGTTTGTTGTTTTGCCTGCGCAGCTGCATTCTTCTACTGGGACATGTTGTGTCTATTGGCTTTACACGTTGAATCGTTTCATTCTCTTATTTTCTTTGTATAATTTTCATTTTGCGTTCGTTTTTACTTCTCGACGAAAGTGAAGTACTAGTTTCCTGCGGATTATTTGGTATCCGATCAGTGCGTTAATCTGGTTTTTTTAACACGGTACATGCTACACACGCATCGATTCTATGTTGTCTTGACTAATGTCAAGCATTTTATGTGCTTATAAATTGAAATGGCATGCGAAATTTTACGCCGGGACTGTTATGATTTCGCGGCGATGGGTTTTGGATGCAAGCACCCCAGGTGATGCAGCGACACAAATTCTTTAAATTGTTTACCTGCATAACAAGAATTCATGTTGAGTCGACTTACTCTACTTGTAAGAATATATGTAAGTGCTTTCTTGTCGAGTACCTATTATCGTTATTATTATTTCCCTTTACTATTTTCTGATTTGTCTTCCTTTCTTCTGAGTAATCAGGAATCGCTAGAGGAGAAATGAATCATAATGAATAATTAATCTTCCAATAAAATTTAACGAAATTGATGATTATGGGGAAATGACTGTTCTTTTTCATGTTTATGTTTTGTAATTCATTATTAGTGATCGATCATAATCGTTATGCATCCTGTTCGGCAACTCGATCATCTTGACAATCCTAAATCAGTATATCTTTCACGTCAAAGATTCAGCACCAAAGTTACTGGACCCAGTCGTTGATAACTTTCTGAGAAATTGCATCCAAGGCCGAGCATGGGCTAAAAATATGTTTAGATTGTCGTCTGATTAGTCACTGCTCTAGCTCATCCGTGAGAGTTGGTATTATTTTATGGCACCAGCGAGTCTAATGTCGATTAGAGATTTACTTAAAAATTCGAAGTACAGACTTTTTCCTGCTTTGAGGGCTCATTTTCATTAGGGTCAAACTGTTTTAGTCGTTGCCTTGGCCAACAAGCTGAAGAATGAGCAGTAGTTGTTTAATAAATCTCGGTCAAGGATGGAGTTGACAAGTGCGATATGTTTCTTGGAAAGAGCTTAGATAACTACTTTTCCTGTTCATTCTTTACTCTCAAATTATTCAGAGAAATTGACCGAGCTGAGAAAGAAGACGAATGGTCTCTGTCACCCAAGATTCTTGAAATATCTGGAAGTTCGTGCATTATCACTTAATTAAGGTCAAAATCCATCTTCTTGATCTAGAAGTAGAAAAGCTTGATTTTGATTACTACAAGTTGTTTGTGACAAAATATACATGGAGTTAAACAAAACTCTGGCCGAGCAGGACTTATGCGGCAATGATCCATTCCCCCTAACATTCATTTCTGCAATGAATATAAATTTGAACAAGCTGTTCCAGAACCGAGACATCAGAGGAATTTTTATTTTTTCTTCCTTTTGTTGCATCTTTCAAGTGATTGCACACAATGTGCCCATGGGTTCAAGAGCGTATTCTCGACTTGAATAATTTGAGAACTCGCCAAGAAATATATACTAATGTGCAATAGCAAGAGTATAAGTCAAACCAGGCAAAGTGAAACTTGGACAGTAAAACAACAAATGTCGATATTAAGTAGTGATTGGGTGAGTTTTGGTTGGTTTTCAACTTCATCATCCGTTGAATCTTCTCTTTTTCAGCCATTTTCCTGTTGTGATCTCTTTTCACTCTTTGATGTTCAGCTAATGACATCGGCATTTAACTATGGCAATGCTAATTGTTTAGCTCTCATATGTCATAATAGCTAGGAATGGCCAGTGCTCTGGAGACACTATGTGGACAAGCATATGGAGCTCAACAGTATCACAAACTAGAGACCCAGACATATACTGCAATTTTCGCCCTCATTCTGGTCTGCTTCCCTATATCTGCCCTATGGTTATGCATGGGAAAGATGCTCACATTCTTTGGCCAAGACCCCCTCATTTCTCTTGAAGCCGGCAAGTTCACGGCTTGGCTAGTCCCTGCACTATTTGCCTATGCAACTCTTCAGCCGCTCATCCGCTACTTCCAGACACAGAGCCTCATCATGCCAATGCTCATGAGTTCTTGCGCCACCCTCTGCATTCATGTGCCGCTTTGCTGGGTTCTTGTGCTCTGGTCAGGACTGGACAACCTCGGTGCTGCACTGGCCATCAGTGTTTCCTATTGGTTGAATGTGGTTTTCTTGGGGGTGTACATGAAGTACTCTCCTTCCTGTGCGAAAACCCATGTGCCGGTTACCATGGAGCTGTTTCGAGGGATCGGAGAATTCTTTCACTATGCTGTGCCCTCCGCAGTGATGGTTTGGTGAGCCGGTTACTTGTCATGGACCCTGTTCGTTGCTCTTTTCTGCGGAATGCTCTCTCAAAGTTGAATGATCTTTGAACGGTTGATCATTAGAAGACTTCCTAGTTTTGGGCCACCTTTTCAAAGAAATTCACACAATTTGTTAGTCTGTAAAGTTAACAAATTTGAGCATAATAGATCATTGTTGTATTTTAGAAGCAAGAGTTTGGTAAAATGGCCCCTCCATGGTAACATTGGCATAACTAACCGTTCTTCCACTTTTTCTTCTTGTTTTTACTGCAGTCTTGAATGGTGGTCTTTTGAGCTGCTGATCTTGCTTTCTGGGATATTGCCGAATCCACAGCTTGAAACTTCAGTTCTGTCTGTGTGGTACATTCTCCACTTTGTCAATTACCGTCTTCAGAATGTGAATCTTTCCATCTGAAATTGCAGAAATGTTTCCATTCAGGAATGGAAGGTCTTTCCTATCAACATATTATTTAATGTCAAGAATTCAATGTGCTAACTAGTTCTTTTTGGTTCCTAATCAGTCTTAATACTGTAGGGACACTCTACGCAATACCATACGCACTTGGTGCTGCTGGAAGGTATGATCGAACTCATTGATACCTAAACCTCTGCAAGCTCATATAACTCTTCCACATAGTAAGATCTGATACCTCAGTCTTTTGAACTCATCATAGCACAAGAGTTTCAAATGAATTAGGAGCTGGAAACCCAGAAGCTGCCCGCCTTTCTGTTTACACCGTGTTATTTCTCGCCATTGCCGAAACAAGTATAGTGAGCACAATCTTGTTCATTAGCCGGCATGTTTTTGGCTACACGTTCAGCAACGACAAGGAAGTTGTGGAGTATGTTACTAAGATGGCTCCTCTGGTTTGCTTGTCTGTCATCTTGGACAGCTTGCAAGGAGTGCTTTCAGGTTGAACATCTTTCTTTTCTTTGGATTAATCAGGCTTTTTACTTATCGGAGCTTTGATTTGCAGCCTTAAACTTGTCATTTTTTAGCAGGTATTGCTAGGGGATGTGGATGGCAGCACATAGGAGCATTTGTCAATCTAGGGTCGTTTTATCTTTGCGGGATTCCGGTGGCTGCCATTCTAGGATTCTGGGTGAAATTAAGAGGAATGGGCCTTTGGATCGGGATTCAAAGTGGTTCTCTCATGCAAACAATTCTCCTATCCATTGTGACAAGCTGTACAGACTGGGAAGTGCAGGTAATCTACTCTTCTTTGCAAGGAGTTACGGTCATAGGGAATTTGGGATGATGATAAGTAACATAATCATAACCTGTGAAGTTGCTTGTAGTTCTAATGGTCATATGCAGGTAAACTTCTTTATATGTTGAAGATTTCCACTTTTCTTGCTTTTCAGGCAAATAAAGCCAGGGAGAGGATATTTGAGGCCGGACATTCAGAGGAGCATGTGTGATGTGAACCTCTAGTGGTTCTCCAAGAGCTGACTCTCTAGCGCTGCTTCTACTCATTCAATTTCTTCCCAAGTCTTCAATTCCAAGTGCCGATCATTGTGTAGCTGAGGAAGCTTGTGTAAAAAGGTCCACTAGCACTCTATTAGTACTAGTCTTCTTTTCCTATTAGGTATGTTGAGATCTACTTATTTAATGAATAGAAATGTAATTACACGCATGATTAATCGTCATCTTATCTTAACACCATCTTTGGAAACCTTTTCGTCCATTGAAGGAGGAAAAAATGGAGTCATATTTCTTGGAAACAAGGTAATGTCGGTAGTTATAGCTTGGACGTTCAGAGGAAAACGTAGACTATCTGTTAAAAGCAGAATGAGGCATAGGTGAAAGGTTGCAAAGACCGATCTCAGACAGCTGGGGATATACTGGTCTTGTCAATCTCTCTCTCTCTCTCTCTCTCTCTCTCTCTCTCTCTCTGCGTGTGTGCTGAGGGCGCCGCAGCTGGAGGTGGGATTCTTTGCTGTGTTTCCAAATTATTGGTCATTGACATCGAGCAGGGGCCCAGTTCCCTCGGGTGGTGAAATCCAACTTTCATGAATTTTCAAAGTGACGTACATAGGAGATATCAACATGGATGTCACTTTCTAAATAATATTTGGCTGTTTCTATCTTTATCATCATAAACAAAGAGAACGGGCAGGTTGCAAGTTTCTGTAGCTTTTACCATGAACTAATTGTCCCTTCCATGGTTCCAGATGCATCAGAAGTTGCCCTATTTGGACGATTAGATTTGTGTCTGTCCCTTTCATTTCATCTGCCATGCACGACAGCATATTCAAGGGGACAAAAACAATGCATATAAGGAATGACGAATTAATCAAAAAATGTAACCTTCTTTATACTCGTATTGTCCTCATTTTCCTGAACTTTCCTCGTTCTTAAAGAGTATATCATCCAGCTGTAAGATTCATTTTGACTTGAATGGTTATTTATCTTTTCTTTATCTGTAATGTCAATGTGTTTCAGTACATTTCACCTAAACGGCAGTGCATGAGATCCGTGATTATCCGAGAAAGAAACATGAAGACCAAAATCAAGGAGAATTAAAGTGAACTGTTCCAATTCTCCTCTTGCTACCTATTTTCCCTGAACTGATTGTATGACCTTCAGGCTTCAAACGGCGTACACATAGGGCCACAATCTACAGAAATTCACCTATTCGATACCTCCTTTTGCAACGCGTAGATGGTCATCAAACCCGTTAACACACAGCTTGATGAATCCAAATTATGTTGAGCAGGAGAACTCATTTGTTTACCTACTGGGAGAGACACCCTCAATTCCAAGGTGAAAAGAACCAAGAAGAGACCAAGAAATCAGCTTAGTCCAGAGTAATATATTTAGGCTGTGTTTGGTCGTCCAATTTCTAAACGGGATAGGACGGGATAAGATAAGATAAGAAATTCATGAATTTCTTTATATCATATTCACTGTTTGGTGAACTTTGAATTTAAAGTCGAATATTTTTATATTATATACAATCTACTGTTTTGTAAATTACGAATTTAAATTCATATATTTTAAAACAATAACATTAGACAAGTACAAATTTGCATGTTTAATATTCAAAAAATCATCCAAAATAATATTTTTTTTTCAAATTAACAAATTCTTATCGAATTTCATGATTACGCATTATTCTTTTCCATTCCTTTAAAATAATCTTTTAGTTACCTCATTCAACATCAAACATTTAGAATAACCTCAATTTCAATATATTCACTTTGAAACATGAATTCTTTTTCTCTCTTATAAGTTTTTTTAATTTGTTTCCATTTTGTTACAAGTCCAATATCAAATCAAACAAATGCCCAATTATAACAACCATAAAGTCCAAAGTTCATTTTTTTTTCATATGTTATGAGATTAATCACGTTAATGAACAATTCTCACTTATAAAGTACATTACAGTTCGTCACTTTCGTAAACTTTCGATGTGAATTGAAGAGCTATCGATGATAAGGTTTCGACGTCAACACTTTGGATAAGAGTTTATTCAATTGAGTTCAAAATTTTATAAAGATTTTTTTTCATTTTTTATGCTAAACTAAAAATGTTTATTCAAAATGAAAATTTTAAAATTGGTTCAAGACTTATAAAATTAATACTATATGAAATAAATTGTGGTCAAACACCTAAACATTTTTTAGCAAAAAATGAAAATTTGAATTTATTTATTTATTTCTATTATTTAGTTTTTTAATTCGAAAAAAAATAAACTTCGGACCAGGTCAAGGAAATCCGGTCCGACTCTTTGACCTGAACTCAACAAAGAACTTGAAGTAGTCTATGGGTGAACGATGGAGAAAAAAAAACATGGGATTTTATATTTCAAATAAAAGAAATCATATTTAACCTTATCACACCTTACCCCTTAGATTTTTTTATCCGATCTTATATTATTCTAGACAGTTACCAAATACGAGATATGATAATACGAGATAAGATAAAGCATATCATATCCTAATTTTTATCCAATCGACCAAACGCAGCCTTAATCTACTCCTATCAAATCCTGTTTTTCTAAAACTCTCTCTTTCTCGTGTGCCGACTTTTTCTAGGAGCATATAATTTCCAAAAGGAAGCATTATACTTGGTGCCTAAATGACAGAAGCGACTAACATCTGATTTAGCTTCCAGCCAACACCCAATAGGGACAAAAAGGGGAATTCCGTAGACAAAAGAAAGCAAAACTAAGAACCAGTTGATAAAAAGTCGATTAAAACTTCAGGCCATCAAACTTGGAACACGTATGCTTGATTATAGAATTTCTTCTGGAAAAACTGAAGGACAGTGGGCTAAAGTTTGAATTTGCCTCTGCATATGATAATTCAATAAAATACCTAATGGACCAAAAAGTTGACTCCTGAAAAACTGTTGCAAACTAGATTTAATCTGGCTGGGAATGCTATAACCATGCGAGGCCTATTCAAATGATATTCAAGAGAATGTGAAATCATGCGTGTGAGATTTGGTGAGATTACAATTAATTGTTATAAAAGTTTAAGTTATTAGATGAAAACGAAACTAATTAAAAAAACTCCAAACAAGTATTGCCCCAGGTGGGAATGAAAGACTTTCAAAAAGTGTTCTTTGAAGAGAAATGAGCATATAAGGTTGACGCAAACTTAATTAGGATAAATTTGATCTGTTAAATAAGACCCAAAAGAAAAAGACCACGCTGCCATGTCAGAAAGAGCACACAAACTGAAAATCATGGAAAGCTTTAACTATTTATCTGGCATGCCCTTGGTAATGATTCATATCAATTGGGGTCGTCCTCAAATTTCATAACTTATTACTAATTAATCTGTGTGATATTTCGTTCTTGATATCAGAAGAAGAGCGCTTCTGGAGCAACGTACGGGACACTATACAAGACACCAACATTGAATGGCGACTGTTGAGGGTGAGAATCTGGGCACCAAAACATTGAGGGGAATCTTGATGCGTCCTTCCAGAGCAATGGTCAATTACTAATTCCTTGCTCTGACCCTCCAAGAGAGAATCGACATAGTGACTCTGTTGGCTTCCTCCATTAAAGTACAAGCCTGTGGAGTATTCTGTTGAATCACGTCTAATCCTCGGAGCCCTCGAGCAAAACCTTAACTGACATATATGGTGACATCATTATATCAACACCCCCGAAGCATGTGAGACAATGCAGACTCTTTGTAGTACCCCGAAATGAAATGACAAGAATGAAGGTATTGTAGAAAAAGAACAAATTCTTGGGTGAAATGGCAAAAGAAAAGAAACGGAAATAAGCTTCAATTACGTCGATCAATCCTAAGAGAACAGAACATCCCAAAAGGGAGAGAAAACTACCATTGTCCAGCATATATCACGAGGGCCAAAATGCTCCTCTTTGATATGTTCAGTTACCAAAACAAAGCCTGTCCTTATTCTGTCTGTCGAATGCATTTGCCCCATGGCTATGTCCGTCACCTTGTGGCTATAAAAACAATTTAGAGCCCATTTCTCTGTTCCAAACTCTTCCTATCCAAATCATCAGTAAAGAGTTTGGCAGAAAATAACACATTTCCGATGGCTACTTTCTCTTGCACGATATCCTTTCCAATTTGGTACTCCTCAGGCAGACAGGGCAATGACCCGTGCAAGCAAAAGTTGAGCAACATCAAGATCAATGGCACTTCAAGTAGGACATGGGCCAAGGCTGGCAGCACATTGAGGCAAACATCTGGCGTTGCGACGTCGTTTGGTTCCGTTGCTTTGGTTGTGGACAATGGTTACATAGACAAAGAGCAAGTGAGGCAGAACATTCCCACAAAGAAGCAGTCCGTCGACTCGCATCGCCAGGGGATCATAATTGATGGGTGCATAGGGTACCGGCAGACCATCGTGATTCGGTCTTATGAAGTTGGCCCTGACAAGACCGCCACCATTGAGAGCATCCTAAACCTCTTCCAGGTGAGTACAGCGACATGTTTCTGGTTACTTTCGTTTTAATTTGGGTGAGCATAGCCAATCTGTGGAAAATTTACAAATTGAGCATGATGTTTGATTTGTGAAATTGTAGGAAACGGCGTTAAATCACGTGTGGATGTCAGGTCTTTTGAGCAATGGATTCGGGGCAACGCATGGAATGATGAGGAACAATCTGATATGGGTTGTGTCAAGAATGCATGTTCAAGTTGATCACTACCCCATTTGGTTAGTTCCATTACCATGTCGTGATTTACAAAACTGTTACTCAATTTCATGAAGAGTCCTAAATGTGAAAACATTCGACCTAAAAAGGATTCCAAGCAAAACTTGTAATACTCTATCTTTATGCAAAACTGCTACAGTACGAATGTAATCGTTATGTCCAGACAAAGATTAGAACTAATTCTTCCATGCTTCTATGCCACTCCAGGAGCTGCGAAATCGTTAAAGCTGTTCATCTGCGTTAGTTTTCAGCAACCTTTCAGTTAATTAATAGATAGAAGCTTGATCACTAGGTGGATAAGGGATGTAGCTTATAAATTTCCATTTGGTGAAACTATCCCAGAAGAGCTCAGATGCCCGATATTTTTCACATAGATAGCATGAAGTTTTAGGCTTGCGGAATAACATCCGGTGACCATATTGATAATGAATTTCCAAGTCGTTTGAGATATGTGAACATTTAGCTTTAACAACATATCCTTCAGGGGTGAAATAGTTGAAATCGACACATGGGTTGGAGCATCAGGGAAGAACGGCATGAGGCGAGACTGGTTGATCCGCAGCCAAGCTTCAGGAGTGACCTTCGCTCGGGCAACCAGGTATGATTTGCAAATCTCGCTGACTCTTTTCATTAGTTGACTGCATATCTACTATAATCTTGCTGATGATTGATTGAAATGTAAAACAGCACTTGGGTGATGATGAATCAGCAAACAAGGCGCCTCTCGAAAATGCCGGAGGAGGTGAGGGCCGAGATCTCACCATGGTTTATAGAGAAGCAAGCAATCAAAGAGGACAATCCAGAGAAAATAGTGAAGCTGGACAGTAAAGCCACGTATGTCAAATCTGATCTGAAGGTAATTCCATCTCAAACTGTGAAAACTATCTTCTTAGTTAGTTCCTGCGCATTCATCCTTTATGATCATGATTTTCAGCCGAAGAGAAGTGATTTGGACATGAACCACCATGTAAACAATGTTAAGTATGTGGGATGGATGCTAGAGGTAAATTGCCTTTACTTTAGAGTCTAGACTCATCCTTTCATTCTCAGCAACCATATGGCCTCTCTGCCTGTGTAGAAATCTGAATAAAATTTTGTCTGCAGACAATCCCAGATGTGTTCTTGGAAGATCACCAGCTTTCTAGTATAGTACTTGAGTATCGAAGGGAGTGCGGGAATTCAGACATAGTTCAGTCACTTTGTGAACCTGACGCTGACGGAATTCTCCAGAATGGTGTTCAGCACAATAGCTATCAGGTTAACGGGCTCAATGGATTTTCTCTGGCATCTGAAATTTTTCAGGGAAGTGGACTCCTTGGATCATTCGGCAAGACTACGATGCCTTTGAGGTACACACACCTCCTCCAGATCAACGGTAAGTCCCAAAATGAGGAGATCGTTAGAGGAAGGACCACATGGAAGAAAAAGATTACTTCCATGTCGTTTCCACCTAGTTAAAACCGCAGTAGATATCTTGTAGGGGGATTTCGTAAGCCAATCCTATCTGAAGCATGATTACATCCTTGGCCTCAATCCAGTTGCCTCGTGGCATCTCTGTTGGGGAGTTTAAGATGGATTTGCTCTATATCCCGAGAATTCATCGATTATGTTTGATTCGGATATGAAATTTCCTAGAAGCTAATTGATTGTGTGTGAATAAAGAGCCAGATGTGCAGACTCCGGAAGGCATCAAGGTACCGCAAAACAAGTACCCCGTTCATATCCCTAGAAGGGATAAGTTCCTCGCCCTCTGAATGTGACGTACTGATTGTTGGGAAAGGGCTTCCTCTTCAGCCGATGATCCAGTGTTTGCCGGTGTACATGCGTCAACAAGACACTGTTTGCGTTACTTAATTGTGGATTTATGAAGATTGTCATACTTGAAGTCGAAGTTCATGACTTCTTTGTTCCGCATGAACATGCCATTAGTAAAATATGCTGCTATGGAGTAAAAAGCATCATTACTATGGCTGATCTAAGTACATAACGATGAAACTATATTACAAAAAAGCGAATCAAATTCCTTATGCAGCCAACGTCTTCAAGGATGAACTTATACATGGGTTAACTCCGAACTGGTGATACTAGCAAAGAAATATTTCGGAGCTATCTCAGCATATATAGAAAATGTAAATCATGCTAAAACTGACATTGCACACCCTAAAAAGAACCAAAAGACTGAAAAGGCTATTTTTAACAAGCAATGTGTCCTACACCATGACATGTGGGTTTGAAGCTGCACCATGCGATGGTCAGTCCTCAAATGATGAACTTAACTTGCTTCATTTAGACTATTTCATTTCCACATGTTGGAAAATCTCCTATAATCTCTCCCTAATTATTTGGAATGTTATGTGACTTGATTTTGTTAACTGTAAATTAGCTACCGATAGAGACTATAGGCTAATAAGGATCTATACCTAAAATAGGTTTCTCACCTAGTTTGGGTCCTCTATTCCTGCATATATATAAACGTTGTAGTTGATGAAATATAAGAAATGCGGATTCTTTTCTACATTGTATCAGAGCCTAGTTTTCTGATATGAATTTCCTGCCTCTGTTTTTTTTTGCTTTTTACTGCTTCGTTGAAGCTTTTTCAGCCTTATTGCTATTGTTCTGTTTCAGCTTAATCGCTGATTTAACAACCAGCCTTATTGCAAACCTTCAGTTGTCTGAAAACCACCCTTGTTACCCAATCCCTTCTTAATCTCCTGCTATAATTTTTCATTTCAAGTTGCTGGAATGACAGATTCAGGGAATGCTATCTCCAACCAAATCGGGTCCTCTCTTCAAGATCAATCCTACTCATTGATTGGAGATCTTCCCTAACATGAAGGAGTACTGATTAAATGGAAAAATTTTCTTCAGTGAGCACTGATTGTGAGGACATTTTGTTAAAGGAAAATGGAAACTCAGTCATCAAGAAAGTACTGATTCAGGACTAGATGATTAAATGGAAACTCAGTCATCAAGCTGTGGAGTTCAATGTAACCTGAAATTAGTAAAAACTACATGTTTCTCCCCACTACCATGGACATATGAGAGGCTATTCATCAGTCTTATTCAAAAGTTCAAGATGCAGCAATAATACATGAACTTAAGATGAAGGTTTCAACAACAAAATAAGGTGGCCGTTCTCTTACAGAACACTACAATCACATAAGAAGTAAATCACAATTTGAATAGGGAAAATATCACCAAAAATCCAAAACTATACCATTCGTGACACATTTACCCTAAACATTATTTTGTAATACCAAAACTCCGAACTTAAGCATGTGAAGCACGTTTACCATAAACTTTTTTGTGACACAAAATATCTCGAACTTATCTCCTTATAACACATCTACCCTAGACTTTTTGCGATTAAAAACCATGAACTTGTATTATTGTGACACATTTACCTTATAATAGTTTTTCTTCTTCTTTTCTTGATTTTTAGCATCTAATTTGGCTGGCAAAAGCGAGGGCTTCTCAACCTTGCCTAATGGTTGGGAAGCTCTAACTATCTTCATTGACCGCAGCTTGCCAACCAAAGTGGGTTTTAAAACAATTAATAAAAGAAGAAAAATATTAGGTAAATATGTCACAAAGATACAAGTTCAGGGTTTCTAATGTCACCCAAAAAATGGTTTAGGATAAATGTGTTACAATGAAATAAGTTCAGAATTTTCAGTATCGCCAAAAAAAAATTATAGAATAAATGTGTCACGGGATATAGTTTGTGATTTTTTGTGGTACTTTCTCATCTAAACACACACATGAAGTGTGCCAAAGGCATTAATACTCTTCAAAACAATATGAAGAGATAGGTTTTTTGAGTTTTTGGCCGGTCTGAATGCAAACTTTGATTATATTCAAGTTCATATTCTTAAAAAGAAGAGGTATCATCGTTCCTCACTATGCTGAAGTACGCTTCTTGGTTTCATTGCATTTATCTAATTGCAGAAACATCTTGGGAAAATTGCCAAAAAATTCTAAACATTTATCACTTATACCAATTCAGTCCTCAAGCCGATTCAATCCTAAACGTTTTCCACTTTTGTCATTTAAGTCATTCCGGCGGATTTTGTCTGGAAAATGCCTACGTGGCAAAGACGTGGCGATGCCTAAGCTCGCTGGTAATGACGTGGCGATGACGGAATGACAACATGTCTAAAATAAGATTTTTCTTTTTTTTTCTCTTTTATTTTGCTCTGACCGCTCCAAAGGGTGGCGAAACCCTCGCTGGCAATGGGCAAGGGCGGCAAGGGCTAGCTGCCGCCCTCGCCATCGCCTACAAGGGCTGGGCGAGGCCGCCCTCACCCTGATCTGGGCAGAGTCGGCCTCACCCAACCACCACTGACCGTTGGCTGACCTCGCTAGTGGCCAGCCGAGGCAGGGATTGCCTCACCTAGCCCATATCTAAGCAAGGGCAGCCTCACCCCACCCGTCACCGGCAAGGGTTTTGCCACCCTTTGTAGTGGCCGGAGCAAAAAAAAGGAGAAAGAGATTTGTCACCGCGTGTCGCCCTGTCATCGCCACTTAGTCGCCACATAGGCATTTTTCGGTCAAAATCTACCGAAAGAACTTAAATGGTAAAGGTGGAAAAGGTTTATGACTAAATCGGCTTAAAAAAAAGGTTGAAGACTAAATCGGCATAAATGATAAAAATTTAGGACTTTTTTTGGCGATTTTCCCGAAACTTCTTCCTTATGTCTTCCGGAACTGCTTTTGCACTGCACTTTCTCAACTTAAATTTCTGCTGAAGACTCTTAAAAACGTAGTACTTTATTATATTATCACTAATATGAGAAAAATTATTAAAAGAAGGTGAGGTGAAAACATTCAACGGCCGCTTTGCCTCAGTGGAATCAAAACAATTACAATACAGTTGGCGTCCCGTTGCGCAAACGTTAACACTGCCTAATTTAGCGCAGGTACTCAGGCCAGCATCCAAGGAACAGGTAGGACAAAGACATCCTCCGGGCCTATCTCCGGTCCAATTATTCCAAAGGTTGCCTTTGTCGTGACATGATTAGATAGGTTTTTTCATGCATAAAAAAGATCGCGGACAGTTTTCTCTTGTCCGGAATCCATCAGAGCCTCCAGAATTTGATGGAAGGAACTAAATCAAGGAACGAGTACCATCAAATCAAGCGACCATATTGAGAAAAGGTGAAACAAATGAGCACAGGCCACTTTAATTCTAGATAACTCCAAAGAGAACGATAATCACATAGTGGTTTGCACATTCATATGCATGGCCGATGCAAAATTTACCTCGACTCAAGGCCATACACTTCGACCAATTTACATCCTTCGGCACAGATACAAGGAGTTGGGAGGTGCCGAAAGTGCCATCAAATTCCAAATCCAGAGACCCTCAATTCAATTTAAATGTTAGACCTGTACAAATGCAATGATTGTATATCGTAGTATCTACAAGATGACTCACCACAGCTCCTAAAAATCCTTTTGACTGATGATACATAGAGTTGCTTCTGATCCAAGGCCCCAATTTGAAAACATATGATCGGTTCCAGAATTCTGAGCTTTAACCCAACCCTCTTACAATACAACCAAGTCCACCAAATTCTGATCTATTACAAAATCCAACCGACCACGCACATTGCCCCAGACCTTAAAGATCCATTCTCCTTTCGCAGAAAATTGAGCGCAAGAACTTGAAGGTGGACCGCCAAGAAGTAAGATTATCCACCATCCACATGCAGAAAACTTCTCAAGGCTGAAGCGTCGCTTTAGTCTCGGGCTCTCACAAGCTCTTACCAAGAGTTCAGCATTTCAGCATGATCATTTATACCCTCGCCAAATAATGTATCTCTATATACCAAACATCATGCTATTGGTGGTCCTTCTTGCTTTTCTTCAGTAGCATCGACATCTGGTTGATGTATTCATGACCCGGTGGAGCACCACCTATCAGCCACTGCAGAGCTTCAGCAGCTGCATCCTTCTCTGCACTCTTCTTATTGGTGGATGGCTGACCCATGATCTGCATACCATTAAATTCAACTGTCGCTCGAAACTGATTGTTCTTCAATTGCTTTGTCTTATAGGTAGGGGCAGCATATCCTGCCCTTGTGAGCAGTGTTTGCAGCTGACTTTTTGAATTATCACCACCAGGCCCACTCTCAGTGCGTGAGATTGTGGTTGGCTGCACTCGTGTCTGGTTCGTGTTTGAGGGCATCAAAATCTGACGGCCAAAAATGAATTTACCATAACCTTTATCCTCTGCGAGCAGCAGCCTTACAGCAGATAGGAGCTCATGATGGGAGTGTATATCCATCCTGGGATTATGTAGCTGCAGCACAGAAAACACTGAAATTAATTGTTTTGAATGGCTGATAAGACTATATATTCTTTATGCTTACAATATGAAGAAATAAGTAATCGTAACCTTATGTCAAAGGGTATATTCACTTCAACAAAAAGACGATTCTCTCACCTTCATTTGAATAAGTTCATCAAGTTCTCTTTTGATGCTTGCATACATGTTTGCTATTGCCGGATTCATGAAAAATTCCAGATATCCTCCTAACATCTTTATGTGCCCATCCTGTCAAGAAACCAACTGATATCAACAAGTTACGCAAAAGTGCTGTGGCACCAAAAGGAGGTACCCAGAAGAGATAGCAAGTAATTGCTGCTTAATTGTTATTGCCAGAGATGTGTAAAAGTTTACAGTATCAGATTTGCATGGAGAGAGAGTTACCATATCTCCCGTAGAGAAACTTCCACCAAATATGAGAAGCATTGAATCTGACACGGCTGTTGAATCGCGGAGGAAAACAGATTTCACTTTAATCTTTTCATTGAAAACTAGCCAAGGATAAGGGATTTGGGATTCCCGAGCATTGACAGAATTCTGACCAAATAAATTATTGCACAAACATTAGGTCCCCAAAAGTGCACGTACTGAATTGACATTCAAAGGCAGAAATAAATTTGTCGAAAGACAGGAACTTACTGAATACAGAAGCACCTGGCCGTCTTCCATAGTTTTCAACGAAAATGACTTCTCATTGTTCTGCATATAGATACAAGTTTAGCTGTTAAAAGCCTGTGAGTTTGAGAGAATCGGGGCAGCCCAATACTATTCCACTAAAGCTTTAAGGTGCAAAGAAGTATGAATCTTGAAACACACTTTTCCCTATCTTGAATTCTAAGATCAAGTGGATATCCATTACCTCGACAAAAGGTTACAAGAACATGAGAAGTAATCGTAAAAGAATATAGAAATGACGCCCAAATTTGTAATCGTAAAAGAATATAGCAACTGTCAAAATGAAGGGAGGCAGCATGAAAAATTTATTGCACAAGAATCCCTGACTTACCACAACAGAAGAAATGCCAGGATACAGGCCATAGCATATAACTGCACGGATGAGATGTTCATCATGGCTCCATTGGTTGCTGGTGGTTGTGTTTCCATCAACAAGGCCAGTGTCCCTAAGCAACGACAAGAAGTCCCTCCGAAGAGCATCCACAGCTTTCATAGACTGTACCGACAGAAAGTTTTTCCAACAATACTCATATCCAGCAAAATCTACTTCAGCGTCCTTCCACCCCTCATAGGCCCGGACAATTGCAAGGTGGTCGCTGTAGTCACGAGAAAACTGTGCTTTTGCAGCCTCCGCTAACTGTAAACAACGCATAAGAAAAAGGATCAACTAAATGCATGAATGGTATCTACTGTGATTTCTACATATGCATGAAGAAAAGACCAGTCATCTCAAATTTAATTTATATAAAAGGATGAAGATCTGCTTAGTTGCATGGTAAAAAAGAAATTGTTAAATGAAACGCCAACAACAACCTGCATCTTAAAATAAATATAGGAGAAAAAGTACCAGAGGCAAACAAGTTACACAAACTACTTTCATTTGTTTTTTCAGTTTCGTATTACATTTCTTTCTGTTTCCTTGGCTTTCTCAAAAAGCATACAGGGATAAAGTGTGACTCTCTGAACAGTTGCATTTGTTTGCAGGTATGCACTAGTGAGACTGACATTTCTGACTTTTTACATACATACATGAAAACAATAAAAATTCATCTTGTGGAGATGACTACTTAGACCAATAAAACTGCTAATCGAAAAATCAGTCATGACATGTAATTGAAGTGAGATCTTCATGCTGAACACAGCTTAGTCTGGAGGTCCGACTGCATGGTTTTGGAACATGAGGTCACAGGTTTGACTCTCATGCTGCACCCATACTCGCTATTCTACATGATTATAGATGAATTTGTTGCCCCCTGTAAACTGACAGCAGCCATTTGGCGAAATGGAACGACACAAACTAAGGAAAACAACAGTCAAGATATTAGCAAGAAAACATGAATTAGAAGAGAGATCCTCAAGATTCTCAAACATTTGCCTGGGAAAAGAATACAATTTGCTTAGGCGATATCAAAAACACCACAAGACATCAGTGTTTCCAATGCGATATGGTGACAGTTAACTCAAAGCAATAAGAACCAAGAAACATATGGAGATCATCTGCAATGGAAACTACAAATCATTTCCACCCTATCCAGAATCCAACAAAATCACAGGTGACTGCACAGCCAAGGACAATCCCCCAAAAAGCAGAAAAGAGCATGGGACTTCCTAATCAAGTGCAAAGCAACAAATACATACAAGCAAGTGCCTGTAGTGAGAACTCTTTTTAGTACTGATCTTCAACAAGACAAAATGAAGCAGGATGTCTAGATAAATGGAAAGCCTGACTTACATCCTTCTTGTCCATCGGTGTTAGAAAAGGATCTCTCACACTGAGGCCAGCAACAACAGTAAGTATCGGATCTAGGCAATTTAGGACAGCACCCAATACGAGCATCTTCCCAAGTTTAGGCTCCATTGGAAGCATAGAAAGGTAACGGCCTGCCAATTTACACTGATCAAGTTGACTTTGAAAGATATACGTCACTGAAAAAGATACAGACACAGAAACTATTTAAAAATCCTTCCTACCTAGTATGGTCAAATTCTCAATCTCATCCAGGGACCCAATAGTTTTTAAGTACTCAATAGCGTTTTGAACCTACAATGGACATTTATCACAGAAATCAACAAGGAGAAGGAGAAGTGCACGGCAAATTAAAGACAGATATGCAGAAAAGAGACATGAGAGGAGTGCTTCCAAGTACCGCTAGCAACTCCGGGGACTGCAAAGCCCTTGACAGAAACTCAGAAATACTGCCAAGTTTCAAACTTTTTATTTGCAAACAAAGCGACTGTAAAGGCGTTCTCAAAATTTCGGGCAACTGATACTCTGAAAAGGCATCATATACACATTTAGGATAAAGATGGTAACATTCTCCAGGTTGAACTCGACCTGCTCTTCCTTTCCGCTGTAAATGAGAAGAAAAATTCAAAACTAATCAATCAATGAGGAATTCAACACTCTTGACTATAAACAACAACCATCTGAAATAGAAAGGGATGACATATTCTGTTGCACTGACATTGAGAACACTTCTTGAAAATTTTTCTTATAAAAAGTATCCCAGTGCACAAGGTTCCCCGCACTGCAGGGGTATGGAGAGAGGGCTTCTTAGGATCTTTCTATGCACAAAATAAAAAAGCACTACAAAAAATATATATTTGTCCACCTCTCTTCTATTATTTGAATCTCTAGATGGCGCTAGTTCAGGAACCCATCCAGGAAATTGTGCTCAGAATTTAATATCAAAATGGAAGATAAGAATCTCACCATGAACATTAGTGGTACGAGCAGCAAACTATTTATTGAGGCCAAGCATAAGATGTCATAAAGCTGATAGACCACTAGGTTCTGGCTTCAATTACGATCTCATCACTAGCTTGCTTAATTAATAGTATTAAGTTGAAAACCATTCTACATGGATAATGATACCAATAAAATAAACTACATAATAAAGACTAGCTATTAGTTTTTCCTCTTCCCTACATAGAAATGCATAGATGATTAGTGTGAGGTATCTGCTCATCTACCTTTGAAAATCAGACGTTTGACCCTGGGGCAGATCATGATAAAAGCTTCAGATATCTAAGTACAATTGTTGTTAACATTGCTCTGAGGGGCTCACAAATCAACATTATGGAACTAACAATGTCCAGAGGGCCCATGAAAAAGGGAGTAAGTTACACACAGACACGGGCATGCCAAATGTCTCTGACCACCAACAATATCTTCCAGCTATGTGACCACCTAAAATCAACAAAACTTACTCCAGGATTTAGCCAAAAATCATGCATAACTAACAACTGAGTGCTAGGATCTCACAAATGATGACTTGAAGTACATCAAACTCGAAATTTTGCCAATGACATTATGTTCACAGGGTGATGTCCTCCCTGATGTCTCACTTCAACATATTCCATATATTAGCATTTTATACAATTTCCTTTTCACTTAATAGCTTACCTCAGATAGCAGCTTGAAGTACATACAACTTGCACAATTTCCTAATAAACACAGTTTAGAGAGTGAATTTTTCTGTAGTTGGTTTCTCACATTTAACATCTTCAACATATTTTAGACACTTAATTTGACAACAGAATCATTATAAAAAAAAAGATTAGTCAAACAAAAATCGACACAAGCTGCCAGAGCAAGAAAATATAGCAGGTGGGTAAAGGGAAAAGGGAAAAGAGAGGAGGGGGGCTAACAGTTCAGAAAAGACCACCTTTTCCTAAGTGAACATCTCAGGCCCTCAATCTACAATATTCAGAACATCAACAGTATATAATGTTGCTCAATCTGATTCTTAACAAGAGCATTTACCTGTTGTGCAGAAACTTTCGAAATCCAGGAAGGCAGCAAGCAAGGAGTGTTATTTAATGCATCATATGAGGTCTCTTTAGCCTTTCCACAGTCGAGAACGAAAACAACATCATTAATTGTAATACTTGTCTCAGCAATATTGGTTGCTAGCACTACTTTCCTGACACCATCTGCTGGTTGATCAAATATTAACCTCTGCGAAAGTTTGCAACAAAGCATGTGATAAATTGTGAAGTGAGAAACATACTTGATCATGGAAAACAAAGCACTTATAGGCACATATGAAAACAAGAAACTATGAGGAATAAGGTAAACATACTGATATGCAAAACATGTTGACAAAACAATCAAGGGAAAGCCAAGTCTGAAATGTGCAAATTTACATGAGTCCAAAAATGTGAACACATAAGATATGCCAATCTCTTATTTCTCTTTTCCTTCACAAATCAATTACACCGTCATTAGAAAACCCATATTACCTGCTCCGAACTGGCCATTGAACTATGGCATGCAAGCAATAAAACTCGATTAGGATCTCCCAATATTGGATGACTTTGGAGTTTTTCCTTCAGTGAACTTATGTCATCCCATCCTGTCATGAAGACCAGCACAGCACCTGGTCTTCCATTCTCACATATGTAGCACAGCAGATATTCTATAAGATTAAAGCCTATACAGTCAGGATTCCAACACGAGAGAGACTCTCTAGTCTGGGGGCTATAATCTTTCAAATCTGCAGCTCCAAGTGCTTCCTAAGAATCATCATGAGAATAAACTTAGAAAGAAAAGAGAGAGAGAGAGAGAGAGAGAGAGATCTGGAAGATTAAGGCGGTCCAGTATACCTCAACAACAGAGGCAATTTGACTCTTTCCCTTTCTAGGAGCTTGTTTGCTCATTTTCCACATCTTTTCTTGACCATAGTCATCTACCTGATTATAAGGAGTCAACCTGTAGCCCGTTGTTTCTAGTATATTCTCCAGAAAATGAGTCTGAACTGGGTATGTAAATCCCTAATCAAGTGATAAAAAAAGGAAAACTGAGCACAGATTTTCAAAATTCATCATTTCATGGTAAGTAACACTTGCTCGTAAGAAGATGCAGTGCACTAGTTTCAGAAACTATAATGAAAATAACTTCTTCTTTTTTTCTGTTAAAGTAATGAAAATAACTTGTTCATGCCTTAGAAAACAAAAACTAATCGTTGTCGCATGACTGCTGTGAAATTCACATTTAGCAGAGATGAATCTTAATGGACATATAACAGTCAAGTTCTGACTATAAAGAAAATAATAAATCTAACCATATGACAAAATGACAACAAAATAGTGTACATAGAAAATACATAATGACATTACACAAACTTCATAGAGACCAAATCAGCAGACTGCAACACTCCAACAGCATGCCAGAGCAAGAGCAGTAGACAGAACCCAACATCCATTCTGCAACTGTAAGATGTAAAAACAGAAAAAGTGCGACTTTTCCCCAGACAAATTAAAGTCATCAATAATGTAATAGATCACACTTGGATGTCCAAAAGTACTCCCACTGCAGGTTGAATGTCAAATCAAATAGATACATTCAAGCAGTGGGAGTTTGGAAATGGACTGGAAATGTCTGGGCTAATAAATTAGGACGCCATTGGTCATGGGTGCCCAACATCCTTTCTGAAGGACTAGTGATGCAGCATTTTGTCCTTAGAGAATAATTCCCATGCATTGTCAAGTTAGCAACCAACAAGAAGAGAATAAACACTGCATCCTTTGATACAATTGGCAAAAGGAATACAATGGAATGTGTCCCCTATAAGGAGACTGAATAATAGAGCTCCTTCACCATTATTCTTGGTATAGATTAAAACAAGCTCAAAGAGCTTCAAATGAATAATTTTTCTTAAGAGTTTTTGGCCGATGCGGGCACACTTGTCCATTTATTTTATTATTTTATGTATAGTGGCAATAAAGGTGATATTGTAATTTTGGCCTCTTGGCTTTATCATAAATAGATAGCTTGTGCTCACGTCAACCTAACCAAGCATTTAGTGTAGTTTTTTGTCTCTCAACATGGCATCAAAGCCAGTGCTTATTCCTTATGTGAATGTCATGCTCAAAATTCCACATGAATATGCTCAGTCGAAATTTCATGTACCACTAGTAATTCGGCTTACAAGTAAGGGGGGTGTTGCAATAATGTCCGCATTGCTTGACAGTGGGTCCTAAATGCTCTTTATACTCATATGGTCTCCCCCACCTATTAACCTAAGCTTATGGACTTTCTATGTTTAACCCATAAGCTTCAAATGATTAATTGACCGATTATTTCTCCAAAAAGAGGAGCTGCTTCATACCTTACCCGAAGGACCAAGAAATTTAATTTCATTGGCGGCTCTGGTCTCAAGTTAATTGCAACAGTCAGTTGTGAAAAATCAATAGTTGGTCCAATGGTTTCAAACTCCTCCTTTACAAGGTATTAAGCCCGGATTCAAGGCATAACATCCACCATCTTACATATCAGGAGAAATAATATATTCGTTGATAGCTAAAACAAGACTTCTAGGTGCCAAAGGAGGCAAGGGAAGGGACGCAAACACAGGTTATAAGGGGCAGGGGAAGATATGTAAAGAAATGATAGGGAATGATATGGACTTTTTAGAGCTTAAAGAAGTTCTAGTAAAGGAAGCACAGTGGTGTGATAGGTTTCATATAGATGACCACAATTAGTGGGACAAGGGTTGGTTTGCTGTTTGCTTTTTTTTCCTTTTTAAGTAAAAAGGTAAAGGGGCAACCAGCGTAGCTAACCCCTCTAAGAATTACCATTAGCTTTACACCTGCAACAAAATATTCATTTTGAGCCATAGCCACATAATCCGCCTGTCACCACAGCCCCACCAATATGCCAAAAGCTAAGAATCTCTTCACAAATGCCTAAAGCACGAACTGATAAGAGGTTCACCTATGACATGACTTCAACAAAGAGTGCAAACCCTTTACTGCTCAACCACCACACTCAGAGGTCTCAATTACAAACTTAATTGATGAGAACGGAAAATTACTTTTTTTCTCATTCTTCATCCATGAAGTGGATCAAAACCTTAGTTTAGTGCAGCTTTGTGAAGTAGCAATCAGAGGTTTAGGCATTTCAACTTGTCAATGGAAGCTTGTGTGCAATTGTTAGGAAATGTCATCTTGACTCCTTCATGTCATTACTAATATTTGAAAGAGTTCATTTGAATGAAGAGACAATAAGCAAAGCAGAAAGAAGCACTGAAAAGAATGGTCTTTCAGAAAGAAGGCAAGAAATCCTGTGAATATTCTTCATTACCTAGTTACAATGGATAAACTAGATAGCATGTTCCTTTTTCCTAGTAAATATCTTCCATACCGTGTTCTATAACTCTTATTTTCAAATAGGTCTCTAAGGTCTCTTTCAACGTGCCTTTGATCTCTTATGTCCATTGAGGGTATCCATGAATAAGAGAACTTCCAAGTTTAGATTCCCTCATACTTCTTCCTTCAAGTTTTACAATTCAAAAACTATATGGCATCGCTCTACTTGGTTCATCCTAATTCTTCATTACACCACCCTAAATGCAGGTAGAATCGCAATCACATAACTAAGTGGCCAATCGAGTGCATAATGCTGTTGATCCTTGTATGCAAAACCAGAAACAGGGAAAAAAAAATCATCACTTCAGAAACCTACCGGAATGCGAATTATTGGAGCTCCACCAAAATAGGATGAGAAAAGTTCAGCATCCAAGGTGGCACTCATCAGAATCAACCTCAGTTCTGACCGACGAGGAAGTAGATCTTTAAGGACAATAAGCAGAAAATCTAGCACCAGATACGCGCAGTATTAGAAATAATATCTTCTTATCATCCTAAAATAATGCTTCCAACAAACAAACCACGTACCTTCATTCATTCCACGTTCATGAATCTCATCAACAATAACATGAGTTACACCTTTCAAGTTTCTATCAACTAGCAACCTTCTCAACAAAATGCCTGTAGTGCAGAAGAGAAGGCGTGTATCCTTGCCCTTCATACCCTCTAACCGAACCTTGTATCCAACCTTAGGAGAGGGATAAAAAAGAGTTCCTTACAATGTTGCTTAAAAAAAATAACTTGCAAATCCTTCAATAGTATCTTATTCAAGACCAAACAAATTATATTGCAGTAACATATCAGACAGAAAACTCACAGAGTCACCCAATATTTCTCCTCTTTCTGAAGCAACTCTTTCAGAAACAGACATGGCCGATATTCTTCTTGGTTGTGTGCATATGATGTTACAAAGTGCTCCACGTCCAGAATCTATCTCTGATTCCAAAATAAATTGGGGAATCTGTGTAGTCTTGCCGCAGCCAGTTTCACCTGAGATGATAACAACCTGTAAAATTTTGAGAGCTACTATCATAAGACACAAACAACTGCACAATCAGTCTTATTACACAGAATGAGAACTCTTCCTTCCAACAATTATTAGCAAGTGCAGGTCCAACCTTAATTTCATTGATTTCAGATGAAACTGCCATTCTGCCAATGGACACATGCATGCTTGAGCGTGTTTGTGCGTTCAAAAATGCTTATTTATTTAAGAAAAATCAGGGTAACAATTCAGCAATAACTCTCAACAAAAGATAAGCACGACTGAGGCATCCCATCCAAATTGACTGGCTGGCTTAGTGACAGTATTACAAAATAACTGTACTCTAATGACTAGGAAAGCCTCAAAAAAGTTATGAAAACCAGACCTAAGGAAATAAATCTTCCACATTACTCTCAGTTTTCTGCAAATCTACCCCTGTTTTCCACCCATGTTACCCAAGAAATAAAAGATAAAGCAAGAACTGATTTAATCAACTAAGATCTAACTGACTCTCTAAGGCTGGGTGCACTAACTCCTAAGAGGAAACGCCTTTCTGAAATGGAAGAAAAAATAAGTAACTGATTACATCTTAATGAAATCGGAATGAAAGTTCAACCTCCATCAAATAATTGAGATAAAGATACACAGATATAAGTTAAAGAACATGGGGGATAATATGCAGGCATCTCTCAGACCATCTACAAAGAGGTCCCTAATGAAGCAGTAGACATATACCGTCAACAAAACCAGGAATCCAACCAAAACCAAAAATCTCAGACTTGTTATTTCTGGCGCGTATAGGATAGAATACATCATGGAGAAATCTATCTACATCCTGAACAGTACATCATAAACGCCATAGATTGGTGCTCTTTAAATCAATGATCAGAAGCCAAACAGATTCCAGTTAGAGGCTTAAGAGCAGACCTCAGAAAATAAGTAACAAGACAGATTAGAACATATTATGTCATCTGCAAAAAGTTCAACAGAACCCCAACCAGAAAATATAAGAACAGAATCCCAGACAAGGGATAAAAAGCATGAAATTCAATCAACAGTCAGATAGATCACACAACTTAGATCAGCCATCGCCAAGCAATAACTGAACAATCTCTAAACTTCTTTGAAATGTTAAAACAACTAGCTCCAACAAGGCATTGTATCCAGTTATGACGATCTTATATACAGAGCATACAATAAAAAAAGCAGACAAGTCAGGATTCAAAGACATGGCAACAATAAGCAACACCAAAATTAAATGTAAAAGAATTAAACCAATTAAGTTCTAGCAATGACCATTGTTTTATTAAATTTTTCTGATTTAGCCACTATTTCAAATTTAGATCATCAAGAGGAGACTCATCAATAGAAGTTCACCTGATTTTGCGAAATGGCTGTTAATAATACATCCTTCTCCTTATAGGCAGGTAGATCTCTACGAAATTTTAGCATTTTTCTTCCTTGTGTAGATTCCTACAAATGAACATAACATGCAGATTTTAGTAATAATCTCACAATCATAACACCAATAGAGAAGTATTTTGAAGAACTATAGCAATATGTCTTCACACTTCCCCGTAACTGAACAGCTAAAGAAACTCTTATATCATAAACAAACCAACCGAGTTAACAATAAAACCTGAAAAATTGAAATGCTCCTAATGTTACTTAAGGCTCAAATGAGCAAGAAAAGACAAGCAAACAAAAGATCAACTGCAGTCTGATAGCTTTGCATAGTCGACTTTGACAGTGATTCTGCAAAGTGCAAACATGCAACTCGCGGTGAAGCACGCATTGTTAACTGAGAGAAATTGCTTTTGACCTCTCCAAATGTATCCATTGAATCAAAACAGAACTGATGCATGATGTGGGTAATAACACAATAGAAATGACAGTCAAAGGTGTCCATTGCTCTAAGGATAAAAAGGAGGTGAGGAATTAAATGAGGTGCATTCTCCAGGACTCTCTGAAAGGGGAGAATAGGCTTTGGAAGTGTAGAAATTCTCCATCATAGCTTTCAGTTATTGCAACTAATAAATTTTAAAAATCTACGTGCTTGTTGGGAAAGATTGGTGCTCATCAACACAATTTTCCCATTATGGAAGCAAGGAAGGACTAAAGTTACCCATTTAGCAAATACTAGCCAATGGTAATCAGCCTCTAACTAAGTCTGTCAATAAAGTAACGGACAATTAAGGTCCTATGAGTACAAAATTGAAATTTTTTATAGGAAAGCAAGACATGGCTCCACATGTCAAAAGGGGAGCCCACCTGCCAAGCTTGCTGCTTCTCATGGAGCTGCAAACTTCTCCGAGCAAGAACTTTCTCCATCACAGACTTACTGGATGCCAGTGGCTCTGGTTGCTCAAAAAGCCCTTCTTCAGTAGCAATACTGCTGCTACTGCTGCATCGTGAAAAGGAATTATATGGAGAGATTTCGGTATATCTAGGCTTCTGCGATAAGTAATCCCCTAGATATTCCTCAGCTCTTCTTACCAGACCAAGAGGTAAGCTCACCTGCAAGTCCGTGTCGTTAGACACTCAGAAAGATGTCAAAATGACAGATACAGGAACCAGAAATGATATGTGAGGGCAAAAAGGCATGTCATGAAGCATTGATCCCAACATTGACCAGAACCTTAGAATGAATAAAAGGGAAAAAAAACAAAGGGCCCAGTTGGTTGATGAAACGAAAACATCTAACTTTCTCCATTGTGCTATTTTTCTTGAAGATATGTCTGGTATATGCACAATTTCATCCAAAAGAAAACTTTTGTTTTCATATTTGATTATGCTTCTATCATCCATCGTTTAATAAATCAATTTAATGTTAATATCAATACTTGCTCAACCATCTCATTAAAGATTCGAGTATTACATATTAATAAAATCAATCAATGTAAACAAGATCTAGAAAGTAATCGCACATAATTGAAATACACCGATAATGGCGTTAACTTAATTCAGAGTCTATTTTTCTTAAAGAGAGTGCTCTCAGAACGACCAAAACAACAACGCTTGCTTCAAAGCTTGAAAACCCCACAAAAGGGGGGGGGGTGTTGTGAGTACAATGCTAGGAGAAAAATGTTCAAGCTAGGGAGGACGGTTCAAGGGATATGAACATCATGATGAGAGAAGGCACACCTATGTGAACAACAATCTCATGTTTTCCTTTGGATAAGAAACACTGCAAATAATGAAGTTTTTTGTGTTTTGTATGAGAACATTGTCAAAGCTGATCCAAACATGTTTACTTGGGCTTGTTTCATTTGAAAAGGAAACACAATTTAGAAAATTCCCATCAACTGAACAGCCCAAGATTAGCTAGGATAAAATGTCAGTGAAAAGGAAAAAAAGCAAGATTTTGACAGTAAGTAATGTAGTGTACCTCCCTCTGTGGACGCTTCTCATCTAGGTCAAATCTATAGTTAGGCAGAGGAACCTTGCTGAACACCACTGCTTTTGCATAGACTTGGCTGCAAGAGAGTTAAAGCTCAGAATCCAGGTCTAGCAAACAACTGATAGATGGACATTATGATCAATGCCAATGGAGAACATACCTATACAAACCCATCTTGCTTGCCAGAGCTGCTATTTGCTCAAAATCATGCCTGTCCTTTTTGTCCTTTGAGACCAATTCTTGCTTGTCTTTATTGCACAAAAGCATGTTTAGCTTCCGTTTCCACCCATCAATGCCATCATAAAATGTTGAACCCTGTTAAAGCATTGAACGGAGAATGAGGATGAATGGATCACATTATATATGCAGTGAACAATCAAAATGTTATTAGTTTATTCCATCTTTAGCACCCCCAAAAGCAAGAACCCATTTGTTCTCCTATTAGTAGATAATCCTGGGAACAACGATCGAATCATGCTAAGGTCTCCAGAGCAACTAGAAAATCTCTATGCCCCCTATTCATACAAAACCATTTCCTTCCTCTCTATCTGAAAGAACAACAAAGTCTCAAAAATGAATAATGAAGATGCCGGTCCTTTATACTACTCCCCACATGGCAGTTTAATTTGTGCGATGTCATGTTAGAAATTCCAACCCAAAAGCTTAAGCTGATAGGTGGAGGGATATCACAATGAATATATAGAGCATTTAGGACCCCTTGTCAAATGATGTAGGACAATACTTCAACACCTCCTCTCATGAGCAAGCCAAATTACAAGTGATACGTGAAATTTGACTAATCAATAGTGGACATACATTCACAAAAGTGATAACACTAGCTCTACTGCCATGCTAGAAAATTCCAACCCAAAAGCTCAAGCCCGATAGGTAGAAGGAGAACACATGAATATATATGGCATTTACGACTAGTCAAGCAATTGCTGACAATACTTCAATATGTCACCTTTGCAACATTTGATGTCTAAGAAAATAAAGGAGGTCAACAACTCACACAATCATCATTTGAATGGAAGAACATGCTTCAATGTATGATATTCTTTGAATATGTGTGTCCTTCAACAGCATCTAAATTCATCATAAGAAGAAGCTGAAGAAGATCGTCTTTAAATAAAAATTATTCCACATGAGCATCATTCCTCTCCAGAGACTTGATCGAAGACTTATTAAATCAGTATCACCGAAATAGACCCCTACCGAGAGAAAATAATTCACAGAATCCATCCAGAAACCAAACAAACACAACTTGATTGGCATTTGAAGTTTTCATATTCTCTAGCATGTCCACCATCAAAATGTTTGTTATGAAGGCAAACATAAATCCTTCTGATTTGTAGTTTGAATTTTTAAAATTAGCCACTATAAAGGTATTTTTCAGTAACTTAACCATGGGTTACTGAAAATTAGCATGTCTACCATGGATAGCTGTGTTGGTTAAGAGCTTCTCCCTCGTCACTGAGATCGAGGATTCGAAACCCACAATTGCTAGCATCTTAAGTAGAGGGCCATAGTATTGGGGGGCTGTGCCTATCTTCCCCAAGGTATAGGGGCCCAGCCCTTCGGTGCCGTTCGGGCAAGGGGGCCATGGTGGATTCCTCGGTCATTAAAAAACAAAGAGTACTTTTCAGTATAACCACTCTCCCAGAAAATGGAGGAGAAAGACAAAAAGCATAATGGTACAACAATTGAAACCTAGTGCCACATCTTGTAGAGCCTCCTTATGCCACTCTGGAGTCCAGAGTTCGTCCACAGCCACTCCACAAATATTTGCCTAGCACAAATTGGTTAGGGAAATGCTTCGAATCCACAGCCTTCCAGGTGATGAATTATTAGCACAGTAGAAGCATAAAAAAGTCTCAATGCTCCATCGTCCACTACGCTATAGAATCATCTAGACGTAAGGCACAGCCCTAACCAAACCACAACGTTACGAGCGAAAGGAAATAGTTGAATGAGTACCCAAGGGCGAAGTGCGTTCGAAGAAGTGTATTGACTATGCATTGACAATGAAGAAAACGTAAAATATAGAGTGCCTAAGTCATCCCCAACGCACAATTTGGGTCCATTTTCTATAATGTCACACGACATCAGTCAGTTAACAGAGCAACCACCGAAAATTAAAACTCGAGCAGCACACCTGCGACCAAGACGACTCGAACTCGCGATTTGAACCATCCTCCGATGCGCCGTCACTGTTAGGCGAATTGTACTGCGGATAATTCCTCTTGTTGAGCTGCTGCTGCCGCTGCTGAGCCGTCGAACTGGGCAGAGCAGCTCTGCCAGGGCTGGGGACGGGGACGGCGACAGTGGCTTGACCGTGACGACCGCGGGAAGCGGCGGAGTCCGCGGAAGCAGCCGCCGGAGTAGTGGAGGAGGAGGAGGAGGAGTAGTTAGGGGTGGTGATGACGGAACGGAGGCGCTGGTGGGGAGGGATGTAGACGCCGCCGTGCGACGACGGAGGCCGGTCCTTCATCTTGCGGGAGACGAGAAAGAGCGTAGGGTTTGGAGCTCCGGGGAAGAAGGCGGAGCGGAGGGTGAGCCGCGGAAGATGCGAAGGAGGAGGGAGGAGGAGCGAAGGGGGAGATGAGGAGGGCATGCAAAGTGCGAGACGATGCCGTTTCCGAGGTTTTATTGCAGGAGCAACGCCCCCGATTTCGTTTTCCGGCCGAAGGGAAGGGAAATGGCCCGCCTGGTCTCGCTCGCTTTCGAGCGAGGGACGTCAGAAGAATATAAGTAAAGTCCAATTTTTGCTGTTTCGTCCTTGTACTTGCGGTTTATTCAAATTCGCTCCCTCCGTGCTTTCCCGGACTGCGCAATAGAATCCCTTTGTTACCGTCCAGTGGCTAATCAGCTAGTTTTTATTGTTTGATCTAATAATGCAAATAAATTTAGGAAATGGATTGAAAATGGACCTAATGGTGGGTTTGGTTCGGTTTTAGAGGAAAATCTATATAAAATAAAAATACAAAATCTTTGGGGCTAAGCAAATTTTGAGAAGCAATTTGATTTTAAGCCTTTTGATACGAGATGTTTGCTAGTTTTAAAAATATATATATTGAAGTATATGTCAACTATACTAAGCCATCCGCGAGCCAAGTTGGCTGTAGCTAGCCTCACCTACAGTCACCAAACCCCAAGCGACATTGCCTGGGTTGCTCGACCTCAGGCTGCATTCATTGGGGTCACACGACCCAAGGCAACATCCCCTCGATCAAGCAACCCAAGCATAGCTTGAGGTGATGTGATCTCAAACGAGGTTAGCGACAAAAGTCAAGATTTTTCAAAATATCTTTGTGATTATGAAAGTTCAAAAAGGGCAAAAATAGAAGAAAAAAATTGTGTCCACGTGTTGGAGAATGTAGCGTTCCGAATAACTCCAATATACCTTAGATTAAAGTCCTTTAGATACCTTTGGAATTGCAACTACGATCGCCCAAAGTTCTAAAAAAGACGAACTAAATGCCATTTGGATTTGCTCAAGATAAACCGCAAAGCCCCGTGTAAATACTAAACCAAAAACACCCTTGATATTTTGTAGAAAATTTAATTTATAAAATAAAAAAATCAAGAACCATACATGCTAAAAGGTATTTAATAAATAATGAGTTCAATACGCTCCAGTTAGAAGAATAACGGAAATTTCTTGCCTATTATCAAGTAGTCACTCGTTCACAAATCTCATCTGGGAACTGACATCTTCCGGTACACACCTTATAAAAAGCCCTTTTTCACTCCGCTTATTCCTATTCTTTATGAGGACGTAATTTTTATCGACGAAAATTAAACATTTTCAGTCTTGCCATCATTTTTATGAAGATGATGAAAACCTCAACTTAACACAAAGACTGCGCGTATGGTTCGATGAGGATGGAACGCATAGCAGGTCCACACTATGCTTGTTTACTTTTGAAATCGATTGATTATTCAAGCCTTTGGAAATTAAACTCGGGTCGGAATCAACCCGAGCGTGCGAACACCCCGGTTCGCACGTGCCCCGAAGCTAGCGGCCCGGATTGGGCCGAGGGGATTGGTGAGCCCATTCAACTGAAAGCAGGCCATTTTGAACTCAAAAGAAATCCAAAGGCTCGGCCTGGTATGGGAAGCGGATTTGTACAGTACAACTAAAAGCCCATTGTCCATCGGGTCATTGCTGAGATCTAGGAGACGCGTATACACCCCATCAGACCAAGATTGATTTGGGATAAATGTGTTACAACAGTCTCAGCTCAGTATTCTCTTTGTAAAATGAAGATTAGTTTGGGGAAACTGCATCACTAAGGTACTTAGTTGGGGATTCTTGAATGGTATTAGACCCTTTTGTCTATTGTTATGCTCGGGAAAACTTCAAGAGCGCGGTTTAATATTTACATATTTTCACACTCTCTCTCACGCTTAGTCTGGTTTTTTTTTTTTGCCTAGTACTAAGCATGGAAGGACTTTGGGGAGACTAGGGGCCTGGTAAGATTTAAACTCAGGACCTCCTGCTCTGATACCATGTAAAGTTTTTGTGAAGGACCACCGCCAACTGTTCTAAAAACTTAAACCGTTAAGTGAAGATGTGGTTTAATATTTATATACTTTCACATTAGATAAGTGTATAAGATCGGTGTTGCATCAAAGAGACCTGAGGAGATCCGAAGGAGCAAGCCCCAGACCATTTCCTAGGCCATGGAAGGAAGCCGACCCTGTAAAAAAGTCGTCGTGGAAAAGGCCAGGAGCAGGGACCCCAAAGGGGCCGTGACGTCCTAGAACACCAGGAACCTGTCTCCGTCCATCCAGGCCCATCGCCATCATCATCTTCAAACTCTGCCGCTCATTTCTGGAACCTTCATTTCTTTAGTTTTCTTCTCCTTTTCGGCAGTTACTGGGCAGTCACACCCAGTTTCACTGCCTGAAAATGATATCCGAGAGACTCTTCCACTCCGCCGCCCCCCCCCCCCCGCCCGCCCGCCACGGCGGCGGCACGTGTAACACGCACCCAAAGAAAAAAGAAAGTAAAAATCGAAAATTTCTCTAATTTATCGAGTGCATCAAAGAATTCTCCTAACACGTGACGGAGATCGTTCGTTCGAATCCCAATAAATCGCGTGTTGATCACTTCGACTCGGGGCTACCTATGCAAGCAAAAGGCTTGGAATGCATCGGTTTATAATGTTCCCGGGTAAATAGCGAGCACGACACGACGTGGCTAACTGGATGGCTGGCCTTGCAGGCGTGCCGGCTTGCCGGCCGCTATCAACGGCCGGCTGCTCTCCGGTCTTGGATTTCACATCAACAAGCAGCGACTTAAAATGTTTCCAAAACTCGTGCAAAGCAAGAGGCGCAAATCACTAACAACTCAGTGATACCGACCCTTAACGAAAAGGCCAGAATACGAGACCCATCACGTCCTGCTCGATAGAAGCAAATTCGAACGATCCTATTGGTCGCGATTCGCGATCATCCCATGTCGAGTTTTCATAATCAAGTCTCCCGCTTTATCTTTTGAGATTCCTTTCTCGCTTGGAACGACGCGTCCGAGTATCCGATGTCGTCCCGCTCGATTCATGAAATTAATGAAAATATTTCGCAATTACGCGATTCCGATATGCTCTTTTCTTATCGATGGGGAAATGAGAGAAAAAATAAAATAAAGGAAAAATACGATGATAATAATAATAATAATAATAATAATAGTAATAATAATAATAATAATAAGGAAGAAGGATGCTTGCGACAATTTCGGGCTTCCAAATTAAGAATTGGCAAGTGAGGAATTGTATAAATCACCTAACGACAGCTTGCCCTTTTCTATGGAGGTCGTTATCTCATCCGAAGGCCACGGTTTTATGGGCGGTGGATACGCGGATCTTCTCGGACGGTGGAGATTTCGCACCCTTTGTTCCTTTCTAATTCTTTTTCTTTCCCAAGCTCGAAAGCCTTCTTGGAACCTTCTCCTTACTAATTCGTCGTCGTCGTCGGCGTCTCTCCCGATTTAAAAAATTCAAAAGAACATCGTTAACCAGCGCTCCCGGCATATTTATCAAGTACGGACTTCCTAAAGAGCAATTCGAATCCGAGATATCTGTCTAGGGGCATGCATGGTCCAGAGCGCCAGACCGGATCGAATTAGCCGTTCTAGTTCCTAGAAAATCTAATAGATCGGTTGTAAATCGGAAAAATTCTAAAAAATATTGAATTTATTTACTTATTTTTAAGAAAAAAATTATTTTGTTAAAGTTGGGTAAATATTAAAACTTTAAAAAATTAAAATTCTAAAAAATATTGAATTTATTTACTTATTTTTAAGAAAAAAATTATTTTGTTAAAGTTGGGTAAATATTAAAACTTTAAAAAATTTAAATTGAGTTTTTTTTTTTGCTTTTTTTACATGTTTATTCTTAATAAAATATAAAAAATTTAATCGGTCCGATCTGGCCGTGAAGCAGACCGCAAGAAATGGGGATTGAGAACCAGACCAATACTTTCGGTCCAGTTTCAAGCTGCTCTCCCCTATATCTATTCACGATACAAGTGGATCGGGCAGTGCTCTTGCGATATTCATTAATGCGATTCGTGAAATGTTCACGAGGAATCGGTCATAAGATATCTGGGTGCGAATCTTGTTCGCGTGCCGTGTTGTTGGTCCCCCGCCCTCGATTGTCCTAATCTCACACCGCCCAAGCAAAGAAGCGACGTCGCTTAGCAAGGAAAAAGCGAAGGAAGAAAAGAACTGATTACGACCCCATCCATTGGCGACATGTGATGTTGGGAATTCTTCGGACATCTTCCTTCTCAAGTTAATTATAAAACAAACATCGAAAGACATTTGGACAAAGAGGTGGGTTAGGAACTTAAGTCACCTAATTTTGTATCTTTCTCCCGCGTTTCACATCTGGATGACTTTTATTTAGGACATGCAACACGTTTTTCGGATTTTGACTTTTTGACTCAATCCTCCGATATAGTTCCTAAGCGTTAATTCGTTCGATGCGATTCTTAAATTGTAGCTTAATATGTAACGTGGTATTTAAACTTTCAATTCGTTCAATGTGATTTTTTGAAATTTTCTATGTAGTTCAGGGATTTAGTTGAGCCTGTACTAAAGAATCATTCACCATATTGAACGAATTGAAAGTCGGAAAATTATATTGCTTAAAGAGCTTAAAATCATAAATCGCGTTGAATAAATGAAAAATGCATGGATCGTGCCTTTCCCCACTCGATGAAATTGACCTCGTGAAAGTATTGGATAAGATGCCTTCTGAGCTGCCCCCGAATTCCAATTGAGGTCAAGAATTTTGAAATATTCATACGAGGCAATCTTATGCAAATAAATTTTCAGTAGATCACTGCCGAAAATTTCAACCGGTTGACATTGCACCTAGGGTGTTTCTGCCTGAGCAAAAGAAATTTTTGCGAATTGGTTTTCTAGACATTTACAAGTTTGGCTAGCTGAAAATGATCGGTCAATAGAAAAGTCATGTATGATCAAAGAAAATTTATGTTTGCTCAAAGTTTGGAAAATGGATTCCCTAAACTAAAAAGGAGAGGAAAAAAAAAGGGTTTTTCCTTGAAAAGATTTTTCGCAAAAAGTTTTCTTTTAACCACGAAATTTTCCTCCGAACAACACAAATGCCCTCAATTTAGATCAATTTAGATCTAGGGTCTAAAAGGGAATGGCAGGGCGCGGGCGCCAGGGCGATTCCATTCGACAACTTGATGCCTAGCGTAAATTTTTATAATGAATTTCGCAGCGATCTACGATTTTTTTATACGTGTCTTGGGGTTAGTATTATTCATCACCGCCACCAACACAATGCAGCATCCTCAGGGAACAGATCGTGCTGATTTTACCATAAGTGGGAAAGTGAGCGGAGTATTTGGGCCTCGGATATACCACAAAAGGGAAGAACCCGAGCTGGCCGACTGCTAAACTATGATCAAGTGGATCATTCAACTCCTCGGAGCTTTCACTCTGCAAATGAGTTGGCGAACTCGATGCCTTCGACTCCACCATCTCCTACTCCTGAGACGATCACGTTCGTATGGAGACTGGCCCAGATTCAGCACACTTGCCCAGGGTTTCAGCTTGGAAACTGGTCAACCCGGCGAAAAGTCTTATTGATTAAGGCCACTTGCGCGGACGATAGGCTCGGACTTAACCGGTTTACGAGGTTTTGCACGGTTTTCCACGAGACTCGACCATAAAAATCGGAACACCGCGAAGCTGGGACACGCATTGTGCTTCGCGACACGCATTGAGCACATACATTTTACTCGCTTTAAGTTGATCAAGGGGAAAATTATCAAAAACGTCATAAACATATTGTGAGGCGACTAATTCGATTCTAAAATTTTCGATTTTATCCATTTAGTCCAAAAGAATTTGACGATTGCCCAGTAAAGCCCTTTCGATTAAATTTGGCTGAAAACGACTAAAGTGAACACCAAGCCATCATACGTGACACAATCGGCTACGTGATATAGTTGGCCAGCACTAACGCGAGCCACACCGATGATTTCCGATCAATTTTTTGCCGGAGTCACTATATTGGCAAACTACCAAAAGATTTAGGACTAAAGTAGGAAGATTGAGAAAATTCAAAACTCGATTGGTCGCCGGTAAAATACTTTCAGAATTTTTTAGACAATTATACAATCTCTTAAATTTTCCTTAATGGGCACGACGATTAAACAGCGCGCTTAAGCACTTTCGTGTCAACTACGACGGAGATTTTCTTGGTCAGCTCCACGTAATTTTGGCTGGTCATGATAGCCAGGTCGTGTTCCAATGTTACTTCTGTTTTACTAGTTTAGTATTTTTATGGACCGACCAAATCGAAGCCTAGCAGCAAGTCGGCAAATGGGGACGGCAACAGCAGACAGGATGGATCAAAGATAAAGCTAAGCAGTCGTCGCTAATCATAAAAACAGCTCAAACAAGGAACGTGGAACGTGGTTTTGTCAAATTTTCAGAACACTAGCGACGGGTCCTCTTTGTGGATTTTCACTCTCTGGAAGCCCTTGATTGGCCCACGCGAGCACCGGAGAACCCGCAGAGACTTCCACGCCATGTAGAAGGATTTTGATTTCGTCATTCAATTTAACCCTAGAAATATCCATCCTTTCTTCTTCTCATGGAAAAATCAAATGGAAGCGATTAGCCAAAACATTAGTGACCTTTTCATTTCACTAATATATTGGAACATCTTTCTCAATCGTGTCGTGCTAGTACTCCACCACCATCGGAGTGAGGATCGAATGTCCATAACGATGTGGCGGCGAGACCTTCATGCTATCTTGTTGCTGCTGCGAAGTTAATGTTGGGTGTGGGCAAGCTTTGTGAGGTCCGAAGTGTATCATCAAGGGTCCATTTGCTCAAAAGGAAGCTATTTAAAAAAAAAGATATTTAGATGATACTGAAAACTAATCAATTCGAAAAGCAACAAATAAGATTAACAAAAAATGATTTTTACGAAAAACATTCCTTCTTTATCATGAAGTTTTCAGCGAAACAATAATTATCTTAAATTCGGGGACACGGCAAATAACTCTGGAGGAAGAGATATGATTTTTATGATTCCGACACCATCTAAAAAGATCATTTTGCTCCTGGGATCTCTTGGGCCTTTCGAAAGGGCGTAAGAAAGCATGCATTCGTTTCACAGTGCCCTTTTTTTTGGTGGGGGGCGATGGGGGTCCAGCGAAGTAGGACGCAATTCAATGCTCCTACCAAGCTGAAGGAAAGGTCGCAAGCCTTCCACGCACCGGGTGACGTAACACTAGCGGCGCGAGCATCGTCGGTTCACGGAAGCGCTGAGCATGCTGCCCCTGGCTAATTTGGAATTCGCCCGTTAACTCTCTGGGGAATGTACTTGAGGGAGGCGCTGGATGAGAAATTTGGAACTCATCAGCAAACGCTTTTGCATGGGTTGGTGTTGAGGAGTTGAGTAAGAAGATTGTCATGCTTCGCAGGAGCCGGCGCAGAGGATCGGCGTAGTTCCCATTATTAGAAATTGGGAATTAGGTCATCCGATTTGGTTTGGTGCTATTCAAGAGCGTGGAACCAAACTTGTGTGCCTCCAAACCTAAATAAGTAATATCTATTGAAATTAAAGACCTTTGGTGTATTATCCTCAAACGGAAAGAGTGATGCTCGTGTTCCGTACATTTATATTGCATATCTAACAGGATGAAGATGAAAATGAAAACAAAAGAGCTTGGCTGGTTTTTTTCAAGCCAATTTTGGGGTAAATAGAGTTGGGTCTAGATTTCAAATACTAAGAGCCAAGCTTGACCGCCTAAGTTCAATGTTCATGTCTGGAACTTACCTATCCCAGAACTGATTATGCCTAATGTTTTGTTGGACAGCGAACAAGAGAAAAGAGTAACTTAGATAGGAAAGAAAAGGAGATCGAAAGATGCGATCTCCTCCAATGGTTCTGCCAATCCATTCTAAAAAATGGGTTTTCTTTTCTATGCTAGCAGATTTGTGAAAATTTGGATAAATGTTAGGAAATAATTCACAAAATATATATATACCAGCCACCTAATTTCTCAGTAACTATTAGTAACTTACCAATGCTTTAACAAAATTACTTAACAGATTTTTGAAATAAATGAATAGATCGCTTCACAATGTTTATTAAAATGATGGTTTGCTACAAATATCGTGATTTGAGATTTAGAGACCAAATTTGTTTATAAATAATTAAAGGTTAAATTAAATGGAGCTAAATAGGTATAAAAAAAAGAGAGACTAACTTCAATACGCAATTGAACCAGCAAAATGAAATTTCCCCAAAAAAATGTAATTCTCCAAGACCGAACGCCAAGAATGGAGCGTTCCTGTAAATTTCAAGTCACATGAGTTCGAATCGCATGTACTTTTGAGATGGTCAGAAGGCCAAGGCCGCCGAAGGCTCGATGATGGGAAGCTGGTGATCGTGGCCAAGGCCACGACAACCACCGCCGGACTGGAAAAAAGAACAAATCCCCTCGCCGATAGCCTAATCTTCTTTAAGTGTAGTTTTGAGTAGAAATTTAGACTCCGTTTATTTTACAAAAAATATATAAATTATTTTTCAAGAAAATGATAATATTTCATGATGTTCGCTTGTTAAAAGTTGCTGATGCCGCCTTAACGACCTCAAACGAGGTTGAGGCATAGTATTAGATGCCACAATATTTAAAGGTAAATAAAAAAGACAAAAGATACTTTTCACTTAACATTTTTGAAGGTGTTTTTACATCGATTGGAAATATATATTTTTAATTATTTTACTTTTCGTGAAATAAATATCGAAGATTTTTTAAAAATGTATTTTTTTATAAATTATTTTTCCGTGGAACGAGGAGGAAAAAGAGAGCTGAGGGTACATACGCGGGGCGTCCCCAAATTGCACGAAAAAATGAGCGACAAAAGCGACAACAAGGACGACGAGGGAGCGGGACAATCCAATGGCGGATCCCGTCGCACATGCCACCATACCATCACACGGCGCAAAAACGCCAAAAAGCCACCTTCTCTCTCTCTCTCTCTTCTCTCTCTCCTCCATAAAACCAGCGACCCCATGCCATCGCCCACGCACGCACACACACTCTCTCTCTCTCTCTCTCAAAGCAATCGCAGCAAAGCACTTTTCCGAGCTCGCGGCCGAAAATGGGTTTGCAGAGCCAATTGAACGACGTCTCCTCGGACTCCATCCCCCTCCTCCTCCTCGCCCTCGTCGCCACCTGCGTCTGCCACCTCCGCTCCTCCCTCTCCTGCCTCCTCCACTCCCTCGGCCTCCCCCGACTCCACGCCCCCGACGCCCCCGCCCCGGCCCCCGACCGCGGCGACGACGACGCCCGACGACTCTCCGCCCCCCTCGGCTCCGGCCTCGCCGGCCTCGTCGTCCTCGCGGAGCAGCTCAACCTGAACCGGCTCCTCTCCGATTGGTTCCGCGGCGAAGGCGGCGGGGGCGCCTCGGACTGCTGCTGTATGGTGTGCCTCTGCGGGCTGAGGGACGGGGACCGCGTGCGGAGGCTGCCGTGCCGCCACGTGTTCCACAAGCGCTGCTTCGACGGATGGCTCGATCAGCTCAAGTTCGACTGCCCGGTCTGCCGGTCGAAGCTGGTCCCCGACGAGCGCGTGGAGCTCACCGCCAGGCGCGTGGGAGGGGAACTCGCGGCCTTCTTTTCTCCGCGGTGAGGGGCGCGCGCGCGTCGGCGGACGTGAATCCGTGGTGCGAAAGGGGGCGACGGTTTTTGCCTCATCGTCATGATTACGATGATTGATGATGAGCAAGGGCTCGCTTCGCAAACTTTCTGTTCTCTTTTCTTTTCTCGGTATTTGCAGTTTTGACCCTAGATTAAATTTCGTGCCCCCCTTTCTCTCTCTCTTTTTCTTGTCCGGTCCCTAGATTGATTTTTCTTTTCCATTTATGTCCTGCCACGCCACTGTGATTTTTGAAGAGCTCGTTCGGAGTTCCTCTTTTAACCGCCGGTGTAAATTCCTAGAACAACGCGCTTGGTGTACTAAATAAGGGAAATAAGAGGACGCATCTTATCGTACGTTGCAATAAACGACATCGCTCTCGATTTCTTTCTTTCTTTCTTATAAAAGGAATTCGAAAAGGCCGGGTTGGTTTTGCGTCGGATCGTCGAAAATCTCGATATGATCTCGACAAGCATGAGCACCACTTATTTAGAAAATTCGGTCCGATCTTGCATGCACCCATTAGCGATCAAAGTCGGAGGGCCCTGATCCGGTATGATTGTCGTGATAGGCCGAAATGGTAGGGCAGTGGGGACAAATCATGTAGAGTTCTCGTGAAGCGTCTAAAGCAATTCGGGGGTGCGATTGCTATATCTTCTTTATAAAGTGATATAAAGTGAGAGCAGGTGAAATAGTGTGAAATGTTTGTGACATTGTTAGCTTGATGGGCGCCCACCTCTTCTCGAGATTCTTTACCTTTACATTACAAAAAAAAAATCCAATTCGAAGACTCTAATTTAGAATCAGGACGATTTCACGTAAATATAAAGAGTACATAAGGCTCGGCTTGTTATCCTAGAGCATGAATCTCCTCGTCCCAAATTAAAAAAAAAAAAATGGTCATCAAGTTATTCTCCATTAGAGAGCGGAGATATTTTTGTCCACCCGAGGTGGGTTGATCTCTAAATTTATATATTTATCTTTCAATTTAGCCCCATTTTTGTTTTAATTCGGAGTATATTGAATTGGATAGCGGTAAAGCAAAAGTCAGCGGATGGATCCCAGCGGTCGTTGGGGGAAATGATGATGCCACTAAAGTGCAGGGGGAATGGTTCGATTCCTGTGACGATAAGAGAGAGACATGTCGTGGTTAATCAAGGCCAGCCCTCCCGACGACGACGTGCGATGTGAGGTGTGAACGCTCTTTAGCTCTTTCCTTCCTTTTTAATTGCACTTTTTTCCATTTTTAGTTGCCGGATGATGTGGCAAAAATTTATCAAGATATGTGGATCCGTGAATTGAAAGATTGACCTCTCTAGATAGGCAATAATAATAATAATAAAATTACTGCCTTGTTAAGCAAGTTGCAAGATTTTCCGGTATATAGTAGGAGTATCGATTCTTGAAAGGATAGCTTGTAAAGTTGGAACATGAAAAGTTTATGCCATTAGAGTCGATTATCAATTTTCGATTTGAGATCAACCATATTTTTTTGGTCCGATTTCAAGGTCTATTTGGACATCGGTTTCATTTTTTTTTTGCTTCAAATTTTTTGAACTTGAGACAAATAGTAGTAACATCAAGATACTATGAGTAACAAAATCGTTCAAAATAATATATCGATACAAAACAAGTAGAAACTCAAGGCGCTAGAGAAGTTGACTTCATTTAAAAAAGATAAATCATCTTCTTCCAACTTCTTACAACATTTTTTTAACTATCGATTCCATGCATGCGATTGGGTTTAGTACCCACAACTTGGAATTTACTCGGACAATATCAATTCCAAACTTTTGGAAGCAGAGAACCCGACCTATTTTCATGGCTGGTTTGGTGGGGTTTTCGGATATAATTGCATGGTTGGCCATCCCTAGTATATAGCATTCCTCTTTCTTCTTACAAATATTAGATTACCGAGACTGATTTACATAATCGATTTACTATGGGACGTGTCAGCTTGCTACTAATTGCTCAAATCAGGAGCAATTACCCAAAAAATTTTACGTGTCAGCTTGCTACAAATTACCCAAAAATTCCCTTATCCATCTCTCCCATTTGAGCCTTAATTAACTTTGAGAAACCCCAATTCCAATTCTAGTCTTTCCGGAAAAATCAGGAGTAATCACAGGGGGTCGTTGAAGAACGCGTCCGAACTCGCGATCGTCTCGCCGGAAAAAGAACGCCGATCAGCAAAACGAGAAAGAGAGAAATGGGTTCGAGACGACCGAGAGAGAGAGAGAGAGAGAGAGAGAGAGAGAGAGAGAGAGAGAGAGAGAGAGAGAAGAGAAAGCAGTACAGGAGCCCCCAAGATATGTCTGTGTTTGTCGTTTTGGATCGATTCGACGGCATGAGAAAGATTCAAGTAAGTCGTGGCGATCAAACTCTCATGCATTCATTCTTCCTTTTCCCCCCTCTCAGCATAGCTATTGACATGGGTTTGGTTGAATCTGCCTTTGAGTCCGACTACTCTTGGGTTATGCGGGTGAAGAACTGCGTTTGATTGAAGAAGAAGATGAAGATGAACGTGACGAAGAAAGAAGAAGATGAAAGAGACGAAGAGAATTCTTGAGAGGCTTTCTTCTCTGCATATTGATGCATTCGACCGAGAGCGTTACTAATGAATTTGCTCTCCTCTGTATTTGTAGTACAAGCTTAGAGTCGCTCTTGTTACAGAATTAACAAACTAACAATCAACTAACAACTGACATAACAGAAAACTGAATGAGATATTGCCGCCGATTCTTGAAGCTCGTCTTTTTATCCTTTTCCTTCTATCTCTATGGAATTATTAACATGAGGGTCAGACTTTCGTGCGCACTGATCAAGTTCTCGTGTTCTGCTTTCTCTGTTCCCAACATCACTTCTTCCTCTGTTCTCAGCATTATCTTTTGTTCTTGAAGGCTGCACCATATAGTCCTTAACGATGCGCGATAGAGTTCACTCCGGCACAGAAATGCCGTCGAGAAAATAAATCGCCGTACCCACCATCGCGTCTTCCACTTTCGGTTGATGTGCCGTGGTACTCGTAATCTAAGATCGATCGATGCCTGCATTAGGTGTTTTGATGCGGTGCGCATCAATACGCGACATCAAAACTGCGCTTATGTTGGCGATTTGCCCCACTTCGAATCATACTCGGTTTGAGGGTCATGACATGCACGCTTATCGGCTGATTCTATGAAGGCTCGAATCTAATAAAAAGATTATTAGGAACTGGTATGCTGCCAATCTGTTAGCTCGTACGCCGACGACCTGCATCTGACTGGACCGGGAAGGTGGACTCAATGTGGAGAGCACGAACAAAAGCAACTGTGCCCATCCAAACAAAGGCCGCGATCTACTTATCAAAACAAAAAGGGCCAATCTGTGTTAACTTCAAGGCTCACAAGATTAAGAATCGTAGCCACAAATTCTCCAGACGCAGCCTAGCCCTTTCTGCCCTTGTGTTTGGGCTTCAATAGGACTGATAGTCACCCCCCAACCGACCACGAAGGGGTAACTTGTCGAAAACATATTCTCCAAAATTTCCTCGCTACATGCTATCCTTCTAGTTTCCTCGCTTTCCTGATTAGGTTCCTGTATTTCTGATCAAGCCTGTCTACTTACACAAAATTTCTTAAACCCGCGTCCTCCGACAGCCATGTCGATTGTACTTGGCCAGATTTTGTGTCGAAGCGACTTGATTAGACAATTTGTTTAAATAGAAAAAAGCTTCATTATCATAATTAAAAAGATTTGGACTTGATTAAAAAAGAGACTTGATTCGATATCCACCACTACCAACCACCGAGCATGCAGCCTAGTGGGGCGGGGGATTGGATTGGGGACATTGACCCAGATCGAATCCAGAACGAACGAAAAAAGACAGTTGATAGACACGTACAGATGGATTGTCGGCAGGTTCAAAATGGATCCCTTTTCCTACCCGGCTCTTTGGTCACGAGCATTGATCAATCAATTCCAGTTCTAGTTTCAAAATTGAACTCATGCGGGCGGTGCTCCAACAAGTCTAAAGAACTATGCCGGCACTCAGCCTAACCTTTTAGTATAAGCAGAGTCTGACGCATGCACAAGAATGACAATCCTCTTTTTCGTGCAGTCTCATAAGTAGAAATGTAAGGATGGAAAGATTTTCACGCATTTCGCCAGGTTATCCCCGTCCACGACGTGGACAAGTCTGGCCTCAGGAGCAGCCATCAACTGGTCTAACCCATCAGGTCGTCAGATTCATTTTCATCAAGCCAATAATGATCATCATGTCATCATCAAATCATAATTCTAAGGCCAGCTAGTCATAAACTCAGAGCAAATGGATGGCTTTTCCTATTTCGTACTGATGATGCAGTTTCCCCGAAAGTGACTCAGTTGAGATAATATGAGCCAGATAGTCCGAGGTGGAGGGTCGGAGAGACCAGTAGGGAACCTTCATATTAATCCCTCAGCCACGACATCTTCAAATAACCCTAAGTTCAGCCTGAACAAAGATCTCATGGCAGCACCTCAGCGCTTCATCCCATCTTTATTTGCATTGTCAACCACACCGTTCGAGAAAACGTCATCCGCGGCATCAATAAAAGATGCATAGACAGATAAACAACGATAGGCCATCCGTACATAAGATTTCATGATGATGTCCTGAATGACCATAATGTGTGTGTGTGTTTGTGTGTGTGTGTGTGTGTGTGTGTGTGTGTGTGTGAGAGAGAGAGAGAGAGAGAGAGAGAGAGAGAGAGAGAGAGAGAGAGACTTTCATGAAGAGCAATTCCATGATTTTGTTAGACTCTTGTATGATGATCTTAATAAATTCTTGCCTGTTGCCCCAGAGAGAGAGAGAGAGAGAGAGAGAGAGAGAGAGAGAGAGACTTTCATGAAGAGCAGAGCACTGGTTTTCATGATTTTGTTAGACGCTTGTATGGTGATCTTAATAAATCTTGCTAGTTGCCCTGGTACCGATGTTATAAGCTGTTGACCTGTCTTGCGTGCTCGGTTGGCATGCTTCGGAGAGCTTTATGATCCACAGGATCCACATAGAATGACAAGTGAAGAGCTTATTTGCTCAATCAGCTTATCTTATCAACATTCTAATGCCATCGGGCTTTCAAATTGAGAGAGGGTCTTCGAGAAAAGTATTTATGAGATGAATTGTAATGTTTAGCCAACACCTACCTTCATTCGGAAGTTACATCGCCCTGTGCATTAGAGGCCGAGGGTATGACAAGCTTTCACATAACAGCTGTTCCCAAGAGTTTTGGCTAACGAAAGTAAATTGTATAGACTCCATAATAGAGAGCATCCGGAGGATGCTTTACAGACTTTAGTGGATACGGAGTTATTAACATCATCTGAGCCAACTATCATAGTTGACAAAAGCAAATAGTACAAGCTTAGTGCCCGCAATCATTTATCAAGCAGACTACTTCATTAAACTAGGAGATTTTGTTGAATGGCTCACGATTTGCGTCCATGTTTGGGTCCTCTTCATCAAGACTAAAATCTGATCGCTAAGTGAATCCTGGATCTGGTCTGCTATCTGGCTAGGTCCCGTTCAAGATAGCCTTGTCGGATCCGCAACTGCTCAACAGCCGTGAAGGTGCAATTGCGAATCATTGTGATAGTGACTGCTCTCTTAGGGTAATTTGATGATTCGTAGTATCTTTTGATTCGATTGGCAATTCATATGTGATAAACCACATTCAAAGTTTCCTTGATTTTCCAAAGTATGATCATACTACTTGTTGCACCCTTTTGGCACATTTGATTAGACTCGTCATGTGGCGGTGTCGGAATTTTCCCTCGTGACATTTTCCAAATGATTCTTGATGAAAGGGTACTAGCCCCCTCGTTGATTGATGGTTTCGCCATGCATGTTTGCCGGCCTTGCGAGCTTTTGCAGCTCATGGTCTTCTTCTTTGTACGATAAGCTTTGGCAGGTAGGAGCATGCATCACTTGGTGAGCATTTGTAGCCCAGGGTGAAGAAACAAAAATGAAAATTTATTTTGTTGGAAAAATTTGTAAAAAAAAGAAAATAGTCTAAGAAGAAAAGAGGAGACCAATCCCAAGTATCCCCATATGGTTTTGAGACCGAGGTTCATCCATGAAATTAAGCTATCATTTCGTTCTTTGAAAGAAACATCTTTGACCTCTCAATTCGACTCATTTTCTAAAGAAAGTTTTTGTTAATTATGAAAGGTTGCGACACTTAAGTTTGATCGGGATTGACTCAACTTATTAGGGCCAATCAAATAGAGTTCAGCCTAATTTGACCCTAAAGTGCACCTTTCTCTCTCAGCTGAAATCCTCATACCGCATTGCATTTTCTTAATGATCCAAAGTCTTGCAATTGCAAACTTGCCACTTGTCACCATATCACAAAGTTTTCTTCTTTCTTTGAAAAAAAGAAGAGAGAGAAGAGAAAAAGGGTTCTTGACGTTAACAGGGGAGAAGATCAAACCAAGAGGCCCTTTTTTCTCTTTCAAAGACCGACCTCGACTCCTCTCAACGTCAAGTTCAAAGAGGGGCCTTCTTTTTCTTCTTCTTTTTAGTTCTTCTGTCTTCTAAGACGAGACCTTTCCTTTATGTTCTGTACAGCCTTTTTTTTTTGTTCTTCCAAAATAAAATAACCTAATTTTGTTTAGAATTTGTGATATGATGACAGATGACAAGCTTGCAATCATGAAGATTTAAGCCATTCAAGAGTTGCAATGAGACATGAGAATTTCATCTGTAAAATTTATGGTCGAATTGGGCCGAGCTTTATTTAGTCGGACAAAGTAATCCGGATCACTTCCATTCAAACTTAATTGACTCGACTAGTTGTAATTTTTCGTACTTAACAAATTTTTTTCGAATGACAATATGCCCAAATTGGATAATAGATCTTTGGAAAGAGGCGCCAACATATGAGAATTCACAGAGATTAAAGAAATCTCATTTATGGGCAATTTTATAGCGTGCAAATAGCGTCAAAAAATTTCTTTACTACGATCCACAATATGGGTTCAAGACATCTGTGGCCACACATATATCAACCGGGGTATGTGTAGGTTAGGATGAGCAAAAGAAACCAACTGGACCAACTAGTTTGGTGCATTTTCCAAGGGCGTCGATTCGGTCTCCTATTCCATAAAATTGGAACGGATTAGTTTTTATTCAGTTCTCGATTCTAACATTGGAGTCGCCTACCCAAATCAAACTGATTATCTTTTAATATTGGAGAGTACTACAAAAAACCACAAATTATACCCTATGTGACAAGTTTAGCATAAATTCTTTTATGTGATACCAAAAACTCCAAACTTGTCTCATTGTGACCTGCAACAAAAAAGGACACTTTGTAAAAAGTTGTCCTCAAGCACAGAAGGCGAAGATCAACATAATTCAACATGTTGAACAGCAGACAGGTATGTCCCTTCAAGATGATGATCTTGAGGCTTTCTTCTCCATTGAGGAAGATCCTTCAGAAGACACACTCTGCCCCATTCCATATTACCCATTCTTCAATGAAGACGAAAATGATCCAGAGGATATCTTCCACTTTGCCCCTCAAATTTTATCCCAAGTTCCATGTTACCTTCCTCCATACATCCCTGTTAAAATATTTCCATCTAAGTACTCCGAACCAATTTCTGTCATAGCCATGATAGATACTAGTGCTCATGTTTCTCTTCTTGATCCCAAAATCCTCCCAGAAAAATATTGGAAGCCACACATCCGATACTTCACTTCAGCCTCTGGAGATACTTTCTCAGCTAAAGTTCGTTCAGACCCTATCTCCATCTAGATACTCCCACAGTGTTCCATTACAATCAAATTTCTTGGTTGTCCTCTCCCGGACAAGGATCTCATTATAGGATGGGATATCTTATCCCAACTTCCTAAGCTCAAAATCATCAATGGAAAAGGTCTCAAATTTAAAGACTCTTTTAAAGAGTTCACCAGCATTCAAAGATTCTTTTCTATCGAGATGAGTATCATTGATCCCATCATGCAAAATCTTTTGAATTCGTGTGCAAACAATCATCATGAATTCTCACAGAAATGCCCACGCCCTTTATGGCAAAATCCTCAGTTTTTTGTTCGCCTCCCTTTCAAGGCTAATGAAGAAATCAACCCGACCAAAGCTAGTCATCCAGGTATGAATCCTGATCATCTTGCTCTTGCTCAAAAGGAGTGCCTTGAACTCCTCCAGCAAGGACTCATTGAACCCTCAGACTCACAGTGGGCTTGCCAAGCCTTTTATGTTAACAAACGAGCAAAGCAAAACAGAGGAAAATTAAGGTTAGTCATAAACTACCAGCCTCTCAATATTTTCCTCAAAGATGACAAGTTCCCATTGCCTTTAAAAAGCTCTCTTTTTGCTAGCCTCACAAAGGCCAGGATCTATTCAAAATTTGACCTCAAAGCAGGGTTTTGGCAACTTGGTATTCATCCTGACGACAGATCCAAAACTGGATTCTATATTCCGAACCATCATTACCAGTGGAAAGTCCTTCCTTTTGGACTCAAAACAGCCCCTTCCCTCTTTCAAAAGGCCATGTGTCAAATCTTCAGTCCAATTTTGGACACTGCAGCCATTTATATTGATGATATATTGCTCTACAGTCCTGATGAGCAATCTTATGGTCAGCTTCTCCAGAAGTTTATTGATATCATTCAAAAACATGATATCATGTTGTCCCAAAAGAAAATGGTCATTGCCCAGACCAAAATCGAATTCCTTGGTATGAATCTTGATCATGGCACATACCATCCATGTTTTCGTATTGCCCAGGAATTGCTTAAATTCCCAAGTGAGAAATTAACTGTCAACGAAGTCCAGGCTTTTCGTGGGATAATTAATTATCTCAGAGACTTTGTTCCCCATATTACCAAATTTCTCATTCCCCTCCAGAAGATGTTGAAAAAAGATGTTCCTCCTTGAAGTAAGGAACAAACCGAAGCAATTGCCAAGCTCAAAAAGCTTATGCAAGACCTCACTCCTCTTCAGATTCCTTCTACAGGCAAAAGAATTCTTCAGACAGATGCAAGTGATGAATATTGGGCAGCAGTCCTACTTGAAGAAATCAATGACAAGCGCCACATCTGCGCTTATGGAAGTGGTAAATTTTCCCTAGCTGAACTTCATTACCACTCTACCAGTCAAAAATGACATCAAAAAATTTGAGTTTCATCTTATCGGCTATCACTTTTTGGTAGAATCCGATATGACCTCTTTTCTTCAAATGATGAAATTCAAACAAAAATAGATTCCCCATGCACAGCTTTTACGTTGGTCAGAATGGTTTTCAAAATACTCTTTTGATGTCAAATACATCCCAGGAAAGAAAAATATTCTTGCAGACTTTCTTTCTAGACCAAAAGCTCCTCTTGAAATCAACATGTATGTTAAAAAGAATCCCAGATTTAACATATACAGAACCCAGGACATGCCTAGATTTAATTCCCGTTTAGAATATCCTCCTGATGTTCAAACCGCCATTCATGAAAATAGACTTGCTCAAAGTCTTCCAGACCTCCTTCATTCTCAAGAATACAGCCTTTTTGCCAATCATGGTGGCTTATTGCTCAAACCTGCTGGACTCCATCCAGAATACCCCTTCATCCATCCACTTTGCTGGAATCCAGACGAAGAATTTCCTAAAGATCTCAAATGGTTTCGTTAGTATTTATACAATGCATATACCATTGCCATTCAATTTCCCACTGAAAAAATCTTTCGAGCCCTCACTGAAACTCTTCGTTTCCAAAACCACACCCGGCATGAACTTAAACACCTGTTCTCATTCCTGGAATGGTTTATGCCTCTCACGGCATGGAGACCCATTTTTGGATCCGAAAATAGGAAATCCAAACCTAAACCCACAATTGTCATATTTCATCGTCCATGGTCATTCGTCCTGCCCTCAGGAGATCATTCTACAAGGCCAGCTTTTACAGGAACATGTGAATATAGGCCTCAAGTCCATCTCCAGAAACACCAGGTATATAAAACTCTTTCTCATATTATTGCAGCAGATAAAGCTTCTTATAGGGAATTGCAACGACTCCTGTGCCAAGAAAATCGAGTCATTCCTTCAGAAGTATGGCCCTCGCATTTTGAACCAGTCACATGAGAATCCTATTGTCCTTCTGAATCTATGAGAGAAGCTCTCATAATTTATATGATTAATCATCCCTTTGAACAAGAACCTGAATCTTCTCAATCTCAAGCTTCTGAATCGAACACTGCCTCATTAGATCCATGGGGAGGACCTCTTTCTCAAGACTCTTGGGATTACGGACCTTTAAGCTCCACTCATCGACCCCCATGTTCAGATAAAGAACTGGAAAGGCTCATCCGACAGTTCAGACTCCAAAAAGATGGACCACCAGTCTATCTAGGAGAATCGTCTTCCACACATGAAAATCTTTCTCTCAGCCAAATTGATACTGACCTACACCCAGGTAGACATGTGGAAATTGGCCTAGCCAATTTTGCCAACTAAGTCAACTTAGCCAATGCAAGTTTCACCAAGCTCCACAGGACCAGCACCAGATTCGCCATCGTACATACCATACTGGAGAGCAATAGAAGAATCCAGTACACTCCTTGATGCAACCCTTGATGTGTGGACCCAAGCAGCACAAATCACAGCAGAAAACTTTGAACAAAAAGAACAAAGAAGACTCGAGGCGAGGCTAGAAGCAGCAGCTAATATCCCTACCTCTGAACCTAGCTCTGAAGATGACTAGTGTATGTGATGTGTCTGTAAAATAAAGTCAAGAAGACTTACGAGTCTTCTTAAGACTTTTAGTGTCGTGTTTTTCCTCTTTTTGCCGAATGCTTGTTAAAAAACACTGTAGCGCACTGTAGCATAGCACTGTAGCGCACTGTAGCAGTACTGTTGAGCACTGTAGAAGCACTGTACAAATAGTAAAAACACTGTAACACACTATAGCTGCAGTCTGTTTGTGCAGGTGAGCTGCGTCGTCCCCAGGTATGCTAACCCAACACAGGCGAGCTCCGCTCAAGCCTCACAGGGTCTGCCTTTTAGGAGACTAACAGCCTTACCTGAAGATGAGAACGGATCGCTAAGCTTTGTGTTAGGCGTTGATGAGAGACGCTGCAGTTCCTAGAGGCTTTTACCAGGCTAGGAAGGAGAAGAGAGGAGAGTTTTAGAAGATCATGGAGGAGAATGGAGAGGGTTTCGAGAGAGAAAGGTTCTCTGCCGATCTTGTTCTTCACGCTACATTTCTCGTCTTAAATAGACGAGATTAAGTTACTATTGTTACAGTGATTTTGCTACAGTAACCTTACTACAGTACTGCTACAGTACTTTGCTACAGTAACCGCCTAATAAAACAAGTCTTGGCGGCACTTTTAAGACACAATAATCACGATGGACATGGGTCTCGTGATTTTACATGACTTTGGAAGACTTAGGAATCGTGTAAAATCACGAGACCCATGTCCCTCGTGATTATTGTGTCTTAAAAGTGCCGCCAAGACTTGTTTTATTATGCGGTTACTGTAGCAAAGTATTGTAGCAGTACTGTAGTAAGGTTACTGTAGCAAAATCACTGTAACAACAGTAACTTAATCTCGTCTATTTAAGACGAGAAATGTAGCGTGAAGAACAAGATCGGCAGAGAACCTTTCTCTCTCGAAACCCTCTCCATTCTTCTCAATGATCTTCTAAAGCTCTCCTCTCTTCTCCTTTCTAGCCTGGTAAAAGCCTCTAGGAACTGCAGCGTCTCTCATCAACGCCTAACACAAAGTTTAGCGATCCGTTCTCATCTTCAGGTAAGGCTGTTAGTCTCTTAAAAGGCAGACCCTGTGAGGCTTGAGCGGAGCTCGCCTGTGTTGGGTTAGCATACCTGGGGACGACGCAGCTCACTTGCACACTGGTATACGAAGTGTGTTGCGTGATGAATAAAATCGGCCGAGAAACACTCTAAGATAAGTGTGTCACAATAATACAAGTTAAGAATTTTTAATGTCATAAAAAATGATTATGATAAATGTGTCACAAGAAGATAAAATCAAAAAATTTCAAGTTATAAAAAAAAGTTTTAAAATAATTGTATCACACAGACACGAATTCGAAATTTTTGATATCGTAAAAAAATAGAATAAATTTTTCACAAGATGTATAATTTAAGATTTTTGATAATTTTTTCCCTTTCAAATTCTACTTTATATCTTTCAAATTTTTAAAAGAATTCAATTAAAGAGGGTTGCCCACGTTTTGATACGGCTCGACCTTTATAGATTATGATCTCTTTATGAGCAATCGACCTGGGGCGCAGAGTCTCTTGTCAACGTAACCAAGACCCAATTTTCAGCCTTCGTACACAACTTTTCTTATGATCTCTTCGTAAGCATTCGACATGGGACCTTGGCTTGTCCACGTCAAATGGCTATGAAGAAAACGTTAAGAGAAGTTGTCCATAAAAGTCAAGTCACAAGATTGTACATAAAGCACACCTTTCTCGCCCTTTAGGCTAAGATCAAGTGTCATGTTTGTTGATAATGTCATTGCTTACACAGTCTTTCTTGATAACATCCTCTTGCAGGTAAAGACTCATTTCTTCAAAAGTTTGGTGCGTTACTATGATGTTTTGTCGTTTCTATTGGACTACCTGAGAACCAAATCGATCGGTCGGAACCAAAGACTAGTAGATTTGATTCTCATTCCCAGAAAAGGGTCTAGGTATCATCGGAATGGATCGGGAACGATCAACTCTATGAGTGTCGCCCCACCAAATGTAGCAGTGAAACATCAAATTTCACCATTTTAGTTCATGAATTTTGTTAATGAGTGCCCCAAGAGCATCTGTTAAACATCCACGTAAAAAAGCCATGCCATTTTCAAAAGCGCCATTCATTTTTCCTTCCATTGAGAATGAAAATCTATTTTTTTTAGTAGGTTTAATTAACAAGCGTTAATTGGGGCGCGCAATAACAACATCCTTACATAATTAGCAAATATTAGCCCTTGATGTACCATATAAATTACTATTAGGGGTACTTAAGCATATGCTTTATGCTATTGACATTTAGACAATATCAGCCGGACGGACGGTGGCGCATCATACAATTATCTTCTCTTACAACGCCTGTTAAATTGATTAGACAAATACATCGCAAGCCATGATACAATCGGACGGTGTTACCTCGTTCTTCATGCTTAGTAATGACAACAAGTGTTCCTATTTCCTGATAATACAGATTGATCAATCGGCTCGTGAGAAAAGCCTGCCTAAACTCCGATCAACTGGTCCGAGTCCATCACAGCCGTTGATCATGTCCGCTGTTCGTACGGGATCAACATAATCAACGGCAGTAATAGATCCGATCCATGCGGATCGGGGTCCATGCAAGAATCTGTCGCTCGTGTAAACCCAACGCATCTGAAATGGTTAGATCATCTAAGATTGTCTGCGGGACTACAGATGAACTGACGGAGGCCATGTCTAAGCGATGACGCACGTCGGCTCTCGACTGTCTGATCTTAGTCGGATGATTGGAAGGGGAAAAAGAAAAACTTTTTCCAATTTTTTTTAAATATGAAACGGCCCTCCTATGTCGGGGCGAATCCTCTGCTGTATCCGGGAGAACAAGCAGGTGACCCCTGCCTGTAAAGGAGCAGGTCAGGGGATCCAATTCCTCGCGTCAGGTCTAAGGCCCAGGGCTTTTGCAGATCTCCTGCTCTAGGAGCAGGAGATCCGTTCCCCAGATGTATTGCGGAAATGAAAGTGAAAAGGAAAGAGCAGAAACCGAATAAAATCAAAGCAAAACAGCAACAAAGTAGAGATCTCCACTACACTACCTGCAGATATCAAGAAACCCAAGCTCGGTACAGATGTACATGAACATGTGCGAACAGAGAGAGAGAGAGAGAGAGAGAGAGAGAGAGAGAGAGAGAGAGCATAGATCAGAGAGATCAACAAACAAACCTTTCTCCATGGCCGTGGGAAGCTCTGGGAAAAGAAAGGAAAGGGAGGAAAAGCAGGAAATCATCGGCATGGGTGGTATTGGCAAGAAATCTCACCCTCCATGCACATATGTGCACGAGAACAGAGGGCGACTTCCTCTCACCAAACAACCCATGCCCACAACTTCCTGAGACCCTCTCTCCCTTTCCCCCTCTTCATCTCTCTCTCTCTCTCTCGCTCTCAATCACTCGGATCTGTGTTTGTGAGTCACCTGAACTCTCTCGTCTTCCTTTAGGTTTTTGGTGACGGGGAAGACTAGGATGGCCTATAGAACAATAGGAGAAGGGAAGGGAAAGGAAGGAGGCGAAGGACTGTATGGAATGGGAGGAATAGGAAAGAGAGCGAACGCTGTGGCTCAGTCGCCTTTTTTTCCCACCCTTCCATTCCATGCATTCCCTCACGCTGCATCTTTCTTTCCCCCGCTTCTCTCCCTCTCATCATCATCGCTGTGTGAACCCAAACGAAAGGCGCTACCTCGGTTTTTATAAAAGAACAAGACAATCGGATGCCCTTCCACCTCCGCCAACCACTTTTCCTGTCTGCTTTTGAATGGCGGATGGTGGATGCTTCTCGGGAACGCCGAGTCGTCCTCATCACGGGACCCAGACACGAACCATCCTTGTCTTAAAGCGAGAGCCGAAAGCCCATCATCTCGATAAGAAAAAAAGCAGCGTGTCCCCCGGGTCGGACCGTCGTGTCTCTGACGCATGGCGCCCCTACCAAAGCCTGAAAAGATGCCGATGGCCATCGTGCCCAAAGGATACAAACGAAGTCGGCCGTCAACGTCCCCCCCCCCCCCCGAGTCACGTGCCCCGTCCATCCGAACCGTCAAAAGCTGCAAAAGGTTGCTGGAGACGGATGAATTTCCGGGCAATTGCCGGAGCCATGCCTGTCCCCTTGAGAATTACGTTTCTTTCAGACCATCTTAGAGGGATCCCCATGGTTTGCTCTGTTGATGAAGCAAAGCAGACCGATCTGCTGATGACAACCGTCTGAGCAATTGCCGGAGCCGTGCCTGTCCCCTTCGAGAATCGTGTCTTTTTTCAGACCCTCGAAGGGTTGCTATCCGCAAAGCTACAGGCGCTCTTAGGAAACTGCATTCCCCGGTGCCAATGCCATCCCACAAATTTTTTTGAAAAGATTCGACAAGATCCAATTAAGTTTCCAAATGGCCCTTCGCCCGAAATAAGTTCGGAGATACTTTGGAATTTGGACATCTTCGATATGCGAATCTTCTCGCCTACTAACTAACGCACCGTCCTTAATAAAGGTTAATGTTTTTTCTTTCAAAAAGTCGAACCAAACGCTCTTAATATGTACACAATAAACTAGCCCTTGACAGCTTTTGTTTACTTTCCAATAGCGTGCAAGACCGCAATCAGCACGGATTTCTTCTCTTTAGCAGTAACTTCTCCTTTAAGTGAGTTAAAATCAGCTGCGAGAAAGTAGTAAGCTACTTTCTTTTCCCAAAATTGACATTCAGACTGATCAACTAACGCATGGGGGCTTTCCCAGCAAAACAAGTTCCCAGTCTACAAAATCGGCGCAAAACTGTACATTTGATGGGGCCACAAAGAATATCGGCTCATCAGTTTCACAAAGAAACCGGTGAGAGAGATCGACGACGGTCCGTGCAGCTCCACAGAAGTCAACAAGAAGTTAAATACTAATCCCGGACTTGAAGCAAGAACCTGCATTTAGAGCATGTAATGAGAACTAGGCACCTCTACAAGATTCTACTGATACAGAGAATCCTTGATAGATGCTGCCTCAAAACAAATACCACTCCATCGCTGGAAAGCACCCAAATTCCAATGAAAAGAGCGCGGATCTAGAGTCCCCCAAGCCAAGCAAATATAGTTTAATTACTTGAACGCAACAAAAGAGCTCGAAGCTTGACAAGACTCAATACTGCACTAGAGTTTGAATAACCTGGATGTTTCAAACTAAATCTGATTAAGATTCAATATGCTCAAGCTTGATTGAACTCAGCTCCTAAGTACGAGAATTCTACTATACACTCGAATAAAACTCCAGTTCAAGTTTTCAAAGTATGAAAATGATTAAAGTTAGAAGGTCACATTAATAAATATATTAACAACTGATTTAGGATTAAAGGCCACTGAATTCAACCATACTAAAAACTTAAGCTCGATTTGATATGATGTTAATTAGCCTACATTTGATGCAAACTCAATAAAAATTGAGCGGACCTCCAGTCAAGCAGCATACCAGTTAAAATCAAGTAACGAACAACTGCCACAAATTATTTGCAGCCTTATTGAGAGATCAAAAGCATTTAATGCAAAGACGTAGACAATAACCTGGTTCAACATGACTTGGTACCATCGTTAACACCTTGAGCTAACCCCAGCAAAAAGCAATGTCATGAGGTCCTCTAAAAGAGTCTATCAACAATCACTTTCTCACTCAGGCTCAAGTTGCCCACTAGGCTCTTGGATTTTTTAGCATCAAGAACAGTAGAATTATTATCGTGAAAGGGACAAAAAAAGGCCCCAGGCCCCATATGGCTAAGGGCATCCGATTTTCTCCAGGCGTAGTAAATGCTATATATATGACACCTGGAGAAAATTAAATACCCTTAGCCATACATGATCTGGGGCAACAAAAGTTCAATGCTGGTACATAAACATTGTCAACCTGGGTCCAATGGTTGACAAATAATAGCCTCGTAGGGTGATAAAGCCTTGAATGACTAACAACTAATAGATATCCTCATAGGGTGATAAAGCCTTGAACACATATTATAGTATATATTTATTTACTCTCCCAACATCAACTGGAACCCAGATACTGACTGGTCATTACTGCTAAAAAACCCAGAATCAGAAAAGGATGAAAAAAATTGGCTAGTCCATATAAAGACAGTAAAACTACGTTCTTGTTCTCTATTCCTGAAGAATCTTTGACAAAATTTTCCAAGACAAATTTAAGAAATTGTTTTCCAAAGCATCAACACAGTACTTATGGTATCCTCGTAGGGTAATAAAGCATTAGATTTGAACATATATTATTATATATATTTATTTACTCTTCCAAGATCATCTAGAACCCAGATACTGATTGGTCATTACTGCTAAAAACCCAGAATCAGAAGAGGATGAAAAAAATTAGGCTTGTCCCATATAAAGACAGAAAACTATTTTTCTATTCTCTATTCCTGAAGAACATATGGCAAATTTTTCTGAGACAAATTTGGAAATTGTTCTCAAAAGCATCAATATGGTACTTAGGAGTTGGATACCTTGTACCTTCTCAAAAATCAAAGAAATAAAAGCAAGAACAATTACCATACAATGTAATTACAATACTAAGTCACTGATAAAATAAAAAATATTAGTTAAGATAGTTTTCAAATCACATTTCACCAAAGGCATCTGCATAAAGTACTATATAATCAATGTTCTTTCATTACAAAATTAAGAATTGAGAACTACAAGAGAACATTCATCCTTATGTCTCCTGTGTAAGCAGAGCAACAAGTCAAGAGCTCATCTCTCATCTCTGTGGAGAATGGTCATGTTCTTTGGTTTGTTGATAGAATTATTGGAGATTGTATTATGGAGTACTGGTAGATGTAGCAGAATGCCAAGAGAACCGATTTTTTATCCATATTACTCAGGCTACTTCAGATATATGTTCTTATTCCTAAGGTAGACAGGAATTCAGCCACACATGGTCATACTCCTTCTACCGTTCAAGTGGAGGAAGTGCGTTATATTTGCAGTTAAACATTGAAATGAAGGTCATCAAGTCCTCAAGCAGAAAGTGAAAAAAGACAGAATGAGAAGGTGCAACTCCTGCTCACTTACTCAGCATGTCAATTTTCATTAGAAGGGTATATACAATAACTGAAAAAAGAGAAGTTACCAAAGCAGATTCTTACCTCAATCAGCTTGACTTAACATGCACTTCAATGATGTCATCATCCTCCATTCCCAAACTATTAGGGGTTGCTGATGGACTGATCTTCTCCCCATCAAACGTAAACACTAAATTTTGTTGGTTACGCTTGACTCTATCCGCATATAACTTGAACAGCCGCTCAAACTTGTCATCCTATAGCAACATTAAGTTAAGTTCGCACATAATGAGCTTCAAAAGGAAAGAAATTAAAAGCAAGGTACAAAATGCCAACTGCCGCGTGATGCAAAGAAGTAATAGACAACATGTAAGTGTTTGAGCGGCATGATTTTGATTGCTACAGCACTGAAAGTGGATCTGGTGCGCTTGTGTTATTAGGAAAATCAGAAGATAGCCTTCTGAAAAATGTACTCATCATCATTTATCAGGGCCTTGTGGAATCATTTCAAGTAAGGCTAAAAGGATCAGCTGCTGAATTGCTATCAGCAGCAGAGTGGGCAAAAAACTTATTTTACTTTATGAGGATGGTGGTTACAGGAGAAAGCACTTTCTATAATTTTCACACAGGTATAGAGACTAAACAACCATACAGCAAGAAAGATCGAAAGCCACAGGGAAATCATAAAGGAGGTAATGGCAAAAATCCATAATTACATGACAGGTACATACCATTTAACTGTAGGCAGTTGACTCTCCTATTACATATCGACAAGGACTGCTGCACCCAAATCTACTCAATCAGAAACATTCTACCTTTTACACTTATTCATGTACGTGCCTGGAAAAATCCAGTCCATTTGACATAGTCATATCAAAGCAAGAACTGAGGTTGGCTTATTCAAAAGAATAGTCCTTGAAAGTGTATGCAGGTATGCTATAGACCACATTCCGCCTACAGATGACCCTGGGAGATTGCAGCGACAGGACTGGAGATGCAAAGTCATATCAAAGCAAGAACTGACGTTGGCTTATTCAAAAGAATAGTCCTTGAAAGTGTATGCAGGTATGCTATAGACCTCATTCCCTGAGAATCGCTCAGCATGCTATAAGTATAATCACGCGTGACTAAAGACTTGTCTCACATGCCTAAGGATGGCCTGATGTGATCTATGAACTACAACACAGTTTCAAAATGTGCTTCTAAGATCACAACATTCACTACTTTAAAGCAACCAAGCAACAGTAGGGAATTATAAGGATCACACCCCTTGGGCATCAATCCATTTAACTGAAAATTCATAGAATTCAAAACAAATGTTTGACCAAAAGGGGCCAATTCCAAAAAGATGATCTTATGACACAACACTGGCAAGTACCTATTAAACCCAGATGTGGAAAGGCCAAATAGTTTTCTGTACAAACCCAAGAATTAAAATAGCAGAAAATTATATGAACGATACTTAAACAAAAAGTTCCATTTCTCCATACGTACATAAAATCATAAACATGGATGTCATGAAACAACAGAACTGAAATAAAAAGAGAGACTAAATTCTCTCATGACTGCCAACATTTGTCACCATCATTATGCCACTTTGGTTAAGTCATTTATTTCATTATTACTTGCATATTAAACATAAGATATTTGCCCGATTGTAATAGCACAGTCATAGCTACCTAGAAATATGACACTCAATACAGTGAATTACATTAAAGGTTGCTTAGATGGACATCTTTTATCGCGTTGACTTCTAAAATTGATTTGATTCATTCATAGAACTATCAGACCACACCAGGCAGTCAAGAACCAACAGTTCTTCCATGTGCCATTTGCTATGCAACATTAGATTCTGGTTAGAACTCTTGAACAATTTGTAACGTAGGAATTCACTGAGAAGAATAAATCAATGGCTAAATGGAACGAATGAAACAAATCGCAGTTGCTGATCAATGGTGGAAACATTCCAGAGTAGAAGGATTTGTCTTGTGATTTACCAACTCAACATCATTTGAGCATGGTTCCAACTCTTAGACAACCTCAAAAGCAAAGTTTCCACAATGAATAAACATGACTACCTAAACATTCCGGAGTCCATACATTTCACAGGTAGAAAATTGCACACAAAGAATCCACAGAAGAAGAAGCAGACTCCTATACCGAGTGAAATCTGAAAAAATTGGTCAAGAACTCAAATAATGACAAATCTAAAAGTCAAGAAAAAACTGAAAAACAAAAAGTAGAGGTTATATATAAATGTCCCATGGCTTCACTTCTGACCTATCTAATATTGTCGCCACCACTATGCTAGTCTAACCCTCCAATTGTATGCTTACACAACAGAGAGAAGAACAGGAGATAGCGAGATTGGGATCAGGACTGTGCTATTGAACACATAAAAAAAAATAGAATTCTAATTGTTGTCTTGGCCAGCAAAGTTTGCAAATACACTTATAGACTAGACACTTGGAATGCAACCATACCAGAAAAACACGAAATTGCTTGGGCCCATCCTTGTCCTGTATGGATATCACTATCTTAGCTCTTTCATATTGAGGCTTTGGTAATTCAGCAGAAGCATCTTGCAAAGATTGAGATGGACTAGAGAGCTTTCTCTGAGCAGAATCCTCCACAGATTGCAACAAATCTTTGGCAGATTGTGCAAAAGTTTGAAGCTCCTGCTTCCTCAACCTGAGGCCAGAAACCTCATCCAATTAGCTCAAACAGATCAAGAAAAGATGAAACCGGACAAACGAAGTAGTCAGGTAGACACTTTGAATTTCTAAACTTAAAAGTAAAATTGACAATACCAAAAAATATATCGAATTAAAGTGCAGCTGCAATATGCACATAGCAGATTGGACAGTAATTAGGCCTCTCAAATCACTTCACTTGACGAGAGGTGCCTCAAAATTTTAGAGCTATTACCAGCAAGCATACTAACTAGGGGACAGAATCATTATCGAAATAAATAGGGGAAATACTGATACATAGAAAGAAAATCCATTATCTCAGTAACTATCATAAAAATTCAACGTCATATGTGATTGCATGCGCAAATCTTACAAATATGTACGGTTCACGTGGCCTATATTATCTGCAATAAAAATGGTTAACCTGAAAATTAGACAAATAGATTCCAGATGAAGCATAGGACATGGGTACATAGGCACATAAATATTGTCCAAGCAATACCTCAATTCCTTGAGTGCAGGATCTTCGGCAAGCCTACTCTTCACATTGACATCGGATTTGGGTGGTGGGGGCAGCCAATCATCTTCTTCTTCCTCCTCCTTTTCTTCTTTCTTGCCATCGCAGATAATTACTTGAGAAATGCCATCACTCTCTGCCTTCCCATCCTATAACCGAAAAACAGAGGCCAAGTGACAACCATTATTCCAACAAATACTAAAGCGGAAGAAGAAAAAATCTAAAACCACAAAAATTCAACAAAAATAGTGCGGTCTGCAATCAAAGACATTCTTCATATAAACTTTTCCAGGGTTCACAGAACAGAAATCTTACTCCAGATACCTTCTGTCGTTTTGAGATGACGATTGGCTCCTCATCAGAATCATCATCTACAAAAGCAGCCCAACTTTCAGACAAACTCTATTCACAGCAATTCTATGGTACAGTAGCTAAGCAAAGCTTTCTCTTTTTCCCAAGACCAATCAGCGTCAAAATCCCAACCAATCGCCAACATCGAATAACCAACAAAAAGAAACAAATACATAAATAAACAAGCAACGATCTTCAACACTCTGATTCCAAACGACATTAGCTAATTCCACAGACGCACCATCGAGGCAAACGAACTTGGGCTGCACGCGACTGTAATCGAACAAGGGCTCGAACTCTTCCTCCGCCAACTCGTCCTGGAATAATATCAAACTATAATCAGATCAAAAACCCACAGCCAACAAACAGAAGAAAGAAAGAAAACGAGAGAAAGAAACAGCAGAAGAAGCTCAAGCGCACCGCCATCGAGTCTGATCTTGGCCAAAACACACCTCGTCAACAGCTTTCGCTCGGTCGGCGCCGCCCGAGGCAGGAGCGGAGAGCGCAAGATCCGTCCTAGAGCGCAAGGAGTGCACTTGGATCCGAACGCGGTTCTCCGAAATTGCCACCCGAAGGAAGAGAGCAGAGAGAGAGAAGAGAAAAGCAGGCTTGGATACCAACGGGCATCGGAGGCTACAAAAAGAAACCGTTTGGGCTCTTGCTCTTCCCCAGTTATGCTCGGAATTTGAGAGCAAACGAAGCGATTTATTCCTTGAAAATATTTTGCCAATTGGGTCCTTCAATCTTCAATTCATCCAATCAAGCCCTGAATTCAACGATTTGTGCAATTTAGTGCTTCTTCTTTGGCTGACTCTGACAGGATAATTTGAACGTCGAAATGATACTTCGAGCTGGGTAAGATACCATATGCAAAACGAAAATTGGAAAATTGAAGGGAAGGTAGGGGAAGGAGGGGAGAGATTGAGAGGGATTAATTTCCGAAGATCACTCGGTTCTAATCACAATTCTTTTCGTCTGAAATAAAATCCCTAACTTCTATTCTAGTCTAAAATATGCTCACGTGTTCAAAAATCAAGGCCGGTCGCTTCAAAATTATTCACAGCGAGGCCGATTAAAGATTCCTTATAGAGACTTACGTTTTCATCTACATCCCCATCTTTACATGGAATAACAGCAGGCTTCATATGTTGATAATATTAAATAAAGTAACATTAGTTTTTAGGCACATGAGTAGATTTTGGATTAAAGTGAAAGTTATGGATATTTTATAAATAAAGAAAGAATGTTAGTCACGGAATTGCGATTAGACTGAAGTTGAATTTTTTTTTTAAGGAAATTAACCTGACAAAGAGAGTGTTGGAGACATCTATGTGGTCAGCTTCAAGGGTCACGAAGCTATATTTAGTGGACCGGATATAAACTTAGATGGGATCACTTAAATCATATTCACGTTATAATATCCAGATATAACATGAATATAATCCAAATATATGAATAAATAATCTCATTATGAGGATGGGATTTACCTAGCTAGGATAAGGATTTAAAAAATGAAAGTAAAAATACTAATTTGAGCACAAACATAGGGAAAAACATTTGGCAAATAGAGAGAAGGCACTTTTTTGCTTCTGCTAAGGCCGCTCTTGGTAGACCGGATATAACTCGAGATGAGATAACTTACATCCTATCCGACATTTAAAGTAATGTAAAATCTAGGTGTAACATGAATATAAATTAAATAAGTGAAGTCACAGAGCACAAGGATATTGAAGGAGGAGAAGATGTGTTGAAGGACGTTGAGAGACACAATTATACAAATTCAATTTTGACATTTTCAAGTTTTGCCAGTTGAGTTTATCCAGTCAATTTTGATTAGAAATTACCGACACGGACATTGGCTGTCCGATGTAGCACAACTAATACTGATGTGAACATTTTACATAGCTTTTTTTTTATATATATTTTTCATTTTTATATTATATTATTTCTTTTTTTCCTCTAGACTTACTGCCAACAAGGGTTGCCAACCAACCTTCGTCAGCCACAAGCGATGGCTAGGATACTCTTGCTAATGCCAGGCTAGGGCAAGGGGCCATGCACCTCTGCCTTGAGGAAGTGGATCCTTTTCTTTTAAAGCAGATCTGATCTGCAAATCCCCACCCTCAAAATGTCTGGTCCCCTCAAGTAGAGGGGAAAACCCTCACCTCAAAATATCATCCCCACCGTTGATCCTTTGCTCTTAGGGCAAAGGATTCGGATCCCTGCCTTGATTAGCAGCCAACCGTAAAAAGAATAAATTGGCAAAAAAATTAAATAGTTTGAGATCTAGTTGACATAATTGAGATATTTAAGAGCAAATTGATAAAAGCATAATATGCTAAGAACTTTTTAGGTAATTTTCTGGTTAAGTAACCCATCCAAATTGAGTTATCCATGTATAATTGGAAAATTACTGGCTACATCTTCAGTTTCAATCCGAACTTTGACTGCCAAAGATGGAACTTTGACCGAGGTTGCAAGAGCGTAGACGTAATTGCTTTGTTCAATGGCTATAAATTCTTTCTAAGTTAACTTGAAAGATTGCTAAATGAATTGCGACTTACCGTACATCGCTGGTCCCCCAACTAGTTGACTTCAACTAGTCAAGAAGTCCTCCCTTTTTAATGGATTTTTTTTGTAGATATAAAGCAAGTCAAAATCACATAATGATAGTGAAATTCCCATAAGTTTCATAGGATAAACAGTCTTGATCTCTTTAAAATGGTTTGCTATCTTAATTGACTAATAACTCATTAGTTTAACATATTGAATGAAGGACATTCGAAGTGAATTTGTCAACGAGTCAAATTTAGACTTGCTCTTACAGATCTCCTCAACTTCAGTTGAAGCATTGGATTTTTGCCACGCATCCTTAACACATGTAGTGATTAAAAATGAACCGATTGTAACGTATTTAGGTGGTCGAGTGAAAAAAGTTTACTTGGCTTTGTTCTCTCAAAGCATTTTAGCTCTCAAGATTGGATTGACCAATAAGATATTACATCGCAATTGTTGGTGAAAGAGTAATTGAACACGACAGTCGACTCCAAGAGATCCCGATAATGTGGAATCAGATTTCTAGCTAAATGAGAAGCTTGTACGAACAACCATATAGAGCATAGCAAATACTGCACTAGGGATATATCAGAAAATTGTAGCTCTGGAATATTTCTATAATTCTCAAATCTTCTTCTTCAATGCAGAATGCTAACTCCGGAGGACCCATCACCCGCATCAATATAGATCAAGTATGCATATATCGTGTGATTGTCTCAGGCTCGGTTTGTTTTGCAGAAATAAATGACTCGAAAAATATTTTCTTAAAAATAATCGCTCACGTCAAATCCAAAAGTAAATGTATGAAAAATTATATTCACTGTCTAGGAAAATAGTTAGACATAAATCTTCGTCGTTAAAGAGAAAAATTTTCCTATTTAATTATTTTGAACGATATAAGCTATTATTTTTAGGAAAATATTTTTTAACAATGATTATTTAATAATCTTTACCAATGATTGTTTTTCTTCCCAGTTCCTCGGTTAGCAAAATTAAGAAGTGAAGTTGGCACATCCGATGTCAGTTATCCTTATACGGATGGGAATTACTCACTTGCCACTTCCTAGTTTCAAAGAGTTTTAAACAAAGTTTGACTGCCAAGAAAGGCAACTTTTGACCAAAGGCTGGTACTACATTGGTTGTTTTCCTAATACAGACGAACCATATACAAAACACTTTCCCAATTAAGATGTTGGACCAGATATCCTGGTATGGATTCCTATAAATGCTTTCTAAATTAGCTCGATAAGTGCAGAATCAAGGCGAAATTACTAAAATGTCGCCGGTCTCCCTGCTTTGTTTCATTCGACTTGTAAAGGAGTCTCCCTTTTTTGATTGGAATTTCCTATAGGAGGCAAAGTAAGTACTAAAACAAGCTGGAAGGCTTTTTTAATTGTCGTCGAATTTGGATCTTAAAGGGGCAAGAGTCTCTAATAATTCGAGGATAAGTAGAGAATGCGTCGCCATCTCAATAGTTGCCCCCTCGAAATCTATCCCCATTTTTCGGCTTTATGGATTCCTAGACACGAAAATATTCGATAAGACGGTTGGCACGGTTAAGGTGAAAAGAGAAGCGGATCGAATGGCCATTTGATTGAACGAAGTGGTAAGTTTTATTTTTTGAATCAGGAGTGCGTCAGCGAACGTAAAGATAAGGGACCTTTGTCGTCCTACACAAAGCCAGGCCCTCGAACTTCATGCGCCTACGCTCCTGCAGAGTGATATATATACCCCCGCCCCTCGTTCTCCTTTCGCTCCACCACCTTCACCTCTCTCTCTCTCTCTCTCTCTCTCTCTCTCTCTCTCCCCTTTGAATTCACCACCTTCTTCTTGCTCTCTATCTATCCATCTCTTTCTCTGTCTCTCTTCTACGCGGGGTTGTCTGAAACTCTCCCTATTGTTCATGTTCCCTGTGGGGTTTTGGAGAGTGTCAAAGCCTCGGGTCCATTATCTGGCGAACGGGAAAAGGAAGCTTTGCCTGTCCTTGTTTTTCGCTGTTCTCCATTTGCTGAGCGACCGACCGTCCCGCATTTCCATAACCATGAACGTGGGTCGCGAAGATCTGCTTAAGTCGGTGCCTAGCTTTGCCCGTGGACTGCCGATACTGTTGGTTGATCATGACCCAGCGTCTCTCGAGTCGACAAGGTCCCTTCTTGGACGATACTCCTTCAATGGTAATCAGACGTGTGATACGTATGAAGGGTTTGCCCATTTTTCCTTCTTGTTGATCATTGTCAAAGGCCTCTCTCTCTCTCTCTCTCTCTCTCTCTCTCTCTCTCTAGCCTGCGCGCGATTCGACAAGTTAAAATTGAATTCTTTCGCGCCCGCATCAACCGCGCGAAAAATTAAATTTGTGATCTAAAGTTTGGATCTCTACATGGAAATAAGTAGAAAATAATATGCACCTATATATGTCTAAAGGTTTGGACCCCATAATGAATGCTAGGATTTTCAATTGAAGTAAACTAACACCAGCCGAGTTCATTTTTTACGCTACTTAAATTCTTTGGATCTTTCGTTGAAGAGGAAGATCAGATCTGCGTTCTAATCTATAGAGTTATTACTGACCTGTGTCTACCTCCAGAGTCAATTTTCAAACAAGTTATGCCCTTGTTATGTTAAATTCACAGTATTACTCTCCTTCCTAGGACCCCTAACAAAAATTTAGTATCGGTCTCCTTCCATATTAATGTCGAGACAAAATTAGGAACCCTGGATCTAGTGACTCCAATTTTCTGTTCTCGTGTGTACAGGTTGATGTTCGAGGTTAGACAAGGGTTTCCCAAAGTCAGTCCCAGACAAACTAGAATTGCTTAAACCCATAGAGATTGCAGAATCATTGACGCCTTAATCTTAGGAGCTGCAAGAATTAATGTTGAAATGCTGTGATGCATGTAGTTCTTTCTGTTTCAATAGTTCAAACATCAGTTGTTCTTGTTGCCATGCGATCCCCGACTCCTGACGGCTAGGTTTTTGCGCCAAAGGCAATTTATCTGGGGGAAAAGAAAGGAAGAGGCACGAAAGTAAATTGAACATATGACTTTAGATACTCCTTAATTTATTACTTGTTCATTGTCAAATGAGTAAGATCACTATTCTTTTAATTAGCTGTTCTAACAGGTATATTTCTCTCTCTCTCTCTCTCTCTCTCTCTCTCTCTCTCTCTTTTCCAGTGACGGGTACCGAATTGCCGTCAGTCGCTTTGTCCGCTGTCCAGGAAGAGAAGAACTGGTTCAAGCTTGTCATGGCAAATATCGACGGGATCAATGACGAGGACTTTTCGATCCTTAGCGAGCTTATGAAGGAAAAAATTCCCGTCATTTGTGAGCTTCTATTCGTTTCAACTGCATTCATGTTATTACCGTACACTTCACTCCTAGTTCAGCGCATTTATTCCTAACCCGTATTTGGAATTCAGTAATGTCAGCGAATCGCCACAAGAACACAGCAGGAAGATCCCTAGCCGTAGGAGCGAGTTACTTTCTCTATAAACCCATTTCTCCAGAAAATCTCAGGGTTTTATGGCAGCATGCGTTCCGAAGGCGAATAACATTGCCAATGGAAAAGAGAAATGCTCGATCGGGGAAATCTAAAGGAAAGAAAGTCCTCAGGAAGGAACATTCACCCGATAAGAAGATAGATAAGGCGGCGATGACTCAAAAAGCCCCAATGGATCAACTCAGGAAGAAAACAGGACGTAAAGCGGAAGGCGATCGAGTTGATGAAAGATGCACTAAGAACCAGAATGTGGGAAAAAGTCCCTTCACACCATTGAATGTCATAGGGAAAGGGACGTCAATAGGAGCCGGTGCAAGGAGATCCAATAATGGGAAGGACGACGAGAGAGAACACAAGAGACCTAGAACTGGCTCAGCAAGGTTAGATTTTAATGGTAAGAATGTCTCTGAGGAGGATTGGAGCACAGACTATACAGAGGACGATGGCATTGGGACTAGTTCGTCCGGGAGAAGAATAATACGTCAGGCTGTGTGGTCTCCCGAGCTGCATCGCAAATTTACTGCAGCACTGAGTGCACTTGGTGATGGTAATACTCAATCTCTCAGTAAAGTCTTCTGGTAAAACAAAAAATATTTCATAGCTGTGCATAGACGTAGTGTAAAAGACTGTCTGTCTTCTCGTTTCTTATGCAGACGCACGCCCGAAAACGATACTGAAAATGATGGACGTGCCACACCTAACTCATCGTCAAGTTGCAAGCCACCTTCAGGTAATTTCTCCCTGCTTGAGTTTTAGCCAATTCCATTTTAAATCATTGTTATGCAGTATCATTAGCCCTAGCATGTTCAAAATCAATAACTCCGATTCAGTGCTGTTGTGCTATATGTGGAATTTGCTTTCAATGAATATGCCGGCCTTTAATTACTCTGACTGGCTACTTCAAGATTGGTTTTCACCGACATAACGTCTAGGTCTGGATGCTTTTGTACACATTCTGCAATTTGTACACTTTTAAGTGACAATTCTCTGATCCTCCTCCTTGTTTGGATTTACAACCTAAACAAGATCATATCTATCCTTCTTGTTCTGTGTACTAATAGTTATCCACCCTTTCAGAAGTACAAGAATCAAGTGCAGCGTCTTTCCAACATAGCCAACGCAAGCAATGTCCCTTCAGACGGAAAATCAGGCAGCTCCAGCAAGAGAGTTGAAGCTCATCAGCAGCCAGACACCCAAGATCCCGTTTCTGGCCAAGTAGGACAGGCCAGCATCGAATTCAGAAGCAGAGGTTATGCTGACACCAGCCAGAAGTGTTTCCTTACAAATCCTCAGCTTAGCTTTGACAACAGTAGTCAAATCCCGAACCAAGTCCTGCAACAAGCGCAGAACCAATGCCAGCAACTTTCGGATTTCCCCACCAACCCAACTGAGCCAAGCTCACGCTCATCTCATTGTGAGAAAGTGCATAATGGCAGTCAAGCTTCAAGTCACACATTAAACTATCCTGAAGAACTGAGCAATTTTTCCGATGACAATTTCAGTATGAACCAAGGCCTTAATGGAAATGAAGGAAGCAATTTTCATGTGCCCAGGATGGACTTGCCAAACATGCATAGCATCAATCCTTTGGCAGATCCTACCGCCTTCACATCCCTAAGCTTGCCTTCTCAAGTTGATAGCAGCCTTGTTCTCCCCAGTTTGGAGCCTGTCTCAAGTCTGCAAAACCAGACAATGCCTTTGACTGCACTCGCTGGCAATGCTGCTCCGACTGTGCCTCCACAGGTGGAAGTAGAAGAAGACATCTTCACCGGCTTGGCTGAAATTTTCCGTCCACCACAGAAGCAACATCTCTGGACTACACTTTCTGATTCTTCTGACCTCATGGATCTGCCGCATCACCCAGAATTCAACTCTATACTTAACGAAGTTGATACTCCCTTTGTGCCTTCTGAAATGGGAAGAGAAATCGACTATTACACAGAATTTGCTTCTCTCATCAATCCGCAAGGAACCGGCAACAATCTCATGCCTTCGCAAGGAAATCAGTACAAGGCGATGAACCAGGTATTGAACCAGTCCCTAGCAGGTAACAATAGTGTGCCATCCCAAGAAAATCAATCCTATGTGATGAACCAGGGGCTAAATCTGGTAGCAGAAGTGGAACCACAACCTCAAGCCTGGTCCATGAACCAGTCCCTAACCTGTGATAATACTGCGCATTCCCAAGAAGATCGAAACAATGTCACCAATGAGGGACTGGATCTTGTATCAGAAGCGGAACTTCAACCTACAGCCTGGTTCATGAACCAGTCCCTAACCAGTGACAATCTCATGCGTTCACAGGAAAATCAACCCTATGTGATGAACCAGGAATTGAATCTTGAAGTGGAACCTCAGCCCAAAGCCTGGTTCATGAACCAGACCCTAACCAGCGACAATCCAGTGACTTGTCAAGAAAATCAATGCCATGTCATGAGCCAGGGACTGGATCTCGTAGCAGAAGGAGAACCTCAACCTCAAGCCTGGTTCACAAACCAGTCCCCAACTGGCAATAATCTTGTGCCTTTGCCAGAAAATCAAAACCATGTGATGAACCAGGGATTGAATCCTGAAGTGGAACCTCACCTTGATGCCTGGTTCATGAACCAGACCCTGGCCGGCAACAATCCAGTGACTTGCCAAGAAAGTCAATGCCATGTCATGAACCAAGGACTGGATCTCAGAGCAGAAGCAGAACCTCAACCTCAAGCCTGGTTCATGAACCAGTCCCCAACCGGCGACAGTCTCATGCCTTCAACAGAAAATCAGCACTATGTGATGAACCAGGGAGTGAATCTTCAAGTGGAACCACAACCTGAAGCCTGGTTCACAAATCTTTTCCAGACTGGCGAGAGTCCAGTGGTTTGCCAAGAAAATCAATGCCATGTCATAAACCAGGAACTTGATCTCGAACCAGAGGAACCTCAACCTCAAGCCTGGTTCATGAACCAGTCCCTAACTGGCAACAATGTCGTGCCTTCACCAGAAAATCAACACCATGTGATGAACGGGGGATTAAATATTGATGGGGAACCTCAACCTGAAGCATGGTTCATGAACCAAACCCTGACTGGTGACAATCCAGTGACTTCCCAAGAAAATCGATCCTTTCTGATGAACCAGGGATTGAATCCTGTAGCAGGAGGGGAACTTCAATCTCAAGCGCATTTCGTGAACCAGCCCCAATCAGATTACAATGCACCACTGATGATAGACAGTCTGGATGATCTCCGATTCCTCTTGGATGAGCCGATGCTGGATGAGATCCACCAATTCTCTGAATATCTAGCCAACATCTTCAGGGGCAATGATAACCCAATAATAGGATGAGCACAGGTTTATGGAGTCTTTCTGTCAGTAGATATTTACCAATAAGCAAGAACCTCTTGCAGCCTTATGGTTGAGTTCTTCTCATTAACTCAGTGATAATATAGGAAAGACTACTTTTTGGATAAATACAGCGAGCTGTTGCATAAGAAGGAAATATACATCAAGAAATGCCTTGTTTTTGTTCTGGATCATTGTTTGATTCAACTCTTTGGAGGCGCTCTCTCATTTAACTACCTGCATCCCCATGCCGAGGTTCAGTTTCCAAATGATCATTCGTCAAAGAACTTGACGATTGTGATGGCATCGGCCAATCCAACTCAGTTAAAAGCAGTAGACTGTTGCAGCAACACGACATAGACACTCAACCCCACTAAATGAAAGCACCCTCCTCATTTCATCTATTCCTTTTCTGACTCCAATCGATTTTAGAAAATTGAGGGGGCTCTGTATCACGGATCCATGGATATCAATCTAAGTCATAAAGGGTTCTGCTATGAATTGAAATGATAGTATCAAAAAAATATTACAATAATCGTTATAACTTTTGTGCGACGCTCGTTTCAGTGTCATAACTTCTTTTTTCACTCTAGTGCAAAAATTGGTGAATAGCGAATTACTTCAATGCCATTGGCGACATATTCTAGCAACATTTTTTAGTGAATATTTTAAGTTTGGTTTCTTTAAAAAGAATTGTGAAGTCCAAAATGAGACGACTAAGGGTCCGTTTAATAACGTTCATAAACAACTATGTTTCTGTTCTTTTGTTGTCTTGTTTTTGTTCTTTTGTTCCAAGGAACAACAAAAGAACAAAAACTTGTTTGTGTACACTTGCTTCCTAAAAATACATTTGAACATTGAGAAACAAAAAAAAAACTTACTTCTTGTTCTTGAACACTTTGTTAAAAACACGTTTTATTTTTCTTTTCTTTTTTTCTCTTGCATCTGCGGCCACCGGTTGCCGCCGCCGGTCACCGGTTGCTAGCCCATGACAAAAAAGAAAAAAACAAGAAAAAATAAAAATTTTATTAATCGTATCAAACATATTTCTATTCATTTTTTATTTTAAGAACATTTTTATCAAATGCTCTATTTCACTCAAAAATTGTTCTATGGAGTAGAAACACAAAAAAAGTATTTATGTTCAAAAAATATTTTCTGAAATAGAAACGTTGTCAAATGCGCTTTAACACAAACTTCGTGAAAGAAAACTAGAGAGGTGAGCGGAGCAAGAAAGAAAAGGAGCAGATATTCAGCGGATGTGACAAAACAGAAGACGTTCCTTGGAAGCTTCACCATCCACCAGTGCTTAATACATTCCCAAAATCCATTTGGGGTTTGACAATCCTTTTACTGGTTTTGGTCGCCATAGTCGCGACCAGGGCAAGTATCTTCACAAACGTCCATCTATCGCGCATCTTCAGTCGCCATGGTCCCAGCACCCACGATCGATGTGCCATCTTCAATCACCAAATATCCATGAACCAGAATTCAACCTTGTCCAAACTGTTGTTCTCGGACTTCTGAGTCCGAATTAGAAATGACATTCACTAAATTGACACGATCATGAGCCCATGGTCCTGCTCCCTCTCCATCACAAATTTCAGCACCTAATTTTACACAAATTCTTTGGTTGCAAGGTCAGCCCTAATTCGTCTTACTAAGGCTTTGCCGTCAAGACCCATGCTTACCAAGCGCGAAGGAAAGGGCCTTCGCCACTTGAGCCGTATGCGGGGGAACTCACACGTGCGGTTCTTAGGGGGGAGAGTTAGTAGTCCGAAGAAGTCTGTTGGGACAGATGTAATATGAGATGTGAAAGCGATTTGCGACTTAAGGACTACTAGTTTACTAAGAACTAGAGCCAACTGTAACATCCGACGAGAGAGGTTAGCCCTAATGAGTAACATGTGAAGGTTATGACATTTTCTTGTGTGTCCTTTTCTCTTATTATTGTGTAGCAATGAACCGATCATCATTGATCTGTACTATCAGCCAACTGCTACTCTCGAATCAATAAATTGCTTTGTTTGGCTGATGAGATGTATTATTATGCATTTGAAACTAAAATAATCAAATTGGAAATACAATTGCTCGTTGTTCATGCAATAAATTGCCAGTAGATCTGTAAGTACGAGTACAGTCTAATTTCACAACTCGATGTGCCCATCAGCAAAAGAGTTTCCTCCGGCCAAGCCCTTCGAATTGCAGAATGAAAGCAGTGCATCTGTCAGTTTCAGTGCACAGTGCAGAAGACTAAAGCCACTCTCGAGGAAATCATATTAACAGCATAAGCCAAACAAAACATCCTTACAAGAAAAAACACGAGTAACATTTGCCTCAAGAACGACGCAGATCACGCGATGCGGCGATCCTCTTGTACATTTCCATGACGGACTTGGTGTCCACCTCCTCTCCACTCGGCTTGAGACAAACCCGCGGAGACTTTGGCAATCTCTTTCCTCTGGATGCACCGGCACTACTGCTCAAGCAGCCGACTTTAGTGGCGAGCCGGATCATCGCGTCAATATAAGCATCGTGAAGCTTCGTCAGCAAGTTCACTGGTGAGGCCATCTTGAGCAGCCGGCTACATTTCGGCCTCGCCTGTATCTTCCACACACACCGCCGTCGGCTTCTGTCGTTCCCTAGCCTCACTGTCCTCATCTTCCTGTTCTTGCTGCTTGGATTGAGCCTCTGGTATCTCCTCCTCCTCCAGAACCTCTTCACGCTGTCATGATATGCACTTGACACCATCTCCATCGTGTAGTTTTGTGTTGGGAGACTATGATGTGAAGTGGGTGTGTGCAGAGATGGATAGGGATAGAGGGTACTTATACATGAATGCTCCATTGATTATTTAGATGGAACGGGTAACATCTTCAGGGGCAATGATAACCCAATAATAGGATGAGCACAGGTTTATGGAGTCTTTCCGTCAGTACATTTACCGATAGGCAAGAACCTCCTGATGCCTAATGGTTAAGTTCTTCACATTTACTCAGTGATAATATAGGAAAGACTACTTTTTGGATAAATACAGCGAGCTGTTGTAAAAGAAGAAAATATACATCAAGAAAGGCCTTGTTTATGTCCTGGATCATTGTTTGATTCAACTCTTTGGAGGCGCTCTCTCATTAACTACTTGCATCCCCATGCCAAGGTTCATTTTCCAAACGATCATTAGTCATAGAACTTGGCAATTGAGACGGCATTGGGCCAATGACTCAGTTAAAAGCAGTAGATTGTTGCAGCAACACGACATAGACACTCAACCCCACTAAATGAAAGCACCCTCCTCATTTCATCTATTCCTTTTGTGATGCCAATCGATTTTAGAAAATTGAGGGGGCTCTGCATCATGGATCGATGGATATTCATCTAAGTCTCAAAGGGTGCTGCTATGAATTGAAATGATAGTATCAGCAAAATGATATAGTAAGCATTGTAACTTTAGTGCGACGCTCATTTCAGCATCATTACTTTTTTTTTTGTCACTCTAGTACAAGCATTGATGAAAAGCCAATTATTTCAATACCTCTGGCAACATACTCTAGTAACGTTTTGAATGACTATGTCAAGTTTGGTTTCTTTTGAAAAGAATTGTGAAGTCCAAAATAAGACGACTAAGACAAACTTCGTGAAAGAAAACGAGAGAGGTGAGTGGAGGAGGATCAGGGCGCAGAGCAAGAAAGAAAGGGAGCAGATATCAGGCGGATGTGACAAAACACAAGACATTCGTTGGAATCTTCACCATCCCCCAGTGCTCAATACATTACCAAACTCCATTTGGGGTTTCACAATCCTTTTACTGGTTTTGGTCGCCATAGTCACGACCAGAGCAAGTATCTTCACAAACTTCCAACCTTCGCGCATCTTCAGTCACCATGATCCGAGCACCCACGATCGATGTGCCATCTTTAATCACCAAATATCCATGAACCGGAATTCAACCTTGTCCAAACTGTTCTTCTTGACCAAATTGACACGATCATTAGCCCATTGGCCTGCTCCCTCTCCATCACAAATTTCAGCACCTAATTTCGTGCAAATTCTATGGTTGCAAGGTTAGACCTAATTCGTCTAAGTAGGGTTTTGCCGTCAAGACCCATTTCAAAGTAAAATAATGCCAGATCAGAGTTTCTCACTGCAAAAATGTCTTCTCATCAAAGTGGCATTTTAGTGTTTGAAAAGAAAATTATGAAACTAAGGGGAGTAACATATAAAAGTCATGACATTTTTTTTGTGTCCTTTTCTCTTATGATTGTGAAGCAATGAAGCGATCATCATTGATCTGTACTATCAGCCGACTGCTACTCTCGAATCAATAAATTTTTTTGTTTGGCTGATGAGATGTATTATGCATTTGAAACTAAAATGGTCAAATTGGAAATACAGTTGCTCGTTGTTCATGCAATAAATTGCCAGTAGATCTGTAAGTACGAGTACAGTCTAATTTCACAACTCGATGTGCCCATCAGCAAAAGAGTTTCCTCCGACCAAGCCCTTCAAATTGCAGGATGAAAGCAGAGCATCTGTCCGCAGTCTCAGTGCACAGCGCAGAAGACTAAAGCCATTCTTGAGGAAATCATATTAACAGCTTAGCCAAACAAAACATCCTTAAAAAAGAAAAAAACACGAGTAACATTTGCCTCAAGAACGACGCAGATCACGCGATGCGGCGATCCTCTTGTGCATTTCCATGACGGACTTGGTGTCCACCTCCTCTCCACTCGGCATGAGACAAACCCACGGAGACTTTGGCAATCTCTTTCCTCTGGATGCACCGGCACTACTGCTCAAGCAGCCTGACTTTAGTGGCGAGCCGGATCATCGCGTCGATATAAGCATAGTGAAACTTCGTCAGCAAATTCACTGGTGAGGCCATCTTGTGCAGCCAGCAACATTTCGGCCTTGCCCGTATCTTCCACGCATGCCGCCGTCGGCTTCCGTCATTCCCTAGCCTCACTGTCCTCATCTTCCTGTTCTTGCTGCTTGGATTGAGCCTCTGGTATCTCCTCCTCCTCCAGAACCTCTTGATGTTGTCATGATATGCACTTGACACCATCTCCATCGTGTAGTTTTGTGTTGGGAGACTATGATGTGAAGTGGGTGTGTGCAGAGATGGATAGGGATAGAGGGTACTTATACATGAATGCTCCATTGATTATTTAGATGGAACGGGTAATGGGATCCGCTGCTTGTTGGGAGGTAAGGTTGGAATGAAGGCTCGTAACAAGTCAGAAAAGGTGACGAGAGAGGTCTTGTTTTTTAGCGTTTGGTCAAATATGGACGGACTGTCTTTGACTTGGCGAGGCTTGATTTAAGATTCTGCTTCTTGCATGTATTCGCACCAAACAATAAACTCTCGCAGTTTGTTGATTATTATCATCTGAATTTATTCTATTGAGCAACACTAACTTATAGAGAGAGGGAAAAAAAAAGAATGATCACTCTGTTCGATTGAGCTGATTATACAGAGGCGAAGGAGGTTTTGCTACCAAAAATGCGTAAGTGATTAGCAGGAGATGAAAGAAGATTTCTTTATTACAAGCAGAGCACATGTCACATCACAAGGGTGAATGTTCTAATTCGAAAGATGATGCTTATCCCCATCGCAAACTACGACATCGAATTGAACCGGGTGGAAGCGCTCGACCAATTCATCTGTCGCTGTAACAGCTAAGGAAACTCAAAGACTCACAACCAAAAGGTAAACCCGGTCGGGAGAGAGCGTTGAACACCCTGACGAACTCCATCAGGTACGTCGCCAAGACTAAGAAATTCCAATCATTTTTGAACTGATTTTTTGTATTACAGGGTCTGGTGACTGAGGAAACAGAATGGAGAGGACAACGTTCAAGTGTCATCCATGACTGAGAAATGCCAGTCCACCTGTTTTGTTCCCGTGGAACGAGTCCTTCCCATCACATTACACTTCAAAAGGTCGAACTATTCCATTCCGAGGAGGCCAATCGGAATGCGACCGGGCAGCAAAAAATAAAAGAGAGTATAGTATCTACATCGCTTTTATACCTGAGTATAGATGAATGTATAGCCGAGAAGCATTTCAAGATGAAAAGATTCTGCCCCCCTAATTTCCCGTCCGACCAACTGTACAGACGAGAGATCAGAAGTTGATCTGTTGCAACAAACTACCCTTTCCCAGCAGGTCTCCTTCATATCAATTGGCAAATCGATCGCCTCTCGAACACAAAGAAAGAAACATTAAACCCCCACGGTCACTGCCGTATCATAGATTTTCTTAGGTGTACGCCCATGGAATTCATATAAGCGTCTGTGGCGTGGTCGTATCCATGCTGTAGCTGAACTGTCGATATGCATTAGCGCGAGCATATATGGCAACACATATTTTAAAGCCACAATACCTTAAAATTGGGTAGGGTGATTCTCTAAAAGCAGCCACAACTTTACCAGATAACATCAGAGGTCCATCCTATGTCCCACAGACTCAGCTACTTAAGGTACAATTAGCATAACTTATCATCGGTGATTTAGCCAAATCTAACCCCACAAAGATCTTTCCATTTAAGAACATAGCTATACACAACACTCAGGACGTACAAATGCATGGACCCAGCTGCAAAATCATCTCCTCCCAAATTCAACATCATTAAATGGGGATCTTTCCTCCTGAGCCACAGGCAACAACGCCGGGTTCCTATATGGTCTTGTCTGGCAATTCATGGCCTGAGCCTCCATTGCCTGTGCAGAGGTTCCATTTGAAGAATGAGCCGAGTTTGAGTTGGTATGCATCCCTTCCAACGCTCGGAAGTATGCATAAGGGCCCCATCCTGAAGTCAGTTGGAAAGTAGAAATTCATTTAGACATGGCTTGACGTAAATGTTGATTGATGAATCAATCATGTAAATTTGAGACTCTTCCAAATTAAAAATTCACTCTGAAAAGCAACACGAGTTGATGATAGCCAGTCCCAGCTTCTCTCCCTGCCTGCGACGTTATCCAATACAGACAGATCGAGCACAACTTAAAGGAAAGTGAGAACTTTAAAAGGGAAGTTTTGATGCCTAAAAGATCTAGAAAGCAATTGATCAAGAAGGTGGCCATCTCGAAATTTATCAGATGCAATGTAAAGTACATGCCGTAATGCACATGATGCAATAACCGGAACAAACAAAACGAAGATAGGTGACCTGAAAATTTGAACGCATAATACACCATAAACAAAACCAGCAAGAATAGAGCATTACCGTCTTCATTATAAGGTGGAGGAAAAAACTGATGATAACAGAAAACTGCTATAATGAGCCCTGCACATTTTGAAACAGAGAGAACTTCTTTAATTGTACATAGGAGTAGATTCTTTCCTTTTTCACTTTTTCTGTCAGTTCTAATTTATGCAGAAGTATTCTTTTTTATGTTAAATAATGCAAGGATGAGACCTGAATCCAGGTCCAGGCCAACTCAAGATAAAGGAACTGAAAAAGGCTACCTATGAAACCTGCTGCAAAAACGTCTTGCCAGTGGTGCCAGTAGTCGTCCACTCGTGAAACCGCAACAAGAGATGCTAGTAGTAGAGGAAGTAAAATGATGCACAACTTGGCTATGTGCCCTTTCCGATCAAATACTCTAATTTTGCCACATAAGTACAGCGACAGAAAACCTAAGCCCGAGAAGGACCCTGCACAGAAACAATAAATTATCAGAATGGCTCATCCTGGTAACTCTCTTACAAGGATGACATACAGCGTGCTTGTTCTATTACATTTTGATTTCATATTATCTCAATGTACATAAAACAACCCCAGTTAATTAAAGCAAGAAAACAGATAGATGATCTTTAGGCATAGAGCAGTGCTTACAAGCAGCATGGCCACTTGGGAAGCTCTTGTACCCTTCCCTTATAATTAATTTCTGGCCATGACATATGACATTTCCCAACTTGTCGTATGCCTGAAAAAGATAAGAGAAAATTGAAAAAAAAAAATTCATATGATGGACAGGAAAACCAAATTCATCGCCCAAGTGCTTAGTCATACATTGAACAAAAGTTTCTAAGCAATGCATCTGACACTGCTAAAAGTGATTATCTGTTTCATTTGAGAGCAAAGAGGCAGAAAAAATAACAAAAAAACTAATTATTATTATTAACAGATGTCTCTACAATTTTGAAAATTGGCAAGAAGAAAATCTAGGTACAAAGCATGAATATAAATATAATAGCACTGTCCATGTCGTTAACGACAATCTTCAAATACAACAAAACAGAAACTGAAGGAAGTTATAGCCTACTTCGATTCCATCTGGAAAGCAACGCCAAAAGAAGTCTGGTCGAGGCCGACCAGTCGCATTCTTTATTGCATCCGTGATCACCCCAGTAATTAGCACGGAATACAAAAGCCCTGCTCATGCATTCCAAACAGGTCATCAAATAACTCATTAACTGCATTCATTCTGATTGAAGATCCAACAACTTCGAGATTAAGGATTTACCTAAAATTCCATGGTGCAGATCATAAACATCCCTCCTACGCATGTAGACAAGAAGGAAGACAGAGATTGGTAATAGAACAGCATACACCTGTTCATATTAGAAAGAAAAGAACTTCCATTAAGTTCGTGGGTTTCTTTCGATTATCTTTTTCGTTTCACATAACGCATCCTTAGCCTTTCTCATCACAGCTAGAGGATACAACCACCCAACCACATTATATGACCCACAGTTGATCACTAGATGAGAATGAGGTGACAATACTTACAGGAACGGCCCAGACAGGCACCGTGTTTCTTTTCATTGGATATTTAAGATCTGCCATCATTTCTTTCCCGACAAAGCGGTAGAATGGATGGATGATGTAAAGGATGACCTCTAGGACTGCAAGCAACAGCAATATAAGCCAGTCGTGCATATGATTCTTTGCAAGCGCCGCTCCATGGGACTTTATAGTATGCCCACCAAGCTCCACCTCATGCATCCTTTGCTTCTTGAGAAGACAGAGAGAACGGACATGCCAGAAGACAGCATCAAAATATAGACTATACATCATCATTGGCATAAAAATCAGATCCAAGACAATATAGACAAGGATCAGTGAAAAACAGCAAATTATTAGGACAGCCGAAGAGCGTGTTATGATCCAATTTATATCCTAGAGGTTCTCGCTAATCTTAATTCGAGTGTCTTTGGCTATATTGTTCTGCCGCAGGTTAAATACTAAAGCACGGCATGTTATTCACCATTAGTGCCCAAGCGCTGCTCTTTCAATGATAGTACTTTTATTTCATGGGTATTTTTTTCGTCTCATCATCACGTGACTGATGTGCAACTTAAGAATTCACTATTTTTATCAGCAAAAAAAAAAAAAACAAACAGTAGCCCTTGGGATAGCTTGGCGCAGGGAAAAAGAATCGCTTTAAGCTATAACACAGACGCAAAGATGGCTACGGGGGTGAAGCTGAGCGCAACCCAGAAGTTCGAATTCCCAACTCCTGCCAAAACTCGTAAGGATAAGGAGTTCGCTATCTGTCACAAACACGACAAGATAACATATGCTCACACGTTGGCGAAAGTGGCAATTATCATTAAAAATTCAGCCAGCAAGTCAGTATGACAGACGAAGCACGACAGACGGATACATTCAGCCACCAAGTCAGTATCCCACAACCACCAACATACAAACGCACACAGAACGCACACATGAAGCAAAATCCCAAGACTCCGACTGACCTGAAAGACGGCATGCAAGTAGTGGAAGGGTAAAAGAGAACCCACACGCCTCCAAACCGAAGCCATTAATGGAGGGAACGAAGCAGAGCACTCGAGCCCCCGTACAAGGTTGCAATGCCAGTGGCCCCCGATGTGCCGACCAGCCCAATATGAATCACGGAAAGTGGGGAAGATATTTGTCTCTCTCTTCTTTGTCCTGATCTGCGGTACCCAACAACAGCAAGAGTCCAATCCTAGAAAAAGTTAAGGACGACAAAAGGAACAGGCAAGTCAAGGTCAGCGAGAATGACCCATGAAGTGAAGACGAAGGAAAGTAGAACAGTGAGACCCGACCACCAACCTCGCGGCCTCGTGAAAATTGGCCGTAAGTATCACGAGGGGACGAGGATGACGCCGACGATGGCGACTCGCATGTATTCAGTGTGGTCTTTTCGGAAAACGACGGCGCACGAAGCAGTTAATGGCTGCGAACGCGGAGCAACAGAGAGGCGAGATCGCCGGCTCGATGCGCAGTTCAAGAGTTGGCATCCCCATCCACAAGATAACCACCACGGTTTGCACAACTGCCCGCGGGACGAGGGAAGATGATACCGTCGGATGAAATGGGCCCCCACGCCTGTCTCGTGGGACTCACTCATCTAACGGTTCAGATTAAATCAAGAAAGGAAAAGCCAAACTCAACCGGTGAGCGGATCGGAGCCGAGCGATGGAACTACAAAGATCGGATGGATTGACCGAAAGCCCCGACGACAGGAACTGAAGAACAGATATTAAAGTAGTTCGGATGATTCGAACAATGTCGTATAATCGAATCCTGAAATTTCAAATTTAAGAGAGATCGACGAGAACTCTCGCTATTTCTTAAATTCGTGGACCTAATTTCGACGATAAGTGGGATCGAACCCCTTAATAACATCTATACCCAACTTGTTTTTGGTAAAAGAAGGACATCGCCGTATGTAAATTCAGGATGTACGTGAATCGGGCTGGATTCCGACAGAAGAGAATAACGTTGGTAAGGTCGTAAGACATTGATCGCGGGTAATCTTAAGCTCTGAGCCCAAAGCCCATATTGGAGACTGCGGCCCAAAGCCCATCGCACGATCATATGAGGATGAAGAGCGTCGTTGGAGCCTTGGTCACCCAATTTCTATTGGGGCATTTTTTGTATTTCTTTTTTTTTTTGGGACATCGATGAGCTGTCTTCTCGAAAATACAATCGAGGCATCATCGTACGAGAAAAGAAGAGAGTAAGACATCAATTGGAGGAATTAATTTTAATACTTGGCTAACTACGTAGGAAATTATAGTCATTTATAAGGAAAACGGTAGAAATGGTTCATCAACATCAGAATTATATGAAAACACTCGATATCATCATTCTGTCAATTTAAATTCAGGGAACTTGTCGATATGGCTTTTAATCTATTAAGTTTAAATGGCTAACAACCAAATCATTCATTCATTTCAGATTGCGATCTAATTAATCTACGTTATCAAATTAGGATAGACGTGTCAACGCTCTAATTTTATTGTCCATTTTCTAAAGTAGATAAATAAAAAGGTGAACATTTGGACTCATCATTTCCTTAAAAACTAAACTCGGCATTCATCATTAGAGCAAATGAAAATGTTGCTATCGGACGATTATCAATCGCCACGATGCCATCTTGAATCAAATTGAAAGTTTAGAGGCAATATTACGTATAGGCAGCGCCGGTGTAATTTCCCCCTTCTTTTCTTTTTATTATTATCACTGTCCCTTTTTTTTTTTTTTTTTGGGTGGGGGTGAGCTGCATGCCATGAAATGTGGCCTGACTCGTGAGTTGGGAGACCGAGTCTCCAAGCTGTCTTCGCACGTTCTTCGATATAATCTATGGAGGCGAGATTAGCTTTCCTTGTACTTCTTAGTTCTTACCCTCCGCCCCCCTTTTCAGTGAGTAATTGCCGCACCTGATGTCGAATGATTACTGCTTAATCCGAGATTGCACAAAACTAATCACCCTTGTCCGCTCCAGCTGGCGCACCGCAAGCTTTTTTTTTTCTTTTTCTTTTCTTTTCATCCTTTTCTTTTTTACCGGATTTCATCATACCGACACGACGGCCCTTCTACTATTCCGTTTCTAAACTAAGTGATTTTTTTTTTCACGCCGTATCGTTATAATTCTAAAAGAGTCGGTAAGTATGAAAAATTGTTTCTAAGAAAAATTATCGGTGACCCGCATTTCTTTCTATAGTTACCAACCCATCGCCGAAATCGAGATTTCGAAATCAATGGTTGGTAGCATTTTAAGTAGGGGGTCATTGTGTTACGGTCATATACTAGTCTCTTTCGAGGTATAAGGACCCGACCCTTTGGTGCCGTCCGAGCACGAGAGACCCATGGTAAATTTATTGATCGTAAAAAAAACACACTTTAATAATAAAAAAAGGCTCGAATCCTACGTGTTTGATTTTTTACTCAGTTCATATAAATTTCTCGTATCAAAATTCTCGCTTTAACAATATCTCTCTATATTGTGTTAGTGAGTTTGTTTGGAAAAACAAATAAGAGTGATTTTCTTTGTCCCACATGGGAAAGTAAGAGAGAGAATATCACTTTATATATGAGTTTCCTTTTCTAAAGGATTGCTTGGGTGTGGGTTAGACCCCACGGTACCAGCGTGCGGGTGCGCGAATAATTGCGCGATTTTGGCGCGATTATTAGGCGCACTTAGCACTTGGCACGACCGCGGTTCAATTAACACTAATCCTTTTACTTTGTTTATTATTTTTTTCTTTTATTTTCGTTTGTGTCTTTTCAAGACAACCTTTCGGTTTAACTGTCAATGAACAATCGTGTTTGTTCATTTTTCGAGTCGTTTTTTAAGTTAATGGCAGCCTTTCATTCAGAGGTTCCGATAGAGAGAAACTGGAGAATTACTTGAATTGCTATCAAGTATTCTCGAAGAGACTTTGTTGTATCATGGATGATTTTTGCCAAGAGACCATTAGCAACTTCGTGGGGCAAATAGATCCTTAAAGAAAGTGATATCACACCTCAAAGTCTGATTTGATTTCATTGTTCTACCCGTTTTCCAATATATTGTCAAAAGAACGAGAGCGCAATTGGCAAGCCAGCGACCCGCGATCGTATTAAAAGAACCCAATAGCATGTTTCCTCCGCACAAGTGAGTACCGATTCAATCCAACGTTCGAGACACGACGCCGATGACCCGATCGATCGGGCGATCAAGACATTCAAGGACTATTGCTGCACTTATCCCTCGACTGCGTCGGCGTGGTAGCTTGTTTCCGGGGGAGAGGGAGAGGGGGAGGGGGAGAGGGAGAAAGAGCTTCTTTTCCGCATTCCAAAGTAGACGAGCTGTCTCCTAAAGGGGTGTCCCGGGGAACCGAAATTGAGAATTGAATGTTCCCAGGAGGGCCTCTGCAATGCGATGCGGCATGCCTGATCCTGATAATTAGGGCAAATGGATGTCACGCGGGAACATAACGGAAGTGCCCCCTTTGTCCCTCGGGCGAAGCTTCTCCCAAAGAGGGGCGGCCCTACTCCACGCATTTATTTAAAGTATTCAGGAGATCAAGATCCTCCGGCCACTAATGAACCTAGACTTTCGCCAAGAAAAGCGGTCAAATCACGAAGATGTATATATCGAATTCGTGAAAAATTATGAGCTTATTATATGGACAATTAATTCAATCTTAAACATTTCGATTTAATCATTATGAAATCTTTTTTAATATAGTTTGTTGGGTCAATTTTGATCGGGAATAGATTACGTGGCGATCCAATATGTGCTGAATATGCGAGCACTAGTGTTGACAAATTTTGGCTTTTTTAAAAAAAATTAAAATTCTCTTTGTTCTTTCTTTTTCTTATTATATTGTTTTCTATAGCATAGTCAGGGGACATTTATGACCGGCAAAGGCCACGACAGCCTTGGCATAGATCTAGCGAGGCGAGGTGTGAGGGTTGCCGCCATGGCCGAGATCCTAGCCTCTCCAAGAAGATGAACTGTGAAAAAGAAAATAAAATAAAATGGAAAATGACAAATAATTATCATGGAGGATCTGGAAGACTTCTAAAAATTTCCCAATGAGAGACAACCGGCGTCCGCATCAATAAATGCTATTTAAAACAAGCAAGGCGCCTCAGGTATGCTAACCCACACCAGCGAGCACCGCGCGCAAGCCTCTCAGGGTCTGCCTTTTAGGAGACAGCCTTACCTGAAGCTAGCAACATAATCGAAATGCTCAGTAGAGAAGAAAGAAACTGCAATTCCTAGAGGCTTTTACCAGGCTAGGAAGAAGGAGGAGGAGGATTTAGAAGGCCATGGAGAGAGTGGAGAGAATTGAGAAGAAAGAGTTGAGAGGAATCCGAGAGGAACTTCTCTTCGGAAAGTCTTAGCCTCTACCAAGCACTAGAATGAAAAGTTGTGAAAATTATAGGAACGAATTGGTCATCGCATGATAAGCTCGGAACTTGTTTTGACAATTATCCTATGAAATCACTATCGTGCATTTGGATCATAAAGAAAAACATTGTCAAAAACTTCCGACAGTGTCGACATAAGATGGATATGTACGTTACCATAACGTCAAAATTAAAATTTTCCACGTACCGACAATAATTCCATTGTGTGTGTTTGTTTGTTATATAATTTTTTGTTAGCTTATACGGATAGCCTTCGCAATTTCAATTCTTCGGACTTTGGAAAACCTCGCTGTGCCTTCAGGCTTGCGATACGGTCGAGATCAATCGCTCCAAGGTGCATCGACATCCTCAGCACCATGGGGTCGCGGGCAAAATACTTAATAGTACGAGGGCATCTTTGCAAACAATTCCGATTGCCCTGACGTCCTCCAAAAGTCATTGAGACTGCGCACGTAATAGCAAATCTTAGGTGAACCGAATCGCGATTTCCTTCTGCGTGAGGTTATCGTATAGTTAAGTAAGTGAGCGAATTAGGGCAAACTTCTCAATGGGTCGATCTCTTTCGTGGCATCATCGCACCGAACGTGAGGGAAGGCGGAGAAAAGGAGGGAATTGGTTCATATATGCCAAAGTTAGAGATGTGGTCACTAAAGTCGATCCCCTTTTTAACTACTTGTGATCCGGACCTCGGCATCGTTCCCACTTTATGAATATCGTCATCGCGAATCATATGCTGAAAAAGGCCGGCCCAAAAGTTTAAGCCGATTAATTGATCGAGGTTCAATGTCAGTAAGAAACACATCACGTGTAAGTCGGGTCAGGAGTAGGAAAATCGACGGAGGGTGGGCATGCACAGGAAATATATCGGGATAAAATTTGATTTGATAGTCACGTTAGATTGTCCAACCCAAAAGCTTATGGGGATAAATTGAGACATGCCACATATTATATTAATATTAAAAAAAAGAAAACAAAATAGTGCTCACTATAAAACAAATACCTCAAACTTTTTTGTGCCGCTAAAAATCCTGAATTTTACCCATTGTGACTTGATTGTCCCAAACCTTTTTTATCATGAAAAAAATCTCTAATTTATATCTATGTGGTAAATATGTTATAAATTGAATTGAAATGAATTGGTATATATATCACATGTGTATATTTTCGGAAGTTCTTGCGACAAATAAGTTTAAGGTATCTGCGTTACAGTGAGCAAACTTAAGATCGTGGTACCATAAAAAAATAGTTGACAATATTTGTGTCATAATAGAAAACAATTATTTGCCTAATGAATATAAACTTCGTAGACAAGCGAAATAATCACAAAAAAATAAAATAAAATAAAATAGAATAAAAGGAATACTTCAACAAAAGAAAATGACAAATGACAAGTGGGATGCCGACATCATATTCCCCATTCCATTCCCATATTATATTTCTTTTTTTTTAAAAAGGGGGGAAATAATTAGTCAACAAAAATCCCTTGTGCTTGCAAGTGGCCGCGTAGAACCAGCCGATCCACGCGCGCACGCACGCGCACCGTGTCTTCTTTTAATTTCAGGAGGCGCCCCATTTTCTTACGTGGGCCCCCGCTCTTTTTTTCTTTTTCGGTTTTTTTTTTTGGGCCCCGTCGAGATGACCAAGACTTTTTACTCGGTCGTGGTCCGAGGTTATTACATCAGCGCGATAGAGATCATCACGCAGTGATCGTGCGTCCTTCCTTCGAAATGAATTTTGAAGTGTTACTAGGCCCACGGTAATATCGAATATCTTTGTCCGCATTGGAAGTTTTTTGAAATCGAGAGTCTTCCCCGGAAAAAATAAATAATAAATAAAGACGAGTTTTGAGAGATCATAATTTAATTTGAGCACGTTCTGTCGTCGTGTCAGTTGCCTATGCTCGAATTGCCTCATCCATCGTTCAAATTGATTTGTTTTATATTGTTTATTGTATTAAGAAAGTTATCATCTCATGAGTTCATTTGTTTTAGAGAGGATGAATGACTTGTAAAACGTTTTCTATAAAATGTTTGCTTGTTTGTATGTTTTAGGAAAATTAATCGACAAAAGATATGCTTATTGCCGATGATTTATCGGTGGACAATTTCATCGATGATGAAAATAACATTTGCTCGTTCACTTTGTAACTCGTCAATATATCATTTTTTAGATAAAATTGTGTTTTTAAGTTGTTCATTTTTTCACGAGAGAAATGCATCTTAATGTGAAATTTTTCTTCCGATCGAGAGAAGAGCAAGACCATTGCTTTATTTTCCATCAATCTTCCTTTATGCGCCTATCGTCTTTTGCTAGGTTAAGGCCTTCATTGGCCCAGCCCTTGGTAAGAGGGATTCCTTAACCATGAAAACATCAACCTTTTCAATCGGCTTGTCCATCCTCCACCACTTCTCGTTACGCCAACCTCTCTAAGATTCCGTGAAAAAGTATAAAGTACAACCTTTATTGTAATCAGATTGATCGAGAGCAATCTTAGTTGAGTCAATTCTGATGAAGTCGATTGTGTCGCGGTAATTCTCCCTTTAATATTCGATTCGCATAGAATTAAGATTAATGCTTCAAAGGTGGAAAATGCCTCCAACTGAGCATGCGAGCTGAAATTCCACGTCATCGCTTGAGCTCAATCCAAAGGGCTTCGAATATAATTCGAATTTAAGATAAGAATGTGCTTGTAATCCTCAATCGCATCATACTCAAGAAAAAAGGGGAAATGAATTTGATGAGATTCTCATATCTACGATCACAAGATCCTTCTCTCGAAGTTTAGATTACAAATTCCTTTCTCACTTTTAAAACTTTAGAAACATGATGTCACCCAAGAAGAAAGGCTCCTTCCCATGGGGCATAATTGAAGGGGAATATCACCCAATCAGTCCTTAACTTATTATACCGATATCAGTTTAGTTATAAACTATTCAATTTTCGCAAATTGTACATGAAATTCTAATACAATCATTCCAATCAAATTTTCATTTATCACGGGATGTTCTACATGACATAATTCAATGTTGGCGAAAAATAATTGGAATGACTATATTGGATCGACAAAATTAAAAAGTTTAAGGCTGATTGAACTAATTGACAGCGTAATTTGAGTAGGCCAAATACACATATATTGGTCAGAGTATATCATCATTCGTGTGATGCGGTAGTCAAGATTAATCCTAATATCGAAATATATATATTTTTTCTTGGCAGAATATAGGAGACCGAGACATTCCCATCTTGAGAACACCGGCATGCCGGCTAAGAATTCAGAGGGCGTCGTTTTCATTCCTGGCCAGAAAAAGGAAAAAGATAAAAAAAAAAAAAGTGACGTCGTTTTCGTCGAGAAGCCACGATCGACGAGCGATGGATGGCCACGTTGCCTTTGACCACGGGGCCGATCCCTCCTGCCGCCTACGCATCGTCCGCTCTCCATTCGAATTGCGAATCGCCCATTGGCCGAAGCAATCCGACACGTCATCGTTGCGAATGATGCAAAACTCCGGACAAAAATGTTACGTTGGGAGGTCCATCTTAGGCGAAACCTAATGCGTGCGTGCGGGGTCGTTTTCGAATTGCCGACGGCTCGTGTGCCGTCGACATTTGTTATAGGCTCGATTCGACAGCAAGCTCGAGAAAGTATCCGATTACGCGTTCGTGCATCGACAACTGCATTTCCGATCGGGAATGGTTTATTCATACGGGCAATCCTGATATCTGATTTTGGTTAAATTTGCACGTGTGAAGCTTATGACTTGTGACCCAACAATCGAACGTATGGTTGGAGAGAGTTCCTTTTGACGGAGGTCAGAGGAAAATATGACATGCTTTATGCAGGAGGCTCTCGTTTCTCGACGGTCCCCGTACTCAAGAGTTTCTTTCTACTTAATAATCAAGAGTCGAGTGCTGACTAATTTAAAAAGAAAGGAAAAACGCACTTAGTTTTTACTTATATATCATTTACATTTACCGTTCCTAAGCGTTCTCGCCTCGATGGTGGCTGGGGGTAATATCAATGACCATGGTGAAAACATCTTCGCCGGCTGCGAAGATGTTTGGACAAAACTTATTATTTCGACGGTGGAAACATAAACGGTAAAAACGATCGTTCTTAAAAAAATACAATATATTTCTAATCATTCATTTTTTCTTCGCGGAACCTTAATATTCCACGCCCGATTGACAAAATAGGGTCGAAATTTGGTCTTCCCTTTGCGTAGCACCCCGTCCGATTGATACTGTCGTGCTTTATAACTCTCGAAGCTTTGCTCTCCACACCTCCGCCTTCGTGCAGAACCGCGTGAGCCGGAAGATCCCATCGCCATGTCCGGACAACTTTATTCCCTTTTGACGATTTGGCTGGCGGCGCTCATTAGACGCGGTGGAATAAAGTAAGGGAACCTCATTAGCAGAACAAAGCAGACTGCGAAATTGAAATCCAGTTGCCTGCCAAGTGGCAGAGAATCCGATACCTCCGACGACGACGCCCCCCCTGAACAGAATATACATGTATAAAGCAAAAATGGAACCCCGCCGGGTTTTATCGGGTGGGGTAATTCTTTTAGCGAGGGAGAAATTAAATTATCTACGATATTAGATTTTTGAAAATTCGAAATCGACTCTCAACCCGACCCCACCCGACCCGATCTTCAATTGAGGGTCGGGTCTTGTTGCGCTCGTGCGATGAAGAGCGCGTCACGGCCGTTCTCCAGCAATTTTCGCCTGCGCTGGATCCACGTGACCTTGGCACGCTTCGCCGCTCGATCGGACGGGACACGAATGGACTCGCCTCGTCCGACGGCGGACATGAACGGGACGAGCACCTCGGCGATTCCGTAATCTCTCCTCTCTCTCTCTTTCGTTCTCTTTTGGAATGGCCCAGCTGGGGCCAATCAGTAGAACGAGCAGTCACCCCACCAACCATCGGGCCGTACGGTCTACATCTTCAGTAACTTTCGCCATGGTCGGGCCGTGGAATAACAGTGCCCACAGGAAGCCACGTCACGTCCACGTGGCCCGCCTAATTTTTTTTTTTTGGGCTTCTGGGGGACTCAGAAAATCATGTGATTGTTCGAGGGAAAACTGGGTTAGTACATCGTACAAATTATTACGACCATTTTGCGAGACGTATCGAACGTGTTCTGCCGATTGGGATAGCTTCGGTTCATTGAAGATCTTTTCCTTTTTGTAATCACGCCGTTATCTCTTGGTGAATTCATCGGCTTATATTGTTAACTACCGTAGGAAAGACCACGTCGAGTTGTTATCGAATGGGCATTTTCTTTACCATAACTTGATACCCGAGGTTGCTTCGGGAGTATGCTTTGTCTCCTGAAAATAGGTCATATAACCTTTTTGATACCTAACATGATCGGACGATAAAGAGTTTATCATTCGATGGATTGACATGTTCGTAGTACTCAATCCCATTTACTCTTTACACATTTGCACGTCAGCATCAACCATAAACACAAACTTGAATGGAGCATGTAAACAATTATTAGAATTAATATATTTGCCGCGACACGCAGGTCCTTAATTTCATTTAAAAATATAATAAAAATTATATAAATACGACAAATGTAACATAAATAAAAATATATATGTCGTCTCTACCGTCTTATCTACCGCTGTGACATAGAAAAAGTTGAGAGTATTTGTATCTCGTAAGTGAGCTTTGGATTTTATGAAAAAATTATGTTATTTTATCACAGTTTATATGATTTGGACTTTTATATAATATTTGTTCTAATTACAATCATTTCTAATATTTCTCTCTCTCTCTCTCTCTCTCTCTCTCTCAATCGTCCTCTCGCGGTGCTCCTGTTTGCTTTTGCTTAGTAGAAAAGTGAGAAAATATTTATCGAAAAAGATAACAATAATAGTAAAAATAATAAGAAAGTAGGAGAAGAAAAAAAGGGAAATAGAAAAATAACGAGTCTGACATGAACAGCCGTAATACACCAGGTGTGGAGTATCTATAAGGCAGGTCCAACAAAACCTTCTCACTCCTTCTCTCTCCCCCACCCACCCTCGCTTTCTCTCTCCTCCCTTCCGCCCCCCTTACCTCGCTGCTCCGGGAGGAGAACCGCTTCCGCCACCATGGAGCCACTTCCCCAGCCGCCGGCTCCCCCGCTCGCCGCCGCCCCCGCTGTGCCGTCCCTCCCCGTCGCCTCTGCGCCGCCGCCGGCCCACCTCAGCTATGGCGACTCGGTGGACTCGTCCCCGCGCTCACGCGCCGCCACGGACTCCTGGGAGGCCCCCGCCGCGGGTGGGGCGGCGGACCCGCTCCCTCCGAAGCTCCGGCTGATGTGCAGCTACGGCGGCCACATCGTCCCGCGCCCCCACGACAAGTCCCTCTGCTACGTCGGCGGCGACACCCGCATCGTCGTCGTCGACCGCAACGCGACCACCCTCTCCTCCCTCTCCGCCCACCTCTCCAAAAGCTTGCTGAACAGCAGGCCCTTCACTCTCAAGTACCAGCTCCCCAGCGAGGACCTCGACTCCCTCATCACCGTCTCCACCGACGAAGACCTGGAGAACATGATCGACGAGTACGATCGTTCCATGCTCAATTCCTCCTCCGCCTCGAAGCCCTCCCGGTTGAGGCTCTTCCTCTTCCCTTCTAAGCCCGATTCCTCGCAGTCGATCGGCCCGATCCTCGAGTCTTCCACCAAATCAGACGATTGGTTCCTCAACGCCCTCAACAACGCCGGCGTGCTCAACAGGGGTTTCTCCGACTCGGCTCCGGTCAATTGTCTCTTGAACTTGGATGATGACGTGGGGATTAATAACGTCGAGACCAGCTCGCGAGATGCGGATGGTTCTTCGCACGGTAACGAGAAGAGTGTGAAGCAGGCGCAGGATGTGCACTCTGTGCCCGATTCGCCGATGCTGGAGACAACATCGTCGTTCGGATCGACTTCTTCCTCACCATCGATTGCCAACTTACCCTCAATCCGTGTTCAGGTGGAGGAAAATGTCACTGCTGGCGGTGGAGGTGGTGGAGGGGTTAGGGTGATGCAGGATCCAAAATTGGGGATTGAGGAACAGTTTGCTCAGATGGTTTTGGGCCCTGGTATTGTGCAGAAGCCAGATGATGGCTTTGTCATGATTTCCTCGCCACCCACGGTGCCAGCGGGGGCTGCGGTGACTGGCGTTCCTGTGGGCTCAGCGCCGGTTGCTCCTCCAGGAGATTATTCCATTCGGGTATTCTCCGATGATGAGAGATCGGACCACGGTGTTCCTTTAGGGTTTCGGAAGTTGCCTCTGGCTCAACAACAGCCTCAGCCTCCCCAGTCACAGCAAAAACCAAGTGGAGTTCTTGATTTGCCTTCCCCAGATTCAGTTTCGAGGTACCGATTGCGTTCTTCTGTCATTACTGTTGAAGTGGCCTATGTGTGCGTATTTTATTCGATATTATGCAATGGATTTTTCAAGATCTGGGGAGCTCCTTAATTAGATGGCCCAGAAAAATTAATGCATACGATATCTCATATGGTTTTTGCTGTGATTTTCGGCAATTCATAGTGCTGAAATCGTAGGTTTATCATAAATATAAAGCAGAATATGTGCCTATCGTATTGCACCTTATGGAAGTGAAACTGCGAAAGTAGACCTTTTGGTGCTCATGAAGTGAAGGCTTTCCCGAGATCTTGAAGGTCACAGGTGCTAGCCATGTGAAATTACTGTTCCCATCATGTGCATCGAGGACCCTAGAATCTAATAAGATGACCTCATCTGCCATGTAAAGAGTGGTGGAAATGGATTTGAAAATTTTACTGTTAAAGATATTAGGGTGATATGGGGTCAGTTGCATACTGATTAATAATTGTGTGCGGTACTCCTAATCGGTTTGATATAAGCTTATCGGTGTAGGTAAAGGCTATACCCGAAATTATTGACTGCTGGTTCTATAATAGCATGTGGGTGATTCATGGTTTTCTTGTCATGATTTCAAAGAGAAGGAGAGGAAAGAGGGGGAAATTTCCCAGTGTTGTTAGAAGTACTTCTATCCAATACGTGTTCTTTTATCTTCATACACTGTCAGCCCTGGCCGCCTAAAAGGTAGCAGGAGTATGTTATTTCTTTCTGTTGAGAAAGCTCCAAAGATTCGGAAACATGTTAGAAACCCAGCATGAAGACGGTGACTCTAAAAGGACGATTATGACCTCACTGTTCATCAAGGATGTAATCTTTGGTTTTCTATTTCCTCAGCTGACTGGGATGATTTAGATGAACTGTCATTTGACATTACTCAGCTCGCCGACATAGCTTTGAATAAATTATTACCTAGGTGGCAAGATTTGTTTCCACACTTGAGGAAAGGACCTTGCTGCCTGCTCTTTATCACATTTTTAGCTTTTGGGAGGTCCAAAGTGAAGTTAATGCTTGACACCTATATAATTTTGAAAATACCTGAAAACATGTTTTTTGTTTTCTTGGGGTTGAACTGAAAACATGTATTTTGTGCATAAAATTTGTCTCGTTTGTTTTTGCTTTGTTCCATTTACATGTGCTGATTGAGGTTCTGAGTTGCATTTTCCATATTATAGTGATGGTAGCTTGACGAACCCGCTAACTCGCCCCAAACCTGTGATATATCAAGACCAAGCTGTACAAATGTCCTTGGGGATGAATCGTGGTCCTACCAATGCAATAGATCCAAACATTAATATGTCTGAGCAAAGCTCTGGAGTCCAGCTACAACAGCATATTCAGGATGCTAGGTATGTATTGCAACCTCAGATGGATCAACGACAACCACAGCAACATCAACAACCACAGCAGCAGTTTGTGCAATCTGGCCCACATTACATTCAGCACCATCCTCAAGGTTCAGTGCCCGTCGCAGCCTACTACACTGTGTATCCATCCCAACAACATCAGGTCCAACATCATCAGCTTGATCAGCACTACCCAGTGTACTATATGCCCATGAACCAACCGCAAACCTATAACTTATCAGCTCAACAAACCAATCCAAACGAGGCTGCTACAGCAAATCCTTCTAATCGCCCCCAAGCAACTCCAAACTCTGCCATGATTCCTCAGTCTGCATCTTATTCTAACCCCATGAGAAACCCTCCTGGTGTTAAGACTGATTTGGCTTCAGGTGTATACAGAATGGCTTCATCTGCTTCGCCTCTGGTTCAAGTACCTGCAGGTCAGCATCAACAACAGTATGTTGGTTACTCACAGGTCCATCATCCATCTCAGTCTGCTGCTCCCTCTTCTGGTGCTCAAGGCGCTTATGGTTATGAATATGCAAATCAAGCTCCTGGGCAGATCTACTATGCTCAGCACTTACCTTCTCAGTACCAAACCATGGCTGCAGGAAATGCCGTTGTGTTGCCCGAAGGTTCCGGTCAGCTTTCAGGTGACAGCATCAACCAGCAGATGAGGACATCACAGCCGTTATAAACATCAGTTCAGAGAGAAGAAACAGTTTTGGAAGAATGGGATCGGTATACCTTTCTAGTTTTGTTTTTGAAAATTTTTTTCTAGCGTCTGTCTTGTCTTTTTACCGTGATTGATTTGTGGTATGTAACTGTGATGGGAAAATAAGAACCTCAGCTTAATACTTTTCTTTCGTGTGAAATATTGCTGTCAGTCAAGAAAACAATAGCTGTCAAGTTTTGTGGATGTAAATGCTTGAACTTGCAGTCATGCTGCTTCTCTCAATTCAGTTTTGAATATAAATTTTCACAGTTGGCAAATAATTCTTCTGTGACCTGTAATATTATGTTAAATGCAATACTGGACAAGTTTATCTTGTTGCTGGAATCGTATTCCAGTAAATTGGCTTTTCTGGTAATCATGATGGATGGAGCCTTAAGAGATGATGATGCCTGCCCTTGTGAGCAGGACACTACCTTCTGGAGATTGGCCTGAAGGATCGTCCATGCGGCCGTGAAAAACTATTTGTGAGTATTTCTGGTTATTTGGCATGTATTCTCTTTAGGGGCGTCAAATGGGTGGGTCGAATCGGATTTAGGTTGGGTTAAATATGGATCAGACTTATATTTAACCCATTTAACCCGTTTTGATATATATATTCATGTAGTATAAATATAATGACCTATATTCTTACCTCACCCATACACGACCCAACACATATTTGTAAAATGTATTAATATTCCAATTATGTAAATTTTCGGATTTGGTTAGTGGTTTGTCGGCTCTGGACTAAATTGTAATTTTCGTTTTGGGTGATTTTAGACTTTTTGAAATCGCGTTTTGGTTCCATATTTTTAGATATTTACAATTTAATCCCTAAAAATTAAGGTCGTTTTGGTCTTTTTCTTCTCCCCTCCTTTTCTCTTTCCTTTCCCTTTTCTCTATGCACCAATCTTCTCCCCTCCCCTCCCCTTTATCTTTCTCTTTTCTCTCTTCCCCTTCCCTTCTTTCCCGCTGACTTTCCCCCCTCCCCTTTTTCTTTTGACCGAAATCCGTCCGACTCTCTCTCCTCCCTCTCTCTTTGTTGGCGTGAAGCCGCGCGAAGGGGCCCACAGGGCAGGGCCCGTCCCATCTCTCTCTCTCTCTCTTTCCTCTTGGTTGGCCGTGATTTCTTCTTCTTTGTGGGTTTCTTCGGGTCTTCTTCTTCTTCCCAGCTTCCTCCATTGTTGCGGCTTCTGCTTCATTTTGGTCCCCTGCTTGTGCTTCTTCTTCCGCATGTCGTCGCCACTCTGCTGCTCCGAGCTCGCGCGACGCCACCGTCAGCTGCCTCCGACGCCGCCCGAACTCCAGCGTCGTCGTCCTCTCTCCGCGGCTCGACGAGAACGAAGCCTACATTGAAGCTCTGAAACTACAGCTTCCACGTCTTCTCGCGGAAAGAACCCTCGTCTCGGAACCAAGAAAGCGGCAGAAGAGCGACCTCGTTCCGGCGATGGTTTCTCTCGAGGATTCCCGCTCCAATTCCACTCGCTTCCCTCTCCCCCGCGACTTCTCGCCCTCCGCCTCCAGAATGTGGGGCTTCCGTCAACGCTCGTATGGCCGGATGGATCAACGGTGATTGCATGACCGAATCGGAGGATCAACGTTGATTGCATGACCGAATCGGAGGAATGTGATCCGAGGAATGCGACCACGACCGGTCTGGAAGATCCGAATCGTGCAAGAGAGAAGAAGGGAGGAGGCAACGAGGGGAAGGAAATTTGCAGGACGAGATCTGTCTGAATAACTATATTTTCAACTTGGATTGAAGATGGGTTTTCTGAATAACCGTGACCCATTTTTTGTTCTTTACTTTACTTTTTTAGACTCATATCTGACCCATATATATAATCACTTAATCTATATTTGACCCACTTAACTAAATATAAATTAATAACTAAATATAAATTAAAATATGGGTTGGTGCCCCATTTTGACAGCTCTAATTCTCTTCCATCACCTATCCTTGCCTCTGGCTCTGCCTCGAGAAACCACAAGTATATGCCACATTCTTACACTTCTTATGGACGGAGAGGCTGGTTGTTCTGTAAGCTGTGCTACAGGCGACGAATGAGCAGGCTTTTTGCAACTACTTAGCGCAACCATAAGATTTCTTTGCTCGATGGAATGGAATGATTCATGCTTATCTCCTGCTGGAATGACCCCAAAGCTCACTAGATATAGTTGAAGCAACTTGGCAATATGAAATTGATGCAGTTCCGTTTTCGAAGAGTCACGGTAGGAAGAAAGGATGCTATGGGGTAGTTATCCATGTTGCTGCGGGTTGCTCAGTATGAAGCGAGGTTCAGGATCGCTTGATTGATGGTTAGTATTATATTTCTCGTATCATCTCGCTTGATTGATGGTTAATATTATATTTCTCATTATGTTGCTCATAATTCGCCGTTGGATACTTTTGATTAAGAAAGTAACCAAAGCAATATGTAGGTCGCTTTCGCTTCAAAATCTGTGCAGATACATAACCAACAATTCATCAATCTACATCTATTTGAAAGATCCTCACACAATGATCTGCTCCGCATGAAGCTAGCTGCATGCTCCTGCAATCCACACTCTTCTCCGGATCCCGCCAGGCCAAACGGTTCACAGAAGCAACATGGCACATCAACGGGTCAAGCCTAACAGCAATAGAGACGGTCACCTTGGGAATTTCGGTAACTTCACCTTCTTTGGCTGATAGATTCCACAGCTCGATCAGTCCATTTTCCATTCCTACTGCTAACAATCCCGCATTTTTCAGGCGATCAAGACCAAGCCAAGATAAGGCAGTAACACTACTGCCAAACTGCGGTAAGCTCGTGACATGTTTGACTGTAGATTCAGCCACCACAGCCCAGATCTTTACTGTCTTGTCCCGCGAACCTGTTGCAAACTCATGACCGAATGGGTTCCATGAACACGTCCATATTATTCTTTTGTGTGCCTCTTGTCTTGCTAACAAATGATAACTAACTTCATCGGAGCCTACAATTTGACAAGAAAGAATCAGGAAACTAACATTTGCCGTCAAGTAACTATTCTGCCAGTCTTGTTACTCTGATACAGAATAAGGTGGGGGCAAAAATCCAATCTCCAAAATTAAGGAGTCCAAATGAGTATGCTTACGAGATGATTTCATGATTATTGAGCATTGTAAGAAATTCTGTTTCAGGTGTTGCTACTATTACCAAATGATGGGAGGAGTTCTATCTGTTTCCAAGATACTAAAGCCAAACTGATGCCTCTTCTCATTACAGGTTCTAGACGCATCCCGACAGACCGCGCCTATTAAACACACTTTTAGGGAGATGAATATTTGTTCAAACAAACTAGCAAAGATTCAGATTGCGAATTTGTTAATCATGATAATTTTCCATCTTGATGTCGTAATGACCTTGCTTTTCACTTATCAGACTCCTCAATTAGAATGACTCTGCAAGTTTCACAACTCCAACACATTGACGTACACTTTGTTTTTATAGTGCATTTCTTTGGCCAAAAAAGGATGTAGAAACATACCCCTTCCATCGATGGAGAAAACAGAGAATTGTCTGTCCCTTGAAACAGCTAGTAGCATTTTGTTGTCATGAGAGAACTCCATTTGGGTCACCGTTAAGCTGTGAGAATGAAGGCGACCTACTGCCTTCCAGGAGCCCACTTGCCATAGCCATATTTCAGCCACTGGTGCTGATTGTGCCTACAAGAAGTGAAATACAAGAATTTGAAGTTTGGAGACAGCTAATAACCACTGACACGGAGCATCAAGTTATAGGCTGACAAATTTGACAAAGAAAACCAAAATACGGGAAAAGAAAAACTTCTGAAGATTGCACATATGATCCCTATAAATCCACCGAAATAACATAATTTTAATACTGTCCGGCAAATTCACCGCTTTACTATTCCATGCAAAAACCAAAAAAACCGTAAATTTGATCATATATGCGATCTATAGAGACAGCTAACAGCCATTGACATGGAGCATCAAGTTGTAGGCCGACAAATTTGACAAGAACACCACAATATGGGAAAGAAAAACTTCTGAAGATCGCACATATGATTCCTATAATTCCATGGAATAAGATAAATTTGATAGACTCCAGCAAATAGGGCACTTTACTATTCCATGCAAAAGAAAGAAAAAAAACCATAAATATAGTAATGTCCGGTAAATAATGTGCTTTACTGTTCCATGCAAAATAAACCACAAAATCCTCTACTCAGCAATTTTCATGTTTAACGCTCCTAGAATGAGTATATTAGATTAAAGTACAAGCATGCCTACTAAAAATGACAGGAGAAGTGAGGTTTCTTAACTTCAATGGTGAAAGCTACATGTATGCATGCTAGTAACATTTTATACCTTACAGGATGAAGCAACAAGCTTTCCCTCATGGTCGCAGCACAAGGAGAAAAGCTCATTGCCATGACCATAAAGTTTGTGTGTCTCCGGCCACAATGTATGCCAAGCCAGCTGCTCTTCAAAAGGGGGTTCAGTTAAAACCACCGGAACTGCATCTGGAATGGTTTCGAGGGTGTCAAAACCCTCACTGCTGTTTCTATCCTGTGTCCCATTAGCAGCTACAACAAAAATGCTTCATTTAGTAACATATTATCCCCAAGTATTACCTACAGCAAGTAATTACACTGCATATCGTATATTTTGCCCTTGAATAGTAATGAATATGCTTTGACAATCGAATAGGAGTACATCAGACATGACCAATATCATTAATGTCCTGATTCATCATAGCTTCAGCATCAGGCATCAGACTTCCGCACATCCTTTTAAATGATAAAAATTCTACTTTCCCAAAGATGTGGAATTTATGTCCACTAAAACTCCATGATAGAAGATGTATTGATCTCAAATGACATCTGAATTTGTAGAGAAAGCATACGACATATGTCAAAATTTCCTCATAAGCTCAAAAAAAGACATCTATGAGAGAGAGAGAGAGAGAGAGAGAGAGAGAGAGAGAGAGAGAGAGAGAGAGAGTCAGAGAGTCTCACCCTGCACATATATGGGTTTCTGTGAAAGTCCAAGGGCAGACATATTAGCACCCAAAACCTGAGTACTCAGTTGATCGTCCTCAGCAAAACTAATGGCCTGTTGAGATGCATGATTCAGGGTCTTAAGGAAAGACAAAGGGGCTTCAAACACCCTTGAAACCTTCTCATCAGCTCCACAGACAAAGCGATGGTTGCTCTTTCCTTTTATGATGGCCACGCAATTAATATCATGACCATGAACTTGAGGTCGAGCAATTTCATGCCAAGGGTCAAACTTTTGTGGTGAAGCTTCATTTTTCCAGGGTGCAAAAACTCGTGTTGTCTGAAAACTTAAAACTCTGCATCAGAATCTAGAAGTACACAAAAAACTGCAACATGATGTAATGATTTTCACCACTAGGATGGAACAGTTCACTTTGAGAAGAGAAAACTTTCTACAGAGTCAACAGCCCACCAAGAAAAACTTGTCAGTTTTTTTAATTTTGCAACAAGGAAAACTTAAGGAACAGTGGCCATGAGTTCAACTTTGAAGCATGTAGCAAGCCCTGTCCCTTTTCAAGAATATCATCACAATGGAAAAATTACAAGACAGTCATCATTGCATCGTGAGGGCTTGTCCGTCTTTGTTCACCCATCCATTCGCCTTGATAAGCCAAATAGATCATGCCTATGTCCACAAAAACTTATGCCTCTTAAAATCATCTTCTCCCACATAAGCAGTTCGTAAACTCTAAGCCTTAGAAGAATCTCCCTTTCTAAACATGTAAGGTTATCCAACTAATATGAAATTGATTTGGATCTCTTATATGTATTCACCCCACTAAGCTGTGCACAGGATAGAACCGTTTTTTTTAATCGCATCTTGTTGACCATATAGAGCGAGTTGCTAGTAGCTCTAACTAAAATATCACCACAACAGCTATGCTTCAAACAAATATGAACATGCAGGAGAAGATTATGGAAGCAAAAAGACAAGCTTGAGATAAAAGTTTCATCATCTGACCTGGTCATGACTGACAGAGAGAATATATTCCCCACACCTTGCCCATGAAATATCTGATACTGCTGCAAAGTGTCCTGAGGGAATCCATTGTGGATGCCAATCATCAAATCCATCACCAACATTTCTCCAAAGATGAAAAGACCCACCATATCCATGTGCTAAGATTGAATCTCCATTTGGTGACCAGTGGCCGCCATAGAAACCCAAAGCACAGTGACTTAGTTCCCCTACTGAGACCACATTCATCCAGATACCGGTAGTCTTTTCAGGTTTCCAAATCATCATTGTCTTGTCCATAGATGCAGACAATATACATAGGGGCTGATGATACGTGCTTGCCATTGTAGAGGAAAGTAGAGGTGGCTGCCACTCCACAGAATAGACCCAATCCTCATGTCCGATTAGAAGAGATTCAAGAGATATCTTATAACAGCACGAACCAGCAATAAGCAGAGGACCTTCAATATAAGAAGCCAGGCTCATTTCTTCTTTTTTATATGTGCCCTTTGTACCAGCAAGAGAATTATGATCTGTCATCTTCCATATGCGTATGCCTTTATCCTGGGATGAGCTTACAAGTAAAATACTATCTGGTTCACCATCATTAACTATAGGTAATGAAAAGTCCAAGCTTCGGATCCAGTCTGTATGGCCTTTTAGCTCACAGGTTCGTACAAACTGCCAGAAACAAAAAACCATCAGAGAATCACTTCAATGTGAAGCAGGTAAAAGACGCATGAATTAATCGGAACTGATGAAACCAAAGTTTAATACCTTTCCTGACCTCTCTCCACAGTACAGATAAACTTTATTGTCTAATCCTCCCATGGCCAGGACAATCTTCCCAGCATCTCCAGGCAACTCTGCTAACGAGAGTGCTACCATTGATTTTGAACCCACATGTATGGATTCCAGAAGTATGAAATTGCATTTTCCTACAACAAGCAAGAAGTTTGGCATATAACTTGGGAGATCAATGATGGTTAAAAATCAGAATTACAACGATCATAATATTGTATCTATTAATAATTATGATATTCATTCTTCATATCCCAATGACTGCCAACAGTACAGTACTCTTTACCAGGCTAGGTTCTCCTTCTTTTCTCCCCCAAGCTAAAATCTCTGTTGCTCAGAAACTTTTTCGCCCAGTTGTCACAGGTTGACTTAACGACCCAAAGATAAAAGGAGTGTAAAATATCTTCTGTCAAAACAAGTAAAGCTTTTAACTTGTAATCATATTTTAATATTTCCAGTCTCTTCTATGGTGATTAGCCCTAATTAAGAGCTTCCACTTTACTATAGATAGCACAAGCAGGAGTTTCCAACTTGTGTGGACGAAGAACAAGAAATCTTGAAATCGTATAGCAATTAAGAGAAATAACAATAATTTAATAGCCATAATAGAACATCCATGCTGGAACGACTACCATTTGAAAAGCGAAAAGCAACAAATGGCTAATTGATAGAGTAAATATGTCAATGGAAAAACACTGTAGTTAATGAGAGCTGCTCACCTCCGCTGGTGGCTGGGAAAGCCACTTCCCAGATATTGACTGTACCATCTGATGAAGTTGATGCAACCAGACCATCGGTTGGAGAAATGATGACCCCGGTAATGCATGTGACTCCCTTCTTGTGCGACTGTGGTAATTGCATAATATGCGTCCACTGAGAGTAAAAGATGCACCATAGTTTAGCATTTATAAGGACATGTTCCATTAGATCTCTTTAGAGGTTACAAAACTTTTGAGTAACACATCATTGACCTTCATTTACCAGAAATAAATAAGTGAATAGGTTCAGAATAAATGCAACGAAATAAAAGAAAGCAAGGAAGAGGGTAAACTTCTTCGAGATGTCCTCCATTAGCCCGAGATGTACCTTGCGGTCAAGGAGAGAGTATTCCCATAGCATTGTGGCACCTTCAGCATCTCCAGACAACAGATAATGACGCTCCAAATGTTTAGCTGCCAAAGGATATGAAATTCATCAAAATCCCATGAAGATAAAAGAAAAACTACCAGATCAATGTAACGTTCACATGTCAGGCTAGTGCATAAACTTAGTAGAGTTCATTAAAAAAAAAACTCCCTCTTGATGTTTAGCCTCAGTTTCGCAAGAATACTGATTAAGTGATTAATCCTGATGTATTTCGATCTCAAATACAACTACTGACGAAGAAAAACATTGTACAAGAAGAAACAGAGAGCTGATTCTAGAAAAACAATAAACCAAATTGTCGAGTGAACTGCGATCGAGCTAAGAACACAAAAAACAAAAAGCCCTTACCTTTGAATGCGAACTTGCTATTCGGAAGCCAGAAGGTGCAGTTCACGGACGCCTTGTGACCCGGAAGTGTAGTCAGAATCTGAGCAGACTGCAACAATTTGACATACGAATGATTATCAGTCAAAAAGAAAAGAAAAGAAAACGAGAGACGAGCATTGATTCAACCAAGGAAACTCAGAAGCACCTCGGGACAGAAGACAGCGACGGCGTTCTGGGCACCGAAAGCCACCAGTCCGCAGGCGCCCCACGAGACATTGTTCACGATGCGGTTGCATCCAGCCCCGATGAACGCTCGGCTCACGCTAACCTCTCGAGCTGAAGCAGACATTCCGTCGAACGCAGCGCATGCGGAGAAGAAGAAGAGTCGAAGTCGAAGAAAGACCGGCTTACGACGGAGCGGAGAAACCTCAAGAGCCACGAGCTGAAGGAGGAGGAGGAGGAGGAGGGGTTTTGGTTGGGGTCTTGGCGAGGAAGAGGACGATGGAGGCGGGCCGTTGTTGGGCTTTCTGAAAGCAATGGGCCTCGCTGCCTTTCGTGAAATTTGCTTCTTCCTTGTTGAGCTCAAAGCAATGGAGTCGAGACGAGGATCTCCAGTCTGCTCATAGAGACGCAGAAATTCCAATGGTTGTATGGTGCCACGTCACTGGTGCACGCGGATCCTTTTTCTTCCTCCTTCTGCCTCTTCCTTCTTTTGTTTCCTTGCGCTCTCTCTCTCTGGTTACGAGCTTCTAGCAATTCAAGCGTCGCCCACGCTGATTCCGGAGACTACCAAATCCTGCCAGGATTCCATTAGATCTATGGCGACGATCCAGCACGACGTCCGCTCGGCCCTCCACGTCGCTTCCTCCGCCGTCCGCTCCATCGCTCCTTCCCTTGCCCTCTCGCGGGCGGCCGCCGCCCCCTCCGCGCGTCGCCTCCCCTCGTTTAGGCTGCGGGCCTTCTCCACCAAGGAGGCGGCCGGCGACGCCGTCTTGAAGTCCCCCGAGAAGCCGCCGGTCTGCACCGCCGACGAGCTCCACTACGTCTCCGTCGGCAACAGCGACTGGCGCCTCGCCCTCTGGCGCTACCATCCGCCTCCTCAGGTTCCAATTCTTTGTCCACACTTTTGGCGGCGGTGTTTCATCCTTATTCCTTTTGTATTAGTCTTGATTAGGCATGGTTGGTCGACAGGCTCCTACTAGGAACCATCCTCTGTTGTTGCTGTCCGGAGTTGGAACCAACGCGATTGGCTACGATCTCTCCCCTGGGGTATGTCGTTTAACTTTTGGCATCTGTGCGGAGTTTCTGTAAGGACTTGTTGTATGCATCGGCCAATGATGGACGTGACGCACGTGACCACATGTGATCATGTGGTCTCTCTCTTTGTGAAACCACCGGCACTATCGAATAAGATCGTTTGGAATTCGTTTCACACTTTTACTACGTTTCAAGTTGTTATTTGGAGGAATGCTAGAGATGCCGAATTGATGTCTTGACGTCTCGGTATCTCCACCTTGGATATTTAATGAGTTCTCCCTGTATGGCACGCTCATGCTCCATAGTTTCTTTTCCTTTTGCTATGGAAAAGTGTCGATTGGTCAGTGTTGTGATGTCTTTGCGGCCATTCGCAGGGTAAGGGGTCTCTGGTCTGGTGGTAAATGAGCCTATGTTTTCTGTGTAAGATATGTTTCTGGAAGTGCTCAGCTTGAGTCGACATGTCGATTCATTGGGTATTAGTTGGAGTTTCGTCATTTAGGGAGCTGCTTGCTCGATTTGTATCGATCTTTGTTTAATGAACATATGGGTTGTAATTCACAGGATCAACAGGCCAGGAACTAATTGCACGACTTAAGACTGTAGTTTAATCTGAAAAGTCTATGCTTTTGATTTGTTGACTGATTTGACTCTTTACAGTCTTCATTTGCACGGTACATGTCTAGTGAAGGATTTGACACCTGGATCCTGGAAGTCAGAGGTGCTGGGTTGAGCACACGGGGATCATCTCCCAAAAGAATCGAACAATCGGCCAATGAAATATCGGAGCAAATGGAAGCTGCTGCAAAAGGTGCAATAAATGGAGCTCTTCCTGAGCAACAGGATGCAATGAACCGCATTAGTGTCTATCTGGACTCTGAAGTTCCTGCTGCTAGGGGAGATCCTGCAGGTCTGGCGACAGCATGGGATGAATCTACGATGGTGTCAAAGTTAACAGAGACTTTCATGCGTTTGTCGGAAAGGCTCTCTGGATTTCTTAGTGAAGGTCAATCCAGAATTATGTCTGCTAAGTTCTTTGATCAGATATCAAAACTTGTGGAAGATTCACAGCTATCAGAGCGCTACAATGAAATAAGGGCGACTCTTTCAGGCTTGTTGGAATCAAGGCAAAACTCTGGGATTGCTAATCAAATTAGAGACTTAAGTGAACGACTTGTAAATATTATTGAAGAAGGTCAACGATCTGTTTCACCTCCACTTTTTAATATACAAGAACGCTTCTTTTCTACTATTGAAGATTTCCAGAAGCAGCTTGATTTGATCGTGAAGTATGACTGGGATTTTGATCATTACCTTGAAGAGGATGTGCCTGCTGCGGTGAGGTGACATATACACTGTGTATATTTGTAGGCTGTTTGTGTTTTGTTTTCTTGTTATACCTCGTGTTGCTTTTTTCTAATATCTAGCATACTGAGGTGTATTTTCAGTCGTTGCACAAGGAATTGGCACTGACATTTATTCGTCGTTGGTTTAGATGGAATACATAAGAACAATAAGCCAACCGAAGGATGGTAAACTGCTGGCAGTTGGACATTCCATGGGAGGAATCTTGCTTTATGCTATGCTATCTCGATGTGGTGAGGTTCTCTGTTGTACCTCTTGGCACAATTCAAATTTTCATTGTATCTTAGAGAGCATTAGCATCTCTGTAACATAGAGGATTTTCGTTTTGTTGATTTAATTGTTTAAATGTTTACCTTCTGCAACAAATTTTGTTGTGAAGCATTTATTGCTAGTTTCTAAGATCTTGTCAGTTTTAATCACTTGTGATGTTTTCTTCAGTTTTCTTTGTTTCAAGTAAGTTGGGTAGATGATGGTATATATACCCGCTTTACACTAAAGTTTTCGCTTTGGATATTATATGTCGCCCCTCACTTATTCACTTGAAAGTGATCTTTTGGGCCTAAAAATTGGTATCTTCTGCACCACTTGTTTGTCGATATTTTTTTTTCGATCATCTCTAGGCGGTGGTTGTAAATGACACCAATTGTCATTTTGAAATCCTCTTTTTGACCGTTGTAAAGTTGTGATGCTTTTCATTGTCATGAACTGATCTAAGACTTTCAGATAGTTGTGCTAGCATCTCATATATTGACTGTATGCATCTTACCTGACAAGGTTTTGAAGGAAAGAACCCAAAATTAGCAGCTGTTGTTACTTTGGCATCGTCACTTGACTACACACCTTCAAAATCAACACTCAAGTTGCTTTTACCCCTCGTAAGTGGAAATGCGATGGATGCCCTTTTTGTTGGAATTGATTTTTTCGGCTAAGTTTTGCTGTTGACTGTGCCAAAAATCTAATGCCAAGGTTCTTGTCAAGCAGGCAGATCCTGCACAGGCTCTTAATGTTCCTGTTGTTCCTCTGGGAGCAATGTTATCGGCTGCTTATCCTCTTTCATCGCACCCTCCCTATGTATTGTCTTGGTTAAATCATCTGATATCGGCAGAGGACATGATGCATCCAGAATTGTTGGAAAAGCTCATCTTGAACAATTTTTGTAAGTTAAATGTCTGCCTTGAAATGGGAGACATATATCATGTGCTTTTCATGGAAGTTGTCTGCAGCTTCAGCCATAGGCGTCAAAACTCCAATCTTTTTCTAGTCATATTGGTATCTAGATTTGGCATCCTTTGAACTGGCGAGCGAGAAAGAGGAGGGGGGCTTGGGGGTTGTAGCCATCAGAATTTCTGCACACAAAGTAGCAAATATGACATGCACATATACATATAGAATGTCAGTGCATACATTATTGTGTCTTGCTGTATTATCCCATCAGCTGAGTGTTCTTCTGCTATGTGAGTGATTTCACTTGATTTTTGTCCTGGGATTTGCAGGCACTATACCTGCTAAACTCATACTGCAGCTAACAACGGCTTTCAAGGAAGGAGGGTTATCTGACCGTAGCGGCAGATTCTTTTACAAGGATCATTTGCACAAAAGTAATGTGCCTATCTTGGCAATTGCAGGGAATAAAGATCTAATCTGTCCACCTGAAGCTGTTGAGGGTACGTTTATTCAGCAATCACGCCAAAAGTTCTTTTGGACAGCAATAAGAATGTTCTTACTCATTTGACCTGGCTGTACAGAAACTGTGAAGCTTATTCCTGATAATCTGGTGACTTACAAAGTTTTTGGGGGACCTGAAGGGCCTCATTATGCTCATTATGATCTGGTGGGAGGAAGAATGGTATGGCTCTTGCTTTTTATGTTCAAGGTATTTTTATCATTCCATTTCCATTTTCTGATCTAATGCTCGTGCGTTGTGGCTCATGGGCAGGCCGTGCAGCAGATCTATCCATGCATAATTGACTTTCTTGGTCGCCATGATTGTTGCGAAAACCAACACAACAACCTTACCTCCTCTGATGAATTGAGGCAACAGCAGTGAAATTCTGTTCTGGCTATGCTGTATGTTGCTTGCATGCTCCCCTCGATAGAAAAAGGTTCTCGTGCAAATGCTTGGAGATTTAGTGGATCTGATGATGGTTATTAGGGCTTGTCATTTTAAAAGATATGCGATGCTCTAGTAGGATGTTCATGTCTCTCCAAAGATATAGAAGGATCGAGATGGGGCTTGATATGCTCAGGCTTAGTTGCTGTTGATAATTATAGGTAGTCTGTTAAATTGGTCTGTAACATTTTTGTGGAGGATCGACATTTGGTTAGACGGTGGGGGGCCCATTTCATTTTTATGAGTACAAATGACAAAGCCGTAGTTGATTCTTTTGATCGAACGTCTTGTAATTTAGGTAGTTAATTTTTCTTGGATCACTACTATGGACGATACATCAATATAGTACAACACTATTCGGAGATAATGATATAAAAGATTCATGAACTTTAACTTATTGTGTTATGTGATCTTTGAGTTTTCGATTTGGTCAATGTAATCTCTAACTTTAAGCATATGTTTAATATAATTTTTGAAATTTTAATTTGTTCAATATGAATTTTAAATTAATTTTTGGATTATATAAAAGTATTCAATGTTGTCTTTCTATTAATTTAATTTGAGGGATCATTTTAAAAAATTTCATATAGTCTAATGGCTAATTTGAACATATATAAAAAAATTTAGAGACTACATGAAATAAATTAAAAATTCATGGATCAAATTGTATATGAAAAATTTCAAGAGTCACTTTGAACAAATTGAATGCCGAAAGATCACATTACATATTTGATCAAAATTTATAAATCAATTATATAAATTTTTTTCTTTAATAAATAAATAAAGGATTACTTGCGTTGCCAACCGTATAGAAAAAATGGATCCAGCGATCGAAGTAATCACGTACTTTCCAGAGTGAACGACCACAGGATGTTCAGATGTCTATCGAAGTTTCTTTTCCTTTCCATTCCTTTTTTTTATAAGTAAAATCAATTGAAGATACGATAAGGTCCTCTTTTGCATGTCATGATTATGTCTTCCCCTTTCTTTATATTAGCTTGTGGAAAAGGAAAGAAAGAGAGGAAACAGCCAATCACGCCTGCAATGACTCGGCAAAAGCTCCTTTCTTCTCAAAGAAAAGTGCATGGAAAGGACTCCCGAGACAGAGTAAGCTGAGAATTCTTGACCCCCAATGCCATAAACCAGCCCTCACGTCTAGTCCAAAAAGACAGCTAAGTAAAGAATCCTTCGCAAAGATTAGACAGCTAAGGAAGGATCCTTCACAAACAGTGGTGGTTGGGTAAGGACCTCGAGTGTGGACTGACTGTGGAGTCCACACCCCTATAATCTCGCCACATGATTGGTCAATGCGGCGGCAATTTTCCACAATTCCAACCTTGCTACCCGAAGTGGGTTCAGCTCGCGCAATGAGCCCGTGTCATGATCTGATGTGCCACCAACTTGGAATTCTTTGGAACAATCAGGGATTAGAGCACTCACATGTGAAGTAATCAGATGCCCACCATGGATACAGAGTAAGCTTCATCGCCTAGCATCTAGACAGCGCAGGCACCACCACGAGTCCAAGGACTGTGTTTATGAGGATACAGAAAAATGACCAGAGAGCAGACGATACAGACAACGGGTGAACATACAGATTCGTGAAAACAAGGAGAAACAAACAAGAGAGACAAGGAGGGTTTCGCAATCACGTGTGGCAGAAACAACCAAGCCATTCGAAAACAATGACAATCTCAAGCAGCACGATGGCCTGACCTAGCTCAGCTAACCCTACACTAGAAACCCCCCCATGCAAAGACATTAAATGAAACGAACAATTTTACGGTGGTCCAGGTTTTGATTTGAAGCCCCCTCAGGTAGAACACCAGCAAAACATTTCTTACTCTTCAAGGCACGGGGTGTTCTCGGTTTTTTTGTCAAACAGGAGCTCGCTGCAACATGGTCCAGTCGAGACAAAGCTTCACTGGTCATTCAGGTTAAGCTTTTCAGCCAGGCGAAAATATGTCAATCGGTTGGTATGGCCAATCTTTCAAGAGTATCAGAGACGTGCCTCATTGCAGGTCTTCTCTCGGGGCTGCTATGGACACATGCCATCGCAATCTTCAAAACCACTATTATCTCCTCCTCCTTATCTGCGTCTTCAGCCAAGTACGGGTCTAGGACATCTGAAAGTGGTTTCTTCTCCTCGATGCACAACTGGATCCAATGGACCAAGTTCATTTCGGCAGTTCCCACCTGAACGATAGGATACCTCCCTGTGATCATCTCCAGTAAGATGACCCCAAAAGAGTAGACATCCCACTTCTGTGACGGTTTTACGACCTTCAATGCTTCAGGAGCCTGGTAGTACAATCCCAAGTTTGTTGATGAGATAATGGTAGAAACTTCTGAGGACGTACTCTTTTGGATTCTTTCTTGTGGCTTCTCGCTTGCCATCCTGTTAGATTGTAGAGTAGGAGAGCCCCCTGCGATATTGGCAAGACGCCCAAGCCCAAAATCGGATATGTGGGGTTCCATATTTTGGTCAAGAAGTATATTGTTTGGCTTCAAGTCTCCATGAACATACTTTTTGGGGCTGAATTCATGAAGATAGACCAAACCTTTTGCTATTCCTTTCATGATTCTCAACCGTAGAGACCATGGCAAGGGTGTGAAAGACACCAATCCAGCTTTTCCTGATGATCATTAAAGCATGTAGAGACAAGCAGTAAGGAAAAATAGGACAGAGTCAGTATCCGGAAGTTTTCATGAAGATAAAGTTAACTTGATGGAATTTGCATCTTGAAACGATAAAAGACAGAATTTTACCGTGAAGTGCATTGGCGAGACTTCCATTAGAAATGTAGTCATAAATAAGCAGCTTTTCATCCACAGACCAATAGTATGCTCTAAGAGTTACAATATTGGGATGTCTTAATTTCCCTATTGCTTCTACCTCTGTCTGAAATTCCTTGAACCTTTGAGAGCCTCCCTCACCCAACCTTCTCACAGCAAGGGTCAGCCCATCTTCGAGTACCACTTTGTATACAATCCCAATCCCACTCTTCCCCAAAACAAAAGCCGATGCTTTGAGCAACTCATCCAGATCAAAAGCTACTTGAGAATCCAAGGGCACAAGATCATATTGCTCAACATTTTCAGACAGAGTTTCGGATTCATCTTTCCTGAAGCACAAGCACTCTTTCCTTCCCTTCCGGCCCTTCTCGAAACCATAGACATTATCATCTTTGGTGCGACTGCGTACACAAACCCTCGAATAACAATACGAAAAGAGCAACCCAACAACACAAATTCCAACCACGTCACCAACTACTATTGCAATTATAGCACTCTTGCTCAACCCCCTAGCTTTTCCACCGCTCCTTGCACTGTCATCTGACTGAGGTGGGTAATTACCTGGTAAATAGGGATATGATGAAGGAGAAGTTGCACCTGGAGTGTCCGGAGAACATGGATTCTTCAATGGGGGGCCACAAAGCCCAGGATTTCCAATAAATGCAGTTGGTCCTCGATTCATAAGAGCACCAGTTTGGGGTATTGGACCACTTAAATTGTTGTAGGTCAGATCAAAATAGACCTTCTCTGGAAGACTTCCGAGGCTAGCCGGGATAGGACCCCCAAACAGATTGTGAGACAAATCAACGGTTCCTTGCAAGTTGGACAAATGCCCCATGTCACTGGGAATTGATCCATTGAACCTATTGAACGAAAGATCAAGTTTTTCAAGAGCAACTAAGTTGACCCCAAAACCGTTCGGAAGTGAGCCGGTGAAATTGTTTTTTCTGAGATCAAGGGTCTTGAGTCTCTTGCATTGAACAATGGAAGTGGGTATAGAGCCATTGAACATATTCTGAGACAGATCAAGAGTCTGGAGGTACCCGAGCTTGCCAATGTCATCTGGCAGAGACCCAGATAAGGAATTCCCATAAAGCACCAAACTTTGTAGGCCCTGAGCTCGAAAGAGCTCCAAGGGTAAGCTCCCAAAGAACTTATTGTTCCTCAAGTTAACGTGGCGAAGGTCAGAAAGCAACCCAAGGGCAGAAGGAAGAAGCCCATAGAGCCTTTTCTTGGGAATGCTCAGGGCCACGACTTTTTCTTCCTGGCAAGTGACCCCATTCCAAGAACAAGGGTTCTCATTAGAGGAGTTCCAGTTACCGAGAGACCCTTCCGGGTCTTCATAAATGGACTGCTTGAATGAAAGCAGAGCATAACCCTCAGTGTTCAAAGAGGACACAGCGACGCTGGAGCTACACACCAGGAGGACCAACAAGACTAGAGAAACCATCTTGAACCAAAAATTGAGACAATTGAAGGGGGGGAAAAAAAAAAGAAAACGAGATGTGACCGTTGGAGCAAGCGAGAAAATGCACAAAGCCTTGGCGTTCACGGAGCTTTACCTCCTTTTCTCCACACCAGAAAGCCGAAAGCCCCAGTGGATGCTAATGGAGAGAGGGAGAGGGAGCGGGAGCAGAGAAAATGGAGGTTGCAGGGCCAAAAACGAGGGTGTGAAAGCAGGGAAAGGGAGAGAAGGGGACATGGTGTGCAAGGAAAAGGCAAAAGCAGGTTCAGCTAACAAGGCCTTGGGGAGCGGAGCGGAGTGGAGTCGAGAACTGGACAAAATAGAAAAAGAAAAGTGAGAGAGAGAGAGAGAGAGAACATGCATGTTTTGGAAAAATTCCTCCATAGCTCGTAGCACCCTAGCGGGAAATTTATCGCGAGATATTGGATGAAAAATGACATCTGGTGCCGAGAAAACCGTACTTTTGGCTATAGTTATCACGGGAAAGCAACTAACCAATTCTCCTTCGAGAGAGAAAAAAGAAAGGGAGGGGCCGGTTTAGCTCGAGAATCAAATCGGATCGGATCGAATCAAACCGGCTTTAATTAATCAATTCCAATCCGATTTAATCGCACGGGACCAGGTAGGTCCCCGAGTAAAGAGTTCGGGAACAAGTTTTGAAGAGTTCGATACATAATTTTATGCCTCTCTTAGATTTTTTACTTGACTTTGTTTGAAATATAAATAAAAAAGTTGGATGCATTAAATATGGATTTTGGACCGGGGAATCCATCGATGCCCTCGCATATGCTTTTTTCATCGAGTTTATTGTATTAGAGTTATACTGAAAAGACGAGCTAATCAAATGAGGAATCTCGAAATCTGAAAGGAAAGCTTTTCGGGATCTTTTACAACACATGCAACGTAGTTAGTTTTGTGATAATTAGATGCCCATATGGTAACCGTACGAAACATTTTCACATCGGACAGAAGGAATGACGCGATATGATTTGCGAAGGATTCGAAGGAGGCCTTTGCTGTCGAGGCGCTTCTAACCTAAGATCTAACAAATATTGGTTTTATTCTGCGACCATGGTCCCTTGACTTAAAGAAAAAAAAACGAATATGCACAAAAGAAAAAAAAACAACAACAACAAGGAGGAGGAGGAGGAAAGGCCATGATCCACGAGAGCAAAAGGGCCAGTTGGGTCCGAGGAAGGAGATCACTGGACAGTAATCAAACCAATTTGAAAAAGAAGGAACACGTCGAGCTATCACCATCATCATCGAATCTACATAGCAAAAGAGAAGCCGGCCTTCTTCATAAGCAGCTCCCCCCGACATGTCTTTAGTTTCCTATTCTCTATCGGCGTCAATCGACTAATTAAGAAAGAGTTAAAAAGCCTTTTTTGTTTAATGAAAGCAGGGAGAGCAAAAGAGGGAGCCAGCCAGCCTTTTGTTGGGTGCTAAGCCCCCCCTCCTTTGGATCTGCAGGGGGTGAGCTGTACCGAGTCGATGGGGCTGGGACAGTCATGATGAACCCCTCATGGCCCTCGAACCCTTCGCAGCAGACACCGCCATCATTGGGGATTGCTTTCAGCGCTGCCAATCATCGCCACACAAAAAAATTTTCATGCCCCTAGAGAACCCTGACATTAAAGAAAAAAATCCATACGATGAATAATCCTAAAACGATGCGTTCATGCCACATTCATTTTGAATTGATTTTTTATTACGGAAATCTCAAACATGTACAGTCATGTCATGTTTACTCCAAAGCGGCATTTAACCAAGACTACTTCTTTTGCGGCGTAAAAATCGATCAAGCAGATGTACTCTCGCCACATTCAATCTGCCGATTTAGGGAAAATCTATCGCGAGTTTACTGGTTCCGGATTTCTAGTGTCGCGTGGACGTACCGATTAGAGGGTTTTTATGAACAAAATTTATCGTGTTGTCTCCGATGGGATAGAACCTATGAAGCTGTTTTTAAGGAGCAAGAGTAAATTCTCAACCGGTTCAACCGGGGGCCCCACGGTTCGGTACGTCCCCCTCCATGAATGCTCACCACGTGGGGCGACTTTTGAGGAACCCCCCTAACCGCTCGCTTCGTCGCGAAGACCGATCGCGAGAAACTCGCGACCCGAGATTTTGACGCCGGAGCGGCGCGAGAGCGCCTCCCCCCCGCCCCGCCCGAAAATAGCCGTCTGTCGTACGCGCGGGGGCCGGGGCCTCGCCAAATGCCGATCGGTCGCAACACGTGGGGGGACAAAATTGGAACAAGATCGATCTTTTCGGGGGTGGGAAATCGCAATTCGGGAGAAGTACGGGGCGGGGGGCGTCGATCACCAGGCTGGCGATGGCCTCGAAGTCGGGAAGCCATCCCAAATCTCTAGAGACCCCGACATTTTGTCCCTTGTTTCGGTATTATTGGATTCTAGCGGGGCTGTTCCGTAAATTAGTATTAACCTTCTTGGGCGTTAAGCAGGTTAACTGGCGCCCCGATGGAGCCGTGCTCTTTTTTCTTTTCTTTCTTTCTTTCCTTTGTTCTTTTGCTGTTTGGAGGTTGCATATCAAGTGTGATTCTGGGTAGCAAGTCAGGATGGATTGATTCCCTAAAAGGGTTGGTCGATGTGGTTTTATGGAAAATGTCCGAGCATCTCGTAATGCTAAAAGAAGTGGAATCAATTACAGAGCGTGCCGGTATAAATTTCGACGAGAACTTGTATCGTAGTAACGAGTGGTCGGCTAAAGTCTATATGTGCGCGATCAGATCCATATGTCATGTTGGTGACTGTGGCCATTCTATTGTTGCAGTTTGAGGCTATCCCGACTGAAAATAAACTTACACGTCCCCTAACAAATCGCTTTCTCCTCGTGCGGCGGATCAAATTATGGTTGATCGCATCACAATCGGTTTTTATCTCGAATGTACATGATCCATCGTGGCGAATCAATCTTTGCCTACTTGGCAATACCTTGACTCCGAACACGGCAGCCCAATGTCGCTTGGACGAACCGATCATGTGCTTTCCTTTTTGCATTCTCGATGCTTCCTAGCTTGTATCCAAAAGCTCCACCTTTGGGCTCACTACAGCAAGGTAAAAACATTAGGTGACCCCCCATGGTCGCCCAATAGGTAACTGCTTGAATTTCCAGGATCCGCACATGTTATGTATTTGTGTCTATATGTATATGCCTAATATCCTAGGAAAACTTACAACTTTAACTTTAATTCCAATTTCACATCTCGTCGTAAAAGAAAACTCAAACTTTAAATTTTAATATTGATTATGTCATACTTTTTTCCGTCTCCTACAAATCTCTCAACTTTAGGTATTATCTCAATTTTACCATCTATACCAAATGTCGTTCTAAAATTTTCAGTCTTATAACAATTAAAAACTTTTACTCGAGTCACAAATTTGCTACTATTAACCCTTCGTCTAAAAAATTTTCATTGACAATCGAAAGATGGAAAACCCCAAAGCACGAGTTGTTTGAGCATCCCAAAAGCACGTGCTCTTTGATCGCGAGGAATGGAACATTCGCACGCATGAGAAATTGAAGATTAAGCGCAAAATTCCTAAGAACGATTTTGATGGAGCGTTAATGGAGAACACATTTGTAACTCAAGTAAAGTTGATGATCTCTTATGAAATAAAAAGAAAAATATAATGAAATTGATGTTAGACCTAGAGCTGAGATTTTTGAATGAGAAAAAAAGAAGTTTAGGGTGGAATAATAATTTTTCAATGAGACAATGGAAATTTAGGCTAGAATTGGGATTTGACCTAAAGTTGGAAAGGTTTTACGGGATAAAAAAATTAGGGCATAATTGGGACATTACCTAAATTGGGGTTTTTTATGGGTAAAAAAAATTACAATAAAATTGAAACATTACCTAAAGTTAGAGATTTTTTTTACGAGACAAAAGGTAAAATTGGGATAAATTTTAAAAAATTGAAATTTTTTTAGTGAAATAGGCCTATATATATAAAAGAAGCTAGTTCCATGGCAATCTCTAAAGCATGCGAAAGATGTCGTGTTGAAATCTTCCGAACCCATTGGGCCGAGAAAATTGGGCAAGGGTGGGACATTTATTTTTAATCGTAAGATTCGACTTGCATGCTCTGTAAAGAGGCATAACAAAAATTTGAAAGAGATGAGAATTAGTATAAGATAGATTAAAAAAAAATGGTCCGACACCTTTTGAATATCTAAAAAATTTGTGGATTTAAATCTGTGATTATATACATGATAAAATTTACAATGTCTTTCCTTAGCCATCAAATTCAAAGATTTTCATGTCAACCGTGATTTCAATGTTTATTGCCAACCGTCCGATTGAAACTTTGTGAGTGTCAGCCATTAAAGTTTAGCAAGACAAATTTCCCGTCCAATGGCCCATTGAGGCATAGCGAAGGTCCAAAATTTTTCACTATTGCCAGCAGTTTCCACTTTTCAAATCCTAACACATGAAAATTTTGTGCAGCAAAATAGGGCCTTATAAATTATTAGACGAATCGACATTTCTATGGTCCGTTGAAGGACGGGTCTTCTGATGATAACTCCTTGTGGTTTTTCCCTTAGTTTGCGAAAAATATCGTAACGCGCTCAAGAATTCAAGAGCTTATAAAATTGCAATGCTCGTGAAAATCCGACTTCTGATTTTTGAGCCGATGATCGTATGAGGGGTCGGAATCCATCCCCAAATTTTCATTTTGTTACGATTGTCTACCCTCCATCTATTTTCCTGTTTGTACGTACTAAAATACGCGATCTTTCAAGGGCACAACAGTAAATCTCTTTGATTTTTTTAGTCAAATCCCTCTTCTTCCCTCATCTGCATTGACAGGTAGAAAAAAGAAAGAGAGAAAGAAAGGGACGATGGCTTTTTAAAAAACTATTATTTTATTTTCTCGTATTATAACTAGCTTTTATAATTTTAAAATTATTTATCCTCTTTTGTGTATTCTAATTAAGAAACCGCCGTTGCCCCTAGCGAGTACGGCGTTTCTCATCATACCATCAGCGGTCCCATTCATCATCTATGCCTCGTAAATTATTCATCTCTAGCAGAAAAATCAATGAATTTGGTTCTCTTTATGCATTTCTTTAGTTAGCCTTTTTTTTTCGTAATATTTTCATTTACAAATAACATGCCATGCTGTCTTGTGCCCAAAATTACAAAGAGTGCATAACTTTGTCATGCGATTGTCCTTTCAACCGGCTAATGGACGAAGGATATTTCAAAGGTAAAGAATGAATTCTTCCCATTTCAATAGTAAAACGACATTTTGGATAAATGGGAAATGCATTCTAATTATATCAATTATTACTGCTTGTCCTATTTTTTTTTTCCAATGATCACTGCAGCTCTTTTTTATTTTTCTTTATCTATTATACGGATATTAATTACTGAAGGTAAAAGAGTTATTTGACTTAAAGAAATGAGAAGAATCACAACTCTGTCCTCAACAAGTCACGTGTTCCGCACGTGCGAAAAGAGATTTTCGGGTAATGGCCCAAATTTCATTGTCTCTTTACGCAATTTCTCATATTTTCATTCCTACGGGAGCCCACCATTCATAGAGAGAAGAGCATCGATGCAAAGCCCAATTTGGCTCGCTACTTTACAGCTGCGACATCTCTCACCCTTCGTTATTTGGTAATGGCGGCAATATTCTCTGCTTGCTATTATGCTGCTAATTTTTTTTTTTTGCAAATTGGAAGACAGTAATTTAACACTACAAGACTTTTTCACAATTCCTCAAGACTAAAAATATTTTTTAGTTCATCACACACGTGAAAAGTAATGGTTCGAATCGAGAGTTATATGCATGAAAGTATCGCGCAGGTTATAAATCACATACGTTGGTCCCGTCTATATAACTTACTAGCACAATGAATGATAGCGTGGTCTTTATTAACTTCTTGTCGTTTGAATCTAAAATAAGTTGTAGTTAATTAAATAAAAGAGTTTAAGCAAATTTGAAGGACAAAGATTACTTGAAATTCTCCTTACTGTGGCAGGGAATTTAGCAAGGGAAAGAAAGGGTGGGAGAAGAGAAAAAGTCGTCTGGCCGTGTTGACTAAGGTGCTGTCGGAGCCCCAAAGAAACGACGACGTAATAGACTTATCCGGTACGAGCGGACTCCAGCCGGAGGACGCCAAGGAGCCCATGGAAGATGAAGAGAAGGCGACGGCGACGATGATTCGAGCCGTCGTCGAAGCCGTCCACTCCGCTCCTAGTCAGGCCGTCCTCTACGTCACCGGCGGCGCCTCTCAGGTCCCACTTCCTTCCCTTCTCTTATGTGACCACCGCACGCTCTTGGTATCGTCGCTGCTTGTCTCGTCCGTGTGGATTTGTGATGCGTGTGAGCCGTTGAACCAGGCGCTCGGGTGGTTGATGTCGGTTCCTGGAGCTTCCAACACTGTTCTCGAAGCCGTCGTGCCTTATTCCAGAATGTCCGTGATCCAGTTGCTTGGCAAGGTCCTCGTTCCTTCCTTTTTTACCGAATTCAATAGTGCTTGAGCCGTGGTTTCTTGGTGGTTCTGTGTTGTGGCGATCTGTTTGTGGATTTTGAGGGAGTTTCGTCTGATATGGGATTTTCAATCGGATCGAAATGCCTGTATTCTCTTTAATGGTTTTGCAGATTCCTGCTCGATTTTGTAGCGAGCAAACCGCAGAGGAATTGGCGCTGCTGGCTTACAATCGTGCTCTCAAGCTTACAAGAACAGGTGACAGAATTTCATCACTAAATCTCGATTTTCTTCATTGAAGTGTTAAAATCTCCTTGAAATTTGGGCTAGCACTAGCTCTAAGTTGACTATGTATGCTTAAAATTGTTGATTTCCCTTGCATTACATCTCTAGAAAGCGTTAGACTATCCTCTCCTAAGGCTATTTTGTATCTGGAATGCTTTTTATCTGTTTCTTTCATTGCGGAAGCACATTAATCGGACATTAAGCTTAGGGGAAGTGGTATTCTTGATCAGTGTGCACAGCGATATTCTAAAGTTCCATTATTTGCTGCAGCTGACTTTTTCCTGTAGATTTCCGTGCTATATGGATGCATGATCTAATTTGATGTTTCAATTAGCTCTTGCCTGTCCTATTATTCAAAAAGATCAAAATCGGTGAATGTTGCTGATTTTGTAAGCTATTTCACATGGTGGACTTAGTATCCACTCCTGATTCACATGTATTGAGCGCTAGTACAAGTATTAAGCTCACACCATGATGTAGGGAAAACTCTAACAAGGGCTCTGACACCAATCGACATAGTCAAAGAAGTGAAAGATCGCAAAAAGAGCAAAAAGGGCTAAAATAGAGTTGAGTTGAAGCTGCAACAGAAGATTTATACTAGGGTAACAGATAATAGATGAGCTTGATCCAAAATAGCATCTCTAAACTCAACGATCCAATCTAATTAAACACTCGCATGATCTTCATGAGAAACAACTAAATGGAAAGATAACACTTAGAACACCTAAGATAGGATAATGCTCCTTCATCACAACACTTGTTATGATATGTTGGTCATTGCTCGTGATGTCTTAATGAGCCTGTGTCTTCACAGATTCCCCAGTTATTGGAGTGGGTTTCAGTGGCTCTTTGGGTGGTATACACCCAAAGCGTGGAGATCATAGGTACAACAGAATTGAAGTTAGTATATTCTTGCTCTTTTATATGTCAAATAATTTTAGCACGTGGGACTGTGATATTAGATGGCATTGTGGTATATTTTGCTGTAGGGCTATTGAATGTCTAATCCTCATTTAGCAACGTTTTTTTTTTCTTTTGAAATCATTTGTCAGCATCAAGAATGTTGTATTCTAATACAGGTTTGAGAAGTGTGAATAAGTTTGCCAAGAGACAGTTGATAGAGCAAATGACTTTTTTACCATCACATTTTTCTCTAATATTCTCATTCAACATTTGACACATTATCGTCCATTCTTGAAGACTTATCAAGTTAGTGAAATTTGGTGGTTTGTGATTATACTGCCATCAAAATAGTGTCCGCTTCAGGATTTAATCAATTACTATGTGGTTTTGAATCTTTAGGTTTTGTTGTATTATTATATAAATTTGTTACCGATTTACCTGATGGCTGTAACTTTGTTCCATAAATAGGTTTCATTTATCGGTTAGAACGTCCGACAGAAGCTGGGTATCTACAGTTATCTTGTCAAAGGCAAGTGTATGGAATTTCCATGTTTTCTTTCCAGTCTAGTATGTATATCAAAAGATTGAGGGTTTCATTGGGAGCCAAATGGATGTAGGGATTGCGAACAAGGGAGCAAGAAGATAAGGTCTCAAGCCAGTATCTGATCAAGGTATGGCAATTTAATGAGCACGAAATGTCAATTGAGAATCTCTTCTGCCTTTACTTTTTCTTTTTACTGTATAAAATGTTGGAAGTACAACTTCTTTTGTAACTTTTAAAGCAACTGTATTTTGGGACCTTAGAAAGGTGCATTTGGTCTCATACTAGGTACTGGCCTGATTGCATCCTCAATCTCTTGCGGAACTGATTTTTTGCCTTCTTCTTTCAATTAGTCCACAAAAGTTTTAACTTCCTATTTGCCATAGGCAATTGCAAATGCATGCAGAGTACCATCAACATTTGTTTCAGAGTTGACAGAGTCTGATTTGCTGAGCGAATCTGAAAAACCTTTCAATGAAGATGAAGAATTGGAGCAGCTTATAAATGGCGAAGTATGCTTCAAGTTGTATCCTTTTTCCAATGGTATAGATTCTGGTTGTGGTCATTGGAATTGATTTATACAGTGCAAAAAATTTGTTACTCATCCATTTCTGCAGATTCACATGCATTGGATGCGGAAAGAAAGATCATTCTGTCTGGTTCGTTTAATCCGTTGCATGATGGTCATCTGAAGTTGTTGGAAGTTGCTTCTAGGTACATTTGAGAGTTGATGTTTCTGAGAGACTAGTGGTGTTGTGGAAATATGACTTTGTTTGCTTTACTTGAATGCAGATCATGATTAATAGTACAATGGATCATTTATCTTTTGATGTTTCCCACCTTGATGTCATGCTCCATATCCTCTAGTTCTGCTACGGTTTTGAATTTAGTACAACAGGCAAAATGCCTTATATTGAAGGCAAATAGTGGCCTAACTTAATTGTTTGATGGTACTTTCGCACTAACCATGCAGACTGAAGCAAAGAATATTAAAGTTCAACCTTTTAATATCCATGTAGCTTTATGCATTTTGCAGAATAGCATCGTGCAGAATAAACCATTGGTGAAGCAATACAAGCTGTTGAAATCCAGATTACTATTATGCAGTTGTCAAGAAGTCCGTCCACTGTTTTTGTGAACAATAACTTAAACTTGAAGCAAGTGTTCAAAAAGCTTGAAAAATTTGATTTCTGGGAAAAGGATGATGGTTTAGACTTGTAACTTTAGCAGGAAGGATATAATTTAATATAAAGGAAGAAAAAAATCAGACTGCAGCATGGATTCTAGTATTGTCATGTTTTCTTTAATATTAGATTCTCTCTTTCTTCTTCTTTAATTAAGTTCATGCTAACTTTTAAAAAAATAATTGTGGACTTATCGTATTGCACTATGAGTGGTAACATTTTGAGGACACAAATTCTCACAAAGGGTCACAAAAGTTGCAGTGTGCAAGATTCAACTATGATTAGAAGGCAATTGAAATCAGAGGGTAAGGATAATAGAATTTTTTTAATTAATTTCAAATGAAATTGCATGTTGAATAGATGGTTTCACATGAATTGAATAATTTATAAAGAGATATAGGAAAATAAATTTTAAATGCAATTTCCATCCACCCTACATTTCTTAGGCTGATTTGCAGATTTTAAACTAGAATTGCTTCTATATTAAGTAATAATCTAAATGATATTAGAGACTATTTGAATTGATTTATTTTTTATTTTTCGGTTCTTAGCATGTGAACTCTGACTTCTGTCTAACGTTGATCACTTCAAATTCCTAAAGCAATATATATCAACTTTTTGAAGTCTCTTAAAATTATCAGAAGACTACAGATGAATGACTTCAACCTAGGCAAGAAAGCAAGAATATGACACTTTAGTTGACAAAATGGACTGATAACATCTTCCGCTAGAGACCCAAAATCTAATTGATTGATGCCAAAGATGGTACCACCTGTCAGTCTCGCAAGTTTACTTTGTTAATTTTTATATGACTTTTTCCTATAATTATTAATTGAAATATTAAACAAGAATGGTCTGAATAAAAGAATAATAAAGATTACTTTGAATAAAAAATTACTACTATAATTTGAAGGACATGTTTCTTTTCATTTTAGTTAATGGTACATGTGTCACTCAACGCATTAAGTCCTCTCGTTATGGGTTTCTGATATTACATCATGTGCCATTCCTGATATTCATGTTGGACTTTTGTCCCTTGATCAGATGTTATGATCTTTTCATAAATTAATGAATTCTACTGCAGCATCTGTGGCAATGGGTACCCATGTTTTGAAATTTCGGCAGTAAATGCGGATAAACCTCCACTATCAGTGCAAGAAATAAAAGATCGAGTGAAGCAATTTGAAAGAGTTGGTGAGAATTTCTTGTTGTTGGTTATCAGTCCTGCTTTATGAACCTTATTTTCCTGCCTGGGTGTTCCATGCTGTCAACTTGGAAATTCAACGAACTCCAACTATGGAACCACTTTTATATGTTTCTTCAGGTAGATGTGGAAATGGATATGGATATTTGGCAATGGGTATGCATACTGTATTACATTTTATATAGATTCGCTATCTGTTGTGAAGATCATGTACTACTCTTTGAGCTTTCTTTAGAGATTTACTTCACAGCTGCTTTGGAGGCAGTGGCTTTGTTTGGAGTGGACTCATTTTTTGCTGCTATTTCAAACTCCTTCTGCGCCCTTTTACATTTTCTTTTATCACGGTGAATAGTTGGCTACAATTGTGTGTCCTATCTGCATTGTGCTTATCTGGATGCAATATTGTATAAAGAGTCGTGGAAGCAAGCTTAGAGGTTCTGCTGTTGTTTCTGAGGCACAGCATGTTTTTAAAAAGAAGAGGTTAAGAAATAGATATATTACCTTACTAAAAGCTGAACTGTTTAATCAGGGTGAATGATGACTTGTGAACCATATATGCACTGCTTCTGCATAATCTGTACAGGAATGGGATGAGTCTTCAAAGTCAATATCTGTGTCTTTGTTTTTCTCTGGGGGCCTTGTCTGTTAGAACTACTTTTGACTGCCAATGTTCCTTTTATACTCGTATTGATATCAACCATCATGCTTCTTGTGAATTTCAGGAAAAACTGTGATAATATCTAATCAACCATTTTTCTACAAGAAAGCGGAGCTTTTTCCAGGCAGTGCTTTTGTAATTGGTGCAGACACAGCAGCAAGACTTATTAATGTAAGTTCTCAGACATCTACGATAAATTGGTATAATTATATTAGACAATGGCCTTGCATCATGCGTTCATAGCTTTCATGAGAGTTGATGTTTCTTGACATGGCATATGGCTTCCTTCCAATTCAAACTGCAGCTTCATGTTACTAGTGATAAATGGCTTGCGAAAATTAAGGAATATGTTTGACTCTCTTTCCACTGTCCAGTATTGTTGAATGAGTCTATGTTGTTTTCTCGATACTTTTGCACTGTTTATGGATTTTGCTGATAATTATGTTATGCAGCCAAAGTATTACGACGGAGATTATAAGAAGATGCTGCAAATACTTATTGGATGCAAAAGCACTGGATGCACTTTCCTGGTGGGCGGTCGTAATGTAGATGGAGTTTTCAAGGTCTGTTGTATAAGATTCTCGGAAATGTGCCCTTTTTCCCTAACCTCATTTGGTGCATCTCTTCCTAACCAACCTTAGAAGCTTGATCCATCAAATGCAACACAATGCAGGTTCTCGAGGATTTTGACATTCCAGATGTTCTGAAGGACATGTTCGTATCAATACCTCCCCAAGTGTTTCGTATGGATATTTCTTCCACTGAAATAAGGCGAAGTCGTGGAGTATCATGATGTACAGATGGCATAAACGAGGGAATGGTGACTTCGCTTGGATATTTACTGTTACAGTATCAGATGTATGTCCATCTGGTTACTCAGCTGTTATTTATGCCTGTATAGAGAGGAATTATACCATACTTATGTTGAAATAATAAAAGAATTTCAAATAAAAAGCTGCATATGTCGGGCGTTGGGGTCGACGCCCAAATCATGAAGCGCATTGCGTATGTATGTCGCTTATCCCTTTACTACTTAGTTAACCCAAAAGAGAAGAAAACGACACAAATATCCGGCTCGCATGTTTCCAACTTGCCATCGCGATCTCGCAAGTTGCCGAAATACGATGGCTTCCCTTGTGCTGTATATTCCGTGTTAATAAATTGGAGTGTTTTTTCAAAGAAAGGTAAAAATTGTTTTATCTCTGGGGATGTACATTCTGTTCAACAATTGGTCGATGTTGTCTTCTTCGACATGAAGACGTGAGCTCCCGGAGCATGAAAGGACGGACAGAATGACAGTGACTGCAAGTTCTGTGTTACCAATGTTCACTACGTTATGTCCTTCGACAAGCATGAGCTACACCGTAAACTGAGACCCGGAAGAAGAAAGAAGCTACTCTGACTTGGGGTGCATCGATTTGGATTTACCTTACTTGAATTAGAAAAGCCATTCTCCATAGCAGGGAATAGCTGCTGTAAACATTACATAGCTGAGCCCTTCATCCGGGATCTCTACTCTGGTCAGACGCTATGAGAATTCGAAAGGACAGAAAAGAGGGAGAAACTACGTTGGACCTGCAAAATGGGGTCTGGTTCTCGTCAACTACCTTTTCGAATAGACGGGCGGCCTCCGAGGAAAATGCCGGATCAGGATTATTAAACTCCAGCAATGACTACACGTCAGGAGGTTGCCGGGTGCTCAAGCGCCGCAAGCCGCACCACAACCGGCGGCGCAGCTGCTCCCGTAAGTGTCCGCGTGGGCGGAGGCCTTGTCTTTGGGCATGCCGTCGGCGCACATGAACATGACCACAATGAGCAGAGCAAGGGAGAGCAGGAACGCCGTGAAGACGAAAACCGCACCACCCGAGGCTTCGCCTCTGTACCCTCCGGCGGCGACAACTTCTTTCCAATCCCTCACCATCTCCGTCTCTCCGTCTCTCTGTCTCTCTCTGTCAGTGTCTAACAATCCCTGAGGAGCAACGGGAAAGGCACTGTGAGGTAATGAATGGTTATCAACCTCCACTCAAAGATATTTTTCCAAGGTTTGTCCACCCTCTTCCGCTCTCCTTTGTTGAATGTGTCTGTGGGGTGACTTCGTGTGGATATTTTGGGAAGAGATTCCTTCACCCATTAAAGTCCTTGGTTGCCCCCACTTCAATGACTGGCCTGAAGTGGCGCTTCTCGATCGTCGACCCGAATCTGAAAGCCGGCCATTTTTATCATTATTTCTTCTTTTTCCATTGCTTAGGTCTATCGCCGATAACGACGCTCTCTACGGCGCCACGAGTGCGTAGGCTCCTTTTGATTATTGATAAAAAATGATTCAAAAAATATGATAAAAGAAAACCGAGATATTTTTATTGTTAACGAAAATATTTAGACATTAAGGCTCCGTTCTTTTAGTGGAAAATAACTTTTAGGGAAATATTTTTTGAAATTTTCAGCGCTTGTTTCACATAAATCAAAATAATGAAAGAAAATATTTTTCGCCCATGGAAAAAATATATTCAAAAGTAGGGAAAATATTTTCCACTTTTCCGTCTTTTTTAATTGTCTTTAGAAGCGTACCTCGACCTTACCCGAGATCGGCGAGTTGGTGACCTTTTTCAGCGAGCTCGTAACCTCTATAGATGAGCTTGAGGCTTGCCTTGAATTGACAAGTTCATGGCCTCTAATGATAAATTGGGAGCTCGCGCAACTTGATAAAACTTGTGACCAATGACATGTTAATATATAACAAAAAAAATAAAAAATTTAAAAATCTACTTTTTATTATTTTTCTTAAGTTTTAAACAAACATCTAAAATACTATATTTTTTTTATGAAATGAACGGAGCCTAGTTATTATTGATAACGAAAGTATTTTTCATTAAATTAATTATTTCAAGTGGTACAAGCGATCGTTGTTTATATAAATCATTTATTTTTTTTGCCAAACAAATATTGCCTTAGATAGAGTCATATCCCTTAAATTTTGACTTCCTAGATGCTCTCTTCCGTTGTCCTATATATTTGTGAAGTCTATTATATAATAGTAGTTCAACAACGATAATTTTCTCTTCTTTTAGTGATAAAGTATCCGGAACTGTTTAGACCCGTGACTGATTTTCTACTCACCAAAAATCATTAACAGGCAGGCCTTCTCGGCTGGGATAATATAGAACCTAAGTCTCGAATTAGAAACTTACTTTGAAGGAGTTATGATGGAAGGGGGTTGATCGGCGCGGCTTCTTTAATTATTGTACAGAATGGACTTGACCTGTATTATTTGCAAATTCATGTAATTTAGAATCCTGTTCTTGTCTGCTTGGGAGCATGTTGTCGTGATTAACGGGAGTAATCAATTCTGGGCCGGCATTTCGACAGAATCTTGCGCAGGATTAGTCTAACTAGACTGCATGAATTGCACATTTTTGGTTCTTCGTTATCTTCTGAAAGTTCCAATGTAACTTGTCGTTTAAAAACATGAGTAATGGTTGGTGAATCCCGTTAGCTATAACCATAACCAAACTATGATTTGTACCATACTGTAATGGTGCCATGAAATGCTGTGACTTTGATCATCAAGCAGGATCAGACAGCTCTTTATGTTGCTCTCTGAAGTGTCTGCCAAACACTCTGTTAAAGTTATGGTGTTTATTTTCGCAACTGGAAGTCGTGCTGGAGAGTTATAGCGGACGTCCATATTGCAAATTTTGAGTGAGCATTCAAATAAGTGGGCCGTTGTCAACATCCAATAATGGTTTCACTTTTTTCTTTTTTGTGGGAAGTGCGGTCCAAGAACCATATGGGTAGGTGCAACTTTGCAATCATTGGACCAATTTACACATATATATTTATATATGTATGTATAGAATATGAAGAGCACATTTTGTTGTAAGTAACCCTCGTTCCACTAGACGATTGGCTAACCTGTATTAAGTGACTTTACTTCTCCCCTGCTCACAACGAAGGATTATATCTATAGTGTTTCTCATAATCCTGACCCGAGAGGGAAGTCGAGATTAAGGAGGTCATGAAATCAAAGCGGACGATGGTGATTTTCACGACCAGTTGCATGTTGCGAGATTTCTTGATTAGCTCCGCGGCAAGCTTCATCTTTCTTATCGATATCTAGATGTCCAACTTGTCAGTCATAATTACTGCATGTGCACTAGAGGTTCAATTAAGACAGGATAAGGAAGTGATATCTAATCTTATAGCAGATTATTTCTATCGGTCCCAATATGATATTAACCTAATCTTATCTATCGATCTCCTACTGATCAATCGACGTCATAAACCTAACGTCTCTTTAGAAACGTGCTGGAACAATGGTCCCTTTACTAAAGTGAGCACGCCTTGGGCTAGGAATCAATCGCACCATCCTTCTTCGCATGCCCCACCATGGGCTTAGGGATTGGAAGAGATGAGATGGTCCAACCTTATCCGACTTCCCACCCCACAAAGACTTTATCCAGAGCTTCTGAAGAAGGTGGGACACGACTCCAGCCGAAACAAGAAAAGGCTGGGAGACATCAAAGAGGTGCTTTGCTCTCCCACCTGTTCGTTCTGACGTTGGATGAACAAGTGGAAGTTGTTGGATATACTACTTTCTCAAACCTAGAACTTCCAACAAAAGTCGGGGAAGATCATAATTAACTAAGCACGCTCGACGAGCTTTGGATAAAAACCATTTGCTTGAAGCGACATTGCCTTAACATTCTTTACTGTTCCAAATGTTATTTACCACCGAATTGCATCATGTTGGTGAATGTGCTGATGGGTCAAAGCAGCCGCTCGATGTGTTCAATTGAAAACACGAATTGGCGAAACCCTACGACGCCTCCAATAGAAATCGATTAAAAGAAAACGTTGGGCGATATTATGAATTACGATGACTTGATTTATGGATGATTCTAGCTTTTTCGTTTTCGAAAAATAGTTTTTTTGTGGCTGTTATATTGATGGATCTTTTTAAGAGTCGGTCAATAGTAACTCAGTTTTTTTTCCGTAATTTTTTGGTAATTAATTGGTATAATTATGAAATTACGAATTTTTGTTTAGGTTGTGCTCGGTAGATGGTTTAATTTAATTGGAAATTTCTATAATGTTCATGACTCCATATTCCTTCTCTAGGCTGAATTTGGAATTCCAAGCGCAGCACTCTTTTTTTTTTTTTTTGTCTAATCTACACCCTTTTTCTTTCCCAGCATCGCATGCGGATGCAAAAGCGCACCTTTGAAAATGCTATCGACTTCGTAGATTCCGGCTCGCAATCGCCAGAAAAATCGAAAAAATTAAGTTGCAACGATGTCGACATCAAATTGAAGTGAAGTTCAAATTCAATTTATTCATCGAGTGACATAATGTGCATATATATCTCTTTAGATGGAAATTCCAAGGACAAGGTTCCCATGAACCGATTTTTCGGCGTTTTTTTTTCAAGTGAAATTATTTCGTCTCACAGGTCCCCTAGGAATTTTGTTGAGGACTTTGGAATCAAATTTCTTGTACAGTTTCTTCACGTCTTCGCTGCTTTTGCCAGCAAGGTAATCCACTTCATTCGCGTATCTCTCGTATAAAGCTGGTAGAGTCTCCATGCAAACAAAAGCTTACCCCGAAAAAGAGAAAATTAAATACGAAGTATAAAGGAATGGCAGTCATCGTAGAAAAAAAAAGATTATTAAAACATAGACAAAAAAATAAATGTTTAGGTGAATTTCGGGGAATTTACCAAAGTATAACAAATTCAATGAGCTCATGCAGTTGCCAAGGACCGACAGCATCCACAGGAATGCGATTGCCTGAAATTCACGCAGCAAAATGTCTAAACGAATAAATAAAAAATAAAAAGTTCTCTATTTATTTCGCAAAAAATAAATAATTTGAAAAATATATTCCAAATAAATTTACGATAAATGTTGTCAATAGTCAATGATGAAAACATTTCTCATTCACTAATCATTTCTATCGAAACAAGATTATCATATTCAGGAAAATATTTTCTAAACCGTTCGTTTTTCGCGAAATAAACAGAGTTATAGTTAAGGTGATTCACATGTTAAACAAAAGAAGGAGAGATTTTGGATGACGGATTTCATACCCCGAGAAACGACCTCCAATCATTACCACTAGAAACGTCGTACACCCTCAAGAGTAACCTGTTAATCTTTCGGATGAGGGATCGACATGCGGCCTCCGATGGCTGAAACCTATGCACATTGGGAGGGTCCCTGAGGAGCGAAGAAGAGATAGAGACAATTAGAAGGACTAAATCGATAGACAAATCTCGATTTATTGTGTAACCCAATCCATTATTGGGTAAAGCAATGGTTATTGACCTCTGGATTAAGTCGGTCAAGTTGGACCAGATGAAGATGATGGTCATGGATGCCAGGATGAGGTGACAGAGGAGGGCGACGAGCTGGTACTCCACGACCTCGAGCAGGAACCACACCGCCGTGACCCCGATCAAGATTGCCAGCGACAGGCTCTTGTTCTCCCACAACAGTATGTCGGCGACTTGACACGGCAAGATTATTCTTGCGAGATCAGGGGATTTGGACGGGAAAAGTTATTAACAGGAAAAAGAGGGGTAAATTGGATGGAGCAGCTCACCTTTTCCGCCGCCGAGGATGTCGTGCAGAGGCCTTCGACGGCCTAATGGCTTCCACGAGGGCGCGGGGTGGTCGTCGGAATCGGAAGAATATATCGGCATGATTCTATGTGTATGTACGAGGTGGTCAAGCTTATGTTGGTGGAATAGTTCGTACGATACCCTAACCGTGCATGACTTATATCATGGGAAGGGGGTTCCAAGCTTAGGTTTCAAGAAACTCGTCACGATACGGAAGGAAGGAATGGCTTTGGGAATGTTGATGAATTAGGAGCTTATGGCAAGCTTCCTTCACATGCTCGTCTTTAGTTAATACAATCACTTCTTGGCAGATTCTTTGTCTTGGATTAGCATTCTTATGGGATACACAGACTATGCAAAGACTCCTGTTTATAAGACAAGTCACTTATGGTGTTGATGCATCCATCGATAAAACCATGAAGTGGTACATCTACTATTTGAGTCATTACATCTCGATTTAAAGAGATTGGTTAAAATTGTTGATGTATAAGTATAAACCGTGTTAGAAAAGTCTCATATTGAATAATACATGTGGTGAGTAGTAGTTCGTATATATTAATTAACCTATAACTCATTAGCTTAAATTTTTAAGTGGGTCCAACTGAATATATCAGTAATTTCGGATTTGCGCTCTCTCTTTGCAATATTCAAAGTGGGCATCAGAGATTCGGGTTGGGATATGTATATCCAGAAGGAAATCTAAATGAAGGGGAAGTAGACCTAGTTAAGATATCCGAATGGATCCATGATTGGATTGAGCTTTTGAGTAAAAGTGGATCCAATTATATATGTTGACGAGTTTGAGTTTAAGCTTCTTCTTGGCAATCTCTCCAAGTGAAGATATTAGGTTTCTATTGCACTTTAAAACAAATATACCATGGACGATGGTTGATTGACGACCTACGACTAATATAACAAATAGTATTGTCGATGATGTTGATCGGTAGCCTACAATATTATTATGCAAGATTATCTTAGAATAACAGTGAACATTGTTATATAGTAATGTGGTTCCGATGGCAGTCTTCATGATTCGATTTATAAAAAGAGACACGGGATAAATTTGAGGGTTGGAGATTCAATTTGAGACATTCGAATGCAGAATGATGATTGAATTAATGGAAATCGGACCTAACGTTAGGCTTACAAGTGAGAGGAGACTATTGAGATAAAAGTATGAATTCTGTTGGAAAAGACTCGTATTAAAGAATAAGCGTGATATAGAGCACTTAATATATCCTAATTAGTCATAACTCGTTTGATTTAAACTTTTGAATGAATATGCCGACGTGTTTGAACTTAGGATCTTCATTGGCAAACTCATCCAATTGTGATATCATAACTCTATCATGTGCGCCCAACATAAACAAGTTTTGGTGAGTTCCATCTTGACCATTTATCTTTTTTCCTTTCTTTTTTTGAGTAACATGTCAAGATTTTAGGAAGTAAATCGACACATCGATGTATGGACGGGCCACAGCACAACAGACTGTAAGTATTTGCCTATTCTCACTTTGCCATATCAGTACGCACCGATTACGTCAAACCTACGACCGGAGGACGCCCATCGTTTCTTTTATCATCCTCTCATCACGAATCCTGGCTCTTTAGCTAAATTGACAGAAACATCGGAATCACACGCCAGGCCTGGGCTTCCCTTCTGTATTTAACGAGCTAATTGGCAATCGGCATCGTGAAAGGCCGCCGGGATCACCTCAAAACGAAAGTGGCTCCTCCATTAGGGCTTCTGTGCTCCAGACACTGGCTCATGGGATTCGCACAAGAAGTGGTCACAGAGAATGATGTGCTCGAGGTGGACTTGCGAGCGGCCATTTCGGTAGCTCAACCATGTGCGCCAGCTGAGTTGTTGGCGTAAAATGACTCGGGTTCGGGATTCATTCTTATAGACAAGGAAATGCGTGCGCTGATTGATTGGCGACCTGAATCTTACTGGAGTTCTCAAGCATATTATGAAGGAATTGATGCACTGAAGAGGGTCTCGGCGATGTATTTGGCGACTGAATTGACCTTTCCTTGGCTAGAACCACAGGTTTGTACCCTTCGGGCTATGGCCCGCGGTGTTTTTCAGTCAGACGATTAGATATATGCATCATCTCGAAGCTTCGTCGGGTTTGATCGTAAAAGACTTAAATAGTTTCGTGCCTCCCATCAGCCGTATGCATACAAGAAATTTAACTTCTTTTTTCTTTTGAAATTCATCAACGCATATCTAGAAGTCACGTCATTTTCGGTCAGCTCTCGAATCGTAATCCCACTACGTGGGTGAATTATGTACATCGAATCCGGTCAAATGCAGTGGGAGTCAATAATGTGTCGTGACATGATTCTTTATGAGTTTAGGAGGCGATCATCTGGCTGCTAATTCAAATTGGCCGGTTTGGCGTGGCTTTCTAAGACCGAATTGGTCATCCACACGTCGAGAAATCAGATTTAGCAATGATTGAATAGACTATATGAAGGGAATCCTTCGATGATGCAAAGATCTTAGCCCACCCGAACTTTTGAGACAACTCGCCCCAAGGAACCTGGGACTTGCATTTGTCTGGTTAACTAGTGTTGTGTCCACGTATAATCACAATCTATTGTTGTCTTATGCCACTCGTTGGCTCCACTTGGCACAAACCGTTCTTAGATCGTTAAAGCGTCGAATCCAAAAATTTAAATATCCAAAACCCTAAATCGATGGGTGGAGGAAGCCTGCATATATATAAAGAGAATATAAATCCTTAGTAAAGGACGATGGACATTTTAACGCTCCATTTTACGTGTAAGTCGGATTACGAATTATGTGTGGAATTTGATGTGTAAGGTGGCCGCACACGTGGGATAAATCTAGAGCAGAATCTAAAAGCTCAAATTGATAAGTAACGAATATATTTAACGAGCATATAAATTTTTCCAATTAAGGGATGTTGGAGATTTCAACACTCTATCTCACATAAAAGCGTGATTAAGATTGTCATGTATCTGACAAATGAAGTTGATGCGCGATCAAAGTAAAACTGGGACAAGACTCGACCCTAATACCATATTTGAAATATCCAACCAAAAATTTAAAATTTGTTCACCGATTTGCTCATAAAAGTTACAGTAGTTAAAATAATCGCTAAAGCTCTGTACTAGACGACGTTTTTAGCGTATCGATACTTTTAGCTCTTAATTTCATAGAATAAAATTAATGGAACAATGATATAAGTAATCTTTCAATTTTGGTATCATATATAATGCGATCCATAAATTTTTAATTTTCCTAATGTTGTCTATGAACTCGAACTTTTTAATTTGTTCAGTGTGGTTATTGAACTTCTAATAATATTCAATGTAGTCTCTATACAATATGATGATGCTAAAACGTTCAAGGGCCATTTGAATATAGGAGTAAAATTCGCGAACTATATCATACAAATTAAAAATTCAAAAACTAAATTGCACATTCAACCCAAATTCAAGAACCGTTTATATCATTGTATTTTTCAAATTAATGACTACATCTCCAGCAAAAAAGTCGATGGCTCATGGAGGAAAGAGCGTATTGCCTACTCAATTTTGCATCTAACCACTTTTAGACCCCCCAAAACTCGTGATTTGCACCAATTTGCCCCTGACCTTTTTTCGTCATTCCGGTTTCGATCGAGACAGAAGATGCCAGAAAACTCAGGCGCAAAGTCGAAGAGTCGATGTGTCTGAGGACTTCCCTATTTCAGGTCGCTGGTCATACTTCGCCAAAGCATTCAACCTTCTCCTCCTACTTGCCGCAACGGAGACTTTGAGAAGTGGACGGTTTCGGACGGGTCAACTTGACGGGGTTGAATTGCATGGGCAGTTGGAGGATTTTCAACAGTCTAAGATATGAGGCAGATGGGTACAACACCACACACTTCAAGTTTTGTCAGAAGAATCAAAGCTCTCCAACTCATCTTCAAGTCAAACTAAGCACAGAAGCCACCGTCCAAGGAAGGACCTCAAAGCTCTTCAGCTTCTCTCTCTCTCTCTCTCTCTCTCTCTCTCTCTCTCTCGATGCATGATATCACCATCTTCGACAAATCTCCACCACCCCATCGATCCACAATGGCCAGAACCAGAGCCGCCCTCCCACCTTCTCCCTCCCCTCTCCCGATCAACACGAACCTTTTAGTGCTGTTGCTCTTTTCTTTCTCCCTTTCAGCCCAGGAGTCTCTCTCCCTCGTCGACCCCTACTTCAGAAACTGCAGCGTCCCCGTCGCCTGCGGCGGCCTGAACATCACTTTCCCGTTCTACGTCCGCGACCAGCAGCCCTCCTACTGCGGCTTCCCGGGCTTTGACCTCTCCTGCGCGGACGATCGCCCGGTCATCAGTCTCTCCGGCGACGACTATGTGGTCCGCGACATCGTCTACATGAATCAGTCTTTTCGCGTCTCCAACGCCGCCCTCTCCGATGGCAGCTCAACCGCCTCCTCTTACTGTGCGCCTGGTTCTCTCAAGAACCTGACCCTCCCTTCTCCGTTCCGGCTGAGCCAGAACGCTGACACCACTCTCTCGCTGTTATACAATTGCAACGTCTCTCTCCGTTCCGACGAGCTTTTCAGCTACAGAATTAGCTGTTCTGGCGAAGAGGAAGGCGAAAGCGGGGTCGTTTTGGGGATATACGGGGATGGCGAGGATGCACAAGTGATTGAGGCGACAAGAAAGTGCCGGACTTTGGTGGAGGTGCCGGTGGCGGCGGAGTGGAGAGAGACGACGGAGATAGGGGAGGCGTTGGGGAGCGGGTTCGTGTTAAATTGGACGGCGAGCAATTGCAGCGTGTGCGAGGCAAGTGGTGGCAAGTGCGGGTTCGATCAAGAGATCTACCATTTCCGTTGCTACTGCCCTGACCGGCCTCATGCTTGGTTTTGTAGAACTGGTACGTTCACTTCTTCTCCTCCTCCTCCTCCTCCTCCTTCGCTCACGTTCGGAGAGTTGATGTAGCGAGTGACGCGCGATATGTTCTCATAGGCAATTTTACATATTAATCTTAACATACGAAAACAAAGAGGGTCATCGTGAATACAGTAGAACTCTCTATAATGAAAAAGAGAGAACTAAAGAAAGGAGGCGATTTGGCGACCCAAGTTGTCAACAGATGATTGATCCTTGTGAAGCAGCTGGAAACTAACGATGACCACACGCATCGATGGCGTGCCTGTCCATCTTCGAATGAGAAGAAAAGTTAGGGCCAATGCGGATATCTATCTGTCTTGGGACGAGCGAACCCAGCGCGTCGTGACAAGGCAAATTCATTGCTAGGGCTAGATCTCTAGCTACAGAACCATTTCATCACTAGATGCGGAGTACATATTAGGTGGGCCAGGTGTTGTGCGCTTGGGGAACTAGCAGGGGGCCACATGGTGGGTGGGCCCCGTGCGCTATCTCACAGCAAGCGAGGCCCACCCCCGGTGGTACCCCATCATTGATAGTGTGCTCAGATCACTAAATATTTTTCCTTAGATGTAGGGAAAAAAATCATAAGAATTGGCCTCAAGGTCTATCTACATCGTCTAGATGTAGCGGCGATACTGGGTTTTTGGCCGACGACACGTCTAGCGGCGAAACGTTGTTTCCTTCTAATGGTCGATTTTCCCTGCCATCAGAGAAAGACTTTATCTTCAACTCATACCGGCCTCAAAACTTCTTGTCTGCCCATGGTTCTTAGTAATGCCATTCATAATAAGACGATCCATAATTAAATTTCAAATAAGTGAGTCATATTCCATAATTAACAATGGTCTGTCGCACCACTTGATTCATCTATTTTGCGAATAGATTTTGATCCACTAGTATTAGTGTTAATATTTTGCTGTCGTGTGGCAACGAGTTGGCATTTGGCAGAGTCTTTGGCCACTTAGTGAGTTTCCGATTCATGATCCACTTTGATTGAGTTGGCTAGTCATTTTGGAGATTTCACGCTCTTGATTAAGTTAATTATTGGATTTATTATAGTAGGCCGATTAAGAGTTCTCATACCATATTATTGTAGTTCAATGACTACCAGAAATTGGATTGGAAATTACCAAGTTACTGTAGAATGAAGCTATCAGGAGATATAATATTGAAGAGCGTCGTTGAGTATAAATCGTGCTTTTCTCGAATAGTTCAAGTTTTTAGGGCGAATAATTGGGTCTTTTGCTTTGCTATGGTGTATTGAGACAGAGATCTCCAATTCAACTTAAAGCAACTTTTTTTTTAACAATGTATGAAATTTGATTTCTTAAAATTTTTAGTCTCTGCCACTCTTTTCCCTGTGGGCACTAGGGTGAGCATGGGCTTGATGGGCTCTTTATGGTAGTAATAAAATTTCATTAAAAAATGGATTTCCATATAATATTTTGTCTTGCCTCAACCATCAATTTATTCATGGGTGATTTAATATAGTCCTGGAAAAATAATTTAGTTAATTTGTACTCCTAATCATCAATATCTATGTTATTTGCAGTGTTATCGCAGTTACTTTTTCTTTTCCATTTTGATACATAATTTCAATTTTATCGAAGGAATATCTTCTTGTTATGACTTTTCTTTATCCATGTACTATAGATTGGATTTAGATGAGACTCATAATTGATCATAGCTAAGCTATATAGATTCATTAATGGTAAATCATTTCATTGCTTTTAATTTATGTACAGTTTATTTGGATAATTTAGTGCATTTAATTTTTTAATTTCATCTTGACGATAATTATCTTGTTTTTTTTTGTTTGCACGTTAATTTGAAGTTCTTTTTTTTATTATTAATTTTGCTATTTCATAAAGGTTTTTATGGATATGTTATTTAATTCAAATTATGATTTCTAACTTAGGTGCTAATTACTAACTAGTTAATTACATTATCAGCAAGTTTAAGTAATTCTTTATATTTATTTTAATTATTCTATAAAGGTGACGTTTTCTATTTTTTTTCATCTAATTCGTCAATTGCTGGATTGCACTTTAGTTTTATAATATCAAACATGCCATCATTTCTTAATTTATATTTTTTCCAATCGGTGGTTTGCCCCCATGATTGGCCTATTTTATTATTTTTTATTATTAGTTTAAGTTTTTTTTTTTTGGCAACCCGTTACTAGGCAAGCCACCATCTGCCGCTCGAATTATTATAGACTGGACCTTCATCAGAGGATTATAGAAACTTCTAAATATTAAGCGAATGGCAGGAGATATGCATTCGGACTTAACGTCCTTGAAGTTGATGAATCATCACTGCGCCTTTAAGAAATTTCAGAACCTGAAGTTACAGTTTACAGCCAGAACTTAGTATTAAAATAGATTCAGATCACTGTCGAAAGGTCGACATCATTAGATCAAGAATCAACAAGACTACTGTGTTTGACGTTTTCAAACGGAGATGAGGTTGAGTTGCCGGTTTTCTCAGGTGTGACCGATTGCTGATTCTTGAATGCCGAAAAAAGAACGCCCAGAAAAGATTTGACAGGTACCTGAATGTCATGATGTCGCGATTGTTCAGAATAAGCCAGCTTCTTTAGACTTTCGGAGGGAAGACTTTGACCAAAAGCCCCGTCGACCACCCTCTTAACAATATACATATAAATATCAAAATCATAGGTTGTCCCCTGATCCTTCTTTCTTGCTTAATTGAAAAATCTATGTGTTGTGGACGATGGTTATGTCCTTATTTCCTTGTCCAGAGCGGTATGTCCCTATATAGTTTGCTTGTTTGCATTTGGATTGGATCGCGTTTGATGCTGAAGTTTACGAAAACGTTGCGGATATACATACATGGAAAGGTTGGAATTTCGTGCATGGTTCGAACCTTATGTTTTTGTTTGACTATACAACGGCCAATATAGAGCAAGGTCAAATACAATATCCTAGTGGGTACTTATAAGTGCTAAAGAGTAACCACTTAGACCATTTCGAGGGTATGTATGCTGACATCCTCTCAGGTGCAATTCCTCTCTCTCTCGCTCTCTCTCTCTCTCTCTCTCTCTCTCTCTCTCTCTCTCTCTCTCTCTCTCTCTCTTCCTATCGCATTCTTCAGCATTGTGCTGCGGATTGAATCCACAAAACATGCCGAGCTTTAGAGCTTCTCTGTTTAGGCGGATCAGTATCATCATCAATCTCAGCTTGTCATTATTTGACGTCGTACTGTCTCTGGAGGTGAACCCAAAATTTGATGATTGTCAGCCAAAGAACTGCGGCAACGGTCCAAACATAAGCTACCCTTTTTGGATCCTGAAAGTTCAACAACCTTATTGTGGATTTCCTGGCTTTGAGATAGAGTGCAACAATAGGAGGCCTATTTATCAGACATCTCGATCTAGTTATGTGATTGAAGAGATTTTGTACGATGCAAACTCGTTCAGAGTGGTGAACGAAGCGGTACTGAATGCCAGTTGCCCCCTGCCAAGTCTCAATTACTCTTTCGACCGCTTACCCGTCACTTTTGGTCCAGACCAGGCTGATCTCTGCATCTTCCGCAACTGCAGTGGGTCATTTTCTGTTAATTCTACAATTTCCAAGGCTGCGTGTGGTCCTGGTGAAAGGAACAATTCTTTTGCCGCAATAGCTAGTAAGTGCGATTACCTGAACTGGAATAGAGCGTCGTGCCAGTACTTGGTGGCCGCCCCGGTTCAGATACGAAACTGGGCATCAAATCAAAGTGTTGACTACCTCAAGTTATTGGAGGACGGTTTCATGCTGAGCTGGATTGGGGACGACTGCATGAGGTGCCGAAGAAGTGGGGGGCGGTGTGGCCGGGAAAATAGCACGAGTGTGTGCTATTGCCCCGATCGAACACATTTTGGACACTGTGGCGACGGTAAGGTGCTGCAACCTATTCTAACTTAGGCTTTTGCATTCTGCTCTTCTAAAAAGTTTTTCTTCACCATCTGGTTTCGGTCCTCTGGAACAGACAAAACCAGGCTGCGAGAAAAATCATATTACTGAAAGTTTTATACCAATTCGCCTGTGTTCGAAAAATATAAAATCACAAATGATCTCTCTGTCTGCTTTATCTTTGTAGAATTGGTTCTTCTGATCCTTTAGTCCAAAAACTTTCAGCTTGATTTCATTGTCTTTTTTAGGTGTTCCTTCCTTCCTTCCGCTTGAAAAACTACATCTGCCAACTTTCGCTCCTCGTTTCTAGTATAAGTTTAATACGTTGCATGGAAAGAGGGGCTAGAGAAAGAACATAAGAGCTCAATGTAGCTGAAGTTGCCGAGCGCTCACTGGCTTGAATGTCTCGAGCAGAGCTAAATTCTGAATTATCTGGGAATTATTTATAGGTCCTCCAAAAATACTCGAGGAGGAACAGATACCTTCTCAATTATATGCCATCATCTTGAGTTCTGTCTAAAAAGGTCGTTCTTTTCCAACCATTTCTTCTTCCTCTAGAGGTTGGGTTGTCGGATATAATGGCTTCAGGATATGCAATTCTGAACATGTAGAAGAGGATTATGCCAGAAGCCAATAGGAGAAATTATCAGAACAATGATACCCTCGATTATCATGTCTATTCTTCAAATGGATGCATACTTCACTGAAAGTTCGTCACTTTTATCTTCTTCCTTCGGATTTTGCTACCACCCTGTTTCGTTCATCTTGACGTGAAAAATCAGAGAAGAAAACCCATGTCCTGTTCGTTTACTGAGGCCAAAATTGGGAGTGCTACTTGTAAATAATCAAAGACCGCGTCGTCATAAAATCAGTCAGGAGTAGTGTTTTACGGGACTTTTCTGTTTGAGCTCCTTAACATCGACGAGTCTTTATCCGACATAAACCCAATGGGCAGATCAGATGATCACTCCACCAGTTTCTTCCTTCACTGCCAGTTCTCACCTACCGTGTCTCTCGGCCTTTGATTGTCTCGAACTCAAGTCATCATAGTATTTGACCTTCAAAGAGATCGAGGGTCGAGGACGGGTCTCAGTAAAATCGTGGCGATTCCGACGGTTTGAAATCGGGAAAGCTTCGAGACCCGTCAAACAAGGTTGGAGACTTTGTAACAGACAAGTTGGCCATGGGCCCATGGCCAATGGAGTGAAATCGATCAAGAGTCCTGAAAATGGACCTTTCTTAGCCGAAGTATCGACAGTTACGACAGATTCTTCTCACACGGAGCTAATATGTGGTCCACTAAGTTTGCTCTTTCGGGTCCTCTACGCTCAGTTGACCCAGTCAATTGACGTGTTTGAGTGAAAAAAACTTCGACGAGACTTTCATATAATGCGACCCTTAGATGGAATCACTGAATCTCACTTAAGCCCCTTCTGTCTCGGCTATACGCCACGAAAGAGCTCCCCTGTTTCTAACTGTTCTGTGCTCCTGTCGTTCCCTCTAAAATTCCTGAAATGGGTGTCGAAAGCTCCTTTAGTTCCAAGGCTTTGGGTCGCCTTGTCATTAGCATTTTGACGATCATTTCTTTGGATAACTGGGTTGCATTAGCGAGCCAGAAATACGGGTCCTGCAAGCTTGGCAAGTGTGACGTCCTGATAGGTTATTGCTTCAGGAACGACACTAAAGCATGTAATGACGCAAGTTTGCAAAACGAGTGCCATGGTAGGCCACTGCTCGATCTGCAACCTTCTGGAGAGGAAGTGGTCGATTATGATAATTTATCTTTAAGGTTGAGCTCAGTGTTAGGAATCACAGGCGAAGCTTGTCTTGCTCCAGCTAAACTGTCTCCTATCCCGCCCAGTGAATCTACTACTGATGTTCCTAGCAAAGAACCGCAGCCCTTTGTTGAATCCAATCAGGGGCCTCCACTCCTAGCATTTCTCCGTAGTTGCACCATCTTCCCAAGTGCTGATTATCCAAGTGCTGATTATCCACACCTTGACTTGACTCAGCTCTCCGCTGGTCCTAACCACTCTTATGTCGCTCTTATAGTTGGACCAGAAGACCTACTACATCGTAATTGGTCACTGTGCGAGAGTCAGGTTAGTGTATCTGTCAAATTAGCCCCGGAGGATGGCGAGAACATGGAAAATGTTGAGCGGTTGATGCACGGGTTTACACTGAAGTGGAATTCGACCTTATGGGAGAGTTGTGTTGAATGCAAAAAAAGTGGAGGCAGATGCAAGGGACAGGGTGGATATTTCCGGTGCCACTGTCCTGGTCAAAAAGAAGAGCAGCGCACTTGCAAAAAAGGTAATACTATTCGATCAATACCCCGTAATAGTAACGCTTTAAATTCTCCCATGCGCTCTTCCGTGAATTTCCTCGCCATGCTCTCCAAACTTGATGGGGACTTCAAAGGAAGAGGAAGAAGTTTTTGGCTTCCCTTGGTTTTCTATTCTCGGTTCCTTTTTCCCACCTTTGCTTCATTCACCAAGCCATTACTTTTCATTTATATTTCTTTGGGACAACCCTTTTGCAGTTTTAGGATGTCTTTGTTTTGCAAAAAAAAAAAAAAACTTTCTGGCGAAGGAAAATGCATCCCCTGGAAATCATCTTGGAGAAAAATGTTTTCCTCTTTTCAGATCAGGGAAATCATTTTCCTAACCATAAGATTGTATTTTCTTTAATTGTAAATGATTTGACTAATCATTTTTGGCAAACCAAATGTAGTCTGCGAACTGCGCAGTCACTTTCGTAGTTTTATTAGATGAATTCATAGCAATGTCATTTTCTTCCTCGAGGCAAAGCTGAAGACCTACGGTACGACATCTTCGGATCAGAGATACATCGTCTGGCTACAGCCGCTTCTGTGGATCTTAACGCTGCGTTAAGCGTGTGCCCCGCTTGGTCAATAGTGAATTTTTAAGAGTGTCGCTGTTTGCGTTAGTCAATTCCAACGTGAGTGCCGGAACGTGTCATGGATTATAGATGATTACCAAATTGGCGATACAGAGGCCAGGGTATGATTCACAAAGAGAAGACAAATGCACAGGAAGGAAAACGTAGAGGGGAAAGTTTCCTGCTCGTGTTTGCTTATGCTTGTTTTGCATCAGCTTAAAGTTTCAGTTTAACACTATCGCGCACAACGCTCCATTAAGCTTAGTTATGCAATTTCCATGTGCTATGTAACATAAGGGAATGTCGATTTGTTCCTAGGATGTGTTAAGTGATGTTCAACCAATAGATAGGAATTTATGTTAGATCAAGAAAGCTGGTGCAAAATTCTTGTTGCTATGATTTTTATGATGTGGATAGGATCTGTATTTGTGGAATTTATTTCTAACGCAAACGCCATCTTTTGGTACTACGTCTTTGCTGCAGGAAACAAAAATGCACCTTTATGGATTGGATTAGGTCAGTCAAACCTTTATCATGGACGACATTATACAATCCTTAGCATATGTCGGTGCTTTAGCATGGTTTGCGGTGGCAAAAAAATATGCTGTCAACGCGTACTTTGAGCACAACTACGATGCAAGAGCACGATGACATGCTCCGTACTTTTGGGAACATCTCACAATTTTCCCGAAATTTTCCATTTCCTTTACCCGTGACCGATGTAAATCTAATGAAACTTTTGTTCTTCAGGTAGCGGGTTTGGTGCCTTGGCCAGTATTTTTCTCTGTTCGTGCATCTATGTGATTCACCACAGACGACGGCATTCCTTCTTAATATTCCGCTCAAGGCATGCTTCTTCCAATTCTTCCTCAAAAGAAGATCTTGAAGAGGGCAATGTACACTTCGAGGTCCCCATTTTCACCAACACCGAGCTCGAAGAAGCTACTAACCATTTCGATGCTGCCAGGGAGCTAGGAGATGGAGGTTTTGGAACTGTGTACTATGGTAAGACCTTTAATCGAAAGAGGCTAATTAGGCAACCCGCACATAAATAAATGGCAGGAAATCCTAGAAACAGCTAGGAATCTAAGAGGGTCATTCTTCTTTTTCCTGAACAGGCAAACTGCGAGATGGCCGAGAAGTAGCTGTTAAGCGTCTATACGAGCACAACTATCGGCGTGTGAAGCAGTTCATGACTGAAGTCCAGATCCTTACTCGCTTGCACCACAAAAACCTCGTCTCTTTGTATGGTTGCAGTTCACGGCGCAGCCGTGAACTCCTGCTGGTCTATGAGTACATCCCGAACGGCACGGTAGCTGATCATCTACATGGGGAGCGAGCGCAGCAGGAACCTCTTCTGTGGCCTACTCGTATTAGCATTGCCATAGAAACGGCCGCTGCATTGGCTTACCTTCATGCGTCTGACATAATCCACCGAGACGTGAAGACTAACAACATCCTCCTTGACAAAAACTTTAGCGTCAAAGTAGCAGATTTCGGCCTTTCTCGGCTGTTCCCCAACGATGTGAGCCATGTATCAACCGCTCCTCAGGGGACTCCGGGGTATGTGGACCCCGAGTATCATCAGTGTTACCAGCTTACGGAGAAGAGTGATGTCTATAGTTTTGGGGTAGTATTAGTGGAGCTCGTGTCATCCATGCCCGCGGTTGACATAAGCCGAGACAGGCATGAAATTAATTTGGCCAACTTAGCGACTAGCAAGATACGGAACCGTGCGTTCTGTGAATTGATCGATCCAAATTTGGGGTTTGAGTCCGATCCCGAAATCAATAGGATGATCATGGCCGTGGCCGAGCTCGCTTTCGGGTGCTTGCAACAGGATAAGGACATGAGGCCCTCCATGAAGACTGTCCTGGAGGAGTTGAAGGCGATTTCGAGGGGCACACATGAGCCCAGCGAGTCAAAGGATGTGAGTGATAATATCAGCACCGGTCAAAGCAAGAACCCCCCTCCTTCGCCAGAATGCGAGGATGCGGGGCTGTTGAAGAATGTGAAGTCGGCGGCTTCACCTGTTTCCGTGACTCAAAAATGGGGAAGCAGTGGTAGTTCTTCTGTACATAGTGGCTGACACCTAGTCTCATCAGTTATCGCCTGCAATTTTCCCTTCTCTATCTTGGCTTGAAGTTTTCTTGCATTGCGGTAATGGTTTCGAGCCAATATTATATGCGATGTAGATGATATTGCGTGCGATCGAGTTTTCCATTCTGGTCTTCATTTCTCTGCTTCGACTAGTCCGCAGTCCTGTTGAGACTGGAGGAGGATCTGATGTAAATACTACGTATTAAAGAGCATTTTCCTAGAGCATGAAGGATTGTGCACACACTTGCCATTGTCCCTCTGTTTATCACGACAATTCAGGAGGATGAAGAGTTTTCCCAGGTTGGGGTTGAACGTTGAGACTCTTTCCTCACAGCATCTTCACGACATAATCAGATTTGCTCCTAAATAGAATACAAGGACTAAACCAGATTTAGAGCGGAGGCTGATTACGCCGGAGGACATATCGAGTCTCATCCTAGCAACAGGCCTCGGATAACGAGTGGTAGCTCAATCTCTATTCGGAGTCTAGTCACGAAGTTCCTTCACCTTCAAAACTTGTGAAGTGAGTGTTTCACGAGGCAGCGAGCACTCCGCGAAGGAACTTGTCATCTTCTCTGTGCTGAGGCGGTGTCATGCACCTAATCATCAAGGAAAGAATGTATAAATCATCATCGCTCGTATTCGACGTGTTACAAGGAAAACTTATTCTCACTAAAGGGCTAATATGCATTAATAAAGGCATGGGACAGTTTTTTTCTGCCGAGGCCCGACTTTTCCCACCCTTTTCACTGTTTTCTCCCCTTCGTTCCAAAAGCGCAAGCCTCAGTATTCTGTGGTCAAAAGTTAGGAGGACCGGAAGCTTTTTCCATCATCAGCTCATCAGTTTATCACGAGAATCGTAAAACCACCCTTTAACTTAAAGAAACTGCGTTCTTACTCTAAAACTCTCTCTCTCTCTCTCTCTCTCTCTCTCTCTCTCTCTCTCTCTCTCTTTTGCGTTCAAAAGTCATTCTTTCTTTGAGAATTGTGAAAGACGATTTCTGAAAAGAAAAAGGGAGATCATCCACCAAGAACACGAAGAAAAAGAATGTGAAATCGCGCGCATTCTCCAGCACGTTATGATCCTTTTATCATGCTCTCAAGCAATCAAAATCATCCTCTACGACACAGTAGTAATATTTGATTCAAATTTCAAAAGCACTGAAACCCAGGTATCCATTATTAGGCATATATAAGGAGTTCCCCGAAAAACAGAGCACCCTCAAGAACAAAAAACAGAGCACGAAAGAGATGGCGACTCTGCAGAAGTTTAAGCTCTTCGCCGCCCAGTGCGGCGTCGCCCCCAGCCCAACACGCAGCCCGGGAGCAAGCCCCGTTGTCCAACTCCGCCGTCAGAACCAGAAGACCACCCTGCGGATGCTCTTCGCTCGCGGCGGTGGCATTGGGGCACGGCGTGTCGACTCGGTCGAGAGAAGAAGCTTCGACATCCCTGAATTGGGCCATGAGAAGAAGAAGAAGAGCGCGAGCGGACGCACTCTGAAGGAACTGTTCGTGTCGCCGCCGCCAAGTCCTGAAAGAGATGGTCATGGACGCGAACGCGCCAAAGAATATGGAAGTGGTGGTGCGGAGATGTTTCCCTTTCACGCGGGCAGTCTAGGCGGGGTGATTGCCGGACCGGGTTCGCCAAGGCCGGTCTTCATGGGGTTGCGGTTCCGGTCGCTGCTGCTCAGGAAGGCTTGGCGTCCCACGCTCGAAACAATTCCCGAGTAATGCTCACATGTGGGTCGCAAAATTTTGCTATGAAGCTTGGCGAGGGCCGTCGTTTCGAGTGGCAGATCGACTCGGTCTTCCCACTCTCATTCCCTAGACTCCATCATCTCAATCTTATCTTTCCGATTCGCATCGCGTATTTTCTATTCGATCCCAAGTTAGTGCAGATGAGATTTTAATGAAATGAATCGCCATGCGTTTGGGAAGATTTTACATTCTGTCGCATCGTAAGTTCTACTGTCCGTCGTAGACTCGAATCGTCCAGGGTCTTGCGATGTCGCATCACAGAAGAGCCCGACGGAACCCGAGCCGAAGAGGGAAAGAGAAAAGGAAATGAAGAAAAGAAAGAAGAAGAAGAAAAAGCCACATCGGCACCCCACGTTTCTTATGAGTAATGATCGTCACATCAGCATTTTTTCTTACTCAAATTTGATAAAGTCAATAAACATACTTGATTAGGATTTTGTTATATTTTTTTAGAGTTTTAAAATTTAATTACACTTTCACACGATAAGTTTAAGGATTAACGGTATGTTTTCTTCTTTTTTGTCGCTTTGGTTACTCGAAGGACCTTTGTGAGAAGAGAACTAACATTTTTCATCACTATAGTTAGGGCGATTTAGCTGTTTATCCTTGCCATACTGGTCCGTGGACAATCAACCTCATTTGGTCAAAAGTTGCGCCTGAATTTTCCCGCAAATTATTGAATCCCGACAGTTTCAAGAAACATTATGGCTACTGTTTGTCCCCCGGTCTTTTCAAACATCAAATTTAGTCTTCGTTTCCAGACAGTTCTCTTCCAGGTTGCAAATCGCAGCCTAACCGATATTTTCCTACTTTGGACGCGATTCGACTTGTTGCATCAGGATGGAGAGATTTCAGGAGGACAGCCGGAAGAAGAACGAAGATCCGATGTCGAGGTGATCTCTTTCTCACGGTGATGAATTGGATACGACAGCAACGATAAAAATTCTACTCCTGGAATTCTGAGTCTATTCGCATAGGAAGCTCGAACGAGACCCTTTGAGCATCGACCAAAAGACTGGCCATTGCGCCAAAAATAGGGGAGCTATTTACCGATTTTCCTCACAAGCTTCCCCATCTACTGCTGAAAGAAAAATTAATAGCCTTGTTACAGTCATGTAGGACCAAGAAGCAACTTCATCAAATCCATGGCCAGGTAGTCCGTCATGGCCTTGAGCGGAACCATTATGTTGCTCCAAAGATCATCACAGCTTGTGCTCAGCTTAAGGAAATGGGGTATGCCCATAAAACGTTCCACCACATTCTCGAACCTAATGTTTCTCTCTGGAACGCCATGTTCAGGGGATGTTTCCAAAATGAATTGAACAGGGAGGTCGTTCTTTTGTTCAGCCAAATGAGAAGCATGGGGTGATGCCTAATTGCTTCACTTTCCCTACTGTGCTTAAATCCTATGGCAAAATTAATGCTTTGGCGGAAGGCCGGGAAGTGCATTGTTTTGTGATCAAGTCTGGTTATAAAGAAGATCCTTTTGTAGGCACCACCTTGATTGAAATATACTCAAGCGGGGGAGAAGCTGGTCCTGCTCGCAAGGCCTTTGGTGAGATGCTCGAGAGGAACGTCGTCGCATGGACTTCGATGATCCATGGATACCTCTTGTGCAGAGATGTAGTTTCAGCTAGGCGTCTGTTCAACTTGGCTCCTGAACGTGACATAGTGTTATGGAACACCATGATCTCCGGCTATATTGAAACTGGGGACATGGTCGCCGCACGGAAGCTCTTCGATGCCATGCCCATCCGGGATGTCATGTCTTGGAACACTATGTTAAAAGGTTATGCTGATAATGGCGATTTCGAAGCTTGTGAAGTGATGTTTGAAGAGATGCCTGAACGGAACATTTTCTCATGGAATGGCTTGATTGGGGGATATGCCCTCGGTAGTAATTTCTTGCAAGTCTTGACCACTTTGAAGAGAATGTTGATTGAAGGCACCGTGAGCCCAAATGATGCCACTCTTATGACTGTTTTGTCCGCGTGTGCTGGACTAGGGGCTCTTGATTTGGGTAAGTGGGTACATGTTTATGCCGAGAGCCATGGATATGGTGGGAATACATATGTTGTCAATGCTTTGATTGACATGTATGCGAAATGTGGGAGCGTAGAGAATGCCCTAGATGTGTTCAATGCGTGCACCAAGGACCTGATTTCTTGGAATACCATAATAAATGGTTTGGCAATCCATGGCCGTGGGGCTGATGCCTTGAGCTTGTTCCAGCAGATGAAACTTGCTGGTGCAAAACCAGATGGAATCACGTTCGTAGGCGTGCTGTGTGCCTGCACACATATGGGAATGGTGGCGGATGGTTTCTCATACTTCCAGTCCATGACTGATGATTACTCGCTGGAGCCTCGAATGGAGCATTACGGCTGTATGGTTGATTTGCTTGCTCGAGCTGGTCTTTTGGTCCAGGCTGTTGAATTCGTGAGCAGGATGCCCATAAAAGCCGATGCTGTGATCTGGGCTACCTTGCTCGGAGCCTGTCGTCTACACAAGAATGTGGACTTGGCCGAAGTAGCCCTCCATCAATTAAGGGAACATGAACCTGGAAATCCCGCCAATTACGCTACGCTTTCGAATATATACAGGGACATCGGAAAGTGGAAGGACGTGGCAAGATTGAAAGCTGCAATGAAAGATACTGGGCGTAGAAAGCTTCCTGGGTGCAGCTTGATTGAGGTCAATGATGATATTGTTGAGTTCTATTCCCTGGATGAGAGGCATCCTGAAAGTGGTGAAATATATGAAGCCTTGGACGGTTTGATGAAATTATCAAGGTCATCTGAGCATGCATCTGACTTAACTTCGAATGAGCGGTGAACTTACGGAAGAAGAGGTACAGCTAGAATATGTTAAGAGAATAGAGAATATATCTAGGAGACTCTGTATATTTCCTTTCATCGATCTCGACTAATTGCAATTGATTGTGTGATACTCATATGGTGAATCTTATAAATAAGCTCATGTACACCCCATTTGATAATAAATCAAATTTTCCCTCATTGGCAGAAGCGTGATCTAGGAAGCCTGTCAAGTCTGCTCCGCGATGACAGCTTTTTGCTGCTTTGACCCCCTCACGGTGCTTGTTTTGAAGAAAAGAATACCACCATTAGATTTGCCGCTTCGATCGAGCCATATCGCAAAGTTTCATCACAATATGGCCACCGAGCGCTACCTCACGCGACATCACACATTGCCGTTCCTCTATCTACTTGGTTTCTCATTCCTGAACAAGTTTGAGATGAGAAATTTATTTGACAAATACCCTTAAAATTTCTATTTTCGGGATAAAAAAAGATTTGGGATGGTTTTTAAATGGGAAATTAGAACCGTTTTTTTTTTCTGTTTCTCGAACGAAAATGCACAATACGAGAGAGAGAAGATCGATTTCTTCATAAATCTTTATTCTTGTCCCAAACAAGAAAGAGAAAACCGATTTTACCAAACGTATTACTATTCCCAAAAACTTATCCTAGAACCATTTCTAAAAAAAAACCATTTCTAGTATGAAAATGTTTATCAAATGCATCCCAAGATTATTCAAAATCTCCCTTTACTAGTACAAGGATAAGTTCAATTGAGTTAATTTTTTGGGTGAGAAATATCCAAAATCACCCAACATTGATATAAGAGCTTAGATTACCATAGGTTCATTTACAATGCTAGAACTAGAACCTAAATTATCAAAATGTCTATACCCAATAATCATACGAAAGATATAGATTGTAGCTAATCCAACCCGGCCATATGTGTGAAAATGAGATTGTTTGTCTTACATCGATTGTGGAATAGACTAATGGTCACCGTAAGGGAAAATCATCTTAACATTTAAGCTAACTTTTTAGAGTGAGAGAGGTGTAAAACTCTATAACACGTAAATTATTATGTTAGCATATTGCCATGTCCCCAGGTCATTTGTCGCGCACTCATGAATATCTGCCTGCTGTTTTCAAGAAGTGTAATTTCCTAGTTATTTAGGACAAGTAGCTAGAAATTTGTCAGGTACTATAATGTATTCCAAATTGTATTGCGGTTGATGGGTGGTGTGCGGTGCATTGTCGCGTCATAAAAAGCCTAATTGAAGAGCAAAAGCAGAAAAAATACCTAATGATTAGGAGTACTCAGCTCTATACATTACTGAAGGCAATTTCACCGCTCTGAGAACCATTACCAACGCAACCTGACCGGCAGCGATCACCCGAAACAGGACCAAGGTTCAATATCGAAGCTATTTCCAGATTTTGTCCACAAGCTCCCCCACCGTCTGTCGGAAGAACGGTTCATCGCCCTGTTACAGTCATGTAGGACGAAGAAGCAACTTCATCAAATCCATGCCCAGGTAGTCTGTCATGGCCTTGAACGGAACGATTTTGTTGCTCCGAAAATCATCACAGCTTGTGCTCAGCTTAAGGAAATGGTGTATGCCCACGACGTGTTCGACCGAATTCTTGACCCAAATGTTTCTCTCTGGAACGCCATGTTCAGGGGGTGTTCCCAAAATGAATTGAACAGGAAGGTGGTTCTGTTGTTCAGTCGAATGAGAAGCGTAGGCGTGATGCCCAATTGCTTCACTTTCCCTATTGTGCTCAAATCCTGTGGCAAGATCAATGCTTTGACGGAAGGCCAGGAAGTGCACTGTTTTGTGATCAAGTCCGGTTTTAAAGAAAATTCGTTTGTAGGCACCACCTTGATTGAAATGTACTCAAGTGGGGAAGAAGCTGGTCCTGCTTACAGGGCCTTTGGTGAGATGCTTGAGAGGAATGTCGTTTCGTGGACTTCAATGGTGAATGGATACTTATTGTGTGGAGATGTAGCGTCAGCAAGGCGTCTGTTCGATTTGGCTCCTGAACGTGACATAGTGTTATGGAACACCATGATCTCCGGTTATATTGAAACTGGGGATATGGTGGCTGCACGGAAGCTCTTTGATGTCATGCCCATTCAGGATGTCATGTCCTGGAACACTATGTTAAATGGTTATGCTAATAACGGGGATATCCATGCTTGTGAAGTGATGTTTAACGAGATGCCTGAACGGAATATTTTTTCATGGAATGGCTTGATTGGAGGATATGCCCGCAGTGGTGATTTCTTGCAAGTCTTGGCCACGTTCAAGCAAATGTTGATTGAAGGCACTGTGAGGCCAAATGATGCCACTCTTGTGACTGTTTTGTCTGCATGTGCTAGACTAGGAGCTCTTGATTTGGGTAAGTGGGCTCATGTTTATGCCGAAAGCCATGGATACGGCGGGAATACATATGTTGTCAATGCTTTGATTGACATGTACGCAAAATGTGGGTCTGTAAAAGATGCCCTTAATGTGTTCATCAATATGTGCACAAAGGACTTGATATCTTGGAATACCATAATAAATGGTCTGGCAAGTCATGGCCGTGGGGCTGACGCCTTGAGTTTGTTCGAGCAAATGAAACATGCTAGAGTAAAACCAGATGGAATCACGTTCGTAGGTGTCTTGTGTGCCTGCACTCATATGGGAATGGTGGCAGATGGATTCTCATACTTTCAGTCCATGATTGATGATTACTCTCTAGTGCCTCAAATGGAGCATTATGGCTGTATGGTTGATTTGCTTGGTCGAGCTGGTCTTTTGGTCCAGGCTGTTGAACTCGTGAGCAGGATGCCCAAAAAGGCCGATGCCGTAATTTGGGCTACTTTGCTCGGAGCCTGTCGGCTACATTAAAATGTTGACTTGGCCGAAATAGCCCTCCATCGGTTAAGCGAACTTGAGCCTGGAAATCCCGCCAACTATGTCATGCTTTCAAATATATATGGGGACATTGGAAAGTGGAAGGATGAGGCCAGATTGAAAGCTGCAATGAAAGATACCGGGCGTAGAAAACTTCCTGGATGTAGCTTGATTGAGGTCAATGATGATATTGTTGAGTTTTATTCCCTGGATGAGAGGCATCCTGATAGTGATGGAATATATGAAGCCTTGGACGGTTTGATAAAACTGTCAAGGGCATTTGGCCATGCATCTGATCTAACCGTCTTTGAGCAGTGAACTTACAGAGGAAGGGGCATATCTAGACGAAGTCCATCACAGTGACTGTCTTGTATCAAGTCGCTTTCTTTCATTGTGAGGCGTTTGATGCAGGTATGATTATTTGGATTTTGAGGAAGGAGAAGGTATCATCATAGTATATAATCACACAGAAAATCTTGTGGTTATCTTCCCGGCCATACACACATATTTTCTTTGAACTTTTTTTAGTTTAGTCAGTTCATCCTTTCAACTAAAATTTAAATGAGAATGCTTATGTGATTATTACTTTTTGTCATTAAATGTAGATTTCGTCATTCCACGGGGCTTTTTAAGAAACGTTTGACAAATAGAAAACATGATTAACATTTCTAAAAACACGGTTTGGTAAAAAAGAAAAAATTTAAAAAGTGAAAGAGTGGACTAGCGGGAGCCCCCGCCACTTGCGCTTGGCATGGCTAGACTGCATATTTAACATTTGAACTGAAGTGATCAAATAAGCATGTTGTTAGAGATCCAAATGGCCAGAAAAAGGTTCAGGATCATGATTGCTTTCTCTCTTGTGCGGGGACGATGGCCGCCTTCGTTCCAAATAGAGAAGGAAAGCATCACATAATAAAAGATTCTAAGATGAAATGAGAGATGGAAATCAAGATTTGATTCGTTTGGAGTCCTTATGGGCTGCGACGTCGAGATGGTTATGCGATTGCAGTCGGGGTCTGGGTGCCAATCCTTCTCATTGAAATCGCCGTGGATCTGAGGCCACCGCGTTTGCTCTTTCGGGTCCTCTACGCTCAGTTGATCCAGTCAATTGACGTGTTTGAGTGAAAAAAGATTCGACGAGACTTTTATATAAGGTGACCCCTCAGTTGGAGCCACTGAATCTCAGTTAAGCCCCTTCTGTCTCTGCTATACGCCACGAAAGAGCTCTCCCGTTTCTAACTGTTCTGTGCTCCTATCGTTCCCTCTTAAATTCCTGAAATGGGGGTCGAAAGCTCCTTTAGTTCCAAGGCTTTGGGTCGCCTTGCCGTTAGCCTTTTCATCATCATCTTTTTGGATGGCTGGGTTGCATCAGCGAGCCTGGAGTACAGGTCCTGCGGGCTCAGGCTCGGTGAGTGTGACGTCATGAAAGGTTATTGCTTCTGGAACGACACTAAACCATGTACTGACCCAAGTTTGCGTAACGAGTGCCATGATAGGCCACTGCGCAATCTGCAACCCATTAAAGAGGACGTGGTCGAATTTGGGAATCGATTACCAAGGTTGATCTCAGAGTTCGGATTCCCGGGCGAAGTTTGTTTTGCTCCAACTGAACAGTCTCCTATCCCGCCCAGTGAACCTCCTACTGATGTTTCCTGGAAAGAACAGCCCCCGTTTCTTGAATCCAATCGGGAGCCTCCACACCTGGCATTTCTCCGTAATTGCACCAGCTTCCCTAGTGGTGATTATATATACCCTGACTCGACTCACCCCATCGTCGGTCCCAGCCACTCTTACGTCGCTCTTGTATTTGGACCACTAGATTCAGCACATCTTAATTGGTCAGTGTGCAAAAGTAAAGTTACTGTGCCTGTTGAATTAGCCAGAGAGAATGGCGAGAAAATAGAAAATGTTGGCCTCGAGGAGTTGTTGAAGCACGGGTTTACACTGAAGTGGAATTCAACCTTCTGGGAGAGTTGTGTTGCGTGCAAAAAAAGTGGAGGCAAATGCAGGGGACATGGTCAACCTTTTCGGTGCCACTGTCCTGGTAAAAAAGAAGAGCAGCGCACTTGCAAAAGAGGTAATACTATTCGATCAATACCCCGTAATAGCAACGCTCTAAATTCTCCCATGTGCTCTTCGGTGAATTTCCTCGCCATGCTCTCCAAACTTGATGGGGACTTCAAAGGAAGAGGAAGAAGTTTTTTTGGCTTCCCTTGGTTTTCTATTCTCAGTTCCTTTTTCCCACCTTTGCTTCATTCACCAAGCCATTACTTTTCATTTATTTTTCTTTGGGACAGCCCTTTTGCAGTTTTAGGATGCCTTGTTTTGCGGGGAAAAAGAAAACACTTTCTGACGAAGGAAAATGCATTCCGTGGAAACCATTCTCGAGGAAAACGTTTTCCCTTTTCAGATTAGGGAATTCATTTTCATAACCTTAAGATTTTATTTTCTTTAATTGTAAATGATTTCACTAATCATCTTTGGCAAACCAAACGTAGTCTGTGGACTGCGCAGTCACTTTTGTAGTTTTATTAGATGAATTTATCGCAATGTCATTTTCTTCCTCGCGGCAAAGCTGGAGACCTACGGTACAACATCTTCGGATCAGAGATACGTTGTCTGGCTACAGCCGCTTCTGTGGATATCAGCCCTGCATTAAGCGTGTGCCCCGCTCGGTCAATAGTGAATTTTTAAGAGTGTCGCTGTTTGCGTTAGTCAATTCCAACGTGAGTGCCGGGACGTGTCATGGATTATAGATGATTACCAAATTGGCGATACAGAGGCCAGGGTATGATTCACAAAGAGAAGACAAATGCACAGGAAGGAAAACGTAAAGGGGAAAGTTTCCTGCTCGTGTTTGCTTATGCTTGTTTTGCATCAGCTTTAAAGTTTCAGTTTAACACTATCACGCACAACGCTCCATTAAGCTTAGTTATGCAATTTCCATGTGCTATGTAACATAAGGGAATATTGATTTGTTCCTGGGATGTGTTAAGTGATGTTCAACCGATAGATAGGAATTTATGTTAGATCAAGAAAGCTGGTGCCTAAATTCTTGTTGCTATGATTTTTATGATGTGGATAGGATCTGTATTTGTGGAATTTATTTCTAACGCAAACGCCATATTTTGGTACTACGTCTTTGCTGCAGGAAACAAAGGTGTACCTTTATGGATTGGATTAGGTCAGTCAAACCTTTATCATTGATATATATCTATATACCAAACGGTATATATTTATATATTTGAAACGGAAGTGATCGTTCTACGAAGATCCATAGGTTGCGAATTGCGGACCTCAACCTCCAATCGAACCTGTGATTGGCAATCTTGGTATGAACGCGACCTGTTGACGAACCTGTGTCAACCAATCAACGCTATAACGCCACGAACAAGAGAATTCGCAATCTTGCCCGATAAGTTAAATTCGATCGCCACAAGGAAACCTTGATAAGATCTAGTTCTCAAAAGAACTCAAAGAAGAAAACCTCTCTGCATAAAATTATGTGTAAAAATTGGCTGTCTCATAAAAACCTATAAGTAACCTTATATAGGTCGTCAACCCTAATCCTAATCCTACTAGGAATCAAAATAATTAAAAAAAAGTCATATTCCTAATCCTGCAAGGATTGGAATCACAAAAACAATAAACATTCGTAATCCTAATCCTACTAGGATTAGAATTACAAAAATAACTCTAATTAAAAGAAATTCGTTCAAAACTAGAAAAAGGCCTAAAAGTCTATCTAAACGATTTCAAATCGCTAAAAAACATCATCATTCACTACTAAAGTAGTGAGTATTGATCAGTGGCCCGTTTCCGAGTGTCTATCCAAATTTGAGCCAATTCTGAAATTGTCAACTTGAAATTCCAGAAATAATCATGTTACGCCAAGGAGCTTCAGAATCTTCAAGTTTCGAATCCGGATTGTCTCCATGCCAAATATCTTGAACCATGACACCAACAGCTTGTTTGAATTCCTTCGCTCTCGCTCGAGTGATTGGTCCTAGCGGATAGAGCAACGGATCCCTAGCACCTCCTCCTCGATAAGGCTTGATGTCCACATCATTCCCTCCCCCATGCAAAGGATTTGTCCTCAAATCATCATCTGCATCAAAAAGAGTTAAATCAGAAACATTAAAAGTTGCACTAATATTATATTCACCTGGAAGGTCAAGTTTATAAGCATTGTCATGGACTCTTTCCAACACCATGAATGGTCCATCCCCTCGCGGTAGCAATTTAGAACGTCGCTGTTTAGGAAAACGCTCTGTGCGCATATGAACCCAAACCCAATCGCCGGGCTCAAACACTACTTTCTTGCGCCCTTTGTTGGCTTGCTTCGCATATTGCTCTGTCTTGTGCTCAATATTCAACCGCGTTTTCTCGTGCAAGGTCTTCACAAATTCAGCCTTCTTTGCACCATCTAAATCCACACGCTCATCAACAGGCAAAGGGGTTAAATCTAATGGAGTTAAGGGATTAAAACCATAGACAACCTCAAACGGTGTGAATTTAGTAGCAGAATGTACACTTCTATTATAAGCAAACTCAACATGCGGTAAACAATCTTCCCAAGACTTGATGTTCTTTTTAATTATAGCACGCAATAATGCCCCTAAAGTCCTATTAACTACTTCAGTCTGACCATCAGTTTGTGGATGACAAGTAGTAGAAAATAAAAGTTGTGTACCTAATTTCTTCCACAATGTCTTCCAAAAATAGCTAAGAAATTTAGAATCTCGATCAGAAACAATGGACTTAGGCATACCATGCAAACGTACAACCTCACGAAAGAACAAGTCAGCAACATGCAGCGCATCATCAGATTTATGACAAGGTATAAAATGAGCCATCTTTGAAAATCGATCAACAACCACAAAAATAGAATCCCTACCATGCTTAGACCTAGGCAATCCTAATACAAAATCCATAGAGATATCAATCCAAGGATGCGTTGGAATAGGCAAAGGTGTATACAAACCATGTGGTTTAGTTGTTGACTTAGCTTGCTTACATGCAATACATCTCTCACAAATTCGTGTGACATCTCGTTTCATGTGTTGCCAATAAAAATGTTCATGTAGCACTTCATAAGTTTTATTGATGCCAAAATGCCCCATCAAACCACCACTATGTGCTTCTCTCACTAACAACTCGCGCAAAGAGCATCTAGGCACACACAACTTATTTTCACGAAAGAGATATCCATCATGCCTATAAAACTTTTCAAACGCAGCATGCTCACAAGCTTCAAATACTCTCCCAAAATCATCATCATCAATGTATAAACCTTTGATATGTTCAAAACCTAAACACTTTGCTCCTAGAGTAGTTAGAATTGCATACCTTCGAGAAAGTGCATCGGCTACCACATTGTCCTTACCTTTTTTGTACTTGATTACATATGGAAAAGTCTCAATGAATTCCATCCATTTAGCATGTCTTTTATTGAATTTTTGCTACCCCCTCAAGTACTTTAAAGTCTCATGGTCGGTGTGGATCACAAACTCCTTTGGCCATAAATAATGTTGCCAAGTCTCCAAAGCTCGCACTAAAGCATACATCTCCTTATCGTAAGTCGGATAATTCAATGTCGCTCCGCTTAACTTCTCGCTGAAATATGCTATGGGACGTCCTCCTTGCATCAACACAGCTCCAATTCCTGTACCAGAAGCATCGCATTCTATCTCAAAAGTAGTACTGAAATTCGGTAAAGATAATAAAGGAGCATTAGTCAACTTATCCTTTAATAGATTGAATGCTCTCTCTTGCTCTTCTCCCCACGTGAAACCCACGTGCTTCTTGATAACCTCGGTTAAAGGTGCGGCGATGGTGCTGAAATCTTTTACAAACCTACGATAGAAACTGGCTAAACCATGAAAGCTGCGCACCTCTCCTACTGTCCTTGGTGTCGGCCATTCACGGATTGCTTTCACCTTTTCTTCATCAACCTGTATTCCATTAGCACCAACAACAAAGCCTAGAAATACTAATTTGTCAGTTACAAAACAGCACTTCTTTAGATTAGCATATAATTGTTCATCCCTTAAAACTTGCAAAACAGCTCGCACATGCTTAATATGGTCATCAATGCTTCGACTATATATCAAGATATCATCGAAATAAACAACTACAAATCGACCAATAAAAGCACGCAAAACATGATTCATAAGTCGCATGAAAGTACTAGGTGCATTAGTTAAACCAAAAGGCATGACTAACCACTCATACAATCCATACTTTGTCTTAAATGCAGTTTTCCATTCATCCCCCTCTTTCATCCTAATCTGATGATAACCACTTTTTAGATCAATCTTAGTAAATATGCAAGCTCCATGTAATTCATCCAACATATCATCTAGCCTAGGAGTAGGATGTCGATACTTTACCGTAATATTATTGATTGTTCGACAATCAACACACATTCGCCAAGATCCATCCTTTTTAGGCACTAACAAAACAGGAACAGCGCACGGGCTAAGAGACTCTCTCACATATCCTTTCTTTAGTAAATCACTAACTTGCCGCTGAAGTTCTTTTGTCTCTTCAGGATTGCTTCGATATGCAGGTCGGTTAGGTAATGGTGCACCAGGAATCAAATCGATTTGATGCTCTATGCCTCGAATCGGTGGTAAACCTCCAGGGATCTCATCAGGAAAAACATCTTCAAATTCCTGCAACAAAGATACAACCGAACTTGGCAAATTTGGGTCAAGTTCATTAGTAGTAAATAACGCCTCCTTGTACAAAAGTACAAGTATTGGTCGGTTCAGAATCAAAGCTTTCCTCACTTCACTCAATTTTGCATAAAAAAATTTTTCTCTCTTTTTCCCTCGATTTTGACCACTCCACTATTCTTTTCCTCTCCTTTTGCTTGCATTGCAGAATTTTCATGCAACCCCTCAATTTTATCACTTTTTTCCTCTCCTTTTGCTTGCGTTTCAGAATTTTTACGCAACCCCTCAATTTTATCATTCTTTTTCTCTCTCTCAACCTCACGTTGTAATTTCAATTGATCTTCACGCACCTCAGTAGGTGTCATAGGTACCAATGTGTAAGTCTTCTGATTCATCACCAATGAATATCGGTTAGTGTAACCATCATGATGTACCTTCCGATCATACTGCCATGGCCTACCAAGTAAGATATGCCCTGCTTGCATAGGTACAACATCACACACCACCTCATCCTTATATCTTCCTATCTCAAACGGAACTCGGACTTGTTTCAATACTTTTACTTCTCCACTATCATTCAACCACTGCAATCTATATGGTTTTGGATGTTTTGCAGTTTTCAATCCCAATTTCTCCACCATGGTACAACTTGCTACATTCGTACAACTACCTCCATCAATAATCAAACTACAAATCTTACCATTCACCAAGCATCTTGTATGGAACAAGTTATCACGTTGTTGGTGATGCTCATCCTCCTTAGTTTGAACACTAAGAGAACGCCTGACAACCATCAATTCACCTGCGACTGGCATCTCAACTTCGTTGCAGTCTTCCAACGGTGGCATGTCATCATCCTCTTCATCCCTATCACTTTCAGATTGAACATCTCCCAATCCAGTCATTATCATCACCCTCCTATTAGGGCATTGATTTGCCATATGACCCCTGCCTAAACACTTAAAACATTTAATTTCACGTGTTCTAGTGTTAGGATTTTCAGTTTTACCTGAAATAGGATTTGAACCAACTCTGACATCTTTCTCCTTTTCCTTTGAAGATTCCGCCTTGGTGTTGTTTCCCTTCCAATTCGGCTTCTCGTCTCTCTTCCAATTGGACTTCCAATTCGAACTTGAAACTCCACCGCTTTTGTAATTTCGGTCCAACTTCAATTGTCGCTCAACTTTGATGGCTTTGTCCACCAACTCCTCCAATTCAACATAGTGTTGCAGTTCTACCACCCTTGCTATATCTCGATTCAAACCACACAAAAATCGTGACATTGTGGCCTCACGGTCTTCTACCACATTGGCGCGGATCATAGCAATCTCTATCTCTTTATGGTATTCTTCCACACTTTTATTTCCTTGTGTGAGATTTTGCAATTTATGGAACAAGTCTCTATGGTAATGACTTGGTATGAACCGCCTCCTCATCACCGCTTTCATCTCATCCCACGTTTCTATTGGTCTTTCACCATTGCGTCTCCTGCTAGTCACAAGTTGATCCCACCAAATTATAGCATAATCAGTGAATTCAACAGCTGCAATTTTTACCTTTTTGAGCTCAGAGTATCTCTGACAATCAAATACCATCTCCATTCGTTTCTCCCATTCAAGATACGCATCAGGATCGTTCTTTCCTTGAAAAGTTGGAATTTTCATCTTGATATTGCCAAGATCATCATCTGCTCGATGTCTAAATCCTCGGCGTTCGTTTCTCCTCTCAAACCTTCCATCTCGATCATCTTCTGTATCGGACACGTATGCATCATTAAATTGCCGCTGCCATCTAGGTTGTGCCCTAGGCTCCTCTTGATGATTTTGTCGTCTCCCTCTGGGTGGCTCTCGGTCATCATCAATTCTCGTCTCACATCTTGCAACTCGGTCGCCAAGTGCTTCAATTTGCAAACTCAATTGCTGGATGCCTGCTAGAATCGCATCATCTCTTGGGCGAGTGCCATCATCCCTTTGATTTACACTTTCTTGACCTGAGCGTGACATTTTAAAAAAAAAACCTGCAAGAAAACGTTAGAAAAAAATCCTCACCAAACACTCTCTCACGTGTTTCGCTCAAAGTGTTTGTCACTCCTCTCGTGTTTAACTCAATTTCGGCTTTTTCTTTCCTCAATTAAGCTCACACACTCTTGCCTTTTACCTCTCGATTTCTTCTTTTAAGCTCTTTATCGGACTTGTCCCAGCCTCACAAGCTCCCCACAACAATCGATTAACCACCAAGCAAGATCAAATTCCGCAATATAATGCTAAAATCAGCAAGTCAACAAATTTTTGCTAGATTCAGATTCCGAATCAATTTTTCGCTACTATTTGGTCCGACTATCAAAAATAACAAATAGAAACGAGTCGTCTTCTTGATTTTTTTTTTGGCCTTCTTTTTTTTTTTTGCCAAAACTTTTTTTTTTGGCTTTTTTTTTGGCCGAATTTTTTTCTTTTTTTTTTTGACGAACTCAATTACATAAAAAAAAATAACTAGGACCAAAAACCCATATTCAAAATTGAAATAACAGGAAGAACAAATTCAGAACCCTAACTCTATAAATAAGTAAACTCTAATTTGATGAACGAAAAAAAAAACAATAAATGCAGGATAACTAGACCTTGTAGAACCAGCTCTGATACCAGATGATATATATCTATATACCAAACGGTATATATTTATATATTTGAAACGGAAGTGATCGTTCTACGAAGATCCATAGGTTGCGAATTGCGGACCTCAACCTCCAATCGAACCTGTGATTGGCAATCTTGGTATGAACGCGACCTGTTGACGAACCTGTGTCAACCAATCAACGCTATAACGCCACGAACAAGAGAATTCGCAATCTTGCCCGATAAGTTAAATTCGATCGCCACAAGGAAACCTTGATAAGATCTAGTTCTCAAAAGAACTCAAAGAAGAAAACCTCTCTGCATAAAATTATGTGTAAAAATCGGCTGTCTCATAAAAACCTATAAGTAACCTTATATAGGTCGTCAACCCTAATCCTAATCCTACTAGGAATCAAAATAATTAAAAAAAAGTCATATTCCTAATCCTGCAAGGATTGGAATCACAAAAACAATAAACATTCGTAATCCTAATCCTACTAGGATTAGAATTACAAAAATAACTCTAATTAAAAGAAATTCGTTCAAAACTAGAAAAAGGCCTAAAAGTCTATCTAAACGATTTCAAATCGCTAAAAAACATCATCATTCACTACTAAAGTAGTGAGTATTGATCAGTGGCCCGTTTCCGAGTGTCTATCCAAATTTGAGCCAATTCTGAAATTGTCAACTTGAAATTCCAGAAATAATCATGTTACGCCAAGGAGCTTCAGAATCTTCAAGTTTCGAATCCGGATTGTCTCCATGCCAAATATCTTGAACCATGACACCAACAGCTTGTTTGAATTCCTTCGCTCTCGCTCGAGTGATTGGTCCTAGCGGATAGAGCAACGGATCCCTAGCACCTCCTCCTCGATAAGGCTTGATGTCCACATCAATCATGGACGACATTATACAATCCTTAGCATATGTCGGTGCTTTAGCATGGTTTGCGGTGGCAAAAAAATGCTGTCAACGCGTACTTTGAGCACAACTACGATGCAAGAGCACATTGACATGCTCCGTACTTTTGGGAACATCTCACAATTTTCCTGAAATTTTCCATTTCCTTTACCCGTGACCGATGTAAATCTAATGAAACTTTTGTTCTTCAGGTAGCGGGTATGGTGCCTTGGCCAGTATTTTTCTCTGTTCGTGCATCTATGTGATTCACCGCAAGCGACGGCATTCCTTCTTAATATTCCGCTCAAGGCATGCTTCTTCCAATTCTTCCTCAAAAGAAGATCTTGAAGAGGGCAATGTACACTTCGAGATCCCCATTTTCACCAACACCGAGCTCAAAGAAGCTACTAACCATTTCGATGCTGCCAGGGAGCTCGGAGATGGAGGTTTTGGAACTGTGTACTATGGTAAGACCTTTAATCGAAAGAGGCTAATTAGGCAACCCGCATATAAATAAATGGCAAGAAATCCTAGAAACAGCTAGGAATCTAAGAGGGTCATTCTTCATTTTCCTGAACAGGCAAACTGCGAGATGGCCGAGAAGTAGCTGTTAAGCGCCTATACGAGCACAACTATCGGCGTGTGAAGCAGTTCATGACTGAAGTCCAGATCCTTACTCGCCTGCACCACAAAAACCTCGTCTCTTTGTATGGTTGCAGTTCACAGCGCAGCCGTGAACTCCTGCTGGTCTATGAGTATATCCCGAACGGCACAGTAGCTGATCATCTACATGGGGAGCGAGCGCAGCAGGAACCTCTTCTGTGGCCTACTCGTATTAGCATTGCCATAGAAACGGCCGCTGCATTGGCTTACCTTCATGCGTCTGACATAATCCACCGAGACGTGAAGACTAACAACATCCTCCTTGACAAAAACTTTAGCGTCAAAGTAGCAGATTTCGGCCTTTCTCGGCTGTTCCCCAACGATGTGAGCCATGTATCAACCGCTCCTCAGGGGACTCCGGGGTATGTGGACCCCGAGTATCATCAGTGTTACCAGCTTACGGAGAAGAGTGATGTCTATAGTTTTGGGGTAGTATTAGTGGAGCTCGTATCATCCATGCCCGCGGTTGACATAAGCCGAGACAGGCATGAAATTAATTTGGCCAATTTAGCGACTAGCAAGATACGGAACCGTGCGTTCTGTGAATTGATCGATCCAAAGTTGGGGTTTGAGTCCGATCCCGAAATCAATAGGATGATCATGGCCGTGGCCGAGCTCGCTTTCGGGTGCTTGCAACAGGATAAGGACATGAGGCCCTCCATGAAGACTGTCCTGGAGGAGTTGAAGGCGATTTCGAGGGGCACACATGAGCCCAGCGAGTCAAAGGATGTGAGCGATAATATCAGCGCCGGTCAAAGCAAGAACCCCCCTCCTTCGCCAGAATGCGAGCATGCGGGGCTGTTGAAGTATGTGAAATCGGCGGCTTCACCTGTTTCCGTGACTCAAAAATGGGGAAGCAGTGGTAGTTCTTCTGTACATAGTGGCTGACACCTAGTCTCATCAGTTATCGCCTGCAATTTTCCCTTCTCTATCTTGGCTTGAAGTTTTCTTGAATTGCGGTAATGGTTTCGAGCCAATATTATATGCGATGTAGATGATATTGCGTGCGATCAAGTTTTCCATTCTGGTCTTCATTTCTCTGCTTCGACTAGTCCGCAGTCCTGTTGAGACTGGAGGAGGATATGATGTAAATACTACGTAGTAAAGAGCATTTTCCTAGAACATGAAGGATTGTGCACACACTTGCCATTGTCCCTCTGTTTATCACGACAATTTAGGAGGGTGAAGAGTTTTCCCAGGTCGGGGTTGAACGTTGAGACTCTTTCCTCACTGCATCTTCACGACATAATCAGATTTGCTCCTAAGTAGAATACAAGGACTTAACCAGATTTAGAGCGGAGGCTGATCACGCCGGAGGACATATCGAGTCTCATCCTAGCAACAGGCCTCGGATAACGAGTGGTAGCTCAATCTCTATTCGGAGTCTAGTCACGAAGTTCCTTCACCTTCAAAACTTGTGAAGTGAGTGTTTCACGAGGCAACGAGCACGCCGCGAAGGAACTTGTCATCTTCTCTGTGCTGAGGCGCTGTCATGCACCTAATCATCAAGGAAAGAATGTATAAATCGTCATCGCTCGTATTCGACGTGTTACAAGGAAAACTTATTCTCACTTAAGGGCTAATATGCATTAATCATGATCGCCACATCAGCATTTTTTCTTACTCAAATTTGATAAAGTCAATAAACATACTTGGTTGTATTAATACTGTGGCTAATTTTAGGATTTTGTTATATTTTTTTAGAGTTTTAAAATTTAATTACACTTTCACGATAAGTTTTAGGATTAAAGGTATGTTTTCTTCTTTTTGTCGCTTTGGTTACTCGAAGGACCTTTGTGAGAAGAGAACTTACATTTTTCATCACTATAGTTAGGGCGATTTAGCTGTTTATCCTTTCCATACTGGTCCGTGGACAATGAAACTCATTTGGTCAAAAGTTGCGCCTGAATTTTCCCGCAAATTATTGAATCCAGACAGTTTCAAGAAACATTATGGCTACTGTTTGTCCCTCGGTCTTTTCAAACATCAAATTTAGTCTTCGTTTCCAGACAGTTCTCTTCCAGGTTGCAAATCGCGGCCTAACCGATATTTTCCTACTTTGGACCATCCAGTGGAGGAAGCGATTCGACTTGTTGCATCAGGATGGAGAGATTTCGGGAGGACAGCCGGAAGAAGAACGAAGATCCGATGTCGAGGTGATCTCTTTCTCACGGTGATGAATTGGATACGACAGCAACGACAAAAATTCTACTCCTGGAATTCTGAGTCTATTCGCATAGGAAGCTCGAACGAGACCCTTTGAGCATCGACCAAAAGACTGGCCATTGCGCCAAAAATAGGGGAGCTATTTACCGATTTTCCTCACAAGCTTCCTCATCTACTGCTGAAAGAAAAATTAATAGCCTTGTTACAGTCATGTAGGACCAAGAAGCAACTTCATCAAATCCATGCCCAGGTAGCCCGTCATGGCCTTGAGCGGAACCATTATGTTGCTCCAAAGATCATCACAGCTTGTGCTCAGCTTAAGGAAATGGGGTATGCCCATAAAACGTTCCACCACATTCTCGAACCTAATGTTTCTCTCTGGAACGCCATGTTCAGGGGGTGTTCCCAAAATGAATTGAACAGGGAGGTCGTTCTTTTGTTCAGCCAAATGAGAAGCATGGGCGTGATGCCTAATTGCTTCACTTTCCCTACTGTGCTTAAATCCTGTGGCAAAATTAATGCTTTGACGGAAGGCCGGGAAGTGCATTGTTTTGTGATCAAGTCTGGTTATAAAGAAGATCCTTTTGTAGGCACCACCTTGATTGAAATGTACTCAAGTGGGGGAGAAGCTGGTCCTGCTCGCAAGGCCTTTGGTGAGATGCTCGAGCAGAACGTCGTCGCATGGACTTCGATGATCCATGGATACCTCTTGTGCAGAGATGTAGTTTCAGCTAGGCGTCTGTTCGACTTGGCTCCTGAACGTGACATAGTGTTATGGAACACCATGATCTCCGGCTATATTGAAACTGGGGACATGGTCGCCGCACAGAAGCTCTTCGATGCCATGCCCATCGGGAATGTCATGTCTTGGAACACTATGTTAAAAGGTTATGCTGATAATGGCGATTTCGAAGCTTGTGAAGTGATGTTTGAAGAGATGCCTGAACGGAACATTTTCTCATGGACTGGCTTGATTGGGGGATATGCCCTCGGTAGTAATTTCTTGCAAGTCTTGACCACTTTGAAGAGAATGTTGATTGAAGGCACCATGAGCCCAAATGATGCCACTCTTATGACTGTTTTGTCCGCGTGTGCTGGACTAGGGGCTCTTGATTTGGGTAAGTGGGTACATGTTTATGCCGAGAGCCATGGATATGGTGGGAATACATATGTTGTCAATGCTTTGATTGACATGTATGCGAAATGTGGGAGCGTAGAGAATGCCCTAGATGTGTTCAATGCGTGCACCAAGGACCTGATTTCTTGGAATACCATAATAAATGGTTTGGCAATCCATGGCCGTGGGGCTGATGCCTTGAGCTTGTTCCTGCAGATGAAACTTGCTGGTGCAAAACCAGATGGAATCACATTCGTAGGCGTGCTGTGTGCCTGCACACATATGGGAATGGTGGCGGATGGTTTCTCATACTTCCAGTCCATGACTGATGATTACTCGCTGGAGCCTCGAATGGAGCATTACGGCTGTATGGTTGATTTGCTTGCTCGAGCTGGTCTTTTGGTCTAGGCTGTTGAATTCGTGAGCAGGATGCCCATAAAAGCCGATGCTGTGATCTGGGCTACCTTGCTCGGAGCCTGTCGTCTACACAAGAATGTGGACTTGGCCGAAGTAGCGCTCCATCAATTAAGGGAACATGAACCTGGAAATCCCGCCAATTACGCTACGCTTTCGAACATATACAGGGACATCGGAAAGTGGAAGGACGTGGCAAGATTGAAAGCTGCAATGAAAGATACTGGGCGGAGAAAGCTTCCTGGGTGCAGCTTGATTGAGGTCAATGATGATATTGTTGTTCTATTCCCTGGATGAGAGGCATCCTGAAAGTGGTGAAATATATGAAGCCTTGGACGGTTTGATGAAGTTATCAAGGTCATCTGGGCATGCATCTGACTTAACTGCGAATGAGCGGTGAACTTACGGAAGAAGAGGTGCAGCTAGAATATGTTAAGAGAATAGAGAATATATCTAGGAGACTGTATATATTTCCTTTGATCGATCTCGACTGATTGCGATTGATTGTGTCATACTCATACGGTGAATCTTATAAATAAGCTCATGTACACCCCATTTGATAATAAATCAAATTTTCCCTCTTTGGCAGAAGCGTGATCTAGGAAGCTTGTCAAGTCTGCTCCACGATGACAGCTTTTTGCTGCTTTGACACCCTTCCGGTGCTTGTTTTGAAGAAAAGAATACCACCATTAGACTTGCCCCTTCAAGCGAGCCATATCGCAAAGTTTCATCACAATATGGCCACCAAGCGCTACCTCACACGACATCACGCATTGTCGTTCCTCTATCTACTTGGTTTCTCATTCCTGAACAAGTTTGAGATGAGAAATCTATTTGACAAATACCCTCAAAATTTCTGTTTTCGGGATAAAAAAAGATTTGGGATGAAATGGGAAATTAGAACCGTTTTTTTTTGTTTCTCGAACGAAAATGCACAGTACGAGAAAGAGAAAATCGATTTCTTCATAAATCTTTATTCTTGTCCCAAACAAGAAAGAGAAAATCGATTTTACCAAACGTATTTCTATTCCAAAAAACTTATCCTAGAACCATTTCTAAAAAAAATTGTTTCTAGTATGAGAATGGTTATCAAATGCATTCCAAGATTATTCAAAATCTCCCTTTACTAGTACAAGGATAAGTTCAATTGAGTTAATTTTTTGGGTGAGAAATATCCAAAATCACCCAACATTGATATAGGAGCTTAGATTACCATAGGTTCATTTACAATGCTAGAACTAGAACCTAGATTATCAAAACGTCTAGACCCAATAATCATACGAAAGATATAGATTGTTGCTAATCCAACGCGGCCATAATGTGCAAAGATTAGATTGTTTGTCTTACATCGATTGTGGAATAGATTAATGGTCACCGTAAGGGAAAATCTTTACATTTAAGCTAACTTTTTAGAGTGAGAGAGGTGTAAAACTCTCTAACACGTAAATTATTATGCATATTGCCATGTCCCCGGGTCATTTGTCGCGCACTCATGAATATATGCCTGTTGTTTTCAAGAAGTGTAATTTCCTAGTTATTTAGGACAAGTCGTTAGAAATTTGTCCGGTACCAAAATGTATTTCAAATTGTATTGCGGTTGATGGGTGGTGTGCGGTGCATCGTCGCATCATAAAAAGCCTAATTGAAGAGCAAAAGCTGAAAATACCTAATGATTAGGAGTACTCAGCTTTATACTGAAGGCAATTTCACCGCTCCGAGAACCATTACCAACGCAATCTGACCGGCAGCGATCACCCGAAACAGGACCAAGGTTCAATATCTAGCCAGTGAAAATGGGTACAAGATCCTAAAGATAAAGGAAATGAAATCACACCTATTATAGCTAAGTATAATATGCAATAATCTATAGTACGAGAATATGTATATTTTTTGAATTTTACAGAAAACGGAATGGAAAGTATCACAAGCTTGATAATTATTCGGTCTCTTGTCGATTGTTTTTTTTTTTTTTTGTGACTGAGGACTCCACCTGAGCCCCTTTGCGCTCGTCAAGTGCTAAGGATTATACCTCGAGCCAATGCAAGTTAGCTACCACACTCACATTAACAGTTAAGTCACTTAGTGACGTTGTTGGAATTCGAACCTGCACATTTTGCGAGAAGTACAAGGCCCGAATCAATTACACAAGCTTGATAATTATTCGGTCTCTTGTCGATTGTTTCCTTTCAGTGATGAAAATCCGAAAAAATCGAACACCGTGAAAAGGTCGTAGTATGTTTTGCTTTCTCCCCTTGTTTTTTGCCATCATAATGCATTCACCGTTAATCCTCATCAGAATTTTAAACTCCGGTGAATATTAACTGAAAACCATTGATGCGATTTGCAATAATAAAGTTCACTGGCCTCATTCTAGTGAGGTGAGGAAGTGATTATCAAGACAGGAGGCTCGAAATAAAGAAGTTTGGGTGTGTAATAAATACAGACACCAAGAATATAGAACAAAAAGTTCTCGATCGGGTGGGAGTCGAGTTCTATGATTAGTAGTAGCTAATTATTTTACTAAGGTTCCATTTCTTTGAATAAAAATTATTTTCGAGATATTATTTTCTAACTTTCCAATATCTATATAATGGAAAACTAATCTATCAGCACAAAATTCATTTTTCCATAGACAAAGGCAGTGAGCTTAGATTCGGAGGAAACAACTTTCTCTTCCGATTAGAATGAAATCGCTTCCCCTAATTCACCAAACAAAGGAAAATTAAAAATGATTTTCAGGAATTATAACAATTTCTATATTACTTTTGCCAAAATAGAAAGAAAAAAAAATAGCCTCACGTTTCTTAGAAATATTTCGAATTGAGAGAGGAAGCAATTTGCTTGGAATCCCGCCCGTCCTCTTCCTTCTGCCATGGGCTTCCAGTCGGAATCGGTTCCTTCCGGATTGCAGAACGCGGGCCGGCGAGCGGTTTTCCTACTTTGAAGCATCCAGTGGAGGAAGCGATTTGACTTGTTGTCACACCCCAAAATCTAGAGAATGGGGAGATGACACGGCCGTTCATTCCCCGAAGAACGCAGCCTAAAGACAACAACTCACAACCTCTTATCTTCATATATTCATCTAAAAATATACATGATTTAGACAAGGAGTTGGTTTACATATCAGAGTTTCTCTAGTTCACCATAAGAACATATAAGACTTCTCTATCAGCCAACCCAACAACCATAAACAGTCTCATATCAACAACTCACTTGAATATATTTCAAAAATTTCTACTCCCAAAAATCCCCTTTGATAGCGCTCTCTCCTACTATCGCCACTGGCCGAGGAACCTGAAAAGATGTAAAGATGAATGGAATGAGCAAACCACAGCTCAGTGAGTAGAACATATCTTCTAAGCAGATCGAGCAACCACTATGCATACATATAAGACAAAACCCACGTACAATATACATACTTAACTAAATATATATCTTTTCATATAAACAAGCCTTTAAACAATTTAGAAAACATCTCCAATCATCAATGGTCAAGTCCATTGATTAATCTCAGTAAAAATCATATCAATGGTCCATTCCATTGATCAATCTAATACTCAACAAACTACCATGGTCACGACACAACGCCTGGTGACAAGGCGACCAAGATTCCCCCCTTGGCAAGGTCTCCACCTATAAAGCCGGTGGCTCGGCCCAGAAGGACATCCTACACTAATATGCATACTCTTATCACAGTTATGTTGAGCATCAACAAAATGCACAATAGCATCTTTCACAATCCACAATATCAATTCAGAATCGTCTCCACAAAATAAACTCATAACGCCAAACATCTTTCACCAAAAACCAGCCCACAACAAAGCATTTGTCGTGTATTTCACAATCTCTTCCATAAAATGGTTCACAATGATTGCACAAGAAACATTTCACAATAACTTACATAAGACATTTTCAATACCATAGTAAATCATCAAAAAGTAGTAGATGCTCGATCCGGCTTTATGCAATAACCATGCCATTTTGTAACTTAACCCGTACATACCTCATATCGTGTTCAAAATATGAATTTGAAAACTCAAAGAAGATATAGAACCACTCACCTTGGATCACTTACAACTAGACAATAACCTTTGAGCCACACTTTTGAGTTTGAGATCCTATCAAATAAGTAAGAAATGATATCAAGATCAAACTAAACTACTAAGTCAACTATGGACAGCTCAAACTCTAGTAAATGAGTCCTACGTGCCAACCTAACTCTTTAACAAAACGGGTACTCAAAATTGTCCGTAACGCGAAACTTGATTTCCCCATAACTTTCTCTAGAAAACTCCGTTTCTAATGATCTTATAGTCAATGGAAAGCTCTTTCGATGCCCTACAAGATTGCTGAAGAGAGCTACCCCAAAATCTGATTGAAGGCCAATGAAAAAGCCACGCGAAGTTACTGTTCGCGCATTATTTACTGCGCACGACAAACTTCAAAATCTCATTCCGGACAAACCATAACTCCAAATCGAGTTCCGTCAAATGCTATTGCTTCCTAACACCCTAAAGTACGATAGCCCCATCATTTATCAGCCAAACAACCCAAAAATCAGCCTTCGCCATTCCCATTTCATCACAAATCCGAATTCAAGCCCTAATACCGAAAACTCATTCGATTAAGTGGACGAGGGGTATGAGCACTTACCAGGCACTACAACTTGGAGTTGAATCGGCTTAGTGTAGATCGAGATGCAAGATTTTCTTCTCCTCTTCTTCTCCTTCTTTTCTTTCTTCTTCTCTTCTCTTCTCTTCTTTCTTCTTCTTTCTTGCGAAGCTTCTGCCCGAGACGCCCTCTCTCTTTCTCTCTCCCCTTCTCTCCCTTTTCTATTATAAAACGTCCACTTCCCCTTCTTTCTTTTTCTTTTTCTTTCTACTTTTTCCTTCTTTCTTTCCTTTCCCCCGCATTTTCCTCTTCTGCCGTTTCTTTCTGTCCCCCTCTCTCTTTCACCTTCCCTTTATTTAATTGTGGGGGTCCTTTTGACCTAGTCAAAAAGAAAGGGGTATTACAATCTACCATCCTAATAGAAATTTCGTCCTCGAAATTTTTGATTAAATACTACTTACCTCAACCCTCAAACAAATGAGGATATTTGTGTCTTGCCTCTTCCTCAAGTTCCCAAGTGGCTTCTCTTTCTGTATGGTTTCGCCATTGAATTTTCACATAAGGAATTGTTCGATGTCGCAACACTTGATCTTTCTTGTCAACAATGCGAAGAGGTTGTTCTTCATAAGTCATGTTCTCCCTTAACCTCAATGGTCTAAAGTCCAACACATGTTCAGGATTTGGCACATATTTTCGTAACAAAGAAACATGGAACACATTATGCACGCCAGCTAGAGCCGGTGGCAAGGCTAGTTTATAAGCAACTTCACCAATCTTCTCTAAGATCAAAAATGGTCCCACGTATCTTGGACTCAACTTGCCACTTGTGCCGAACCTCATAACACCTTTCGTAGGAGAAACTTTCAAAAATACATGATCTCCCACCATAAATTCCAATCTGCGCCTTTTAAGATCCGCATAACTTTTCTGGCGACTTTGTGCTGTTTTGATACGTTCCCGAACTAACTTAACTTTTTCTTCCGATTGTTGAATGAACTCGGGTCCGGTCAATCTTTTCTCACCAACATCATCCCAACAAATTGGGCTCCTGCATTTTCGACCATATAGAGCTTCAAAAGGTGCCATCTTAATGCTGGAATGATAGCTATTGTTATATGAAAATTCCGCTAAGTGTAAATGTTCATCCCAAGAACCGCCAAAGTCAAGAACACAAGATCTCAACATGTCTTCTAATGTCTGGATCGTTCTTTCTGACTGTCCATCCGTCTGTGGGTGGAAAGCTGTACTAAGGTTGAGTTTAGTGCCCAATGCTCCTTGTAAACTCTTCCAAAAGTTAGACACAAATCTAGGATCCCTGTCAGAAACAATGCTCACCGGAACTCCATGGAGTTTCACTATCTCATTGACATACCGTTTTGCCATGTCTTCCGATGAAAGACCGAATCTATATGACAAAAAGTGTGCGGACTTAGTCAATCGATCAACAATTACCCATATAGCATTCTTACCACTAGGCGTCCTCGGTAGTCCAACTATGAAGTCCATAGTGATATGCTCCCACTTCCACTTAGGCACTTCAAGTGGGTGTAGTTGGCCACCTGGTTTTTGATGTTCAATCTTTACCTGTTGACAAATGAGGCATTGATCAACAAATTTCACAACATCTTTCTTCATATTGATCCACCAAAAATTTTCTCTCAAGTCTCTATACATCTTTATGCTTCCTGGATGAATGGAAAATCTGGTGCTATGAGCCTCTTGCAGTATTTCATTTTTCAACACTGAGTCATTAGGAACACATAAACGACCACGAAACCTTAGTGACCCATCTACATGTATACTGAAATCCGCTTGTCCTCCAACTTCCACTCTTTCTCTGATTTTCTGCAAATGGGGATCTTCAGCCTGTGCAGACTTAATTCTATCAATCAACGTCGGTTGCACTTGAAGATTAGCCAACCGAGTACCAACCTGATGCACTAGTATCTCCAGGTCTAATTTTCTCATATCCTCAAGAATAGGCTTTTGAGAAGTGAGTAAGGTTGCCATATTTCCAAAGGATTTGCGGCTCAAAGCATCCGCTACCACATTTGCCTTACCTGGATGGTAGCTAATGGAAAGATCATAATCTTTTAGAAGTTCCAACCATCTTCTTTGCCTCATGTTCAGCTCTTTTTGAGTAAAAATATACTTTAAACTTTTATGATCAGTGAAGATTTCACATTTTTCACCATATAAATAATGCCGCCATAACTTTAAGGCAAACACAACCGCTGCTAACTCAAGATCATGTGTAGGATAATTCTTCTCATGTGTTTTTAACTGTCTAGAAGCATATGCAATAACTTTATTATCCTGCATAAGAACACAACCTAAACCTTCTTTAGATGCATCACAATAAACAATGAAACCGCCAATTCCTGAAGGCAAGGTTAATATTGGGGCTGATATCAATCGCCTCTTCAACTCTTGAAAACTGTGCTCACAATGATCTGTCCATATAAATTTAACTCCTTTCTGAGTTAGGCGAGTAAGTGGACTAGCAATCTTGGAGAATCCTTCTACAAATCGTCTATAATAACCTGCTAATCCAAGGAAACTTCTCACCTCTGTAACATTAGTAGGTTGTTTCCATTGAACAACTGCTTCAACTTTCTTTGGGTCAACTGAAATGCCGTCCTTCGAGATTACATGACCCAGGAATTCTACGTGATCAAGCCAAAAGTCACACTTACTGAATTTTGCAAACAACTTCTTTTCTTGCAAAATCTGCAAGACAACTCTCAAATGTTGCTCATGTTCTTCCAAACTCCTTGAATACACTAAAATGTCATCAATGAACACCACAATGAATTTATCTATATATTCCCTGAACACCATGTTCATCAAATCCATGAAAGCAGCAGGTGCATTCGTTAAACCAAAAGGCATGACGAGAAATTCATAATGTCCATACCTTGTTCTAAAAGCAGTTTTAGGCACATCCTCTGCTTTTATCTTTAATTGATGATACCCAGAACGAAGGTCGATTTTAGAAAATACTTGAGCTCCTTGTAGTTGATCAAATAAATCATCAATACGAGGTAATGGATATTTATTTTTAACTGTCACTTTGTTAAGCTCTCGGTAGTCTATACAAAGTCTCATGCTACCGTCTTTCTTTTTCACAAATAGAACTGGAGCTCCCCAAGGTGAAACACTAGGTCTAATGAATCCCTTATCCATAAGCTCTTGTAACTGCATCTTCAACTCTTTCAATTCAACAGGTGCCATCCTATATGGCGCCTTAGAGAAAGGTGATGTACCAGGTATCAACTCAATGTGAAATTCAACTTCTCTATCAGGAGGTAAGCCTGGTAATTCATCAGGAAATACCTTCGAAAATTCTCTAACAACATGGACATTTTCCAGCTTTATTGCAACTTTATTCGTGTCTTTTACACAAGCTAGATATCCACCACAACCTTTTCTCAACAACTTTCTTGCTTGTAAAGCTGATATGAGCTTTGGAAAAGTATCTTTACAGCTTCCAGAAAAAGAGAATTCAGGTTGATTCGGAAGTCTAAATATCACTTTCTTCGAAAAACAGTCAACTGTAGCACGATAGGTAGATAACCAGTCCATCCCTATAATCACATCAAGGTCTCGAATATTTAACTCCACAAGATCCACAGGCATCTTAACACTATCTATTTGGAGTACACATCCCTTGAACACATGATCAGCAATCAAGAAATCGCCAGTAGGAGTATTAACACGTAATTCACATTCAAGAGCCTCAGGCAATACATCAAGCTTCTTAGCAAATTCAGTAGAAACAAAGGAGTGTGTAGCATCGGGGTCAAATAATGTATGAGCACATTGCGATGCAATAGAAACATTACCTCCAACAACCGCGTTAGATGCCGCCGCATCTTCCTCCGTCATCGCAAAAACTTTACCGACCATCTTTTGTCTTTGTTGGTCCTCTTGTGGTTTAACATTTGAAGGAGCATTCCTTCGCATATAACAGTTGTGCGCCATATGTCCCGACTTCCCACATAGATAACATGATCGGGGATTCTTATCCATAGGACAATCCCGTCGCATATGTCCTACTTTCCCACATAAGAAGCATGATCCCGTCTTCCAACGACATTCGCCGCCATGATACTTTCCACATGTGTGGCAAGGATTTTGAGAACTATGAGTTCTAAACTTCCCCGGCATGTTACCGCCTCTCCGATTACTGCCTCCACCTACACGGCCTCTTTGGAACTCGGTGAACTTAGGCTTCTTTGGCTCATGAGTACTTTGCATGTCACGCTCTTGATTATGTTGTTCCACCCTAATCGCCGTTTCCAATACATCCTTATAGGTGGTAAAGGCCAAAGGTGCAAGCTTATCACGTATAGTAGGATGAAGTCCTCTTTGGAAATGTTCAGCTTTGAGTTCCTCATTGACTACCAAATGCTCCGCAAATCTACTTAGTTGGTTGAAGCGACATGCATAATCCATCACCGTGGAATCACCTTGCGACACATGCATGAAATCATTCCTCATTTTTGCTTGAAATGACTTCGGGAAGAATTGAATGTTGAAAACCTCTACAAAGTCTTCCCAAGAAATAACCGCCTCACTTCCTCCAAGGGCAGGCTTAGTCCCTTCCCACCAATATTCAGCCTCCCCTTCCAAGTATTGGGTGGCAAAGTCAACTTTTCGATCGTTGGAAACTCTTTCAACTTTAAAGATCCCTTCAATCTTCTTAATCCAACGCTCAGCCAAGAGAGGATCTGATTTCCCATCAAATAAAGGTGGATTCGCCTTCCTGAATTGAGCAAAGGTACATGAATCGACCGTTTCGCCTTTGCTTAGTTCCTTCACTTGGCGATACCAATGAGCCATTGCTTGTGCGAACTCAGTTGGGGGTATAGGCTCTTGAGGCTCTTCTCTATCTTCCGGTGATTCTGTACTCCTATCATAGTGGTCATCTAGTCTCTTCCTTACAGATGTGCCTCGAGAATCTTGAGGCCTATCCCTAGCGTTGGGAGTAGCAAGTCGTTTGCCTTTACTCTTACGAAGAGAGGCAAGTGTCTCCGAATCAGAAATCATGATTACCTAAATTTAAGAGAGATATAAATTTAGAAACTACAAAGATAGATGTTCTAACACTATCACACAATCTCACACGTCCCATAACAATCTAATCCCCAAACAAGTCATAACTTAAGCTCTGATACCAATAAATGTCACACCCCAAAATCTAGAGAATGGGGAGATGACACGGCCGTTCATTCCCCGAAGAACGCAGCCTAAAGACAACAACTCACAACCTCTTATCTTCATATATTCATCTAAAAATATACATGATTTAGACAAGGAGTTGGTTTACATATCAGAGTTTCTCTAGTTCACCATAAGAACATATAAGACTTCTCTATCAGCCAACCCAACAACCATAAACAGTCTCATATCAACAACTCACTTGAATATACTTCAAAAATTTCTACTCCCAAAAATCCCCTTTGATAGCGCTCTCTCCTACTATCGGCCACTGGCCGAGGAACCTGAAAAGATGTAAAGATGAATGGAATGAGCAAACCACAGCTCAGTGAGTAGAACATATCTTCTAAGCAGATCGAGCAACCACTATGCATACATATAAGACAAAACCCACGTACAATATACATACTTAACTAAATATATATCTTTTCATATAAACAAGCCTTTAAACAATTTAGAAAACATCTCCAATCATCAATGGTCAAGTCCATTGATTAATCTCAGTAAAAATCATATCAATGGTCCATTCCATTGATCAATCTAATACTCAACAAACTACCATGGTCACGACACAACGCCTGGTGACAAGGCGACCAAGATTCCCCCCTTGGCAAGGTCTCCACCTATAAAGCCGGTGGCTCGGCCTAGAAGGACATCCTACACTAGTATGCATACTCTTATCACAGTTATGTTGAGCATCAACAAAATGCACAATAGCATCTTTCACAATCCACAATATCAATTCAGAATCGTCTCCACAAAATAAACTCATAACGCCAAACATCTTTCACCAAAAACCAGCCCACAACAAAGCATTTGTCGTGTATTTCACAATCTCTTCCATAAAATGGTTCACAATGATTGCACAAGAAACATTTCACAATAACTTACATAAGACATTTTCAATACCATAGTAAATCATCAAAGGGTAGTAGATGCTCGATCCGGCTTTATGCAATAACCATGCCATTTTGTAACTTAACCCGTACATACCTCATATCGTGTTCAAAATATGAATTTGAAAACTCAAAGAAGATATAGAACCACTCACCTTGGATCACTTACAACTAGACAATAACCTTTGAGCCACACTTTTGAGTTTGAGATCCTATCAAATAAGTAAGAAATGATATCAAGATCAAACTAAACTACTAAGTCAACTATGGACAGCTCAAACTCTAGTAAATGAGTCCTACGTGCCAACCTAACTCTTTAACAAAACGGGTACTCAAAATTGTCCGTAACGCAAAACTTGATTTCCCCATAACTTTCTCTAGAAAACTCCGTTTCTAATGATCTTATAGTCAATGGAAAGCTCTTTCGATGCCCTACAAGATTGCTGAAGAGAGCTACCCCAAAATCTGATTGAAGGCCAATGAAAAAGCCACGCGAAGTTACTGTTCGCGCATTATTTACTGCGCACGACAAACTTCAAAATCTCATTCCGGACAAACCATAACTCCAAATCGAGTTCCGTCAAATGCTATTGCTTCCTAACACCCTAAAGTACGATAGCCCCATCATTTATCAGCCAAACAACCCAAAAATCAGCCTTCGCCATTCCCATTTCATCACAAATCCGAATTCAAGCCCTAATACCGAAAACTCATTCGATTAAGTGGACGAGGGGTATGAGCACTTACCGGGCACTACAACTTGGAGTTGAATCGGCTTAGTGTAGATCGAGATGCAAGATTTTCTTCTCCTCTTCTTCTCCTTCTTTTCTTTCTTCTTCTCTTCTCTTCTCTTCTTTCTTCTTCTTTCTTGCGAAGCTTCTGCCCGAGACGCCCTCTCTCTTTTTCTCTCCCCTTCTCTCCCTTTTCTATTATAAAACGTCCACTTCCCCTTCTTTCTTTTTCTTTTTCTTTCTACTTTTTCCTTCTTTCTTTCCTTTCCCCCGCATTTTCCTCTTCTGCCGTTTCTTTCTGTCCCCCTCTCTCTTTCACCTTCCCTTTATTTAATTGTGGGGGTCCGTTTGACCTAGTCAAAAAGAAAGGGGTATTACACTTGTTGCATCAGAAGGGAGACAACTCAGGAGGACAGCTTAGAAGAAGAAGGCGATTTCGGCGATGAATTGAATACTGCCGCATTGATCAGAAGCTGCCGCTTCTGGTTCTCGAATCTATTCGCGTAAGGAAGCTCGAGCAATACTCGTTTCGCATCGACCAAAGACGGGGTCATTGCTCTGAAAATAGCGAAGCTATTTCCAGATTTCGCTCACAAGCTCCCCTACCGTCTGTTGGAAGAACGGTTCATCGCCCTGTTACAGTCATGTAGGACGAAGAAGCAACTTCATCAAATCCATGCCCAGGTAGTCTGTCATGGCCTTGAACGGAACGATTATGTTGCTCCGAAAATCATCACAGCTTGTGCTCAGCTTAAGGAAATGGTGTATGCCCACGACGTGTTCGACCGAATTCTCGACCCAAATGTTTCTCTCTGGAACGCCATGTTCAGGGGGTGTTCCCAAAATGAATTGAACAGGGAGGTCGTTCTGTTGTTCAGTCGAATGAGAAGCGTAGGCGTGATGCCCAATTGCTTCACTTTCCCGATTGTGCTCAAATCCTGTGGCAAGATCAATGCTTTGACGGAAGGCCAGGAAGTGCACTGTTTTGTGATCAAGTCCGGTTTTAAAGAAAATTCGTTTGTAGGCACCACCTTGATTGAAATGTACTCAAGTGGGGGAGAAGCTGGTCCTGCTTACAGGGCCTTTGGTGAGATGCTTGAGAGGAATGTCGTTTCGTGGACTTCAATGGTGAATGGATACTTATTGTGTGGAGATGTAGCTTCAGCAAGGCGTCTGTTCGATTTGGCTCCTGAACGTGACATAGTGTTATGGAACACCATGATCTCCGGTTATATTGAAACTGGGGATATGGTGGCTGCATGGAAGCTCTTTGATGTCATGCCCATTCGGGATGTCATGTCCTGGAACACTATGTTAAATGGTTATGCTAATAACGGGGATCTCCATGCTTGTGAAGTGATGTTTAACGAGATGCCTGAACGGAATATTTTTTCATGGAATGGCTTGATTGGAGGATATGCCCGCAGTGGTGATTTCTTGCAAGTCTTGGCCACGTTCAAGCAAATGTTGATTGAAGGCACTGTGAGGCCAAATGATGCCACTCTTGTGACTGTTTTGTCTGCATGTGCTAGACTAGGAGCTCTTGATTTGGGTAAGTGGGCACATGTTTATGCCGAAAGCCATGGATACGGCGGGAATACATATGTTGTCAATGCTTTGATTGACATGTATGCAAAATGCGGATCTGTAAAAAATGCCCTTAATGTGTTCATCAATATGTGCACAAAGGACTTGATATCTTGGAATACCATAATAAATGGTCTGGCAAGTCATGGCCGTGGGGCTGACGCCTTGAGTTTGTTCGAGCAAATGAAACATGCTAGAGTAAAACCAGATGGAATCACGTTCATAGGTGTCTTGTGTGCCTGCACTCATATGGGAATGGTGGCAGATGGATTCTCATACTTTCAGTCCATGATTGATGATTACTCTCTAGTGCCTCAAATGGAGCATTATGGCTGTATGGTTGATTTGCTTGGTCGAGCTGGTCTTTTGGTCCAGGCTGTTGAACTCGTGAGCAGGATGCCCATAAAGGCCGATGCCGTAATTTGGGCTACTTTGCTTGGAGCCTGTCGGCTACATAAAAATGTTGACTTGGCCGAAATAGCCCTCCATCGGTTAAGCGAACTTGAACCTGGAAATCCCGCCAACTATGTCATGCTTTCAAATATATATGGGGACATTGGAAAGTGGAAGGATGTGGCCAGATTGAAAGCTGCAATGAAAGATACCGGGCGTAGAAAACTTCCTGGATGTAGCTTGATTGAGGTCAATGATGATATTGTTGAGTTCTATTCCCTGGATGAGAGGCATCCTGATAGTGATGGAATATATGAAGCCTTGGACGGTTTGATAAAACTATCAAGGGCATTTGGCCATGCATCTGACCTAACCGTCTTTGAGCAGTGAACTTACAGAGGAAGGGACATATCTAGACGAAGTCAATCACAGTTACTGTCTTGTATCAAGTTTCATTGTGAGGCGTTTGATGCAGGTATGATTATTTGGATTTTGAGGAAGGAGAAGGTATCATCATAGTATATAATCACACAGAAAATCTTGTGGTTATCTTCCCGGCCATACACACATATTTTCTTTTAACTTTTTTTACTTTAGTCAGTTCATCCTTTCAACTAAAATTTAAATGAGAATGCTTATGTGATTATTACTTTTTGTCATTAAATGTAGATTTCGTCATTCCACGGGGCTTTTTAAGAAACGTTTGACAAATAGAAAACATGATTAACATTTTCTAAAAACACGGTTTGGCAAAAAGGAAAAATTTTAAAAAGTGAAAGAGTGGACTAGCGGGAGCCCCCGCCAGAAAAAAGCATGTTGTTAGAGATCAAATAAAGTGATCAAATAAGCATGTTGTTAGAGATCAAATAAAGTGATCAAATAAGCATGTTGTTAGAGATCCAAATGGCCAGAAAAAAGCTCAGGATCATGATTGCTTTCTCTCTTGTGCGGGGACGATGGCCGCCTTCGTTCCGATAAGAGAAGGAAAACATCATATAATAAAAGATTCTAAAATGAAATGGGAGATGGAAATCAAGATTTGATTCGTTTGGAGTCCTTATGGGCTGCGACTGTCGCGATGGTTACGCGATTGCAGTCGGGGTCTGGGTGCCAATCCTTCTCATTGAAATCGTCGTGGATCTGAGGCCACCGCGTTTGCTCTTTCGGGTCCCCTACGCTCAGTTGACCCAGTCAATTGACGTGTTTAAGTGAAAAAAGACTCAACGAGACTTCCATATAATGCGACCTTAAGTTGGAGCCTCTGAATCTCACGTAAGCCCCTTCTGTCTCTGCTATACGCCACCAAAAAGCTCTCCTGTTTTTCTGTACTCCTATCGTTCCCTCTAAAATTCCTGAAATGGGTGTCGAAAGCTCCTTTAGTTCCAACGCTTTACATCGCCTCGTCATTAGCATTTTGACGATCATTTCTTTGGATGACTGGGTTGCATTAGCGAGCCAGAAATACGGGTCCTGCACGCTTGGCAAGTGTGACGTCCTGACAGGTTATTGCTTCAGGAACGACACTAAAGCATGTAATGACGCAAGTTTGCAAAACGAGTGCCATGGTAGGCCACTGCTCGATCTGCAACCTTTTGGAGAGGAAGTGGTCGATTATGAGAATTTATCTTTAAGGTTGAGCTCAGTGTTAGGAATCACGGGCGAAGCTTGTCTTGCTCCAGCTAAACTGTCTCCTATCCCGCCCAGTGAATCTACTACTGATGTTCCTAGCAAAGAACCGCAGCCCTTTGTTGAATCCAATCAGGAGCTTCCACTCCTAGCATTTCTCCGTAGTTGCACCATCTTCCCAAGTGCTGATTATCCACACCTTGACTTGACTCAGCTCTCCGCTGGTCCTAACCACTCTTATGTCGCTCTTATAGTTGGACCAGAAGACCTACTACATCGTAATTGGTCAGTGTGCGAGAGTCAGGTTAGTGTATCTGTCAAATTAGCCCCGGAGGATGGCGAGAACATGGAAAATGTTGAGCGGTTGATGCACGGGTTTACACTGAAGTGGAATTCGACCTTATGGGAGAGTTGTGTTGAATGCAAAAAAAGTGGAGGCAGATGCAAGGGACAGGGTGGATATTTCCGGTGCCACTGTCCTGATCAAAAAGAAGAGCAGCGCACTTGCAAAAAAGGTAATACTATTCGATCAATACCCCGTAATAGTAACGCTCTAAATTCTCCCATGTGCTCTTCCGTGAATTTCCTCGCCATGCTCTCCAAACTTGATGGGGACTTCAAAGGAAGAGGAAGAAGTTTTTGGCTTCCCTTGGTTTTCTATTCTCGGTTCCTTTTTCCCACCTTTGCTTCATTCACCAAGCCATTACTTTTCATTTATATTTCTTTGGGACAACCCTTTTGCAGTTTGAGTAGTTAGATGAATTCATAGCAATGTCATTTTCTTCATCTTCGACCAAAAAAAATTTTCTTCATCGCATCAAAGCTGAAGAACTATGGTACAGCATCTTTAGATCACAGATCCATTATCTCGCCACGGCGGCTTCTGTGGATCTCAACCCTGCATTAATCATGTGCACAGCTCAGTAAATAGTGAATTTTTAAGAGCGTTGCTGTTTGCGTTAGTCAGTTCCAATGTGAGTTGCGGCGATGTCTTGACGATTATATAGATTACTGAATTTTCGATATATACTACAAAGGCTAGGGAAGAAAATATGAAGTGAAAAAGCTTTATGCAGGCGTTGCTTGTTTTGCATGAGTTTAAAGTTGTGGTTAGCGCCGTCGCACAAAACACTCCACTAACCTTAGTTCTGCAATTCCCATAAGATATGTAACATTAGGGAAAATCAATTTGCTCCAAAGATGTGATGTGTGGAGTCATATTCAGTTGATGGGTGATAATTTATATTAGATCAAGAAAGCCATAAAAGATCTATGCATCATATATGAATGTCGTATCATGTATATGCCAGTCTTCCTTGAGACTTCCACGGGGAAGACTTCAACCAAAACCTCTATCAGAAACATCTGAGCTACATAAACATCAATATTAAAGTTTGTTCCCTAATTCGTCTTTACCTCCTTTTGTTTTTTTTATTTTCGCTTTTCAAATTCCACACCATATCCATTGTTGAACTGAACTGAATTGTCATGGCGGATAGAATGATTTAGGGATATAAACGACGAATTTCGTCTCGGATTCCCCTCTTTATGCTATTGACCTAACCCGGCTCCATCTTAGCGAGGCCGGTCTAGGTTAAATTTAGAGAGCGTATATGCCTCGACCACTCAGGTGAATTCGTCCCTTTTGCTCCTTCCTTCACGTTTTCCGATTGTCCTGTAATTTCTTAGAAACAGCCAAAAGAACGCGTGCCCACATCATGAGACGAGTGGGAGGATCTGTATTCTGGTTGCGCAGGTAAGGAGAGAAGACTTCACCTTTCAAGTCAATCGCCAGCCTTCAGCACGAAGGAAAAACGAAAAACAGTGTCGGTTGACCCATTGACTTGTGTGGAATACCCAAAAATGAGCAACATTCAAATAAGCTACTTGAACAACGCAGCTTTGGAGGTAGGATGGTCCTGAGGTGTTTGTCAAATTCCTTATAAAAATTACAACAGTTGAAACTAATGCAAGAAAAGCTATTTTTAACGTATCGATACTTATTTAACAATATAAGTCATTCTATTAGTACAAAATAATTGCATCTCACGAATCAAGTGATGACTACTTGAAGGTTGATGGCTTATCGGTAGAACCTATTAAATTCTCAATTTTGTATCAAATTGATTTTGGTCCTCCGAGAACTGTGATTTGCATCGATTTGCCCCGAAAATTTCAGTTTTGCCGGAGGAACCCAAGTCAACTCCAACTCATCTCCGAGTCAAACTAATCGCCCAACCCACGATGCAAGAACCTAAAGACTTCACTATTCCTTCACTGTTCCTCTCTCTCTCTCTCTGCGCACTTGTTTTCATCATCTTCAACAAATCTCCACCACCCCCTCAATCCACAATGATCAGCACTACCCTCATGCCTTCGCCTTTTCCTCTCCCACTGAACACAAAACTCTCACTACTGTTACTCTTTGCCCTTTCCTTATCACTCCGACAATCTCTCTCTCTCGTCGACCCCAACTTCCAAAAATGCAGCCGCCCCGTCGCCTGCGGCGGCCTGAACGTCACTTTCCCGTTCTACGTCCGCGACCGGCAGCCCTCCTATTGCGGCTTCCCGGGCTTTGACCTCTCCTGCGCGACGACCGCCCGGTCATCAGTCTCTCCGGCGACGACTATGCGGTCCGCGACATCTTCTACATGAATCAGTCTTTTCGCGTCTCCAACGCCGCCCTCTCCGATGGCAACTCAACCGCCTCCTCTTACTGTGCGCTTGGTTCTCTCAAGAACCTGACCCTCCCGTCTCCGTTCCGGCTGAGCCAGAACGTTGACACCACTCTTTCGCCGTTATACAATTGCAACATCTCTCTCCGCTCCCACGAGCTTTTCAACTACAGAATTAGCTGTTCTGGGGAAGAAGGAGGCGAAAGCGGGGTCGTTTTGGGGATATACGGGGATGGCAAGGATGAACAAGTGATTGAGGCGACAAGAAAGTGCCGGACTTTGGTGGAGGCGCCGGTGGCGGCGGAGTGGAGAGGGACGACGGAGATAGGGGAGGCGTTGAGGAGCGGGTTCGTGTTATATTGGACGGCGAGCAATTGCAGCATGTGCGAGGCAAGTGGTGGCAAGTGCGGGTTCGATCAAGAGGTCTACCATTTCCGTTGCTACTGCCGTGACCGGCCTCATGCTTGGTTTTGTCCAAAAACAGGTCCGTTTACAGGATCTCCTGGTTGGCTTGTTTCTTCTTCACTCTGTGTCTGCGCATGATCCAGTCTTTCTCGTCATTAATGTTGAGTAAATCCATCGTACTGGGCGGGTCGAGTGGAGTGCGCTTACCTTTCTGCCTAGAATTTGCTCCGAGTTACATCCGATTCGTAAATTTTCTGGGGCTCCGCTAGCTTAACGCGTAGCAGAATTTTCTTGAGGGCCGGAATAACAGTCTCTGTCCATTGTCGAAATTCCTCACCGTTGCATGAGGGTGTCTTTCCTTGGTTGATTAGGGAAAGATCTTTTGAGGACTCATAAGACTTTTGAACCTTAACTCATGCGCGAACCACCATACCTCATGCCATGCGACACCAAGATTGGATTTCATCATTTCATGAAAGTCTTGGCCAAACTAGGCATTAATCATAGGCAATAATCCCATCTGCCCTTGGAAATCGGATGCTGTCGAAGTGTGTTGTCAAATGACGACAGTTTGACACGCAAAATTCCTCTTGAGCTGGCAGTCTGACTCTACTGCCAAGAATAACTCATCATCGGTCGGTCTCTCGCTTGTAAAAGGCAATTGTTTAACACCATCGACAGTCAGAAGTATGTTGCTTCCCATGCATTTTTCCTTGAAAGTGGCCAAGTAAAACATTAGTGCTCATTGAAAGTTCTGAGCAGGAGTCGAACAAATGGTTATCAAGTCAAGAGAATACTTGAACTTGAAAATATTCTTCGAAATTTAAAGGCCAAATAACCTACCATTCCTAGTTTGATCTCTTGATACAAAACCTCGTTTTATTTTATCTTCTTTTTTTACTCTATGCTGTCATTAATTGTCAACTTCTTGTATTTTGGCAATGTGCTCTTCAAAGTCGGTTGTTAATTCACTCCCATATTTTCACTTGTTTTCGCTCTAGTATAATTCTTTAGCACCAATACTAAATTAGTCATTTTAAAGACAGGGAATAAGAGTTACTATAATGAGTGTGGATCAAAATATGATCCCCAAATTCTTTTTCCCCTCTGCATGTTGTGAAAGCATTCCTGCTGTTGTCAAAAGCATCCCTACTGCTTTAATCATAGTTTTGATAGGGAGATTTCCCTGACAAGGATTTGCGTCCTTTGTGACAGGGCAACAAGGTTATTTGGTGATGAAAGTCGCAATAGGTACTCCATTAAACCTACTTTTTGTTTCATATACCATTTCACTGCGCAGAAACCTTGACGAAGTTTTGCTTTTCCAATACTAGGACATTAGATTAGTAAAATGATGAACTGAAGTTGTTGCTTGTGAATCTTTTGCTTTTCTATAATCAGCTGCGTCAGGAGTTGGAATTGCGATTGTCATTCTTGTAGTCAACTCCATCAGGAAGAAATCGGTGATAAGAAACTGTATGGCTTCGATGATGGGAAAGGAAGAACATTCTGCGGCCGCACAAACTATAGAGGGACTGGTCTCTTCGAGGAGGTATACCTACAAAGATATCAAGAGGATGACCAATTCTTTCCAGGAAAAGTTAGGCCAAGGAGGGTATGGTTATGTGTACAAAGGCAAGCTTCGTGATGGTCAACTTGTGGCCGTGAAGCTTCTAAAGAAACTGAAAAGCGATGGCGAAGAATTTATCAATGAAGTTGCGAGCATAAGTAGGACTTCTCATGTTAATGTTGTTAGCCTCCTGGGCTTTTGCTTTGAGGGAAGCAAAAGAGCTTTGATTTATGAGTTCATGCCCAACGGATCACTAGAAAAGTTCATATTCAGGAGCAACACTTTAGAGTCAAATCAGCAACTGAGTTGGGAGACATTATACAGCATCTCCTTGGGCATAGCACAAGGGCTAGAGTACCTGCATCGAGGCTGTAACACCAGGATCTTACATTTCGATATAAAGCCTCACAACATTCTTCTTGATTATAATTATTGTCCGAAGATCTCCGACTTTGGTCTAGCCAAAATATGTCCTAGAGAAGAGAGTATCGTGTCGATGTTGGGTGCGCGCGGCACTGTAGGTTACATCGCTCCTGAATTAGTCATAAGGAACATTGGAAGGGTTTCTCACAAATCAGATGTTTACAGTTACGGCATGATGGTTCTAGAAATGGTCGGCGGGAGAAAGAACGTCGAAGTTGGGGTGGACCGTACTAGCGAAATATACTTTCCTCATTGGATTCACCAACGCCTCGAACTTCAGGAAGAACTCGGGCTGCGTGGTATCACAAATGAAAAAGACAAAGGAATCGCGAAGAAGATGATCATAATCAGCTTGTGGTGCATTCAGATTAATCCGAGTGACCGACTATCGATGACTGAAGTCGTGGAGATGCTGAAAGGAAGCGTTGAGGTATTGCAAATTCCCCCTAAACCAACCTTGTCGTCCCCGCCATCGAGATCGCCCATAGCTACTACAGGCGAGACTTCGCTGCTGCAATTTGATGTCACCACATCATATGTATAATTTGTATGAAATGTTCTGAGAATTCTCTTGTTTTGTTTACTTCGGTGGTAATCTCAACGGGAACAAATGAAGCGACACGATAGAATCTTGGGTGCTTCCATTCACAAGAGATTAATCTCAATTATTTTCCTGTTGGTTGGATCATAGTTCCTATACAGCGTTCTGTGATTAGCCTCGCAGGCTAATTACCACTCCTCGTAATTCAATTATGATTCCAATTGTTGTACTTGGTAAGACTAAAAAGAGCAGAGAAAATGATATGAGCAGTCCTTAACTCTGATTCAATGTGTAATTGGGTCCCCAAGTGTCTAATATGTTCAATTTGGGCTCTATATTTTAGTCAATGTGCAATGCAACCCTTAAATTTTTAATTTGTTTAATGTAGTCGTTTCTGGATTTTCGTTACATGTTTTGATTTAAACTTTAGACCATATGAAAATATTCAATGTTGTCCTAATTGAGGAGCTACATTGACAACATTGAACATATACTAAAAGTCTAGGAACCACGTTGAACAAATTAGAAGTTTATGAACCATGTCGTATATTTATATTAGGCTACAGTTTAAATATCGTATTGAATAAAGTAAAAATTTAAGGATTATATTGTATATTGGGTTAAAGTCCAAATATCATAATGGCACACAGAAGAATGGAAAAAGAAGAAGAAGAAGCGGATTAGAAAAATCAAAGGTTGGGTATGGACCGTATGGTCAATGGCCAGAGCATTGAACAACCAAATTCTAGGACCACCAACAAGCTAAGGAGCCAGAACGTGTCTCCTCACTTTTGCTGGCCTGTTCCGAGTATTTCCGAGTCAATTGCCCGTGCCTTAATTGCCTGATGGAACCATCCAACCGGGAAGAAGAATAGCCGAGCCAACCTGATTCCCTGAAATGGATGTCGGAGTCATCCAAGTCCCGGAGCTCCGACGAGGGCTTTCACCAATGAGGAGGACGGAGCAATCGCGAAGAAGATGATCGTCATAAGCTTGTGGTGCATTCCGATCAATCGATTGTGTTTAAATCCATACCAATTGCACGAGATCGATGTGGTTTGTAACTGAATATTCATGTGTACACAGAAAATCTTGTAGTTATCTTCCCGGCCATACACACATATTTTCTTTGAACTTTTTTTACTTTAGTCAGTTCATCCTTTCAACTAAAATTTAAATGAGAATGCTTATGTGATTATTACTTTTTGTCATTATAAATGTAGATTTCGTCATTCCACGGGGCTTTTCAAGAAACTTTTGACAAATAGAAAACATAATTAACATTTCTAAAAACACGGTTTGGTAAAAAAGAAAAATTTTAAAAAGTGAAAGAGTGGACTAGCGGGAGCCCCCGCCACTTGCGCTTGGCATGGCTAGACTGCATATTTAACATTTGAACTAAAGTGATCAAATAAGCATGTTGTTAGAGATCCAAATGGCCAGAAAAAAGTTCAGCATCCTGATTGCTTCTCTCTTGTGCGGGGACGATGCTTTCGTTCCCATAAGAGAAGGAAAACATCATATAATAAAAGATTCTAAGATGGAATGAGAGATGGAAATCAAGATTTGATTCGTTTGGAGTCCTTATGGGCTGCGACTGTCGCGATGGTTACGCGATTGCAGTCGGGGTCTGGGTGCCAATCCTTCTCATTGAAATCGTCGTGGATCTGAGGCCACCGTGTTTACGCTCGGTTGACCCAGTCAATTGACGTGTTTGAGTGAAAAAAGATTCGACGAGACTGTCTGTTGACACCTAAATTTTTAGCTTCATTTAAAATAGGAATTTTATTTATTTATTTATTTTTTTCAGATATTATTAATTAGGGAATTTTGGGCATATCGAGAAAAATCTTGTGCAGATATTGAGCAGTGTTAATTCTGGAAATAAGAAAGGAGGAGATATAATGTTTCAAAGAGAAAATATTTCATTTAAGAGTTAAAAGGGAAAGAAAAGAAAAAAAAAAGAAAAAAAAAGCAATATTCGGTCCACTATGGACCGAATATTTGGTTTTACTCGCTTAAATGAGAGTGGTTTGGGTCAGAGTAAAGGGGAGGACTTTTGGAAATTGAAGGCGCACAGAGAGAGAGAGAGTGAGAGGGAGAGAGAGAGAGAAAGAGAGAGGGAGGAAAACGTGAAGAGAAAGGCGTGGAAAAAAAGGGGACGCGGACAGCACAGAAAGAAAGAAAGAAAGAGGAGAAGGGGAAGGTTTCTTCGGTGAAAGCGTCCGTTTGATCCGTTGTTTATTTCGCCGGTGAGTGCTCGTTAGAGTTTTTTTTTTTTTGGCATCCCGAGGATCATGGTCGGGAGACTTCTCGGTATGAGTTTGGCTCGAGTTCGTTCAAGTGCACCCATTCGCCGTGGTTCCCGAGTCGTGTAGGGAGTTTGATTTTATTTTTCCCTTTCTCGCGAGCTTTCATGTTTCATCCTTGTTGTGCCGTTAGATTTGAGAATAGTCGTGGCCGATTTGATTGATTTTAGAGTCCCATGATGTTATTGATTAAATTTGGTTGTCCTTGATGCATATTACACCTATGATTTGTGTTGAACCTGCGAACAAATCTCCCTTTGCCGCATATCGCGTGTTTTGTGCTTGCTATTGTTTTTTTTTCGTTCCTTGTCTACGTGATGTGTTGACGCCGAAGGGGCTGCTGGTGTGTGGGTGGCTTTATGAATCTCGTCGTTGCTCGCCGTGTTTTACCGCAAGCCCAAGGGTTGCTCGTGAGTCTTCTGTTGCAGGTCCACGCGAGGAAGGGAGCAGCTGGGCTGAATTGGACCAAATTGGCCTTGGGGCCGAGTTCTTTTTTTTTCCTACGCGGGCTGGACTTTTTTTTTCGCACAAGGATCGGGCCTTACGTTTGTTTCTGGACTGACCTGTTGTTTGGGCTGGTTTTTCTTTTGTTTTGGGCGTGTGGGCTGTGAAGAAAAATTAAAGAAGCTGGACTGGGCCCTTTGGGCGCCCAGCCCAGCTTCTTCACAGCTTTCCAGCGAGCGGATCGGGCTGCGCCCGATCCGACTCGCCCCAGAACGGGTCGGGGCCGAACCGGCCCGGTTCGGTCCCTGACCCGGTTTCATTTATATTTTTTTTGTGATTTTCGTTTTAAATAAAAATAAAAAAAATCATTTTTTTAATTTAACTTTTGGGGTGCTTGATTTCTTGTTTCTGTTTAATTTACTTTTTATGCATGTTTAGCTAATTTTGCATATTTGAATTAATTTTGTTGCATTGCATGCATAATAGATTAATTGCATATTTAGGTTAGTTGCATAATTATGGTATTTGCATGTTAGGTTTAAAATTGCATTTTTAGATTAATTTCATGTTTAAATTGGAAGTTGCATTTTTAGAGTTAGAATTGCACGTTTATTTAAATAATCGCATGTTTAGATTAATTGCACGATTAGGTAAAATTGGCATAACTAGCTTAGATTGCATATTAGATATTTTTGTTAGGATATTTTTTAGCTAGATTGCATTATAGGATATTATCTTTGGTTGAATAAGATTTAGTTTAAATTAGGAATTGATATTTATTTGGTTTCCTAATTTAGATTAGGTAATATTTAGCTATAAATAATTAGATTAATTAATTCATAAAAATTCCAAAAAAATTGCATTTCATATATTGCATTAGATTTGTTGATTTTCATGCATATCTTATTTTATTTTGTTAGATTTTATTATATTTTTTGATATTTTATTAGATTAGATTTTATTTGATTTCGTTAGATTAGAAATTAGATTTTATTTGGATTTGATTTTGTTAGATTAGATTTTATTCAATTTTATTTGATTTTGTTAGATTAGATTTTATTTGATTTTTTTAGATTAGATTTGATTAGATGTGATTTGATTTGATTTGATTTTATTTTATTTGATTCGATTTTGGTTTGATTTGATTTGATTTGATTTGTTTTATCATTTCATTTCATTCTTGAATTTTTATTTGAGTATATGTGTGGTCACTATTGCATGTTAGGAGTAGAATTAAAATGAATCCAAACTGCCTGCAAAGTATTGAAAATAATGGAAATGTACCGAAAGGGCGTTAGAGTAATTTAACGTAACCAAGTCCCCGAGTCCTAGATCTTTGGTTCGTAGGAGTAAGGCATGACTCCCGATGCCTTACATGAGTTTCTAACCAACCCACCATAAATAGGTTAGTGGCGGCTCCAAATTGAATATCTTGCATGTTTAAAGAAAGTGAAACTAAAGTCGTGAATTGGTCCGAGTTTGGGAGAACTTAAGTTAAGTCATACTTAACAAACCATTAGCCGAACCCTTAGGTGGTGCACCTTCGGGGAGGTCGCGACACTGTCATATAATGCGACCTTCGGTTGGAGCCACTGAATCTCACTTAAGCCCCTTCTGTCTCTGCTATACGCCTCCCGTTTCTAACTGTTCTGTGCTCCTGTCGTTCCCTCTTAAATTCCTGAAATGGATGTCGAAAGCTCCTTTAGTTCCAAGGCTTTGAGTCGCCTTGCCATTAGCATTTTCATCATTATCTTTTTGGATGACTGGGTTGCATCAGCGAGCCGGAAGTACGGGTCCTGCGGGCTCGGTGAGTGTGACGTCATGAAAGTTTATTGCTTCTGGAACGACACTAAACCATGTACTGACCCAAGTTTGCGTAGGTGCCATGATAGGCCACTGCTCCATCTGGAACCTTAAAGAAAGGACGTGGTCGAATATGGGAATCGATTACCAAGGTTGATCTCAGAGTTCGGAATCCCGGGCGAAGCTTGTTTTGCTCCGACTGAACAGTCTCCTATCCCGCCCAGTGAATCTCCTACTGATGTTTCCTGGAAAGAACAGCCCCCGTTTCTTGAATCCAATCGGGAGCCTCCACACCTGGCATTTCTCCGTAATTGCACCAGCTTCCCTAGTGGTGATTTTCCATACCCTGACTCGACTCGCCCCTTCGTCGGTCCCAGCCACTCTTACGTCGCTCTTGTATTTGGACCACTAGATCCAGCACATCTTAATTGGTCAGTGTGCAAAAGTAATGTTACTGTGCCTGTTAAATTAGCCAGAGAGGACTTGTTGAAGCGTGGGTTTACACTGAAGTGGGATTCAACCTTATGGGAGAGTTGTGTTGCGTGCAAAAAAAGTGGAGGCAAATGCAGGGGACATGGTCAACCTTTTCTGTGCCTCTGTCCTGATGAAAAAGAACATCCGCGCACTTGCAAAAGAGGTAATTCTATTCGATCAATCACCCGAAATAGCAACGCTCTAAATTCTCCCATGTGCACTTCGGTGAATTTCCTCGCCATGCTCTCCAAACTTGATGGGGACTTCAAAGGAAGAGGAAGTTTTTTGGCTTCCCTTGGTTTTCTATTCTCAGTTCCTTTTTCCCACCTTTGCTTCATTCACCAAGCCATTACTTTTCGTTTATATTTCTTTGGGACAACCCTTTTGCAGTTTTAGGATGCCTTGTTTTGCGGGGAAAAAAAAAACACTTTCTGACGTAGGAAAATGCATTCCGTGGAAACCATTCATGAGGAAAACGTTTTCCCTTTTCAGATTAGGGAATTCATTTTCATAACCTTAAAATTTTATTTTCTTTAATTGTAAATGATTTCACTAATCATCTTTGGCAAACCAAACGTAGTCTGTGGACTGCGCAGTCACTTATGTAGTTTTATTGGATGAATTTATCGCAATGTCATTTTCTTCCTCGCGGCAAAGCTGGAGACCTACGGTACAACATCTTCGGATCAGAGATACGTTGTCTGGCTACAGCCGCTTCTGTGGATCTCAACCCTGCATTAAGTGTGTGCCCCGCTCGGTCAATAGTGAATTTTTAAGAGTGTCACTGTTTGCGTTAGTCTATTCCAACGTGAGTGCCGGGACGTGTCATGGATTATAGATGATTACCAAATTGGCGATACAGAGGCCAGGGTATGATTCACAAAGAGCAGACAAATGCACAGGAAGGAAAACGTAAAGGGGAAAGTTTCCTGCTCGTGTTTGCTTATGCTTGTTTTGCATCAGCTTAAAGTTTCAGTTTAACACTATCGCGCACAACGCTCCATTAAGCGTAGTTATGCAATTTCCATGTGCTATGTAACACAAGGGAATATCGATTTGTTTCTAGGATGTGTTAAGTGATGTTCAACCAATAGATAGGAATTTATGTTAGATCAAGAAAGCCGGTGTCTAAATTCTTGTTGCTATGATTTTTATGATGTGGATAGGATCTGTGCTGAGGCGGTGTCATGCTCCTAATCATCAAGGAAAGAATGTATAAATCATCATCGCTCGTATTCGACGTGTTACAAGGAAAACTTATTCTCACTTAAGGGCTAATATGCATTAATAAAGGCATGGGACAGTTTTCTTCTGCCGAGGCCCGACTTTTCCCACCCTTTTCACTGTTTTCTCCCACTCGTTCCGAAAACGCAAGCCTCAGTATTCTGTGGTCAAAAGTTAGGAGGACCGGAAGCTTTTTCCATCATCAGCTAATCAGTTTATCAAGAGAATCGTAAAACCACCCTTTAACTTAAAGAAACTGCGTTCTTACTCTAAAACTCTCTCTCTCTCTCTCTCTCTCTCTCTCTCTCTCTCTCTCTCTCTCTCTTGCGTTCAAAAGTCATTCTTTCTTTGAGAATTGTGAAAGACGATTTCTGAAAAGAAAAAGGCAGATCATCCACCAAGAACACGAAGAAAAAGATTGTGAAATGGCGCGCATTCTCCAGCACATTATGATCCTTTTATCATGCTCTTAAGCAATCAAAATCATCCTCTACGACACAGTAGTAATATTTGATTCAAATTTCAAAAGCACTGAAACCCAGGTATCCATTATTAGGCACATATAAGGAGTTCCCCGAAAAACAGAGCACCCTCAAGAACAAAAAACAGAGCACAAAAGAGATGGCGACTCTGCAGAAGTTTAAGCTCTTCGCCGCCCAGTGCGGCGTCGCTCCCAGCCCAACACGCAGCCCGGGAGCAACCCCGTTGTCCAACTCCGCCGTCAGAACTATAAGACCACCCTGCGGATGCTCTTCGCTCGCGGCGGTGGCATTGGGGCACGGCGAGTTGACTCGGTCGAGAGGAAAAGCTTCGACATCCCCGAAACGGGCCATGAGAAGAAGAAGAAGAGCGCGAGCGGACGCACTCTGAAGGACCTGTTCGTGTCACCGCCGCCAAGTCCGGAAAGAGATGGTCATGGACGCGGACGCGCCAAAGAATATGGAAGTGGTGGTGCGGAGATGTTTCCCTTTCACGCGGGCAGTCTAGGCGGGGTGATTGCCGGACCGGGTTCGCCAAGGCCGGTCTTCATGGGGTTGCGGTTCCGGTCGCTGCTGCTCAGGAAGGCTTGGCGTCCCACGCTCGAAACAATTCCCGAGTGAAGCTCACTTGTGGGTCGCAAATTTTTGCTATGAAGCTTGGCGAGGGCCGTCGTTTCGAGTGGCAGATCGACTCGGTCTTCCCACTCATTCCCTAGACTCCATCATCTCGATCTTATCTTTCCGATTCGCATCGCGTATTTTCTATTCGATCCCAAGTTAGTGCAGATGAGATTTTAATGAAATGAATCGCCATGCGTTTGGGAAGATTTTACATTCTGTCGCATCGTAAGTTCTACTGTCTGTCGTAGACTCGAATCGTCCAGGGTCTTGCGATGTCGCATCACAGAAGAGCCCGACGGAACCCGAGCCGAAGAGGGAAAGAGAAAAGGAAATGAAGAAAAGAAAGAAGAAGAAAAAAAAGCCACATCGGCACCCCACGTTTCTTATGAGTAATGATCGCCACATCAGCATTTTTTCTTACTCAAATTTGATAAAGTCAATAAACATACTTGATTGTATTAATACTGTGGCTAATTTTAGGATTTTGTTATATTCTTTTAGAATTTAAAAATTTAATTACACTTTCACGATAAGTTTTAGGATTAACAAAATGTTTTCTTCTTTTTTGTCGCTTTGGTCACTCGAAGGACCTTTGTGAGAAGAGAACTTACATTTTTCATCACTATAGTTAGGGCGATTTAGCTGTTTATCCTTGCCATACTGGTCCGTGGACAATCAACGTCATTTGGTCAAAAGTTGCGCCTGAATTTTCCCGCAAATTATTGAATCCCGACAGTTTCAAGAAACATTATGGCTACTGTTTGTCCCCCGGTCTTTTCAAACATCAAATTTCGTCTTCGTTTCCAGACAGTTCTCTTCCGGGTTGCAAATCGCAGCCTAACCGATATTTTCCTACTTTGGACCATCCAGTGGAGGAAGCGATTCGACTTGTTGCATCAGGATGGAGAGATTTCAGGAGGACAGCCGGAAGAAGAACGAAGATCCGATGTCGAGGTGATCTCTTTCTCACGGTGATGAATTGGATACGACAGCAACGATAAAAATTCTGCTCCTGGAATTCTGAGTCTATTCGCATAGGAAGCTCGAACGAGACCCTTTGAGCATCGACCAAAAAACTGGCCATCGCGCCAAAAATAGGGGAGCTATTTACCGATTTTCCTCACAAGCTTCCTCATCTACTGCTGAAAGAAAAATTAATAGCCTTGTTACAGTCATGTAGGACCAAGAAGCAACTTCATCAAATCCATGCCCAGGTAGTCCGTCATGGCCTTGAGCGGAACCATTATGTTGCTCCAAAGATCATCACAGCTTGTGCTCAGCTTAAGGAAATGGGGTATGCCCATAAAACGTTCCGCCACATTCTCAGACCTAATGTTTCTCTCTGGAACGCCATGTTCAGGGGGTGTTTCCAAAATGAATTGAACAGGGAGGTCGTTCTTTTGTTCAGCCAAATGAGAAGCATGGGCGTGATGCCTAATTGCTTCACTTTCCCTACTGTGCTTAAATCCTGTGGCAAAATTAATGCTTTGACGGAAGGCCGGAAAGTGCATTGTTTTGTGATCAAGTGTGGTTATAAAGACGATCCTTTTGTAGGCACCACCTTGATTGAAATGTACTCAAGTGGGGGAGAAGCTGGTCCTTCTCGCAAGGCCTTTGGTGAGATGCTCGAGAGGAACGTCATCACATGGACTTCGATGATCCATGGATACCTCTTGTGCAGAGATGTAGTTTCAGCTAGGCGTCTGTTCGACTTGGCTCCTGAACGTGACATAGTGTTATGGAACACCATGATCTCCGGCTATATTGAAACTGGGGACATGGTCGCTGCACGGAAGCTCTTCGATGCCATGCCCATCCGGGATGTCATGTCTTGGAACACTATGTTGAAAGGTTATGCTGATAATGGCGATTTCAAAGCTTGTGAAGTGATGTTTGAAGAGATGCCTGAACGGAACATTTTCTCATGGAATGGCTTGATTGGGGGATATGCCCTCGGTAGTAATTTCTTGCAAGTCTTGACCACTTTCAAGAGAATGTTGATTGAAGGCACCGTGAGCCCAAATGATGCCACTCTTATGACTGTTTTATCTGCGTGTGCTGGACTAGGGGCTCTTGATTTGGGTAAGTGGGTACATGTTTATGCCGAGAGCCATGGATATGGTGGGAATACATATGTTGTCAATGCTTTGATTGACATGTATGCGAAATGTGGGAGCGTAGAGAATGCCCTAGCTGTGTTCAATGCGTGCACAAAGGACCTGATTTCTTGGAATACCATAATAAATGGTCTGGCGATCCATGGCCGTGGGGCTGATGCCTTGAGTTTGTTCCAGCAGATGAAACTTGCTGGTGCAAAACCAGATGGAATCACGTTCGTAGGCGTGCTGTGTGCCTGCACACATATGGGAATGGTGGCGGATGGTTTCTCATAGTTCCAGTCCATGACTGATGATTACTCGCTGGAGCCTCGAATGGAGCATTACGGCTGTATGGTTGATTTGCTTGCTCGAGCTGGTCTTTTGGTCCAGGCTGTTGAATTCGTGAGCAGGATGCCCATAAAAGCCGATGCTGTGATCTGGGCTACCTTGCTCGGAGCCTGTCGTCTACACAAGAATGTGGACTTGGCAGAAGTAGCCCTCCATCAATTAAGGGAACATGAACCTGGAAATCCCGCCAATTACGCTACGCTTTCGAATATATACAGGGACATCGGAAAGTGGAAGGACGTGGCAAGATTGAAAGCTGCAATGAAAGATACTGGGCGTAGAAAGCTTCCTGGGTGCAGCTTGATTGAGGTCAATGATGATATTGTTGAGTTCTATTCCCTGGATGAGAGGCATCCTGAAAGTGGTGAAATATATGAAGCCTTGGACGGTTTGATGAAATTATCATGGTCATCTGAGCATGCATCTGACTTAACTGCGAATGAGCGGTGAACTTACGGAAGAAGAGGTACAGCTAGAATATGTTAAGAGAATAGAGAATATATCTAGGAGACTCTGTATATTTCCTTTGATCGATCTCGACTGATTGCAATTGATTGTGTGATACTCGTATGCAGAAGCGTAATCTAGGAAGCCTGTCAAGTCTGCTCCACGATGACAGCTTTTTGCTGTTTTGACACCCTTCCGGTGCTTGTTTTGAAGAAAAGAATACCACCATTAGACTCGCCGCATCAAGCGAGCCATATCGCAAAGTTTCATCACAATATGGCCACCGAGCGCTACCTCACACAACATCACGCAGTGCTGTTTCTCTATTTACTTGATTTCTCATCCCGGGACAAGTTTGAGATGAGAAATCTCTTTGACAAATACCCTTAAAATTTATGTTTCCGGAATAAAAAAAAAAGGATTAGGGATAGATTTTGGATGGAAAATCAAAATCACTTTTTTTCTGTTTCTCTAATGAAAATGCACAGTACGAAAAATAGAAAACCGATTTCTTCCTAAATCTTTACTCTTGTCCCAAACGAGAAAGAGAAAACTGATTTTATACCACCGCCTGCAGCGGCTACGTTGGTTTCGGGCTCTCTTCCCCCCACGAAGGGTAGGAGTTCGAATCCCAGCATCGTCGTTAGGGATTCTTAAGTGTGACGTCGTGGTGGTGGGTCCTGCGCTAGCGTCACTCTGGATTTACCTCTCCGGCTGTCGGTCGTGCGGGGGGTTCCCGGTTACCAAAAAACAGAAAAAAACAGAAAATTGATTTTACCAAATGTGTTTCTATTCCCATAAACTTATCCTAAAACCATTTCTAAAAAAAACGTTTCTAGAATGAAAATGGTTATCAAACACACCTTAAGATTATTCAAAACCTCCCTTTACTAGTATGAGGATAAGTTCAATTGAGTTAATTTTTTGGGTGAGAATTATCCAAAATCACCCAACATTGATATAGGAGCTTAGATTATCACAGGTTCATTTACAATGCTAGAACTAGAACCTAGATTATCAAAACGTCTAGACCCAATAATCATACGAAAGATATAGATTGTTGCTAATCCAATGCAGCCATAATGTGCAAAGATTAGATTGTTTGTCTTACATCGATTGTGGAATAGACTAATAGTCACCGTAAGGGAAAATCTTAATGTTTAAGCTAACTTTTTAGAGTGAGAGAGGTGTAAAACTCTCTAACACGTAAATTATTATGTTAGCATATTGCCATGTCCCCAGGTCATTTGTCGCGCACTCATGAATATCTGCCTGCTGTTTTCAAGAAGTGTAATTTCCTTGTTATTTAGGACAAGTCGCTAGAATTTTGTCGGGTACCATAATGTATTCCAAATTGTATTGCGGTTGATGGGTGGTGTGCGGTGCATTGTCGCATCATAAAAAGCCTAATTGAAGAGCAAAAGCAGAAAAAAAAATACCTAATGATTAGGAGTACTCAGCTCTATACTAAAGGCAATTTCACCACTCCGAGAACCATTACCAACGCAATCTGACCGGCAGCGATCACCCGAAACAAGACCAAGGTTCAATATCTAGCCAGTGAAAATGGGTACAAGATCCTAAAGATAAATGAAATGAAATCACACCTATTATAGCTAAATATAATATGCAATAATCTATAGTACGAGAACATGTATATTTTTTGAATGTTACAGAAAAGGGAATGGAAAGTATCACAAGCTTGATAATTATTCGGTCTCTTGTCGTTTGTTTTGTTTTTTTTTTTTTGTGACAGAGGACTCCACTTAAGCTCATTTGCGCTCGTCAAGTGCTAAGGAACCTGATGTCTATACCTCGGACCAATGCAAGCTAGTCACTACACTCATATTAATAGTTAAGTCACTTAACGATGTTGCTGAATTCGAACCTGCACCTTTCGCGAGAAATATAAGGTCCGAACCAATTACGCACCACAGCGGGTGGTATCACAAGCTTGATAATTATTTGGTCTCTTGTCGATTGTTTCCTTTCAGTGATGAAAATTCGAAAAAATCGAACACCATGAAAATGTCGTAGTATGTTTTTTTTTTCTCCCCTTGTTTTTTGCCATCATAATGCATTCACCGTTAATCTTCATCAGAATTTTAAACTCCGGTGAATATTAACCGAAAACCATTGATGCGATTTGCAATAATAAAGTTCACTGGCCTCATTCTAGTGAGGTGAGGAAGTGATTATTAGGGCAGGAGGCTTGAAATAACGAAGTTTGGGTTTGTAATAAATACAGACGCCAAGAATATAGAACAAAAAGTTCTCGATCGGGTGGGAGTCGAGTTCTATGATTAGTACCTGCTAATTATTTTACAAGGTTCCATTTCTTTGAATAAAAATTATTTTCGAGATATTATTTTCTAACTTTCCAATATCTATATAATGGAAAACTAATCTGTCAGCACAAAATTCATTTTTCCATAGACAAAGGCAACGAGCTTAGATTCGGAGGAAACAACTTTCTCTTCCGATTAGGATGAAATCGCTTCCCCTAATTCACCAAACAAAGGAAAATTAAAAATGATTTTCAGGAATTATAACAATTTCTATGTTACTTTTGCCAAAATAGAAAGGGAAAAAAAATAGCCTCACATTTCTTAGAAATATTTCGAATTGAGAGAGGAAGCAATTTGCTTGGAATCCCGCCCGTCCTCTTCCTTCTGCCTTGGGCTTCCAGTCGGAATCGGTTCCTTCCGGATTGCAGAACGCGGGCCGGCGAGCGGTTTTCCTGCTTTGAAGCATCCAGTGGAGGAAGCGATTTGACTTGTTGCGTCAGAAGGGAGACAACTCAGGAGGACAGCTTAGAAGAAGAAGGCGATTTCGGCGATGAATTGAATGCTGCCGCATTGATCAGAAGCCGCTGCTTCTGGTTCTCGAATCTATTCGCGTAAGGAAGCTCGAGCAATACTCGTTTCGCATCGACCAAAGACGGGGTCATTGCTCTGAAAATAGCGAAGCTATTTCCAGATTTTGCTCACAAGCTCCCCCACCGTCTGTTGGAAGAACGGTTCATCGCCCTGTTACAGTCATGTAGGACGAAGAAGCAACTTCATCAAATCCATGCCCAGGCAGTCTGTCATGGCCTTGAACGGAACGATTATGTTGCTCCGAAAATCATCACAGCTTGTGCTCAGCTCAAGGAAATGGTGTATGCCCACGACGTGTTCGACCGAATTCTCGACCCAAATGTTTCTCTCTGCAACGCCATGTTCAGGGGGTGTTCCCAAAATGAATTGAATAGGGAGGTCGTTCTGTTGTTCAGTCGAATGAGAAGCGTAGGCGTGATGCCCAATTGCTTCACTTTCCCGATTGTGCTCAAATCCTGTGGCAAGATCAATGCTTTGACGGAAGGCCAGGAAGTGCACTGTTTTGTGATCAAGTCCGGTTTTAAAGAAAATCGTTTGTAGGCACCACCTTGATTGAAATGTACTCAAGTGGGGGAGAAGCTGGTCCTGCTTACAGGGCCTTTGGTGAGATGCTTGAGAGGAATGTCGTTTCGTGGACTTCAATGGTGAATGGATACTTATTGTGTGGAGATGTAGCTTCAGCAAGGCGTCTGTTCGATTTGGCTCCTGAACGTGACATAGTGTTATGGAACACCATGATCTCCGGTTATATTGAAACTGAGGATATGGTGGCTGCACGGAAGCTCTTTGATGTCATGCCCATTCGGGATGTCATGTCCTGGAACACTATGTTAAATGGTTATGCTAATAACGGGGATCTCCATGCTTGTGAAGTGATGTTTAACGAGATGCCTGAACGGAATATTTTTTCATGGAATGGCTTGATTGGAGGATATGCCCGCAGTGGTGATTTCTTGCAAGTCTTGGCCACGTTCAAGCAAATGTTGATTGAAGGCACCGTGAGGCCAAATGATGCCACTCTTGTGACTGTTTTGTCTGCATGTGCTAGACTAGGAGCTCTTGATTTGGGTAAGTGGGCACATGTTTATGCCGAAAGCCATGGATACGGCGGGAATACATATGTTGTCAATGCTTTGATTGACATGTATGCAAAATGCGGATCTGTAAAAGATGCCCTTAATGTGTTCATCAATATGTGCACAAAGGACTTGATATCTTGGAATACCATAATAAATGGTCTGGCAAGTCATGGCCGTGGGGCTGACGCCTTGAGTTTGTTCGAGCAAATGAAACTTGCTAGAGTAATACCAGATGGAATCACGTTCATATGTGTCTTGTGTGCCTGCACTCATATGGGAATGGTGGCAGATGGATTCTCATACTTTCAGTCCATGATTGATGATTACTCTCTAGTGCCTCAAATGGAGCATTATGGCTGTATGGTTGATTTGCTTGGTCGAGCTGGTCTTTTGGTCCAGGCTGTTGAACTCGTGAGCAGGATGCCCATAAAGGCCGATGCCGTAATTTGGGCTACTTTGCTCGGAGCCTGTCGGCTACATAAAAATGTTGACTTGGCCGAAATAGCCCTCCATCGGTTAAGGGAACTCGAACCTGGAAATCCCGCCAACTATGTCATGCTTTCAAATATATATGGGGACATTGGAAAGTGGAAGGATGTGGCCAGATTGAAAGCTGCAATGAAAGATACCGGGCGTAGAAAACTTCCTGGATGTAGCTTGATTGAGGTCAATGATGATATTGTTGAGTTCTATTCCCTGGATGAGAGGCATCCTGATAGTGATGGAATATATGAAGCCTTGGACGGTTTGATAAAACTATCAAGGGCATTTGGCCATGCATCTGACCTAACCGTCTTTGAGCAGTGAACTTACAGAGGAAGGGGCATATCTAGACGAAGTCGATCACAGTTACTGTCTTGTATCAAGTCGCTTTCTTTCATTGTGAGGCGTTTGATGCAGGTATGATTATTTGGATTTTGAGGAAGGAGAAGGTATCATCATAGTATATAATCACACAGAAAATCTTGCGGTTATCTTCCCGGCCATACACACATATTTTCTTTGAACTTTTTTTACTTTAGTCAGTTCATCCTTTCAACTAAAATTTAAATGAGAATGCTTATGTGATTATTACTTTTTGTCATTAAATGTAGATTTCGTCATTCCACGGGGCTTTTTAAGAAACGTTTGACAAATAGAAAACATGATTAACATTTTCTAAAAACACGGTTTGGCAAAAAGGAAAAATTTTAAAAAGTGAAAGAGTGGACTAGCGGGAGCCCCCGCCAGAAAAAAGCATGTTGTTAGAGATCAAATAAAGTGATCAAATAAGCATGTTGTTAGAGATCCAAATGGCCAGAAAAAAGTTCAGGACCATGATTGCTTTCTCTCTTGTGCGGGGACGATGGCCGCCTTCGTTCCGATAAGAGAAGGAAAACATCACATAATAAAAGATTCTAAGATGGAATGAGAGATGTAAATCAAGATTTGATTCGTTTGGAGTCCTTATGGGCTGCGACTGTCGCGATGGTTATGCGATTGCAGTCGGGGTCTGGGTGCCAATCCTTCTCATTGAAATCGTCGTGGATCTGAGGCCACCGCGTTTGCTCTTTCGGGTCCTCTACGCTCAGTCGATCCAGTCAATTGACGTGTTTGAGTGAAAAAAAAATTGACGTGTTTGAGTGAAAAAAGATTTGACGAGACTTTTATATAATGCGACCCCTCAGTTGGAGCCACCGAATCTCAGTTAAGCCCCTTCTGTCTCGGCTATACGCCACGAAAGAGCTCTCCCGTTTCTAACTGTTCTGTGCTCCTGTCGTTCCCTCTAAAATTCCTGAAATGGGTGTCGAAAGCTCCTTTAGTTCCAAGGCTTTGGGTCGCCTTGCCATTAGCATTTTCATCATCATCTTTTTGGATGGCTGGGTTGCATCAGCGAGCCTGGAGTACAGGTCCTGCGGGCTCGGTGAGTGTGACGTCATGAAAGGTTATTGCTTCTGGAACGACACTAAACCATGTACTGACGCGAGTTTGCGTAACGAGTGCCATGATAGGCCACTGCTCCATCTGCAACTTCTTAGTGAGGACGTGGTCGAAAATGGGAGTCGATTATTAAGGTTGATCTCAGAGTTCGGAATCCCGAGCGAAGCTTGTTTTGCTCCGACTGAACAGTCTCCTATCCCTCCTAGTGAATCTCCTACTGATGTTTCCAGGAAAGAATCGCCCCCGTTTCCTGAGTCCAATCGGAAGCCTCCATACCAGGCATTTCTCCGTAACTGCACCAGCTTCCCTAGTGGTGATTTTCCATTCGCTGACTCGACTCGCCCCTTCGTCGGTCCCAGCCACTCTTACGTCGCTCTTCTATTTGGACCACTAGATCCAGCACATCTTAATTGGTCAGTGTGCAAAAGTAATGTTACTGTGCCTGTTAAATTAGCCAGAGAGGATGGCGAGACAACCGAAATTGTTGACCTCGAGGAGTTGTTGAAGCACGGGTTTACACTGAAGTGGGATTCAACCTTCTGGGAGAGTTGTGTTGCGTGCAAAAAAAGTGGAGGCGAATGCAGGGTACGTGGTCAACCTTTTCGGTGCCACTGTTCTGATGAAAAAGAACATCCGCGCACTTGCAAAAGAGGTAATACTATTCGATCAATCACCCGTAATAGCAACGCTCTAGATTCTCCCATGTACTCTTCGGTGAATTTCCTCGCCATGCTCTCCAAACTTGATGGGGACTTCAAAGGAAGAGGAAGAAGTTTTTTTGGCTTCCTTGGTTTTCTATTCTCAGTTCCTTTTTCCCACCTTTGCTTCATCAATTATATTTCTTTGGGACAACCCTTTTGCAGTTTTAGGATGTATTTGTTTTCAGAAAAAAAAAAACTTTCTAACAAAGAAAAGTGCATCCCGTGGAAATCATTTTCGAGAAAAACGTTTTCCTCTTTTCAGATTAGGGAATTCATTTTCCTAACCTTAAGATTGTATTTTCTTTAATTGTAGCTCAGAAACCTCCGAGCTACATAAACATCAATATTAAAGTTGGTTCCCTAATCAGTCTTTCCTTCCTTTAATTTCTTTATTTTCGCTTTTCAAATTCCACACTATATCCATTGCTGAAGTGAACTGAATGGTCATGGCGGATAGAATGATTAAGGAATATAAAGGACGAATTTCGTGTGTCCCGCATTGCCCTCTTTATGCTATTGATCTACCCTGGCTCCATCTTAGGAGGGCCGGTCTAAGTTAAATTTAGAGGGCGTATATGCCTCGACCTCTCAGGTGAATTGGTTCATCTCACTCCTTCCTTCACGTTCTCCGATTGTCCCGTAATTTCTTAGAAACAGCCAGCCAAAAGAACGCGTGCCGACATCATGAGACTAAGTGGGAGGATTTGTCTTCTGGCTACGCAGAGTTGGGAGAGAAGACTTCACCTTTCAAGTCAATCACCAGCCTTCAGCACGGAGGAAAAACGAGAAGTAGTGTCGTTTGACCCATTGACTTGTGTGGAAAAACAAAAAAAAGTTAAAGAGCAACATTCAAAAAAGCTCCTTGAACAACGCAGCTTTGGAGGTAGTATGGTCCTGAGGTGTCTGTCAAAATCCTTAACAAAATTATCACAGTTGAAACTAATTTGCAAAAAAGTTATTTTTATCGTATTGATAATTGTATAAGTCGTTCTACTAGTGCAAAATTACTTGCATCCCGCGAATCAAGTGATGACTACTTGAAGGTTGATGGCTTATCGGTAGAACTTATTAACTTCCCAATTTTGTATCAAATTGATTTTGGTCCTCCGAGAACTGTGATTTGCATCGATTTGCCCCGAACATTTCAGTTTTGTCGGAGGAACCCAAGTCAACTCCAACTCATCTCCAAGTCAAACTAATCGCCCAACCCACGATCCAAGAACCTCAAGACTTCACTATTCCTTCTCTGTTCCTCTCTCTCTCTCTCTCTCTCTGTGTCTCTGCGCACTTGTTTTCATCATCTTCAACAAATCTCCACCACCCCCTCAATCCACAATGACCAGCACTACCCTCATGCCTTCGCCTTTTCCTCTCCCAATGAACACAAAACTCTCACTACTGTTACTCTTTGCTCTTTCCTTATCACTCTGACAATCTCTCTCTCTCGTCGACCCCAACTTCCAAAAATTGCAGCCTCCCCGTCGCCTGCGGCGGCCTGGACGTCACTTTCCCGTTCTATGTCCGCGACCAGCAGCCCTCCTACTGCGGCTTCCCGGGCTTTGACCTCTCCTGCGCGGACGACCGCCCGGTCATCAGTCTCTCCGGCGACGACTATGCGGTCCGCGACACTTCTACATGAATCAGTCTTTTCGCGTCTCCAACGCCGCCCTCTCCGATGGCAACTCAACCGCCTCCTCTTACTGTGCGCTTGGTTCTCTCAAGAACCTGACCCTCCCGTCTCCGTTCCGGCTGAGCCAGAACGTTGACACCACTCTCTCGCTCTTATACAATTGCAACATCTCTCTCCGCTCCAACGAGCTTTTCAACTACGGAATTAGCTGTTCTGGGGAAGAAGGAGGCGAAAGCGGGGTCATTTTGGGGATATACGGGGATGGCGAGGATGAACTAGTGATTGAGGCGACAAGAAAGTGCCGGACTTTGGTGGAGGCGCCGGTGGCGACCGAGTGGAGAGGGACGGCGGAGATAGGGGAGGCGTTCAGGAGCGGGTTCCTGTTGAATTGGACGGCGAGCAATTGCACGAGTGCGAGGCGAGTGGTGGCAAGTGCGGGTTCGATCAAGAGATCTACCATTTCCGTTGCTACTGCCCTGACCGGCCTCATGCTTGGTTTTGTCCAAAAACAGGTCCGTTTACAGGATCTCCTGGTTGGCTTGTTTCTTCTTCACTCTGTGTCTGCGCATGATCCAGTCTTTCTCGTCATTACTGTTGAGCAAATCCATCGTACTGGGCGGGTCGAGTGGAGTGCACTTACCTTTCTGCCTAGAATTTGCTCCGAGTTACATCCGATTCGTAAATTTTCTGGGGCTCCGCTAGCTTAACGCGTAGCAGAATTTTCTTGAGGGCCGGAATAACAGTCTCTGTCCATTGTCGAAATTCCTCACCGTTGCATGAAGGTATCTTTCCTTGGTTGATTAGGGAAAGATCTTTTGAGGACTCATAAGACTTTTGAACCTTAACTCATTGTGCGAACCGCCATACCTCAAGCCATGCGGCACCAAGATTGGATTTCATTATTTCTTGAAAGTCTTAGCCAAATTAGGCATTAATCATAGGCAATAATCCCATCTGCCCTTGGAAATCGGATGCTGTCGAAGTGTCTGTTGTTAAATGACGACAGTTTAACACGCAAAATTCCTCTTGAGCTGGCAGTCTGACTCTGCTGCCAAGAATAACTCATCATCGGTCAGTCTCTCACTTGTAAAAGGCAATTGTTCAACAACATCGACAGTCAGAAGTATGTTGCTTCCCTTGCATTTTTCCTTGATAGGCCCATGCAGTTTTCCTTGAAAGTGGCCGAGCAAAACATTAATGCTCATTGAAAGTTCTGAGCAGAAGTCGAACAGATGGTTATCAAGTCAAGAGAAAACTTGAACTTGAAAATGCCATGACCATTTCCTCCGTATTCTTTGAAATTTGAAGGCCAAATCACCTACCATTCCTAGTTTGATCTCTTGATACAAAACCTCGTTTTATTTTATCTTCGTTTTTTACTCTATACTGTCATTTAATTGTCAAACTTCTTGTATTTTGGCAATGTGCTCCTCAAAGTTGGTTGTTAATTCACTCCCGTATTTTCATTTGTTTTCCCTTTAATGTAATTCTTTAGCACCAATACTAAATTAGTCATTTTAAAGACAGGGAATAAGAGTCACGTCTATAATGAGGGTGGATCAAAATATGATCCCCAAGTTCTTTTTCCCCTCAGACTGTTGAGAAAGCATTCCTGCTGTTGTCAAAAGCATTCCTACTGGTTTCATCATTAGTTTTGATTGGGAGATTTACTTGACAAGAATTTGCGTCCTTTGTAACAGGGCAACAAGGTGATTTGGTGATGAAAGTCGCAATAGGTACTCCGTTAAACCTACTTTTTGCTTCATATACTAGTTCACTGCGCAGAAACCTTGACGAAGTTTTGCTTTTCCAACACTAGGGCATTAGATTAGTAAAATGGTGAACTGAAGTTGTTCCTCGTGAATCTTTTGCTTTTCTATAATCAGCTGCGTCAGGAGTTGGAATTGCGATTGTTATTCTTGTGGTCTACTCCATCAGGAAGAAACCCGTGATAAGAAAACGTATGGCTTTGATGATGGGAAAGGAAGAACATTCTGTGGCCGCACAAAATATAGTGGGACTTGTCTCCTCGAGGAGATATACCTACAAAGATATCAAGAGGATGACCAACTCTTTCCAGGAAAAGTTGGGTCAAGGAGGGTATGGTTATGTGTACAAAGGCAAGCTTCGTGATGGTCAACTTGTGGCCGTGAAGCTTCTAAAGAAACTGAAAAGCGATGGCGAAGAATTTATCAATGAAGTTGCGAGCATAAGCAGGACTTCTCATGTCAATGTTGTTAGCCTCTTGGGCTTTTGCTTTGAGGGAAGCAAAAGAGCTTTGATTTATGAGTTCATGCCCAACGGATCACTGGAAAAGTTCATATTCAGGAGTAACACTTCAGAGGCAAATCAGCAATTGAGTTGGGAGACATTGTATAGCATCTCCCTAGGCATAGCACAAGGGCTAGAGTACCTTCATCGAGGCTGCAACACCAGGATCTTACATTTCGATATAAAGCCTCACAACATTCTTCTCGATCATAATTATTGTCCGAAGATCTCCGACTTTGGTCTGGCCAAAATATGTCCTAGAGAAGAGAGTATCGTGTCGATGTTGGGTGCACGTGGCACTGCAGGTTACATCGCTCCTGAATTGGTCATAAGGAACATTGGAGGGGTTTCTCACAAATCGGATGTCTATAGTTACGGCATGATGGTTTTGGAAATGGTCAGCGGGAGAAAGAACGTCGAAGTTGGGGTGGACCGTACTAGCGAAGTATACTTTCCTCATTGGATTCACCAACGCCTCGAACTTCAAGAAGAACTGGGGCTGCGTGGTATCGCAAATGAGGAAGAGGAAGGAATCGCGAAGAAGATGATCATAATCGGCTTGTGGTGCATTCAGATTAATCCGAGTGACCGGCCATCGATGACTGAAGTCGTGGAGATGCTGAAAGGAAGCATTGAGGCATTGCAAATTCCCCCCAAATCAACCTTATCATCCCTGCCATCGAGATCGCCCATAGCTACTACAGGCGAGACTTCGCTGCTGCAATTTGATGTCGCCACATCATCTGTATAATTTGTATGAAATACTTGTTCTGAGAATTTTCTTGTTTTGTTTACTTCGGTGGTAATCTCAACGGGAACAAATGAAGCGACACGATAGAATCTTGAGTGCTTCCATTCACAAGAGATCAATCTCAATTATTTTCCTGTTGGTTGGATCATAGTTCCTATACAGCGTTCTGTGATTAGCCTTGCAGGCTAATTACCACTTCTCGTAATTCAATTATGATTCCAATAGTTGTACTTGGTAAGACTAAAAAGAGCAGAGAAAATGATACGAGTAGTCCTTAACTCCGATTCAATGTGAAATTGGGGCCCCAAGTATCTAATATGTTCAATTTGGGCTCTATATTTTAGTCAAATGTGCAATGCAACCCTTAAATTTTTAATTTTTTTAATGTGGTCGTTTCTAGATTTCCGTTACATGTTTCGATTTAGACTTTAGACCATATGAAAATATTCAATATTGTCCTAATTAAGGGGCTATATTGGACATATACTAAAAGTCTAGGAACCACATTGAATAAATTAGAAGTTTATGAACCACGTCGTATATTAGGCTATAATTTAAGAATCGTATTGAATAAAGTAAAAACTCAAGGATTATATTGTATATTGGGTTAAAGTTCAAATATCGTAATGGCACACGGAAGAATGGAAAAAGAAGAAGAAGAAGCGGCTTAGAAAAATCAAAGGTTGGGTATGGACCGTATGGTCAATGGCCAGAGCATTGAACAGCCAAATTCTAGGACCACTAACAAGCTAAGGAGCCAGAACGTGTCTCCTCACTTTTGCTGGCCTGTTCCGAGTATTTCCGAGTCAATTGCCCGTGCCTTAATTGCCTGATGGAACCATCCAACCAGGAAGAAGAATAGCGGAGCCAACCTGATTCCCGGAAATGGATGTCGGAGTCGTCCAAGTCCTGGAGCTCCGACGAGGGCTTTCACCAATGAGGAGGACGGAGCAATCGCGAAGAAGATGATCGTCATAAGCTTATGGTGCGTTCCGATCAATCGATTGTGTTTAAATCCATACCAATCGCATGAGATCGATGCGGTTTGTAACTGAATATTCATGTGTACTCAGCTTACACGAACTCTTGCATCGGGAAAGCCTAATCCATTCATCAAGCACATAGATGGCGGACTTGCCATTTCGTGTAAAGATTACATCATCGATTATTCTAGGAAACTAGTCGATAGCAATGGATGTTATAATCATAAGCGAACTCACTTTATTCGTTAGCAACGTCGTGCTCAATATATGACAAATTCCTTGTTAATCTATGCTTAGTGAACCTAAAGCACTCGTCAACTATCCGTGCCCCTAAATTTACTCCTCGCGCATTACTCTGCAGAATTCTCCCGCGCCAAATCTGGGCGCTGATTTCCAATTTTTTTTGAAAGAATTAAGAACGTAATAAACAAAGTTATATTAAGTCAAATAGATTTATTTATGCTCCATTCTTGATAAGAGTTGTGAAATGCGTCGAAGGAATCTCATAGTAATTCGCGATTCGTCGCGATGCGGCAAAACACAAAAGTCATCCATGCTTCACCTGTGCAAGAACCACTTAATTAGTGCTCAGTGCTCACTTCCAAGAACAATAAGACAACTCTATAAATTACCAACGCTAATCACTTTCCTATTAACTATGGATTAGGCTTTGTTCTCCATACAGAACACTCCCGCAGGAACTCTGAAGTACAGGGAAAAGAAAGGGAAAAAAAACTCTAAAGTCAGCAATCATCTTAGTTTATGTCGGGTTAAATCTGTGTTTGGTCCCTAAACGAGAGTAGTTTAGTCCGAAAACCACGTGCGATTTACGCTAACGAACCTAAATATTGTTGATTCGAGAGGGTATTCATGTTTAAAGTTAGGAAAATGGACTTTCTAATATGAATATGAAAAAAAATTCATACAAAATGATTTTTTGAAAAATATCTTCTTTTTGTCGTGGGATTTTCCCGTAGTTAGGCTTAGTTGGCTAAAAACACCATGAAAATTATTTTAAAGGAAAATATTTAGTTTTCACTTGAGTTATGATTTAGAGAAAGTGATGTCTTTTTTGTCCAAAGACGACGTGGTTTCTCTTAATCTAAACATATTATTTTAGATCCACGAAAAACGTTGTTTGTAGATCAATTAATTTTCTACCATCCAATCACTAGATAGCTAAAAAATAATTAATTGAAAACGGATTTCTATTGAACAAACGGACCTTAATCTAAAGAAAATGATTAGTTCTGAAACGCTAGAAAGCCGGAATACGATTCCAAAAGAACAAAAACAATTTTTTTTATTCTTTGTTTGTTCCATCATAGCATTTGATTCATTTGGTAAAATGAGTCAAAGTTATTAAAATGATTTCCTCTTCAAAGTTAGTAAATTACTTCTAAAAATAAGACCAGTTCTCATTGCTTAAACTCGAAAGTCTATATTGGGGCACAAAACTGTAATATTGGTAATTTCTAAGTCCTTAGCGTCTAAGATCAGGTCACCAGTGCTTGAGCTCAGGACTTTCGAGCCCATGACCCTGGTGCCCATGCTTGGGTGAGAGTCCATCAAAATAGGACTCGAGACTCTAGAGCATGTAATTGGATCTTCGACTATCCATGCGCAAGTTGTTAAAGTTTAAATAAAATATGTCTATTTTAAAAAGAAGGAATTTGATTTTTCACATCAAATGATTTTCAATTTATTTCTTAAGTTTCATTTAAACATTAGAAAAGATTATTATTAGGGAAAAAATCACCAAAAATCTCAAACTTTACTCCGTGTGACTCATTTATCTCAAACTTTTTTTTTGTGACACGAAAAAGTCTAAACTTTTTTTTATTCTTTCCTAGAAAATACTTGATCGGTGAGCTCCACCGACCGTCAGAGCTCGCTAGCCACTCCAGAGGGCAGGCTAGCCACGGGTGAGGCTGGGGAGGCCGTCACGCCCCTTGGTGGGCGGCGAGATCTAGGCAAATTTGGGCGAGGTTTGCCTTGCCCAGATTTGGGCAAGAGCGGCCTCACCCGACCCTCGCCAACCGCAGGCAAGGGTCACCCAACCCACGCCGACCACGAGCGAGGGCCACCCAGCCCTCGCGGCCTGGCTCGTGGCTGGCGAGGGCTGGGGGAGGCCTGCCCTACCTTGCCTTGCTTTGAAGTCGACTGTTTTCCCATGCGCATTACCCATTCGACAAAATACGCAAGCGAGCTGCATGACATTTCCTTAGTGCATTTTGTCGAACGGGTGGTGTGCGTTAAAAAAACCTTGACTCCTGAGCAAGGCAAAGGCAGGGCAGCCCTCGTCCAGATCTGCCCCACTTAGATATGGGTGAGGCCGGCCCTCACCGACCACGGGGAGGGCCACGATGGCCTCCCCAGCCTCGCCCGTGGCTGGCGAGCTCCGGCGATCGGCGGAGCTCGCTGGCCAATTATTTTTTTGGAAAAAAAAAGAAAAAAATTTGGGGTAAATATGTCACAGTGAGTAAAGTTTGGATTTTTTTGTGTCACACAAAAAAGTTTGAGGTAAACGTGTCACAGTGGGTACATTTTGAAATTTTTCGTGTCACAAAAAAAGTTTGGGATAAATATTTCATACGGGGCAAAGTTTGAGATTTTTTCCCTTATTATTATCCAAAAATGTTTTTCTTTTTCGAAACAAACGAACACTAGTCTAATTCTCAATCGCATTGTAAATGTTGTCCAGCAAAGTTTCTCATTCCCCCCCTCCAGCTCACCACTTCAATTCTCTCTCTCCTTCAGCTTCGCAGGAAAACAAAACCTACTTCTCACTCCTCAGTTACTCCCTCACTTCGCCCCCCACCTCTCTCTTCTCTCTCTGACTCCTCCGCCGCAGCGCCACCATGTCGCCGCCTCTTCACCTGAAGAAGCTCATCTCTCTCCTCCTCCTCCTCCTCCTACTCCACTTCTCTTCCCTCCATGCTTCCACCACCAACCCAGACGCCGAGCCCCTCCTGGCCTTCAAAGCCGCCTCCGACGCCGACAACAGGCTCGCCGACTGGAACTCCTCTTCCAACGCCTGCTCGTGGCTCGGCGTCTCCTGCCTCCGCGGCCGCGTCTATCGCCTCGTCCTCGAGAACCAGGGCCTCCGCGGCTCCATCCAGCCCCTCAGTTCCCTCCCTCAGCTTCGCGTCCTCAGCCTCAAGCATAACCGTTTCTCCGGTCGGGTCCCGGATCTGTCCAACCTCACGGACCTGAAGCTCCTCTTCCTTTCCCACAATGGCTTCTCCGGCGAGTTCCCGGCTTCCGTGCCGTCGCTCTCGAGGCTCTATCGGCTCGATCTGTCTTTCAACAACTTCTCAGGTGAGGTCCCCGCAGCGCTAAACGGGTTGACCCACCTGCTGACCTTGAGGCTCGAGGGGAATGGCTTCTCGGGCCCCATTTCGGGCCTGGACCTCCCGAACCTCCAGGACTTCAACATCTCCCGCAACAGGCTCGCAGGCGAAGTGCCCAAGTCGCTGTCGGGGTTCCCCGAGTCTGCATTTGCAGCGAACTCCGCTCTGTGTGGGTACCCGCTGAAGAAATGCGGTGCCACCGTCGGCGACCCGACTCGACCCGGATCCGATGGGGCCATCGCGTCCCCATTGAGCCCGAGCCCGAAGCCCAGCACCGTCGACTCATCCCCGAGCTCGATGCCCGTGACCGAAACGCCGGCCGGGGCCTCGTCGGGCCCTCGCCGCTCCGGCGCAGCTCACATAAAGCCTGTGGCCCTGATCGCCATCATAGTCGGCGACGTCCTAGTGCTTGCGGCAATCTCTCTGCTGCTCTACTGCTACTTCTGGAGGACCTACGTTGGCGAGAAGAAGAACTCGAAGCTCCTGGAGAGCGAGAAGATCGTGTACTCGTCGAGCCCATACCCGGCCGCAGCCGCCGCAGCGGCGGCGGCGGCAAACAACCCCGCCGGGTACGAGAGAGGGAGGATGGTGTTCTTCGAGGGGGTGAAGCGGTTCGAGCTGGAGGACCTGCTGAGGGCGTCGGCGGAGATGCTGGGGAAGGGTGGGTTCGGGACGGCGTACAAGGCGGTGCTGGACGACGGGAACGTGGTGGCCGTGAAGCGGCTGAAGGACGCGAGCGTGGGGGGGAGGAGGGAGTTCGAGCAGCACATGGAGGTGCTGGGGAGGCTGAGCCACCCCAACGTGGTGAGCCTGAGGGCTTATTACTTCGCGAGGGAGGAGAAGTTGCTGGTCTACGACTTCATGGCTAATGGGAGCTTGTTTTGGCTCCTTCACGGTACGTGCGTTGCTTTTCCATCCTTCGTTTTGTTGATTCTTCTTGTCGATGGCGTGACTATCATTTGGTTCTGCGTCTCGTTGCTCTGCTTAGTCCTAGGAAACCTGGTCTTTTGATTGTTCCATGGCTGGACAAAGAACTGTCCTTGATGTTCCAAGTTGATCCGACTCAATCCCATTTCCTCTCGTCAACTCAAGAACACTCCCATTCCATCAAACCCGATCCACGACCCTTTCTGGGTGAACAGTAGTAAAGGCGCTCCATAAATTTTGCCACACGGCACACATTACGTGATTAAGCGTTCAATGCCGGGCGACAAGTTTCGTGCTCCTCGCACCTCCCCCTTTCCGTACCCACGAGCTTCGACCATTTGGAGCGGCGAGAGAGCGAGAGACAAAGGGACAAAGGGATTTGATTATTGTCGTCGATCTCTGTCCTTCGGGAGATGGCCCGGTGGGTGGCCCACTGATGGTGCCAGAGGCCGAGGGCATTATTACGGACAAGGGGAACAGTTATAGAAGATGACAGAAGCCTGCGCGCTTAATTACCATCCGTGAACATAGGCAAACACTCGGTCTTTCTTTATGTCTTTAGGAGTACCCCCATGGGGGGACCCACCTCTGCCGCTTGGTCTTCCGAGGAAGAGGATTAGCCCTAATTAGCCGCTTAAGCACCCTTTTTTTGTTTTGTCCATTAATGTTTTGAATATTTCGCTTCTTCTTTCTTTTTTTCAAACGCTGTTCCCATTTTTTTCTTTCTTCTGCCTCCTTCGCTTTTCTTTTCGTTTTTTTTCCTTTTCTGGTGAATATTTATTCTTTGCTGCCTTTTCTTTTTCTTAAGCCGAACGACTTTCCAAAAGCGTGTGCTCTTCGACGGGCCCCCCTTTCCCCCGCGCACTTTCTTGTTATCGGCCATGATTACCTCTGACCCGACTTTGTTCTTTTGTTTAAACTACGCATCATCATGGCCATCTCTGAAAGATCCCGTTCTTGATGTTTAAATCTTCGTGAAGCTCCTCGTGTAATGATTAGACCGAATCTTCCTCAACCCTTGGCTTTAGCTAAGTGGATTAGCATGTCGCACTGTTTGAACGCGAACTCCGATGAATCATATCGAAGTTGCTAATTAACATGGTGGGAATCTTAGCGTTAAATTGTAGAATGTACTTTGCCAGTGGAATGATTTGATGCGAGAAAGTGCAGAGTTATAATGTGGGTTGGTTGCAGAACAGATGATTTCTCAGAAACTGACGAGGGTAGGATTTGTTCTTGGTTACGCAGGCAACCGAGGTGTGGGCAGAACGCCGTTGGACTGGACCACCCGCCTCAAGCTCGCGGTGGGCGCGGCCCGCGGCCTGGCCTTCATCCACAATTCCTGCAAGTCCCTCAAGCTCATCCACGGCAATGTCAAGTCCACCAACATCCTCATCGACAACGCTGGGAATGCCCGTGTCTCCGACTATGGCCTCTCCGTCTTCGCATCCCCTACCGCCGCTCCCCGGCCCAATGGCTACCGTGCCCCCGAGGTGGCCGACAGCCACCGTGGTGTCGGGAAGCTCTCGCAGAAGTCGGACGTCTACTCGTTTGGGGTCGTCCTCCTGGAGCTCCTGACTGGGAAGTGCCCGTCTGCGCCGGACCACGGGAGTGGGACTGAGTATGGCGGCAGCGGCGGAAGCGGCGGCGTCTTGGACCTGCCGCGGTGGGTCCAGTCGGTGGTGAGGGAGGAGTGGACGGCGGAGGTGTTCGACCTGGAGCTGATGAGGTACAAGGACATCGAGGAGGAGATGGTGGGACTGCTCCAGATAGCGATGGCGTGCACCTGTGCCTCCCCCGACCAGCGGCCGAGGATGGGCTACGTGGTCCGGATGATCGAGGAGATTCGCGGGGCCGACGAGGAGTCATCGCCGTGCCATGATAACCTCGAATCCGTCTCCGATTCTCCGTCGATGTCGGAAGGCACGTGCGGGACGAGCCAGTGATCTTCGCCGGAATACTCTCATTTGATTCCCGTTCAAGCTCCGCCCCTAGTTCTGTAATTAACAAGTCATCCGCCTTTTTTCCTTTTTCTCTTCTTTCCGTCTTTCATTTGTTTTTCTTTTTGACCAGTCGACATCATCGCCGAATGATAGTGGGGAAGGGATTGATTTGTTGTGCTTGAGGTTGGTTCGTGATGACGAGGGGTTGAGAATCATAGTGCTTAATGAAGAGGTTTTCATTGCGATCCTTCGTCTTCCTTCTGACAGATCCGCCGCGCTGTTTTTTTTTTTTCATGAAAAGTAGTTCGAGATGATCATGAGCGACTTGTTACTCCTGGTTGCAATTAGCAATTTAGCCTTTTTTTTTTCACTTTGTTTATATAATTTTTCTATTGAAAAAGCAAGTTTTCTCAGCGGATAATCTGTTATTTTAGTTTTTATTTGTTTTTGCTCTCATGAAAAAAAGGGAGATAATCCTTGACTTTATATCTTTGTTTCAATTCTGTTTCGAACTTTTTCTTGTATAAAAGAAAAATCTCAACTTTAACTCCGCTCTTTTTTCATCTAATAAAATCACAAATTTTAACTTCAGACCCAAATCTATCCCTTGCTTGCCCTTCCTCCAAAAAAGGTCGTTAGTCATATCTAATTTCTTTACTTCTCATATCGAATAATAGTTTCATTTTGAAGATAAATCCTGGACTTGAACCAGAGACCTTGCCCGTGAAGTAAATCATCGCACCTACGGTACAATTTTTGACATCACCTCACTGTTATGGATTTGTTATTGAGGTGGAAATGTCACGTATAGAGGGATAACTCAGGCAAATTTAAGACTAAATTGAAAGTTATTGATTTTTTAGACAAAAATAGTTTCCTAATATTCATAAGTTCATATGAAAGAACAGTTTCATTTTGCAAATAATTTTTCACGTACCATTACTAATGCGAATTTGTTATCGACTTTAAAATACCACATCGAACAACTAATGATGAATTTCTGAAAATTTGAGACTAGACTAAACATTGGTGAATTTTTTTTATACAAAATAGGTCGGGATAGATTATTGATGATTTTTATTAGACAAAAAAAAATTGGAGACACTTGAAATTGGACCTAAAGTTGAGAATCTTTTTTAGATAAAAAGAAGTTCGGAGTAGAAATAGGAGTGAACTTAAATTTGAGTATATTTTAAGGAATTAGGCCATGGAAAAACGTAAGTTTATAAACTTGAAGTCTTGAATTAGAAAAAAGAAAAACGTAACTTATTGTCCTCTTAAGTTCACAACTCAACTGCATTACGAAGTCAATTAGCAAGTCTTCTGCTGTTGGGCTGGCCCATTAGCAAGCTTAGGTTATGGGCTCAATACCGTGGGCCTACGAAGCGATTGCACTAAGACATTACATATGAAGATAAATCAATAGAAAGTAGAAACGTAGAGAAATATTAAGGATATCGTCAAGGGTTATATTTTCCTCTTCTTTCCCGCCATCCCTATGTTAACGAAATTTCCTCCAACTATGCCTTTGATCGTGAGGTTATCAAGGTTCCAGGTACAGATTATGTAGGAGCTGACATAGCAAAATGCAATATCATGTACGAACCGCAAAGTCATTAGATTGAAAATTAGAATCTTCCCGCGTGCAAAGCGCCGTTGGAGGAAAGCTCAGGATTTTTCAATAGAACGAGCACGGCACGGCACGGCACAAATCGATGTGATCTAGCCGTCAAACCAAACCCCACCAAGTCTCGAATTACAATCGAAGAGCATATCCACGAACCAAACCATTTTTTCTTCTTTCATTTTTTGTAATTTCAGAAGGAGCATTTAGTTAAAAAGAAAAAAAAACAAAGTCTATACTCACAACGATTCGTAAGTTCCCATGAAACGAAATCCAAACCTACTTCAAACTTTAATGAAAAACCGACTTCATGTAGAAAAGGAGAAAGTGATGAAGAAAATTAACGGGTTCGATAATACGATTCATGGCTCAAATGGTTTGAAAAGAAATTGAAGCCACGCCGCAAAAAATGGTTAAATTTGGTTATTCATTGTTTCTCCTTGCATTACATGTAATATTTTCTTTTTACTACGTAAATTCCAAAGTCAAAAGTCAAAATATCTTACACCGGCGGTGACTAATCTAGTGATTCATTGAGTCATGAGCAAGACTAAGGGGAAATCAAGATTGATGTTGACAAAAATCCTACCTTCCCGCGGTGCAATCTTGCGCCACATGAGCCGTCGTGCATCGAAAAGATCATTTTGTCATATCTAATCATACTTTGAAAAATCGAAATAACCTTAGTTATATAGTGGACAAAAGTGTACACGGCACTTCATTTTATCAGAAAACTCGACTCTTACGTGCGAAACTCTCCGGTTCTATACATGGTTGACATTGCACGATGCTGTTCAATGTTTCGAGATGTATTCATAACGGAAAAAGAAAGAAAGAGAAAAGAGAGAGTAAATTTGGGCAAGGTTAACTAGAGTAGATCCTTTACTCTATTTTATCGTTGCCAGAGAAAAGAATACGAACGAATAACGAATAATTTCTTCCTTTTTGTTCTTTTAAATTTCTTGGGAGATGATCTACCTATTGAAGTGCATGACCCGGGGTGCGAACCTCAGCAGCCGGTCCAAAGAGCTGGGCAAGAACTTCCTCGCGAACAAGAAGCACACGCTCGTCGCCTCCCCGTTGTACTCGCACCGCGTCCCGTTCCCGTCCCTCAGCCTCTCCAGGAACTCGGCCGTGACCTCGTTCCTCACGAACCGGTTCGGGTGCGGCCCGCCCTTCGACCAGTCGACCCAGGTCAGCGTCCGGTTCGCGTTGCTCGCCCCGAACTTGATGTTCACGAGGGTCGGCAGGTAGTGCTCGTCGGCGTAGCAGGAGCGCTTGCAGTGCCTCTGGAACAGGGGGAAGTAGGTCCGGTCGGCCACCACCTCGACGGCGAGCCTCCGGTCCATCTCGAACCACTGCGCCCCCTTGCGCCAGTCGCCCACCCTGATGAACGGGGACATTGCGGAGGTGTAACGGCCGCGGCCGACTGGGCCCGGCAGGTCGTAGGCCTGGACGAAGGTTTGGGTGGAGTTGACGAGGTAGGAGTAGATGGTGGAGAAGTTGAAGAGCGGGATGCAGGTCTCGGAGAGCAGGACGACGCGCTCGTTGGCGACGTCTAGGAGAGCGTTGGCGAGGAGGCGCCGCTCGGCCTCGATCATGTTGACCTTTCCCCACGCAACTTCCTGCATTTCGGGAGGACAGTCGGCACATTATACAGAGATTGTATAAAAAAAACGAGGCAGGCTTATTCTATATACGATGTGATGGACAAAACCAATAATATATATGTGCATAATTTTGGAAGGGAATTTATTTTTCATGATAAATAATCGGTATAACCTTTCTAGATTAACCCTACGGAGTAAGTTCTCGCCAGTAGCTAACATGTTTGTGTCCAGACCGATCATAGATTCCACGAATGATTTCTATAGAGCAGCGAAAGGGCTTCAAACAAGGAAGCAAAGGATAACAAAGATGGAAATGTAAGGTCATGAATCATGGGTGTCGGTCAACAAACTGCAGGAATTATGTAGCTCTTGAGATAAGATCTTGCAATTCTCTTCTCATTATTTATGTGATGCAAATTCAAGAATGGGGGGACGGGTCGCTAGTTGCCAAGTCATGACATGGGATCACATGCAATAGAATCGAGATCAAATGGTGGAACCGCCGGGTGCAAATGATGGACCCTTCATTCAGCTGGGATTGGGCGGCCATTGGGCCCAACGTATTGAATTGCCAAGTACCAATATCCATGTGAACACTCAAGAACTTGGCCACTACGAAGATTCAATTCAAGATCAACTATCTCCTTCTATGCGCCGATATCAAACTCAATTCTTAAGGAAGAAGCTCCAAATGAACCCAATTTTTCTTGGACTTCCCTTCGAATTGTTCTTCAGTAGTCGAGATTTTTCAAATTAACGTGACAAAAAACTCTACTCCTATAAGAAAGAGTGCACAAGGGGGTGGTTCCGACATGAAACCCTCGACCTTCCAAGCGCACCCTGACCCAACATTCAAAAGTGTTCATAAAATCGATTGATGCAGACCTCCTAATTAAGCTCACCACCTAGCCGTCAATCTCTTATCTTCTAGACGAAAAGGAGGCCACGCACGAGGACCTAATTGAATTATCTTTCGCTCCCCTTTTCAGGGTTAGGGCGGCCGCCGTGCGGCTAATCAGTGCGCTCTCAGTTGAAGAGACTCCGTCACATAAATCTTTTGATCGGCACTTGCCATCCATATCCACGACAACAGCTGACAATCGTCACAAGCTGTGATGAGTAAAACCTCATTCATCTGTGACCTCACGACATGTCACGCGGGCTTTACGTAACTCCACCGTAAAACCCTAAACGATTTCGTAACTCATCATCCCTACGCAATTAATATTTCCTAGTTCGTCTTCATTTTCCTGCAAAGCAAACGGGCATTGAATTGGAAGGAACTGATTCACTTGTTCTATCGCCGACCCATACCACCAGACACTAGGAAAATCCACGTTGCAACCTTATGCAAATCGGACTGTCGTCACTTGTAATATTTCTACGTTAGAAAGAAAAAAAAGGATATCGAGACGTACATTTTCTTTGTCAATCTAAATCATATCCAGAAAGCAAAAGCAGACGAAATGATTACTGTTTAAAGCTCCAAAAAAGCATCTGTCACATGGCAAAAGACAAAAAAGATATACGGCTAGAATTATCGCAAGAGGAATTGTTATGAGCAGCTGACTAGTAATACTAACCTTACTGGGAATTCTTCTGCCGTGAAACACCGAGTCTTCTGGCTCCGTCTCGTTCCACGGCGGGTTTGAGTGAACGTAAACTGAGTACAGCCCTTCATGCCCTTTGAAGAACTTCTCCCATAGAGGAGCCAATTGAACAGGACCCCTGGTCAAGAACAGGAATGCGACCTTCGGCGTCCTCTCGAATGGGTACTCAGGAATCCGCGGGCTCATCGATGCCCTCCACAGCAGCTCATCGTCCTCCATGTCATGTGCAGTCGGCGCCGGCTTCAGGTACTCTGCCAGCCCTACGTGGTGGGCTGGCAGCCCTGGTGGAAGGCCCGCCGGCTGTGGCGGTAGCGACTGTGTTGGCAAGAAGGGAAGCTGGGAGAAATCGAGGTTGAAAGACAGTTTCTTGAGATGGAAACTGAGAACTATTCCCAGGGTTAAGCCGCACCCGAAGATAATGATGCAGGAGAGGATATTGGTGAATTGTAGGTGTGAATAGAAGGGCTTGAACATCGAAATTGGCAGATGTTGGTTCCGTTGACCCTTCATTAGTTTTGCAGACAGAGATAGGGAAAGAGAGAGAGCAAAAAGCCTTGCAGGTCTTCTTGAACTCTTTCTTTTTTTCGTATGTGGGCTGTTGATGTTGTTGCTGTTAAAGTGGCTTCTCGACTATCTTCATGAAACAGTTTGTAAGACACGAAAAAGAGTTGGGTCACCCCCAAAGTTTTGTTTATTCTGATGAAAAAGTAAGTTTCTTTATCGTAGATTCAAAGACGAACCTTTCTTTCGACGCAAGAGATGCTGCCCCACGAAATAAAATAAAAAGTGCTTCCAGTGTAACCAGAAAGCAAATGAAGAACAAGAGTATTATTGACAGTTGTGATGGGGTGAATGAATAGCAAATCAATTGTTAGATATAAACAAGAAGAATATGAGACCTGTCCGGTTCTTGCGCGGCACACGTACTAATTGAAAAAGAGGGTTTGGTTCGAAGAATGAATGTTGCTGTAACGTGTGAGGAACAAATTAATCTCGTAACTAATAAGCTTTATGACAGATCAGTATAGAAGTATACCACAGCTGCGGTTACTATCACAAGACATAATATCGCATCCAGGAAGTCGGAAATGCGAATCATCACTGGATGCTCAAAGGATGATTCGTGGAAGAATGAACTACAACTGATGTAGGAATAGTACCGATATATGTAAAGATCCAAACGCAAGTCTCGGTGAGAGAGAGAGAGAGAATGGCTGGACGGTTGATTCCTATCTTACGGAGAGGGAGAGGGAGAATAGGGACACCCATGTCAGCGAAGCTCTATTATATCTGCGTGTGGGAGACGGCAGCACGAGCCATCCAACGTGTAGCGACGGCTTTCTGGACCATGGACTTGGACTTTCAACTCTTCAGACTGTATGCCAGTCTCTAATCTCCGGCGGAAGCAAAACCCGGTTCAACCAGATAAGTCTCTTGAATGCACGAAAACACGCCGGGTTAATCTTATGAACCGACCAAGGCAGGAGCTTAGAAGTCTTGACGAGTAGCTTAAATATGAAATTACTTGCACTTAATAATCATAAAAGTCGAATGCGTAACATGGGGCAACGACCAACCATCAATCAAACGTGCTCTGGCCGCCGTTTAATGTCCTATCAAGAGAAAAATGAAAAGAGTACTGGGGCAACTACTGTTCAAAGGTGTGGACTTGCAAAAGGCACCTCTCAAAAGAGAAGGGGAAGCGAACCAGAAGCTGCCGTGGGGAAGAAAAGGTCAGACAAGGTCGAGCATCGCTGGACGTATGTGCGGATCTCATCAATGTCCGTTCAATTGGAATTGACTCGAGGGAAAACGTCGCACGCGGACAAAGCAAGGGCCATCAGCAGAATGAGCAACACGTCCAATCCATTGACTCTAGCACGCTACAGTGTTCGACGGTCCACGCAAAATTCACAGATTGGCCATCGGAATGTTCCTAGGAAAATCGGGCACTTGAGACGGAAAGTCTCGGGAATCGATTGGACGAGAAAGAACGATCTCCCCACGCCATCCCCCCCACCAACACGTTAAGTTAGAAAGATTGTCATGACTAGAAAATTCCCCACCGTGCACAGACCTCTAGGAAGATGATAAGTCAAGAGACAGCTCAACAATCTAAACTATTTCTATGAAATCGAACATATGATAATGGAATTGGACGAGCAGGGCATATGTTGGGAAGGGATTATAAGGGTCCATGTCTCCCTGAAACCGAAGATAGAAACGATGGCTTTATCCGATGGTCAAAGGTGCACTTTGGATTGGAACATGAGCGGCGGCTTTTACCTTTTGTCCCTAGTTGGACTCAACCGATCGGCATATCATAGGAATGGACATCACCCACGTTTGTATTTAGTTAAGTTTAGCATGTGTACCGCTAATGTCAGCCCACTAATCGGAAATATGTCCATGGGAAATTATAGGACATGCCCTGGCACTATACTTGATTCGATGGTATTAACTTCATTCTCGACTAGCATGCGACACGTGTTATCATGATTTAGATCGAGTGATATCTCTATATAATATCGTCTGAAATTCAGTTCCGTTGAACCTTTATATGCAATCATGAGTGTTGCGAAAAGCATGGGACTTGTCTTGTAGCAATGGAACGATTAGGTCATTCCGAATAAGCAATAACATACACGATACGCTAACCATATGACAACCAACCATGAATTACATAGAGTCCATACAAATCATCATCTCAAAACTTTTTAGATTTTATTCGCGTGATTGTGATGAGGGAATCTTTTAATTAAAATATATAAGTTTAAAGTGTTTTGAGAACATTATTAGTTTTGATGTGAGTTGTTTGTTTGTTTATTTATTTATTTATTCTTTTGTTACATGGTATTATTATACCGGTCCCGCCTCCATCATTCCCTCAATTATTGAAAGAAAAAAACTATACAAATCTATTGTGCTTACTGCTTATTCCTCAATAATGTCCAACAAGTTGCATCTATCACTTTCCTTCTCGATATATCTTTCAGAACTTTTTATCTTCGAGCTTTTTCTTCTTATTGGAAATTTTCGTTGGTCATCTGAGCCCCGTGACCTCCGTTCCGATGTGCTATATGTCAATCGTCAAGGATAACTTGTGAACGAGGTATCAGAGGCGCGTCCTTCGCGCCTTGATCTCGCAATCCATTCTTTATCGAGTACAATTGTTCTTTGTACGCGTAAATTCTTTCTGGTTTTTCATTGAAAATTCCATATTTCATTCCCGATCTTTTTTTTTCCTCTTTTCGGTGTCGATCGGCTCGGTCGATTACAGTTTCTGATTTTTAAAATGAATACGGGCACTCTTTAACTCTGAATATTAGCCTTAGTCTTGCGTACTTTAGGTTTTCCAAGAGATTAATGAGTTAAACCTCGTTCAGTACTAGAGTTCAGTTTCTTAGCCTTGTTTGCTCATAATCTGTTTAAAAGCTTTTGATTTTGTTAATTACATGTAGTTTAATTATGGTTCTAATGTTTTAGGACTTCTGTCTCGGAGTGAGACACACGCCGCCGGTGGAGAGGACCATATGTCCAGTCCTAATTAACTTCTCCAAGGAACACCAAAATGGATATGTATATTAAGTGTGCCGTCTATTTCGCGAAAAATTAATAATTTAAAAATAATCTTTTTAAAAAATAATCGTTATGTATCGCTTACAAAAATGAATGAACGAAAAATAATTTTTTTTATAAATGAAAATATTCAAATATATATTGTTATGGATAAATTAAAAAAATTATCGACTAATTATTTCAAATGAGATAAGCAAACATTTAAGGTATATTTTTCAAATATATAGTTTTTGGTGAAATAAACAGAGCTTCAATTAGATTTCTTTTTATCACATGCCACTCAAATATATGCATTCTAAACTAACATCCACATCCGACCAAGGAAAAAAGAAAAGAAAAAACTAACACCAATTTATTTTGAATCAAAATTTCCAAAGTTTCGATATTCAAATTGGTAAGTTTTTCGCAATCAATTTTAATTCAATTCTAAATTTTTTAATTTTATACATTTAACCATGAACCTTTGTGTGAAATTTCAATATTGCCCATTGAGCCAATTTTCTATGAAAAATTGTTGACGTATGATCGTATGCCATGTAAGCAACAGCCGTGACTAAATCACCATGTCAACAATATCCAAAGAAAATTAACCAAATGACTTGAAATTTCAAGCAAAGATTTAGGACTAAACTAGTAAAATTGAAAAGAAATTTAGAGTAAATCGGCATCAATACAATAGTTCAAGACTAATTGGGATAATTTTCTAGATTTTAATTACTTCGTCGTGTAAGATCAAAGTACACACATATAGGAACATATAGCGCGACTTACAAAATGTGGAACCCTTGCCAAAGCCATACGTACATACACATATATGTAAGACAAAATCTAACCCACTAGTCAAAGTTTAGATTAGTCCAAAGGTCAGAAGTGGAATGAAAGATACGTAACGCGCATGAGAATTAACGTTTGCATGCATTCACGGGCATCATGCTTGTCGACCAAGGGAAATAGCCTCCGCACCCGCGAAGGACAAGACAGAGGTCCAAGTCGATGGCTGGTGACGTCAGGCCGGCGATTTATGTCGTCATGGAAACATGCTCGCGAAACAGGGCGCTCGATTGCTTGATCTCCACGGGGATTTTGCTAAGCGACCGTGCTCGGGCGGACCATGTAATAAAGGTTTGGATTTTGATTTAGCGTCCTCGCTCGAGAGAACTTAATTATCATAGAATGATTGAAATCACAGCTAATGATGGCAATTACACAATGAAGCTTAAAATTAACCGTGAGGTTTAAACTTCGAATGCTGATCGAACTTAAAGCTTTTCTCGTTAGGGAGGGTAATTAAGGTTTGTCTAATTACTGCATAACTTTCCGGGTCGAGCTAGAATGTTGATTAGCAAGACATTTCGAATCCCCCCAACCCATGCATGGATGATTTAGACTTTGTTGAGGCGCAAAAACAATTACATTGAACTCAAAATAAAATTTCCATATCATTTTGTTCTCATTCCATGACCCTGATCGACCGCACCGAGATGGTTCAAACACATGACGTCAAGAATTGGCAAGTCCACCTTCATGTTGAGGTAAAACACAAGTTCTCGTGCGTAACAAGCACGAATGACTTTGTGCACCATATCGTTTTAAGAATAATAATATCTAATGGAAAGGAAAACAACGAGAAGGGGGTAGGAGTTCCGTCTTATTGATCTAGTACTCTCCATGCCAAAGAAGGGTCTATGAGATTAATCTATAAATAAATGTGGTTGAATTCGGTTGAATGCTTGAATGTGACATTCTTAGTTTGTTGTGGAAACAAGCGATTGAACATTAATTAGACAAAATAAGGCAATGGATGGAACACTAGATTTAACTAGTTCGATCGGGACACTATGAATCAAATCTTTACTTTAGAAATACGATCACATTGAAGTCGCTCAAATATTCTTAGTATTTTCCAACCCTAATTACAGCTAATAATTCACAAAATGTTAGTACTCACAATTCTTTACAAAATAATCTCCTAATTTCGTAAAGTAATTACACAGAACTTAGTACAAGAATTTCAAGGCTTTAGACACTCAGGATATAATTTACAAGCACAAGCTCTTCTTGGATACTTTTCACAAGAAGTCGCGCTTCTTATATATAGACAAAAGCGGAATCCAAACTAGGAAAACTCCTTTCCAAACCAATTCCAACTAAGAATCCTACTTAAATTAGAAAACTTAACTTGAATTAGGAAAGTATCATTTTCGTCCTCAAACTCAAGAAATATTTTCAATATGGTTAAATACTTGCCCCCTATTATTACGTGCTCCATAGTCCATAACCAACTAAGTAAACCAAGTTTAGTACTCTTAAGTAACTTCTCCCCTTCTTTTTCTTGCGTAGGTCCATGCTTGCTCCAAACTGTTGGACACTAGACCTCATCATGAACGAACCCAGCAGCCCGATGAGTCGATCGGCCCGCCCGTCAATGAGGCAATCGGGAATGATTTTGTGCCCGCGGGGCATGGGCCGGTTGAGCTTGGGCAAGCCATTCTATTCTTCGTGCCCGAGCAGGCTAGGACCTATCGGCCTCAAAGAACCTGGAATTTTGTCATTTGATAATCGGTCGTGATGGATCTTTCTGTCAAGCATCTCATGAGCTGCAGTTGGAGTAATTGCAAGAGAGAATGAAGAGAGACTTGGTGGGGCTGGTCCGTGAGCGAAGCCCACTCTAGCGCAGAAGAGGACGATGCTTCAGCAGCGCATGGAGTGGTGTCATGCTCGCAAAACGTGAAGGGCGGGATAAGATATGCGGTGAAATGGACTCCAAAGCAAGTGCAGAAGATGAGCCTTAACCTAGCTAGCAGACGTGGTTAGAGGATTACAAATCTTTACTGAAGATATTCAGCAAGAGGCCTCTGCTTTCCTCTTTGTGAGATCTTAGTTTTTGCTTGACGTGAAGTTAATGAGGGTGCCCCATAGGGTTGCTGCTCGGATCTCGAACCTTCAATCATCTTCTTATCTTGACCAACTTGTTTCTGTTAAGACTTCCTTAAGCTGCATTCTTATTTCTTGACGTAATGTCAATGTCGGCTACCGTAAAGGTGACGAATCCTTTACAGTATTACTTGGTCATGGGAATATATCTTCAACTATCGAGATCCAGAAGACCAGTCCTGCGTGGTACTCCATTTCAAACCCCAAAAGAGAACCCAAGAAGAGGCACATGACTCGACTCCAACATTATCCTGTCACCAACATGCTCGGCATCAGTAACTAAGCATCTGTTTCCAGTCACAGACAAAAATTGTGCTCTCTCCTTCACCCGCTCCCACTTTCTCTCTTGGTATTGCAATCAGACTCATCCACCATCGCCACTTCCTCTTTTGGCATGTCTTTTGTGGACTCCAAGCCAGCCCTTCTTAAAATGGGACCCATCTAGTTTGTCTGCGCTTCTTCTTCGTCTTCTGGTTGTCCCCCGGATCTTCTTGTTCCTTCCTTTCTTTATGCCGAAAGACCTGAGCTCAGATTCTGGATGGGAGACCCTAATGAAAAGGCGACAATAGAAAAACCCTCCCAATACAGCGCCTAGCTAAAGAAACAGTCTGTAATGATGGTGATCACTAGTTTTTGCATTGTCTAATTGGACAAGAGATTGCTCAGTTGCTTCTCCCACCACTTGATCATTAATCATATATAAAATCGTGGCTCGTGGCATTTTCCTATGTTTCAAGATAGGGTCGTGCGTACCATTGGTGGCATTCGGTGGTAATCAATGACCTAAAGGTGGTTAGTGGTTTCAAACTTCAAAAAGAAAAGAAAAGAAAGTAGAACAGATCAAATTTCCTTTTCCCTATTTTCCACCTTGCAATTAGTCAAAGCAACTGAAAGGCAATAGGCACCACCAATAACAAATAAATAAAACTTGAATGAGAGACCCTGCCTTAAATCGGAAGATTATTGTATAAATTTTTTCAAGTCCGTCCATCATCTTCACAAAATTTTGGTGGGTCGATTTTAATAATGAACCTGACGTCTATCGGTTTCGTACATCTCTCTCTTTTTTAACGATAAACGGTTCAACTTTTGGTAGGTTAACTTCGGGTCCTAAGAAACACATCGTTATCGTTTATCTTGTTACGAAGCGGGTTGAACGACGATTCTCCTCGTTTTAGTCTAATCTAATGTGGAAAAAGAAGGGCACGAAAGAAAGAATTAAAGACTCCGTTATGCATTGAAGGGGGCCGTAGAAAGTAAGAGGGAAAACGGGAGGTGGATCTGCTTTTGTGGCTAATCTACACGATTAGGGGGCAACTCGCGTCGTCGACGGCGGAGCAGCCACGATCGTCAGGACAAATCTGAGATTAACGATTTTCTTATTCCTGAGTGCGTGGCAAACTCGAGCACGACACGCTCGCCCGATTTGTTTAATCCCTTCCTCCTCTAATTAGCAACCCGTAAATCCCGTGTACGTTACAGATCCTTTTCTTGATGATCTAGAGGGTTTTTTTTTTTTTTTAAATTTTCCAAGTTAACGGGTTGTCTAGGAACGATAGATCGATCGGCATCCGACTTCCCACCTCGCTTTGTTGATGTCCATCGGAATTTGGGTGCGAGGAATTTTCAATTCTATCTATTGTGATGATTTGAGTGTGCGTAGATCCTTAATTTCCTTATAATATTTAGAGAATGAAATGTGTATAAAAGTCGTGCAAAGCTTGCAACATCATTACACGTTCAAAGTGATTGTTTAACGCAATTAATTTCATTTCCTAGGGGCGTTTCTTAAATTTGGAGCAAGCATCTTTTACCTTGCGATGATTTGAGTGCACCCAGATCCTTAATTTCCTTATAATATTCAGAGAATGAGATGTGTATAAAAGTCATGAAAAGCTCTCAACATCGCTACACGTTCAAAATGATTCTTTTCATTTCCTGTGGGCATTTCTTAAATTTGGGGCGCGTATCTTTTCCCATACGGAATACTATTATTATTTTTTGTCCAAAATATATAAATACCGGTCAATGGAACGTTCAAAATGATTCTTTAACACAATTAATTTCATTTCCTGTGGGCGTTTCTTAAATTTGGGATGCGCATCTTTTCCCATACGGAATACTATTATTATTTTTTGTCCAAAATATATAAATACTGGTCAATGGTGTCGATGAGCCTTCGTGCTACAGATCTTGTATTTAACATTCAAATTTAGACGCCTTATTAAATACATAATAAAACTTTAGAGATTATATTAAATAATTTATAATTTTTGAAAAGTGATATTTCCATATTGAGTGAAAAGTGGGGGGAAAGCCTTGTATATAATTTTTGGCACTTTTCCTCTTTTATTCGTACCCATCGTTCCTGCCTTCGGTTTTTGGGAGAGGGAAAACGGCAGGAACGAAACTGGGAGACACGAGCACACGGAGAGGTTGAAGATGCCTCATCTCAGCAGATAGCGATTCATCTCCATCTCCAGAGCCTCTATCCAGCTTGCGCATGCGAGAAATGGCGAGTCCTTTGGCCGGGATGCAACCCACGGGCGGAGGCGGAGGTGCTGTGGCCGCGATGGCCGGACCTGCCAACCCCGCCCAGTCCGCACCTTCGATGAAGTCGGCCCTCGAGTATCCCATCTTGATCTTCCTCTTCTTCCACAGAGCCATCAGGATCGAGCTCGATTGCCTCCACCGAGCCGCCACGGCCATCGCCACTGGCGCCGGCGGCGGGGGCGTCGGCATCGGTCCTCTGTCGGAGAGGTGCCGTTTTCTTCGCGCAATGTACAGGCACCACTGCGATGCGGAGGACGAGGTAGCTGCATTGCCATCGTTTTGCTCCTTTTGTCGGTTCAACCGCGAGACTTAGCTCGCGGGGTTTCATTTTGTCTTCTTTAGTCTTTTTGTGGTGCTCGTGTTAATTAGAATGGTTTAGATGGTATCGTCGAATAGGAGTAGTTCCAAGTTCTACGAATGCCATTTTGCTCACTGGAGACTTGCGCACTTGTGGTTCAATGGCTTCGCTGCACAGCGAATAAGCTGTTCCGCTTGTCGTAGCGCAGGCCTTTTGTGACTGAATGGCGATGATCGTGACATCTTATTATGTTAGACTTTGTACCGTGCAAATCTTTCCTCCATTCGTATGCTGTGGTGTTCGAATCTAGTTTGCCTTCTTTCACTGACTGTCTTGTTCACAAAGTTACCCACCCGGAGGAATCTCTAAGCTTTTCCTTTCGCCTTTTGGTTACAAAGGCAATAAGTGAAAAAGGAAAGCACTAGCTCAGGTTTAGAAATCAAGGAAAGGAATTTCCTGGAGACTGAGCTTTGGACAGATTCACAATACCAGCAGCAGGAACATCATAGAAATAGCTCTCGTTAATGTTGAGAACTGCCCATTTCTATGCGTTTCTTTTGCTTTTGCAAACAACTCTAAAATCGAATTCTTGTGGGGTTCTTTGCAATCCCTCAGAGGACAGAGGGGATGCGATGTTTTAGATAGCAAGCAGAAGCATCCAAGGCACAAATCACTTTTGGTGGCCCCCATTCCTAACTAAGACAATCCTTGTTGAACTGCATTAAATTCTGCAACTATGCCAGTACGCCAATCCCAAGGTCTACATACGATACATGGACAAGGCCAAGAGATGTATACCACAAACCACCTCATCTTCAAATGTTCATTTGCTTGGACACTGAGTACTCAGTACTTGTTTTCTTATTTAGATTCAGATTTCGCTTCTGACAAAATTTCTTAAAGTGAGAAACATTCTGCATTTGACTTGACCACCTCTTGCATGAGTGCCATACATTTTACATGTTTAATTTAATGAAGTTTAATTTCCTTTTGTAGCTCATAGTTGTAGTTGTAACCTTTCACATAGCTGAGATTTGAAGGGAGCATGATCTGAAATAATACTCAAAATAAGGTTACAGATTTGTTTCAGATAAGTTAAAGTGCAAGTAAGCTGGAACATACAATATGGAAAAGCTAAAATGCGCAGAAACATCACGGGCGATTCAAAAATATCATATCGAAGGAGAAAGGAATCAAGTCATGTCTAGAGAAAATTTCATAGTTTCACCTAACAATACAAATATAATTACTCAGTCCATAAAATACTGAATATAGAAAGAAAGTAGAGAAAAGATAGCAGCTTCTCAGAAGTCCTTGTGTTGGTATTTGTGTCACCTTATAAAGGAAGTATGTCAATCTGGACTTCTCCCTCCCTCCCTACCTCTTTCTGATATTCGAATAGTCTCCCTGAGCCGATGCCCTCCAAATCTTATGATTGCTAGTGATATCAATTTGATAAGATCCTTTGATCCTGTCCTTATGGACCTGGTGTATAAATGTGCTGACATTATGTTCTACTTACTCAGTACAGGACTTCTATGCCATACATGCAGTTAACTGTCCTTAGTTTGCTCATGCATCAACATGTTCCTAGTGGATGGTGCAAAAAAGATTTGAAAGGAAGGTCAGCAAGCCTAAAAGTACTTAGGCCATGTTAGACTTGACAAAAGACTGTACTCTGAAATGGCAAGGCCTCTCTTGCAGCTTTAATAGTGCCATGAAGGTTCATTTACTAAGTGAAGAGGACACTTAATTGACACTGGGGTCACTGTGGAGGCATAGACGCTGCATTCATATTCTCCTACATTTACTATTGATTTTCTATTATCAATGATCTTCTCAGTTTGTGGCCTTTCCTCTTTCCATTTGCCTTTTTTTGCTGCTCTATACATAATGGCTTGAGATATTGCTTCTGAAGTTACAGCATGCATTGGTGATTCATCCAGTTTAAGTGTAGGTCATATTTCCGGCTTTGGATATACGTGTGAAGAATGTGGCGAGGACTTACTCCCTAGAACACAAAGGAGAGGGTTTTTTATTTGATCAGTTGTTTGAGTTGTTGAACTCACAAATGCAAAATGAAGAACACTACAGGAGCGAATTGGCCTCATGTGTGGGAGCTCTTCAAACATCAATTAGCCAGCACTTGTCCAAGGAGGAGGAACAGGTATCTGTGTCCTTGATGCATCACCTTTTTAAAGTGGGCATTTAGTGTATTGTTTCTCGGATTATTCATTTGCTCTGTTTACCTATTTGACATCTTTCTGTTTTCTTTTTTCCTCTTATTCTGTCATCTTATTTATTAATTTGTACTACAAGCTTGTTGTTGATGGTTTTCCCATGCAATTTTTAGGAACACTAACTTTGATGGCGTTATGGGAAGGCATGACTAACTTTTTTAGGTTCAGTCTGTGAAGTGAAGGAGAGAGGAGAAGAATGTAGCTTTATTGTGTTGCCAATCAGTAGTCCCTCGTTGGTTGTTGTGTCTGCTTCCTTGAGCTTTGTCCCATCCACACAAAATGTAATACTAACATAATTTGTTTTATGAACTCTCTCTTTTATCTTAAAGATTTGATAATTAGTACAAAAGGATTCATTTTTTTCTTTAGGCAGATCAATTTTCTGTTTGGAAAGGGCACTGGGAAAGGGCTTTGTTAAGCATTCTATTTTTCTGAAAGGGGATTGCTAGACATTCATTTTTTGTTATAGAGTGGATAACTATTATGCAAATGTTTGAGACACAATTGTAGAAAGATATCAGGATTATACTCAAACAATATCAGCGGTACTCAAACAATAATTTGTTTGAAGTTTTTTGGGCAATTCAAATAGCTCTCATGTACGACCAAAAAAAAAAATAGCTCTCATGAAAATTTTTGCCTATTATCATTATCTTGCAACAAGCAGAATTGACCAACATCTTGGTTTATGAACTGTTAAGAAATGATAAGTTCATGCCAATTTGAGGTTACTATTTCATGAAAATGATCTTTAATTTGTTTTTATTTTCGCCGTGGCTCTTCTTTAGTTGGTTTAAAATTTTACTTTGTATTTGGAACGGCATTACTGGCATCTCTGACTTACTTTGGCTGTTGCAGGTCTTCCCTTTGCTTATTGAGAAGTTTTCATTTGACGAACAGGCATCATTGGTATGGCAGTTTCTGTGCAGCATCCCTGTTAACATGATGGCCGAGTTTCTTCCCTGGTTCTCCTCTTCCATATCACCTGAGGAATATGAGGATATGCTTGAATGCTTGCGTAAGATAATCCCTGAGGAAAAGCTCCTTCAACAGGTGAAAATTCATGAGGGGGGTGCCATATTCTTCATAGTTTCTAGAAAAAAGAATATTGGCTGACATTAAATTTTCTCAATGAAGGTTATCTTTTCCTGGATTGAAGGGGTGAAATTGCATGATTCTAGTAAGAGTAACGGGAACAATTGTAAATACGTCCCATCATTCCAACTCTCCGAATCTAACATGTCGAACAATTTGGCTGAGAACGACGACTGTGCAGTTAAATCTTCAAAGAGCGGCAAAAGGAAATTTGGAGAGGTGGAACTTGACCCTGCCGGTTCTGTTATTCATCCTATAGATGAAATCTTGTTCTGGCATAATGCAATAAGAAGAGAATTGAATGATATAGCCGAGGCAGCCAAGAGACTACAACTTTCTGGTGGTTTTTCTGATTTATCTGCATTTAACAAGAAGCTGTGTTTTATTGCCGAAGTTTGTATATTTCACAGGTATGGTTTAGTTTATATTAGTATGCATATTATTTGATGGGGTGCGCTGGGGTCTCAATAATGGTTGAATCTCATCTCAGAAGACAAATTTTAGGAGACTGGAATTGATTGCTGGGGCTTTTTGTATGTGTTCAAAGCTCTAAGCAATTGAATTATCTAATGTCTGTATTTTAGGATAGAAAAGAAATTTGTAAGCGTATTTCTTTTGTAAATGGTGCTCTGTTTTGCAGGGGAGGGTTTTACCTAGAGAAGATTTGGATGCTTGAGCAGCTACTTTGTGGAGTCCAGAGATACATATTTTTTTCTGGGAGACCTAGTTAATCGTTAATGTCACACATATCATTAAGGATCCCTAAGAGAAATTATAGCAACGCACAAACAAAAAGTGTCAATTTATTATTTGTTCTTCTGCATCAGTCTCTTGCTGTGCCTAGCTTCCTTTCTCTTGCTGACTAACTTTACTGGTTTTCTTACAGATCGATGTTCTTAAAATTCAGCCATTAGAATTTCCTTTCACCTTGAGTATTCTTTTGGCTGTATTGTCACTTGCAGATTCTAAGCTTTCCTTTTTAACTGCAGCATGGCTGAGGACAAAGTTATCTTCCCCGCTGTAGATTTAGAACTCTCTTTTGCTGAGGAGCATGCTGAAGAAGAGATACGGTTTGATAGGCTCAGGTGTTTGGTCGAATGTATTCAGACTAATGGAGCCAAATCATCTTCTGCTGAATTTAATACAGAGTTGTGCTTACACGCCGATGAAATGATAGACTCCATCAAGAAGCACTTCCAGAATGAGGAACTTCAGGTGTGCATACTATTTTTAGATGACCTAAAATTTCCCATGACAGGATGTTTTCTCTCAGATCAATTTATCGAAGACAGTATAGCTTGCATATGTCAGTGGTCATTTGTTTTTCCAAATAGGGATCTAAATATTACTTTCCCAGGTACTACCTTTGGCCAGAAAACATTTCAGCCCCAAACAGCAGCAAGAACTTCTGTACCAGAGCCTATGCTTGATGCCATTGAGATTAATTGAGTCAGTCTTGCCGTGGCTGATTGGATCCTTGAGCGAAGAAGAAGCCCAGTCATTTCTTCAGAATATGCATATGGCAGGTACATCCTTGTGGAAAGTAAAAGCAAAATTTGCTCTTTGTTGTGTCTTGCCTATTTGTAACTTGCAGAGTTTGTGGCTGCAGCTCCACTGTCGGATTTTGCGCTGGTTACACTTTTTTCTGGTTGGGCATGTAAGGGCCATTCCCAAAAGTGTTTGTCTTCTAGTGCAACGGGATGTCCTGCCAAAAGATTGACAGGGAGCAGCATGGAGAGAGATGGTCTATTTCGTGGGTGCATTTCGTTGTCACATGCTGATGTGTTAACTTCATTTGGTGGTGAAGATAAGGCACAAACTTGTGAGAGGCTAATCAATCAAGGCAACAGAATTTGTCACAGAGACAATGATGCTCATCAAACTACAGGACTTCAATATAGCCATACATTATCTGGTGATAATCGAGTTTGTGTACCTGAGTCAGGAGCAAATTCTAATAAGCTCGGAGTGGGTTATCTTTCTGCTGCAAAATCAACAAAAACTCTGTGGTCCTCATCTTTTGACAAATGTGCTCCATTCCTCAAGTCCAGTCTTTTTAACTGGGGAATGGATATGCGTTCTGCCAAAGTTGGAAATGATAATCGTCCCATAGACAACATATTCAAATTTCATAAAGCCATTCGGAAGGACTTAGAGTATCTGGATGTGGAATCTGGAAAAATAAAGGATTGCAATGGCACTTTCCTAAGAGAGTTCACTGGTAGATTCCAATTATTGCGGGGCTTATATAAAGCCCATAGTAGTGCAGAGGATGATATAGTATTTCCAGCTATAGAATCCAAAGAGACTCTTCACAATGTGAGTCACTCCTACACTTTAGACCATAAGCAGGAAGAGAAACTTTTTGAAGATATTTTGGCTACACTTTCAGAGCTCACCCAATGTCATGAATGCTTGAACAGTGAAAGTTTGTCAGATATTTCAAATGGAAGAAACTCTGTGTCTATTTATCTCCACGAGACCATGAGTAAGTACACTGAGCTTGCCACCAAACTTCAAAGCATGTGCAGATCCATCAAGGTTACTCTGGATCAACATCTTTTTCGAGAAGAACTTGAGCTATGGCCGTTATTTGTTAAATATTTTTCAGTTGAGGAGCAAGAAAAACTAGTTGGTAGGATAATTGGTACTATGGGTGCAGAGGTTCTCCAGTCTATGTTGCCATGGGTGACTTCTGCTCTCACCCAGGAGGAGCAAAACTATATGATGGACACGTGGAAGCAGGCAACCAAAAACACCATGTTCAGTGAATGGCTTAATGAATGGTGGGAGGGAGATGCTGCTACAACTTTGCACACAGCTTCGTCGGCGAGTAGCTCGTCTTTTGGTATATCGTGAGCTTTTTATATTCTGTTGTGGATGTGCTTTGTGCTTAAGCAACAGCTTTGAGTTCCTGTAGTTAACATTCTTCTGCTATATCACCAAATCAAAAACTTAGATATTCATAATTCCAAATTGTATTGTATCCACACTTCTTAGGTGCTGATTTTTGTGGAAGCTTGGATCGTAGTGAAACATTCAAGCCTGGATGGAAGGATATCTTCCGAATGAATCAAAGTGAACTTGAATCAGAGATAAGGAAAGTTTCCAGGGATTCAACTCTTGACCCAAGAAGAAAGGCATATCTTATTCAACATCTAATGACCAGGTTTGTTTCAAAAGCTAAGCTGTGGCCTTCATCTAATCATTATCTTCCCCTTTGTTTTGACATGATTGGCTGTGCAGTCGCTGGATAGCTGCTCAACAAAATACACCTGAAGCTGTTGCTGAAAATTCCACGAGTGATGAACTTCTGGGATGTTGTCCATCATTTCGAGATTCAGAGAAACCAGTTTTTGGTTGTGAGCATTACAAGAGAAACTGCAAGCTTCGTGCTGCCTGCTGTGGCAAGTTGTATACATGCAGGTTCTGCCATGATAATGTCAGCGACCATACCATGGACAGGTGACTTCATAAAACTGTGTATATCATTCTAGGACATTCTATATTGCACACTTAGTGCTCACACACTTCTCATGGTCTTGCTCTCAAACTTGTGTTAAATCAAAGTGCAGGAAAGCCACTGCTGAAATGATGTGCATGCATTGCCTCAAGATTCAGCCAATTGGACAAATTTGTACAACACCTTCATGCGGTGGTCTCTCAATGGCAAAATACTACTGTAGCATCTGTAAATTTTTTGATGATGAAAGGTACAGACACTTTATATTATTTATTATTCCTCTGGGTTTTTTCTTTTCTCTCTCATTTTTTTTTTATTATGGGTCAATGCCGTCGAAGAAGTTGCATTCTTGATGAAGTTCAGTACAATCAAATTGTCTCTCTTTCCACACATGCATATGTGTCTCAATTGCTTATCCAGACACTTTATATTATTTATTATTTCCCTGGGTTTTTTCTTTTCTCTCTCAGTTTTGTTATTATGGGTCAATGCTGTCGAAGAAGTTGCATTTTTTATGAAGTTCTGTATAATCAAATTGTCTCTCTTTCCAGACATGCATATGTGTCTCAATTGCTTATCCAAAACTGCATTAAACGTGAAGAGTCATATGCAAGTGGATTATGGCAAGAAAAAGATGTCTGCGGCATCTTTTTCTCTTGTTGCTCTATTATCTTTCGTACCCCTGTGAAGCAAGTATTGTTGTTTCCTCCACCTTCTTTATCAATCTTTAGCCTTCAAGAATTTCTGCAAGGTCCAAATTCTCTAAATATGCCAGTGTATGCTGTGGCAATTTTGAAATCTTGCTCGCATAATGTTTCGAGGGTCAATTTGTATTATTGTTATTATTCTTATCAGAAGTTTTGGCCTGATACTTCATGTATGTCCAAAGCATAGCTAAGTCAGTCACCGAGCACGGAGTTTTGGCTACTGAGTTTTTACTGGAGCATCATTTCTGTTAATTCTGTGTCTCTGAGATCAACTTTGGCTTAAGGCCCAAAATACATTTGCACTCCCGAATAATGTTATTTCATTTTTCCCTCCAGGAATATTTATCATTGCCCTTTTTGTAATTTATGCCGTCTTGGGAAGGGTCTTGGGGTTGATGTTTTTCATTGCATGACCTGCAACTGTTGTTTGGGGATGAAGTTAATTGACCATAAGTGCCGAGAAAAAGGTTTGGAGACAAATTGCCCAATCTGCTGTGATTTTTTATTCACATCAAGTGCAACTGTGAAAGCTCTTCCCTGTGGCCATTTCATGCATTCAGCTTGCTTCCAGGTATCTCTCTTCTTTGGCTCTGCTCAGTTCTAATTTGGGTGTCTTGAGTGTTGGTTCTTAGATGCTGAACATCATGCTTCCTCATGTCAGGCATACACATGCAGCCACTATGTCTGCCCAATTTGCAGTAAATCCCTGGGAGATATGGCGGTATGAACATTGGTTATCATATCCTCTTTTTAGATGTTTAAGAATGTTGGTTTAGATATGTCCAGTCATGGTTCTTCTCAGTTTTTTTTTCTTTTCTTTTAGGACTTGGATAAAGTTTTTCAAAGATTTTCTAGAAAAGTCTTATCATGTTTCCTTTCAGTTATTTCTTGTAGGACTTGGACAAAGTTTCTCACTAATGTTGTTGGAAGCCACTTAGTTGATGTAAACTAGACGTGTGCTTGGGAAAAGAAAATCCTAATAGACTGATAAAAACCTTTTCTGTTCTTAGAAAAGCCACCACATGATAAATAAGTGTCCAATTATTCTATGCTTATCCACTTATTGAGCATCGGAGTTGCTTGATCCTCAAGTTTCAATCTGAACAATAGCAGACTATCCATTGTATCATTGGGCTGGAGGCGGATCATTATATTCAGCAAGCATTTGGGGAAGTTCAGTTCTCATACTTTTCCATCACATGAATCTTATACTAGTATAGGAGGCCTCTTTCTCTGCATTTCTCTCAGTGAAAAGAAAGCAGATATAACAGCTAACCATTAAATGGATCCGTCTTTCATACGTTTGTACTTCTATATAAACTTGTGCTGACGTGCATCGAAAGTCTTAAGTTAAGGACAGCACCTGTTATGTGTAAGGTCGGAACACACGATCAGGTTCTCATACAGTTTCAGTCTGATTTTCATTGTGGGTTCAGGTTTACTTTGGAATGCTTGATGCATTGTTAGCCTCAGAAGTGCTTCCAGAAGAATACAGGGATCGCTGCCAGGTAAACATTTCTCTTCTGTTTCCCTAGATCTTTTGCGCTGGCGCAGCTTGTCTGCTTGTCTTCAGTTGCTCTATTTGGTGATGTAGGATATACTGTGCAACGATTGCGACAAAAAGGGGACGTCACCGTTCCACTGGCTGTACCATAAGTGTGGTTTCTGTGGATCCTACAACACTCGGGTTATTAAGGTCGATACACCACACGCCCATTGCTCGACATCACATTAGATCGAAAATTCCGCGAGTATTTCCCATCTTATCATTCTCACATGGCAATGTACATCTTTCGCCATCAATCAAAAGGGGATCCACCCCGTCCCTTTTCTCTTTCATATTTACTTAAAAGAGTTAGGCGAGGAAACTGGTTTTGGTGGTCCCCGCTTTTGTGCAGGCGAATGCGTGCCAAAATTTTGACTATCCTGCAATTCAGTCCAAGAATGAAATGGAGAAGACCAAGAATAAAGTCGAGTTTCATGTATTTCAATTCGACTGTAAGTATAATTGTACTCTCTTCACTGTTGGATTTCCAGTTTCTGTGCGAAGGCTTTTCAATTCTAAGCGGGTCCCGTTCGCTTTCGTGGTCCCAACCTCTAACCAGGTCAGGTCAATGGGTAGTGGCCCTCTTTTTCTCCAAAAAAAAGAATAATAAAATAGATAAATTTAATAATCTCTTACCAAGCATGTAAACTACATGCCATTAGCCAATAGAATTTATTCAGCTAATTCGGGGGAGGATTGCGTATGATGTGACATTAAAATCAACTAATCTGTTCGTGGATCAAAAGGGGGGGTTGGAACTCATCCTCAAATTGAAATTAGCTAAATCTTGCTATCGTCACCTACTTTGTCAATATCAAAACTAAAATTAGAAGCTTGGTTTCGCATTTGACCATTCGACAAAAATTCTTGGAACGATTTGGTTCTCAAGATAGTCTTGGAAATGATTGTTCTCCAGCATTCTCGAATCTTGAGTCTCATAAAGTAAGCACGTGTAACAAGATTATAATCTGCTTTGGCTTCACTAATTCCGGAAAACATCTCTCTAGCTTCTGATCGCAAATCATGCCCATTCTGCCGTTCAAAAAGGTCATAGCGTTTTAGTAAAATTGACTTTTTCGCTGGCGAGTTGGAAATAAGAGAAGCGGTTGAAAATCACTTGCTTACTTAAAAAGAAACCACCTCTCTTATGATAGAACTGTGGTCGACCTAATTTTGAAACACAACTGTTGACACCTAAATTTTTGATTTCATTTAAAATAGGAATTTTATTTTCTTTTATTTCTGCATTTAATTAATTAGGGTATTTTGCATAATTTTGGACATATATTGCATTTGGTTAAAAGGGGAAAGAACAAAAGTGGAAACATAATTTTTAGAGGAAATATTTGGAAAAGAGAAGAATAGGAAATAAAGTTTTAAAAGCAATATTCGGTCTTGGACTGAATATTTGCTTGGATTGCTTGGACGTCCTTGAAAAGAAAGAGGGACGCGAAGACTGGAGGGGGAAGACTTTTGGAGATTGGGGGCGCAACACACAGAGGGAGAAAGAGAGAGAGAGAGAGAGAGAGAAAGAGAAAGAAAAGAAAAAAGGCGTGAAAGAGGGGGAGACTTTTTCTGAGAGGTTTCTTCTGCGCAAAGGGGCAGTAAAAAAAGAATAATAAAAAAAAGGGGCACGCGCGCGGGGGAAGGAAGACGTCCTCAAAAACACAGAGAGAGGGAGTGGATTGGGTGGTCCATCCACCTCCGGCGACTAGTCCGCGGCTTTATTGTCTACTTCACCGGTGAGTCCTGGTCATAGCCGATTGGCTTGCGTCTTCCGAGGATCGTGGTCGGGAACAACTCGCGGATGGGTGACGATTTGCCTCGAGCACGCTCGCTCTCCGTTGTTCCCGACCCATGTTGGGGCACATGTCTTCCCTTTGTTGCTTGATTTCACCGTGTACTCAGATCTGGACGAGTGGGTTAGCTTGATTGATTGCATGGTTTCCTTAGTGTTTGTTTTTGTTTCTTTGGTTGTTCTTGGAACATTATAAGTCTAAATCTTGCATTGCTTTGATCCTCCGAGTGAACTTGTTCATTGCATCCCACTTGCTCGATGAATTGCCCGAATGGGTCTATGTTGGTTTGAATCCGTTTCGTGTGGATTATCTCTGCTTGTTTGTGTAATTCATTGACGCCGAAGAGCCATCGGGAGGCTGGTCGTTTTTTTTCCCCTCGGCACCGTCCGCCGTGCGCCGTCGAGGAGGAGAGATCCATGGTGGTGTCTTGCAGGTTGCTGGATGCTGGCCACGCGAAGAAGAAGAAGTGCGGGGGGCCAGGCTGAATTTTGCGTGAAGCACGTGAGGGTTGGGCTGAATTTGGACTAAAATTAGCTTTGGGCCGAGTTCTTTTTGTTTTGCGCGGGCTGGACGACTTCTGTGCAGGGGACGGGCTTTGTCTGTTTTGGACTGACTTCTGTTGGGCTGGTTTTTCTTTTGTTTTTCGTGTGGGCTTATTGTTGCAGGTGAAGGAGAAGTCAAGGAAGCTGGACTGGGCCCTTTGTGCGCCCAGCCCAGCTTCCCGTGGGTCGCCCAGCGAGCGGATCGGGCGCAGCCCGATCCGGCTCGCCCAGCGAACGGGTCGGGACCGAACCGACCCGGTTCGGCTCCCGACCCGGTTTCATTTGTTTTTAATTTATTTTATTTGTGATTTTCGTTTCTTTTTTTAAAAAAAAAATTAAAAAATTAAAAAATCATTTTTTTAGAATTTAACTTTTGGGTGCTTAGTTGTTTATTTTCTGTTTAGTTTGTTTTTTTTTATGCGTGTTTAGTTACTTTTGCATATTTAAATTAATTTTGTTGCATTGCATGCATAATAGATTAATTACATATTTAAGTTAGTTGCATAATTAGATTAATTGCATGTTAGGTTTAAAATTGCATCTTTAGATTAATTTCATGTTTAAATTGGAAATTGCATGTTTAGAGTTAGAATTGCACGTTTTTTTGAATAATCGCACGTTTAGATTAATTGCACGTTTAGATTAATTTGCATAATTAGTTTAGATTGCATATTAGGTATTTTTGGTAGGATTTTTTTTTAGCTAGATTGCATTATAGGACATTATCTTTGGTTGGATAAGATTTAGTTTAAATTAGGAATTGACATATTTGGTGTCCTAATTTAGATTAGGTAATATTTAGCTATGGATAATTAGGCTAATTAAATAAAAAATTCCAAAAAATTGCACTTCATACATTAGATTTGCTGATTTTCATGCATATCTTATTTTATTCTATTAGATTTTGCTTAGATTTTATTTGATTTTGTTAGATTTTTATTTGATTTTGTTAGATTAGATTTTATTTGATACTTTATTAGATTAGATTTTTATTTGATTTTGTTAGATTAGATTTTATTTTACTAGATTAGATTTGATTTGATTTGATTTGATTAGATTAGATTCTATTTGATCTTTGATTAGATGTGATTTTATTTGGTTTGATTTAATTAGATGTGATTTGATTTTGGTTTGATTTTTATTTTATTTCGTTTTGTTTAAATTTGATTTGATTTGTTTTCCATTCTTGAATTTTTATTTATGTTGATTTTATGAGTGGCCACCATTGCATGTTAGGAATAGAATTAAAATGAATCCAAACTGCCTGCGAAGTTTTTAAAATAATGAAAAGGTACCGAAAGGGCGTTAGAGCAATTTAGCGTAACCAAGTCCCCGAGTCCTAGATCTCTGGTTCGTAGGAGTAAGGCGTGACTCCCGATGCCTTACATGGGTTTCTAACCAACCCACCATAAATAGGTTAGTGGCGGCTCCAAATTGAATATCTTGCATGTTTAAAGAAAGTGAAACCAAAGTCGTGAATTGGTCCGAGTTGGGGAGAACTCAAGTTAAGTCACACTTAACAAACCATTAGCCGAACCCTAGGTGGTACACCTTCGGGGAGGTCGCGACAACAACTCCTTTACCAACACTAGTAACCAGTGAAAACTAATAACATTTTTCATCTCATTTAATGAGATTCTTAAGGCGCGTTCATATATTTTTAAAATGAATAATTTAGAGAATAATCATTCATATCTCGTATAAAAGTGAATGAATGGTAAATGTTTTAATCGTTCACAAATCGTGTCTGAAATTGTTCATGCACATCTTGAGGAGCTCTTCTTGAGTTGACTAACCTCTATGGACGTCGACATAAATTATTGCTGATGGTAAAATCTTTTTTTATTGATTACTTATTTTAAATGATAAAAGTGATTATTTTAGAAAAAAATATTTTTTCAACTCATTTATCTTTCATGATATAAACAGAACTTCAATATTACTCGACTCACATCCTAAATATGACATGATGTTCATATTTGATCCTTGAATGTCGATAAAAAAGAAAACGTAACAGCTCTTGAAAAAAGGAAAATCGATCAATTACATATAGTTAATTCTTTCAAAGATGAAATGACACGAATAAGTTAAATTTGTTCACGACACCCGAACGATTTGCTTTTTTTGTAACCCAGGTTTTTTATCTAAATTATGTGGAGTGAAATGATGTCGGATAAAAATAACTTATGTTGACTTCAATGGGAGATCTCGGTGTAATTTCTTAAAAATGACAGGCCAACCCTGCTCTTCCGCACCAAAAAAAAAAAAGGACATTTTGCGGGGTCCCCATCTTTCAGCTCGAGCTGACGAGCTTCGATGTCCGAAAACCCTAAAAGCTCGACAGCTGCTGATTGATCTTGATTTCCTCCACCCTGTTGTTGCAAATTCAGTGGTGGAACTCGCGTCCGTCAAGCGCGTCGATTGGTGGGTCTCCTCGTCTTTCTGGACGTCATCTTTGGGCGAACTCCGAGGGCGGAAGAGCGATCCAATGCCTCGAATTTCGTGCTTCGTTTTTGGCGGAAAGAGTCGTTCTTTAAGTTGAATTTTGGGGAGGGGCGGGGGTGGCTCCGTTTGTTTTGAACCTCGGTAGGGAGATTTGAAATGACGTGAATCTAGGTGATCGGGTTGACTTTGAGAGAGAGAGAGAGAGAGAGAGAGAGAGAGAGAGAGAGAGAGAGAGAGGAGAGATGGGTCCGAAGGTGGAAGGGCCATCGGCACCGGCGATAAGGCGAGACCCGTACGAGGTGTTGAACGTGTCGAAGGATTCGACTGATCAAGAAATCAAAACTGCCTATAGAAAGCTTGCTCTCAAGTAAGTTCTTTTCCCCCCCTCCCCCCCTCCCTTGTGATTTCTTCTCAATCCATTTCTTGCTAAGTGTTAGAGGCTGACTTAGGCGGATGGAAAGAGATTTAGGAGAAGGATGAGGCTTGCTTGTGCGCATTGCTGAATCTGATGAATAAAGCAAGTAGTTTTGTTGGAATATCATTTTCAACACCGATTTCTTTCTTGTAGTAGCCTAAGTTTTATGAGAAACATCTGGGAGCGCATGAGTTACAAACAGGCTCTTGGTGATTGAATTGAAAGGCCAGAGTAATTGGGATTTTCCAATTTCCCAAATTTGTGCCGTGACATTTCAGGTGAGCGGACCAATTATGATGAAGAGGATGACACGGGAGCTCCTCTGATCATTCCAGTCGGCAGAGCAACTCTAGGCGGAGTCTCAGTGTACTTGGAGGGCATGTTGATGATTTAGGAACTGTAGATATGTGTTTGATTGACTGCACAATACACTTTTGATAAGAAGATTTCTTAGTTCCACGGGATGTTCCTTATTATTTTTTTTAGTGGAATTGCATATTGTGTCTTTGTGCCTATGGTGTTTATGCTACGTTTGTTAGGACAAATATAAGTATTAAAAAATGATGATCATGGATCCCGTCCTTTATTTGGCTTGAATCATTATGCTCTAGATGCTTTCATCTCCTGGTCAATCTTGGATGGAGAATGCCAAAATTTTTGTTATAGAGAAATGCCAATAATTTGATGGCATATGGAAGAGAAAGGTATTCTTTAACTACATTGACAACTAGTATGATGTAGAACATATGCTTCTTATCATTGACGGCCAGAGTTAGAGCCTTTCATTTACAACAGCATTACTATGTCTATCTATAGTGCTTGGAAAGCTTATTTTAAGTTTAGTCTAGTGCTATAATTTTGATTTATCGACATGGCTTCTCAAGATATCTTCATTCCTAATCTATAAAAGTATATAATTTGATATGAATATTCTCTAAACTGGCAGGTATCACCCTGACAAGAATGTTGACAATCCTGAAGCTTCTGAACATTTTAAGGAGGTTGCATATTCATACAACATACTATCTGACCCAGAGAAAAGGAGACAATACGATAGTGCAGGGTTTGAGGTGCTTCAATTATTCTCGCTTGCTCTTCCCTGTGCACTTGTTTGGAAATGTGCTTGTGCATATCCGCTAGATGTATATGATCATGCAAATGTCTTAGCATCGTGTGATTGAGTGTTGCTTTTGGCATGTGAATTAGTATGAAGTGCTATTATGTTAAGTGGGTAATGCCAATTTATTGTACCTAGGCACTACATGGGGGAAAGAAGAGAATTTTTGTTATTATTTGTTTCTAGAGAGAGGGGAGAGGTGGGGAGGGGAGTTTGAATTGTACATAAGTGTGGCACCTCATGTGCCAACATTTGATTGTGCTTGGTTCTAGTAATAATATCTCTTCCAAGTGGTCCTGATCACGCGTGCTATTTTGTAAGTTGGATCGTTTCATCTTATGAAGTATGATGTAGCAGCTCAAGTAAGTCAGTAATGGCAATTGAGGTTATAAGCTTTTTGTGGGATTGATGTCAACTATTCTAAAAACTTAAGCTGTTGGATAAGTGTGTGGGTTAATATTTAAGTATTCTGACACTCCCCTTATACGTAAGCTAGACTTTGGTGTAAGACTAAAACGTGGAAATACAAATATAGGGACACAAATGAGGGGTTTGAAAAGAATTGAGCTTAATGTATAGATCGATGCTTTTTCCCTATTTTAGTTCTCTTATATAAAGCTCATACATGAAATTCATATACTATCTCATTCACAATGGCAGAGATGGGTGTTGCTCTATTTTTGTGAAGAAGACACCTTATGGGGATTCGTGATGCATGGTTTTTTTAAGACGGGTCAATATTTTTGTTAACTAAGTTTGAAATAGTAGACTGCAGTGTCCCCAGTAGATTTGGGTGGTTCTTCTTTTTCTTTTTTTCTGTAATTCCGTTCTCGCATGGTTTTTCTCAGTAGTAATGTTCTGATTTATTGATCAAACAATAAGATTTGAAGTTCTCATATTCATTAGGCTCTTGATGCTGAAGGCTTGGATATGGAAATCGACTTGTCTAACCTGGGAACTGTCAATACAATGTTTGCAGCATTATTCAGGTGCTTTTTTCAAAAGTCTGGATTTCTTAAGATTCGTTTGGCTCTTTTGCATCTCTCATTGTACTTTTCAACAGCAAACTTGGTGTGCCAATCAAAACTACGATCTCTGCCAATGTTCTTGAAGAAGCTATCAATGGAACTGTAACAGTACGACCCCTTCCAATTGGAACATCAGTCAGTGGAAAGGTGCTTGTTTTATTTAATAGACCGATTGATCGGCACTCGTGAGAGCATATTCTTCTGATTATGAACTATCATGCAGGTGGAGAAGCAATGTGCTCACTTTTTCGGTGTAACAATAAATGAACAACAAGCAGAAGCTGGTATTGTAGTAAGAGTCACTTCCACAGCACAAAGCAAATTCAAAGTAAGCTTTTTATAGCAATTATTAATATTCAATATTTTTAATTTGCTGGATTGTTTTGTTTCAGGGACTCATTGTTTTGTTCTTTGTTTCCTTATCCAGTTGCTTTACTTCGAACAAGAGGCCAACGGTGGTTATAATTTGGCATTACAGGTATATTACTAATCTTATACCTTTCGTCTGTTTTGTCAAAACGGGAAATGGCTTTATTGGAATGAGAAGGGCAACTATTGGTGGTTTAGCAGGGGGACTGCCCCAAGCATGTGCTAAAAAATAAAAATCCAAATTGCAATTTTTCCTTTCACATTCTTTGGTTTGCAGGTATCATGTTTACCATCTTGAGATAATAGCCTGCTTTTTTAATTTTGGATCAGTTAGGGAAGCTGTTACTTTTTAGTGTAGCTATGATATGGTAAGGATGAATGATGCGATACAGCATCCATGATTGAGGATGAAACGATGGGATGGGGTTTTGTTTAATGATGAGTTGTTGTGACAGACTGCAGTCAATAGATGTTATAAAAGGACCATGGCCTGTGGCTGTGAGTTGAATAAATTTATCGCACCTGGAGAGTGAATAATTTCTGGGCGAGCGCTACTGCTACCATTTCCTTGAAATTGTGATTTGTTCTAGTCAAGTAAGAGTCTTGGATCACTTGTTAATCAGAAGCTATATATGAGTTTTGTAATAATGTTTTGCTATGTGTGTCGTCTGATGTGCTCTACTTCTAGACCTTGTCTGATTTGGCATTCTATGAGATTATCTGTTCTTTCTTCAGGAAGACAGCGAGAAAACAGGCAAGATGACATCTGCAGGAATGTACTTTCTACATTTCCAAGTTTACCGAATGGATTCGACCTTGAATGCAGTGCGTTTCCTTCTATTATTCCTCGCTTCATTTACTTTTTTCACCCTGTTTCCTATCTGTAATTGTTAGTGGTGTGCAGTTGGCTATGGCCAAGGATCCGGAAGCTGCATTCTTTAAAAGGTTGGAAGGTCTACAACCTTGTGAGGTTTCAGAACTTAAAGCTGGAACTCACATATTTGCTGTCTATGGTACGGTAGCTTATTTATGGCTTTTAGTCTTATTTATGGTACGGTAGTCTTGTCTGGCGATAGAAGTAGGATTTCCTTTTATAACTAGGTGGATTAATACTCGTAAATTGATTCAGGAGATAATTTTTTCAAGCCTGCGAGTTACATGATAGAGGCTCTATGTGCAAGATCATACGAAGAGGCAACGGAAAAGCTCAAGGAAGTTGAGGCTCAGATACTGAGAAAAAGGACTGATCTACGCCAATTTGAGACGGAGTATAGGAAGGTGTTTTCCTCTTTCCTATGTTTTTCCTTATTGTTTCATGCACATTCTCGTGATTTTATTCTGATATTGTAGGCCCTTGCAAGATTTCAAGAGGTGACCAACAGATACAACCAGGAAAAACAGTCTGTATGTCTCTTGCTTTTCTTGGCTTGTCTTCCTCATTTGGCCTCCAGGCTTCTTCTATAGCCATCTATCGGCTAACATGGTTCATTCCTATGTTATCCTCATTTGGATGCCCAATATGAATATCTGAGGCCATCTCTCCTATGAGGGATCTTTTATTTGAAGCATGTTGGCTTATTAGATGTAATTTTATGCACTGACGGATATGACCATGCATTCTAGTCTCGTCCTCTTAAGATTTAGGATATGTTAACTTTTGTGCTTTTCACTTCAAAGATGCTGGAACTTTTCATGCCATTTGTCACCGTTGTTCCAGATGTCATTTTCTCCAGTTAACAGATTTCCTTCAATCTGACGTCCTCCTATGATTTTAACCCATTAATATAAGTTTTTGGTGGATTGTTTCTGCTTTATTCCTTTTCCTTTACCCCTTTTGTCGACATGAGGGATGACATGACTGCTTTTCTCTTTAACTGAATTAATTTATGGTATATTTTAGGTAGATGATTTACTGAAACAAAGAGACGGCATTCATTCTTCGTTCACTGTAAGCCGGGTAGCAAATGGTGACTTTGGTAGTAACGGTGGTACTAGCGGCAGCAATAGAGTTCCAGGTGAAGATTCGAAGATGGGAAGTCCGGTAGAAGATGGATCTTTTGAAGGAAAAGACAAATCGTCCAAAAAGAAATGGTTCAACCTCAATCTCAGAGGATCCGATAAAAGGTTTGGTTGAATTGTAGAGTTGTATAGAGGGTGTGCTTATATTCATCCAGCATTCGACCAATTAGGGCACGACCTTTGCTGTCCTGTGAAGAGCTTCAATCCAATATTCACTTACTACTCATCTTGCGGGTGTTCTTTTTTGTCGTTCATGCAGAATCAATGTTGTTTATAGTGGCTATTAGTTGTGTCTTGTTTTCATCTTCCCATTGCTGACATAATGTATCAAGAAAAAAGGCACACAGAGAAAAATGGATGGAGAGGAAATGTTGCGCCGTTTGCAGTCACCCTTGTATTTGTCATCAGTGTTGCTGTTCTTCCAATCATGTTAATAACTCTTAACCTGCAGTACAGTATTGATCCCAGATGCCTGATCTGAATTTTTTGTTTTTTGTTTTTCCAATTACGGCTGTACTCAGATCGCGTTTGAGCAACGATGGCAATGACTTCATTCAAATGGGTCTCGTGTTATCTGAGGAAAACATCCTTCTCTTTGAAATTAAAGATAGAAATGAAGGTAAAAACAGAGATAAGTGAGGATTAGAACAGGTTTCCACCTCGTCTTGGCTTTGTGACGCTAAAGCTACGAGCTCTGCAACTGATGATGGATTGATACTTTGTAAGCGCATCGATTCGAGAAGTTTTAGGGATAAATTTAATCAAAAGTGTCAGGTGAAGATGCATGCCGAACTTAGCTGTTGGGCTAAGAATCGGCCCAATGAGCGACTTCGAGAATACTTTCTCGTGGGTCGTGGTCGGCTTACCGGCATTCGTCGTTTTATACTTCACGAAAATAAATAAATAAATTCATAGAAAAAAAGAAGAAGAAAAAGGGCAGGAAAAAAAAATCTCAACTTTTGGTCAAATCTAGTCTTGCCTTGAACTTTCTTTTTCCAAAAATAAAAATTATTTACTGCATATCCCTTTAATTTTAAGTATGCCCATGCATTCAATAATTGTCACTAATTTCTTCAAGATTATCACCATTGAAGCCAATTAGAAGTTTGTTATCTGAACTGGTATGTTCATCAATGTCCTTATCTTCATATGAAACCACGACAATCTCATGATATTGATAATTTTAAAGAAAGTAGTGACAATTTTTTAACATGTGGATAGATTTGGAATTAGAATGAAAGTTCGACATATTTTCAAGATTAAAAAGAAAAAGGTTGGGTTACATCTAAAGTCGGGAATCATTTAGAGAAGTAGCTCTTGATTTTATATATAGGTCATAGGTGATAGCAATGGACTTGCATTGATTTTAGCGTAAGTGCCCAAGGCATGCTTTTTTCTTGAAGCGTACGTACACTTTCCTTTGGAATAAAAAATACAAAAAAAAAAAAATACTTAGGCGGCTGAGTAGATGTCCATTTGATTCCAGTCGCGTATTAAAGAGGCAACATTTTCTTATTCAACTCATCCGCATAAAGAATTCTTGAGATGCATATAATATAAGCTCAGAGATTGGTCCAGAAGGTAAAGTTCCACATTTGGTGCAAAGTCTCAACTTCAAGATTTTCTCGAAACATTTGACGAAATGGATGTCTTTTAAGTTTAACTAAAATCAAATCGCTTATCATGTGACTCCTCCCATCCTGTGTGCGCATTTGTATATTTGTATATCTCTTTCGATCGTCCAAATAGTCATAGCTGATTTCTTTATAGCAAGGAGGCTTCGGTAAATCTAGGTTTCATGTATTATCTCGCGAACCTTATGCATCTGGGAAAAAACGCCAGTCGGTTGGAACAATACTGTAATTCTTCTTATTGCTGAGAAGAGTATTCAGCCTATTCGGACCTGCAAATCCCTTCATCCCTCTCGCATCGGTTCTCCTCTGGAGATTTTCACATGTTTTGTCACTTGCACCTTTTTTGTGTAACTTAGAAAGAGTCACCATCATTCGCCGAAGAAGATATCAAGAATTCATTGGATATGTAGCCGGTGAAGCTTTTTTCTACTCGTCCCGCATTCGTCATCGTTAACATGGGTAATCAGTTACTTGCTAAAATTATACTAACTAGTCAGCATCGAGAATTCACTGGATATGTAGCCGGTGAAGCTTTTTTCTACTCGTCCCGCATTCGTCATCCTTAACATGGGTAATCAGTTGCTTGCTAAAATTATACTAACTAGTCAGCATCGAGAAATGTGTCATACGTGAAAAGAAATTCACGTAACCTATGTATCTCATGTTCATCCAAAGGAAGGAGATATCTTTTAGCCAAAGTTACTTCCATGACTGAACATTTGAAAGCTGTACATAGTGCAGAATTGGAGGAAAGAACTCCCAAAGCTGCCTTTTAGTATATAGAACAGCTTGCATCTTGTTTAATATCATCAAGCTAATGCAGATTCATCCCCTCTTGGCCATGTCGATTAAATTAAGGTTCGATAAAGGAGCTATTGAGTAAGAACACCCAAAGCGACATCTGGTGGATTTGACTGGGTCGACATGCTGACGAGAGCAAAGTGGGTTTAGGATAAAGTATCGAGATTAAAGGCGACAGCCCTTTCTATTTTAATGGGCTTTAGTCCCCAAGTGAACGATCAAAATTCATCTTTAGTAATTTCTCCATTCGGCACATACGATGAAAGTCACGTTTTTTTCATAATGGACAAGCTCGTGTCAAAAGAAGGAATTATAGGAATACTTGGGGTTCATTAAATTCCATGAATATTAAGAGAATACAGACTGATTCACCTGGGAGTAGCGTTTTCGATATCCATTTCAGGGAACTCAGATTTAAGTTAATAGCTATAGCATTAGGTTATTTTGTTGATTTTCTTTACGATAACCGGCTAATTATGATTGTCTCTCTTGAACTATCAAGCGCGAAAATCATTGGGGCCCTCCACTAGTAATGTGATCTTATTCCTTGTTGGACTGCAATTAACATTACTATATTAAAACAACCGCTGGAAAACCTCCAATGATGGAGGGCTTGATTAGTTTATAGGCGCAGGTGCTAATCCTAACTTAGCGTCCAATAAGACCAACTTCATTGTACGCTCACCCATTAAAGAAATCAAGGCATGACTTATTCTACAACCCTCTCGACTGAATCGAGCTCCCAACTTCTCTAGACCGCAAAACACAAACTCATCTCGACCCATGTTCAGTGATACAGACCCAAAGTCGTTTGCTTATTCAAGAACCCAATTTCGATCTTCTTGGATTCTTGCAAGGGACAAATCCACGCAGAATTCTAGGACACCGATCCGAACAGAAACTCTTGCTGATAAAATAACGATGTTGATGATAACGCTAATCCCATCGTGTGTGGCGGCAACTATTTAATGCTTCGACCACTTTTTTCTCTTTCTTTCATGGGGCGAAACCCTCCACATGCTGAGGAATAAAAGATCAGTCTATGTTCCGTTCGGGCCAAAAAGATTCCTCGTTGGGTCTGTTGGCTGTACATAGGGTGAGACTGGGGACATCACGGCCTAGGACGTGGCAGCTGATTCGAAGGGCAAAGCGATTTGCCTCTCCACGTAAAAGGGTCGTCAAGTCGAGATGGGCAGGGGTTCATATTCTTTTCATCGCTTGCTCTGGCTTCCTTCTTCATGAGGCGAAAGAGGGCATAGGAAGACCAACCCTTTAGGCCTCTTGTGTGGGGATTGAGTCACCGACATGGCAAGTGATCATCCAAATCTTGGTCAGCACTGCCGAATAGGCTTATTGGCTTACAAGTGTCGCACACTTTGAAAGAACAGAATAAGAGGGAAATGGAACTGGTGGAAGGGTAAGTTTAAGATGTAAGATTATCATTTCTTAAAAGATAAAGACACCGGAGGTCGATAGGGTTGAGGGTCGAGATTTATGTCACAAAGACGAATCATTATCCTGACTTACTAACACTCTTTTTCTCCTCTTTGCACCAGCCATCGCGAGGGTCACGCGTAGTGGATGGCAGCCCGTCTTTGTCACGCCGCCTTTGGCAACTAAATTTATGTGCTTATCTGAGTATAGGACCTAATAAATTTTTATAAATAAATCACCATACTGCATTGTGTTGCATAGGAGCTTGAGAAGATGACAAGTTTGATGAAAGTGCTCGTTGAGTTGTAATTTTAACTCGACATGGTACGAATTCTTAGCCCTACTCTTTCTGGGAAAATGATCATCTACCTTGGATTAGTGTGCCTTACCCACCTCCCCACCCTTGGATCAAAATGCCCTCTATTGCGTAGGGAACACCCCCTCCCTCACCCTTAGATCTACTAAGGCACACTAATCCAAGGTAGGGAACCCTAATCCTTTATGACGCTGCCTGTCTCTCATGAGGTTGCAGTGAAGTTCTCGACAACGGTAGAGACACGATGATAACAGTACAAGAGGAGAGGAGACGCTTACTCTATTGTGGTTTAGACGTGATCTTTTGGGCAAAAATGGAAAATGGAAAATAAGAAAATAAGGGTATAAAGGAGAAAAATGCTAGACATATGTCACTAAAATACATTTACACACCAATATATCAAGGGCACAAATTTGCGGTTGTAAATTTATCTCCTTTAATCTACAACATCTATATTCACGTGATATAGTTAGATCTCGCTACTAATATATATATGTTGTATTCACGTGGCGCCATTGTACTTTGCATGATGAGGCAAGCTGACCATACTAATTTTTTTGGTCAAGTTTTAAAAGGCCAATCAAGAGTTGATCGCATTTTTCTAGATGACTATGTTTAGTATTCTTGATGCATAATAGATCGCCATCCAATAAGACGAGCACTGTGAATACCTTCTCAAGCACTGTAGCATCGTGACAGGAGTATTATATCTTAATCAAAAGAGGAGGAAGTGGCATGACCATACATCTGGATTGGTCTAAATGGGTATGTTTATATAGCCGTCTATGTGTCTGCTTTGTTGTCAAGCCCAAGCACCTTTCTTTTGTCTCATTGATTGACCAAAGACCCTTTCTTCACATACCTGTTTCACGGGTGTTTCCCATCTTTTTTTTAGTACAAAAGCTATGTCGATGTGTTTCGTTGGAGTGGCATCATTTCGTAAAGAAATCCTAGACTGAAATCTAGGCTTAGCTTCCTCTTAGATAATAATACGACGAGACATACCTTAATCAACTTCTTTAGGGGGGAGAGAGAGAGAGAGAGAGAGAGAGAGAGAGACAGGAAGAGAGAGAGGGTCACTTCACATGACTTAAAGCTAACTCCACCCAAAGCCCTACCTATTTATAATTAATTTCTCGAAAATTTAAAGAAGTGGGTAGTGTCACTTGGAGTACATGGAAGGGCTGACTGTCATCCCCACGTTGCTTCGAATCTCGATTAAATATTCCTTTCCTTGAACATATCCCTCAAAAGGGGATTTACTCTCCAACTTGAAAACTAAGTCTACTTGGGGCTCCCTTTCTCTTTTTAACCCCTTTTTGGATCCTTCCAAAAGCAAATGGGTCGCACCAAACAAACAAAAAGCTGTGATTAGAAAGCTAATGGAGTTATAACACGATAGGATAACGCTCTAATAATCTTCTCATCAACGCGATATTGCGTGCCCTCATTGGCTGAAGTTCCTTGACAAGCAGAACTCGGTGGGCCGCCACCCACGATTCGGGCAATCTTTGGGACGATAATATCGGCATCACTTCAATCAACAATGAAGGAGCAAGCCATAATCAACGTCCTAAAAAATGCGTATTAAACTAGATGGTGGCAGCCATTAGCACCAAGGGTTAAATCTTAAACTAATGAAAGAGACCATTGCTGAGAGGACAGTTGTTCGTGAACCAGCAAAGAAGGGGGGGAAAATGTTGATTGGACAGTGCCATCATCACCAACACTCAGAGCAATAAAGAAAAAAAAATCACTTTCGATGTCAAGAGGCTTCTGCAGGAGGCGGGGTCGATGCTGAAAGACTTTGACACATGCGGTCCCCTTGGTTCCCAATGTGCGTGGGCCCGGACCTATGCTTATAATCTTATAGTTATTGCAATTATTATTTGATATATCATATGCTTGATGGACCTCACATGTGTTTTCCTACATCAGTGGATAAAATCTTGTGCCCATGTCCCCCCATCCACAATTCTGACAAATTTATAGCTCCTTCTGCCATCTATTCTCGTCTCATATGTTTTGTCTATTATGATCCCTACTTAGGTGTCTACCTATGATCTACACATGTAATATATTAAATCACCAGACCAATTTAACCCTATTTCATAAATTTCGTGAGATTCGGATGAGAGTTCCTCCATATTTTATCTGACCTCTTTATATGAGTTTGCGCTAGGGTTGAACGTATCTTCTGGGCCGATGGTACTAATAGAGTAATATGTAGATTTAAGTAATGTCTAGACGAAATGCCTTAGTTACACTAGTATAGTAGCATCAATCTCATATTGTGTTCTATTTTGGGTTTGAAACGGGGTGATTTATGCGACTATTGTTTGCAAGCGTAAGATTGAAACTCAGCAGTAGGGCCGAGCACCGGGTACCGCCCAACTTGGGAACCACCCGGACCGGACCGGACTGGCCGGGTTGGTCCGGTTCTTCGAAGTTGTGGTCCGATCCACGGGTCTAAAAAATGGAACCGGTTTCCGGGTGGTCCGGTCCACGGTTCCATGAGGGCAGGACCGGACCGGACCAGACCACTCGGACCAGACCACTAGGACCTTCTCGATTTAAACTTCAAATTTTTCTTGACCCAAGTAACTTGGGAGCCTAACTTCAGAGTCCATAGTCCAAAGTCTATATCCTAACCCAAGCTTCAAAATTCTAGAGCCCAAAATCTATGTCCAAAGTCTCATAATGTCTTAACACCTCGCTTTAGATCTGAGTAGCTCCCGCGCCCGTGATCACCAAAGCTTTCTTCTTCGGCAGTCTTCGTATATCGACTTTTGCCTCGTGTGTTCATATTTCCTTTTAGATTTTTGAGTAGACAATGGTGAGATTTCAACGAGATGGAGTCTAATGGACCTATTGATGCTTATTACTTATGGAAGCAAGGCGACTTCAACAAGGCTGAAAGAGTCATGAGTTTTTACCGATGGAAGTAAACGATTTTTATTTTAGTTTATAGTTCTCTTTGAATTTTTTCCGGTTCCATTGGACCGCCCAAGGACCGGACTGGACCGATTGGTCCGGTCCGGTCCGGTCCTCGGTCCTAAAAATCGGGGACCGGTTCCATCGGTCCGGTCCCCGGTTCTAAGGCGGAACCGGATCGCCCTGGACTATGCACACCCCTACTCAACAGAGGAAGAACAATGCCTCTAGAGATGGGCAGAGAAGTTGAGAGATGACAAGTTTTGAATTCATGCTCCGCATTATGTTTGTGGCAAAAATGCGAGAAAGGATGTACTTGCTAGCTAGTTTGAGTAACTATTTCGAATTTTGATGGTCCTCAATTGTAAAATCTGCCCTTCTAATCTTGTGAAAAGGGTCATATCTTGGTTAGAGGGAATTTCTCTCTAAAACCTAATCTCGCTTTAGTGGTTACAAAAAAAACCATACTAGGTCTGAAAAATCTACAATTCCAAGATCCCAACATCTCTCTCTCTCTCTCTCTCTCTCTCTCTCTCTCTCTCTCTCTCTCTCTCTCTCTCTCTCTTCCTCGTAATTGCAACCCCCATCTAGTCAAGCTCGTTTGCTATCATCACCACCGCCATCAACTCCTTTCGACTAACGCTATTGGAGGATCAATTTTCCCACACCAACACGTTGTAACCGGATTAGTTTTATCGTACTTCCGTTACAAGTTGTCATTATACGTATATAAAAAGAAAAACCCTAAAAAAAGGTGGACGAACACCGTCTGAATAAAAGACGTGTTGCTGGGATCTTAAACGGTAAAAGAACCCTTCACGCATCAAAAGGTCTTTGATCTCCACTGATCCCAAACAAGCGACCAGACAACCCTTCCCAAGAAGCACATGTGAACTATATAACTCAGCTCCAACATTGCCGTTCACATCAGCTCAGCAATGAATGTCAATTCGGTGGGCTTCTTTTTCCAGTGAATCCAGCTATGGAGTCCCACATATAGTTAGAGCGCAGTGGCCCCCAACCTTGATCTCCAACCTTGGCATGAGTGAGAAAGACCTAAAGAAATGATCACAAATCATTTGGACCCGCACCGCAAAGGAAACAAAGTGGGGTTAGGTTAAGCAGGAGACTTTTCTTTTCTCAGCAAATCGAGACCCCAATTCCCGTTTAACCCTAAATCAAGTTGCTTTATGTCTCATGCATTGTGAAAAGTGCATTGAAATCTTCGAAATTCTTTATGGAGTGCGAATGAGTCCTCTACATTTTTTGATTAATCATTCGAGTTCTCAAACTTTCTAAGATTATTTTAATCGGTCCCTTTGGATGGCTTTTCTTGCTGAAAGATGCCACATGGCCGAATTATTAACTATGCCATGCGTGATTTTTTTTTTTGGCAAGATAGAGCCCTAATAATAGGTGATTGAATCATCTAAGAATATCACATCGAGACAATCACTTAAAAAATCTTAAGATATTATGCAATTCATGTGACAATTTTAGGACATTTAATGTGTCTATCTCTGCATCAAATCAATAAGAATGATGGCGTCCTATTTTAATTAAGCTATACTTGATTTGCCGCGTCTTTCTTATCTCCAGCTTTTACCGGGTTCTGAAGTTGATGTCGAAAAGTAGCGTAAATTCTCTTCTATAATCATTTTACAGGCGTGGTGAACAAAACTAACCGCCTTGCACAAATGATGTCGAGTACATGCATAATTTGGGGAAAGATTGTGCTCAACATAATCTGGACACCGAATATATGATTAATGATGTCCTTTTTTCTATGAACATCACAAAATTTCATAATAAATTAGATAATGCAAGAAAAGGTCATCTAGATATCATATCAACACGGTGGCATGATGAATTAGATTGACTTTTCAATTTCCCAAGTGATATATAATGATTCCATTTCCGGTGGAGGAGGGAGGCCATTTGACAAGAAAACTAATCATTATAGCTTATGCGTTTATCCTCGAGTAATGATGATTAATCATCGAATCAAACGGTCGAAAAGAGCGTAACCTTTCGAAAATCAAAGGCGATCGATCCGATTATGGAGGATGAGATTTTTCTCTTATGGGAAATTTTGACTATTTCCAAAAGTAGCGAGGGAAGGGGAAAGGAGCGCACACATGAGAAAAGAGGAGACAATGGTGGGTCATGGTCGAGGGTTGAGATGAAGACTTTGGAACAACGGTGCATAGTATACATAGAGTAGACATATGCTCTCTTTCTTTTTGTTGTTTTCTTTTGCTTCTTTTTTAAGCCCTAAGTGGACGATTACACAAAGGTTAACCCCTCTTTTCTCTCCACAGAAAGATTCGAGGAGATCTCTCCGAAAGAGAGAGACGAATATATTAAAATCCATTCCAACGTCAATCACGCAAACATCCTAAACAACTACTCATCATCAGCACGTAATGGCGGGCCAAAGAAATAGTTTTTAAGCCTCGAACACCTGACAGCATTCAATTTATATCACCGCTTTCAAAGAGAGAGAGAGAGAGAGAGAGAGAGAGAGAGAGAGAGAGAGAGAGAGAGAGAGATCGAACTCAAAGCTTCCCATGTTGACTTCATTCACGAAATTGCCATCGCATTCGTATCTTTTTTTCTTCCTCCGTTCTTGAGAAACATAATTTGCACATCTTTATTACAAAAGACGACTCTATTATCATACATCGAATAGATATCCATCCACCAAAATGACGGGTTCCACTCTAGAAATTGCTACAAGTGGAAAAAAGAAGAAGAAGAGGTAACTAGGTAACTTAGATAGAGAAAATGACCGCTTTCAAATTGAAAATTGAATCGGTTGGACGAGTTTGAGATTTGAAAATGTTGTGGAACGTTGTGGATTTAAGGAGAGGGAAGAGAAAGGAGGATGGTATATAGTGTGAAACACGAGTATCCGGTTTTGTATGTGGGGGGCTAACGTGATGGTGACATGTGGGGCCAGGAGCGAGTAATCTTACAAGGAACCGACGGTGATAGATCTCATGAGCACCTAGTTGTAAGAACTGGACACCATCAAAGCTCTTGCATGCATGGATGTCTTTGACTTTTCCCATAACCCAAAACAAAGACTCATGGGGTGGTGCTGTCGGCTCCTAAATTTCTGCCACGTGTCCCATTATCACACACAGAGAGAGAGAGAGAGAGAGAGAGAGAGAGAGAGAGAGAGAGAGAGAGAGAGAGGTGATTAGAAATGGCAGGTGCATTTGGGAAAGTGCTGTGCGCATCCTTGGATTGGCTATGCACTATGAAGTATGAAGTGTCATCACGCTTGATTGCCATTAAAAAATCAGTAAGTAAGTCGGAGAGTCTACGGATCCAACGCTTGGCATCTTGGATATACTTGCTTTCCAAGTCTTGACGTGCATAAATTGAACTGGGATTTCCACGACCAAAAAAGGGGAGGGGAAAAAAATACCAATTTGTCCATATAGAGGATAGGAAATGTCAATCCATCCCGCAACCCCCAATTCTTATGTCGATATGCCCTTTTCGGTCGACCAAAACTTATTTAATCCACTCCAATCGATTAGCATTGTCTAAAGTTACACGTTCGTGGTCCGTCACAATGGCACATGCTTCATGGGATTGGAGCAACGTGGCCTTTCAAGTTCGCGCCTAAAATTGACCAGGATGCAATTGAAAGAAAATTGGACTTAAGGAAGAAGATTTTCACATATATCTTTCATTATTAGAATAGTTGCCTAGAATTGGGTCCTATATCGTATTGCCTATTATTTTGGTTTGACCAGCGGAGTGGAAAAAGATTTAAGAATCTTCACTAAAGAAATATAATAGCCAAAGGAACCAACCCGACCTATTGGTTAACTTCATCTGTCTTTGGAGAAACCTTGCTCCTAAAGACAACATAAGCTAAGCATGTGTCGTACTTGTCGTGAAAAGAAATCTGCCGGCTATAATTGTGAGCAAAAGCAGTTGATTGCGGACTGAATTCCCACGGAAAACGAACCATTATTGCATATGTTGACTCATGGAAACATAGTGCACCGCGACCGCCTGCAATCAATGACGTGAAATCCTAAGGTATTAGGGTGAGCCATGCCGCATGTATTACCAAATCTTGCAAATGACCTAGCTGGTTACTTTACAAATAGTTCACTTAGAACACTCGGTCTATTTCGCAAATCTTGACGGTGTTGGCATCTGAAGCCGGAACCCGATGTTTTCCGGCAGCAAACCGAAACCGGTCGTGAGGGAGACGATGGGCCATGGGTTGTTGAAACAATGACCAGTCTTTCGATGATTAATCTGACGGTCAAGCCAATTGACTTCACTGGGTAACCAAAGTTCACATGCATCACATTCCCTCTCTCATCCTCAATTAATTAGGCTACAACAAGCCACTACAAGCCAAGAGAAACCATTGATCACGAAGGATTTGAATAGGCAAAAGAATCAACAATCGATCTCGAGGAGGCGAACATCATTACTATAATCTCGAAGTATATAAAGATTGGGAGTATTTATATAGACACAATAGATAACGTGTTGTGTTCTTACCAAATGCTAATTATGCTCATTTATCTAAGTTTTATATATTTAGATTATCGGGGGCATTTCGGCGATTAAAGAGACTTTGCCGGGACAATTTGCAAAGAAAAAAAAACTTAATTTGTCGTGAGTGGCCCCACTTTTTTTTTTTTTTTTGAAATTTAGGGGCCGCGTTCCCTACATTACTCCCACTCTCTTTTTCTTCATCTTCCTCCTCCTCCTCGGGATATCTTCATGCTTCGACTAATCAGCTCTCTCTCTCTCTCTCTCTCTCTCTCTCTCTCTCTCTCTCTCTCTCTCTCTCTCTCTCTAAAGCTCGTACTGTGTTCTGCAATATTAATATCAAATCCCTTTTTACCTGTATAAATACCCTCCCACATGCAACTACTCTCTTACCCTCTTGCCTATCTTAGCTGATACCATTACTACCACTACTACCACGACCTCTCTCTCTCTCTCTCTCTCTCTCTCTCTCTCTCTCTCTCTCTCTCAAACATGGCGGAATTAGACTATTGCCAACCCAAAAGCAGCCCCAACGCAGCCGCCACGCGCTTAAAGCTCTTCGGCTTCAGCGTCGCCGACGAGGAAGACTCGGCCGTCAGCGACCCCATTACCATCAACACCAACAACGGCAGCAGCAAGCCCACGCCGTCGGGATCGCTGGACAGCGACGTCCAGGCGGCAGGGGGCGAGCGGAAGTACGAGTGCCAGTACTGCTGCAGGGAATTCGCCAACTCGCAGGCCCTGGGCGGCCACCAGAACGCACACAAGAAGGAGCGGCAGCAGCTCAAACGCGCCCAGCTGCACGCCAGCCGGACCGCCGCCATGTCGTCGCTCGTCCGGAACCCCATCATCTCCGCCTTCGCGCCGCCGCCGCACTTGCTGGCAGCCGTGGGGCCAGTGGTGGTGACGGCGGCGGCGCCCACCTCCCCATCCTGGGTTTACGTCCCGCGGCCCACCCCGCCCTTCCAAGTGTCGCACGGCTGCATGTTCACAAGCGGCCAGGGCGCAGGTGGGAGATCGCCGGCGGGCTTGGTGCCGTACGGAGGACGCGCAGGGGACTCTACGGGGTCGCAAGTCCAGAATCAGGTCAGTGGGAGGGCGGTCCTCGACGGGCTTTCATTGAGTAAGTTTTCCAAAGGAAATGGTGGCGGGGTTCCTGGTTTTGATGACGCTTTGGGGCTTGACCTGCATCTGAGCCTGGCTCCGGCTGCGCCGTGAGTGGACAACTCGGGTCCGCTCAGCTAGTTTCTCGGCATGGCTTAGGCTTTAAATCTTGTTGGGATAATCTAGAAGTGCTTATTCGAGTTCATGTTCGGGTTTGGGTTCGGATATAGGCAGACGGGTCCCTTTGTACATCTCTCTTTAAGGAATTAATTTGATTTATTATTTTTTTCCTACTCTTCCACGATTGAGTTATTTCTCCCTCTGATCTTGCTTAAAGTTGAAGTTCCGTGGATCAAGCTATATTAGCACAACATATCCTAGTGTGGAGGTGATAATTTCGGTTCCCGCTTGACTTGAGCCCATGAAGAAAACAATGTCTTCACTGAGCCTGTCTTGACGTCAAAAGGGGGGAAACTTGCTGGTGGGAGTTTCGAAAGTCATGAACTAAAGTGAAGCCTTAGCTTAGCTTTCAATTTGGAACTGAAATGACCAAAAGTTCGGAAAAGATTGTAGCTCTGTCAGGACAAAAGTTGGAAGCTAGTACACTGTGTTAAAGTGGTACTTTCACTTCCGCACATGTTTTTGGGGTAAACTGAGGTAATTTGCTGCTACTCAAAGATCTGGATGTTGTGCTTTCTCTGTGTGATCTTTTTTCTTGTTTTAATTCACACATCTATAGAATTTTCCTCGCTGATGAAGACAGAAACTTATATTGACAGCGATGTCCAACACTTTTTCCCTCAGTAATATGATTAGTCTGAAGCTGTCGGGCTTGCCGGCTCTTGCTAGCTCCACCAGTTAGTCGCTCCTCTTTTCCTTCCTCAATATAATGAATGTGACTGCAATATAATTCTCAAATCAAAGTCGAAAGCTGCTAAAAGGTGAAGCTGCACTCATCTAGTTCTGAAGTAGTCAGTGGTGGTTCCTAAAGATAAATCAAAGAGACCTTAAATTTTGCATTAAAATTGTTGTAAAGGCAACCCTCGAGCAATTATTCTAATAAAAAACTATTATGTGCTTTCATCTAAACATTGACTCCCGTGTCCTCATGATCAACCAGCAGGGGCCTCTTGTGCTAACCCTAAGGCTAAACATAAAAGGTTGAAAAATCTTTCCTATCATCTATAGTTGAAACTAAACCTATCATAAGTGGAGAGGAGAAATAAGGTGGATCCTTGCGTAAATGGTGTTTGAGTACATCTGGAAGGTGAGACATATTCTTTAGGTGCGAGAATTTGGGTCTCGAGGAACTCCAACTACCGCTTTGATGATTAGCTGAGTGCCTTCCTGTCAGTGTCGCCCATCGACTTGACCAGGGCAAAACACCATGTGGGGACGATCACATGCAGATCAATTCTCCCTCTCTCTTTGACATTTAGATATAATAAGCCTGCTTAACTAGTCAAATTCCTATGATCTTTCACTATGTTTTACAATTGAGAGCTTAAGGCATTGTTTACTCGAGGGAGGAAGAGGGAGACTGTTGAGGACAACATCCATGCTCGGTGTTTTTGTGAGACCGAGCACCAACCTCTAGATGATATGTCGAACAACCAGTCTTGCTTTTTTTTTTTTTTTGAATTTATATCAATTATAATGTCCATGACATATTCGAGGTTTTTCTTCGTATTTCATATTGACAGCACCCAATTGCGCTCTTACTTTTACTTATTCTTTTCATATAGGAGATCTCAAGAATCATGCAGCCTTGTAGAGCAAATGGAAAACCCATTTCTACTTCATGTTTGTATGGATCCTACCATCTGAAGCATAAGAAACGGTCTTGCTAGAATCTTTACAAGGTTCCGATTCTTAAAAAAAAAAAAAGAAGTAAATCAAAGGATTAATTAGATCCTACTGATCATACGGGTTTAGTTTTGAGATCTTGCAACCATAAGATTTGTATAGGTAATGGAAAATTCGATTTTCTTGCATTTAAAATGTAAAGACATAATACACATTAAGTTTGCACTATTTTGGAGTCTTGATGTCATACAATCTTCGCAATTGACGAATTTCATCTAGACATCTAATATTTTGTAGCATCATTGCAACTTTCAGAGTCCTATGATCTATTGTCCAATCCTACATTATGATCATATAGATATTCTCATCGGTCCTAAGTTGGTATAAAGAAATAAATGATACAAGACTACGAACTCACTCTCAAATCACGATTGGCATTGCCAGGGGGGTTCCTCACAAACATTTGACAAGGAATTTCCTAAACGTCCACAAGAAAAGGGAGGGACAAAAGAGAAAAAGAAAAGGATGAAGGGGTGTGGCACTGGCACACACTTAAAACAGAAGATTTGTTTTCGGTCCAAAAGCAGGGGCACAAAAGCGTTATGATACATCAAGTCGGTTTGCTTTTGTTCTCCTCGTATGATCAGATCCTTTGCTGGGGGAATCTCCTTGGCTCTCTTGTTGGGGGGTCATCTTTTGGGGGACCGACCCACATATCTTATCGGCCGCAATCGTCCAATGGAGATCTAGATCAGCATCACCTTCCAACTTAGAAATGAAGTCATTGGGGATGCTTGTGTGGTTGCGTGGTGGTGATTCATATGATTATGCGGGATTGGCTGCTTTTTGGCTGAGTTTCTATAATTGGTTCTTTTTCCAAGGACTTGAACTAGGGTTTGATGATCATTTTGAGGTATTCTTTGTTTGATCCACACACAGAGAGAGAGAGAGAGAGAGAGAGAGAGAGAGAGAGAGAGAGAGAGAGAGAGAGAGAGAGAGAGAGAGAGAGAGAGGATCAGTGTAGGGTGGGGAGAGCATAATCGATGTGTTTTGAATAGGGTTGAGCACTCTATGCTAGGGGGAAAAGTTTATGATTTCTTTGGGAGCTTTTTTGACATGATCCAGGAAAGGGTTTCACGAGAATGGAGAGCTCGTTTTGTGGTTGGTGAGACGGAACTTCGGGCCGAAAAACTATGATCAAGACTCGTTTATTCCCACAGCTTTTGCCTTGAACACAAGTTTCGCAGATGGGGTTGGGCCACTGAAGCTTTTGCTTCACCAATCAAGTGCAGAATTGACCTCACTCAGAAATCCACTGTCTGAACTCACCTCCTCCCCTCCCCCCCTCTCTTCTCTTTCTTCTCTCTCTCTTTCCCTCTCTCACACTCAAACACACTAAATCCTTCGAGTATTGGTGGGAGAGGTACTAATATGGATTCGTCCTTCGACTGAATGCCTCTAATATAAACTTGACATGGTATTGCACTTTAGGAATAGCGTGCGATAGTCAATAAAGAAAGTATTCTCGATAAACATGATCACCATGCAAATCTCTATGTCCATACAAGAATCGTAGACACTCAACAAACATTTAATTGGAGATGATGACCATCAATATTAGTACTCTCTGAATGAATATCGCCGTAAAGTTATCATTACGAGGGTTTTGAACTAATCCTTTACATAATCGGTCATTGTTAAACATAAGCAAAATTAATGAAAAGGAAAAGTTGTTGGCGTGGTATGCCGTGATCGAGTGAGCTAAAATAAAGTAAGTAATACGATCCGTGACTTACTAAGTATTCTTAACTAAACATATGTGTGTTCCTAAATGGTTCAGATTTGATTTCGTGCAACGGGAAATAAAGACAATGACAAGCTCCTCTTTGTCTAATCCAATCATATGTGATTGCTTCATTTGTAGCTTCAGGCATTCAAGTAGACTGAACTCGACTGAGTTTGATCTAACCCAATGAATCGAACTTTGGGACTCATAGTAGATTATGTTCAGCCTTAAAAACTCAACCGCAAGAGGAGTCATGACAACATAATACGGCCTTCAATTCTATAAGCTGAGCATTTGGACTGCAATGCTCCTGCTACTGCACCACGATTCCAAAAGAATCGCAGGAGTACACCCAGCTTCACTTTGAAGTTTCCATCATGCCCAGCACTTTAACACTTTGAGAAGGGATAAATGTGAAAGGCTATACTAAGGCCTAGAGTCCTCATGTGTACGCATCATATGAAGGCGCTTGCATCCTTTGAACGAGAATACCTCAATGGGAATCAAATATGATTCTCATTTAATAAAAATACCATTATCTTATTTTCTCTCAAGAAAGTCATCCGGTTATCATCAAGTTTCGATTGTACGTTATTAAGCCCATCAAATCGATCAATCCTCCTAAGAGAAATAGATAAGAAATTTCATATTTCCACAATGGCATGAGTCACTTATATAAAAATCACATATGATCTTAGATGTTTTATATCATTATATCGTCTTACGAATTTTGATATTCTGAAAATATTATCTACCCAAATTATCGATTTGATGATTAAAACAAGTATATGCTATATCCTCCCCGCTCATAATTTCTCTCACCAACTGTAGAAACGCAAACAAAGTTTCATAGGATAGAGTAGGGACCAAGTACTTTAGCCATGGAGGAGGAGATTCCAGCTTTTGGCAAAAGGCTCTCTCTCTCTCTCTGCGAAAATTACAGGACATTCGTGAGTGACTTCTTTCCAGACCCAACATCAATAATGGCGGTACGATGTCTGCTAGTCCTAGATAAGACTTACAAGGTTGATTGATCCCTCCTCTCTGACCAATTGGGCTCAAGCTCCGTACTGAAACTAACGTAACGTAACGAGACATTTGATTCCGGTACGACTCCCATGGTGCAAGACCCGCGAGTCACGGATGAACTCGGCCATGCTTTATGACTTGACTCCGCCAAGACACTCCATATATTGCAGCGATCGGTGTTTATATAAAAGGGGCCGCTAGGGGCGATTAGCCACCTCCACCACATACCAATCTTGAATAATATTATCGCCGCCACTGTCGCCTCACATGAACTCCCATCAATGCAATGTTGCGTCGCCGCCTAAGGCCCGTGCACGGACAAGAAAGAGAGAGACCTCATGAAGATGTCTGGAGATAATAGATTGTATCGATTATGGTATATCATAAAACTTATTATCTCGTGAAAGAAACCCAATATGCTAGCTACGAAAAAGGAATTTCTTTCAAATTTAACTTGAACTAGTGAGCTCATGAAATACAACATATGACACGTTTATTTCTAGGCTATCACAATATGTATTGGTGGTGTATGAGAAATTATCATGCTACTAACTGGAGTGTAAACATTATCTGCAAATTATGAATTGTAACAACATTGAATCCTGCCAAAACAGATCATCAATTCATCATTCATCGCTTGATTTCAAATTAGAGAAACTTCTCTGTGTAATTGTCGACATAGTTTGGGTTTATTCCGTTGTTCGATTGATCCATTCCAAGGGAAATGGTGGGGACAAGGTAGTACACATATACACTTCTTCTTGGGCCTAAGCCCAACACCAAGGCTCTCCCAGGAGACATTGCCAAGAAAAAGTTGCCACTAGGCCCAATGGCCTTCGACGAAAATCCTTCTTCTTTCTTTATCAGAATGCTATTGCACTACAACAAATACATTTTATCAAATTGCTTTAATTTTTCCCATATTGAAATGGACATCACCGGATCAATGTATATATATACTCGTGCCAAAGAACTATTTGAAAAATTTCCCGAGTGATTTGGACATTTTCTTAATGTTATTTGTAACACAACCATGATACAAATGATAAGTGATACTATTTTCGTAACGCATGGTGCAACCTTGAGCTATTTAAAATTCACAGTTGAAAAAAAGAGTATCTATTAACAACTCTCCATGAATGGCGTTAAGTCCTCTCTAAATACTTGGAGATATTGTTGGAAGAGATCCCAAGTTCGATCCCATCAACGATTGAGACATTTCAAAAATTGAAAAAGTCCTCAAGAGGGTGACTACTTGATGTGGCACTTTTTTTTTCTTTGCAAAGCACAACTAATGCCTCTCAACGAGGAGAATTTCCTAATCTCGATTTCGAAGAGATAACAAGCACTCACTGCACCGCATTATTGAAATTTTGTCCCGCTAGTTGCAATAAAACTCCATTTGTTGCACGGAAAACAAATAATTTTTTTTTCAAAAATTGATCATTTGTATTGCTTGAAATGATCGTAATTATTTACAACAATTTTATATCTAAATGTTTTCGTGAATGGTGAATTTTTTGTTTCTTTTATTCATTTTAATAAGCATATAGGTAGTTATTTTTACAAAAATATTTTCCAAATTACTTATTTTTGTGAAACAAATAGAATTTAAAAATCCATCCAGTTTCGAATCAAACTCGGCAATCACAATTTATCATGTGACTAAGAAGCTTCACTATGACAAGGAAACTCCCTGAGATGTCTAAAGCCCAAAAAGGGTCCTGTATACTTGAGAAAGCCCATTCACTTGATAGGTAGGTCCATGTGTGATTTTGTCGTCAAAATGTCATTGCATTATAGAAAGTGACTATCTATTTATCTTTGTTATCTATATTACTAGGCTCTTTTCTGGTCTCGAATCTATGATAAAAATTATGGGTCACTCAAGATCGACTAAGCCCAGGGTCACCCGAGATGGGCCATAAGATGAATTAAGCCCGTAACTCAACTTATATCCCTTTTTGGAATAAACTACTAAATAGCAATTATTGAAAAACTTCTTTGGTTGAATGAAAAGAGAAAAGTCATTTTCTTTTCCACAATCTTCTTTCTAACTGTGACATGCAATTTTTTTTTTCAATTGTTGTACTAAATTAATCATCGGATATGTCTTCCACATATCCATTATCGAAATTTGTTTCATTTCAAGAATTTTAGTAATCCAAAAACTCCGGCAATCTATATTACTAGGTTAGCAGAGCATAACGACTTTCCTACTACTTTTCGTTCCCATACCTACCGCGCTTGCTTGAATCAAGTTCTTGTCCTTTTAATATATCGAATCAACTTTTTCTCCTTTTATAAACTTTCCAATCGAGCTTTTCAAACATATAATTTGGTCAAACTCAAGTACCACGACCGTCAGATGATACCAAATATAATGGGCATAAAATCGAGAAAATCCAACCAAGGGGGGCCCATTGGCTACCATAAATTGTCCACAAAATGGGGAAGTAAAAAACCCAAAAATGAGATTTTCTGATGTGGTCGAACAATCTTAACCCAGAAGAAAAAAGAATCGAAGGAAGGAATTCATAAACTCCCCTCCGTAATCTCTCTAAAAAGACAAAAAAAGAAGGCCTACGGAGAGAGGAGAGCAAGAAAACAGGCTCGCGTGACGCGAGAGATTATGATCTTTGGCCGTCGCAATCCTGCAAATTGCGATGACTTTGGACCGTTCCACGTCTAAATGGAGAGCCGCCTCTGCATCCTCATCTCCTCGTAGAATCTCCTGATGAACATCTCCGCTCTCAGGTCGACCGAATCGCCGCCGGCCTCCCCGTCGGACACGTCGTGGGACGGCTCGGCCAACGTCCCCGCGGCGAAGAAACGGTCTTCCTCCTCCCACTCAGATGACGACCTCCGCCTCCCCAGAGAACTGCACGGGACCAAGAGCGACCGGACATCTTCCATGAAGCTCCTCCTCCTCCTCCTCCTCCTACTACTACCCCCGCTCAGCTTCAGCTTCTTCCTGCAGTAGCGGTCGATGAGCGGGGTCCTCGAAGGAGAGAACTCGTACTCTCGAAGGAACCGACAGCTGCCCGCGCGATCAAGTCTGCTCAGCCTCGGGGATCTCTGGAGCAGAGCCAGGCACGGAAGGATGGGATTGCTCATCTTGGTCAGGCGGGCGGATCTCCGGAGGAAGTGGGAGACTTTCTTGAGGAAGAGGAGCCGCTTTCTGGGGACCGTCGCGGGAGTCCCTGCCATGGCTCTTTCTGGTTGCGGAAAGGTTGTGAGCTCGTTGGTGTGCGGAATCCGGCCTTAAAAGGATCGGGGGTTCGCGAGTGGCGCACCGGAGGAGCCATTGCCGAGCTGTAAAGAAGGTGGGGGAGCTCTTGGTCGGTTTGCCGAGTTTTGGAGTTTTGTTACGTGTAAAGGGGATTGAGTCGCAGGTAGCCGTTGGAATCTCCTCCACCACCCCCCGCGGCGGTGGGACGCCAAGGTGCACCGTTCGATGGGATGGGACCAATTGCGGGTCCCACACGATCTTAACGACTCTTGTGAGCTCGGCCCGGTGTACCGGGGTGCACCTGAAAATCGCTCTGGTCTGGTCTTGCTTCCCCCGACTTGTGCGACGGAACAAGGATTTGACTTTGGTTAATCGGGTCTGACCGTTGATTTCTTTCTGCAACCGGAGGCAAATGAAAATGAGGAAATTGACCCAAAAAAAAAAAAGAAATTAAATGAGGAAAGGAAAGAGGGATGGTCGTTCGAGAATCATTAGGGTTCTTCACAAGATCAACCCTGATTTCGACATTGCCGGGACGAGAGAAATCCGTTGTCCGAAATTAACCGCGCCAAAATTAAATAACAATTGATCCATCAAAATATGGATGACTCGACGCATGCCAATTTAAAAAAAAAATTAGCCTCTTCAAATTGGAGGATTCAAAAAGAGAAAAAAAAAAGCGAAGATCTAAACCCTTTCTTCTTTTTTTTTTTGATTTAATAACTAAATCTTGAACTATATATAATTGCGCGAAAGCAATAGTTATGATGATAAAGATGTGTATTTTTAATCTACAGATGTATCTCCATAATAAGGTTCGTATTTATTTTTCTTTCTTGCATTGAAATTAACCAAAAAAAGAAATCAATCCATATCTTGAAAATAGATATTGCACTTTTTGAAAACGAAGATTTGTCTTGCGATAGAAAACAAGATCGTATGGCCTTTTTCCCACGTACACGTGCTGATAAGAAAGGGAAAAAAAAAACTATAAATAGTTGAACAAGGAAGGTCGTAGATTGATCATGAAATGTTTCGTTCCCTAAAACTCGTAATTATTAGAAAAGTACAACCCGAAACTTAAATTGATACATGTAACGTATAAGAGGCAACATGCATATAATGAGTATATAAATTGATATTTCAACACCCTCTCTCGCATGAAAGCTGGATTAAAAATAATACTTAGAATTTGACAAATGGGATGAGCCCAAGCACGAAATAAACTAAAGCACAACCCGACTTTGATGACATATTGAAAAGTCCACTCTAAAAACTTAAATTGATATATATATATATATATATATATATATATATATATATAGAGGGAGAACACAAGAATATAATAAGCATATAGATTCAAGATAATCAAACAATGTGGACATTTTAACAACAATTATTCAGACTTCGTCGCTTCTTATATATGTTCTTCTTAAAGGACGACAAGGCGAAAAACGATTAAATTCAACTACAATGAGTCGACATAAATTGAAATAAGAAGTATTTGCGATGATTGATGGTGACGACATATTCTTTATTTTTTTTTATGCATCGCTAGCAAAAAGAAGAAGAAGAAGAAGTTTTCCCATGACCTATAGAACAATATAGCAACCTCGGCCTTACATAATTAATGCATTGGATAATATCAACCGAGCTAGTTGAGAACGGCAATCGGAATTCATCGTTGGAAATAAATCTCCCACGGTCTACAAATAACATGGCAACCTCGGCCTTGAGTGATTAATTGGGATGATATTAACCGAGTCACCGAGAATAGTAATTTGAAGCGCAACTATGGAAAAACAAATCTCCCATGGTCCACAGAAAAACATGGCAACCTCGGCCTCGTGCGATTAACACCGGGGACGATATCGACTGAGTCGTCGAAAAACGGCAACCCAAACATATCATTTGGGAAAGAAAAATCTCATAAGGTCTCATATAAGAGTGCAATGTCATCATGGTATTGCCCTCCATTCCTATATTCATATATTAACTGATTATTCATATTTTTTCTCTCTTTTCTTACGCAATCTGGCAAAATGCTATCGACTTTACTAATTTCGTGGCGGAAGGAATGTGTTTTGCTCTATATTTTCCGTAAAATTGGATCCAAGAAAATCATGTTGCGTTTTGAAGCGTGGGCCCCCTCGCTGATCCGACGGCTCATGTTGGCGATCTCATTCTCCGAGAAACACCAGATGCTAACGCCTCTCGACCGAGTTGTCGCTCTCTCGCTCCTCGTATAAAAAGGCCCGATGTTTTCCCGGCCAAATTCGTTCGTGAGGGAGACTCCATTGTCGCTCGCTCGCTCTGAAACTACGAAGGTTTTTTGGCCCCCGAGAAAACACTCACGAGAGAACCCGAGAGAAAGAGAGATCCAGCTTGTTGATTCCTCCTGCTCGTGGAGCTACCTGTTCGGAGAACTCTTCGTGTCGCGGGTCCTCCTCCTCCTCGCACGGGCGGTGATGGTGAGCGCGAGAGTGAAGGAGCGAGAGGCTGCTCGGGCCTCCGGGGCGATGAGTTCCTCCGGGAGGCCGAAGCAGCTCCACAATTTCGCGCTCCCGTGTCTCAGGTGGAGCAACCAGAAGCACCTGCGTTGCGTGAAGGTGGGCAGCCCCGGCCCCAGCGTCTTGGACGACGGCGGGCGCAGCGGCGGCCGATCTCTCAAGGTCGCAATCAGGCGGATCGAATCGGACGCCGAGGACGCGGGCGCGGGGAAGGCGCTCGGTAAGCCGGCGGGGGTCGTCCTCGGGCCGCGGAGCGGAGGCGGCGATGGTGGAATAGGGGGGCAGAGGGAGAAGAGGAGGGTGCGCGATGAGCTCTGGGGAGAGAGGGAGGAAGATTCCGGTATCCTGGCCGAGAATAAGGAAGCGCTGGAGCAGGAGCCGGGTGCTGCGGCTGCGGCGCAGGCGGCTGTGCCGTGGAATCTGAGGACGAGGAGGTTGGGCTATAAGGCCTTGACCGCCGTGTATGGAGCAGCGAAAGCCGGTGATTCTCCGTCGAGGGGCGAGGGCGTTGATGTTGGTGGTAGTGGCAGTGGCGGCGGCGGCAATGGTGGCAAGGACGAGGAGAGAGACAAGTTCGCGGTGCCGCTCAAGAGGAAGGAAATCGAGGAGGATTTCATGGCGATGACCGGACATCGGCCCCCACGGAGGCCGAAGAAGAGAAACAGGGCGGTGCAGAAGAATTTGGATGTGAGTGGATGTTTAGATTGTTTCGGTTGCTTGACTATTGAACTGCATTCTCTTCCGCTCTTCCTTCTAATTGCGTTGTGAAGCTGCTTCTGGTTGTTATTGCAGGCTCTTTTCCCTGGGTTGTGGTTGACGGAAGTTACAGCTGATGCGTACAAAGTCGAAGAGGTTCCTGAAAATCGACAGGTAACTTGGCTTGTCCTCCTTCCTTATGCGGCCGAATGAGAACTAAATGTTGAATCTTTCTCTGCTTGCTTCGATTTCCCGAGAAAATTGAGCTGACGTCTGACTTTGGCTTTAGCTGGGATCAGGGATTGTTTCTTTCCTTCTTTTTTACATGTTAGGTTCCAGATTCACATTTTTTCCCCTTGTCTCCTTCTCATAGAATTCTCAACTAGCAAATTGACAATTCTTTATCTGTCTATTGAGTTGTACAATTAGCTCCACCTAGCAATTCTGGAAAAGAATTGATTGGTTTTTTGAAAAGTTAGTCATTTTGGGAAATCTAACTTCATTTATGGGTTCTTCTCTTGCAGAGGTAGCAAAGGGAGTGGGCACCTACAATGGAACCCCAAACAGATTTCTTTTGGCTCTTTGCGAATTGGGTAGATAGTGGAACCGTGGAAAGTCCTTTTCCACCTTGCTTCTCACTGACGATTAGTTGCTTGGAAGTGCTGATTTAGGTTGATAATTAGTTATATATCTATATCTCTCTCGATCTCAATAAGCCTCTTTTTTACAAAGATGGGCGATTGCCCTCAACTGCGAGGGTTCTGTGAATAACTGAGTATTGGATGTTTCATCGTGGTTCTCAATCTTGCTTATCAGCAAAATTTGATGTGATTATCATTTAATTAATGACAGTCAGGCATTCAAGCATTATGGAGCTCCATAGTTGAGCAAACCAGTTGCATTCATTTTCTCTCGCTGTCTCCTACGATAATGTCTCGTCGTATCCGTAATTGTTGGACAAGTTATGGCCTTCTGGGAGGAGAAATTAGCAGGAATGATCTGGCGTGAGGGATGCATGTCTATCGAGTGGAAAATCTGCTCATTGAAAAACTTAAGCTGGTTCTTTTAGCTTCTTGCAGCTCTTGGCCCTCGAGGGGTCTGAGAGAGTGAAACTCCAGCAAACGTGGACATTCTGGCGAAATGATGACTTCTATCATAGGAAGTGGCTGTGCTTTTGTTGGTTGGGAAAAAGGACTTGTCCCGGTCAAGCACTCTTGAAACGACCAAAGTCTGATATATCTACTTGGTCCAACTGCTAAACTGCGGGTGCTGCTTGCCTGTCTATGTTCGTTTTCCATCATCCTTTGGACTTCTTACGCTAAAAGCTTATAATCGATCTTGCAGGTCATCTTTCACTTCGGTGGAGAAAATGTCTACCTAATCCTGCATTCACACATTGTTTTCGGCACAAAAAGTTTGCTTCTTTATAGTAGGCTTCGTTCACCACACCTGCATTCCTTCTACATGCAATTTGCAAGCGCAAGCTGAGTTTGTGGAAGCCTAGTTCAGATTTTGGCAGATCATGAAGATGATCATCCCTGTAAATTATAGCTATCGAATGAGTCGGCAATGATTACCGAGATGCTGAAACTTTTTCTTCAACGTCTGCACTAGGCTTACCAAAAATCAGGGTCTGTAAATGGTGGACCAGTAGATGAACAATGCATTGACGACAGGGTTCTGGACATAGCAGGAGGATCCTTCATGTTGGGGGATTCCTCTCGGGGCTCTAATCTCTTTCTGAGGAGAGTCAGGTCGTTCTTCGAAAGGAGTTTTCTTAAAAGAGAGATTAGAGTCCAGAGATGATGTTTTCCAATACTTTGTGGTGTGGATGATTCTACCATGCCCTTCCCAGAAACCAGGATCTGGGATATGTCCCAAGTTGCTCTGTAAGTGTCAGCCAAAACATTCTGAGAGGATGCTTCTCATAATGGCTGTGACCCACCGACCTTTGTCCGGTCATCTCAAGCATAGTGTCAGGATGCCGCAGTCTAGACATGGCACTTGGCTTCGACGGGTCAATCTTAATGTATGGCAAGCTCTGGTGCAGAAGGGGGAATTTTTATGGAAAGTGACTGTTTTTTGTCCTTGCCACCTTCCCAATAAGAGTGGGGCTCGTTGTGCGTTTGTGCAATCTAGCCTTTGTCTTTGATGATTACCGTGTTAGCTGCCAAAACTGTCAACCTTCGTCGATGCGGGCTTCGAACAAGCAAGGGGAAGTAAAAGTCTTCCCTTTTCGTTTCTTTTGTTCCTTTTGGTTGACCGCGAATGTCTTTCTTCATGTTCTCTAGAACTTTAGATGTTTTCTTCATTGACTGGGCAAAAAGAAAAAGAACAAGCTTACTAACCCCGTAGATGAAGCGATCTCAACCTCAAGATTGTAGGGACGATCTCTACACAATTTTCAGCAAAGTGGCTTATCTCACATTGTAATCCTGGGTCGACTCGTGCAAGAAGAACGTATTCTGGTTACGTACCGGTTCTCATGTAGAACACATCCTACTCCGTACACGATTGTCTCGAGGGGATAAAATGTCATCACGGTCTGAAACTCTTTAGAATCAGATTGATTCCCATGGTTTAAGGTGGGGTTGGGGAACGGGCAGGAATGGACCGACGAATTAAGCAACGTATAAGGAGTAATCGATTAGATTAAGGCAAAGAACGCATTGGTCCCGTTCGGGAATTAGGAACTTGCGTGGGCACGCAAGCGAGGAGGCACAGGACATCACGCATGATCTTTTCTTCAGAAGCAAAGGATTCCTTTCCGTGACGGAGGTCGATTCAGGGGCTGTAGAATCTCGATGGCCTCTTCATGAAGGTTCGTTCATGACGACAGTGGAATGGTCTGCGGGGGAAGAAACCTCTCCGGTGCCAGCGGCCAGCGAAGAGCTTGGACGAGAAAGAAGCCACGGCATTCGAATGTCGTCGGGAGAATGGTGACGGAGGGAAGAAGGCCGGTCGATTCGTGCAGCTTCTTGGGTCAAAGGATGGCGGTTGATCTCTTGTTGAGTGCTCGGATATGGCGCTCGCCCACTGACGTATCCGCTTTGCTCGCCACGGTCACGTTGCGTGTGACTCGTGTTCCAATTGAAAGGGGCTAATCAATTCCGGAAAAAAATTAGGCAAAAAAAGTTTTAAGTCTATTCCAATTATGTTAATTCAAATTTTGACTTTTTTTAATCATTTGAGTCATGAATTTTTTTATATTTGTGTCAATTCAATTCATCAATTTGATAAGTTTTAAGAGTGCAATGTTATTATTACATTATTTTCCGTTCGTTTCGTGGAAAATAACTTTTAGGAAAATATTCTCTGAATTTTTCGGCATTCATTTCATGGAAAACAAGATAGTTAGGGAAAATATTTTCTACAAATGGAAAAAGAACACCTTCAAAAATGAGGAAAATAATTTTCGCTTTTTAAATGATGAAAAATATTTTCTATCTTCTTTCAAAAATGGTTCCGCCGCTTATAACTATCTGGTCATATGATGGACACTTCGCTTGTTGATGACACTTGCAATTGAGTCCTATAAGGAATAGCATGCATGGTAGGCATTGTTGTGCATTGACTCGAATTTGGGATGTTGAAGATGAGGCATTGCTGATTGGGGTGCTAACGGCACCCTGGAGAACTAATTGAGAAACAACTTTTTGTGGAAACTTTTTATGGATTTTCCGGCATTTATCTTACGAAAAATAAACTAATTGAGAAAAACATTTTTTCTCAATAGTAAAAACACCACCAAGAGTGGGGAATTTTTTTTTCCTCTTTTCAAAAAGTGGAAAATATTTTCTATCATCTTTCTTTACAATTTCCCAAACATTTTTTTCTATTCTTTTTTTAAATACAAAATTTTAATTTTTTTCCTTTTTCTTTTCTTTCTTATTTGCTTTTCTATCATTTTCTTTTTGGTTCCTCTTTGGACAGTCGCCATGCGGCCGGTGATCAACCACAAATTTGGTTAGGCTCGAGCTCACCTGGGGACAGTGATTGGCTGAGATAGAATAAAAATACATAGAAAAACAAGGAAAAGAAATGAAAGAAAAAGAAAATTAATTTCAAAATAAAATAATTAACAATTCAATTTTTTGGTAATTTTTCTAGGAAAGTCCAATCAAATACGACAGGGAGAAAAATATCTTTTGGTTTATTTCTAGGTTTTAATTGAACATTGAAATGAATTTTCACTTTCTTAGAAAAGTAATTTCGAGAAACATAATGCTTTTCGTGAGACCAATGAAAACTAAAACAAAGGAAAAGATCATTGAGTTTAGTAGCTTGATTTCGAGGAAGAAGTGGGACTAATGACCATAATCAAGAAGGAATGCATGGTGAATTGAAGTTAGAGAGAGAGGCTCCACTAATGCTAGACTATACTATAGGGCGGAGGACGATGAAGCTCCCATTGAGGATAACCAGTTGTGGCCTTTTTATTGAGGATGGATGAGGGTGGACGAAATACTAAGGACTCGAGACAACAAACGGTGATGGTCTTAGTGTCGACGACCATGTTGGGAACAAGCGTTCTATCTTTCTTTAATAAGACCAACGGCCCGAGAAAAGGGAGACGAAGTTAGAATTTTGATTTGGGTCCCTCTAATTTGGAAGCTCTAGTACCATCAATGTATTCAAGAATTTTAAAGATATAGAGAGAGTATTCAAAAGTTACATCTTTTAACGTTTACCCAATGAAAGAGTGCATGAGTTATTCTAATTATAGGGCATAAGAGATATTAACAAAATCCTGATTTCTATATCTGTGACTACCTAACTACCTGTTAATATCCATCCAACTCTTATCTCCACTCCCAAGGATTCTTGGTGCAAGCTAAGCCAGCCCAAAACAAATTCATCCGCTCACATATCTCATTCAATCATTGATGGAAAAGTGTCAACTTGATCAATTTTCCGAAAACCACTTTGTAGAATTCCCTCCAGTCCTAGACAAAAAGAGGGCAAAGAAAAGAGAGAGGAGTGTCCAAAATCAAAGGCCCCCACCCACCATGACCACAAGTAAAGAAAAAGAGAGCTAACTGCTAAGCGATCTCCAATCAAACGCAGAAAAGAACAAAAGACAGCCTCCCCCCATTAATTATTTGACCAAATCAATCAAAAAGACCCAAAAAAAAAAAAAAAAACGAACGAACGAACGAAAAAGCAAGAAAAGAGAGAGAGCGAAAGGCCAAAGGGATTGAGTGTCACGAAGGAGCAGAACCTTGTTCGAAGTGTCTCCCGTGTCCAGGACATGTCGATATTGATTACGAACCAGTTCTCTCTGTTTTCCCCTGTAGCTTTTCTCGCTCAAATCATTCGTTGCAGCAGCAGCATAAGAAGAAGAAGAAGAAGAAGAAGAAACCAAAACCTGATCTTTAAACGTGCACCCACGACAGAGACGCACGCATTATGTTTCCTGGAATTTGTTTCGAGAACCTTATCACATGCTAAACCATCAGGCCCCAGATCTACCACCACGAGATCCAACTAGACATGTGCGCAGGAACAAAATCGGGAAAAAAAAAAGCAATTAAGGAGCTCATTCCTTCTTTTCTTTCTGTGTTCATGCAGATTAATAAAACAGATCGATCACGATCGCTGATCATCTCTTCTTCTTTCTGACCTTGCCATTACAGAAGAGCGACCCGAGCCCGAACAAGCTCACCGTCCCGATCGTGATATGAGGCTGAAAATTCAATACGGGATTGACCCTCACGCCGTGTCCGTATCGTTTCTTCGGCGGAGGCTTTTGCGATTGCGACGAACCGTAGGAAAATGGCTTGCCGAAGGACGATTGATATGACTCCGATGACGATCTTCGACTTGGAATAGAGGGCTGTCTCTGCGGATTCTGCCTCTGGCTGTCCTTGGCGGCGAACTTGGCCTTTGGATTCGGAACCGAACCGGTCGAGTTGCTCCGCGAGAGGAACTGCAGCGACCGGATCAGTCCTCTGCTCTTGGCAACGTCGCAATTGAGGCTGCTGCTGCGCTTGAACTGCCAGAACGGCTTCGCCGGCGGCTTTTGATCCACTTCGTCGTCGTCGTCGTCGTCGTCGTCGAAGCTGTACGAGAGGAGCTCCTTCAGACTCTTCTTCTCCGTGAACGCAGCAGTATAGACCGGAGTCGCGGACGGAGCAGGAGGACGACCCGACGGTGCTCGACGACATTTATCGTGATCGGCAGCTGCCACTCTGTCCCTCCTGATCTCGCCCGGGAGGATCTTGCCGTCGGAGAAGAGCTCGTCCGCCGAGGAGAGCTCGAGGACGAAACTCGACGCGCCGACGCCGAAGTCGAAGTCGAAGTCAGAGTCGAGCAGCGAACGGTCGAGCCTCTCGCGGCGGCTGCGGTCATCTTCGACGGGCACGGCGTCCCCGCATTCCTTGAGATCGTGGGAGAAGGAGATTCTAGGGCTGAGCAGACCGGGGCTCGGTATCTCCGAGCAGACGTCGATCGCCATTGCCGTCCGGCGAAGAGGGAGCCCAAGCGAGAGTAGCCGCGAGCTCTTCCCTCTCAGAAGGCGAACCTGGCCCGTCGCATCTCGCGGGGGCACGTAGTACGTGGAGAAGCGCGAAGAGGGTTTGAAAAAAAGGAGGCGGATTCAGAGTCGGAGTGAAAGTGGGAGTCAGAGTCAGCAACTGCAGCTTCCGAAGCTTTAAGGACTTCGTCCCGGGCGGTGGGCGCAGGCAAAAGAGGAGAGAATGTGGATGACGACGGGTTTAATGGAGAGGAATCGAAGTGGGGGAGGAGGAGGAAGAAGAAGAGTCGGGAGATTGAATCAATGAATCAGAACGAAATGAATAGAAATTTCCTTCTTCTTCTTTTCTTGTTTGGCCCCCGTGATGGGGGAGAAAAAGAGAGAGGAAAGCCGTTGAATTTAAGCACCGAAAGGCTATTAAAGGATCTACCCTCCCTCCTCCCTATGTGGGTTTCCAATGTTGCCATTCCATCTTCTTTTCCCCCTCTATTTTCTCTTCTTCCTGCTTTTTTCTTCTTTAATTGCTTGTTAATATAATCCTCAATTAAGTTAATTATGCTTAACTTAGTCCTCTATTTTCACTAAATTTTTTCTCCTGATTTTTCTTATTAAAATACCTTTTGTTCGGTCAATACTCCGGTAGAGATTTTTTCATAGGGCTTTAAGCAAAATTGCAAAATGCATGTGGGATATATTGAGAGTGAGTTTTCGACCCGTTAATGAGAAACCGTTTCAAGATGCGTGAGATGATGCTCGGAGGAGACCGCAACCCAATCATCTGTTCTAAAAGAAGCAGTCATTCCTCGACAAAGTAGAAAGGAGATGATGAGAAATTTGGTGCAGCCATTCGATCACAAGTGTACGGACCAGATGTCAATGACGTCACGTTGCACTAAATTATTCCGAAACCATGTTAGCTGTCCCTAAGCAAAAATCATGATTAGCAAGTTTTTAAAGGGAAGGTACGACATGATTAGGGGAGTGTGGATTGGATCTAGCATTAGATCTGTCGAGCCCCATTGGTTTTTTGATACGTTTATCACATGGCATTTGGCAATTGTAATTGCTAGCCTGAGTCTATGTTAAACCCATAATGGAAAGAGTCGATGTGTGTGAAACAGCAATGTGGCACGACAGAAGATAGTGTGGAAGTAGTCTAATTCCTTTTGTGGACAATAATAGTATAAACTGGAAAAATCTCAACAGGCTCGTACTTTTCTAGAGTAAAGTTCTCACCGGCTTCCGATATATACTTTCAAGGAAAAAAGACATTAAAACCTTTAGCCAGATCATTCAAGTGTCAAATTGAAGAAAAAAAATCATTACTTAAATACCTTCAAGGACAGATCTTGGGAATTCGTCTCGTGTGAATTTTCTTTTATGAAATTTTAATGTCCATGTGAGTTTCTAGTGGAAAAGGACGTCCAATGCGAACGATGGCTTGGCCTTAAAACTCATTCTCTCTCTTTCTGATCCCGGAAAAATTGAAGCTTAAAGTTATTAGGAAGTGTGGATTCTCTTCAATGGTGATCAACCCGCTCCAAATTGACTCCAAAAGCGGTTTCTACAGCTCCAACTCCACCTCCTACAGCAAGTGCAACCCATTCCTGTCCTCCCCTCCCAACCCAATCCTTGACATATCGCCACCTTCATCTCCTCCTATTCCCACGGCGGCTCCATCGCCTTCATTGACACCTCCTTCGGCCTCCACGTCTCCTTCTACAAACTCTGAAGCTCCCCTAACTTCCTCGCCTCCTGCCTCTATGACCGCCCAAGGCGGCGGTGCGTGGGAAGGAAGGATGGCGATGCATTCATGCCTCGATCTCTGGATGGGGGCAGAGAGGGGCACATCTTTTGTCCTACATCGCTTAGGGAGAGAGGTCTGAGCTACCTTATAAGGGAATGAGCCCTCTAACTGTACGTATGTAATTTCCTTGGTGTACTATGGGCTACCTGAAAAGAAAAAAAATCGTGAGAACTTAGTGTCAAAAGCGGATAATATATAGAAGCTGTTACAGCCTCTCCACCACGACCATCCGCAACCGGCTCCATCTCCCTCCCCAAAGTCCCACGGTCAAAAAAGTTGCAATTCCGGCGAGAGAAAAATCGCACAAACGAAGCAGCAAACCCTCATTGCGAGTTTCGGTCATTAATTCTGCCCCAAATTTACCGTTGTAAGCTTAGGGTTTGAGCAAAAGGCTGAATATTTGCCCAAATCATTTTATTGTGAGCTTACGATTTGAAGAGAAGTTTAATTTGAAGCAACCATGTGTTAAAACAGCATCATTTAAGGCTATTAATGTTAACTGGGTGCACCAATGAGCCATGTCGATCAAAGGAAGCGTTGGAATGTTGTCATATCAAATTTGCGATATCCAAAATGTGAGATGACACTTAAATGATCATTTTAAAGAAAGAAGTGGCAAATTAAGTTATCCAACAAAATAATTTTGACATTACAAAGAGCGTTGTATAAAAGGTTGTAACACTTATAATATATTTTTTCCTACTTTCAAATATCTAAAGTTATATGACCATAATTCAATTCGCTTGAACTTTTGAGAAATAAGAGCAATGAACGTAGACGCTAATAAATATGATCTCAATAAGATAAGACACTACAAGAATAAGTAAAACACACTACTCGCATCGTGTTGTTTAGAAAAATCACAAATAGAGAGCTCATGTCGATTTTTTAAATAAGAGAACTACATATAAAGTTTAGATATATTATCTCTATTCAATATATAGACATTTCGTCCAAATTCCGAGTCCCCTCTTACCCAAATTACTTCAGCAGGGATATTATGTTTACTTTTGGCCTTTACCCATGATCCCCCTTCCGAAATCCAAAATTACGATTTTAAAATTCATAACATAATGAAGAAAAAAGGGTACTTTCACACGTGAATAGTTAAGTATTTTCGAAAGATCTTGCAATTATCATAAATTTTTTTACAATAAAATAAATTGGAAAGGCAGAGGTGAATTCCATCCCTTTAGTCTTCAAAAAAATCGTGGGTAATTTGTACACCCTAAATCATCTAAAGCAAATCTAAGGTCGAGGCAAAAAAGTGAAAAAAAAAAAAAAAACAACAACAAAGAGTGGGCAAATTGTGGACGAGAGATGAGGAAAGGACGGAGGTGAGATGCCGGTCCTTCGATGTCTGCCACCTTCTTCGTTCGGTCGTACGTTGTCAGATCACACCTGTAGTACATTGCATCCGCCCATCTCCATCCAATTAAAAGGCCCAGCAATCATAGAAGCCCCCCGGCCGGCAATGGATCCTCTGCCAAAGCAGTGTGATCTAATTATGACAGCCGATTAAAATTCGGATGGCTGAAAATATCATAAGAGGCCCCACCCCTCTCTTTCAGAAATTCCTTGCTTTGAGAGCAGGGACCTGGACTTTGTTCACTATATTCCCCATAATCGTTTCTTGTAAATTTCTTTACTTTTTTAACGCGCTGTAAAGTGTCCTCTCGTCATGAGTAAAATTTTCTGTATACACCACCACCGTCGCCGTCGGAAATTGAGATCGTTCGATAAGATTTCTCAGATTGATAGCATTAGAAATTCTTGTGTAGCTCTAGCGATATTACTAAATCGTGTGCACCCCAGTTCAGGCAAGAATTTGCCGGAAGCTAGGATGTTCCGGTGCCACCATCATTGGTGGCCGACGGCGGGATTTAACCTAGGATAGAAATTTCTGACATCATTAGGGTTTGAAAATCCTCGCAACAGTCGGGCGGAGCAATCCGCCCTGGCGGGTGCTCTGTCTCTCGTACCTTTTCTAAGCACTTGACGTTTGATAGGAACGGAAGTCCTTAATGTCCGATATGTACTTCCTTTCGTGTCAAGGAGATCTCCGTCAGGATTCTGTGGAAACCGGTTGACGGAAAGACAAACTTACAAGTTGGGAATTTGTTCAGTTTCGAGGGACGCAACATCGCTCCTGCCATTTCCCAAGCCATGGTGGCGAAGACCGACGCAGAATTTTCGTCGCTTGCTCATTCGCGAAGCCACCACCCACCTGGGGGAGCCAATCTACGTGGAAGCACTGCACTTCACTTCACAACCCATGTGTACAGAGACCGCGGCTCGAAGACAAACAGCAAGACAGAAGTCGTTCGTCGAGACCATGTCTCGCACGTCCTATGTAGAGCTGATACTAAGAGGCTTCGTTCACTCACAGAGAGAGAGAGAGAGAGAGAGAGAGAGAGAGAGATGGACAGGAAGAAGGAGAAGGTGGTGATGGTGGGAATGGACGACAGCGAGTGTAGCCACTACGCTCTTCGATGGGCGCTTCAGAACCTGGGCCCAACGCTCTCTCGGTCTCACCTCCTTCTCTTCGCTGCTCAACCCCTGCTCGAGTTCAGTTGGGTATTTGTTTGTGGCTTCGCTAGTCTGAACATTCCCAGACAATAAATTTGTCCATTTTTTTTTTGTATGTTCGTTGAACTTACGAATGGTGCTTCTCTGCTCACGATGAATACGATTTCGACAGCTGTGGACTTGATCAATGATCTTCAAGAAAATCAGAGGAAGGCCACTTTGTCTCTGCTAGCGAGTGCAAAAGAGGTCTGTGCCAAGCATGGGGTATGGACACTTCCTTTATCTAATTTGAATTCACTTATCTCATTACATCTTCTGGCATCTCTTATCCTTTTGAGCCAAAGCAGACCAGAGCATGCGTTAGGCATAAGTAAACAATTCTCGGTGTTACGACCTTTGGTTGTTTTTCTAGAGAATGATGTTATAAATATAACCCAAAATAACCCCTCTTCCAACAGCCAGATGCAGCTAATCCAGAGTAACAGGTTAGCAGTATATAGGAATGTATCTAAATATTCTGTACATCAAGTAGATGCTAATAGCACGTCCTTTTAACAAGTAGTCAATGAGAATATTTAGGGGGGAGTATGAGCAATCGAACTGGGTTCAAACGCATCGATGCTCTTTCATCACCCATGGCAGAATCTGGGTTTATTGTTCTCACCGATTATGCAAATGGATCAGGGGGCGTCTTGAGTCTCTTGACAACGAAGAATATAGAGGATTAGATGACTCTGTGATAATGCTTAACTGGATGACTGTAATACTGTGCTCCGAAAGCCTAGGAGAGCTGATGCTAATGTCGCTTGGGGCTCGAACTCTAAGTCCCTGCAGTCTCAACCATCTTAATTTTGTTAAATTCAGTGGCCACACTGCATCTCGTGCCAAAACCCCCTTCAGTGACCGCTGTGTATTGTTTCGTTGATTTCCAATGATATGCTAGACTGAGATCGGGTGAGTCTCTGTCCTATTGGCAGTTTGTCGTTAACCTGCTTCAGTTCAGAAAGGGGAAGCTTTTACTTGATGAGGGCTGATTAGAGATCATGACATAATTCCAACTCCTCATGCATTGGTGAAATATATGCAGCATGATCCAATGCATGCGTACTTAAAAATGGTGTCTGTCATATGGCTCGCATAGTGCAGTGCCAGTGTCGGAAGACAATTGATCTAATTTCTTAGTCTAGCACTGTGGCCTACACCCGTGAAACTACTTCCTCCTTGACATAGATTATTGCTGAGATGGCCACAGAAGTTGGGGAACCCAGAGAAGCGATCTGTGAGGCAGCAGAGAAACTCGATGCTCAGCTACTTATTTTGGGAAGTCATGGCCGGGGAGCCATTAAAAGGTTAGTATCATCTTCTCGAGAGTCTCATTTGATGAGTGATATGGATAGTTATAAGAATGCTGCTGATCCATTCTTAGCAAGTATGCCTATTCTCCTTTGCCCCTTAGTCCTATGAGCCATGTCTCAATCTGCATAGCAGTTTGATTGCACGGTCGAATGTTTTGTTTTCCACTGACAGGCTGCTTTGAATTGGGATTAGCTGATTTTCAAACACCTCTGCTTTTCTTCTCTCAAGAATGCTAACTTGAAGTTCTTGATTATGGTTTTTGACCATACCCTCCCTCCCTCCCTCCCTCCCTCTCTCCCTCCCTGCTTTTCAGATCCTTTCGGCTGTAATTGATCAAAGCTCATTGCGGCTATAGTATTACGAGTTTCGTTGTTGCTGAGCTCCTCGAAGTTGTCTTGTCCGCTGTTCGAATATCACGTTTTTGTTGGGATTGTCCCTCCAATGATCTCCTTGTGCTCTTCAATTTCTAGCGCACCGAGAAGAATTACAAGTCTCTCTTTCTTACAAAAAAAGGCTTTGCTTGTTACAACAGAGCATTTCTGGGGAGCGTGAGCGATTACTGCGTCCACAATGCCAGGTGCCCCGTTCTTGTCGTGAAGAAACCAGCTTGAAGAGTCTCGTTTTACCTTTTCAGATCACCGGGAATGTAGAGACTTTCACGGAATTGTAGTCAAACTCATCATGAATGAGATAAGATCTATGAATTCGTGGCAATCTTCCGCGCAAAAGCAGCGGTGGTCGGGGCCCAACAAATTGGCCCAAAGCCCGCCTGCCGGGGCCGGCCCTTGCTCAGCCCTATCGTGGCTTTGCTTACACCGATTCAAATATGGTCAGTTTTATATAAAGAGATAAAAGCGCCACTGGTCATTTGACTGTCTAATGTGTTCATTCTGCATCGTGAATTCTTCTTTTTCTATCAATCAGGCCTTTAAACTATATATGCTTTTCGTTCGAGGATGCTGACGTGGTTCCAAAGTTGCAACTGGAAATCTTAATGTTGCAATAACAAAATTTAACAAATTTTTGAAATTAAAAATATGGGGGAGGGGAAAAAAAAAGAAAGAGCAAAACTGAAGAGATGGGGAGGGGAATGGTAAGCCGCCGCGACCGGTGCTGCCGCTTTTAATCTTCCATCTCCGTTCTTCCCCATGCAAACACTTCAACATTGGTAATGAGTTGGAGGAGCATGCTCATTTCCCTCCATATGTTTGACGGAATGATGAAATCGATTGTTCATAGTCCCTGACTGTCTTTTTCTATAGTTTCAACTCAGTGCCCTTTTCTGCAATTTGGGCAATCATTATTTTGAAGATCATTCTTTTAAATATTTTTTTATAAGTATTTTAGATTGGAAAGTTAAAATCGAGGGAAGGAGATTTGGATGAGTTCTTTTTTTTTTTCAGGAAATTTGCAATGACAAGACAACATATTACAATTATCATTCGCATTGGTCGGTGCGATCTATTTTTATACTCGAAATTTGACCGATGCAAAAGTTATTTCATAAAGTGAATATAAAGATATTTGAAAGAACTTATTGAAAGGATATTTGAGGATTTCGAGACATTTTAAGGTGGATGTGCGGAAACTGCTGTGCAAATTGCAGTTAGCGAGGGGATCCAAATCCGTTGGCGAGGCTGTCGACCGGCTCGAGCTCAGAAAACCAGACAGTTGACTGGTGGTTCTCACCTGAACTTCCCGTCATCTGATTTCCCAACTACCTTTTCGGCAAGAGCGCACTCCTCCAAGAAAAACCACCTACCTCGACCCCAACCTTCTCCATCACTTGCACAGACATTTGCATCACATTCATGAGTATATAAATATCTTTGCCTATCCGAATTTCTGCAGGAACTCATGTTCATCTTCCGTCCGTGTCTGTTGTTTGCTTAAACTCTGAAGAGGCGTGTCCAGACTCTTGCTGCCGAAAATGGCGGATGTGTTGTTGGCTAATGGCGTCCACAGGAACGTGATGGTGGCCATCGACGAGAGCGACTACAGCCACTACGCGCTCCTCTGGGTACTGGACAACCTGAAAGAGTCCGTCGAGCGCTCCACGCTCCTCATCTTCATGGCCCACCCTCCTCCTCGCCCCGTCAGCACTTTCCAAGCCTCCCTCAGCTCTGCTCGCGTGCATTGCTCTGTTTTACCCAGTTAAGCCTCTCTCTCCCTCCCTCTCTCTCTCTCTCTCTCTCTCTCTCTCTCTCTCTCTCTCTCTCTCTCTCTCTCTCTCTCTCTATATATATAGCACTGACAACGTTGTTATTTGAGAAATCCGCAAGTTCACAGAAATTCTTCTCATTAGCTGACTTGTGTTTGCTGGATTGCAGATCCGGACTTTGTCAAGTCTGTCGAAGCAAACAACAAGAAGCTCACTTCGGCCTACTTGGATAAAGCTAAGGAAATTTGTGCTAATCGAGGGGTACTGCTATTTCCACGCTTCCTCTATTTCTTCCATAAAAGGGGATTAAAGCTTCCCAGTGCCAAAGGACACGATTGAGTGATTAAAAAGCGGAGCATCTTAATCAACTTAATAGCTGAAGTCTGCATTAATTTACTGTTGAAGCAGCGACCATGAAGTGTGTAATGACGGGTGTCTAAAGAATTAATTTTTGCCATACTTTGCTGCTACTAATTATTGAACCGATTCTTGCTGGTCACTTTGCTTCTTTCGGTTACGCTATTGCCTCCTAGGGTCATTTAAATACTGTCACTAGTGTTTTCTTATCACGTTTCTCCCTTATATGGCTGATCGGCTCATCTTTCACCAGTAAGTAAGAAATTGTCTAGGCTAAATAGGGGATGTTCTTAGAGCACTGATGCTACCGGTGTACCTAATGGCAGTATGCATAATTCCATCATGTCACTTGATGGAAGGGAAATGGGCTTTGCTCTAAAAATAAGAGATTTTATCTGACCCTCAAGATAGTAGTGAAGCGGCAACTCTGTACTCTACGAGGCTGCTACTCTCATCGGAAATGTTTGATGCTTCTTGGGGCTTCTTTGGCAACCGTGAAGTCACCGGATTTAATTCTTCTTAGTGTAGAGAATTGCTTTTACAGCTCCTAAATTCTGTATCTGCAGGAGCACTTTGTCTTATGTCTATAGTTTCTCTAAATACAGGTAACAGCTGAAACAATTGCAGATGTCGGGGATCCAAAGTTGGCCATATGCGATGCTGTTCTGAAGTACAATGTTAGTCTTCTCATTATGGGTGAGGGTGGAACTGGATTGATCAAAAGGTGAGCTTTCTTATTCCTTACCTCTCTTCCTCTACGAGACACTTCAATGATAACCCCATAAATGCTGTCATTTAGTTTGTACACCAAAAATAATTTTAAGGTGTCCATTGTACATATTTCAGCAATACACAGAAGATTAAAACATGGAAAATAACTTCTGGACACTGACTTTAGTCGTGACTCTATCTGATGTATGTGCTAAGCAGACGATAAAAAATTGTTCTGCATGAATAAATCATTACATACATGTCTCAGAACACTACCAGGAATGTGGCATGAAGTTATTTTTCCTTTAGTACTGAGCATTGCACAACTTTCATTTGTAAAATAGCCGCTGAGATTTTCTAGAGTCTCCCTCTTAGTTCTCAATAGTTTTGTCTGCAGTTAACGTGAACTAAATACATTTGCACTTAATTTTCATTGGCTTTGTGAACATCCTGGACTTGCATTTCCTGCTCCTCTTCACTTCCAGAACTTACGAACTTTAACTTCTGCTGCAACTTTTCATCATAATGCTGTCATTTGTCGCTCTTTATGCTTAAGGTTCAGTGAATGAACGTGGTACTAACCATAGTGCTACAACAGGGCTCTAATTGGGAGTGTGAGCAACTACTGTGTTCAATATGCCAAATGTCCGGTGCTTGTTGTTAGGAAACCATGATACAGGTAAAGGTCTACAGCTTCAACTTAGCATGTCACAAGTTCTTAAGGAGACAGCATCTAAGATCTAGAGAATACTATCAAGAATTCAAGGGAGTGCTCTAGATTTGAATTTCGCCTCCACCTCGGGGTCTTTGTCAGTTCCTAGATAAAATTTACATCGACTTCGTATAAATTATGTTCCAGAGGACTGTCACTTGTGCCCCAAATTTGCATCTCTTTATAAGGCCCTCTCAATCATTTTCTGGTAGTTCATTTGAAGGGAAACTATAATTCAGTTAATGTTGGATGCGGCATTATGAGCATATATCAAGGAAAGAATGGATAGAGAATCGCAGCAAATCTGCAAGTGAAAGGAAGCAGAGGTCATTGGGTTATAGTTTTTAAATACGAGCAATGAGTCGACTTTCAACTCAAACCCATTCAATGATCATTGAGGTTTGCTCTGCTTAACTATCGTGAATAAGGCCAAAAATGATAGGACAGAAAGCAGGAGGTTACACTTTGCACTAATCAGAGATTTCCTTGAAGGAATACAACATATCTGATACAGGCCTTTAATAAAAGTGCAATGAAGACATTATATGCTTGCCTTCGTGTGCTAAACCTTAGCCATAAAATTCATGCTCTAGACCAAGGAGTTTATCTTGTCCTGCGAGCTGCTGCTGTTGTTCTGGTAGTTAATGCAAGTAAAGAACTTAATACTGCATAGGTATGACATGGTATAATGACTCCTTTTTTTGGCAGGATAGTGAGTGATGGGATAAGAAGACGGTAATAGAAGAGTTGCCCAGTCGCAGCTAGGACCTTTTATTTTATTTGCAGAGTTCAATGTATGACTGACTGATGTTCCCAACCTCAGTGGAAGTTTTTCCACCAGTTTATCAAGATATCGATCTGCAGCGATCATTGCTTTTCAGGGAGGGCCAAGAACACGACGCCCTTCCTTCGCTTTTCTTTGGCTGCTGGTCGAGATAATCGGTGACCGCTCCTGTACTTTCTTCCATCTGCATATGGCAATCGGCGAAAGTTCTTAAGCTATGTTGTATATTTTTAGAAGTTCTGGACTCTGTCCATGCTTAGGATCCATCAACCATTTCAATGAGTTAAACTACTCCAATTCGAACCCATCGAAGAGTTGGATGGAGAAATTTGTTTGTTGTGAATCTATTTTGAACAAAGTCGCAAGCAAATCAAATCCTTGGAACACTCTGTATGCGAGCAAGTGAGAAGGTGGGATGATCTTGCGCACGGAGCAAGGCTGGACAACTATTTAGGTGAACAAGGACCTAAATGCTCGGATGGACTCAATATCCAATTGCGTCTTAAGAAGCACGGTCGTCGAATCGGGTCCTCATGCAGACAACTTCATTCAGGACACCTAAGTGGTGCCTCAACCTACTAATTTGCGATTGTTCGATGCCTCTAGATGATTATCCTGGTCCCCAAATTACTCGTATTGATTACCCAAAGATACGTGCCTTATATATCATGGAAAATCATGAAAAAGTTCGATGAAAAGATGGAAATGTGGCTCTCGACACATTCGTGCTACGTTGTCTGAATCTAAAACTATGGATGTCCATACGGCACATCAGAGAGGAGCCCGTTGTCCAAAAAAAAAAGGGATCGCCGGTCTCTTTTGCAGGTCAGCCTTTAAACCAGTATGTCTCCGGCGAGGCTGACAAAAACCCAGTGATAGATATATTATTAGTGTACTAATCGATTTGACCCCATTATGTGGATTTACAATTTAGACTCACCTTTATGGATATGTCTGCAATCGGTCTCCCAAATCCAAAGAGGATCCTTTCAAGGCACGCTTGGACATCTGCCGTTCAATCACGGTTAGGTTGCAGTAGACTTTTTTTTTTGGTCGCATTCCTCCCAACAAACGTGAGAACCCGAAGACCAGGCGAAGTCCACATTAAAACTAGCTCGGTTTGATCCATAAGGAGTTCGTCCTTTTTCGACCACGTGATACACAGGGGCCGCCGTCGTCATGGCTGACTCAGCTGCCTCGATCTCGATCGGCTCTTAAGCTTCCCAAGAAAGAAAGACTCCGCTTTCCTTCCGACGTGGTGGGAATATTCCTCAGCTTGATTGATTGATTGATAGACAAGGCAAGCGCAAGCCTCCACGTCACGCGCCAGAAGAAAGGCTTCTCGTCCCACATTACGCTACTGTATCGTTATCCCTTCTCTCTTCTCCATCGCTTCTTTATAAACCCCAAGAAGCTCCAGTTTCAGCCCCTTCACACTTCTGTTCTCCTTAGCTTACCCAACACTCATTCCTCATCAAAATCCCGAGAGGAAAGAAAGAAAATACCTAGCTGATGGATCTTTTGCAGAACCCACCTTTTCTTTCTCAGATTTTGTCTCGATCTTGGTCTCACGAAGAAGTCATTTCGCAAGGCCTTGAAGTCTGCAAATGGGGCGCCATCTTCCTCGCGACGCTCGCTTGTTTCGGCACGCTAATCCACCGAACTGTCAAGCTCCCGGTCCTCAGGTTCCCGAAAAGCACTCCTTTCGCGGCTCAGCAAACTCTTGTCGCCGACTTCGACGGTAGCGACGACGACGACACGTGTTCGTCATCGTCGGAAGAAGACGAAGGCCAGTCAGACGAGGAAGAGCTTCCCTCCCCGTCAGGCGACCACTCGCACGGGGACTTCACTTTCCGGCTCGCGGGTTCCGGGGACTCGCAGCTCCGGCGGCGTCGCAGCTTCGCCGACAATCTGTCGCAGTTCGTATTGGGCAAGAGTGTCGTGAAGCTCTGGGAGAGGTCGGACAGCAGACTGCTGCGGCTTCACGACGCGGACGGGGAGTTCGTCGGGAGGTTCTGCCAGGTCCTGGCCTCGCCGAGGTCGCCGGTCGCCGTCGTGTCGGCGGGGCTGAACAACTTGGGGAAGATAGCGCTCAACGTCTGGGACAGCCGGGTCGGGTTCCGGATCCCCGTCATAGCCGCAGAGTGGGAGGCGAGAGCCGGTGGCGAGGCGACAGTTGGAGACCTCAGGAATGTCATCTCGTCGGTGGGGGATTCGCTGGGAGCTGACGCGGAACGGTGGTGGGACGCCGACGCCGTCATCGCTTCCGACGAGTTCCCAGAAAACTCGCTGTTTGAGCAGTCGCGGGGCTGACCCGGCAACGCGGCACGATCTGACTCGGAGAAGAATTCCGATTCGCGTAGTCAAATTTGTAACGATCGTCGGCGGATCTAGATAACGGGGGAAACCACTGAGAAAAAACGAGTTTGAAAGAACGCTGTATGTAAATATAGAAATTAATTTGATCCATATCTTATCATCCTTCTTCAATGAAGCAAGCAAAACATATCCATTATTGATTTGTTCTTTCTCATATTATTTCCGTCAATGTAGTTATTCCACGTTTTGACGGACCCATTTTATCTACATCGGTAAACACGATACCAACAAAATGTTTAACTCGGTTAGGTCCGAAAAGATAAAAGGAAAGCTCTAATCACACGTTGCATTTTTTATTATTAAGCTTTTGCGATTTTCTTTTTAACGTTCAAAAAGAAAACGAAGGTTGACCTTTGAGATCTTAATTCGCGGAAGAACGAAGGGAGAATGTTGGGGCCCCATCAACCTAACATTCGATCAATGACGAAATGAAAAAGTCTTGGTCAATTCTCGATTATAATGTAAAGGGTGAAGAGGAGTTCCCCTGATTGGGCCAACAAAAAAAAACAATTATGAAAGAAAGGGGAAGGGAGTTTCCAAGAATTTACTCTTTGGGGGGAGCTGCGGTTGGTGCCTTAAGAAAAAGAGAGTTTCGGAAGCCAACGCAATCTGCGCCACGTGTTGAATTGCCAGCCAAATTAGGGTTTTTAGACGACCAAGCAACGTCAATGTTAAGTAAAGAGATCAAACAAGGAACAAACAAATGACCCTTTTCCTTTGAACATAAGCGACACGCAAAATTTATTTCGAAGTATTTAATTTTTGCGAAATAAATGGAGTTTTGGAATGAACTTATTTTGGCACACATAACTTGACATATCGGTTAATCATTTTGTCTTACACTCGAGCCTTAAATTTGATTGCATTTAGAGATTTTGTGCGTGTCTGTGCATGCGTGTGGACTTCTGAATTTCAAACATTCATGTCTCTTAGGTTTTCATGACTTGTTTCTTTTCCAATTCCTTGGCGGGCTAGTGATCTTCCATAGTTCTTAGGGCTGAGCTACAAAAGATTGATTCCGTCTCCCCTGCATACTTGAAGGTCCGGTCAAACCTTTGATTTGTAAACGTTTCATGAGATTGATTCTCGACTGTGGGTAAATGTTCGTCAGCAAACACCTTAAAACGTCGAGGTTGGTCTTTATTCGATTGGGGGAGAATAGTGCACAGCCCATGCAGCTCCCCAAAGTCAAACTTTTGCCAGGTGGAAGAGAACAACATGGAATCGGAAATTAATCGAGATTATCGCTCTCTTTTTTTTGCCCATCCTTCATATAATTAATTCATTTCTTAGGTGATTTTATTTCCTTCTCCTAATGATTTTATGATTAGACGGTGTTGACACTAAAGAATGACCGAATCCTTTTCATCGATATGATGCTGACATAGAGCTCAGTGTTAGTCGATTCGATTACCATGAAGAGGTCCGGAGAAGAGAGTCTTGTCGATCGCATTACCTACTGGCATGATGCCAATATATAAACAGGTGTCAAGATATAGGATCATCAGCAAGATGTTGGTCGATGATTATGAATATCTATGATTGAATGTTGTTATCTACATACGACAATGATTGGTTGATAAACATGTAAATGCTAGAAACAAAGGACTGAATGCCAGGAAGAGGACGATTGAGGAGACATCAATGATTGATTTATAACGATTGCGGAAGCTGAAGTTGAGCCTATCGATAACTGCAAAGTATATCCGCTTCTAGATAAGATGGGGTTTGTGGTAATGAAGCATGATTATGAAGCTAATAAACAAGGGTACGCCATTGTAATTTCAGACCCATTAAAAGAGGTTACTCTATGCATTGGCTATGTAAAGCCAAGTTATTGTGAACGGACCCATAATGATGAACACATCTATTTACTTCTCTATCTATCAATTTATCAGTTTTCAACATTTGCACTTACTTTTTAGAGTTAGTAGGTTGCCATATTTCAGTCCAAATCGCCACCGAAACCAAATCTAGTATTAACCGAAGATCGACTTTTTGTATATGATATTTCGTCAATTGAGATAATTCTTGGCAAAATAGGTGCATACTAATAATTTATGTGCATGATCTACTTTTTAAACACCTTTCTAATTAGGGGGCTCTCTTATAAATGCCATATTTAATTTAGAGCGACATTTATGTCTTTGAGTTAATTCATGAAAAGTTGAGAGCTTTCTACGTTTACGATTTGAGTGCTGCATCCTTGTGTCGCATGTGAATTAGCGGGGATGAGATACCTTGCCCCATTAATATATCAATTCCACTGCCTCATATATCAATTAATAACTACAGGAGCAAGGGTAGTTTTGAAGGATGAAGGTCCTTTACATGTAACCGTGCTTCCTTAAATGTCTCGATAAATTTCAACTTATACTATTTTCATAAATTAATTATTGAGATTTACTGAGCCACCGAGGGGAATATTATGGGTGCGTTTGGCCTAGCTGGTAAGATGCAAATGACTTTAAGTTAAAGGACTTTTATGAATTGCAAATAACATTCGGTAAATAATAATTTAAAATTGTATTGGGAAACAATTTTAGTTTAAGTAGTGTTTGGAAAAATCACACTTTATAAAAGTATTGTTGTGGGGCCGGTGAAGCCGAATCTGGCTGCCAGCCATGTAGATTTACACTAACAGCATCTTTTGAGGTCCCGCAACCTCAGGCAACACAGTCTAAGTCACTCGAATGCACGCAATCAAGGCAATCACCTCAGGTTGTGCGACCTTAAGCGGAACTAATCATTACTAGACGAGCTTGCTGATAGATAGATCATACCTCACTTGTGACCTGAATCCTCATCAGTGACGTTGCGTGACTTAGGAACATTTTCAAAATTATGCAAGTTTTTAGCAAGTGCAAGTTGAAAGAAAAGGACGGATTTGCATTCTAGAAATGCCCAAAACTTAAAGCACCTCGGGACCCACCTTGAGCTAAAGGCCTTCATGCCTTTTGGAATGTAGTTGCATCTTGTCAAAACTTTCAAAAATTTTGCCTAATGGTATGGGCTCAACCCCTTGGGAACATAGTTCCTAAATGAAGCCTATATATTGTAGAGGAGATCCACCTCTCGTGATGAAATTCACGACTCATGTATTAGTGCTTGCGATTTATCAGTGGAAAAATTATCCAAAAAGTTTTAAATTTATTGTATAACGATCAATTCAGTTCTAAACTTTTAAATGTGTCGACTTAGTTCTAAACCTTTTAACAATTGTAAACATAATATTTCAAATCAAATTTGGCTAATAATCATTGACTTGGATTTTGGCTATCCCACACTGCATAACCGATGCTAATATGGACAAATTCTTATAGTTTTTTAATATTACGTGTTTTATTGCTTTTTCTTTTTTTTTTTCCTTTAATTTTGTTTTTCATTACTACTAAAAACCATCGGTGGTCCTGAATAGTAAAAAGTAAAAATTAAAAAAAAGGAAGCAAATTAAAAAGCTACAAATATTATCTATGTTAGTATTAAATATGCTATGCAGGACGATAGACATTCATGTTGGCAATTCCCAATCAAATTTGACCAGAATAACTATATTAGGAAATTGTCAAAAGTTTAAGGACTAAATTGTCATATTAAAAGGCTTCGTACTGAATTGGCCACCATAAAATAACTTTAGGACTTTTTCTAATCCTTATTCCACGACGAGGTGCCAAGTAGGGTAAAGAGTTCTTGTCCGAGTCAGTGTGATCTCATTTGTATTTATAATCCTCTTCACCTTTGGTCCATCCACTCAAATGTATTTCGCGGCAACTCGATCCGTGAGGTTAACTAGTGTTTACAACTCCCCTTGGTATAATGTCTCGTCTTAAAGAAATCCCCCCCCCCCAACGATGTTATATTCTAGATTCACTAAAAGTTATATGAACATATATTCTACAAAGATCTAGCATAATTGTTGGAAGAGAACATTGCTTAGAACAGAAAAAAAAATTGTGGCATTAGTGGAGTTATTGACATCTCTAGAAAGTGTCTCATCCGAGTCTAAAACTTCGAAGGAAAAAAACTGAACCACTAAAAAAATATAAGTTTTGGCCCTCGTGATTTTATGCTCGATCTGAAATTCACCATCTAAAGTAGTAGAAAACGACTTACTGTTCCTTTAAAAAAATCTTTCTGCAAAAGAAAAACACAAAAAAAAGAACTTGAAACGTCCAATTTAATCAATCTCGATGGTAAATCTATCTACAAGAAAGATCTCATTAATCTCTCGGTTAATTAATCAAATTTTGGAGGACTAATCCTCCACTGTAACAAAATTTAACGGAACAATGAAAAGGTGCATCGGGCATTTACACTAACAAAAGGAGGAGCAAAAATCATTCATGCAAACCCTTATCTATGATCAATTGTACCTCCAAGTATAGCAAAAGTAAAAATAAATAAATAAAAACCGCCCGCGGAATACCATGTGATAAAAAAAAGAATAACGTAAAAGACTCTTGTTGTGCTCCCCTTCATACATCAAATCGCATTGTGGCAGGCTACGTTGTCAATTCAGCAAGTACACGGAATATAAATAACTGCGAGAGATAGAACCGTACTCAAGATCGTTTCTACTGCCAGCTTTCATGCGCAAAGTCAGCATCAGCGAAGACAAGAAGAGAGAATCCAGAACGACGCCTCCCTTTCAAGTTATTGACCTAAATGAATGAATTGAATCCCTAAGGAGTGCATGGACGCGTGTGAAACCCTAACAGCTCACTCTTCCACAGGGAAAGAGAGGGTGGGAAACCAGAAAGTCATACAGCAGATCTCTCTCGAGCTATAGACAGGGAACAGATCAAACATCTCCAGGAACAACAAAGAAACAAATCATCTCCAACTCTGTTCAGCTTCCATCGCCAATCACTTCGTGCGCTTCGTTCATCTCAGCACTCTGGCATTTCTTTCATGAACTCGGACATGGAAGGCGATATTATCCGATTCGCCGTGCTCGGAGACGTGTAAGCGGAATAAGGGTATCTGTACATTCTTTGCCCCGGCGACAGGAAGAAATCCGCGGAGTTCGGCGTAAACAGCGGGATTTCCGAAATCAATGCGTTTTGGTGGCTCGGGATCGGAGAGATGCAATTAGCTTCGCGGACCTCCGGACCAGCGCCGCTCCGTTTATCCTCGCTCAAGACCGAGGACGATGCGTCCCGTTCATTGAGAGCGATCTTATTATCCGTCGATGCTTTTTGTGGTTCAGGTGGATCTGGAGTCGGAGCTGGTTCGCGTTCGCCTTCATCATGGTGATGCGACCGCGACAACCCAGTGAGCTTTTGGACGAGGGCCATGAAATCGCGGGCCTTGGTGTGGATGATCTTCGGCGAATGCGTGTAGATGATGACGGGGCGGGTTCCTTGTGGTTGTGGCCGTCGTGGCTGCTGCTGCTGCTGCTGCTGCGACGAATCTGCGGGTAAATGAATTGGGTTGGACAAGGAAGACGAACAAGAGGAGGACGAGTTGTTGGAAGAGGAGGAGGAGGGATAGTGGTGGGAGGCCTTCTTGATGAGGTGGGATTCCTTGTGGATCTTGAGCAGCGGCGGGCGCGGGCCGTTGATCTCCCTCCTGGTGGCGGCCGCGGCATCGAGATCACCTTGGCCGGGAGACTTTGCAGGGCTCATCTGGCTGTATAACTCAAGAAATCAGGAGGGACAGGGTTCGAGTGTGATTGAAAAGGAAATAAAACTGACTGCCCTGTATATGCATATATGTATATATATATAGACTCGTTGCAGTAGCCGGAATGTTAGAGAGAGAGAGAGAGGCGGTCCGTTGGTTTGGCAAGGGGTGACGTGAGGTGATAGGCTTAGGGGAACTTTTATTGAGGAAGGGAGGAAGAAGATGGAGGAGGAAGATGCTGGGAAGAGAGAGAGAGAGAGAGCCAACGATTCTGACCGTTGACAATTGTGCGCGCGCTTGTCACAGAGAGAGAGAGAGAGAGAGAGAGAGAGAGAGAGAGAGAGAGAGAGAGAAGATGAAAATGTTAGGGTTGGCTATTTGTTGGCTTGGCCGTTCGTTTAGGCTAAGCCAACCACTTCCCAGTTGGCTCTTGCGCCAGTTAAATTTATATTTACGAGGAAATACCCGAGCAAATTCCGCACCGAAAAGGCCAAATTGCCCTCTTGTCATACACATCTAAGCCCCCCAATCCTCGCCAACCTTAGCCTGATGAGCGAGGGTCGCTCTCGCCGGGACTCGCCCAGGCCTTGGCCAAAGCGAGGGTTAGCCTTACCGGCGCTTGTCGTTGCCTAGCCAAGGCCGACTCTCATCCGTGGCGGCGAGGGCAAGGCAAGGCCAGCCCTCACAGGCTCTCTCGTCTATACTGGCCATGAGAGGAAATAGAGAAGAAAGAAATTTTTTTCGAAAAAATATTAAAAGTATATTCACGTCAGCAATTTCAAACCTAATTTAATCAAATGGACTAAATTGGTATAAGTGAAAAGGTTTATGATTAAATTGTCTCAATTAAAATATATAGACTGAATTCACACAAATGAAATAATTTTAGGATTTTTTCCTTTATATATTTTGGCCAAAATTATAGCGTGTTGTTACATTTTCAATCATTGCTGAAAGCAAATCATACAATTTATAATAATGATGATGACGATGATGATAAAAAGAACGGTGTTGATGATTCTATTATTAATTAGTACAAAATGCAATGGGTAATTGAACACTTTTCACTAAACGTAAGCTTTCATTTATTCAAAAACATTCTAACACAATCATTAACATTTAGGAAATGATACGTCAATTACCACGCGGCTTGTGCCATTTGCGGGATGTCTAAAAAGTCAAGCCGAAATGTTAGCCGACCCGTGGACGAGCACCGTGCGTTTTCAATTTGCACGGATTTATTTCTTATTCCACTTGATTCTAAGTTTGCTTCCAAGATCAATAGAAAATTTATCATAAGTCATTCACGTAAGAGCTTATACAAATTTTCTCTTATTTATTCGCTAAATTTATGCTTGTAGAAGTCACACCGATATGTCATTGATTTGTCGTTTGTTATGCAATTTTAGAGAGAGAGATATATATATCGACGTTTGTGAACTACATTTGAATTTTCTGAAAACTCTGTAGTGTGGTTTGATCAAAATTGGAACCCATCGTTCACCGAAGGAGATAGCGTTGGCTTAATGCTTATGGAAAGATGGTTCAGATGCAACCCCATTCATCATCATAGAAATGCCGTGATCGCTGTAAAATCCCGTTTCTTTACACTTCTCTCGCTTTTCACGAGTCAAAACTAATAAGTTTGAGGCTGTAATGGAAGCAATGCGTGATAATGTGATTTTTGGATAATGGGGCATTGACACATACCACTAGCATATAACAATAACATGGGGCAATGTTCTATATAAACCTGTTCTCGATAAAATGGCATTGAGTTCTCTATGCTAAACATAACAATTTGATGCAAAACGTTTTTCTTTGTCCACTGTTCAAACACACCGGATTGAAAGTTTGGATCAGCAAGCTCTGTTAATTTAGATTAATGAAAATATAACATTTTAAGAAGTTTCACATAGTTCGGAGACTAAATTGAACACACACCAAAAGTGTATGAATCATATTAAATAAATTAAAATTCACAAATGACTTTGCATATCAAACTAAAATTGTATATTAAATTAAAATTCATGATCGCCAATTTTCCAATTTTTAAGCTGAATGGCCAGAGCAGGGCGAAAGAAAAAAACAAAGGAAAAAGGAGGAGGAGGAGGAGAAAACAGATCCGGATTCCTTGCTCTTATAGTAGGGAATAGAGGGTGGAGATGGACGGAGGTAGGGGTTTTCTCCCTTTTTTTAGGGGGAAAAATTAAATGAATGGCGGGATAGAGATAGAGCACCCGTGCTCTAAGAGCAGATAATCCACACCCGGAGAAAACGGCTTGGCTTTTGTTACGCTAGCGAAGCGGCTCGGCTCTGGAAGCGGCTGACAGCACCAGCTTAAATGTCAAAGTCAAAGGTGATTTGTATTTTTATTCCCGGGTTGATTTAATTTCTAAAAGGTCTGCGATCAACTTATTGTCATTATGGCATTGAAAAACTTCAAAGTTGACCATCGCATGAAGCAATAACACACATGGAGAACCCAATACATGAATTGACCGGTCAATATCAAGGCCCTTTTCCTTCTCTTGGTCAGAAAATGTTAAAGCTCTACATAATGTAAATTCTGACCGTGTATGCCGTCATCATTAAATGGGCAACATGTGTATAATCAGCTATTACTTGTCCAATCTCTCGCGCACACGCATTCGGTGGTAATCGCATAAACTTCTTCTTTGAAATTGTCAATGAATTCGGTAAAAAAAAGGGGTATTCATAGCGACGGACGAAAATACATTGCATTTCGTATATGAATGGAACTTCTTCTTTTTTCTCTTCAACCCTATTGACATCATGATTAATGGGAAAGTAAGATGTTACTTTCGCGGGGCGGCAAAAATAAACAAGGAAATAATAACATTGGACGGACCAATTAGATTAAGTGAGATTTGAATATATTTAATTAGTGGAGGGGAGGCAATCTCTTGCCTCATATTCTATTCCAAGCAAAAGCTGGCTCTACCAAACACTATGGTTTTTGGTGGAGAAAGAATCTCTAGCTTCAACCTCACCGTCGAATTAGTTTATTCAAATCTCCAAGGAGACGGATCTATCTATCTCTTTCTCATCAACAAGTCTCAATCGATGCAACTAAAGTATAGTTCAGCGTTTGTTTGGAAAAACCCTTAAAAGATGGGGGTTTCTGAGAAAGAACCCCCTCTCTTTTTCAAGTAATTTAATTCTTCTATTGATGCTCGTCAAACTACCATTTCCCCCCGTATTAACCTGCTTTTTTCTGCTTTTGAAAAGCATTGGAGATCGTTTTGTTGTCTGTACAAGTGATCCCCACGCAAAACCCTAAACTTTTCTTGAACAGATTTCGTTGCATCCGCAAGAAAATTGAGTAGCAAATCTGGAGGAGCGCAGGAGGCTTTCTTTGAAGTAGTTGGCCACTTTCTTGCTTGATAAATCTGCAGGAAATTCGAGGTTGAGTCGAGCCATCGCTACTGACCCGACTGGTTGACCATTTTCAACGGCGGGGAAAACATACATTTTCCCGAAATGGGCTATAGGCGGAATAGTTTCTTCGCCAAAGCATCCTTGTAATGATCCTCGTTTTGCATTGCCTTAATGACATCACAGAAACACGGCCGGCCCGTAGAACCATCGGCGACTAAACATTTCGTAGCCAGATGTCCAACGACTGTACGATACGTATAAATACACACACATCAACCAAGCCTTTGACAAGTAGGCTTTGATAGGAAGCGGCCAATGAAAATTGATCGAGCAAGTTCCCTGTTCGAATGATTGAAGAATGACCCGACTGTTCAACAAGGAGTTCCACAAAGATTGTGCTTAATTGACTTCTCGACTGCAACTTCGGTTATTCGCTTGGATAATATAGTCATCACCAGTAATCGTTATAGAAGATGGATTTGCCGAAGCAGGGATTCAATCCAGCCCAGGATAACACCAGAAAGGCCGATGACAGGCCGATATTGGTAACGAGATTGGGCTTACCAAAGCTAGCAGAACATTCAATTCTTCCTAAGACATTAATTTTTCCGCAGAAAGCCTCGTCCTATGCGGGCCCAGAATTCCCTCATCGCTGCACGATGAGATCGGAGCCAGTTGCCCCACTAGACAATGGGAAAAACTTGGAAAGAGTTAAAGTTCGGATAGAATCGTCACATTTTTCAACTCGTAACTCTGCATCGATCTCGAGTCTTTTTACACTGAAGCTTAAAGATTTACTTAAAGAATGTGGCCCCAAATAATCTAGATTGGGATATCAGTAGGGAAGAATAACGTACAATTTGCACGTGAACTAACTAAAGTTTATACTGAAAAGGATCGCGTCAACAAGCGTCCTGAGGATATTGGCTGAAGGTGTACTTGAAAAGGGAAGTATTCTAATTTTAAGGTACCGATTGAGCATGTTTGCAGAACAAGCAAGTGTATTCGAAATCAGGAGTATCATTTACTTAGTTGTTCAACAAGCATATTAAGGATATCCGTTAACGAATCTTCAAGTGTTGTTACAGTCCATGGGTTACTAGTATTCCTTACAAAGGAAAACATTTTTGTTAAGAACGATTCTAATGGACTCAAAGTGGGCCTTAGGAAAGTCTCGGCCATAAGATCTCGAGACTCGTTAAATAGTCTTGTTGATAAGTGATAGAGGCGCCCTATTTTTCTTTTTCTTCTTTTCCTTTCTCGTCTGTCCTATTCTAACTCTCCTCCCTCTTTCTCAAACTTTTACTCTACCTCTTTGCAAAGCGTGGGAGACGAACTCCACACCTAAAATTGAACGTGACTCAGTGGGTCGGAGGCGCACTACTCCAAATAGATATATCTAGCTTCCCAAAGTGATTATTATTGACCCTTCACAAGTGCGTCAAGGGAAATGCTTCAAATACTGCTAAATTAGTCCCATGCTGTCCCTAAATGGACTCCTCCTCCTTTTACTCTCTCTCTCTCTCTGTGATTTTTACTCCATCTCTTTGCAGAGCGTGGGAGTCAAATCCCATAGTTGAACTAAAACCTGGCCAAGTGGGTTAGAAGCGCACTAGTTTAGATTACTATAGAGATAGGAACGATGTACACCGATACACTTTGAAGGTTGAGCTACATAACACATTCCCAAAGACCCGCCTCCCCCAAATGAGATGCATGTGTGTTCTCAAAGTACGATCAATGACCCTTCGCAAGTGCGTCAAAGGGGCGGCTTCTCCCATGCCGACGATTGATCCCCCCCATGTTGTCCCTGAACGAACTCCACCACCACCTTCTGGCCCCGGACGCACGAGGGAGGGATGGCGACGCCAACTCGTGCGACAGTGGAGAGATCAGGCGTGGGGGCAAAAGGAACCCGACAAGAGGCGTTGGAACATGGACAGTGCCCCTCGAGACCAGGCCGCAGCATTGGTGTTGGGGAAATACGTGATAATGGTAATGGCTCTGTGTGTTACGGGATCGTGCGCGACGAGCCGCACGCGGGCTCTGACTCTGTTCGTGTTCCTTCCTGGACAAGGCCTCGGCCTCTGCTAAATTCCTTCCCCATGATCATTTGTAGAACACCAATGCGGGCAACTAATTAATCCATTTGATTTGTCCCTGTAAAGCGCATGTTTGATCCCTTTTACGATGTTTTTGTCTTTTCGCTCGGATCTCTCGTATTATATTATGCCATGCCCCTTACCCATCATTCATTCCCCACTGGTCGCGCACTCAACCATGATCACTTTGCCTCAGTCGCCACTCTCTTGTAGATCATCAGCTTCGCTTCGAGTGCGATAGAGCGAGGCCATCAAAGCTTGTCAACTGATTGCGACCCCAATATGAGAGGTCGATTCGTAATGGTGTTGTCATAAGAAATATCAGGGTGTTAAATAATAGCATTAGAAAGACTAACCGTCAAAAGATTGATGCCAAACAACCTAAAATATCAAATGAGTCGTGATGACAATCTACATCAATGCTAATAAATTTAAGCTCGTTATAAATAATTTGAATTGTTTCATTCCAGAACTTTTGGCTAATCCAACATTTTTCTTTGTGAAAGGGTCTTGTGAATGAGTTCTCTTAAAAACATAGATTAGGCTGTAATTTAGAAAACCAAAGAGTGAATTGAAAATGAATAAAAGGACCTTTTCAACTAAAAAAAGAAAAAAAACAAACAAAGAAAATTTCTCTTTTTTTAATCAAGCACAACGCATCCTGACAAGTGCTCTTAGGTTGCCTTTGATCATGTCTAACTTTTTGACCTGATAAAGAAGGACAGAAACATTATATGATTTCTTTCAGTGTAAACAACCACATATTGGAATCCAACGGTGAGTAGTATCCAACAGTGAGTAGTTATATTGATTGAGAGTTTCTTCCTTATCGTCGATGTCAAATGTTTAAAATTTGCAGTTATTAATGACCATAATATCGGGGTCATGTACTAATCTCTCTCAAGATATGGAGGCTCGGCCTTTTGATGTCATATGAGCACTAGAGCTCATGATGGGTTTCTCGGTTCTAAAAAAAACAACCGCATATTTGGTATACTAACTTGAGCCAGCGTTTGATATGGATATGATAGACTGGATTAAAGTAACGTGTTAGTACACAAATCCATCTTCCTAAGTCGAGGAAGAAGGTTGTTGGTTGCCATCTCAGGGCCACGACCACCGCAAGTGGCCGCTGACAGCTTCAATGGAGGACAGTCTTCTCTGCCTGCCACTGCAAAGGTGGAGGCGTATTCTTTCTCCGGGATCTGACGCACACTCTCTCTCTCTCTCACACACACACAGGGCTGGGTAGGGACAACAATGAATATGGTCTGCAGAGGAGAGAGAGAGCAAGAAAAGGAGCGGAGATCGAGTCGGCGGGGACGGCGACCACCACATAGGGGTTGCTCGAGTTCTGTGACATCGTGCATGTGGCCACCTACGGCAACGCCGTGTAAAATGCAAACGGTTTACCACCTTCTCTTTTTTAAACAATTTCGGTCTTCCTTTTTCTGATTTTTTTACCCCCAGATAGGAGAAACGACCCAGACTCATCGCATGCACAAGTGTGATAATTTCATCTGACGTATACCCGGCTTGACACGACCTCCCGTGCCGGATAGGACAGCTATCCTATTTAGACTTTAATTCCCGGCTACCTCACATAGCCCAAGAGAAACCTTGAGGGTTTGTCTCCTTGAAACGAGAAAAAAGGTCAAAATATTTAATACGCTGGTAAGATCAAGCAAGTCTGTATGCTGAGACATGTATAAAATGATGTCATATTGGGAAAAGGCTAGCAGTTAGTAATCGTGGTTGCTGAAATCAGTAGCGAATATCTAGGGAAACACTATGATGCCGTGAATTAAATCTAGAAAATGCTCTGTCTTTTGCTTGCTTTTGGTTAAACCTATCTCCAAAGTATATATTGTTTTCCGTATAGACAAAAGTATTAGATTACCTAGAGAGCTCATCCTCCATGCAATGTTAGCCAATCCCTCTCAGTCATATATTTGATAGATATATTACGAAATGACCGACCCGATACCTGTGACATCAGAAATGGGCGACTAGCGAGAGCATACTTATCTTGGTGTACGTCGTGTTATGTTGAAGATAAACAAACGTTACTTTCCTTTGGTTGTGACTTTAGCGAGGACAACCTACGCTACAAATGCAGAGATTGACACAATTATTGTTACTTACCATCCGAACATGTGGACCTTGTTAAGTTGAAATCATTAGATCGTGTGAGTCTCATGTGAGACCCACTTCACACAATAATATATGTGAGCTAGGCTAGTGTAGACCAAGTGCGGCCGATAAAACTCTTTCCATTAAAAGGCCCTCTAAGAGAGCTGGCTTGGCAAACTAGAGGGGGTTTTAGGGAAACCGGGAAGGTGCAATCTCTAGAAACCCTGGGCAATGAAGTGGACAACACACGAGTCAGTGCCTACCTAGTCACATAATTGTTGTGAATGCCACCCAAAATCGAGCATATGTCGTTCTCCAGATCTAAAGACCTGCAGTAATGGCGACGCGGAGTTAAAGCTCTTCTTCCGCCGGAAACGGAAATGAAGTACCCTCTCGCCTCCTTCTCCAGTGCTCAACAGGGCACGCATATGGCCCATCGAATTCAAGACGGGATCGTTGAGGCCCGCAGGGCGATACGTCCACTTTGGAGTTGGGAAGATCTCCGTGAAGTCCTCGTTTTGCTTTCCGGAAAGAGTTCGATGTTAGCATCCCCAGGCCATTCATGGAACGGGTGCACCAGGTTCAGAGATAGGGACAAAGCCTTTAGTGTGAAACACGCCAATCTTGGCCACGCGGCACCTCCAAACCTAAATAGTGATCAGACACGCGATATCCAAGAGGCCTAACTTGTAACGAGTGTTTGAATTGCATTAGTCCTCTGATATTAACAGTAATTAAGTGCCCTCGAGATGCTTTTATCAAAGCGTAATAAATAACAATTCAGTTCTTAAATCTATTTTGTACGTCTCAAGAAAAAGTATCTAAAATCACAAAATTTCTTATTAGATTATTCAACAAACACCTCAAAAAAACTTTATCAACCGATCTCATTTATTTAATAAGAAATAATTCAGGATGGACAAGAAAGTTAATGGCGCTTTGTCAATGAATGCCCTAATGGACAAGAAAGTTAATGGTGCTTTGTCAACGAATGCCCTCGATCCCTTAGGGACGCTCGACCGAAGGAGTCCTTCATTTCGATTGTTTGAGTCATTAAAATATGACTATTTCGAAGCTCAACAACACAAACAGTTCATCTTTTAATGCCCCTACTCTTTTCTAACATGCACATGGTCCCTTTAATATTCAAATCTCGTCGTACTGAATGTGCTTAAATATAATTAACAAAGATGCAGAGAACCAATCGGGTCAATCATGAGTCAACATTGTCAATAATTCATTCCTTCAGGTGGCTCGAAAGTCTAGAGGGATGCATCTGCATACTGGACACCGTCCGTAATTTAATATGAGCAAATAAATTTCCGATTGGTCCTCAAGCAGTAATCTAATCGTCGGTAGGGCTAATCATAATTCCGAAACAACACTCGACACTCTTGGCTCCATGCTATCTTCTTTCTCAAGGCAGCTTGTTACCAATAACTAGGAGCACGAGCTGAGAGACCCGTCTTCCAGCGTGTCTCCATTCGGCTGTCCGGTCAGCCATCTGGGGCGATCATCATGACTTGCATACGAATGAATTGCCTTGAGTACTTCAAAAGCTTTTGCATCTATGGAAACTCGCCCGTTGCCCATCGGTTTCATCATCATACCCGATGGAAGAATGCCCTATTCCTTAAATATTAGAAAATCGCATGCTTATCTCGCAAGTCTCAGCGTGGCGTTCGATGACGAGTTCGGATGTCGTGACGCAGTGGACACGAGTATGTATATCGGTCTCCGTCCTCCACTTGTGACTTTAAGCCAAGAATTTCAGAACGGCGTTCGAATTTACGAGCTCGCGGAGCTTAATGATTCGTCGGCGCTTCCGAGACGTCCCTGAAAACGTCCTTGTTTCCCATGAGACGTCTCCGTCTAGCTAAAAGTTGCATAACCTGGCCTTTTGCAACGCCCAAGATGTATTGCATAGGGTGTTATACAAAAGAGATCTGCTCAAAACTTTCGGCGACACTTCTCGAGGGGTTGCTCATGCCGCCGTCGTCCTAAAAGACAAGACAACACCCTTTCGATGTCGGGCAACAAATGTTTCAACAAGCGGCACTTTCCATAGCGTTGCCGAAACTATAATGCAACACTCTGACAAAACGTTGCTTAAACCACAAAACGGAGCAAAACTAAACTAGGCACCTCTCGCAAAATTACCAAGTTGGTCACTTTCAACTTCGTCTATGTAATCTTAAATCTTTTCACGAAATTTTAACACGATCATTCATATCAACTTTCAACCAAAAATATTAGCGTAGAAATCCAATCATCGCTACAACATGGATAAAATCACTTAGAATGACATCATTTTACTTAATCTTCCAAGCTTTCATTTTTTTTCCTTATTACACACATACAACGCAATAGGTTTTCGAGACAGCTGACCATTTATTTTTACCGCAAATTCAAAAGTAGGCACTTCTTAAGTATCCAATTAGGAAATATTACAATTCTCAATGTACTACCGGTTATCGTTGTGATCTACATAGTTAGCATCTGGAATTATTTCTTCAATTCATTACACTTAATGAGTGCATTGAGGCTCCTTGATCGGGATCGAGATATGCAAATGTTCTTGTTTCCCCATCTTTCGGCTGACAAAGGGAAGGAAATTCAGAAAAGCTCAGGGGCCCCCACCGTCGCCTGCGACCGTCGTGCCAATAGACCCTTCGACGGGACCTGGGGTTAGCTGCCACCTCGACCCCTCTTTAGGCTCGAGCCCACCTGCAACGCTCGCTGCACGGAAAGATCCGGTGGTACAAAGCGAAGCAAGTGGCTCGATCGCCCCCTCCGTCTTCCTCAGCAACTTCGCCTTTGCGAAGAAAGGAAGGAAGGAAGTCATCAGGAAACGTCATGCTTTTCATTATTATTACCATCTTGGTGCGGAGGAGGGAAGGGTTTTGATGATTTTTAATGTTTTCGGACATGACGGTGCGACACTTCGCAGTTCTGCTTGCGCCACTTGTGCTCGCTCTGTAGTTTTATAGAGAGAGAGAGAGAGAGAGAGAGAGAGAGAGAGAGAGAGAGAGAGAGAAGGAAAGAATTTGAGGAAAATCGAGGGGGGGATATGGATTTAGGGTTGAAGAGGTGTCCAAGAGGCCGACTCTTTAGGCCATCGATCATCCCGGCGATCTCGTCAATGTTAAGAGTTCCTCAACCGGAGTTCGTCTCCGCGGCCCAAGAATAGAAGAAGATGGGCGACGTTATTGCAATCGCGACACGCGTCCTAATCCAGACATTTTAAACTTGAGCAAAACAAAAGGAGGTCGGGATGTCCGAAACTGTTTGGTTCGCGTGGAGATCTACAAAATTCATACATGGCGATCCGAAGTCCGAGGACAAGCAGGCAAAACTAACTCTCCTTGAATCTTTATACGAATTCCTGCCTTTTCGCCGATGCCCAGAAAAGAAAAAAACCAAAGAAAAGAGAGCACGCTGTGCCCCCAACATCCGAATTGCACGCCCGAGTGCTATATCGACAGAAACCAAAAAAAAAATGGGGCGACCCGACCCGCGAACCCGCCGAGTCTTGTCCCCAGCCCGTCCCTTCTGACGCGAAGAAGGCATTTTTTTTCGGGCCACTCTCCCAAAGTTCGCAACAGAAAAGAGAGAGAAAACGACACCTACTTCTCTTGCGAGAACCGCTTCACAATCTTCGCGCTCGGCCCCACCACCTGCCTCTCCCAAACGTCCCGCCACCTGCCGCTGTCCCCGGCCGCCGTCGCCAGCCTGAACGCCTCCGTCGCGTCCAGCCTCCGCAGCTCCCACCCGCAGCCCCGCAGCCGCAGGATCTTCCCAATCTGCCTCTTCGCCAGCTCGCGCGTGTTGTCCTTTATCTCCCTCACCGCCTCCTCGTATGCGCCCTCCCGCGCCCGATCGCCGTCCCAATCTCTACCCTCCTCCTGCTGCCACGCGTCCCCCTGGCCCACCCTCCTCGGCGGGTACTTCTTGAAATAACGGTCGAACTCGGGCACGCCTATGGCCTTCCTGAGCCCGGTCCGGCCCCCCGGGTCGGTCCGGTCCGGGTCGTAGTATCGGGCAAGCTCATCGAACATGCCCATGTCGAGCATGTCGTCCACGCGTTTGGACAGGTACTCCTCTAGGACGGGTAGCGACACGTCGACCCACAGAAAGCAACAGTCGTACCTCAGCTCCGGGCTCGCCGGCATGCCGAGCCCGCCGAATACGTCTGTCTCCGGGTCGAACCGCTCCACCAGGAGAGCGTGGATGAAGGAGTTGGAACCGCCGGCTAGGAGGGGGAGATTCCCGCGGGAGACAACGTCGGAGATTGCGGCGTGGCCGAGGGAGCGGTACATCGACGGGGTCATCTCGCCGTCGTCCGGATCGTACGAGCCGAGGAGGTGGTGGGGGACTCCGCGGCGTTCGGCCGGGGTGATCTTGTTGGTGGTGATGTCGAGGCCCCGGTAGACTTGCATTTTGTCGGAGTTGATGACCTCGGAAGGGAAGAGGGAAGCCAGGTCGATGGAGAGGCGGGACTTGCCGCACCCGGTGGCGCCCATGATGACGACCACCTTGGCGCGGGGGCGAGGGCGGCGGTGGGCGGCTGCGGTGGATGCCACTGGGGACCACCGGGTGGGCTTGTGGTGGGTGGAGCTGTTGGGGTGGTGGCCGTTGGGGGGAATGAAGAGAGGAGGGAAGGAGGAGAGGGATGTAAGCCTGGAGGAGGGAGAGTGTGATGGGTTTAGGAAGAGAAGTTTCATAGAGAAAGCGTGACGATTCTTTGGTTGTAAAAGAAAAGCTGAGCTGTACACTTCTACAGCATATACGGAAGGTGTGACTCTGTGTCCTGTGTGCGATCACAGCAACAGAGAGAGAGAGAGAGAGAGAGAGAGAGAGAGAGAGAGAGGGAGAGGCGTGGGTACAGAGTACAGTGCAGGAATGGCCCACCCAATATTTTCCTGGAACGGCAATGCTGAAAATGCTCCGGGCGAGTGCGAATTCGCTCTCCTCTCAGCAAATAAGAAAGCCTTATGTGTCTCTGCTCCCTGCCTCGATTAACTCATGCAAATCGGCGGAACAGGGGACTCTCAGCTCCGTCGCGCGACGCCGTCGTCTGATGAAGGTTTGCGGCGTCGGGTCTGGGTCTTGCTGCGCCTGGGGCGGTTCCACGCAGGGCGAGCTGGATCAGCGCCATGGGAGCGGAGGCGAACGAAGTGGAAGGAAAAATATCAGGGCGAGAAGCTAACAATGAAGACGAAGACGAAGACGAAGGGGAGGAGTGATGGCGATGGACATAGTGGCAGTGTGAAGAATAGTCGTGTCCGAGCTCTTATACATGACGTCCCCCTCCGCCTAATTTATAAGTCTTGAACGGTTTTTAGTACTGGAAATGATAGAGGAAAAACAGAAAAAGAAATAATTAAAATAATAGTTGTGTATTAATAAAAATCGATTTGTTAAGTGGTTTGTATCGTTTGGAGTGGTTTTCTTTTCTTTCTTTTTTTTTACAAGTTGGGTTCTTATTAAGTACATTGAACAGGTTAGTCGGATAAAAAATTATTCAACTTATATTGGCCCATTTTCGTATGATACAATTATAATGATCCATGAATGACCCAATTCATACCCGACATATGTCCGATCCAATCCATATTATTAAACACTTTCATATTTACACAAAGTTTAGAAAAAATTTCTTCATGATTTTTTTAAACGTATTGTTAAAACAATTTTATGCAATACAATTTAGTTGATAATTTTTAATTTTTTTTCAAATTTTAATTATATTTTATTTTTTGCTTTTCCTCTTCCAATCGTCAACAAGGCTCGAGCTCACTAATTTGGCAAGGTCTTAGCCTCCTCGAAATTTGATGAGCTCATCCCTTTCTTCTTGGTTGCCGGCCGCTTGAGAAAGAGGGAAAAAGTAGGAAAGAAAAAAGGGGAAAATAAAAAAAATCAAATTTCTATTTTTTAAAAAATTAAAAATAATTAGAATTTTAGAATTTTCATAATCTAAAAATAACTTGTTAATGAAGTTTAAAACTAATTAGGTAACTTATTTATGACCCATTTGGAACCAATTTAAAACGCATTTGGTTAATAAGTGACGTATTCAAAACCCATTTACTCTTTAAAGTTAACTTATTTATGACCTATATTATTCCATACAAGCTAAAATATTAGTTTTTGACCCATTTTACTACCTCTAATATCATTTGGCATGTCAATTTCATAAATTGTAATAACAATTTTTCATGTAAAGAATATCTCGCCATTATTATTTTTATTTTCATATAATATATCAGGGGATTCGTTTTTTTTTAAGAGCTTGATTTTCGAATTTAAGAAGCGGCCCTATTTTTGTATCGGCTAATCGGGCAAGCATCTTTATTTCGATGCTATATTTGTAAAGAAAATACCTACTTTTTTGGTTGGGGGTGCTTTTATAGATGGATTTTTAATTATGGGCATCTTCCACAAAAGAAAACGAGATAATTACATAAGTTCAAATTTAAAACTTCGATTTGTTACGCAATTAGAAATAACTTGAGCGTCAATGTTTCCTTCTTCTATACTTTTTATGGAGCGGATGAGGTTGTAATTACATTTGTGCTTGTTCCATATTCTCGTTTAAATAAATAAAGGATTCAATAGTCGAATCGTGCATTTTATTATCAATTTGATCACTTTTATATGTAGATATATCGTGTATAAAATCGAAAATCACCTAGAATTTTATCTTCATTTTCAACGGGATGTTTCACTTTGCATCTTGATACTCCCATTGAATATCTTGTCTAATGCAACCGAAAGTAGAGCTTATATCCAGCATATTTGCTTTTGCTTTTGAAATAAATAATTTAGCTTTATGCATAGTCCGCCGCCAAATAGTCTTTAGTCAAATATCGTACGAGATACGAGGGTTAAAGATTCTATTAGCTAGGGATGTCCCTCTTAATCAATTCCTAATTATGTGCGGTACGTCTCTCAACACATTAAGCTCGGATCACTGGCCGCCGGCCGTGGCTTTATGGTGTGATTAGACAGCTTAATTATAAGCCGGAAAAGAACATTTGAGATTGTCCGCATGTTAACACTGAGGTTTATGTGGGAGGGTTTTTATTAATCTCGAAAGCTGCAGCTTTAATCGAGTCATCAATCGGAAATCAGTTGGCCGAAGATGCCGCGACCCGCTCCTTCTGCTTTCTTCTGTAGACCTTAATTTAAATGATCAAGAAGGAATTAAAGAGAGTACAGGCTGCGCCACCTTCCTGAAAATAAGCAAAGTTGTACTGTTCTGCAGGCCATCCTCCACAGATTGGACATCACAAGAAGTCACATCCAGCAAGTGCTTTTACTAAAATGGGGATGATTAAGCCTAATTAATTGGGAGATTAGTCACTCTTTCTTCTTCTTTTGTGGGAGAAAAGACGTGAGTGGAAGCGATGGGTTGTTCTTCCGTACTTTGTGGGTTCAGTGCATTGAGGCTCATGGGGTCATTTGGATTTTGGAAGGGACCTCTTGCTCCATGCCTAAATTTAACAAGATTTTGTTAGATGGAACTTGTTCTTCGTGAATCGACGGCGAGGGTCGATGGAACACGCGCTAATATGAATGGTACATGTAACTTTTTCTTGCTACTTCGCTTGCTCTACTAATTAATGACAATTTACCAGGATTTTCTTTTCATATTTGGACCAAAATCTTATGGGATGTGCGTGAAAAACCGTTCCTTGTAAGCAAATGTGATGGAAAAAGAAAGAAAAAGAAAAACACTGAATAAATTTTGTCGGGAATCGATTATGGATAGAACTAGTTTATTTATTATTAACTGAGATTCGATCTCCCAAATGCAATCTCATTTTCGAGAGAGATGAACACGAGCGGGGGAAATGGATCACTTGTCGTAAAGACAGATGTCGTGACTCCCACTACAACCGTTCGATCTGAAGCGGACAGTTGTGATTTTTTTCAAAAAAAAAAAAACCTATCCCAATAAATGGGGATCATCCGATCTAGAATCGGACGACCCCCAAGGCGGGATCCATCACGTCACCTTTCTTTATGGCAAGTGATCCGAATCCACGAGCGGGTCGCTACTCCTATGGTTGTGGTGCAAAGAGAATGTCAAAGCGTCAAAAACATTCTCAGACCTAGCCCGACGAAAGATGCGAAGACAATTAACAATAAGAATAAGATGAGAGCCCCACCACCCACTTTGCCTTTTTTTTTTTTCTGAGTTCCGATGATGGCCGATATGGAGAGATGGAAAACGTTGTCGTTTCGAACCCACTTTCCATTGCGTTGATTCCTTTTTTTCTCTTTAGGTAAGGGGCAGGACAAGCGATCCACATCATAATGTCAATATAAGAGCACCTACCCACCATGGACATTGCTCGATTTAAGTTCCAACCAATGCGAAGAAGAGTAAAGTTGAAGCGATCCATGGTGCCTGAGTCAAAAAATGCTATCGATCGCGAAGATTGACCGGAGGATTCCGAGATTTGATCGAAGGGGCTCCAAGCCAAATGCAAGTAAGTCCCTTAGCCAGTAGGATCCATCAATTGACACATATGGATCAACAAGTCCATCGATTTCCTAATCAGCTTAGGAAAGATAGCGTTGACCCTTTGCGTTCCCATCATCAAGAAAACGATTTATCAGTGACTTCCGACTAAGCTATGCGGCCTGATGGTGAAGGGTTCGGTCAAACCTGTCGACCTAAGAAACTAGGATGCTTTTTGACTGATCATTACCGAGTTTCGGTCTCGGGTTTCTCGAATTTACTCCGGTTTGTGTATGCCTATAGAGAAGGGAAGAAAGAACCGACTCCTTCGATTTTACCAATTTAATTTCCTCCAAGGTTCATCACAATATATCATTATGTTTGATGTCAAGGCTCAAAATGTGATTATCAATCGATCGAGGTGATAATTCCTAATAATCTTTGAATTCCATTCAAAGGAATGAACGTCGAGAATCTTAACTTCGAGGGGCTAAGCCTTTTGAACTCTTTTAATCCCATCCTTGAGAACCGACTCAAGATCAAACCTGACAGTGGGACAGGCTTGAAAGCTCGGATCTAGAGTTAAAAATCCGGGCCGATTCAGGATCCTAGGTCTTTTTGAATACTCCTAGTTCAATGTTAGAACTATAGGGATATTACGCGCCCGCACAAGGGTGAAGGTTCACTGGCATGTACCGATGCCTCTTCTAATGTCTTGACAATCCTTACTCGTTAATAAGAATCACACCCAACAAATTAATGAATGTATAGAGGCACCAAGAGGATCCACATCCCTCACGTACATAGCCAACCAGCCTAGAGTGGTCAAAATCTAGATTTTCTGAAGAAAATTAAACAACAATTGCTTGAAAAGAGTGTTTTTGTGAGACGATGTGAAAGCTCGAAACCAAATTGAATCCCCTTCCTTTTTCATTTGAGTATTTGAGATGAATACGTAGAATACCATATATAGTTTAGTTTTATGTTACAAATGTATTGCGTTATTTCATCCATTCAATACAGTTTTCTCCTTCTAGAATTTATGTTGATTGATGATGATTTTCATTCTACTAACGTGAGAATCCAAATTTAGACCGAGTCAAAAGGGTTTTTTGATATGATAGAGGAGGCCGAAGAAATGAACTCATTAAGGTACCTGTTCATATCATACATCCATATCCGTCGAGCATTCTTTGCATCCACTGGTTTGAATATTTCAATCTGATTAAGGGATGGGATAGGATCGGGGGTAGAATACCAAAAGTACCAAAACTTGTGCACGGCACTCACTTTAGTACCAAAAGTTTTAAAACTCTTATTTCGGTGCCACTTTTTCAAAAATCGAAAATTTCAGTGCTAACTCGCCGAAAATCTGATGAGTGACCGAATTGAGGCTAAATTCCAACAAACCAAGAAACATCGAAGGTAGAGACCAGTTGGGCTTTAATCAGAACTCACTTACAAGCATTTTGTGATCGGTGGCAACCGCTGAGGTGGTTGGAGATGCCGCGGGTGGCTCAATGAAGGTGGATGGCCGGAGTTCTAGGTCTAGGAGGAGCAATTGGACGCCGGAGTGAAATTCTCCCAAGTGGAGAAATGTCGATAGCCAAACCGGTGGCAATGTGTTTAGGAGAGGCTCATGAATCTTTTCCAACTAGTGGCCATGGGTAGAAACTCAAAAATCCCGAGATATAGTCATAAACCTCAACCGGGTGCACAAACCAAGCAACAGAGCTTCCCAACAAACTTCAATAGCCTTCGAGACCAAATCAATCGTGTCCAAGGGTTTTGATGCATTCTAGAGATGCCAAGGAACACAGTGATGTCCTCGATTTCACATGGGTATCCCTGAATTTTTTCAATTTGGTGTTTTTCTCTCCCTGCTCTCGAAATATGGGCTCTTCGTGATTCAAGTAACTTCTGGAGAGATTTCGGTGAGGAGGGGTGGCACGATGGCTCAGGAAGATGCAAAAATGAGTTAACTTTCGATTTGTGATGATGGGTGGCTATGGGTCGATGTGGAAGGTCTTCAATTGCTCGAAATTCCAACCGAGTTTGACGGAGCCAAAATCTGTTTTTTGAAGAATAATTTTTATTATTATTAAAAATGCCGATGTTGATGCTAACGTGGCATTTTTTGGTCGGAATTTTCACTGTTGGCACTTAAAAGATCATTTTTTGCTAGAATTGACACTGAAATGAGCGTCGTACACAAGTTTTGGCATTTCTGATGCTCTTCCTCCAGATAGGATCTTATAAATTTTAGCTCAAATTCTGAGTAAAACATTATCTTTGATAAGTTGGCTATTTATTAATTGGAAAATATACTGGACTTACTATTATGCAGTGATTCCCTTCAATTTTCTTGACATTATTAAGTTGAATTGTCTCATGTTGTTAATAAATTTGATCAGCAAAACTATAATTAAAAAAAGGGATAGTTTTTTAGGGTTCGAGAGTCATGACACCGTAAACATATTTGATGTGTTTAGCTAAGGGAATGTATTTCATGTGGCATGATATATTGGCGTAACATGCCCAATTTTTTTTTTTGTTTAAAGAATTTTAAGCACCAAGTATGATGTGATTGACTATGTGACCAACTCATAAAAAAAATTTCTATTCAGCTACCGTATGACGCATCGAAAGAAATGTTGGACAATTTAGACTTTGTTCGTCTTGCGAAAAATACAACATATCAGAAAAATATTTTCTAGGAAGTCATTTTCTCAAAAAATGACAATAATTTCTAGTACTTACTTGAAGCTTAAAAAAAGAGAAGTAGACCTCGTGTTCACGAAATGAATAGAGCCTAAGATTGTTTTTGGATTTTTGTTGACAAAGTGATATGATAAATTATAAATGCATGCTCATGAAGTCTCATTCGCCTGCATATGGACTTGGTATCTAAAGATCAATTTGTTCATTAAAAAATATTTCCAATAGTCAAAGCATTAATGAAGACTAATTGCCCAATTCAACTGATTATCAAGATACATGACTGGATATTTTAAAAAAGTAAGTTTTGATTAAGGCTTTTTTTATTGATCATATCAAATACTTTTTTCTTATATAAGCTCGAGGCACGAGCGTGAAGATTCGGCTAGTTAGAGGTTTATAGAGCACCTAATAAGTCTTGTAAAGCGATTAATTCTAGATTTTCGATTTGTGTGGGAAACCCCTAACCTAAAGCTGATTGTATAAAGCTGTGGCTATAGAGCAGATGGTCTTGAATTCGCCAAGTGGAAATTCCTCGACGTCCCTGCTAACCTCGCCGACCCAGATCATTATTAAATTTGAACAAAGGGCTCCTCGGATATCCTCGTTAGTCCAAGCAAATCTCGCGTCCATCATTGCCTTTTGCAATAATTTTTCCTTTTATCGTACATAAATTCCATTATCTTGACTTGCCCCTTGGGAAAAAAGCGGTGCTTGGGCGACATTGACAAGTGTGACATATATGACTACCGACTAGATATCGGTCAATCAGGTGGCCAATTTGCAGTGACATGGCTGCTCACCGACCATCAATCATCACCTAATTGATTATTCATCACGAATCTAAATTTCAATCGACATGGCCTATCACTGCGGGATAGGATTTGCTAACGTGGAAAAATCTACGTTAGCAAGTCTTGTCCATCCATTTCCCCCCTAGTACAAGGGGAGGGGAAATGGATGGACCGGATCCCCAGACGTGGTTCCCCCACGTCAGGGGATCCGGGTCCTACCACTGCATCGCCCTTTCGAGTTCCCCAACCGTCGGCACATCCGGTTCATCAATTCAATCGTTAATGATGGCGGTAGCTACTTGGACGTAGAAGTTCGCCCCCAGTGATCGTCGGTTCTTGCATACACACGCATACCGACGTGAATAGGAGAGATCGGCGCATCAAGTTACGCGAGGAGCGGAGAGAAAGTGCTGCGAATTGAGTTTGCTCATGTGGTCGGCATTGAGAGAATTAGGGTTTGAAAAATGGGGAGAAGTTGGAGAAATGGAATGGAAAAGTCGCAGGCGACATCCACTAAGTTCAACATTTTAAAATCAGATCAGTGGAATGGATCTGAGAAAAATGAAGTTTATGCCGACACATATATGCCTCTTTTCTCTTAAACAATTTTATGCATGGGGCGATGCTTGGTTTTGGGAACCACTGTGCTACTGCTCCCTAAAAGATGAATCATCACAAGTTTACCTACTAGCATAGCTGCGTGTACTCTTGAAGTTAACATGTAATGCAATTTTGATTTTGTAATAACTATTTATCATAGTAATTTTAAAAGATCAAGGAAAGAGTTACTTAATTCGATTCATTTTGGAACTGAGACATTCTTTCTTTTAAGATATATCCATGCCCTCTTTCTCTAAATTTATGCTTTTTCCTTCGTGAAAAGCTAGGGCATAATGGATGAAATTATTTATTAGGACATGGTCAGATGACATTTTCTCTAAGGGCTTGTTTATCGACTTTTCACAATATAAGATTCTTCTTTTCCCCTCTTCAATAGACATGAAGGATTATATTATCTCATTTGCAGACCCATTTATGCAAATGTTCTCTAAAATTTGACATATATCCGACATTAACATGTATGCTTTATGAATCACCAATTCGCACCTGCTATCCCTCATCTTATCCCATAAAGACTGTTTCGTTTTTCACATGCATTTCAATTATAGGAGAAGAGGAGAGAAGAAGGAGAAAGGCCTCGTGCCTTGACTATGCAAATAATTGCGATAAACTCTCGCGAATGGAATAAACGAGCGGGGGAAGAAAGCTCGTCTGCTCGGGGGTTGTAAAGCAGTATATTTTCAATGATGTTGACACCATACCACGAAATGGATCCGAAAAGATTTTGACAGTGACTAGGAGGACGAATTTGGCAAATCTAACGTTGAATGAATAGCCTGACTTTAGGACCTTTCAAATGATTGCCCCTGCATACTCCGAATGTCCTTTTTGACGAAATCCATGTGAGAGCCGGGGGGGGGGGGGGGTCGGGGTCTATTGGATTTGATTGATGTGATGTGGGGCTTGCAGCGTGAAAAAAGCTTTTGAGGTTTGCTCATGGAGCTCTTATTAATGCGTCAAAGTCAAAATCGCCATGCCAGCAATGGCATGCTTCGTCGCAAAGAAAAACACGTGCGCGTTTTCTTATCTCCTCGGGATAACTCTCGGGTTCCAAAGCAGTTAATATCGGCCGGTGTTGATCCAATCCTATGTTCAAGTTCCTCACTTTTCCCTATTACATTTTGCTTTTTGTTGAGTACTTTATGGGCATGGATCTCAGCAATCTCGATCCAAAACACCGTTGATATAGGATCTCTAAGTACAGATGATGTAGTTGATACACTATTCTCTTCCCCTACTTTTGCATATGAAAAGTAAAATATATTTAGTGTCTCAATCTAAGAGATGGAAAGGTTTTCTCAAATTTTTTTCCTTTTATAAGCATGTTATTTTAGTACTAACTAGAAAAAGCACTAACTTAGAATATTCGGCCTAATTTTTCATGGCGCCTTGATTTATAAAGTTAGTTTGATTCACGAAAGTCAAAGTTTCATGTTGTAGGATGACAAAAACCCTAGTTATCACACTAGTTATCTGATATAATTTTGAGGATACTTGGCTCAAGTGTTGTGTTGAGTTGGCACCACATTAGTTGTTTTGTCACTCAAAATAGATAGAACTAACCAAGATACTCCGCTGCACTTTATGGACAAATTTTAGATCATAATTGCATTTTAGCTAAAAACTTCAGAAACTCCATTGCACCTTCTTCCAAAGAAATTTGAGATGTTGTATGTTCTAATAATCCTCTGTGAAGAAGATCATGCTATTTCTGATCAAATCCAAACAGCATATCCACCGATCACTCCACGCATTTTGTGTGTCAATCTATTTTAAAGAGTATAACTTCAAACTTCCAATAACTTGAACTATATACCGCCTTCAAATATAGTGGATAGATATGTTCAACATGAAGATGAAATTAAATATTGCAGAATGAGAGGTAACTAAACAGATAAACGTAAGCTGTGCGTCTGTGTGTGGGATGAAAACATGGTTCCAAGTGAGAGAATAGTATAATATCGGTTTTTAGGTCAATGTTATTGTATTATAAGTTGAACTTGACAGATTTAAAATCAATTGTGAGTCATGCAGTTCCACTTGCCAATCATCCGACCTTGGCAGAACTGATCCGCTGGCTCATTTGAGTTCCAAGTAACTGGTCGATGGAGCTTGACGGGTCATTGTCGTCTCGTGCATGATCATTGACATTTTATTATGCGAAATAGCCAGTTGCTGATCAGCTTCTACAAGCTTTATTTATTTCCCACTGACGTTGATGGAGGTTATTGGAGCTGTTAACATAACGATTTAGGTTTTAAAATGGGTAGGGAAGCCCGTGTGACGGTCCTAGTCACAATCGCCAGCTCATTTGAAGTGTCCGTAAACAAGTATCATTACAATATAATAAGGTTGACAGTCCCTCGGACTTATGTATTTCCCCAGATAGAAACAAGAACAAAAGAACACAAATCGCCGCAGATGAAAAGAGGGTGTCGATCACTTTCGGTTGACATGTACTTCGTTTATCTTATGAACATTGACATTTGAAGATAAAGCTTTATTTAAGAGAAAAGTACAAAAAATTGTCCTAAATTTATTGTATGTGTGTCATTTTAATCCTAAACTTTGCAACAATTGAGTCATGAACTTTTTCATGAGTTGTTAATGTGGCCTATGTGATCAATTTAAATATGAATCGCTGACACAGACACCGGGTGTCCTCCATGGCACAATTAATACTAATGTCGACAAATTTTAAAATTTTAAAATTTTTTTCTCTCTTAAAATAATTGTGGCCAGTGTAGCTCTCATCTGGCCGTGGGTGTTCAGCCCTCTGCCAAATCCAGCCAAGATGAACCTTACCCATGTTGCAAAAGTCGAGCCCTTGCTTGGGGAGAGTCGCCCTTGCTAGTTTTGGCAAAGGGATAACCCTTATACCTTGGCGAGGGTAGTCCTCACGAACCTTAATAATATTGTACAAGTATAATAGATTTGTGACTTTTATTGATACTTTTCCCTTCATCTAATCACAGAACAAAGATCTTGCGGCAGGGGTTAATGAGCTACTTGTAATAAATTGGGCTCTTATCTGAATTAAATGATTGTTTCCATCAGCAAATGGTGAAGCTCATTCAATAATTCTATTTTAAAGAGGATAATGTTGTTTTTTTTATTAAAGGAGAGAAACCAATGATTGACGGTTCGTCTCCCCAATTATGAAAAACAAAAAACATCTTTTAATTGTCAATTTTCTCAGGAACAAGAGGCCTCGGAATCTTTCAATAGAAGGGAGTTGTGCAATATCAAGAACTTCGAAACCACCTCGTACCAACAGATGTGGGGCCAACTTGCAGAGAACAGAGTCAAAATATATATGGACACTACATATTGAATGATTCGAGATCTTTAGTGAGCTTGTGTACGACAAAACATGTCGACGAGCTCAAAGCTTTGGGTTCCTTTTCATGCTTCATCGCTATGAAGATATTAAACTTGTGATACTCGTTCCAATCACAACGAGCTTCGTCTCGTTGACTGCATATAATTAGCGAAAGACCTTTTGTTTTCTCCTTTGCCTTGGTTTGTCTCTGTCGTCTTCCTATCCTAATCACCTCAAATCCGGTCGTGTTCGATGCATTGTGGAGAGCTAGGCTACGGAACTTAACACGTCAACTTATTCTTTAGTAACAAGTCAATTCTTTAATGCGACCCACGAAATGTGATCCAGTCTTAATCATATCACACTCTAACATATGGCATTTTTATAGAGCAGCTCATGCAGATGTAGAGCCGTCAACTGCTTCGTACTATGGTCGAATAATATCCATGCATGCATCATTATTCAGAGTCAGAGATGTGTAAGGAACAACTACGTGCTAACTACTGGGCTTGTAATGCTTACTTCAAACCGAAAGAAGGGGTGGTAGTTGTAAACAATCCATCAGATGGTGGTTGGCGTCGTTCTTGGCCTTTAGCTCTTGTCTTTGCACAACCGTTGGCGCTTTTCAGTATTTGATTTAGCTCGCGCTTCACGGCTACGAAGTTACGGGTTGACAGTGAGTTGCTTATAGAAAGTGGGATTAGAACAAACGATTGACTCGCGACGCGCATTACCCAAAATGAGAAAAGAAAAGTCCATGTTTGGGAGACAATGACTCACGTTTAGGAGAGCTGGCAATGCGATACTGATGGATTGATCAAGTAATAAAAGCTGGAGTGCTACATTCATGGCTGAATTCTATTGTTCAGAGCTCAAAAGTGCGAGTTCTTTTTTGTCCATACTTGTACATTTAAATAAGTACTTGTAGGTTTGGAAAAAACTGGTGGTAAGGAAAAAATCACTGGCCACTGTTTTTCCCAACTTGTTAGTAAATTGTAAATTACATGTAATTACTATTTTTTTTGTATGGTTTGCAGATTACCAATTTCTATACTAATTTACCAACTTTCTAATTTATGCTAACTGCTATATAAAATTACCAATATTTATCTTCTTTTTAAATTACTAATTCTTTTGTTGAGTTACCAATTTTTATTAACCTTGGTTAGCAACCCTTTAAATTACCACAAAATATTGGTTTGCCGACTCTTCTCTGAGTTACCTAATTTTGTTTATTTGATTTTTTTTATTTGCCAACTCTTGTTATTGTTTACAAATTTTTTTTATTTATATCTTTCAACAACATAGCTTTATCATATATATTTTTTACAAATTACCAACCTTAATCAGAATAATTTACCAACTTTCTTATGAATAAGTCACCAACTATTTTTGGGTCATCAATTCTCATTTGAGTTATTTATCCGTGTTATTTATATTCTAATTACTGCATATCATTGATCTTTCCTAGTTATGCCTCAAATTTGTTAATTATTATATAATATAAATAACTGCAAATTAAGTGATTTATCACATTTTCTTTCTTTTGGGTTACCAACTCCCATTTGAGTTATTGCCAACGTTTATTTGGTAGCTTTTAGTTTACCAACTTTTGTACAATGTCACTTAGTTGGGAATAAGGTTGGTAAAGATTGATAATTACATATACTATCACTAATATAGGGTGTTAATAAGAACAAAAGGAGAAGAATTATTCAGTCAAGTGTAAAAAAAGTTGGTAATTTTAAAAAGAAAACTTTTTAAATAAATTGGTAAGAAAAGTCTTAGTAAATTAGGCGGCCAACAACTTTTTCTTACTAACACTTATTTAATTTATATTACATCTTTCAAAAACCTACTGACATGGAAATAAATCCTTTCATTTTTATAACGGAATAGGAGAATCGTCCGATATTTTGTGACTAGTGCTAATTGACAACACATATATAACAGTTCAATATGCTTACGGCAAATACATAATGCTATACATATTGATATCCAAAACCGAGAGAAATATAACACACAAATCAGAAAATGTCTATCAATATAATAATAGACCGGTTAGATAGGTGAAATTATGTAAATGGCTATCAAACTAACGACATGCTGCTTAGATTCATGAAATTATGTAGAGTTAGAGATAAGAACTGATTTTCCAAACTACGAATGGGAACATTCCTAGTATCTTAAAAAGTGCATTGTGCTTATCACTATTTAGGATGGTGAAGGGAAGGAAATGTTGTAGGAGGAAAATTTGCTTTCCACATTTTAAAGTAGACAGACGATGATCACTTCACCGACTATACTGGTTCTTTTGACCGTGCCAATAGCATGATAAACATGAAGAAGATGTAACATTTCTGGCGTTTAGTTTTTGGTCGTTAAACTCTAAAGTTGGTCATGCATTTACACTGTAACGTTGACTGATGGTGAATCGATGCGAGCCATCCGCGAGCACCAGAAAGTTAGCCTGCCGATTGGAGTGTTTTTTGACCTCATGAGCCACGACTTCACACATAGAACTTGCTTATGCCTACTATTTCTAGAAAAAAACGTGACCCACTTTCGTTTTGGCCGCCGGCTATTGGAAGTTGAGGTTTACCCGTGCGCACTTCATGCACTAATCCGTTCATGTAGAGTGTGATGAAAGTTAGGTTCGCCGGCTAAATTTTGACGAGGATTGAAGAAAAAGAAGAACGTGTACGTGGACTGAGTTAAGTTGAGAATTGAGTGATTCCTACATCATTTAATATTAGCCTAAGTGTGTCATCTAATATAGCCTCGGTCCCAGATTGTCCACCCCTAGCTGCTGTGCTGATGGATAAGGGTTGCGGTACCTTAACCCCAGTCCAAGACCCGATATTGTATGTTCAAATCCTACAGAGCCTGATTCCAACCTTAGTTAGGAAAATTATGCTTATCTCAAGCCTCTTCTGTTGACTATGATCCAGCTATATATGTTAGTGGGCTTGGCTCCATCTGCATGGTCTAAACGTTTAATATGTCCTTGGTCCCACGTCGCCTTGTTTAAGCTGTTTGTAGTGGGGGCGAGATCAAGGCATATAATATAGCTTCCATAGTGGGCTTGGTGAGGCCACTCGCAAGCAATGCTATCAACTCCAAAGATGGAGATGTTGGGCGTTGACGGCTACGCCTTTGATCTCACATCACCTAATTCGAGTTATTGCTCTAATCAATAAGTCTCGTGCAACTTTAAACTAAGACAACATGAGACCCATGCTAACATGGACGGGCTATAACCTGAGCAGGCAAATATCGTGCCAGCACCAGACTCGAGTGGAGCTTCCCAATGACGCCAAGAGCTTTTATGTAGGATATAAACACCTCATGAACGATGGCTATACTTAAAAGATGGGTAAATTCGCGATAGAGGAGTCGAATGAAGAAAAACTGCGGTCTTTAGTCCAACATCAAGCATTATAATAAACGGGCAATAGCACACCATTTCCCTTTCTCAAGAGAAGGAAAATGGAACGCTCGTGGTCTATTCTTGTATCGCCGTACCTGGGGTTGGCTCGACCTTGTCGTGAAATGAGTTAATTATCACGCTTGCCAACTACTCAACCATTACGCAACTCGTAGAGTTTGGATCAGCACGAGCTAATATTAAAAGAGACGCATGAATAGATATTGCTTTTATTTCGAGTTCATAGACAGAACAAAAGGGCCGTATACGTTTCAGGTATGTGAAATATTATAAAACTTCAAGTAGGCCCTCTCACTTATGAGGTAATTGAATTGCAACGCCCTATACTCTATCATTTTCTTTGGGTAATCATCCCCCTCGATGTCATAGCTCGTATTCCTTTACATCGAGAGTAGTAAAATCGTGTAGATACGTACCGTTAATGCAGACAAGACGTTTTTATTTTAACTTTGCAGCTATAAGGGTATTTTTTTTTATTTTAACTTTGCTGCTATAAGGGTATACTTCTAGCAATTGTTCCTTTAAATCAAGAGTAGTAAAGTCATGTTGCTATGTAGCCGATGTATATGAGATGTTTCTGGTTTAGCTTCGCTCTCGTGAGGATATCAACTTGACAACCCATATGTCAATGGAAACCAGGTCTGATACGAATCTCAAGTATCCGCGCAAGAGTGCAGCAATAGAGAAACTATCTTTCAAAATCATAGTTTGGTACTTTAGGTAAAATTTAGCTTGTGATCATATCGTGGACAAATTACCTAGGAAAAATTCCAAGTTTGATTTAATTCATAGATAATAATTACATAATAATAATAGAAAGAATTTACAGCTTTAATAGCTTGCTGGTCCGTACCATTTGATAACAATATCAGGGGTTGAGGCCAATAATCGCAAAAAACCCAAAGTAGAGGGCTGAAATTGCGATTGTTCTATACCTTAGGGGCTTCCCAGCAAGGTTGAACATATGGCGCCCCACTTGGTGCCATTACGACTCGAAGTTGCACTGAGGATCGATGTTGTGGTCCGTGTAATCATCATGCCCGGAGGGGCTACTTACCACCGGGGTTGATATCATCAGTTCCTTTTTCAAGGTCTGAGGCCAATACATTAATAAGCAGTGAACATAATACGTCCAAAACCCTAAGCGATGTTCCATGAAAAATGCGGGCTGAGTTCTAACTAAACAAGATTAAAAAAAAAAAAAAAGACAGAAAAGGGAGAGAACAGAAAACCCTAGGCTCTCTGTTGGGCCAGGTGGAGGCCCCAGCAACCTTTTAAGAAAGAATTTGTCTTTGTCCGTTTTCCTCGTCGTGGGTTTCTCCTAAAGTGCTCATCGGAGGACAACTCTTGTTCGTACTCAGACAATGATAAACCCTAATGACACTTAATTAATGCACTAATGCATCTGTTCAATCCTGGCTCGAACCCATTAGAATACACACGCGCACGATGGGAGCTTAACGACGAGGGATGATGCTGTCTCCTCGTTAATTTAACAAAGAAGAAAACCGCGCAAGTTGGGGCGGCGGCAGTGCCCATGCGTCGCACGGCACGAGCGTGCCGCTCGAGCAAGAGAGTGCTGCTCCATTGAATGATTGTTTTTTCTTCGTTTTTCCCCTCCGTATGCTTTGATGATTGTTGGATTCTGAGTTAAGAGACTTGAGCTTCTGGCAATGGAGGGAATAGGATTAGCATGAGCTGGTATGTGGGTTTTTTCCCTTCTTTTTTTTTTTTCTTTCCTTCTTAATCCTAATGAAAGATCTTAAGAGTAGGCAATCGATCGGCCAAGTCGCGTGATGCTTCTGTTTTGTTGGAACCAATTGTATTATCGAGACGGGCGAGACGGCCCGTTATGGCTACAGTGATTGCTTCGGTCACGATTAATAGGATTAGCATGAGTTGGTCTGTGGCTTTTTTTTCCTTCTTAATCCCGATGAAAGATCTTAAGAGTAGGCGATTGATCGGCCGAGTCGCCCGATGCTTCTGTTTTGTTGGAACCAATAATATTATCGAGACGGGCGAGAAGGCCCATTATGGCTATAGTGATTGCTCCGTTGGTAAAAAAGAAATTTATGATTTAGAGAATTTAGAGAAGGCCCAATTTTGATGCTCATTCGACGTTATGTCTAAAGAAAAAAGCTTCAAAAAATTGTTTCTTTTTTTACAAATTTTATTTCGGTCTACACATCCTACAATATTTGATTGCTTTGGTGATACGAAAGTTGGCCACAAAAAGAAAGAAAAGAGAGTGCAATGCGTGGTGTTGAGACTTACCCAGCTATCGTCCGTACCTCCAAAAGGTCTCGAGATCATAGTTAATTACGACTTTAATCCCAAGCGATATAAGCAAAAGCATTGCTCTTCTATTTGGGCAGATGATGGCACGATCACTAGGGAACAGACAAGAATTATCTCTGAATATTGCCGGGCTAGTTGGACGAAATATATTAATAACTTTAGAACTAGGAAAAAGAAAAGAGTAGAGCTTTCCGCCCTTTATCTTATCCCCGTGTTAAGCGATGAGAAATTTGAAGAAAGAGGAGAGCATGGGATGAACGGGAAATCTTCAATCGACTTCTCTTAATTTGGAATGGGCTAAGCTCGTTATCGATCATTAATCAATTTCTATTAGTTGGGAATGAAACCATCCCCTTATCCCCGTTGAATTCGACGAACCACCGTACTTAGGAAGAAATTTTTGGATAAATTAGAGAACGAAATGCAATGCGACGTGTTCCTTTGCTTTGCAGCTCTTGGCGAGAGAAGAGGACAGGAAGCCCATGATGTCAGCAAGACCCGAAGATGCATCGGCCCATAATGTCGGGCTTATACGAGGAACTTTGAACGGCGTCAGTAGGCCCATAGTAAGTATGTTGGGCCGAAAAGATAAATGGGCTGGGCACAAGTCTTAGAACCATCGGGTCGGTTTTTTTTTTTTTTTTTTGGGTTGCGTTTTTTACGTTAAGTGAAAAGCACCTTTATTGTAATTGGCCGAATGAGCATACAAGCGAGTGGCCAAGCCCACCACAAGCCACAGACCACACGATCTTAATGGCGCAGCATCGATTAAGCGGCAGTAGCATTGGTATAAGTGGACCAAATTTTGGTCATTCTCGACAAGTGACAAATTCGATCAATGAGTAGCGAGTTGTTGAGATCAATAACACATGACAATGCTTGTTTTTGGATGATTTTTCTACTTTGAATTAGAGTTGTTGAGATTATGAAATTTATCTGTATGAGTTGAATTAATAACTCATAGTGCCACACAATTGGATTCCCTTTGATTTGAGCATGAGAATGGAGATTCTTACATTATAGATTTGACAAGGATCCTAGTTATAAGACTTGTTTAGTAAATTCTTTTTCCAAATTTTAAGATGTCTATTTAAGTCAAATAGTATTCACGTTGAAGCATCAAACATAACAAAAACAAATTGTTACTGTAATTGTTGACAAAAATGCAAAATGAATGTGACCACTCAAGTTAATATTCGTCGCCTTTGGATATAGTTACCATTGAGATCAAATCTTAACTACAACTATGATCAATCTAAACTGTTCTTGAATCTTCACTATTAATCATGGCGAAGAATAAATAAGTAGGGAGAGAGCGTGAAAGTGTCATTGCTAGAGGTAGAGAGCAAGAGACAAAGAGATCGAGCCAGGTGGAGAAATATATAAGATTGAGAGAAAAAGAGTGTGAGACCGAGAGCGAGGGAGAGGAACATGGCTAAAGAAGAGAGGGACTACGCACTTTTAGGTTCTATACCTATGTTTTACAGAGAAAAACTATGGTGTTGGTCCAGGTTAAACCAATCTTAAAGTCTCGGGATTATGGATCAATTCGCATGGAACATGTCTGATATCCCTAGAACTAAAAACCAACCCAGTCCCTTCGTTAACTAGACTGGGACTGGTCAGATTAGGCTGATATGAGGTTGGTCTAAGGTTGATCCTCAATCAATGCTCAGTCCTACCTCTCTCGAAGATTTTTAAGTTTAATTGCTAGTGATCATTATCGCTATCGTTGATTGATGCCATCCATCGCTTCCAAGTCTTGCCAGCCATGCCTCCCTTCTTCCTTGTTTCTTCATTTGAGTGTTTGAAGTTTCTCGCGCTCGCTCTATCCTTCTTCGTGGGCACCAATCACCAGTGCTTAATGTTTTGCTTCAGACTACATAAGATCTTGCCAATCTAAGGTAATCAAGAACAAGCTACTCTCCAAACCACAACATCTGCTTCAAAATTGTCGAACAAGGCGTGAATGACAAAGTAGAGATAACAAGAGAAGAAGAAAAGATGAAATTGTTTAAAAACGGCATGGTTTTGTGATTAAGTCAATTCATTGTCCACGTGGACTTTGCTTTTCATGACAAAGTCACATGGGAATTCAAATTTAATTCAAAAAGTCACGTCATATATTTTTGTCGAAATTTTTCATCCTAGGTATTTAAGTGATAATTATTTTTTTTCGATTTGATACTTTGGTGAGTTGACAAAGAGTTTTGACATTAAAGTGAACTCCATACCCAATTTTTTACATTTCTAATATCCTGCACTTAGCTTAGATTCATTGAAAAGTGAAAACCTCAAAAAAATTTGCTTTTTTTTTTTGTTGCATTACTCACCTATTATATATCATCATTGTCGGGTGTCTATTTCATTAATTGTGCGCCCTCGTGATCGCTTTTGTCTAGTAGGACCTTAAGATGTTTACAAAATTCATAAAAAGTGAAATGGAATCAAAATGATATTAAAGTAATTTAGCATATTTAAAGTCGCTCCATCCATATTCTCTAGTTTGTAGTATTAAAGCTTTTTCTCAATGCTTTATTTGAATTTCTAGTCAATCCATCATACACAAATTAGTGGCAACTCCAAATAAAATCATTTGCACGTTAAATATTGAAATCCAAGTTGTGAATTGATATGAACTTGGAGAGCTCAAGCTAAATTTATAATTTAGTAATCCATCAACAATAAAATTAAGGGGAGGTCATGATAGGCGTGGCGAAGAAGATGGGCAATGAATTATAAGTAGAGGACTCTAAATGGCACAAAGTTTAGGGACGTTAATGTTAATAAACTAAGAAAGTATATCGGAAATTTGTTCTTTATGATCGCATACCCCTTTACGATAAATCACGCCAACTAATCCACCAAACATAATTGTTTAAGAAAGTATATCGGAAATTTGTTCTCTATTTTCCTATGTGTCCAACACCTAATCAAGTTTACAATATTGTTGGCTTTACATTCGTTTTGTTTATCAAAACAAGATGTTGGTTGATCATGCGTTGTCATACATCGGCATGTGAATTTCATGATCATTGAAAATCACCTGTCGTAGTCGCTAATAAGCTCTATCCATAGTCATCCACAACTGCTTCACCAAATTATTAATGTCGTCGGACTCTATTTGATCAAATCGACTTCATCCTGATTACAAAAAGAGTTGGTTATTTTTCGGTGCGAACAAAAATACATGTTAACCCCGATTGTCACATGACTTGATATTGTGGCGTTTGAGCACTAAAGGCCATGAGAAGCATTAGCACCCAAATTATTTTACCAAGTTGAAATCAAATTGCTCAGCGTATTTTTTGAGTAATTATACTGGAAAGGGTCAGCAAAAACGAAAATTTTTATAAGCAGCAATTCCATCCACTTCTGATTTCGTGGTTGGAGCGACAACGAGCCGTGCCTTATTTCTTATTACAACGTTGTACTATATTCTAATTTCTTGAAATTTTCTTTTGATTACTGTTCTTCCAAATGAGACCTCTCGAAAAGTCGCGGTCGGCGGGGTGATCGACGCCACGGCACGTGATGCACGGACAACCCATGTGAAAATCATGCGAAATAATCTCGATCAGATTCCACTTTTTCGTTTTTCGACATTTTCTGTTGTTCTTGCAAGTCGCCTGAGCTGCAGTAGAATCCCATGGACCCTGCTCTGACCCTCGGCTTCCGGTTGCCGGAGCTGTCCCTGTTTCGCCGGAAAAGTGACGTTCCTCTTGGCGACACTCGGAGAGCTCATTTCCGGCGAGCGGTGCGGGTGACACCGAGGCTGAGCTCCGCATCGCCGCCGTCGCCCGGGACTCGCTTGAACGTCGCCGTCAAGAAAAGGCCGCCAATTGATGGCCTCAGCGACGAGATGAACGCGATCGCGTCGCAGAGACTGGACTTCGCGCCTGCTCGGAGAAGGGTTCGAGCTGCGTTCAGCGAGGTGCAGCAACAGCTCGATCATTGCTTGTTCAAGGTTCGTCGTTTTAGCTTGGCGATAGTCGTTTTGGCGATGAGCTGGGATTTCTTTTGCAGTGTGCAGAACATACTAATTGATGGTTTTTCGATTCATGCGTGGCTTGTCGTGTAGCTGGCTCCTGCTGGGATCAGAACAGAGGAGGTAAACAAGTCGACACTGCAACTGCAAGTGCCCTTTTGTTAGTAATTCATTCTTGCTGGGGTTTGATTAGTTGCTGTGTGTATTGTCTTGCAAGAGTTTTGGAAAAGCAATACGTGTGTCTCTCTGTTTTTCTTTTTACTAACGGGGTACGATGTCGTTGAAACTAGCAAAGTTTTATTTATGTAGTGGTATCAGACGAACTCAAACGGTCTCCAAATCTTCTGTAAGAGCTGGTTACCTAAAGCGGGAGTTCGACTTAAAGGCGCAGTGTTTTTTTGCCACGGCTATGGTGATACTTGCACTTTCTTCTTTGAAGGTCGGCTCACTTACTCCTTCTTTAGTTAGAGATGTTAATTTCAGTTGCAACACCGTAATAGTGGTCTTGTGCCATCATCAATTACCCAAATGGAAATTAAGGATTTGCAGCGCTGTTGGGAAAAATGGGATTTCAGGTATTGCCAGGCGCTTTGCTTCCAAAGGATATGCTGTTTATGCTTTGGACCACCCAGGTTTCGGCCTTTCAGATGGATTGCATGGTTACATCTCAAACTTCGATGAACTAGTCAACAACGTCATTGAACAATACAAGAAAATCAAAGGTGTGAACTGCAAGATTTTCCTGAGAAAACAATCAAGAGCATTTCAATTGCTGTAGTCCTCCCTACCTTCTTTTCTTTCTGGGGAAAGGAAACTTAACGAGTGCTCTAGGGTGCGCACACACACAATAGAGAAAAGAATCCGTTTTTCAGAATTGATCTACTATCGATAGGTTGTCTACTTCTCACATAAGTTTATTTCACGAATTGCAGAGAGACCTGAAGTGAGAGGGTTGCCTCGTTTTATATTGGGACAGTCCATGGGTGGAGCTGTCACTCTCAAGGTTCATCTAAAACAGCCTGATGAATGGGATGGAGTTGTCCTTGTTGCCCCGATGTGTAAAGTATGTCCTCCATCACCTTTGGCTATCACCATTTTTGTTGTGTTCTTTTGCATCAGATCCTTCTTTTATCCTCTGCATCATTAAAAAAGATTGTCAATTACAGCTATACCATAAAGCAAAGTTATGTGGAGATCTAATGATTTTTAGGTCATGCTCTTGATTCCAAAGTAGTTCCAGTTAAGGAACTAAATCAGAAGGAATACCTTATGTGGATAGACTGTGAATGAGTAGTTCCTGATTGGGAAAATGATCATTGACTATGCATATGAATGTAAATCACTTGGGTTTATGACCACACTTGATAAAAACACTTTTCTTGTCTATGATGCTGGTTGTTGAATTTGTAATAAGATGCTGGATGATAATGACTATAAATATTGTATAGTAAATTCCATATTTTTCAACAGAAAATTTCTTCTATTTTATGAAAGATTTGCTTGTTAATTTGGTATTCAATATTTTTCTCATATAAAACTTGCTCTGGCTAAATCCTCATTCAAGAATGCTATGCGCAAGAATGCCAAATTGACTACTATTGCTCCACCATTTTGTTAGTCATTTTTACCATAAGTCTCTCTCTCTCTCTCTCTCTCTCTCCCTCTCTCTCCCCACACCAATGCATGTGCTCATGCACGCGATAAGAATGCATGCTTGCATATTGTATAGCAGGAAAAACTAACACTTATGCCCTCCTGTCTGGTCAAGATTTTTAATACTGATCCAAACTGCACTTCAAGTTCTTACTGGAACTGATGCTCTGTACTTATGCACATGTATCTCAACACATATAAAGTGCCTACACGAATCTTTTTGTACATTAATGTCGACCCATACTAATAGAAACTGTATTTTCCAAGTTCTAATGTCTGTGCTTAAAAAGATAAATTGCTGACTCTAATTGCTTTCAAGATTTCAGATGCCGTTAAACCACCCGAAGCAGTTGTAAAAGTGTTGACCCTCATGTCTGGCATTCTGCCAAAAGCAAAGCTCTTCCCACAGAAGGATCTTGCTGAGCTGGCTTTCAGAGACTTGAAGAAAAGGAAAATGGTTAGTTTTCTTCATTATGGTCCCCTGTGCTAGAGTTTATGCAGGCAATTGAACACTTGGGCTATCTTGTCCTTGTCATGCAAAAGCTTATTAGTCAGCATCACAGACTAATCAATTGGCGTTCACTTTCAGAGTTATAATTGACTGCCATGAGCTGGTGAAAAAGCATCTTATTCAATTTGGCTAGATTTGTTGAAGCAGATCAATTTCTCAATGGCATTCTGCATTTGTGCTCATGTAATGCTTTGTTCCAGTTTGTCACGTTTCCAGCACAAATTACATGAGGAGATGCTTAGTTGTGCGACATGTAAATTTGCTTCTTTGAATAGTGCCCATAGCCTAATTGGAAGTGAACATGACTTTATTTCCCAATGCTAATAACTATGTTGAATTAATTTTTATGTTCACAAAGGGGCTGTGCTGCTTTAATTTGCTGAAGTGGAGAGATTTAATGATACGTTAGTTCCAACTCTTTTTTGCTGATCAAAGCTTTACTCTCGTGTGTTGCTGCATAACGTGTGAACCAATGTCGTTTCAGCTAATTTTGTTCAATAGCTCTTCTTATTTTTCCAAGTTAAGATGATTACCGGGTGTAATAGCACTATTGATGAGAGTTAGGTTTTGGTCTTTCTATAAGCTAATTGGTATCATTTTGCAGCTGAGTATGAGCATATGAGGAGGTTACATTCTTATGTGGCCATTTGGTGCTCAAGGATGTTATGAGTATCAAAAAGGCTGCGATCATGATCGTGTTCCCAGGGTTAATTTGGGGATTCCTCTAAGGCCAAATATTTTTTTTCCTAACCTTAACTGTTAACTTAGAGAGAACTAAAAGAATGCTCTAGAAAGCATGGAACTTGACCTTTGCATCACAATTTTTCCAATTTTCCTATTATATTGGATGTCATTGGGCATTGGATTTTTGGAAAATCCCAGTGAGCTGATTAAACATTGGTAGTTCAATCTTCATGAGATTAGTGCAGTAGTTCAATGATTCTACCTACTTTTTTTTTTTGGGTCAAACATTAACTGTACATGCCTTGTCTTTTTTTAGGCTGTCTACAATGTGATTTGCTATGATGACCAAATGCGACTGCAGACTGCCTCGGAACTTATTAGGGCGACTAATGATATTGAGTCACAAGTAGAGAAGGTTGGTGTTTTCCAGTTGTGGCTTTGCAATTTTGCTTCCTATTCGCATGTGTTTGCAATCAAGAAGAAGCTTAAAGTAAATAAACATGTACTTCAGGTATCATCTCCAATGCTGATTCTTCACGGAGCGGGTGACAAGGTGACGGATCCTTCAGTGAGTAGGTTTCTCTATGAAAAGGCCTCTAGCAAGGATAAAACCTTAAAGCTTTATGAAGGAGGGTATCACTGCATTCTTGAAGGCGAATCTGATGAAAATATATTCATGGCCCTCGATGACATTGTTTCATGGCTCGATTCTCGGTGTTCCCTCAAGTAGAAAACCATTCTTTTGGCCTTGAAAGCAAATTCATTTGAGATCATCATTGTTAAGTTGCACATTGGGCACCTCAAACATCGTTTCAATGACACAATTAAAGAACAGGGTACTGTTCCTGATTATGTTTCTGTTTCAGTGCCCCTGCCTAGTCTTCATTGTGGACTCTGCTTAATTGGGTAAAAGTCTATTCACTCTTTTGGCCCTTTTTCTTTTTCAGCGTTCATTGCAGCAATCGCCTCTGAATTTGAGGGCCATTTCTAGAAAGTCGTCAGCCTTTCCTTTGCCTCGTCGTTTGTAATTGTTACTTTTGGAGGTGGAAGGTGCATTTGGCCTCAACTGTCAAAAGATGAATAATTTCTCTAGTGGCTTTTTAACTTTACTGCAAGGTTATAACTTGGCGGATCCTTTTGCTTCTTAGTTATGTAAATTGAGAATGGTGATCATTCTTTTCCTTCCTCCTGAAAACGGAAAATCGGGAATTGAGGTAATTGTGCATATTTAGCTATGCTCATTTGGTTATTCAGACGCTCGCGAAGATGGCAGTGGAAACTGACGAGGGACTCCTGCGGTGATACCAGTACTGGTACTTTCATTAACATCGCCTCGGTTATGGTTTTCTCAATCTTTATTCATTCCAGGCATGAAGATTTAATCTGCCAGTTGAACTCGAGCGGATGAAGGGATGCCATTGATTGGATGCATGTGTTGTGGCTGCTCACTTGACATTATCATCCTGCACAATGCAGTATGCTTTGGCTATGGGAAAGTGGTCAATGTGAACCCTTTCCGGTGGCAAATTAGGATGTCCCGGATCTGGCGCAACTCGTCAAGAAGTGCAATGTGAAGTTCATGAATTGTATGGGAATTGGTTTGCAGTTTGACAGTGTATCAAATCAATAGGACCTTTTAGCCATGCAATGCGATAGTCTAGTTCAAGGTCTCATCCATTTCGGTTCAGCCTTTCGTTTCGACCATTAAATAGGATTGTCCGTTATTCTCCATATGCTATTATTTTCCATACCAAAGACCCGGTATTCAAAAAACTTTATGATCTTTAAGGATTCACTTAAATGGGAAATGAAAAGCTTGCTTGCCACACTATCTCTATTTATTGCATCAAATTATAGTTTTATAGAAAATTCGGTCAATTTTATGGCAATATACTGGTGTTGTGGTTATATTGCAAAAATGTCATCTTAGTTATATGATTGTTAGCGTCTAGCCTGAAATTGCAGAAAGATTCCAATTGAATTGTACAAAAACATCAATGGTAGAATGAATGAAAGTTCGGCTCGTCCGGTGGTCGAAATCAAGACTTATCCGTGTAATTCTAAGACATTTTAATTCTAAGAAATCGCGGCTCCCGGTTGGGGTGTATGTCTGCCGTGTTATGCTACTGAATACTAGAAGATTGAAAAATAAAAACCCAATCTTTAAAAAAGTCAATAGGAAGAAGCTTCCCATATGCATCCAAATACACGGATTTCGCACGAATGCACTGACAATCGCGACTGTCGGATGGAAAATCCAATCCAAGTTTGGTTCTTGATCTCACCCAACAAGTAACAGCTCACCACCTTCCCCAAATTTCAGCTCGTTGATCGTCCTTTCCATTGAAGAACAGAGCCAGCAACCTCGAGGACTTGGTCTTCGACCCACGGCGAGATCCAGCTCGCGGTCACAGGGGGCAATTTCAATCTCTCGCTGCTTGTTGCGAAGCTCGCCTTCCCCACTTCTTTTACCTCGGTAGATACCCTTTAGTGATCTCTCAAGGAACCCCCATGTCTCTTCTGAACCAGCTGTTCAACAGAGGGGTCTTCGGCGCAAAATGGTCGGTTCTTGCTCATTCTCTCTCTAATCCATGTCTTAATTCATCTTTCTTGAGGTCAATTTCGTGCCTTTAGCGATTCCGATGGTTGTGTGCTTTTCTGGGTTCCGGAATATTGAAACTTTGTTGTGCTTTTGAGACGCTTACTGTTCACAATAAGCGTTGTGGCAAAAGGGTGGTTCTTCATGCTGATGAACTCCGCTCATTGTTGCTAAGTTTTCGATAAAGCTCCGAATTATTGTGCTTGGACATTAAGATGTCGATGGTACGTGATGTCACTCTGACTGATCGTCTAATGTGCTGTTCCATCGGTTATTATTCAGCAAGACAAGCTTGACATTGGCGATCTCGCGGATCAAGTTGTTACAGAACAAGAGAGACTTGCAGCTCAAGCTCATGCGCAAAGAAATAGCCCAATTTTTGCAGGCTGGACAAGAACCGATTGCTCGCATCCGGGTACTTTTGAGAATCGGACTCAGAGAATTCTTTTTATGAGACTTGTATTGTTCATTTTTAATCCATGAGATGTGTGCACTTGGTTGAGAGTTTTTCTTCAGCACGATTCCTTTTGTTGACATAGGTGGAGCATGTTATACGGGAACAAAATACAATGGCTGCATATGCCATATTGGAGCTGTTTTGTGAGTTTGTTCATGCTCGCGTCCCTATAATCGAAAGTCAGAGGTAGGCCACTTGATAAGCCGTTGTGTATCTCGCTGAAACTGTTATGTTGCTCCTAGGATGGTTAGATTAATTGCCCCGATATCGTCTGTATTTCATGCTAATTCTGTGTGAAACCTATGAAGTTTCTAGCTCTTGGTGCATGTTAATATATTTTATTTGGTAGTTCATCCAAAAGTTTGAATTTCTGAGTGGGGATGGTCAAGGAGAATATGATTTCATCATCAGGCCTAGGGCAGCCCCAGACAATGCAATTAGATAACTAATTGATAAAAAATAAATGATGAGACAAATTGTCAGTAACTTCTCTGTGAGTGCTGGTGCATCTGCCTGAAAGTTAGGACTATTTCCTGGAGAGATAGGACCCAACAAATGTGGAGGTATATCAAAACAGGCATGGAGCACAGTGCTTTTCTACTTTCAAGTGACTATTCCATGTGGAAAAGGAAATGGAACTTTTTTTCTTTGTTGGGAGAACTGGACCCAATAGCTCATATTTGAATTTTAAAACTCCCTAGCTATCCTTATTTTGCTTAATGTTATCTTCTCTTCTTCTTGGAAGGGTAGTCTTGGTTAGAATTTGGTGTGTCAAGGATGGCCCAATTGGGACAATTTGAACATAAACTGTTCATTAGCTTGAGAAGTAGAATGCATAGATGTGCTTAAGTTGACTGCTAATATAGTTGTAAATGTGGCGATTCCTCCCTAGTAATCTAGATCATCCACAATTCTATCATATATGATTCTGGGATTACGCTGCTGGATACTGAGTGAATTGTGAATCTTTGAGTGAAGCTATTTGGGCTATGCCTTGATGTAGTAAAGTTATTTAGTGTTCATTGGTTTGCGGGGAAGTTGTATACATGGTAACACGGAATTTAGAGGTAAATACGAAAAGGTTTTTAATGAAGAGAAAAGAGGAAAAGGAATGGGTTTTGTTTCTACTGCTACAATGGAGAAATTGCTTTAGTAGCTTGTCCTTAGAATTGGTCTTCAACTTCCAAAATTACAGTATTTCTTTTTCCCACACCTCAGAGAGTGTCCGACTGATTTGCGTGAAGCCATTGCAAGCATCATTTTTGCAGCTCCAAGATGTTCAGATTTGCCAGATTTGCTGCAGATTAAGAATCTGTTCACTACTAAGTATGGGAAAGAGTTCGTCTTAGCAGCTGCTGAACTTCGTCCTGAATCCGGAGTCAATCGTGAAGTTAGTTGGCTTGTCCTTGTTTCCTAACTTTGATCATGCTTCACCCATCGATTTTTACCTCTTTATTGGTGATATGATTGTCACAGTTAATCGAAAAGCTCAGTGTTAGTGCTCCTCCAGTGAAGACAAGACTCAAAGTCTTAAAGGACATTGCTCGAGAACATAATTTGGAATGGGATTCTTCCAATACTGAAGCAGAGTTGACTAAGAAGCATGAAGACCTTCTGGTAATTTTTGTTTTTCTTTCTAGATTTAGTTATGCATATAGGAAACGACCTTTTGAGCAAGGTAGAATCAAAGATTCTCCCTGCTATTCTTTGTTTTCAATGAAGAGTCACTATGATCATTTGTATTACCTCGGAGGTTTCCATAATGATAAGTGCCAGCAAAGTTGATGAAGAAAGTTTTGGGTTGGAGCCAAGTTTCCGAGAACATATCCCTGACAAGCAACTTTAGTCACCAAATCTGATGCATGCGCCTTAGGTTCACTTGTCCACATTGTAGCTGTGTAGATCCTCGGTTTGTTTCAAGTGTGTTGCCAAGTCCGGCTGTCGGTGTTAGTTCCTGCATCTTCATCTTGTGGAATATGTCAATCAGCTGTCAGGTTATCATTTGTGATTCCATGTCAATTACGTAGAGAAGTGAGATTCAAACCTTAACTGGCTATGCTATGTCGATATAGTTTAAAATTATATTGACCTACCTCTATGAATACCATCAAAGCTTACTTTATCATTGTGCTCTTTCCATTTAACTTACATTTCTTTGCTCTAACTACTGCAAGTAGAGGCTGGCCATTACTTATAAAATGGACCTTGCATAATATTGTACGTTTAGCTTTCTGAAAATTATTCGCTCAGGCAAACAACTTCTTGATTTTCTTGGGGGTCGAACTGTCAGAAAGAAACCAATGTAAGGTCCCTATGATAGTTTAGGTCCAATAATCAAAATAGATATTTGAGGTGTTGACTTTTTGCTGGACAGAGGGCTCTAGTGGATTCACTTAAAGCTTTTTCTGTCATTGCTTAGCCAAACAGGGTGCCAGTTGCAGGCTTCTGAAAGAAACGAGTATATATTCACCCTTGTTTTCATGGACCTACATGCAGGCAGGATCTAAGCAAATTCACAATGGAGCAGCACCAGCACAGGCACCCACTAAGCATGTCTCTTTCCAGTTGCCACCTTCTAACGGGACACATGATGTAAATCCTGCAGAGAGTAACAAAGAACATGCACACCTTGAAGTGCCTGTCACTGCTAGTAAGACATCTTTGCACAGCACAAATGAGATCGAAACATCTCAGAAGAGTCAAGATGCTGGAATGTTGCCTGATTCAAAGTTTGAGACAAGGCCAGAATCATCTGAAATTCTGGAAAGAGCTCGAGTTGCCATTGCCTCTGCGGAGCGCGCATCTGCTGCTGCGCGTGCAGCTGCTGAGCTAGCAAATATCCAGTACAGGACGCTGAAGAGTTAGGACAGGAGGTCTCCCTAGTGTCCGTATGTGATGAGGTTGAATGCATTGGCTACACAGCGTTGAATTCTTCCGTGAAGAAGCATGACAGACATAAGTAACAGCCATTTTAGATGTGAAGCCATCCTAGCGTGTGCACGATGCTGACCGTTTCCAAAAGGTTTAAGCGGTTGAGAAAGTAAATGTATCTTCTCCTCAAAAACTGTTAAATGTGTTGAAGCGACTGTCAAGAATTCTGGAAGCAAATGTTTTGTACCCAGGGCCTTTTACGGGAACGGTCATTTGTCTGTATATCCTATGTGCGCTCTTTGGCGCCAATCTTGTGATTCGGTAGATAAACAAGGGTTGGCACTTCTCGAGGTACAAGTTCAGCACGCGGAAGCTTCATGTATAGGGGACAACGGTCAAGTTTATAAACAGTTTAGAGCACATTATGAGAAGTCGAAATCTTAAATGGCCTAAGATCGTCTACTGTATTGATTTGACTTTTTGTGTAACATAAATCTTCCGGTTCAGGCGACTAGTTTTATGTTCTTTGACCCTAAACCTTTTTTGAAGTTTCATAATCTTACTAGAAGATATACATATAATTTCTTTGTAAGATTTTGAAATTTGAATGTTCCGGTGAGATATAAATGGACGGGGTCTTTACATGGTCCAGCCACGAGTTTCCATATGTTTTCAGGTCTTTATTCATGAACCTTGAAAATTTCGAAAGGCCAGTCAGAGCAGCTGCCCGAGCCATATCTATTATAATCTGCGAACGGTATCCGGTAGCCCAGCAAAGTCCCCCTTCAGTTGAGCCGCAGAAAATTTTATGCAGATATAATTGTCAATGCTAATGCGAAAAAACATGGACGACGTTGGTCTGGGTTTCTTGGTTCTGATATAATTAGCTTCTGATAATGCAAACCCCTCGTTGGGTTTCTTATCCGACATTGAGTGACTACTTCATGAAAATTTACGAAATGCATGGACCATCTTGTTCTCGTGCAATGCGTGGACATATATGTGGACAGATAGCATAGGAAATTATGCCATTGGAATCGAAAATGTGTGGCCTCCGGCATCGAAAATGAACAACATTGGGCTGTGTGAGATGGGTTGAGACTGGCCCAATGTATAGTGAAATCGACAAACCTGAAATTGAGTCGAATGCAAGAATGTGCTACTCATTTAACCGATCATACATCTTTTGGTACACATCGGCGTGATGTACTCATTAGTAATTGTAAGTCATTGTTGACACTATTTCAGGGGCTGAGGATTATGCATAGCGTTTGAGAGAGGAATCAATGTGTTAATGATCTTCGAAAGGGGAAAATTGCCCAAAAAAGCATAAATCTATTGGATGACAATCAATTTATTCATAAATCTTTCAATTATGTTAATCTAATCGTAAATATTTTAACAATTTATCAATGCAATCATTGTATTTAGTTTTGACTTCCAATTATTAACATGGATGCTAACCATCTTACATAGCACAACTGACATAATGTGGAGGATTTTTTGAAAATTTTCATAGTTTTTTTTTTTAAATTTCCTTTTATTTTATTTTCTTTCTTTTTTCCTTTTTTTTCCATCTTCCTCCACCAATCACCATGGCCAATGAGGTTCAACCTCTTTAAGATTTGGCTAGGGTTGACCTTGCCATCCTTGAGCAAGGATCGCTCTCGCTTGTGACTGATTGCTGGGAGGTCTAGCAATTGACAAAGTAAGAAGAAAAAAGAAGAAGAAAGAAAAGTAATATATATATATATATAATCATAAAACTAAAAAGCATACAAAAATTTATCTATGTTAGTGAGAGATCAGCATCTATCTCAATCATTGTTGGCCAAAATTAATTGAAATGCACATGTTGATAAATTGTCAAAATATTTTAGGATTAAATTGACAAAATTGAAATGTTTAGAGTTGAATTGATGTCATTATGACTTTTTTTTAATAATTTTCCTTCTCCAAAAGCATGTTTTGTCTTGGAATGAAGACTCGTTGTCATAAAATATAGTTCACAACTTTTCTAAATTATTTCCATGGTCGTGTAGTCCTCTCTGAAAATTGTTTTCCCGCCACATATGTTGGTAATTGTATGAACACATGTTTATTTTAAGACCATAGAAAGATTGTCACAAAGTAGACTGGAAAGAAGAGTGCGAATTGAAGAGAAATATTCTCTTTTATGTATATTCATAGCTTACAATGATTTGTATTTATATTACAAGTGAACATGTAATAAAAGGAAAAGAAGATGTAAATATATCTACATTCCTAATGTAACTATTCACAAAAGAAGAAAATAAATATGATGTTCAATCACGCATATCTTCTTTCAACACACCCCTCAAGCTGATGGTTTGTATATGTCCAAGACACCAAACTTGCTCAATATATATGCGTGTTGTCTGTTGCACAGTGCCTTAGTGAAAATATCTACCGGCTGTTATAAGGTATTGATCCCACATGTTCTGATTATACCCTTCTCAATTTTCTCATGAGTAAAATGACAATCAATCTCTATGTGTTTTGTCCTTTCATGAAAGACAGGATTCTTTGTGAGTTTAAGTGTTGCATCATTGTCACAAAAGAGAGTTGTAGGGCCTTTGATCCGTGTACCAAGGTATGATAAAAAGTATGCGCAACCAAATTATCTCACAGGTAGTCTTGCCATTGCCTGGTACTCTGCTTTAGTTGAAGATATAGACACTGTCGATTGCTTCCTAGTTTCCAAGAAATTAAGGGGTTATCCACCCATGGACCTTCAACTCACAAGACATGTTCTCCAATCAGTGTCATAATAAGTTGTTAGTTCCAAATTGCAATCTTTTGAAAGAAAAATCCCAAGTCTTGGACAACCTTTCAAATATTTCATAACCTTTAATGTAGCATTCATATGTGACTGTTTGGGTTGGTTCATGAACTGACTCAACATCTATACAGCAAAACAGATATCTGGTCTAGTCATGGTAAGATAAATCAACTTACTGACTAACCTCTAATAACTAGCAGGATCTTCAAGTAATTGATCATCCTCTATTAGCAAACCATATTTTGCATCATATTCTATTGTAGTCAACCTGAACACTGTCAGTTTGCAACTTGATAATTCGGCTTTCGATACTATCTCCAAGATGAATTTCCTTTGGCTAAGTGAAATTCCTAGTTTAGAGTGGGCAATCTCTATTCCAAGAAAGTATTTGGGGGCTCCCAAATCTTTGATATGGAAAGTAGAATACAAGTACTTCTTCAAGTCATGGCAGCCATATCATTTCCCATGATAAGAATATCATCCACATAAATCATTAGATAAATTTGTGACATACCTTTCTTAAGCATAAATAAGACAGTCATTCTTGGATTGTCTGAAGCCTGCCTTAATGAGAGTATTTGTAAATTTAGCATTCTATTGCCGTGATGCCTATTTAAGCTCATAAAGGAATTTGCGAAGACGACGCACTTTAGGCTCCTCCTGTCTCTGTAAATCTAGAGGAAGCTCTATATAAATCTCCTCATCCAGATTACTATGGAGAAAAGCATTATGAACATCCATCTGATGTAGAGTCCAATCACGACAAGCAGCAATAGAGAGAAAGGAGCGATTAACATCTTTGGCAACTGGAGAAAACATTTCATGATAATCAAATCCCTCCCACTGTGTGTATCCTTTCACTACCGATCTAGCTTTATATCTCTCCATAGTCCCATTGACTTTGTGCTTTATTTTATACACCCATTTGCAACCAACTGCTCTACGATGTGACGGGAGATATACAATCTCCCAAATACCATTATTCGTCAGAGCTTTGAGCTCATCAGCCATGGCATGTTGCTAACGCAGGTCTTGCACAGCTTCATTGCAGGATGAAGGCTCATGCTCTTCAGAGATACGACTAATGCAACATTGATGTTCGGAGGATAACTGATCATAAGATACATAGGAGAAGATCGGGTGAGAAATACTTGGAGAGCGTTGAGCACTACAAATGTAGTCTTTGGTCCAACATGGTGGTTTGGTAGCACGACCTAACTGTTGAGATACAACTTGTGCAGTTTCTGGAGAAGAAGACATAAGTTCTAAAGATGAAATTTTGGAAGTATCCCCCGCAGGGATTTCTGAAGGAAGCTCCATAGGGATTATATCCGGTCTAGATTCCATGGTTATAGATGAAGCAACATCCTTGGATGAGTCGTTCACAAGAGGAGATCCGATAGGAGAAGAAGATGGCAAAGGGAGAGATGCTGGTGCAAGTATCTGATATGAAGAATGTGAAGTATCCTCATCATATAAAAAATGCCGATGTAATGACTCAGACTGAAGAGTATCTGAAGTAGTCTCCATTTCCGTAAAATGAAATATTTCTTCATGGAAAACAACATCTCTGCTGATGAAAAATTGTAACGTCGGATATCCTATGAAGATGCACCTTTGTGCATGTGGATCCATCTTACTATGAGATCCCACGGTAATAACATAGCAAAGATACCAAAATACTTGAAGATGATTCAGAATAGGCTTTTTACGAAAAAGTAGTTCAAGGGGACTCCTACCATCAAGAACTCTACTAGGCATTCGATTAATAAGATAAGTTACTATGATCACACATTCTCCCCAAAAAAATCTCAGGAATGGAAGCTTGAAATTTTAGAGCTCGTGTCACTTCAAGAATATGACGGTGTTTTCATTCGACAATGCCATTTTGCTGAGAAGTGTAAACACATGTACTTTCATGGATGATGCCAATAGTAGAAAACAAGGTGGCACAATTATGATTGAAAAACTCCTTTCCATTATCTGTTAGAATTTTTTGAATAAATCTTTTGAATTGATTGTGATATAAGGAAAAAAATTTCTGCAAGTGAGAGAAAATTTGGCTCTTGGATTGCATAAGGAATAGCCAAGTAGCATGAATATAGTCATCTACCACAGTAAGGAAGAAACGAGATCCGTCATGATTGGAAGTATGATAAAGCCCCAAAACATCAACATGAATTAAATCGAAAGGATGTTTGGCACGAGTGGTGCTAGAGGAAAAAGGCAGTCGAGATTGCTTTGCAAGTGGACAAATTGCATAATCATGATAAGGAATCGTAACAATATGGCCAAGTCTTTGATGAAGATGGCCAAGTCTTTGATGAAGAATGGAAATTTTATTCATGACATTGGCATTATATGTAGAGGAATCTTTGAATGAAACAGAAGGAAAATTCAATTCATTCGAAAAACTGATCCAAAAGTAAAGTCCTTGTGATGAACTACCCAGGCTTATCAGTTTCTCAGTCGAATGGACCTGAAAGAAACATTTATCATCATGAAAAATGACTTGACAAAAATTGTCTTTACAAACTTTGGAGACATATGAGGTTGAACCGGAATTGCGAAACAAATAAGACATTTCTGAGTGTGATGGAAGGACTAAGATTCACAATGTCCACTTTGGTCACAACTGTAGCATGCCCATTCAGAAGTTGCACAGTTTTTGAATAAATTGAATCTTTAGAGATACTAGAATAGAGGTTTTCATCACATATAATATGATCACTAACTCCTGAATTTACAACCCATGCAACAGTTGAAATAGAGTTCGATAGACAATATGAAGTACTCGTGAAACTAGCCCCTTTGTCAGTAATGTCGGCTTGTTGCAAAGCTCACATGAGCTATTGATATTAATTATATGATATGGGAGGATCCATGCTATTGACTTAGTGCACCTGAGCCTCATGAGTTGTCATTTTTTCACCAAGCTTTCCATGTAGTTTCCAACAAATCTCCTTTGTATGATGTGGACGCCTGCAGAAAGTACAATACAATTTGCCTTTGAATTTGGCATTATTACCTGACCCATGGTTGGTGATTGGGCCTCCATTAAGCTCATAAGATCCATCGCTGGGCCCACCAGTTGAGCCCAACCCTTTATTTCTGTCATCTCCTATGCGTGGCCCACTCGTGTTGAAGAAAGTCGAGTGGCCTAATCCAACTACGTGGTAGCCCAATCCATTTGCGTGACCCAGTCTGCCTAGTCCATTAGTGCACCCCAGTCCATCTGCGCGGCCCATTCCTCCAAAAGAAGAATGAGGAACCCTAGGGCCATTCACTCCGCCGCACCCGTTCATTTCTTCCTCGTCATCCAGCGATGCAGCCTTCTCATGCATCCCTCGTTGTTGTCCAGCTGCAAGGATGAGACCCTCACTCGTCCGGCCATGGTCCTGAGCGGTAAGGCGTTGGCTCTCCTCCTGAACTGCGAGTTAGTAAAGTCTCCTGATGGGCGGCAACAGGTCCATGCTGAGAACCTGCGTTCTGAAAGCGAGGTAATCTTCATTCAAAATTAAGAGGAATCTCGTAGCTTTCTGTTGGTCTCGAATGCATTGGTACTGCTTTAGGACATGATTTGGTGCGTCAAGTTTTTCTTTGACTGCCTCCAGTTCATTCCATAAAGCTACGAGCTGATTGGAGTAAGCCCGAATCAACGTGTTGCCTTGCTGTTCTATGGAGAAAATCTTGGCTCAATCTAATTTCACGTACATTTCTTGTATGTTGTTCCACATCTGTTAGGGGTCCTCTGTCAGAGGTAAACCTGCGGCCACCTCTGCGCTCAACGTGTTCCCAATCCATGTACGTATAAGGCGCTAGCATTTGTTGTATAGCCGTCGTAGTCCCTCTTCGGCAGGCACAGATATGTTGCCGTCTAAAAAACTTCTTTGTCCTTTTATAGCCAGTGCTCGCCGAAACTCCGTCACCCACGTCAAATAGCTTTCGGGATCGTCGAGGGTCCGGCTAATTAGCCGAAGCTCCGGCCCATTGCCGCTGGTCGTAAAAAGTGGATCTCCTGGCTCCGGACGGTCAATGATGAGCATCGGAGGGAATGGCGCGAGATCGGGTCAATGTACCGTGTAGGGATATGAACCTACCTGAGGAAATGGGTAGGAATTCTGACCGGTTGAGGAAACGGATGTTGGGTTGAGTCCACTCCTATGCTCCTTGGTCCACCTGACTGACCCAAAAAACCTTGCTAATTTGCGAGACCCACGCCTAAGGCCGATCCATCCATCCCTATCGCAGGGTCCATCTTGTTGCTGCCGAGAAGCAGGTTACCTTGGCCCTAGTTGAGATAACCATGTGAGTAGTACCATGGTGGCGGCCCATACATCCAGTAAGGCATGTTGGGTAGTCCACTCGAGCCTAGGTGAGTCTGATCCAAAATAATTTGAGCTGAGTCTCTATTGTGTTCTTCGGTTTCTAGGGCTATGATCCTATGATGATATTTGTTCTGAGGATTGATCTCCTCCAGAGGATGATTTGTCCTTTGGCATGATAATGGGAGGTGGGATAGTATGGTGGTTTTGAAAAAAAAAAACTGATGTAGAGGTGCGCTCATATCTGATTCCTTGCTGGGTTTGTAGTGTTGTTCCGTGTTCTACAGGGTGTAGCAACAAGGAAGGGAAAGGAATGAGTGAAGGCAATCGGAAATTTTTTTTTTATAGAAGCTAAACCCAAATCAAGACCTACTCTGATACCATACCACAAAGTAGATTAGAAAGAAGAGTGCGAATTGGAGAGAAAGATTCTCTTTTATGTATGTTCACAGTTTATAAGGATATGTATTTATATTACAAGTGAACGTGTAATAAAAGGAAAAGAAGATGTAAATATATCTACATTCCTAATGTAACTATTCACATAAGAAGAAACTAAGTATATTATTCGATCACGCATATCTTCTTTCAACAAAGATTATACTTCCGTCTCATCAATTTTCCTCTCTATAGAGAAAAAAAGAAGAACAGAAAACGTAAAAAGGCAAAAGGAAAGGCTGGGTGCTGGACTGGAGCATCTTCAAACCCAAGGCAGCGCCACCAGAACGAAGTTCAAAAAAGTCTGCCGGTCGGTCAGAAGAACCCAAGACATTCTTGTCGCCATTCCCGATCGACCCCAGCACTCAAAACTTTTCTTATTATTTATCCTTTTGCCAGATCTACTCTCACACTGTCAACTCTATCACTGCTGCTGGAAGCAGGGAGTGGCTAAAACCCCAGCCTGGCTACGCGTACGCATGGATAGACCATCACCACCACCACTATACACGCACTTTGCACAGGCGATGCATGCATGCAGAGGAGAGTGGGGTGTGTGTGTGTGTGTGTATAACCTGAATTAATGCATGTATATCTCGAATGAAAACAAAACAATAAATACAGTCTATGCGCACTTTTACGCCCCCTCAAGTCCCTCAGTCTCGCCCCTCAAAACTCGAATGCACGTCTCTTTCACAAAGGACACCCCCTTGTGCATGAAGACTTCAGCGAACACCTAGCTTAGCTTCAGATATCTACCCATCGATTACTTTTAGGGTTTTATAATGATGACAGGCGCACAGAGAGTGAAAGGGATGTAACGTTGATTAGCAGGAGAAATAACAAGGACTGAACGTGAGACTCATGAAGGAAACTAGCGAAGGGAAATGACGTACAGAAACACAGAGAGAGAGAGAGGCAATCAGGATCGCGTGCTCTATTATGAGATCCTACGTTGAGATTGGTGCTTATCATGTTTTAAAAATTAGAGCTTGCGTTTCAGCTTTTTCTCTGCCAGATCTCTTCTGTGCATTCAATGCTTTGTTTGAAATGAAACGATTGAGTTGGAAGCAGCCAAGTTCAAAGTAACTTGCTGCTTTATTTGCGTAGGAATTTGTTATAATTTACAAGAGACTAATCGGGGAACCTTCTAATGTTGAATATCCATCCTTTTGGTGAAGCATCCAATCAAGGTATTGAAAATCGAAACTTTCCTTATACCATATACTTAATTAGTGCGTTGTGACGCTCGTTACGAGACTCATCAATTTATTAATTTGTCTTTTGTTGGTAGTAAGATCAAACCTTTTCATATAATACAGGAAGTATTGTCACTTAACTAATCCATACAGTACACACAAATCAATCCATCCACCTGCATGAAGTGATTGGGCAAAACTCCCCCAAAATTTTGTCAATCTGATTAAGGGCTTTTAAGGTCTCGAAGTGATTGGGCAAAACTGTCAAACGAACACTTTTTGTGTGGTGAGCTTGTGTTTACTGCAAGGTGGGCCTCGCGCTCACGAGTGCCACGACCAGCCACGTGAGCTCCATAGCAAACAATGAGCTCCACGACCGTGTGAGCTATGCTATAGAGCTTGGGCATCGCAACCATCGCATGATTTCCACAAAAGCCTGTAGCAAAGTTCAGCCCTACCGGCCATGGCTGCTGGAGCGCTGCCACAAAGTTCGGCCATGGCCGCGCAAGAAGAAATATAATAAAAAGAAAAGTTGAAGAAGAATGAGGGAGGGCGAGATGGAGGGTCTTAGCCAGGGTATAAAAAAAAAAAAAAACAGGGAGCGAAGGGCCGACTTATTAAATGAAGAGAAGTGAGAGTGGGGGTTAAGTATAAAACTATGTTATGTTATCGGGTGCACGAATACAAAAGTGTTATCTAGCGAGCAGCTCGTAAATAATAGATCCGTTTCCCATATTTTGAACTATTGAAAGATCTTTCGACCAAAAAAAAAAACTATTGAAAGATCTGAACATTATGATGTTCTTCCTAGTTGACAAATTGCTTCGGGAATATAAAGATACATTAACTTTCATGCTTCTTTTTGAGGCGCAGTGGAATAGAATGCGTCTAGGGTTACGGCCACTAAGGTTTGGCTTCATTATTTTTTGGTGAAATATTAAAAATTAAGAAAAATGATGAGGGAAAATAATGACATATTAGAGTGAGTTTATAACATTGAAAATGAATGATTTAAAAACCATTTTTCTAACAATAATTGCTTGTAATACTTACAAAAATAAATCGGTGAATACATTTTTCATCATTTACGGAAAAATCTAGACATAAATTGTTGTCCATAATGAATTTATTTTTCATAAATGAATTATTTCAAGCGAACATTTTTAGAAAGATATTTTTCAAATCATTTATCTTTTACGAAAGAAATGGACCCTGAAGAGAGCCTAGAGGATCAGAACAACAATAACATTAAGTAGTCATGATGAGATTTGTTAACTCTTATGTACGTTTGGGAGCACGTTTATCGAATAGGATGTTGTCAATATATTGGGCAGTGATGGATTGTTGTCTAGTAATAAGACAAAATCGATCAAAGACCTCATAGACCATCTGTCGTTTACTGCCCAATCGAAACAGGTTTTGTTTTTTTGGCCGATCTTATTAGAAAAATGCACTCCTTATAAAGTCAGGGAGAATTACAAATCCTTAAAGCAATACCCACTTCCATTTTGTGCCACTAATCCAAATTATGACATATTCATCGCCATTCCTTCACCATAACACTTTATTTGCGTGGAATGATAAGTCAAATCACAATTTTGAACAAGATGTTGCTTGTCACGAAAAATAATACTTCCACATCTAAAGGTACATAATTTTTCTCAATTGATCACTCTCACCAGACATAATAAGTATAGAAAATTATTTCTCGTGATGCTTGCACTATGTTTTCTACTTGAGTTTGTCTGTGCCGCTATATAATATAATTTCTTATCAAAAGGCTCCCGAATACTAGCGAGTATCGCCGTTTTGACAGGAACAAAGGATCTTGAATTATTTTGACATCTTACTATTTGATTTTCGTGACGAAACAAACATGTCCACAAGTGTTTTGTGGGTATGGTACCATGGGTGCCAATCGACGATCCATTGAGTGTATGGATCTGGTGCACACGAGTCCAATCCATCTCGATCGTGAACAAGCCTTCAATGAAAGCCAACATATGCATCAAAAGGATTGCCAGTGTTGCTCCGATGGAAAAGACTGCTGATTCACTCACTTTGGTGACCGTGAATAAAGCGCGCGTTGGGCTGGCTGTTTACCCAGATCAGGTTAGTGCAACAAGATGCAAAGCCCTAGCTAGGCGCATATATATAGCTGAGTCTATACAGTAGACAGTACAACTGTGTAGCTCTGATGCTCGAATTGGCACTGGCGTGGCGTGATTCTCGACCAGCTTGCCCCCTACCCCTCTTGCATGTAGAGAGCTTTGATCCGTCTCATGTCAAAAAGGCTCAGGGGACGGGCCAATTCAATTTGCTTCATGCGTGATTTTCAAAGATATGGTCTATCTTTGTAGATCCTACTAAAAAATATATCTTGTATATAATAGCAGATAGACCAACCCTGGCCGTACTCTCTCTCTCTCTCTCTCTCTCTCTCTCTCTCTCTCTCTCTCTCTCTCTCTCTCTCTCTCTCTCTCCCGCTTATTTATAGGTTTTGGATGCACCTCAGGCATGAAGTTAACGAATTTTATGCCAAAGCTTAGAACAGTGTTGCTTGAACCTTTAAAAAATCATAAAAAGAGGATCCCCGAATCTACATGACAATATCATGAGTTATCTCGGGATTTGACCGACGACTTCAGTGAAGATCGAAGTCCCGAGAACAAGCTAGGTTTGAGAGGAGCCAGGAGGCGTCTGCAGAGCGAGAAAAGGGAGGAACGAGCCAAGTAAGTGAAGCTACCTTGTAGAGGCCGAGTGCCCAGCAAACTGTGGTCGGATTGCCGGCGACCACTCCAGGCGCACAGGCCAAACATGGTCGGGCGCCTAGCCACTCCTTCAGAAAACCAGCATTGTATTGGTCATATACAGGAACCAGCCCATTTTAGGATGACACCTGATGACGCCGAGACTCGCGATTTAAAACCTCGTTTTGACTTATATTATGCATGCATAGAGAGATTACACGTTTAGAATTTCTTGAAAGTACTTCTAGGGTTTTTCTTTGACCACTTTTTATGAGAACTTTTTTGTGAGAAAAACACTTAACAAGAGATGGAGTGGATACTGCAAGCAAGGATCCGGAGTTAAGAAGCTTAACCCTATTAATTTTTGTCGAGCTTATTACTTTGAATTTCGTGAAAATAAAGATTATCTGATCCACCTGATTGTTGATGCTTCAATCGAAAGGGGATTCCATAACAGAAACTTATCCCGGTGATCAAGAAACAATGAACTACACATGAGCTCAAACGAAGGCAATTATTCTTTTGGGACAGAAAGGGACTGGTCATTCTTTACTTCCCAATAAAAGAACCAATTTTTCCTAGTAGTTACTTCAACAGGTCTCACTGGCTTTTGAGCAGGATTGTTTATGGTCTACTGATTAAAACGAGACCAGAATAACGAAAACCATTCGCCATAGTTCTTTTTACCCACAGAGCTATAGTCACTGTCCTTATCGTGCTGGCATGATGTGAGCACAGATATTTTTGGACCAGTAAAATCGCTGAGGAGAGAGAGAGAGAGAGAGAGAGTTCACAAATATACAACCCATGCAAAGGGATAAAGCGCGGTTGAGAATTTCCAGTTCACATCGAACTTCCCTTGTCCCACATGCACGACCAAACAAACCCCCTGCTCAAGCTTTTGTCACTTCCCTTTCACACACATTATAGCAACAATTCATAATTGATTGATACGATCGAATACGTTAACCCAATACACGACGACGCACACACATTCTCTCTCAGATGACACACTAGCTGATGAGAGTGTCCCTGACTCCAAATGCCGTCCCATTCAACCCCTCCCTCTATCTCCAAAATAAACCTAAACTCCTCTCCTCTATCCGTCCGTTACATAAAATGAAAACCCCCTCTCTCTGGTCAGTTTTTGTCACGTCCTTTCTCTGTCTCTCTCTGTCTTTGAGGGTGGCTTTTCAAGAACTTAGTTCAATACTTCAATATACGTCCAACGATAATAAAATTTTCAGAACCCATCTTGAAACCGATTGATCGAGTGAGGATCCAGCCTTGAGACCCAATTCAATCCTTCTTTCTGACCCTGCGGCGACCTGTCCCTGCCCCCTTCTCCGGGTGCATTGAACCCTTCTCCGACCGGCGCCCCGATGCAGGTATAGTTTGACTCCAGTGTCCCCAACTGTGAGCTTGAGCTCCTACCGAACACGTGGCCCATCGAGTAGTTATCGCCAGTGGCCGGGTGCTGGTTGCTGTTGTAATGCGAAGGATAGGCCACGAGGCTGGGTGGCGACGGGTATAGGTAAGGGGGCGGTGGTTGGACAATGGAAGATGAGGAGGAGGCCGAGAAGAATCGCGGTGGCAGTGCCGGTGGGTACATTGATGATCTGAATGGATGCGACGGATCAGCGATGTTGTTTGCCGTGTGATAGCCTCCCGGACTTGGTTGGCAGCTGCTGAGAAAACAAAGATCTCACTCGGGTTAATGCAAATGTGTTCGTAGCTGAACTTAAGCTTGAACAAAGCAATGACCTGAAAGATCAATGGGAAAATCTTTGCACATTGGCTGAGCACACATGTCTCAGTTCGTTAAAGAAGGGTGATGTGAAGAAGGTTCGATTAACCATATTTAATAGGATAAGTTCTAATTTTTTATTCGATTACATTATAACAAGATAAATTATTGGCTTGACAAAAGTCAAGGTAAAATTACCAAAGATGAGAATCCCATCTTTTCCGTTTCATCTTTTTACCATCAAAAAGTTCATTATTTGCTTTGGGGTTCAGAGTTTTCATTTTCATGCTTAAAAAGAAAAGAGCTAGCTAGATGTGTGTGTGTGTGTGTGTGTGTGTGTGAGAGAGAGAGAGAGAGAGAGAGAGAGAGAGAGAGAGAGCATACGCTAGACGATGATGAGGAAGGGCCGGATGAGCGGCTAGGGTATCGTTACCGAAGACCAGCTGACGAGCCTTGTTCAGTGTCTCAGTCTCTCTTTCTGACCAAAGCCAACAACCGAAGAAACAACAATAGCACAAATCATTTCAAATCAAAACCCCAACAGTAGTTCCCCTCAAGAATTTCAGCGAACCCAACTGTTACTCCGAGTTTGTGCGTGTGTGGGCGTGAAGAAACCGAGATTTGACATGACTAGGCCTTCACCGAAAGCAAAATCATTGACCGACGTCCACAGTCCATTTCAGGTTTCATCTACAGCGTGTGAACTGTGAAGAACTGTCCAGACTTCGTTTCTTTTCCTTTTCTCTTCTAATTAAGAGAAATAAACAAAAAGGGCTTTTTTTTTTTTTGTGGGGGGGGGGGGGGTGGGGGGGGGGAGAGAGAGAGGACGTGCCTTGACGGTGGCGATTCATGTGCCCGCCAAGAGCTTGAGACTTGCAGAACTTGAGGGAACAGAACCTACACTCGTAGACCTTCCCGCACTCTTCTTTCCCGTCGCTCTTCTTTTTCCTGCACCCTGTCAACCAATTAAAGCAACTCGATTTGACCCTTCTTGCCCAAGAAAAAGTCCAACCCTAATCGGCTCTTGCCTCAGATTAATTTATTCGGGTCGTACCATACCATTTGAAAGATCGACTTTGGACCGACTCTTTCTCTAATTTGAGAAAGATGAGAACCTTTTGGTCCACATTGTAAAACTTGAAACTTGCTCTTTCAGTTCGAGCTCGGCAACTCACTACAATGTCTCACTTTCTACGCTCATAAAATGGAACTGATTTTTGTATTGACAGAAGTGAAATGAGCTTCTCTCTCTCTCCTCTTTTCATGCTTTTGGTCAAATAAACTAGCTTTATAAAGGGGAAAACATTTGATACCTGATGAGGAGCTACTACCCTCAAACACTTGCTTATTACCATCTCTAGTATAATCCTCAGGCAAGTTGTTGAGGTCTAAGGAGTTGTTTTCCAGCTCTCTCCTGCAACAAACAAACAATAAGAAATAAGTGAAACAATAGAACTTAGTCTCGAAGAAGAGAATGGAGGATGGTTAAATTAGCTAATGATAAAAAGAAGCTGAAGAGAAAAGAGGAGCGCGCGAAAGAGAGCGTTTGTCTGTGGGGGAGACCTACATAGTTTGGTTGGTACCGACAGAGAAAGACAGAAAAACGTGAGGTTAAAGCAATCTTCAGGCTAAGTGGATGTGTGGGAAGATACCGAGTGTTACAAAAAAGAAAAGAAAAGGCGGTTTTAGAGATTAGGCAAAATTATCAAGACTCGCAGTTGAAGACTGCAATATAAAGGCTAGTCGAGTGGAGAGAGAGAGAGAGAGAGAGAGAGGTTCCCTGTGCAGGGGCTTGGCAGGGGGTGAACTGATAGAGAACTTTCAATGGCCCTCCTTTTCTTCTCTCTCTCTCTCTCTCTCTCTGTGAAAGATGAGAATTGAAAGAACAAAGAGGGCATTCTCGTGACTACTCGTGAATGAGGGGCTGGGTGTCTACGAGAGTTCATTCTGGTTCGGTTGAGACGAGTGAAGGGAATTGGACTTCTCCCTGACCAAGGAGTAAAGGATGATCCACGCTTTCCCTTTAGAGAGAGAGAGAGAGAGAGAGAGAGAGAGAGACCTGGTTCATTTTTGGCAGGACGGAGAGATATAAGTGGAGGAAGGGGATGAAAGTAGGACCAGATCAGGCAATACGTATTCAACTTCCAGCTCTAGTTTTTGATGTGTAACAGCAATGCGAAGGACAGAAATCCAAGAACAATGTACTCACATAAGAAAAATGGTGGTGATGCATAGCAATTGGTACTAAAGCATCGAAAAGTAACATTTGGTTTATTTGACTGTCGTGATACTAGTACCGTACCTTCTTTTGTGCATTATTATTTTTGGGGTTCCATATGACTAGCATATTTGAATGTTTTCTCACAGTAGTAACCACACAAAATAGTTTATCGGTTCTATAGATCAAAGTTTACACACCGATGTAAAATTACTTGATTATAAAACACCTTTTGATAGTAAGAATAATGCTTGAGATACCGGCAGGCTGACTAGAGGGTGTTGATCCATGTGGTGGTTATTCAATTATTATTATTATTATTATTTTGTGACCGATGACTCCACCTGGGCACCATTCTTGCTCGGCAAGTGCTAAGGAACTGGGTGTCTATATCTCAGGCCAATGCAAGCTAGCCACCACACTTACATCAGCAGTTAAGGTGGTTAGCCAGTTGTTAATGGCGGCTAATGGTTAAAAAGAAGACATGCATTATATTCATTGTTAAATATGATTAAAAATCTTTGATTTAGTAGCTATTCAAAAAACTAATTATAATTCACTAGTTTTTTTTTCCATGTTAGGGACATTATCTCTCATTGAATTGAGAATTATGAGAACCTACTCTTTCAAATAAACTTCTTCCCCTCCCCCCCCCCCCCACCCCACCCAAAAAAAAAAAAAAACAGTTGACCGTTGCCATCTAAGTGAGCTGCAACTGCATCTGACACGTGCACACACAAACATGACGTTAATCTATATGGTTTACCTACGGTTGATGATCTCTACAGGTATCGCGATCTTTGTACTCGTAAGGGTAGGTAGCAGTCACTAAAAAACAATAGATCATTAGTACATGATCCACTTATTACATAGGTAAATCAAAGACGACCTATCTAATAATTTCTGTTAGATTTGGTTACTCCAACTGGCAGGACCTACACTATTTGATAGCTTGTTTAAGATTAAACTATTTATTGGCCTCGGTTAAGCATTGATTTGCTTAATATCCATGTGTTTAACATGGTTTTATCTAAACAAATCCAAAAAAAAATTTGGAAAGGGGCTCCATTCCTTTTCTACGTAAGTGAATAGAAATTTTGAAGAATGATTCTAAGATATATAGGAATAGAACTATAGAATTATAATACCTCATAAACAATAATAAAAATCGATACTTATATTCACTTTTGGTAGACATTAGTAAAAAATCCATTGCAAGCTTACTAAATTGATAAAAGGAATTGAAAAGAGTAAAAGTAACATGAAGAACACATCTCATTCATTGAAAATTATATGGTGGGTTTTTTAATCTTTACGATAATAAGTTTGTAATATTGGTTTAGATGAGCTAATGTATTACCATTCTCAAGTTCAACTCGACTCGATTATATGTTCATGGCTCAATACTTGATTTGACTCTATCCAACATGATTTTTCCAGCTAGAGCTCGACTCAGTTATTTGTGCATGACTCAATTCTCGATTTGCTCTCAATCCAATTTGATTTGTCCAGCTGGGGCTTGACTTCATCGGATCTTCAATAAGCTTGAGCTCAACTTAATTTGATACTCAATTTACATGCAAACTTTAGTCTACACTCAGACTTGAATTCTACATGGAAATTGAAATGCTTACTATCTACAGAAACTAACTCAAACTTGACTCAATAAAGTACTTAAAGCTGCTTGAACTCGAAAAGAGTTCAATGGGGATTCAAGGAAATTGAAAGGCTTGACTCATCTACACTATATGTGATATTTAGTCTCCAACCACCTATGCGCATAAATATACATGACATCACCGTTTTCCCTAAAACTTACCTCTGAGGTTCACCAATAGGATCCTTAGTAGAGAGAGTTTAATCATTCTCCTTGTAAGGAGTATTTTTCTTGCGGTCTCTACTTTTTTGCTCCAACGAGGAGATTGTACTTGTCATATTCAATATCACGAGTTTTGTTCAACAATAGAAATAATGGAACTTAATGAGTTTCAATATTGCAAATCAAGAATCCCACAAAATTCTAGCATTTGCCCCAATTCTTCCTGCTAAGTAATTTCCTCGTAAGATTCTAATATTCTCTTTTGGCAGTTTGATAAAGTTTGATTGCTTTTGAGATTTCCCAAGCATAATATATGTCACACGATCGACAGATTTCTTTTCTTTTTATGATGAATAAGTTCCGAGAAAAGTTGGAGAAATGATCATGGAAGATGGAGATAGCCCTATATGTTTTGGAGTGGTTTGATTCTGCAAATTGTGTAAGGATTCATGTACGTTAAAGTTTTGAATTTTATACTCTGACTTTAGGTGACCATATAATTCTTTTACAAGAATCAAGCATAGCAGATGTTTAAGCGTCGATTGTAATCTTTTATTTCTTTTAGTTACCTAAGTTTCAATCTGTATTTCTTTTTTCTCTATTGGCCAGTCGGAATTCTTTTTATCTTCTTGATTTTGATTAAGCACTAACGAATTAGCAAGAAATCCGATCGACAAAAAGGCTCATGACAATTACATATGCATCTACAATGGAAGCATTGGTTTATACATTCCTCTTAGTCTCGACTCACTTATTTCCAACATTTTTTTTGGTTCTTTTGTGAATGTTGAATGATAATTTATTAGCCAAAGAAATTTTAATTTGACATAGATTCCGATTAGTTGTTGCCGTTAAAATTTTTGTACTTTATTAGGTGAAATCCAATCTGTTACCTTCACGCCAAGCTCGCCTTCTCTGACTTTTTAAAATGGCCACCACCAGACTTTCTCCATTTTAAGTGAAAGGTTATATTTTTGTAACATTCAAATTACATATTATGCACATTTGTATGGCTTAAAACGATGAAAAATATACAAGAATCTATTCCCGCGCAAGGCACGGATTAGAACCCTAGTTATTAGATCTAGGACGACGACGAAGGCCACTCGTCTCGGTCACAACGGCACGGGAGCTACAAGGCGCTGGGCCTATTGTTGCATGAGCTCGACGTCCCAAGCTCATGTGCCTTTGACAAGCTCAAGCAAAACTCCGACAAACGTCAATCCAACGAGCAGCGCCACTGTCAAGATCGAATTCAAAGAGAGCCTGCGTCTGCTTGCAGTAGCGTAACTTATGGAGACAAATGCAGACACATCGTGTGCATCCGAATGTAAACTTGGATGGTCGAAAGCCCTTCCCCAAACTTTTCAATCATGCACTGCAGATCGGGGCATATGAAAAGATAAGCGATGTAAAGTCGACAATGTCACGTCCCCACACGACTTGGTGAAAGATTTCCTCTGAATACTCTCTCTCTCTCTCTCTCTCTCTCTCTCTCTCTCTCTCTCTCTCTCTCTCTCTCTCTCTCTCTCTCTCTCTCCCTCTCCTGTGGTGGTGTCAGCTGCAACAAGTTAAAAAGCCAACCCAAGAATGGAAAGAGGATGATGTATGCGTTTGGAGACAAATGAACGCATGCCGAACCGTGCAGAGTTCTTGCTGCGATCTGCTCATCACGTCGAGATGGGCAAATTCTACGGATCACCATCCACATGGTTGCACGATCTCCCCTACCCCCTGATTTATTATTGTACCCGGTTTTTGGACTGGACCATGCAACCGTAGCTTTCCGCCATTTTCTTGTTTTTCGGATTGAAGGTTTACGTTTTCTCTCTGGTGGGACCGGAGGGAATCGAATGAATCCACACAAGTGACCAACTAGCTACATCAACCGGGCCTGGTGGAATCCTATTCATCTGAAAAATGATGGAAGTGTCCTCGAAATATCCTTTGGTCCTGATAAATCATCCGCTGTGAATACATTGCCAACTTGTTTCATAATAATTATATGTTTTGGACAAATCATTCGTCTAACATGATATCGGAGCAGAAATAAACATTCGAATTTGATATTATTACCTCTATCAGATTCGATCTTCGGCCTTGCTTGTTATTCAATTTTTTTTCATTTTATCAAATCCCATTAATGTTTTCTAGTGCTAAGAAGGTCTTCCACACTTAAAGACGGCCATACATGAGAGGAGGAATGTCAAATTATATACTATAAATACGTTTTTGGCCCGTTTTCCTAATAGTTTAGTTTTTTTGGACAAACAGTTCGTCTAATCTATCCGAATTTTAAGGTTTTCCTAATGCACAGCGAGACGGGTTCAAATAATCTTTCAAAGTGACCTTGAGTCCCAAGGAATAGAAACTCCAAAGCACCGAATATATGTGAATAAACTAAAACTTTATGCATTTCAAAGTTAATTGAAAGAGAAGGCGCCGATTTATGGTGCAGAAAGAAGTATAACCTAGAGATGTCTCATTCTATCCTATCAATATTTATAAGATAACACTTATATATTTATTGATTTGGTAAGATCAATCTTCCTAAAATCTTTTTTTTTTTTGCTTGTCCTACATCAGTTCCACAATTAGATTTCCATTGCGAGTTTCATTCTTATTTCATGCATTCTTCGGCAGTGAAGTTACAAGAAAGTTATTTCTCACAGAAATTCAAATGCTTACCTCGATTAACTTATGATACACCAACCATTAATGGAAGATGCTAAAAAAAGACCGCATTTCCCCTCCCGTGCCTTGAGGCCAAAATGTCAAGATAGATGGGAGTGCATCTGTATGTCCTGTCTTTGTCCTTCTGTCTTCTTAAATAATGTTCCTCCGATGCTGGTTCCTAACATTCAAGTACAACTTTTCAAAGTTACCCCATAAGAGAAGAAACCAAGTGGAACTGAAATTAATGATCGCTAAATTGTGCATATCCACAAGTGTGATTGAGTGACTATTGGCTAGTTAGGAAATAGTGTGGCCAATCGGTGGATGAGGACAAGCAGACGTCGCTCCAAAGAGTTCCCATGCAAAGAGGAATTGAGTGGAAACTACCAGTTCATATCCAACTTTATTGTCCCACCACTCCACGGACCATCAGTGCTCATCATTTACACACACACCCTCCTCCATTCCAGCTATCGGCCAAACTAACCAAACTGAGTATCTCTACCTCTCTTTTTTGTGTCCCAAAAATTTACATTGGACACTTTTTATAGTTTAATATGTGTGGTGCGACAAGGCCACAATACCAATGAGAAGTTAAATGTCTAAAATGTTTCTAAATTCATTTTGGGTTTATTCGATGAAATGATTGAATGGCCGAATATACATTGCGGTTTGCACCTCATAGTTGGGATAAAATTCACATGCTTGATGCACAACAACACGCAGCAAAGTGAACCCATTTATGGCAAGTAGTTATTTAAAATAATGCTAGCTCAATGTATATACTAAAACTCTTTTATAAAATATATATAATGCACAAAAGGAAAGACTTCTTTTTAGGATTAAATATTTAGTCCGTCCACCTTATTGCTCGATGTACTCTTTTGTGTGGACTAGTCTTATAAAGCGTTAGAAAGAGAAGTGAACACGTTTCTCCATGTCATTAAAATTGGCCAAATACTACAGTATTTTTAAACTATCTTCTCTTGATAGCAAGTTGCCTCATGAAAAAATTACTTTCCTCTTCTCGCCTTAACCTTAAGGACATATAGTGAGTCTTAGAAGCAATTATCCAAAAAGTTCTAAACCTATTAAAATTTTTTCAATTCAATCGTAAACCTTTTTTTTGCCAATTTAGTTAAAAATCTTTTAGAACTTTGCCATTTCAGTCCTTCCAACAACTTTGTGCAGGAAATGCCTAAGTGGATGTCCAATCAGCACCATGTAAGATACATCCACTTAGAATTTTTCTGGTAGAAAGTCGCTGAAAGGACTAAAATGGAAAGTTTCAAAAGATTTATGACTGAATTGACAAAAAAAAAGTTTACGACTGAATCGGCAAAAATTTAATAGGTTTAGAACTTTTTGAACAATTATCCCGTGAGTCTTACTAGATACATTACCCTCTTCTCAAATTTTTGTCCAATCAAGTTGGTAGAGGTATCCACATGAGTTAGGTTGGCCGATAGCTAGAATGGAGGAGGGTATGTATGTAAATGATGAGCACTAATTGCTCGTGGAGGGGCGGGACAATGAAGTTGGATACGAATTGATAGTTCCCACTCAATTCCTCTTTGCTTGGGGACTTTTTGGAGCGATCAGTGCTCGTTTTTATCCACCAACAAGCCACGCTATTTCCTCACTCAACCAATAGTCACTCAATCACAAGTGCAGACATGCACAATCTTTCTGGATGGTTGTTCACAGTGATCATGAATTTTAGTTTCCACTTTAGATTCTTCACTTATGGATATGCACAATTTTACATTCCTTAAATATACATCGTTATAATTATTTAAAGATAACATGATTTAGTACCTTATAAAGGGAAAGAATATGGGGAAGAGGAGAATGACGAGACTCCCATCTAAAGCATGCACCTCCTCCTTCTCCCCCGCCTGGCCACCAAGTCTCAAGCTAAAACCATCCTTATCCACCGCCGTCACCATCGTCACCACCGGCGCTTCCACCAGCGCTACAAGTGCCACATGCTCCCCTGTCGCCGCACACCGCCCACCAGGAGTTGGATGTGCCCGCACTCACCCCACCACAACAAGGCGACCCTAATACCGAAGCAGCCATGGCCTATCCTCAATTCAACCGGCCACAAAGCTAACAGTATCGGTGTTAATGCCGTTAAGGCTTACTCATTCAAAAAGGCGATGCTTTCCGAATTGGGAAAATTCGACTCGATCTTTTTCTTCTAATATAAATTTATAAATTTATTTTTCTGTAAATCCATTTTTATCCATCATACAAATATCGAAAGGATTTTCCTCAAGTGCCCCTGTTCAAACAATTGGAGCAGGGAGAGAAAACGACCAGTTGACTTTGACTAGTTCTAGGCGGACGTCCTAGCTTTTGGTGCGGCCGCGAGACGGGGAATCACCTGTTTTACCGCCACCTCCAGAACTTGTCTTGCCTTCTTTTTTTTTTAAGCTAATAAATGGCCTATGCCGACAGTTTCTTCCATTAAGCGATGGTGAAAGTAATGCGACTAAAGTTGATTTTAATTAATGATTCAATTATTCTTTTAATGTAAATGTAACGACTGGTATTTTACATGTGATAAATTCACAAATTAAAGAAGCAAAGAATTTTAATTTATGTTGTATTTGTGTTTAGGGCAATGGAAAATGAGAGAATACGTTTGCATAAAATCTTTTTTTTTTTTGCGTGAAAGGGGGGGGGGGATTATTGCTATGTAATAGCAAGTGTTTTGCTAATTAAGTGTAGGACTCAAGGCCATGCCTTTTCTATAATTTGTTGGAATGATTAACTTCGCAACCTTTGTCGCGGCACTATTTCCATGCATAACTTTCAGGTAGATCACAAATGTCCTCAACAATAACCAAACCAATAAACATATCAGTAGATAAAGTGTACGCCAATCGTGAATTGTTATCGTTATAAGCTATGTTACACACACACACACGCATATATATATATATGAAATCATGGATATCCTTAATGATATTATGAGTATTTATGATATTATGAGCATTTTTAACGATATTATGGATAAATTTATTCTTGAATATACTTGTGATTAATTATAATTGATTTTGTACCACCCGTTGTGGTGACGTAATTGGTTCGAGTCTTATGCTTATCGCAAAAGGTGCAGGTTCGAATCCCAACGACGTCGCTTGGTGACTTAACTGTTGATGTAAGTGTGGTGACTAGCTTGCATTAGCCCGAGTTATAGACACCCGGTTTCTTAGCGCTTGCCGAGCGCGAAGGAGCTCAGGTGGAGTCCTCGGTCACCAAAAAAAAAAATCATAATTGATTTTGTAGTATTTTGTTACTATAAATAGTCAGCCTATAAAGCCTATGAATAGGCCCATATATTCCTTTGAATATACAATAATTCATATGTTTCGTTTTATATTTAACTAGCTAAACTAGAGGTTGCCTTCTCTTCTCTTTGTTAGTCAATGAAGAGCAATTGAGCACTTCATTGAGAAGTGCGATTCGGATGGTGGCTTGGTTTGATTTTGGCTGAGTCAACCTCTTGATACAATTGAGCAATATGCAGTAAAATCTGAAATTAGTTGTAGTTGTCGATAAGTAATAATAATAATAATAAACTAATTGTGAAAGCCAAAAAATAATTGATGACTTTCTTTTTTTAGACGATTTGTTACTAACGGGTCTACAGAATCATATATCATAAGCCCGTGAATTATGTGAAACATAAGAGACACCATAGCCAATTCGAAAACTACACTAGTCTACATTTGTGTGTTTGGTTGGTTAATTATTTATTATCCATGCACCGAAGCAGGGAGCTCTCTTTCTCCTCCTCCTCGGTCATCTCGAGCAAGGTTCAATGACGCTTTCCAATACAACAGAAGCACGATTAATACTGTTGTACGAAATAAACTGAGTTGTGCTTGGGGAAAAACAAAAACAAAAGATCAAGACGAACAGGAAGATTGGAAATCAGGAAGCAAGTCCCTTTCGCCGCTTGAACGGTATCTTAATTAATCAAATGATGAGAGTTTGTGTTTCGACGAGACAAAAAAGAGTAGTGGAAAGTCATGCATAAATAAATGCCTTGAAATTGGTAACCGTAGCTAATATTTGTGCTTGCCTAATCACCATGATGACCATAAGAGATTAATAACCGGAGACTTCCGATCATAGCTTCCAAGTTAAGAAGAAAGAAAGCTAAAAGAGGCTCATAACGATTGTGCCTAGGGTGAACAATATCCTCTTTGAAAGAACTACGGAACCAAGGTCGAGAAGATTGGGATAAAAAGAAAAACAGACATGATTTTGAAGAAATGGGCTGCAAAGCAGCAGAAGAGATCGTATTGACATACAAGGTTGCCATGATTTTTTCTTTATTACAAAAGAACATGCCTCTAACTTTTTCAATTGAAAGAGCGTGGAACTTTGACTAAACAAAATTTTGCTAGCCATGAACAATTTCATCCGAAAAATATTCAGGCAACATATAGTCAAGTAAGAATTAATATTATGATATGCTTGATTTTTAGAAATACAAATGTTCAACAAAAATAACATTAAAAAACATGGAATCAATGCATCAAATGGAATACGCATATGCATTGACACCTTATTTTTGTTAAATAAACAAAAAAATATACAGCAAAAATACAAAACAGAAAAATATGATTTTGGTATAATATGATTCTGCCATGCTGAGGTTGAACAGGAAACCCATTTTTTAAGTTGCACGTCAACTTTTGGACAACTGAAGCTCAGAATATGAGTTCGGTCGTTAAGGTTTCAAGGAAGTCACATAGTTTAAAGCTTCACATCTTAGCGGACTCACTGTTTCTTTGCATTACCAATTGGCCTTGGATGAATGCCTCACTGGAAAACCTTTCCACCTGCGGTCGGAGACCACAATGGTCAGTCTTTCCCCTTTCATTTTCATATACATGTGTGTTTGATGTATCATTCGTTGTTTGAACTGCACTTTTTTTGTTCACCGAACGGCAAATGCCACCGTTGACGAATTGGTATTTGTCAAAAATTAAGTTAAAAAGTTTAGTCATCGGTGACGATGTCGATGTCGGTTTGGACACCGGCATCGATTAATTTTGCAATCTCTGGCCGAGACTTGTCAATTGAAGGAAGCTCCAGCCAAAACTCGAAATTTTCCCGCTCGGTCTTCAGCGAGCTCTGGGAAAGAAGAAAAGGAAATATATTTTTAAAACGTAAATAAATAAATAAATAAAAATAGTATGGTGAGCTAGTGGGTCGGATCCAGTTACAGTGGCTGGCCAGGTTGTTAGATGGACCGGACTGAGCCAGGTTTTATGATGGATGAAGAGTGCGCTAGATCTGGCCCAATAGCCTATTCGAAATCCAACCCAAGCCGGAGCGATGGGTCGGGGTCAGCCAACATCCGGACCGGGTCTCTTAGACCCGATCCGAGTCCCGTTATAAATAAAGAACTAAAAGGAGAGAAATAAAATAAAGATTTGGAAAATAATAAGATTCGAAAAAAGATGATAAGAAAATTGGTAACAATAATGATAAAATTCCACTCCCATTTTCTGCAGCCAATGGAGAATCAGACTGAGGCTCCCGCTCAAGAGCATGCCGCTTGGGGAGTGTTCGACATATTCAGTAACATTCTTCTGAGATTGCCCCTTCCCTCGGTGCTTCAACTCAGGTGCATCTCAAAGAGTTGGCAATCCAACATTGACAGCCAGAAGTTTGCAGATTCGATCTTAGCTCAGTCTCGCGTCCACTACCTTGGGGCCACCTCCCTCGTATCCTTCGACTTCTTTGAGCAGGACCAGGTGAGGCTCTTCACTTTCAACCGTCCAGCCCGCCGTTTTTTTCCCCTGACCTCAAATCGAGTCAGTGTCAGTCACCCATTCCGGATTGTTCGGAACGGGTCGAGAGACCCGATCCGAATACTGGTCTAGCCCGGACCCATCACTTGGGCTTAGGTTTGGATTTCGAACGAGCCGATCTAGACGGGGCAAAATATAGCCGAAACAGCTCGGGCCAAACGTTCCCTAGCCCATCCTCAATCTATCACAAAACCTAGCCCCTCCTTTCAGAGTCAATGTCAATCACCTGTTCCGGATTGTTCGGAACAGGTCGAGAGACCCAATCCGAATACTGGTCTAGCCTGGACCCATCACTTGGGCTTAGGTTTGGATTTCGAATGAGCCGATCTAGCCCGGACCCATCACTTGGGCTTAGGTTTGGATTTTGAACGAGCCGATCTAGACGGGGCAAAATATAGCCGAAACAGCTCGGGCCAAACGTTCCCTAGCCCATTCTCAATCTATCACAAAACCTGGCCCCTCCTTTCAGAGTTACGATCCATTTGACAATCTAACTGGCATTTGCTAACCGGATCCGACCCAACTAGCTTACCATACTATTATTTATTTACTTATCTTTTTGAAATATATTTCTATCTCTTCTTTTTTCAATCTTCTTCCCCCAAGAGCTCACTGAAGGCTGAATGGGAAAATTTCAAGTTTTCATTGGAGCTTCCTTCAACGGACAAGTCTTTGCCGAAAATTGCGATATCAATCACTGCCGGTGTCCAAATTGACACTGACATCGTCGCCAACATTTAATTGTCTGAACTTATTTTAGACAATTGTCAATCTGTCAACGATGACACTAGCCGTTTGGTGAACAAAAATGTGAATTTCAAGCGACAAAGTGATTCTAATGCATCAAACACACGTTTATATATGGGAACAAAAGGGGAAAGACCGAATAGGGGGGTGGGGGGAGGGAGGGGACGTGCCTTGACGGTGGCGATTTATGTGCCCGCCAAGAGCTTGAGACTTGCAGAACCTGAGGACCAGAACCTACACTCGTATAGACCATACATCACTTTTCTTTCCCGTCGCTCTTCCTTCTTTTTACCTGCACCCTGTCAACCAATTAAAGCAACTCTATTTGACCCTTCTTGCCCAAAAAATAAGTCCATACCATTTGGAAAATCGACTTTGGACCGAGTCTTCTCTAATTTTGAGAAAGATGATAACCTTTTGGTCCACATTGTAAAAGTTGAAACTTGCTCTTTCACTTCAAGCTCGGCAACTCACTACAATGTCACACTTTCTATGCTCATAAGATGGAACTGATTTTGTATCGACAGAAGTGAAATGAGCTTCTCTCTCTCCTCTTTTCTTGTTTTCCAGCTCTCTCCAGCAACAAACAAACAAAGAGAAACAATAGAACTTAGTCTTGAAGAAGAGAATGGGGGATGGTCAAATTAGCTAATGATAAAGAGAAGCTGAAGAGTAAAGAGGAGCGGTCGCGAAAGAGATGGTTTGTGTGTCGGGGAGCGGAGGAGGAGACCGCGGGTGTCGCGTGCCTCGTGCTCCCACTTGCTGGCCAAGTCATTGGCCAGGCTCATGCATGCAACACTTCGCCCTTTTTTCCGATCATATAAATCCACGCGTACCGAAGGACATCTGTCTTTCTTCAGTGCTCCTCAGTTCGGCTCCGATGGAGTATTAACAGTCCGCCGGAGGACATATCACTTGGGAAGTGTTCGATCTCTTCTGTGAGATCATTTTGAGACTTTCACTTGGGTTTATGGACTGAAACGCTTAAGACGGCTATGTACATATTGAACCGAGTTCCCACCAAGGCTATCCCAAATACGCCTTTTGAGTTATTCAAAGGTTGAAAACCGAGTTTGCGATATATACATGTTTGGAAATGTCCGTCAAAAGTGCGAATTTCCAATCCGCAAGAAAAAAAAGCTAGACCTAAAGACTATAAGTGGGTAATATCTGTTAATGAATTAAAACGGGAAACAAATAACATTAATATTATTTATAACATTTTCACACTTAATCCCAACATTTCATCAACAAATATCAAACTAAATTCACAAAACCATAATCATTTTCCACCCCTTTAGAACGCCATCAACCATCGCTGGTTAAGTCTTGCCTGACTTATGCCAGCGAACGTCACCAAGTATCTTTCGACGCTTTCTAGTCCCAATATTGTAAGCCTTAATGACCCAGTGAAAAAAGCGAGCTACAATTTCATCTTGTTTAACACCTGTGGAATACATTAAAGCTCATATCAAGTACAAGAACTATCCCCATGACGAGTAGTAGAATATTCTGTTCACTTGGTAAATTCTGAGGATGCTTATAATAGATCCCATCATCTTCATCAACAGTAGGTATAAACTCATTGATAAAAAAGATGGGATTTCAAACCTTCTAACCCAACTTTTGCAAGCAAATGATAGGTAATTTCTGAGTCAAATGGATCAAACTTCACCCTTGAGCAATCCTGGCCACTCATGCAACCTGGAAAACAAGAGATTACAAAAACTCTGATTGAGTTTGCACAAAGAAGTCTCACTTTAATAAAGAAGATAGGATAACAGTTTTGCTGGCAATAATTTTAAATATTATGAGTAACATAAAAAATAAAAAACTTTAGAAATCAGGAGAAAAACAAAATCACTTCGAGTAGGCAAGCAAAAGATCAAAATAGATGTCAGAAGTTGAGGCTGCCAAGTATAAAAGGTTTTTTTTTAGATTTAGGTTTACTTCAAGATGCTATAAGCTAAAGGGATGTGAACAAGACTTCATAAAGCCAAAGAAAAACTATTGAAACAAGTCCATATTTACATCTTTCAAGTGTGCCTAATGTCAAGGGAAAAATTTTAGGGCATGTCACACACCCTTAGTTGAGCACTAATGAATCTACGAGCAAAAGAAATTTGCCAAACTCTGAAGTCAGGCATGGTCCCTATTTCCAGTACCAAAGCAAGTACTCAAATGAGATCATAAGTGATAGGTTTAGGACCATAAAAAGGTTTAGGACTTTTTTGGCACAAGTGACAAAAGTTTAGGACTTTTTTGGCACTTTTCCCGCTGGACATCTGTCCCGTCAAACATACCTCTCATTGAGTTTTTTTGAATCGCATGCACTTCTCATTTGAGTACTTGCTGAGTACTTGCTCTGGTACTGGAAATAAGGACCATGCCCGACTTCAGAGTTTGGCAAATTTCTTTTGCTCGTAGATTCATCAGTGCTCAACTAAGGGTGTGTTACATGCCCCAAAATTTTTCCCTTGACATTAGGCACACTTGAAAGATTTAAATATGGACTTGCTTCAATAGTTTTTCTTTGGCTTTATGAAGTAGTGTTCACATCCCTTTCGCTTAAAGCATCTTGAAGTAAACCTAAATCTAAAAAAAAAACCTTTTATACTTGTCAGCCTCAACTTCTGACATATATTTTGATCTTTTGCTTGCCTACTCGAAGTGATTTTGTTTTTCTCCTGATTTCTAAAGTTTTTTATTTTTTATGTTTCTCATAATCTTTAAAACTATTGCCAGCAAAACTGTTATCCTATCTTCTTTATTAAAGTGAGACTTCTTTGTGCAAACTCAATCAGAGTTTTTGTAATCTCTTGTTTTCCAGGTTGCACATGAGTGGCCAAGATTGCTCAAGGGTGAAGTTTGATCCATCTGACTCAGAAATTACCTATCATTTGCTTGCAAAAGTTGGTTAGAAGGTTTGAAATCCCATCCTTTTATCAATGAGTTTATACCTACTGTTGATGAAGATGATGAGATCTATTATAAGCATCAACATGATGAGATCTATTATAAGCATCCTCAGAATTTACCATACTTGATCTGAGGTTTAATGTATTCCACAGGTGTTAAACAAGATGAAATTGTAGCTCACTTTTTTCACCAGGTCATTAAGGCTTACAATACTAAGGCTTACAATACTGGGACTAGAAAGAGTCGAAAGATACTTGCTGATGATTTTGGTGATGTTCGCTGGCATAAGTCAGGCAAGACTTAACCAGCGATGGTTGATGGCGTTCTAAAGGGGTGGAAAAAGATTATAGTTTTGTACACGAATCTGGCCAGGGGAGGAAAATATGAAAAAACTAATTGGAAGATGCACCAATATCACTTAGGAACCAAAGTGGATGAGAAGGATGGGGAGTTTGTGATATCTAAAATTTTCTATGATCATCAGCAATAACAGCTCGAGCAAGGTGAAAGAAATGAACAAAATAATCGGGAAAGAGTTGATGCTACGACAATCAAAGTGTGAGAAATTATAGTGACACACACGGAGGAGCACCTTCAGCTGTATGGCAATCGGGTTCCATAAGCTGGAAGCTTGTCCTGGTCGTGGTCGAAGCGGACAACGTCATTTACGCTCTGCAAAGATTGATACTTGAGCATGGCAGGAGAGTAAGGCAATCAAAAGGCAATGTCGATTCCAAGGTTTAAGATGTAGAAACTATTGAAGACATCGTGGCCCACTCAAAAAGAATGACGCAACTAGAATGAGAGAGTAAGTGCGAAGTAAGTTGTTAAAGCTTCAACGAAATAATGACTATCGATGTAGGCCTTCCACGCCTACATCGATAAGTTCTTGGAGGCTAGAATGAGAATTTCCAGTCAGAGATTCCAAATTTGTGAAAAGTAAAATTGGAGCACACAATTCTACACAAACTATTTGAGATCAAACAAAGAATCATCCAGGAATAAATATGTCGTCAGTTTCTGGCAACAGTTAGGAAGCAAGCTCAATATACGTATGTTAAACATGTCCATCAGCATGCACGTGTTCACCAATGTAACAAGAGATTCAGTTCAGAGTACATAGAAACAAAAAACTGCAACGGCATTCATTACATCTCAGGTTTCCAAAAAACCCATGGTTACAAAGCACGGATTAGTAGGCGATGGAGGCCAATTTTACGTGAACCTGACTTCAAAAAATTGCCCCAGTCCTATCTTAGTCCACCACCTTGCTCCCTCCCCAAGCAACAAAGCTATCTTTTATAAATGTGCCACTGATTTTTTGTGATGATCGATAGCCTTTTCTTTAAATATAAATATAACATACATATATATTATATATATATATATATATATTCTCTAGCGGCACTCTTGAAATGAATGATTCCAATAAACAGAAAAATCGATATACAAAGAACACCAAGATAAGGAATTTTACCAGAAGAACTATACAGATAGCCTTCAGAGGAGTTTTGCAGTCAAAAACTATATAAATAGTCAGCACGCATGGCAAGCATTAAGCATGAAACACGACATAATTGAAGAAAAGAGTGCCAGAATTAGATCTAACCATGAAGAAGATCCCACAGAGAACCATTTTCCATGTAGTCATAGAAAAGGAGATTTCCATAAGGGGACAATGCATAACCATGAAGGTTGACAATGTTCCTGTGTCTGATACTTCCGATGGTTTCGAGTTCAATCTCAAACTCTTGCAAATTGTGATGATGCTGATTGTAAAGTCGCTTACTTGCTATTGGCCGGGAGTTTTTCAATACACACTTGTATACTGTACTCGAAGCACCATATCCTACAATATATTTTTCACTCAAGTTCTCAGTGATTCTCATGATATCATCTAACGTATGGATAGCCATATCCATGTGAAGAAGAACGAGCTTTGGAGGACCTAAAGATGAGACAGGTTCAAAGGGTAAGTATCATAGGAAAGACACACCTCAGTTGCTGTCCCGATGAAAATGGAATGCACATAAAATTCGATTACCATGCACGGTCCTTTTGCAATTTTTCACCAGTTGAAATGGACGCCTGGACTTGTAAATGGTGACGATTACCATGCATAACAAAGTGATAAATCCCACCAACATACAAGCGACTGCAGTTCTGGAGAAAATTCCTGAGGAGCAAGTCATAAAGAAGTGATTTGTCAGAAGTATTTAGAGAATCAAGGCACAAAAAGATACAAATGAAATCAGGCCATTACCTCGGGGTTTTGGCACAGAAGGATAACATATAGAACCCACCCAATCACCACACAATAAATCATTCCCTATAAAACTGAAGCAAAATATCCATTATCGTAACTATAATGCAAGCTTGCAAGGAAATAATCTCAATTCTTTTACCTATTGGGAGGAAACCGTGAAAAGTTTCGAAGAGGCGGAACAACTCCTAATAAGTTGTTGTAGGATACATTTCTGTAACATAAGAATCATCCTCAGCCAAGCTTTGAATAGAACAGTGAGGAAAAGAAAGTGAAATTTGGAATGAGAACACACAATACGGTGAGACTGAAACACTTGCTAAGTTGATCCGGGATTTCTCCATGCAGGTTGTTGTTATTCAGTATTCTGTCATACAATAGCAAGGAAACAGGTATGACTTTACAATTTTGTAATGTCCAAATATATATTGAAGACTCGTCCAAAAATATATATTATAAAGACGTATTATGTTCAATTACAAAAAAATTAGGAAGGCACCCACAGAGATACAATGTTCTGCAACTGGCTGAATTCTGCAGGAATGGTGCTGGAGAGATTGTTGAATGACATATCACTGCAAGAGAACCCTCACCGTAAGGATAGGTCTGAAACACAGAAAAAATTCACTGGAGAAAAAAAAAAGAGCTGCTGAAAAAGAACTGACATGATCTGTATGCTCCTGAGTTTCCCAAACTCTGCCGGCAATGGCCCATCAAGATGATTTCTGCTCAAGTTCCTGATAAAGGCTATATTTCAAAATCACTGCTGCGACACGAGTTCAATGAGCATAAACAAAAAGAAGAATATACCAACTAGCCCACAGCCTTACAGCGTTAGTAGATGCTCTAGATCACCAATAGGAGGAGGAACAACTCCGGTAAATTTGTTTCTTGAGAGATCCCTGTGATCAGAGCCACAATAAGTTACTTGCATCAGGAGGTTCATCCGAAAAGCAAATCTAACATTAACCATACAACGTATCAAGATTGATGGTACGCCCCAGTTCAGAAGGTATGCTGCCATTAAAATTGTTCGCTGAAAGATTGCTGCAAATTGAGTCATTTCCGTCACTTCAATAGGCTGGACAACTCTGAGTTAACAAGAATAATTCAAATAATCATAAGTATTCCGTCGAACATACAGGTAAGTCAAGCTCTCAAGATTTCTGAAACCAGAGGGAATAGAACCACTCAGGCGATTTCTGTGCACATTCCTGTAATGCAAGAATAGAAACAAAATCAACGGATGATCATGCTGGGTATATATAACGAAATTATGTGGCAATGCCAAAACTGTGATGATTGAAAAACATGTAATCATCTTACAATTGATTCAACGCTCCACAAGAGCTTAAATTATCAGGGATTGGTCCTTCAAGATCATTGTTTGCAAGATTCCTAGCCATGAATTAACATCTCACAATAATTCAGCCGATCAACAACTTAGTAACCATTATGGTAGATCAGTAAACATAAACCACATAGGAAACTCACAACTCAAACAATTGCTCCAGCTTCCCGAGTTCTGGAGGAATAGGACCAACAAGCTGATTGTCGTTCAATTGCCTGGAAGAGGAGGCATATCAAAACCTCTAGAAGTCAACTGAATCCAATTTATTTACATCAAATGGCAAGAAGTTTCTCACAAGTAACTGAGTTTTGACATATTTCCAAGTTCTGGCGGAATCGGTCCACTAAGCTTATTCCCATGGAGGTACCTGTCATACAATGTGCATGAACAAAGACCTCGAGACAGAAACAAATGAGAGATCAACAATATCCCAACAATGAACTTACAACTTTCCAGTATAGGACAGGTTTCCAAGTATCGGGGGAATTGGTCCAACTAACTCATTTTCACTCAGATCTCTGCAATAAGGACATGGAATTAATAATCCTTTTAAAGTAAAGACAAAGTATTCAACAAAATCTACGGTTTTTGAGTATAAACAGAAAAAGATTATGTTTGAAGGAACATTGCCGCTCCAGATAAAAACAGATTATTCAAAAGATTGTGATACGTACAAAACAGCAAGGGCCTGCATCAAACCAATAACTTCAGGAATTGGTCCAGTTAGCCTATTCCCCTGCAGAGACCTGAGACACAGGAATTGGTCCAGGTAGCCATAACAAATCAGGAGGATGCAATTATGCCAGGCAAACATGAAATACTACTTACAATATGTGAGAGTGAAGCTTACAAGGTGGCCACTTGAAGAAAGCCAATGTTGTACGGGATCTCCCCAGTGATCTGGTTGTATGAAATATCCCTGAGGCAAACATCATTATTTTTTACAAACACAAACAAACAAGAACTAACAAGCCAAGGAAAGAGATAGTGACTTACAAGATCTCAAAACTAGTACAGTTACCAATGTTTTCTGGAATGGTGCCAGTCAAGTTATTGCCCCACACATCACTAGAGACATCAAAAGTATACTGAATAAGGGACCAATAATGAAAACAATATGAAACATAAAGCACAGAATGACCACGATTATCAGCAGAAACAATTATCACTTACAAGTACCAAAGACCAGTCAGTTGACACATATCAGGGGACAGCATACCACTTAAAAGGTTTCCACGTAAACCCCTGTGGAGTTCTGAAGCACAATTAACTTTAGTGAAAGATCAAAGACTTGCATGCTAATAGTACTGAGGGCGCGTTTGGTAACCATTCTCGTCCCAGAAATAGGTTTTTTTGAGAACCGGTTTTTTTGAGAAATGGTCCTCAGATGAGTTTTTGGGAAGAGAAACGCGTTTGGTAAATGTACAAAATTTTTGTCCCTGGAATAGAAAAAGAACAGAAATGCGTTTGGTAACTACAAACAATTTTTATAATAAAACTTAATGGGAACCTACAACTTAACATGTATTAATGTAGCAATAAAACAAAAGAAAACAATTCATGACAAACAAAGGACCCACTTGAAATGCACGACCAACTTGAAATGAAGAAGGACGATTGTCAAGTAGGAATTCTATCAAACACTGAGGAGGCATCAACCCACTTAAAATATTAAAGAGAAACCAAGAGCTCCACCATACCTCATGATTCAGCAAGCAAAACCCATTACAATTTTTGGACTAAAAAAAGCTCCAAAAGTCGCTTGGGGGTTAAAATAAAATAAAAAAAACCAATGACTCAAATTGAGCAACAATCACAGGTGGAAGATGAAGCAGCAATCACAGCACGCACTCATAAAAGTGAAAATAGAGCAACAAGAAGAAGTTCTCTGGATTACCGACAAGGAGAGAAGGTGGAGGTGGAGGACGAGGCCGCGGTCGTGGGTGGCGAAAACCTACCGGCGACGGCGGAGGAGGAGGAGGTCGGACCGATGCGAGCTTGAAGGTGCAGATCGTGGGCGAAACTCCTTTGGCGGAGAGAAGCCGGCCGACAAGGAGAGAAGGCGGAGAAGGAGGAGGAGGCTGCGGTCGTGGGTGGCGGAACCCTACCGGCGACGGCGGAGGAGGAGGAGGTCGGACCTGTGCGCGTGTGGAAGTGTAGATCGTGGAAACTCCTTTGGCAGAGAAATGGGCTCTTTTCTTTGGGTGGTACTGTACAAATACGTCCGAGAACTTGAGAACCAAAAAATTTTTGGTTCTCATTTCTCGTCCCGAGCTCATTCCTAGCCCCTTTTTCATCCCGGGAACAAAAATTTCAACGATATTTACCAAACAGGTTTCTCGTCCCAAACTCATCCGGGGACGAGAAATCTGGGACGAGAATGGTTACCAAACAGCACCTGAATGACTTCACCAAACAATACATCAGCTGAATTTCAGAATGTAATGAAAACAGACAGTTTAAATTAGTCCCATTTTCATCACTTACAGATACTGCAATACTTCATTCCAATAAATTAGCCTTGGTATCTCCCCGGTAAGTTGGTTCCGAGCAAGGTCTCTGAGGCACAGAAACAAAGATAAATGGTAGAATAAGAGAGACCAGTAGCAAGATATAGCCCCTGAGTTATACAAACTGGGTACAGATCAAACTAACAGAGTTTTTAGGCTAGGAATTTGCGTAAGGGTAGAAGGAATGGGACCAGTCAACTGATTGTTCTTCAGATTTCTGCATGGAAACAGTTGATGCACAGTGATCAATGTGACTTCATCTAAGATAGCACAGCGTATGTACCAAATGACATCATTGTAATCATTACTCACAGGAGCTCCAGCTGCTTAAGCTTAGATATCGAGTATGGAATGTCTCCATAAAGCAAATTATCAGATAGATCCCTGCGATTCAAATGCAACCCAACTAATAAGCATTACATATAAGATGACGACAGAGAAAATAATCATGGAGAATAAAGACGTTTCATACAAGTACACCAGAAGAGTACAGTCTCCTATTTCATCCGGGATTTGGCCTGTCAACTTGTTACCTTGTAGGTCACTGCCATTATGAAGAAAAAGAAAAGGGAATCTAAGCGAGGAAAAGAAAGCGAAGCTGTTTGATTGACTGATAAATCCAGCGCAAGCTAAAATACTCAGCAGAACATGTCATACATTGACTGCAAGTTCCTCAAATCCCCGATGGCTGTTGAAATTTCGCCTCCTAGGTTTAGGTTAGACAGGTTCCTTCAGCAACGAAACCATAACCATAGCAGACGCGTCAGCAGCAAATCTCTTAAACATATAAATCATCAGCAACACCATTCTCCAGCTAAAAACATAGATAAAGCGCACTGCGCAAGGGAGAAGAGAAGCTCACAAGGACACGATGGAGAGGCTAACGTTGTCGCAGGACACGCCTCGCCATGAGCAGAAATCGCCATCGTGCGCATCGTTCCAGTCGAGCAACTCATTAGCCACATTGCTAAAAGACGCCTTGACCGTCATCAGAGCTTTCCCTGCTCAAGTTATCGACCGTTATTCAAAGCCGCGACGGAATCATCACACGGAAATGGTAAGGCAAATCCGACACTGAACAAAGAGCTATCGAAATGTTCCCAGATGAGAATCTGCCGGCGGAGGATTATTCCTTCTACACTTATAAGATGGCAAAAACGAGGAAACAAAAGTCGAGAAAAGCAGAATGTCGGAAGTCGAGACTCCAGTCCACGCTACGCTCGACGAGTAACTACTCAAAGACGGAAACATATGGCCGAAACAGAAGCGTGGCCAGCCAGGAACTAGCGAGGGCCAAGACGAAACATGTGGTGAAACCTCGGAGAAAGATCAGCGTTAAGAAACGCGCACGTTCTCCGCCCAAGCGCGTCACGAGGCAAGCGAGGAAAGAAAAGTTCCAAAAGGAAGACACGAGCGGCCACGGCAAGAGACGAGGCGACAGAGAAGGACCTTCGTCGTCGAGCGTCGAGGCCAGAGAGCATCGAAGCGCGAGCAGGGCCATGGCGAGAGCGAGGACGAGCGGCGACACCTTCCTCCCGCGACGGAATGCGAGGTCGTCCTCCATCGGCGCAACGGGCAGAGAGCGCACAGCACAGAGAGAATGTTGAATGCGGAAACAGTGCGAAGAGCAATGAACGCAGAGAGCGAGAATGGTGAATGAAAAAGCAGCGGCAGCGAGCAAAAAGGTGTCTCCTGTTTGGCTCTCTCTGCTGCTTCGGCCTGAGCCTATCCGCCAAGAGCATAGTACAGAGAGAGAGAGAGAGAGCAGGCGTTTGGCGTGAAGTGCAAGGAAGGAGTGAGCAGAGATGTTATGAAAAGAGAGAGCAAGGGGGGGCAGAAAAAACAAACGGCGGAGACGGGACGTTAGTGGCTGAACGGGACGGAAATGATCGCTGACGAGCAATAAAACGCCAAGGTAGAGAGGGGCTCACCGGCCGTCATCCGTACCTCCGTTTCCCAACGCGGACGGCTCTTCTTCTTTTTATTCCCGCACCATCCTTCCCCCGTAACGGACCACATGCCACGTGCCGCATTCTGAATCCTCCACGTCACCCCCCGGCGGCCATAATATCTTCCCGCGAAAATATTCATTTTGGAAAATAGCAAAAAGAGAGTGAAAAGGAAAAAGGAAAAATATAAAATAAAAGAGAGAAGGCGAAGAATTTGCTGCGGCAACTGCTGCAATCAGGAAGTCAGCAGTAAAAAGAGGCTGCTGCGGCCTCGTATAAAGCTGTCTCTTCTTTGCTGCCGAGTCTCGGCCTCTGCCTAGACTCAGCTTTCCCTATATATTGTTTTTAGTTTCTATTTTTTTATATATCGAAACGGCAGAAAAAGAGAGGCGTGGGGAAAAAAGAAAAATCGACGGGGACATATTATGCTGCGATGGCTGAATGGATCATGCAGAACACAGAGCGCGGCAGAGCTACGTCCCTCCCATCCTAGCCGTCTCGGGAACCAAAGGCTCATCCCCAGCCGTCGGATCTACTCGCAGCAGCCCCCTCGCTAGCGGATCGATAATTATGCGGGGAAAACCTTTTTGACTTTGCCCCAGCCTTTTTCACCAAGTCTTATATTGGAGGCCAGCCTTTTTCGAACGACAGAAGCCGCTCGGCCAATTTCTCAATACCTGCCTCTTGGTAAATAAATGAATAAGCGAGTTTGGTAAGGTTTCTATTTCGAAATAATTTTGAAACATAAATATTTTTTTATTTCTGTTTTTCAAAATAATTTTCGAATAAAAAATGCGTTTTGTAATAGTTAATATATTCTTTTGTCTATTTCTTAAAAAATGTTGAGTTTTAAGTTTTTCTAAAAAAATGTTCAAATGAAATAAGTTTTGAATTTTTGTTCTTTTATTTGTTTCAAAAAGTATTTTTGATAATAAAAAATATTTTTTTCTATTTTCGTGAATAAATTTTTATTTTCGAGAACTATATTTTGTTTATTTCATGAAATAAAAGAACAAAAAATTTTATTTCGATGAATATAAACGCAGATAAACAAGCAGGTTTTTTTTCCTTTTGTGCGGGGCCCGTGAGACTTGCCTCTTTTACTTGGTGCCTATTAGACAGTAAACGTGGCGAGGGTAATTTAGAGTTTGACACTTTTACCCCGTACAAACAATAATTATCTTGACTTTGACACTCGTACGGCGAGACTGTCGAGCAATCATTTAATTAAGACGTATCGTATCATGAAAAATGAATGTAGAGATATGCATTGTTGCATCCAATGGTTGATTTTTATTTTTTTCACTGCATTTGTTTGTGTGAATTTCATTTTGACGAAAAAAAGAAGGGAAAAAAATACGGTAGGATACTTGATTTTGTTCCAAACGGCATGATACTTGGGAACAATTTTGTCCTAAAAGGTAGGATGCATTTGCTTGCAATGTTAGGCAGATGCAATGTCGAAAGCGATAGTTGAATGGTCACGTCTCTTATCCGTTCGCACACTTGTTCATTTCATTAGGTTTTTTAATGGACATAAGGAAGATCGAGAGTACATGACTATGAATTCATGCTCATCCCTCTCTTCTTCTCTGCCATGTGATGCTTCCTCTTTAATTTATGGGCATCGTAAAAAATATCTTGAAGTGCATCGATATTACGTTCTTATAAATATATCATACAACGAAATTAGCATCTCCAATCAAAACATTTGCATCACGAATATGAAAATTAACTATTTCTAAGAAAATTCTCCAAGGTGTCTTGCCATGGTCCTTATCCCTATACTTTCCCTCTTTGGAATATGGTCTTCTTCATTTTCTATTACACATTCGATTTATGTTTCAAACCTGTGATGTTATTCCATGACTCGTGTGCCCTCCCGAGTCCTGATCGAAAAAAAAGGGATCATATGAATACTCAACAACGCAAAAGAAATTACCACATTTCTTTTTATCGGTATCCCAATTGACACATTATATATATGGATATCATTTGTACTTAATCAAAATTAACGTTATATGTCCGTAACTTTCCACCGAGAAGCTTATGGCTATAGAGAAGAGAACTTGCCGAGAAAATTTTTTAAAAATAATCTTGCTTGTCCCACTTCCTCAATAAACATTAATCAAGGCATTTACAGTAGCCAACCACAAACAATCATACTTTATCTCGGTAGCTAGTGAATGACTTCGGTCGGCTGAGCAACACGCTTCTTCTCGGGCAGCTGCGTAGTGACCACGAGTTTCACATGGGCTTGCCTGAAGCCCAACAAAGGGTAAACACTATTTACAAAAAAAAAAAAAAACAAAGGGTAAACACAAAACTTTCCGGCCACTGGGGAGATAGTCGGAGGCGCACGCGACGACTCTTTGCGAGATTTGCACGCACGTTTGGTAACCATTCTCGTCTCAATAATAAAAATTTTTAAATGAGTTTTTTTTAGAAATGATTCTCAAATGAATTTTTTTGAAAAAAAACGTGTTTAGTAATTATACAAAATTTAAGAATAGAAATGCGTTTAATAATTGCATAAAAATTTATATCCCTAGAATTGAAAAATAAAAAAAATGCGGCAGCAAAAGATAAGAACAAAATAAAAAAAAATATAACTTATTTTTTGGTACTGTTTATTCTCGCCCTAGAAACATAAAATTAAAAATTTTTTACTTTTCATTTCTCGTTTCAAACTCATCTCCACCCCATTTTTATTCAAAGAATAGAATGAGAATGATAATTTATTAAATATATTTATTGTCCCAAATTTGTTCGGAGATAATAAATTAAGAACGAAAATAGCTACAAATCGCCCAACCAAGCGACCTGACGAGACGACAGCAAATCCGAAGGACACAAGGAGGGCGATTCGTTCAAAATCGCCGGACGCACGCCGTCGTCAGCCGGGGACAGGCGGCCACAGCCGCGCCGAGAACGAGGGCCCCGAGGGGCGGAGAGAGAGAGAGAGCGACTGCGACACTGCATTTGATCTTAAATGTCGGGCCCCTCAAGAACAGACGGGCCATGACGTGACGTCGGCTTTCCAAACGGGACAGCTTGCCTTTTCCCCCTCTCTTAATTGTTTTTTTTTTCCCTTTTTTTCTGGCCTTATTCGCCGGCTCCTTAATTTAAAATTAAATTTCCCTGCGCTCTAATAAATTAATTGGATAACTTAGCGCTGTTGTTATGCGGGGAAAAGGAAATAACAACTCCTGGGAGCAATCATTGAGTGAGATTCGGGCTGTCTTATCCCGGAGCCGGATCTCCACGTGGACTGACCGAAGATCCCAAGTTCCCATAAAAAGTAAACACCGTCAACATCCGCAGCTAATATCCCGTTGACGATTTCTTCTCGAGGGAAAAATATATTCGATTAACTTTCTAACAAGTGTCTTCTCAGCAGGCGCTCCCAGCATTTCCTTCACAATCGCTTAGCCACGGGATTTGTTTGGGATTATAGTTCATCATGGGTTTTTCTCGAGAAACGGGAGCACACATTGTCTCTATAAATATGGCCTAATTAGTAATGTAATTTCTGAATTTTTTATTTTATTTGTGACGATTCTCGTTATCTTTAAATTTTTAATCCATCCATAGCATTTTATAGCCCGTTTAGCGGTTATTCGATATATAGCTACAAAATTATATGAAGTTGTCATCCTTTCATGAAAGCGTCCAACCCTATCTTTCCATTAATTCACCTATAATTTAGAGGCTTAATTGAATAATGCACAGAATAAGTCTAGAGACAACGAATTAAAATTTCAAGTACATATGCTACGCATCGAATTAAATTTCAGTTAAATTCAAATGAATGGATTTTTTACGTCATTTTTCATTTTCAAATCTATAATTCTACTGGTTGCTATAAATATTTGGTATTTACCTCTGTCGGGCCAGATCCCGTACATAAAATTTGAATTCCACTTGAGCCGGAAACACCGAATGCTGCAGAGCCTGTTTGTTGTGCAATTTGGACGGCCAGATTGCTTCCTGCTTTTTGACGTAAAAATAGTAATAGTAATTTTTATTTTATTTTTATTTTTTTGGGAAAGAAAGGGGGGCAGATCAGTAATTGAACCTGTCCGCTGGCGCTGTTGCCTGGAAAATTTGACAGGTGGTCAAAAGGTCAGAGGAGAATAAAGGTCTGGTCGCCGAGTGCTTGACCGGAGAAACTGGCGTCCCCGTTGCAGCGGTACAAACGGACGGAGCCCGGCACGACACGGAACCGAAGCGAGGTGATGTGGGCGGACGGGCGAGATGGAGACGTGGGGCCCAGCGCTCTTGCAGAGGGAATTGAAGACGGGATTGATTACGCACGTCATAGGACCCGTGACCGGCCATCCACCACCTTCCCTCTCCAACCCGCCCCTCTGCACCCTACTTCCACTAGGCCCCTTGCATTATGCTGTTGTTACTATTGAAGTTACTATTGAAAAGGAGAAAAGGAATAATAACATCGACTACCTTTTTTTTATAATAAAATAATATAAATGATCTATGAATTTCAACTTTGTATTCAATATAATATTTGAACTTATAATTTATTCATAATAATCCTTAAATCTTAAATCAATATGTGATAATATTCAGTTTTTGATTTATTCGACGTGAAGTAATTATATAAAAATATTCAATTTTTTTATACGTGTTCAAACTAATAAAATTGTCGGGACAACATTAAATGAGTTGAAATTTAAGGGGCTTTACCGCGCATCAGGCTAAAGTTTTATTGAAAAATCAAAAGTTAATGGATCATATCGTATATTGGTCAAAATTCAAAAATCATTAATATCATTATCCTTTCTACTTTTTTCATGAAAATAGCCTTACTCCTTCTTAGAGAATCTACAGTCATCTTTCTCGCGATTTAAAATAAATATTGTGCTCTATCTCTTGCTGACGCACTGCCACTAGAGATCAAATAGGATATGTCTAGTGGCTACAGTCACCATGGCTAAGCTTTTACTATGAAGCTTTGCGTGGCTCTCAAGCTTTTCTTGAATGTTGGTTGCCCGCCTCAGTGTTTGCAGGTCGCAGGCTCGGGTTGAACTCGCGTGGACTCGCCATCACAAATCACAGATGAGCTTGCCAATGGGCGATGGCGAGGGTTCGATCATTGACGTAATGGTCGAGCCTTGGACATTAGGGGTGGCTCCTAGCGGTCGCCGTGTTGCTCTGCACGAGAAAAGAGAAATGGTATAAATAAAAGGAGTGGGATGGTAATGAAGGTACAGATTTTTTATGCGCACGAGAGTAAATATATTAATTTAAACAGAGGAAATTCAAAATCGAGAGTTTGAAATATTGGGAGCACGTGCGACATACAAGATTATAATCGTGGCTATTATCTCTTTATTATTATCGTGCTCGAATGCATCGTAAACCATGCCATAGTCCTCAATTGAGACTTATGACCATAGAGCGTGAAATCATTAGGTGCGCGGACGTATGACATGCTTTTGCCTAGCCTGAGAAATCAATTTTATCTTTCTCGAACTTTGTTGAAATATGCTTGTGCGATAATTTTTGCGATGAATTTTTTTGCTAACAATAAAGGATCGCGACATTTTTTTTTTGTAATTGATGTATCCAGGCCAGTTTGCACGCATCTCGACTATTCATCACGGAAGATTAGCACATAAACCTATCGCCATGACTCCTCATTTAAATCATAGGAGCTTCCCAGGGGAATCGAACTCCAAACTTTAACAAAGTTCAAATTCACCATAACTAATTGGGTTATCCATGAGCGGCTGCATCATGACACATTCGTTGAGTAATTAATCAATAAAAGTTTACAAGTTTCAAATACACTATTTTTTTTTCTTAATGAATGGTTTGAGATGAAATAAACTCAACAAGTGATTATGGTCAATCGTTATTAATGTATATTTTTATTTAAAAGAGGGTGGAAAGTGGCGAGCTCCAGGAACTCTCTCCAAGCATTATTGTAAGGGTTTACGTTAGTCAGCGAAACGTTTAGGTTTAAGTGCTAGCTATTTCTCCCAATCAACGATCTAAAAGGTCTAAGATCAGCAAACTTGTCCTTGCAATCCCATCAAGATGCTTGCAACTTGAACATTTATGCTTGGCAGGATGGACCGTTTAGAGGTTTGTTCACAACGCAAATCAAATTTGCGACACTCGTAGAAAATACTTATTGCTTACTAATCATTAGTTTCGAGCTCGCATCATCATGCGTGTCCACGCTTAGTTTTTTTTTAATCTTTATGCAATATAATGAGTCCGCAGGAGAATTCATAATTTAAAAACGGGAGAAACATTCTAAAGTAGTCATGAATTTCAAGGATGAAATATGGTTTTTTGCATTTCCAAGGTCAATTAAGAAATCTTGTCAAGTCCAAGTCCAGAATCTCAGTGGAAATTAGATAGTTGACTTCTTAATTTCGCCTTTTGATTGCTCTTTTTCTTTCGTCTAACTTCGCATTTTATGTTCAAAATTATGATTATGTTACGTTTCATGGCTAGAATAATTGTTATGATAGGATTCTATGTTTAGTTCTTGTTAAAAAAGGGATAGGGTCGAATGTAAGAGGATATAATTCTTATAGGATCTTTTTTATATCCACAATATAAGAGCTATTTTTCTCAAGTAACAAAATTTTGGAAATAATCAAACTAGAATAATAATCGAATATATATAACATTTAAATCCTAATGTTAGAATCTAACATTCAAAATAAAAAAAATACAGTAATGCTTGTATTTTATCAATCTTATTTTTATTTATATACTCAAGCTTCTTTCTATTTTGTGATATATGTTATATACATATATTAATATTTACATCTATTGCTTATTTTAGGTATATTATAGTATAGTTCATTTAAAGAATTATTAAGAAATGATGGAAGGGGATAAAAAAATAGCGAGGGAAAAGTATTTTCAAAAAGTAAATAAAAATAAAGTGGAACAACCTAGATTTCAAATAGACAAATTTAAACTTTAAAAATTATCTTTTTCTATTGTTGAAAGTGAGGTGTGAGTAAATTTACAAAAAAGAACATTTTTCTCTTCGTTTTCTTCTCCTCCTACTCCGAAACATCATTTACGATGAAACTTCGCGGCTCCTTCGTATAATTCTTTGGTTAAAAGCTTCGCCAAAAACGGTGAAACCAGTGGAAGTTCCTTCTCATCCATAGCTCTATGGTTCACACTTTTTATTTCTTGCTAGATTGACATTCATTTGATTAGTCTATTCCGTCGATATTAGCGTAGCCTGTTTACATTTTTCGTCACAATCAAATCATTAATTTTGGAAAGCTACAATGATCTCCTTCGTTATTTTAGGTTTAGATGATATAACGATCATGGCTAGACTGGCAGAGGTTGTCTTCATTTGCGTAGTCATGATTTGTTTACAAGTTAATCATGAGAGATTTTAACCATCTCTATTTGTGCATTTTCATATTGATTTTAACAGCACTCCATACCAAACGATGGACACGAATGTATGATCTTATTATTATGATTTACCAAAGAGTGGATAGAATATAGCAACCTCGATGAATTTCATATCCATCCCATCAAATTCTGTCGTGCTTAGAAATCCCAAATGACCAAATACAATCTCAGAGTAAGAAATGTTACTACGATTTACCAAATAGTGGATAGAATATAATGGCATTTACGAATTTCATATCCATTCATCAAATTCAGTCATGCCTAGAAATCCCAAATGATCAAATAAAATCTCAAAGTAAGAAGTATAGGAGGGCTAAATGCGAAACATAAAAGTAAACACGGGAGGGTATTTTGACTTTGAACAATTAGATAGAGCGAGTAAGACATGCGTCGACACTAACTTCTCCATAGAAAAGCAATGCTCAACATTTCATCGGCTAAGAATTAGAACATAATATGGAAAAAAAGCGAGAAAGGGAAAACGGCCGCTAAATCATTAACGTCCCAGCAATTTTTCATATAAAAAATGTAATATTGCACATAACTCGAGTAGTAACTATTCTATAGTGAAAAGCATTTTTTGCCTTTCGCGCCAACGTAGAACAAGTTTGAATATATGCACGGTTGGTATCTTCTATAAGACTGCAATAATTGGTGCATTTGGTTCAGTATTTAGGGAATAAAAGGGGGAGTCAGAGTTGTTGGGAGGTGATGGAGGGGGGAGTGGTTGAGAGGCGGCGGTTGCGGGGGAGGGAGTCGAAGTCATTGGTTGCGGGAGAGAGTCAAAGTCATCAGGAGTCGGCGGAGGGGGGAGTCGGAGGCGGCGGTTGTGGTTGCGGTTGTGGAAGGGAGTCGGAGTCATGGGAGTTGGCAAAGGGGAGAGCCGATGGAGGCGGGGGAGATGGCGGTTGTAAGGGGGAGTTGAAGTTGGCAAGAGGTGGCAAAGGGGGAGAGTCACTGGAGTGGGGAGTGGACGGAGGTGGGGAAGTGGCATTTCGAAAATGCTACTTCTCAAAACTTGTATTATTCTAAAAGCCTTTAAAGAGTTTTGGATATACAATTGCATCTTCCCAAAATCCTCCAAAAAATATGTCAAACACCATTGACATTTGGTTAAGGGATTTTAGAGTCCCAAAATCAATTTCAAATGCTGAACCAAACACACCCATTATTCAGCGATCTTTCTTTGAAGAGCTGGTTGTCGACAATAACACCAGCCGTGGATTTCTTCGTCGGTCTTTATCTTTTTCTTCAAACATCAATTGGGCTTTAACAACAGTGAATGGCCCAGTGAGTACGGACCGCTCTCTGGCCCACGACGCTCTGGAATCGCTTATCCGCCCCACCCTTTTGCAACTCATTGCGCTCCAACAGTTGACACGTGTCGCCCTTGCATCCGCCCGATCGCCCATCGGCAACGCCACCGTCCAACGAAGTGTGGTCGCCACAAGTTGTGTCCCCCACCTAATTTCTCAACCTTCGGGGAAAGAGGAAGGAGAAGCGGTTGACGGCCATCCGTTACTCCACAAAGAAGTTAGCTGAGCTTCTCCACTCTCGCTCGAGCTGCCCATCGTCATCCATGGCGTCGCTTGTGAACCTAGCCGGCGTAGGGCTTTCGTCATCGGCGGCGGCGCCGAGGCGGAGCAGAGACGGAGGATTCGCCGGTGCGGTCCAGAAAGCGGGGACGAGACGGGTGGTGTCGGTGAGGGCGGAGGCTCAAGCGATTAACCCCGAGATCAGGAAGAGCGAGGAGAAAGTCGTGGATTCCGTGGTCGTGTCCGAGCTCGCAAAGCCACTCACTGCTTATTGTAGGTAGGTCGCCGGTGTGGCTTTCGGTTTTGGAGTTAGCCGTTTCGAGTTCATTTCGCTCTCGTCGCTTTTGGAGCATGATTACTTGCGAGTTGATTGAAGTTTTTCCCTGGACAAGGTTAATGATTAGATGCTCCGCGGACCCGTTCCGACACTTTTGTGGGCTGATTGTGATTGAAATAGCGCGTTGGAATCGGCACTTGCAAGAGAGACGAAATTGCCTAGGTTCATTATAATAGTACGAGTCAATTACTTCACAGGAGAGCGTGGAAGGGACCTGTAATCCTACTCTGTACATGACGTAATGAAAGATAGACTTCGTATGTTTGTTATTTCACCGATATTACCTGTGTCTATCTCGTCGGTCTTTAGCTAAAGGATGAGGCCATTATGCTTTATTCAGCGGTGGAACAATGGGTCCGTAATGGTAACATGCTGTTCAACTGACTTGGAATGATTTTATGTCCACTTCTACATGCTGTTGTCGCATGCACATTACTTGCGGAGGAGAGACATGATTAATTGGGAAAATGAAATGGAAATATTTTCTTCATCTGCATTGATGGATGGCTGGTGAATGTTGTAATTATCTTCTACTTAAGTACTCAACTGTGGGATAATGCATACTCGGGAGGTGCATTTGGTGTGCGGGAGTGGAATGCGGGATGGACGAATGGAAATGGTTGTGAGGATGGACAGCATTATTCGATTCGGTTGCAGTTGTAAGAGGAAATGAAGGGAAAAATTTCGATCTTCCTCTCGGTTGAATCATCTCAATATTGTTATAGAATGAGGGGTAATTTACCTTGTTGATTTGCAGTATGAAGCACTTCTCTTGGGAGTCTAAGGGCAGAGAAGACTGTGTTAAAACGTGTAATGTGAAGAATTAATAATCAATAGTAAGTGATATCTTGACGAAGTCAAGAAATCTGTTTCAAACAGAAGTCACAATTTTAGTACGACACATCCTCCTCATGCTCTCAATGTCTTTTTGCTTGGAAGGAGGATCGGTTTAGTATGGTACTTTCCTGCATACATTCTCGGATTGGTTGTGACGCTTGTGTGTAATGGATCAATGACTAGGAATTAGCTGAGTTATTGTGCTGTCTCAGTTCACAGATGATTGGTTGAAGCAATGTCTGAGAAATTTGTGCTTTTTCTGGGGATATGCGAGCTAAAGAACTCTTATACATACTCAGGCTGAATCATGCTATCTAAATTAGTTGTAATATGCGCCTTCTGTTTTATGATCTCGTGTTTCCTCTGTTTTTGAATTTGATTGCAGATGCTGGAGATCTGGTACTTTTCCCCTTTGCGATGGGAGCCATGTGAAGCACAACAAAGCTACCGGGGACAATGTTGGTCCTTTGCCGTTGAAGAAGCAAAAAGAGTAGATTGTACTGAATTCAAGTGGCCAATTTGGCATGTTAAGCTGAAAATCTGAATTTCGAGCGTTGTAGGTGAATCTTGTCTGTCATGCTACAGAACAGATCGAGTTGCTGCTGCCTTAATGAATAAACTAAAGTATTATTTGTGTGAGGTCTTCTAGGTTTCATTGATCGTTTAGCTGATGTTTTCTTTCTCAAATTTGTTTGCATGATTATTTATGCTATGACTTTAAAGCTGGAGGTCTAACCCCCTATTACTCTCATGTCCCCCCATCAGATGGCCCTCTGTAGATTTTGAGACTCTTTCGATTGATGATTTGTGCCCTCTTGCAATGGTACTTTCCCTTTTCAATTTTTATATATCTCTCCTTCGCAGTTTACTCTTGTGCTTGATATATCAAAGTTTGATGTCACTGATATCTGTGGTCCTTATTGCTTAATGTGGAGCTGGTCAAAGTCAATCGCAGTCGACTGGCCCCGCCAGGTATTTTTCTCCTCTCTGCCCCCTATTCTCTCTCCCTTGAGAAAAAGGAATCTCGGTTTTTGTTATTTTTCCTGGGCGGAGCCACTTCTACCCCTTCTACCGCTAAATTCACCAAATTTTCATCGAAAGAACAAAATCGCCCTCTATCATTCAATTCCAATTACAATTCGAAATTGTCGTGACGTCCAAATATTGACATATTTGGGGGAGGAGGTGGTGTGGAAAATGGGGGAGATTTATGAGAAAGGTGGAGGAAACGTTTGAGAACTGGGCTGACTCGGGCATGGCAGCTCCAGACAACAGCCAACAGACTGATACATCTACAGATGTTGACACTGATGACAAAAGCCATGTAAAGAATGTTTCTCCGCTTCTTCTCTTGCAACTTTTGCTATGTTATCTGTTTTTCAAGTTTGTCGGCAAATGGATTGTAGTTTTGGCTTATCGCCTGATCAACTTGGGTACTCGAAACGTATCAATTTTCATGTGGAATTGTATATATGTTAAAGCAGAAGGGGTTTTTAATGTTCTTTAAATATTGCTTGTCTGCATCTTTCTGTGTGCAGTTTTATAGAGTTCAGCGAGGAGCGCTTGTGGCTGTTGACTCTGCGGATCAACCTAAAACGAGAATGAGTGATGTTAAGGTGGTCCACGTTTTGTATGTTTTCACTGTGTTCTGGTTGCTAGAGTGGGTGATCATGTGTAAATTTAGGGTGTTAGTAAACCTCTTGTGCCTCTTTTGCTTCAGACGCTCCGCAGACTGGCCCAAAATAGACAAGCTGCGAGAAAGAGTTGACTTAGAAAGAAGGTACCTTCAATGTTTTTCAATATTCGTGTCATGGTCATGTCTCCACCAGCTCTCTTGTTTCCAAATTGGACGAGCAAAGCAAATGATGGATGAAACATGATAGATGACTTAGATTTTAATCGACGTTGAATGGCCTTGCTGTGAGCGAGAGGAAGTTTACTCGCCATGTACCCTCGTGCTTTTATCTTTTGGGAAGCTTTGATTACATGGAAACAATGAAGTGAATTTTTGCACCTACAAGCTTCTTCCATGTTGGAGTTTTTTCTTATCTATACAAATGCTATTGTCTCTATTGGACGAATCTGTAAAATTTCAATATGCTATTATTCAATATTAAAAGATTTCTATTTTCAAGACTTTCTGAACTTGGTGAGATGGGCGTCCAACTCCACTGGGAATTCTGAATGATCTGGGGATCGCTCTCTCAAAGAGGATTTCTAAGAACAGTATCACAACTTGATCTGTGTATTGAGGCTTTGAATGATTGGAACGCATATAATTTTTCTGATAGGGGGACAGGCTGGAAGTTTGTTACTAGGATAAATTTTGCCTTTTGATTTCCTGTAGGCTCAGGCTTATGCAACTGGAACGGGAGCTTCAACGAACCCGACAGCAGGTGAGGGGTGCTTCAATATTTGCATGTGAAAAGTTCATTTATTCGTTCTCAGCTTGTAAAGTTCAAAAACTTTTCTTTTTCTCCATATTGTTTTCCATGCAGGGTATGTTAGTTGATTCTGGATTTCGTGAGAATCTCAGTCATAACATGACTGTCGCTGGCAATGGTGAGGATGAGAAGCAGAGGTTTTAGTCCCTTGTTTTTTGAGTTTCTTTCCCAGGGTTTAAGCTGTCGCAGTTCATCTATTTAGTGCACTTCCTGTCTGTCTCCACATGCACTTCTCTTTTCTGAATGGCATGGTCTTTTCTGTCCATTTCTGATCAATAACCACTCAGTAATTAATATGGAAAGATGACAGTACTGCTATACATTTCACTTGAAATATGTATTCCTGGTGTCTGCATTCAGGAGTTAACTAACGCTGGTCTTCTCATAGTATGAGAGAGAGAACATTGGATCTTTGATAGTTATTCTGACAATGGGTAAATGACTTAATTGATGGTACGTAATTTATATATAAATGAAGAGAAAAGGGAACGTTTCTTTAGCTTAGCTCAAGCAAATTCCGGGGGTGAAGGATGTTATCAGGCGCATCTGGAAATGGAAACATGTTGCAGATGTTGCCTTGGACTGTGCATTCATCTATGCATATGATTACTGGTCATGATGGTTCTATTGGCTCATTTAGTGGGGAGTATTGGATGTTGGGGGGTCTTCTTGTTTCTTGTTACGTTGACCATCTGGGATGCTGTCTGAAGAATGGTTTTACTGATGGGATTACTCAGATATTTCAAATTGTTTTACTTGAAAGCTTGACCAAGTGATTTCTCACATTTCTAGTCTTTCAGGGGCCATGGCCTTTGACACTGACTATGCTCGGTGGCTTGATGAGCATCAACGGCTGATCAATGACCTAAGATCTGGAGTGAACTCCCACTTGAACGACAATGAACTCCGGATACTCGTGGATGCTGTGATGGTTCACTACGATATGTTTCCACCGCATGATTTAAGCAAAGAAATAAAAAGTAGAAGCCATGCGGACATGCACGCCCTTCACCATCATGTGTCTGAGGACACAGCACGTCGGCACGACTTCCGAACCCCTTGCTGCTGCTACTCGAGTGGGAAGCACCCACTACAACACCTTGCCTCCTTAGCTTATAAGGATTTTACTAGTTTAAGAGTCCGTTTGTTTCGCGAAAAATGAATTATTTTAAAGTGATCGATTTTATCTCTTGCAAAAATTTATTGATAAAAAATATTTTCACCGTCAATGAAAACATTTAGATATAGATCATTGTTGATAATGAAAAAAAAATTCATTAATTAATTATTTTAAGTGATTATTTTTTAAAAAATATTTTTAAAATATTTATTTTTTACGAAATAAATGGAGCTTAAATTATACATTTATTTGATCCAATTTGCCCTCATCAGATAGGAATAAAGACTAAAATTAAAATGCTTTTGTAGGTATTGAGCGAGGAATTGATGCCACGCTGGCTCCCATATGGCTGCCACATTACTCTTACATACTCGCTGAATTTTTGAGAAAAAAAATTAAAAAATGAGCAAAAGTTAAATTCTCTTTGTAAAGATAAATGGTAGGAAATAAAAAATAAAAGAACAAATTCAATTTGGAGCACCAACGCTGCAGGCGCAGAGAAACGGCAGAGCCCCACCAAACTTAAGCGACGTCGTTGCTGCTTCTGTATTCACAGGTTGAAGCTTCTCTTCTACTACTCCGTGTTCTTCGGGGATCTCCCCCTCCCTCTTCCCCCCTCTCTATTTAACACCGTCTTCACCGTTTGTGCTCAATAGGAGCCACGCCCCAGCCTGTATAAGCACACGCGATGCACTTTTCAGGTCTTATTTCAAAAGTTATGAATGTATCATAATTTTATTAAAGTGAGTTTTAAATATTTTAATTTTTATAATTAAATTTTAAACATTTTCATACTTTTACTAATAGAGTCCATTCGACCAATTTTCACCCGAGGCCGTTGTGTCTGTGAGCAAACGCCACCTTGCCCAGTATGGGGGAGGCCTTTGCGGCTGGCGAGGATCGGCGTTGCACCCTTGCTAATCGAGAAAGAAAGCAAAATAAAAATTCAAAAAATAAAAGTTCCAATAAGAATTTAAGAATATCCACGTTCAATATGGTCCATCCTACCTTGGCTTTGTCACGCAGGACAATCGGTGTGTATGTCGGTGACTTCCTATCAAAATTTTGTCAAATAAACTCAATATTTAATTTTAAAAAATTTAAAACTAAATTGACAAAACCGCAATATGTTTAGGATTTTTTGGACAATTTTTACCATCGAATTACTATATGTGAAAGTGCGATTTTTGAAAACTCAAAATCTTGGCCAATTTTTTGGGAAACCTTCATGCTTGGAGATGGACCAACATATAAAGTTTTGCATTAACCTTATGTTATTCTAAGTTGAAGGAAAAATTGAGTTGAATTGGGGAATTGAGAGAGTTTAATTGTTTTAAAATTTTCTTACGATCTTATTAATGGTTGTAACACCGCATTCCAGCCTTCTTTAGGCCACAGAATATAATTAAATAGGCAAGGATCGTGATTTGCAGTCCCTAGGAATTTTCGCGGTAATTATCGTAATTTTCAATAAAATGTGAAAATTTTCTAAAATTATCTTGGGGTTCCCGAAAGTTTACTTTATGGAGATGTGGTTCAAAAATACTTAATGTTAATTGTGGGAAGCTTTTCTGAATTTTTGGGATTTTTCTCTGTTTTATTAAATTTATTTTAATTATTACTTTACTTGTTTTCCGTGAACTAGACCCAAACCCACGTGAGACTCGGCTCCTTTGCCTCAGAGCCCGCTCAACCCAAAGGCCCATCTTGCGAGACCCAGCCAAGGGAGGGAAGGAGGAGACTGCGGGTGTTAGCGTGCCCCGTGTTCCTCCTTGCCAGCGGCTTCGCCCATTTTCTATTTTGGCGCGCTCTCTCCTCTCCCAATCAAATAAATATCAACGCGTCTCAAAAAAGCATTTACGTGCCTTTCTTCTCTCTACTTTCTCTTTGTTTGACTCCGTTTTTTCTCTTCTTCAGTGCGCGGCTCCAAATGGCGAATGCCGGAGGAGAACATGAAGCCTTGGAAGTTCCGGACCTCTTCTGTGACATCATCTCCAGACTTCCATTCCCGCAGATTTTCGAACTAAGGCGCGTCTCCAAGTGGTGGAAGGCGTGCATCGATGGCGAGCATTTCCCCGGAGCTTCCGTAGCACGCTTCCCCGGCTCCACCTGCCTCATCACTTTCACTGTGGGCTACCACGACACCAAGTTCTTCCTCGTCAACCTCGGAACACGCACTTCCTTCCTGCTGCCCTACCCTCCCAACATGCAAGACGATCAGACTTTATTGAGCGTACAGGGAGTTGTATGCTTCGACCACAACGACGGCTAGGGCATTGGCTTATAGAACCCGTTCTCCAGAAGCTTGAACGTGCTGCCCCGTGTAAGTCACGACAGTTTGCCCCTATTTTCGTAGTTTCTTCCCCAATCTTTCGAGAGCTTCAATGCGCTGGGATTCGATCCAGCACCAACGACCCGGTAGTCGTCAAATCTTGGATGTATACCGACTTTGGGACTAGAGTAGTGGCTGGGCATCATATTTTTCGGAGCAAAATAGGACAGTGGAGGACCCTAGCTCGCAAGATGTTCCTCAAGACATTTGAGCGAAGCATTTGGATTAATGATCGGATCTATTTTCACACAATCAACGAGGCTAACCACATAGGGATTTTGGCGTTCATCCTCACGACGGAGGAGTTCGTGACCATTACCTTGCCCGAAACTGCTGTGGTGCCGTTGGAAACAGCAAAAATGGAGCTGATAGACTAGGGAGATCGCCTCACGCTCACAGTCTTGGTAGATTCCGCACTATCCATTTACATCCGAGAGGGCCAGTTCTGGAGAGAGTGTCGGATCAATTTGGATATCGACATGTACCGATGGGGGCTTATCGAGAACATCCCCTATAGGAAACTCGTCATTGCTCCATTAATTCAACTTAATGGAGTTAGCTTACTGTTATGAGCATGGCAATTTAAGGGAGGTGACTATACAAGGTTTGCCTATACGTAGGACGCACTTCGTGTATTTCCAGCATGCTCCCATTAAGTACGTGCCCAGCACGTTCTGGATATGAGGGAGTCTTTGCTGCTGAGGATTTTCTGATTTTTTTCATCTTCTGTCTCTTTCTGAGTTGCATGAATCGCAATGGATACATGATGTTGTCATTCTGTCCATCATTTCATGCTCTGGGAGTTAAAATTTTCATGTCGACGAAGGCAACCTCGACCTAGTGTTGAACGGAACGTACATCCCCATAGATAAAACAATTTTTACCTCTCTCTGAAAGAATACTTCAATTTGTTAACATGGAATATAAAGCACAAGGAAAGCCATTGTATTTCGGCAACTTGTGAGATCGCAACGACAAGTTGGAAACATGTGAGCCGATATTTGTGTCTTTTTCTTCTCTTTTGGGTTAACTAAGTAGTAAAGGGATAAGTGACATATAATACGCAATGTGCTTCATGATTTTGGCGTCGACCCCAACTCCCAACATATGCAATTTTTCATTGGAAATTCTTTTATTATTTCAAGAGTAGTATGGTATAAATTCTCTCCAACGGGCATAAATAAGAGCTGAGTTTAGTATAACGGTAATATCCTGGCGAAATCACCATTCCTACGTTTCTGCCATATGTACATCATAATACTCCACGACTTCGCCTTATTTCAGTGGAAGAAATATCGATACAAATGGGGTGGTATTGATACGAACATGTCCTTCAGAACATTTGGAATGTCGAAATCCTCGAGAACCTGTAGTGTGTTGCATTGGATGGATCAAGCTTCTGAGATTGGTCAGGAAGAGATGAAGCAAATGAGGTTAGGGAAAAAGGGCACGTTTTCGAGAATCTCATATGACAAACCTTGAAAACTCCATCTACGTTACGACCACCCACCAAGAAGGTGCATCCAATGCTTTCGTATCTAATAAGTATTTGCAGCATCTTCTTATAATCTCCGTCATAATACTTCGGCTGCATAACATAATTATCAGCAAAATCCATAAACAGTGCAAAAGCATCGAGAAAACAACATAGACTCACTCAACAATACTAAAAAGTGCAAAGAGAGACAAATATATTCCTTAATTTTGCAAGCCATTTATCACAAGTAACATGAAGCTGCAGTATGAATTGAAAGGAAGTCATATGCCATATCAAGAAACATCAACTATAATGAAAGCTATAAACGCATGATGTTAGGCCATTGTCTAATATAATTATACCAATCTACTGTAGATGTCTGATAAAATGTGAAAATTTTCTAAAATTATCTTGGGGTTCCCGAAAGTTTACTTTATGGAGATTTGATTCAAAAATACTCAATGTTAATTGTGGGAAGCTTTTTTGAATTTTTGGGATTTTTCTACGCTTTATTAAATTTATTTTAATTATTACTTTAATTGTTTTTCTCGAACCGGACCCAAACCCGCATGAGACCCGGCCCCTCTATCTCAGACCCGGCTTAACCCAAAGGCCCATCTCGCCAGACCCAGCCCGTGAGACCCAGCCAAGGGAGGGAAGAAGGAGACCGCGGGTGTCAGCGTGCGCGACACTCCTCCTTCCCATGGGAGAAAAGGAGACTGCAGCGTGCCTAGGGAAGAAGGAGACCGCAGCGTGCCCCGTGCTCCTCCTTGCCAGTGGCTTCGCCCATTTTCTGTTTTGGCGCGCTCTCTCCTCTCCCTGTCATATAAATATCCACGCGTCTCGAAGAAGCATTTACATGCCTTTCTTCTCTCTGCTTTCTCTCTGTTTGACTCTATTTTTTCTCTTCCTCAATGCTTCTCTGTGCGCGGCTCCAAATGGCGAATGCCGGAGGAGGACATGAAGCCTTGGAAGTTCCGTACCTCTTTTGTGACATCATCTCCAGACTTCCATTCCCGCAGATTTTCGTACTGAGGTGCGTCTCCAAGTGGTGGAAGGCGTGTATCGACGGCGAGCATTTCCCCGGGGCTTTCGCCACACGCTTCCCTGGCTCCACCTGCCTCGTCTCTTTCACTGCGGGCTACCACGACACATGGTTCTTCCTCGTCAACCTCGGAACACGCACTTCCTTCCTGCTGCCCCACCCTCCTAACATGCAAGACGATCAGACTTTACAGAGCGTATAGGGAGTCGTATGCTTCGACCACGAAGACGGCCAGGGCATCGGCTTATGGAACCCGTTCTCCAGACGCTTGAAAGCGCTGCCCCGTGTAAGCCACGACAGTTTGCCCCTATTTTCACAGTTTCTACCCCAATCTTTCGAGAGTTTCAATGCGCTGGGATTCGATCCAGCACCAACGGCCCAGTAGTCGTCAAAACTTGGATGTATACCGACTCTGGGACTACAGTAGTGGCTGGGCACCATATCTTTCGGAGCAAAATAGGACGGTGGAGGACCCTAGCTCGCATGATGTCCCTCAAGACATTTGAGCGAAGCATTTGGATTAATGATCGGATCTATTTTCTCAAAATCAACGAGGCTAACCACATAGGGATTTTGGCGTTCATCCTCGTGACGGAGGAGTTCGTGACCATTACCTTGCCCCAAACTGCCGTGGTGCCGGTGGAAGCAGCAAAAATGGAGTTGATAGACTAGGGAGGTCGCCTCACGCTGACAGTCTTGGTACATTCCGCACAATCCATTTACATCCGAGAGGGCCAATTCTGGAAAGAGCGCTGGATCAATTTGGACATCGACATGCACCGATGGGGACTTGTCGGGAGCGTCCCCGAGAGGAAACTCGTCATTACTCCGTTGATTCAACTTAATAGAGTTAGCTTACTGTTGTGCGATGAGCATGGCAATTTAAGGGAGGTGATATACAAGGTTTACCTATTCGTGTATTTCCAGCATGCTCCCATTAAGTACGTGCACAACACATTCTAGATATGAGGGAGTCTTTGCTGCCGAGGATCTTCTGATTTTTTCTAAGTTGCATGAATCGCAATGGATATGTGATGTTGTCATTCTATCCATCATTTCATGCTCCAGGACTCAAAGTCTTCATGTCGACGAAGACAACCTCGACCCATTGTTGAACGGAATGTACATCATAGATGAAACAATTTTTACCTCTCTCTGAAAGAATACTCCAATTTATTAACCTGGAATATAAAGCACAAGGAAAGCCATCGTATTATGACAACTTGTGAGATCGCAACAACAAGCTGGAAACGTGTGAGCCGATATTTGTGTCTTTTTCATCTCTTTTGGGTTAACTAAGTAGTAAATGGATAAGCAACATATAATACGCAATGCGCTTCATGATCTGGGCGTTGACCCCAACTCCCAACATATGCAGTTTTTCATTTGAAATTCTTTTATTATTTCAAGAGTAGTATGGTATAAATCCTCTTCGTACGGGCATAAATAAGAGCTGAGTAACTGCATGGACATACATGTAATAGTATAACAGTAAATATCCTGGCCAATTCACCATTCCTTCGTTTCTGCCATATGTACATCATAATACTTCACGACTTCGCCTTATTTCAGTGGAAGAAATATCCATACGAAACACTTGAGGAGGTATTGATATGAACATGTCCTCCAAAACATCTGGAATATCGAAATCTTCGAGAACCTGCAGTGCGTTGCATTGGATGGATCAAGCTTCTGAGGTTGGTCAAGAAGAGATGCTGCAAATAAGGTTAGGGAAAAATGGCATGTTTCCGAGAATCTCATACGACGGACCTTGAAAACTCCATCTACGTTACGGCCACCCACCAAGAAAGTGCATCCACCGCTTTCCAATCTAATAAATATTTGCAGCATCTTCTTATAATCTCCGTCGTAATACCTCGGCCGCATAACATAATTTTCAGCAAAAGCTATAAATAGTGCAAAAACATCGAGAAAACAACATAGACTCACTCAACAATACTGAAAAGTGCAAAGAGAGTCAAACAAATTCCTTAATTTTGCAAGCCATTTATCACTAGTAACATGAAGCTGCAGTATGAATTGAAAGGAAGCCATATGCCATGTCAAGAAACATCAACTCCAATGAAAGCTATAAACGCATGATGCAAGGCCATTGTCTAATATAATTATACCAATCTACCGTAGATATCTGATAAAATGTGGAAATATTCTAAAATTATATTGGGGTTCCCGAATGTTTACTTTATGGAGATTTGGTTCAAAAATACTCAACGTTAATTGTGGGAAGTTTTTCTGAATTTTAGGGATTTTTCTCCATTTTATTAAATTTATTATAATTATTACTTTAATTGTTTTTCGCGAACTGGACCCAAACCCGCGTGAGACTCGGCCCCTCTGTCTCGGACCCGACTCAACCCAAAAGCCCATCTCGCGAGACCCAGCCCGTGAGACCCAGCCAAGGGAGGGAAGAAGGAGACCCCGGGTGTCAGCGTGCCCCGCTCTCCTCCTTGCCAAGGGAGAGAAGAAGGAGACTGCAGTGTGCCTAGGGAAGAAGGAGACCGCAGCGTGCCCTGTGCTCCTCCTTGCCAGTGGCTTTGCCCATTTTCTATTTTGGCACGCACTCTCCTCTCCCGGTCATATAAATATCCACGCGTCTCGAAGAAGCATTTACATGCCTTTTTTCTCTCTGCTTTCTCTATGTTTGACTCTGTTTTTTCCCTTCTTCAGTGCTCCTCCGTGCGCGGCTCCAAATGGCGAATGCCGGAGGAGGACATGAAGTCTTGGAAGTTCCGGACCTCTTTTGTGACATCATCTTCACACTTCATTTCCCGTAGATTTTCGAATTGAGGCGCGTCTCCAAGTGGTGGAAGGCGTGCATCGACGACGAGCATTTCACCGGGGCTTTCGCAGCATGCTTCCCCGGCTCCACCTGCCTCGTCTCTTTCACTGCGGGCTACCACGACACCAGGTTCTTCCTCGTCAACCTCGGAACACGCACTTCCTTCCTGCTGGCCCACCCTCCCAATATGCAAGACGATTAGACTTTACAGAGCGTACAGGGAGTCGTATGCTTCGACCACGAAGACGGCCATGGCATCGGCTTATGGAACCCGTTCTCCAGACGCTTGAAGGCGCTGCCCCGTGTAAGTCACGACAGTTTGCCCCTATTTTCGCAGTTTCTACCCCAATTTTTCGAGAGCTTCAATGCGCTGGGATTTGATCCAGCACCAATGACCCGGTAGTCGTCAAATCTTGGATGTATACCGACTCTGGGACTAGAGTAGTGGCTGGGCATCATATTTTTCGGAGCAAAATAGGACAGTGGAGGACCCTAGCTCGCAAGATGTCCCTCAAGACATTTGAGCGAAGCATTTGGATTAATGATCGGATCTATTTTCTCAAAATCAACGAGGCTAACCACATAGGGATTTTGGCGTTCATCCTCGCGACGGAGGAGTTCGTGACCATTACCTTGCCCCAAACTGCCGTGGTGCCGGTGGAAGCAGCAAAAATGGAGTTGATAGACTGGGGAGGTCGCCTCACGCTGACAGTCTTGGTACATTCCGCACTATCCATTTACATCCGAGAGGGCCAGTTCTGGAAAGAGCGCTGGATCAATTTGGACATCGACATGCACCGATGGGGACTTATCGGGAGCGTCCCCGACAGCAAACTCGTCATTGCTCCGTTGATTCAACTTAATGGAGTTAGCTTACTGTTGTGCGATGAGCATGGCAATTTAAGGGAGGTGACTATACAAGGTTTACCTATTCGTGTATTTCCAGCATGCTCCCATTAAGTACGTGCACAACACGTTCTAGATATGAGGGAGTCTTTGCTGCCAAGGATCTTCTGATTTTTTCTAAGTTGCATGAATCGCAATGGATATGTGATGTTGTCATTCTATCCATCATTTCATGCTGCTGGACTCAAAGTCTTCATGTCGACGAAGACAACCTCGACCCATTGTTGAACGGAATGTACATCACCATAGATGAAACAATTTTTACCTCTCTCTGAAAGAATACTTCAATTTATTAACCTGGAATATAAAGCACAAGGAAAGATAGCGTATTTCGACAACTTGTGAGATCGCAACAACAAGCTGGAAACGTGTGAGCCGATATTTGTGTCTTTTTCATCTCTTTTGGGTTAACTAAGTAGTAAATGGATAAGCAACATATAATACGCAATGCGCTTCATGATCTGGGCGTTGACCCCAACTCCCAACATATGCAGTTTTTCATTTGAAATTCTTTTATTATTTCAAGAGTAGTATGGTATAAATCATCTTCGTACGGGCATAAATAAGAGCTGAGTAACCGCATGGACATACATGTAATAGTATAACAGTAAATATCCTGGCCAATTCACCATTCCTTCGTTTCTGCCATATGTACATCATAATACTTCACGACTTCGCCTAATTTCAGTGGAAGAAATATCCATACGAAACACTTGGGGAGGTATTGATATGAACATGTGTTCCAAAACATCTAGAATGTCGAAATCCTCGAGAACCTGCAGTGCGTTGCATTGGATGGATCAAGCTTCTGAGGTTGGTCAAGAAGAGATGCAGCAAATGAGGTTAGGGAAAAGTGGCACGGTTCCGAGAATCTCATACGACGGACCTTGAAAACTCCATCTACGTTACGGCCACCCACCAAGAAAGTGCATCCATTGCTTTCCAATCTAATAAATATTTGCAGCATCTTCTTATAATCTCCGTCGTAATACTTCGGCTGCATAACATAATTATCAGCAAAATCCATAAACAGTGCGAAAGCATCGAAAAAACAACATTGACTCACTCAACAATACTGAAAAGTGCAAAGAGAGTCAAACATATTCCTTAATTTTGCAAGCCATTTATCACTAGTAACATGAAGCTGCAGTATGAATTGAAAGAAAGCCATATGCCATGTCAAGAAACATCAACTCCAATGAAAGCTATGAACGCATGATGCAAGGCCATTGTCTAATATAATTATACCAATCTACCGTAGATGTCTGATAAAATGTGGAAATTTTCTAAAATTATCTTGGGGTTCCCGAAAGTTTACTTTATTGAGATTTGGTTCAAAAATACTCAACGTTAATTGTGGGAAGTTTTTCTGAATTTTAGGGATTTTTCTCCATTTTATTAAATTTATTTTAATTATTACTTTAATTGTTTTTCGTGAACCGGACCCAAACCCGCGTGAGACCCGGCCCCTCTGTCTCGGACCCGGCTCAACCCAAAGGTCCATCTCGCCAAACCCAGCCCGTGAGACCCAGCCAAGGGAGGGAAGAAGGAGACAGCGGGTGTCAGCGTGCCCCGCTTTCCTCCTTGCCATGGGAGAGAAGGAGACTGCAGCGTGCCTAGGGAAGATGGAGACCGCAGCGTGCCCCGTGCTCCTCCTTGCCAGCGGCTTCGCCCACTTTCTATTTTGGCTCGCACTCTCCTGTCCTGGTCATATAAATATCCACGCGTCTCGAAGAAGCATTTACATGCCTTTCTTCTCTCTGCTTTCTCTATGTTTGACTCTGTTTTTTCTCTTCTTCAGTGCTCCTCCGTGCGCGGCTCCAAATGGCGAATGCCGGAGGAGGACATGAAGCCTTGGAAGTTCCGGACCTCTTTTGTGACATCATCTTCAGACTTCCTTTCCCGTAGATTTTCGAACTGAGGCGCGTCTCCAAGTGGTGGAAGGCGTGCATCGACGGCGAGCATTTCCCGGGGGCTTTCGCAGCACGCTTCCCCGGCTCCATCTGCCTCGTATCTTTCACTGCGGGCTACCACGACACCAGGTTCTTCCTCGTCAACCTCGGAACACGCACTTCCTTCCTGCTGGCCCACCCTCCCAACATGCAAGATGATCAGACTTTACAGAGCATACAGGGAGTCGTATGCTTCGGCCACAACGACGGCCAGGGCATCGGCTTATGGAACCCGTTCTCCAGACGCTTGAAGGCACTGCCCCGTGTAAGTCACGACAATTTGCCCCTATTTTCGTATTTTCTACCCCAATCTTTCGAGAGCTTCAATGTGCTGCGATTCGATCCAGCACCAACGACCCGGTAGTCGTCAAAAACTTGGATGTATACCGACTCTGGGACTAGAGTAGTGGCTGGGCACCATATATTTCGGAGCAAAATAGGACGGTGGAGGACCCTAGCTCGCAAGATGTCCCTCAAGACATTTGAGCGAAGCATTTGGATTAATGATCGGATCTATTTTCTCAAAATCAACGAGGCTATCCACATAGGGATTTTGGCGTTCATCCTTGCGATGGAGGAGTTCGTGACCATTACCTTGCCCCAAACTACCGTGGTGCCGGTGGAAGCAGCAAAAATAGAGTTGATAGACTGGGGAGATCGCCTTACGCTGACAGTCTTGGTAGATTCCGCACTATCCATTTACATCCGAGAGGGCCAATTCTAGAGAGAGCACCGGATCAATTTGGACATTGACATGTACCGATGGGGGCTTATCGGGAGCTTCCCCTAGATGAAACTCGTCATTGCTCCATCGATTCAACTTAATGGAGTTAGATTACTGTTGTGCGATGAGCATGGCAATTTAAGGGTGGTGACTATACAAGGTTTGCCTATTCGTAGGACCCACTTCATGTATTTCCAGCGTGCTTCCATTAAGTACATGCCCAGCACGTTCTGGATATGAGGGAGTCTTTGCTGCCGAGGATCTTCTGATTTTTTTCATCTTCTGTTTTTTTTTTTGAGTTGCATGAATCGCAATGGATACATGATGTTGTCATTGTCACGCTTCGAACCTCACGAGTCCAATAGCATCCCACTATGGTCAAAATGGAATGCAACGTCCCAGGCTAGTCGTCGACTAACATGAAACGATAACAAGATGCACATGCGAAAAGGAATATAATCCCGTACCAATAATTTATATTATGGAATGGTGGATAGAAAGAAAGCGTCAAATAACAACAAGCCAACATTTATTTATATACATATATGCAACCTTTAATTACATGAGCGTTACTACAAGCCTTACTAGAGGCCACAGACTACGGCATCCTATACATCAAAAGGGGTTAGTGGTGCGGGGGTCTGACAGCCCCACTATAAGCCATCATCAAAAAGAAAAAGGTCATAGGCTCCCTAGACCATTAGACACTACCGTCGTCCTCTGATGGGTCAGACTCCATAGACTCAGAGTCAGAACTTGGGAAGATGATTTGGACATCACACTCCATATCCTCAGGGTCTACCTCCTTCAAATCTGAATCATCAGGTCCGGTATCTGGGCTCGTCATTGCTCCATCCGGCGGTAAAATATGAAGCGGGTCCCAATGATCTACCCAATCATCAGGGACATCAAACCCACAATAAAGACCAAAAGTCATATCCCCCTCTCGGTAAAACCATGCCAAAAAAGTGTGAGGCTTCCAATATGTCTCGCCCTCATCAACCCACATGGTGCTAAACCTACTTATATACTCCTTATCCTCGTCTACTAAGAACACTGCATCGGTAGACACTATGTCCAAAGGCACTCCAAAACGCTCTGGCAAAACATTCATTTCAAGGGGTTCGGGTCTGAAATAGTTTGTAAACAACGAATGAGATATACTTATCTCAAAAAGTCTACTCCCTAAACCCGACTAGGGTAAAACATATTTTCAGGATACCCTAATATACTATTCTAATCATAGTGAAGAAATAATCACAATAATAGACAAAGATAAAATCATAGCATCAAAATTCCAATTAATAACCTAACATGGCATAAACCACATTTCAATATTAGAGACAATATGCTCAATAGCACGCAACCACGCTAAATACAATTCGATGCATGATTCGATCCCTATAAATAGTAAGCATGTCCAACGATTGGAACACTGCACATCAATTATCAAACACTCATAGAGGTCCCGATTATAAGGCCAAATCGTTATGACACGTCCCATTCCATGTCTCATAATTTCGTCCCATAATAAGGTGCGGCAAATCAATGTTTCAATTCACAATCAAGCTGAGTTCTGATGTTTCTCGACCCGCGTAAACACGCCTTAGGTCCTCGCCACAACCCGCGTAAAGTTCACACCTCAGGTGTGCGACAGTTGGCCTAGTCAAGCTCAACTAAACCCTGCGTAAACACGCCTCAGGGTAGCCCGCATAAGTTCACGCCTCAGGCTTATCTCTTTATCACAACCCCGCGTAAAGTTCACGCCTCAGGGTAGCCCGCGTAAGTTCATGCCTCAGGCTTATCTCTTTACCACAACCCCGTGTAAAGTTCATGCCTCAGGGTAATAAAACCAATCAATTTCATAAATACAGCATGCTTATGTCTCAACAAGCATACAATCAATGATTCAAGCCATGTGATTTAAAATCGAACCACTTGATAGATCACGACCACATGATTAATAATCGGACCACATAATTAATTAACGTACCACACGATTAATCAATCACAGCCACACGATTAATAATTGGACCACACGATTAATTAACGTACCACATGATTAATCAATCACGGCCACGCGATTAATTAATGTACCACATGATCAATCAATCACGGCCACACGATTACCACACGATTAATCAATCATGGCCACACGATTAATTAATCACGACCACACGATTAATAATCGGACCACACAATTAATTAAGTTTAATAATAAATGACATCATAATTTCTAAAATATCTTCTAGAAATCTTCTCTTGCAAGATAGCTTCATTTGACATCATCCATGACTTCATATTCATAAATGCCCATAATTACACAATTAACATCATCAAATTTGGCCATAACATCAGCAAACTCAAATTCAGAACTCACCATGGCAGCCCACAAAACTCACATTTTTCTCACTCCAATCTTCATATAAACATCTCTAATTCATGCCATAATAATATCTACATGATGGCACACCAAAACCATACAAGAAATCCAAGTTTTGGCATCCAAAAATCACGCTTTAACCTAGTCAAAGTTTAGAAAGAGACTTACCTCAAAAGTGAGATAAATACGTGCATAACAAAGACGGAATAGGCTCTGAACTGCTACTCCAAAATTGTTGTGGCAACTAAGTTGAAACCAAACAAGAAACAAGGAAGAAATGAAGAAGTTTTTGAGAGAATTTGAGTGAACTTTTAGTTGGTGGAAATTTTGGGCGTGTGAAATGGTGGGGGAGAGAGAATGAGCTGAAAATTTCTCTTTTAAAAGAGGATAAAGTCAATCCAAGGGCTACGGATCAATCTTGATCAAAAGGAGATCTAATGGCTTAGATTTAACCTTAAGAGATAAAGCCAATAAAGCAAAAATGTGCTTCTTTTCCCCTTAATAAAACAGCCATAAATATAATTAACAGAGTAAATTATCCAACCGAACAAGAACCGATAACCGAACTAAGGGCAAAACGGTCTGGCGATTTCTCTCGATTTCTCAAACTTTACCACTAAAATTACTAACCAAATGAGGCGCTGTCCAAATGATATTCATTGATGTCATCGAAAGTTCGATACCCAAGTTCGAAGTCAATTCGAGATCAAAATCGATCAATTGAAATTTCAGCGTATTTCAAACTAACGGGCGGCTTTTTAGGTATTACGTGTATCAACCCATGATTGACTCAAAAATCATGTCGCGTTTGGTTTGCTCTAGTCATGGTGACCTTGAATTCCATGTAGTCGTAAGATTAAATCACTAGTTCCGAAGATCACGATCATTAGAAATTCGGTTTAGATTAATTCACAAATTGTACTATGGTCAAACGGAGCCACCCATGAACCAATTATATAACACTAGCAAATTGTTCTAAACCGGTCTTAGATCGACTTATATCGGCCCAAGATATTCCATTAACCACTCTTATGGCTCAAGTGTCGATCCATGTTCAAGTCCTTAGGTCAACGTAAACAATTCCTAGTTAGTCTTTCCCTCTTGATTAGTTTTCTCGAGAGTGATCAATTCCGAGTGAAATTTAATTGAAACACAATCGATGAAATTTACATCATTTCATTTACCTCGAAAAGGGTCGAATTTCAGAATGTCACAATCATTCTGTCCATCATTTCATGCTCCGAGAGTTCAAGTCTTCATGTCGACGAAGACAACCTCGATCCATTGTTGAACAGAATGTACATCCCCATAGATAAAATAATTTTTACCTCTCTCTGAAAGAATACTCTAATTTATTAACATGGAATATAAAGCACAAGGAAAGCCATCGTATTTCGGCAACTTGTGAGATCGCAACGACAAGCTAGAAACATACGAGCCGATATTTGTGTCTTTTTCATCTCTTTTGGGTTAACTAAGTAGTAAAGGGATAAGCGACATATAATACGCAATAAGCTTCATGATTTGGGCGTTGACCCCAACTCCCAACATATGCAGTATTTCAAATATACATGTAATAATATAACAGTAAATATCCTGGCGAAGTCACCATTCCTTCGTTTCTGCCATATGTACATCATAATACTCCACGACTTCGCCTTATTTCAGTGGAAGAAATATCCATACGAAACACTTGGAGAGGTATTATACAAACATGTCCTCCAAAAGATCTAGAATGTCGAAATCCTCGAGAACCTACAGTGCGTTGCATTGGATGGATCAAGCTTCTGAGGTTGGTCAAGAAGAGATGCAGCAAATGAGGTTAGGGAAAAAGGACACGTTTCTGATAATCTCATACGACAGATCTTGAAAACTCCATTTACGTTACGACCACCCAGCAGGAAGATGCATCCAATGCTTTTGTATCTAATAAGTATTTGCAGCATCTTCTTATAATCTCCGTCGTAATATTTCGGCTGTGTAACATAATTATCAGCAAAATCCATAAACAGTGCAAAAGCATCGAGAAAACAACATTGACTCACTCAACAATACTGGAAAGTGCAAAGAAAGTCAAACATATTCCTTAATTTTGCAAGCCATTTATCACTAGTAACATGAAGCTGCAGTATGAATTGAAAGGAAGCCATATGTCATGTCAAGAAACATCAACTCTAATGAAAGCTATGAACGCATGATGCAAGGCCATTGTCTAATTATACCAATCTACCGTAGATGTATGATAAAATGTGGAAATATTCTAAAATTATCTTAGGGTTCTCAAAAGTTTACTTTATGGAGATTTGGTTCAAAAATGCTCAATGTTAATTGTGGGAAGCTTTTCTGAATTTTTGGGATTTTTCTCCTTTTTATTAAATTTATTTTAATTATTACTTTAATTGTTTTTCGCGAACCAGACCCAAATCCGTGTGAGACCCGGCCCCTCTGACTCGGACCTGACTCAACCCAAAGGCCCATCTCGCGAGACCCAGCCCACAAGACCCAGCCAAGGGAGGGAAAAAGGAGACTGCGGATGCCATCATGCCCCGCGCTCCTCCTTGCCATATGAGGGAAGAAGGAGACCGCAGCGTACCCCGTGCTCCTCCTTGCCAGCGGCTTCGCCCATTTTTTGTTTTGGCGCGCTCTCTCATCTCCCGGTATAAATATCCACGTGTCTCGAAGAAGCATTTACATGCCTTTCTTCTCTCTGCTTTCTCTCTATTTGACTCTATTTTTTCTCTTCCTCAGTGCTCCTCCGTGCGCGGCTCCAAATGGCGAATGCCGGAGGAGGACATGAAGCCTTGGAAGTTCCGGACCTCTTTTGTGACATCATCTCCAGACTTCCATTCTCGCAGATTTTCGAACTGAGGCGCGTCTCCAAGTGGTGGAAGGCGTGCATCGACGGCGAGCATTTCTCCCGGGCTTTCGCAACATGCTTCCCCGGCTCCACCTACCTCGTCTCTTTCACTACGGGCTACCACGACACCAGGTTCTTCCTCGTCAACCTCGGAACACGCACTTCCTTCCTGCTGGCCCACCCTTCCAACATGCAAGACGATCAGACTTTACAGAGCGTACAAGGAGTCATATGCTTCGACCACGACGACGGCCAGGGCATCGACTTATAGAACCCGTTCTCCAGACGCTTGAAGGCACTGCCCCGTGTAAGTCACGACAGTTTGCCCCTATTTTCGCAGTTTCTACCCTAATCTTTCGAGAGCTTCAATGAGCTGGGATTCGATCCCAGCACCAACGACCCGGTATTCATCAAAACTTGGATGTATACCGACTCCGGGACTAGAGTAGTGGCTGGGCACCATATTTTTCGATGCAAAATAGGGCAGTGGAAGACCCTAGCTCGCAAGATATCCCTCAAGACATTTGAGCGAAGCATTTGGATTAATGATTGGATCTATTTTCTCACAATCAACGAGGCTAACCACATAGGGATTTTGGCGTTCATCCTCGCGACGGAGGAGTTCGTGACCATTACGTTGCCCAAAACTACCGAGGTGCTGGTGGAAGCAGCAAAACTGGAGCTGATAGACTGGGGAGGTCACCTCACGTTGACAGTCTTGGTAGATTCTGCACTATCCATTTACATTCGAGAGGGCCAGTTCTGGAGAGAGCGCCGGATCAATTTGGGCATCGACATGTACTGATGAGGGCTTATCAGGAGCGTCCCCTAGAGGAAACTCGTTATTACTCCATTGATTCAACTTAATGGAGTTAGCTTACTATTGTGTGATGAGCATAGCAATTTAAGGGAGATGACTATACAAGGTTTGCCTATTCGTAGGACGCACTTCGTGTATTTCCAGCGTGCTCCCATTAAGTACATGCCCAGCATGTTCTAGATATGAGGGAGTCTTTGCTGCCAATGATCTTTTGATTTTTTCATCTTCTTTTTTTTTTATGAGTTGCATGAATCGTAATGGATACGTGATATTGTCATTTTGTCCATCATTTCATGCTCTGGGAGTTAAAGTCTTCATGTCAACGAAGACAACCTCGATCCATTATTGAACGGAATGTACATCCCCATAGATAAAACAATTTTTACCTCTCTCTGAAAGAATACTCTTATTTATTAACATGGAATATAAAGCATAAGGAAAGCCATCGTATTTCCGCAACTTGTGAGATCGCAACGACTAGCTAGAAACATACGAGCCGATATTTATGTCTTTTTCTTCTCATTTGGGTTAACTAAGTAGTAAAGGGATAAGTGACATATAATACGCAATGCGCTTCATGATTTGGGCTTCGACCCCAACTCCCAACATATGCAATTTTTCATTTGAAATTCTTTTATTATTTCAAGAGTAGTATGGTATAAATCCTCTCCGTACAGGCATAAATAAGAGCTGAGTAATTGCATGGTCATACATCTAATCGTATAACAGTAAATATCCTGGCGAAGTCACCATTCCTTCGTTTCTGCCATCTGTACATCATAATACTCCACGACTTCGTCTTATTTCAGTGGAAGAAATATCCATACGAAACACTTGGGGAGGTATTGATACGAACATGTCCTCCAGAACATCTGGAATGTCGAAATCCTCGAGAACCTACAGTGCATTGCATTGGATGGATCAAGCTTCTGAGGTTGGTCAGGAAGAAATGCAGTAAATGAGGTTAGGGAAAAATGGCACGTTTCCGAGAATCTCATACGACAAACCTTGAAAACTCCATCTACATTACGACCACCCACCAAGAAGGTGCATCCAGTGCTTTCGCATCTAATAAGTATTTGCAGCATCTTCTTATAATCTCTATCGTAATACTTCGGCTGCATAACATAATTATCAGCAAAATCCATAAACAGTGCAAAAGTATCGAGAAAACAATATAAACTCACTCAACAATACTGGAAAGTGCAAAGAGAGTCAAACATATTCCTTAATTTTGCAAGCCATTTATCACAAGTAACATGAAGCTGTAGTATGAATTGAAAGGAAGCCATATGCCATGTCAAAAAACATCAACTCTAATGAAAGCTATGAACGCATGATGCAAGACCATTGTCTAATATAATTATACCAATTTACTATAGATGTCTGAGAACTTACATTAATAAGTCTTGCTACTATGTCTGCACCAATTACAAAAGCACTGCCTGGAAAAAGCCCCGCTCTTTCGTAGAAAAATGGTTGATTAGATATTATCATAGTTTTTCCTGAAATTTACAAGAAGCATGACGGTTGATATCAATACAAGTATAAAACGAACATTGGCAGTCAAAAGTAGTTCTAACAGACAAGGCCCTCAAAGAAAAACAAAGACACAGGTATTGACTTTGAAGACTCATCCCATTCCTATACAGATTATGCAGAAGCAGTGCATATATGGTTCACAAGTCATCATTCACCCTGATTAAACAGTTTCGGCTTTTAGTAAGGTAATATGTCTATATCTTAACCTCCTCTTTTTAAAAACATGCTGTGCCTCCGAAACAACAGCAGAACCTCTATGCTTGCTTCCATGACTCTTTCTACAATGTTGCATCCTGATAAGCGCAATGCAGATAGGACACGGAATTGTAGCCAACTATTCACCGTGATAAAAGATAATGTAAAAGGGCGCAAAAGGAGTTTGAAATAGCAGCAAAAAACGAGGCCACTCCAAACAAAGCCACTGCCTCCAAAGCAGTTGTGAAGTAAATCTCTAAAGAAAGCTCAAAGAGTAGTGCATGATCTGCACAATAGATAGCGAATCTATATAAAATGTATTACAGTATGCATATCCATTGCCAAATATCCATATCCATTTCCCATCTATCTATCTGAAGAAACATATATAAGTGGTTCCATAGTTGGAGTTCGTTGAATTTCCAAGTTGACAGCGTGGAACATCCAGGCAGGAAAATAAGGTTCATAAAGCAGGACTGGTAACCAACAACAAGAAATTCTCACCAACTCTTTCAAATTGCTTCACTCGATCTTTTATTTCTTGCCCTGATAGTGGAGGTTTATCCGCATTCACTGCAGAAATTCCGAAACATGGGTACCCATTGCCATAGATGCTGCAGTAGAATTCATTAAAGTCCAAAGAATGGCACATGATGCAATATCAAAAAACCCATAACGAGAGGACTTCATGCGTATGTTTAGATATTGCAAAGAAGGAATTTGAGGCTTGTAGTCTGCAAATGGCTGTTCACCTCACCATGACACGAGAACAGAGACACTACCCAATAAACTTAATAAGAAGAGTCAAACATCAAAGTTCTGACACTAGAAAAAAACTAACATCAAAGTTCATCCTTTTCCCAGAAATCAAATTTTCCAAGCTTTTTGGAAACTTGCTTGAAGTTTAAATTATTGTTCACAAAAACAGTGGACGGGCTTCTTGACTACTGCATCATAGTAATCTGGAGTTCAACAGCTTGTATTGCTTCACCGACGGTCAATTCTGCACAATGCTATTTTGCAAAATGCATAAAGCTACGTGGATATCTAAAAGGTTGAACTTTAATATTCTTTGCTTCAGTTTGCATGGTTAGTGCGAAAGTACCGTCAAACAATTAAGTTAGGCCATTATTTGCCTTCCACATAAAGCATTTTGCCTGTTGTACTAATTTCAAAATCCTAGCAGAACCAGAGGATATGGAGCATGACATCAAGGTGGGAAACATCAAAAGATAAACGATCCATTGTAGTATTAATCATGATCTGCATTCAAGTAAAGCAAACGAAGTTATATTTCCACAACACCACTAGTCACTCAGAAACATCAACTCTCAAATGTACCTAGAAGCAACTTCCAACAACTTCAGATGACCATCATGCAACGGATTAAACGAACCAGACAGAATGATCTTTCTTTCCGCATCCAATGCATGTGAATCTGCAGAAATGGATAAGTAACAATTTTTTTGCACTGTATAAATCAATTCCAATGACCACAACCAGAATCTATACCATTGGAAAAAGGATACACCTTGAAGCATACTTCGCCATTTATAAGCCGCACCATTTCCCTATTTTTAAGGCAGCAACAAGGCGGAGCTTGTCTTCTTGTAATTTTTTTGAACTGTTGTTAATTGTTTGGTTGTTACCGTGTTTTCAGATTTTAGGAGAGGGGGAACTCAGCGTCAAGTTAAATGCAAAGGCCCGTGCCTTTTCAGCCACAGCGAAAGAGAAGCTGGAGGCTGCTGGCTGTGCTCTCACTGTCTTGCCTGGCCGAAAGAAGTGGGTTTAGCCTTCTGTTGCCAAAAACTCGGCACGTGCCGAAGAGTACTTTGCCAAGAAAAGTGCTGCATCTGCTGCATCAGAACCTTCTTCGTGAGCCATTTCAAACATTTGAGGTGTTCATTTTTTGGCCCCTCTCTCCTCCGTGTCTAGTTTCCCTTCTGGCTCTTGCGTTTAAGTTGCATCTCTTACGGTATCCTTGATTCATTCCCATTAGTTTAGTTCAGCGCTAGAAAGGTGCTAATTAAGCTTTGTTTTCCAGTAGATCCATTCGATGAAATTCACTATAAAGCCCTAGCAAGTCTGAATGCAGACGTTTGATTATCATTTCTGTTGCGGATGATGTCTGGTGAAACTCCCAGCTTCTTTCCTCTGAATAGTTCCGCGTGCATTGAGAACGCGATCCTCGATGCAGCAACCCACCTTCTTGGATCATTCTTGCTCTGGAACCAACTTGGAGAGGGGGAGAATTACCAGCTTCTGGGCACAAATTTGGGCATCAATCTCCTACATGCAGACTATACGACTAGATTAACGGTACTTTGTTGCCAGTCCGACCTCCGTGCTCATGACGGTAGTTTGTGAACCCTGAAACCGTGGACAAGCTCGTCGAATGGTAAATGAGACTATATACTACCCTCGAGTTTGATATACTTCCTATTTCTGGGAGCGCAGCTGCCGAAAGATATGGTATGATTTCTACGCCATGTAAATTAGGTCCATTTGGTCTGCAACGATACAATAGTCTCTAGCTTGGCAGAACATAAGTGAACCATGTGGGATCAAGATAAAGGAGTACTCAGGCAAATACTTGAATCGCAAATCCGCGGGTGCTAGAAGTTGTTAAATGACTAGTACTTGCAAAACCTCATGCATCGTTTTAGCGCCCGCAATGTGATGGGAGTCCGACCGCGCGTTTCGTTTACTTTTTGACGTTGGAAATACATTGCTTCCCTTTGACTCATCACACATTATTATCACTGTCATGGGATGCATTTAGTAATTAAAACTGTCTTTCATCTTAAGCATCGTTCGGATAAAAAACCTGGCGCTAAACGATCGATGATTCGATTTCTATGGTGTCTGCCAAAACATGTTGCATAAAGAATCTCACAAGTAACAATAGGAAAAGAAAATACGAGGCGAGAGATAAAATGCCCTCGAGGTATTCTGCTCATCTCTAGGTGAACATCTACTCTAGAGAATCATGACTGATGATTAAAATTTCAGTTCTAGACAAGGAGCGGCTAGCTTTTAGAGACCGTAACTAGACAACCCGATAGCTTTTGATTTCCGAAGTTCTTTGAGGGCTTTGCTGAGTTGATCATGCGAATCCAGCTGCAGTGGCTCGACGTAGATGTCTATCGCGATCGATGCGGTCCATGTTGAACCAATTCTAAACTTTTGAAAGAATTTCCGAACCTATACTAAGGCAACAAATGAGAAATTCCTAGTATCGATAACTTTTTTATTCAAAAAGATTTGTCGTTGACACGCACACACGTATTTCTCCTCCTTGTTGATTTCTTAGTATTTTGGATTAGTGCTATTTAGGGACATTAATATGCTCACTTGCCTCTCATTTAAATGAACTAAAATACAAACCATTCCCGATATGCTCTCTTCATTAGGTACGCAGAGGCGGGTCGAGACAAATTACTCTCAACATCATGAGCCGTTGCACTGGATCGAGAAATGGCATGACTGAGGAAGGCTCAAATTAATGCTGGAAATTTCGAATTTATCAAGCCTCAATATTCAATAGGATATGTTTGTCTTGCTCATTAATCTGTCTAGATGTCCTCGTGACTTGCTCAATTTTTTTCTCAAGAAAAGAAAGTGCAAGTAGGTCAGAAAACATGAGGCAATACAACACCTCACTACCCTTTTCAACCTAGTTCTCGGTTGAAAGAAAGTTACCAATAATCGGTCGAGACGAGTATTGAATGCAAGATCCATGAAAATAATGCCTAAGAGAAGCCTGTCAAGCACAAAAGAACATCTGCATTGACAAAAATTCCATTGCTTTGTTAAGCTGCTTTTGCCAGGTGACAACACGTTGACAATGTCACATGCCCATCCAATTGCTTCTCCCTTCTATGCCAAACTCTTGAGGATAAAATAAAATCTATTCCGGCCTCACCCACCTTGGTCTGAAGCCATAAACGAGTTGCCATAGCAGGAGGAAGATCCTTCCTGGGGCGGGCAAACGAAGTCTACTCTTGTGATTTGAAATGAGTAAAAGATAGCAGATTTTAACAAGATCACCATCTGAAATTTCATAAAACTGAAAATCCTTCACCCAATATCGGTGCAAACAATTCTTAGGAGAAGACACGGCCCCTCAATCGGTTGAACGTTCTAAAAGACTGATAAGACTCCAGAAAAAACCAAAAACACAGATCAGGAGTTTCAGTTCCAGCAAGTTATTAAGCCTCTAATCCTGAGAAGCACATAGGCCACGATAACCTCTATGAAGCACGGCCATAAACCGCTCTTCCTCGGCCTCTTCCATTATAATTATAACCCCTCCCATAGTAGCCCCGACCGGGCCGCCTTGACCACCCCTATGCCTTGAGAATTCACCGAAAGTCTGTAGACAACAAACGATACGTACGCGCAAATTATTTGATGAGGCCAAATGATAAAATTCAACGCGAACAGTACCTCTGTGCCTATCGTCATTTGCTAAGCCATCTCTATTTGCCCTAAACTCAGCCGCAAAACCAGTTATGATGTCTATCCTTCTATGGAAGAAGCCTTGTGCAAGGAGGAGTCCGATGAAAGTGCAATTCGAATTTTAAGAGCTATATTTGTTGGTTCTTTCTATTTGGCTTTTTCTCCATCTAAATCTGCCAATCACTTTAGTTATTTCCGATATCGGGACGTGGTAAGTTCTAGTCCCGATTTGGACACTAGAACCACTAAGATTTGGCGGAGAAATTACGCATACAACAAAAGGTAAGGAGGGTTCCATTACGTACGAGTAAATTGATGCTCGGCAAGCTACAAAAATTGTCATTTGGGCCACCGGAAATAGTTCATGCTCATGTTATATCAGATTTATTGAGTTCGCACAAACTTTTTCTCGAAAAACTAAAAAGAATGATAATATATGCAATTTCATGGACAAAATAATCCACTTCCAGAATATAATTATAACAATTAATAAGAAATAGTAATTATTCTCCTTTCCACCAAGGTAAAAATTATATATATTGTGTTATGCTCCGGTGCAAGGCGGCATTGCGTTCAAGCTCTTCGTCAAAGGGCTCTACCTCTGCCGCAATGACGGCAGCACCGCCCTTCCACAACTTGGCCGGCGAAAGCAAACTCAAGGCGACGCTGCATACGGCTCCGGTCCGCCAGGCCCGCCACGCGTCGAGCTCGTTTGTCACAGGATCATACAAAGTCCAGGAGATGTCCGAGCGTTTATTGCTGCAATAAAGGTTATCCCCCCAGCGGCTGAGCACGATCTTTCGGCCACCGTTGCCCAGAACATCAAGTCGGTAGCGCGGCTTCAAGGCCGGCAGTCGGACACTATACTCCTTCTTCCACCGCCCATTCTCATCCATCATCCACACGTCTGAGCTTTCCCCACACGAGCGGTCGACGAGCCCCAGCACTCCCTGGAAGTCCACCACATCCGCCCTTTCGTTAAGCTCGGGGCATGGAGTCCACGAGAACTCCTCCTTCGCGATGTCGAAGGAACAGATCCTGATGACGCCGCGTCCGCCGTAGACTTCCCAGTGGATCGATCCGGCGGCGAACACGGGATATCTGCGTATGAGGTTGGAAGGGGCGTTCCCTATGTCCCTCCATGACTGCGAGCCTTGATCAAGGACCTCTGCCCTGAGCACCTCTTCCCTAACTGTCCCAAGTCCGTCGACTGGGCGATCGAAAGAGTAGCGCAATCGCACGATCTTGTACCGGCTGGTCAGGCGGTCCACCCCGATGCCTATGCTGTGCAGGCGCAGCGACGGGTCGGCGCTCGTCAACGAGGCGATTTCTTTTAACAGAGGGTTGTAAAGATAGGTCACGCCGTCATACCCGAAGCAGAGCAACCCGTGACACGAAGATCGGGCGCCACGGAGCCCATATCTCACAAGACTTACAGGCCTCGAAATCGAGATGAACTTGTCGCCCAATCGGGGAACCACGCTCCATAAAGTGTCTGGCACCAATAAAACCCGGGTAGTTGGGATGCCGGCTGTGGCTTGCATGGTGGCGAAGTGTGGATCGTCGATGATGTCGTGCCATTCTCTGCAGACGGATCTGAGCTTGAGGAGCGATATAGTGGGTACACGAGAGAGAACGTGGAGGAGAAGGTCGCGAGGGAGGAGGTCGAGAGGGAATGAGCTCGTCCTCGGCGTTCCACACCGACAAGAGGAGGAAGAGGAGGAGGAGCTGCAGGTCGACATTGACGAGAGCATTGAAGAAGAAGAAGTGCTTCGGTTCGTTTATATAGAAGGCAGGGAGGGCAAGGGAATCCAGGGGAAGGGGGATTTGGATCTCCTACCTTAAGGGGTTCTAAAGTAGAGTGGGACCGGGCAGGATCCTATTCCTTTCCTAATATGGATTTGGATGACTAATGGTTGAGATTAAAACTTAGCTTTATTTTTCCTTTCTCTAGGATTTGGATATCGTACCTTAAGGGGTTATAAGGTAGGGTCACTTAGTTTTAATCTCAGCCATCGGTCATCCAAATCTATACTAAAAAAGGATTAGGAGATTCAAATCCGGGGAAGGGGGGAGAGGGCCCCATGCATGAGGGGGTAGAGAATACACGGTGGGGATGAACAGGGATCCTCTATCCTGATCCTGTTCTGTTTATATAATCCTCGGTGTGCAAATTGACTCGAAAATGTATATGTTCTCAACCCTAGGATTTATTTCCATCTAAAAAGAGAAATATGAAAAGGAAAGATTTTTTTTTTTACGATCCACACTATCAGCACTTCCATATCGCTTACTGAAATTTTAATTCCTCTTTTCTTACTGAGAAGCTATTGCGAGATCGAGTTTAAGATTATGTAATTTTTTATAACGTAATTTACCAAAAAAAAAATTTATAACGTATTTAAAATAACCTGAGTTATTTGCATTCTTTTATTTTCTATTTAAATAAGTTGATTTAATAAATTTTTTTTCAATTTACCAATACCTTAATCAAATTATTTATGTCTCAAAAGGAGTGATGTGCTTTTCCCATCGTAATTCTTTTAATACACTAAATTAAACTAGTTGAAAGGAAATGTGTTATGCTCGAATCATCAAGCTATGTGTGCTTATGATATTTTTCAGATGAAAATTTTGAAAACACGTGCCGATTGCTAAATGATTCAAAACTACACCGATGTGATGGGGTTAGATTTCCCCTATAATATCTCTGCTTATATCTATTATTGTCCTTCTTTCGACCATTTATATGTTTTTTATTTTATTTTTATGTTTAGCTCGATTAATCTAAAAAGTGCTCATCCAGAACTATTGGATCGTAATGGAGCTGTATCTTTACTCTCGGATTTGTTTGAGAAGGATTAAAATTCTTGCCTGTCGAATGGAATCAATCTCTACCGTTCTTTTTGGGATGAACGCGAATTAGGAACATTCCTATTCCTAATCCTTTGCATATGATGTTCGATTTATTTTGTTTCCAAATTCAAACGGTCGGATTATCTTTCCATTGTCTTTTGTGGATTGCGTGGATATAATTTGTTAATGGATGGTTATCATATCTGATTATTCCTATAAAAAAAATAACAAAAATACCATGATAGATTTGGTTAGAATATTAGATAACTTTGAATGTTTAGATAGGATTTTTAGAAGTAATCGTAGGTCAATAACATATTAGATAGAATTTTCCAGGCAAGTTTGGATGAGTTGGATAGATTGCATATCTCGGTGGATTCTAGAAGATTAGGATTCTTTTCCAATTTTAATTATAATTTAACGAAGATTAGAAAATATTATCCAAGCCTTGTTAGCCAGTTTAGGGTAGTTTATAATTTCGACTTTAATAAAACATCGTCTTAAAATAGATAATGTTCCTTTCTTAGATATAGTCACATGTTTAAAACGAGACATTTATTTATTTCGATTTTTTAATGTAAAATACGAGAAACATCATGTGCAAGTTAAATGGTTGAAAATGCATCATACCTACATCATTATGTCATCCGCTATGTTATCATTCATTATATGTCATGCCATTATGCAAATTATATAATTGCGTGTCATTTAAAAATTGCATATTTATTATATCCCATCATTAGATCTAGGCCATTTTGATTAAATTGCATGTCGCATGTCGTATTAGGAGACTTGACATTGCATTTAAGAAAAAGAAGATGATACTGTTGGAAGTGGACTTATATAAGGAATTTTAGGAAATGTTGGGCGGCCAAAAGCTTGTCTGAACACTCACAAACAACATTCTTCTATATTTGAGCTATATGTACTCACTAAAGACCCGCAATTGATCAATTTATAGGCTTATAGGGTTTAAAATGTTTTCGAGATCACCCCGATAGCACGAGTATAGGTGGGCTTGAAAACCAAGGTGGTTCGATAATCGGACGGTCCCCCTATATCATGGGAGCATCCCTTAACCTAAGGTGAGGGGATTCGAATCCTATGTTCTCAACGTTATGATATATTTACAAGTAAATTCAGATTCCCTAACATAAGTCAGGAGCCAGATTCTCGACGTTATTTTATAAAAAAAATTACATAAGAATTATTTCGATTTTTTATTTCTATTTTATTTTTTTCTCAGCCGTCCGGTAACAGGACAATATCATCTTTGACTAGTTAGGGGATCTATTTTTGTTATTATTCTTCTTTTCCTTCTTTTTTTAATTTTTATCTAAAAAGAGAAATATGAAAAGGAAATATTTTTTTTTGACGATCCATGTTATTAGCGCTTTTATATGGCTTATCAGATAAGCTAAAATTTTAATTTCTCTTTTCTTACTGAGAATCTATTGCGAGATTGAGTTTAAGATTATAAGGTATTTAAAATAATTGGAGTTATTTGCAATCTTTTATTTTTCTAATTAAATAAATGGATTCAATAATTTTTTTCCATTTTGCCAATAACCGGTGATGGGCTTTTTAGGCCTTTGTCAAACCCAAAATGATCAAAAAGCCTCTCTACAGCGAAACCATGTCGAAATGTGTTCGAACTCCGTCACTTCTGCCTTATTTCGTTGTCTGTTTCGTTTCTCTTCTCTCCCTCTCTCTTATCCTTTTGAAGAACATGCTCTGATAGCAGCTCCAGCGTCCGCACCCATCGGCATCTGTCAACTCTGTCGCCAATGGCGCCTCTCCTTTCTCTTCCTTCGACTTCCTTAGCGAGGCCCGCCGTCGTCTCCAATCATCCCTCCTTTTCCTCCTTCAAGGTATGCTCTATTCTCTCTCAGTCGCCATGACCATTCTCGCTGTTGGAAGCAAATTCTCAATCTTTCGCCTCGCAGGGCGACTCCAGCAACTTGAGAGCCAGAATCTCTTTGTTCCCACCTCTGAAGCTTCAGCTGAAGAGCAAGCAACACCAAAGGGTCCCGCTGGTCATCAGCAGCAAGGCGTCTTTGTCGCCGGCCACCGAGCAGTCGTCCTCCCCTGTCCGATTCAGGCTGGACAACCTGGGACCCCAGCCTGGGTCGAGGAAGAAGGCCAAGAGGAAGGGGAGGGGTATATCGGCGGGTCAAGGAGGGAGCTGTGGGTTTGGGATGAGGGGTCAGAAGTCCCGGTCTGGACCGGGCGTCATGAAGGGCTTTGAGGGTGGTCAAATGCCGCTCTACCGGCGGATTCCTAAATTGCGCGGCATCGCCGGAGGTAATTAATTGTGGCTATTTCGTGTCGTATTGTTTAGTCGCGAATAAGATATCTTTGTAGTTGTCTGATTTTTGGATGGAATGGCGTTTCCTTCTCGGATGGGCATTTGTTGAGGTTTGTTGATATAACGTTATCGTAGTGGGTGGTGGATGCTAAGGGTCATGCAAAAGTTGGGACTATGAGTGTCTGGAAGTCGTTCAAAGAAATGGTTCTCTGAGAAAGGAACGAACCGAATCGGGGGTTTAATCTTTGGATGCGGATCCCACAAACTTGTCTCTTGATTGGTGTGGATTTGTAAAAAATGTGCTTGCCCTAAGTATTATGTCTTACAAATTGTTCTTTCTTTAGCTTGTTCTACAGAAAAAGAAAAGGCTCTTTTATCTTTTCTATTTAGATATGCTTTGAAAGTAAATACTTTCTCCATGTCCATGCTACTCAGTTTTGCAATTGTTAATAGTTATGTTAAAGCGAATAACTTGGGGTATTGGAGATCATTAGGATTTTTCAGCTTTGCACCTACAGATATAGGCTCAACTATTACGGCTTTACCATTCATATTTTCCAAGTAGCATTCATTCCTCGCTGAAGCTGGTTGAGCTGACTGGCTTACCGTGATTTTGAATGTTTCAACACTGCCCATGCTAGTTTATAATTTCTGTATGTACAGACTTCATGGTAAAGCAAGCTTTCCTACAAAGCTGAAACCAACAAAAGAAAATTAATTCTATTGCAACAAGGACTAGTTTCTGGTCATTTTAAGTTGTCTGTCATATTAAGGTTTGTGATCACGCTGCACTTAATCAGTAATCAGACATGCAAAAGTTGAATGACTTCACACAACTCCATAGAAAAAGTTTTTGTGTCCTTTTTCCCTGGATATTGCAGTCTAGCCAAGGTAGTTTGTCATGGTCGATCACACTTATTCCAAAGTTTCTCATTGATGGCTTGGCCTAGTCATGGGATATCTTGACCCTGTTTCTAATCAAGCATCTGCATTTTATTTCTACTTTAATTGGTAGTCACCAAAAGCAAAATCTGATGCCACCCTTTTGGGGGTGCATTTGATCTTGGGACAGATTACGCTTAAACACCTAGTTGGTTAAATTTCTTAAGGAAGCAAGGATATTAACAAGGCATGCTAAATCCTTGAGAAATTGAGCAAATTTTTCTACAATAGGTCTTCTGGATAGTGTTTTGCACTTGCATATTATACAGTTAGCATCTGTTTGTGAACAAGTATTTATCTTTTTAAAGTATTATCCTGAGAATGGTCGACGAATCTTGTTTCCACCCTTATAGGGTGCATTGTTCACTTTATAGATAAAATATTGTGGTATCTCTAGTGAGTGCTTTTATGTATCATTAATCTGATTCGTGGGTGCCCCATCATTGTCAAGAAGTCATGCTTCCTTTTCTCTCTTTCATCTTGGCACCGCTAGTATTACATGGAGAGGCCTAATAGAAATAGTTAAGTAAGAGTCATCCAGAGTTTGGGCAATCCAGAATACAAGACTTCTGAGTTACCAGAATTGACTTATTCAGACAAGATGCCATTATATCTATATGAATTATGAATGGTTATTGATTGTGGGATGTCATGTGAGAGAATCCTTGATATGCAATAACTACAGATTTAAGGATGGCCTAAACTAATGACCAGTAAACAAAAGATGGTGGCAAATGTCAAGGGACCAGCAGTCATATCTCCCCGAAATTCTTACTTTATGTACAAATTGGGATGAGTGGTGTAAATATAGGTGCAGGCATGTGGCGGTATGCCCGTTATCTTGTTTTGCTGTTCAACCTTATAATTGTCCCTTCAGCTGAAAATTCTAGTGGCACGGGTCTGTGGAAGAGAACATATTTGCTTTGTGTGGGCAAGAGTGACTCTACGTCTCATGTGCCTAATTATACTTCATACAATGTAATTGCTGAGACTTTTTGTTTCTTTGTTTTACTGGCAAGGCATGCATGCTGGATTACCTAAGTATGTTCCTGTCAATCTAAAGGACATCGAAGCAGCCGGATTTCAAGAAGGGGATGAGGTGTCTCTAGAGACTTTAAAGAATAAGGGTTTGATTAACCCATCTGGAAGAGAAAGGAAACTCCCTTTGAAGGTATGGACATGCTTGGGTATGGCTAAATTGTCGCCGCGTTAATATAAAGGCTGTCCCTGCTCTTCTTTGGTTCATCGCCCTTTTCGTTTTCTCCCTTTGAGCAGCACTTCTACCCTTAGTAGAGGCTTTTTAAGGCTCATTTGTAGCACTCAGGCCTCAAAATTTTGTCAATGATGTCTCCATCTTCTAGATTTTATTCAGAAGCATGTGCTTGCTCCCTATATCTGCTTAATGGATCTCACGTTCCCTGTTTATTCATCATAAGCATATAAGTGGGCTTTTCATTGTTGTCAGTGCTTGCAAGTTGAAGCCATATAATATTGCCTGCTCTAATCATACGTGCTTATAACGTTAAGGCTTGTGATTTTCTAGCTTTGTAGAAGAATGGTATGAAAATGTTTTATTTCCCTATTTTTAAGGCAGCAACAAGTGGAGCTTGTCTTCTTGTAAGGGTTTTTTGAACTGTTGTGAATTGTTTGGTTGTCACCACGTTTTCAGATTTTAGGAGAGGGGGAACTCAGCGTCAAGTTAAATGTAAAGGCCCGTGCCTTTTCAGCAGCAGCTAAAGAGAAGCTCGAGGCTGCTGGCTGTGCTCTCACTGTCTTGCCTGGCCGAAAGAAGTGGGTTAAGCCTTCTGTTGCCAAAAACTTGGCACGTGCCGAAGAGTACTTTGCCAAGAAAAGGGCTGCATCAGAACCTTCTTCGTGAGCCATTTCAAACTTTTGAGGTGTTCGTTTTTTGGCCCCTCTCTCCTCCGTGTCTAGTTGCCCTTCTGGCTCTTGCATTTGAGTTGCATCTCTTACAGTATCCTTGATTCATTCCCATTAGTTTAGTTCAGCGCTAGAAAGGTGCTAATTAAGCTTTGTTTCCTGTAGATCCATTTGATGAAATTCTCTATAAAATTCTAGCAAGTCTGAATGCAGAGGATTGATGATTCTTTCTGTAGCGGATGATGGCTGACGAAACTCTCAGCTTCTTTACTCTGATTAACATTGAGAACGCGATCCTCAATGCAGGACCTCACCTTCTTGAATCATTCTTGCTCTGGAACCAACTTGGAGAGAGGGAGAATTACCAGCTTCTGGGGCATCAATCTCTTACATGCAGAATACACGACTAGATTAATGGTATTTTGTTGCCAGTCCGACCTCTGTGCTCATGGCGGTAGTTTGTGAACCCTGAAACCGTGGACAAGTTTGTCGAATGGTAAATGAGACTATACTACCCTCGAGTTTGATATACTTCCTAGTTCTGGGAGCGCAGCTGCAGAAAGCTATTGTATGATTTCCACGCCATGTAGATTAGGTCCATCCAAATCCATCTGCTCTGCAATGATGCAATAATCTCTAGCTCGCCAGAACATAAGTGTAACCATTGGGGGAAAAAGATAAAAGGGCACTCGGGTAAATACTTGAATAGCAAATGCGCAGGTGCTAGAAGTTGAAACATGACTAGTACTTGCAGTTGCATTGAACCAACCAAGGTCCAGACCACATGGGAGTTCGATGGCGTGTTTCGACTACTTTTCGACGTTTGAAATGCATTGCCTTTTGACTCGTTACACATTATAATCACCGTCATGGGGTGCATTTAGTATACGAAACTGTCTATCATCTTGAGCGTCATTTGGATCAACAACCTAGCGCTAAACGATGGAGGATTCGATTTCTCTGGTGTCTGCCAGACATGTTGCATAAAAGAATCTCACGAGTAAGGGGGGCAAAAGGAAGATACGAGGGGAGAGATAAGATGCCATCGAGGTATTATGCTCATCCCCTGGTGAATATTTTCTCTCGATGATCATGACAAAAGATAAAAGTTTCAGCTGCAGCAGACAAGGAACGGCTTGATCATAGAGACCATAACCAGACAACGCGAAAGCTCTTGATTCTCGGAGTTTTCATTGAGGGCTCTGGTGAATCCATCTGCAGTGGCTCGACCTGGATGAATGTCGCGATCGATGCGGTCCATGTTGAACCAGATCCTAAACTTTTGAAAGAATTCCCGAACCTGTACCAAGGCAACAAATGAGAAATGGGATCGTGGGGACGAGCGGGACGGGACCAGATTTGACAAAAAAAGACCTGCCGGATCTTCTCCCTTTTCAAAACTCGGGCCCCCTTATCTTTTTCTTCTTTTTTCCTCCTCTTTCCTTATTCTCCTAATTCGGAAAATAACAAAAGACGGGTTTTATCTTAATTTATGGGAAGACGCCACGTGTCGAGCAAGTTGAGGGAAAGACGTGGCCGGCAGCGGAAAACGTGGCTTCTCTGTTCCCCCCGGGGCGCCTCTGACTTCCGGCCCACGTGATAATTAAATGTCGCCCACAATTAATACTTTTTAAATTGCATATAGATATATTAAAATAAAAAGGGAAATATATATATATAGAAAAATGAAGTCGAATGAGGTTTGAAAAAAAAATAAAGGTAATGGAGATAAGCTTAGAAAAAAGAAATGGATGGCTGGAAATACGCCGAGAGAGGAAGCATCCTAGTCACCCTCCACCGTCACGCATCTTATCACGATCTCTCTCCCTTTTCATTTTTTTTCTTTTTTTATATTTTCACTTCCTTTTCATTTAAGCAAAAAATCACGTCCGACATTATGCGTCGCTTTTTTGTGAATTTCGCGATTGCATCGGTGCTTTCCCTGTGCGGCCGAAAAGATCCGACCGTTGATATTTCCTCGGGTGTAAAATGTCGCAGTTCGATATTTTGAATATCTTTGTGAATGTATTATTTCATTTCGATCGGCTGATTTCTCGTCCGGTTGGAATTGAAAGTTTTTCTAAGTGGATAATCTCCTGTCATTCCGATGATATGTCTACGACCACATCGTGTGCATGACCCATCCATGAGGTTGATAATTTTGTGACACAATTGTCGCGACCGTCATCTCGTGTCAACTTGGTCATTGTGGCACCGCGCCGTACACCCATCGCTCCGCCCCACCTCATCGTCGTTGCAAGGAGAGAAAATATGGATTTTTAATGGATCGGTGTGTGTATGATGCATGTTTAAGCGTACAATTTGTAGAACAGCTAGTCAATGATATACCTGAATTTCCTCTAAAAACAAATGGAGGAACAGCACCACTTCATAATCACTGTCGACCACTTCTGTCCATCGCTTGTCTGGCCGACCGTCTAGACTTTAACTTCTTGTTTGGAAGAGCAGATGAGCTAGCGAAAGAAATTAGTGTTGAACGAAATAATGCGACCCTGCAGTCTTTACTTTCACCTCCACTTTCTTCAATTTCATTTTCTTTGCCTTGATTTCCCCACCCACCTAGAAAACCATTCCAACCATGGCCCAAGTCTAGTCAATCAACAATCAGGACAAAAAACGGGGGAGCCTGTTTCGACCTTGTACCAACACTTAAACGCGCCATGCGCGGCGAATTACTCATCACATAAAGCTAAGATCATCATGTGAGGTTATGTCTTTAACTTGAACCTTAGCGATTTGAGCCCTATCTCATCCCAGGGTTGAATTCACTAACTGCGTCATTTTTTTAGATGAATGTTTGTCACTCCTAAAATTCCTTTAGGAGGGTCTAAGATGGAGGTGATCGATGGAAAAGCTCGAGTTGTGTTAGCCCTTCCAGTCATGCCTAATTTGTTTCATAAACTTAGAAACACGTATCATTTTTAAAAAGCTGGGCCTAGCTTGAGTTTATATAGGGCATGTTGGGATCTCATAACCAATTGTTGTGTGCCTAAGCTTGCCTGAATTTTTGTCCACAGCCCTTTTGTGAAGATTGTGTTTGTACAGCTTGATCGAGCCTTGAACAAACTTGGAGACCCCCTCGTATGGCTCCAAGTTTTGGTCGACTACTTCTTCGATGAGATAGATCTTATGGCCTAAGGGCTTTGGTAGCTAGGATCACAATAAGGTCTAATTCAATACCATTGAGATACTAGACCTAAATTTACTTGAGTTGAATTTGAGACCATACCTTACTAATATGCAATCCGACATCAATTATAAGAACCCATCCCTTGGTAAATTACTCGACTGCTCAACATTCAAAAGTGCACAGTAAATATTTATTCATGGTAAACTTAATTAAGGGACGAGCTTGAGTGGTGGGCTTAATAAGGTTATGTTTTCATATAAAAGATTCATTGAGTTTAGGCAGGCTTGATTGATAGTGTCCAAGAAAGAAATGACTTGTCCAGACTTGCCCATTTCACCGATTGAGTCTAAGCAGCTTGCTAAATCGCTTCCTCCAATTATTAGATTTTTTCATGGTCCATGAAGCACATTCATCTTATCAAGGTGCACAAGTCATGTACCATTAGATTTAGACATCGAAAAATATATTTCTCAGGAAATAAAACAAGCATGCCCAATAAAATCAAATTTAATTTCAAATCGATCAGGATCTACCCACCCATTCAAAGGTAAAACCAGAGTTTATAAAACTAGGCACATGCGGGCCGGTTCGATCGAGAGATCAGACCATGGCTTGATTCGGATTTCACCTGATATCGGGAGCGGGTCAAATCCGATGTCGACCCGATTTGATCAGTGCGACATCCAAGTGAATCCGAACCTCCCCTCAGGTCCGAACCGACGGAGTTGGGGCACTTATATTGGATCCGACTGGGTTAAAAGTAGAAAAAAAGAAAAGAAGAAGAAAGAAAAAACACCGGTTTGTTCGGATCTAGATCAAGCGTCAACATCTGCTCATCATGAATCCCGTCCTTTTATAATTCTTTCTGGTTCGGGTTCGGGACAGATCAACAGTTCCCCTTCCGGCTCGTCCAATTGCTCTCCAAGTTTCAAACCCAAACCTAACCATTTTGAAAACGTGAACCAACCAACCCCGCCCCGAACCCCCGGGGCGGGCGGCGGAGAGAGCGGTCCGCTCTCGCGGGCCCCGCCCGACCCGGCCACGAGATATTTTTCTTTAACGATCGATTATTTATTTCCTTATTTACCCCGCCGGATTAAAATAATGATGCCGAGACAAGGGGGGGGGGGGGGGGGGTTGGGGGTGCTAAAACCGATGAGACTTCTCGCGGGAGGCACCGCCTGCGTGAAACAATCAAAAGGAGAAAAAAACAAGGGAGCAAAGTGGGGAAAGAAATCTCCTCCTTCTTACATTAACCTCGGCAAAAGAAAATCTTAAAGATGCAATTTTTTTTCTCTCTCTACTTCGGCTCGATTCATTAGTCGCGGAGAGAGAGAGAGAGAGAGAGAGAGAGAGGGACAGAGACAGAGACGTTGCAGCCTTGCATTCGCAGGCCTTCCCCTTTTCTCTCTCTCCTCTGTCATCGTTGTTGCCCTGTAACACGAGAACGCTTTTGCTTCTCTCTCTCTCCATATTATTTTCTTTTTTGCAGATTCTCTCCTCTCTATGTCTCTCTCTCCATCAAATCCCTCTCCCCGGCTATAAGTTGAACTGTACCGCTCCTCTATGACACTTCTTTGTACTCTTCGCCTAACCCTCACCTGTTGCTTGTTAATACTCCTTCCCTTCTTTCTTCCTTTTTTTCCCCCTAAAAAATAGTCCTCCTCTGGAGGAGCCCTTGTACAGTTTTTAGCTCAGGTACTCTCTCTCTCTCTCTCTCTCTCTCTCTCTCTCTCTCTGGTGTGTGTTTGCGTTTGAAAGGAAGAAGCTTTCGCCTCTCGGTTGTTTAGGGCGTTGACGGGTCCTCTTGTATGTTTCTTCTTAATCATTAGTGCGTTTAATTCTTCAGTTGGCAGATCTTGATAACATGTGAATTTTTCGCTTTAACGTGAGCTGAGATTTGGGGGGCATATGCAAAGCTTCTTGATTTCTTCACCTGCCTGATATTCGTCGTTGAAAGCAACTAATTTTTTTTAAGCTTCATTTCTGGACCCTATGTTGCCAGATCCATGGAGGCAAGCACAAATCCTGTAGATTTGCTCTCACCCCCCTTTGTTTGTGATTTTCCTCCATGGAATCGGGCTAATTTCGCCGGTTCGTCGGTTTCTTAGAGAATTTCTTGTGGAAAATTCGAATCCTTCGATTATTCCAACGACGGGGTTGGTATTTTTCATTTGTCTTTTCTGGGTCGGAGTCAAGATGCCATCTCGAGTTCTTTATTGTGAACTTAGGTAGACATAACTGGCCGATCAGATCTTGATCTCGAAACTGCTCGCATCTATTGAACGCCTTCCAAATTATCTGATGTAATTTGCAAAGGTTCTGTCTTGTTTTACCCTTCCTAATCGACGGTTCTTGCCTTAACTCCGATCTGTTTCTTTGGACAGGAACTTCCATACACAAATATCAACTCAGAAAGAGCACATATTTACCTTTCAAAAAACAAAAAAAAAAATGAATCCCTGTTCGAGCCAGCAAAGTGCGTTTGTGTCCCGCGAAGAAATGAGGAGAGAGGCTGTGGTTTGTCCGAAGCCTCGCCGTCTCAATTTATTGAGCGCGACCATCCATGAGCATCACCAAGTCAGGCCCTTCAGATGGCACTTAGGGTAATTCTCTCTCTTCACGTTTGCTTGAGTTCTCGTATAAGTAGTCGATGTTTTCGAAGGTACTTATGGTCTGTTGCTCGCTTGATCTGCAGGAGCCAAGCTGAACTAAGCGATCTGAAAGCAGGGACTGAGGTTCTGGAGATCATCCTGACAAAGGTGCTCTTCTTAAGCCTGCTTTCAAGCTTGTCAATTTCATATTTTTTCAGAACAGTTTGTTGCACTAAATGGATCTAAGATCTGAAACTGCGGATCTGAAAATTGAGATACTTGTAGCTTGTGGTTGGCCTCTGGTATTTGTTGTTTTAAGAAGTCATGGAATACCGGCAAGATGTGCCAATTCAAGCTTTAGATGGAGTAGTTAAAGCGCGCATTAGGATTTTGTGAACCCAGCAACCTGCTCATTGCCTGTTGACTTTCAATTAGTGATTGGGATCTCGATTTCTATGTTGATTTTATTTTTGGACGACATTGCAGGGTGGCAATGGTACGGAAGAATGTAGTGCACAGATGGCCTCGTCGCCCCCATTTTTTTGCGGGTCGCCGCCGAGTAGAGTAGCTAACCCATTAATTAAAGATGATCGTTTCGGGGATGATAGCTTTGCCCCGTTCTCACCGCTGTCGCCGATCCCTGCCCCTTCAGGATTGTCCTCATCTCCATCATCGTCCTCGAGGAAAGGAGGCTGTGTTCGTGCGAGTTTTGGGAGCAAACCTGCGGTGAGAGTCGAGGGATTCGATTGCCTCAACAGGGACCGCAGGAACTGCGGCATCCCGGCCCTGGCATAGAGAGAGAGCAGAGACCCACGAATCGAACCACACGCCCACCGCTTAAGTTATCCGTCTTTACCGCTAAACTTGACGAGCTCGTGAGATTTTTGAAATCGTGAGGGAGCACGGAAGGGGAATGTCCTTTTTTGTCAGTGTATATATGTTTAAAAAGGGTCCTATGTAAATTGAATGGGAAGTGTCTTGTAAGTAAATGAGTTGTTGACCAAAATAATCGAGGGGGTCTTTTAGGTGTCTATTGGTTGGAAAGCTCACTGAGAGATTCGGGCTTGAGCTGAGATGGGAGATCAACCTTTCCTCTTCTATTTTTTTGACTCCCTTGTTTGTCTATCCTCTTTGGTTGATTTTGTATGTAAAGAGAGTCGAAAGAGGATGGGTGGCTTTCAGAGTCTTTTGAAGTTCCGTTGGAACGGCTTGAAAGAGGGTGAAGCTGTACAAATCAGGTTGAAGTTGAGTAAATCAAAGTCGGTGATTCATGTGTAAATACGAACCCTCCTTTTCATAGCTGACTTTCCGCTGGGAGTTCCCTCTTTCCTCCCCTGTTGTCTTCTTGTGAAATGGGGATGGACATGGAATCTGCTTTCTCTTTAGCCTTGGTAAACTTTTCTTCCTGATATTTTAATGTGACCCGGGGAAAGTTTCATGATGTTTGCGTATGATCCCCGCAGCATGGGCGTCCTCAACTCGATTCAACTGCCAAACTTTTCTAAATTCGGAGCATGCTGCTTCTGCGTGCTTGCTGATTGACCATGACGTCTCACGTGCTATCTAATCGTGAGATATGGCATCAATTGCGCATCCGAGGCAAGAAATGGCCGTCTTTTCTTGGTTGGTTTTATTTGTTCTTTTTAAATTTTGTTTTTTTGCTTCTTTGTTTGACCCCTTCTGCTAAGGTATTGGGAAATGGTTATCCGAAGATTAATCAATTGAAGGCTGAATCATCGCTTCGTCAGGATGCCGGCAAGGCATGCCCCTCCACTCGCATCATCGATTAGTGTTGCGTTGCACTATGAACATTATGCTTGTCGCAACGCTTCAAAGGTGGGGTTAGCTCGGTTGTTGATGAGCGTATTCTTGTGGGGTTGGGTTTGGGTGGGTGATGTCGATCGCACGATCCATTACCGCACACAAGACACGTCCAACCTGTGGGACGTACCATCTGCCTGCCCATGTGTCTATGCCATTATATGGTTGGTTAGGCCAGGGATGAGTTGGTACAAAATGAAAACAGTTGTCGAGGCAAACGAAGCGATGTGACCAAGACGACGAGGAGACGCTTAAAAGCGCTTACTTTTCGCATTTCTACGGATTTGGGAGGCGGTATTGCTCAACAGGTGTAGGTTTTCACCTCAGCAGATAGGTGTGCCCACAGAAATCTTACTGGGCAAAGTGTAATCCATGCGCAAATTGGATCTGACCTTTGAATTTGATCTCCGGATCTACGTAAGTTTGAGGGGCCACCGAGTGGGAGACTTGGACTTGCCTTCCAATGCTCAAGTTAATAAGAGCTTAATAAACCCAGTGGGCGAGACTTATGTAGCCCAACAGCTAATTGCTCGATCAGCCCTTATGTCTATTGTCTCTGACCATCCTTTACGGGACAACGAGGTGTCCCAGTGAGGGTGGTGGCCGGTTAGTCGTTCGTGTGGTTCTACTACCTGTTTGGCTTTCAGATTCAATCATAAATAGGAAGCGCAGCAAAATCTGATCTTCGTGTCAACCGATGTCCTGAAGCCAGCTACGAGTCCATCGTTCGTGTCGCACGAGAAGACAACCACGGTCGCCTCATCACCACGGAAGCCAGCAAAATCTGTATCTTTTGCTTCTGGTATTCACTTCCGTCTTCACGCAACTAATTCATTGAGTTGTCCTCCGCTAAAAGAAACGAAAAAGGGACAGCTGCAGACATCCTCGTCCGCACAAACTACGCACGACTAATTCGTGGGTAGGCTGTTCATCGTACCTGAGCTCATCCTCGCCCGCACAAACGAACGCAAGTGGTTTTTCTCCTTTTCCGTGGATGTCGATCGGCCCTCGCCGGTCACGCGCTCGGGGACAACGACCTGGCACTCCGGCCTTCGGGTCGAGCGAAAGGGGAGTTTTAGAAGCGACGAAGGAGAAGCCCAAGACGGAAATGCAAACGTTGGTGAGGAACACGAGGCGGCGCCTCTTTCGCCGGCCAATCCAATCACGAGAGGACTGGCCTTTCGAGCCCCGCGGCGTTTGCGGCTCCAAGTCTCTGTTAAGACAAAAAGATCTCAAAAATGGAGGCGAATTACATTCGCAGCAGCCGCAACGCGATGTCGACCGTTGCTGCATGAACAGTGCAATGCGAAATGGAGTTGCAGCATCGGCGGCACATAACATCCGCTAGGCTGCCGCTTTGCATGAGGCCTCCAAGGCTACAACTTCTTTAACTCATGGACCGAAACTTGCTTATGATGAGCTACTAAGGGCCTGGTGTAATTGCCGATGCTAACTTTTTTTCAGTGATTGAAGCTTTCAAAGATGGTGAAAAGAGATATAAGTTCACTTTTTTTTTTTTTATCATGGTCGGTGCCGCCCATCCCGGCCATGCCACATAGGACGGCCAACCGATGTGCACTTCAACTATTTCCGTTTAACATATACTGACATGATATATATTAACAAATTGAAAGATTTAAAACTGAATTGACACCTACATAACCGGTTAAAGATTTTTTTTTTGTAATTTGTCCATAATGATTCAAATAGTTAAATAGTTTTAAAAAATAAAAATAACGCAATTAATACTGTAATTACCAAGAGAAATTCAAGTCGGGCGTATTATTTACATCACGAGTGATTTTATACCTTGCGTAATGTAATATAGCATTAGAAATAAAAATTTCCCAAAAAAAAAAGAAAATTGGAGTTGTTCGGAAGACGTGACGTGGAAGTCATAACAAGAGAAAATTTTGTTTCTGCAAAAAGCACCATTAGGAAAGGCTGTAACAAAGATTTCCAGCATATTTCATAACAATAATATGAGCGTATTCATTATTTTTTGTTTCCACGATCTTGATTCAAGAAAAGTGGAGATTACAACATAAGAGAGGTCAAAACTATTGTACAACGTATAGTGCTAGTGCTAAAGTTTGGGAAGAGTCACTTTGATTGCATTTGAACTATGTGTTAGTACAATAGTTTCATTACTATAAGATTTCTTATCCTGAGAAATGTTCAACCTCGTACCTAAAATGATAAATATGCTATGACTTGCACAAGTGTATGAAGAACAAGAATGTTAGTTTTGATATATCCAATCTTTCAGACACGTTTATGTACGATACCCTAAAATAGTCATGAAAATGGAACTTAGATGAAGGGTGAATGAGCCAAAAGAAAATTAATCTAATGTCACAAGAGTGAGTGCTAATGATTTATATAGATTAACTTAAAAGGCAAGGGCCAACAGTAGTGTTCAATGACTAAATCAAAGTTAGATGAACATGGTGATGCGAACATTACAAAGTTCATGCCAAAGGAGGTCCGAGGCGGACATGGGAACATCCCCATTACCGTCCCATCGGCTTCGACTGTCATCTTTGTTTAGGACGACAAACTCTTATCTCCGAACCCCAATTCGATTATGTCTCCATCGATCCCAACCCAAAATCGGAGACCCTCTGAGAAACAGAGCTCGAGACACCATTTAAACATTTCTTTCAACCTCAAGATAATAGGCAAGTCTTGGTCTTACAAGATATCACCATGGAGTTACCCACTCGAAAGCTTGTCTGCTCTGCCCGGTAAAATAAGAAGCGAAGGCTTGTCGGACGAGCGTTTGTCGCTTACCCAGGAAACAACTGACAAGGCGGCCAGAAAACAAGTTGGCTTCCTCCACTTTCCAGGGATTGGTCTGGCCGACAGCGCCTAATCCGCTAAACGATGCATTGCGCATCCACAGTTGACGGCCCTCGCACGTTGCCACCCCGCCCTTTCTGAACCCCGAAGGGTTTGCCTCCTCACAATCGAACAAGATCTACGAAATCACTTATCTTCGTTCCGATGACATGCCTAACACTTGCCAAGATCATGATTGGGAAAATCCAGGGGATCCCCCGTCCCGATGCGGGAAATCATGTCGATAACGTACAGAAAGCTTAGTAATTTTCACGTCGGGCGAACAAATACAAGCTGTCGAATTAAGTTGATGCAAGAGACGGTGTCGACCGCATCATTCGTGAAATAGACTCACAAGTGTTGGGTAACCTCATCATCCCTTTCGCCAATCAAATAAATTTTTCTTAGAAATGATTATTTCGTTTAGTTCAGGTTTCCTAAGTCACGTTGGGCCTCTAAAGCCCCTAGAGAAAAAGATGGGACGTTTGACAAGTATATTTTGGACCGCTTCACGAAGATGCCAATATGAGCAAAGCTCGAGGCAAGTCCCGAGTTTTCAATATTTCACGATGCTATTGTGGGGTTTAATGGTTTTTTTCCCTTCCAATTTTCCCCTCACTAGTAATTATGCATTCCGTCCTTGTTCTAAAAAGAGCACGTTCATCTTCCTCGACTTATCAAAAAAAAAAAAAAATCCTCAACTTATCGTCTTTGTGCTTGCTAGATGCTAAGGTTGAGATCACGCAAGTTGAGGCTCAAACATCAAAATTGCGCAGGTTGAGGCTAAATTAATCATCTTCTTCAACTCCTTGATAGTGATAGGGGCTATCAAGCTCAATTAAACCTAGTTTGTATCAATTACATCATTCATAAAATAGACTCGCGAGTATTCAATGACCTTATTTGTCAGCCACATAAAATTCAAGAAACGAACACCACATGGCACAAGCGTCATAACTTTTAAAGCAATTTTTTAAATATCTTAATTACTTTTTCGATCAATTAATTGTCATAACTTTACACAACATTCACTCGTTTTGTCATTATTGTTTTTAACAATCCAAGTACCATAATTCATTAAAAAATAAATAGAGGGTCACCACAAGCACAATGTCAATTTTTTTTTTCTAAATCACGACATTCAAACGATCAACTAAAAATTAAGTCAATTAAGTGACCTAATTTTCTCCGTTACGGGGTCTGTCGGAAATGTTCAATGGCTCGTTGGGTCATCCCAAATTCTCCCCCCATCACGGGCTCTCTCTGACCCTCGATCCCCACCCCCACGTTCGTTGAATGAAGTCTCGTTCGAGCATGAATCCCGGCCTCGAAGACCCCAAAATAACAGCCTTCCCGATTTTCACCACACGACAGAAGTCCCGATCCCACTTACGAGGAACGAGTCCTCTCTTCGTCTCCATGAAAGGGCAAGGAAGAGTATTTTAGGTATCCGGATCATAAGAGGAGATCGGAGGATCCAACGGTGGGGAAGTGGCGGGCTTCATACATGGGATAGACCCAACGATGAGGAGAAAAAGATCACTCTAATATGAGATCAGATGATCATTTTCTATATTTTAGATCTCATATCTACTCGTTATTCGAATTCCCGATAGACTAAGACCTCCCCTTTTCGCCTTACTAGTTTGATGCCATTTAAAAAAAATCGTATTAGCCACGTGCATTACAATCATTCTATTACTAATTAAATTTATTTATTTTTGAATATAAATTTGGGATATAAATCCACTTGGCAATGTAATTTTTATTCTTTTATAGACGGGATGGATTTTTAGTTTAGAATAATAAATAATTTTTTTTCTTGTAACCTGCCCTAGCCACTGGCCTCTGCCTCAACCCGGGAAATGGATCACCTGCTCTGGTTACTTTCCAGAGCAGGTGATCTTTCTTTTGCAACCGTCTGATCAATGATCATCGATCCGACGGCTGCATTTTTTTTTAAAAAACCGTTGCCGACCGCCCCTCACTACTTGCCATCACCGCGCTCGCCAAGCAGGGTTTGTCCATTCATCATCGACACACATGCAGTCTCGAGTTCCAAAACAATGGTCTATCTTCGTCTCTGGCACGCTATATATAATGGATAACGAGTAGCCACCATTGCTGTACCATTCACGTCGACATCTTCCGTTTTTCTTTTCTCTCCGCTCTCAAGCATTAAACAAAGCTTTCTCCAGCCAAAAAGCCCAGCTGCAGCGCATCAGTTATCAAGAACTATGAAGAGGCGAAGAACGAAGGGCGTGGCAGCTCCCCACAAGCCCGCTAGGTCGTCACCATCGGATAAGGAAGACGCTCGAGCTCAGGGATTTCCTGGAGCCGACGCGGCAGCTGCGGAGGCTCGGCAGGAGGACGGCGAGAAGGCGAGAACGGGAGGAGAAGGGGTGGTGGCAGGAGGAGGAGGTGCGGCGGCGGCGGCGGCGGCGGAGAAGATGGAGGGGTGGGAGGAGTGGCCGTGGTGGACGTGGGGAGTGGCCGATGAAGAGGCGATGTCGTTCGGCTCCGTCTGGTCGCCGTTGTGGGACGTGGAGTTCATGGGCGACGAAGCTTACAATGCGCTCTTCGGCGACGTCGCGTGGGACGGCGACCTTTGGAACTTGAAGGATCTGGAGAAACCAAAGGCTTGAGAGAGTTCATTGGGTCTAGTTTTAAGCATGAATCTGCAGCGTTCACTTTCTAGAGTGACGAACACTAATCAAGAAATGCTGGGAATTCCACGCTTCGTCTTCTCCATTTCCTTTTCATGAATCTTTCCCGACTTAAACAATGGGAGTTTGCAGAGTGTCCATGCCTTTAGTTCCTCGTTACGTGTGTATGGACAACATGTAGTTTGGATCACATCCTTGTTACGTGTGTATGAACAACATGTAGTTTGGATCTATGTGATCATGCGGATAGCAACTGCTCAAGTAGTAGACAGACTTCGCGCTCTATTGACGGACCTAAAAATAATGACGTGAATTGGAGGAGGTGGTCGTGAAGAAACACGAAGGATCATGATCCTCTCAATTTAGAGGCGCCAATGTTTATTCGGTGAAGTTGGTCTTTGGATTTTAAACGACGGTATGCATTGAGGGAACTTAAGCGAAACACAGACCATATCCTCTTAATTAATTCGATGTGCTGTCGCCTTGGTCCCGTCGCCGGAGATCGCCTTCCCCACGACCTTGGCCATCGGCCCTTGCCAACGTTGAGGTCGGGTCCAGCCTCTCGCGACCCCAGATCCGAGGTTGGACAGCATGGGGCGGTGGCACTGCGATTGAAATGGTAGAGGGCAGTTTGTGGAAACAGATAGGAAGGGAAGAAAGAAGCAGAAAAATAAGGAGGGTTGGGCTGTCGTCCAGCTAGCGTTACGTTGATGTGTCGATCTCTTAGGGGGTAATTTTGCTACATAAAATTACCTCATAACATTTAAAGGATCTCGATTCAAATATAAAACCGCCATAGCGCACGGGCCATATCAGGTAAGTAATCAGGCTTGTCGAAGCTAAATGGGCCTTATGGGCCCACCACAGTTCTCTAGTACCCATTGTTTAGTGAACCTCTCCACGTTGTTTGCCTATGCCCGTAAACTATGGGTGAGTATAGTCTGGATTGGGCAAGTCCCATACTCAACTCGAGAATCAGTCCGTATAGTGTTGGTCCTCAATTTTTTGGACCGTAAACTGATCCGTCGAGCTTGGGATAGAGGACCGGACCGACTCTATCTGTTCGGTTCGATCCCAATGTCAACTCGGCAAGCAAGGCGGCGAGCGAGGCGGCAGGTAGCGAAGCCACTGAGGCGATGAGCGAGGTCCTCAAATTAAGGCTTTACCAGCAAATGAAATTGGTTCAGTGTCGCTTAGGGAGAAACGTTTAGAGATTTAGTATCGGCACCGTTTTAAAAGAAAACTATTTTTAACGTTCAATAAGTTTTTAGACACCGACAAAAAGGGTTGTGAGTTCTCAAATTATATCTAGAATTGTTAAAGACGTCTCCTTATTGGATGCCGGATGCTTGTATCATTCTATAGCTCCAAAATTGGTGGTAATGTTCCTCATGATCAAATTTCGTATAGGAGTACATGAATGATTGGTCTCAATTCCTTTTCTCAAGGCGAAAGATCCGCTGATAGATAACGAGTACCAAAACGATTTTGTCTCGAGAGGGCTTCGGACGAACTACATGAAGGCGCACTCGACCCCCGCTAACCCAATTTTCCACGAGAAAAATAATTATGTCCGCGATTAGCATAAGTCAAGATTCCTCCTTTCTGCCAAAATTCGAATTAATGTCGGCCACTGTTAAATTTATTATTGATATCGAGCGACTGTGGCGAGCGGGGAACCTCATGCGCTTACTGTGCGCTTCGCATCTTCCCGCAAAGTCAAGGCCCCACTTCGGGACGCATCCGACCGTCCGTTCTTCTGTTTCAGATCACTCCCCGTGATGGTCACATGTTGTGGAGCCCACGCTCCCCAATTTTCCCCCCTCGAGGAAAAGGGGTCTCCCGTCCACGCGCCTCGAAGATAAGTGGGGCGCACGCTCTTCAACGAAGAAGTGCGCGCGTAATCGGTGCTCAGGGATCTTGCGTGAGGAGGACGCGCTCGCGATCGCGTCGTTCGCAAATTCCCTTAAAGCTACACTTTTACTTTTATTTCCACTTCTGCGTACGTAGTATGTCCAATTAATTCCGCTTCCTTTCGGCCTGTTTCGAACGGTCTTCTGTTCTGACGCTCCGCAGTTCACACCCCCCGCACTTCTCAGCATCTAATCTTCTCAGCTTGGCTCCACTCTCTCACTTCCTGTAAGATCAGAGTTCCTCTCACTTCGAGGGGGGAAGAGAGAGAGAGAGAGATGGGGGAAGGGAGAGGTTCCTCTTTGGTGTACCTTTTGCTAATAGTTCTTAGTCTGGTTGCCTTTGGGTTTGCCATTGCTGCTGAGAGACGAAGAAGCACTGTAAGCCCACCTTTTCCACTTAGTGATTTGAGGGTTTGTAGCCATTTGTGCTGAATGCTTGCCTGTTAGTGTCTTGTGGACGATTTGGCCCACG